>OX419198.1:7500-4928542 GCA_948465475.1 Thalpophila matura | reverse complement strand
TATGTATTTCAGGGATTTCAAATGGGATACATAAACAGGGTGAAATTTTCAAGTGGGCGTGGATGGCTAAATCCGAAACTATAAGGCCGCGGCCACACCGGTACGCGCGACGCGGCGCGACGCGACGGCGGCGGCGGCCATTTCGTGAAAACAACTTCATATAAACATATAATTATGTCGGTGGCTGCACGCAGAAACGACAAGCGAAATTTATTTGTTCAATAAATCACCGACGCCTCGCGTCGCGCTCACCGGTGCGGCCGCGGCCTTAGAAATAGCGAAAAACACTTAAAGGAGTCTCGGGGCCGATTTTGATAAAAATTAAAACTGTATCATTCGATTTATGGAAAAATAATTTTCTTAGTCAGGAATAGAACCTGTTGATTTTGGAAAAAAATACTCATACTGTATTAGTGTACTATCCGACACTGTCGCTAATAAGGATCAAATTCTGGGAAGTAATAACTTATGGCAAACTAAAGGAAAGTGTACCTATACCTACATATTACCTCCTTGTTTCTATGATCTGAGTTTAATCCTATAATCATCTTTTAAACATTTCTCTTAGCAGCAAGCACAAATCAAGTAGAATTGCGTTATTTATCAATTTTCCTCTATTAAAATCCCAAACTAATAAAAAATCGTTTAACTTTATTACAAAATAAACAAAAAGTTTTCAGTACAACGATGAATTTGCAAAATTTAAAAGTATCTGATATTGAAGCATCGAGTCCTTTGATCGCTTTTATATTGGGAAACACGGGCGATACCGATAGTAGAGTACTTTGTTTATAAATTGTATTTTATTTATAGTAAAATTATTGAATGTTAACGAATTGCAATCAGTTTAATCGATCAAAAAACAGCCAGTACATTTTGGTCCTTCGAGCCGGATTTACAAAACCACTCAGCTAGATTATGTCAAAAAAAAAAACCGGCCAAGTGCGAGTCGTACTCGCGCACCGAGGGTTCCGTATCAGTTTTGGACGTATAAAGTGAAAAAATCCGGACCGCATAACTATGTTTGTTTGTTAAGGAATTTTGATGATTTTGAAAAAACTGTACTAGTTAGGAACATCGTTTTATTTTTGGTGCCATATTTGGGTCAATTCCTATCAACCCTAATTATTTCAGATTTTTCGCCCCGCAAACTTCGGAGATAAGGGGGGGGAATGGTATTTTTTTGGACATTTTTCATCATATGTCGAAAACTGTGAGACATAAAATAAAATGAAAATATATTTTGAAATGAGCAGATCAAGCCTTTTCATATGATATGTAACCCCACTTTAAAATTTTGGACCCCCACTCCGGCCCCTTTTGCAAAGAAAATAAAAATATTTTTGGTTTTTTTTCATTTGCAATAAAGTTGAACAATATTATTATTTTTAACTGTTCCAAATTTCAAGTCGATAGCATAAGCAGTTGCTGAAATAAGCAGGTGTGACAGACAGACAGACAGACAGGCGAAGTCGCACCATAAGGGTTCCTTTTTACCATTTTGGTACGGAACCCTAAAAACTGAACGATATCTCGTACAAAAAACGAACTAAAATGGATAAATATTACATTTCTGTTTATGTGTGTTTAGGAATGTGGATATGAGTTTGTTAGTCTTGCTTTCATGTGGTCCTTCCGTTCTCAGCTATAAATAGAAATACCGCATACGCCCATCCTTTCCCTCGGGCGTCATAGGGAAGCGTACTAAAGGATTACGTCAAGGGAATGACAGCACGCCCTTGAACTACGTAGAAACGTAAAATCAAAATGCTTGAAAGAAAGGCAAAGTTAACCACAATCCGAGATCAAGGGAATCAATATTCAACCGACTTCAAAATGAAGGAAGTTTACAATTCGTCTGTATTCTTTTTACAAAGAAACTAGGCAAAAAACAAATGACTAAACTGATATTTAAACGTACAAAAAAGTTAATCCATCGAAAAAAACAAATACTGTTTATCCGTTAACGTAACTGCGACCTAAATTACAATTTACGAGTATAAACAAACAAAACGTTTAGCCATTAAAACAAAAGAAAACTACTTCTATCTTTTCCAATAAATACGAATGTAAAAAAAATATTATAAAAACCCGACTGCGGTCTGCCCTACGTCTTATCTGTTGTTATAGACCCACCAAAAAGAAAAGGAAAACAAGATATTGCAGTCGGGACCCATTATATGACTATTACCCGGAAATACTGGGTCCCGACTGCAATATCTTGTTTTCCTTTTCTTTTTGGTGGGTCTATAACAACAAATAAGACGTAGGGCAGACCGCAGTCGGGTTTTTATAATTTTTTTAATTTTCTATTTTTATTTTTCACTTTTTAGTTTTTGATGTCAATGACATATATTATATATTTTCGTAATTGTCTTTTTAAGCCCTTCATTTTGATGATGATGTAACATGAAAAAAAAAATAAAAAAAAAAACCAACCGAATGCAGAACCTCCTCCTTTTTGGAAGTCGGTTAAAAATAAAGAAAATCTGATTTTTTTTTAGATAGATGTTTTTTTAGTTAAATGTTTTTTTAATGTATATAAGATATATATATTTTCGTCATTGTCTCTTTAAGCCCTTCATTTTGATACCCCACATGACCATGTCAGATTTTTTTTTATTTTTTACGACTGACATTAACTCCGTTCGCTCGTTTAGTCTCTAGGAGGGAACACAGAAACGGAAATACATACCCACATACATACCCACATACATACATACTAACATACAGGTGAAACACTATACCCTCCTTTTTGGCTTCGCCGCAGTCGGGTAAAAAGCGTAACCCGAGGGCCACGAAAACGACGCTCCAAGCGAACTCGCCTAATGCTGCAAGCGTCAAAAACAAATGTAGGGAACTTCGCTGCTGCTGGCAGCGGGTACTTCGTAAAGTTAGATATATAATAGCTGGATGTTTTTTGTAGAACTATTTAAGGCCAACGTTTTTTTCATACATTGTTTTCACATATATCAAACCGTGTAGGCAGTACACGTGCAAACAACCTTTTTTTCCGACTTCCTTAATAAAAACCGTGACAGCTCGGCTAATATATATAACACATTTATAAATTATATGCAAAAACCTTCCTCGAAAATGTTTTCTTCCATTGGTGAAAACCGTATGAAAATCCGTTTAGTAGTTTTTGAGCTAATCGATATAGATCCAAGCCGCGCGTGCTAATTTGTTGAATAGGTATAAAAGCGAAATGGCAGAAAACGTCATCGCCGTCATCGCTTAAAATTTCTCCCAGTTCACTCGTACGTAACGTCCGTAAAGGAACTCCGTTCCAAAAAACATAACCCTCCTTCTGGCGCAGTCAGGTAAAAACTTTGCAGCGCTTGCTGCAATGTTTATTATGCTATCTAGGATAATTACATCCGACCGAAATTCGGTGTTACGTCAGAAAGGGAAGTAATTTCTCATAGGTAATTTAAAAAACATTGCAGGTGTAATTACACCGCGTAATTTCGGCTCGGTGTGCCGTGGCACTGTGAACGAAGAGGGGAAGGGCACATCTAGGGCTGCCATCCATCCGGAAATCCCCGGATTTGTCCTATTTTGGGAGGGCGTCCCGGGACGTCCGGAGGGGTTCTCAAAAAGTGGCCGGGTGAAATCCGGACGCCCGTTGCGTTTGCAGTTTATTTATATTTTCTTTTGTTTGTGACTTATTTAGCAATGATTTAAATACCGTATTTTTTAATATTTTCAAGGGCATCCGGGAAAACGTCCTGACTTGGACCAAATGTCCGGAATTTTTTAAATCTTTGTCCGGTGTCGACAATTTAAGTGATGGCAGCCCTAGGTACGTCCCACCAATATGTGTGCTATGCTCTTGACTGTGACGGCGAACGCTGAATGGTAATAGGGGTCAGGGTTGCTCGCACCATTTGCCAGTTTTTATTTTAAGCTCGCTTTTATGCGGTTACAAATCTCGCAAATGTAATGTTTTTGGCCAAATTAATGTCTAAAAATATGGGCACATTTTCAGTGTAACTTTAGTTAACTAAGTCCGATTTAATAAAACACATTTAAAATAAGACAGGTTAATACTAACCGCATTTAGCGTAACATCTATACTTTAATTTCTGGAACTACTGACTTAATTTTCCTTGAATACCTATTTATAGACTACTTTTTATTCCGAAAAAATGACCAGTTTTCTTGAGTCACGTTGGCGAAGTCGCGGACAAAGGGTTAGTAATTAGCTTACTCATAATGAACAGAAATTATTTTTTCGGACAACCAAAATTATCAATTTTAATAATAACACCGTCTAATCTACCTGTGAGGCAACATGCTACTTTTCAGGGATTAATTTTTCCCAGATAAGTACTATTAATCTGGGAGATAGGAAAGTTGATGTATGGAGCGTTGACGTTGTGTGCTGTGCACTCGACGGAAAGCGAATGGAGAGCTGAAAGCCAATAGAGGTCAGGGTTGTCAATGCCGTTTGGTAAATTCACGCGCATTTGTAAAAGAGAACATCTTGTAAATTTTACTCTTAGTAATACGAGTAGGTATTACTCTGAATGAAATATTATTCTTAGTAATATTTTATGTGCATTCAGGTAAGCAAGTTGACCCCACTTGAATAACTCGATCATATTAATTATTATTAATGATCCTAATGAATGTTCACTTCACTCTCATTTTATTTTCTAGTGCTTTGATGTCTACTGAGCAGATTGAATGTCTCCAGACGAGAAACCTACCCTCTAAGGGGTCATTCCTACTAATATTATAAACTAGCGACCCGCCCCTGCGTCGCACGGGTGCAAAACATCGAAATTTCTGTGCTGAAAGTTAAATATACAAGTATTATACACACAAACCTTTCGGAATAAATTATCTAAATGGTGGTGAAAACCGCATTAAAATCCATTGAGTAATTTAGAAGAACTAAATGGACAGACAGACACAAAAAGCGACTTTGTTTTATACTAATTCGACGGTTGAAAGGCTATTGATTCTAAATCTTACTACAATTATTATATGATTCAGAATTGTTTTCGCCTAAAATGTCGCCTAAAACAAATAGCCTTTCAACCGTCGATTTAGACGTAAATAAAAATAAATATACCTACATTTTATTTCCCAGATACACAAGGTCAAAAGTTATTACATATTGTGGTGGTACAGTCCAGCATGTTTCACTGACAAGTCTATTGTGTCGGTGGTATCGCTTCGATATAAGATTATCAGAAAAAAATTAATCTAAGTGTAGAAAAAGTGTTATTGGATTTATTCATACAACTTTCTTAGTAGCAAGCTAGCAACCCGGAGTCTGGATTAATGCCCGGCTGAAAGAATCTTCTCTATACCTTTACAACAGTGCCGCGGCGTTGCCCGCGTTTTTCGGGATAATAAGTAGCCTACGTCTTATTCTGATGTAATATAAGCTATATTACTGTAAAGTTTCATCTAATCCGTTCAGTATTTTTTGCATTTAAAAAGAGTAACAAACATCCATCACAGACTTTCACATCTATAATATTAGTGGGATTATAAACTGTGTGATAAAGTATCATTTAAATTAATCGAAAATCGATAAATACCGGTAAATGTATCTTTTACACACAACTTTACTTACGTAATCGTCAAAATTCCAATCATTATGTGTATTACAACAGCAAATCACCATTTGTTATACATCGCGATTCGCCGCAAATTGAATTTTATTGTTACAGCTATTTTTAGCGACAGCCCTGAGATGAGCCATCGGGTGGGAAACATCGAACTGTCACGAGTGCCGCCTCAGTCATACTTGTATACGTACGTAAGTACCGATGCCTGATGTATTTTTATTCGTATAAACTTCAATTTGTTCACTTCGAACGTTGGTTGACTGAGATTTTTATTGAAGGCTAGTGAACTACTATTATTTTATGGTATCTCTACTTCCTTAATCACACTAATCCTAATATTATAAACGCCAAAGTTTGTGAGGATGTAAGGATGTAAGGATGGATATATGGATTTTTGTTACCTACTCTTTCACGCAAAGCTACTGAACGGAGAACTTTACAGTAAAAATCGATAAATACATAACTTCCTCCTTTTTCGAAGTCGGTTAATTTAAAAAATATACCTATATTAACGGCTTCATGTTAATAACGCCTAAGTCAATCATTTGGAAAGGTTTCCAAAATCACTTCACTTCACTTCTTGGTTATGGCATAATCACAATCACACAGCTGTCAACAGTGCTATTTAAAACTCGCTGTCAAATTCCCTCTTCTATAAGTATTTATTTTGTTTCAAGTTTTGACACTGATGTTAACATCGAACAAAAAGTTTTTCGATGTTCAAGTTTCGACCAACCTGTCTTTACTGTCTATTACTGGAGTAGTAAAAGTACTACCCAGTAATTGACAGGTTGGTCGAAACTGTTCGACAATTCATTGAGTTCGAGGCCTCAAATAATATTATTATTGATTCTATCTTACTTTGTTTGACAGGATATTTTCTCTAAAAACATTTTATTAAGTAGGTACACTCATTTTTATTTTTATCAAACAAATATTGTAAGTGACATCCGTGGTGCTAGTAATTTAATAAAATGAACATGTGTTACAATATTACCTACTGTAAGTCCAACAACATATCAATCAAACATTTTTTTTGACGGTCTATATCTTATCTATCCAACATAAACAAAGTTCCATAGAATCACGCATTTATTTGAAGGTTAACCTCTGTTCGATACTAACACACATATAAACCCATCTGTAACAAAATGTCACCTGTAATCACATTCCTCACATTACAGATTTGACCCAAATTCTCCAAATACCAGACATGTCCCCTGTCAACCTGATCGCAGTGTTAAATATCCAACGTAATGACACCCTGGCCCTTTCAAATGTTACGAAATAGCCTGTCAAATCGTTGGCCAGAAAGTTAGGGAATACTTTGTCAAGCGCCGCCTATAAAGGATAAATATCAGGGAGTGACGGATAGATATAACGTCAGTGGAAAGAATGTTGGGTAAAGTTGAGGGCACATGAGATGTACAATGCTATCCAAATAAGAATAGGAATGAACCTGCGCCATTATGTGACTAGCTGAATGCTACGCTATGGACACTTTTGCATCAAAACTTAATAATAATAATATCAGTCCTGTTTATAAACTGTCCCACTGCTGGGCACGGGCCTGCTCTCACAATAAGAGGGGATAGGCCATAGTCCACCATGCTAGCTAAGTGAGGGTTGGCAGACTTTACATGCCTTTAAGAACTTTATGGAGAACTCTCAGGCATGCAGGTTTCTTCACGGTGTTTTCCTTCGCCGTAAAAGCAAGTGATAATTCATTTCTAATACGCACATGACTTCGAAAAATCTGCGGTGCGTGCCTCGGGATCAAACTCGAACCTTTCGCCGTGGGAGGCGCATGGTTAAACTACTAGGTTATCACTGCATAAAAACTTAAAATTCACCAATATTGTAGTTACGAGGTGTCACATCTAGAGCGAAGATATAGTCAAAATTAAGTCAAGGAAATAAGATATCTATACCTAGCTATTATACACAAGCCCTAACATTGTATGGAGTGTTGCGTAAAACAGCACAAATCTAGTGATTGATGGACATCGGCACGTTTCACTGGCTTGAGACGCATAGTTTATTTACGTTCGATACGGTTCGGTGCTGGCAACCTTTAGATACGTTTATACTGAACTACGATTTATTGAGCGTCATTATTTTGGGTATTTGGAAATGGATTTAAATTTAAAGGGTTTCTTATAATAATTAGCATCACCTATGTAATCCGCTCTCAGTAATCAGTGTTACCACAGATTAACTAAAAGTTATTACGATGTTACTAATAACAAACGTGATTGCTATATTTATTATACGGTGAATTTTCGTTGGTTCTGAAGCCGAATAATTTATTCATTGTGAACAATTTCTACCACAGGACCAACACTGAAATCGTGCAAAAAATGTCACATATTCCCTACATTTTGTCGAGTGACTGACTTCTAAGAAACATCTAACTTTTCTTACCGATTTCAGGGTTAATCTCAGAGTAGAAATCTCTTATGATATATTTAATATCATAGGAGCAGCATAACATGGCATTGACAAATGTTTCAAAATTCACAAAATATAGATTTATATACCTAGTAGAAATTGTTCAAAATTATGAGTTTAACCCCTTTTGGCTCCAAAACGAACGAAAATTCACCGTGTATTCAGTTTAGTGTCATCCATTGGATCCACGGGAGTAATAAATAACCTTCTGTCCAATCCATCAACCCAAACCGAAACAACGCTATTGTTAGCATCTGGTTCACCTCAATGTAACTAGTTAGGTCACGATCGTATTTAGATCGTTCATTCACTAGTTCAAAGGTTCGCTCTTGAAATTGAAGAACGAACCCCTGAACTGGTGAATGAATAATTATTGGTAGTTGAAGTTATTGCTATCTTAAGTCAGTGCCAGTTCCGTAGCTAGCTTTTATTTAGCTAATCAATTAGGACATATATTTTAACTAGAAACCACAACAAACATTATCATTTTTATATTTTAGGAAATAAATAAAAAACGTTACTGTTTAAAATAAGCCACGTCTTTTCTCTTTTATTATTAATTTCTTCGCAAAATCTAACCTCTTTACATTACCTAATAATTTATTAAGCGACTTCATCTTACAACAGCCTTTCCACAAGTTATTTTTATTAACTTGCAACTTCAAGCACAAAATTAAAAGGAAAAATCTGACGTCATTTACACAGAAATATCAACAAGCTAAACGCATATAAACGTGTGACTGCTAAGGCGTTGCGCAGACGTAGCAACTGTAATTGAAGCAACTGTCAACTTTTTACAAATCGATATAAAATAAAACTGTTGTTGATAACCAAAACTCGCAACTAGTGTTGCTATGTCTGCGTAGTTTCTTGAAATTATATGACGATCGTCTCACAGCTATTGTGCGTTTCACATAGTGTTCCCTTTGACGCTATATTGGCTCCGCTGTCGGTCACTCAGTCTAGACCTTATCGGTCCATGATTTTTTTTTATTTAAGTGTTAAATTAATGCCTAGGACACTACAAAGTGTTGAACGAGAATTGGTGCTGAAAAAAACTTCCAGCACCGTTAAAAACGTTGTAACATAATTGACATTCAAGAATGCCAAAATAGCGTCAAGAGCAAAACGCACTGTAGATGCGGGTAGCCAAATTGCAGAAGCTCGGAGAACAAAATTACTACATCTGCAGAGCGCTTTATGTTGTTTAACTAAAGCATTAATTTCCTTTGTTAAACGCTATGAAATTAATTTCGTTCGTATTGCAAAGTTAGCGGAAGGAATGCTTTCATTGCTTCATAATTGCAGGTGTATTGATTTTGTTGGGCGTTTGTTGATTTTTGTGTCTTACTGTTCTGAATTAATTACTGTATTGTTTGCGCTTGTTATTATTTGTTTTAATGTTCCGGGAACAAAGAAAAATATTTTGTAAAAATCAACTGATTAAAAAGTAGAATGAATTCAATAGAGTGGGCAAATAATATCAGGGTATAAGCCCAAGTCTATACTTAGACTCGTAGTATTCCAGAACGATACTCGAGCGCAGATCTCGCCATGAGCATAGATTTAAAGCCATTTGACTGGTTCAAACTTGAGTATGGATCTGTAATACGAGCACTAGACATAATCAATCAATAATGTTCCCACTGATGCCGGTTTCCTCACGATGTTTTTTTTACCGTTTTATAGAGCAGTGGCGATGAAAAAATGCACTACTCTACAGTCTACAGGACCAATAAGTATAATAGCAAATGATATTGTTCGTTCTTCCATTACTTTGAAATGCTCTTTAAAAGTCTATTAAAAGTAAAGTATTTTAAAAGTATTTTAAAAGTCTTCGACGTTTTCCTTTTCTCTTTTTACAACCATTTCTCCGTATTTTAAGCGCCTCCAAGACGATCCTGGCAATTGTCAATGTGTTACATTATTGACAATTTCAATTGAAGTGCGATTGATGTAATTTTGCAAGCGTATCATAAGCTGCGGTAACCTTTTACCATCAGGCAGGCCGACGTCATTATCAATAGTCGTAGAATTGACATGTTAACTACTTTTTTTTTATTGTGAATCCGTAAACTATTTAAAAAAAGACAATTACCACCAAAAAAACCGATGAAACATCTACAAAATTGGCAAAGTTATAAGCGTTTTAAAATGATTTGCTAGACACGGACGGCACTACCTACTAGTGACGTAACACCACCTACGTCCGCTTCGCGCGACAAAGACGGAGCGATACTCCCTCCAAAAACTTTAAAAGCGTCTATGTTTTCCATTTTTAACCGACTTCAAAAAAGGAGGTTCTGTATTCGTCCCGTATGTATGTATGTATGTTGGTATGTGCGCGATTATCTCAAAAACTACTGAATCGATGGACGATTGGATGGGGTTTTCACAAACGTAATCTACATACTTTCAGGAAGGTTTTAGTATATAATACATTATGTAATCATTCCTATGTACAAAGTTATATGCATAAATGTACACACTCCGTAGCAGATTTACTGTTGAACGAATTCGTGAAAGTAATCTAACACGGGATAAAGAACTAAAAAGGGAAAAATAAAAAACTTTTTTAACAAAAAATAACCGACTTCAAAAATCCACTACAAAGAAAATAATAATTTTGGTTTCGGAAGTCGGTGGCAAAAAAAGCAAACAAAAACCAAAGCCAACGACTTCCGAAACCAAAATTATTATTTTCTTTGTAGTGGATTTTTGAAGTCGGTTATTTTTTGTTAAAAAAGTTTTGTGATAAATTATTATTTTTGCTTTTACTTTTTTGTTGTGCCTATTCCTTCTTTGAAATAAAATAATTTATTTGTACTTTTTTAATAGTAGGACACTACCGTATTGCCATTTATCGTCTCGGGGGCGCCTAACTCAGAGTTTTATTTTCATTAAAAACTGAATGGGGAACTCTTAGAAAAAACTTCTCGCTTTATTCGAAGTAGTTGCATTAAAAGTTGTGCTATTGAAGTTACTTGAAATGTCACGATATAGTTCAAATACTTCAGAAAGTTAAACCGTATTAACGATTGATACTATTATAAGTTAAAAAGTCACATGTTGCTTCAGAAAAGTTGAGAAGTTGTGACATTTTAACTTCTAATATTGTTACTAAATCACAGTATAATATAAATGCGAAAGTTTGTGTATGTGGGTGTGTATTGGTTAATCTTTCACGCATTGAACGTTTTAATGTAAATTGTCTTTAAGAACGTAACGTCAGTTGTTTTTAAAATCTCTTAAAATTCTAAAGCCGCGTCTCCTGCGCCCTGTTTTCGTGTTCAACGAACATCGAACAGTGAACAGTGAACGAGAAAGGGGCGTGGTCTACGTGTTTTGACGAATAAAAACACTCAAAACACGTAGACCGCGCCCCTTTCTCGTTCACTGTTCACTGTTCGATGTTCGTCGAACACGAAAACAGGGCGCAGGAGACGCGCCTTTACAGTAAATTGTCTTTAAGAAAGTAACGTCAGTTGTTTTTAAAATCTCTTAAAATTCTAACAGGCAACTTACTGCATTCGAATCTTCGTATCATGCATGCATTCAATCAACGTTGATTAATTCAGATTTTCGCAACACTGAATTTCTCGAGTAGGTATTGTATAGAAGAACGAGCTGTGACTGTGACCCACCGTGTCGCCATCGGTGCTCGGCTCCTAGGGGTCGTAGCGTAATGTTAAATAGCCTATACTTTTGCTCATGAATTTGGCTATCTTATACAAAAAGAATTTTTCGAATCCGACAGATTAGCGCATTCAAACAAACAAACCCGTCAGCTTTATAAATTAGTATAAACAGATTTCGTTTTACTTTGTCATACCTATTCATTTATTCACTGTATGTATGTATGTATAATTATTTATCAACGTTTAACAATATTCTTCTATCTAAACAAAGCCCAACAAAACTGTTTTCACAGTATTTTGTAATACCTACTTACGAGTAAATACTGTATATTTACTGTATTATTCTATGGAATTTCTGTCTGCGAAACAATGAAACACCAACAAACTAACTGACTTCCCCCGACATGAACGAAACAACACTTTGTAAACGATCTCATTCAACCTCGATACTTCCTTCGTCTTACGTCAGGCTCCCCCTTCCCCTTCACACCTCCCCCCCCCCCTCTTGTATCTCGTCAAAGCCATTAGGGTGTAAAGTTTTTATGACGTTACTACCGTAACCGTTTTATCGAGACACCCAAGTGGCGTGTTCTATGACTTTTTGTTGAAACTTTTATTTTACGATAATTTCCAGTTGTTATCCGATTTATGGATGGTTTCAAGACATTACTACTACATATTGAATACCCTAGAAATTATCTTATAATTTAATGGAGTTTTTTTTTATAGAACGAAGGTGGCAACCTCAGATCATAGAAACAAGGGAGTTGTGCCAAGGCGTTATCGAGCTTGATGCCTAATTTTGAGCAAATTGCTCATTAAAAACGTACGCGCTAGCGACGAACCCAACACGATCTATGGTATAAATACAGTGTTTTAGTTTAGTGCTAGTGTTGAGTGACGATTAACAGTGTTAGATTGAGGGTGTGCGGAATGTTTAATGCGTGGGAGATATTTTTATTCACAAGGAGCGCTTAATTATGCGCGTAATTGTGTCGAAAAATGTACTAAAAACTGATGCCACTTCATCAGTTGTTCCGGTACTAATTTGCTATGATGGCATATCTCCTTGTTTCTATAATCTGAGGTGGCAACTATGTGCACAGCTCGCCTGATGGTAAGCGGGTACCGTAGCATATGGAACGATTGCAACACCGAGTACCACATGCGCCTTAGCATAAGCATAGCATAATCGGCCTATAATGTTCCCACTGCTGGGACACAGGCCTCCTCTGTGAGAGGGAGTGGGCCGTAGTCCACCACGCGGGCCCAGTGCGGGTTGGTGGACGTCACATGTCTTCGAACTTTTGGTTCTAGGACATGCCGGTTTCCTCACGATGTTTTTCCTTCACCGTTAAAGCAAGTGATAATTAATTTCTAATACGCACATGACTTCGAAAAGTCAGCGGTGCGTGCCTCGGGATCGAACTCAAACCATTTGCCGTGGAAGGCACATGGTTAATCCACTAGGCTATCGCTGCATGCGCCTTACCAACCCATTAAAATAAGGATTCGCTGTGCCGACAGCTTAGGGTACAAACAGGTCCCCCGCTGTCAACACAGCGCAAACTCAGGAGCTCTGGCGACTTTACTCACCACAGGAACACACCACTACCGAAGATAGCGTTACTTGGCTACTTCCCCAGTCGGGCTGCTTCAGATTTGAGCGAGATATCTTGTTGAGCCGGCTAAGCGCTAATAAAAAAGAGGTGTTTCGTCATCGAATTCACAAAAAAAACTAGTGCTAGTAGCTCAATTTCTAGGTACTCACCAGATTTTGTAGGGTTCCGTACCTCAAAAGGAAAAACGGAATCCTTATAGGATCACTTTGTTGTCTGTCTGTCCAAGGCAAGACCCTTAACGGGTGGAGGCATCTGCTCATAGATGGCGCCAGTAGAAGAAGTATGTAATAGCGGCATCTAACTAATAGATGGTGCTAAAGCACATTTCTAGTAGAATATTTTATTTTATTAAAATTTAATAAATCAACATACATTAAGTTTGTACGGAACCCTCAGGGCACAAGTCCTACTCGCACTTGTCCGGTTTTTTTAAATGTCCTTTGGCTTGGTAATAAGTATTTTTTCTTTCTTACATATTGACTATTGACTCCGATGAAACACAATATTAGTCGCCCAGTCTTAAATTACTGTAAGACAGGGCGAGGCTAATGTATTCCGCCTTACTCTAATAACGCCTACGGCTATCCTTGGCTATCTAGCCAGCATTCATTTGCACCCTTTTTAAATCACAGCTGTGGTCAAAATCAATATTGACTGCCGCAATTACAGACACAATTAAAAACCTGCAATTACAGACACAATTAAAAATCTATTATCTCGCGTGGATCCGCGCAGCGGCAGTCAACCGGTTAATAAACATAATAGTTGTTAAAGTATGATTAATATGAGTAATATTGAATTATTAAACATAATAGTTGTTAACATCATACACCTAAATTATAATTAGTCTGTAACGTTCCGACTGTTTAGTAAAGGCACTTAGGCTTTCTCTCTGTGGGGTGGACCGGTAGTCCACCACGCGGTTCCAGTACGGGTTGGTAGATGTCTCATGTCTTCGAATTTTTGGTTCACTATTAAACACTTGGTTCAATATTAAAACAGTGAGGAACATCGTGAGGAAACCGGCATATTGTTCCTCATTGTTTTAAGAACCTTCCGGAGTAAATTCTCTAAGGCTCGTATTATAGAACGATGGTCGAGCACAGATCTCTGCTTGAGCATAGATTTAAAGCCTTTTGATTGGTTGAAACTAGTTTTAAACAGAGATTGACACTCGAGTTTTGTTCTGTAATACGGGCCTAAATGGTGGTGAAGAGCGCATTTAAATCCTTTTTGAGGTTTATAAGAACTAAGCGAAAAAACAGACAGACACGAAGCGCGAATTCGTTTATGCCTACTATTTACAGATATTCACTAAGGCATCTTGAAAACACATCTTGCTACTCAGTTATCTTAATATTTTTATTCACGTAAAATAAAGGCGGGTTGCTTCAAACCATCTGTATTCGTAAGTCAGTACGTAATCGTTAAGTCAGTATGAAATTGTCGTACAAGCCGCCATATTTGACGGTTACAGATACGTAACTGTAAGTTGAAACAACATGGCCTTTTTTTTTTTTTTTTTTTTTTGGGGATGGGAAATCATCAAATGACCCCTCCCGCTCTGAGCGGAGCGGAAGGGAGTGTCAGACTCTTACTGACTAAAACCCACCCATGTTCCTTCCTTAGCCCTTTTGTCCGGGTCAGCGGTATCCCTTCCGGACGATCCCGCTTTCCCGGCAGGCTTGGGCCCTAATGGGCCCCCTCTCTGATGCTGACATCTCTTTGAGGCGCGCGTGGAACACGTACGCGCCGTTCGGCACGGGCCTGGTCCTGATCGGACGGTGAGCTACCCATTACTCACCGCCCGCAGGCCCGCGCCTACGGTGGCCGGGAGTCGTCACGCGGCTCCCGACGCCCGGAGCGTCTACCGCGGCGGCTTGGACGGGAGAATCTCTCCCTCTCCCGTCCCGCCGCCTCCTTCACTAGCATGACTGCTTCGCAGAAGGAGGCGACTGCCTCCCACTCCCCCTCGCCCCGGACCATGGCTTGAACCAGGGCCGGGCGCGAGAGGTCGCCGCCGCTGCCGATCGCCTCTACGAGGACACGGCGGTGCTCCGCCCATGCAGGGCAGACCCCCACCGTGTGCTCCACCGTGTCCTCAGGGCGATCAACGCAGTGATGACACCCGGGCGTTTCCTCCCGCCCGATGATGTGCAGGTACCTCCCGAAACTTCCGTGTCCGGTGAGGACCTGCGTCAGGCGGTAGGTGAGGACGCCGTGACGTCTCCCTAGCCACTCCTCAAAGAGGGGTCTTACCGCCGCTATTGCGGCGTGCCCTGCGCTGGGTTGCGAAAGTCGTTCCAAACAACATGGCCTAAGGCTTGTACGCTGACTGTAGCTATTATTTTAACATACAACTCATAAACAAACATCCTGCAAAATGACAGGTAATTTATGTATTTTGAGCCTCAAATGTCAGTTAAGTAGAACTTTGAAAGTATCTCGAGATAACTCTTACATCGATTAATAAAAGAGTTATTTCTAGATACTTTGGAAATTCCCCCGAGAGGGAGTTTCAAAGTTTTGAATGTCGTCAAAACAGTTCGTAACAGCAATCGATCGTGTATTTTCTACAAAGGGTAATAAGCCTCTATGATCTGTGGGTGCTTTACGGCGGCATGCGACCACTACCTGGACACCATCTGTACCGACTTGTTCAATATTTCTTGTTTCATGCTTTTCAGTTGGTTGTTTCCATAGTTGGGTTTTAGTTTTTAACTCTTGTTTGTTTTACAGTTTTATATTATAGATAGATTAATGTAATGAGCCATACAGAGGACTATCTTACGTTGCTTGATAGGTTGAACACACATGTTTATAATGCTATTATTACACCGAATTGCTGACAATCCCTTCAGCATTATATTTGTACCTGCTTCCGTAATAGCCTTTCACGACACCCGAGGGAAGGCAAGGGTCCGTCTTGTAGGCTGTAAGTAAACAGGAACTATGCCAATTCTCCTGGCATTATACCTTGATCGTTGCCATGACTCCCATGGGACTTTTGGTTACTCAGTCCCTAAATAAATACGAAAATAGGTTCAAATAGAGTATGGAATATTCTATAGAGCGCTTGTATGAGTGATGAATTGGTGACATTTTTTTGTGTCAAAGTACAACCTACACAAAAATAACAAGGGTGATTTCAGTCGCGCTTGCATTGGCGCGGGTGGTAAGCGGCGCGGGGCACTAGATAGATGTGTCTCAGTGGCGAAGGGTCCCTACAATACGATTCCTACCGGCTTCCCTTTGAAAAATAGCACAGGCAGTATTGCCTACTTTTATTTATCAGCTTTTCGTGGCCAGGTAAGCATTTGTAATTTCGACTTACCTCTTAAAAAAACTGACCCTTCGCCACTGATGTGTCTTGTACCGTTTCATAGTAAAACGCGTACGAAACGCGTATGATCGTACAGCTTACGAGCCGCGCTGGCAGCCCGCACTGGCGGTCAGCGTGACTGTGGAAATAGCCTAACTTATGTCGAAACAGATGTAAAATTAGAGGCCTCGCACACTACGTGACCACGAGTCCAGGACCACAGCCAGTTACCGTAGCGTCCAGATAAACTGTTGTAACCCAATATGCATCGCGCACTTGGCTGCAATGACCAACTGGCCGCACAACGTGCCGTCCGACTAGTCCTTGCAGCCGAACTTTATCTACCTACTTTACTAGATAGACCACATCCAAAAAAAAAAAGGATCGAATAATTTTATTTAGAAGTGTACCTATATATTATTAACTAACTCAAATAACTGGCCGTAGGTACTGGCAGTGGGAGACATACGTTTGGAGACATTCGTTTCAATAGCTTATCTTATTCATACTTTAAGGTACGTATCCTAATAATATAATAGGAACGTTTTTGTACTACTACCATCGGACAGGATACGTTATATACCTAATAAAATATGTAATAGCTATTCATTACCTAATGGGCATATCCAATAAGTGATTACGTCGGGTTCTTATAAATAAAAATATATGTCATATACCTATAATATGTACGACCTACATTAACCAATCACTAAGTCATGTTTGCGGTCGAATGAAAAAAGGTTGAGTTTCAATTAGTTACCTGTACCCAATGACGTATTATAAGTATATATAGACATGTCATACACCAAGATCACTGTACTAAAAAATGGCACAAATACTTTAAATAGCTAGACAGCTACCTATCAGTGCATATGCACGAAAAACGGGAAAGAAAAGAAATGCCTTGCCTACGGCATACCTGTTGTTTGGTAGGATTTTTTTTTATTTTGCAAAAATTGCAAGAAGTTACGTACAACCGCGACACTGATTTGTGCGTGACTAAGGGGATGGTGGGCAATTACCTTACATTTTTGTTGCCGTTTTTGATCGCCGGTAACGCATCTATGGTTTAAGTATATATCATTGCCTGTACCATATGTGCCTGTACCATTTGGCAAGGTCTAGTATCTAAGATAATCAACTAGCGACACCAGTCTTGACCACAAACGTCAACTGAGCATTAGCCGATTTTTCGGTCTCTTTGGCGGAATGAACAAGACGGGGAGCGCTGAGGCTGCACGCGATTGGTTCGTCAGTCGATACTTGTCGTCTATTGGACTATACCTACTCTATTACGTATTGTCAACTGTCTATTGTCTATTGGGCCGAAAATGTACATGCGCGATCGTGATTCCTGCCGGTACCTATACCTATTTATCGCGTTATACGAGCGCATAAAAGGCTACTTACGGCACTGACTTTAATTACGACGAGTGATATGAACGATACTCTATTCAAAAGACCGATAAAACATACACAAAAGAGATCTAACCCATCCGAATTCAAAATCACGCCTTGCGCTATAAATTGTTGATGTTCGTTGTTCATCTTAAATTATCAGTATGATAATGGCTACGTAGATTGTTATTATACTGGAAAGTTAAGATGAACCAAGACATCAACAAACGGTGCACGCGTGATTTTGAATTCAGTAGAATTAAGTTAGACTTCCATTGTTTACGTTATGTCTGAAAGCTATTTGAATATTTATTATAGACTGCTTCATGAAAGACTAGCTTCCGCCCGCGGCTTCGCCCGCGTTTTTGGGATAAAAAGTAGCCTATGTGTTATTCTGATGTATAAGCTATATTACTGTAAAGTTTCATCTAAATCCGTTCAGTAGTTTTTTGCGTGAAAGAGTAACAAACATCCATACATCCATACATCTTTACATCCATACATCTTTACATCCTCACAAGCTTTCACGTTTATAATATTAGTAGGATTGAACCACAATATCAGACAGCCGTGAGAAGTACAAGCACAAAGTGACTAGATACTTTTAGATACGCACGTAGATATATAGAAGATGAATACAAAAAGCCGGCACCGAGGGTTCCGTACCATCCTTGGGCATATAAAAGTTAAAATAAATTGTATGAGCGCCCATACAACTCAGTGAGTGCAGTGATAGCCTAGTGGATTAACCATGTGCCTCCCACGGCGAATGGTTCGAGTTCGATCCCGAGGCACGCACCGCTGACTTTTCGAAGTCATGTGCGTATTAGAAATTAATTACCACTTGCTTTAACGGTGAAGGAAAACATCGTGAGGAAACCGGCATGTCCTAGAACCAAAAAATTCGAAGACATGTGACGTCCACCAACCCGCACTGGGCCCGCGTGGTGGACTACGGCCCACTCCCTCTCACAGAGGAGGCCTGTGTCCCAGCAGTGGGAACATTATAGGCCGATTATGCTTATGCTTATGCCATACAACTCAGAGAATTGGCGTCAACTATGTATGTATGAGGACACCCTTTAATTTTCAACTTTTTTTATTTATTCGAATTTTTCCTTTATTTGTGCTGTAAGACCTTGCTTTTTGCTGAATTTCGTGATTCTAGGTCAACGATAACTACCATATAGGTTTTCGACCCAAAACCTATAGGCTACTTCCGGTTGACCTAGAATTGTCAATTTTGGTTAAAAGCAAGGTGTTACAGCACAATTTTATCTTATCGACAAGTAACGTAGGGTCGTATGTCATATCTATGCTTTCCCAGTAGGTACTTTACCCAAAATTAGAAAAAATATTTCATTGTCGATGTTTTATCGTATGGTATGAACACCACTAGACACAGATTATATTTCCAGCAGTGAAGCGCACCGGTGCGCTGGGAGGAATAGAGAAAATTAAAAAAAACTTTTTTAACAAAAAATAACCGACTTCAAAAATCCACTACAAAGAAAATAATAATTTTGGTTTCGGAAGTCGGTGGCTTTGGTTTTTGTTTGCTTTTTTTTGCCACCGACTTCCGAAACCAAAATTATTATTTTCTTTGTAGTGGATTTTTGAAGTCGGTATTTTTTAACCGACTTCAAAAAAGGAGGTTCTGTATTTTGTTAAAAAAGTTTTTTATTTTTCCCTTTTTAGTTCTTTATCCCGTGTTAGATTACTTTCACGAATTCGTTCAACAGTAAATCTTCTACGGAGTGTGTACATTTATGCATATAACTTTGTACATAGGAATGATTACATAATGTATTATATACTAAAACCTTCCTGAAAGTATGTAGATTACGTTAGTGAAACCCCTATCCAAATTGAATTAGTAGTTTTTGAGAAAATCGCGCACATACAAACATACATACATACATACATACATACATATATACATACATACATACGAATACAGAACCTCCTTTTTTGAAGTCGGTTAAAAACGGTGCGCAAAGGACCGGTGCGATTGGAATGAAAGGACAGTGGAATACCTCGAATCTTTAAACCGCAGAGTATCGAAGTTTTGTCTTATTCGGTTCTATACTGTGGTCACAAACTAACTAAGTATTACATAAAGTCTTTAGGCTGTGGTTTCGGTAATGTTTGGGCATTCTCGTCGGCTGCGGTTGAACTATGAACTTTTAGGTACCTACAATAGACTATCGTAATTTATCAAACATCAAACATTGTTTACAGTAGATGGATCGATATTTTCACAAGTTTATTAAGCAAACCAAGTTAGAAACTCGTGAAAGCTGTATTCAAATTCAAAACTCATTTATTCATAGTGGGCTAAAGCCAATTAGCACTTTTTGAGCGTCAATATACTTAGACAGCCCCCAAAAACGCCCACCCTTCACCGCTTCCTAGTGTTTTAGCTGCGAAGAAGAAACGGCGCAACAAACTCCGCAGCATAGCCACGTTTAAAAACAAATTTTATCCAAATCCGTGTAGTCGTTTTTCGTGAAAGAGTAACAAACATCCATATAATATCCTCACAAACTTTCACGTTTTTAGGGTTTCGTACCCAAAGGGTAAAAACGAAACCCTCTTACTGAGACTTCGCTGTCCGTCCGTCTGTCTGTCTGTCTGTCTGTCTGCCTGTCTGTGTGTCTCCAGGCTGTATCTCATGAACTGTGATAGCTAGACAGTTGAAAACAGAATAAAATAAATATTTAAGGAAGGCTCCCATACAACAAACGTGATTTTTTTGCTCGTTTATGCTCGATATTGATAACGGCACCAGGTAGACGCTTGAAATACTCACAGAATATTTAATGATATATTTACTTTAAAAATAAATAATTAAATTAAAATAAAAAAAAAATTTAAGGGGGGTTCCATACAACAGACATAATTTTTTGCCGTTTTTATACATAATGGTACGAAACCCTTCGTGCACGAGTCCGACTCGCACTTACCCGTGATAAGAACTGTATCTATAATTATCGTAAGTGTTTTGTTTTTCTGATGTTGGCACAGAACTAACAAGACACAGCTATGGGTAGTAAATTAATTAAGGTAATGGGTCCAGTAAACGTTTGCCTAGCAAAGGGTCGCTGTCTTTTTACTTCATTTAACTGCAGAAGCATAACTCCCCAAAGACATTTAAATAAATACCGACTCTTGCAACAACGTAATAAAGTGTAGTTCAACTCGCACAGCGCTGCATGCTTAAAATTATATTAACATACAAGGCCGTTTCTTTCTATCGCGTAACTCTATCTCTTCTGACGGGGCGTATATCCATCCCGGGGAGGCACGCCGATATACCTACTTGTAGCTTCTTATAGATATAGGATGAGTCGTGAGCACAGATCGCGCATGTGCACTTTCGGCGCAATAGATAATAGACAGTTGACAATACACAATTGAGAATAGTCCAATAGACGACGAGCATCGAGTGATGAACCAATCACGTGCAGCCTTGGCGCCCCCCGCCTTCTTCATTCCGCCAAAGAGATCGAAAAATTAACTAATGCGCAGGTGAAGTTTGTGCTCAAGACTCGTGCCGGCAACTATACCTAATACCGAGTGTCCACTAGCAAGAACATTTGCGGAAGTTGACTTGCGCAAGCGACTTCTAACGTGTAAACGCTCGCGCAAGTTGACTTTTTGTTCGAGAAGGTCGCTTGCGTACTTGCGCAAGCAACTCAAGTCAACTTCCGCAAATTTTCTTGCTAGTGGACACTTGGCATAAAATACGGAGCGCGCCAGGGACTAAGGGTCAGTTGTTGATACATTTTAACTAACATTGTAACCACCGTCAACTTTAACCTTACTTGAAACATTACCGACCGTATCCGGTGGGGGATGAAATTTTAGTCAAAATTTAATTAACTCTGACTTGTACAACCCCATTTGCTTTCTTCCGGTGGTTAATGTAACTTACTGATAATTAACTTAAACCTTACTCTAACCGCGTGCGATGCAACCGGCCGTTAGTGAAAAAAAAAACTTGTGTAGCTATTTGCGACATACGTAAGAAAACCTAATCACGTTTAAGTTTATTATTAAGTAAATTAACTGTCAAGTTTTGTGTATGTGCATAACTTTCTCCTTATTTGAAGTTGGTTAGTGACAAAAACCAAGCTTATAAGAGACGAGAATTTACTGTAGACCTAATTTATTGTATTAACTAGCTTCCGCCCGCGGCTTCGCCCACCTTTTTGGGATAAAAAGTAGCCTATGTGTTATTGTGATTAATGTGAATATATATGCTATATTACTGTAAAGTTTCATCATAATCCGTTCAGTAGTTTTTGCGCGAAAGAGTAACAAACATCCATATATACATCCATCCATGAATCCATCCATACATCCCCACTTGCAAGTAATGAAATACTGAAGCGGATAATGCAATAACATAATTGAATAATTGAGGCCAATTACCTACTTGTATTTATTAACTAACTTGACTATTAACTAATTATATCATACTATAAGTTAATACCGTGTCTTTGTGTATCATCTAAAAATTCCTATCTTCTTCTTTATACTGTCACTCGCTTCCGCCCGCGGCTTCGCCCGCGTTTTCCGGGATAAAAGGTAGCCTATGTGTTATTCTGATGTACTTATAAGCTACGTATATTACTATAAAGTTTCATCAAAATTCCTTTAGTGGTTTTTGCGTGAAAAGGTAACAAACATCCATACCTACATCCATCCTCAGAAACTTTCGCATTTATAATATTAGTAGGAAGTAGGATATAAAATTTTTGGAAACCAAGGAAAAGTATGAACGAAACGTTATGCAAATATAATATTTAGAAGTATAGGTAAGCTATAGGTACTCATGTGTATTATCGGGATGACCCGACTAGTTTCGAACTAAACCAGATCTATTGATATATATCATGAGGAGCCATTTATCAATAAAACCCGTTAAAATTCACGAAGCATAACATGTCCTAAATATGAATTTCACCCACGAAAGTTATTATAATTATGAAATTTGTGTAAATGTTAACAGAAAAGTAATTTATGTCCATCAAATCAACCAAGTTTTATCAACTACGACAAAATCAAATTTCTAAATACGTATCAACCTCATTTTATTTAGACGAGTATCTCATTTATTTCGTAGGGACATCCTAATACTTTCCGTATCGGGGAGCGGACTTATCTGTTGATAAAATTATTGATTATTGGCTACGATACGGCCAACATTATGTATTTAAGGACGCTTTATGAGGCTATAAAACGTAAACGATGATCCGCAAAGTTTTTGCCGTCTTATCTGGCACAAACTTAAGAACACTTTGATACAAAAGAATGGTTCAGAACTCTCAAAGTGTCAAACAAGAACTCGAACATAATTTCATAGTCAGTCGTTCACAATATAAAAACATAATAAATTGAGTTGCTTATACTTGCAAGTAAGGTAACACGTGCATAGTATTTGAAAAGGAAGACGTTCCTTTCATAAAGTAGTTCACAAAGAAGCGTTACTTGGTTCTACAATTTATTTTTCAACGTGGAAGCTCGTAATTTAAAAAAGGAACGCGGCTAGGGTTGTGTTTGCGCCTTTGAATTTGTAACACTAATGACGTCAGCTTAACAGAAAGCGCACGCACGGGGAAAAATAAAACATTTTTAAGTATGTGCCCTATGAATGTGTGTGTAAAAAAACAAATTTTACGATGAAACTGGGCACTATTAAGATTATCTGGCTTTCATTTGATAGAAGAAAAAAAATGTAAGTATGTTGTACACTCGACGTCATTGACGGTCGACCACTTTTCACCCTTATGTTCTTAGTAGGTAATAAGAGTGAAAAGTGGTCGACCGTCAATGACGTCGAGTGTACATTAATTTGAAAACGAATAAATAATTTTGATTCCTGTGCCAATAAATAATACCTACTTAACTAAAAACAAGAATTACCTTTCAACGTTTTAATCAAAGGATAAATAAAAGCCCAGAAACTTAAGCCTATTACTAAAATCTATCATTGTCTGTAAGCCGTTTACAACATGGCGGCCGAACGTCTTAAAACAATGTTCAAGTAATTAACAATGTTGTAAACACGAACGGCGCCGTTCAGGTGGAATTAAATTAACTTTGATGTTACATCTTGCGTACCTACCACTACTCAAACTTTGTGTTGGAAACTTGGTTTATCGACGTGACAACCCTAGCAGTGGGTTTAGAGCAGATTACGTTTCGAATATGCACCTTCGTAGTTTCGTACGTAAAATGGACTTCAGAGATCGTCAGATTTGTCAACGTTCGAGGGAGAATCTCACCATGACATTCTCCTTCGAACATTCGCGGGGCGTGTCGGTACACAATAGACAGGCAGGAAAACGTTATTTTTTCCTAAAAATTTGTTCCTCAAAATGGACCACCATTAGCACGCTAACGCTGGTAACAGGTCACGTTTAACACAATCACACCGACGTCGTTAACAATTCACTAAACCAATAAAAAATGTAAAACAATTTCTAACAGACATGTGAACAACGGCTAAAATTAAATTACCTACTCGGAATTTGTAAAATTGAAAATATTTATTTATTTATGTTGGTTCATTATGAAATTAACTTGATTAAAAAAAGTGACTTTTTACTGTTGTCTTAGCGACAACGCATGTATGCGATGATATTATATTATTATTTTGTACATCATTAAGATAGAAGTAGTTAAAAGTAATGATCTTAATGATGTACAACATAATAATATTATTTTATGTCGCGGCTTCGATGTCCATATTTTTATTAAAGAATAAAAATATGGACATTGAAGCCGCGACATAAAAATCCATACGGTAGATAAATTCTTTGCAAAAGAAAAATGTTAAACGAATATTTTTGCAGCTAAACCATACTTTTTTTGCTCGATTTTCCGGGCAGCATCCTATCTAACGTAACGTGTTTCCTACAAAATTGAATGATGCAAAAATTCTGCACCACTGCCGACAAGGCTAGTGCATTTTTAGGGTTCCGTACCTCAAAAGGAAAAACGGAACCCTTATAGGATCACTTTGTTGTCCGCCATCAGTCACCGGACCATAAGTGGAGCCATCTGCTCATAGATGGCGCCATTGGAAGTAGCAGTAGCGCCATCTATGATCATATGTCGGAACCCTTAGGGCGCGAGGCATACTCGCACTTGACCGGTTTTATTTTTTATTTATAGGCATATATGCCACAGACCTGCCGACTTTTTTCTTTTATTTTTCACCACTTTTCATTTCGCTTGATCAAACGTGCCTGGCTTTGGCATGCATATGAATTTGAAAAAAATTCAATTAAACAGAAAAATACATACGGGTTTTAATTAAGCTTATTAATTTATAGCCTTATCGAAAACTACGTTATTACATTATTACACTGAAAATAAACCCAACTCTGTACATTTTTTGCACAGTTGTAACAACGTATTTTTCAGTGACAATTAACTATTTTACGCCGTTGAGGCAACTGAATAAAAACTGTTAAAGGCAAACAGTTACCTACTATAAATATTTGAACAGTTACAGGAATGTTTTTGGTCAATAATAACAACGTATTTTATCAGTAATTTTATATAACATCATTACGTCAGTGCCAATTGAACATCAGTCCGGATAAAACGGTTAAATTAACTGTTTTTCTTTATCAGTGTACATCTTTTAGGAAAATTTTCGTATTATACTGCATTAGGTAATCATTCCTATGTGCGGATTTATATGCATAAATATACATACAACGGAGACTAAGAGATGAACGAAATCGTGAAAGTATTTGAACTCGGGATAAAATAGGTACACACGGCTACACATCAAGCTATACATTCCCAGTTTACACTGACCTCTCATTGTAAGGAAATCCTATACAATGCGAGATCAGCTTATATTGGAAATGTATAGCTTGATCTGTAGCCGTGCGTACCTACTGAAAAGGAAAAAATACAAATCTTCTTTTACGAAAATAAACCGACTTCAATAAACCACTACAAAGCAAATAATAATTTAAGTTTTTGAAATCGCTGGCAAAAATAACAAACAAAAACCAAAGTCATTTTTTGTTTCGTTAATCGATTAACGAAAAAAAAATATTATTTTACTTGGTAATGATTTTTTGAATTCGGTTGTTTTTTTGTGTCAATGTAGGTATCTATCTTACATCTACAACCTGTCTCGAATTGTCTCATGAAATACCAATTACAGAATTCCGCCCCAACCACTACATAATATAATTATGTAGTCAAATTGATTGTCTGAAGCATCTTGTAGTTATGTTGGGGCCCTATTGAATTAACCCTCTACAGACCCTATTCGACCTCGTCCTGCCGAATCGACCCGACCCAGGAGCTAAATAATATAATTATATTGTGTAGTTGTTATACTATATTATTAACTAGCTGTTCCCCGCGGTTTCACCCCCGTTGCACGGCTCCTAAGGCCATAGTTTAAGCAACCAAATAGTTTAAGCTATTTAACATCACGCTATGGTCATAGCGTGATGTTAAATAGCTTAAACTATTTCTCATGAATCTGGCTATCATATACAAATTTTTTTTCGAATCCGACGAATAGTTCCAGAGATAAGCTCGGGTAAACAAACAAACTCTCCAGCTATATATTATTAGTATAGATTAAGCGAGTCAGTGGCGTGCCTACAGGGCAAGCCCGAGGGTATTTCTCGTAATTTTTCATGATTGTGTTTTTTTTTGTACGCTACTCACATTCATGAAAAGTTTAGAGATATACCCTCGGGCTTGCCCTGTAGGCATGCCACTGATGCGAGTAGAGTAAAATAGCACTAAAGATACAAAAGGCCTACTCCATATAACAAGCGATTACAGGCGCACGTACCCGCTTAGTTCTTTTAAACTACACAACGGATTTTAATGCGGTTTTCACCACTATTTAGAGAATTTATTCCGGAAGGTTTAAGTGTATAATACGTCACTATTTAACTTAGACACAGTACAGAAATCTCCATGTTTTGACATGTCCCTCCATCAGTAGATTGGGTATTCAAAGCAAGGGCAGATCGCTAGTCCAACGATAAAAGGTAAATCCAAACAAAAGATACAAACTAAGTATTCCCATCCTTATCAGCCGTAAGAGCATTCCAGAATCATCCAAAGCTCTTGAATCGAGCAACTATGGCGCAAACGGCTCTTAACCTCGCGAAGAGCCTTTAATGAGCATTTGCGGGTTTTGGATGGTACTTTAACGGGCACGGGATGGTACCTGCAGTGTTAAGGGCTCTTGACCGGGTCGCGGCTGATCGATCATTTTTTTGTTTTGGTTATTTTTAGGGTTCCGTACCTCAAACGGAAAAACGGAACCCTTATAGGATCACTTTGTTGTCCGCCGTCAGTCACCGGACCATAAGTGAAGCCATGTGCTCTTAGATGACGCCACTAGAAGTATGCAGTAGCGCCATCTATGATCATTTAGCGGAACCCTTAGGGCGCGAGGCATACTCGCACTTGTCCGATTTTTTTTAATAGTGTCGTCTGTTTGAGTGACTTGCAACTAAATTAGTCTGTGAAGTTAAGCGATGATTGCCTCGGTTAGTTCGAGGATGGGTGTCTTTCTTACCATTTTCGAGAATATGATAAGATCCTTCTTATTAATAATACAGTCGCTACCGGATATCAGAAAAACTAAGCTGAAAAGCTATCACACTATCAAACTAATGTTATAAATGCGAAAGATTGTGTGTGATTGTTACTCCTTCGCTTAAATAGCTTAACGCATTTGGATGGAATTTGAAAAAGGGATGGGAGAGCCTGGGATTTGGGAAAACAAATGTCGCGGGCAACAGTTGGTATTTTATACATATTTTTAAATCTTTTATTTACGGTTGCTCTTTTAATGGATATAAAAGTACAAAAATAAAAAAAATAATATGATCCGTAACAGTTATTATAATATATTTTCTCGGAAAAGATATTTAGATAGAGTTCAATGTTTTTATTATTTCATTTGTTTTTTCTGTTAAAAACATCATGCTATTTTATTTATTTAAATAACACTAATATAATAAAGCTGAAGAGTTTGTTTGTTTTAACACGCTAATCTTGCAGAGATTAGCGTGTTACTGCCTTTGCATTGTCAACAAAGTCGTATTATTATGGATTCCAAATTTCAGTTCCATCGGTTGGTAGGAACTGCTCCAGCGTTGCCAGACGCCCCAATTTTGGCGGGACGTCCCGATTTTGTTGCCCAAAATTGAATGTCCCGCGCGGGACAGGCTCTGTCCTGCTTTTCGAGGATTACTCGACGGTGCTGGCCGAAACTTCAAACTGCTTTCCTGAACGCATTTTTCCCAAATGAGTTTTAATTATGTAGTCGGAATCCGGAAATAAATGCTCCGTCAAAATGAAAGTAAAATTTTGAATAACTCATTCAATTCAATCTGGAGCTATCCTGTGCAGAGTTCTTCAACTAACTGCTGATTATTTACGTTTTTAGGGTTCCGTACCTCAAAAGGAAAAACGGAACCCTTATAGGATCACTTTGTTGTCCGCCGTCAGTCACCGGACCATAAGTGGAGCCATCTGCTCATAGATGGCGCCATTGGAAGTATGCAGTAGCGCCATCTATGATCATATTTCGGAACCCTCAGGGCGCGACGCATACTCGCACTTGTTGAAATTGCTAGAATAGCCCACACGTCCGTCGTGTAAGTACGGGTTCACATTGCGATACTTGAACGCAACTTGACAGCATTTTTATATAACCTGCTATCCCCCATAGTTACAATCTAGGTGTCTTCAAGTCACGGTTTCTTCTAGGCAAGCATGCTCTATCGTAGACCGCATCATCGCTTAACATCAGGCGAGATGGTGGTCAAATGCAAGCATGTATAATTTAATTAATTTAAAAAAAAAAACAAGGATAACCGAGCACTCACACATAGCACCATGCATTTTTTCTAAAGGAATTGGCAGAGGTGTATTATAACTGCCTTGTTACAACTGCCTTGTTGCAACTTCCTTACAAGTGCGGCTACTGTGATGTGACACCCCGGGTTCAATCCCCTTGTTAAGAATTGGTTTTTGTCTCAGAAAATTTTCAATAAATATGAATGACAATAAGCTTTTAGCAGGCGCTTAGCAATCAAATGAGGCAATCTAGACTAATATAATGTACTCATGTAAGAATCGTCCCTATTTAAATAATGTAAGAAATAAAACAGTCACAGCATATAAATAGAGCTAAATTCGAATAATCTACATTTTAGTGTCGTAGTCTGAGCCAGCCTTATTTATGTTCAAAGCTCAGATCATAGAAACAAGGAGATATGCCATCATAGCAAATTAGTACGGGAACAACTGATGCCACTTTTAGTAAATTTTTCGACACAATTATGCGCATAATTAAGCGCTCCTTGTGAATAAAAAGATTTCCCACGCATTGAACATTCCGCACACCCTCAATCTAACACTGTTAATCGTCACTCAACACTAGCACTAAACTAAGACACTGTATTTATACCATCGATCGTGTTCGGTTCGTCGCCAGCGCGTAAATTTTTAATATGAGCAATTTGCTCAAGATCCGGCATCAAGCTCGATGGCGCCTTGGCACATCTCCTTGTTTCTATGATCTGAGGTTCAAAGGTAATGCCATTTGTTCCATACCGCTACGCCGCTAAGCTGAACATTTGTTCCATACCGCTACGCCGCTACGCTGAACATTTGTTCCATACCGCTACGCCGCTACGCTAAACATTTGTTCCATACGGCTACGCCGCTACGCTAAACATTTGTTCCATACCGCTACGCCGCTACGCTGAACATTTGTTCCATACCGCTACGCCGCTACGCTGAACATTTGTTCCATACCGCTATGCCGCTACGCTGAACATTTGCGGTAGTCGCCTACGCGGTATGCGGTAGGCGATGCTACGAGTCTACGAGGTATGCAAGCGATACTGAGCGGTACTTTTGCTTTACATTTGTTATACTCCTGCCTCTGGCTTGTATTCAGTTTTTGTGGCATTATGAACAACTGGTTTTGCAGTATGAATTTTAGGTAGACAACAGAAATTTCTAAAACGCATTTTGAAAATGCGATGAAGATAATATATGTTTACTTATATCTATGACTAGACTTCTGCCCGCAACTCCGTCCGCGTGGACTACAATAAAATGTCCAGTTCAAATGACCTCCGTAGTGTAGAGTGGCTAGTACTACCAAGAGGTCAAGCTGTATCTCTGGTTTATCCTACCCGAATCAGACCAAACGTATCTTAGATCTTAAGTTGGACCCCAAGCTATCAAACTGTGAAAACCACGTCTAAATCCGTTCAGTACTTTTCGCGTGATGCGCGCACAAACAGATAAAAATTCCAAAAAAATGAGCATGGTGGTAGCTAGTACTTCCCCGGACTTTCACAAAGAGCTACTTATAAAATCTTGATGTAGGTTAGTTAGTAAGGTAAGTCAAATACATAATGTATACATACATATTAACAGATTATACCCCTTCGCTTCAGAGCGCCACCATGAATAATTCCTTTTGAAACTCTTAATTATATGCTAGATCGATATTGTAATCAGTATTCATTAAAACGGACCAATTTATATATGTATAGAATACAGTTTGCCGTGATTAGCTATCAAGGAACATAGTGTTGTATACTTCTAATTTGACTCATGCCTGTGCGTGTTATAATAATGCAACAAGTTTTTTCATAAAATTCGTTATTAAATTAGATTTATCTCTTACACATCGGCTTTGATTTCATTTTTAGGGTTCCGTACCAAAATGGTAAAAAAGGAACCCTTATGGTGCGACTTCGTCTGTCTGTCACACCTGCTTATTTCAGCAACTACTAATGCTATCGACTTGAAATTTGGAACAGTTATAAAGAATGCTTGCCCAACTTTATTGCAAATGAAAAAAGTTCAAAAATATTTTTATTTTCATTGCAAAAGGGGCCGGAGTGGGGGTCCGAAATTTTAAAGTGGGGTTACTAGGTCAAGTGATATATCATATGAAAGGGCTTAATTTGCACATTTCAAAATATATTTTCATTTTATTTTATGTATCACAGTTTTCGACAGATTATGAAAAATGTCTGAAAATATACCATTCCCCCCCCCCCTTATCTCCGAAATTTGCGGAGCGAAAAATCTGTAATAATTAGAGTTGATAGGAATTGACCCAAATATTGCACCAAAAATAAAACGATGTTCCTAACTATTACAGTTTTTTCAAAATCATCAAAATTCCTTGACAAACAAACTTAGTTATGCGGTCCGGTTTTTTTCACTTTATACGTCCAAAACTGATACGGAACCCTCGGTGCGCGAGTACGACTCGCACTTGGCCGGTTTTTTTTATTTTTTTAATAACTTGTGTAGCAGCTGATATTTTTAGAAGTGAGCCAGCCTGTCTATCCTGTAACTACCAACACGCCGCGTGATATCACCGTGAGAACTGCCAATTTGTTTGAGAGTCGAACGTTGGAGGGAGAATCTCACCGTTACATTCTCCCTCGAATGTTCGCGGTACGGTGTGTCATGGTCGGTACAGAATAGATAGGCTGAACACAGAATGTCACGAAAACTCGATGCAGTGTAGATACTGTCGCAAAATAGCCGATCGCCGATGGCTAATAAATTTCAAAATGCGTCTGAGAGCAGATAATCAAAATGCAAAAAAAAAACAGTTACCTATCGTGATTGGTTCCCGAAATTGACCAATCATAGCAATCATATCAGATAACTTAATAAGTGCAGTGATAGCCTAGTGGTTTAAACATGTGCCTCCCACGGCGAATGGTTCGAGTTCGATCCCGAGGCACGCACCGCTGACTTTTCGAAGTCATGTGCGTATTAGAAATTAATTATCACTTGCTTTAACGGTGAAGGAAAACATCGTGAGGAAACCGGCATGTCTTAGAACCAAAAATTCGAAGACATGTGACGTCCACCAACCCGCACTGGGCCCGCGTGGTGGACTACGGCCCACTCCCTCTCACAGAGAGGAGGCCTGTGTCCCAGCAGTGAGAACATTATAGGCCGATTATGCTTTATATCAGATAACTTGAGTAAAGATCAAATTTTAATAAGCTTTCAGTATCATTTTAATAATCATTATAATTATGTAGGTACCTACTACAGCGATCATTTAATTCCTGTAGGATGTAAGTGGGAGTTGCTACCCACCCTAGTCATAATTATTTCATTTTAAATTGTATCTTAAGACGCCCACGATAAGGTCGGGTTTTCTTGTGGAATAATGAGTTTAATTACAGTGTCTTTTAGAATTCATTATCTTAAAAAACTTTAAATGTTAAAACTGCCTTCATAAAGATCACAATAGTGTTGTGTGTGAAACAGTTTTGGAAGGCGATGCATTTGATTTTTGATTTGATTTGATTCTGCACAGACTTTCGAAACTGTTCCACACAACCTCAACCCGTTCCTGAGAAAAAGGGTCTTGACAGGACAGACCTACAATATAGTGTTCTTATAAGGGTTTCCTGTTTTCCTTTTGAGGTACGGAACCCTAAAAAAACTGTGATACTAATTTCCATCTAAAGCGAGTTTCTAACTGCCACTATAAATGTATGGGCGCGGTATTAAGTCCATAAATCACAGAAAATGGCGGCACGTAACGCACGCAATATGCCCAGCTTCCACAACACTGCACGTGCGAACTGACGATGACGGCTTGACATGTTTGTCGATATCCCTACCTCTACTCTCTATACAGGTTGTCCCGTAAATAATGGATAAAATGTAGGTAGGTTACCTTATTTTCAACAACTAATTTGAATAATTAAAAAAAAATGCTACGGTAACCAAATTTTTTTTCTTCGATTTTTCCATTTTCTCTATCAGAATTCAGTTATTTTTTATGCTGCAAATGTTAATATTTTTAGGTATATGATTTTTGTTAAACATTTCTGAACAGCTTACTAATGTTTTATGATTTATTTTTGTTATATAACAAAATGATACGTTAATAATAAAGAAAATCTTGGTTACCGTATCGGTTTTTTTAAATATTCAAATTAGTTGTTGGAAATCAGGTGAGCTAAGTTAAGTTTTATGGGACATTCTGTACGTAGTATAAAACAAAAACGATTTTCGTGTCTGTTTGTCCGCTTAGTTTTTCTAAATACGGTGAATTGTCGTTAGTTTTGGAGCCGAAAAGGGTGTTAAAAATACTCACTATTATGATTTTTTTCTACTGTGGGGCCAAACCTGAAATCGTGAAAAAAAGTCAGCCGTTTTTCACAAAAAAGCGAGATCACTCGACAAAAATTAGAGAATAATCTGATTTTAATTTCACAATTTCAGGGTTGGTCCCCTTGACTGTCGACTAATGAGATACAATTGATTTTCTATCGTTACCGACCTTTACGGGTGCGAATCCACCAGAGATGTGTGCGAGAGATGTGTGCGAGAGATGTGTGCTAGAGATGGACGCGAGCGAGAAACTGCTAGCAGAGAGAGCTAAGAGCCCGCTACACATCCTCGCACCGCTCATCTGCGCACCGTTTCACAGCGTCGCTAGCGCTACACATCCTCACAACACTCAGCGGCCTAGCACATCTCTGGTGGAGACCCACACATCGTTTCACAGCTTCGTTACTAGGGCTGCCATAAATGTTGAAACCCCGACCGGGACATTTGGAATAGAAAAAATCAGTGGAATCTAGAATCTAGGTTAATTTTTGGTATTATATAAGTATTTATTAAAACTAAATAATATGCGAAAAACCGATGATGATCTATCGAAAAACCCTAAAAACGACATTCTAATTTTCTTAAGCTTGCTCTACGTTATCAATGCAACTGTTTTTTGGCCATTCATTTTTTTTTTAAGTTCCGACTTTTTTAAGTGTAACCCCTTTTCACCCTTTTTGTTTTTTCGTCCACTGTGATGAGATCAACAAAAACACCCGTTCCACATGAGCATTGTGGCCTGGGATTGCAAAGAGTGATTGGCATTATTTTGATATTTGCTTTTCTTTCGTACTTATGTGCAACTATGGATGTCTAACTACTAAACCGGGACAACTGACTTACTGACCGGGACACCGGGACAGACCGCTTCAAACCGGGACATGTCCCGGTGTACCGGGACGTATGGCAGCCCTATTCGTTACGCATCCTCGCACAGCTCAGCTACCTTGCACATCTCTGGTGGATTCGCACCCTTAGAAGACCAGCAGACAGGCGACTAGAAATTGTTTCACTCTCAATGGCCCTCTTTCAGCTCCAAAACTGATGAAAATTTATCTATGTACAACTCGTCGGAAATATCTGCGAACCTCGCTGGAATGCGCTTCCCCTCGCGCTTCCCCGCACCTCTGCCCGTTAATTAGGGTTCCGTAGTAAAACTAGGAACCCTTATAGATTCGTCATGTCTGTCTGTCTGTCTGTCCGTCCGTATGTCACAGCCATTTTTTTCCGAAACTATAAGACCTATACTGTTGAAACTTGGTAAGGAGATATATTCTGTGAACCGCATTAAGATTATCACACAAAAAAAGAAGGGTTCCCCATACTTAGAACTGAAACTCAAAAATGTTTTTTTTTTCATCAAACCCATCCGTGTATCTATGGGTATCTATGAATTGGTCTTCAAAAATGATATTGAGGTTTACAATATATTTTTTTTTCTAATCTGAACAGTTTGCGCGAGAGACACTTTCAAAGTAGTAAAATGTGTGTCCCGGGGCCCTGTAACTTCTAAAATAAGAGAATGATAAAACTAAAAAAAATATATGATGTACATTACCATAATATAAACTTCCACCAAAAATTGGTTTGAACGAGATCTAGTGAGTAGTTTTTTCAAAATCATCAAAATCCTTGACAAACCAACTTACTTATACGGTCCGGTATTTTTCACTTTATACGTCCAAAACTGATACGGAACCCTCGCGCGAGTACGACTCGCACTTGGCCGGTTGTATTTTTTTTTTGTACCAATTGAATGAAAGTAGGTACCTAACCAATGAACAGTACAAAAAATTTAATGAAAAGTAATAGCATTATTGTTTATTGTGTATTGTTGCTCTGTTTGTGTCATCAAGCCAGGTTCGCAGATATTTCCGACGAGTTGTACTTTAGCATCACCGGATCCCGTCAACAGGTGACTTAAACGTAACATCGACGTAAGCTTCGCGTATCCCGGTTGAGTAAGCGACCCAGGTTCACGTACGTAATTTAGACATTGACGTCACGGCTACCTGTGGCTCCGACCCTGTATTAAGGCAACTGTGCGTGGAATGAAGTACCTACCAAAGAACACGGCAGAAGCGTACGGAGATAATTTACTTTCGCTTCCAAGCTTAGACTTATTATCCACGGGATATTATTATTATTTATTTATTTCAGACAGTGTCCATAAACATAACATCATAATCATAAATAAGTTAAAATTAAAATTAAATTCACATACAAACAACTAAATTAAAATACATACATTAAATAATCAATCAAATTAAATCCAATCCATAAATTAAAAACAATTAAATTAAAATTCATATATATAAAATAATTAAATGAAATTGAAATTAATTTAAGATAATATTTATATTTAAAATAATATTATATAATGCGAGGAGAGGTGCTAGCATGGAGCTGCATCCAACTCTGCAACAGTGGCAGGTCCCACCGCTCGGACAACACCCTCAGGACACCGTTCGTGCTGCCTCGTAGGCGGTTTAATAGAGACGTTCTAAAAATGTATGCTATCAGTAGCCCGATTCACGTAATTACAAACAATCCAATTATCGCTGAAGTTTGAAAGTCGTTCGATCGAAGTCCTACCCATATTTAGTATTCACGTATTTCTTGAACGTAGTTCAATAGGACTTCAACTCAATAGAATCGAAACTAAACAATTTCTGAACGACATAATGCCAGTTACATTTTTTTGTATCCTACCAAGTCAACGAAACACATTTTTTATTCAAAATTCTGTGATTTACGTCATTATGGTCAAATAAATTTAATTTAAAATTATATCAATTAACGTAAAATGTAAAAGGACGATTATCTTAACTATCTGAATACGCGTCAACAACACTTCGATCGAACGACTTTAAAATCGGTGCCGTTCAAGTTCGATCGACGGATGTGAATACGAAAAGGTATTCAACGACTGAGTCGCTACGATATCGTTGCGGTTTTGATTACGTGAATCGAGCTACAGATCGATTAACTTTGAAGTTGGTTTGAGGGAGGGTATTACACATAATGCTTATTGTAATATTTGTAATCCACGTTTAGTGCTGTCACTGTCAAACAGTGGCGAAGAATGAGGGAAATGCGGTATAGAGCGTTTCACATAAAAAGTCCCTACGACATTATGTTGGCTGTCTGTCACATTGTTTAGGTCTTAAACGTTCTACTGCAGTCTCCTGACTCGGAATAAAGGCAAGAACGAACGTATTTCGCCTCTAGTGGTCTATGATTCCAAGCTAATCGAGCGTTGACTGAAAAACTACGGCGTTCAGCTATTTCCACGGGCTAATTACTTTTGCTGTAAAAGGGTAATTTTTTTAATTACGCTTCATTTGATGTTCTAATCGTTGACTGACCTTGTAAGCATCCCAACTGTGCTAAGTTATCATCACGCCTGTCTTTCTCAAAGAGGTAAGCAGAAATTTATATAATAAATAAATAAATAAGCCTTTATTGCTGTTACGACTTCTTACAATGACTAAGTGTTCACTAATTATATGCCTAAAATTACTAAATAAAATCGAACAAATGTAACTACTAAGCTACCTTTTTAGCATTTAAATTAAATCATCGGCAAACGGTTATTTATCTTTAACAGCTTGTCTATCGACAAAGTCCTCCTCTCAAGATTTCCACATTATCCTGTCTCTCGCTACACGAGTCCATACCGGACCAGCTATTTTCTTGAAGTCGTCTTCCCATCTTTTTATTTGTCTACCTCTACTTCTTTTACTGCCTCTTGGGTACCATTCTGTAACTAGTTTAGTCCATTTCTCTATACTCTCTTTTAACATATGCCCCGTCCATCGCCATTTTTGTTGCCTGTAAACTGCGAGTGCATTTTTAAATTTTGTTTTCCTTTTTATTTCTTGTAATTTCACTCTTCTTTTTACTCCTATTGTACTTCTTTCTATCGCATTCTGGCAGACTTGTATTTTACTTTCTAATCGTTCTGTCAGAGCCCATGTTTGGCAACCGTATAGTAAACATGGCATAATGCACATTTCATAAGTGAAATGATGAAATTCAGAAGCAGAAATGTATAGTGCACTATATTTCGCTGTTGATGTTATAAGTTCCATAATAATTCCCTATTGCCGCATGTAGGTCAAAAATTATCCTACGGGAACCAGGATAAAAAATAACTTAAGTCACTCTCCAACTCAAAACTGTCTCTGTGCTCGTTGCTCCGTTGCTGCGTAAAAAGACAAACTAATAAACACACTTTCACATTTATAAATTTCTCATGAATTTGGCTATCATATACAAAAAGATATTTTCGAATCCGACTGGTAGTTCCCCAGAGATTAGCACGTTCAAACATACAAACAAACTATTCAGCTTTTTAATATTAGTATAGATTAGTAAATAGGAATGAAAACTTGCCAATCTATATCGCAGATGACACTCGTATAACAATAGCTACGACATTATGTCCATATAAATCATGAAAATATTGGAAATAATAAAAATGTCCATAAAAGTTGAATAAAGACCCGATCATTCAAACGCGACAGGTTATTCTGCCTGTAATCCATGTAGCGGTGCACGACGGTACTTATTTGACATTTATACTATTATCAGAATATTACACTATGTACAGTACCTCAGATCATAGAAACAAGGGAGATGTGCCAAGGCGCTACTAAAATTGACGCTTTGATACGGTCACATTGACCGTATATAAAATGTACACGCTGGCGACGAACCGAACACGATCGATGATATAAATAGTGTTTAGTTTAGTGCTAGTGTTGAGTGACGATTAACAGTGTTAGATTGAGGGTGTGTGGAATGTTTAATGCGTGGGAGATCTTTATATTCACGAGGGGCGCTTGTAATTGTGTTGAAAAATGTATTAAAAGTGGCGACAGTTGTTCCCGTACTAATTTGCTATGATGGCATATCTCCTTGTTTCTATGATCTGAGTACAGTACCTATTAAAGTATGCGTACAGTAATAATATATAGAATATGAACTTTGTACAGGTATGTAAACAAAATCCGCCTGCAAAAAGAATTACACTAAAATGTTACGTGTGAAAGAAAATCGGAAGTTGATGCCTTTGATTTGATTAGATTCGGCACCGACTTTCGAAACTGTTTTACACATAACATTACTGTGTATTTTTCAAACGTGGTTTTAACTTTTTTAAGTTTTTAACCTCTTCTTTTTTCCCGACTCGGCAAAGCCAAAAGGCAGGGTAATGATTGAATTCGACTATAAATACAGCCTAACCTATAATTACTCAATATATTTTATTTATTGCCTTAATTAAAGTGTAATTTCATCCATGACTGACAGAAACGCAATGATATTTTAATGTATAGTTCATGAGTTATTCTGCTAACCCATATTTACCAACAAGATTATTCCGTAAACATTGATTAGTCTAAAATACTTTGTAAACACACGATGAACAATCCGTGCAACTATTTAGTAACACTAACTACGTCAAAGTTTACGTCAATTGCAATAAAATCGGTAAATTTAGACATTCAACTCAAATTACCGAACGTTAGAGGCTATTAACTGAACAATCGAACTGATTTAGCGGTGAAATGTAAACAAATTATGAATAATGTTGCGAGTACCCTATACCAGCGTTTCCCATTTGCCGGGTCGCGACCCGGTACCGGGCTATCAAAATAAAATACCGGCTCGCAACATTCCCTTGTTTTAAAAATAATGTCTACTTACTATCGATCTAAGCATCGTCGAACTCAGTGAAATTCTTCTCATTCATCAGTGAAAAATAAGCAGCACTTAATACTTTGCACCAAAATTTTGTGACTAAATAGGCGATACCAAAATATGTATGTAGTAAAGTATTATGAAAACATTTTTACTATTTTTAAATGTGTAGGTACCTATTATTTTACCTAATGGAACCAGCTTGGGTTTAAAAGTATTAGTTGGGTCACGAAGGGGCAGTGTGACAATTAGACCGGGCCATGGCAGAACAATGTTTGGGAAACACTGCCCTATACTATATTCAATTGGCTTTGAGACGAAACGTAAACAATGAAAGTCTAACTAGCCTAATAATAGCTGCTTAGCTTGTTATTATACTGACAAATTATGATGGATCAAAGCGTCAACAAATTCCGCTGCATCGGTGATTTTGAATTCAGTAGGGTTGGACTTCGATTGTTTGCGTTTTATCTCAGAGCCAGTTCTATTATAGTACCTATAGGGCACACGCCGCTCAATTCATCATTTTCTTACTTATCATCGCTAAGGGCTGATTTTTCTCCATCGTCAGATATATTTTATCCAAGGAATAAAATTGACATTACAAATATACAAATAAGTACAAATATTTTTATTAGAACAAAGAAACACAAATTACAAATCTGTGTACGATAACGACTGTATTGGTAGGTATAATATAAACTGTGTTGCTGTCATTAGCATGAGCGTTCCAATCGTTTCCATTTGTTTGCGAACGTTCGAAGGAGAATGTCACGGTGAGATTCTTCCTCGAACGTTCGCAAACAAATTGGCAGTTCTCGCGGTGATATCGCGGTCGGATGTGATGTCGGTACAAAATTAAACATTTGACAGATTTGTATAAAAAAACCTGTCAAAAATTTTATATTAAGCATGCCTGCCTACTAGAAGAAACCGATTCACTCTCGACTTGAATACACCCAGATTGTAACTATCGGGGAACACCCAGTCAGGCAGCGCATTCCTCTTGTTTGGCGGTTCTCACAACGAAAGTGGAATCAAAGCGGTTCGTTCGGGTTTATGATATATCAACCATGAAATGATGTCGCTTTTTGTATGATGTAAACTTATCCTTCGGTCTGTCTGCCCATCATATCAATTTTGACAATTTATCAAATAAAATAACATTCATCAATCAATGTTACTATCTCCCGGTTGGCGTCGTTAATAGGGGAATATTAGGCTATGACAGAAATCCATTATTTCTATACATAATACTGGGTGACAGGTTAAACTAGGGACATATTGAAGGAGGATTCAGTATTCGATACTAGTTCGATTAACTACGGGACCATCTTGGAATAACGAAAAAAAACAGTCAAATAAGTGATTTCCAAGTAGGTACCTAATCACTCGACTTATAATCGCAACAATGTACAAAGAGAGTTGCGTTTTCATTTTACCTCTATCCACTTGTATGCTAACCGAAAAGTGACCGCACTTTTTGTTTTACGAAACCACACCAGCGGATAGGGTGACATGCAAATCGCTAGAAGCACATATGTCACAAAAGCCTCTAATTACTATGTTCAAAAATTTAGCTAATCATTATTTTAACAAAACCTGTCAGAGATTATAAATTATGTTGGTAACAATATAAAACGGCTAATTAGCAGCGTAATTAGCAATATGACGACGGCGGGCACAAAGGGCGCACCTCTAGCGGCCGCCATGATTGGGATTGAGTCAGTAATTACTCGCTGAATCACTTTAAATTGAGAATTTGGCGGGAGATAATAAAAGAGGGAGGCGGGAAAAAGTATCGATATGTTTTTTATCGACGCTTTTTATCGAAATTTATATATATATAAATGTAATATTTGTTTTTTTGTTGATTTTATATCCAATATTTCAAGTTCATTCTCATTTGATAATGAATTTAGAAATAATATTTTAGAAAATAAGGTTTTTAGAAATAATTATTTAAGAAATCTATACTAGTATTATAAAGAGAGAGAGTGCACATTTTGTGAGTTTGTGTATATGTGGTGGGTAGATAATCCCCGGAACTACTGATCCGATTTTGATTTTTTTTTCACTTATACAGGGTAAAATTAAAACCAGTGCTAATATTTTAGGAGGTGAAAGTACTCATGAATATGATCAACTTTTATTATGGGACCGACACTGAAATATGAAAAAAGAAATCTGCTGTTCCATACATTTTGATCGTGTTGTATTGCATTTTTGTAGGGAACAGCTGATTTTTTTTTCATATTTCAGTGTCGGTCCCATAATAAAAGTTGATCATATTCATGAGTACTTTCACCTCCTAAAATATCCGCACTGGTTTTAATTTTACCCTGTCTAAATCTACATTATTAGTGCTATAGGCTACCTTTTATCCCGAAAGTTACTGTAGGTCACGCAAAAAGAGTCGCAAGCAAAGTGTATAATATAAAAGTCGATATTTTCACAAGAGGAACCTCTCTACGACGAATTAATTTAGTTTTCAAGGGTGCCAAAACGTCTGTACCTCTTCGTTCGGCGAAATGACGAGCTCTCTTCGTCTTATTAACAGATTAAATATTAAAATACACGCCCTCTAGGGAGGGTTGACCGCGGTGGTTATTTCTTTAATTTTCTCTCTATTTATATCTATTTACGAAGGATGTTTAGTAAACCTTACTTAGGGATCAGAAATGCATTAGTTGAAGGCATAGAATTAATTGATAGGTCCTTGGGGTCGACGTTTTTTTGGGTCCTACATCGTACGAGTCGACACGAAATCCTTTATATTATACTTACCTTTGCTTACAAAAAAAACTGTTTAAAAAAGAGCACAAAAGACTATTCTGCAAAAAATACAATTTATTCCAGTCCTTGCTGTAAATGACAAGGAAAGGGGCTATTCTAAAGGGATCAAGCACCTAGGTTTGTTTGTCTTTTAGAAAATCTACCTTTTAGGAAATCTACTTACGTGTTATAAAGATCCCTGTGAACTGGAAAAAAGCCTACGTCAGGTGTTAAAATTCCCGCGATTCAATTTTATATTATTCGAAAAAGGAATCTAAATTTAGTTTATGATTCAAATAAAAGTTAGTATTCTATTTGATTATATTTTTATAACTAGACTTTTGCCCGCGACTCCGTCCACGTGGACTACAATGAAATGACCAGTACCCCTAAGCTACATACACCCCTAAACTCATAATAGGGGTACAGTTTAAATGACCTCCGTAGTGTAGGGTGTCTAGTACTACCAAGAGGTCAAGCTGTATCTCTGGTTTATCCCACCGGAATTAGATGAAACGTGACTTAGATTTTAAGTTGGAGCCCAAGCTATCGAACTGTCAAAGCCACATCAAAATCCGTTCAGTACTTTTTGCGTGACGCGCGCACAAACAGACAAAAATTCTAAAATCTTTTTGGGTATGGTTACGTCCCAGTACCCTATCCCAACTATTTTTTCTGGAATATCTTCAATGTACAGACGCGGCTTTTTTACAATTTTAAATTAGTATAGATGCTTGGTCTGTTAAATAAATTGGCTTTTACCCCGTAGTATGTAATAAGGAGGATGGTTCATGGCTTCAAGGTTGAGCTGCAATGGAAAGCTAGGTGCGCTTGGTTAGGTAACCATTTTTAACACATCGAGGTAGTGTTGCCCAAAACCGGTCTTGCATCTATCATTTTCACAAGGACAAGATCACCTAATTGCAGCTAGACCGAGATTATGACCAAGATTGAGTGTGCAATACCAAGACCAAGATCACAACCAGGTGTACTGACACAAGATCAACATCAAAGACTGGGTTAGTCTCCTCTTGGTCTTGCATTTGGGCAACACTACATCGAGGCCCCTGTATGCAGCAGAGAGCCAGTTATAGTCGGAGTGGTTAACGGTATCTACGAATATCTGCATATGTATTTATTTAGAAGTATGACAATTATCCAGAAGGCTTTTGAGAAGTCTAACATAGCGATCATAACCATATCTTAACCGTAGAAAAGTTCACCTTTATAAATCACCAGTATAAGCTCAATTTTTCCATAGAGATTATTAAAGATAGCGTCTGTTATTGAAATATTTCCAATCATCAAAACATTTCGTGAAAGCTCAATGTTATTGTACTTTTTGTTCGGAAAATATCAGTAGGTATTATTATGTAGTACAGAAGAAAGCATAATTATATAAAGCGTCCAATGTAGTTCCAAAAATACACTTTGCAATGTTTGAATACGACGATACAAGGAAGCAGTCAATTATCCTATTGTCAGTCATACCCTCAGGACAGATCTGCAGTGATCTATACCAATTCGAATAATTGCATCCGCGATCGAAAACCGTTATACAATCTTACTTTTTTAGGCATGCTTTATACTTATTTGGGTCGGCATCGGCATTAATCGGCACAGCCGGGCCGTAAAATCAAATGTTCGGGAAAAGGGCTGACTCACTCACTAACTGACTCATCATCGCCCAGCCCAAAGCCTTGGACCTAGAAAGCTGAAATTTTAGTGAGTGAGTCAGGACTTTTCTTCTATATGGCAAAACCCGATTTCAGGCCTAAACTGGTTTGTCCTAGGCCAAACCGATTTATCCTACGCGTGTCAGGATAAACTAGTTCATTCTAGGACGAAGAAGTTTGTGTTTTCATCGGCTCAGGGCCTCAGGCAAAACTAGTTAAGCCTAAAGTCTTTAGGACAAACTAGTTTATCCTGACACGCGTAGGATAAACCGATTTGGCCAAGAACAAACTAATTTGGCGTGAAATCGGGTTTGGCCGCTAACATAGGTTTGATCAGTTGGTCTGTCATAAATTGAAATCTCCCCACCTCTTCCTTCATTTTAATAAGTGAACGTTTTGAGAGTAATCTTTTTGGGTAGTAGTCTATTCTTTCTGGGAAGTAGTTGTTTTTGGAATTGGTCCTTCTTGGAAATTTGTCATTTTGAGAATAGTTATTTTAGGAAATTACCCGAAGAGTCGTAATCCTGTTTGCTAACTTATAAATAATATAAGGCGTGCTATATTATTATATACCTGTTCGGGTCGGTACATTCATTCGGTACGGTACCTACCTATTTGTAGAACAACAAAGCTGATCCAAAGTAATTACTGCATTTATTCGGCACGTGCCGATCGGCAAATTCCGTTTGGCATCTGCTTTTGCTGAATTGGCATGTTCGGGCCGGCTCGGCTTTGGGCTCGGCCGCACGCTGTACCTACATGCGGTTAAACCGGAAGGCCCTTTATGATGTAGATAAGGAATAAGGAGACAACATTCAGGTGAGTCAACATAACGTCGAAGGAAACTTATGAAACGTACCGTAGTTGTATAGCCTAATGGCTAATTTCAATATAATCTATTCATCGGCACTTTCCCCTACTAGAGATCAAATGTTAACATATACTATAATTTAAATAGAAGTAATGTCAGAATACTGCTACTATCTGCTAAGCTAAACAACGGATATATAGGTATTGTGCGTTTCACCATCGTTGATCGAAGGTTTCACATAAGAATTCTACGACACTACGTTGGTTCCCCTGTCTGGCACGTTGTTTAAGAAACATTCAATGTTTTTTAGATGTAGGTGTTAACGTAGGTAATGCTTGGTAAAGAAGTGAAAGAAAATTGAAAATTGAAGAAATGGTAAAAGAAATTGATGCTGAAATGAAAGAAAACTTCCAATACCGTTTAAAAACGTTGTACATAACATGTAAAAAACGCTCTATACATTATTGAAAACACAATAAAATAACACACATTCAGCCACTTCACATCAAAACATTGTCAAGTTTTGAAACAACATTGTGTGTCAATATTGAGCTTGTCAAACGTAAATAAATATGGCCCACTAGTGAAGCTTTTTTATTGGATGTTACGAGTAACACCGTGAACATACATAACATCACGACTTTCCGCCTCCACGGTTGAAGCAGATAGATATTTATTATTAATTGTTATTAAATATTATAAAAGATTTAAGGGCGCTCTCGCAATTTTGTCACCTCTCTCGCTCGCACAAAACCATTTTTAAGAATGTTGAATGAAAAGATGTATTTTTGAAAAATGTAATCTGATAGCGAACTGGAAATGAATATTAATTTTACAGTTAAATAATTAAAACACATTTCTACTGTAATATCTAATAAACAAAGTTAAAAAACGATTACGGTCTGTTTTTGAGATATGTTTAACATGTGTGTTTTAAACTTTTTAATCATTAGATTTGGGTTTATACTTAATATTATTATTAATATCATTTTGTAGTTCGCTATCAGATTACATTTTACAAAAATGCATCTTTGCATCTAACATTCTTAAAATATATGGTTCTGTGCGAGCGAGAGAGGTGCCGAATGCGAGGCCCTCTTAAAAACAACTTCCGCGATACGGCAGAGGTCGAGGGTTGAAATCCCGCCCGTGTCATTTGTTTTTAAATCTCTAAGCCTGCAATACATGTTGGCCGAGCTTAGACCAACGCGAGCCTAGACAAATTGACACATGGCAAGCGCTACTGTCTACACGTTTGGCAAGTTTGACGTCACCCGCATAATAGCACGCGGACAAACATGTGAACACTATTGTACAAGCGCGCGCGAGCGCCTTTGATTTGTGCAGAAAAACCGACACCGCTCCGAAGTGAGGCAAGTGATCGCGAGCGACTGCAAATTGTGGCAAGCTACGTCAAATGAGGTCTATACACGTTGGCGCTTGTCTATACTCAACCAACTAGGCAAGTGACACCGAGCGATAGCAAGACCAGGCAAATATACCGTCTACATGTTGGTATTGGCCTTCACTCGACAACGCTCGGCCAACATGTATTGCAGGCTTTATATTTATTCATACCTAATATGGCTTTGACCTTGTTCGTAATAAATTACAACCTTAGAAAAAGTTAGGTCTACTTTAACCCCTCTCCACCGATAAAAAAGGTAAGTGTACAAACGCCTACATGACAAAACGCAATGTAGTAGAAAATCTTCAAGCGCTATTAACCTTGTATGTCCATATCTTTAGGAACACCTGTGGCGCTTGCATACACACAAGCGGGTGTAAGCTTTCGGCTTATCTCTGTACTTGTATGGAAAACCAGATAAGTACGGTCTGTTCGTTAATTAATTTATAGTAAAAGTACAGCCAAATGACATGCATTAAAATAAAAGGTATTTCTCCAAAATAAGGAAACCAAATCATCACTATTTATTATAAATGTTCTGTATATCTTATTACCGAGCGCCACGGGCAGCTGCCCGTGGCATCATTGGGCCCGTGCCGTGGCATTTTTATGTCGCAGCACTATGCTGAGATAGTGGCCTTTTGGTCTCGCAACAGGTTTTACTTTTTATTTTATTTTTTTACACTGTTTTCTTTTAATATTTTATTTATTCCACTGTTTTTTTTCTAATCTTCTTTTTTATGTCTGTAACTTCCTGTGCGAGTCTAATAAAAAAAGAATTTTTTTCTTTCTAACCGCATATCAGGCGAGATGGCGGTCAAGCGCAAGCCTATCATCGAATAAAAAAAAACCGGGCAAGAGCATGTCGGACCACGCACAGTGTAGGGTTCCGTAGCAAGAAGCATTTCAGTCTTCCGACCGCAAATATAAGTTTTTTTGCGGTTGTCGAACTCAAAACTAAAAAAAGTGAATATTTCAAAAACTTATTGACGTATTTTGTATCAAACCAATTTTAATCGAAAGTATTTATTGAATGCCATAAGCTTGATTTTTTCCAGATTTTTCGACAGCGCGGTTGGAAAATTACAGAGGGGGGACACATTGTTAACGACTTTCGGAGAATAAAAAAATCATTTAGGAATTTCTATGTTATTTTCAAAGACCAAATCCAATGATACCCCACATGACGGGGTGCAGGAAAATATTTTTTTTCATCCTTCAGTTTCATGTGGAAGCCCCCCTAATTATTTTATTTTTCATAATTTCACTACAGGCCTTTATGGTTGCTTATAAACGACATCTACCTATGAAGTTTCATTCAAATAGGTTATGAACTGTAGATTTTACGAGGGTGTGACAGACGGACCAACGGACAGACAGACGGACAGACAGATGGACAGACAGACGGACATGACGAAACTATAAGGGTTCCTAGTTTTACTACGGAACCCTAAAAAATTTCCCCCTGCTCTGTCTGTCTGAACGCGAAAAGCTGAAAAACTGAAAATTACAGGAGTAACATGTTTACAATACCCGGCAATAAATATTGCACATCGAGTTTGAGAAAGAGATAATCGGCTAGCTTCGGCTTTGTAGAGCGTCGTATCCGTCACTCATACCTATGTGACGTTTTGTCGCTGACTTGTTTATTAGATACCAGACTGTTAGTGCTTCGTGCGACAGAGATGACGCTCTATAAAGTCGAAGCTAGCAAATATCTCTTTCTGAAGCTCGATGTGCATTATTTACTGCCACGTACTGTACAGTGAACTAAACACATGTGATTCGACAATAAAACTGATTAAAGATCTTAAATCGAGCTTTAAGAAAACGGTTGTCTCGTAATTTCGTAAAATAAACAACTTACAACCTACGTAGAGATTCCCACCTGTAGCACTTGCCCTCACAAGTGGGTATGAGCTTTTGGCTTACCCATATACCTTGTACTTTTTATAATACCTGCCTGTAGATACTTTTCGTCTGTAAAAAAGACCAACGGCAAACCATATTTTTCTGTGATAGTCATAAAATACAGCTAAAGCGGACTACATGAGTGCAGTTCTAACTGAACTGTTTTTGCTGACAGTTTTATCTGACGCCCCTTGTTTACACACGGTGAGTTTTATCGTTGGTTGCTTCAGTTGTAATTTGTTTGCGTTCAGAGCTACATGTCCGCAGAATCATGGCATAAGTGGAAAAAATATCTCGACATTAGACGGTCGATCGATATACAAAACTTAAAGTTAACTTATGGAGAGCAAAAATATATTTCAATTTTCTATCAGAAAACCTTCAATTCCGACTTTAGTAACAAACTTTAGTCAGTGGACTCGAAAGAGAAACGGAACCTTAGAAGAAAAAATATTTTGGGCGGATGTGTACATACGACCTGGGCCCCAATTCTGCTATTTGAATAGTGTATGAATGGTGTCATAATGACACCATTACTATCAAAACCTAAGTGGTCATTGGCTTAGAGCAAGACTAACTCTTTCGTCATTGGTCAAAACGATGCCATTGAGACACTATTCTGACACGATTATAACAATTGCATTAGCAGACTTGGGGCCCTGATGCATCTGATATCGAGAATGTGTTCATAACAACTGTATAGTTCTGTCGTTTTCTAGACACGTTTCACAGATGAAAGTAGGTACCTACAGTAGGAATGTAGCCCGTTAGAGGATTGTTTTGAACTTATGCAACAACTTTCTGAGGTGCGGTTGCAAGTTTTTCAAGCGTGGGTATTTAAAAAAGTATTCTATTATATTTGCCTGATTCCTTAGATATGCGGACTAGGCTTGTTAAACGATTGCAACATTCATACTTACTAATGATGTAAAAAATAACGGTTTTTTTACAAGTGACCCCACCTGTACCCCGATCATGAGTTTTTTTGACGTTAGTATCGTTAACGTAAGCATATTTTGAATTGAAAATACACGTTTACACAATATTTATATAAATTAAATACTTAATTAATTTCTCTGTATTTTTTAAAATGTGCAAATTGTATAGTTTTTTATCAAAATGTTCCAGGAGTGCTGTATTTTAAATTCAAAATATGCTTACGTTAACGAAACTATACGTCAAAAAAACTCATGATAGGAGTACTGATCAGAAGGGCTAAGTAGCAAGATCTCCAACAGCGTAAAACGTCTAATGAGCAGTAAGCCTGATTAACAAAATGTCATGTCCGACGAAAATACATTTAATTTCACACCAAAACTATTAAAATAGGTTCTTTTGAAAGCTATAAGGGCACAGACTGCCCATACAGAAGCCTGTGGTGTAAGAATAAATAATAAAAAAAAATTTTTTTTTCTTCATTACAAAAAAACAAAGCTAAACATTGCAAATCGGTCCTGTTTTTGGCCAAATATATATTCATTTTCCTACCTTATTACTCTTATTATGTTTTCTTTTTCCTCCCTAAAAGACTAACGCTGAATTGCAGAAAAGGTCATTAAGTTTTAAAGGAGACTTTAACGATAGAAATTATATGGGTAATGCCTCCATTAAAATTTAATTATCTTTCTGCAACCGACCGTAAAAGTGCTATTATAACGGAGTTCGGTAGCAAGTCGTGTAACGACACACTAATCCATTTTCCCGGTTCAGTTTTATGGTTCCTGTTGAACATAAAAACTCCCATCAATTGATTACTAACTACTAGATCCACTTTTACTTAAGTATGTATGTATGTATATCAACCGAGCAATTTCAATATTGCTCTGTAGTTAAACAATGTAATAATTGCTGATAGTTTTTTTATTTTTTTTTATTAGAGGAAGCACAGGAAATAATTTTACTACAGCCTTCATCGTACCTAATATCAGCCCATATTATGTACAGTGCTGCAATTAGGCCGACAATAACAGACCTGTTGGTGCCTAATACCGTGACAATTTGATTGCCATATATTAAATCTTCCAGTGTTAGAATATAGGTTCAAATAAATTGCTAGTCCTTTATTACGTCCTTACGAAAATTTTACAATTTACTTTGTCGTCAAACATCAATATTTTGTTATGAAGACATAATTAACAATTTTGCGGAAATTAGAAGACGGTAAGAAGCAAAAACAATGGATGAACGCGTAAATATACTGTCACATATTAGTAAATCAAATAAATGTTAATTAAGTATATTACCTGTGTAACGGTCATTAGACCGTTACACAGGTAATATACTTAATTAACATAGGGTATTAACCCTTTACTACTACAGAGTAAAGTAAAATAAAAATGTAAGGATCAGTTTAGGATCCTAGCTGCATCGATTAAATTAAAATAAAAAAAAAACACGTTATAAACCCCTGATAAAAAACATTGAACCACAACATTAAGCCAGTCAATCTTTGTGCTTTATTGTTTTTTTAATAGATTGTATCTAACCGTCACTTTCTATTTCATGTTGCCATCCGAAAATCAACAGGTACCTTAAAAAAACTACGACAATATAAAAATGGATAACTAAAATTACACTTACCAATACGAACATCCAATAAACGCAATAGAAATTCACAATAAACACAGTTTTTACACACAATATTTATGTTTTAAAAACAATAATGTTTTCGGTGCACAAGGGAACGAGACACGCAACCGTCCTGCACAACGGTCCGGGACCGACTGAAGTGACCAGAGTATACGGAGTGACTGGGGGGAAATTATGATGCGAAAACACGAATAAAGGAAAACCCAATCCTTTTGATTTACAGGCTAAGGGCATTAATAACCGCCGCGCGTCTACAGACGTGGCCAGAACACTAAATATCAATCTTTATGAATGATTACTGCAGGTTACGGCTAATATTACTAAATTGTTATTTTCCTAATTAAATTGAAAGCTATTTCAATATTTTTGGTTGGGAAATGAGCGCCGTAAATTGCAATCGAATACCAATATTGATATTGTTTTGTTTATTCGAGTTTTTATTTGTACGAGTTTTAAGTAAGTAGGTACCTACACCTAGGGTATTGCAGGATATTTTGTCTAGATATACAGGGTGACAGGTGACAGGACAGTGGAAATATTTTAAGAGGTCATTGTACTCATCATTATGAACAACTTTTATGGGACCAACCCCGAAATCGCGAAAAACAATGACCCCTTAAAATATTTCCACTGTCTAACCTGCCAGCCTGTATAATCAGGTATAATAGTATAAGACACCCCGGTATTATACTATCAAACCAATAGGTAACAATATATTAATCAAAGAGATTTGAGTCATAAATAAGTATATGACAATATAATATAGACATTACTTAGTGTCATATTATTGTCGTCTTCAAATACTTGATAGTAACAATAGATGAAAATTACAGAAAAAATAACACAAACGTGAGACTGAAATTGCAAATTGTATTTAATAGCTTTGCTTGCTATGAAGAAATTTCTAAATTTAATTAAGCAGCGGGAAAACCGCGATTTCTGCGAACAATAGCATTTTTTATTGTTTCGACTAAGGAAGATAGCAGTGATAGCCTAGTGGTTTAACCACGTGCCTCCCACGGCGAATGGTTCGAGTTCGATCCCGAGGCGCGCACTGCTGACTTTCGAAATCATGTGTGTAGGTATTAGAAATTAACTATCACTAGCTTTAACAGTGAAAGAAAACATCGCAACATCAACTGCAATTTGATTTCAGAATTATGACATTTCTGGTATACCTACCTACTTAATAATTTGGAAAAAAACCAGTATGACGGAGTGTTGACTGTTAAATTACCTTGAAAACTTTCTATCAATAGATTAAGTAATTGATTGTCTATGCTTCTACGCTGTCAGTCCCACTATTTACTATTAAGGTGATCAATCTTTTTTTATCAGTCATTCCTACTCAGGTACCTACAGGTAGATAAGTACCGACAAATTAATCCAAGAGACTTATTTTCACGGCCTTATTCAGTTACTAGCTGTTGCCCGCGACTTCGTCTGCATGAAACTGGATGAAAAGACCTATGTGCTTCTCAAGGTCTCAAGCTACCTCTTTGTCAAATTTCATTCAAATTCATTCAGCCGTTTCAGCGTGAAGGAGTAGAGTTTTCGTGTTCAATTGAACATCGAACATGTTTTCCGTCACGTGGTCGAGTGATTTTGCTAAACAAAACGCGTAGGCCACGCCCCTTTTTGTTCATTAAACATGTTCGATGCAGGCGCGGTCCCGGCATTAATCGGTATGACCCCCCCCTGAAGTCTTCGGCTGCGGTATGACCCCCTCCAAAATCGTCGGCTGTGACCGCGCCTGGTTCGATGTTCAATGAACACGCGCAGGAGACCCGCCTTAACAAACACACCCACGCACAAAGTTTCGCTTTTATAAGCACTTACCTAATGTTAGTGTTAAGTGTGAGAAGCCAAGTGACCGATGGAATTTCCCATTAGTGACGAATTTTCAAAAAATCTTTCTTACGTGCTCACCTACGTCATGTTTATGGAACTACTGCCGCTCTAATCAGGGGGTCTACTCTGTAAGTCCGTCAACGAAGATACGGGCCCGTCCGAAAGTACAATGGACATAAGATTCCGTCAAAACAAGTGTCAAATTCAATTTTTCGGACCGATAAAAACACATCGGGAGTAGGGACAACTGTCAAATCGTGCTATCATTCATTCTTGGTTCGGGCCTCGAACTAATCTTAAGTCCGTAAGTGATACGGAGTAAGAAACGCCCGTAACTAAGGTCGAAACTACGGATTTCGTGCTTAGAGAGTAGACCCCTGTACCGACACGTGATATCACCGCTAGAACTGCCAATTTGTTTGCGAACGTTCGAGGGAGAATGTCACGGTGAGATTCTCCCTCGAACGTTCTCAAACTTTGCAGCTCTCCTGGTGATATCACGCGCGTGTCCTTACAGAATAGATTAGCTGTTTTTGATAGCGGAAAACACCAGCTTACGGTTGGTACGACAGATTCTGTCTGAGCCGGACATGAGTACAATCTCAGATCATAGAAATAAGGAGATATGCCATTATAGCAAATTAGTACGGGAACAACTGATGCCACTTTTAGTACATTTTTCGACACAATTTCGTGGATAATTAAGCGCTCCTTGTGAATAAAAAATCTCCCACGCATTGAACATTCCGCACACCCTCAATCGTACACTATTAATCGTCACTCAACACTAGCACTAAACTAAAACACTGTATTTATACCACGGGGTCTCATCAGGAACAAAGGAACATTTGTTAAAATAACTCATAATAGATGGCGTTAAATGTATCGATTTGTTATTGAAGTTTGTGTAAAATTGAGAACATGAAAAAATACATCATGAAAAATATTTGTTAAAATTTGGAAAAATCCTTTAAGCACGGAAAAATGTATAGCCCGAAGATAGCCTGCGCTAAATCGGTCACATTTCTTTGTATGAGATGAGGCATCTGTACGTATAGTATTATATTATCTGTGATTTATACCATCGATCGTGTTCGGTTCGCCGCCAGCGCGTACGTTTTTAATATGAGCAATTTGCTCAAGATCAGGCATCAAGCTCGATAGCGCCTTGGCACATCTCCTTGTTTCTATGATCTGAGAGTACAATGCTTGCATCCGGTTTTACCGTATTCGGGGTTCGGATCGGATATCCGAGACAGGAGGTTGTGATAATATCACTAAACATGAGACAATCGGAGTCGGAGCGAATGTAGGAACTCCTGTACCTATTTGTATAGCAATCAATAAATCTCAGCTGATTTTAATCCAATTTGTTTGCGAACGTTCGAGGGAGAATCTCACCGTGACATTCTCCCTCGAAAGTTCGCAAACAAATTGGCAGTTCTAGCAGTGATATCACACGGCGAGTCGGTACAGAATAGACCTGCAGAAGCAGAATACACAGGCTGATGACATAATTTGACGTGTTGGTATCAGTGGCGTGCCTACAAGGCAAGCCCGAGGGTATTTCGCGTAATTTTTCATGATTGCAGATAAGTGTTTTTAGGGTTCCGTACCAAAATGGTAAAAAAGGAACCCTTATGGTGCGACTTCGTCTGTCTGTCTGTCACACCTGATTATTTCAGCAACTACTTATGCTATCGACTTGAGATTTGGAACAGTTATAAAGAATGCTTGTTCAACTTTATTGCAAATGAAAAAGTCCAAAAATATTTTTATTTTCATTGTAAAAGGGGCCGGAGTGGGGGTCCAAAATTTTAAATTGAGGTTACTAGGTCAAGTGACATATCATATGAAAAGGCTTGATCTGCACATTTCAAAATATATTTTTATTTTATTTTATGTCTCACAGTTTTCGACATATGATGAAAAATTACAAAAAAAATACCATTCCCCCCCTTATCTCCGAAGTTTAGGTACGGGGCGAAAAATCTGAAATAATTACAGTTGATAGGAATTGACCCATATATGGCACCAAAAATAAAACGATGTTCCTAACTAGTACAGTTTTTTCAAAATCATCAAAATTCCTTCACAAACAAAATTAGTTATGCGGTCCGGATTTTTTCACTTTAAACGTCCAAAAATGATACGGAACCCTCGGTGCGCGAGTACGACTCGCACTTGGCCGGTTTTTTTTTTATTATACGCTACTCACTTACATTCATAAAAAATTTAGAGATTGGGCTTGCCCTGTAGGCACGCCACTGGTTGGTATGTCCCGGAGGTATATTTTGGGTTGCCAACCCAATATAATATTATAGTATCCCACCCCACTACATTACGAGACTAACTTCCTATTAAGTACTTACCTACTTATATTTTTCAAAACAAGAATTTTAAAACGAGTAGGTTATGTTTTTTTCGTTTTAAAATACGGTTGGCCCGCAGTGTAGGCTTAATAATAGGGTCCCGTTGGCACCCTTCTGGTACGGAACCCTAAAAAGGGAGATCAATACCTTACTCTTTATTCCTTGCATTTAAATCAGGATATCACAGCTGCGCCGGAACCCAATTAATTTTTATACCCTTCGTAGTTACATAAGTCCCGACGCGGAGCAATGCCATCACGTTACTTCTATTTTCAGTCGGACGCTTTGGAATCGAGATTATATACTAAGCCACGGGACACGACACGCAAAAAAAAATTTTGAAGTTCAGATTACCTACTTACTTCAGATAGACTAATTTTTGAGGTACTTGACTGATTCGTTGGTCTAGTGGTCGCAAGCACAGCTGCCGAGCGTGGGGTCCTGCGATCGATCCCTGGGTCGAGCAGTTTTATTGCGTTTTCCTATTAGGATACTCTCGGATGGCAATAGGTTCCTGCCTTATTACACGGGACTTAAACTCGATTCACATTAGACTTTCGTATAGTATCGTGATGCATCAGTGATCACTTTAGAATAGTAGGTAGGTACCTATCCCACCTTCATACAAAATATATGACGCCGATAGGATCCTGATGTATTCACTGATATAATATCACGACACGTCACGTAAGTCTATAGTGTGAATCAAGCGCTAAACATTACTGAAATGTGGGTGTACTTATTTATTTATTTAAACTTCATGCAACAAATGTACATCGGCGGACTTAATGCCATAGGCATTCTCTACCAGTCAACCTTGGGCAATGAAGAGATAAGATGGTAGATGCATTGTAGGTTTATGACAATTAATTAATGATTACTACTTATTATACTGATATAATATTACATGAGAATACATAAATATATTGAAATTTAGGTTGGGGAAAAAGTCTTTTCGCATTATAGTATGTATGAACTTGTAATAAAATCTCTTTGGCTATACTATTTGTATCTGGCTGGTTTTGGTATCATTGAAAGTTTAAATTTTAAAGAACATAATTCCAAATTCAAATTAGGAAAATGTGTGATTTTTATTTGTTTTTCGTACCGTCAAGATGAGTGAATCTAATGAAGAAATTCGATACATTTTAAAATTTTACTACAAAAAAGGTAAAAATGCAGCGCCAGCCGCGAAAAAAATTTGCGATGTTTATGGACCTAGTGTAGTGTCTGTGAGAGTAGCACAAATTTGGTTTAAGCGTTTTCAATCCGGAAATTTTGATGTCAAAGATGCACGTCGCTCTGGTCGCCCTATTACGGATAAAATGGATGCCATTTTTGAAAAAGTGGAGCAAGATCGGCATACCAGTAGTTACGACGTAGCTGAAGAAGTGGAAATTGACCACAAAACAGTTTTGGCGCATTTGAAAAAAACTGGGTACACAAAAAAGCTCGACATTTGGGTACCTCACGAGCTCACTGAAAGAAACCTAATGAACCGTGTACTCTTTTGTGATTCTTTATTACGACGTAATGAAACCGAACCATTTTTGAAGAAGCTGATAACTGGTGATGAAAAGTGGATCACGTATGACAAGAACGTGCGAAAAAGGTCGTGGTCAAAGGCCGGTCAGGCTTCACAGACTGTGGCGAAACCCGGGTTAACTCGCAACAGGGACTGATACTTAAGATCAACAGTCATAATATCAGCAGTTAAAACATCAACACCGTAAGACCAACGGTTCAAAATCTCAACACTTCAGAATGTCAGCAGCTTAGTAAGTCAACAGTTCACCAGACCAAAGTTTAAAATCTCAACTTGGAAAGTATTAGGTAAATACTAATTATATTAATGTTATGCATGTTTTACTTTAAGGAGACAGTATTTGTCGAGGGGTGCATGTAGGTACTTACATACTTGAGTAATTACACAATATATTAAAATCCTACTAATATTATAAACGTGAAAGTTTGTGAGGATGTATAGAGTAACAAACATCCATTCATACATCCATACATCCTCACAAACTTTCACGTTTATAATATTAGTAGGATTTTAATATATTGTGTAATTACTCAAGTACATATGTACCTACCTATACCAAAAAGTAAATAAAAGGTAAGCACCCCTCGTCAAATACTGTTTACTTATAGTAAAACATGCATAACATTAATATAATTAGTATTTACCTAATACTTTCCAAGTTGAGATTTTAAACTTTGGTCTGGTGAACTGTTGACTTACTAAGCTGCTGACATTCTGAAGTGTTGAGATTTTGAACCGTTGGTCTTACGGTGTTGATGTTTTAACTGCTGATATTATGACTGTTGATCTTAAGTATCAGTCCCCTCGCAACAAGGTGATCCTGTGTGTGTGGTGGGATTGGAAGGGCATTATTCATTATGAGCTGTTACCACCAGGCAGGACCATCGATTCTGAACTCTACTGCGAACAACTGATGAGATTAAAGCAAGAAGTTGAGAGAAAGCGGCCGGAATTAATCAACAGAAGGGGTGTGGTTTTTCATCATGATAACGCTAGACCTCACACATCTTTAGCCATCCAACAAAAATTAAGAGAGTTTGGCTGGGAGGTGTTAATGCATCCGCCGTATAGTCCTGACCTTGCACCTTCAGATTTCCACCTGTTTCGGTCTCTTCAGAATTCTTTAGGCAGTGTAAGGTTAACATCACGAGAGGACTGCCAAAACCACTTGTCGCGGTATTTTGACCAGAAGTCCCAAAATTTCTATAGCAATGGGATCATGTCCCTACCTACAAGATGGCAAAAAGTTATCGAACAAAATGGTACCTACATACTTTAGTTAAATGTAAATAAACTTTATTAAAAAATGTTTTGAATTTTCTTAAAAAATGCGAAGAAACTTTTTCCCCAACCTATTATAATATAATATATATTTAAATATTATACATAGATAATAATATTATAGGGGTCAAGATATACAGGGTGGCAGGTTAAACAGTGGAAATATTTTAAGGGGTCATTGTACTCATCATTATGAACAACTTTTACTATGGGACCAAACCAGAAATCGCATAAAAAAAATCAGCTGTTCCATACATTTATGTTCACATAACTCAACAAAATATATGGAACAGCTGATTTTTTTTTCGCGATTTCAGGGTTGGTCCCACAGTAAAAGTTGTTCATAATGATGAGTACAATGACCCCTTAAAATATTTCCACTGTTTAACCTGCCACCCTGTATATATAAATAAATACATACATGTCCGTATGGATTGAGGAGCCACTTTTTGTAGCTTAATGAAATTAATATACTTATTTAGTAGTAACTTTAAAAATATTGTAGGCTCAATCCTCGAATTTGTAGTATAATAGTTCAATAGTTATATGAACATAAAGGTGGCTCCTCAATCCAAATGTTTGGATTGAGGAGCCACGTGGAAACACGGAAAGTATACAATGAATATTCTTGAAAATATTGTATCATTTAGTAGCCATTATGTAGAATGCCTACTAAAAATCTGATTCCAGTACTGTTGTTATTCAAGAATGTACAATACTTTTAATGTGGCTCCTCAATCCAGATAGATGAGAGCGTGAATTTCCATAAAAGCAATTGGTAATTTTAAATTCCACTCCAAAAACATTTAGAAGTAAGTGTGTTAGAATTTGTAGTGTATGGACAAAGTAGTAAAACTGTGTGAATTTAGTAAATAAACGCATTTTATTTGGCTCCTCAATCCTGACGTTACTGTATTGAGAAGATACTTGAGTTACCTGAGATCACAACGGAATAAAAAAACAAAGACACTAACATTTAGTATAAATTTCTACTAAATATATATGCACAGATCAACATTGTATGTATTCAATATCTGATAAACAAATAACTTTTCGATATTCCTTAAGAATTCGCCATTTAGGGGGACCATGTTATATGAATGAAACCAGGATAACCAGTTTTTTAATTTTTTTTTCAAATCAAAATATCGGGGTACAGGTACCTATGTACAGAGATACTTCATAATATATTATGTTTAGGGTGGTGACACATCAAATGGTACAAAGTTATTAAACAAATATTCACTCAACAAACAACGAAACGCAACATTATCATTTCGCAAATCATCATTCCATATAAAAATGTTAAACAAACTTTACATTTCATAAAGTACTTAATGCTTTCTAGTACAAAGGGGTCTCAAATTTCGGATGAGTCGGGCGAGACCCGGTAGCTCAGTTGGTTCAGAGCACTAGTCACGGTACGGCAGAGGTCGCGGGTTCAAATCCCGCTCGGGTCATATGATTTTTGAGAATCACTTATATATTTAATAAGTTATTAAATATATAAGTGATTCTTTCTTTCTTAAAGCCATGTTATGCTTCTATCAAGTTATTAATAATAACTTGATAGAAGCACAACATGGCTTTGACATTCACATTTGAAATTCACAAATAAAAATATACATTTATCCCTCCAATTAGCGACGTTGGCATGGGCCACTATAAATGTCACTACCCCATAAAGGACGAGATGTTTTGTTACGACGACTATGATTGTCATGGTAAATTAAGTAAAAGCACCGACCAACCAATTTTGTATCATACAATAACTTATGTCGAAAATGATTAGTAAGAAGTACCTATCTTAAACATATATGAAGTAGGTATCTCTGTACATATTCAGATATTTTAATTTGTAAAAAAAAAATTAAAAAACTGGTTATCCTGGTTTCATTCATATAACATGGTCCCCCTAAATGGCGAATTCTTAAGGAATATCGAAAAGTTATTTGTTTATCAGATATCGAATACATACAATGTTGATCTGTGCATATATATTTAGTAGAAATTTATACTAAATGTTAGTGTCTTTGTTTTTTTATTCCGTTGTGATCTCAGGTAACTCAAGTATCTTCTCAATACAGTAACGTCAGGATTGAGGAGCCAAATAAAATGCGTTTATTTACTAAATTCACACAGTTTTACTACTTTGTCCATACACTACAAATTCTAACACACTTACTTCTAAATGTTTTTGGAGTGGAATTTAAAATTACCAATTGCTTTTATGGAAATTCACGCTCTCATCTATCTGGATTGAGGAGCCACATTAAAAGTATTGTACATTCTTGAATATCAACAGTACTGGAATCAGATTTTTAGTAGGCATTCTACATAATGGCTACTAAATGATACAATATTTTCAAGAATATTCATTGTATACTTTCCGTGTTTCCACGTGGCTCCTCAATCCAAACATTTGGATTGAGGAGCCACCTTTATGTTCATATAACTATTGAACTATTATACTACAAATTAGAGGATTGAGCCTACAATATTTTTAAACTTACTACTAAATAAGTATATTAATTTCATTAAGCTACAAAAAGTGGCTCCTCAATCCATACGGACATATACATACTTATCTAGTGATACTTATTAAACGACTATCTTAATCTGCTCATAGCGCCATCCACTGTCTAACATCGAGTCAAAACTGACAAACTGACAAGACTATAAATTGTACAATGTCTTCTATGATTCTGACCACAGTTCGTTGCAAGGAAGGTAAAGGCGAGAGCAGCCATGATTCGTATCCCGTAGTTATTATGTCTATAACTTGCAGTAATATAGTGAAGCTCGGATGCACCTCTTACAAACGTTTTAGGGTGTCTTTCACGGTTGGTCATCAAGAGGTTGCTTTTTTCCAATAGAAGGTATATTGAAGAATGAAGATGTAGGTAATATGTAGTTGAAATACCTACCTACTTACATACAGGCGCGGTCACAGCCGACGATTTTGGGGGGGGGTCATGTGTAAAACACCAGAAACCTCTTAAGAGATCATTGTACTCATCATTATGAACAACTTTTACTATGGGACAAAACCTGAAATCGCGAAAAAAAAATCAGCTGTTCCCTACATTTTTGACGAGTTATACGAACATAAATGTAGGGAACAGCTGATATTTTTTTCGCGATTTCAGGTTTTGTCGCATAGTAAATGTTGTTCATAATGATGAGTACAATGACTCTTAAGAGGTTTCTGGTGTTTTACAAATAACCCTGTGTAATAATTATGTAAATAATTGATAAGTCTTGTAAAACTTACAGGCGGATATAGGTACTTACTGCTTCTTAATATAGGTAATTCACTAGCACTTTGCCCGTGACTTCAGTCGGCGTGACCCACAGGAACTGTGCATTTCTTCGGGATATAAAGTAGCACTCACGGATAAATATTAATCAATGTACTTAGCTTCCTATTAGTGAAAGAAATAAAATCGGATCATAGTAGTTCCGGAGATAAATGAAGTTCTTTTATCTTCATTTATCTCCTATATACTTACTATGATCCGATATTGGATCCGATTTGGATTTTATATATATAACTGACGTCGCTTCTTCAATTCACCTCTCGTATCACAGTCGCTTTTCATACCACACCCACCAATAGAGGCGACGCCATTTTCAATCCCATACTTTTCCTTCGCGGGTTGTACATACTATTGGACTATAGGAATTAGGAATCTCTAATATTAGGTACCTTACAACAGTGAAAGTGTAACAATCTTACCACAAAAAAGATTACCTCAGGGTCAAGGAATTAAAAAGATAACATTCGTGTTGACAGAGACAAAAAAAGATAAACAGATGTTTATCTTTTTTGTAGTAAGGCCCTTAATATCTGACCTAGGTAGGACCTCACATTTGACACCCGCGAATAAGACACCAATTAGGATTATTATCAGGTAAAAAAAATTTAAAAATTCCAACAATATTTTCCTTAGACTATCTCGAGGTAAAACGTGCTGATATCAAAAGATATGAAGTACCTAGATACTGCATCAAAAGGAAGCTTTTCAACCGCCACAAGAGCCTCTCAAGCGTGGTGAAATTAATGAATACGTACCTGCTTCAACGTTGAAAGGTAAGCAGAGATAATAATATACTTATATACTTTTTAGTATGCAGGTAGTGCAGGTACGTATTTGGACTTAACCTTATGAAAAGGATTTCTTCTCTATGCGATCTTAGTACCTAGGTAGGTACTCAGATTTACTAAATTAGTCTATCCTGACTTTCATATGAAATGTAACGTTGTAAATGTATATTTTTGTGAATTTGAAACACGTCAAAGCCATGATAAGCTTCTGTTATGTTATTTAATATAATTATATAAAAGATTTCAAAAACGCGTGCAGATCCGGGATTTGAACCCGCGACCTCTGCCAAACGGCAAACCATGGCGTTTTGGTACGATTTGGTACGCCGCTTTGGTAGAGGTCGCGGGTTCAGGGTTCCGCCCGCGTCAGTTGTTTTTGAAATCTCTTATACATATATTTAATTAAATTAAAGTATTATTTAATTATACAAAATGTAACGAATAATTTTGTAAAAATATATCTACGTGTTTTCGAGCCAGTCACAGAATACTACAGAAAGAGGGATGACTCTGTAAAGACAAATAAATAACGACTCTTCCTTCAACGCAATAAAGTGTAATTCAGCTCGCATAGCTTTGCCTACATAAAGGTAATCACAAGGTTGGTTAAATAAAATACGACAGATGGTATTACTTTCTCTTAGAATTCATTCACAATTTTCTTAAAAGTAACTTATTTTTACATTCAATACATATGTACTTAAAAAGTGTGAAATATGTGATTGCCAAGTATGGGCAACTTTTTGTAAGTACAGTGAGCGCCAAAAATATATTGACACTATTATTGCATTTTTTAAGGTATTATTTATCTATCAAATACAATTTTATTATCTATCTAGCGTTTTTATCATTAGTGATTTTAACGTATTGCCGTATAGTCCCAGCTTAGGATAGGCCTTTCTATGAGTACGTGGGTGTATTAAAGCGACTATCGATTTCAGGTGGACGGGCAGCGAATACAAAAGCTACGTCGCAGGCTACGATGAACTGAATTAGCATTTCCAGACGGTAAACACGCAGAAATACTGCCTTAACACGTCTCAGACGGTGCTGTACTTGTAAACCGAGTAAATCGAATGTTTTGATTCAGCAATTACTGTCCAAGCTTACAAGAGTACAACTTTATTTATTTACTTGAGCAATACCTATAATTTTGTTTAATTTCAAGCTCCCTCACAGTGCGATAATATCGCATGCATTATTGCGATAATGCGTCCCTGTCCCGTCCATACAGCTGCGTTTTAATCGTCCGATATTGCCAACGTGTGTTGCTGCGATAATATCGCATCAATTTTATCGTAGCAGTGTGTAAGATCGCATGAGTCCTAATACAATGCACTAAGATCAAATATTGCAATAACGCTTCCGATATTATTGTCTGACATTATCGCACATTTAACGGGCTTATCAACAACTCATCCAAATCATCCTTTTATTGAAAACTGGCCAACGCTACGCCTAACAAAACCTTATATCCGGTCATAACTAAATTATTTTCTAGCTAATTATTACCTATGAGGACTCAACACCTCGTAAAATTTATTTAATTGACATTTAATTTCCCTGAAAATTATGTAGAATTTTACCTATAACATAAAGTTTTTTTTTTTTTTTATAATTCGTTTATTTTATTATCTCGATTGAATTTGTGCTCAAGGAGAATGCTCTACGGTTTAAAGTAATAAATCATTAAAAGTATCAATACAACTGCCCAAGTTTTTATTGAGACTATTAATATAATGATAGACTATGGCTATGATTTTGAATATTATTTTATTCAGTAAACGCCATCTATTGATATTCATTAGAACAGATAATCCCTTCTTCCTGATGAGACTCCGTGCTAGGGTAATACCAGTATTGAAAGATTTTCATGCCTATTTTAGCATCAACATATAAACGGCACTGACTGTACTTGCATTTTTGAACACCGTACACACACATCACTAGCGGCAGTTGCGTCACTATCAAAGTCATATTTAAGGGTCAAATAACACTGACGGCGATTTTTTTTAATTTGCATTGCTTTAACAATAGGAATAGTTCATAACTAATTAAAATAGAGCCCTGCTAACTACTCATTAGAATAGATTTAATTGCAAAAATATTCAACCAATATATAAACTGATTATGGCTTAACATAACTTATCGATTCATGAATTATCGATTCGTGAATAAGGGGGCGTATTCACGAACATTACTATGAAGTCTCGAACGCACAGTGTACAGAAAACTCATGCGAATATGAACATTGCAAGTATAAGAATAAGGTTCATGTTCATATAAGCGAATATAAACAAGCGCTTCATACGAATATAAACCTTAACGTAATACATACAATGTTCATATTTGAATGAGTTTTTCGTTCACTTTCGAGTCCTCATAGTGATGCTCGTGAATCAATACAGGGGTTAGTCTCGAAATTTCAATGCTTCTAATAAATAAAGCAATTTTGCTAAACATAGATACTTTATCTATGTTTAGCAAAATTCCCGTAATTTAAACCGCGGTCGGCACTGTCACTCGCAATGTTGCTAAACCAAGCAAGACTCGGAATGTTGCCACGTCGAGAAATTCAAACAATATTCGGTCTAATCTCGCCACCAGTATAATTTGACACTTAATGTAAATCTCATACGCCTGGTATGAGGCCTGGTTTCCGTCCAGGCCACGCTTCTTTGGCATACTTCTTCTTTCGCGGCTCGTTTGACGGGCCCGCCTCTTCTGGTGCTAAAAATTTAATATAGTATATTAGTTTTTTGTGCTGTCTGTACGGTCAACCGCACGTCAGTGGAAAACCAGTATAAGCTGCCCTCTTTTTCTATTGAAACTCCTTACTACGTAAGGCCAGCTCAAAGTCCGTTTTACCACTGACGTGTACCTAGTCGGTTGTACGAGTTTTTACAATACAATAAGAAACTCATCGAGTGAGTAAAAAACGTTTTTTTCAAAACTCCTACGCCTTTTACGCTGTACACTTTCCCAAATGAAATGCCATAATTTTTTGTTTCATTTCAGGCATCACATTTCGTGTAAAGGTTATCATCATAACCGATTTTCATCATGAAAAAAATCGCTCAAAAATTTTCTCGATTTTTTGTATGAGTGTGAAATGTTGTTGTACGATCCATCAAAATAGCAAAGTCCCGAAGGATTCAGAAAAACGTGGTAATACAAATTGAGATGAGATGTCTGAACGTATTTCATACGGTGGGAAAGAGGGGCGTCGGGTTTGCAGCCGAAGAATATACAAGCACCTCGAAGCGGCGTATTTTAGCGCTAATTGGGCAAGCTTGTCAAACTGATTTATCGATAACAAAGACAATGTTTTAACCGATATCATAGATGGCGCTATTGCTAAAGGTTTAAAATGGAAGCCATACACGGCGCATGTTTACCTGTGTGTGGTAGAGGTGGATGTATGTTGTGGTGTGGTTCCGGACCCTCCAGTTCCACGTCAGGCGCTGGGTTGGGTAGCGATAGCCCCAGTCTGAAATCATAATGATGGGTTAGCAATCAGCCCCTAGAACAGCCGGTGCAGTCTGTCCTTGCCTAACTCGAAGTCGGTCAATAGCCTAATAGCTTCTTAGCTATTAGGCTGTTGACCCTGGCCATTAAAAACCCGGGGATTTTCCCACTGCATTGGGAAAAAACCCAAGGTTGGAATTTTTCCGGATAGAAACTCATCTTACGACAGACGATTGTTTGATCGGGATTGTCAAGCCATAGGTCTCATTAATTAGAACCAAAAAAACTTTTGGGTCAATCACTGGTAGACAAGACACGAACTTTATTTAGAACAACCGAATATGGAACTTAAACTTCAGCAAATAAGATACATATTTGTGGAACAGTTTTTAAATTATTTATTAGTTTGATGTATGCAGATTGTCGTCTCGTCTCAACGCCTTACTAATGTGCCCACACACTTATTTTTTACTACTTTTGCACTCCGTCCGCGTGGACTACAATGAAAAGACCAGTTTAAATGACCTCCATAGTGTAGCGTGGCTAGTACTACCAAGAGGTCAAGCTGTATCTCTGGTTTTTTTCAGCGGAATCAGATGAAACGTGGCTTAGATTTTAAGTTGGACCCTAAGCTATCGAACTGTGACAAACACATCAAAATCCGTTCAGTACTTTTTGCGTGATGCGCGCACAAACAGACAAACAGACAAAAAATTAAAAAAATATATTTTTGGGTATGGTTACGTCCCAGTTACGTCCCAGTACCCTATCCCGATTGTTTTTTCTGAAATATCTTCAATGTACAGACACGGCATTTTTACAATTTTATAATAATATAGATTGAATTCTTGATGCCTGAATTCGCTGAGTTGCAGAAAAGGTCATTAAGTTTTAAAGGAGACTTTAACGACAGAAATTGTATGGTTAATGCCTCCTTTAAATTTAATTATCTTTCTGCAACCGACCGCAAGACTTATAGAAAAAATAATTATAGTACTTTGGGGCAGTGGCCCGCCAGACTAATATCACCCGGTCTGTGATATGGTCTGGCGGGCCCCTGCCCCGACAGTCGATGTCGGGTTTCTGTATACAGGGTGGCAGGTTAAACAGTGGAAATATTTTAAGGGGTCATTGTACTCATCATTATAAACAACTTTGTCTATGGGACCAACTCTGAAATCGCGAAAAAAAAATCACCTGTTCCATACATTTTGTTGAGTTATGTGAACATAAATGTATGGAACAGCTGATTTTTTTTCGCGTTTTCAGGGTTGGTCCCATAGTAAAAGTTGTTCATAATGATGAGTACAATGACCCCTTAAAATATTTCCACTGTTTAACATGCCATCCTGTATAATTATGCTAATTGCTGTGAAAACTCTGCTTGCGCGATGTAGGCATTAACCGACGTTAACCGTCTGTTAGCTGTCTAGCTATGTAGGTAGTCTTCGCTGTTGTCGGCAGATGTCGCTACAGTACAATACAATAATTATCACGCTTATTAATAATAAGCATGATAATTATTGTATTGTATTGTATTGTATTGTACTATAATTATTTATTATAAATCGTTTTAATAATACAGTTGCATGCACTAACCTGGCTCCAATTAGACTAAGATGTGAGCTGGGCGCCGGCAAGTCTGAGTATAAATTGCTGCCTCTTGATATCTCCTGCAATCTCAGTGAATGGTGGTGTTGACCTGCGAAAGTATAATTATTATTTGCTAGCACTTTGCCGGCGACTTCGTCCGCGTGACATACACGTAGCGCCATCTAGCGTCCTAAAACAATTGTGACCCTCGAAAGTTAATGTTCTTTCACTGGGGAATAGTATTTTTTTCTGGATGAATGGTACGCTATGTCCTTTTCTGTACCCTGACAACGTATATGAAAATTTCATGATTAGTGGTTTAGGCGTGAAAATAAACATACTTTCGCATTTATAATACTAGCTGTTGCCTGCGACTTCATCTGCGGAAATTGGATGAAAAGTAGCCTATGTGTTGTTCCAGGTTCCAGGCTACCTCTTTGTCAAATTTCATCGAAATCCGTCCAGCCGTTTCAGCGCGAAGAAGTAACAAACACACACACATAAACTTTCGTATTTATAATATTAGTTTGCGAAATGGGATTAGTGAGATTAAAGATTCTTTATTCTTTAATTTCTAGGGAACCCTCAGGGCGCAAGTCCTACTCGCGCTTGTCCGGTTTTTTAGGGTTCCGTACCTCAAAAGGAAAATCGGAACCCTTATATTATAGGATCACTTTGTTGTTCATCTGTCACCGGACCATAAGTGGAGCCATCTGCTCATAGATGGCGCCACTAGAAGTATGCAGTGATATGCAGCCGGAACTTATACTTGTCCGGTATTTTTTATACTTATAGGTACAGATTTATTTTATTATCGATTATCTCAAACTCGATGTATAATTTCCTGCCGGCTACTGCAGGTCTTACTGTACTACTTACTGTCGTCTGCACTCTGTAACTTCAGTTTTTTCGGTGCACTATTAGGATTCGGCACTATGGTAGACTTCACCAGGTTCCTGAACCTGCCGATAGTCGGGTCTATGTCCTCAGGATTGATGATGTCCACCTCTTCGTTGAACGAGACGTTCCGTTTCAGCTTCTTAGCAATACCGCCAGTCATTGACGCTGATCTTTTTGTGCCAGTCGGAGGCTAAAAACGCAGTTTTGTTCGAAATTATTATTATTTTGTTTATGCAAAAGCTGAAAGGGGGTCGTTGTACTCATCATTATGAACAACTTTATCACCGAACCAACCTTGAAATCGCAAAAAAAATTACTGTTCCATGCATTAGGTTCAGATAAATCGACTAAATGTCAGCTGACAGCGGACAGCTGCTTTTTGTTGCGATTTCAGGGCGTTCCACAGTAAAAATTGTTCATAATGAAGAGTACAATGACCCCTTTTCGGCTTTTGCATAAACATAAAATACGTTGTAGGTTTTATTATCAGTTTATGATAAAACCCTTTGGTAAAAGAAAAAGAATATACCTTCATGACGTCACTGCCATCATCAGTTGATATGCCCAACATGGAAATCCTTCTGTTATGAGCCGTGTTGAATTCTGTTAGATTCTGTAATAAATTATTTATTAAGTATATTCTTTATAGTACACCAATTTGGTTACCCCCTTTGCTAAGGTTTTTGTATGAGTGCGCCCCCATTGATGAAGCTGTGCGTACAAGACAAATATTAATTAAAAAAATTATGGATATTTTCGCCTTACTTTTAAACGATGATTAAACGTTGTTTAACTAAGTAGCTCTTAAGTCAAGGTGAATCTCTGTGACAGTTTGGAATAAGTAAAATAAAACATGCAATACTCACATCTAATTCAGTTTGTGTTTCCGGCAGCCCTAGTAAGGCACCTTCTTGTTCTGTGTTAGGCAAGTCCTCCATTATACCGCGAGAGTTGCCTGTGGGACGTTCTCTGTAGACAAAATTTTAGTTCATTACTACACTAGCCTTTGCTCCGTCTGCATGGATCCTATCCCATAGGAATTTCGAAAAGTCTGGCCTTATTCTGTCATGAAAGGAACCTGTGTAAAATCTCAGTGTTCTATGAAGAGCTGGGTGTTGATGAATCAGTCACTGAGTGAGATAGGAATGTTCCTATGAAAATTAGAAATGTTTTTCTTAAGAATACCATGTGAATGTGAACTTTTTTCTCTTTGACAGACAGACTACTGTTGTTATCTAAAAAAAAACAAGTTGTGGGGGCTCCTTTTTTGTGGAGGCCCCAGGGCTACTTATCCAGCCTTGACTTATAGAATGTCTTAAACTCATTTATTGTATTTGTTCGTCTCTAGATATGAAGCAACTCTCAGAGTCGAAGCATTTTTTGGATTCAGATAACAGTCCTATAACTTGTGATAAACTGCTAATAGGCATTCAACAGTTCTGCTTCCGCCAAACAAGATAAAACTTGTAATAGCAGCACCAATAAAAAACATTGTACAGTCAAAATCTGTAAGGGACCACTCATATTTAGTTATAAAAACCGATCGTCGTAACAACCAGCGGTGTTCCTGAGGGAACAGTCAGTGAGGACCTATGATTTTGGTTATTTTAACCGGTATGTTGTTCTAAATGATGTTGTCGTAAACGGTTTTAACTGTCTTTCAGTTTCGGTAGTATTGTAGGGACATTCTTGCGGTACTGATACCTTGGTACTAGTGGCGAAGGGTCCCTACAATACGATTCCTACTGGCTTCTCTTTGAAAAATAGCAGAGGCAGTATTGCCTACTTTTATTAATTAGCTTATCGTGGCCAGGTAAGCAATTGTAACTCCAGCTTACCTCTTAAAAAAACTGACCCTTTGCCACTGCTTAGTACTGCCCACAGCTAGATAGATGAATTTAATTAAATTAAACTGTCCGTTCTTGATTATGCTTCATGCTGAAGATACTAAGGGGTCTCCAAAACGAATTGTGATTGATCAATATTTAGGTGATTACATAAAAAAAATTGACAAACGCTTCAATCACATAGTATTATTAGTGCTTGTTTTTTTTTTATTCCACTACACAATTCTTGTGAATATTTCTACTATATTTTTGAGGAAAAGAAGCATTGGAAGGCAGAAGAAAAGATGGGCTGATGACATAATTAATAAGGCAGGAAAAAATTGGATGCACACAGCCAAGGACAGGGAAAAGTGGAAAGGGATGGAGGAGGCTTTTACCCAAGAGGCCACTTATCAAAGAAAAAATAAATAATCAACTGCATAATAACAATCAATAATCGCATCAATGAGCATCAATCCTGTAAATATTGTCAGGTTTAGGGAACCTTAACAAATACATGCCAAATAGATAATATTACCTTATTATATAATTTCTTGTGGAAGCTCCAAAGTGGAAATTAGAATCTATGGGCAGCTGCGTCGGCTTATTTGACTCCAGACGCATTTGTCCAATAAATGTGCCATGAGCTGGAAATTGTGAATGTTAAACCATACATGAGTCAAGGTTTTGTCTAAACGCTATGCAAAATGACTCGTGGTTCATACTCACTGCTGCCTAGGTCCACCAAGAATGCCCTGTTCAAATGTTTATGATAAACAAATGCAGCATGCACTCTGGAACAACTAGCATGGTCGATGCAAAAATCATTCATCTGCGGGTTCCGTCCGAACAAATAGCACTTCTTCTCGTCGAGCATAAGTTTCTGTATCAATTTGTCACCTTTTAACACGTCCAAGTGAAGTCCCGTAGGAGGTTTTCCAGCCCTAAAATAAAATTAAAAGCTATGACCGGCGAACTGTGCCTTCTAAAAATCGTGTGCCGATCCCACAAAAAAGGAGATATCCCTTACCAATTGGGCACCTCGTAGTGATTAGCCATGGCTATTATTATGTGCTTAACTTTAATTAAACAGATAAACCATGTAATAAGGTGTGATTTAATAATAATTTTATCACATCGCATCGAACAAACCACAACGCTAAATAATCGTTGTCAAAATTGTCAAATTTGACAGCTCTATTCTATGAAAGATAGGTATGTACAGATGCGATTCTGAATTCAGTTAATACAAAAATTGTCGCGTTCACAGCTTAGAGTATCCTTAGATTTTAATTATATACGGTGTTCCTGTCCCGTTATGAGTGGTCCAAGAGAAAACCCCGGTAAAAGGACATGTCTAGCTATCAGTAATCAGTATGCAGCTCAGCTTTAGTTTGGGGAATTTCGATACCGATTAGTGTTAGAGCTTCGGTTTCTTCATTGAAAAACTTATTGAATATAAGTAATATAATTCTTGAATTTACAAGTTGTATTTCTTACGCATAATAACTTTCTTAATTAATACATGAACTTTGGCGTGCGACGCCCAACGAACCGATTTCTTTCTGCCAAGAGGTCTGCGTTGCGATGTCGCGCGCAGGCTGCAGCTATTCCTCATTTCCCCGCGCAAGCCGTCCTGCCTGCCGGTGGTATTAGGTACTGTGTAAATGTAGATGGATGGCGTAAGTAAACAATTAGAAATAATTGATTAAATGATTATTTGATTAACACGTAATCGATTTTTAGATATCAAAAACACCTACATTTTATCTACAATTTCCTATGAGAAGGTTCAAATGAATAAGTGAGATCGTTTTGCGAAATCATAAAAAAAAAATCGCGCCAATAGGGAGTTTTTCATGAAAACTTGTAACAATAATTATTTCTAATCGATACCTATCGAAATTCCCCAAACTAAAGCTGCATACTGATAGCTATCATGTCCTTTTACCGGGGTTTTCTCTTGGACCACTCATAACGGGACACCCTGTATAACGTAAAGGTATGTAATTTAATATAGTATTATAATTATAGTATTTTAATTATAGCATTAGTATTATAATAGTATAGATGAGATTCTGTTTTATCTACCTACTTATTATGAAAAGATCATGGACATTTTCCATTAGCTATAACTGGCACTAATACTAATAATAATTGTATTGTTCCTAAAATAAGAAAGAAAAAAGTTATTCAATAGGATTGTTTAAAATTTTCAGTTTGGTAGCTTGGGGTTCCCACATAATATATCCTCCAATTCCGAAAATGTTAATTGCGAATTTGAAAGTAGGGTACGGTACGGCGAATTGTTCCCAACTTCTAAAAGTCGTGGTGATAATCCTACTATCTTACATACTTAATAAATAAAATAAAAAGTTTTTATTGATTCTCATACAATTGTTTGAGCGGGCGAAGCCGCGGGCGGAAGCTAGTAAGCTATATTACTGTAAAGTTTCATCATAATCCGTTCAGTAGTTTTTGCGTGAAAGAGTAACAAACATCCATACATACATACATCCATCCTCACAAACTTTCACATTTATAATATTAGTAGGATACATCAGAATAACACATAATTATACCTTTTATCCGAAAAACGCGGGCGAAGCCGCGGGCGGAAGCTAGGTAAAAATAAAACCATTTTATGACTTACTTTTTTTTTGTTTATCCCAAAAACGCGGGCGAAGCCGCGGGCGGAAGCTAGTTAAAAATAAAACCATTTTATGACATACTTTTTTTTTTGTTTTATTTTTTTTAAAGATAATACTTACATACTCAGGGACATTAATTTACATTTAATAAAAAACGAACATACCTACCTCCCTATACATTTTTTCCCTAGACTTCTTTGAGACTTCTTCTCTAACTTAGTTTTTCGATGTTTTTTCTCAAAAGTACACAGATATGAATTATGAAACACTGACCTCATCTAGTTTAAAAAATATCAACGTGTAAGTGTTATTTTGAACTTATTTTACAGAATAAATATCATTTCATTTGTAACATTATTTTGTTTACAAGAAACGAACAACAAATCAAGCACTTGAAAATAACTGCTAAAACAGATCGTGTCAAAAGCAAATTCTGTTGCATTTTAATTCAAATCAAAATGTAGTATATAACTATACTGTCACTATTGTCGCGAATTTATTTTTTATCAATATACCTACAACGTAAAACAGCGCTGCAATCTGCAAAAAACCCAAGATACCTATTTTGAATTTCGCGCGCAACCTTCACGGATCCACCTTAAAAAAAACATTCCAGAAATCAACGGCCGTCCTCCATTCCTCATAAATCCTGAAAATGAACAAATAAAAGATTGCAACTGTTTCAGTTTTCATTAATTCCGTCTCTGAATAATTCAGAAAATATGGATTCCGGATGTATGAGAACGGCCTAAAACAATTTCACTAGTAGCCAAGTAATGATAGTATGGATACGACCACGGAATAAAGAACAAGATGGAAGTAGTAAGTGGGCGTGGTCCCTATCACCACTGATGAGTACTAAGAGACATATGTACCGTTTGAGTGAGCGCAGTCGCGATGACAGATATTTATCGTGAACATATGCGTCACTACCGTTAAAAAATCATAAAAAAATACTAAAATGCCCTAATGTTCCATATTAGAGTGTAAAAATCATAGCCACGGTAAAAATCTAACTCATGGAGGAATTTCGTACCATCGTTATGTTATATTTTCAGTTTTAATTCATAAAATACATTTTATTTTCTTTCTGTCAAATATAGTACAAGAATGACAATAAAGAGTGATCCTTATTTTCATCTAAAATACGGATAATTTTCCTTTACTGGTTATCAATTGTTCTAGAATGTTTGATTACGAAATCAGACTTTTCCTGCTATTCAATTAGTGCATCCAATAGGTATCGATAAAAATGTATCGACCATTTTTTATAAAATATTTTTTCGGTAGGTAAACTACGAAATGAGCTCCGATGCTAATCGAAGTTAGTAATCTTCTATGTGCCTATAATAGTATCTATAAAATGAAGTTTCTCGCTGCGTCTATCTGTGCACATTCATTTACTGCAGGAATTTTCATTCTGTTCTCATCAATGGAATCCCATCTTATCAATTTCTTGAGAAAGGTTTGGTGTGAGATACGTTATTCATATCACCCCGTGTGAAGCTGCACCCTAATTGCGTAACTCAATTGCTATCACCATGGCATTGTTTTTGACATTCATTACGCCGTATGTTTGTTAATCCGTGCTCCCGTAACTAGCTCAATGCCGTAATGGATGTTGTTGAACTGTCAATATGAAAGCCATGGCGAAAAAAATTGAGTTACACAATTAGGCCGCTGGTTGCGAGTATGTTTTTAGATGAGATACCATAGTCTAATTTAAATCAATATCACAGCAACAATAGAAAACTTGACAGTTTCCGTTTTCCAAAATATCCATCTAATGAAAGAAAAGTGGATCAACGCATCCAGAAAATTCAATTGGTTCCCCGCTAATACAAGAGGTACGATCTGCATGCTACATTTTATGGCAGATGATTTTATTATAAAAAAAAGTAATAGGTAATAAATATATTATAGCTACAACTGCCGTGCTTACAATAATCGCAGTAAGTCAAATTATTTTTATACAGAAATGAAGATGTTCTCAACATTTCAATTATGTATTTAATTCTGCGATTATCTTAAGCACGACAGACAAGTTGTCTGGTAATTCCTCAGATCATAAAAACAAGTGAGATGTGCCAAAACACTATTGAGCCAAGATCCTTGATCAATTTGATCAATGATGTAAATACAGTGTTTTAGTTTAGTGTGAGTGATGGAGGCTAATGACAGTGTTACATTGAGGGTATGCGGAATTTTTAATGTGTGGGAGATCTCTATATATATTCACAAGCAAGCAGAGCGTTTGTAATACTTATGCTAGTTGTAGTACATTTCATTGAAAAAATAGGTACCTTATTGTTATAGTTTTTGCTCTATTCTAGCAATATATTTCAGAATTTATTCATAAAACAACACGAATATTTTAGAAATTAATCCAATATCGCGAAAACACTAGTCGCCATGTTATTTAGGCCGCGGCCGCACTGGTACGGCGACAGCGACGCGACGGCGATTTCGTGAACAAATAAATGTCGCTTGTCGTTTCTGCAGTGCGGCCACCGACATAATGTTTAATACTTATGAGTTTGTTTTCACAAAATCGCTGTCCCGTCGCTGTCACCGTACCAGTGCTGAGTGCAGCCGCGGCCTTAGAACCTGTGTCACTACACTCTCTACTATAGTAAACAGTCAGTTTTTCTCGGTTTTTCTTATAGAGAATCCGCGAGCTAATGAATATGGTGATGTCACTTACGTGACATAAACAGACAACATGGCGGTACAGCGTTCTCGTGCGTTCCTAAATAACCAATTTTTAGAGTATTATTTTATAGCTTTTTACGAATTTATAAAATAAATCAACAATTGTTATGAATAGTTCATTAAACACTTTTATATCTATTAATGTAAGTACCTTTAATCATTTCTTTTAGTTTTCGGTCACAGCGTAACATCTACTCCCTTTTTCTAAAAGCGCGGCAACTGCCTGTTTTGTCACTGTCAAATGTCAAGTCACTTGACATTTGTAAAATCCTTTGAAAAACCATCCGTCCCAAAAATGCCCATAACATTAGAAAGAAAGCTTTCTAAATATAATGTTATGAACATTTCTAAAAAATATCCCTTTTCAAGCGGTCTTCACATCATTCAATTAATCACAACAATATAACGACCTTTTTTTGGATTAAAACATACTCCAAAACAATCAAGTACCTACCTCTACTCGACACTAGACGGCATTTATTATCGATAAGTATAGTAGGTATGATATACCCCATCACTATTACCCGCATGCGTCACTATAAACTATAAAGTACAGTAATTGTTCATTCAAAAAAGTTGTAAATTTTTACGAAACTTTATGAGCGGACTTAAACGTCAAGTCGACGTTTCAGTCCGCTCATAAAGTTTCGTAAAAATTTACAACTTTTTTGAAAGAACAATTACTGTACTTTATAGTTTACAGTGACGCGCTACTATTGACAATAAAGTGCAGCAATTGTTCTTTCAAAAGTAGTTGTCAATTTTTACAAAACTTTATGAGCGGACAAACTTCAAACCGGCCATCATAGCTTGCCGCTGGTTTAGGCCATTCAAATTCTACTCATATTACAACAACTATAGAGTTCTAATTTGAAAATAAGAATAATAAACGCCATCTAGCGTCCAATAGCGGTACATAATCGTGTTGGAATATATTTTAATCCAAAACGAAAAAGGTCGTTAATCTGTCATTATTAATTTTAGAATTTGAAATTAATGGAATGCTATTAAGGTTTAATTTGATGCAAATAATGTTGTGTATAAGTCTTGTCGTAATTGTTGTTTTTAGCCAATCATAATACAGAAATTATAGTGTGTGTCAACTGTGAATATGTGAGTTTGGCGATACTGGTATTCATAGAAAATTGGCCTCATACTCCTTCTACTGTTTTTACTGTTCTGTGGATACGACCAATACTGTACTGTACAATACTGTCACATCTGAACATTCATTTTATTATGAACATAAAATGAAAATAAATTAAAAATAACAAAATGAAGCGACTTCAAACAGGGGGAAAATCATCTTTATTTTTTAATTTGAAAGCTTGCATTGGATATTTTTTTTTTGAAAATAAAAAAAAAAGTTCTACGCTTATCACGTTATTAGATGTGTTAAATAAAAGTTCTTGTGGCCTAATTTGCAATTGAAACTTTATTGAAATTATGAGACACGTTCTTACAACGGAGGAAAAAAATGGAAGAGAGCGGAAGTCCCTAAACTTCCATAGATTACAGAATAACAATAATCATAGATAAACAGTGTTGTCATGCTTTGTTGAACTGATATTCTCGATTATGTTACATATTTGCTTATTTTTATTATTTAAGTACATTTCTATGTTCTGTACTGAACATAAGTTGGGGCGGGCAAAGTGCACCACCCAATTAAAATTATCAACAAAGAAGTAAACAAACATTTTTAAACTCACTAAGTAATTCTAAGTCTTAAACTATGTATACTAAATTTTGCACAGAACAAATATTTTAATTTGAGTGAAAGTTAACAACACTATTGTAATTTAACAAATTATTAACCAAGTTATTTTTACTTAATTCAAATAAAGTTGAATAGATACATTTTAATTTTCACTAATAGGCAGAGGGCACAATTTAGTGTATGATCTTATATAGGTTTTATTTTTGTTGCCCATTCTCAGTTCAGCCACTCTTACCCTACCATCTGGTCCGGGAAAGGTTTTTATAATTCGTCCCATGGGCCAATTCAAGGGAGAAATATCTTTTTGTTTTATAATAACTAAATCTCCTGCCTTTAAATTTACATTTTCATTTTTCCATTTAGGCCTATTCTGAAGCGAAGTTAAATAATCTGAAGACCAAAGTTTCCAAAAATCTTGTTTTAATTTACTACATAAGTCCCAGAATTTGAGTCTGTTGACTGATGTTTCAGTGAGATTAATCTCAGGGTAACTTGTCAAAGAAGCACCGATCAGGAAGTGACCTGGTGTCAAATAATTTAGATCTGAAATATCACTACTCATTGGAAGGAGAGGTCTAGAATTAAGAATTGACTCTATTTGAATAATTATAGTATTAAATTCTTCAAATGTTAAAGATACATTGCCAATCACTCTCTTAATATGGTGTTTAGCACTTTTCACACCGGCCTCCCAAAGGCCACCAAACTCAGGGGAGTAACTGGGAATGTACTTAAACTTTACAAGGTTTTGTGAACAAAATTTCTCTACATCATTTATGTGAGGTATCGATGAATGCAAATTATACAATTCTCTTAGTTTATTGTCAGCACCTTTAAACGTTTTAGCATTATCACAATAAATATAGGATGGTAATCCTCTTCTACCTATGAAGCGCTGAAGGCATGCCAAGAATGCTGGTGTTGTCATGTCGCTTACCAGTTCTATGTGGATGGCTTTTGTAGAAAAGCAGACAAAAAGTGCTACATAACCCTTTTTTATTAATGGTTTTCTAACTCGTGCAACTTTTATGTCAAAGGGACCACAGAAGTCAACTCCGGTAATTTGGAACGGCCTAGAGATTGATATTCTTTCTGATGGCAGCGAACCCATCAATTGCTTGGCAGCTACGGCTTTAATACGAAAACATTTTATACACTTATGAACAATTTTCTTTACTTCTCTTATGCCATTTAATAACCAAAATTTTTGTGAAAGAGAACTTAAAACTAATTTGGCTCCAGCATGTAAAAGTCTTAAATGTTCTGATTCTATAATCATATCAGTTATCTGATTTGATTTAGGCAAGATCATTGGGTGTTTTTTGTCATAGGACAATTTAGCAGCATTTTGAAGGCGACCTCCTACTCTTAGGATTTTATTACCATCTAAGAAGGGGTGCAAGCTATTGAGATTTGATTTTAACTGTGTACCTTTTTCTAGCAACTCTATTTCTTTTGGAAATGCCATATGCTGAACATATCTTATAATAGTTATATTAGAAGACTGTAGCTCTTGTGGCGATAATGACCCTGTCCATTTATCACTGGGATTTAAACTATTGTGTATAAATCGCAAGATAAGGGCAATCACTCTTTGAAGTTTGTGATAGCTTGAATACTTATTAAAAATACTATTTGAATCATCATGTGGATTATGTTGCTGCACATTGCACACAACTTCCTTAGGCACATTAGAGAGTGTTGAATTATGAGTAACTGAAATATAACTATTATGTTGAAATTCTTTATCTGATAAAAAGGATGGACCATACCACCATAGCTGGTTGTCCTGTAATTTGTGTGGAGCAAGACCTCTTGACAAAAGGTCGGCAGGGTTTTCAACCCCCTTAACATGTAACCACATAAATTCTTTGGTCAGAACTTTGATGTCCCTAACTCTATTTGAAACATATACTCCTCTAGGATTATGTGAATTTAGCCAAGCTAATACTACCTGTGAGTCAGTGTATAAAACAACTTTTAATATTGGGTATCTATGTAATAGAGTTTTATGGACTCTAGAAGAGAGTTCAGCAAGAAGGAGAGCACCATTCAACTCTAGATTGGGAATGGTGAGCTTTCTACTAAGCGGTGCAATACGAGACTTTGAACACAGTAAATTAACTTTAACTTCACCATTTTTGTATAAAACTCTTAGGTAGAGACAACAACCTACTGCATTTAGAGAGGCGTCACAATACCCAACCAACTCAACTGATTCTATATTATCCGACTCTACATTTACAATAGCTCTAGGTATTTGTATTGTACCCATATCAATTAAATTTTTCAAGAAGTCTCTCCAACTTCGAAGCAAATTACTAGGTAATGGAGAATCCCAGTCAAGTTTAGACTTCCATAATTCCTGCATTAATAACTTTGCTATCACCACTATAGGACCCATTAACCCAAGTGGATCAAATATTTTACCTATAAAACTTAAAACCTCTCTTTTTGTTTGAAGGTTACCTTTATCGGTCATAGGACACGAAAATAATAAATTATCAGAATTTACATCATATTTCAAGCCTAAAGTTTTGATTATTTTGTCTTTATTGAGATCAATTTTTTCAAAATACTTAATGCTATCAGGTATATCATTTAACAACATAGGAGAGTTAGAGCACCATTTATGTAAGTTGAAACTACCTAACTTCATCAACTCTATTAGTTGTGTTTTTAGTTCCATTAATTGATCAAGATTGTCAGCTCCACAGATGACATCATCAATATAAGTATTTAGCTTTAGAGCCTGGGCAGCCAAAGGGTACCTGTCCTCATATAGCCGAGCTAACTCAATAAGACACCTCGTACTTAAAAAGGTTGACGCCTTAAGACCATAGGTAACAGTCTGTAATTGTAGGCATTCAATGGGCTTACTAGGGTGATCCCTCCACAAAATATTTTGTAATGGCCTGAACATCTCATTAATAGAACACATCCTAAACATTTTTTCAATATCACACATGAGTGTATATTTATAGGTACGAAAAAGTAAAAGAATGTTAAATAAATCGTTTTGTACTGTTGGTCCATTTAACATGACATCGTTAAGTGACACACCATTTTTAGATTTCATATTTCCTCCAAAAACCACCCTTAACTTAGTAGTTTTACTATGCTCATTCAATACTGCATGATGTGCGAGAAAATATACAGCATCATTATAAATATCAAAGTGAACAACATCAACTTTCCTGGCATGACCCAGCTGTACATACTCATCAATAAAATGTTTGTATTTTAGAAAATATTTTGGATTTTTCTCAAATTTTCTTTCAAGAGCATGAAATCTAAGCAAAGCCAATGAAAAAGAGTCACCAATATTTAACTCATGTAAAGGAGCTTTAAGAGGTATATCAACAGAAAAATGGTTATTTTCTAATTTAACAGAGCTTTTAAAACATTTTTCTGCATTATCAAATTCTAAATTTTTTAAATTAGTCTCCTCTGGCAGCTTTTCCGCTAGCCAGAACTGTTTCATGATATTTTCCAAATCATCATCAACTGACTCTTGAATTACAAAATTTGAGACTAGATTTACATTAGATTTGTTATTTTTATATTGATTTTTAATAGAACCAGCCACAACATGACCAAACAGTGTGTTTTGTAATATAAGTCCCTTGTCTAATTTGACAATACCATCAATGATAACCTTTGAATAGAAATCAACCCCTAACAACAAGGATATTTCTGATGGTTTATTGAAATCATCATCAGCAAGTTGTACATTTGCAGGAATTTTAAATTTTGATACATTAAAATAATGTTTAGGTAAGTTAGTGGTTATATTTTCCACAATATGACATTTTACTGAAAGTTTTACATTAAATAAAGATGATTGCACCAATATAGTAGCACATTCACTTACTTTGTTTGGTATATTGCCCAAACCAATAATATTTGAATTGTGACACATGGGTGTCAATTTAAGTTGGTTGACAAGTGACCGTTTAATAATACATACTTGGCTACCGCAGTCAAGCAGTGCCTTTACTTCAATTTCTTGACCACACTTGTCAATGAGTTTTACCTTTATAGTAGGCAGCAAGTTATTTGTTTGTTTTAATGAAATATTAGAATGTAAAGATAGGGCCTCCTCTTCCTTTGGCTCATCCTCATGCAAAAGTGTATTATGATTACTCCTACATGTTTTGCATTTAATATTTAATTTACATTTATCAACATGGCTTCTTAAACAAGTTGTACACAGCTTATTATCCGCGACAAACTTAATGCGCTGTGCGACAGTTGCACACTTGAATTTAGGACATGCATAGATTGGATGATCATTATTACAAAATGAACATTTAATTTTCGAAGTAGCTTTAGTAGCAACATTGGAAACTTTGTTATTATTGTTATTGGGTTTTGACTTACCAGAATTGGCAGTGTTGTTGGATAAAGAGCTGTCTTCCAAAGCAATAGCTCTTTTCTCTAAAAAGGATAGAAATTCACTTATAGTAGGTAAATTTTCAGCTGATCTGTCAAGATGATATGCACGGTTAGTATAACTATCAAGTTTGCGGGACAACATAGATATCAACAGCATGTCCCATGACTCAACCGGTTGCTTCAAATTTTTTAACGCATTAAGTTGCTGACGTATTTCAGAAATAAATGATCGGATACACGCTGCAGTCCCCTTTTGCATTGGGGTTAAGTCCAAGAGATGATTGATATGGTTAGAAATTATGCGCGTAGTATTGTCAAATCGCTTTTGTAATAATTTTGTTGCCTCATGGTAAGATTCATTGACAAGTGGTAGATTTATTATAACAGATAATGCATCACCAGTCAAATATTTTCTTAAATAAAATAATTTTTGTACATCAGATAATGATGGATTCTTATCTATTACAGCATTAAATAAATCGATGAACGGTTTAAATTGAGTGAAATCTTTACCATCAAAAGAAGAAATTTCAATGTTAGGTAACTTACATTTTGATATGGAATGTTCTGCAGCAGTTACCTGAAGCTCCAACTGTTTAATTGCAACATTAATTTTGGCAAGTATAGCGTAGTATTTCTCTTCCACTACTCCTACATCTTCTTTGTCTGCTACTTCCAGGTTTATGATTTCTAAATGTATACTCTCATATTGCTTCAATGTATTGATGAGTTTTTCTTTGCGTGCCTGTAAGGTTTCAATGGTACACGACGCAATGTTTGTTGGATCGTTCATAAATATTTCTAGACGTGTAATCATTGATTTACACAATCCCCTTTGGTTGCGCAGACGTTTTATTTCTTGTTCGGACATTGTATCGTTGTATTTGTAATTACGTCAAACACTGAAACTGCTTCGTAGGTCAATTTACGCAAATATATCCCACACTTTATTGAGAGTGATTAATGTGATTATTATTGTTTTTTTTTTTTTTTTTTTTTTTTTTTTTCTTTTGGCTTCGCACGGTTTGTGCATTTAGCCAATGTCACGTTTAGGTAGTAGGAACAAAGGTAGGGAAACGAAGATATTATTTTGAATAATTAATTAAAACGGGATTTATGATAGGACTGTATATAGGATCAGTATATGATGTTATAATTAATGAGCAAATTACAATGAAGAAAATTTACAACTTAATATTATTTACAGTAATGAATGAGACTATACATTTATAAATAGGAAAGCTATTTGTACAAAGTAAAGAAAGTATTGAGGTAGGAAAAGGAGTTCTGAGGGACAAGAGGTTACTGAGAAAAGAAGAACGGTCATATAAGGGACAGGAGAAGAAAATGTGATTTAGGTCGCCAACGTCTATGCCACACGAGCACATGGGGTCATCGATGATATGAAATTTGGCAAGATGGGCTGGAGAACAAACATGACCTAGTCTCATCCGTATTAGAACTGAGGTCTCCATCTTGCCAAACTTTGCCCTGCCAAACCACGGCTTTTCCGGAATATCGGGTTGAATGACTGAATAATAACGGCCCTTGGATTTGCTACCGATATCCCAAGCTACCTTCCAGGTGTCCCGAAGAAAAGTCTTTGGTAACGTCATAATGTCATTGCTAAAATTTATATAAGGAGCTAAGTCCCCACACTGCACCGCATCACCGGCAAGTTTATCAGCCACTTCATTGCCATGGATTCCAGCATGGGCCGGAATCCACGCAAATTGCAAAGTGTTACCTTCAGAGGTGGTTTTAAACGCAAATTCCCTTATTAAATAAATGATTGAAAACTGTGATTTGTGTTCGAAAGGGGATTTATTAATGGCTAGAAGAGCACTTTGAGAGTCTGTAAAAATTATGGTTTTTTTGAGCTTAAAAACACGAGTATATTCGATGGCTTTTAAAATACCGAAGCATTCCCCCGTAAAAACAGAAGTTTCCGGAGGCAGTTTTATTTTTTGTACGATGTTGTATTGAGAATGGTAAGTACCTATCCCAACGCAACCCGACGGAGAACGCTTGGCAGCATCCGTGAATATATGATGGTAGTCTAAGTGTTCAGCAAGGAAATTATTAAAGCTTATACGACAATCGGGATCTGATTTACTACTTACACAGTTATATCTAATGATGGGGCTGAATTGTAAACTCTCATAACTACAATTAAATATGGGAAGTTTATTGCAACGGTGAATAGGAGAAGAAAGTGAAAGGAATTTTTTATAGCTTACAACTAAACATGGAGCACGTTTATGGGACCAGTAATCTGAAGATTCAATCTGTAGCACTAAAGAATCTAGTTTAGGAATGAGAGGATGAGTTGAGAACTGAAGAATCCGGAACAAATATTTGTCAGATAAGAATTGTCTTCTAAGATGCAAAGGAGCTTCCCCGCATTCAACTTGGAGTGCATTAATGGGACTAGACTTCATAGCACCCGAAATAATGCGTAATGCTTTAGACTGAATGCGATCCAATTTTTTAAAAGCCATAACACTACCAGGTTCTAAAACGAACAATCCATAATCCAGAGTGCTTCTGATAATTGCGTTGTAAATAAGTTTCAAAGAAAACGGATGTGCACCCCACCATACACCAGAGAGGCATCTAAGCATGTTTAGGTGATTTTCACATTTGTTGACAATATAATCACAATGAGGGACACTACTTAATTTACAATCAAGTATTACGCCTAGATATCTGAATTTATCTATAACTGGCATAGGTATATCCTTATAAAAGAGGTTTACCAAGGGGATATTTCTCTTCCGGGTGAATAAAACAGCCGCGCTTTTAGACGTGGATAAATCCAAACCGTTTAGATGTAACCAGGTCTCCAAAGTAGACAAAGCAGAATTGATGGCACAGCTAGCTTGTTCAACAGATTGGCTTGAAGAATATAATAATAAGTCATCGGCATATTGAAGAACCTTAACATGATTAGTAATTAAAGACGAGTCTAGATCAAAAGTGTAAATATTGTATAGAAGGGGACTGAGCACAGAACCCTGTGGGAGACCTCTCCATACAAGATGAGATACCTCGTGATCTCCTATTAACATGTTAACAGAGCGTTCAGTCAGAATATTAATAATGAAATTCGATAAAATCAATGGAACCTGCAAGGCTTTTAATTTATTTTGTAAAACTGTTAATACAACATTATCATAAGCTGCATTAATATCAAGGAAAACTGCAATGGTGGATTGGTTATTAGAGAAGGATAATCGAATATCCGATGTTAAAATACTTAAACAGTCAGTTGTACTTTTACCTTTTCTAAAGCCATATTGTGAATCTGCCAAAAGACCGTTACTTTCCACATACCATTCTAGACGATTTTTAACTAAGTGCTCCGCTAATTTCATCAGAATTGATGATAAAACTATGGGACGATATGAAGAAGCATCAGATGGGGTTTTATTTGGTTTAAGGAATGGCAACACCATTTGACGTTTCCATTCAACAGGGATGTTTCCTGTATTCATGATAGAATTAATAAGCTCTAAATAATAAATAAGGACGTCATCATTTAAATTAGCAAAAAAGGAATACGGGATACCATCAATGCCTGGTGCAGAATCCTTAGTTTTATGAATAACACTCTTTAATTCAGTGAGAGTGAATGGAAGATCTAGTGTCGTATCTTGGATATTGAATTTGGATACGAGAGACAGGTTATGGTTAACCTCTTCCGGGACCCAAGGCGGTGCTAATTTATCTAAAAATTCTCTGGCTAAAGAATCGGGGATCGGAGAAGGGTTGTTGTAAATGGACCTAAATCTACGGATATTGCGCCAGACAGTGGAAGGGTGAGTATTTGGAGAAATTGATGAGCAAAAATTACGCCAAGATTCAAATTTTTTCTTCTTAAAAAGTTTACAAGTTTCTTTAATTAGGTTAGTGACGATTTCAAAATTAATATCGGACATATCAAGGTTATAATTGTATTCAGCCTCTTTACGTTTCTTGACCAATTCAGTGCACTCGGAATCCCACCATGGAGGCGAGGGAATTGTACTAATATTGTTATTTTTTACAGGGAAAACTTCATCTGCCGCTGCGATTAATATGAGTGCTAAAGCTTCAGCACAACTATTTTCATTGCCATCAGAAATAACTGGCAAGGAGCAAATCTTACTGTCAACAATGTTCCTAAATTTGTCCCAGTCATTATTATTTCTATTAGGTAGTTTATGTTTTAAGTTAGATCTCCTTACTGGTGCCTTTGGTTTGGAAAGAGGATAAGAAATAACTATTGGAAAATGATCACTACCATAAGTAGAGGCTAGGGTATGCCAAGTTAATGAAGAGGCTAAGTTTGGAGTACAGATAGAAAGGTCGATTGCGCTTTGGTTCTGAGTGGGATCTGAGCGACGTGTGGCAGCTCCTGAGTTCAAGATGCATAAATGATGTAAGTCTATTATTTCTAGTAGTTCATCACCATAACAATTAGTAGTTGAACAACCCCATGATTGGTGATGGCAGTTAAAGTCCCCCAATATTAAGAAAGGCTTTGGAAGAAAAGAAAAGAGATTATTCATCTCTTGAAGAACAGAAGAGGAAGGGTGAGGAATGTAAATAGAAACAAGACAAGTGTGATGCACTTTAATAGCTACTATTGAAATTTCCTCACTATGAGGAGGTAATGTAATAATAGAAAAAGGGATAGAATTCTTGATAAGTATAGCTACTCCACCATACCCATCAGATCTATCCTCTCTAATGGTTAAATAACCATTAATTTTAAAAATATGATTTGATTTGAGCCAAGTCTCTGCTAAGGCAAAGGCAAATGGCTCATATTTGTTTAAAAGATATATAACATCACTCTTTTTGTTTACTAGACTGCGGCAGTTCCACTGGATTATTTTGGATGTGTTGTCCATTATGAATGGATTGAGATACATTGAAAGACGGGGCAACGTTGGACGGTGAAATGTTGAACTGAGAAAGAAGATTGTATAAAGCAGAAACAAAATCGTTTATGGAAAAATTTGTGTCGTTTTTTTCATTATTATGATTAATAAAAAAAGCACAACCATTTGATGGTTGGGGAATGTCATAATCTTTTATAATGGCATTGTGAGCCTCTTTATTATATCCTTGTACAGATTTGGGAGGGGACCGTGGTTTAAGGAAGACAGTCTTCTTATAGCTACTTGAAGCAGGCATTCTGTTAGGTGAAGAAATTGATGGGGTGTGTGCAAAGTTTTTAGAAGGAGAAGATAAAAGTGTATCAGCATAGGACTTAGTTACTGGTGGGTAAAATTTTTCTGCTTCAGCATAAGAAACTGAACTTTGTGCCATATATGTTTTAATTAATTTTTGCCTAGAAAATTCTGGGCACGACTTATTCGTAGCATAGTGAAAACCAGAGCAAAGGCAACAAGAAGCACTTTCTTGTTCCCTTTCACAACTGTCCCCAGTGTGGCCTTGACCACATTTATAACAGCGAGGCTTGGACCTGCACTGAATTTTAGTGTGTCCAAAACGACAGCAGTTAAAACACTGTACAGTAGGGAATATATATAAATCTACAGGTAATGCATTATAGCACATAAAAATTCTTTTTGGTAGAACCTGCCCATCAAATGTAACAACTATGGATTGGGATGGTTTCCAAACAGTTGTACCATCAACAGTCGTTTTAAAATTGAGACGTCTGACTTTTAAGATTGGTCCGCAACCTATAGGAACCGTTATGTTATCAATAACCTCCTCCGGAGACCATTCTGCAGGAACACCACGCACTAAACCCATTCTGGTGACATTAAAAGTAGGTATAAAAGCTTTGTAATTATATGTTTCAAGACTATTATGAGTAATAAAAGAATTAGCGTCCAGAAAATTCGAAAAAGAAAGAGAAATTTTATTGCGTCCAATTTTTTTAACGCTACCGTTGATAATATTTTGGAAGGCATTGTGCTTTAAGAACTTGCCAAATGTAATTGGGTGCAGTGTCGTTCCATCATCTGGTGAAATCATGATTTTTTGAACATGAATGACAAAAGGCGTGCTGTCTGTTAAACCGTATGTTTTACGACCTATCTGGGGTTGAACAACTGAGGACAGAGCAGGGACATCGGGCATTTTGATATTAGAACTAGGTATTACGATTATTTCAGAATTGGGCTCTGATGTAATAGGTTTTAGAGTAGAGTCCATGCAATCACAACCAGAAGACGCGGAACCGTGGTTTTTCCGGGTACGGCGACGTTTATTGCAGTGCTTACACACATGTACACGGCTTCTTTTCAAATGACGAGTCGAAGACGACCCATCGGTATCCATGCCTGATTCATTGGAAATAGTAACAAAATTGCCTGCCGGGGGAACAAAATCCCCCGGATCAGGCGGGTCTTTCATTTTTCACAACTAAATAGCTAAAAAAAACTTACCACTACCGAAGAAAATATACAACACTAAGATTATACTACAAGTAAAAGAAAATAGAATACTAAAACTATGACTACTGATCTTATAATTAGGGTTTTTTAAATTTACAAATTTTATATGAAAAAGACGCGTCCACAAAGTCCGAAGTTTCCCGCGCTTTCGGATTATTATTGTTATGATTTTAGGTTATGTTGATTGTTGACAAATAGGTTTGACGTTTCGAGTTTCGACGTTTCCAAACAAATGTCACTTGAGCGTGACGTCACTCGTTCACGAGTGTGCCAACCAAACCTTTCGAAATTATATTTCCTTTGCAAATTACCCACTCTTGAATTGATAAATCTTCTGACTGTTTTATAGATAAACAGTCTTGTAATATCCAAATTTCTTTGTTTTCTACGAGAATATATGGATTCTCGACCCTCCGCCCGGCGCTTTTTCACCAACAATGGCGCGGACGCAACGCCTTGTTATAGAAAGCCGCCGCCAAAACCGCGTTGGTAGCGCACGGGCGACGTAGAAAACGCTTATGCTGGTAGTAACTCTTCGAAATACCACGTAGTAATGCGAGAATATATGGATTCACGACCCTCCGCCCGGCGCCTTTTCTCCAACAATGGCGTGGACGCAACGACACATAATAAGCCGCCGCAGAAAAACGCGTTAGTGGCGCACGCGCGACGTTGAAAACACCTTTGGTATTTCGCACACACTCGAAGGACCACTTTTTATGTTAAATAAAAGTTCTTGTGGCCTAATTTGCAATTGAAACTTTATTGAAATTATGAGACACGTTCTTACAACGGAGGAAAAAAATGGAAGAGAGCGGAAGTCCCTAAACTTCCATAGATTACAGAATAACAATAATCATAGATAAACAGTGTTGTCATGCTTTGTTGAACTGATATTCTCGATTATGTTACATATTTGCTTATTTTTATTATTTAAGTACATTTCTATGTTCTGTACTGAACAGATGAACATCACACAACACAATTCGCCAGATCAACGAACGAACGAAACGAACAAGGGTGTGGTCCAAAAAATTATAAGTACATAGGTATATGCACTACAAATTGTCTATACCTACCATAGGTTCCCAACGGGGGCGTTACCGCTCCCTAGTGGGCCCTGGAGCTTTTCGTAGGGGCGGTAGCGGATCCAAAGGCAAACGGGGGGCGTTATGGTAGTCATGACACAAGTCGCGGCGTACCTTAACTAAATTAAAACCAGACATTAACAAATTGTTTAAACTCTACCACCCTTAGCCATCTCATTAATATTTATGTTTCTTATTGAATGTTGTTTTTTTATTATATTTTTTTAGTAATTTTGGGTAATTGTCTTGTCTTTGCCTTTGTGCAGTGCCCCAGTGCGGGGTACGAGATGGCCGGTCAAACGCAATCCTATTAATAATAATAAAAAAGTTTTAATAATTTTGTTAATAACACTTGTTTGTATTTTTGAATAATTAATAATCACGACCTTCAGCTACGACCACGAGTAGCACGATAACACGATTAGAGAAAGAATATTTTTTTAATTTGTGATTATTTTATACATAATAGACAGACATAAAATTGGTATAATTAAATATTATGTAAGGGGCCCGTTGGATTTTTTTTTCTTGTAAAGGGGGCGGTAGCCCATAAAACGTTGGGAACCTATGGTCTATACATACAAAGAAATATATTATACTAGCTGCTGCCCGCTACTTCGTCTGCGTGAAAATGAATGAAAAGTAGCCTATATGTTTTTCCAGGTCTCAGGCCGGCAACAGACAACCGGAATGCCCCTCCGGAATTAAAAATTTCATCCAAATTCATGCAACCGTTTAAGCGTGAAGAAGTAACAAACATACACACACACACACACCCACACAAACTTTCGCAGTTATAATTATGATTAGTGGGATTAGTAGGATTAGTGAGATATACATATATTGGTAAGATGTATGTATAAATATTACTTTTCTATTACTTATATAGAAAAATTATGAATGCATAATAAGAAAACAGGGGTCAATACATACAGTTTTGCTGCAACCAACACAGAACGTTTGCACCCGTTTTTTGCAGATTTTGCACACCCGCCGCTGGCGTTGGTGGTTACGAAACGGGTGCTCAGCCAAGCGGTGGGCAAGGTCTACGTGCTGGTTCTGTGTGGGTACAGGTGGAAGCGGAGTGGCAGAACAATGTTTGGAAAGCGGAAGCGGACTGGCAGAACAATGTTTGGAAAGCGGAAGCGGACTGGCAGAACAATGTTTGGAAAGAAGTGATTTTACAAGAGCAATACGGAAATTTCGATGAGTAAGAGAAGAAGAAGAAGAAGACTGATGATGGATGATATAAGAGTTTAATACAGAAACATTCAGAAGTCTCCTGAATAATTTTTTGTACCATACTCTGGCTCGTTTCCGCTCAATGGGGTACATGGCCAGCATCTGGTCTTTTTTATCCACCCCACCCATCATGATATTGTAATCCAATATCAGGATGGGTTTGGTGGAACCTCGGACTTGAGTAGTAGCGTTGCCATGGTAAGTAGAAATCATAGAAACCCTATTATGATCTCTCCATACCATGACATCGACGTCACCAGAGGTAAGACCAGTGATCTGACCAGGGTGCATGTTCTCCTTAGTCAGTCTGTGCAGGGCCTGCGGAACAAACTTACGATTAGTCCGCAGGGTTCCTACACAGTCAAAGCCCAATGCCTTGAGGCGTCGAGCGAGGCATGGCGAATTATAATAATTATCCATCCACAACGTGTAACCCTTGTTCTCAAGACTACATGTAAGCCTTAAAACAATCGCCAGCGTTGCATTCAATATATCTTCAGACTGCTGCACTGGAGATCTCTTATGAGTGTGAACCTCAAACCGCCATAGGTAGCCGGTTTGAGATTCACAAATCTCATAAGTTTTTATCCCCATCGTAGTAGCTTTATTGGGAATTAATTGGTCCAACCAACCTTTACGCTGTAGAAGAGATTCGTCTAAGGCAATATTTTGCCTCAGATTATACAAAGATTGAAATTTAATGTTCAGATGTGACAGCATGGGCCATATCTTGAAAAGTTTGGCCTCAGAAACGTCCAATTTCAACGCACACATGTCTTCGTTATTGTTAAAATGTAAACATTTATTTATAAGTAAAAAGCGATTTATAGACATGTGTGCGCTAAAACCGGGAGTATAGAATACGTCAGGGGTAACATTCCAGTACTCCTCCATTCTGGACTTAACGACTACCCCCATCGCAATAATGAGGCCGAAATAAACGTACAGTTCATCGGCCGTGGTATCACGCCACTGGCCGATGCGGCTATTGGGATGGAGATTATGGTTATCGAGCATCTGGGTTGCCACCTGCTGAGCGTATCTATTCGTTTCTGAGGCAATGTGCTCCATAATTTGCCGATCCCATATGGCAACGAAAATGTCATACGGGTCGACACATGGAGTTTTCGGACCAACATTTCTTTCCGAAAACGTTTCCCGCCTCGACGCAAGTGGAATCGGAGGATTCGGAAACGCTCTCCATTGAAAATCATTCGAACTCCAAAGCTGATCCGTCGCCGTTGAAGGGTCATGGTCATCATAAATAAAAGCATTATATGTGTTGGCAGTGGCCGGCGCAAGGTTTCCAGCGAGCACAGGATCACCGGCGGACGCAGCGTCATCGGCAGTAGGCTGGTTAAAGGCGATGGCGTCAGCTTCAGCGTCCATTGGTGTCTCCAAGATGCTCCTATATACCCTAGGGATGAATGGAGACACCAACTCGTCATCATCGCTCTCGTCAGAGTCTGATTCGCTTCCTGTAACAAATGATGGATAGGTACACGATCTGGTCCAAAAGTTTGCCTCTAGCTCCATCCCAAGCTAAAATCAGCAGCTATTTACCGTAATTCAACGCGTAGGCGTTGTCTTCATCGTGCAGACTCTGACGTGGACGAAGATGCTGCATCGGTGAGCCGGGTGGTGAGTTCCGTGCTGAGTACACACATTCCACAAACCTGAAACAAAAGCAGTTTTGAAGTACCTACTAGTACCTATGTCTTAAGGTGCTGTGAATTGTGATGTACCATCATTTAATTTCATTGCAATATCGCCGTGCTACAAGATTGCGGCAATTGTTTTACTGAGTTGCACGTAATAGATTTCAACTCAGGGCTATACAATTGCAGCAAGATTTTTGACAAAAATCTAGCCCGTTTAACCGCACCTTTAGAGATAAATAGAAACCCGTATGAGACTTACATTTCCGATGAGTGCGCCAAAAATGCGGGCGAAAGAGGTGGTGCAACTTCATCGTTCATCAATGCACCTTCGACCACAACTTCTATGTCGTACTTCTGCGGAGAGTGTAGCACAGAGCTGGTGGAGGCAGTCGGTGATGGTGGTGGTGATGCGGGAGCCAAGTTAGATCTAGACGGACATTTGGAATAAAAATTAAACAACTCACATACTTAACATATTGAACGCCATGCACTACAATAGAAAATCTATGGCGTTTAATATAATACTCTAAAAATTCAAAATCATTCAATTGTCTCAAAATAATTTTAGAGAGGTAGGGCACAGCGGGATACCTCGCTCAAATCTGACGCAGCTCGACTGGCTGACTGGCGAAGTACCTACAGAATACAACAGCCAAATAACGCGATTCTTCCTGTGGTGAGAAGATCGCCAAAGCTTCTGAGCATGCGCTGATGCGCTGTGTTGACAGCGAGGGAGGACTGGCTTTAGTATCATGGAGCACGGTTTTGATTATAATTTTAATTGTAATCGTCTTTAGAAGCAAACAGTAGCGGTTTTTTTGTGCAGAAATTAATTGTTTTGAAATTCCTTTTATAGGTTGTTAGGTTATCTCAGGCTAAGCTTGTTTAAATCAATTTCAATTGAAAGTATTTACTATGTGCTACTTTTTTTTCAGATTTTTTGGTAACGCGGTCGGAAAGTTAAAAGCACCAGGGACATATTGTTACCAACTTTCTGAGCTCCTAGTTCACTAAAATATATGCACTTATTTAAGAAAGTCACTTATCTATACAACGATACTTTACGATGACATGAAGGGTTGCGCGAAAATATTTTTTCATCCCTCAGTTTCATGTATGCCCCCCCCCCCCACTAAATAAATTTTTATTATGTTATTTCACTATATACCTCTATGGCGGTCCACAGAAGACATCTACCTGCGAAGTTTCATACAATTTGCATAAGATTTGTAGATTTTACGAGGGTGTGACAGAGAGACGGACGGACATTACGGAACTACACGGGTTCCTAATTTTATTACGGAACCCTAAAAATGCAAATAAAACAAATAAACACATGCATGTTTTTAGAAAAGCAAATTAGAAATATCTATAAAATGTAAAACAACAACCCATCAAAAAATATTACAACATAGGTAATTACAAGCCCGGATTCCACCGTGACCGAGACGGACCCATTACGGACTCCGTTTAACTCGCAAGAGTAAACTGCATACTTGTATTCCCACCATCAAATAGTCGGGCGGAAAGGACTGAGCGAGCAGAAAGAGTAATTAAAAAAACTAAAACCAAACTACGGAAAAGAACCAACCAACACTGAAAAGCATAAAATAAGAAAATATTCAACACATCGGTACAGTGGTGTCCAGCCAGGTTATAGCCGTAGTCGCATGCCGTCATTAAGCAGATGCAGACATCACAGGTCATAGCGGCATGCGACCACGGCTATAGCCTGGACACCACTGTACCGATGTGTTGAATATTTTCTTATTTTATGCTTTTCAGTTAGTTTTTTTCCGTAGTTGGGTTTTAGTTTTTTTAACTCTTGTTTTATTTGACACTTTTTTGGTGGCTTGGGTCAATCACTGCATTTACTTTCAGACTGTAAGTGTCGCAGTCTTAATAATAATTAACGAGATGGCGCTAGTTAGTAGCAAGAAAGTCACAGATCGTACACTTTTAAATTTCCAGTGTTTGTTACATTGGATTTCTTGTAACACCATATACCTCACGATACTCTTTGGATCAAGACGAATCCAAGGACACCCCATTTGTTAAAATCGGGTAAACTTTATTTTTTTTGGTCCTCTTTTGTCGGCCATCTTGATTAGTTTTTAACCGACTTCAAAAAAGGAGGTTCTGTATTCGTCCCGTATGTATGTATGTATGTTTGTATGTGCGCGAATTTCTCAAAAACTACTGATTCGATTTGGATGGGGTTTTCACTAACGTAATCTACATACTTTCAGGAAGGTTTTAGTATATAATACATTATGTAATCATTCCTATGTACAAAGTTATATGCATAAATGTACACACTCCGTAGAAGATTTACTGTTGAACGAATTCGTGAAAGTAATCTAACACGGGATAAAGAACTAAAAAGGGAAAAATAAAAAACTTTTTTAACAAAAAATAACCGAGTTCAAAAATCCACTACAAATAAAATAATAATTTTGGTTTCGGAAGTCGGTGGCAAAAAAGTCGGTTAAAAAAGCAAACAAAAACCAAAGCCACCGACTTCCGAAACCAAAATTATTATTTTATTTGTAGTGGATTTTTGAAGTCGGTTATTTTTTTTTCAAAAAAACATAGCCTATGACACTCTTAATGTAAATACGAATCAACCGAAACTTCATTTGTCAAAATCTGACCAGTAGTTTTTGAGCTACGATCGAACATCCATACATAGACACATACATACATACATACATACATACATACATAAATACATACATACATAGGCTGTTAAACTCATTACCCTTCCTTTTTCGTAGTCGGGTAAAAAAACGAGTCCGTTAGGGCAAGTGTAGTGTGCAGTGACAAAACTCTTTGTTGGTAGAAGTGCAAACCTATTTCATTTAAAAGGAGTCCATTCCGCCTAATTTCCCGCTCATGACCATTTCGCGGTGGAAACCCGGCTTTAAAAATAAAATCCACAGAAGTCTTATCCCTAATAATCAACCCTAATCAACCTACCGAACAAAATGGCGATTCGAGGTCGATGCCTTGATCGTAAATTCCGTCCGCCGACACAACCTTTATGAGGTTGGTTTGGGTTGCGTATTTATTATAAACCTATTTTTTTTAAATCTAATCGAAGACTTTAGGTACGGTACCTATTTATGTAGTTACGTATGTGAATGATTTTGCTAACGATATTTTGCTAGGTACATACATAATGTACCTACCACTAGTGTATTTTTTATTAAGAACAAGTGGAAATGTATGGGCAGGGCAATTGGGCATAGTTCAATGTGTACGGACATTGGTGCGCGACTAACGATTTTTGATTAACTTAACAATTTCGGTCCTTAATCTTTAAATAATACACAATCTATAAATTAAAAACTGTTTATCTCTTACCCGTCCATGATTTATAATCAATTTTAGTCACGGAGAACAAAATATAGGAAGAAAGCGCGTCTGCACCTTGGAATGAACCAAGTTGATTATTGACATGTGACGTTCTATCCCATCCTTTTCCTTACACTTTGTTAAAGTTGGAGAAGTATACTTATACCTAATAATTAATTAATGTAATTCGCTCAATTAGAGTACGTCTGAGGAATCGATCGACCTCCAGGAGACGCTTGACGTTTGCGCGTTCTTTGACACCGACTTATATGATCAGAGAGTATATATAGGTAATCACTACGTTTTTTATGATGGCAGAATCACGGACCGTCTTGCTGTACGTCCGCGTGCTACAGCGCCGCGCCGCAGCGCTTTAGGGTAGCTTGCTCTAAGGTGGCCCGCGAAATTCATATATTTTATTGTTTGACTGTGGCTGCTTGTGCACTACAGACGTTTTCAATTCGTATTCTGTTTTTTACGGATTTTTAACTAATAGGCGTGCAGAACGATCCCCACCACTTTTTAAAATGTATGAAAAAAAAAAACGGTCCGTGAAAAAACGTGCTGTAAACTATAAATATAGTAGTCTATGCTGTAAACGTGTAGTGCAGGAGTGCAGTGCACAGAACAATATTATTCTAGGTGCAGTGTATTGCACTGCACAAGTTTCCTATATAGGTACATATTAGTCTATGTGCACAAGCAGCCTTTGACACTCGCTAGAGTAATATTATTCTGTGCTTTGACATGTTTTAAAAAATGGGGTCTGTGGGCGTTAAAATTTTATTGAGATATCTTTATTGACATGTTGTAAACATAAAATAAACACATACATTTTTATAAAACAATTAATAACATTCAATGCATTCATGACATTCATGTGAATAGTGTGACAAAATAAAATGGTCTCGAGCGAGGAAGAACCGGAAGCGAAAACCAGTGACCCAGTAACATGGGACGTCGACATGGAGATTCAGTTATTTTACGCCATGGCCAACCACAAGCCGGTTGGTATAAACAAACATTTTCACATGGCCTGCATTTGGGAGAAACTCTCCAACTCTATAACTAAAGAAATTTCCACTCACGACATATGGAAACATTTAGAAAGTCTGTACGATTTAACATTGCTGGAGGATACGGAGCCAATACCTTTTCCGAATCATGAAATGCCGTTCAGTTTGCCTGAAAGCGAATTCGGTTCGCTTATGAAACAGAAGTGTAAGGAGGCTATAATAGCTGAAGATAGTGAAGGTAATCTTTGGTGTTCTACATTTAAAAAACTGGCGCCAATTTTAGTACCGTATTTTCAGTGGTATGGCTTGTATTATGGGCCACATTAAGTATGCTTATAATGCATTCAAAAATGTTAAAATTTAGATGGGCGGAGTCCTTCACCTAAGCCTTCGACACCTAGAAGCAGTTCTAGGGGCACTGCGTCTAAAGATAGTACACCCAAAGGTAGTTTGTCCAATGTTATCAATTGTTTTTTTTGTTGTGGTTTGTGGTGTTTGTAGCTAGTAATGTTGTTTAATTTGAAGGATATTTATTACATTTATTTGTACTGCATAAACTAAATATACATTCAAATTTAAAAGAATCAAAGGAAGAATTATTGTTATTATAGATTTATATGAATGTTGGATGCCACACATTTAATTAATTTATTGCCAGTAAGATAACAGTTTGATAAATTGAAAACATCCACTTTACATAACTTTTTGTATACAAAATTATATGATAAACAGCCGTTTTCAGTTTAACGGACTGTTATATCTGCCTGCTAAATCTAATTTCAGTTAATTCACAATAATACTTGAATGGAATAAGCTGAATTTATCAAAGGTCTCCGTCAAAGTTGGTCCTATTCTTACTAATTTTCCATATGAAATTATTATATTCTTGTCCATTAATGACATTTGAATCTTATGTTATTTTTTTTAAATTCATTTCATTATTTATTCATCAATTTCATTTCAACCTGTACTGTCCCACTGTTTGGCAAATGTCTTCCTCATAGAGTTCCACATTATATCTGCTTAGGTATCTACATATGGGTATAATGGTATAAGTCTTGTGCTAAAATTAAATTCTTGGTTTTGATGAAAACAATGTCTGTTTGCCATGCAATTTCCAAATGGTTTCAACTTTTTAATGTTTTTTCATACACTTAAACATGTTTTTTTTTTAATACAATAATTCAAATATATAAGTTTTTTTTTCGTATTTATGTCAATCAACAAAATTGGGACATAACTCTTTAGAATTTCTACATTTTCTACCCTTCAATTAATACATATTTCAATGGCAGCAAAGTAGATAATTAATTAATTATGGACAATATGGACGTCAACATTTTTGCGAAAATGTTTTTTTTTTACAAAAATGAGCCTACCTATATTTTCTTAGATTAATTTTTTTTTATTATTATTATTATTGGTCTAGGATTTAAAGTGTCAGGAAGTGATAAGAAATTTTTGACTTTGTTTCGCGAAAACGTAAATGTCCATAGGTATCTACTTGGTTGCCATGACCTTGTTTATCTGATTGTAAATCTGATATAAATATGTATATTTATATACATTTAACGTGTTAGTTACTTGACCAGGCAGCCGTAAGGACAGTGTGAGTGCACTGGCCACTAAGACCCGCAAGGAGAGTGGCAGTTCCCATGCCTCCACTGACACACCCAGCATCAAGTCTGAGAAAGATTATGGTAAGGAAATTATGTCCACAGTACCAGGCATTAAATATTACCGGTCTTACATAAAAACACTTCTTAATTTAACCACTGAGTAAATAATATATACAGTTGTATATTTACTCAGTGGTTCCTTGTCATTTCTATGCCAATGAATAAAATAGCAATTGACTTAAGAGCTATTTAATTTAATCATTGTTTATAAGTAAGGGGTACACACCGAGCTTAAGAAAGCGATAATCGGAAAAAATAAATAATTATTCGAAAGCTTGGTGTGCATTATTAAATGCCGTGTACTGTACAATATTTATTTATATAGTGTATCTCAGATATTCTGATATAGGGACATGCTTTGAAAGAGCCTCAACGAGTGACGTATAATAAATTATCGTACCTACGGCGCACCGCACACCCTGCGCATGGGCAGTCATCACTGCTGAACGGCTAATCTTTTTACCACAACCTGAACTATTAATAATTGTGTAGAATGTGTGAGTGTGATTGTGTAGAAAAAATGCCCATGCCGACACAATAGAAAAAGAAGAAGAATTACGGACATGACCCTATCTATAATAATATAATTTACACATTAATAATATAATTTACACTAGCTTTAACCCAAAATGTATTCTATATTTTCAGACCGCAGGAGAGACTCTCGCGACTCAAACGCGTCTGGTCCGCGAGATAGCTCAAGCAGCAGAAAGTCTATATCGCAGAGAGATAAAGTCTCGAAGTCGAAAGTTAGCTCAGTTACAGGTAATGAATATAATCTATACTAATATTATAAATGCGAAAGTTTGTATGGATGTTTGTTACTCTTTCTTGTATACTCTTATTGCCACCACACGCGAGCCCATCCGACAGATTTCTCACTGGCGACAAGTCCGCGGACAAAATATTTATGATTGATACGGTTCGCGGTTCAGCATGTTGGCCGCCCGAAGACGCAAACGCTGCGCCGCGCCGGCCAAATTCGAACCGTGAACCGCTTACCGAAAGTACACAATCGATTGTACTGCAACTTCGATGACGAATTGGTCCACTGATTTGTACGGCTCGCGGCTTTAGACCATTCATAGCGGCTCATGTAGTAAATTAAATTATGTACTTTATTCTTATAACATCCAGCCTAATTGTTTACATTGAAGGTATAAACAGACTTGTACATAAATATATTTTTAAAAATCTTCCCAACAGCATGGGACTCTCCTTTGATAGACGAAGACGGCATTGCGCGGCGCGGGCGCAGAAGAGCAAACACATCGACACCTCCTGCCACAACACCAGCGAAGCGGAGGCGTACTTGACAATCGCACAGACACACATACCACCATTTCTTCTGACACACAGAACCGCGTCCCTGGTGGGGTCTCCATACAGGGCGGGGGAGAAAAATTCACGCTGTCAATAAGTTTTTCTCGTAAACGGTGGTTTTACTTGTGTATACGGACTGTCTTTTTGCAAAATAAATACATTTGAACTTTATTGTGGACTTTGTGGTGATTCTTAGAAGTACTGATTTGGAATTACTGTATTTGTGTAATCTAAAATAGTGTTAAGGAAATACACAGTTTTATTATATTATAAAATAAGTCTGACGTTTTATTTTGTTCCTTGTATTTTTTTCTATTTCATAATATTTAATACGTGTGTGAAAACAAGACTTGCTTGCAGTGGGGTGAAGAAACTGATGGTAGGTACATAATACTATGCAATGCAAGTATGAAGTATGCACGCTAATATAATAATAATGCCACTTGATTGATTGCGAGTTTGCGACCGGCACGACGCGGACGTAGGTATGGTAGTTATTTTTAAAAGAGGCTCTATAGGCCCTTTTTACACATACGATTTCCGGATAAACGGTACCTACCGTGACGGTTTAAAGTAGGAATATTATTGATTGACTACATAATGTCCAAGCTTTCACTCGTCACGTCACCTTAATGAAGCCGTCCAAACCCATGCAGAGTGTGTGAAAAGGTCCTCCTAACACGTACAAATTAATGTGTACATCCAAAATATTTTTTATCCGAACGATGGATCTCAATTTGCCATAGGTCAAAAGAATAAAAAAAAATGGTTTGTCATTGGTTCGTTACTGTCATTTCTCATTTGTCAATTCTGATTCTGTCATCTCATCTGTCACATGTCTGGTTGTGGACTTGTGGTTGATTTTACGCTCCAAATTCCAAAATATTTTTTAATTTAACGCGAGTGTTTTTTAATTGAAATCATGGCTTTACCAACTGCCCAACCTGCTGAAGTTCTTCGAGCGTGGCAAAAAGACGATCTTTATGAGAAACAGCTTGCTGAATCGTTATCAAAGTTATTGAGAAACGCATCTAAGGCGATACCATTATCTTCTGTAATATACAGATCCCTTACAACACTAAAGGACCTTCAAACTCTAGGAGAAGAGTACTCCGGTATCGTGCAAGTTGACCAAAGCTATAATAAGTTACCATCATACTACAGCCGATTATTTAGCATCATTTTATCAACATTCGGCGAGAATATTTCTAGGCAGCTGCTCCGATGTATAGAAAAGCGTGTTGAACAACATCCATCCTTAACTGTAGAAGCGCAGAATGTACTATTAATTGGACTGAAAACTTTAAGCAGCATTGTACCTGAAATTCAAAGTATTCACCGTGGATTAGCTTACATCCATGGAGGTCCACTACAGATAGGCAAAACGGTGACTGGAATAGATTATGTGCATGTCAGACCAGCTGCTGCAGCTTATTATGCGCATTTAAGACTCCTTGGTGTTGTTACTTTGTTACATGCATTTGTGTCTTGTGGTCAAAGTTTGTACAGAGCTAAAACTCATATGGATCAAATGAAAGAAGTTCCTAATGAAGTAGACAGTAATAAATCTTGTGTGGCCTGCTTAGAAGATATTGGTCAGCCTTGTGTTTTACCCTGTGGTCACATATTTTGTATGCAATGCTCTTATGGGGCACTGGAAAGCTGCGCATTATGCCGGACACCATTCACTAAAAATTGTGTAGTTCCATTGATGAATTATTTTCCAGAATAATTTTGTTTTTGTTGAGAATTTAGACTTAGATAGGGCATTTGTGCACTACAGACGTTTTCAATTCGTATTCGGTTTTAATCGGATTTTTAGCCAATAGGCCTGCAGAACAAACCCCACCATTTTTTGTTCTGCAAGCCTATTGGCTAAAAATCTGTAAAATCGAATACAAATTGAAAACGTCTGTAGTGCACAAATGCCCATAGGGTAAAGGTTTATTGTGGTAATTTTACATGTTAATGTAGTAATTAAGTAAACTGTCAAGCATAACATTTATTTGGTTAGGGAAATTAAGGTTTGTGTTGTACCAAAGAACTTAGTTTTAAGAAGAGTGGAAAAAACATATCAAAACAGTTACCAGAATAAGAATTCTAATACTGGTAGTTATTATTGTAGGCAAGTTAAACATAATTATAATTATTGAATAAATCTATATTCTGTGATAAAAAGTAAGGCACTGTTGTAGTTAATATTATACATACAGTTCTGTAGGATAATGACAATTGTAATGGTTCATCTACACTAGGTTGACATTGCATACAGTGAACAAAAGTGATTAGGTGCAAACAGCACTTAAACTGCATTTCCTTTGTTGCCGAAATTGGTAGTCAACCTGGTGTAAATGAGTCCTATATAATGGTGGTGGGAAAATGGTCATATGCAGTCTTACATTAAATAATATATTTCTGTTAAATAAAATCTTTTATTACATACAATATTAATAAATTAACATGATAACAATTTCAGCAAAGGTGATGGCAGTTCTAGCAATACAAGAGATGGCAAATTATTTCCTAACACTAGGAACTTTGTGCTATGACATGAATGCTTTATAATAACAGGTACATTTTGCATAAAACCATAGAACATTTTAACCTTTTGACCGCTTGTGTCGCATATATGCGACAAATATTTCCGTGTCCCTACCGCGTGTGTCGCATTTCTGCGACAGAGAACATGCATGATTTTTTCGTTCTATTTTCTAAAACTATTATTAAATTATTTTATCGATTTGTAGCCGCGCGCTAGGGGCACGGCAATTGATATTTAGTCAAGCGCTTAAAAGGTTAAAACAAGATATTAAAAACATTGCAGTACCTACAAATAATGACATTACTTACATTTTAATGCACAATATGTATGTTAAACACGAAGCCTATTATTCTCATAAGGCGATAAAACGGTGTACAAATACGTTTCACAAATAATTTTAATTTTTGTCCCATGTAAAAACAGTGGGCATGTAACATGTAACCTAATTTATTTATGTATTTGTATGTACACATACATAAATACACACCCCTTTTCCATGGGAAAAGGCAGAAACAGAATTCTACATGCTTCAGTATCTGGGCAACTAAGCTTTCCTTGGCGTTTTAGAATATTTTTTTGTGTAAAAATGGATTTTCTCTGGAATGGCACCTAATTAAATAAACTTGGAATGTAAAACATTACAGGCATTATAGTGGCCACTGGCAGGCTAATCATTTCGAAAATCAAGGTGGTTTAAAAATTATACAGACTAATAATGTAGAAAAAAATAGAGATGAGCATAGACAACACGTAATACCTAGTATTAACACCCATTATTGTTAGTTTTCTTTGAAAACTTCCTCAACTATGTTGCAATCTTCACTTTTGCATCAAGTCAATAACTAAAAATATAGGGGTAACTATTTATTTAAGCGAGCATGATTGTGTGTTGTTCAACACTTGTTTCCGTAATAGATACGTTTTCCCACAGTTGGACTATTTACAAGCCAGTATTATTATTTTATTATTAACCTTTTTGGACCTATAGCATGACCATATTGAAGTCGTGTATTCACATAGGTCATGAGAATACTAATTACCCTTAGCCCATTTTCTATGGTTAAAACATTATCCCAGACATCTTAGATAGAATATTTTAAATCCTAGCAGTTACAATGTGACTTTCAAATTTTTTCTTAATATAACTTGCCCATTAGCCTTCACTATCATTCCTCCTAAGCTGGTGGTCAGCCTTGAGTATCCTTTAAGCTGAAGGCTGGAGATGCCTTTTAATCGCTCCCACGTCCTCTTCACACAGAATGCATAGTAATTTTGCACACTTGTGTGCCCAGCTATCACGCGGAGCGTTTGTAATACTCTGAGTCCATCTCATACTTTCCCTTTATAGTTACTTAAGGTTTCACCTGTCACCGAAATGCACTCTTATATACTCTAGCAAACTACGCTTAAAAATCCTTATAAGCAGAGTATTTGTACATAATAGATCTATGTAAACATCACAAGTAAGTCACAAACCCAATACTGTTACAAACAATTATTATAAACATTAATGAGATTTTTTCAACAATAATAAGAAACACATCAACTATCAAACTTGTGTGTGTAGCTGGACATAAAAATTATTCTACACGTATTAGTTCAACGTCAAATATTAGGGTTGCGTTTGGCGGTATGACTCCGGGGTGACCTCTAGATCCATATGCATAGTCCGGCGAACAGATTAATTTTGCGCGCTCACCAACAGACATCTGTAAATGGAAATAACATAATGACATTGATAGCGGTGACAAATGTCTTATTCCTGTAGGTAAGTATTAACATTGTTGATGTAGAATGTCAGCAAAATCTATACTAATACAATAAATCTGAAGAGTTTGTTTGTTTGAATGTGCTAATTTATGGGACTACCAATAACCAGTAGGATTCGAAAAAATCGTTTTTATATGGTAGCCAGATTTATGAGGAATAGTATAGGCTATTCAACATCACGCTACGACCCTTAGGAACCGAGTAACAGGGGGGACTCTGCGGGGCACAGCAGGCTAGTGACAGGATAATATTCACCAAATAAACATCATAGCATCATAAAAATCTTTGGTTTGTGTCAGTTGGATCCAGAAATTATTTGGGTGGCTTCAACCATCTAGCCCCCTGGATCTGCTACTGACTGGAGATTGGCGTTGTTTGGGTTAGAACATCAGAAGTACATGATGGACATGAAGGTCTCAAATAGCACAACAATTAATGATACTTATGAATAATAACATTGAATGAGTTACAAAAGATGTACTTACCCTGCATATTCCCTGGTCCCATCCCTGTATGACATCTCCCTTCCCCAATGTAAACTTAAATGGTTGTCCTCTATCCCTCGAAGAATCAAACTTTGTGCCATTCTGTAGCGTTCCGGTGTAGTGAACCACTACAGTTTGACCAGGTTTCGGGAATGTAGTGCCTTAAATGATGTATATTTTGAATTAACAAATTTTTGTTTAGAGGTTATAAAATGGGTGGTTATGAGTTCTCAGCTGAATACGTACCATCTCCAGGTGTTATAGTTTCTACTTCTACTCCCATGTTAGTTTAGATAAAATAATTGATTTGTAATATTGAAATATTACTGTATGAAAAATTGTTTGTAAAAAATATCAACACAATCGGAAACGTAGACCGTAGACGTCAGTTGCGTCTCTCAATTATGTATTATCTATGGTTGCGTCAATGTGTATTTTTTTTTTGAGAGTAGTATGTTGAATTGTGGCAAATGTATCAACCATACAGCCTGAGACTAGTTATTAGGATACGGCTTTAGAGCATTTATCCGCTGGGCGAACCCCTCTGTAAACTTTTTGCCCTTTGCCCTTCGATCAATAATACTTTGCCAAAGTACACTGGCCATTAATTGACCGATTCGACCAAGCATGTTTTTAAAACTATTTTAAACTATTATTCAATTCATAGGTACGGTCATGTCATATTTTGTTTGTGTCATTTTGTATCGTGTTGTGACATAATTTAAGTGCTCTCAGAAAATGGTTAATTGTGTAGTTTCGTCATGTAACAGGCGGTCTGCTACGTCAAATCTGCGAAGTAATGGGATTTCCTATCACATGTAAGTATAAATTATGCACCGACATGGTTTTATTTATGTACAATCTCGTAATAATAAACCTAGTAAGTCGTAACGATAGCAAAACAAAATACAGAATACCTACTGAATACAGTCATAATAATTATACTCTTTGATACAGTCAGTCTATACCTATACAGTGGTACCTTGCCGGCTTGCAGAAAAAATATCGATATATCGATATTTTTTGTTCGATATATCGATTTTTTTAGGCGATATTTATTATTTCGATACATCGATATATCGGTATAAAATATCAAGTATCGAAAACGTACCTATCAAAAACGATATATTACAGTAGCAAGACCATAGTCGCCATTGATTAAGGACGCGTTTACAAATCTGACAAAAATAGGCTGTTTTTCGGTAGAATTTCCAACCGAATGAAACTAAATCAAACGTAACTATTGCCACGGATAGATTACTACTTTATTTTCAATTCTTCCAAAAAAAAAATTGTTTTTGATATTGTAAAAACGATTTCCCATTGCCTCTTCACACAAAATTGACGATACGAGTTTGAGTTTAGGATCATTTTTCTTGATTTATTGACATAATCTTGTTTCTTTAAAAATTGCCTAGGTAAGCAGATATAGTCATCTCAAAACGTTCCAAAAATAATTACGAAAATGTTACAAATAATCTCAGAAAAAAAATAAAAAGTCCCGTCTACTTTTTCACGTATTTTGCTAATAGACATGAACCTTAATGGGTGGCATTAAGGTTTATTTTACTTATCTTAAATTATTGTACAAAAAAATCAAATAAAATGAAAGTCGACATTGTGAGTGTCGTGAGTGGACCCTGTGTCGCTTGTAAGCAGCAACTTGCAAATTAGTTTACTTATTATTCCCGCAACTTTAATTGCGTATTTGTGCGTTTGAGCCGTGTCAATATAGTGGTGCGGTCTATTTTGTAAACGCACCCTTAAAATGTCACAGTTTTTAGATTTAAGTGACAAAGTAATGTCAAGGACACTAAAAGTTATGAATGAGAATTGGTGCTGAAAGAACACTTCTAACATCGTTAAAAACTCAGATCATAAAAACAAGGAGATATGCCATCATAGCAAATTAGTACGGGAACAACTGTCGCTACTTTTAGTACATTTTTCAACACAATTACAAGCGCTTCTTGTTTATAAAAAGATCTCCCACACATTAAAAATTCCGCACACCCTCAATCTAACACTGTTAATCGTCACTCAACACTAGCATTAAAACACTGTGTTTATATTATCGATCGTATTCGGTTCGTCACCAGCGTGTACTTTTGTACTACGCTCAAAATGACCAAACTAAAGTAAGTATCAAACTCAATAGCGCCTTGGCACGTCACCCTTGTTTCTATGTTGTTTCTATGATCTAAGGTTAAAAACGTTGCAACTTAATGAAATTCAGCGCCGAAAGGAATTCTTAGTGAAACGCACACTACATACTTTTATGAATAGTAATAATACTGACAGATTTATTGAAATAAACTTGTAAAAACAAACAATAGAATTTCGTAAAGTAGGTACTAATATTTTTTGAAAATTTCACCGATATATCGATATTTTTTTTTCGATATATCGAAACCGATATTGATATTTTTTTTAAATATTGATACGATATATATCGATACTTTTTGGCACTCCTTGCATCCCTCTTGGTACTTGGCTACTTTAGATCAAACGCAGTACAGAGGCCCTAGACAAGTTGCTTTTGTGTTAGCGTTCACGCCAAACGGTACGGACAAAATGTATGGAATAGGGTATTTGACTGATTTTGGGAAATGGTTTATATTAATCTTCATTGTATTATTAGCACACTACATTGATATTTCAGGGAGATCTACTGTATTTATCAATAAAAATCAGTGATAAAGTATAAATTTCCAAAACCGCTCCAAAAACGCTGTTTCTGCGGAAGTGACGTAACACGCTAGTAAACGAGCTTTGTCAAGAAGACAGATGGTGCAGCTGAAATTAATTTCATCAATAATTCATTTTTATTGGCTATAAAGCTATAATGGCGTATAAATGGTGTGTAGTTCCACAATGTACAAATACGTCTTTAAGCAGTCCTTCATGATTCATGACACAAAAGAATTTATAGGTAATGTTTCTGAGTTTTTATCAACATAACCTAAAATGAGATTTCACAAAACTTCTGAATGATTATACAAAAGATTTGTAAATAAATATGTGGTAGGTAGGTACTTACACTGCTGTTTTTACATTTTTAAGTTCCGCAGCATAATAATCAGCGTTATTCTTAAAGAAAAGTGCAACCATAAATGCGTCTATCTTAGGTAGGTTGTATCAGCTTGCACAAAATTCGGTTGTTGACAACATTGAAAATATGCTACAGATTGTGGTCATCCTATCAGTTCATAGCGTAAATAAACTTATTTCACTTGATTTTTAACTAAAATATGTATATTTTTTGCAAATTACACGAAAATAAAATGCAATATTTTTTGTTATTGTAGCTGTCACAAGAACGGCCTGTCGCACTCTGTTGACGTCACACGCTAGTAAGCCAGTGCTGCCAACTTATTTTTAGGGTAAAGAATTCTTTAGGGTAAATTTGAGGGTAAAATTTTAGGGAGCGCCTCCGCAGCCGGCGCCGACTAGGCTCCCAAAAATAATGCCGTTAGGAACCGGAGTAGCCTTGAAGTAGCAGTGATACCAGACGAAAATAATTGCAAACTACCGTAGCAGCAGATTAATGTTGCCGTGTTTTAAGTTGAATTAAATACCTTAGACTGACTTTTAAATAACAGTGTTAATGTAAAACAAAATACAACTTTTTTGGACTTACAAGGGGGATGGAGGTGGTCGACGAAGCCCCGGTACGCGGAGCTCCTATTTCTATCTGCAAGGTTAAAAGTAACATAACACGAAGGGGTTGACGGGGGCTTCGTTCGCTCGCTCACTGAAGCCCCCGTCAACCCCTTCGAACCTAACCTGTCCGTGTCGGGGTGTCCAAGTTCCCGAGCTCGCTTCGCTCGATCTTGGACCCTAATTAGGTATGTTACTCAAATGAAACATGAAATGTTTTTTTAATTATGACAAATTGCCAACTCCCTTTCCCGCTTTTTTTTCAAAAGTCAGCGCCGGCTGCCAATTTAGCAACCAGTGCCGGCTGCAAATTCAGGTCACGGCGGCGGTCGCGGAGTCACTTCCAAAATTTTAAGGTTAGATTTCGTATTGTTGTTATGATTACTATAGTTTATGGGCTTTTTGGTAAGCAATACATGTAGGTACGTAAGTATTTGAATTGAATTTGAGTTAAACAAACAAATTCAGCATATTTTTATTGTGAAACATGACCATTGATTAAGAAAGAACTTGTTTTATTGTATATCTAAAACCAAAACTTTAGCCAGGTATTTTTGTATAAATAGTTATGATTTTAGAGTAAAATTAATCAGGCATTGGGGTAAAATGAAAATCTAGCTTGGCAACACTGGAGTAAGCACTAGGGATGGCGATTCTTTCCGAAAAAGATCGATTTTTAAATCGATTCGAATCGTGATCTAATGAATCGATTCACAAAAAAATCGCTGACTTTGTAAAAAAAAGCGGGAAAGGGAGTTGTCAATTTGGCATAATTAAAAAAACATTTCATGTTTCATTTGAGTAACATACCTAATTAGGGTCCAAGAGCGAGCGAAGCGAGCTCGGGAACTTGGACACCCCGACACGGACAGGTTAGGTTCGAAGGGGTTGACGGGGGCTTCAGTGAGCGAGCGAACGAAGCCCCCGTCAACCCCTTCGTGTTAGGTTACTTTTAACCTTGCAGATAGAAATGGGAGCTCCGCGTACCGGGGCTCCGTCGACCACCTCCCTCCCCCTTGTAAGTCCAAAAATGTTGTATTTTGTTTTACATTGACACTAATTTAAAAGTCAATCTAAGGTATTTAATTCAACTTAAAACACGGTAACATTAATCTGCTGCTACGGTAGTTTGCAATTATTTTCGTTTGGTATCACTGCTACTCCAAGGCTACTCCGGTTCCTAACGGCATTATTTTTGGGAGCCTAGTCGGCGCCGGCTGCGGAGGCGCTCCCTAAAATTTTACCCTCAAATTTACCCTAAAAATAAGTTGGCAACACTGGCTTACTAGCGTGTGACATCACCAGAGTGCAACAGGCCGTTCTTGTCACAGCTACAATAACAAAAAATATTGCATTTTATTTTCGTGTAATTTGTAAAAAATATACATATTTTAGTTAAAAATCAAGTGAAATAAGTTTATTTACGCTATGAACTGATAGGATGACCACAATCTGTAGCATATTTTCAATTTTGTCAAGAACCCTATTGACATTTGTGAGTCACGTGACTTTTCCGCAGGTAATGTCATTGCCATACATTTTGGACGTAGCGTTTGGCGTGAACGATAGCAGAAAAGCAACTTGTCTAGGGCCTCAGGGGTGAGAGTGAGGGGCATAATTTTGTAGTGATGGGATAATGTGAGTGAATGAATAAATAAATGGTTTTTCCAGTCACGTAAGAGTGTTTGAGGGCCTAGTACGAACAATATTGACGTTGCGTATCGTAAACGTAAGCATAATGTAAATTGAAAATATAAGTTTGCTACACGATATTAAATACTTTATTTATATCTCTGTATTTATTTGTTTGTTTGACAAACGACGTTTATTTGTTCACGAAATCGCCATCGCGTCGCTGTCACCGAACCAGTGCGGCAGCGGCCTAAGTTAAATTTTTGTGTATGTATCTGCACAATTCGGTAGAAGTCGATTAGGATAAAAAATAAAATGAATAATGGAATGAATATTATTTTAGTTACGTAGGTTCTATAAAGTCGATTTAATTTGTTTTGTCCTACTACAGTAGAAAGTGCATCTATACAAACAGTTTGAGTTTGAGACTGCTCATATTTTTCGTAGCAGCAGCATCGATATTTGTAGTGAATGTGTTACCGCAGACGTGCGATTCACCGTATATTTTTTAATTAAATAAGTAGATAGGCAGCACTTCCCATGCTTGTCGTAAAAATGGAACGATGGCTTCTTATATTTTATTTCTGTCTTCCTTCTATTTTTTTTTTTCAACAGATTTCCAAAAGATCCTGTCATGAAGGAAAAATGGAGGATATTTTGTGGTCATAAAGAAACTTGGAGACCCACGCGTAATAGTGTAATCTGTTCTGAACATCATCGAACAGTTTTAAAGAACTACCAAACAGAAGAAAATTAGTCGAGGGGGCAATACCTACTTTAATTAGTATTAATTGTACGGATAAACTTCTTGCAAAATTACATAAAAAGGCAACAAGCACAGGGATTGCACCTGTCGTAGCAACTGAAGTGGTTTCTCCTTCCCGATGCCCAATTAAAATTGAAATTGACAATAAGTCAACAGCAACAACACACAGCCAATTCGCCTCTCAACCATCAACTACACGCAGCCAATCCATCCTTAAGCCAAGATATATGGAGCGCGCCGATACTCCAAGAAAAAGAAAATTGCGAATGAAGTTGCAGTATAAAGATAAAAAAATTCGTCGACTGCAAGCACAAATCCGATACTTAAAGCAAAAGGTCAATACTTTACAAGAACTTCTTAACAATGTGGAATAAAAATCACTGCAAATAAGTATTGCGCAAAATTGATGTTACGAAAAAAGAATTCATAAAGACACCGCATTCAACGCAGCAGTCCCAATCCCAATCAATTGTAGTGAAAGAGTCATAAGTCACTAATTCACTCGCTAGACGATCTAGACCAGCGGTTCCTAACCTTTTCAATCTTGTTACCCCTATAACCTATTAAGGAAACACATTTCACCGCCTTTAAAATGTTATTACATGAAAATACAATAGCCTTTAGTAATATAAATAAATTGCACAAAAAAATAATGATAATGAAGTATGAAGGTTGGTATTGTTTAGCATTTGCAAACTTTTTTATGTTAGGTAAAGTTTTTAATTATTGATTTTAAAATTTATTATCTATTACCAGCCTTATTACCCCCGCAAAATAACTATTTTACCCCAAGGGGGTAATTACCCGCAGGCTTGGAACCCAGTATCTAGACGTTCGTTGCCTGTGATTGCTTGGTAAAAAAAGTCATTTGCTTACAATATGATACTGCAAAAATAATTCGAGAAATATAAGCAAATGCAAAGGAATAATTTTTCATTGGTGAGTAATAAAACTAGTAATATTTTAGGTTAAGTTAAAAGCAGTTTAATGTTCTACATGAACTTACATTTTATATTACTGATTATTCTTCTGTGTTATTTTAAGGTTTCCACGTCCTAGCCATGAAAATAGATGAAATTCGTTCAAAATAATCGTGATGAAGAGATACCATCAAGAAGGAAGAAGGAATCATCAGAAGGTTATCATCGGACCATACACGTTCATTACACTTTCGAGAAGAGGCAAAATCGAAGTGGTTATATTACAAGAAAAGGCAGATTTTTCTGAATAAATCTTCTGAATAAATCTTTTAGTGATGTAGTTAGGAATATATGTAAACAGAGAAGAATACAAGTTAAAAACAACAAATTAAAAATTGTGTTAACATTTCCTACATGCCCACAAAATTTCATCAAAACGGGGCACCGGTTCGAGAGTTAATGTGACACAAACATACATACCTACAATACAAAACACACAATATTTTTCGCCCCAACTCGATTCATACTTTTTTATGTTAATACAACTAAAAGTTTAATAATTAATTATTGTTTTGTTTATCTAATCTATTCATTGAAATTCAATTTTCCTATTCCTATTGAGTAATTATCATGAAACAATTGGTATCCTCTGTGAATAAAATGTCTACCTCATTGAGTAAATGTCGCATTTAATCTATTATTCTTTGTTACTCCTCAACACGGTGGCACGGTGGCACATGAAGTTTATTTTTGCGCCTCTAGCGTTCATAAATGACAGATGAAGGAGAGTGATAAACTTCCTAGAACAAAATATTTCTCAGAGTTGAGATCTTTTACGCTCAATTTGGATTATTACTCTGCAAAGGCGTTTAAGTACGTACGTAAGGTACCTATTTCAGACATGTCTTCCTCATCCGAAGACTTAATTTATGTGGTATGTATAGCAACATCAATGGACAGCCTGATTCGAACGGTGCTCTTATTTACGCATTATTTTAATGTTTTTGGCATTGTTTTCTCGTCATCCAAAGCTACCGGTCGTGGACCGCTGTTCAGAAATATTACAAATCCTTTAAGTAAATCATGTGTTGAGTACCTATTGTTCTTTTACCGATGTTCTAGTTCTTATGCTTTCGCGAATTCCTCACATGTTTTTCAACTAGATCGGGATTTCGGGACCTTACACGCCCAGCAAATAGTCGCCGAGTTCTTCTTAGTTCCTAGTAGGGAACACAGAAACGGATATACATACATACTAACATACAGGTTAAACACTACCCTCCTTTTGTGCCTCGCTACTGTCGGGTAAAAGTAAATAAAATCGATAATAAAATTCTCCTTAGTGTGTTATAATTATTTTTTTATTATTGGCTACGTAGTTTTGTAGACCAGTCATCATATTGAGTATTTTTTTGTTTGTTAAATTAGTTCGTTAGTTGCACAAGAAAATAAAATTACCTAATTTATTTATGTAACAAATCATTCATTCATTCATTCACGATGAATGAAATACCACTCATTGTTTGTGTCACATCACTAGCACGTTGTTGCGTGTCCTATACATAATTATACATACATGCAACGTGTAATCCGTAATAAAAAGTATCCGTCATACGTGTTATAAAAAGTACAAATTAATTAAAATTTCCCTGGGACAGCGAAATAAACGCGGAACGTACATACTGCAAAAATCACTGTATTTTTTGTAAAAATGTGTGCTATTCTCCCGAGAAGAATGGTTTAGACTTAAGGCGCGTCTCCTGCGACCTGTTTTCGTGTTCGACGAACATCGAACACGAAAACAGGGCGCATGAGACGCGGCTTTAGAGGTTTATGGTTTAATATTTCTCAAAAAGAATTACATTCACATACTATATGAGAAAAAACTTATATCTAATATTATGTCGACGGGTTCCGGGCTAATTGTATTAAGCGACACTCTGAGCGATATAGACTTTTATACATATTTGGAATCAGCGAATTTTTCTGCGTCATTTGAGCTGGGTTTGGTGACGTTCGGAGCACTTTTTTGTCGCTTAATACAACCGCATTTTTGGGCCAAATTTTGGACTGCAATGTATGAAGCGACACAAAATATTGACAAATTTAGGAACTGTGTACTTAAGCTGACTACCAAATACTAGGCAGTCGTTTAAACTTTTTTTCCTGGAGCAACAATTTACAGGCAAAGTACGTTAAAGCATTTAGCCTGACTTTATAAATAAATAGAAATGTCGCTTCATACAATTAGCCTCTTTGTTAAATTCTTATCCAGTGTCGCTTAATACAATTAGCTTTACCTTGTAAATATACAAGAATGTCGTTTAATACATTTAGCCTCTTTGTCAAATTTCATACCCAGTGTCGATCCATACATTTAGCTCTGTACATGAAATGTAAGATGTTGTCACTTCAACTATTTAGCTTGCAGTAGATAATGATATATCGGTCGCATGAACTATTTAGGATTTCAACAGTAAACATTTAAAGATTGGTTAAACCTATTTTTTTTTATTCAATATTTGATTTGCAGTGTCGTTTCAGTTATAACAAAAGTAAAGTTCTAGTGCTTCAAAAAGTTTATCTTAAACGGAATATGAATAGTATACACATTAATACAATCAAATTTTCGTTTTAGTTGACGGTTGACGCAAATCATGAGCAAGTTCGTACGTGTTTTAGTTAGTGTCCGACCGAAAATTCGTTTTCGTTTTCGGCCATTTTCGGCCAAAAACCGGCCGAAGCTTCGGCCAAACCGAAAATCAGAAGTTTGTGAATTGTCGCGCGTCATTCGGCCTTCTTCGTAAAGCTCGGCAATATCAGGTGAAGTTCGGCTAGCTTCTGGGTGAATAGGGTCCGCTCGTGGTTTCACTCAGCTGATTTTAATTTAAAGTTGTGAAGCGAAGTTATGTAATACATAATGTATGTTGTATTTTTTCATCAAGCGCATAAATTAATTTTATTTATTTCACTAATTTATATGACTTTTGGGATGGCTCACTCAAGTACCAGCTTGAAGCGTTAGAGTCTATTAAGAAGCGTGCCAAAACGCTCATCAGCGACTGTATAGTCAAAAGTCAAAGTCAAAGCATTTATTTCAATTAGACCACTTACAGGTGCTTTTGAATTGTCAAAGAGTCAGTCAGTTAGTAAACAAGATGAAGCTAGATGCTCGTTCCAAAACGTAGATTCCTATGGAGAAGAACGAACAAGAATTTCCATGGTTACAATTTTAAATCAAAATGTTACAATTCCACGATTACATTGTTTTCAAGGCGTAGTTATCACAAAAATATGTGACAACAATGTAAAAGATGTGCATAAAAATAAAATATAAATTTAGAAGGAATGAATAAAAGATACAACTCCAGATATTTGTCTTGGCAGTCTAGAGATGACCAGTCCCAACTGACAGCGCCCGTTCACGGAACTGACGCATGAATCAGCGCCATTTAACTCAACCATTTTGAAGGGAACCGATATACAGGGTGTCCCACTTCTATGTAATATGGAGGGAAAGTACTTTAAATATTTGAGATAGGAAGATTTTCTTCAAGGAAACATCACTTTATTTTTAAAATTAAGTAATACTGCATTCAAAGATTTTTAAAAAGTTGCTTGCTTCATCTGGGAATCGAACTGACCAAATGTGAAAAAATGAACATCCTGTATTTTTATGATTCCGATTTTATATGATTCCGAGGGTTAAATAAGCACTAATTTCTTCTAAAAAACATAGTATGTTAAATCAAAATAACATGGTGAAATAACCTTCCTCAAAGTAGGTATGTAGATTACGTTAATGGAAACCTCATCCAAATCGAAACAGTAGTTTTTGAGAAAATCGCGCACATACAAACATACATACATACATACGGGACGAATACAGAACCTCCTTTTTTTAAGTCGGTTAAAAACTCGAACGAAGCGCTTTGACTTCATTTTCATTGTGAAAAGTGCGAGGGTGTTCCCCGATAGTTACAATCAGGGTGTCTTGAAGTCACGAACTCGCGAGTGAATCGGTTTCTTCTAGGCAAGTGTGCTCCATCGTAGACCGCATCATAGCTAATAACATCAGGCGAGATGGCGATCAAACGCAAGACTAGTAATTAAATAAATAACAGCTTTTTTGGCTTAAATATAAAAGTTTGATATACGCTGTCGCAGATTTTTATATGGCCACTGTTTAAGGTCAAAGTTTTTGTCTTACTCGTACATTGTTTTATCATCTATCAAACGGTTTAGGCATAGCGCACGCGCACAACAGCTCTTTCAAACCGATATGTTTTCTTCCTTGGTAAAAACCATGAGAGCTCAGCTAATACGGGGTGTAAGTGACAGCGAGCCTTACTTACCTGTACCTTATTTTGAACCCCTTGGTGTTAAAATTTTGAGGCGGTTTTAAAAAAAAATACCAGATTTTGCAGTTCATTAAAAAATCTCCCAAAGTCGTATTTTTAGGGTTCCGTACCAAAATGGTAAAAAAGGAACCCTTATGGTGCGACTTCGTCTGTCTGTCTGTCTGTCTGTCACACCTGTTTATTTCAGCAACTACTAATGCTATCGACTTGAAAGGGCACTGGCAGACGCCCATAGAACGCTGGGCTTCAGATTGTGTAAGTCGGTACAGATATGAAATTAGTTTGGTGTGATCGAGTATTTCAAGAGTATTTAAATTCATTTTTTATTTGTTTTTGTACGTAATTGGGTTAAAAAGAAATCGTATTTCTGACAGTGAGGTTAAGTATGGTGTGAATGATCCAGTGAAGTACAGCCCGACTAATGAGTTCTCAATTCAAAGCTTTTAGTTGCTGTCACCATGATATTCTGTGGAGGTCAAATAAAGAACAGCCCGACTAATGAGTTCTCAATTCAAAGGTTTTAGTTGCTGTTGACATGATATTCTGTGGAGGCACGCGCCAGCCAGCATGCACCGGTTTTTGTTTTATTGGTTTATCAAAATGTCAACGGCATAATCATTTTATTTCTTATTTATTTCGATTTTTGATTCCAATTCTTAATCTCTAAGATAAATTAGCCAAAGAACAATTAAATAATATTTTTATTTTTGGTTAAGCTTTTATTACTGTACCATATCAAGCCCAAAACTGCCGACGTCCTTTGGAACAGTTATAAAGAATGCTTGTCCGACTATATTGCAAATGAAAAAAGTCAAAAAATATTTTTATTTTCATTGCAAAAGGGGTCGGAGTAGGGGTCCAAAATTTCAAAGTAGGGTTACTAGGTCAAGTGACATATCATATGAAAGGGCTTGATCTGCATATTTCAAAATATATTTTCATTTTATTTTATGTCTCACAGTTTTCGACATATGATGAAAAATGTCTGAAAAAATACCATTCCCCCCCCCCTTATCTCCGAAGTTTGCGGAGCGAAAAATCTGAAATAATTAGGGTTGATAGGAATTGACCCAAATATGGCACCAAAAATAAAACGATGTTCCTAACTAGTCCAGTTTTTTCAAAATCATCAAAATTCCTTCACAAACAAACTTAGTTATGCGGTCCGGTTTTTTTCACTTTATACGTCCAAAAATGATACAGAACCCTCGGTGCGCGAGTTCGACTCGCACTTGGCCGGTTTTTTTTTAATCCGCCGCAAAATTTTAACGCTGAGGGGTCCAAAATAAGGTACTGAACCCATGATTTCTAATTTCGTTACGCTGTCACTTACACCCCGTATAATTATTACAGATTTATACATTAAAAAAATCTTCCTCGGTAGTCTTTCCTTCCATTGGTGAAAACCGTATGAAAATCCGTTCAGTAATTTTTGAGTTTACAGATAGACGTGGCGCGTGTTGCGTTTTTTAATACAAAACTGAACTGGGAGAAAACGGAGCGCGCTGCGCGACGAGCAGCAATAGCCAATAAAAGCAGTGATAGCCTAGTGGTTTAACCATGTGCCTCCCACGGCGAATGGTTCGAGTTCGATCCCGGGGCACGCACCGCTGACTTTTCGAAGTCATGTGCGTATTAGAAATTAATTATCACTTGCTTTAACGGTGAAGGAAAACATCGTGAGGAAACCGTCATGTCCTAGAACCAAAAATTCGAAGACATGTGACGTCCACCAACCCGCACTGGGCCCGCGTGGTGGACTACGGCCCACTCCCTCTCATAGAGGAGGCCTGTGTCCCAGCAGTGGGAACATTATAGGCCGATTATGCTATGCTATGCGCGACGAGACGATTTCTCCCAGTCAACTCCTACCGAAAGCCGTGTTAAGGAACTTAGTTCCAAAAAAATTACCTCATTTTCGTTTTCGGCCGAAAATGAAACTACAGCCGAAGCTTCGTTTTCGTTTTCGGCTGAAAATCCGTTTTCGGTCGGACACTAATTTATTAACAAGATAAGTAGGTACGCCCTATGTATGTACCTTTTAATTTATCAATGTTTTAACCGCCAATTTCTGCAAACTTCATTATTCAAGTATGATTACAAACAATTTATTTAAAAAAAAAACAGTCGCATAAACTAATTAGCCATACATTAATAAGTTTAAGATATGGTATTTAAATCAATTAGCTTAGGTTTGAAATATGACCAACTCTTTGATTAAAGCACTTAGCTTAGTGCCATTATTTGCATGCCTAGGCGGTTAAGTTATTTAGCTTGGAACAAGAAATAATAAACCTAGGCGGTTTAGTCATTTAGCGTGGAATAAGAAACAATAATCATAGGCGGTTAAGTCATTTAGCCTGGAACAAAAAAAAGTAAAATATGGGTCATTTTGTATTAAGCGACATTTATCTTCGTTAAAAATAGGAATATTAGAAAAAATAAATAATCGGATTATGGGGAATATGTTATAAAAACAGTAATATCTTTCTTTTTAAAAAAATAATGCTGTTTGCTAAAGTTATGATTTTTTTTCTAAAAATCGAAACTTTAAACTGCTCTGGTGTAAAGTTTCAAAAATGTCGGTTAATACAAATAGCCCGGAACCCGTCGATGTTACATTACATTATGTAGTGAATTCCATAGTGATTAAATTTGCATTAACATTATTGTCGTGTATCCAAAACAGCGCTGCAATTTATTTGCAAAAAATCCAAGATAATTTGAATTTAGCGCGCAACCTTGTCGCATTCACTTTGTACTCCTTATATTTATTATCTATGGTACAATACTATTTTTTTATGGTTTATGCTCAATGCTGGCCAATCAAAGTTGACTATTTCATAAACAACCAAAATGGCTGTCCTCCCCAATGAATGACAGAAGAAAACAGTTGAAATTGAATTTTGCGGGTTTTGCGTTAGAAGTTTTTTATCTTTTTTAATAAACATATCAATATTTTGGAATATTTGGACGTGAATTTTTGTTGACAGTATAAATTCGGTTTTGCACTTGACATCAAGACAATTGTATTTTCCTGGAAACCCTTATGTTATGGACATGGAAGTCGACGGCACTGAAAATTTCAGTAATACATCTGAAGGTGGAAAGTTCTCAAACTTAAAAGCATTTGTGACCGCTGCACGAGAATTTGAAGCGACACACAGTGAGTCTGCTGTGAATTTGATGACACGATACCTTGGGGTAAGTAATTTTTTTTGTTGGCGTTAAAATTACCACACCAAATCATTACCTACTGCCACAAATAAACGTAAAAGTTACTCTATCTGCCAGTCTGTTATATTTTCACGGTAAATCCGCTGGACTTTTTTAATTGGAGAAGAACTTAGGATAGACCATGGATAGTCCTTATGGGCTACACACCAATCAAAACCAAGTACCGTAGTTGTTTCAGTTTACACAAGAACATCGTCTCGTAACTGCTGGCCAGTATTTTCGTAAAGCAACCTTCATGGAAGCCCTGATGTCCGATTTTTCTTACAGTTAATAACCTCATCATGCGACCTATCAATATTTTCGCCGGGTCGCTCTGAAGTGTGCGCGTTCTTCAGCTCGCTGTGGCGCGTGATGTGTGATGGACGTGGCCCACACTGGGCTGGCGTGGCCGTCCTGGCGAGGGCTGCCATTGAGCCCAGTGCTAGACATGCCCTAACTCATACTTACAAGTTAGTCCAGTTCTTTCCTTTTTATTTGACTATTAGTATAACCAGATACTTTTAGGACAGACAAGCTTCAGTGTACCCAAAATACTGTTTTAAGTAAACCAACTATACTTTTATTAGGTGTGTATGTATGTATAAAACATGTCTAATCATAAATTACCATTTTGCCTAATCATAAATTACCGTTTTTAGAACTTTTGTCTGTCTGCTTAAAAGTTTTTTCAATAGGCTGCCTAAATAAAGTTGTAGGTATTTGTTTTAACCATGCATGACCAGAGTCACAGGGACAACCTGTTAAATAATAAAATTATGCTGCTTACTCCTAGAAATAGTTATGGACTTCAAATAAGTAACAAGTTGTTAACATTTTCAGGTTTATGCCGATCCTTGCTCGATTATTATCTGACTCAATATCAAATGACAAGAAAATTAAACTTCTCTCTGTTATGCAGGTAAGTTGTCTCTCTCATTGACTGTAATATTTTTTATTATAATTATTTTCCTGTCAAAAACATTCTAATGAAGAAAAAATGGGCAAGAGTGTGTCGGACTACACACATTGTGGGGTTCCATAGCAAGGACTATCTCAGTTTTCCGACTGCAAATATAAGTTGGTTTTTATTCATGATTTAAGGTTTGATCCCATAGTGGAAATCCTATGCTTCTAATATAATCGCAGAAGTTACTGACAACGTATGGATGGATGTATGGATGTTTGTTACTCTTTCACGCAAAAACTACTGAACGGATTTTGATGAAACATTACAGTAATATAGCTTATACATCAGAATAACACATAGGCTACTTTTTATGTCAAAAACGCGGGTGAATCGCGGGCGGAAGCTAGTTGTTAATAATGATGAGTATCATCACCCCCTATAATTATTGGCTGTAAGATGGCTAAAATGTACGGAATATACTTCTGCTTACGTACTATTCAGGGAATACAAAGCATAAGCATAATCGGCCTATAATGTTCCCACTGCTGGGACACAGGCCTCCTCTCTGTGAAAGGGAGTGGGCCGTAGTCCACCACGCGGGCCCAGTGCGGGTTGGTGGACGTCACATGTCTTCGAATTTTTTGGTTCTAGGACATACCGGTTTCCTCACGATGTTTTCCTTCACCGTTAAAGCAAGTGATAATTAATTTCTAATACGCACATGACTTCGAAAAGTCAGCGGTGCGTGCCTCGGGATCGAACTCGAACCATTCGCCGTGGGAGGCACATGATTAATCCACTAGGCTATCACTGCACTGCACACTGCAGGGAATACAAGCATGATGTTATATAAATGTAGATATGTAATGTTAAATCCTTATGTAGTTATGTTACATTGCAGGAAATATCCTACGGCATCAAGATCAGTTGGCAAGAGTCCTACCTATCCAGTCTCATGAAGCAACTGACTGAATGGATCACTCAGCCAATGACAGAGCCCCAACATCGCACCATCGGCCACAAGTCTCTGACTGTTTTAGTCAATGTATGCTATGGAAACCTGCCAGCGATATATGCATTGATGAGGACAGTTGATACTAAAGATTTTGTTGTACATCTTATTAGTTTGAAGGTATGTAAATGTAAAGTCCATTTCAATATAACTTGTAAACTATGTAAACAAACTTTCTATACAAATTCATCAAATTTCGACAATTTGCCATACTGATATTGTTTACAAAGTCCACAAATTCAATTGACATGGACTTTAGTATATTATTCATGTAAACTCTCCAAAATTAATATGCGGAGTGTGTGTGGAGGGCGTGTGAAGGCTTGGAGAGCAATTTTGTTTTTATTTGGAAGTTAGCAACCTATAAAGCCCAACCACAAAGCAAATAGATACAAAGGGACAGAAGAAGCACACAGACATACAGTCAGTGATCCTCGTACAGTGAGTGCAAGCACACTCGCGACTGGCAGTCGTGCAGTCTTAATGTGATAGTTTAAGATCGAGGCGATTTCGCATAGATATGTGCGTGTCTGTTATCGCCCATTATACGATGCCGACTTTTTGTATCTATTTATTTTACGGCTCTACACAACACGATTATTACTATTGTTATTTATGATGGATCTGGAATTATTTCGAGGCGAGGCAACAACTGAAAAATGCTGCCCCCGACCGACAATATTTTTACCTTTATCATCATTATCATATCAGCCAGTACATAGCCACTGATGCTGATGGAAATAGGGATATAGGCCTCCCCCAAAGAACGCCACAACGACCGGTCTAGCGCTGCTCCTTGCGATTACTATGCTTGGTAAACGAATACACTACTCAGTGTATTCGTCTACTGAGCTTGAATTTGCCAGGGCACAGGCCCCCCCTAGATCCAGGGTTGCACGGCCGCTGCCTAGTGCATAGTGCGTAGAACTTCAATGATTGGCTCATTAATTACGATTCCCATTCTAGGAAGGAGGCTACGGCGGTGTAGAGGTTTGCAGACTGTTACTGTGCCTGTCCGGTGCTACTAGGGGCGCGGCCGCTACTCGACAACCAGACGTCCATAGCTATCTATGTTGTACTATGCGTACGTTCAATAAAGCAGTCAGGTACGTGTGAAACATAAATGCACCTTATTTTAAAGGCAATAAGCGTGAAAATCGCAAATTAGGAATACAAAATAACCCCAAAAACGCTAAGTTGAAACTAATAATACAAATGCGAAAGTAACTCGTCTGTCCTATGTTTTCCTTTTCACCATTTAATATGGCTTCGTTTCAAAGAATTCTCTAAATTGTGGTGAATACTGCATTATATGAACCATTGAATAGTTTAGATTGTTTAGAAGAACTACACACACACACGAAAAGCGACTTTGTTTTGCCATTTATAGAAGTTATTTCGCTGTTATTTCATAATTGAACGTGTTTCAGTGAAGGGGATGCTACCCAATTGCTCCACGCGTACACATTTGTCAACGACTTGTGTTCAGACAGCAACTTACGGAGCTATGTTCTTACCTACCCGCATTTTGTTAATGCGCTTAATGAAGCTCTAAAGGTAAGTAGTACATTTTTATGTAGTGAATAATTATAGTAATTATTATACCTATTATATTACATAAATCAAAATTACTCTCTACATAGAGACAACGAATACATTATACAAAACAACAATAAATTGCAATTTTAAAATCCGAGAATCCTACTTTCGGAATGTTCCGAGGATTGGAAACATGAAAAAATATGCCAAGTGTAGTAACGCTCGATTCTTCAGAATATATTCTCTGGATAATATTGGATAATTCACAATTTATTATCGCAATTGTTTGCCGGCTGCCAAATGTGAAAGATTTGATTCCTCAAGTAGTTTTGATTTTCATCAATTTGCAGAAACTTTACAAAAATGTTTTATCGCTATAAGCAGGAGGTTCCAATCTTGTGTAATATTTTTTTTACTTTGAATAATAAAGAAAACATAAATGTAGTTTTAATACGCTTGAAAAAATTTGATGGTTTTCTAACACCATATTTTTCATCCTTGTTCTATAACTTAAACTATAACTTGTTCTATAACTTAAACTTAACTGTAAAATTACTTTCAGGACGTCAGAGAACTCTGCAAGGCGGCGCCGGACGACATGGGCGAACCGGAAAACGCGACCAGCTGTCTCCGTAACGTGCTCAAGATTCTAACTGTTTTGGTCAGCTTGGGTATGTACTCGCTTGTGAATTGTTCTACCAACCTGCTTATTGGCTAATCTTTAGCACGGTAAATAAGTAGCTCATGTAGACACAGTATAAGAAGGTGGCTGGTGGGAAAAATATTTATGTATTAGAGATGTAGAAATACAGAACAGAATAGTGATGAGTTTCTGCTCGGGCAAAAACCCCAAAACAGTTTTTTGCCCGAGCAGAAACCCATCACTAGAACAGAACTAAAATGCTACTAAATAATCTGAGATTATTTCTAGAAAACAATCAAATAGCCTATTATATCTCCACTTGCGCAACTTGTAAATTATTATATTTCCAGATTTATACTCGTTGCGATGTCACCACAGCGCTTTAGTCTGTATATGTATGAAGGCCAGTCGCAAATGTCTGCCGGAGTCGCTGGAACTGTTTGCTGCTATTGTGTCACAATATAGAGGTAAATAATAATACTATACTAAAATCGTTGAATGATTTTAGGGTTCCGTACCTTAAAAGGAAAAACCGAACCCTTATAGGGTCACTTTGTCGCCCATCTGGCCGAGGCAAGACAAGTGGAGGCATCTGCTCATAGATGGCTCCACTAGAAGTATGTAATACTTCTTCTAGTGGCGCCTGCATCTTGCTCATTGCTGGTGCTAATGCATATTTCGGAACCCTCAGGGCGCGAGTCGTACTCGCACTTGTCCGGTTTTTGGAACGGAGTTCCTTTACGCACGTTACGTACGAGTGAACTGGGAGAAATTTTAAGCGATGACGCGATGACGTTTTCTGCCATTTCGCTTTTATACCTATTCAACAAATAAGCACGCGCGGCTTCGGTCTATATCGATTACCTCAAATTCCTTGAGAATCCTATAGGTGGGATATTTTGAAATTTCACCCCTGAAGGGGCGAAAAGGGGTGGTACAATTTGTATGAAGACATACAAACAGGTTGCAGCTACTATTCTATAACCATATGGTTCGTTATTATTTTCAGATGAGGGTCGCCTGCCTCAAGAGCTAATATCAGTGATAAGCGATGGACTGCCGGGGCTTCTTGTTCCGCCTTCATTGGAGCCAGGGAAAGCTGGGTTGCAGTGGGTAAGTGTACACCACACCACTAAATACTAATTTACTGGTTTAGTTACAATTTGTAATTAATTATAATAATACATATTACAAATTCGTTTTTACGGATAGCTTAAATTAATATCCGGGCAAGAGCGAGTAGGACTAGTGCCCTGAGGGTTCCATACAAAATATATGTTTGTACACGCAATAAAAGTGATATAACTACAAATTAACGATTTTCGATTTGAGTGGCACTAAGGTCATGAAAGCATAATTCATAATCATAGAGGAATAAAGATTTTATGCAAACTTATACATCAATTATTTTTATTCATTTCGAAAACGTATAAAAATATGTCGCTAAAAAGCATCTTTGTAACCTATAGATTTACCTCACAAAATATTTGCCATTATTAGGCCGGCAACAGACGGCAGGCTTGCCGGTATGCCCCTCCGGAATTAAGAAACTGAATTAGTGATTTTACGTCAAATTTTAAGCCGCGTCTCCTGCGACCTGTTTTCGTGTTCGACGAACATCGAACAGTGAACAGTGAACGAGAAAGGGGCGTGGTCTATGTGTTTTGACGAATAAAAACACTCAAAACACGTAGACCACGCCCCTTTAGCGTTCACTGTTCACTGTTCGATGTTCGTCGAACACGAAAAGGTCGCAGGAGACGCGCCTTAAGACCTTAATTATACAATCTATTTGTTGACAGTTGCAAGTGGTGGGGGCTCTCTGCGAGTCAGCGGAGACACAGGAGAGAGTGCTGCAAGAAGTGACACCGGACGCGTTCGAGGATACGCTGTACAGCGTACTGCAGTATACGTCACAGGTAATCCACACTATGGGTCATTTGCATTTCACCGTCGCGCCTACGCGTTTATTGTTAGCGGTGCGGGCCACTGGATAAGTATTGAAGGCACAAGCACACACAAATATTACCAGGCTTATGTGTACGCACGGCTACAGATCAAGCTATACATTTCCAGTATAAGCTGATCTCGCATTGTATAGGATTACCTTACAGTGAGAGGTCAGTGTAAACTGGGAATGTATAGCTTGATGTGTAGCCGTGTGTACCAGCGGTAGGTAAAACGTTATTAAATATTCTAGAGATTTCTCAAAAATTGAATTTCGCGAGCGCGATGTGAACCCGCGACCTCTGGCGAACCGTGCTATTGCTCTGAACAAACAGCTACCGCGACTCGCTCAGTAACTCGAAGAGATCCCTTTGCAACGCCACTTATGAGCGTTTGGCGACAACTATCGGAAACTATTACAGACTCCAACTCAATGCCTTTAACTTCGCAGTTATAGGACATCGATGCGATATCACCATTTATACATTTATAAGTAGGTAAGTAGGTAAAGGCAGCAGTTATAGCCTAGTGGTTTAATTATGTGCCTCCCACGGCGAATGGTTCGAGTTCGATCCCGAGGCACGCACCGCTGACTTTTCGAAGTCATTTGCGTATTATTAATTAATTATTACTTGCTTTAACGGTGAAGGAAAACATCGTGAGGAAACCGGCATGTCCTAGAACCAAAAATTCGAAGACATGAGACGTCCACCAACCCGCACTGGGCCCGCGTGGTGGACTACAGCCCACTCCCTCTCACAGAGAGGAGGCCTGTGTCCCAGCAGTGGAAACATTATAGGCTGATTATGCTATGCTATGCTTATGCTAAGTAGGTAAAACGTCTTATCTGCTTCCATAACATATTTATTGTATGTTTCAGAACGGCGTAGTAGGCGCGGAGGCGTCTCAACAAGCCGTGGTAGTGGGCTGTCGCACCGCACTGACGCTAGCGCCGCTCGACCGGCAGTGGGAAGCCGCACTCGCACGCACGCTCGCACACCATCAGGTATGTACAACATTATTATACACTGTCACAATTAAATCACTGTTTTTCTAGAACAAAATGTTGCTTAGACCATGGTTTACTGCCGTTTTATAGCATTAAAAAAACGGACGAGTGCGAGTGGGACTCGTGCCCTGAGGGTTACGTATAAACTGAATTATATTATATGTAGGTATGTTATGTAGATAATAGTAAAATAAAATATTCCACTAAAAATATACAATAGCGCCATCTATGAGCAAGATGCCGCTATTACATACTTCTAGTGGTGCTATCTATGAGCAGATGGCTCCACCTGTTAAAGGTTTTGCCTCGGACAGACGGACAACAAAGTGATCCTATAAGGGTTTCGTTCTTCCTTTTGAGGTACGGAACCCTAAAAAGTAATTGCCTTTATTGCTTTGTAGGGTTCCGTAAGCGCGGTTGCATGCCATTGGCAAATGGTCTATTCGCATTTCGGCCCGCATTGGCCAGACGTCCTTGTTAGTCCACGTGGACTCCTCTTATCTCTTGAATGCTTTATCGCTACCGCTGTGAGTAATTTTGATGGGACATGATGTTCTCTACAGGTCAGGAAGCTTCTATGCGTCGGCCTAACAAGCAGTAACGGACAGAGGAGGCGTCAGATACTGCAGCTAGTCAAACACCATTACTTCCCTGCCGACCAGATGAATCAGGTAAACAGGTTATTATTTATAATTTCCAATTATCAAACCGTATACGGCAGGGTTTCTCACACTTAAGGACCCACATACCCCTGTTAAAGTTGCCAAACGATTGCGAACCGCCTCGAATTCACATTTATAGTCGCGCGCGTGACATCGTGCATGTCGCACTCGTTTGCCAGTATTGATGAAATATACTAGATAACTAGGATATGGAAGTAAAAAAGTTGTTTGCACAGAGAAGATTTTTATTCAAGTGAATGACACAAGTCATTATCAAAAAACACGTGTTCGAATATCAATTTGAAATGCTGTTTCAACTAAAAAGTTTCCACAGCCAGCCAGCCAGCATATCGTAAATCTTGCCTTGAACCCCTAAGGCTACAAATGCACAGATACGTGGCTTGCTTAGCGCCTAGAGCCTAGCGAGTCACCTAGCGAGTAGCTTAGTAAAACGAACGTTTTAGAATGTTCGCGACCGGCCGCCGCACTGCGCGCTGAAGAGCAACTAGCTAGCCGCCAAGCGCGCAGTGCGGCCGGTCTTGAACTACGCTACGCTGCTACGTTTACTAAGCTACTCGTTACGCCCTTTGAACCTAAAGGTCGATCAGCGTCTGTTTTATTCCATTCGCAGGTGTTCGGCGAATCCCTGCACGGGCTATCAGACTCTTCATCGGACGTGTCGCTGCAGTCGGCCCCGCCGGCGGGCGGCGCATGCGCAGAGGGCGCGTGGTGCGCGGCCCGCCTCGCGCCGGCGCAGGAGCACGCCGTCGATGCGCTCGTAGCCGCGCTCACTGACCGACTGCGGGACGGGAAGGTGATCAATATACACTGAAACCTCAGATCATAGAATCCAGTGGCGAAGGGTAAAGGGTAAGCTGAGCTACAAATGCTTACTGGCCACGAAAAGCTAATTATACATTTTTGACAATAGCAAGCAATACTGCCTGTGTTTTTTTTCAAAGGGAAGCCGGCAGTGTAGGGCGTAGTTAACTACAATGTTGTAATCTGATTACTAACTACGATTAAAAGTAGTTAACTACATGTAGTTAACTACTTGTAGTTATGATTACATGTAACTTAACTACATGTAATCAAACTACATTAAGTAGTTGTTAGTTTGATTGCTGCAATCTAGTAGTTATGATTACTGATTATTTAAGTTTTATGAACTTATATTTTGCAATTAAATAAACATGTAATGTGTAGTAATCAGTGGCGAAGGGTGAATTTTTGTAAGAGGGAAGCCGTGCTACAAATGCTTACTAAACCTGGCCACGAAACCGAATTCTTGTTTACCTAATAAAATGTCTATAGACCGTTTCATTCATCATCATCATCATCGAAATAATTATCATCGAAATCATCATCATTGAAATCATCATCATAGAAATCTACATCATCGAAATCATCATCATCATCATCATCGAAATTTAAATCATCATCATCGAAATCATCATCATTGAAATCATCATCATCATCGAAATCATCATCATCATCATCATCATCGAAATCATCATCATCATCGAAATCATCATCATAATCATCATCATCGAAATCATCATCATCGAAATCATCATCATCATCATCATCGAAATCATCGAAATTGAAATCATCATCATCGAAATCATCATCATCGAAATCATCATCATCGAAATCATCATCATAGAAATCATCATCATAGAAATCATCATCATCGAAATCATCATCATCGAAATCATCATCATCATCGAAATCATCATCATCATCGAAATCATTATCATCATCATCGAAATCATCGAAACGATATCGCGATTTAGAAAGTAACAATGCCATCCAGTTTATTAATAAGTACCGTACATGAACTTTTATAATGACGCAACATCATTTTAAATCTGTAGTTATAAAAAGTAATCAAGTAATCGTGATTGCAACTACAATTTGTAGTTAGTAATCAAAATTGTTAACTACATTTTTCGATTTTTTTATGTAGTTAGTAGTTATGATTACTAACTACTTTATGTAGTCGTAGTTAGTAATCAGTAGTTAGATTACATTTTGCCCAATACTGGAAGCCGGTAGGAATCGTATTGTAGGGACCCTTCGCCACTGATAGAATCCCTGCACGGGTTGTCAGACTCGGCTTCTGACGTATCGCTGCAGTCGACCGCCCGCTACAGGCGGCGCATGCGCAGAGGGCGCGTGGTGCGCGGCCGCCTCGCGCCGGCGCAGGAGCACGCCGTCGATGCGCTTGTAGCCGCGCTCACTGACCGCCTGCGCGACGGGAAGGTGATCAATACCTGCTAAAATATTATAATATATGTACGCACGGCTACAGATCAAGCTATACATTTCCAGTATAAGCTGATCTCGCATTGTATAGGACTTCCTTACAGTGAGAGGTCAGTGTAAACTGGGAATGTATAGCTTGATGTGTAGCCGTAGCCGTGTGTTCATACAGCCTGTAACAAAAACCCTGTTGTTCCTTAAAAGGGGTCATTATACTCATCATTATGCACAACTTTTACTATGGGACCAAACCTGAAAACCCGAAAACAAATCAGCTGCTCCATACATTTTGTTGAGTTAAGTGAACATAAATGTATGGAACAGCTGATTATTTTTTCGCGATAGATAGATAGATAGATACACAGCATTGAATAATCTTGCCTAAGTGCATCTTCGGAGCTCTGGCGACCTTTCTCACCACAGATAATAATTATTCCGGATCTGGGTGTTTGTGTAAGCTCTCCTACGACATAGCAGACATAGATAAATTTCTAGTGTCCGTAACGTTGAAAAAAAATGTTTTCAGATATCGGACATCGCAACATCGAGCGTGATGGAGTTGTATGGATACAAAATGACGTGTCTGGAACAGAGGCTGCACTCACACTCTGTGGCTCTTCAGGTGAATAAATAACACTAAATTCAAATAACAATAAATAAAACTTCATAATATAAGGTAAGCTCATTTACTGATTTTTTTGCTAAAAGAAGGCATAAAATGTACTGTATTTTTTTTATACACCGTGTAATTGACAGGTTGGCAAAAACTGAAACTGTAGCTTCATGACCATGATTATGACTGAAAAACGTTGGAATTTTCTTCAGGAAAATTGTCGAATTTTCCGACCGTGTTTTCAACTAGATTTGTGTTCTATTCATTTGTTACAACAAAATCCAGCCCTAAAAACACAATTTTAGTGAAAAAAAGCAAAAAAGTTAAATTCGGCAATGTAATCGTAAAAGAAAATTCATACAACCCGCGCGGAATCAGCTGTTAGCTGTAAAAGTTTACTGGCCTCCGTAGTACCTACATCATTTCCGGGAAAATATTTCACTATCAAAATATTAACAATACCAGTCTGAATTCATACTTTTCTTTTTTGCCAACCTGTCAATTACACGCTGTATATTACTTATAAAACAGTACTGTGACGACTTACTGACTGGCAGTGGCAGACAATATTTTCTGTTTACCGCCTAGAGACACAACTAAGAGCAGTAAACCTAGAGAGAAAATATTCCTTGAGTACCTTATAAGTGCACTAATAAGGGATTTTTTGAAATTCTATCCTTAAAGAGGTGAAAATCGTGGTAGAAAGAGTTTGCACGAAGAAAATGATATTCGTGCTGATTATGTTGAACATTGCATTAAACCAATTTTAATCACACTACATCTCTTTCTTTCAAATATCATTGAAAAAGGACGGAAAATATTTAGAACTGTTAAATTAGTCTAGGCCCGTGTCATTTCCGGGAAAATAGTCGTGACTTTTTGCGATTAAACTATTCAAGTGGACTAATTTGACAGGATTAAATATCTGCTATCTCTCTCTAATGTTTGTTATTAGAAAGAGACATAATAAGACTAAATTAGTTTAGTTCGTAAACAACAGAATCGGCACCATTGTGTTGTTAACCGACTTTCACGTGGTCGGAGTCGCGGGTACGACTCCGACCACGTGAAAGTCGCTAGCCATAAATAATAACGTAACTGTAACTCATTGGTACATAAACGTTTTTGTTATTTATACTGATAAAATGCACGTAACAATGTCCAGGGAGCCAGCGAGCACATGGCGTCGCTGCAACACGCGCTCGCGATGTTACAAGCTACCAACTCATCGCAGCAAGATGTGCTCTACACCACACAGATGCAAAACGAAAGGTAAGCTCACTTTTAAGTACTGTTATTTACACTCATATGTATACAGTGTGTCCGGTCCCTGGTGTCTGAGCCTCTAAATCAGGGGTGTCAAACTTGATTTTGTAAAGGGCCATCTGCTTTACGGATAAAAAAATAAATGTCTATTGCCCATTTGTTCCCCATTGAAAGTGACTGATTAGCACTGCATTGATCCATGTGAAAATATATGGGGTAGGCTTTTGTGCAACCGTTAACTATTTTCGCCTGATGTAATTTGTATGCATTTTGAAATGATTGTTTTTTATGCTAAAATATGACACTCTTTAAAAATAGAATTGACATTAAGTAATACCTACAAAATCTGCTTATCTTTTTAGAAAATATAGCGTGAAGGCAAACCAAAAATATTAAATCATCAATCAAATCGATATAGCATCATTAACTTCCGTGCGTACAAAATGTTGACATTGCAATCTTGATTTATTACACACTTGACGCAATGGGTGAATGACCTCAATAGAGCACATTAACCTATCACTATTATTTGTATTCGAAGCTAAACGCTAAATTGAACGCTATAGATATGAGCATCGGTGGTTCAGTGGTAGAATGCTCGCCTGCCACGCGGGCGGCCCGGGTTCGATTCCCGGCCGATGCATCGCTTTTTGTATTTTTTAATTTTGTTTTATACTATCTTACAGCAAATTGTGTAGTTTTTACTCGTTATTTTTGTTTTTTAAATTGTTTTTTTTTTATTCTAGGCACAAGAAAACAATAGAAGACCTCCACAAGCAATTGGAAGATGCAGAAACAACACTGCGCGGCTTCCGAGCGAAGCTAGCCGCTGAGAAGTTAGACAAAGAAAATCAAAAGGAAAATCTACACAAAGAGTTCCGCGCGCAAATGGCTGTATGTATTGTTAAAGTTTATTAGCGACCCGACTTCGCGTTGTACACAAATTAAATGTAGAGAAATTTCAAAAAACTAAGGTTTTTTAGGAGGCCTTTGCCCTGCAGTGGGATGGCTAAAAAAAGGGATTTTTATACATGTCATATCATGGTATGTCTATTTCAAACTAGCTTGCCTATACCTATATTTTTTTTATGAAGGTACATAATATAAACTAAATCCTTTTTGATCTTTTTTATAATATTATTATTTATGTGATTAAATTACATTTTTGCTGATATAACTAACATTAAACTATTTCAGACTTTCGAAAATGAAATGAAAGTTCGCGACAGAGAGTTTGAAGAGCGTCTGAAAGCGGCTGAAGCTGATAATAGGGCCATACAGAAGAAATTAGAACAACAGGTGAGATATATTTTGGCCTATGAAATTCCTACTACGTACTTATTAGTCAAGGAAAGCAAGACTTATTTTGTACTATGTGTCGCACGCTGTTTTTCTCTGATTCTAGGAAAACTACTTTATGGAAAATTGTAAAAAAATGGCTGATGCAACATTAAAATAACGAAACGCTTGAGTAATGTAAAAGTCACAGTATTGATCTATTTTATAACTTACGCAGCGTATATGCGTTGCGTTCATACGGAACCCGTACTTTTTTTATTTATTTATTTACAAAATAAATCCACAATATGACAGAATTATTCCTAAGGCGCTGCACAGTAAAGATTAGTGAAATAATAATAATAATAAAAAACCGGACAAGTGCGAGTATGCCTCGCGCCCTAAGGGTTCCGCTAAATGATCATAGATGGCGCTACTGCATACTTCTAGTGGTGTCATCTATGAGCAGATAGCTCCACTTATGGTTCGGTGACTGACGGCGGACAACAAAGTGATCCTATAAGGGTTCCGTTTTTCCTTTTGAGGTACGGAACCCTAAAAACTACAAATAATATTAACAATAAACGTCATTGAGCTTACCCAGATAAAAATAATCGTATATCTTTCCCGCCTAGGAAGTTATTTTTACTAAATCGGTTTATTAGGTTGAATTGCTTTGCAGGTACTAAGAGTAGGTATACCAAAATAAAACTAACACTTATTTATTCAACTATTTTGTACAGATGAGTAAAAACAGCGAGTTGGCGGGCGTACTGATCAAGTTCGAAGAGCGAGTGAAACAACGCGACAAGAAGCTAGAGGAGGCCGCCGGCAACGACGCCGCGCTGAGGAAGGAGATCGAACAGAGAGACATGGTATATTGTTAACTAGCTATTCCCCGCAGTTTCACCCCCATTGCTCGGCTCCTAAAGGTCGTAGCGTGATGTTAAGGCGCTGATAACTGCCAACGGCCTTGAGTGATTTGGGTGGTATAGCTTGAGTGTTCTGCGCTGAGCGCAAGCAACGCGACATACGTCCACCGAGCAATACGACTCGCCTATCAAGTAGCGCGCTGTGCCGAATTAGACGTATTATTACTTTTTAGCATCTAAAATATAAAATAAAAAAAAAGTAACAGGCAATATTATAGGTAGTAACATAGTCTTTTCACACAAAACAAATCATGAAAATATCTTAAGCGATTTGAAAGTAATTACGTTTTTATGTTTTGGGTAGACAGTAATTCATGAATTTATTTCATTAAGTATTTTACTACAATAGTTAAATATTCACAGGTACGATTGATGTACATATGTTCTAGTTTAACATAAAAAAATTGCACAGGTAACCTGCATTATTTGACGGCGAAATAAGAGATTTAAAACTTGAGAATTACGGCCGTTACCATTTACCGTCGCCTTAAATAGTCTATACTATTTCTCATGAATCTGGCTATCTTAAACAAAAATATTTTTTCGAATCCGACTGGTAGTTTCAGAAATTAGCGTGTTCAAACAAACTCTTCAGCTTTATAATATTAGTATAGGTATCAGTGGCGAAGGGCCCCTACAATACGATTCCTACCGGCTTCCCTTTGAAAAATAGCACAGGCAGTATTGCCTACTATTGTCAAATATTTATAACTAGCTTTTCGTGGCCAGGTAAGCATTTGTAGCTCCGGCTTACCTCTTACAAAAATTTACCCTTCGCCACTGATAGGTATACTATGAAACAAAGCCGTTAGTCTAACTTGGTACTCCCAAATGCTTAAAATTTTGATGCCGACTTTACCGTCATTTAGAGAATGCTAACGTTCGCCACATAATTTTCTGGCAATGACTCTCATTGTCATATTACATTAAAGTTTATGTCCATACATTTTATTTACGCAATCATTTGTTCTTTACAGACAATAAAACAGCTAGAGAAGACGGTGCTAGAGCGAGAGAACCGCTTGTACCAGCTGACCACGCAACTGGAGGAAATGAAACGCGTGCAGGAGATGGTCGCGAAGTTAATGAGCAAGAGTGGTTCTACCAGCGTCGGCAGCTAACACTCGCTACGGTAACTAGGTTTAATTTAAACAGAAACAGCTTCAACTTCTCGAAATTCTGAATTCCTTGCAAAGTATTGTTTCTCACGAGTAATGTTTTATTTCAATTTAATGCAAATCTTGATTGCAAACATGTGGTTGGTAGGTATACAAGTCTTGTTTTAATGAATTAGTTTCAAAAACATGTATAGGTACCGGCAGGAATCATGAACACAGATCCATCTAATAAACAATAGGCAGTTGACAATACGTAATAGAGAACAGTCGAGAACAGTCCAATAGACGACGAGCATCGACTGACGAACCAATCGCGTGCAGTCTCGGCGCCCCTGTCTTCTTCATTCCGCCAAAGAGACCGAAAAACCAGCTAATGCGCAGGTGACGTTTGTGATCATAACTGATGCCGCTAGTTATACCTCTTTAATGATAAATAATACTTCAAGATTCTAGCCTATTAGAAATGCTTTCATTACAGCACAAAGGTACATGAGCTTCTATTATAACCTTTAATATAACGTTTAAATATCTTTTTTACAGAACTCCAATCAAGAAATAATCGGCGGGACCAATCTCAACGACAATAACACAACTATTATAGACAATAATTTTTATTTTTGTACTGATATTACTCGCATGATAGATTTTAATAATGATGTATTCTTTTACAAGTATTTTTCATATTGAGTATATGAATGGACTGGACATGAATGCGAATGCGTGATGATGCTTTGTATAGTATATTTTAGTGCTGGACTAATAAAATTATGAACATGTGATTTGATTTTTATTTTGAACTCACATTTTGCCCGCGACTTCGTGACCCACAGGAACTGTGCATTTTTTCGGGCTAAAAAGTAGCTAAAACACCCTTCTATTAGTGAAAGAATTTTCAGAATCGAATCAGTAGTTCCGGAGTACCCTCCACATTCTACATAAACTCACATTTGCGCTCTCTATTTACCAATATACAGCGTGTAATTGTGACAGGTTGGCAAAAACGAAAAGTATGAATTCAGACTGGTATTGTTAATATTTTGATAGTGAAATATTTTCCCGGAAATGATGTAGGTACTACGGAGGCCAGTTTTACAGCTAACAGCTGATTCCGCGCGGGTTGTATGAATTTTCTTTTACGATTACATTGCCGAATTTAAGTTTTTTGCTTTTTTTCACTAAAATTGTGTTTTTAGGGCTGGATTTTGTTGTAACAAATGAATAGAACACAAATCTAGTTGAAAACACGGTCGGAAAATTCGACAATTTTCCTGAAGAAAATTCCAACGTTTTTCAGTCATAATCATGGTCATGAAGCTACAGTTTCAGTTTTTGCCAACCTGTCAATTACACGGTGTATTATAAACGTGAGATTGTGAGGATGTAAAGATGTATGGATGTTTGTTATAGAACGGATTTTGATGAAACTTCACAGTAATGTAGCTTATACATCAGAATAACACAGGCTACTTTTTATCTCAAACTCGCGGGCGGAAGCTAGTAGAATTATATATTTTTACGTGGCGGACTTTCTCGAGAGACCTTTAAAACTCGCTATTCATAAATGATAACTCCATTTCTCTTAGTAATATTTCTCTAATTGCCACGGGTTGGTTAATTGTGAATTCAAATAAATTTTATTTTTATGTCGTGTAGTGTGTCGAGAATTCCAGCTACCGACATTAAATTATCAAAATCAAGCGAGGGTAGTTGAAAATACCATCGCTTTGCGAATTGCAAAGGTCCGGCATCGCCAGAAGTGTACGGTCGCCGCCGCCAGTAGTGTAATTCGATGGAAATGTCGGAAATATTAAGGTACTGTAGAGGTTTTAATGTGAAGTCTTAGTAGGCTGGTTAACTTTATCGTCTATGAGACAAGCGATGCCTTAATAATTTTAAATTAAATAGAATAGGTTGTCAAATAGAAAAAAAGTAGAGGCTTGACATCGGCCGTGATCTAAACTAGTCGCGCTTTTCTACTTTGTCTGTAATTTATTCTTAAATACACGAATATCAAGCTCAGACGCGAGTTTCCGTTCCCCATACCTCTAGCTTCTACAGTACCTATCGTGCGTTTTTTAACGCTGGACAATTTGTCTCGTGGTTCTATATTGTCACACCTATTGTGTACAAAGCGCGGAACTTATATTGTTAACGTGAAAAAGTGTTATAAGTTGTTCCTGGTCTTCGTGTTTGGACATATAGGTAAGTGTTTTTATAAATAAACGCATCGAAAGTTTGATTACACCATAATATTTTATTTTACAAATTGAAGCCATTAAGTTATTTCAATTACCTAGATATTATGTAAGTAGGTATCTACTTATGTAGGTACAGGGCCGGCCCGTCCATATAGGCAAACTAGGCAACGGCCTAGGGCGCTCGAATTTGGGGGGCGGCATGGCGAGGATACACTTAATGGTATTCACAACCATTCGATAAGCTTCCGTGTAGGAAATGACACTTGTTGGATTATCGACGTGAACTGATGGACTCGTAAAACGCTAAATAGTGTTTTACGAGTCCATCGATCCGGAAAGTTTCGTTTAAAGGGGCGCCATTCTGTTATTCGCCTAGGGCGCCCAGTTTCCTCGGGCCGGCGTTGTGTAGGTAGGTACCTACTTAGAAAGAAATATATTTGTCCATTCCAAACTGTAAGTTTCTATGGCGAAGAATGCGCAAGAAACTCCATAGGTCACTCTTAGGTCAAAAATTTTGTGATCTCGCCAGACAACAAACACAGACCGTATTACCTACTTACATTAACCTCTATATGTACCCTCTTTACCAAAACACCAGACTAGACCCACTTATCTCAATATCAGTCAGCTAAAATCTGGGAAAATAACGTAAACATGGGCGAACAAGAGCGATGACGTCACATGTTCCGGCGGTATTGCGAGCTGTCCTTGAACTAGCGAGACAAAGTGAATACTTAGGGACGAATCACACTGCCTCGGAGGGATTTGTTTGGGGTTGTGAATTTGAGGTTTTTTTTTGACGGTGGCAAACAGGCGTTCCTACGGTATAAGCTTGCAACACCAAGTATCACATACGCGCAATGCGTTGCCGATCCTTTAATTTAAAGTGAGGATACGAACGTTCGCACAATAGAGGCGACGCCATTTTCAATCCCGTTTTTATCTGCGCGGGTTGTACAAACATTTACCTACCCTATTTTAAAATAAAGAGGTGAAAAGATAAAAGAAACCTCTTTCTGTATTTTGTGGTAAACTCAGCCGCCTCATTTCAGGGAGGTAATTTCGGCAGGTGTCTCAGTACCCTCAGACATTTATTAATAGCTAAAATCCAAAATAGGTTCAAACGAGTGTGAATCGACCTGAGCAGGCGTATTCAGACAGACTGGGCCAGACACGCTCTTTTGTGTTGTAGGTAAACTCATTAACAAAATTACAAATATTATACCTACTTATTTTTCTTCTCTAAACGGGACACGTGTCTACTTTAATTTATTATGACACATTACTTTTATATGTAATAAATGCTGAAATGAAGAAATTTCGCTTATTTATAATATAATATGTTCAGTATAATGTTTTATTAAATTATTTTGTGGAAATATTAAAGTAAAACAAAATGTTCTTATGAAATAACATTTTTACTTTTGGTAGGTAGGTATTTCATTATCAGCATGGCTTTTCTTGTTTTATTGTTGGGATTGGCATCTGGTCTAAACAGCGATACACTTGAATATTTATAGACTTTCAAATTACTCTTATTTTTAAGGGTTCATTTTTTTCTTTTTGAGGTATGTACGGCATCCCTAAAAGTAACTAGTTATGTAGCCATAATCCTTTTAAACTAATTTACACCTTTAAAAACTAAAATCAATCATAATATAAATAAATCATAATATCTCACTTTTGTTAACCGAACGCCGAGCAGCGTAGGTCACATCTGGTTATTCTCAAAGGCTGTGGGACACCTACGGGCTTGACGCCATACCCTCCTGGAAGGTCGCCGGGAATAGACACAGGGTCAACCTGTTTAAGGGTTAAAAGTGGCACTTTATACCGGGTTATTTTTTTAGAATATAATTATTTAACTAGCTGTTGCCCGTGACTTCGTCTGCGTGTATGGATGAAAAGTAGCCTATGTGTTTCTCCAGGTCCCACGCTACCTTTTTGTCAAATTTCATCGAAATCCGTCCAGACATTTCAGCGTAAAGGAGTAACAAACACACACACACACAAATTTTCGCATTTATAATACTAGGTGTTGCCCGCGAGTTCGTCCGCGTGGATCCGCTTTTTTTCCGGAATAAAAAGTAGCCTAAGTATGTGCTATTCCAGACTATAATCTATCTCTGTGCCAAATTTCATCCAGATCCGTTCAGCCGTTCTGGCGTGATTGAGTAACAAACATCCATCCATCCAAATATTCGCATTTATAATAGTAGTAATGAAGTAAGATTAATGTGAAGCGTGATTAGTGTGATTTGATAAATAGTTTTCATAATGGCTGCAATTAGTTTCCAGTCCAATTTGCCTGAGATAAAGAGATTCAAAGAGACACAGTGGCAATTTGGAACATTTTCCAAAAACTTTGAATTCAAGCGTCTATCTAGCTTTGAATAGCAAAAACAAGTAGGTATTCAAATAATTAGAACACATTGCAGCACGGTAGATGTCTTCCTAAATATTTTTCTTTTAGCTAAAGTTTTCGCACACGAATGCGACCTTCTGTCATGCAAACGTATCATTTTCAATCTTGTTACCTACCCCGATCACTTATTTAGAGAAACTTTAGAAAACTTTATATAAAAGTTCATGAATTTGTGATATTCAGTATGAAGATTGATATTGTTTTGTTTTTAATTAATGTTCGGTTTAGTTTTTTATTAATAAATTTAATATAAAATGTGTTTACCTACCTGTTACTAGCCATAATATGCGCATGGTAGCTGTTTTACCGCCGAGGGGGTAATCACCCCCAGGTTCGGAACCCAGGCTGAGACTGAGCGACTTGTTACTTAGGGGTAACAGATAGATTATCAATTTGTTCGCTTTGACTCGTATCTATAACTATATTTGAATATCTTTGTCCTAAGACTTGTGGCTTGATCCAGGAAATCCTCTGTGTAGATTTCAATTTACATGACAAGTGAACATAATGGACAAACTGCAAATTGGATTAAGCCTCAAATGTAATAATTTGATCATGTTTGACGCCGATAAGAGGAGAGAGAGTAGAGAAAAGCCAGTTTAAAAGCGTAAGAAAATACTAAATGTAGAAAACAGGAAAACAGTATGAAGTCTCGCTAATAATATACCTACTCATGGGTGTATTCGATACTACATAGTTCGATTAAATACGAGCCCAACCCTGAAATCACGGGTCATCATGATATCAAAGTGTCGAGATTTTTGTGTCCCAGATTAATTTATTGCTCACGACTTCACGAGTATACCTACCTATTTACTTAGTAAATAATGACCAAGGAGACAAAATCCCTCGATATCTTTAAAGATAAACTTCACTTAGGTACTAAAAAAAGATAGTTTACCAACATGTACCGACTCGCCGCGTAATGTCACCGCGAGAACTGCCAATTTGTTTGCGAACGTTCGAGGGAGAATTTCACCGTGACATTCTCCCTCGAACGTTCGCAAACAAATACAGAATAGACAGGCTGGGTAATTACTGAAACTTTTCTCGTCATATTCAATTTAAGTAAACTTTCAGTAAACTCAATAGTAGGTAGGGACGGTAATCGTGATAAAATAAAGTGATTCATCTTATTTTCTCCGTGAAAATAATAAATTGCTTTCAGAACATATTAAATTAAAAGCTATCTAGGTTGCCGGACTTAGGAGAGCTCATTTGGTCGGGCCATTGGACAGGCAAGTGATTTGTCCACTTTTTTCAGTGTAGAATTGTTTGTTCTTTTCTTATTTAGTTACGTTACAAATGTTTTTAGATAGTATCTAATTACTTACATAGTTTTTGTTAAGTCTAGAGGAAGTATTTGAGGTGCGTCCCATTCATATATAAAGTTAGGTATATTTTAATTACTTATAAAAAAAGATGATTTCAAAATTTTGAAACTGGTTAAAATAACGTGCTTCGGTCATGAATCAGAGGGCGGCGGGAGGGGGGGGGGGAGGGGGCAATTACATGCATTGCCCCCATTGTATCTGAGCCTGCTCCATACATTTCCCTATCGTCTACGTTTCATAATACGTGGTGGAACGACGCGCAAAAAATGTAAAGATGATAATTTTTGCTCATTTACTTATTTAAGTGTAGGTACACTCGAAGCCATTGACGGTCGACCACTTTTCACCCTTATTACTAAGAACATAAGGGTAAAAAGTGGTCGACCGTCAATGGCGTCGAGTGTACCTATACATAGAACCTCTACCATCTTCTATATAGTTCCTTTCCGCAACTACATATGTAATTGCATATACTACTACTTAGATCCATTTATCACGAACTAGAGAACTACATAGTACATACACAGAAGCGGTACTGTATCGCGTGGAAATGACTTAAAGTGCAGACTGGCGCCGGAAATTGTCGTGTGACTGCCTGCGACCGTAGCTAGTAGTGTACATTTAGCGATAATGTAGTGCTGTATAGTTGTTATATACAGGGTGGGTAGGAATTAGTGACGTCAAGAGAAGCCTCTTATAAAGGGCTCTCCAAAATAGCCCTATTCATGTTTTATGACTTTTTGTTCTAGTTTAGGAAATGTTTTTATTATTCACTAGCTCCTTGCCCGCGATTTCGTCCACGTGACCCAAGGGAACTGTTCATTGTTTCGGGATAAAAAATAGCTATTACCAGTCAGAATCCGGAACGTCTGACAACTGGTCTAATCTTAGAATATCGGTATTACTCAGATTGTTCTGTACTTAAATAAGTTGCGGAATTCAGATGGCAGTCGTCACCTTTTAAAATATTGATTTTTAACCCCATCTAGTCAAGACTAGAAGTCGATCACAACCTACATATTAGACACAGTTTTAGGGTGCATTCAGGTAGAAAGCAGGAAACCAGCGCTAATTTACCAGCGCTGGAAGCAACTCTCGCAGGTAGTCAGCGCAGGCAGTCGGTACCGAGTCTCCATCCGATACCGAATCAGTCTAGAATTCGGCCCAAACCTACGAAAAGACAAGGCGGATAAGGGTAACACACTATAAAATAAAACTATAAACGATTTATGATATCTATTTATTGATTTCATAGTACAATAGATAAGTCTCGATGAAGTGAGTGAGTTCATCCAATAGTTTGTAACAGTAAGTAAATAAAATTTGCAGCAATAACATACTTAGAAGTAGATAGATGTGTGTTGGAGTCAGTCAGCGAAATAACTATTGTGTAGAAAAAAGATAACGTTCTGGGTTATAGACATGATCAAGTTTACAGTCCAATTTGCACGAGACTTAATTTGTGATACCAATTTGCAATTCATCTAGTTGTCATGTGAAAATTCACGAAGCAAATATTTCGAGTCAGCGAGTTTCGAGCGTATAGAATTCGAACCCATAGACTTTCGAGTGGGCGCACATCGAGCATATGAGCTTCTATACCCTGAGGTACAATCGTAATTAGATTGTGCTTCTATACCCTGAGGTACAATCGTAATTAGATTGTACCTCAGGGTATAGAAGCTCATAATTATGCTCGATGTGCGCCCACTCGAAAGTCTATGGGTTCGAATGGTGGTGTCGAGTGTCTGGTATTCGGCTCAACGTTTTTCGACCCAGCGAATATTCGATCCTGTGAATTTCGATTGTTTGCAACATCAATCCAACGTGTTTCAAGTCAGCGAGTTTCGAGCGTATAGAATTCGAACCCATAGACTTTCGAGTGGGCGCACATCGAGCATGTGAGCTTCGATACCCTGAGGTACAAATGGTACAATCAATAATTACTTTGATAAATATTTTCTTGGATAATTCATAATACCTACAAATTGCAAAATACTCCTTATAGAACATAATTTTTAAACAAAGATGGTGCGACAGTGACAATGTGTGCGTTTTGTGTTTATGAATATTGATATAGGTAGGTAGGTAGCTATCACGCTAATTATCTTTAAATATCGTTAACCGATATTTAAAGATAATTAGCGTGATAGCTACCTACTACATCATCCCTGGCATTGAGACACGTTAAATTTTTCTTGATCAAGCTTTAAGTCTCATGCAAATTGGACGGTAAATTCGATCGTGTGTGACGCCCATTAGGTCATACCTTTTACAATAATGTAAGTTTAGCTCAGTTGCCTTTAGAGTTCTTAATTTTCAAAAGTACTTTTGTAGAACATACAAATAATTATGTCTTTTATACATCTTCATGAACATAAATGAAAATTTTCTTCATTTCGTTTTTCATTATTGTGTTGAGTAGGTACCTACTGTGACGATTAAATAAAAAAAAGACGACTGAAGTGTCGACTTTGGTATCTGATTGTACAATTCCGAAATACCCTTAACATCGGGAAATGAAAAAAGTTAAATAAACTGGAGAGAACCGGTTTTCGTTTTAAATAATTAACATTTTTTTCACATTCTTTATTCGAATGAGTTAAATTGGACTCGATTGCCGAGTTGCCAGACTAAAGAATTTATATCGAAAGATGCTTTTTTTTCCTTTTTATTCCGTTTCCACCTTTATTGGCATCCTGTTCGTTAGTTCAACAAAAGGTCAATATTTCCGTAAAAGATAACAAATCAGTGAAAAAGGAAATTTAATTTTTATCTGCTTCGGGAAGAGAAGTATCTACCTAACTAAAAATGTAGTAGGTATCTACGTGCATTTTTTTTGTATTCATTGAGTTGATACTTCTTTAAAGCTCATAACATCACGCCTGTGTTTCACATTAGGCAGGCAGAGGTGTACAAATGCCGACTAAGGTATCACATTAAACGATACCACGTATACTACATACATAGCATTACAAGAACAATAACATTAGTATTTTAGTCGCGGGACATTTTTTTCGTTTTAATATTTAACAAAATCATGTATTAGATGCGTAGAGATATCACCTGACGACTACTAGTTTACATGTAGGTACACAAACTGTTACGATATAACGTGTACTCGCCTTAATTTTCATTAAAAAAAGTCAATTAATCCATCACAGAAGAGCTGCGGATGGCAACAATAGAATTTCAATTGTGTCTGATTTTATCCTCCTTGATAAAAAAGCAATTTAAATTAAAAAAATAATAGTTTTATCTCGCTGACTGACACTATCCACATTAATTAACTTTACGATATATTAAATAGCTAATAATACTTTGATCTGATCAAATAACAGTAGAACTATGATTATAACACAAATTCAATACTGCTAATTACTAAAAATCATTTTGGCATCAATTTACAATCATTTGTTAAGCGAAATTAAATAGAGAAATGTATTATTTAAACTAGATTTGAACGGTGCAGTACGATGCAATTTTTAAGGCCCAAAATATTGCTGTCACCAAACGCAGTTGCAATACTTGCAATATGTGTGCACTGCGTTTGGTGTGACATAATAATGATGATTTCACATAGAGTTTCATAGAGTGCAGTGATAGCCATGTGCCTGCCACGGCGAATGGTTCGAGTTCGATCCCGAGGCACGCACCGCTGACTTTTCGGAATCATGTGCGTATTAGAAATTAATTATCACTTGCTTTAACGGTGAAGGAAAACATCGTGAGGAAACCGGCATGTCCTAGAACCAAAAATTCGAAGACATGTGACGTCCACCAACCCGCACTGGGCCCGCGTGGTGGACTACGGTCCAATCCCTCTCACAGAGGAGGCCTGTGTCCCAGCAGTGGAAACATTATAGGCCGATTATGCTATGCTTATGCTACATAGAGTTTCATGTAAAAACAGTACCTGCACTTATAATTTGTTTAGTAAGTACGTATGAAAATGTACTAACAAATTAAATTAGTGAATGCTTTGTGTATATTTAGTAGGTGTATACATATTTACAATTGCACGTTTTATACATTGCGACCGTAATCGACGTGGCCCATTAACCCATTATCGACCGGTGTGGAACATTAAAACTTATTTGATAGTTTTTAGACTAGCACTTACTTTTATACCATTCCCCCTCTAAAAAGCTTATTTTATTCACTGAAAACAGTGAATAAAAAGCACTTTTACTCACTGTTTTGATGTTTGAAAATGGAACACACCAATGTATTCGACCACAGATTTAAAGAACCTATGCTAGATGCGGCACGTTATTAGATTGTATGAAAACCGAACGTGTCATCTTTTTTATACCTACGATAACTTCACCCCAGCCATAGTGATGTGCTCAGAGTAAACAGAATTGTTTCAATCACTAAGCGTCACTGAGCTAACAGACTTTTTTTAGTACGAACAGTCGAACATGCAGGGCACGCTTGGTCGTGGCTTGCCGTATCTAGTGTAAGTGTAATCTGTGTATTCGACCTATATTGATGTGTTCTAAATTCAATTTGATTGGTCGACTTTTTCGACATGGAGTTTAGCATTAGAATAAAAACTGTTTTGTGTTCTTTGCTGTCCTTAGTAAATTGGCGCTATTTTGAATACTGTAAGTTGTACGAACACAAAGTTTAGTGTTACTTTAATCTTTAATTTTGTGTTTGTTTAGTGTTGTTCTAATCGATTAAAAATGCATTCTAGTGATGAAGATGTGTTAACACCTGAGTTTGTGAAAGAGAGGGCGGCCGATATAGTGGAAAGGTGGAAAGCTGGCTACCCAAAAAATCACGGCTGGTTTACATCAAAGCCAATTTAACATTACTTTTTCTTTATTATATGTATATTTTCACTTAAATCTTTCTTTTTCTCGTAGTCATGGTATAAAGTATAGTATGCAACTCTTGAATAAAACGGATTTATATCGAGGGCCATGAATCGCTCGCGTCGCTCAGGATTCTAACACTTGAATCACTCGCTACGCTCGTGATTCAATCATCATGAATCACTCCCTACGGTCGTGATTCAATCGTTAGAATCCTTCACTAGCTCGTGATTCATCTATGGCCCTCGCTTTAAATCCGTCCTTTATTCACTAATTGCATAATATACTATTTTCTACCATACAGCACGTCAATGCTGTATGGTAGATACAGGGCGGGTAGTTTTCAAAACTTTCGAAAAGTAAGTTCGTTAATAGTTTCGGCGGCGGATTTTTTTTTCTTGTCACTTAACATTAGGAACAGACTTGTAACGAGCCATGCAACGTGACGTAGGTAACATTCTCAGTGGCCACATTTTCATCAACCAATGAAAAGGTGTTATAAGTGTACTGCAAACTTTGGTACTTTATCATTGCACCGCACTGCACTTAGAAGAGTAGAATCAGAGATATTGCAATAAAAATATAGCGTTGTATTTCAATTACTTTCTAATTAATTGTACGATAATGGTTGAAAAATAACTACATTTAACAACGCCCGAATTAAACAGCTTAAAACTATGTTTAAAGTTATAATATTGTAATCACAAAGCGATTGCACCATTGCCTTTTATTGTTTGTATTGCTAATTAAAAAATACAGAACTTTTAATTCGCTATGTGGATGATATTATCATCCACATAGCGAATTTAAAGTTCTGTCGCGCTGCCTAGCGTTCGCAACTAATCCGGACATGTCAAATATTTTTGTATTTATTTCGTTTATTTATCAAATTAATTCAAATGAGTTAAGTAAACAATATACAACATACAAGTACCTAAACAAGACCTTGAGTGACCATATTTTTTAACGGACCATTAATAAAATTCTGCCTAAAAACAGAAGTAACCATCATTAGCTATGTAAAGAAATAAAGGGCCTTATTGAGCTTTTCAAACGGCTTGATATAATAACCCATAGTAGATAAAGAATAATCCAAGTCACCATCATCACGATAGGTACCGTATATTATATTGTAAAAATTTTAATTTGTTATAAAGTACTTAACACTTTCACTGCCGGGCCACAAATGTTGAAGGTCCAACCTCCACTAGCGTCAGGCATCCGTGCCTGACGTGGCAGCTACAGTGTTAATAATGTATTTTTTTTATTCAGCAATACAAACCAACTGGATGCTTAAAAACAAAAACATTAACAGCGAGAACACCGATAAGGCAAAAATCACAATCTGTGCGTTTTATTTGTGTTACTCGAACGTGCTAGTGTATGTATGCCAACCTTTAACATTATTACACTCAACTTGTACACATCCAAACAAATGAATCTGTATCATTTAACTTATTATACATTCGATCAATAGGATTTATACATTCGAATTAAATTTAAAAATAAATTACTAGGTATAAAATATAAGTTACCTACTTAAATATAAAGAAAAATTAAATAATATTTTTATGACGCGAAAAAATCACAAAAAAACGAAATATACTCACACAGGAAAAGTACAATCACAGAAAAAGCCCAACATTTTTTTTTTTTCTAAATAAAAAATGATATTTACCGTCGCTTACTCGATTGGAATAATAATCCAATCACGAAAAAAAGAAAAATACATGAGAATGTAATCGAATTTTCCGTATGAATCTAATGTACTTACAATAATTACTTACACAGAAACGTACGAGATAAAACGACGCTTTTGGCACTTAGGTCTTTTCCCTTATTCGCTTGAACAATCTCTATCGAGCATTACTTCACTCAACTTTATTATTTGGAACATTTTAACCTACAATTGAAGAACATTTTTTTCTAGCATCGTACTTACATTTTTTGTCGTATTATTTCTGCAATAATACGACACTAGAAAATTATTCTTCTACATTGTAGATTTAGGGCGCTTGCAAACGCAGCCGGATTTTGAGCATGAACATCATTCGCTCGTTACTTTATTAAAATGTGCGCAAATGTTGGACTTACTAGATAAATATGTACGTTTACCAAAGCAAAGAGCGACTGCTGTCTGTGCTGTGTTGATCGATATAAGTTCCGAATGTCCCAGTCGTAAGTGCAAGCGCTCAAGTGTTCGTAGCTATAGAATTCTTCATAATTTTTAACGCTTCAAAAATCCCTTTACACAAGTGCTTTATCGGAAGAGTGCTTACTTACAAAGGAGGTATTTTATCTATTAATTTATTGCTATATTAGTTACATTTTAATAAAACTTTTAATTTCAAACTTCACTAAGGTAACTAATGCGCTAAATCTTACTATTTTTTTTCAAAATCTTCACTAATTAGTTTTTAAAACTTTTATTTTCTTTAATAAAATATTTTTAACGTACTATTGGTCTTTAATAAAATTTAATATTAAATACTATTAATGAAGTGACTAGAAACATGCAAAACTTGATGAGAGTGAGCAATTTTATACTTAAAGATCAAATGTTTGGATATTTTCTTTATAAAATAAATATATTTTACCAATCATATGAACGCACCATTTATTTTCAATATGGATTTTTTTAAATCCAATTTGAATTATTTCTCCGTCATGATACTTCCATACATTTAGTAAAATACACAAAAAAGCGTATTATATATTATCTAAATGGGAAATATTATATTAATATCTGTACAATTATTTGTCATTTAGAAATTACACTTTACCATCATCATCGTATGCGATATAAATTAATGATTAAATTATTTTAATCAAATTATTCACATTGCAAAATATTGCAATGGCTTTAAGTATGATTCATGCGGACTCGAGTGTCTTGATTGAGGCCTTGGCCTGGCTACAGTAGATATAGTAGGAAAATGGCCTTACGTACCTAACTAGATATTTTAAAATGAAAATAGAGAAGGAGTTATATCAATATCAACATTATTTGACAATTTTCATTCGTATTGTTTAATCAATTATTCAGCTTCAAAAACTTTGCATCTATTCATATAAAAGCTGAACTCTTCTAATGACTGCAAACCAGAGTTTGGACTTCCAAAACTTAAGTTTTATCTGGCAACTTTGGTTGCACAACTATTCTATTTGAAAACTTTGAGTGTGAGAGTTGGTTGTCGTTGTAAGTCTATGAAAATAATCGTTATTGTTTTTAGCTAGGTATTCTCTCTTTAGCATGTAATAAAAACCCTGTTCGATCCCAAAGCAGGCCGTTATACTGAAATGAATGGAACAGCTGACTTTTTTTTCGCGATTTCAGCGTTGGTGCCATAGTAAAAGTTGTTCGTAATGATGTTTCGATCTCAAAGGGGGCCATTATGCTCACATAATGGCCCCCTTTGAGATCGAACAGGGTTTTTATTACATGCTGTATAGAATTTTGCGATTGACATCGATCGTTCTATTTAAATTTAAATTTAAAAAAATCATGTAACATACGAAAATACATGAAAAACATCTAATTTGACATTTCCTAACAATTTCACAAATTGCCCAGGCCATGGCCTCGCCCAAACCGCTTTCTAAGACATTTTCGATCACCGAAAATTCTAATATTTCAAGAAATTCATCCTCGAGCGTACATGACAATGAATCCATGAAGGTACCGCTAGTTATAACAATTTAACTACTAGATCACAAACTGATTGACTAAAGAACTATTTATCAATTCCTTTATTAGTCGCTATATGAAATATTGCGTTTTATAAGCTACCTAATTGTCGAGAAGACGCGAATATTATACATGCACGGAGGTTTTAATGGAAGAATATCGTGGTTGTGCAGAAAATAAGGCAGCGAATAGTGAACTTTATAAAATAGATAATTTCGAATATTTGTTTTTGAGTTTTGAATAGGAATAAGAAATCTTGGAATACCGATATGTGTTTGTGTAAAAATTACTGCTGTAAATATCGTTATATACTTAAAAATAGTTGGCGTTACTTTTCATTTGAGGTTAAAAATTTGTGCTAGAGTATGTATGTTTAGAAACTTTACATGATTGTCCGTTATAGTTCGGGTACACTATTGCTACGGCGTATTATTAAATAATTTAATTAGTATTATTAAAAGTACGTTACATTTTCATCATCCAACCTATATCACTCGTTTTATTTATCCCAATTCATCAGACATTGTTGTATGACATGACTGAAATCGTATCAAGCATACAGTTTTACTAACATTTCCATACGAATATTAATAATAATAATACGCCGCTACAATAATGTGTCCGAATCTTTACCAATGTTAAATGTATTTATGATGATTCCATGAACGTAGCCAGGATTCCTTTAAAGCCTCAAAACCTCAAATTGGGCCTTTTATGAACCTTTACTTGTAGGTTAAAACGCCTCATTCACGAGACACAATCATCAATAAGACATCAATAATGCAACCTTTGAGTCCGTCTGAGTCCTGAGTGCATATTTAGTTATCAGAGTTCTTAGTACGTTGTCGATTTTGTGAACTTAGACTTTGCTAAAAAGGACTAAAAGATTGCATAATGATTATGAACTTTGCTAGGTAAGTCTGAGCAAAGTCTAAAGTACGCTCTATACTTCTATAGATCTCTAGGGCATTCTAGCTAGAACAACATTTTGCTAGATTAATCTTTATAGAGCTCTATCGTAGATGAGACGCAGACGATATGACCCTACAATATTTCCTTGAAAATTTCACCATTACTTAAATTTTTTCTTCGTTCAGATGCGTGGATGGCTTTAATAAAATTGACAGTTTTTTGGCCTTTGAGGGGTAAAAAGGATCCTGGCTTCTTCCATCAGTGCGATGACATTAAAACCTGTATATGTATGACGGTGGCAGTAGTTGAACGCGTTGGATATGGAGTTAATTGTACTACGGGTTATTTGATTATCACTACACTCTCTCTGGGTGCTAACCTCGTTCGGTTATTATTACCTGAAAAAAAAGAGAATAGAATGATTTCTCTTGAGGGGCTCGTGGCTTAATGACAGTCGCGCTGATCGATCGATCTGCGAGGTTAAGCTGCGCTTGCCGCGGTCAGTCCTTGGATGGGTGACCGTTCTTTACACATCGAGACCCCTTCGTGCCTCGCAGAGCACGTTAAACAGTCGGTCCCGGTTGTCATAGGAATATCGAATATCTTTGACAGTCGTTACAGGTAGTCAGAAGCCCAAAAAGTCTGACAACTGGTCTAACATTTGAATACCGGTATTCCCCAATTATTGGGTTGTGGAGGTCAGATGGCAATCGCTCCATGTAAAATATTGATATTCAGCCGCAACCAGTTAGACTGGAAGCCGACCCCAATCGGGAAAAGGCTAGGCGGATGATGAGAATGATTTCTCTTATTTTCTTTTCTCTTATTCTCTGATTTCATCTTACCATCTAAAATATCACAATAGGTTTAGTAGGTACTTATAAATTGACGTAGCAGTATTTGTTACAAAATGCTAATATGTGTAATAATTGTGAGATATCCATTAAGAGTAGCTTTTAGGCTGTAGAAAAAACGGTAGGGCGTCATCGTAAATACTTCCAAAATGTTTTATTCATGTTATTCAGACTTAAGAAAAACTAAGATCTCAATACGTTCACGTTCAATTTGTCGTTACGTACCTCTCGTCAGAGTCGTCTGGCTCGGAGTTGTCCTCAACCCGTATTGGCGAGCTGTGAGAGAATACGTATCATTATTATAGACATGTGAAATTAATCAAAAGCGGTTTTGAAATCTATCTGCAAATTCAAGCGCATAATCAGGAATTCAAAAGAGAGTGGGGTTATACTAGAGCTTCCTTCCTCCCTTCGGTCGAGGTCCGACTCTTCTGCAAACTAGCCCTATAGGGGTGCGTGAAAATATTTAATTTCATCCGTCAATTCATGTACGGAGTCCTAAATAATTTTCGTAATTTCACTGTATCTTTGTATAGTGATTCATAGAAAACACCTAACTGTTTTTCATCTATAAAGTGCCAATAGTTTTCGAGTAAAATGGCGGTGAAATACGTGTGGACAGACGGACAGGCAAAAATTATAAAGGTTCCGTTTTTGACATTTGGCTACGGACCCCTAAAAAGAACGGAAGTAACACATAAAAAATTCCGAAAGAATAATCAAGAACCGGCTGACATACATTTAGGTCTCATCCGTATTATAGGACGACCGGATTACGGCAAGCTGCAGTTGCAACATGTATGGGAACAGTGTACGTATATCTTGCTATTGTGTCCGGACCGCAAGGCATTGATGTGGTACTGCTACCGGGTCGTAACTCATGTATTCCTAGTACCAGGCAACTGTCGCAATACTGTTGTCGTACTGTCCGGTTAAGCTTTAAGCTCTGCACTTTAATGATTAATGGTTCACGTTTTGTTTAGGTATAAACTATATTACAACAGCTAACCTTTGATTGTTTTAAATATATTGATAACTAGCTTCCGCCCGCGGCTTCACCCGCATTTTTGAGATAAAAAGTAGCCTATGTATTATTCTGATGTATAAGCAATATTACTGTAAAGTTTCATCAAAATCCGTTCAGTAGTTTTTGCGTGAAAGAGTAACAAACATCCATACATCTACACATCCTCACAATCTTTCACGTTTTTAATATTAGTAGGATAATTTATTATCTTTCTTTCGAGACAAATTTAAAACAAATAGGTTGGCACATTTGGTCACAAAAATTCCTCAAAAAATATTAAAATATTAATATAAATAAATATATAAATAAATATTTTAATATTTTTAAATACATTTGTATAGCATTCGGCGTAAACCTAAATATTATTGTGAGTAATGATAATTACCATATCAATGGTTATGTAAAGCAAAAATCTTAATATCTCCGAAACTAATGAAATTAAAAAAACCGGCCAAGTGCGAGTCGTACTCGCGCACCGAGGGTTCCGTATCATTTTTGGACGTTTAAAGCGAAAAAATCCGGACCGCATAACTAAGTTTGTTTGTGAAGGAATGTTGATAATTTTGAAAAAACTGTACTAGTTCGGAACATCGTTTTATTTTTGGTGCCATATTCGGGTCAATTCCTATCAACTCTAATTATTTCAGATTTTTCGCCCCGCAAACTTCGGAGATAAGGTGGGGGGGAATGGTATTTTTTTGGTCATTTTTCATCATATGTCGAAAACTGTGAGACATAAAATAAAATAAAAATATATTTTGAAATGTGCAGATCAAGCCCTTTCATATGATATGTCACTTGACCTAGTAACCCCACTTTAAAATTTTGGACCCACACTCCGGCCCCTTTTGCAATGAAAATAAAAATATTTTTGCATTGCATTTGCAATAAAGTTTAACAAACATTCTTTATAACTGTTCCAAATTTCAAGTCGATAGCATGAGTAGTTGCTGAAATAAGCAGGTGTGACAGACAGACAGACAGACAGACAGACAGACAGACAGACAGACAGACAGACAGACAGAAACAGACAGACATACAGACAGACACAGACAGACAGACGAAGTCGCACCATAAGGGTTCCTTTTTTACCATTTTAGTACGGAACCCTAAAAAATCAAATTGATAGATTTAAATCATAAGTCTTCACTTCATTAAGCTTGAAATCACAGCTTCGGTGATACCTATTAAAATTTTTGGACGGACCAAGATCATTGCTCGCGAGTGTGGTACAGCCCCGCGTACAGCATTTAGCTGAATGATCAAAAAGCCAGTAGCAACCTACAATTACACATTGTCAAAGCAAGTAATAACGTCATAATTACACACATCTCACCAAGAGCACAACTCCTCGTCCTTCCACGTATCTCAGTCTAGGTTCCCCCCGTTCCGCAACCCCGCCTTGGTCTCCGGGGGCACCTGCTTCCGGAAGCAGTCGTCTAAGAAGGCGGACATGGTGCGGTACAGGTGACGCTTCACCCCTTCCAGGCTGTGGCCTTCGTCGGGGTAGATCTGGGGGAGAAAGTAGTAGTAATGGAGTTTGTTCGATTGTGACGAGAATCTGGAGATATCAAATAGGTGACAAACTGACAACGTTATGGCTGTGTCCCCAATAGGCAAACTGTGAGCGGCCGCCTGAGACTGCGCTAACAGTTTGCAGTAGGCAAACTGTTAGCGCAAACTAGAAAACTGTGGACACTCCATTTCAAATATGGAAGGGCGTACTAAACCGATACACCGCAAACTCAGTCAGACGCTAACAGTTTGCCTATTGGGGACATAGCCTATGAGGCCTACGATAGAGAAGTAACCTAATCGTCAAGAGGATGCCAGCGTCCTCTAACAATATAATTTTGATTGCGTCCACCTTAAGTTGTTTAATAGCTGGATTGATGTATGTTGTTAACTTTTTAGAATACACTTGTTCGGTCACTATATCCTGTTAGGATTTTATCATTGAAGATGACACTATACTTTATTTTATTTTTTTCAATTATAAGAACTGTATCCTTAACATCTTCACCAGGATACAATACTTACGTCTTCGTTCATAGCATTTTTTAAACTTATGTTTTATATTCTGAAACAATTTGTTTGTGGTGCTTTTACTACTTTCATTGTAGTTGTCATCAATATCAAGTCTCTTACCTGTTGTCGGAACATGCTCCCCTGGTCCGCCAGCGCCCTCGCGAGCGCCATACTTTGCTGCACATGTACATTGGTATCTGCAGTCCCGTGGACCAATAGCAGCATCTTATCGTGCAACGCCGCCGCCTTTTTCGTGACGTCAGCATCCGCATAGCCGCGGTAGTTGCCCGTCGCGTTTGGGAAGCCCATGTAGCGTTCCGCGTAGGCTGATGCTGTTGATTTCAAGAACGTGTTGAAAAAGCCTCAAAAATTATGGGAAATTAAACACATTTGATCGTAAATGTCTGTCAGGTAATTCAGAATGCTCATATTGACTAAGATCTGGATGACAGAAAACAGAAATAAAAAAAAAAAGTTTAAACACACCTAGGTAATTACATAATTGTTCTATGTAAAAATGTTTCATTTTCCAAGAGTAAAAAAATATTTATTAGTGTTAATTATGTATATAAAGACCAATAACTTTTATGCGTAGTAATAAGCTGTTAATATGAGTTGGTTAATAAATAAATAAGTTTCTTCAGCCACCAACATGTTGACAACATCATGTGCTAAGTCAAGATATTTAATTTGTTTATCTTTCTCGGCTTTCACGAGTTAACGTCATGAGGAACAGCGCTATCAACAATAATTAACATAATTATTATTGTTTCTAAAACAATGGCAAAGTAATTAGCCCTGAACTTCTAACTACTATCAAACATTTCCCTTTAAAACAAAGCTCACAAATTCAAGTAGATTACGCAAGCATCGCCTGTCATGGCACTCTCATTAAAATAACATTAAGGCCCATTAGAATCGTCTGAATTACTGTATTTATACCAATTACAAACGTCCTTCGATTGTTGTCCCAGTTCCTTTGTAGTCTGGTTCGACATGAAGGTATTTTGCGGTTGATTTGTTAGTGAGAGACAAAGTGCTTTCTAGTGTAAAGATTTTGTCTTGGAAATATCTGTGGTCTGCTTCATTGGTCTAGTCCATGGTTTCTTAAACTTTTTGTAGTCGCGGACCACTTTATTCGGTTTTTATTAACTAGGATTGTAATCTAATATATAAAAATAAGTCGGGTTTTCCTTCCTGACGCTAACTCCAGAACGGACGAACCGATTTCCACGGTTTTGCATTCGTTGGAAAGGTCTCAAGCTTCGCGAGGTTTATAGCAAAGAAAATTCAGGAAAATTTCAACAGAAAAGCGGGAAAATCTGGTGGCGAAACGGAGTTCGCCGGGTTTTCTAGTTATCTTAATAAATGATGTTAGGCAGACTAGCTATGGACACCTCAGGGTTTCATAGATCCCAGGAAACCCTGGTCTAGTGCATGTATCTGTAGTGTATTTAAATATGTTGATGTTTTTAGATCATCAAATTGCGAACCCTTGAGGGTTTACGTACTCCACTTAAATAAACCGTGCCCTATACATTACTCACCGTAGTACCGCCAGCGCACGATGGGCGTGAGCGCGATGCCGCAATGGAACACGTTCACCGTGCTAGCTAGCGCCAGCGCCGCCAGGAACCCGCCGTGCGCGCGGCCCCACACTGCCACGCGACGAGAATCTATGAAGTGGAGCGAGTCGCGGAGGTACCTGGTGATAAATTAAGGTTAATGATTGGTTTATGTATATTGTAACCTCTTTTTAATAGCCTGGCCATATTTAAAATGTTTAGTTCCCAATTTCTGAATCTTGCATTGATGGACGCACACTTGTTCGTACCGTACGCGGTGCAGTCGTCGCAGTCATCACTTTTATTGACGGCCTCGTACACCTGTCCGCGCCACAGTCGCAGCACGAACAACATCGAATTGCTTTCATTCAGTTTCTTATTGCTCACAGCGTTCGCTGCGGGCGCATTGAGAACGCTCCGATGACGTCATCAGCTGCGGCTGGAAGAATTTGGCCGCTCGGGTCTGCGGTGCGTACGGTGCGAAAAAGTGTGCGAGGTTACATAGACCTTCAATACAAAGAACGGTGCGTACGGAGTCGATTGGTGTGCGTTCACCTTACTTAATGATGCAATCTTAATTTCCAGAGCTTATCTGCCTCAGTCACATCTAAAAGGAATAAGATTACACTCGCTGCTAAATCGGTCCATCCCTTAGGAGCTACGAAGCAACAGACAGACATAGGCGTCAAACATAATACCCTCGTTTCTCAAAGTTATGGGCTAAAAAAAAGTAACTTACTCAGCGACTTCCAACTGATCCTGTAGCTCAACAGTGCCTAGCCGGCGATGTAACGTGTGGTGTGCACCGAGCCCCCTGCCCCCGGCGCCCCGCGCGTCCACTGAGGCGAGGATAGCCCCCGCACCGGCGGCCAGCGAGCCCCAGTCTAGGGACCAGCGCTCTGTGACTAGCTGTGTTCCTGGTGCCCCGTGGCTGTTGGGGAAGAAATAAATGAAAATGTAATACTAGGAGAGCAGAAATGTGTAGGAGTGGGAACATTTAACAAAGCGCTGAGGTAGTTGGCATATAAGAAAAGAGGGCTATCTATTGTGACTGTGTTCCTGCCGTTCCTGGTGCCCCGTGGCTGTTAAAGAACAAATAAATGAAAATGTAGTAACTAGGAGAGCAGAAAAGTGTAGGAGTGGCAACATTCAACAAAGCGCTGAGATAGTTGGCATAAAAGTAAAGAGGGCTATCTGCAGACTGTACCTGACATTATTAGAGGTAAATACAACTAATTAAATAATTTTAAATAAATAAGCCCCAGTCTAGAGACCAGCTCTCTGTGACTAACTGTGTTCCTGGTGCCTCGTGGCTGTTGGAGAAGAAACAAATGAATATCAGGGCCCTTTTTTCCACTGGGCAAGTGCCCAGGGCCACGTGTTCGATGTGCCCCGGTTTGCCCTCAAAAAAATTCTTTGTAGCCGCCGTTCCACTCTACGCATTATTAGTACCCGATTCAATGACAAAATGATTGATTTGATGTAGTGATATCTGAGAAGTTGTCGCTGTTAGCTGTCTATATATGTAGGTAGTAATTCGATGTTGTCAGCACTCATGTCTTCTTGATGAATAAAACTTTTTCTTTTATTTGATTTATTACAGTCTCGCTTGCGCAGCGTTCCGATGCGGACGCGTTTACGTATTCTTTATATCGATTAGCGCGGCGCAGGCTGTCGCTCGTAAATATTCGCCATGAGTAACCAACTTGTGGTGAATGAGCTGCTGGCGTTCCTGCAGCAGAAGCTGGATGTGATGGACGAGGTTTCAGCTATCCAGATCTGCGCAACGAACTTCAGCGAGGACGACATAGCTGCTGCCAAGCTGTTGTTGTTCAGTGTGCTGGACAAGCGCAACCAGATGGTGTCCCACCGGCGTGATGGGACTAAGAAAAGCCTGCAAGAGGTCATCACGCTGTTCAAGGAGACCGACCCTGACGACGTGCCGACGTTTGTGGCGAAGGAGCTACATAAGCTGCCTCCCGTCACTTTCGACCACGTCGATGTTACAAGCCTTCTGAAGGACATTGTCTTTCTGAAGGCCAGCCTCGCGGATGTGCAAACGAAGTTGGATGCATCCCAGAACACCGTCGCCGATTTGCGCAAAGAAGTAAGCGAGTTGCGCAATAGTGTGGCGGTAACTAGGTCACCAGCCGATGCGTCCAACGTAAACACGCGTCGTGGAGCCGCCCTCGATACATCGGCATCGTCGTGGAATTCCGCGTCAGCAGTTTCGTCGCCAGCGCATCCGTCGATTGCTGAGCTTGCAGCGCGCCCCGCCTGCGCGCCCCGCAGCCCCGCGCCCGTCACCTCGGCTCCTCCGTGCATCGCCGCCCCCGCCCCTCGCCCCGTCCCGCAGCGAGTGCCTGCAACGCCAGCGAAACCTCTACGCGGGGATTTCGCTAGCGTCACCGCGCGCGCCACTGGCGCTCCAAACATGAAGCCTGTGCCACAAAAGGCGCCGAACAGGGCTGATGATGATGGTTTCGAGACGGTGCAAAGGAGGAAGCGCCGATCGCGGAACAACAAGAACCGCTGCGGCAAAGCCCCTACGGAGCCCAACGCGAGTATGCGTGCCGCGAAGCCGAACACGCCGGTGTATATCTCCCGCCTGCACTACAACACTAAGGCGGAGGATATTATCGAGTACGTGCGCCAAAAGACGAGGTACACACCGAGGGTGCAGCTGCTGGAGTCGCGCCGCAACGTCAACTTTAAGGCGTTCGTGGTGCGAGTACCGAATTGTTTACTGCCCCTCGTCATGGAAGAAGACTTTTGGCCGCAGGACGTGGTGTTCCGTCGCTTCCGCGGACAAGTGCCACCGGAGAGCACAAAGACATAGTGCGAAGTGAAGTGCTACTAACATAGTCCTAAGCCCTATTTACTAACACAATATGTTGATATAAGTATGTATGTTAGTCTTTAAGGTATTTATGATATGGGTCTTTGATACCCGAAATAAATGATTTATTATTATTATATTATTATTATTATTAGTCCTTTAGAAGCAGTTAGGCTGATCTATAGCTAAAGTACACGAGAATTTTGATTTGAAAATCACAATAGAGAATGATAAAATATTCATACTGTTTGAAGACAGTAACGACAGTAATAAATCTCTCTATAAATGTCTGTTATTACTTATAAGGAATGTTAAGCATCAGATATATTTTCAGGCTTTTGTCCCAATGATTTGTGAGACCTCAGACCATTACGAGCCTTATTGCTTTTCTAACAATGACTGTAATGGCGCGACTATCGGCACGACTAGACTAACAGTCTTGTAAAAAGTAAGTGCGGTTGTATTTTACTTTACGTCTCTTTCGGTGGAAGAATTCGAATATTTTACCAGTTTTGTGATTTTCTGATCTTCGGATTTGGTCGAAGTGTTCGATAACTGTCGTGATTCTTTATTTTATAGGATGATAGGCACTCGTTATGGTTATTATAACAAAATCTATTATGGCCGACGGAATAATCCGATGCCAGTGGTTCCAAACATGTATCAAGTATGTGCTGTCGTCATGCAGATTCGTATATTAATTAATTAGCTTCAAATTATTTATTTTCAGTTGTTTCAATGCCGTTTTCAATAGTGATTACGAGAGAGGGTATCTCAGATGCAGTATGTGCAGTACCAGTTGTGCATTTTGAAACTGAAAAGTATCAGTTGTGCATTTTGAAACTGAGATGACGTGGTATTTTGTTCTTGAGAAGTATTACAATCTGGTTGAACATTTGATGTTGTATTTCTAGTGGTTGATGAGCCAGATTGAATTCAAACTGGACCTGCAGATGTCGAAGTTCCATGATTCTGCTCCTTTTCTTTAACTGCACGGAGTCGTCGGTAATAACTAGTTGTATGTCTAAAAGGTTTACTCATACTGTTAATTGTTGACTCACTCAGTTATCAGATGAAATGTTTGAGTAACACTGAACTTTTTTAATAGGAATCGAATATTCTAGAACTGTGTACTAGTTTCGACTATGTTACAAAACCAAGTTAATTAAGGTGCACATTTACTTGTAACTATTTATACACAAAGTTTAGTAACATACTAGGAAAAAAAAAGTAGTCACAGTGTAAGCACTTTTGGATAGTTTTGTTCTTGATATCATAACGTAGTAACAAGGTGGATATATTTACGAAACATTGTTACCAAAAGTTAGTCTGACACATTTCAGTCGCGAAGTGTATACTCTGTTACAATATTTTGAGGCTAAACCTCACGCAGACACAAAGCGTAGTAACAATTACGACATTGCAACCAGTCGATTATTTTGTTACCGAAATTTTAGTCACCACGACCGGATTTGGTTGTATGGGGTCTGTCTGTTCGATACAAATTTTGAAATTCATTTTTGAAACACTTGCTGGCATTCGACTATGCTGAAAATTTGTATAATTGGTACCTATGTAATTTGAATGACAACGCAATAATATGGACTAAAAATATTTTTTTTTTTTTAATAAACCACGTAGCTAACTAGCTATTTAAAACAGACTAAAAAGTATAAAATAATTTCTAATGAAATGAAAAACGTGGGGTGCATGCAATAGATAAATAGTAAGATGCGCCCCATGTTGTCATTAAAGTTTAGTTATGCTGTACACTGTACAGTTGCAAAAGTGTCAAACTCCATTTTCTATAGGACCATCTACAAATTTTTATTTTTTTTATTCTATGATAGGCTTGCGCTTGACCGCCATCTCGCCTGATGTTAAGCGATGATGCGGTTTACGATGGAGCACGCTTGCCTAGAAGAAACCGATTCACTCGTGACTTGAAGATACCCAGATAGTAACTGTTGGGAAACACCCACTCCGGCAGCGCATTCCACTGCTTGGCGGTTTTCACAATGAAAATGGAATCAAAGCGCTTTGTTCAGGTTCTTGGTATATCTACCATGAACCGATGGCGCCTTGTGGTGCTTCTGGCCGTCCGATAGAAGAAAGGGCAGGAGGGAATTAGATCATGCAGATCTGAAGCACACTGCGCCGATGCTCAAGACTTTGGAGCTTGGTCTGAACAAGGGAGTCGTTGTTGATGAGCTTCTTGGCACGCTTCTCAATAGACTCTAACGCCTCAAGCTGATACTTTGCTGTGCCATCCCAAAGGTGCGAGCAGTACTATTATAATTAAGAGTAGATACGCTCTCTATAGAGCGTAGCCTAGTCGGCTTGATGGATTTCAGTGTAATTATGAGGTGTCGTTAGATTAGTTTTCATTGTATCACGCACGCGTTGGCTCTTTAGTTTTTTTGTAACGGAGTACGTTAATTCGGCTTGCAGCAGGAGTTGACTGGCAGAAATCGTCACGAATGGAAAAAAGCATTATGCCTCCTACAAAATAACGTGTGCGGTAAGGGGACCGGAGCTATTTTTTTAATGTTGATTTTCTATAACGAAGCTAAAAATGATACTTACACTTTCAGCACTAGAGGGTACTTCGTGACCTCGTCTTCTCTTAACCCAGGTGGTAGAAGCAGCCGCACCCTCGCTGCATGGCCGCTGGATAGCTGCACCGAGAACGTCCGGGGGGTCGGCAGAGCTATGGTTGATAGCCTTTCCTGTTACAAAGGAAACGTACAGGTTATGAATGAAGAAACGAATCATAATACGCCTAGCCTTTTCCCTAATTAAATTGGAGTCGGCTTCCTGTCTAACTAGTTGCGGCTGAATATCAATATTTTACTTGGAGCGACTGCCATCTGACCTCCACAACCCAATTAATGGGGAATACCGGTATTCGAAAGTTAGACCAGTTGGCAGACTTTCGGGTGTCTGACCAGTAACGACTGTCATAGATATTCATATGGCAACCGGGACCGACTGTTTCACGTGCTCTCCGAGGCACGGAGGGGTATCGATGTGTAAAGAATGGTCACTCAACCGTGGACAGCCTGCGGTTAGCGCAACTTGGTTAAGTTGCGTTAACCGTAGTCAGTCGTCAGTCGCGCGGTTTCCTCTCCTTCCGTCTGGTGCAGGTGCTGTCTGGACTGTCTGTTTCGGATCGTACCTGCACCGAATCGGACGGGAGGAGACGCCGCCGTGCCACGACTGTAGCGCGGCGGAGGACACGGCGCAGCACACCCTCGAGGTGTGCCCGTCGTGGTCGGGGCCGCGCCGCAGTCTCACCGCGGTGGTCGGCCCGGACCTCTCGCTCCCCGGCGTGGTTAACGCCATGGTGAGGGACGAGAGGTCCTGGGCGGCAGTCGCCGCCTTCTGCGAGCACGTCATGTCGCAGAAGGAGGCGGCGGAGCGCGCGCGTGAGGACGACCCTCACGCGGCGCTGCTCCGAAGGCGGAGGGGGGGTCGGAGAAGGCGTCAGTTTGACAGGCATCTCCGACTCCTCCCAGGTGGAGGCCAGCAGGCAACGGGTGCGGGGGCACCCTTGCCTGTATTGCACAGGCCTCCACTAGTGCCGGACGGGGGTGGCCAAGTGTTTCCGGCCACTCCCATAGCCCCCCAGTCTGGGGGGCATGCGGGGCTCGCCAGCTAGGCGGGCATGCGCTGGGAGAGTTGTGGACGTCAAGGCTGTGCCGGTTCCCCATGACTCTCCCATCACGGCGATGCGGGAACACCGCTGAGTTTTAGTGGGTATACTGTCGTTCGGACAGGAGTCCCACATACCCCGTCTCGTCCCCCACGAGCGGGGATGCGTAAGTAGCATTTCTCAGCGAAAAAAAAAAAAAAAAAAAAAAAATGGTCAGTCGTCAGTAACTGCCGTGCTGATCGATCAATTAGCACGGCTGTTATTAATTAGGTAGATCGAGCTCCTCTGTTGTTGTGTCAGATACACGTTAAATATTATATCTGATACTATGTTTATATACAAATGTTTCAGTGAATACGTCGCTCTATATTCTCATTATCTTTTCTCTTATATTTCCCCAATTACAAAGACCACTCATATGACCTAAAGATTCTTGCTATTGTGCGCATCGTTTGTGACTTAGATAACATTTATTACTTCGCAAACTGTAAGGTCCAAACTGCACTCTAGACAGGCGAAATTATGTAGCTTAGCTCCAGTGGCAGATCCAGAAATTATTTGGGAGGGGGCTTAGGGGTCCCAGATATTATTTTGGGAGTGTAGGAAATAAAAAAAAAATTACTAATATAATCCCCCTAAAATCTACCAGATTTTAGGGGGAGGGCTTCAGCCTAGCCCTCCTCTGGATCTGATACTGCTTAGCTCCATTTAAAGCTACTTGTCCCATTAAAAAAAATGTGGTCGTCACGGGACGCAGATATGAAACGTCAAAACGCACAAACAAAGTAGGAGAGGGGCGGTGGAGAGGGAGACATGACGGCATAAGAGAGCGTCATGCCGTTTGCCGTCACGGCATACGAGTTGGTTACCTCCAAGGCTAGACATTTCACATAAAAACAACAAAGACAAAAGGTTTAGTCATGGATCCGTTGTAAAAGCCGACGATTATACCGGATAATAGCTAAGCTGGATTTTCCTCTTCGTCAATTTCTACCGTCTCTATTTTATGCTAGTATTAGTTTTGCGCCCCCGCGGCTTTGCTTAAAGAGATGAATTTAGAAAAATAATGAAACACGTGTTATTTTATTTCTTTTGAGGAATAAACATCGTGCATCGTAACTTTAAAAAAAATATGTATCTTCATACAAAGTTTAGCACCCCTGTTGTGTTTACCCCTTTAGGGATAGAATTAAAAAAAATCCTGCACCTCTAGGGTAGGTACTCCAAGTTTCGTTGTTAAGGATAACTGCCGAACGCATTTTGATAAAATTAGGTGTTGAAATAGCTTGAACCCTGGGGAAAGTCATTGAATACTTTTATCCGGGTACATAAGGCGACGTACACACTACCGCTCCACGTGATGGGGGGCACGGGGCCCCGGGTATATAGCGTTGTATGCAAACAGCTTAGTTTGTGTACGCCTACCTAGCATAACATAACGTAGGTATAACATATCCTAGGATAATAACACTATAAAATATCTTAGGATATGTTATATGTACCTATAGTGATCTCTTGGGCAACAGTTAGCAAATAAATAAAGCTTACCTTCACAATAGTGTTATTCTCCAAATGAGCCACCAATCGTGGATCAGGCAGAGCAGTCTTGTGCAGGCTGAAGGTGGGTACTCCAGGACCCAAGCACTCCAGCACGAAGTACGCTGATGATGGACTGAAGTGCGCCTCGTGGTACAGGCACGGCAGGTTCTGAGGCAGGCCATCTGGGGGGGATGGGATAAAAAGTAAAAAGACTCTCGGACGGCGTTGATGTACTGTTGTCTTTGTTCTTTGTAATCATGATTGCTCACGTACATTGGCAATAACAGGATTTTTATTAGCGCTAGTTAAGTATATGGAAAATGGGTGTAAGTATGTAATTTTTGGCAACATTTTGGTACATTTTGATGCATGCGTTGGGCCATGTAGGTATCCCAGAGCATTATGCATGGGTTTCTCACTAAACAGTGTTATCTGAAAGTTTTGTAACAGAACAAATATTTTGTGTATCCTTAGGACTTGTGTTTGGCAACAACCCTCGGTATGATATAGATCAGGGGTGGCCAATTTGATTCGATTCTGTTTACTGACTAGACTCTGTGCGATCTACAAATTATAAAATCAGTACCTCTTCATTCAAATTAACATCGAATCGTATTTTAACTTATAGTTTTCTTTGCCTTGCCACGATCGACCGATCGATCAGGCTCTAGTGCTAATGGTCGATTAGTCCATTAATCAAGTGATAAAAAGGTTTTCCTCTAGGGGAAGGTTAAAGTAATTCTGTTTACAAAGACATATTTAATTTAAACTAATAATATGTTCTCTTACCAGGGTACTTCTTCTTCTTCTTCTTGCTGGGCGACGGCGAGGTGGCCGGCAGCTCTTCATCCCAGTCGCCGTCCCCCCACGTGCTGTCTCCTGACGACGCCAGGTTGCCGTAGTACTCCAGGTTTATTGAGGGGGATGGCTGGATGGAGATTATGTTATTATTTTTAATGTGCTTTTACAATTTTGTCGAATAAAATGGATATTTTGAATGGTTAATATTAAACTTAGATACAACACAGAAATCTTGATGTTTTGTGCCATGACGCCACATCAGTAGGTAGATTACACGAAGCAAAGGCAGGTTGCTAGTTCAGAAATAAAATTCTATATTCGAACATTGAATTCATACAATCAATGACTCTTATTCTTATAACAATACGTACTACTATTGTAAATCTACAGTATTCTCAATATCTGAAACCGGCGAAGCAAATATTGCTTCAATAAAGCTTGTGCCTACCTCGAATACCAAGTGTTTGCTCGTGGTATTTGTTCTCAGATCACCTTCCGTCAAGTTACTACAATTCTATTGACCACGAGAGCGGAGAAAATAATCTACAAATATATGAAACTTATTTCATGTCTTATTTTTCATATCTTAAGGAATTAGTCTGTTTTCTCAAGAGAAAACTTATTTTATTTTCGGAAGCTGTTTATTTAGGTTGTTTGTGATATTAAGGCTAGTACAGAATACAGATATTATAGCTGTGTCATCTATTCTTGACTTCGTACTTAATTACATTTGAGTCGAATTTTTTTACAAAAATCATAATATATAACTACATAACAATTATGTGCCATAGCTAGATTCTGACATAGGTACCTAGTAAAAATAAACAAATAAAGTAAAAAAAGAAGCATTACGATAACCAATCATCAAATTAATGTTATTTTATAAGGACCAAATTCACCGGCAAGACAACAGTCTGTTAAATTGGGGTAAGTAATATATGGTATAATTACAAAATCTCTAATATTTACAAGATATAACAACTGAATCTATAATTTTATTTGATATAATGATCAGTTAATATAATTTTTATATTATAATTTTTTGTAAGCATAACATGCATTGAATATAAAATCGTTTGATATACCACTCAAAAGACATAAAACCTATTTAGTCTAAAAGTATGCAAGCAAGTTTGCAGCATGCAAGCAAGCATGCAGCATGCAAGCAAGCATGCAGCATGCAAGCAAGCATGCAGCATGCAAGCAAACATGCAGCATGCAAACAAACATGCAACATGCAGCAGGCATGGTTTCTGTCACGGCTCCGGCGCTGCGGGGCTCTGGCGGTCCCACGCGAGCTTATCGTCGCAGATGGTTTTAACACTCACCACCGCAGCTTCGGCTTGCTGGCCGGCTTCGCCGGCCAGACAGCCGCGGCGGCGGGTGTTGAAGCCACCTGCTCCTCAGCTCGCGGGCCGCCTCGCCTTTCCGCGCCTACGCGAATTTAAATTACACTCTAGGGGTAGGGCAGACAAGACTACGTGGAGTCGGTTTTGCAGCGATTCGTTTCTGTCACTAATTTTTGTAGCACATCATATTGATTTTAATTTTCGACATTTAAATGTGTACCCAACCATAATTATGGTATCAATATATATTTTAAACGATATACCTAATGATTTTCGATTAAATAAACGTTATATCCAATAACGTTATACGAAATAAGTTTTAGAGTTAAATTGAAAACCGCTTTCTTTCTTCATCTTTTTCTATACAAAAAGACGGCCGTTTTCAACTTATCTGACTGTTAAGTTGTCGGTGAACTTGGCCCTTACTTTAATGGATTTCTGTGGTTTAATGTTCCACATTCATGCATTTTCCGTCTCCCGGACTCTTAATAATAAGCGGGACACAGCTACATTATCCAATATGCAGCCAACCTATAGCTATGCGTATAAGACATAAGTAGGTACTGTGCACTGTTTGATATAATTATCTTGATTCTATGTGTCACCGATGTAGCACAAATGTTCGTAAAGGCGCACCTACTTACAATATTTTGGCGTTGAGCCACTACGAATCGAAATAAATAGTCAAACGTTTAAACCATTTAATAACGATCATGTAGACATAATAACGAAACTATTTAAATACGAAAGTTACGTGCAATTTATTTTTACTGCTCTAATACGCAGGCACTTCAGAATTTCACGAATGTGCAGTCGTTTATGAAAACTACATACATATTATTAATAACGTTATAAAGAATTCGCGGGCAATGTGCTAGTTTTAAAATATACAGCGATACAGATACTTCGACTGGCCATACGCACAAATTTCAGGCCATGAGTCAAGTTATATTGTCCGTATTGTAACACTGTTTGCTACTTTTTTACAATTAAACTGCTGAACCGATTTTGATGAAATTTGATATAAAGATAGCTTGAACCACGAAGCCTGCTTTAATGAGTTGCTTTTAAGGTATTTTTATGAGCGGGCATGCGCCACTCGCGACAGCTACAAACGCCGCCACCTGAAGCTGAAGCGCGCCACGTCACTTGTGGACAGTGGTCGGCATGACATAAGTTATTATACCTACCTACAAGTTGTATTGTGTCGGCGGTAACGGCGTTTGTGGCTGTCGCGAGTGCCCGTGTGCGGCGAATTCACATAAAATGTATGAAAACTGTAGTCCACAGCTTGGTGGCGGCGTTTTGTGGCTGTTGCCAGTAGTAGCCTCTGTGCGGCGAAGCTTGATCAGGCGTCTACGTATGTACATTAGACTTATTGCGAATTGTGAAGCCGGGTCTTGATCATCTGCGCCTCCGATAATACTCTTTGCAAGCGCTGCTGCCCTGGTACCTATTATTGTATATTTTGGGGTGTGACGTACGACAGTACCTACTGACTATGATAGTTATTCCAGCCGGACTATACTCCTTGTAGGCGTTAATGCCCTGGTATATTAATGTAAGTATAATTATCCCACTTACTTATAAACGATGATTAAATTAAATAGCTCTTATGTCAATTGCCATCTCTATTCATTGGCATAGAAATGACAAGAATAGTTTTATATCAGTGGTTAAAGTTAAGACGCGTCTTTAAGTAAGGGGGCATAATTATGTTTTGGTATGTAGGTACCTGAGGTAGGTACTAACCTGTGAGTTACACGTGACACAGTATGGTAATTTCTGCGGGGAGCCCGGCCTCGGCGCCTCGGACGATACTCTGTATAAGTGCTGCTGCCCTGGTTTGCCTTCTGGTATGCCCAAGTAGTAGCTGAAAATACACTTACATTATTAGGGGCTAAACTCTAGAATTTTTACTTATACATTAAGTAATTACAAGTCGTCGGAAATATCCGCGGACCTGGCTTGATGACACAAACAGAGCAACAATACACAATTAACAATAATGCGATTACGAAAGCGAGAATAATAAATAAATAGATAAAAAAAACTAATAAATAAAATAAATAAATAAGAAAACGGGCAGAGGTGCGGAGAAGCGTATTCCAGCGAGGTTCGCAGACTAACCTAAAACATAATAAAAATTGTTGCACGAAATAAAAAAATAAGTTTTCTTGTTTTCGCAATTAGGTATTACTGGTTATAGTTAGCAACTGAAATATACGTATATGTTTAAGTAGGTAGTCCTATCGTTTAATTACTTCAAGAATTAACCAAATTCTGGGAAACACAGTCCAATTACGAAATAGTAGGTACAACCCGTACAACATACGAACGGACGGTCTGCTTTAATTGGTTTACCCTTTTGCTAAGATATTTGTATGCGAGCGGAGCTGGACCCAATTAATAGCATCTACATCAAGGCCGTAATTGGATAAGACAGTTTCAGATTTAGAGCCGATATTTGGAGGACTTGATTGTCCTATAATATGAATCTCCAATTCTGCTTTTAAATCATAAAACATTTGATAAAGAAAGAACTAAAACTAACAAAGCTATATGCTAGTTCCGTCCCCGCGCTGCAAATATTACCGTAAAAAGTATTAAAATAATTATTTTATTGACAAAATACCTTTAAAATTATTTAAAAATACCTACCTGGAATCGATTCTTCTACTGATTCTGAACAAACTACTTTCAGTTTTTGACGTTTTTGTATACGAGTATGTAGCAGGGGCAAAGGGTCAGTTTTTGTTAGAGGCAAGCCGAGCTACAAATACTCACCTGGCAACGAAAAGCTAATTAATAAAAGTAGGCAATACTGCCTGTGATATTTTTCAAAGGGAAGCCGGTAGGAATCGTATTGTAGCGCTTCGCCACTGATATGTAGGTATAATAAAATGTAGCTAGTTTAAATACTCACATATGCTGATTCGCATGATCCCAAGCTAACAGCTCCACCACATCAAAGCTCCCATGCGTGAGCGGCAGAGCCCTGGGCCCATGCGAGTTGTGTTCCGTCCTCACTATATGGCGGAACAGGCCTGCTGGGCCGTCCCTGACCGGGGCCAGGGTCACGAGAGCACCGCCACCGGCTGACCAGAGGGGGGAAGGTGCGGATTCTACCCAGCCGTCTAACCCTGAGGTTATCCTGTATACCTGGGAAAAAATGTTGTTTGTTAGATTGACTAGAATGAACGGTGCTCAGTGTAAATTATTTTTCATAGCTTTTTATTTATGACATATCCGTACTGTTTAGTTTCTATTTATGACATAGATCCGTACTGTATAGTCGTTATTTATGGCATAGAACCGTACTGTATAGTCATTATGGCATAGATCCGTACTGTATAGGTCTTAGTAAAAGCTAAAATGGTACGACAAAAGGTTTAGAACGTAAGCCAAAACAATAATATGTTAATCCAACAGTTTGCAGGCCATTATAATAATTTACGGCTTTAATATCTAACCCCTCATAAAATATTATGAACGTTTTTAAAATTGAAAAGCCACGACAATAGATAACAGAATTTAAGTACTACTACCCAAGCCATTCGCAAAAAATCCGAGCTCCAAATATTCAGAAACAATAGAAAATATATTTTTGTAAGTAGGTAAGTAGGTATTTATTCAGTAAAAATCTTCAGTTTGATTCTTGTTATGCGACTTAAAAAACGGAGTTTGTATTAATGTATGTTATGTCCGCGATTTTCTTAAAAACTACTCAATCAATTTTGATGATTTTTTCACTAACGTAATCTACATACTTAATTTCAAGGAGGCTTTTTTGCAATTCAACATTGCGTTGATCTAGTTGGCGAGCAGACGAACTTTTCAAACATAATTAAGAGCAATGTATTTTGTTGTATCAATAAAATTAAAGTAGGTTACCCGTGTGTTAAACTATTAGGCTGCTGGTCTACCATTGTTGCTTCATAAACAAACGAAATAAATCATCTCATTTCCTTTTACCAAATCAAATAAAAAATCATGTTTATAAATTGTTTCTTTAATTAATGTAGGTATTTGTTATTTACTGCTTATCTGTTCAAATAAAACCAATTTTTAAACTAGATTGAGTGTATTCTTTAAGACTTTCCTTACCTCCTGACAATACCACATGGGACTTTTGCAGACGGAGACCACGGATAGGTTCTGCATCCTGGTGAGCCATACCACGCATACTTCTGTGAGGGACACCCATTTCGCGCTCGTGAAGTAGTAGTCACTGCAATAGATGATTTAGTTATAGTCTCGGCCAGTCTGTTCTGTACCGACACGCCGCCCTCCTGATACCTCACCTCATCGCGAGAACTGCCAATTTTAAGGCGCAGATATACAACTTTTAAAGATTTTAAACTGAAGATCACGTGTAAAGGAGTAGTGTTAATGATTTGAAAAAAATATATGCTAAACTAGAGCATTTTCTTAATAATTTGATTAGAGTATATTTTGGATTACGTTTATCTATGTAGTGTAATTAATTTGTAAAGTTAGGTCTAACGCGTTCATTAAAGTGAAGATCGCGCGAAAACTATTGAGCTTATTTTTACGAAACCTTCCCCATTTGAAAGATAATTTAATAATTTAATTTAATATAGATAGATAATTTAATTTAAGTTAGAATGTTTTATTTTTAAATCAAATATTCGTTACTAAAAAGTAATAATACGTGTAATTCGGCACAGCGCGCTCCTTGATAGGCGAGTCGTATTGCTCAGTGGAAGTACGTCGCGTTGCGTGAGCTCAGCGCAGAACACTCAAGCTATACCACCCAAATCACTCAAGGCCGCTGACACTTAGTAGCGCCTTAACGGAGAATGTCACCGTGACATTCTCCCTCGAACGTTCGCAAACAAATTGGCAGTTCACGCGGTGATTTCACGCGGCGAGTCGCTACGGAATAGACAGGCAGATCATAAAAACATGGGAGATGTGCCAAGGCGTAAAAGCTTGACGCTTTAGTATGGTCAATGTGATCATGTTGCCGACGCACCGAACGCAATCGATGATTTATATACAGTGTTTTAGTTTAGTGTGAGTGACTAACTAACTGATGCAGAAATTAAAAGAACATAAAGGAAATGGCAATAGAGCATGGAAATGGCAATACAAAATAAGCCTACTCAGACCATACATAAGAAGTTTTTGTCGACTCTAGGTTTTTTATAGCCTTTCAAATGATAAAAGTCTTTGATAAAAGAAAGCTTGTTTAAATAGTTGGCTGTATTCGATCACAACCCGTTTGCGGTCACCGACTCATATTAATTGTAATTCGGTTGGCCGTATTCGGCTCATCATCTGCCTAGCCTTTTCCCAAATTATATTGGGGTCGGCATCCTGTCTAACTAGTTTTGGCTGAATATCAATATTTTACGTGGAGCGACTGCCATCTCCACAACCCAATTAATGGGTAATACCGGTATTCGAATGTTAGACCAGGGAGGTGATTCTCGCTTTGTGCGATAAATCAGTGATATGATCAATATCGTATCATGTAGATATCGCATTCGATTCGGTGGGCCGTATTCGGCTACAACCCGTTTAAATAACCACCCATCGACTTTTTGTCGCTGACTGAACTTTTACAAACTCACCTAAACCTTAACTAAGAAAGGTGTAGCACATAAAAATATTGTTGATCAACCCTCACCAAAATTCATGACCATTTACTGCAAAGAACAACAAATTCGTACCTTCGTGAAAACGGTTAATAAACAATAAAACTTATGACGATCGAGCGCTTTCCCCAGTAAGGCGGTGTACAGACGTAGCAATTTTGATCTCAGAATTTCGGCAATTGACAAACTGCAACTGAAGTAAGGCCAGGGAAATCAAATAAAGAACGTAAACAGCCGACTTTTTCTGAGTATGGTACAGGAAAGCGGTTTGCTATTCTGTCAATTCAAGGTAATTTTTGCTTGGAATGCGTTTGGAGTGGCTTTATTAAAAAAAAAATGTTATGAACCCCTAAAAGTTTAAACAAATTTTCAGGGGTTTATAACATTCTTGATCTCGTCTCGCTGGCCTTACTTTAGCTTTAATAGGACGATTTTCACATAATTTCGTGAAACTGCGTAGACATAGCAATTCTTCAGTTACAAGTCAAGTCGCAGAAGTCGTCAACCTTTTTGTTGTTGCAATTAACAACCGTTACGGAAACTCGTAAAAAGTTGGTAGTTGCTTCAACTGAAGTTGCTACGTCTGCGCACTCACAATGTAAGATCTAAAAGGTTGATTCAAATATCGAAGTTTAATAAAAGACTTGCCCACATTGTATATTTTATGGGGTTCAGCTAGTTTATCTAGCTCAGTTTATGGCTTACAGCGGCTTAAAGCAGTCTAGTGCGCTTTATAGACTTCGCTTTATATGGAAATAGGTAAACTACGCCTGTTCGGGATGAACAGGCGTAGTTTTAAATACTAACAGAAGTATAGTAGAATTAAGTCTTTCATAGTGTAACAAATAACTTTTCCTTTTTTTGGACTCATTGGCGGAATTAAGAAGACGGGGGGCGCCGAGGTTGCACGCTATTGGTTCGTCAGTCGATGCTCGTCGTCTATTCTATTGGACTATTCTCTATTACGTATTGTCAATTGTTTGTTGGACCGAAAATGTACATGCACGATCTGTGTTTAATACCAGCCATTTTTCGTTGATATCCTCGCAAGACTTCGACATGGCGCGGCACATTTACGTGTTTTTTTAGTAACATGCTTTCATGACTTTGATAAGCTACTTACCCTTCTTCAAGTATAACTTTAGGTGGCGTGAGGTGTCGAGTGCGGATGTGCTTGGGGTCCGCGATGTCGGCCACTGTGAGCGTCACCGTCGGGTTGTTGGTCCCTGGCTTTGGGTACCGCACGCTCCTGATCTCCGGGTACGTCTGGGTGGAAAGAACGAAGGTTATCTTAATACTTACATATAATTTTCAACTGTACTCTGAGTGAATTCACACGGGCCGCATTTTGTAAAATCACTCTTGATTGTTCATAACTTCATAATAATATACCTAATTGTAAGTCTAATCTCTGAAAGCTATTATAACTATAACTACACTATTGTATTAGGCAAGCCTGTGATGATAGTTGTATGTGTTGTTGTTAAATAAATAAATAAATAAATTCTTTTGTACGTGTTTGTCACTGGACTCCTCCTAAACGGCTAGACCGATTTTGATGATCGTGCAGCATGATCATGCACGTATAATCATGTCATGCAGCATGACCGTCCAGGGAGCACTTAACGGCAACATCTAGTATAAATGTCAATCGCATCAATCAATATATCGTATCAGTCAATATTAACTTTAATTACTAAAACCTAAAATTCACATTACCTTGGCAGGGTCGTCGGTGTCCAGGGCTGCCCCATACCACGGGTATTTCTGTTCATGCACCAGACTGTCGTTGAAGGTCGCATATAGCACCATGTGTCCGTCGGCTGACATCCACAACGCGGTCCGAGAGTCCAGGATTTCTTCTGTAACAAACAAACCGATTTTAATTTTTTGTTAAAAATGTAAATGTTTCTTAATATTTAAGAACCAACAACTAACCTAATAATGTGGTTGAAACCTATTTGGATCAACTTTGGAATTCGAATACGCACACGAACACTTGACGAACAAAATTTTTACTCCACATAAAACTACCCACAACTTTTTTTTTATCCTACTCTGGTGATTTGAGTACCAGGAGATTGGCTTGTTTTTTAAAAAAAGAATGATATGTGTTAGTTTAAGTACTTATCTTAAACAGCTCATGTAGCACTTATTCGCTGTTTAAGAGAATTTTAAGAGCCTTAAGTCCTAAGCACTTATTCTTATCACCAAATGTTAGTTGGTTACTTTCTTTTTTAAATATACTCCAGAGTAAGTAATAAAGTATTTACCTATAAAATATTTTTCTCAAAGTGCAATCTATACTAATATTATAAAGAGGAAAGATTTTTTTGTTTGTTTGTTTGTACCGAATAGGCTCCGAAACTACTGGACCGATTTAAAAAATTCTTTCACTAATAGAAAGCTACATTTTTTTTTTTTTTTTTTTTTTTATTAAATTATAGGCTCGCGTTTGACCGCCATCTCGCCTGTTGTTAAGTGATGATGCGGTCTACGATGGAGCACGCTTGCCTAGAAGAAACCGATTCACTCTCGACTTGAAGATACCCAGATTGTAACTGTCGGGGAACACCCACTCGGGCAGCGAATTCCATTGTTTTGCGGTTTTCACAATGAAAGTGGAATCAAAGCGCTTCGTTCGGGTTTTTGGTACATCAACCATGAACCGATGGCGCTTTTTCGTGCTTCTGGCTGTCCGATAGAAAAAAGGGCAGGAGGGAATTAGATCATGCAGATCTGTAGCACACTCTCCGAAATGTATCCGATAAAAAACCGATAGACTAGCAACCTTGCGCCTATGCTCAAGACTTTGGAGCTTAGTCTCTACAAGGGAGTCGTTGCTAATGAGCTTCTTGGCACGCTTTCTACTACTACATTATCACTAAGTAACATAGGATACTTTTTATCCCGAAAAAAATGTACAGTTCCTGTAGGACACGCGGACGAAGTCGCGGGCGAAGTGCTAGTAACAAATATACTTATGACATTTTCCACTTTTCATTTCAATCCTCAATATTTATTTTTAACTGCAAGCACTATTGAAAATGACTTTCAAATGAAATATGCGACACGTTGCGGCAATGTTTAATGCAAAAATATTTTATATTGAAGCTCTTGAATTTTATATCGAGTAACAGCTGTTTGACTATTCTGGGGGGCGATTCTCGCGGGTGATATACTGATATCGAATTCGATATATATCGCAACAAATGTCAAAATGGTAGGGATTTTGACAGTTTTTGCAATATATATCGAATTCGATATCAATATCGAACCCGCGAGAAACACCCCCCTGTAGTCTACGTGTATACTTACTAGTGATATTACCGCGAGAACAGCCAATTTGTTTGCAAACGTTCGAGGGAGAATGTCACGGTAAGATTCTTCCCCAAGCGTTCAAAGACAAAGGCAAAGACAAAGATATTATATTTATTTGCAAAAAAGACTTTGACACATAAGATTTTATCGATGATTTAGCTACGTTCACAAACAAATTGGCAGTTCTCGGGGTGATATAACGCGGTGATATCTCGCGGCGTGTCCTTACAGAATCGACTAGCAGTCACTAGCAGAATAGACAGACAGTTTATCGATCTATATCTATAAAACAGTACCATCTAAGTGGCAAACAATATTCGTGATAGACAACAGACGTATTGGTGGAAATATTCCTTGACAATCATAAAGGTGCATTAAGGAAGGGTTTTTTGATATTCCATCCCTAAAGGGGTGAAAAGGGGTGGCAAAGTTTACATGAAGAAAATAACTACAACTTTTGCAGTTGCCGGTACAATAATCATTTTTATGAAATTACTTTTTTATCAGAAACTTTCTAAGTTTCAAGTCAATCGGATGAATGCTAAACGAATGCTTATAGGACAAACAAACAAACATTCATTTTTATGTAGGTATACAGGGTTATTGGTAAAACACCAACACCCTTGCAGGAGTGTATTACTAACATCATAAACAACAACTTTTGTTCTATGACTTTATACAAAACATAATACATTTACCAAAAATAGACTCAAGTTTTTGTTGTACTACCTATCGGACACGTTTTAGATCTGTATTTTGAAGTAAATAAACACGTATCGGCCCCTGTGCGCTGGTATTCATAATAATAATTTGAATTACCTAGTACCAACACTACCAGTTTCCGAGTTTCTACGCAAATGCCAGATAATATTTTTTAATTTTAATTTTGTATGAAAAAAAAAAGAAGAATTATCAAAAGTCATAGAACAAAAGTTATTGTTTCTGATGTTAGTAATACATTCCTGCAAGGGTGTTGGTGTTTTACCAATAACCCTGTATAGATAACGATATTAATTAAGTCAGGGCTGTCCAATGCACGGCTTATATTTGTGCGGCCCGCGACGTGTTTTTGATCTACCACAAATCGGTCATTCTCAGGGGTCACATTGTTTGGTTTATTTCGGTGGAACATTTTTTTCAATTAACTGGGTCATTTCAAAGGAAATACCTGTACCAAAGATTACTGAATAGTTACTACGCCTGTACCCTCTGCTACCAATACTCTTTAAGTTGCATCTAGATTCGATATTTCCTATTAAAATGTTCTAATTAACAGAAAAAAACGTGCCACCGAAATCAACCAAATAATGGGACATCTGAGAATGACCCAAATACGATAAAACTCCTTATAATGGTATATTATTTTATTTTAATGGCATCAATTATTCAAATTAAAACTACATATGTTTATGCGGCCCTCCAATCTATTTAGTGATTCATAGTGGCCCCCGATCGTATCTGGTTTGGACAGCCCTGATCTAAGTCATCAAATGAATATGTCAGCGTGTCATGACGTCACACTCACAGCGGTGCATCGCTTCTACGTCAGTGCGTGCCGCAGCGTGCCAACGTGGCTCTTGTCATGTGTATACAGGATGATTTATATTTAGCATCAAATAAAGACATCCTTTACACATCTTACTTTAATGTCGCACGACATACCTACCTACTTACAGATATTGCGGTCATTTCGATAAAGTGTAGCACTAGGTTAGACATTATTTTGCTAATTTGTCATTTGGTAGTAGATATCTCAAATGCACGTACACTTGCATTTAATCTTATGCAACCTACGTCATTACACTAATCCCCTTACTTATAGACGCCTTAACTTTAACCACTGATTGAATAAACAACTATCTTTGTCATTCTTACGCAAAAGTATTAAAAACTCGAACTGTCAACTCTTAATGTTAACACCCTGTATACCCGCATCTAATAATACCGCACAGTGGTGCAACGGGTCGCAGTCGCTACTCGCAGTCATTGACATTAATGACTTAACCTACATACTCGTAATAATATAATTACGATGATAGATAGTCTATACTTCTACAAAGTGGCAGGTTAAACAGTGGAAATATTTTAAGGGGTCATTGTACTCATCATTATGAACAACTTTTACTATGGGACCAACGCTGAAATCGCCAAAAAAAATTCAGCTGTTCCATACATTTATGTTCACATAACTCAACAAAATGTATGGAACAGCTGATTTTTTTTTCGCAATTTCTGGGTTGGTCCCATAGTAAAAGTTGTTCATAATTATGAGTACAATGACCCCTTAAAATATTTCCACTGTTTAACCTGCCACCCTGTATAATAGTTAGCTTCGCGAGAAACGTTTTGAGTATGAATATGGATGGCTATAGTAGGGGAGACCGGGGATAGTTGACCAACGGGTAGGTAGACTAACGGCTAATAACTCGTCGACAGTACGAGTGTTACGTCATCCAGTCACATGCAATGGTCCCACTCCGCACTCCCCCCAATTGAACAAAGCACGGTATCGCGGCCGCGCGTTCTTTAGTAATGGCACGGGGTCTCATCAGGAACAAACTAACATTTGTTGAAATAACTTTTAATAGATGGCGTTATATGTATCGATTTGTTATTGAAGTTTGTGTAAAATTGAGAACAGGAAAAAATACATCATGAAAAGTATTTGTACAAATTTTGAAAAATGCTTTAAGCACGGAAAAATGTATAGCCCGAAGATAGCCCGCGCTAAATTGGTCACATTTCTTTGTATGAGATGAGGCATCTGTACGTATAGTATTATATTATTTGTGGTAATGGTGACACAATTTGTGTTTATTATACACTTAAGTAAAATTTTATTCTCTCACACTTTTCGTTTTTGTGCCTACAGATTTATTGTGAACCACTTTCTTTTTAAACCAAAAGTTTGTTTATGAGTTGTTTATCATATAGCATAGTGTTATTTTCAAGTCGGAGACACTGTTTAGGATAGTCATGTTATCGAAGATATAAAATGGTGGTTGGGGATGGTTGACTATTTTTTTTTGGGGCTGGTAGAATAATTGAATTAGTATGTTCATTCGTTCGTCTTCTATGCATTCGCACATTGTTCATCCCCAAGCCCTCTCAATAGCCCTCGTCAATATCTCCGCCGGGCAGTCCAGATCCTCCGGTGATTGTACCTCGCAAAAGCTTCCTCTGTCGCTAGCCAGTCCATGAGCTCCCAGAAAGTGTAGACCTAAACTTGTCCCAGTCACCTTCTTGGAGTTGTATTTTCGGTAGTGGTGCAGATCTCTGTTCACACCATTCCAGCTAATGACATCTAAACCTCAAAACAAATGGGTCTGAGATCTGATGAGCAAGAAGTCCGGATCCAACCTACAGTTCCGGTGATGGGGCAGAAATGTCCCAACGCGGTGGTGATGTCCACGACGCTGGAAAACAGGGTGTCACCGTCTGTGTAAATGAAGTAGCAGGGTGTGTTTCTTTTGTTAAAAGTTTTAATGTTTCGTTCGGTGACCAACTGAGCAATAGCAGCTCCTCACCTTTCCTCCGCCTCGTTACCTCACCAAAGATTCTTTGCATTGAGGCCTCCTGCAACGATAAACTTTTCCGTGTTAAGCGCATTGATCACTTGAGCGATGCAGTAGACCTGGTCTTCTATAGGACTTCCTTCCTCGAGGTACACATCAACGATACTGATACATTGGTTACCTAACTTAATATTAGCGGTGATAATGGTGTGCTTACAAGGTCTGGGTTATATCAGTTATTCTGGGCAGTCTTGGCTTTAAGCCTAGTGAGCATCCGGAACATTACCCTTGCAGTTAATGTACCTGTGCGCCTGTTACTCCCTTCGGTATTGCCTGCATGGTATGGTGGGTTTCACCACAGTAACCTCAACTGTGATCCATTACTATGCACTCTGCTGCCCAATGGGTATGGCCCAAACACTTGTAATCTTTCAATTTGACTGGTATTTTGATTAAAAGCTCAATAAACAAAGAATATATTATATTGCTCATCGCTTTCCATGCTTTTATAGAAATTACTGTATAGGTCAACTTACCCCTATGTCGTAATCAACCTACCCCAGACCCGGGGTTAGTCGACTAAGAGGCAGAGGTCTGCAAAATCCCGTAAATAACTAATATAACGTTAAGTAATCAAAAAAATATGAATTTATTATTTAGCTTAATAGTGTTCCTATCAAATATAGTGGTTATTAAATACATTAAAACACAAGAGATATATACCATTAAGTAAAAAATTGGTCAACTATCCCCGGTCTCCCCTACCTAATAGAGGAAGACTAGAAACGATGGATGGATGGATTGTAAAAAAGATGTTGCATGAATACTGTAAATCTATATACCTACAATGTACTAACTAATATTATAAAGCTGAAGAGTTTGTTTGTTTGTTTGAACGGGGTATAATCTCTGGAACTACCAGTCGGATTAGAAAAAATCTTTTTGTATATGATAGCCATATTCATGAGGAATAGTATATGCTATTTAACATCACGCTATGACCCTTAGGAGCCGAGCAACGGAGGTGAAACCGCGGGGAACAGCTAGTACTGAGATATAGATTGATAGAGATGTATAACAGTAAAAGACATACAAATTGGGATATGGGCAGAAATACACCGATTACTAAGTAAATGCATGCACATCTTCGAAAAACCTGGACCATGATCTTAAATGATATAATAAATAGACAATTTTTTTTTGTCTTTCACAAAGGTGACTTAAACATTTAAATACAATATACTTACAATACTAAAACGAATAATCCTTTTGTATCTGTACTAAGTCACCCTGTCACTCTGGTGTCACTCAGATTACCAGTCCCCCTCGGACAGTATATTTGTTAAATAAAATAACTCAATAAACCTCTGTCCTGTTATCAAACTAAAACTAAGTCGGTACCGTAATTAAAAAATAAAAAATATAAAGGAAAAAAAATATTAATTTGAGATCACCATTGAGTAATACAATATCATTTAAATATAGCAATATAACCGGCTGTAAAAGTCCAAAAATACTATTTCCGGATTCGGCATCAATTAGCAAAATATTTCCTTCTCTATACCCGAACACTGGCCCGAACAAGTCATAAAGGAACCAATAAATAATACAAACAAATCGTAACCCAATAATAATAATCAAGGCACATAAATTACGATCGCGTGGCCTCCATGAGATAATCTTTTACGGATATCCGACTGTCGATTTCACCCCCCATCTTTGATTTGGGACACACTGTTTCGAATAGCGTTGAACTAATTTATTTTTTTGAATAACGTTTTGTTTATTATTTAATTGTTCTTTGGGGTGTCTCTGAAGAGGCCTGTCTTAGTAGAAGAAGTGGTTGATGCACCTTACAGCATGTACAGCTGTTTTGACTATCATACTCCATAAGTGGTTTTGCCCTATCGCGTGTGGAGCGCAAAAAGAAAAATAAAAGGCAAAGGCGCAAAAAGAAAAAAAATAAATAAAAAGACGAATAATTTTGCAATGATTTCTTTTAATTTTCTTTTTGCGCTCCACAACAAAAACGACTTACCAATAACAAAAAATATATTTATTATATTATATATTAAATACTAAAAGATCTTAGCAGTAATATTTACTGATTTATTATTGGTAAGTGAACTGCTAAAATTAAGTTCTTGAGAACGGTTGCAAAAATTGAGTAAGGTACAATTCTTACTGCAAGCGGCACTCCGAGTGCGGCGACAATATCGCCTGTCGCCGCTGTGGTCAGTCTCTGTCGCCGGTGTCCGAATTGTACCTAAACTTTCTAGTCTGTATGTAGCACGGGTTCCTATTTAACACCATTAATAAACCGCCCTTTATCAGGTTGATTACAAACCCCATTGAGAATCAACCATTTAGATGTTAATGTACCTTCTTAGTTTATGATCCGAAGTTTTTGCCGGTATAAGTTAGAAACTTCTAGTCCAAGTTAGGGTGTAGGTACGCAGCGAATCGCCAAGTCAATTATTTATGTAAATGGTTCCTTTTGGTATAAACTTGAGTAAAAGTTGCCGTTTCTGTAACTAGGCGCTAATGTTCCCACTGCTGGGACTCAGATTGTGAGGAGTGGACCGTAGTCCACCACGCGGTCTCAGAATAGTGTTGCCGCTAGATAGTCGACTATCAATAGTCTATCGATATCTAAGGTGATACTAATCAATACTGTCGATGCTATCGATAGTTTTTCATAACTTCTCGATTATATCGATAGCTCATAAATTATAAAATTTATGAGCAGCAATTCTATCGATAGTATCGATGTCAATCAATAGTATTGTCACATTTAGAGCTATTGATGATATCGATAGTATAGCCACGGGGTTTCATCAGGAACAAAGGAACATTTGTTGAAATAACTCATAATAGATGGCGTTATACGTATCGATTTGTTATTGAAGTTTGTGTAAAATTGAGAACATGAAAATATACATCATGAAAAAAATTTTTAAAATTTTGAAAAATACTTTAAGCACGGAAAAATGTATAGCCCGAAGATAGCCCGCGCTAAATCGGTCACATTTCTTTGTATGAGATGAGGCATCTGTACGTATAGTATTATATTATCTGTGGTATAGCGGTACTATCGATAGGCCTATGGATAGTATGGCCTTTTTTAGATGAAAACTATCTATTTAGTGGAACTATCGATAATTTGCCAATAGGGATGTTAACTACTTTTTTTATTATTGTGAATCTGTAAACTATTTGAAAAAAGACAATTAACACCAAAAAAACCGATGAAACATCTACAAAATTGGCAAAGTTATAAGCGTTTTAAAATGATTTGCTGGACACGGACGGCACTACCTACTAGTGACGTAACACCACCTACGTCCGCTTCGCGCGACAAAGACGGAGCGATACTCCCTCCAAAAACTTTAAAAGCGTCTATGTTTTCCATTTTCTGATAAATTATTATTTTTGCTTTTACTTTTTTGGTTGTGCCTATTCCTTCTTTGAATAAAATAATTTATTTGTACTTTTTTAATAGTAGGCCACTACCGTATTACCTACTAGCCCAGTACAGGTTGGTGGACATCACAAGTCTTCGAGCATTTTGGTTCTAGTACATGCTAGTTTTCTCACGACGTTTTCCTTTTCCGTATTGTACGGATTTACGAGTCTATCTTTCTCTATATTTTGACTATCAGTGTACAGGGAGATTTAAATTCACCATAAAAGTACAATCTCATTCCTCCCTCTCATAAAAATACACACGCGAAAGTATCAGATGGACAATTTGTATCCCACACAATACAGTATAAAGTGACCTCATTATACCCGAGTATAATTTTACACACAGCATTGTTTAAAGAAAACTCCAGTTCCTTCGTTATACTAAAAATGCTATAAAGTTAAAACATACTGTATACGGTTAGCAAAAAAGGTGCATTGTTCGCCCTCTAACACTGCTCAGTAAATGCGAAGGCGTATAATTTCAGACGGCCATGTTTTTTACAACGCTACCTTGCGTTAGAAACTATACAGAGATGTTGTAGCGTCAGCATAAAAAGTTCCACTTGAATGGGCCGGTGTTTGCTAAAAACGAAGGTAGCGTTGCGTTGGCCAAACTAATTAATATTTGGAATTTTCTTTGAAAGCGAATACGGTCAGGGTACAATCAGTGAGAGTTCATTTGACGTTGATTGGAAGGTCGCTTTATTGCATTATCTCGTGAAAGGATATTTTTGCCGTCTTAGTTTTTTTTTTGCTTCCCAAAGTCAAAGTTTTCACTACCATTCAGATTACATTCATTGACGTCATCATGGGATTTACATCTACGAAAAGTGATATGGGTGACGTCACTGACGTCACTTTAGGGGTCAAAAAGGGGTCAAATAGACTTGTTCAGTCATGAACGTAAATGCCACAGGGCATTGACATCCATAGGGCAGCTATAAATACAACAGTTGACGATCTTCCAAAAGTTGGCATCTCATAATGTTGTAGTCAAAATAAAATAGTTAAGCGGTAGCATGCTCAACAAAGTACAGTTTTTTTTTTTACACTAGATATCTAATGAAAACGTGACTGCTGCGAAACCAAAGCTTGTATAGGTACCGGCATTAAGATGATCACAGATTGCGCATGAACATTTTCCGTCCAATAGGCAATAGACAGTTGACAATACGTAATAGAGAATAGTCGAATTAGACGACGAGCATCGACTGACGAACCAATCGCCTGCAGTCTCGGCGCCCCCCGTCTTCTTCATTCCGCCAAAGAAACCCAAAATCAGATAGTGCGCAGGTGACGTTTGTGATCAAGAATGACGCCGGGACTTATATCATTTTACAGTTATGTTCCTGTAATTGTCAAAAATGGCGGCCCAAATGACAATTACAATACTGAGTCGTGCTATTCTCTTGTTCGGGTCGGCATTAATCGGCACTGTCGGGCAGTAAAATTGAATAATGTAGATAAACGAGCAAAAGGCCACTCGGTTTAGCCGCAGTACAGCATGTAGCCGAGTCGAGCCGAACACATGACAATTCAGCGAAGGTAGATGCCGAACGGCACGAATCGGCACGAGCCGAATGAAAGCCGAATATACAGCATGTAACAAAAATCCTGTTCGATCCCAAAACGGGTGATTATACTCATCATTAGAAACAACTTTTACTATTAGACCAAGCCTGAAATCGCGAGAAAAAAATCAGCTGGTCCATATTTATGTTCACATAACTCGAGTTATGTGAACATAAATATGGAACAACTGATTTTTGTTTCGCGATTTCAGGGTTGGTTCCATAGTAAAAGTTGTTCATAATGATGAGTACAATGAGGGGTCATTATCGAAATTTTGGGATCGAACAGGGTTATTGTTGCTTGCTGTATGTACTCGTAGTAATTGCTTTGGGTCGGCTTTGTTATTCAACAAATACTGCTGAATCGAATGTGACTCGAGTACGCCAGACTTACGAATACAAACGGTTGAAACAACCCACCCTAATCTGTACTAAATGATCTGCCCAGTCGCCATTTTATTCAAAAGCTTCCAAATTTAAATTTGACATTATGTGGAGAACCTTCGTTAAATTAATAAAACGTTTCCATGAGTTTGCCGACGGTCCCGGTCTCGCAAAGGTCAGCTCTGTTTACTTTGCTCTGAGCTACCTCGCATGGTAGGTGTACCACAAACATTGCTAAAAACGTACATCTTTGAGGTTATATTTAGCATGGTAGAGGGAAGTAATTTATTTATTTACCATATACTAGGTGTTGCCCGCGACTTCGTCGAAAAATTGATGAAAAATATTCTATGCGCTTTTTCAGGTCTCAGGCTACCTCTTTGTCAAATAGCATCCAAATCCGTATAAACTTTGGTATTTATAAATATTTATATTATACTATTATCTAGGTATCGAAGAAATTTGCTCAATGTAGTAATAAAAACATGTAATAAAAAATAAAAATCATAGCATCAATAGGCCTAAATTCTTACTAAAGGCTTGATGTCTAAAGTAAACATAATCGGATAAGTTCGTGTCGGACCACGCGCAGTTCGGTTTCGTAGTTAGTGTGGCTTATGCGTGCTAAAATGCTTAGACTAGGCCTTACATGCAGAAGAATTAAGCAAAAGAAAATTTTTACCAATTTGAATAAATATGTCAAAATTCTAATTTTGTGACACATACATACAGACATGATAAACTATAAGGTTTCTTCCATTGTCTACAGTACCCTAAAAAAGGCCAGGGGGGTGATTCTCGCGAGTTCGATATTGATAATGAATTCGATATATTGCAACAACTGTCAAAATCCCTACCATTTTGACATTTGTTGCAATATGTATCGAATTCGATATCAATATATCGCCCGCGAGAATCACCCAGGCTTGCATATAAAAATGTCCCGTGGAATAAAACATGAACGTTGGGGCCAGACTTAAAACATGCGTAGTCTAATGGCTAGCTACGAATAAATAAACCCATTAAGTGTTCACTTTGTGCCACAGATGTGACCGAGCTTGGCATAAAAATGTCCCACAAAATAAAACGTTCCTTCCTGGCAATACATTAGGCTTTCTAAAAGTAAAGTCAACAAAAGAGTATGCATGCAGAAAATAAATAACTTTGCATAATGCGCTAATATTCTTGTTTTGGCGTAGGCTATTTAGCATACTCATAACCTGGGTTAAACGTAATTATATAGCTATCGGTAGTTTGCAATGGCATCGTTAACTATGTCGAGACTGCAGGCCCTGTATACAGGGTTAGGTTCAACGAGGGAAAAACTGAAGGTTCAGTATTTGATACTAGTTCGAATAACTGAGGGGCCAATCTTGAAATCACGAAAAATAAATCAGCTGTTCCAAACAAAAATATCCATAGATGGTGACATGTTATCGATGTCCTTCTAACTGCAAAGTTAGAGGCAATGAGTTGGAGTCTGTAATTAGTCTCCGATAGATGTCAACAACGCTCTTAGGAGGCGTAATAAAGGGATTTTAAATGTCAACTGATTTAGGCGAGACACGTAGCTCAGTTGGTAAGAGCGATGACACGGTGAGACAGAGGTCGCGGATTCAAACCCCGCCTATGTCAGTTGTTTCAGAAAATCTCTAATACATATATTTAACAACACAAGAATAGAATAGAATAGTTGATTTGTTTTACGTGAATTCAAAATTGGTTCCGTAGTTAATCAAACTGGTATCGAATACTGAATTCTCTTCTACAATACGTCCTTCCTTATTAAACCTGTGTTTATTTTATGCTTTAGATGTAGAATGAACATAACAAGCTTGCATTTAAAAAAAAATACAGAAAATATAGGGGCCTTTCAAAAGTACCCCTAAACTAATGGCCAGCTCTAAATAAATTGGATTACTTTTTACCAAACAAAAGCCAGGCTTGCAAAAAAAAAGTCCCGTGTAATAAAACCTTCCTGGCTGTACGGCAGGTTTTCTAAGAGTAGTCTAAAGGTCAGCTCAGTTAAGGCGGATGCACACTTGTACATACTTCGAAAACATTTTTTGCAAAGTGCATCTCTATTTTACGTCTTAGGTTGGTCAAAATACGAAACGTTCATCCTTTATTATATCAGCAGCAAGCTATGATAGCCGATTTGACGTTTAAGGCGAAGGTAAATGGTAACGGCCAGTTTTAAATCTCTTATTTCGCCGTCAAATAATGCAGGTTAGTTGTGCAATTTTTTTTTGTTAAACTAGAACATATATACATCAATCGTACCTGTGAATATTTAACTATTGTTGTAAAATACTTAATGAAATAAATTCATGAATTCGTGTCTACCCAAAACATAAAAACGTAATTACTTTCAAACCGCTTAAGATATTTTCATGATTTGTTTTGTGTGAAAAGACTATGTTACTACCTATAATAATACCTGTTACTTTTTTTTTATTTTATGTTTTAGATACTAAAAAGTAATAATACGTCTAATTCTGCACAGCGCGCTCCTTGATAGGCGAGTCGTATTGCTCGGTGGATGTATGTCGCGTTGCTTGAGCTCAGCGCAGAACACTCAAGCTATACCGCCCAAATCACTCAAGGCCGTTGGCGTATACCGGGGCCTTAAGGGCCAAGTTCACCGACAAGCTATTTAAGTAATTCCGTTAAATTGAAAACGGCTGTTTATCATAATATATTTTTCTATACAAAACGTCATGTCCAACGGCCGTTTTCAATTTATCGGAATGTTATTTTGTCGTTGAACTGACGCCGAAGTCCGCTCATAAAGTTTTGTAAAAATTTACAACTACTTTTGAAAGAAGACCGACGAACTTCAAACAAAGACACTGACAAACTTCAAATCCGCCATCATAATGTGCCGCTGATATTTACTTTGAATAATAATAATTATTCAAAATCATATCAATAGTTTAACATTGTCATAATGGTCTCAAGTGTAAATTAATTATTAAACATTACCAATTGAAACTTGGAGAGTTGTATTGATAATTTTAATGATTATTACTAATATTACGAGTATAAATGCGAAACTTTGGATGAATGTTTGTTACGCAATCACGCCAGAACGGCTGAACGGATCTGGAAGAAATTTAGCACAGAGATAGATTATAGTCTGGAGTAGCACATAGGCAACTCTTTATCCCGAAAACCGCGGGCAAAGCCGCGGGCGAAAGCTACTTATTTTATAAATACATACATATTCGTAACTGTTGCAAATCATATTTTGATCAACATAAAACCCGAGGTGAGCTGCAAATTGCAAAAAATGTAAGAAAAAATGTATTTCATAGGCTACCTTGGAGCATCCCCCTTAATAGCACATAAATAGGCCTGTATATGAACTGTAGTGTTTACTTTGCGCCACCGAGCAGGCTTTCTACCCTATATCGTAGGGTGACTATAAATAATGTTCTATATTACGAATAGTCTCAGTTTATGATATAGAAATATTTGAATTTAGATTTGAAAGTGAATTGGTTAGCGTAGTGGATTAATGATTCATAAGCTTTCTATGCTACGGGTCATGAATTGGATTCCTGCACAGAACGAATATTTGTATTGGCTTCATAGCTATTATGGAATATTCTAGTTATTCGATATCCGGATTTGTGATTGTAAACGAACTAACCATACAGTAGACAGAAAAAGAATAGTTTACCTTAAAAAAACAAGTAATAATAACTATAAAAATAACAAAACAAAAACGTTGAATTCATTTTTTTTTTGGATCCAGTACCTATAAAATATAATTTCACACTTTTAGGCCCGTATTACAGAACGATGCTCGAGCACAGATGTCTGCTTGAGCATAAATGTCAACCAATCAAATGGCTTTAAATGTATGCTCAAGCAGAGATCTGTGTTCGAGCATCGTTCTGTAATACGGGCCTTAGTCTTAATTTTAAGTCTCAGAATACACAAAGTATTACACAATAATTTCAGCACGAGTTATTACTACATTTTATCTGCGGTGGCCATGTTTATTTTGCCCCAGTAAGCAGGCTACCCTACATAGATTGTAGGGGAACTATAAATATTGTTTATCACAGGGATGTTTTGTATAATAGAGTGGAAAATGTGCCTAGTAGTTGGACTAACAAAGGGTTAAGGATGATAAAGTGGTGCGGTGAGTATTATCATATTTTAATGTTATTAATATATTATACAGGGTGTTAGGCTAAACGAGAGATGTATTGAAAGAGTGTTCAGTATTCGATACTAGTTCGATTTGCAAATTTTCGCGATTTTCACTTTACATTTTCTTCAAAATTTTCGAGTACCTACTTAAGTGAATATGAAAATAAGTTAATCCGTTAAGGAATATTGTCTAGTTTATGAAACAAAAGGATTTTCATACTGGTTTGAAAGAACATTATCGCGAAAATCATGGAAAACTGTTTGCGACATTTGCAAAAAAACCTGCGAAAATAGGAGAAAGTCGCGGGGGGCTCGGCGCGAAATTAATTAATGTATTTTTGTAATGGGACACTTGAGAGGTTAACTACAGGAACAACCTTGAAATGACTAAAAAAAATGTTCCATATGTTCCATTTCATGTTCTATAGATCTATGCCACACGACAAACAGCAGTTTTTTTTTTCGTGATTACATTTTGTCGAGTGATATGAAAATACCTCACGAGGAAGGGTAGGTACCTAACAGCGTCCTCGGCTCCACTAATAACTCTTTTACCGAAGTCGTGTTTTCCGAAAAGCCTAGGAATTTTAAGTCACGAGCGAATAGGTAATAGCTTCTAGACCAGACGAACGCGCTATCGCTGACCGCATCAGTGGTTCACATAAAGGCACATAAAGGGTATTCAATATAAAATTAAAAATAAGTATATTTAAAAAAAGATTCTTCTTTTATAAGATATGCGATAACTTTTTCTTTCTTTCTTGTCTTTACTGGGACTTATCCTACCCTATCAGCAATCATGGCGACCTAGTGGCGCGCTCTCCGTCGCCAATGTCAGTAAATAAACAATTTATCACGCCGCCACTGGCTTTTCGCTTCAGTTAGTGTATGTATGTATTGGTTTCGCTAGGGAAGAGCTTCAATAGTGATAAAAGAAGGGCTTTTGAAAGTAGATACTAGAAAATTATAAGTAGACAAGTACCTAATTTTGACCCAAGAAAACTCAATAACTCAACTTAAAATAAGTTTATTTCAATATCCCAGATTGTTTATAATTTGATACTAAAAATCAAAGATGTTTTTATTAAGACCTCGACACATATATGTATGTATAACGAATGTGCACCTGTACTTATACAGAAAAATAGTACACAGAAAAATAGGCCTTTAGTAGACTTAGGACCTGTTTTTCTGTGTTCAGATACGAATGAGATAAATTCAAAATTGGAACATAATTTGTATGAAATTACAAGCCAGATATTTTAATCCTTACATTTTGTCGAGTGACCTTGATTTTTTTCTAAGAAACAGCAGACTTTTTTTTCACAATTTGAGGGTTACCCCTTTAGTAGAAATTGTTCGTGATGAGTAAAATGGTTTCCTCTCGGCACCAAAACCAACGAAAATTCACCTTGTACAGGGTGGCAGGTTAAACAGTGGAAATATTTTAAGGAGTCATTGTACTCATCATTATGAACAACTTTTATTATGGGACCAACCCTGAAATCGGGGAAAACAAATCAGCTTTTCCATACATTTTGTTGAGTTAAGTGAACATAAATGTATGGAACAGCTGATTTTTTATTCGCGATTTCAAGTTTGGTCCCATAGTAAAAGATGTTCATAATGATGAGTACAATGACCCCTTCAAATATTTCCACTGTCTAACCTGCCACCCTTTATAATACCAGAATTATCCGAAAACCTCAAAAACAAAGCACCGCACCCCATCTACTATAAAGTCCTCAGGATAGAACGTGAGCCCATCAACAAAGATCTCAATTTAAAACCATGGAATTTGGCACGAAAATTAAACCAATTTCGGAATTGTACTCCAAAGGCTTATAAACCTCGTACCCTCACTTCATTCCACGTCTTTCGATTAAAAAGTTAAAAGTTTTCGTCATTAAGGTGCGTGTTCATCTGAGAAGACGCCTTGATGACATTCTCGAGATAAGATACTTAAGACGTGAAGACATCTGCTGAATAAATTGTTACAGGGAAGCAATGTAATTTATTCACTGACGGTTCTGTAGGTTTGTGAAGTTTTATTTTGAATGAAAAAGGTAGTTTGATTGGCTTGAAATATAGTTGCTTGAAAGTTGTATTCTTTAGCGCTTGAAGCGAGTTTTTTCTCTATACCCTTAATAAAAAATATGTATACTTTCATAAATATGTAATCTATATACAACAGTGTTTTGTTGTAGGTAGGTATAACCTGTTGGTAAAAATGTAGATAGTTTATGAAAAATGTTTTTTACCATTTCGATAATTCTAGATAGATTAGATAGATAATTTTAATTTAGAACAGATATTTACGCAATCAGGTGTAAGAATAGAAAATAATAGCTGTAAGTATATAAATAAAAGTGAGTTCAAACTATTAAAAAAAAAAAAAACTGTGCAGGTAGAACTAATTTTAGTCAGCAACTAAAATTAGTTTAGAGTTTAATCACATTTTTTTTACCCGACTGCGGCGAGGGGGCTCAAAAGTAGGGTACAGTGTTTCACCTGCATGATATTTTAAAGTTTCATAGAGACTTTTTACTGTTAGTAGGCACCTAAAGATCCATAACTTTGTAGGTACTTATCCTTACACTAGTGTAAAACTAACTTAACACAGTCAACTCCATAAGGAATTTGAAACCCTTCCCCACTATTTAAAGCTTACATAAAAGGCAAAGAACCCTTTTCTACGTGTTTGCGAAAAATAACTATGAAATAGTCGGAAGCTAAAGAATTTAGTGTGGACATACCGTTGACGGTTGGTCCTCCTTTTCTATACATTTTTCATGTTAAATTTTCCGAATGGTTGAAATGCTTTGATCGTAATGTTTTTGCATAGCTGTCCTGTGTGCTGGGAAAAATGAACATAGGATGTTTCTGATGATGTTAAGGGTGGTAGATTGCTTTATAGATAAGTAGGTAGTTTAGTTATAGTCTCAGATCATAGAAACAAGGGAGATGTGCCAAGGCGCTATCGAGCTTGATGCCTGATTTTGAGCAAATTGCTCATATTAAAAACGTACGCGCTGGCGACGAACCGAACACGATCGATGCTATAAATACAGTGTTTTAGTTTAGTGCTAGTGTTGAGTGACGATTAACAGTGTTAAATTGAGGGTCTGTGGAATGTTTAATGCGTGGGAGATCTTTTTATTCACAAAGAGCGCTTAATTATGCGCGTAATTGTGTCGAAAATGTACTAAAAGTGGCATCAGTTGTTCCGGTACTAATTTGCTATGATGGCATATCTCATTGTTTCTATGATCTGAGGTTATAGTATTTTAGATATGTCATATCCAAGTCACGCTTGCAATTTTTGGAAAGGAGAGGTATCGATAGAGGTATCAGTCTTTAATATTCAATCATATTTTTATTTTTTTTAATAATTGTACAAGTATGTCGTACTAGACTTATGCCCACGTCGCTGTCTGCATGGACTATAATAAATTGACTATATTAAATGATCTCCCTAGTGTAGGGTGGCTAGTACTACCAAGAGTTCAAGCTGTATCTCTGGTTTATCCCAACTACATCAAAACTACATCAAAATCTGTTCAGTACTTTTTGCGTGATAAGCACACAAACAGATAAGCAGATAAAAATGAAAAACATGTCTTTTTGGTTATGGTTACGTCCCAGTATTATCACGACTGTTTTTTCTGGAATGTTTTCAATGTACAATTGTGCAGATATTATTTTTTACAACTGTTTTATAATAGTAAGTATAGGCACGTAGATAACAGTTATTTTAATCATAGCGAACTTTCAAACATAAATGATTAAGATAAGATAAATTATGATTAGTAGGTTGTCTACTTTGATAAAATCCACCTTCCCTAGTCCCAAGATTGAAAAACATAAACTTATAATTCCCTCATTTTCTCAGACTGTACATCAACACCAGATACTGTTGAACTTGAACAAACGAGCCTAGACTCAAATATAGCAGAAAACTTTCATCTATCTGACCCGAATGTCAAGGTTCACGTGTGCTGGCAATTAGTGTCGTCGTGTTCGGCCGAGAATAGGACCCTACATCTCTCTCCCTACATCTCTCACATCTCACGGTGTTAGGGTTTTTTTTTTTTTTATTAGCTAAAACATTTAGGAACGAAAAATAATACATACGACACACCCATTCACGCTCTGTGTGAATGGGTGTGTCGTATGTATTATTTTTCGTTTTTATATTGTTTTTCTGTGATGTTGAAGATGGGTAACATTGACCCTTTTTGCTGGGGGATTTACCTATATATAACTATGATACAATGTGGTAATTACTATTACTTGCTTACAAATATGTGTAGAAAGTTCATTCATCACATCCATACAAAAATTACAGTCGAGAGAAGTTTTCTTTTCATTAAAGCAAAACAAGGACAGTATATCGTGAAAGTGATGCTGTGATAAATAATAATTGATAAAAAAGAAAAAAAAATGTTAATGATTAAGGTTTTCAGCTTTTCAACGAATAATCATAATGAGATTATTCGTTGAAAGTGTCATTTATCAAAACCCATAGGAAATGTACAGGGTGGCAGGTTAGACAGTGGAAATATTTTAAGGGGTCATTGTACTCATAATTAAGAACAACTTTTACTATGGGACCAATCCGGAAATCGCGAAAAAAAATCAGCTATTCCATACATTTTGTTGAGTTATGTGAACATGAATGTATGGAACAGCTGATTTTTTTTTCGCGTTTTCAGGGTTGTTCCCATAGTAAAAGTTGTTCATAATTATGAGTACAATGACCCCTTAAAATATTTCCACTGTCTAACCTGCCACCCTGTATAATACAATGTAATGTTCAACTTGTACCTACAGGGTACGGTCAGGGAAAGGGATTCTTTAGCAGGTTCACTGTCATTCATAATCATAATTCATATTTATAATCATATATTCAAACTTCGAAGCAATTCGGATTCGGATTTGCTTCAAAGTTTGAATATACGACCAATTATGAATCATAGTGAACTTGCTAAAGAATCCCTTTCCCTGACTGTAGGTACTTACTGTAATAATACCGTATCTACATACCACCGCTATAGATCTTCAACAAAGATACAAAAAGAAAACTCTAACAGAACCCTAAAAACCCGAAACACCGCAAGACGTTCTAATTTTCACCCCTAAGGGTGGGGGCGAATGATCATTTTATTCCGTTAGGCGGCTTGTAAACGAGCCACCTTTATCTTAATGAGAGCTTGCACTCGGCTCATTTGCGTGCCAGTTGTCAGATTGAGCCAGTGCCAGTCCGCCACATTCCTTGGCGCGTGCCAGGCTGCCACTAGCGCTTCGAGGGGTGAAACGTGTTTGATGCGAAATTTCGGCAGTTATTTCGTTGGAATGGAATGTTAAGTTTTGGGATGTGCGCTCGGATTCATCTGTTTTTTTTTTCTTTTATTACGAGTCTGGAGATTTGATTTGGAGTCGGTTAATAAGAAGTCGCGTAATCAAGATGGGATTTATAGCATAATTGGCGAAATGTGGATTAAAATCCATTGTGTAGTTTAGAAGAACACACAGACACGAAAAGCGATTTTATATACTATTTATAGATTTGCAAAATAAATATAATTTATCATTTACAAGGAGCAGTACCTACTTATAATACTACTACATCGAAGAGGTTTTTTTAAAAAATAACACACAAACAAACTTTCCTAAACTGCATCAATGTTTGCATGCCAAAATGGTAGAATGTACAAGGATTCATTAATAATATTGTAACCACCTTATTGTAAATACCTACATTCTAAGCAAATAAATGAATATTCTATTCTATTCTAGAGGTGCTCGCATCCGACATACAAAAGTTAAAATAATGCTTTCTAATTAAACAGTTTTCAAACAAGGAGTTTTAGCCCGTTAGGGAAACAGCGGAAATACTGTTGGAACGAGGAAGGAACGTAAAATTGTAATACGTACTTAATAATTAAATTTTTATTACCGTTTTACTTTCAAGAGGGGCTCGTGGCTGACTTACAGCCCTGCTATCGATCGATTTGCTGGGTTAGACATAGGCTTTAACGGTTAAACATAAGATTTAAGTGTTGTAGTTACATGGGATACTAAACACTAAAAAGTGGTGAAAGAGAATTGGTGCTGAAAGAAAACTTTCAACACCATTGAAAACGCTGACTGTAACATATTGACATTCAGGGGAGGACCGAGGAACATAGCGTCGAAGGTAATTCACAAGTGGAACGCTTTATAGTCAAAAGCCAGAAATACTACCATAACCCGCTTTTTTTTTTTTTTTGAGGATGGGAAATCGTCAAATGACCCCTCCCGCTCTGGGCGGAGCGGAAGGGAGTGTCAGACTCTTACTGACTAAAACCCACCCGTGTTCCTTCCTTTGCTCTTTATGTTCCGGGTCAGCGGTATCCCTTTCGGACAATCCCGCGGCAGGCTTGGGCCCTAGTGGGCCCCCTCTTTGATGCTGACATCTCTTTGAGGCGCGCGTGGAACACGTACGCGCCGTTCGGCACGGGCCTGGTCCTGATCGGACGATGAGCTACCCACGATAACCCTCTTAGATATAGACGACGATTAAATTAAACTGCTCTGAAGTCAATATTGTCATCTCTATTCATTGTCATACAAATGACAAAGATAGTTATATTTTCGTTCAGTGTTAAAGTTAAGAGGCCAGTAGTTGGGCTAAGGACGTCAGAAGGTCAGAGGGCAGTCGCTCCATGTAAAATATTGATATTCAGCCGCATCTGGTTTGACTGGAAGCTAACCTCAACCTACTTGGGTAAAGACTATGAAAATAATTACGGTACTGTTTTATTCTAAAGTGCAATGGAAATACAAAAGGAATTGTGTCTTTCTTTTGTTTGTATGTTTAACAATGGAGACTCGATTGTACGACATAATTAGGTACTCTTACCCCGTATTCACGAACATTACTATGAGGACTCGTAGCAAAGTGTACAAAAAACTCATTCAACATTTGAAATATGAACATTATTTGTATTACTTTAAGGTTCACATCATTATTTTTACGCTTCTCGCTTCCCCTCGCCACAGTCCGACCACTCGGGACAGCCACAAACATCGCCACCGAGCTACGGATTACAGTTTTCTTACATTTTATATGAACTCGCTGCACACTAGTGCTGGCGTTTGTAGCGACGTTTTGTGGCTGTCGCGAGTTGCCCGTGTGTGGCTAAGCTTACTCATAGACAATAGATATAAATTATTACCCACGGGATGCAAAATACGTTCGTTCTGGACCCCTCTTGCCACGAGTTGTAGTAGTTATGACCGCACGGTTGTCGCAGTGGCTGAGAGATTGGCTGCTGCGTGACGTGTCGCGGGTTCGATTCCCGCACTGCACACTGGTCTGGCTGTTTGTGTTTGTGAAATTTGTGTTTGTAAACGCACCCACGACACAGGAGAAATCCTAGTGTGGGGTAACGATTTTAAAAAGAAAAAAAAACAAAAAATAAAAGTAGGTATCATTAATAATAATTACTGGAAATTATAATACTAACCAACAAAGTAGGTTAATGTGATTCACATTGACCGGATATTATAAATCATTTTCACACACTCATGGTAAATATAATAAATCTGTCACAAACAAACGTCTTATGTCGCAAAAGACGACCTCCTACTAGTGGTTTTGGGGGGCGAAGCCCTGTGCAAAGAAAAATAAATAAAAATCCGAACAGCAAAGCATCAAAATGGACAGCTTACAACGAATCTGTCCCAAGTACGAATTCGTAAAAATTCAACATAATGTTATCACAAACATAGAACTACCCTCATATCTATAAAAATAACATTTATCGGAGTTCGTTCAACTAGATACCCTCAAAATTGAATTGAATTTTCGTGTGGAACAAACGGCAAACGTTTCCTTCGAAACTTTTATTAGAATTACAATATTGAGCTCAATGAGCGGCCGCCATATTGAAAAAGGGAATCAACGATAAATATCGAATTTCATGGGCGTACAGTTCAAGTAGCAGTGGTTTAATTTTACATTGATATTGGAAATTGCAAGGAATCAGAGAATACTTTTATAGTATCGTGATTTTTGTAAAAATATACCTACAGCTGTATAAAATCTGGTGCTATGCTGGTCTTTTATTTTATTAAATATCATTCTGCATATATTAATTAATTTATTACTGGTATCCGCTGCCCTCCGACTACCGCCGACGGCGAAGTACTAGACAAATGCGGCAACTAACTAGTATAACAACGAAAATTAAACGTTATTTAACTTAAATAGCTCTTAAGTCAATTGCAATCTCTATTCATCGGCATAGAAATGACAAGGACCAACTATCGTTGTAGTACTTAATCAGTGATTAAAAGTGATAAGTTTTTATAAGTAAAGGGGAATGAAAATAGTAAATAAATAAAGTTACCATGTCTATGTAATAAAGTACAATATTACAAGAGCATCTCTCACTTATCTTACTACTTCCCCTCCCCAGTCATACCAGAAAATTAAAATTGACTAGCAACACTGGTTCCAAAAGACTCAGATTTTCCTTTGTGAAAACGAACGGTTATGACGTAAGCATTATACCAGATCCGCGTTGTCGACCATGAAATTGAAGTGCCTGTTTGCAGTGAGAAAATATTTGAAAATTTTTGGGGACTTCAGCATTCTATGGGAGATACGATAAAGCTGAGGTTTGGCGTTGTTTGTCGAGATTATGGTGGAAAGAAATAGCTGCTTTGTTCTGTTTTTTTGTAAGGAATACCCTTCCAGTGCTTCATAATAATGAAGCGCTGGATTGACGATTCTATGAAATGTTTTGAGACGCATTCTTCTTTATAAATGACTATCCTTGGCGTTTAAAACTTGTATTTGTGGAAAACTGGGTTCTTTTTTAAAATAAAATATTTATGTTTTCAAAATATTCAACTTTTTTTTTTGGTTACGTTTTCTTTTTATTTAATAATAGGATTGTGTTTGACTGTCATCTCTCCTGATGTTAGGGGATGATGCGGTCTACGTTGGAGCACGTTGGCCTAGAAGAAACCTATTCTCTCGCGACTTGAACACACCTAGATTGTAACTATCGGGGAACACCCACTCCGGCATCGCATTCCACTGTTTGGCGGTTCTCACAATGGAGGTGGAAAATATCAGAATTCTAAAAGATTTTGTAGGTATTTAGCAAAAAACGTTTCTATAAAGATTTAACCAAACGGGTTTTGTCTACATAGAAATAGACAAAGTGACAGATTGTAGAAACATTTCTACCGTTTCATTCATAAAACGTAGAAATGTTTCTACAATCTGTCACTTTGTCTATTTCTATGTAGACAAAACCCGTTTCTATCGTGGTCATGCTAGGCCGGCTGATACTAATGACTTGCACAAGTAATAATGACATAGTGAAACTTATTGCAAAATCATCAACCGTTAAAAATCAATTTACTGGATTACGTTTCTAAGCAAAATGTCTATTGAAACCAAAAAAAAAAAACGTGCGGGGGGGGGGACTTCCGTCTGGAACGAAATTTCAATAATGTAAATATGCGTATGAACGGTTCCTTTTATGAGGTACGCATTTTTACACGATACAATTGTGCGTATTATTTCCAATCCGGTGACGTGACCTCCCGCTCTGACGTCTCGACGGGTACTGGTCGGAGACTGCGAGCGAGATTGCCGTGAGTTTTATATTTATGAAAGGGGTGTAACGCTTTTTTCATTACGTGATTTCCCAGTCAACTACTACCGCAAATCGAGGAAGTTCTTTCCAATTAGAATCACATACCTTCATACAACCAGTCTGGTACTCCATTGTGAATGGTCCCAGGCACCCCGGACTCTGTCACTCGATACCCCGTCGAGGACCGAGGAGCTGGTCTGTAGTAGATATCGTAGTCCTTGACGGTGATGAGCCCGTGGCCTTTGGGCGTCCAGGTAGCAAGTAGGAGTGAGGGTCCTTCCGTTATGACTCCGCCACCAACCTCGTCTGGCAGCGGAGTGAGAGGGTAGGACTCGCTGAGGACAAAGAAGATTTTTGTGATTATCATTGACTAGCTGTTCCCCGCGGTTTCATCCCCATTGCTGAGCTCTTAAGGGTCGTAGCGTGATGTTAAGTAACCTATACTATTTCTTATGAATCTGGCTATCATATACAAAAATATTTTTTCGAATCCGACTGGTAGCGTTCCAGAGATAGCGCAAACTCATCAGCTTTGTAATATTAGTATAGATTAGCTGCATTCCTGCGTTCCAGTTTGATGGGTTGTGGTGCTGCTGTAATTTCAGACACATGAGGATTTTTAATTTTACCATGCTTGCTTTCTTGTCTGTCTGTTTGGTACAAATTTTGCAATTCATTTTTCAAGCACTAGTTGGCATCGGACTAAGCTGAAATTTGGTATACCTATATGTGTAATATGGACAAGTAAAAAAACTGATTGTAACATTTTATTTTAGAATCTGCAACTTCAAAATAACCGCAAATTTTCCCATGATCCTCTCTAACAATTCAGAAATAGGATATCATGGTAATATTGGACGTCATGTCACGTTAAACGGAACATGGCCGCAAGAGAAACTTGATAGAAAACATCGCCCGGTCCATTAACCGTTGAACTGTGCCCGAACTTCCGTAGACGTGAATATTTGAATTTTAATGATGACAATATATTTTCTATAATTCAAGAACGCTGGAAACCAGCCTGTTTAATCTGTACCGACACGCCGCGTGGTATCACCGCGAGAACTGCCAATTTGTTTGCGAACGTTCGAGGGAGAATGTCACGGTGAGATTCTCCCTCGAACATTTGCAATTGTTCTACAGACTGAGCATTGTTGCTTTTTCTTGATGTCTACATTTTCTATTATGCAGAAATTCAGATCGACTTTTGAGGGATGAGGGAGGGTATCAGATCACAGAAAAAAGGGAGATATGCCAAGGCGCTGTTTTATTTAATAGATATAATAAATAATTATTATCTAAGTTAAAGATGCGTACGAAAGACCCAACTTGACACCCGATTTCTAAAGCCGATCCGTGCGAGTCCTCAGTCCTGACAAATTGGCTAGTTATCCGTTCATGTTAGCCCAACTTACCTATTCATGTGCCAATCTGTTGAGACTCATCGCATCAGCTCCACAGATTTGGTGTCAAGTAAGGTCGTTCGCCCGCACCTTAAGCTTTAGCACATAAGGTCCTTTTTTCCCTAGTCCCAACTTTCTTTGTTACCTCCATCAAAAGTACCAGGCTCGCAAGCTTGCGAAGAGGTTCAACAAACAAGGTTGTATCCACTAGCATCCAAGACATTAGTCACAAAGCCGTGTTTTTGCCGCGCAATGGCCGAATATTTTTTTTTATTTTTTCAACAATAGGCCCAAGGGAAGTGGCCGGAGGCCGAACAAAAGCTTTGTTCCGTCGCCTTTGCGTCTCTTTCACTTTTTAAATATACATTACTTGGTCATGTTTTAACGCGGCATTGATTTCAGAAAAATGTAAAAAAAATCTTCGTGAATTGAAATGGATGAATTGAGATCTTTTTTCGTTGCCTTTCAAGATAGTCCCGTTTATGAGTAATCGATTTGGCTTTATTTTTAGGGTTTAGTTATGAATTAACCGGTTATGAGGGGATAACACCAAAATCACTTTTGGTGAATTGACTGGTGATTTCAAAAGATATACTTTTTAATGAAACCTTGTACTTTTTGGTCCTTTTGATAGGTAAAATCAATAATCCTTTTTTCTTTTTTAAACTCTTAGCTATATTGCCATTTTATAAACAAGAATATATACCTACTAAACCCAATCGTTCGTAAAAGCCACTCTATGATACCTATTATATGTTCGCCATTTTCAACAAAAATGAGAAATAAGACTGAAAATTGCGAAAACATGAAACCAGACTTTAAAATATTAAGTGTGTTAACTTACAAAATCTCTTACGATACACCTTCCTACAAACTACAAGATTTGTATGTATCCTAGCAGGCAAGCCAGTAAATAAATAATCATTGAACATTTTCTACCTTATTCCTACGATATAGAGTAGAGAATCCCTTACGTGTCTTGTATATTCAAGAGAAATACCTTAGTACGCCGAACGTAGTGTTAAAGGCCCGATTTATGAACATATTAGGTTTTATGCTTGCCTGGTACCTGCGATTACGGTCCGCTGCTGTGCTGGTGTGTTTGTATAGGTACTTGTGTACATTATATCTATTATGTTATGTACATATTTACATAATGATAATAAAGTGAGTCAACATTTTAGATAGTCGGAATGTAAATTAAATTATGTACCTATTGGTTTTCTATGAAATTGAACTCAAAATCCTTTTTGTAGATTCTTAGGTAGTGTGTATAGTGTATATATAAGACAATAAGTTATGTATAAATCCTTTTGATTAAAATACGAATAATATTTTAACACTCCGATGACTAATTGACAGCTTAAACTGAAAAGGGTTATTAGGGTTCCGTATCAAAATGGTAAAAAAGGAACCCTTATGGTGCGACTTCGTCTGTCTGTCTGTCTGTCTGTCTGTCTGTCACACCTGTTTATTTCAGCAACTACTAATGCTATCGACTTGAAATTTGGAACAGTTATAAAGAATGCTTGTCCAACTATATTGCAAATGAAAAAAGCCAAATATATTTTTATTTTCATTGCAAAAGGGGCCGGAGTAGGGGTCCAAAATTTCAAAGTGGGGTTACTAGGTCAAGTGACATATCATATGAAAGGGCTTGATCTGCACATTTCAAAATATATTTTTATTTTATTTTATGTCTCATAGTTTTCGACATATGATGAAAAATGTCCAAAATAATACCATTCCCCCCCCTTATCTCCGAAGTTTGCGGGGCGAAAAATCTGAAATAATTAGAATTGATAGGAATTGACCCAAATATGGCACCAAAAATACAACGATGTTCCTAACTAGTACAGTTTTTTCAAAATCATCGAAATTCCTTCACAAACAAACTTAGTTATGCGGTCCGATTTTTTCACTGTATACGTCCAAAAATGATACGGAACCCTCGGTGCGCGAGTACAACTCGCACTTGGCCGGTTTTTTTTTTGTATATTTATCTATTGCAAGATAATTTTTATAGATATAACGAGAGAAAAATATAATATTTAAGTATTATAAAACATAGTATTATAAAAAGGTAAACTAAAAAAAACGGTAAATCTGATTTTCTATACTTAGGCACATCTTAAAAGTTTATCTATACTCCATTACAAAAACAGCTGTACCTAGCGAAACACAAACGTTTATAACCCCGTTCTTTCGATAGAACATTGGTAATTACCTACCACAACACAAATTCAAATCGATAAAGAACATCTCTTTACCAATCGGATACAAAAAGGCAATTCACAAAACATGAAACCGCGGGCCTAGCAATACTTTTAAAGCAAAGAACTTTCTTTTGTTGGGCACACAATGGTAAACAAGAAATATCCAAATACAAATCAAGGACGGCAACTTCGATATAATCGATTCAAAGTTGAGCAATGTATTCGGTAAACAATAAGTCTTAGGGCGCGTTCCCACTATCTCGTAACGACTAATTTATTTATCTTAATTGTGTCGTATTGTGTCGTTCTAAAATGTAAACACCTCCATTTAAACATATAAGCCACGACACTTAAAACTACACGATTATCTGTCGTCACGACACGGTGGGAACGCGCCCTTACGATGAACTGTAGTGACAAACTAACCGACTATCAACAACTTTAGTACTTGCGAAGATAATAGAGTTGAGATTTGTGTAGGGATCGATTTCGAATCGTACGTTTGTGTTGTAACTTGATTCATATAATTATGATAGCAAACATAAAGTATGATGTATAAAATAAAAAAAGAGTAGGTACTTTTATTTTTGATGTTTACACATTTTTCATAGCTTCTAGACATTTTTAGGGCCGTAAGATTAATCGTAGCTTAAACCACGGAAGAGAGTTTAATCTCCCGTCTTCGATTGTTTCCTAAGCATGAAACAATAGGAAACAATCGAAGACGGGAGTTTAAAATTTCTATTGATCTTACGGCCCTCATTATACCTATAATATTTTTTCTTGAATTCCTCCAATGTTTTTTTAATCCAAACTTGTAGGATAAGAATCAAGTGAAAATGGTGTCCGGTAAAAAATAATATTTTTGCGTACCTACCTACCTATATTAAAGTAGGTAGGCGCACTTTATAATCTACGATAGTATTAATGATTACTGCATGCGCCTACATTAAATACTTTGTATTACGGGTGGCAACACTGGCAACCTTAGCTGTAAACATATTTCAAAAAAAAAACCGGACAAGTGCGAGTATGCCTCGCGCCCTAAGCGTTCCGACATTTGATCATAGATGGCGCTACTGCTACTTCCAATGGCGCCATCTATGAGCAGATGGCTCCACTTATGGTCCGGTGACTGACGGCGGACAACAAAGTGATCCTATAAGGGTTCCGTTTTTCCTTTTGAGGTATGGAACCCTAAAAACAATAAGAACGAAATAAATAACATAAACAAACATGGAGAAAACATGTTGAAAATTCACTTGCATAACTTTCCCGTCTATTTAAAATAAATATTGGACTTGGCATAGTAAATGAAACCGATTTGCAACTCGAGTTTTCAAATACTCTTTCCTGCGAAGAGAAGTCAATTTTTCACGATTTTCAATTGTTACCCCGTGCATAATGGTGGCTATTTGTATCCAGGGTTTCATAAAATATCGACGAGATTTATTGGCTAAAGGCGATTCAATATTTTTGATTTACAAAGCGTTTTACATATTGTTGCTAGGGTTATTCGACGTGCGGTTTATTGGTTTAAATTCTACGAACGATTGAATTTTCAGGAATGTACTAATTAAAATTTGCTGATACAATTTTTCATTTAATCCTCTTATTTAAATGATCGCGAGTATCATTCCACATTTGGCGTTTTATCACAATAAAATTTTTTGCAAGGGCGGTGTGTGATTCGCCATAGGGCGAATCACTCACCTCGCGCTACGCTGCGGGATGAGTGGCGACGAAACAAAAGACAAAAGGCCCCCGCGTGGATGCGTTTTCAGTGTGTTGCACTACGCGTGATTTCTATACAAATACAGGTACTTGCAAACAACGGAAGATCACGGACTCCCGCGCTACGCTGCGTGATGCGGTGCGGTGTGCGAATCGCCTATCCTTGTCATTTGTATGACAATGAATAGAGATGACAATTGACATGTGAGCTGTTTAATTTAATCATTGTTTATAAAGGGGCTTATCACAGTCCGCTACTGAACATTGGTCGCTCGCTAATTAATCTGATCCTTTTAGTGCCTTAGGTATTCTTCGGAACGCAAGAACAGATGTTTCATTACATAATTCAGGGCCTACGAAATAAAATTCAGGGTAGAGCCCGCGAAATCCTGAATTGATAATGATATTTGAAATATTAGAATTTTTACAGCGGTAGGCGCGGAAAGTAAGAAGTTTCCTTACATCCTCTGAGAGTACGAAGTAAACTTACAAGTTATTTTAGGCACGCAGCGTGCGAGCTGAATTACATTTTATTGCGATGCTGTTAGAGTTGCTATTTGTTTACTGTGCGGAGTCATCCTTTATTATACTACACCTAATGAGTCATTTTAAAATTTTGTGAGTGTTATCAAACTGTTTGTTTGTCGTTATCAAACTGTTGAAGCAAAATTGTTGTAACATAGCTGTTGTAAATTGGAACAAAGTTACCAAATATTGATTCTAAAGTTTGGTTCTAAAGTGGTTCGTTACGAAACAATACAATACAATATTCGATTTATATAAATGTAATACCATTGCTCCAATTTACAACAGTTTTGTTACAACAGTTTGATAACGCTCAAAAAATAGATTGGTAACAAAAATTTAAAAATGACTCTATAAGCAAAATAGCACAACAAACAACAATCAAGTAACTTCAATAACGCGTCCCAACTCTAGTTAATAACTACCCGCATAACAAAAAGTGAGTCGTCCAAAAGACTAATTACACAACTAATTAACGAGAGTTTTTAGAACGACCTTCAACTTTTCTGAGCCTCGTTAGGTCTTTGTTAATTTTGTTTAATCATTAATTATCCCACAATATTGAGACGTGGTAGTGAATAATGTTTAAATTAGGGATGGGACATACTATCGCTTATGCGATGCTGAATTGGAAAATGACGTTGCGAACAACGAAAGACTACCAAACTGGTAAGCGGTGCGTTAAAGTCCCTCAGAGTAATAACTATAATCTAGAAAGCGACTAGAATTTTACTAAGAAATTAATGTTCTAATTCTTTACTTTGTTTTTTAAAGTAAGTTTAGGTACCTATTTTTTTCTATTTGTATATAAGCTTGTAAAAGGTATGTTTAATAATTTTAAATTATTCATCGTCTAGTAATCCAATGAACGGATTGCAGGCTAAAGATGAATGATGATGATGAATGAATAAGTCACTTAAGACTTTCTTTTCTGTTCTTTCAACATCTTGCTAATAATACTTCTTACTCTCCTTCCTTTAGGAAAACAAAGATTCTTGCTCTATTGTAATATCGCATTCACAGCGTTTTTCTTTTTTTTCTTTTCCATACGCATAGTGTGTCCAAGGCTTTACTCGCTCGCCACCCAAAATAATTTAACTTATACGTTTTAACGGGAACCAAGCATGCATAAGTAATCGCTTAGCCAGAGAAATAACTGTACTACCCAGCTGTGGGTTGGTTGTGTAATATTTTGTTGTTAAATTTATATAATTAACAGCTGTGCCCGGGACTCCGTCTGCGTGTAAGTCGGAGAACAATGTCGTTATTTTCTTCATACAAACTATACCATTTTTCACCCCACCCCAACCCCTAGGAGTTCGCATACCCCATTTTGAGAAACCATGCTCTAGAGCAGTGGTCGTCACACTTTTCTACTCAAGGGCCATATAGGACAATGTGAGGTATTACTGCGGGCCTCACATTCGTGGATTTAATAGTTGACATCACCAATAAATTGTCATATTTTTTAGGAGCTCACAAAACGCGACTACCCCGTGGATTTAGCATGGCAATAAAATTCTGTAAAGTCATTTATTTACCAACTCAATTCTCTAATATGTGCAAAACCAGTTTTGATATTGTCTTTGTCTGCTACGTCGCGGGCCGCACAAATATGATCCGCGGGCCGCAGTTTGACGACCACTGCTCTAGAGGTCCACCGTTTTAGGCTGTGCGTTGTCTATCAGTCAGTCATGGTACTGTTTTATATACCTAAATGACTGTTTATTGCCATTACAAAACTGGTTAAATAAAGTAAGTATGACTATCTGACAGAATCTGACTGCCTCGATGATCTAGTGGTCGGAAGCGTGGCTGTTGAGTGTGAGGCCCTGGGTTCGAACCCCTAGATTTTCAGTTTCCTAATAGGAATTTCTCAGTAGCAGCCCTGAGTCTGAATTTGTGACTGGTTAATGGCGATAGACTTGCTTCTTATTACATAAAACTAAACTTAAATCTACATCGAAGATTTCGGCAGTTATACGTAAGTTATTGGCGCTTTTTCGTCGAATGGCGAAAAGTTGGCGTATTATAGGTATATCTATACTAATATTTTAAAGAGGAAAGATTTTTGGTTTGTTTGTTTGTTTGTACCGAATAGGCTCCGAAACTACTGGATCGATTTTAAAAATTCTTTCACTAATAGAAAGCTACATTATCACTGAGTAACATAGGCTACTTTTTATCCTGAAAAAATGCACAGTTCCTGTGCGTCACGCGGACGAAGTCGTGGGCGAAGTGCTAGTTCGGTATACATCTCTGCTTACCCTTCCAAGGAATACAGGCGTAATGATATATTATTAATTCAAGATACTCACGTGGTCAGTATGTCGTAGACTGTGTACCGTGCGAGGTAGGAGTGCGTGTGAATCTTGCGCACGTTTTGTGCGAGTAGGAGGAACCGACGGTCGGCGGAGACGGAGAACGAGGCTGGTTCTAGAACCCTCTGGAACAAAAATGTACTGTTAACTGTACATACAATAAATAATTCAACACTGACATTCTTTAAAAACGGTAAAAGAAAACATGACAAAAAGACATGTCCACGAACTAATCATTCCGAGCTCAGATCATAGAAAAATGAGATATGCCATGCATATCAAATTAGTACGGGAACCATTGTCGCCACTTTTAGAACAGTTTGCGATACAATTACAAACGCTCCTTGTGAATATAAAGATCTCTCACACATTAAAAATTCCGCACACCCTCAATGTAACACTGTTATTCGTCACTCAGCACTAGCACTGGTGAACAGTAGTGGCAATAACCCAATGAAGACAACAAGGAGATACTTCGCCATGCATGGCAAACTCCTTGTTGTCTTCAGTGGGTTATTGCTATTTTCCCTGCAGTGGAACAATTTGTTACAAGTTAGTTACTGTTTTAACATGTTACCCTCCACATACCATCTATCTTAAAGAAAATTAACCTGCAATAGGTAGAAAGTGTGTTAAATGTAGTTACTAACCGCTAATTACTTTCAGCAAGATGAATGGGTTGTTTTCAAAATTTTTGTAAGTAAAGGACGGGAATAGGACGAGAGTTCAAAAGTAACAGAAAGAATTAATTAATTTTATTTTTAATAACACTTTTCATGGCTGTTTCCTCTCAGTTACTCACGTTTTTTTTTTAAATATGTCCCATAGGCAATATCAAATTGCTCTGAGGACAGCTGCTTGTGTCAATTAACTATAATTTTTTTTTTCTGACGAACCGTTCAAAATCAGACAACCCTAACCACTTTTTAACGAACATAACTTATAAATAATGACCCTAACAACCGGCCGTTTAGTCAACTTTATAAATCGTAGTTTAATTTCAAAGTTAGACAACAAAGCATTAAACTACTGTATTCCCTACACTGTGTCAACATTCAACTCTAATTCGCATGTCATTCGACACGCGATCCCCGTATTAGAGTAGTATCGAATTATACCCATATTCGATACCAGGCAACGAGAACCGTTACCTACGCCTTTAAAGAGCATCGTAAAACAGGTATCGATGTTATCAAATTGGATCGAATCGAGTCTCGTGCTCGTGTCTAATATTGTTATGGCATTTATTTGTCTTCAAGATTGTTTTGTTTTATTGGACGACTGTTTTGAGCAAACTCCTTTGTGTTTATGTTTTCCTGGTAATTATTACTACGTCGATTGTGATTATCGCGGGGTTCTAAGTCATCAGAGTTATCATGATGTCGTCTTGTAGGTGTCGTTATTGGCCACCAAATACATTGGCAATCATTTTGATTTTAGCCATGAAAAAATTTTTCGTTCTTAAGAGGCTGACAGTGGACAAGTGACTTTTTTTGTGCAGGTTTTAAACCAATATGGAAACCTCTTTTAAAAAAATATAAGAACCGTATTAAGCCCAAAATACAATTCGATTATTTTCGCTCGATAGAAATCGCAAAAAAAAGTTTAAGTAAAATCCAAAAATCGCAATTAATGGTCCTCGTAAAGCCCAAATCAATTACTATGAGAAATCATAAAAAAAGAAAGACGTCACAGCCCCACTTAATGAACTAGCAGGTACAATTTGTTATTGTCAATGGAACAGACCGAATTGAAAAAGAAATCTTCATTAGCCAGCCATCTGGAGGAGTTTAGCTAACACGAATTTACTACGACAGTGGGAAAAAGATTGGCTTTAGTATTTTTTACGAGATCTTTCCTTGGATAGTCCATTTGTTTTCTGTTGAACTATGTAACTATTTTTTTTTTTTGTTTTGTTAGTTATTATGAACTTTGACCGCCTTGGACTGTTGGGCGTGGGGGTCTCGGGTTTGATTGCTGACTGACTAGAACAAGTAATAGTGACAATACAAACATGGTTCGATACATTTACAGAAAACAGAGTTTTCAATTCATAAGTACCTTCACAGTTATGCAATAAATACGTATACATATTATTACTTATATATCTTCATCTGAATCTTGTACTCATAGGCGCCATGTTGAATTTTAGCCGTCAACACAAGAGCAACGCACTGAGCATTTATTCATAATTTATTTGTTAATTATGAATCGCATAACCACCCATATTTCACTAGAAATGCTTCACTGAATTTGTCGCACAAAAATGGCAATAGGCTCGCCGCCTATTAAATGGCAAAATGTGTGTGTATTATAAATCTCTGCCCACAGGGGAATACAGAAATGGCGTATCATGTTATACTTATAATATTATGTAGTTTAAAAATAGGTAATGTCGTGTGTCGGCTAAATATAGGTACATCAGCTAGGAAATCCCCCACATTTTCGCAAGAGGTGGCTAGGGAATTAGTAATTATACAGTGGGAGATAAGAGTATGTTAATAAATTGCAAAGATTTAAATCGTAGATGCGCCCTCATCGTACTTAAATCGCGCGAAAATGTGTGAGAAAGTTTAAATATAGAATTGAGAGTTTAATAATGAGAATGAGCGAGACAATACTATATCGTCGTTGCAAATTTAAAATCTCCTATGTGTATAAAGTGACTTTTCGAGAAAAACTAAGAAAACTTGCTCCTGTAAAAATCCTATTCCATTTTTGTTTAAAAAAAAAGTACGTAGTTTATACACATAGGAGATTATTTTTGTCACATAGGTGGTATTATAAGAACCATAAATCCAATATCCACATGGAAGTTTTTGCTAAATATGGGTATTTAAAATTACTTTTCAGATTAATGTAAAACTCACTTACAACAAAAATGTCACATAGGAGATTTTAAATTTGCAACGACGATATTTGATAGCTACTTCAATGTCATTGAAATTGAACGAAACACGGAAACATGACCACATTTTGACACGGTAAGGCGCATCTAACGATTTAAATCTTTGGTAATTGTTTATCATTTTGTAAGTTGAAGTTATATAACAGATCCGTAAATGTTAAGCTGACAAGTCTAAGTAATTCCCTACCTACGCATCTCATTACATTCTTTCTTAACTATTTCTTGACAACACAAGGAAGGGAGCGAAATTAAAACTGTTAACAAACTTTGTTCCCGGCTTAGAGCCTAAGCAAACAGAAAATATTCAATTAGGTACAAACAAGCAAACTTTTATAACGGAGAGCTTAAGTTGAAGTGGCTTGAGATTGTACTTCGGAATTGAACAGAGATGATGGAATATTAGCATTGTTATTTTAAGTTTTTTTATTTTTTTTTAATCTGTACTAAATTATGGTTCTTCAGGGTGTTTTACGGTGATATCAATATTTCCAGATTGACAAGGCGTTGAGTCGGATAATGCCTAATTCGCAAAATGGCACCCGAGTCTCAAAAGGACCAATTCGCGATAGGACGAGATTGAGGATTGACAAGCATTGATAAAAGGGTAAAAGTGACTTGACAAAAATATCAAAAAGTCATTCCTAGCTTGAACTGAGTGGAGTGAGTAGGCATTTAGGCAACAACATACGAGTAGAAATTCCCCATGGCAGAATGTATAAAAAGCAGTCCTGACTCACTCACTGACTGACTCATCGACTCCCAGGCCAAACCCTTGGACCATGATGTAAACAAGGAATTCCCGAATACTAAAGTATACGCGGACGAAGTCGCTGACAAAAGCTAGTTAAAATAAAATTATGTCCAACAGATAAAATTGAGTGGCCATCAAAACTTGAGGATAGCAAGATTATTATAATTTGTAGTAGACTTCGAAAGAATGAGGGCGTTAGACGGAAATTATACGATTTTAAACGAATTAACAATGACGAAGTAATGGCCAAAGTTTTTTGTTACCCAATACTTGTTTCATATTTATTTTGTTCAGTTCTTCTGAAGTTGGTAATTGGTAAGATGCGTTACTGGTAATGCGTGTATTTATGTACCGTAGATGAATTCGCTTAACAAGGATGCAATTTCTCAATGCACGATAGAACGTTAACGTTACGAACGTTTTCTTACTGTGACTGTACTTAAAATATTGATGAAAAATAAATCTATACTAATTATTATAAAGCTGAAGAGTTTGTTTGAACGCGCTAATCTCTGGAAGTACCAGTCGGATTCAAAAAAATATTTTTGTATAAGATAGCCAGATTTATGAGAAATAGTATAGTTTAACATCACGCTACGACCCATAAGAGTCCAGCAATGGCAGTGAAACCGCGGCGAACAGCTAGTAATTAAATACAGAAAATTATACTGTTTTTTAGAGCAAAAGCCAAACACACAAAAGAAAAAAAATAACAAGCAAGTCACAACCAGCACTTAAACTTAACGAATCAGTTATCGAATAAAGCACTCAATTTTAGTACAAAACTGTTTTCAAGGGACTAAAAGTGTTCGAAACGGCAAGGTCACTCAATATCCCGAGTGTCACGGACAGGGCCACAAAATAAATTGATGTCCGGCCAACAAGTGGCTTCGGGGGGAAGCACACCGAGGTGGGGCGGGGGGGGGGGGGGGCGAGGGTTCCGATCCATTGCCTCCTTGTGTATTCGATGGAAAACTTATTTCTGCAACGCACGCGCGATTGGGTTAACATATTTCGGTAATGGCGGGCCTGTTTATTTTTGGAAGTGGTCTTTTTTGGAATACGAAATGCTTAGGATTTTTAATACATATGCCACGACACACTGAGCGAAACTTACGTGGCTTACGCCTGCAATATTAAATTACTGCAACATTACTTAAATGACAATAATGTGTTCGCTCAGTACTGTCAGTCACTTGGCATCTGTACCTACAGTTATTGATTACTAGCTGTTCCCCGAGGTTTCACCCCTGTTGCTCGGCTCATAGGGGTCGTAGCGTAATGTTAGATAGCCTATACTATTTCTCATGAATCTTGCTATCATATGAAAAAAGAATTTTTCGAATCCGACTAGCAGTTTCAGAGATTAGCGCGTTCAAACAAACAATTATTTTATATGGATGTTACAGTGACGGCTCTATATTTTATCTAGCTTTGTGCTTCGTTTTTATTTGTTTTTCCGATGATGAACAAAGTCGAGGCGTGTTCTTTATTTCGTACCTATTGCTACAATACAGTATAAAAGTACGAGTATAAACAAGACTTTCATAATTAAAAACAATTACGGCACCAACCCTAGCCGCCGAACATAACTAAAACAAACAACGTCCTAAAGGCTAAAAGCTAGGAACTAGGGTTGTCACGAGCCAACCGAGTGACGTAAACAAACTGAGATGGTGGTCACAATACAATTACTGAACTGTGGCACAAATGCCAGTGAAATGTCTCGGTTGTAATGAGAGGCACGCCAGAAGTGTAACTTTGTATGTAAATGAGAATTTCTGGAAATATTGTGAATTTCTTGTCATGTTACAGGTAGTGTTCTTGTAATATTTGTAAAGTTTTTTTGGTTATTGTGGAAATCTGTTCTTCGTTCGAGATGAAAATTGTATGCAAAAAATAAATTAGTTATAGTATACAGCCGCGGTGGGCGTTACTGGAACTTTATTTAAATTAATCAGTAGAAAAATGCTCGCGCATCATTCCGCCTAATAATTATTTTAATAATGAATGGTACTACCCGCAGGGCAGCTTGTGGACCCGCAGGGCAGCTTGTGGCGAGCTGTTGGGCAGTAGCGACCCCACGGACCTGACCCTCCCGGGAGAACTCTTGTTCCTCATCTCTGGCTTGCCTTAATTGGCCGGTCAGAGTGAGCACTGACGAGGAACAAGGCTCCCACCTCTCTCTTGCCTTTATTGGCTGGTTTGAGTGGAGATTCGCAAGAGCAAACGTGCTCGGGGGAAGGAAGTATTCCAGTAAGTTGCTGGTAGGGATCTTGACCGTACTTCCGGGATTGTCCTGATAGCCGTGGAATACCGCTCCACTCCTCAAGCACCTCAAGATATGTTGCCCCCTTGTCGCTACGTCACTATGTGCTAGCGGCCGTTTTCGGGGGCCCATTTACTGAGTGTGCAAGTCACCCCCTGCCAATTTTATCCGTGTTTACAACCATTCGACAGGCAGGGGCCATAGTTATTCCATAGTCTCCGGTACCTAGCCCACGCAAACAACCCAATCCCATAGACCAATATTTTTTTTAATTCCATGACCAATAATAATTCTACACCAACCGGGGGTTGTCCTTGGGTGCACTTGCCTAGTGCATATAGGGATAATCGCCGGTTGGTGTCTCATTTCATATTTATAAAGTTTTTCTTAAGGGGCCTCTGCGAGTTGGCTTCGGCCCCTCGTACGCCTTTCAAAGGCCCAGGACCTCAAGGTCCTGAGATATACAGGGTGGCGATTAGGTTATCACATTAAATGAAACCATGTATCCTAAATGGCGTTCTTTGTACATACACAATAAAAAAAATTGCCGGTTGCCGCTTTTACAGGTCAGTAAATGTACCAACTTGTATTAACAGTTGTACTATTTATTGGTACATTTACTGACCTGTAAAAGCGTCAACCGGCAAATTTTTGTATTGTGTATGTACAAAGAACGCCATTTAGGATACATGGTTTCATTTAATGTGATAACCTAATCGCCACCCTGTATAAATGGTACTTACAAATGTATTATTCGGCATAAGTGTTTTGGAAGATTGGTTGGCTGCAAACATGAGGCTGATGCCTCCATATGTGTCGCGGAATATGAATTCATCACCTGAAACAAACAGAAAGATTTTATTAAAGAAATTATACTACATTAAAGATTCATCAGTTCGTTGGTCTAGTGGTCGCAAGAGCGACTACTGAGCGATCTTGGGTTCGATTCCCAGGTTGGCCAAAGTGTTATTTGGCTTTACCATTAAGAAATTCTCAGTACATAACAGCTCGGAGTCTGGATTTTTGCTGGGTTGATGGCAATTAGCTCGCACCCAATTCATAATAATTAGCGAAATGTAGGTGTGCTAATACACTTATGTCTATGTCTAACCTTTGGGGAATTCAGATGTGACGTTATGTATATATTGAACTGTTTGTAAGTGGAAACAGATTTGAGTTCACATAAAAAGACAGTTATACCTACTTTATTTCACAAGCACTGTGTAAATGCGCGCTAACCTAAAATTTTGATATATTTGCAGCGCGACCAATCAGGGTGTTTGCTGCGATCTGGCGCGTCTTCAAGACGCGACCCTAGGGGGCGTGTGTATGTTAGTTTTTTTTGAGCAATGGCTGAGACTTTGCAATTTTTTCATACGCCACAATTTGTTATACCTATTTAATAATATTTAAATAATTTTTTGTTTAATTAATTGGAGTCTTCTTTACAATTGTACAATTTTAACCAAAGTTCATCGCACAGCAGTACCTAAATGTTATTCTGAACATGATTTTAAATAAACATTCGCTAATCCCACCGACTATTGCTCTCAACATACATTAAACCAGGATTAACTGCCACTAAAAAGCACTACAGTAAATTATTCATTATTTCTAGAATACGCCCCGACATTATATTAATTTCACCCCTCCCATATCTAACTCCTTCGTTAATCGGATTGGTTTAATAAAATATTCAAGGCAATCACCGTAAGAGGATATCGACCAATTTTCTTAATGCCAAAGTTTGTATGTTACCGAAACAAACTTTGACGAATTGGGAACTTACTGTATGTATGTATAAATAAGCAAGGAAGGGTTTTTGGTAAATTAAAGGTACAGATGTTGCGTGAATAGAATGCGTGAGAGGTACTCAATTACTGCAGGCTTTTGTACATACATAAAGTTCTACGAAATAGGTATAGGTACCGGCGTGAATGAGTCATGAGCACAAATCGCGCAGGTACATTTTCGGCCCAATATACAATAGACAGTTGACAATTCGTAATAGAGAATAGTCCAATAGACGACGAGCATCGACTGACGAACTAATCGCGTGCAGCCACGGCGCCCCCGTCTGCTTCATTCCTCCAAAGATACCGAAAAATCTACTAATGCGCAGGTGACGTTTGTGCTCATGACTGGTGCCGGTAACTATACATAGATCCTAACTAATATTATAAATGCGAAAGTAAGTTTGTTTGTTACCTTTTCACACCTAAACCACTGAACCAATCAATCATCATGAAATTCGGCATATACGTTTTCAGGTGTAGGTACAGAAAAGGATATAGGGTACCTATCTTTCATCCAAAAAAAGTACTGTTCCCGAGGGAAACAATAACTTTCGATGGTCACAATTGCTTTAGACGCTAGATGGCGCTACGTGCGTCACGCGGACGAAGTCGCGGGCAAAGTGCTAGTGTATTATAATTAAGATAATGATGATGACCGACAAACTTCTTGAAGACTAACTCATTAAGCTCTGAACACGGAACATAAATTGATTACTACGTGTATCTACATTTCGTCGCTATACAAACATGGGTACAAATAGTTCTGGTAGCTAAATGTGTTGGATAATGGTGCTTGAGGCATTAACCTAATAGCTCGGCGTACATAATGGTTGGGGTACAATAAAGGTAGACTAGGTGATAGTTATGTTGCCGAAAATCGTGGACTCTGTACATCTTTCGTTTCATAGTTAATATACGAAAAACCCGAACGAAGCGCTTTGATTCTATCTTCGTTGTGAGAACCGCTAAACAGTAGAATGCGTTGCCGGAGTGGGTGTTCCGATAGTTTACAATCTAGGTGTTTTCAAGTTGCGAGTGAATCGGTTTTTTCTAGGCAAGCGTGCTCCATCGTAGACCGCATCATCGCTTATCAGGCGAGATGGCGTCCAACGCAAGCCTATTATTAAATAAAAAAAAAGTTTAATAAGGGGTTTTTTAACTCCGAAATCATGAAAAGAAAAACATCTGTTCCATTATTGAAGGCATTTAAATGATTATGACAAGAGAATTAGCAGCAGTAGTATCATTTGATAATAACAATGTGGCGGTGATCAGCAAAGTTAAATAATTCAGATGATAGTACATCTTTACTACTATTATAGGTACTATAGGTAAGCTACGTTCACCTAAATAAATTCGTATTACGTTCTAATAGTTCTGGTTGGTAAATGTACAGCATAATGGTAGCACAGGCATTAGCCGTATACCTATCGCTTGTCGCTCGTAATGGCCGCCCCAATATCAATACTACATAGGTAAATGTGATCAATCTTAGAGGCGGTTTGGTTCTTTACTTGAATGCCCAAAGTAAATTGGTCAAGGCCAAAGAAAAGGCTACTCTTTCCCTTCCAATTCGTGTCGTAAAAAGTGACTTGCCTCCGTATACTGAAAGTTTATTTTGATTTGTACTCAAGTTTCACGTCACCAGATATGATAGGTCATGTTATTTTGGTCGTAATAGCTAATTTGAAGTTTAATAGGCTTTATTGAGAACTAAGTTTTGGGTATTCAAGCATTGAACATTAGGTTAGAACATTGACCTATATGCCCCTAGATAAGCAGTTCCGAACAAAAATCATGCACCACACGCGGGTACTTGTCTGTTGGCTTACGTCAAAGTGAATGTGACATGTATATTGTACATATAATGTTAGGGTTAGAAAGCAAATTCTTTTATTTGATAATAACCAATTATTCGCCAATAATTTCGTAAATTAAGGCCTTAATAGATTTTGTTCATCATTTCATAATTATCCCTTATGGCAATCGAGGTATGGATTTACTTAATTTTTTATCACACTAATAATAAACATGCAAAAATGTGTGTGTGTGCGTTTGTAACTCCTTGACGCTGAAACGGCTGGACGGATTTGGATGAAAGACAAGAGAAGCTTGGGACCTGGAGAAGCAAATAGGCCACTTTTCTTCCATTTTCGCACAGACGAGGTCGCGGGCAACAGCTAGTATTGTTATGAGCAAGTTGCGAACTATAATTAAACTCGCTTCCGCCCGCGGCTTCGCCCACGTTTTTGGGATAAAAAGTAGCCTATGTGTTATTCTGATGTACAAGCTATATTACTGTAAAGTTTCATCAAAATCCGTTCAGTAGTTTTTGCGTGAAAGAGTAACAAACATCCATACATCCATCCATACATCTATCCATACATCTTTACATCCTCACAAACTTTCACGTTTATAATATTAGTAGGAAGGATGATAAGTCTCGTTATGTTTAACAACGCTTTGCTACGTTTTTGCTACGATTAGTAAACTAACCATAAAGTTTACCTTGAAATAGTATATGACACTTTAAAATTCAAATAATTAACTAAAATAAATGTTCGCATTTACGTCAAAGTATAATAATAATTGCAAGTATAATTGCCCGGTGCCCCGGTTGGAGAGTTATCTCGACCGCGTCATAAATAGCGATACACGGATTGTGGAGGGACAGGCGTATAAAATAGCCGTGTATCCTTGCGGGTCGAGGACGACAGAAAAATTATTATCTGGAATGCATAATAATTCAATTTGCCTTTTTTGTGTGTAAACTTTCAAAGAGGAATTGGTGACGGTCAGGTGGCGTTTGTAGCCTAACTCCAGCAAATAATGCAAAAGCGGTACCTGTGCTTTTCCTGGTGAGAGTCTTGAAGAATCCTTCTGGGCAGGTGGCCACCTTGCTTGCCCGTACACTGGTCACTTGAAAGTCTATATTTTGGATTTAATCGGACGCGGGTTATTATTTTTAATTTGAAAACGTAGCACAGTATATCCCCAAGGATTACGGGATAACGTAATAAAGTTTTGCGGTTTTGCGGGCGCGATGAACTTAGATTGAAAAAACGTGGTTTGCGGTGAGACGAAATGCTTCCGTTCGGCGCCGGTGCACTATGACGTCTGACAGCCATCAATTAGCTGTCACTAGCCGCAGGATTCTCTAAATCCCGCGACACACAATATCCGCGGCTGCAATATAAGCCTAAGACAGACTACAGACACCTTATAAACCGTCCACAATCAAAAAAATGTAAGGGGCAATAACTTGCCACACCAGATTGTGTAATTACACCCTAATTACGGTAATCATTACTATAGGACCATTTAGGCGAATCACACACCGCCCCGCGCTACGCTGCGGGGTGCGTGGCGACGGAACAAATACCCCGCGCGTGAATGCGTTTTCAGTGTGTTGCACTATGCGTGATTTCTATACAAATACAGGTACTTGCCAACAACGGAAGATCACTCACTCCCGCGCTACGCTGCATGATGCGGTGCAGTGTGCGAATCGCCTTACCATTATCACTGTTACGTAGCGACGTAGCATTGCTACGGGCTACGAAGTAATGCTACGTGCCGCTACGCCGTAGTGGCATGCGCTATCAGGCTGACTGATGTTTGATGTTTCGCGCATGAAGCCACGGGCAACTGATATTTTTAAATAAATTTAAGAGGATTCAATACAAAACAATCCAACCAAGTGCCATTGATGCGATGCTCAGATATGCAGATAGAAATGGACCTAACTTCAAAACTGTAAATGCTCGGCTTATTTTGAAATACAGATATTTAGCTTGTCAGACTTAAATGTTTTGTATTTAGAATTAAGTAACATCGTTTTTAAGATTGTAACCTCCTTTTTACAGCAAATTGTGAATAAAAATAATTATTTCTTTACAGAATAGTACTTTGAAAATGTCAATCCAACAGTCAAACAATTACAGTATAATTTGTCAGTGGTTTGCTCAGTTTCCGGGCAGCAGGTTATCTCACCGCGTGACAGTCACTCTGCACCGATGCCCAGATAGTATAATTACACTCCATTGTGAATCGACCTCCTGTTACACCGAAGCGTCCCTAACTACGCGAAAGTCTTTGACGTAATTGGGTAAAAGGAAATGGAAAAACGTGATTTCATTGTTATTGTCCCTAATGAGAAAACGAGGTAAGGAAAATCACAAGCGTCTTTCGTCTCTTTCCCTTATTTGGTTTTGGTAAATACTTTTGGTAACTTCGTGTTGCCAAAGTTTAGTCGTGTGGCAAGTAATTTAGTTGCTAAACGTGTAGAAAAAAGTTTTTGTTCGCACATATTGAGTTCATAAATTAGACTTCTTTGTCACGTGACTAAATTCGATTGATATTGGTCCCAAATTAAGTATGAATTAATATGCTGTTGAATATTTTAATAACAAACAAGTTTTTACCAATCCCTTTATATTTTAAATATTTTTTTAAATATTATTTGTAAACATTGATAAAATAATATGATAAGCAAACAAGTAAATGACTCATAACTAGTTTTCTGTTATTTTATTATTGTTTCAGAAAATGTTAGATTTTATAAAGCTTTTAAAAATATTTCCTTTTTCAAGAAAACCTGAGATAGAGATTCCTTTTCTCACAGCAACTTCAAGCATCCATAAATAAGCAAATCCTTGTCGCCAATGTAGCGAATGCAACATCAAAATGAATAGCGTCACGAAGACAAGCTAGAATCAGATTACATTTTCACTATTTCTGATGTCCTAGTACACAATACCAATACCGGTTTGAATAAGCTACAACTTATTTTAGTTGGTTTGTGGTTGTATTCGCAATTTCAATAATAACCGTAAAAATACTTGTATTTATTAGTTTAATAATAATAATTACGCAGTATTAGTCATTTGTTACGTGTATAAGCTTGGAAAATCTGATATACCTAAGTAAATTTTATTGGCTGTAATCATGAGTGTACACTGATTAAAAAATATTTTGTACCACTCGTAGAAATGGCTTATTTCAATTAATTATTGAACTGTGGTTTTTAAACTAAAATAAAACTAAACAAATTAATTTGTTTCTTTGTATAACTGAAGACTGCAGCGGTAATTGAAAAAAAAACATTATTATTACACCAAAAAAATTTAAAAGCTTAAATAATATTATCATAAAAAATAACTAGTGGAAACTATTCAGTCCCTAGCGAACTGACCACAAATAGAATCAACACAAACAGGCGTCCTACACAGCACACGTTAAACGATACCAATAAAATATTATTACGTACTTAGTTCGGCCACAAACGATGTTTGTTTATTACACGAAACACGCGAGCCAAGCGATTAAAATCGATTACGGTGTGACAAGCGGTCCAATGCCAATTTAACGTTATTATCGCACCAATCATGGTAATTATACAACAATTTACGATAAAATTATTTGATTAAATTCGATTTTGTTTTAATCGATAACGTTTAGACGGATATTTTGTTATTCAGTGCACGTCACTGAGTGCTACATAGCGTTTGAATTTGATAGTAGAATTCGGAATTTCGAATATGGAATTTTAGAATATTGTGGTTTGTCGAGCTGTCGAAACGATCCAGTAATTCCAGATATGCAAAAGCTACATAAGTTTAAATATTTTGCATATATTTTTAGCAAAAGCTTTTGACGTCTGATACCTACTCAATATCTCTCGATTCGATTGCTTCGTTGGTCTAGTGAACTCTAGTGGTAGCAAGCTCCACTGCTGAGCGTGCATGGGATCCTGGGTTCGATCCCCAGGTCAGGCAGTATTATGTATTGTAGGGTTCCGTATTTCAAAAGAAAAAAAAACAGAACCCTTATTAGAGCACTTTATTGTTAGTTTGCTCGCCCGTCAAGACTCGTTTTCTCAGAAACAGCTACAGGTATCAAGTTTAAATTAATATCAGATACCAAGGTATACGATGACTTCAATCCCTTGGAGGTGTAAATTTCAAGCTAAGTCAACACAATAAAAAAATTGACGACGTAGCGGGCAAAGTGTTAATACCTATATTATGAAATATAGGTCCCGTATGTACGTACAAGTAAACTTATTTGTGTATGTAGAGAAAATTGGTCAAATATCTACAGACGAAACGATCAATCAATGTAAAATTTACCTAGATTAAAAATAATCTGAATGAAACAAATGAACATTAATATCGTTATTAAAGGTAAGCTTACACGTCAGTTACGTCAGGTACCGATAACTGTGACCCTACTCACAGTTGACGTGAATGTGACTGCTTTAAATATCATTTGCATTTTATCATACCGATTCTGTTGTTTACGAACTAAACTAATTTAGTATTATTAAGTCTCTTTCTAATAAAAAACATGAGAGAGGGATAGCAGATATTTAATCCTGTCAAATTAGTCCACTTGAATAGTTTTGATGAATTTGATGTCAATTTAGTCGTAATCGCAAAAGGTCATGACTATTTTCCCGTAAATGACAAGGGCGTAGACTAATTTGACAGTTCTAAATATTTGCTGTCCTTTTTAAATGATATTTGTAAGAAAGAGATATAGTGTGATTAAAATTAGTTTAGTGCGATGTTCGACAGAATCAGCACCAATACCTGTTACCTCCGATTTTGTCCTCGTAAACCCCTTGATTTTAGCCAGCCATTTTAATTCTGTACTGACACGCCGCGTGATATCACCGCGAGAACTGCCATTTGTTTGCGAACGTTCGAGGGAGAATCTCACCGTAATACAAAAGTATTTTCCCTTTACCATCATCATCTGCCTAGCCTTTTCCCAAATTATATTGGGGTCGGCATCCAGTCTAACTAGTTTTGGCTGAATATCAATATTTTACGTGGAACGACTGCCATCTGACCTCCACAACCCAATTAATGGGTAATACCGGTATTCGAATGTTAGACCAGCTGTCAGACTTTTAGGGCTTCTGACTACCCGTAACGATTGTCAAAGATATTCCTATGACAACCGGGACCGACTGCTTAACGTGCTCTCCGAGGCACGGAGGGGTCTCGATGTGTAAAGAACGGTCACCCATCCAAGGACTGACCGCGGCAAGCGCAGATTAACCTCGCAGATCGATCGATCAGCGCGGCCGTCATTTAGCCACGAGCCCCTCAAAGTATAAAGTCAAAAAGTATTTTCCCTTTACCAAATTCTTAATATATTGCCGTGTCCACATTTTTGTTTATTATTTACTATTGCCTATATACTATTTTTTTTTTGTAAACAGGAGTCAAAGGTTCGGGCAGAAAACCAGCGCTTGGCAACCCACTAGGGGACCTAAGCATAGTGCTGATGTCTGAACCTTTTGCTTTCGGTATTATATTTTTTTTATGTGCCTACATTAATTGTAACGCTGGAAACAATAAACGTTTATTCTATTCTAAATAATTATTTAATATACCTAGTAGCTTTGGGTTTAATATTAGTACGACATTTTATATACCTACCTACATAATAGTATATAATTTTAGGAAAATAAGGCCTTTTTTATGATAATAATTACCAGTAGATCTAATAACTCAGATATATTATCGTGTTTTTAGAAAGATAATGAATACGTAACATGAACGTATATCACGCAATGGCAGTTTCATGTTGACCTGAAATCCTATATTTATATAAATAAGTATAAAAGAAAAGTTTACCTAGTGAAATACACCGCTGATCCATGAAAACTAAAACCTCGGTCACACGGAGCGAATGCTCCCTGCGATTTCAATCCCTGCAAGAAAAACTGCCCCGATTGCAATCGCCGCGAGTATTTGCTCGATCTGACACGTGAACTACAAACTACCAGTCGGATTCGAAAAAATCTTTTTGTGTTTGATAGCCAAATTCATAAGGAATAGTATAGGCTATTCAACATTACCCTACAACCCGGCTTAGGAGCCGAGCAACGGCGGGCAAAACTGCGGGAAACAGCACGTATTAAATAAATCTTCTGCTGTTAGTCTGTGTGACGATATCAGTCATACAGTCACGAACGATTTTACGTCGTTTTTATCGCCAAATCTCTACAACGTGTAAGGAATATCAATGTATAGTATTGAAATGATTAAACGTCTTTGTACCGATATCTTTTGGGGAAAGGAAGTTGAGTTTGGTATTATTCGTCGTTTCGATTTAGATAAAGCTTGGGTATCTTAGAGGTGCACTATGAAGGATTTTTTTGAAATTTCAACCCTAAGCGACTGTGTAGACGACGCTGTCGCCGGCGCCGCTGCCGCAAAATGTTTGGAAGTTGTTAGTGTTACATTGCTGCTTTGACCTTCTATTATTCGTGAGAGGCAATGTAAAACTAAAGAGGCCTGTAAACGGGATAGTTTTTTGACAATTTCTTGCTGCAATTGTATAGCTGTGAGTTGAGATCTTTAAAGTACAGCAGTTATTGCGATGTACCATCATTTAATTTCATTGCAATATCGCCGAGTTATACTGCAAGATAGCGAAAATTGTCTACTGAGTTGCACGTTAAAGAGATCACGGCTATACAAGCAACACATCTACGAACAAGAATGTTTTCCAATGCAAAACTTTACTGTGGAATACATTATTAAAGTGTAGGGTATACTTACATAATTTTACCCTACTCACAGCACTTTTTCACAATATGATTTTTCTCGTCTGCTCGACGTCCGTATGTCACTGCAAGGATCCAGCAGAATATCAGCGTTAGGTATATTTGCCTGACACATGCTGAGCTGGAATCCCATTTGGTGCAACCTCGAGACGCATACCGCACTGTGTAGGTATGTTTTTCTTTTTTTGTTATAAATTTAAGTATGTCATAGTATCACTTTTATTTTTGATGGGTATGTATGTTTTTATTTTAATTTTGTTCACTTTTTATGTCGGTACCTTGTTTTTATATTGTGTATCGATGTCATTTGTTATTTAGTTGTACTTTTGTGTGCTATGCTATGTCTCTTGTGTGCACCAAATAAATGTTTTATCTATCTATCTATCTATCTATCTCATACAATTGCAGCAAGAAATCTAGCCCGTTTAACCGCGCCTTTACAACTACCAATACCAGCGGTCGGCGACGGCGCGGCAGCGGCGTCCTGTATACAGGTACGCGACGCGGCGGCGGTACGGCAGCAGCATGGCGGCGGCGTCTTATACACGGTCGCTAAAGGTGAAAAGGGGTAGTAGAATTTGTATGAAGAAAATAAGAACATTGGTGCTGATTCTGTCGAACATCGCACTAAACTAATTTTAATCACACTATATCTCTTTCTTACAAATATCATTGAAAAAGGACAGACAAAATTAAGAACTGTCAAATTAGTCTACGCCCTTGTCATTTACGGGAAAATAGTCATGACCTTTTGCAAAACCGACTAAATTCACATTGAAATGAAGCAAGTGGACTAATTTGACAGGATTAAATATCTTGTATCCCTTTCTCATGTTTTTCATTAGAAAGAGACAAAATGAGACTAAATTAGTTTAGTTTGTAAACAACAGAGTCGGCACCATTGTGTTGTTTTTCGACTTCTACGCAGACGGAATCGCGGGCGTAGCTAGTTATAAAATAAAATAAAAATTGTAGCCGTCAAATGTGTAACATCAAAACGCACGCACACGGGCGCGGCGGGGAAGAGGGGGCATGACGGCATAAGAAAACATCATGCCGCTTAGCATCAGCAAACAAGTCGGTCTTACCCTCAGGCACGCCAATAGATGTTTCAAATCAAAATTGCAATGCAAAACTTAAAAATCGAATGCCAAACTTCACAGCAAATAAATACCTACCTTTTACTTTTCAAAATCCTCTCACAGTCACACATAACCGTTTCAAACAAACACAGATGATATCAGCCTCGCATGCGGGTCGTTCACAACTCAAACATTGAGTTGAAAGCTCAAACACTAGCCGCCACTCAAACCTGCTGGATCCATTTAAACTGAACTCGGAGTTGCAGGTTTTGTGAACGTGAATTCATTAGAATGACAAAGGTTTTATAGGTAAGTTAGTGTGATTACTAGGTACATTTGTGTTATTTATATGCATTTTTACGAAAAACTTCATTTATTTTTACATTAGACAAAAAACGGTTACGGTATACTTTGTTTCATTATTCGTTCGTCTGTCGCAATTGACAGACACAATTTATTTTGACCTGAATGAGGCGGATTTTCTAAATGCGTCAGATGGAGGGTTATTTGGATATATGCGTCTAAGCTTCGTTATTTCACGGTAATATTAAGCTGTGTAATCTATATATTTACCATTTCCATAAAGATTAAACACAAAAATTCAATAATTTCAAAAATATAACGCAACTAGCTCCCGCCCGCGGCTTGCCCGCGTTTTCGGGATGAAAACTAGCTTATGTTCTATTTCAGATTATAATCTATCTCAGTGCCAAATTTCATCCAGAGATTCGCGTCGATATGATGCACAAAAATACAAAAAAAAACTGCTAGGAAAATATATGCGTCATATCCGCGTAAGTATATGGAACAGTTGATTTTTTTCTTTATTTCAAGGTTGGTTCCGTAGTCAATCGAACTAATATCGGATCCTGAACACCCTCCATCAATATTTCCCTCGTTAAACCTGTCACCCATTGTAACAAAACTACATGATCATACTAACACGAGTTACTAATGAAAATGTGTATGTCCTGTTCATTTTGTTATATGTTACAGACCCAATTTTGTTCGCTAGCTCAGCATGTTGCTGGACTAGAGCCAAATTTACTCCAATTCGTAGGGACATGCCGACAATCGCCGTGAAGTTTATAGACCTTTTGCTTGGCTTTATATCTTTTTAAAACTTACAAGTTTAAAGCTTCTTTAGCTAAACTGTGTGTGTATAAAATTTCAGACAAAGAACGACCATTTTTTTTTCTTATTTGTGTCGTAAATATAATGTAAACGAGCGAGTAGGACTCACGCTTTGAGGATTCCGTACAAACTAAATTATGTCAGTATGTTGTAAAATAGCGTATGTTGTAAAATGTATGTTGTAAAATAAAGAATTTATAACCTTGGGTCAGCGCCCCGAAGCGTCGGTCGGAACCTTCCAGTAACATTACCTAATATAAGATGTTTGTATAAATAAGGGTTATTACTAGGTATATATTTATAAGATATTTTTATACTCAAAGGTTGCTATAGTATTTTTTTAGATAACATTATTAAATCAAAATCTTGAAAGTAAAATAAAGTTTGCAGTTATACAAGAGATTAAACCCAATATAAAAACATGGCGGCATCCGAACTGTTAACGGCAAAGTGTCGCATAAACATATTTTATGGTGCATTAAGCATCAGATCCAATTTATTGAGACGCTGTAAATGTATGCTTTCATGATGGCTTTTTATTTTCTATTACGTATGACGTTTTATTTGTTTGCATCTAAATCCGGCTCTTTGTTCTCTTCTCTAAAAATTTAAACGGATTTTATTGCCACCCAAAACAAACGCGCGCATACAAATGACATGCATAAAGTACACAACTTAAAAAATAACACAAAAAGTAAAAAAAATAAAAGATATTGAAAAACTTAAATACTTATACTATAAAATTTCTGTCTTGCCAGGGACCACCAACTGTTTCGAGGTATTTATCTATACTATTATAAAATCGTAAAAATGCCGTGTCTGTACATTGAAGATATTCCGGAATAAACCGTCGGGATAGGGTACTGGGACGTAACCATTCCCAAAAATATATTTTTATGATTTTTTGTCTGTTTGTGCGCGCATCACGCAAAAACTACTGAACGGATTTTGATATGGTTTCCACAGTTCAATAGCTTGGGGCCCAACTTAAAATCTAAGCTACGTTTTATCTAATTCCGGTGGGGCAAACCAAGAAACAGCTTGACCTCTTCGTAGTACTAGCCACCCTATACTACGGAGGTCATTTAAACTGGTCATCTTATTATAGTCCATGCGGACGGAGTCGTGGGCAAAAGTCTAGTTATACAATAAGCTTCGCGGACCACTTCAGGTGCTTCCAGGGACCACCAGTGGTCCGCAGGCCACCGGTTAAAAACCACTGTTCTAAGGTGTCTCTTGCCGTGGCAAAAATACTATGTCAGCAAGCCTGATACCAATGTATATTGCCTTGCTGCATGATAATTTCGTAAAACGGTCCAGTTAACAATCGCTTTTATTTTTACAATTCAACTATAATAAATACATTACGTTGATATAGGTATGACAGACGAACTTTACAGCAGTCGGTCCCGGTTGTCATAGGAATATCTTTAACAATCGTTACGGGTAGTCAGAAGTCCTAAAAGTCTGACAGCTGGTCTAACATTCGAATACCGGTATTACCCATTAATTGGGTTGTGGAGGTCAGATGGCAGTCGCTCCACGTAAAATATTGATATTCAGCCAAAACTAGTTAGACTGGATGCCGACCCCAATATAATTTGGGAAAAGGCTAAGCAGATGATGAGACGAACTTTACAAACAGAAAAACTTTTTTAATATAGATGAGTACAGTGTCAGGTGCATGTAACTTCACCCGCACTTCACATACAAGCTAAAACCCAGTAACACTGCGTAGCGGCAAATTAACCCGCTCCCTTTATTCCCAAAGCCTGAAAATATGTTTGATATCATACATAATGTATTTAAATACATACCGCGTACATATCCTGAGGCTGTACTCGGTGGGAAGTTACTGCATATTGAATTAGTTGGCGCTTGAGTTGTTGAACAACGTGTTTTGAACAAACGGATAAATGTATAGATGTATGTTCATGTTCAATATAATTAGTTTTGTTTATCTCCTTTGTGGGGTTATTGTGTTAAAGGTGTGTCTTACCCCACTGCCGTAGAAGTAGGGTAATGTTTTTCGCGTGTATGTATGTATTGTATGTGTACTTGCTTGGCACGCTCTGTAGCCTAAACAGCTTGATGGATTTCAACATATGAGGTGTCGTTAGACTCATCTTCATTGTGGGAGTAATATAGGGTAAGTATAAGTATAATAATATTAGGGTGTGTCCACATCTGGCGAATGCCAGGAACGGTGCGCGAACTTGAAATGCACGCAAGCAGTTTGCGAGCGGTCCGCTAGCCGGCTAGCGGCGCATTTGTAGCCGCACCTTTACGCAGTCGGGTTAAATGTTTTTTCATAAAATTTTGTTTATCTTGTTAATTCAGAAAATGTTAATCCCAAAAACTTGTTGACGTTGAATAAAAAAAAGGTAGGTAACCTTGATAAACATAGCCCAAAACAAGTATTCCTTTTGTTCTTTGTAAAAAAGCATACGCACATAATTCATAAACAAATATTTCATTAAGATACGAGTATTTCAATTGATTCCCATTGAATTGGAAGCCAGCACGTTCAAATACGTGGAAATATTAACGGGTTCAATTCAATTATGTACGAAATCGGAAGCCGATTGTGGACCGTATTCAAATGTAAATAAACACTGGAGAATATTATTTTAATGGTTCGGAAGTTCGAGTTATATTTTGAAGTCGGTGAAGTTTTTGTTTGTTTTGTTGAAGCCACATACCTACAATTAGGAACACAAGGGGCCGTTATTTTAAGGTACGACTTTGTAGCCGACTACAGACAGCAGCAGGCGACGCATCGCCGCGACACTACTGGTTTCTATGTTTATCTATAAAATACCTTCCGTAGCTAGCGATACGTCATCTGCTTAGAAATACATAGAAATCAGTAGTGTCGCGGCGACACGTTGCCTGCTGCTGCTGTCTGTAGTCGGCTACGAACTCGTACCTTTAGACAAAAGCTTTATCAACTTTCAGGTTATTTCGGATAAAATACGACCTAAATATAGTCTGGTCTTCATATTATATTTTTATGGAATAAAAACCGGGATATATTCAGCGTCAGAAGGCTCCTGGAGCGGTAAGGCCGAACATTTCGGCTCAGTGGAGCAAAAGAGGTTATGACGGCGCTTCCAAAGAGTTGTGAGACTTTGTAGAGAAAGCTGGAAATATGCAGGCTCTTAATATAGTTTGGAAATGTGAGAATACCCTGTGATTACACAAAAGGGAAAACTTAACACTATACAGGGTTATTGAAAATAAACTAACAACCTCTACTACATTACTATAACATCATAAACAACAACTTTTGTTCTATGACTTTTAATAATTCCTGAGATTTTACTTTCATAGAAAATTAAAAATATTATCTGGCTTTTGCGTAGCAAGTGCGGAAACTCGTAGCGTAGTACTTATTTTTAATTATTATTATGTATGACAGCGCACAGCAGACGTTACGTAGTTATTTACTACAAAATACAGATCTAAAACGTGTCCGACAGGTAGTATATCAAAAGCTTGAAACTCTATTTTTGGTAAATGTGTTATATTCTGCAAAAAATGATAAAACAAAAGTTGTTTATGATGTTAGTAATACAGTCCTACAAGGTTGTTAGTGTTTTACCAATAACCCTGTATAATGTATATAAATCATCAATCGTGATCGGTGCACCGGCAACATCACATTGATCATCTCAAAGTGTCAAGCTCTATACGGCCTGAGCACATCTCCCTTGCTTCTATAATATCAGGTAAGTACACCTGTGTATTAAAATCCTACTAATATTATAAACGTGAAAGTTTGTGAGGATGTATGGATAGATGGATGGATGTATGGATGTTTGTTACTCTTTCACGCAAAAACTACTGAACGGATTTTGATGAAAGTTTACAGTAATATAGCTTAAACATCAAAATAACACATGGGCTACTTTTTATTCCAAAAACGCGGGCGAAGCTGCGGGCGGAAGCTAGTGATTTAATAAAAGCTTGACTGACATCCAAACGTCAAGAAGTTACCGATAACTTAGAACCTCAAATGTTTGTAACAAGGGCTGCTGTCAAAAGGGATTTAGTTTTGTTTCTCCCTTTGAGGCGAGAGCAAATGTTGTGGTCAGGAGTTTTGAAGCGTGGTCAGATTGTGTTGAAGGCTTACACTTACTTAAGAGGATTTTTGACAAGTTGAAAGTTGAAAAGTCGCGGTACAAACAGCTTTAACTAATTAAAACAATAACTTTGTGACGAATTCGAAAACATATTCCAATATTTATATTATTTAAAATGTGGAAGTTTGTTACTCAATGACGCATAAACGGCTGAACGTATTCGAATGAAATTTGGTATACAGATAGACCATGTCTTACATTAGCATATAAAATACTCTTTATCTGGATATATGACGTAGTTTCCTTAGTATAAGAGCGCAACCACGGGTACAGATAGTCTATAATAATTTGTTTAGGGTCGTAAGAAGTACTACTTCGGGATAGAAAAAGTTCCCGTATTGCCTGTTCTTAATAAAGAACGTTTTATTTGGGGCCGTTAACGGAGATCCTTAAGTCCTGACTTCCTTATCCGAGGAGAACCCTCACTGGAATAATAATGCGGAGAGTGAAAGCCCCTTATGGCAGAACTCGCCAATTTTCTCTGTCTCCAACACCGCATTTACACTCGCAACAAAACTTTTTGCGTAGCAGTAAGCGTACGGTCAATTTATTCAAATTGAAGCCAAAACATAAGACGTATCATAAGGACTATAAATTACATACATAGGTACATACAGGGGGGGGCAACATAGTGTCAAAGGGAACTCATAAGTGAAACACACTATACCTACTTGCAAGTTAATGGGACAGTCTGTCAAAAATTCTTGCAGAAGTTTCCTTGCAAACACGCACAAAAATATTTAACTCGAAACAAACGCAATATTAAACGTTCTAGACAGCTGTCAATGAGAAAGGAGGTCTTCTATTGTTTCTGACAACACAAGAAGGATGAATGCCGAAACGAATACACGAAACGAAAAAAGAAAGAAAAGGGAAAGATTCATCTTGATTGATCCATCTCAATCAATTGAACGTGTTTCCTTTGGAGTAGAGGAGCTATCTATATGTATAAGAGTCTATCTTTAACTACTATAAAACAGTAAAGAAACTGTGTCTGTGCATTGTGCATATTACAGAAAAAACAGCCGGGATAGGATATTGATATTCGTAACCATGCGCAAGATAATATTTTTTGGGATTTTCATCTGTTTGTGCGCAAATCACGCAAAGAGTACTGAACGGATTTTGATGTGGTTTTCACAGTTTTATAGCTTGGCGTTGAACTTAAAATATAAGCCACATTTCATCTAATTCTGTTAGGATGAAACAGATATACAACTTGAGCTCTTTATAGTACACTAAGGAGGAAATTTTAAATGGTCAATTTATTATAGTACACGCGGACGAAGTCGCGGGCAAAAGTTTCTGTATAATATAACTGTTAGAAACCCATTAGTTCGCATCGGTTTGCAAGCGTTAAATGATTGCCCAAAAGGCTTCTTTGAAAAATGTCGGGGTATTCAGAGCCTTTTTTGGGATAGATTTTATAGCGGTTTACAATGATACTGTATTGGGATTTTATAAGCCGTTCTTGAGAAAAAGTTGAGAATGTAGTTCAAGTATCTTTTATTTTAGTACCTAACAGTAAAGTTAACTACATGGCTTTTACATGTCTAAAATTAACAAAAATGAACTTATAATTATTATTGTATGTCAAAAGACATAAAATACAATTATGGCCTCTGCATCAATTTTGCAAGCGTAGGTTCGTCTTGAAGGTACTTTTTGGTTCTTCTCACACGAGAATTCACGAAATACATAATTTAAGTAGTCGGAACGTCCCAATTTCGTACTGTGGGATATTTAAGAGCCTAATAATCTTCACACACATTATCAGTGAGCTTTGTTTTGCTGCGTTTCGTTCCGGTTACGAAATAAAAGGCACAGCATAAGAAATGGAGGCGCGCGTTGTTTTTCAAAGGCGACACTAATTGAGCGAACGGACTTTAAACGTACGAGTTCGGAGAAGATAGAATGTTCAGTCAAGGTACGAGTTCGTACCCGACTACAGACAGCAGCAGCAAGCGACGTGTCACCGCAGCACTACTGGTTTTGTATGTATTTCTATGAAGACGACGCGTTGCTAGCTACGGAAGGTATTTCATAGAAATACATGTCATAGAAACCAGTAGTGCCGCCGGCGATACGCGCGTCACCTGCTGCTGGTGTCTGGGGGTCTACTCTCTAAGCACGAAATCCGTAGTTTCGACCTTAGTTACGGGCGTTTCTTACACCGTATCACCTACGGACTTAAGATTAGTTCGGGGCCCGAACTAAGAATGAATGATAGCACGATTTGACAGTTGTCCCTACTCCCGATGTGTTTTTATCCGACTGAAAAAAAATTGACACTTGTTTTGACGGAATCTTATGTCTATTGTAGGTACTTTCGGACGGGCCTGTATCTTCGTTGACGGACTTACAGAGTAGACCCCCTGCAGTCGGCTACAAAATCGTACCTTGACTGAGCTATCTATCAGCAGATCTATCTTCTTTTTACAAGCTTTTATTTAACTTGCCGTGTGTGTACCGAGGGAAATCTTGCAACTGAATTTTTGACCAGTTCCTCTCAACCAGTTGAGCTGGAATTTGGAACGCATATATCGCTTCGATGACAGTGCAATAATATGGTACCATGGAGGTGGTCTCATGATGGAGCTGCGAGGTGGCTATAGGAACTCGTCAACTTCTTAACATAACTCCATCGTGTTTGGGCTCGGATTTGTCTTGACAAGTACTACAGACCTATGTGATGGTCAGGGTCTTATGATGGAGCTGGGAATCATTCATTCTCGAAATTCTCTTCCATCAGTCATTATAATACATAAAACTTATTTATTCTACTCGTATGTATAAATTTGTGTATTTAGTATATTATCATATATGTATGATATATAAATAATGTATGTATATAGTTTTATATGTATGTATAATATATATAACCTTGTATAATTTGTTTATTTCACAATTTTCAAAATTGCACCTACCATTGTTTGTCTCTGCACCACCCAAAGGTTGGCTGGTAGAAAATGCCTATGGCATTAAGTCCGCCTCTGTACATTTTTTTTATTATGTGCATAAAGTGTTAAATAAATAAATAAATTTATTTTTCTTTTAAAGAATACATCCCACTCTTTCTTCAACAAAGCTCACATTTTCCGCAATGCGTTTCAAATTCCCTCGCATTTTTCACTAGTGTGGTACTGAAACCCTAACCCGGCGAGCTAACGACGCGTGAGTCAACCCTCCGCTCTCCAACCACTTTTAATTATTCAACTGGGTTTCGTTGAACATAGGCTATTTTCTGCTCGTCGTCCGAAACCTTAATTTTATAATGTTGGTTACGAACATTTTTAAAGGGTTTAATGGTATTATTAAATCAACTGAGGCGATATATTTTCGGGTTTGCCCGTTTTTGGCTTTTATTGGACTAAAATTGCTGACACGTAGTCAGGAAGCGTGGTATTCATAAGTTCGTTCCTTCTCTGTATGAGAAGAGCTCCTGCTGTTGCAGGCAATTATTATTACTTTATTTTTATTGCATGTTTTTTACTGTTATTATAGTTACAGACTTATTATTCTTTTATTTTTTAATGCACGTTATTTATTGACTTCTATTAAAATTACTGGCAATGCATGTATATCTTTATTCATTGTATTCACATATTAATCACATTTTTAAATATTTATTCGTAAAAAAATATAAAAAAAAACATTTAAAAATATAAAAAATAGTGCCCCACCGGTGTGCCGTGTCCAGGAGTACTGCTTTACTGGCAATTATTATTATCTGAAATAATTATCTTTGTAAAAAAACATTATAATCTATTTGACATTATTGATGACAAGCCAAATAGCCGGACACGGCATAAAAAGAGACTTCGGTTACCAACCATAAAACTAAAACTATTCCAGAGAAACGTTTACTGCATGTCGATAATTATATTCAATCATTTACCAAATACTCTTCAAGACTTACCATTGACATTGTTTAAAAAAATATTATTCAAATTATTATTACCTAAAAAGTATTATACTCTTAATGATTATTTAGAAGATAAGACAATAATAATTTAATAAATTATACAAATTGATTGCTCCAGATATTAAACTAAATATTTGCACGCCATATTATGGCATTCTGGCAAATAAATATTTTTGATTTGATTTGATTTGATCTTTATTACACTTTTTTAAATTGCTATTACAATTACAGAGACATATTGTCACTTAAATGTAAGGCTAGATCGAATGTAATATAATGCTACGTGCTACAAACCCCAAAATACTCTACTAACTTTGCTTCCTAAATAAAATCGATTTATAACTAAACTAGGTTCATCAGCCTTTTTGTTTCAGAAGTAACCTCGGAAAACCTTTCAAAACTCATCAAAAAGTAATAAAACCTCAAAAATTATAGTTTGGAAAAAAACATTAAACTCATTTGGGACAGGCCTTATTTCCCAGATGGTGATAATAAAAAAAAACTTGAGCGATAAACTTGAATTTACGAGCCAACTATGTATTACAAATAACTGCCTACTCTAGTCTAGGGTTGGCAAAAGTAAAAATTTGGTTGAATGCAATTGAGCGGGATGTAAAAAATAGTGCAGTGTATACGTGAACGTAGTGGGTGTTGAATATAAAACCAGTTCTCTTAAAAAGTCCATTTGTTTTGGTCTAATTTTTATGTAAAGCGTATGTAATAAAAATGGCGGCGATAAAAAAATTCATACGGTGTTATAATTATTGTGCATGCAATGACATAGATTAAAAAAATATGAAACACTTTTTATTTCAAAAGTATTTTTATTTGAAGCTATTGTTTCCACGCTAATGTTCTTGAAGTGCTTAAATGTATAAATCAAATAGACAAATTACTTAAAAATACAAGTTATATTTCAAATTCATCATAAATTCTGCACTTTTTTCAGATCGAGATTACTCAAAATAAGAACAAGGAGCAGTTTTACAGTCTCCTTTATTGATAATTTACAAATAATAAAAAAAAAATAACATTATTATGCCAAATAAGTTATAGTGGTAACACTGGTCATAAAACAAAATATAAGGTGCGTGACAACCCTATTAGACTAGATAGATAACAACTATGACCGGAGCCGTCGCATCCGGTAGAAGCCGCAACATTGGAAATTAGTTAGCGCGGCTGAGGTTCCGGGTTTGATGCTTAGGTTTGTAAATCGGTTAATGATTATGTTGTTGCCTCTGGGAATTAGAATTATGTACGATAATCAAGTCAGGTTGGCCCTCAATAAATAAGGGTTTGATACCGTAAAGGCCAACATATTGATGTTAAAATAAACATTAGTAATGACGACTTGAAACATCAATAGTCACATCAAAACTCAGGGCTACACTGAATTATATTATCACAATCTTGTGTATGTATTTACTTAAATTATAAATTGAGAAAAGTATCTGACTAATATCTTGTAATTGTCTTACTTAGACGTAGCAAAAAAAAAAAAAAAATTGCCGTTGTAACCCGTCTATGTCAATGCGAAAATTGAGAAAGTTAATTGTGCCTGTTTAATTTAATTTCGCATTTCCTTTTTCATTTCATAATGTTTAGTATCGGCGTTTAATGTCCAAAAGTAATAAAAGATACACGTAGCAAAAAAATAAGTTTTGCCGTCGTAACCCGTATATGCCAATGCGAAAATTAAGAAAATTCATTCTACATGCTTTATTAAATTTTGCATTTCCTTTTACCTATCATAATGTTTAGCATAATAGCACAGCATAATCGGCCTATAATGTTCCCACTGCTGGGACACAGGCCTCCTCTCTGTGAGAGGGAGTGGGCCCATAATGGGCTCATAATGTTTAAAGTCCAAGAGTAATAAAAAATACAAAAAATATTTAAATTAATAAACAAGTGACAACCCTGGGTTAAAGATAGATAGGACCCATAAGCGGAACAGATGCACTCGATGGATGGCCGGAATAGAGGAAATTAAATTAATGCTTCCAAACTCCGTTAGGTGGCGTTAGTAGCGGGAATTAATAATAGTATAAAGAACAGTGATTATGGATAGGTATAAGATTTTTCTCTGCGTTACATTGACAATACGTGCAATACAATCCTACTTAATGTAATATTATAAATGCGAACGTTTGTGAGGATGGATGGATGTGTAGATATATATATATATATATATATTTTTTTTCAAAAACTTTGCCCCGCACTAGGATTTCTCCTGTGTCTTGAGTGCGTTTACAAACACAAATTTCACATACACAAACAGCCAGACCTATGTGCAATGCGGGAATCGAACCCGCGACACGTCGCGCAGCAGCCAATCTCTCAGCCACTGCGTCAACCGTGCGGTCAAATCAATTATCCGTATTCATAAAAAATCTGAGTATGTGTTTCTCGATAGCTGTAACCATAGAGTCTTTAAGCCTAGTCAGTAGATTATAGGCAAGCGTGCATTACCATCGACAAAAAAAAAACTGTAATTGTATAATTATTTTCAATAAATTGATAATTCTTGCCCACCTTTTTATTTTGCCTGGCTATAAACAAGAAAGCTTAGTATACTCATTCTTACCAAGAAACTACACAAAGTGTTTCTTCAAACTAGAAAATAATAAAAGAAAGATTTATCATTTTATCAGAAATCTCGTAGCAGAATGCTACGACGGTGCTACGCCCGTAGCAATATTGCTACGATTCACGCCACTTGTCTGTTGACAAAGCTTTATAGAAAATCGTAGTGGAAAATATGAAAGATGATGATAAATTCTTTTCCTTGAAACAATTTATAAAAGTAAAAACCCTACAAAACTATATAAGCACAGATTTGCTTTGAGATTGACACAATATTCAAATAGGTATTTTTTTTTAAAAATCGTGTAATGTGGCACATACAGCATAATATGCAGTATGTGCCACATTATGCCACTATCTACAGTATGATAATATCATACTGTAGATAGGGACCGATATTCCGACAGTTCGAAATTCGAAATAATATTCATTAATATTTTATATTTATTACTTTTTGAACATTTTAAAATACACCATCAGAACTATACTATAGGATATAACTGGCTTTGAAACAAGACATAAACAATGCAGATCTTACCTGTCTGTCTATTTTGTAACAACATGCCGCGTGATATCACCGCGAGAACTGTCAATTTGTTTGCGAACGTTCGGGGGAGAGTCTCACCGTGACATTCTCTCTCGAAAGTTTGGAAGCAAATTGGCAGCGAATCTCACCGTGACATTCTCTCTCGAAAGTTTGGAAGTAAATTCCAAATTCTCGCGGTGAGGGTCACGCGGCGTGTCGTTACAGAATAGACAGACCTCAGATCATAGAAACAAGGGAGATGTGCCAAGGCGCTATCGAGCTTGATGCCTGATTTTGAGCAAATTGCACATATTAAAAACCTACGCGCTGGCGACGAACCGAACACGATCGATGGTATAAATACAGTGTTTTAGTTTAGTGCTTGTGTTGAGTGACGATTAACAGTGTTAGATTGAGGGTGTGCGGAATGTTTAATGCGTGAGAGATCTTATTATTCACAAGAAGCGCTTAATTATGCCCGTAATTGTGTCGAAAAATGTACTAAAAGTGGCATCAGTTGTTCCGGTACTAATTTGCTATGATGGCATATCTCCGTGTTTCTATGATCTGAGAGACAGACTCACCGAATTCAAAATCACGCCGTACACTGTAAATTGTTGATATTCGTGGTTCATAATAATATTGTGTTAGGTTTAATTATCTGTGCTTTCAAAATCGACTAAGCTGACATATCGATTATTCAGTTTAACGATTAAGTGGCAACACTAATCGGTGACAAGTGGGGGACCAGAAAAATGAGGGGCGTTCAGGCGATCGGTTCGTTCACTTGGTTTTGGAGCGAGCTAGGGGTCGGACGAGGAAGGACTCTGGTGTCTGTACGCGAGTATAGTACCTAGTGTATATTGTATTTGTGCTGTAAGTGTAATTAGTTGTCAAGTAAATACCATTATTATATACCCAAGGAGTTTTATTACATTTCAGAAGTGGTAAGTACATGCTCACATTGCTATACGTTCATGAGTGCTATTTAAAAATTTAAATTGTAACGGTTTTTAATATTTTTTATTTCGGTTGAAATTTGCATCTGGCAGTTACTGCCGGTAGTTTAAAATAATGACTGTTTTTCTTGAACCTTTAAATATAATTATTTTACCATACTATGCTTAAATTGTTATATTTAGACGACATTACGATGCTTATATTGTGACGTGACATGTTTTATTTCTATGGGCGGGTTTTAAGTTCATAACTAGATTAAATACGAGGCATACTGGGGGTGCAAGGGGGGCAAAAATTTTATTATTTTTGCGATTAGACTTACCGTTCTTGAGTTATTTACAATTAACTTTATTCTCTCGTCTAAAGGAAAATATTAGTAGGCAAATACATAGTTGTTTTTGTTTTCGAGTTACAGCAATGGAACACGACCGTGAGGCTCTAAGGCAACGGTGTTTGAAGACGCCGTCACATGGAAGATCACTGCATCTTGACGAAGTTCCTGGATGCTGTCGCAGCCGTAGCCGACGACGCACCAGTGCCAAAGCAGTGCGCAGCCGAAGTCCGCAGCGCAGTCAAAGTCCGCAGCGCAGTCGAAGTCCGCAGCGCAGTCGGAATCGACAGCGCAGTCGGAATCGACAGCGCAGTCGAAGTCCACAGCGCAGTCGAAGCCGGCAGTCTCTCCTAACCAGGCGACGCAGAAGTCCAACCGCCCGAAGTTGTACGAGCCACCGAGCTGAACAACTTGAACGAGAACGTGAGGCGGCACAGGACCGTCTGCGGTCCTTGGACGACGAGTTGCGACAGGAACGGAGCAGACGACGCGATGCTACAGCGACCCGAGATGGGACAAAGGTTAGAGATTATAGCCCTACATTTTCCTCGAAAGATGTTATGGATATTTTAAATTCAATTAGGAACCAACCATCAGCGGCTGGCCCACTCGATCACTCTAGTAACATTGTTAAAAATCACAAAAATATTTTGCCTGATTTTGACCCATCATCGAAAAATCAACGTGTAGATATATGGTTAAGGAAAGTGAACGAGTGTGCCACCGTTTATGGATGGGATGATAAGACAACCATCCATTTCTCAATGCAGAAACTACAAGGACTGGCCAAGACATGGTATGAAAGCCTTGATTCGATATTATTCTCTTGGGCCGAATGGCAGGAAAAGCTGTCTCACGCTTTTCCTTTCGAGCAAAATTATGGCCAGTGCTTGGAGGACATGCTCAGACGTAAAAGTAAATATCATGAACCTATCGAAGTCTACTATTATGAAAAGTTAGCTCTAATGAATCAGTGCAATATAGTTGGCAAGCGTGCGGTTGATTGCATTATTCATGGTTTAAGTGATAAAACGATGAAATCAAGTGCTCTTGCGTTAAGATGCTCACAACCTGATCAATTGTTACAATTTCTGATGAGCAACAAGGAATCATCAAACTCTTTCGATCGTTTTAATACTAATGTTAAAGGTAGGATAGGAATGGGATCTGTATCAACCGGTTTGAATGACAAATCTAATAATAGGACTAATAATATATTGAATGATAATGTTGCGTTCTGTTTTAACTGTAGGGAGCGTGGTCATATATACCGGAAGTGTCCCAAGCCACTAATTCGATGCAATCAATGTCATAGGGTAGGCCATAAAGTTGACAAATGTCCCACAAAACCTGAGGACAACGACAGTAAGATAGCGAATACACAAAAGACAATGTGTAGGTATGTCATTAGCTAATCCAAATTCAAAATTTTACAAGGATGTCTTAGTGAATGGGGTCTCGATGAAAGCTTTTATAGATTTTGGAAGTGAGGTCTGTCTGTTAGCTAAATCGGAATCGGCAAATTTGATGCTCGAATGTGATGACGTGCGTACTCCAATAAGGGGGTTTGGGAATGATGTAGTTTATTCTTTGGGAAAGGTGACTGTCGACGTTGTTATCGATGGCGTTAGTGCTAGTACCGTTTGTCAGGTAGTTGAGGATAGACTTTTAGATGTACCATTGCTAATTGGACAAACTTATACCGAACAGTCGCATGTTTTTGTATTGAAAACGGCAGAAACGTTACAGTTCATTGACACTAACCAAGAAATACCCTTCAACAAAGCTGAAATTAACGAGGATCGTTTAGTAAAAGTTATTTCCACGGCTAATATCTAAATCTATGGTCCCGTTGCAATCAAAGCTTATACCGAACCACAGTTGAACGGGCATATTATATTGAATAATAAAGTTATAGGACCACCACCATTTCAATACGTTGTTTGCGGTGGTGTTTATTCATCTAAAGATGGTTTTGTAAATGTTTATATTACGCCTACGTCAAAATACTGCCATTTGTACAAGGGCACAATTATAAGTCGCGCTAGCAATATACAGGTAGTTAATAAAGTTTTTAATGTAAGTGATGAACTGGTGACTGACGATATTGACATTAGTAAAGTCCGTATTGGAGATCATGTTAGTGATGAACATAGATCTAAATTGTTAAAATTACTTAATGAATTTAAAGATTGCTTTGTATCGAATTTAAAAGAACTAGGCAGTTCTAACGTTACTGAAATGAACATTGAAATAAACAGCAAACGTCCAATTGTGTATAGGCCATACCGGCTATCACATAAAGAACGCGATCAAGTGCGCGAAATGGTGGGGGAAATGTTAGAAGCTGGGATTGTGAGAGAATCAACCTCCGAATATGCTAGTCCCGTGATTCTAGTCCGTAAGAAAGATGGGCGAATGCGAATGTGCATAGACTATAGGATGTTAAACTCGGTGACCGTTAAGGAGCGTTATCCGATGCCGGTTATAGAAGACGAGATTGCTAGGCTTTCCGGTCACTCGTTTTTCATCACGTTGGACTTATTTTCTGGGTACTATCAGGTACCAATATCAGAACAGTCGAAACCGCTGACGTCATTTGTCACTCCAGACGGACAATTCGAATTTAATCGAATGCCGTTTGGGTTGGCAAATGCGCCTGCGGTGTTTCAACGAATGATGAATAGAGTCTTAGGGTCAGCTAGATATAGCCAGGCCACAGCTTATATAGATGACGTATTGATATATGGGAAAAGTGTAGAACAGTGTTTGGAAAGGTTGGAACACGTTTTACAACTATTAAAGCAGGCAAATCTCACTCTCAACCTTTCTAAGTGCGATTTTCTAAAAGACAAAATTGATTATTTGGGATACGAGATTAGTGCATTAGGTGTTAGACCAGGTAATGTAAAAGTCCAAAGTGTTTTAGATTTTCCTCGCCCTGTTAATGTTCATACTGTTCGTCAATTTCTTGGGCTCGTAGGTTACTTCCGTAAGTTTATCATGAATTTTGCGAATATTGCACACCCGTTAAATAAATTGTTAAAAAAAGATGCTGTTTGGTCTTGGACAGACGAGCAAGAAAATTCATTTAAAATGCTCAAGGAGAAGCTAATTGATCGACCAGTTCTGGCAATTTACGACCCAAGTAGGGAAACAGAATTGCACACAGACGCCAGTAAACATGGTGTTGGTGGAATTCTGCTTCAACGTATAAGGGAGAGTAGTGATAGTTTTAGGCCCGTAGCATTCTACAGCAGACAAACTTCCCCAGAGGAAAGGAATTTCCATGCGTATGAGCTGGAGACGTTAGCTGTAGTAAGTTCCTTGAGGAAGTTTAGAGTCTATTTGTTAGGACAAAACTTTAAAATAGTCACTGATTGTAGTGCTTTGCGGTCCACGTTTATTAAACGCGATATAATACCGCGAATTGCGCGTTGGTATCTCTTAATACAAGAATTTCAGTGCACAATAGAATACAGGCCAGGGAATAAAATGATCCACGTAGATGCTCTGTCACGCAACCCAACCATAAATTATGGAAACGATTTTGATACTGTCGAAGATGCCACTGACCAATATCCAAAGGTTATGCTCATTACCGGCGAGGATTGGCTCCATACGTTACAGTTAGGTGACAGCGAACTGGATCGTATCAGACATATTTTAACTTCAAATTTAGACGTAGAAGGACTTAAGCAGATTAGGGATAGTTACGTTATAAAAGATAACAAACTATATAGATGCATTGACGGTGATAAAACAAACTTACGTTGGGTTGTGCCAAAGGGTGCAAGATGGCAGTTGTGTCGTATGAATCACGACGACATTGGCCATTTTGGTGTGGAAAAGACCCTCGAACGTATAAAGAATGCGTACTGGTTTCCTAAAATGACAAAATTTGTAAAGAAGTATGTCGAAGCATGTATTGAATGTGCATACTCAAAAAAGACTTCATCTAATGAGGGCTATCTGCATCCGATTCCTAAAGTCGAGGTTCCTTTTCACACCGTGCACATTGATCATCTTGGACCCTTTGTGCGTTCAAAAAGAGGGAATTCGTACATTTTAGTGCTGGTTGATGCGTTTACCAAATTCGTTTTTATTAGGCCTGTTAGGAATACAAAGTCTCTAGTTGCAATAAGAGTTCTAGACGAAATTTTTTGTACATTTAGAGTTCCCGATAGAATAGTTAGCGATCGTGGCTCTTGCTTTACTTCCCATGCGTTTAGGAGGTTTTGCTTGGATAGGGGAACGAAGCATGTGTTGAATGCGGTTGCTAGTCCGCGTTCGAATGGACAAGTTGAGCGATACAATCGCACAATTCTTTCTTCCTTGACCGCCCAAAATCTTAACAATAATGAAAAAGATTGGGACGACAAAGTTGGTAAAATCCAGTGGGGTATTAATAACACGGTTAATAAGACAACGGGAAGGATGGCTGCTGAAATCATGTTTGGCAGTTGTATGAACAGTGAGTTAGACCCGAGATTGAACGTGGTTAGGCAAGAAACGCGAGAAAATAATGATTTAATAGCAATTAGAGAGGAAGTTAAAGATAAAATAGACGAAGAGCAAGAAAAACAAAAAGAACGATACGATAAAAGCAGACGTCCTGCCCGTGTCTATTCTGAAGGAGAGTTAGTTAAAATTACTAATACGAACTTTAAAAATGACGGAAAAAGTAAGAAGCTTCTTCCTCAATATACAGGACCATATCGTGTAATATCAGTTTTAGGAAATGACAGATATAGAATCGTAGCAATACCAGGATTGAGTAGTGGTAAACATAAACGTAAAACGACCGTCGCCGCCGACCGTATGCAGCCCTGGGTTCACGTAGCTGCCTTAAATTTAAATGACAATGATTCAGAGAGTGAAAATCATGATATTTACAGTGATTAGATTATACAGAATATAGGTATATATTATTTACAACTTACAATTCCATATAATGTGCTATTATTGTATAGTATTATAAGTTTACCCATGTGACATTTTGTAAAGTTTTAATCGCATTTTCATTTAGTCAGATCAATTGTGCCAGATTAAAATGTAATTAATTATTCCTTATTTAAATTATGTGTATAGTAAATAAGATAGCAACCATGTGATTGGTTTGCCAGTTTAGCAACCATGTGATTGGTTTGCCAGTTTAGCAACCATGTGATTGGTTTGCCAGTTTAGCAACCATGTGATTGGTTTGCCAGTTTAGCAACCATGTGATTGGTTTGCCAGTTTAGCAACCATGTGATTGGTTTGCCAGTTTAGCAACCATGTGATTGGTTTGCCAGTTTAGCAACCATGTGATTGGTTTGCCAGTTTAGCAACCATGTTTGGTTTGCCAGTTTAGTAACTATATGATTAGTTTGCCAGTTAGCAACCATGTGATTGGTTTGCCAGTTTAGTAACTATATGATTAGTTTGCCAGTTAGCAACCATGTGATTGGTTTGCCAGTTTAGTAACTATATGATTAGTTTTCCAGTTAGCGACCATGTGATTGGTTCGCCAATTTAGTAATGTTTGTTAATAATAAGACCGATATTAGTTTATTAGTACTGATGAGATCAGAAGATTGACTCATTACTGCTAATAAAAATTTAAAATGAGATTCGTTTTGTTAGAGTTGATCTAAAAAGAAACTAATAAGCTTTACAATTAAACAGTATGTAACCTTATTGTAATATTGTAACAAACTATGTTTAAATATATCTTTTAATTTCGAATTGTTAAGTAGATAATTATTTAGTTAAAATTATACTGATATTATAGTTGGATATTCGTAGATACATTTATTTAAAAGGTTTATATGTTATGAATTATGACTCAATTTTCTTTTTCTTCTAATTTACTCATATTTGTAAAATGAACCGATTGCCCGAGTGTTAGGTTCTTCCTGACTGATGTGTATGGGGACATACACAAGGTCAGGATGGACGAGTGTTAGGTTTAATTATCTGTGCTTTCAAAATCGACTAAGCTGACATATCGATTATTCAGTTTAACGATTAAGTGGCAACACTAATCGGTGACAAGTGGGGGACCAGAAAAATGAGGGGCGTTCAGGCGATCGGTTCGTTCACTTGGTTTTGGAGCGAGCTAGGGGTCGGACGAGGAAGGACTCTGGTGTCTGTACGCGAGTATAGTACCTAGTGTATATTGTATTTGTGCTGTAAGTGTAATTAGTTGTCAAGTAAATACCATTATTATATACCCAAGGAGTTTTATTACAATTGGCTGCAAAGGTTGTTATTATACCGACAAGATGAACCAACACATCAACAAATCGTGCATCGTATGTCTTTGAATTCAGTAGGGTAAGGCATCTATTGTTATGTTGTCTCAACGCCGTACAGTTTTTAGTCTATAAATGTTGATGTTCAAATGTTTGCCTGTACTATATTGTCTTAAGGCCGATTTCACACATTTATCCAAGGAATAAAGTTGAGATTTGACAAATTTTGTATAGAAAATATGTCGAAAATTTGAAATTAATCCTTGGCTAAAGTTATCTGACGATTGTGAAATCGGCCCTAAGCAGTAAATCTTTAAATAAAGCTGGAACAACGAAATCAAATAACTTAACGTTGTGACGCGTACAACTCGAATGCATCTCCCTACAAGTGTGTGAACCCACAAGTCCGGTTGGATGTCCGTAATAAATTTTATTCTTTGCCTTTTGTCCGGTTGTAAAATTAGAAACGTGGATATAAGGAATATGGAAGAGACATTCAATACTGCTATACGTTTTCGTCTTTGTAAAATACTCTATGCCAGCTGGTAGGTACTGAAGGTTTTATATCGATTGGATGGTAGAATATCTTACTAATATTATAAATTCGAATAAGTTTGTGAGGATGATATTTGTTATTCTTTCACACAAAAACTACTGAACGGATTTTGATGAAACTTTACAGTAATATAGCTTATACATTAGAATAACACATAGGCTACCTTTTATTCCAAAAAACGCGGGTGGAAGTTAGTATTGAGATAATTTTTGGTAAAACCTGGAACTTCCAAAATTATTAATAACATATAAAAAGAAAAGTCTTGACTGACTCACTGACTGACTCATCAACGCCCAGCCCAAACCCTTGGACCTAGAAAGCTGAAATTTTGCACAGAGGTTCCCTTTATAATGTAGACAGGAATAAGGCCGGATATTTTGAAATTTCCACGACTAAGACTAAGCTAGTAAGTACCTAATAAAGGGGTTGATTGACTGATAAATTCTGCGAGCACCGAACTCGCCTCCACCCGAAATTGACCATAAATTGTCAAATAAAAGGACCACTTTAACTCTATGATATCTGATTACACAACTTTCTTGTTAATGGTATTGGTCACATATTATGTTATAGGGGGTGAGCCTATTAAATGAGCACAAATCCTGCGGACCGTTACAAAACGAAATAACACTTTGTACGGGGATTGAATCCAGTGCCGTGGGCAGTCGCACTTGCTCCCCAATGGCAATGGGGCAGTCTTTGTTAACCTTCTGTAGTAACAATTATTTTTGATTCAATTTCATTCTACATTCTTCCGAAACATTTTTGGAAGGTATAACAAACAATGGTCTATTCTATTCACAGTATCAACCGTAAGCCACATTCTAGTCTCCCTAGCTCCTTGTACCGGCCGCACGAAGTAATACCGGCTGCGGTTATATTGACAATCACTGTGCCGATATTGGCTCCATTGGTTCCGTACGACTGTGAACTTTCTTGTGAACGACCAATAAGTCGGGATGGTGGCCTTAATTAAAATGTAGGTGCACCTGAGATAATAAACAAAGAAAAGAAGAAAATACTTACTAGTGTTTCGTGGTTAAGGAAAAGCAATTACAGGAAAGAATTATGTACCTATATGTCTACAGTACCTATCTCAATGTTTAAAAGGTTTCCCGATTTGAAAAATAGGTGTTGTTTTGAATTCCCCCCAAAGTAAAAAGTAGCCTAGATCACTCCTTGCACAGTCACTTGCCAGTGAAACCCTTGTTGAAATTGGTTGAGCCGATTCGAAGATTAGCCCGGACAAGACAGACACACAAAAAATTTAAAACGGCTGTTTCGTTTTGGTAATTTGCAAATAATTATAAAAGTGTTTAATTTCTTCGACTTTATTATTATTAGCTTCAATTTTATTTATTTATTGTGACTTGTGTCGCCTGTGGTAGACATTAACCAAGTGTGTTGTTAGTTTGTTTGTATGGAAAAATATAAATACCTTTCCGAACTCGTTCATAATTATAAATTTTAACTATGCCAAATCTTACACTCCGTGCACGAGCTTAAAAAGGGGGTACTGGGTGTAATTTTAGTCAGTCTTGATACGAAAAGGGGTCGTTGTACTCATCATTATGAACAGATGTTCAAATCAGCTCTACCATATATTTAATGTTGATTTTTTTTTTCGCGATTTCAGGACTAGTCCCAAAGTAAAAGTTATTCATAATGATGAGTACAATGACCCCTTTTCGTAGCAAGACTGACTAAAATTACACCCAGTATAGATTATTCTAACTACGGTAGTTACTGCAACCAATTACCGAGTTTCTAGTTGCATCTATCAGCTCTCAATTCCGGTCTCTCAATTCCGGTTGGCAGTCGGTCAATTTAATCAGCGGCTGTTCGACCTACGTTTTTGGGTCACAACCGACGGACGACCACCTTTTTTTTACACATGGTTTCTGGTTTTAATTACTATGCAGGCGGGTTATTCAGAATACCAGTTTAATATTTTTGCATCTTGAATGACAGCTTATTATAGTTAGATCAAGGTAGAGTAAAAAAAAGTCGTAGATGCTGAAGCGAGAACAGGAAAGTAGTTCATTCAAAACAATTTTGATTAAAGTAAAATAACACAATTTATCCATTTTATATTACATCTAAAGTAAATTAAAGGTACCTAAATAGTAATTAAATGAAACGATCCGAAAATGTTGAAAATTTAAACTACGCTCTGAATGATATAGGGTTATAGAGCATAAATAAGAGAAGATGCACGTATGTTTTTCTGTAATTTCGTTTCAAACATTAATATTTTTCATTTCATTTCACTCTGCACCAACACGCCTTTACACTGCGAGAGAAGGGTTAACCCGAGCATACATAGATGTATAAGTCCATACAACCAACGTCGTCACATAACTCTAAATACGAGCGCACCAACAAATTCAGACTCGTTTAAACTCCGTAATTTTGCTCTTGACCTTCTTTTAGTTAAAACCGAACCGGCTGGAACGTACGGCACCGCACAAAAGCGGGACTTAATGCTAAGTGTTGCGGATTATGTGCATGAACGAACATATGTGGTAGTTGTCAAAAGAATTTTAAGTGACGCGGAATGTGGGGGGTTGTGATTATATTGCTTCCTTTTATAAATCTTCTCACTTTGCCACCAAAATCCAACGATATCGTTGGATTTTGGTGGCATTTGGTGGATTTTGTGGGTTTATATTATAAAGGGAGCGCTTAAATAAGGAGCCCGCTAAAAACAGAGCAGTGGTGTATCAGGGTGATTTCATAGTCGCGCTCGCTCGCGCCGGCACGGGTGATAAGCGGCGCGGGGCACGAGATAGATGCGTCTTGTACCGTTTCATGGTGAAACGCGTACGATTGTACGGCTTACAAGTCGCGCTGACCGCCCACGCTGGCCAGCTTGACTGTGAAACTATAGCCTTAGAGGTAACGGTACGGATTTACGCATTGTAGGTCGTGGACAGGGATATGAGGGATGTTGCGACCATTTGCATCCGATCTAGTCTATGTCATCAATGTCATAATTAAGGTATTCTTCTAACAAACAATGATAAATGTGAACGTATATCGCTATGAAATTTAAAATTAATTAAAAGTTGATCAAAACCAAAGCGGTATTCTGCTAACATTCTGAACTGGCACTTATATAACAAAAAATAGATTTATGTGTGCTTAAATATACGACAAAACTGACCATCTCGAGCTCTTGGGCGTTACTTTGACGTCAACCCTCAACTTTGGCTCCTATATTGAGTCCAAAGCTCAATTGGCTGCTAAAAAGCTGGGTATCCTCTCGAAGGTGCGGCGGTACTTCACGTCGGAACAATTGCTTCAATTGTACCAAGCACTAGTTCGTTGCATGGAGTACTGCTCGCATCTTTGGGATGGCTCAGCCAAGTACCAGCTTGAGGCGTTGGAGTCCATTGAGAAGCGTGCCAAGAAGCTCATCAACAACGACTCCCTTGTTCAGACCAAGCTCCTAAGTCTTAAGCATCGGCGCAAAGTTGCTAGCCTAGCGGTTTTTTATCGGATACATTTCGGAGAGTGTGCTTCAGATCTGCATGATCTAATTTCATCCTGCCCTTTTTTCTATCGGACGGCCAGAAGCACGAAGAAGCGCCATCGGTTCATGGTTGATATACCAAAAACCCGAACGAAGCGCTTTGATTCCACTTTCATTGTGAAAACCGCCAAACAGTGGAATGCGCTGCCCGAGTGGGTGTTCCCCGATAGTTATAATCTGGGTGTCTTCAAGTCACGAGTGAATCGGTTTCTTCTAGGCAAGCGTGCTCCATGGTAGACCGCATCATCGCTTAACATCAGGCGAGATGGCGGTCAAACGCAAACCAACAAATAAAAAAAATAAAAAAATAAAAACTGATTAGCAGATTATCATTTAGTAAATTCAAAATGTAATGCCAGTCATAGTGCTAAATTAATTATGAGAATTGGCCTTTACTAGACTTGTTGATAGCTTTTATCTATTCGAAATCATAAAAAAGTATTAAAGTGCTTTTTGATCGTCTCGAAGCTTTTAAAAAACTCTTTAAAAGCTCTTATCAATGTTTGCGTGATTAATTTAACAAGAAATACCCTCAAAGTCTTAAACGCAAGTTTTTGTAAGTAAAACTACCAAAGATTCTTCTACATTATTCTACATCTTTAAAAATAAAATAAAAAATATCATAAAAAATACAGTTGACTGAAAGAGTTTTTTAAAAAGAAAAACAATTTTAAATTACTAGTTTTACGGCCGATTTCCTGATAGTACCTTCCCGCGGAGACAATACATCAGGTGCCTACGAACTACCTAAATTGATGCCCAATCTGTAGAGCCAATCCGAGCAAGTCTCGAAAGATTGGCCCGTTACCATTGGCCCAATTTACCTATTCATGTGCCTATCTGTCGATATTAGGTCTACAGATCAGGCGTCAAATTGGGTCATTGAGGCACCCTATGCCGCTGATCCTTTATAATTGTGATAATTAGCAGACAAAAGCTTGCGGGTTTTTTATCACCCTGTGTAAAACGAGATTTAAACTGTAAATTACTTAACATTGTTTACTGCTTAAAGACAATAAAAGCGAAATATAAAATTAAGTTTATTTTATGTCCGGCCATTACCAAACGTTTACAACCCCTGGTCACGGATATCCTGAAACGTAAATGTCAAATAAATAAACATTTAATTTCTTCGTTTATATTTCATTACAAGGTCGGTTTATTTTATCGATAGATTAAAGAAAATTGCTTATTAAATTGAATGTACAAGAAAAAAATAGGAAAAAAAATATAGGGTATAAGGTTAAATGAGGGACGTATTTGAAGGAGGATATTTAGTTCGATTAAGTTCGACTGCCAAAACTAATGATACCATTCACTGTGTTATAAATGGAGAGCCAGTGAACGTGGCCCCAGTGGTGAAGTTCTTAGGAGTTTACATCGATTGCCAATTAAATTGGAAACAAGAGCTAACACATATAGAAAAAGCAATCAGCTCGGCCTGCTACGTGCTAAGAAGTCTTAGAAACGAGGTAGCCATGAAACATTTAAAGATGGTCTATTACGCATTAGCTGAATCAAAACTGAGATACAGCATTCTCTTCTGGGGAGGAAGCTATGAGTATAATACTCAAAAAGCTTTTGTACTCCAAAAAAGAGCAGTCAGAACTATAGTTAGGATTCAACAACAAGATTCATGCAGACCACATTTTAAAGAATTAAATATATTGACGGTTCCTAGCTTGTATATATTGGTTCTCCTTACTTACTTATCTAAATATATTCATGAGTATGAGACTGAAGAAGAAAGGCAGAGAAGGGAGAGCACAAGAAGAAAAGATCTCCAGGCAAAGCATGTGCCACCTCGTTTAAACGTTGTAAAACATAGTGCCTACTACAAGTCTTTGAAATGTTTCAATAAACTGCCAACAGAACTTAAGAGTCTAGTCTACTCAAGTAGTTTTCAGAATAAACTGAAACAGTTCTTGTTAAAAAAGTGTTGTTATTCTATTGATGAACTATAAATTATGTAGAAACTTTGACATTTTATATTAATTTGAATCTCGAATTATTTTGTATTTTGTTTGTCCCGATATGACAAAAAATATATAGAAACTTTGACATTTTATATTAATTTGAATTTTGATTTAGGTAAGTATCTTGTATTTTGTTAGTCGTGACATGACAAAATATTATTTAGAAAAATTGACATTTTGTATTAATTTGAATTTTGATTTATTTTATATTTTGTTTGTCCTAACATGACAAAAATTATCTAGAAATTTTGACATTTTATATTAGTTTGAATTTTGAGTTATTTTGTATTTTGTTTGTCCGGACATCACAAAAATGGTTAAAAAGAAAATGAAAAGAATGCTACTTTTATTACTTACTTTTATATGCATGATGTTATGTGAATAATGATTAGTTAATTATAAGAAAATTCAGACACAATGTAAAAATTGTTAATGAATAAATGAATTGAATTGAATTACGGGACTAACTTTGAAATCACAAAAAAAAACAGGTTTTCTATACATTTTGTCGAGATATATGGACATTTTTGCATGGAGCAGTTGTTTATATTTTGCTATAGGTACAGTTCATCATCTGCCTAACCTTTCGAGGAATACAAGCGTGATGTTTATGTAAATAATTACATATATTATACTAATACTATTGATTTGATTAGTTGAAAAAGAGTAACCATGGAGTTTCATGTCCGTTCTTCTCCATAGGAATCTACGTTTTGGAACGGACAACTAGCTTCAACTAACGGACAAACTGACTGACAACTATTGCTTGACTATTCAAAAGTGCCTGTAAATGGTCTAATTGAAATAAATGTTTTGACTTTGACTTTGACTTTAATATTATAAAGCCGAAGAGTTTGTTTGTTTGAACGCGCTAATCTCTGGAAATACCTACCAGTCGGGTTCGAAAAATTATTTTTGATTCACGAGGAATAGTACCTATAGGCCATTTAATATCACGCTATTACTTTTAGGAGCCGTGCAACGGGGGTGAAACCGCGGGGAACAGCTAGTAATACATATGATAAAGCTGAAGACTTTTTTGTTAAATTGTTTGTTTGGTTAATCTAATCTCTGGAACGACCAGTCGGATTTGAAAAAATATTTTTGCATTTGATAGTCCAATTTTTGAGGAAGTGGGTTATTCTCAGGTGTCCCATTATTTAGTTGATTTCGGTGTCACGTTTTTTTCTGTTAATTAGGACATTTTAACAGGAAATATCGAATCTAGATTTAACTTAAAGAGTATTGGTAGCAGAGGGTACCGGTATTTCCTTTAAAATGCCCAAGTATATTTAAAAAAATGAGCCACCGAAATAAACCAAACAATGAGACTCCTAAGAATGACCGAAGTTTATAAGCTATTTAAAATCACGCTACAACCCTTAGGAGCCGAGCAACGGCGGGAGTATAACTTGAGTCTCAATATTTTCGATCGTCCTCTCAAGTGCCTTTGTATCTTCCAAATACCAATTTTCTAGCTGACATGTTCACTACAGAAGTGACAGGCCTCAGGAAATACCCGTCACCCACCCTCGTTACCTTAAACGTACGTGACGTGCTTATCTAGTAAAGTATAGAGCCTTATTTCTTTAAAGACTATTTATTGATCATGAAAAAAATGGTATACTCGTATTTATTGGAGCATTTCGTCGTTTTCGTTCGTCCAAGTAAGTACCACATCACTACCAGGCGCGGTCCCAGCCGACGATTTTGGGGGGGTCATACCGTAGTTGAAGACTTTAGGGGGGGGGTCATACCGATTAATGCCGACGTGATATACCGTGAATTACCGTGTTTGGCGCATTTTTGTACGATTTTGGGTCATGACCACCGTGACCCCCCCCCCTGATCACTACCATCATATTACGTATTCACAGTGCCCTGCGGTTTCACCCGCCGCTGCTCGGCTCCTAAGGGTTGTAGTAAAGATAAAATAATAAATAAAAACGAGTCTCATCTTTCAGCGGTGTCGCTAATTTCTCCGTCACTTTTCAACATTAATTTTAATTTGGGCTGCGATACGACATCTGTTAGATATTTTATTAGCGTTTTTATTACAATTAATTTTTTGACACAAAATTTTTTAAAAGGCCGTTGAACGTTAATTTCGGCTGGTAAGCAGTATTGCTATGTTCCGGTTTGAAGAGACATTTTAATTTTTTCTCTACGGTGGACAAATTTTGTCTCTGCGATGCTTTTTTTTTTGAGGTGGAAATCCTCATGGATGTCCCCCGCCCTGGGGAGGGCGGAGCGGTCTGTCAAACTCTTACTGCCTAAAACCATTCCGGTGTTCCTCCAACTACCTTAAGCCGGGGGCACCATGGGAGTCGCTTGCGCATTTGTCCGTACCCCCGACAGGTATTGGCTCGCCTGATGTTAAAGGCGGGCCCCGTCACCGTGTTACCCTACGGCCGCAATTTCTCTTGAGAGGCGCGCGCGGAACATGGCACGCCACCGTCTCGGGCTTGTTTCCGTTCAGGCGACGGACGCCCCAAGTCCGCCGCCCGCAGGCCGCACCCTATGGTGGCCGGAGATCGTTGGCCGCCCTACGGCGCCCGGTGCGTCTGCTGCGGATGGGAGAGAGGACGTCTCTGCGATGCCTCTGGTGTTGCAGATATCCATAGGAATCGGTGACCAACCATGAAATGAGCTGCTTGCTTGTTTGCCACTCAGTAATATAACAAAATATATAAGCTTAATTATAAAAGTGAAACGATCCTATTGGTGGATATTTTTTTTTTTTTAAAGAAAACGTTGCCCCACACTAGGATTTCTCCTGTATCGTGGGTGCGTTTACAAACACAAATTTCACATACACAAACAGCCAAACCTATGTGCAATGCGGGAATCGAACCCGCGACACGTTGCGCAGCAGCCAATCTCTCAGCCACAGCGACAACCGTGCGGTCAATTCTCTTCAAAAAAATGTTTATCATAAATACATTGATTGAACTAATCGATACAAGACCATTTGTCAGAATCAATACAGTAGATTAGACACACAGAACCTTATACATATACTTCATGATAGATGTCTAATTTTGGCGCGGTCATTGGCGTCCACTTGTTTGATCATTAATCATTATCATGCCTGTTTCTGTTCCTAGTGCCTAATGATAAAAATAATATGGCTTTATATCATTTTATGTAAGAAATACGGTTTTGCAGTGACGGTATTCGTTTACAATTTGTTTCAGGACGTCATTTGCTATAATTTATTTAGGTAGATTTCACCTTAAGGGCTCTTTCAATTTAGACGTTTGGTGTCGGACTGCTGCCGTGCGAGTGTTACACTGCACGGCAGCCACCAAACATCTATTGAAAGAGCATGTAATATTATTTTTACTTGCGTTTGACCGCCATCTCACCTGATGTTAAGCGATGATGCGGTCTACAATGGAACACGCTTGCCTAAAAGAAACCGATTTACTCGTGACTTGAAGACACCCAGATTGTAACTGTCGGGGAACATCCCACTCGGGCAACGCATTCCATTTGCATATTCGTTCAGTTACAATCTTATAACTTATTTAGAAAACAAACGTCTGCTTTCTTTACAATTTCGTGATGACCTCATGACTCCATGACTAAAAACCTAGTTGTATAATATTACGGTTACGTGACTGTAATCATCAAATATGGCGGTCCGACATCGGATATAAACGGTTTGAAGGAACAACTTAACAGCTCCGTATGAGTTAAAAATGCGAGTGAAGACCGTAAAATAATTATAATACTATACTACAATCCTCTTCTACTAATATAGTCTGTTAGTATCAAAAGGATTTGTATAACTTGTACACTTACTTAATATTATAATCGCACTCAAACGCACACAAACGCGACCTACACGCGACCTAATTCGTACGAGCGAGTGCAAACAGTCCCTTATTACCATAATCCATAAAGACTTACTCGAGAAAAAACATTTACTTCTTATTGTTAACTTATTCTTTTGTGGAAGGATTTATTTGTCGAACCTGGGTAATTGTAATTTATTTCGTTTGCCCTGAGAGTTGGGAATTTTAAAAGAGTTTGTAAGTCAAGATAGCCCGAAGGTAGAAACCGCTTCTTAAGAACAAGGTTATGGTTTTGTTCCTGGCAAGCGACATTATTTAGTTAGCATTGTTTCTTTTAAAGATGTCACTATAAGATCGCCAGGGCTCCTGAGGATAGTGCTGTGTTGACAGCGGGGGACCTGCTTGTCCCCTAAGCTGTCGGCACAGCGAAACCTCATTTTAAAGTGGCAGTACGTAAATTGAGTTGAACTTCTTATAAATAATAAAACAATAAAAATTCTTAGGCATAGTCCAGAGTGACTGCGCGATGACTCCGTGTCCGCACTTGCACTAGTGCGGACGCGGTGATGGGCGCGTCTATGTGGACACAGTGCGTCGCAACTTGTTGTAGCGAGCAGGCGTTTTTGCAGAGGTCACAAACAATGGACGAAGATTTGCTGATGTTGTTAGACAGCCCAATACTGCATTTAGAAGTAAATACACGAGACGAGTGCACGAATTAAACACATTTTTTTCGACACAGATTTTTTTAACTTACCTTAGATATGAAAACTTAGATCGATTCTTGCAAAATAATTGTCATGTTTAGCACACGTTTCCGCCAAGCGGTAAGACCAAAGTGTTTTGTATATAGGTACGCTAGGAGCCGTCGCTCGTCGAACCCGCTAGTCACTATGGACGCATACGAAGGTTTTTTACGTTAGATAACCGCGTTAGCTCCTCACTAGGGTTGCCATATTTGGCTAGGCTCGTATCGGGACATAAGAGAGAGAAAAAAAAAATATAAAAAAAACAAATTCTAATGGAGTAGTATTTAAACACACATTAGAATATCACAGTTTATTTCAACAAAAGTACTAGTTTCCTATCAAAAATACCAATGGCACATCAAAATATTCACACCAAAAGAAATCAAACTAGGCATATACATATATTTTTAAGCATCGGGCAAAACTAATATGTGAAATGACTTCTTCCACACTTCTGAGGAACATAAATAACGTCCGGTTTTGATTATTTTTTGTTCATGTTTTGGTTGTCAGTTGTCATGCAATTTGTTTATTTGTAGGATAGACATATAATTGTTGCTAAAGTAGTTTTAATGATGGAAACATTAGATGTGCGTTACTTATTTTGATGTGCAATTAAAAAAAAACCATTCTTATGTATGGAAGCAGCTCTACACGTAGTTTGATCACATTTTGCTGAAGACTTTAGTATCTTTCTAAGAAAAATCGGGACATAATAGTGCTTTGTCGGGACGTCGGAACAGAGGGCCCAATAACGGTGACAGTCCCGATATATCGGGACGAATGGCAACCCTACTCCTCACTGTAGACGAGGACTTACATTCTATTATTTGAGTACACTAAAATAATTTACACCGTCCGGTTCCCCAGTGAACGTGTGGCCAACGCCGCCTCTGTACGGCTTTCAAATTGAAGTCGGGCTTTGAAAATAAAGTTGCAGTTTCATTGTTACCCTGCGGTGTGCGCAGTATGAATGCGCTTGTTCATACAAATGAAAAGGAATGAACGTATGAATGTAATTGTTTTACAGATCTTTGTACGTTGGGAATATTTTTTTTTCATGTTTTTATGAAAATTGTATCAGAAAAGCGGTCGTAGTTCAGTTCAGAAGGTTACTTTAAAATAATAAATAAAAAAAGGGTTATTGCAGGTATATACTTACAAAAATTGTAAATAAAAACGCTACATTCAAAATAAAATAAAAATAGAGGTACAGGCACAGCCCATACAGTCTTATTAAACATTACATTACGATAAAGATATAAGTGTATTTTGAAGTCTTATATCCAAAGTAAGATCTAATATTAAGTAATGGTACATGTTAGTTACGTTTAAGTTGAAGTAACGTTAAAGTTATGTAAAAGAAAATATATCAGTCTTCCGTAATACCGTCGGAAAGTAGTTCAATAAGTGGAGTGTAACCCTTTCTAGGAAATTGCTAAGGCGAGTGATTGCACTGCTTGCATCCTAGTTTTATGCCTGTCTCAACAGGTTTTCTATCTAATACAAGGTTGAAACATTTTCGTATTATTTCAAACAAAGTAAGATGAACTAGGTCGTTGATATTTTGTGTCTGAAACAAGCTTTTATAATGACGACTTCTCAGTTCCATCATGAGACCCTGGACATCATCTAGGCCTACAGTACTTGTTAAGACAAATCCAATGAGTCCAAACTCGATGGAGTTATGTTCAGAAGTTGAGGAGTCCCCATGGCCACCTCCCGGCCTCATCTTGAGACCACCTCTATGGTACCATATTATTGCATTAATGCAATAATATGGTACCATAGAGGTGGTCTCAATAGACCAGTTTCCCCCAACCCCAGCTGAAATTTGAAACACATGTGTAACCTTGGTGACAATTGTCACCACGGTTACACATGTGTTTCAAATTTCAGCTGGGGTTGGGGGAAACTGGTCTAAAATTCATTTGCAGGATTTAGCCCTCCACTAACAGAGCAAGTTAAATAAATGCTTGTAAAAAAACTCCCGCTGTCGAATGTAACCTGAGCGCCTAACATGCGCACCGTGACAAAATGTTGTCGACGCTTTTATCGTGCATTTGTCTCGTATTCGCACGAGTAAGAGCGAGACAAAACAGTCGACAAGATTTGTCGCGGCGCGCATGTTAGCCCTACTGGACATCATCTAGGATAGCACGAAACTTGAGAAGACAAATGAAACGAGCCCAAACTGGATGAGATTGCGATGTTTCATTACAAAGTTCCTACTGCCGCCTTCCAGCTCCATCATCAGACCAGCTCTATAACATTATATGATTGGCATTGTCATCCAATTCACATATAGGACCTTAAAAATCAAACCGTCACTAAACTAAAATTGACGATTTTTGAAACCAAACTTTTTACGAAAACTTTCAACGTGATTTCCCAAACAACACATTTTTCGTGTCAGTTTGGTTTAACAGACAAGATAACTAAGACTTATTAAGACTATACTTAAAAATTATGTTAAAAATGAAAGAAATAATCAAGGAAAGAGTTGTTTTACTACCTCTGGAGTAAAACAACTCTTTCCTTGATTATTTCTTTCATTTTTAACATAATTTTTACACTTTCAGTATACCAAAGCAAGACATCAATATATAGGGTCCTACACTCCTACCCTTCATACTCGAAATATTTTAGGGGGCACATCTATAGGTGGTAAAGATGCCATACAAACGAAAAAAAAAATAATCTGAGTATTTTTTTGTTTTAATAAATAAACAAAATTATTTGACACATAAAAATACTATTTTCGACATCCATTACGCTTGTTTGTAATATTAATAGTAAGGTACGTAAAAACTAGCGTAATGGATGTTGAAAATAATATTTTTAATGTATGTCAAATAATTTTAAATAAATTGATTTAAAAAAAAAAAATACTCAGATCAATTTTTTTTTCGTTTGTATGGCATCTTTACTACCTACAGATGTACCTCTTAAAATATTTCGAGTATGAAGGGTAGGACCTTATATACTATAACACATTTTATTTTATTTTTATGAATACGTGGTACTAGGGTGCCATAAGAGCAAAAGTGTACCTCCACTCAACACTTCAATTAATACTTGTCAACCTTGACCAGTAGACGAGAATGCTTCTCCTCGTGAAAAAGCCGAAAAGGTGCAAAACCTTGACCCTGCAGACAAAAGAGCTATTTCAGACAATTCAGACTCAGAAACAGATATGTCACCTCTTTGAAGTGAAGGTCTAGTAAAAGGCCGCCTATTTTAACTTCAGATAAAATACTTTTACTAGACCGAGCAGCATGTTTTGCTTTGGTATTTAGGCCTCCAAAATGTAGGAACTAGGATCTAGAATCTGGGGACTAAGGGGCCTGTGCACATCACGTTTTTGAAGCGCGCCGTCGACGGCGCGCTTTTATCCTACAGAGGTCTACAGGCTGCGTCTGACTTGCGTGCGTATCGCGTCTGTATCGCTAAAAACGCGCGTCGACGGCGCGTTTAAAAAACGTGGTGTACACAGGCCCTAACATGAATCATTTTGACGTTACTTATGCGATAATAACATCGCGTTATTATCACAGCAACACACACACGTTGGAAATATCGGACTTATCGAAATAATTTCGTTAAACTATTTATTTATTTATATTTATTTATATACTCTTTATTGTACACCACAAATAACATTTACAGAACAAGTTGTAACAGTTAAAATGTACAATGGGCGGTCTTATCGCACAAGGCGATCTCTTCCATACAACCTTTGGATGGACTGAAAGATAGGAGAGAGATAGTGGGCAGTCTAGGTGTACATACATAATATTACGTATACATAATAATACAAATGCATAACATAAAATAATTCAATAACTAAACGAATAAAATAAACTAATAAATATTAAAAACAAATGAAAAAGGAGAAAATAGCAAAATTACTATTATTGTTCCTATCGCTTTACCTAATTAAAGATTGCTAGTGATATTTGGCGTTAGCCATGAATGTGAATATTAAATTACTAGCACATTGCCCGCGACGTTGTTCGCGTGACCTACAGAAACTGTAGGTACATTTTTTCGGGATAAAAATACAAAAATGCACTACAACACGATCAAAATGTATGGAACAGCTGATTTTTTTTTTCATATTTCTGTGTCGCTCCCATAATAAAAGTTGATCATATTCATGAGTACTTTCACCTCCTAAAATATCCGCACTGGTTTTAATTTTACCCTGTATAAGTAAAATAATTTTCAGAATCGGATTAGTAGTTCTAGAGACTAAATACCCTCCAGAATTCCACATATACACAAACTCACAAAATTCGAATAATAAGTGCCTAGGTATAGATTTATTTTAATCGCTTATATATCGCAGTTTGCGTCGTGGCCTCATGTAGCATTAGCCTTACAGGTATGTAGGTATCCACTGATCGAATTGCTACATTGTCGCAGTGTAAACAAAGCTTAAGAGCTTCACTATGTTTGTCGACCGGTAGGCCCGCTGACGTGTACAAAAAGCAATTTATCATTTTCATTAAAAATGAATTTCAATATTTGCCGCTTCGTTATTTTTCATCGTGTCATAGCGTCATGTTTACTCTAAGACTATCTATCTATCTATATATTAAAGTCTGGAGGGTGAATGAAATGAAAATAAGTGTTGGCTTAGAAAACACAATAATGTTAAGTACACATAATATAATGCCTATACACTGAGTTAGTGAGTATATGTATACAATATAAAAAAAACATAGGTAGCAATAGAGTCAGTATAGACTACGTCGGCCGTTATTTACCGGTTCCCCGACGCATTTAAGGGTCAACAATAAATATGAAACTATTATTTTTAACTTTTTTAGGGATTGTTTTATTTTCGGGGATTTTTTTTTAATATAAAATTGTAGTGAAAGTATAAATATCAATTTATATAAGTACCTATTCACTTATATACCACAGGACATAAAAGAGTTACGGTAAAATAAAATACAATAGAAAGCAAATGCTTCGGATGAAATTCCAAGTACGTAATAATGGACTCTGAAATCACTCTGGAGCGACGTTCCCGCACCGCTAGTGCTGCTATAAATAGTAGGTATACTGCAGTCTTATGAGATCCTGGTACTCAGTGGGGAATGACAAAGTTTTGCAGCACATCTAAGTACTTTCAAATAAGACATCACGCCTATACTCTTATTTTCTGAAAAAACAGACAGATGTGTATAATACACCCTTAGAGGAATCTATCTAAACTAATATAACTAGGCTGAGTTTGTTTATTTGAAGACGCTAATATCTCTGGAACTACCAGTCGTATTTGATATTTTTTTTTGTATATGATAGCCAGATACATGAGGAATAGTAGAGGCTATTTAACATCACGCTACGACCCTTAGGAGCCGAGCAACGGGGCTGAGACCGCGGGTAGTAACTGATGTAGAGGAAGCGTAAAAAAACATGTGGCCCGTTTTTCGGAACTTTTACGGAACATCCTATGAGTTAGAAAGAGTGCTGTATAGATTTTTCCTCTTGCTTTTATGCCAATTGTAGTCACAGCAGCCGTCACCTAACTTTCGAACCACGTTCTAGTTCTACCCGTAGAGTAAAAGAGAGAGATATATCTATAGAGGGCAATTAAAAATACCAGGACAACATAGTTTCATATATGTAAAGTGTACCTACCATTAAAGTAATTTTCTTAGAAAAGTAAAAAAAACAATTTCCGTCACGAGTTACTTTCCCGCAGCGCTAGTAGTGTTTGCCATAAATTATGTACCGCGTCATTATGGTGTCCATCAGAATGGCAGGTTGTCTGTGGCGTTGGTCAATGAGAGTTGATTCAAAAATTGCTACATAATTGCTTATATTTGCTACATGTATTAAATAATTGCTACATAGCATGTATATTAAGAAATAAAATATTTTTTTTGACCAGCCATCCTGACGTTTGGTTGGCTGGTCACCTCCTAGTTTAAAGTCAAGCATGCAGAGTTTCCCGAAATGTATTGCGTCAATAATTGCTACATATTTACTTCATTTATCTAGTTTAGTTGTAACTTCAAACATATGTTAATTATAGGATGTAGCAATTATTTAAATTATCCCAAGGAAAAGTGCCTGATAAAATAATAAAGGCAAATACTTAGTTATGTAGGTGTCGGTTTAATCGTTTAGGCTCTGTTAACAGCATCAGTATTGCGATTCTTGCGTTAAAAAAAATATGTACCTACCCTCAATAATCCATTAAGTATCATTATTACAATAATTATTCTTAGTCATTGCTAGTGCAGATATCATATTGGAATCACACTCCAGGCTTATTTAATTTTATTCGACAATTTAAATAGTTCTATGTCATTTTAAGGAATAAGTACCCTTCGCGAATTGTACACATGTTTTCAATTATATCGGGACTTTTCGCGCACAAACTTAATCAAAATATAAGAATTTTGACTAACCTCGACGTTTCGATCAAGTTACATTGACCGTGGTCACGAGAAGACTGAAGTGTGTGGGTATCATCGTCTTGAGCGGCGGGTGCTGTCTCGAACTACCCTGGTTTACAGGAAACCAACACACACTGACAGGTATCTAGATGCCTCGTCACATCACCACCCCCGCCACTTACGGTCTGTCGTTAAGTCTTTAGTAGACCGAGCCTATGATCTTTGTGACCCTGAACATATTCTACCGTCTGAGTTGTTACATGTTCAGGAGGTACTGAAACGCAACGGCTATGAAGTGGGCAGGAGGCAACCTAGGCGTAGATACCAAAGGAAAAAGACGGACTTCGATGTCAGCCAACAGCCAGTGTTTTTTCCGTACGTGAAAAGAATAACGGACAAAGTTGGAACAGTACTGAAGAACTACTCCATTAAGACTGTATATACTCCGTTATCCAAAGTAGCACAGAAGGTCAGAACGGCAAAAGATGTAGTACCCTTCCAAAAACCTGGGGTTTACAAGGTCGATTGCAGTTGTGGTAGCTCCTACATCGGACAAACCAAGCGCACTATCGCGGAAAGAGTGAAGGACCACATCGCAGCGGTAAAGCATCGACAAACAAACAAATCGGCCATCGCCGAACACCGAATCGGGACCCAACCACTGGATTGAGCTGCACGACCCGAAGATTCTCTCCACTGATTGGCATTTCTACCTAAGAATTGTTCGTGAAGCGATTGAAATTAAAAAGTACAAAAATTTCAATCGGGAAGATGGATTTAGGTTGTCGTCTTCGTGGAATCCAGTTATCAGGAAGTGTTCGCGTCGTGTCTTTTCTGCTCGTGTGTCCGCCGAAACCGTCAGCATTGTGTGTCGTGATTTAGGCAGTTACGTTTCACAAAACCAAGCGCGGGTAGTTCACCCGCCGCTCAAGACGATGATACCCACACACTTCAGTCTTCTCGTGACTACGGTTAATGCAACTTGATTGAAACGTCGAGGTTAGTCAAAATTCTTATATTGTGATTATTTTTGTGCGCGAAAAGTCCCGATATAATTGAAAACGTAGGTACCTACCTATACCTAGAACCTATTTTTAATTCGTGTTTTGGTGTTTGTGACGATTTTTTAAGTAAATTGTACTACTTATTATTAAACTGAATCTTATGAACGACTCACATTTTGTTTTTTTATTTACGATATCCTTTTAATGTGCTTATTATCCACTTACCTACTCATAACATAACATGCCATTTAACTAGGGACCGAAAAGGTCACCCCGGGTCACACCCGGGTTATTTTTTTTGGGTTAGGTGAAAAATCTTGCATTAAGGTTAACCCGTATTCTGGGTTAATCAGTCTAATAATAACCGGTTCGCGCATAGAGTTCATTTTTGTTCCTTTTTTTTCATTTTTGTTCTATTTCATTCGGGTTAATCAGCAATATTAACCGGTAACGGTATCCGTATTAAAAGGTTAACCGGTTACCCTGCATTAAGATTAACCAAACATATGGGTTAGAGATTTAATCGATTTTTAACCCGATTAATCGGTCCCTGCATTTAACAATTTAAAACGCCTGCTTCCTAAAATAGCAATACCATTGAGTAAAAACACACTGCAACTATTTGCCTTTATTTTTTTATCAGGCATTTTTCCTTTGGATAATTTAAATAATTGCTACATCCTTTATTTAACATATGTTTGAAGTTACAACTAAACTAGATAAATGAAGCAAATATGTAGCAATTATTGACGCAATACATTTCGGGAAACTCTGCATGCTTGACTTTAAACTAGGAGGTGACCAGCCAACCAAACGTCAGGATGGCTGGTCAAAAAAAATATTTGATTTCTAAATATACATGCTATGTAGCAATTATTTATTATATGTAGCAAATATAAGCAATTATGTAGCAATTTTTGAATCAACTCTCATTGACCAACGCCACAGACAACCAGCCATTCTGATGGACACGTCATTATGAGATCCTGGTACCAGCGGAGCATCATTAAAGGTTTCATTTCCATAAAACCACAACATTAAAGGAAGAAACTTTATTAAAACGTAGAAAACTATTTTCATTTTATTCTTGCATCAAACCACACTTTGTTTTCATTTGAGAAAGAAATAAAGTTTTTGTAATTTTTCTCCGTCAAAAGAGGTTGGTGACTTCGAGTATATTATTTAGAATTTTAGGTGTTAATGATCTGTGCAGATGTCCAGTGATTACAACCCGCGTAGATAAAGAAAGGGATAGTAAAATATGGCGTTGCCTGTATCCCATTTTTTATCCGCACAATAATTAATAAATATGATAATCTCTGGAACCGAACTCGAATTACGTTTTTATTAAAGGACACACAGTAAAATAAATATATTTGGTTATATCCCTAAGTGACCAAAACAATAAATCAAAGGACGCATACAAAGCAGAACGCTGTATTCCTAATTAATGGACGTAATTGGAATATTAATTAATTCAATTAATCTAATCTAGATGCGTGACCGTGTGTCCATAAAGATTAAATCATAATAGAACAATTTTGCATACGACGACGGTCATTGTATTCAAACAGATTTATCTCTTTTTTACTCTCGGGTAGGTAGGTACCTCAGATCATAGAAACAAGGAGATATGCCATCATAGCAAATTAGTACGGGAACAACTGATGCCACTTTTAGTACATTTTTCAACACGACAACGTAATTCGTTGTGAATAAAAATCTCCCACGCATTGAACATTCCGCACACCCTCAATCTAACACTGTTAATCGTCACTCAACACTAGCACTAAACTAAAACACTGTATTTATACCATCGATCGTGTTCGGTTCGTCGCCAGCGCGTACGTTTTTAATATGAGCAATTTGCTCAAGATCAGGCATCAAGCTCGATAGCGCCTTGGCACATCTCCTTGTTTCTATGATCTGAGGTAGGTACTTATTTATTTTAACATGTTTTTCCTTAATGGCAATTAATTAGAACCTTTTTCTCGGTCCCACTTAGCCGAAAAAAGGTATCTACTTAAAAACAAAAGTCCACCTCACCATTAATTCACTTAAAACATCATTATTTTATTTCAATTACCAATTTGAAAAAAAATACAGTTGAATTATTCGAACGTAACGAACTTTTAGTGTGTGTTTACATTAGTGTTTGTGACCAAAAAAAGTCGAAAAGCTTTTAAATAAAGAACAGAACTTTGTCCCAATCGGCGATTTCTATGAATAAATATTGCGGAATTTGAATTCGCTGGGAATAAGTCAACGATGGTCGAGGGATCGGATCGGGCGATTCTTTTGTTTCCATAGTTCTTGGGTAATAAAAGGGTAAACTTTTGTAGTAAACAATTGCCTATCGATTTTGGTTTTAGATTTATTTGTTGATATATTAGAAACTAGACTTTTGCCCGCGACTAAAATGACCAGTTTAAATGACCTCCGCAGTGTAGGGTGGCTAGTACTACCAAGAGGTCAAGCTGTATCTCTGGTTTTTTTAGCAGAATCAGATAAAACGTGGCTTAGATTTTAAGTTGGACCCTAAGCTATCGAACTGTGAAAACCACATCAAAATCCGTTCAGTACTTTTTGCGTGATGCGCGCACAAACAGACAAACAGACAAACAGATAAAAGGACAAATATACAAAAATTCAAAAAAAAAATTTTTGGGTATGGTTACTTATGGTTATTTGAAATATTTTAAGGGGTCACTGTACTCATCATTATGAACAACTTTTACTATGCGACAACCCTGAAATCGCGAAAAAAAAAAATCTGCTGTTCCATACGTTTATGTTCACATAGGTAACTCAACAAAATATATGGAACAGCTGGTTTTTTTTTCGCGATTTCAGGGATCGTCTCATAGTAAAAGTTGTTCATAATGATGAGTACAATGACCCCTTAAAATATTTGCACTGTCTAACCTGCCACCCTGTATATAGATAAAGAAATAGTGCAATGAATTTATGGATGTGTTTATTCTATTGTTACGATTTCGATTATTTATGCAACTTTACGTTTATCAGCACGTTACTGGACGATTATTATATTATTTTATAACTTCCACAGTCTTCGGTTTAATACAAACCACTAGATAAATTAATAAAAGTTGTTTTGATGTGTTGGAATGTTTGTTGCTCAATAGCTCTGAAACGGCTGAACGGATTTGGAGCACGCTCTGGAATGACACTTAGGACACTTTTTCAGTTAAAGTTTTTTATTGGAAGTCTACAAGTATGGAATCGTAGGCCTAATGCCTATTAAATCAATTCAATTACCTACTACTCAAAAAATAAGATAGCATTGGAAGACCCAAAAGGTTGGTGACTCCCTCTACTCTCAGAGGCACACAACAACTAAGAAAATAAATTAAAACAAAACACAATACTTTGAAACTCAGACTAAAGAAACAACGCAAGACTCGACACTCCTTTGTACTTAAATTTCGCTTGTATTGTACCTATTACAAACTTTTAGCAATTACATTAACTTGAATAAGCGCTGTAATTACAAAGTTTACCATTATGGCGCTACGTGCAGGTGAAATTTTAATTCTAGAATTTATAATATGTACTTTTATTTTTGTATTGAAGCCCTTATTCGCACGGGCGATTTTATACGCGCGTTGAAAAAAGCGCCCGAATGTAATAAATGGGAAACGGTGCATCCGTTCGCACGACAGCACTTTTGTTAAATCGTGCACTATTGGATTTTCAACGCTAGATCGAATATGCCTTAGCCTACGACGCTATTTCTAACGCGCGGTGAAAGAGCGCGCGCGATAAAGTGTGAATGAGGACTAACTTTTGTAAGACACAATCATGATTTTATTAGTGTTACTAGCTCTCCCCCGCGGCTTCGCCCGTGTTTTCACAAAATCCAGACTACGAGCAGCTACTGAAAATGTTCCAATGGAAAACCTAATAACAGTTTGCTCAACCCGAGGATCGAACTCAGGACACCACTCAGCAGCCGCGCTTGCATCAGACCGATGACGAGACAATGACGCAGTCATTTTCGTTCATCTTTACGCATATACCTGGGACATTACGCACCTTCGCGAAATTCAGCACATTTATTATCAACTTTAATCGATCCCTCTACTTGTATGATTTATGAACATCGGTAATTCGGTAATGTATCTCGCCGGTAATTTTGGACCATTTATCTTGGCACACACATTAACGCTCACATGTAGGTACAAATTTTAGTTTCGCTGTACACGGGCCATTCGCGACAGAAAAAAGAAAGAAAGACAGCAAATCTAAATAATGGTAGCAAAATATTCGTATATGAATGGTTTTAAAATCAGGCGCGTTTCAAAATGTGACGCATATAAACGGAAGTAAGTTTAATTTACATTGCATTGGATGTGAAAGCGTGTGCTACGAACCGGCGACAAGTGTCCTGGTAAAATTTTGTAAACATTTATATTGACTTATTTATTTATATTTCTGTAGTGGTTGACACAAGTTTGTATAAAAGTTGTATTGCGTCGGCGCGTGGCAGCGTTTGTGGTTGTCGTGAGTGGCCCGTGAGCAACCAAGCATAACAATGTATTACGGGAAATACTTCAGGTATATCTTCATTTGTTTTTTAGTACAATTATCCCGATGTTAATAGACATAGTTCAGAACGCTGCTCCTAATTCCAAATAATGATCAAATTAAAGTTCCGATTTATTCACAGCATCATAAATATCACAAATGGTATTCTCCTAACAAATGAAATCGAAAATAGACCAAAAGTTAATCAAAGCGGTATTCTGCTAACATTCTGAACTGGCATACAGATAACTAGCTTTTAACGCGACTTCGTCGACGTGTTTCACGGAAACTGATATAAAAGTAATGCCTATAAGTATAGGAAAACAAAATCTGAATCTAATCAGAATAGGGAAGTTGAATATATTTTTTTATTGTGAATCTGTAAACTATTTAAAAAAAGATAATTAACACCAAAAAAACCGATGAAACATCTACAAAATTGGCAAAGTTATAAGCGTTTTAAAATGATTTGCTAGACACGGACGGCATGCATGATAAGTGACGTAACACCACCTATGTCCGCTTCGCGCGACAAAGACGGAGCGATACTCCCTCCAAAAACTTTAAAAGCGTCTATGTTTTCCATTTTGTGATAAATTATTTTTCTTTTTTGTTATTCCTATTCCTTCTTTGGAATAAAATAATTTATTTGTACTTTTTTAATAGTAGTCCACTAATAAAAGTAGTAGTAATCTCCGGAAATACGTTCCGGAGATTACTACTTACCTACATACATACAAAGTTTACCTCTTTATAATATTTGTAGATATACATAGATTTGAATTCACCTAATGAAATCATGCGTATATTGGTTAGTGACATCAATATTAACGCGATAACTAATTATTTGGTGCCTAATGACCGGAAATTCACGTAACTGTAATTCATTCGGTTGACTTCGCAGTATGCCATCGATTTGTGTCTAGTGGCTGACTTGATAATGTCTTAGGTTTTCGCGATTATTACACATTATAATAAAACAAGTTTAAACGGATTAAATCGCGTATATTACAGATTTTTACAGAGTTTTCCTGACGTTTCGAACACTTTGCAGCGTTCGTGGTCACAGGACGACGTCAGAGTCAGAGTCGTCCTGCGACCACGAACGCTGAATCGGAATGTTTGTTGTTTGTTTGCATAATTCGCCTGCAGGATTAATTATTTACCCATTTGTACATAATGGGTAAATAATTAATCCTGCAGGCGAATTATGCAAACATTTACCACTATGATTATAATTATTAATAGAGGGGAAACTTTTTATCACGCGTTTGTCATTAAAGGATTTAGTTTCCTTCACCATTTTTGGTAAAGTTTTCCCAGACGAACTCTTATACAAGAAAATCTACTACTACTTATTAAAGTAGGTAGGTACCTCAGATCAAAGAAACAAGGAGATATGCCAAGGCGCTATCGAGCTTGATGCCTGATCTAGAGCAAATTGCTCATATTAAAAACGTACGGGCTGGCGACGCACCGAACACGATCGATGGTATAAATACAGTGTTTTAGTTTAGTGCTAGTGTTGAGTGACGATTAACAGTGTTAGATTGAGGGTGTGCGGAATGTTCAATGCGTGGGAGATCATTTTATTCACAAGGAGCGCTTAATTATGCGCGTAATTGTGTCGAAAAATGTATTAAAAGTGGCATCAGTTGTTCCCGTACTAATTTGCTATGATGGCATTTCCCCTTGTTTCTATGATCTGAGGTAGGTACCCTGTTTAACAAGTTTGCGAAAAAATAAATCATATCTGACATTTATTTGTTTAAGGGTAACCCTAAAGGTAATAATTACAGGTATTTAGGTACCCTAAAATGAAAGTAGGTAATTGAGCTATTGTTCTGCCTGTATAGGTCTTTGTCCAGTCCCAATTGTTTGTAAGGTAGGATACAAAATAATTAAAATATTTTATGTAGAGGTCACGATTTTATCAGAAAGGATACATGTAGGTACGTACCTACAGGGATAATTTATCTTAATTTAAGTCTTAATATATCAACATACATACACAATGCAAACTGATCATAAAAAAAAGAGTTCGTCCGTCAGTTTCATACCGACATACACCGTGACATTTAAGTTACTGGTTTTCTAGAAAAAAACGTTATTCCGAATGGTCTACGTAACCATTCTACAGCATCAAATATATTTTATGTTATTAAAAAAAACTTACTTCGCAGTTTTGTGTGTAAATTATACTTTTGGGGCTTGTACAAGCATAAGCATAGCATAGCATAATCGGCCTATAATGTTCCCATTGCTGGGACACAGGCCTCCTCTCTGTGAGAGGGAGTGGGCCGTAGTCCACCACGCGGGCCCAGTGCGGGTTGGTGGACGTCACATGCCTTCGAATTTTTGGTTCTAAGACATGCCGGTTTCCTCACGATGTTTTCCTTCACCGTTAAAGCAAGTGATAATTAATTTCTTTTTTTCCTTGTACAAACCCTAAAAGTAATTTTCCGAATCCAACTGGTAGTTCTAGAAATTAGTGCGTTTTAAACCAACAAACAAAAACTTTTCAGATTCTACTAATATTATAAATGTGAAAGTTTGTGAGGATGGATGTATGGATGGATGTAGGGATGGACGTATGGATGGATGTATGGATGTTTGTTACTCTTTCACGCAAAAACTACTGAACGGATTTTGATGAAACTTTACAGTAATATAGCTTATACATCAGAATAAAACATAGGCTACTTTTTATTCCAAAAACGCGGGCGAAGCCGCGGGCAGAAGCTAGTATAATATATTAGTACTAGCTGTGCCCCTCGGTTTTACCCCAATTACTCGGCTTCTAAGGGTCGTAGCACGATGTTAAATAGCCTATACTATTCCTCATGAATCTGGCTATTTTATACAAAAACAATATTTCGGATGCCAGTCGCATTCGAAATATTTTTTTTTATTTATCAGTATAGATTTTGTAAATATTGTGAATTTAAAGTTTTATTTTCGCCAATGCAATTTGAACTTTTTGCTTTTGTAAGTTTAGAAGTCAAAAGAGTGTGACGTATTTCCGTCTATGCGAAGCAAGTCAAAGGAATTGTCAAGTCAAAGGACAATGCAGCAGACTGAACAGAAATAGTAGAACTTCCGTATAATAAAATGGGATTTCTCGAAAATTAAAAGGATTTTCGAATATCTGACGTTGGCACGATGTTTGCAGGATTTTGCAGGATTGTATTGTGTGATATTTTACATGTTTTGTGAAGTGTTTTTTTAGAATTTGGGTGTATTATTTGCTGAAAATATGGAGATATAAAGAGATAAGCACAAAGGACATGACATGTGGACAAGATCATGCATATTTTTGCCTATAATAGTGGAATTCAAAAATTTGTATTAACAAAATATACGTAAAATATTAAATGTTTCGCATGATCAATCGCTCTTAGCACCACTAGACTAAAGGTAGCCTTGTACGTTTTCTTCCACATATTATATTCTCATGCAGCATAAATAATTAATATTTTACATTAAGTATTTATGTCACGCCCCCCTTCGCTTGACTGCAATCAACGGATGTGTACGAAATGTCAAAACATGGAGATTTATGTGCTATATCCGAGTTAAATATTAACGTATTATACACAAAACCGTCCGGAATAAATTCCTTAAAGGGCGGTGAAAACCACATTAAAATCCAATAAGTACTTAGTTTAGAAGAACAAACAGACAAACTTGAAAAGCGCCTTTATTTTATTTTATTTATGAAACTGCTCATTACGGAACCAATACCAATAAAATTTTAAAGAGGTTCTTTAAAATTTTATTGGTATTGGTCACGGTTTATCCGCATAAGAAACAACTTAGAAGTAAAATAAGAAGGAAAAAACAATTTCCACCTCCGTTTCAGCACTAAAGTCCACTTAAAAGTTCCTCGTGGCACTGGAAAGGGTACCTACAGTAAGTACGGGCACGGCACACCGTAGTGCTGGCAAGCACTAGAGCAGTGCAAGTTGTACGCATGACGTTTCTGTGGCATATACAGGGTGTAAAGCCCGTGATGCCAGATACTGGTAAACAGTAGCGTGCCTAGAGGGCAAGCGCGACGCATTTTGTTGGTTTATTTATAAGGTATTTATGGTATTAAGGTACCTATTAATTATTCATGAATTTTGGTGATTAGGGATACATTACATTAACAATCACTTACATTCATGAAAAATTAACACAAATACTCTCTAAAACCAAAAAAATGCGTCGGACTTGTCCTCTAGGCACGCCACTGCTGGTAAATGCGAACTAAGTTATAGCATGTGTATCGCGGGTTTGCTACTAGATTGTATGTTAGGACTTAGCATGCTAGAAGATCGCAAGCCGTTTGATTTAGGGAAGCGGGGACGGCAACAACTGGTATAAGTACCGGCAGGGATCTTGCATGTACATTTTTGGCCCAATAGATAATAGACAGTTGACAATACGTAATAGAGAATAGTCCAATAGACGACGAGGATCGACTGACGAACCAATCGCGTGCAGTCTCGGCGCCCCCCGTCTTCTTCATTCCGCTAAAGAGATCCGATCCGAAAAACCAGCTAATGCGCAGGTGAATCGAACTAGTATTAAATACTGAATACCCACCTTCGAAACGTCCCACACCCTGTATGTGTTAAAGTTCTTGCATTTATCAAGCGCACAAAAACATTGCAAGTTAAACGAAGTCTATGTTAATAGAAGTCACATGACGCGCTCTCTACATAGATTTGAAACAGCTTTACGTGGGATGCTCTAAAAAACTTCACACTGCGATGTGAGAGGTTGACTTTCAAAAGCATTTTGTGAATTTTTATGCCGTATGACTGTTCGTTGTGTCATCACAGGCAGGACTGCAGGTGTGTGGATTCCTTGATTCGATATTCAGGTCGACTAAATTGTTATACAACACTAGCACTTTGCCCGCGACTTCGTCCGTGTGACCCACTGTGCATAATAAGCACTGTGATAATGCAGCTTCCTATTAGTGAAAGAATTTTCAGAAATGATCAGTATTTCCGGAGATTGGGGTAATCTCCGGAATACACACAAAGTACCTACACACATACAAAGTTACAAACTTTACCTCTTTATAATATTAGTATAGAAGTATAGATGTATGAAACATGTATACTTATACTTGCTTATAAATAGTACCAATAAAATAATTAAGTAATAAAGTAAATAAAATCAAGCTGTTAATTAATTTTATTCGGCATTCCATCCTCCATGTTGACTTCCGTTGTTGATATAAAATTATTCATTTCATTTCGAGACCATAAATATTTATTACTTAAACCATTCATTAATTATTTATTCGTTGTGCAGAAACTCGGCTGTCATAATTAATTATATTATTAATTTATTATTTGACTGGCGTTATGTTCTTTTAGTACATCCCCTATGTAAAATATGTGTATAAATATCAAAATGTAGTTGTTTCATTTCATATACGTGCGTCAATCATTGCAATTTAAACCTTATATCAATGTACAAAAAAGTCACACGACGAGCACTCATAATTTGCAACAGTTATAAATGAATTTGTGAGAAAGAATATATTAGTAAAAAAATATACATCCCTGCCTGTTTACAAAAGTGCTACTTTCCATTCAAACCAATTGCGACAAAAAGCAAACGTCTACAGACTAATATAATATTATTCCAATATCTTCTACAAAGAATTCTTTAGAAGTTTGTTCCAGTATAATATAATAACTCCGTTTATCCCTTCGAAAAATAGAACATCAATATTATTATAATAAAGGTTAGTATACAATACAAAATATCTAGGCATCAGATTTAGTATTCAGTTTGGCCTAAAAAAGCAATAAATCTTTTCATCCCTGTTATTTTCACAGGATCCTCACTATTACTAAGCATAGACGTCGTCTGTCCGTTCGTCTGTCTGTCACAGGGCTGTATCTTATGAAATGTTATAGCTAGCCAATTGGAATTTCCAAGGAAAACGTGTAAGTATTACAGCTATCAAGGCAAATAAAAAAAAGATATAAAGTCAAAACCCAAGGGCCCCATACAACCAGATCGAAACCCTGCGTGTCCGACTCGCACTTGGCAGGTTTTTGTTGTTAGTTTCTTTGGAAGCTGTATCGAGAAAGTTTGTTAGTAAAGCAAATATATAAAGAAACATAAAAAAGCACTTCTTTGTAGACAGAAAACTAATATCAGGAGTTCATATTTTGTAAAATAAGTTACGGCTCAACGGCTAACTTTGGCCAAAAGTTTACCATTTTTGTAAATAAATGATGGCCTAGTACTCGTTTTTTTTTTCAAATCTTGGGAGTAATCTAGATTACATTTAACTTAAACCCGACTATTCAAACGCCAGTTAAATTCCAATCAAGTTAAAGGCCTATTAAATTAGTTAATTATATTTTAATTAATTTAGATCAAAATAAAATAATCAATCATTTCGGAGGACACGATACCTACTTGAGTAGAGACCGTTCCACGTAAGAATTCCCCTAGAAGTTATGTTGGCTGCCCTGCTTGTCATTCCTATTTAGGTCATATCGTTTTGTGTTTTTTGTAGATTTATGTTTTATAATAATATTTAGGACGTTAAAAAGTGATGAAAGTGAATTGGTGCTGAAAGAAAACTTCCAACACCGTTAAAAACGTTGTAATAAATTGAGATTCAGGGCAGCCAACATAACTTCTAGGGGAATTCTTGGGTAAGTGGTGAACGAGAATTGGTGCGTAAAAAAATCTTGCATCACCGTTAAAAACGCTGTAACATATTGATTGACATTTAGGGGAGTCAACATTGCGTATACCCTCAAATTTCCCTATTGGACGCTACTTATTAAATAATTTAATGTTGTCTACAATGCCGAAGAGTAGACTTCATAAAATTAGCATGAGATCCGTTCATTTTTAAGAAGCGTTTACTAGTGAAAGTCTTCATTTCCAAACACGATTTGTAAGAAAAACGATCCGTTTTAAACATGAAACTGGGGATTACGGACATCTACATTATACAAAGTACTTACACAGAGAACTACGTACCTAGCTAGGTAAACAGTCACGTATTTTATAGATGTCACCACTAACATCTGACGTCATAGAATCCTGTATCACGCAAGAAAGATTTCACGAGAAATCTTGAAACTTTCTCGTCAAATCTTTCTTGCGTGATACAGGATTAGCAAAGGTAGAGATGCCTTACACTAACCAACAGGCAGTGGCGGATTAACCTGAAGGCAAGTTTGCGTAAGCGTCTATCGGTGCCAGGGAACAGGAGGCGCACGACGGAGCACGGGCGCGAAAAATACGTTTTCTTTGATGTAGTGCGCCTTAGTTGAAAGACAGACTTAAAAGGGCGCTCTTCCTTCAAATAATAGTAGGTACTTTGATTTTTTTTATTCACCGTGCCGACAACCTAAACCCTCCTCCACCCCCCGGTGACTCAAAGTGGCAGCCAGAGGGGCACCGACAAGGTGTAACATTTAATCCGTCCCTGAGCCACCTGACTCGAGGATCCTCTCTTTTAATCGGAGCACAATCGCATCTAGTTTCTCCGTTTCTCAATCCCAAAAAAAGCGCTCAGCCTTATAGGAAAACATTAAAATCACTTACCAGAAATCCACGATCCATTCCACCGTACAGGCGTCAACTCTTCCGTCAACAGGTCCTGGATCCTCAGCCGCCTCCCCTTGACCCTGGGCCCTTCATCAGGCGGGGTCAGCAGGACCACTGACGTCACAATCAGGGCCAACACCGCCACTATCACCAGCAGGGCTATCAGGATCCCCCGCCAGTTGCGCTGGTTCGGACTGCCGACAACCAACTTCTGAAAACAATTGGGACATGCTTAGACGATTCTTGATGATGTAGGTGCGTTAAACATAGACGGGAAACAACGATTTTTTTCACGGACTTATTTTATTTATTTATTTATTTATTTATTATAAAGGTACATATTAAGGTCTATAAAATAATATAATGTCCAACAAAACTATATATATAGTTTGTCTGTTGGATCGCAATAATAGATAATATAATAATGTAATATAATATAATATAATATAGTTTTTTTTTTTATTAATTTTTATTGAAATATTTAAAAATGTAGAACATATGTGAATAATATGTGAATAAAATGAATAAAGTAATATAATAATAATATCGCAGTTTAAATATGGACGTTATTATACTAATGCAGAAAATTTTATAATGCTAATTTAATAATTAGGAAAGTAGGTACCTATGTATACATTTTATAATGCTAATTTAATAATTAGGAAAGTAGGTACCTATGTATACATGTTATGGCAGTGTACTAAGTAGATATTTTTTAAGTTTTTAAGTATTATCCGTGTCCTTATAATGTCACAAGCTATAACTTTTCTTAATACTAAGTTACTCAACTATTTGCATGCTAGAAGCACTTATTTAATACCACATGATCAGACACTTTTATTCATTGGTTATTAATGTATGCTAAGAGGTTCGGTTTTAAAAGCGTCTGTACCATGTATTCTGTATAAACCGAGAGTTATTAAACAATAACGGCCTTACCACAAAAAAGATAGACACACGTTAAACGCGAATGCTACCAAAAATATTACACACTTGTTTTAGACAAGTTAGTGCTAAAACAATTGCCTATTATTTTTGGTAGCATTCGTGTTGAACGTGTGTTGAACAGATGTTTATTTTTTTGTGGTACGGCCGTTAAAGTGTAGGTATTTAGTAACCACTGGTTGGTAATAGATAGGGTTTACGCATTGATCGGCCTATCAATGCGAAAAGATACTTCTGAATGACGTCTGTTTTCAGGTAGAAAACCTGCGCCGATCTGCTAGTGCTTATCGGAACTGACTTGCGCAGGTAAGGAAAAGAGGGAAATCTCAGGGAAATAAAACTAAAAGGCAACTTTTTTGAACTGGTCGGCGTCGTCAGTAAACAGGAAACCATTAAAATACATAATCAACAATAACATAAAAACACCGCAATTTATAACTGCCATAAAAAAAATTATAACACCGCTTCTGCCATCGATAAGCCCCGATGCGTCGTAGTATTGATAACTTGGGTAGGGTTTTACATCGTCCATTGTAGAACATGATGGATTACCGGTGTCCAAAACGATCAATGGTACTATAAAACGATTTATGGGAAACCGGGGTCGGTTTGTGTACTGAAGAATTGAGTTAAAATGACACTCAAGTTAGAAATCTATATTCATATTGTGAAGAGAGAGTGCGAGTTTTGTGAGTTTGTGTATATGCGGACAGTAATCTCCGGAACTTCTAATCCGATTCCAAAAATGCTTTCACATTGCATTGCAATTGTATGCGCCGCGCACGCCTCGCGACGCACGCATGCCAAAATTTTGTCACGGCGCGCATGTTAGGCGCTCTGAGGCCCTAGACAAGTTACTTTTCTGTTAGCGTTAGCGTCAAACGCTACGGATAAAATGTATGGAAATGACATTTGTGAGTCACGTGACTTTTCCGCAGGTAATGTCATTGCCATACATTTTGTGCTTATCGTTTGGCGTGAACGCTAACAGAAAAACAACTTGTCTAGAGCCTCTGGTCTCATAATAACATCCAATGTGACTGAATTTCTTACAAGACATTTCTCTTAAGACACATTTTTTTATAATGTGCAAAAGACCTCAAGGTCGTTGGCGTATACCGGGGCCTTAAACCACAAAGCATATATCTCACTAACCACTTAACAGGTGAGTTCTCTTCCCCAGCCAAGATAACCCTTAAAAAGTAACGTACCGTGAAACAAATTGTCTATGGGCGGACCATATAAACCTAAATAAGTGCCTCCTTACCGAACGTTATCGTTGGTACAACACTAACTCCCAGTAATGGCCGACATTTAGGCGGGTATATAGTGCCGCGCCTCATATCCTCCAGTGTGAGGATATTATTCTTTTATTTCATTAATGGAAGGTCTCTGTACTGAGATATGGTAATTTTGATGGGTATTTTAAGGAGATGAGTTCTCTTGTGTATGTTGTTAGTAAAGCCCTTAATTTGTATTATTTGCTGCATGGAAAAAAATAGAGGACGTAAATCTCAAGTTTACTGAATGCTACTTAAACAGCGCTAGACAAACAATAGAAACGCACACATGAGGATGGAATGTATGGGCTCCTAGTATTCACACGTAAAACGTTTTATCTGGAAAACCCGGAAAGCCCTTAGGTAGGTAGTGTTTGCTCAATATGCAACATGCGCAGATAAAGAATAGTATTGAAAATGGCGTCGCCTATATTGACCTCTGTGTGACAGCAAGGGGAGAATGGAGGTGATCCCTTTATCCACGCAGGTTGTACGTACATATTATACGGGTGATTGGAAATTCAACCTATTCCATAAAAGAGGTATTATTAGATACGTATTACCATTTTGATGAAGTTGTAAAACTCAGAAAATCCAGGTAATCCAGATCTTTATGCACCAGTCAGTCTGATACTTGCGCCTACCTAATTACCTGACCTCGTATCCTAAGTTAGGATGCAACTTAGTTTTTATGTTTGGGCGTAAAACTTGTTGTCCAGTAGGCCGATCACGATTTATTTTGACGTATGATATCGTTAATGTAAGCATATTTTGAATTGAAAATATACGTTTGCTGCACTATATTTATATAAATTAAATACTTTATTAATTTCTCTGTACTTATTTTTTAAAATGTGCAAATTGTATAAAATTTTATCAAAATGTTCTAGGACTGTTGAATTTTAGATTCAAATTATGCTAATAATTGCGATACTATTCGTCAAAAAACTCGTGATGGGCCCACTGACCGTTCAAGTACTCGTATTTCAAAGAGAGATAGACATTGATATTGATCTGGATTATACGTTCGAACTTTTCAACTAAACTTTTTAAAGATTTTTGGATATGGACCAAAGAGGTTGTCGTTTTAAGTGTTAGTAGGTGAGTGTACTCCACTAGAAGTTGACCTTTCAAAGTTTGAGCTCTATTGTAAGTTTTCGCTTGACATAAGGCGTCATACACATTGCTTCGCGCCATGCGATGAGGCGCGGGGCCGCGAGTTTTAGCGTTGCACATATCTACAAGTAGCTCAGTTTATAAAAAAAACACGCGTGGTCGTACTAAAAACGCGCTCCCACGCCCCGTCGCGTGGCGCGTGGCAGTGTCTATAGATAATGCCTAAGACAACAGTCTTGGAAGCGTTCTCGTAGCGCTAAAAATAGGTACTTCCAGATAAGTCTTTAAATCTTTTCAATTAAACTTCTTAAAGGTCCGTGGGATTAGAACGCGTAATCTGTGGGATCATTGTGAGAAGATTGAGTGTCTTACAAGTTGGTTATTTTATCTTCCTCTCTCACGAAAGTTTCGTGATTTATTATTCGTTGTTTTTGATAATACTTAACTTGAATGTCTCGTTGGTCTAGTGGTAACAAGCGCGACTGCTGAGCAGTCGATTCCTGTCGGGCAAAATTTTATTAGGTTTTCCTCCTAGAAATTGTCTGGAGTCTGAATTACCTATGTTAATTTTGTACTTTTATAAACCATGTTTTCCGACGTCCATAGACGTCTTTGGCGTCGTAAACACATTTTTCTTCGACGTCTATACACGTCGTTGGCTTTCAAAAGGTTAAAATTATTCCAAAGTTGAATGCTCATTGGAACGTTCTTATCAAACAAACTTCCTCACGTGCGAGCTTTCTAAAGTTTGGTTCAAAGTAGAGCAGGGTACTGCTCAAATAGTCGTAGCTCAATGCTTATTACACATGAATGCTCAAAGTAGAACTTTAAGGGCCTTAATACACTGCGCTCAATACGGTTCCGAGAAAAGACGGTTTTAAGTAGACGTAGTAGGTACTGTTTTTATACTGGTTGTGCACCGTATTCGATCGAATTTTCAAAGCTTATTTTCTCGGATTCGGATCAGACAGAGTGCGTAAACGCTATTAAACGTTCTCGTAAACACAAGATATATTTTAATTTATGGGAGCTTAGCAATGCTAGTTAAGAAAAATACATCAGTATTTTTAATCAAATAAATTACCTCATATTAAAAAAGAAGTTAATTGTTACAAAGATGACCTTACAATTAATAAATAATTAATTTATCTGTAACCAACATAATAATTAGTTTATGTGGACGATGGTCCCCAACTGGGTCGACCTGTATCTTAGGGACCTATGGGGACCTTTATCTTGGGGAATATAAGGAGTCGTCCATTAATCACATGATGTTTTTTTTGTAACTTTTTGACTCCCCCTCCCCCCTGGGGATACGTGGTGAGGTTTTAAACTAATCCTTTTGGTAAAAAAAAAATCTTATTTTTTTTCCGAATATTATCTTTAAATATAGTAACCTTTTTTTGGTTTAGATATCGCGCGTTCAACGAAAAAATAAATACGCATGATATCTCACTACACCCCCCTCCCCTTTGTGATTTTTTTCCGAACCGGGGGGGTTCGTTTCGTCGGGTTTCAAGCCTCACGTGATTAATGGACGGCTCCTAATCTCAGTTTTACGTAACGCCTGCAGACTCGCTTCCAACACAAAGAGGAAGTCATTAAGTTGCACTAGGTATATAAGTAACTACCTAAAATCTAGACTACAGCTTCAACTCGCTTATCTCAAGCCACATCCTGAACACGAACATTAAACGTCGTTAAGAAGCCGCGTCATAACAGTGACGTCATAAGACGTCGTTAGCTCCGCCACATGTTGGGGTTTCAGTTTGCTGAAAATTGCTCTAATGACTCGTTTCCACAATGACCTATGTTGGCTTGTTTGTTTTGATTATATCATAGGTACTTAGAAATTGTATTCACCTGCCTGCGCCACGTAAAGTGCATCATATTCATAGTGCTCTGCTGACATGCTGCATGCTGCATGACAGTGTTGTGATGACCAAAAACATGAGTAAATTATACTAGACGTGACCTAACATTTTATTTAGGGCTCCTCTGCTCCTACTGTATTACAAACTACATTTTTTTATATTAAGACATACCACAGTAGACACTTAAATCCTCTAGATCCTGGGTTCCTAACCTGGGGGTAATTACCCCCTCGAGGGTAAAACAGCTATTCTGCTGGGGTAATAAAAACATGCGAATGCAAAACAATACCAACTTACCAACATTTTTTTTTTTATATTATTTCACACTGATCTATTTCATGAACTTTTTGTGCAATTTATTGTGATCAATGAAGACTTATTCATGTGATAACATTTTAAAGGCAGACGGGCGGGGAAAATGTGAGGTAAAATGAGTTTCTCTAATAGGTCATAGGGGTAGCAAGATTGAAAAGGTTAGGAACCATTGCTCTAGATAGTTTTAGAGCTTATCTATAGATAACGGTGTCGGTAACCATCACTCACTTTCCATTAGGTGGGACCACAGAAATCTAAGTAATATCAAAGTTAGATTTCTGTGGGTGGTACGTTTGCTCGCTTTCCAACATGCAAAATTAACCAACAATAGTAGCCTAACTGTGCTAACATTTGTGCAAAATGAGTTGTCAAATTAGTCTATCGAATTCTGGAGTCTAAAGTTGCTGAATTAAGCAGCTGTGATAGACAGACAGACAGACAGACGGACGAACAGACAGACAGAAGAAGTCGCACCAAAAGGGTTTTTACCATTTTGGTACGGAACCCTAAAAATGGCATCCACCGAACCACGTCACAATAAGCCTGGCTAAGCTGATTACAACAAAAACCACACAGATCCAATCTTCGTGCCGGTTCCAACTCGGATTTACTTTATAATTTTAGTAGGCTTTATAAAGGTTACATGGAGATATTGTAATGAATTATGTTGTTGAAAGAAAATTAAATACGAATACTAAAAATAAACCGACTTGGGGGGCTCGTGGAGAAATGATAGCCGCGCTGATCGATCAACCTGCGAGGTTAAGCTGCGCTTGCCGCGGTCAGTCCTTGGATGGGTGACCGTTCTTAACACATCGAGACCCCTCGGAGAGCACGTTAAGCAGTCGGTCCCGGTTGTCATAGGAATATCTTTGACAGTCGTTACGGGTAGTCAGGAGCCCAAAAGTCTGACAACTGGTCTAACATTCGAATACCGGTATTCCCCAATAATTGGGTTGTGGAGGTCAGATGGCAGTCGCTCCATGTAAAATATCGATATTCAGCCGCAACCAGTTAGACTGGAAGCCGACCCCAATCATGTTTGGGAAAAGGCTAGGCGGATGATGACTAAAAATAAACCGACTTCAAAAAAGGAGGCTCTCAAATCGTCTTCATCTTTTTTATGTATCGCACCTTTATTTCGAAACCGTTACTAAACGAAATTTTCACGTAATTGAATTAATAACGCCATCTTGTTGAACTAATTAATTAAATCGTAAATTAATTCTTCTGTAAAGTTTAGTTTTTTGTTTAATAAAGGTTTCGAAATAAAGGTGCGGTATGTTCATCCATAATAATTTATTAATTAATTAATTCTTTACCGCGTAGACCGATTTTGATGTTTCTTTTTGTGTTGGACAGGAGCTACTTCAAGGGTGGTTTGGTTAAGTTGTGATGGGATATATGGGAAAATCACCTAACTCTTCAAGTTTGCATAAGCATAATTATGCATGACAAATGAGCGAATAATTCTATTACCATGCCAACCGATTTTGAGTTTCTCACACGAAAATAAAATTAATCCTACCGACCTGCCTATCTATTCTGTCTATTCTGAAGGAGAATCTCACCGTGAAATTCTCCCTCGAACGTTCGCAAACAAATTGGCAGTTCTCGTGGTGATATCACGCGGTGAGTCGGTACAGAATAGACATGCAGGAGCGTGATTCTCGTGGGTTCGATATTGATATCGAATTCGATATATATTGAAACAACTGTCAAAATCCCTACCATTTTGACATTTGTTGCGATATAATAATATATCGAATTCGATATCAATATATCACCTGCGAGAATCACCCCCCTGCTCTGTAGGTATTTCATTAATAGGTAATCTAATAGCCTTGCTAATGCTTAGTCAATATGAAGACTAGGTATGTCCTAATATTGAAGATGTTGGATATCAATTAATTAAGACAATATTAATAAGTTTTGATTAGCAGGCCAATGCCAGCTATGGTCAATGATCATTATTATTCCTTATCATATGGTAATACATGAAATCGGGAATCCGCTGAATTCCTATTAATATGATATTATTGTGAACCTTATGTACGGACAAACAAAAAAACGGTTAAGCTAACATACGTATAGGTATATTATCCCTAAAAATTAAAATCTTTGAAACTAATAAAATTAACATCTAACCCTCAAAATGCTAACTAACGATAAAAAAGGCTTCAAAAAATGCGAGCGTGCAATTTTAAAAACATTACGAAGTCGGCATTTCACGTCGTATCTACTGGTTCAAATAAAAAATCTAATTTACAATGACATTAAACCGAGAACCAGGGTTCTAGAAAATTTCTACGTTTATTAAAATCAGCTTAGAGCCACAAAAAACTTGTTTAAAGCCCTCACCGAGTTTTGTGATAAGTAAATACTTCTTATGTACTAAGGTTTTCGTACTTTTTGCATACACATCAGATAAATTATTTTTTAACCGACTACTTCTTATAAATATTATGTATTCAAACGTGCTCTAAATTGTGTAAGGAACACGATTGGCAGATATTTTATTTTCGGGATGAAAAGTACCCTTTGTGCTAATACTGGCACTTATTTTTCAATTCCGAACGACGTATTAGAACGTCATTTGTTACATTTGCGGAAAAAAAATCTCTTTTTCTGTTCCAAATCCATTTTGTCATAATTGAGTAACAAACATAACTCTCACATTTTTAATATCCAGGATACATCCTTAATGTCAAATCAATATCACCCACAGGTTAACGCCGCGCCGGTATAAAATTTAGCATGGTCACGTTCCTGTAATAACGGTTTTCAGCGTCGATGTAAAATGATCAATTGCTTTTGACAGCGGACCGGCACGTACAACGCGGTCGCACGTACCTTGGGATAGCTATTCACGTACCTAAGCGTTCACAGGGTTAGTGTCACGTGATAGAGGATTGAGAAGGCCCGCGATTATAGATATAAATGACCACGTCACAGGAAACATGGTTCTTCTCACCCCTTTTGACGCGTACTATGGTCAGAAGGGACAGTCTGCGATAAAGATCTGAGATGTGATATGGTGCTATTGAGTTTAACGCTTTGACATGATCAATGTGATCATGTTGCTGACGGCTATGTTACGGCACGACTGTATTGCATGCAGACTGTATTTTCTGACCACAGTTTATAGCTGTTTGTTTGTTTTATAGTGCGTTTCACATAAAAGTTCCCTTTAACGCTATATTGGCGCCTCCGAATGTCAATAATGTTACAAAGTTTTCAACGGTGTTGAAAGTTTTCTTTCAGCATCAATTCTCGTTCACCACTTTTTAGTGTCATAGGCATTACCTACTTTAACACTTGAATCTAAAAAAAATATAGAACGTTGAGACATACAGTGCCAACGTAGCGTCAAAGGAACCTTTTACGTGAAAATGAACAAGAACGATCGTCTTTTGTTTACCTTCTGTTCGTATTGTCTGTATTATACCATTATTCTGATGCCTACGTGTTAGGGTTTCTGGGCATATAGGGATAATAGCTGGTAATCTGTAATGTGAGTCTAGGCTCAAAGAGAGTGATGAGCTTCAGACGGCTAAAATATGGACTTGGAGTGACATGAATATATACCTAGGCTGAATTTAGGAAAGGATTGATGAAGAATGGCCCCCATTTTTTATATGATATTGTATTGATATTGTAGCACCCGGAGTTGGCAACACCGGGTGCTACTATCAACATCGACTCCGTATATTAATTAGTTTTGAAAGTGAATTATAAGGCTTTACTACGTAAAAAGACTTTATAAAGTGACAGTGAACTCAAATTCACCACAAATAGTGAAGTGCAAAACTATAATCGAAGAAATAGTGCTAAACTTGATAAAGACAGAATTAACGAATACAGTGACTTTCCTTAGCAACAAAGTGCTAACGTGTTGTTAAAACACCAGAATAAAAATCCAAGCAATAGCTACCGCCGCATAACGAAGAAACATACTCTTAGAACCATTTATAATTAAAGTGATAAATAATTTAACCTAACAAAACAAATAAAAAACGTGCACCAAAACCTAGCGGAGGATAGAGGAATTACTACTGTACTGTTTTTACCGACAATACCTAGGAGACTCAGCTACTCGCCGCATGAGGCGCTGATATCTACGTACAGTAGATCAATATAAGCGGGAATGAAGAGCGCCATCTAGCGGAGGATAGTTCAACTACTACCAAGCGACACGTTTTTACCGACAATTCCCTACGAGCCTCAGTTACTCGCCGCTTGGGGTTAAGCAAGATAGATCGTGAACGGCAACGAATAGTGCCACCTAGCGACGGATAGAACAATTACCACCAAGCAACACTGTTTCACCGACAATACCTAAGAGCTCAGAAGCTACTCGCTCCCACTGGAAATCCGAAATAGTTCTGCTACCAGCCGCAAACGTCGCCACATTCTACGTGGAATTTGTATTTTTGTATTTTTTTAAATAAAATTCTGAACTCTGCCATACTAGTTCCACTATCAGCCGCGTGGAGCGCTACTGTGGGTATTGCAAGACTTTATATTTATATAAATAAATTCGAAACTATGGAAGAAATACTAGCTGCACTGCGTAAGATACAAAAGGAGCTCGACGAACAAAAAACAACAATACTCGAAAACGGGGAAAAAGTAACTGAACAAGTAACTCAAAACGTCAACAGGATTCTCGAAGATAAATTCGTTAAATGGGAAGAAAAGTACGATACACTCAGGAAAAAGGTAGACATTCAAGAAAAGAGACTATGTATCCTTGAAAAGCAGGCGCGTCAAAGAAATCTCGTGTTCTTCGGAATGGAGGAAAGCGAACTTTCATATTCGGAACAAGAGACTAGCATCATAGTATTCATTAAAGAATACTTAAAAATTGATCTGGACTGTAAGGATATACAGGCAATTAGAAGAATAGGAATAAAAAAGGACAAACCCCGCCCTATCGTGGTAACATTCACATCACTTGGTACAAAAATAAATATACTGAAAAATAGAAAAAATCTAAATGATACTGAGTACTATATCAAAGAAGATTACCCACCAGATGTTTTAGAAAAAAGAAAAGAGCTGCAGAATCAAATAAAATTGGAAAAAGAGAACGGAAATAAGGCCATAATAAAATATGATAAATTAGTAATAGTTGGAAAAATCCCGGACACAACAACCAGCAAAAAAAGAAACCTGCAATTATCTCCGGAGAACAGTCAGCAGCAACAAGAAGACCACAGAACACAGGTGTTGAAGAAAAATAAAACTGATTCTGCGTCTCTACCGACACAAAGATCATCAAGTGTATCAGAGGGAATCTTAAAGCCATCTATAATGAGCTACTTGGTATATAATAATACAAACAAAAAGAACAACCAAGACATAAATAAATAGCAATTAGCACCCCTGCCCTCCTCTAAACAAAAAACAACTTACAACAACAAACAGAAGATAAAACAGAACACACATCTTCCAAGCCGGTTGGTCACCGAGGAAGAGTATGACCAAAACCCTCCAAAACGAAACACCACAAAGATTTTAAAGACTACAAACACTACAAACCAAGGAAAACAAGGACAAAAACTGCACCTTATTACCTACAATGTCAGAACACTTGCATCTCATGAACGCCTTATAGAATAATTTGAAGCCCTGAAGACAATAAATTGCGACATCATGGGAGTATCTGAAGTGAGGCGGCTTGGTACCAACATCGAAGAGTACAGAGAGTACATACTATGCCACACGGGCCAGACACCCGGCAGGCATGGAGTGGGCTTCATAATAAACAAATCTTTTAAGCAAAATATAGAAAGTTTCACTGGATTTACAGAACGAGTAGCCACGCTAAACCTCACCTTCGATGAATACAAAATATCATTAATACAGGCATACGCACCCACAGAGGCAGCACAAGTTGAAGAAGTTACGCTCTTCTATAAAACTATTACACAAGCTATAGAAGTAGCCCACAAGGACTACATCATAATGGGCGATTTTAATGCGAAGATAGGCCAACCGCAGCAGAGTGAATATCTAGTAATGAGATCTTATGGATATGGAGAGAGAAATGGTAGAGGCCAAAAACTAATTGATTTCGCCATGGAAAATAAACTTTCCATACTGAACACCTTCTTTAAGAAAAAACCAAACCGCAGATGGACGTGGCGCTCACCAAACAACAAACATAAAAACGAGATAGATTATATCTTGTCAAACCGTCCGGATGTATTTCAAAATATGGATGTCCTAAATATAACGTATCCCTCGGACCACAGACCAGTCAGAGCGAGTATACTTCTAAGAAACATAAGAAAAAGTAGAGCTAATTATAAAAATAATGCAATGGCATCGTTAAATAATGAAAAAGAATCACAAAAGTTCAGAGAGAGACTTGTCCTTAACATAGCAAAATTACCAATTTGGCAAGAATCTAAGTGCATACAATCATACTATACCCAGATAATCAATGCAATTACTCAAAGCCTACGAGAAGCCCATCCAACCAGCACCGCCCACAAAGCTCAAGGAATACTATCACCGTGCACAGTACAACTTATAGAAAGAAGGAGAACATTGCATAAAACTAAAAACAAATCCCGAAGCGAAAAAAACGAAATTGTAGCCTTATACAAACTTATTAGCAAGTACATCAAAGCCGACTACGCTAAACACAGACAATATATTATTACAAAACATCTAAAGCAGTCAGGAAGCACCAAAAAAGCTTACAAGGAATTAACACCAAACAAACTATGGATAGAGGGACTGAATTCATCAGGAAAAACCAAACACAATCGCAGAGAGATCATAGAAGTGGCTACTAGCTTCTACAGGAACCTATACAGTGCAAAGCCCTCTACGAAAAACTATACACAGGAAAGCTCTGGTGAAACAAGTGAAGTAAATGAAATTACTGAATCAGAGATACTAGAGGCGATAACCAGGTCGAAGAGAGACAAGAGCCCAGGGTCAGATAATGTAAACAACGAAGCTCTAAAGATAGGACAAACAATATTAGCTCTACCTTTAGCAAATATGTTCAACCACATACTAAAAACAGCAGAGATACCATTACAGTGGGCGGAATCAAACATCATCTTGATCTATAAGAAGGGCGACCCCAAAGATATTTCAAACTACAGACCAATTAGTTTACTATCATCTATCTACAAACTCTTCTCGTCAATTATTAACAAAAGGATTAGCACATCACTAGAACGAAATCAACCAGTAGAGCAAGCAGGCTTCAGAAAGGGTTTTTCAACAATAGACCACATTCATACACTGGAACTACTTATAGAAAAATACCAGGAGAAACGGAAACCTCTCTACATCGCCTACATTGATTACCAGAAGGCATTTGATACGGTGTCACACAACAGCATATGGGAAGCCCTTAAAGAACAAGGTGTAGAACAGCAGTATCTAGAATTCATCAAGAGTCTCTACAAAAATAGCACAGCTAGAGTGAAGTTAGAAACCAAAGGTCCAAGCTTTCCCATCAAAAGAGGTGTGAGGCAAGGGGATCCCTTATCTCCAAAATTATTCATAGCAGTACTAGAGTATATCTTTAGACAACTAGACTGGAAGAACCACGGCATAAACATAAAAGGTAAATTTCTAAACCACCTCCGCTTCGCAGACGACCTGGTAATAGTAGCAGAAACGTGTTCGCAACTTCAACATATGATTGGATCTCTACATAGAGTAAGTGCAATAGTGGGCCTGGAAATGAACTTAGCAAAAACCATGGTGATGACAAATAGCACAGAGAAACAAATAACCGCGGGAGGGGTACCCCTGAAATATACTGACCAATACATATACTTAGGCAAACAAATAAGTTTCAACAAGAAAAATAACGAGAAGGAAATTGCGAGAAGAACACAAAGTACCTGGAACAAATATTGGACACTGCGAGAAATATTTAAGAGTACCCTGCCTACACCATTGAAAACCAAAGTTATGAACTCATGCCTATTACCATGTTTGACATATGGCTGCCAAACATGGAAGTTCACTAACAGTATTGAGGATAAAATAAGAACCTGCCAGCGAGGAATGGAGCGGAGCATGCTTAATCTTAGAAAAATACAAAAAATTAGACATACAAAAATAAGGAAAGTAACAAAGGTCACAGATGCTCTACAATATGCGAAAAAATTGAAGTGGAAATGGGCCGGCCATGTAGCACGACTCCCAGATCAACGTTGGACCAGAAGAGTGACGTCATGGGAGGGCCCGCTCGGCAAAAGAGGCAAAGGAAGGCCCATGAGAAGATGGGAGGATGAAATAAAAAATATCGCTGGTCCACACTGGACAGAAGTAGCCCAAGACCGAGACAATTGGCAAATTTTGGAGGAGGCCTTCACCTGCGAAGACAGGGTTCTTGCTAATATTAAGTAATAATTTGTAATAAATACAAAATTAACACTAGGGTAAGCAAATAAAATTACAAACTAACCACTATAAAACGGAATGTAATGTAGATAAGTGTATATGCAAGAAATAAAAGGCTTTTTTATTTTTTTATTTATTGTATTGATACCAACGTTGTAGGTAGATTTTAAAGGCTTTTCATAATAAAAGTAAAACAGAAATCACGCCTGTATACCTATCTCGAAGGAATAGGTAGAGGTGTATTATACAGGATAAATTATCCAAGTGTGCGTAAATGGTCAAATCTGAAACTAGAAGAAATAGCAAAAAAATATTAAAGGGGCTGATTTTGATAAAATCTAAAATTAGATTTCTGATAAATCAATTTTCCTAACTAGCAATTGAAACCGTTGATTTTGGAAAACACACTTCTACCTTTTCTCGTGTCGACACGAGATATATGAGAATATTAGCTAATGTTGTCATAAAAAGTAGCCAGTCAGCTGGTTGGTAATGTGCCCTAGATGCAGGCGCGGTCGCAGCCGAAGACTTTAGGGGGGTCATACCACAGTCGCAGTTTTTGGGGGGAGGTCATACCAATTAATAGGCCGACATGCTATACCGTGAATTACCGTGTTTCGCACATTTTTGGGGGTCAAGACCCCTAGGACCCCCCTCTAGATGTGTCAGACGAGTGCTCAATATACCATCACTCGTGCAGTCCTTTTAATTTATTGATTCCTCGTGACAAATTAATCATGAATAGGTACTCTCTGTGGACGTTGAAATGGACGACGTGAAAATTGGACCTCTCCAACTAAATGTGACATGTTTTTGGTCCAACCCGAGGGAAATAAAGTCATTTCCCCTAACACTTTCTGTGTGCACGGCCATAGTACGTGATATCTGGTGGCAAAATGTTAAAATTAACTTGAAAATTTTGTTCAGTAGAACTAGTTCGAACTAGTTTTTTGATCTTAACAAATACCACCCTAACGTTATAATTTTTTTACCAGATTTAAAAACAAACTGGACATGTGCGAATAAGCATCGTGCACTGAGGGTCCCGTACAAATTTAATTATGTATGTTTAGTTGTAAAATTGTGTATCTACCTAGGCGTCTATAACCTTAGGTCAGCGACCCAAGGCGGCGGACCCTAGTACTATTTGGAGAAGCTGCTTGTCAAAATTACTGTAGATTTATCGATAAAAGATATAATGGTTCAATTATGTTCTTAAAGATGGCGACATTAAAAAATGTGACATAAATGGCCTTATCATTTGATTGCTTTCAATAAGAAGCTTAATTTTTTCACATCCCCAAGCGACTATAAACTTTAGTATAGTATTTGACATTAATTTTAACTTGATACCTCTACCCGTTCTTGAAAAAAGGGGTCTTGACAGACGAAGAGACGGACAACGACATGATCCTAAAGAGTTTGTCGGACAAATGGACAACAAAGTGATCCCATAAGGGTTTTTCCTTTTAAGGTATTTACTTAATCAATATAAATCACCACATTCCTATGACTTCCTGGTCCTTTTACCCCCATTACGAAGACAAAGGCGTCCATTCCCGTAACTTGTCAATAGCTCAGGTGTCGTGTAACCCGATCGATCCAATCACCTCTTGGGCACGGTCGCCTGACCATTATCTGGCAAATTGTTCGAATACCATTAGATACGGTGAAGGGTTTCAGCTGTGTAGATAAAGATCTTCGTATGAGTCGAGAAAGTGTTTGATTGTGTGATAAGTTGTTTGATCAAGTCCGGTTTCATCGCGAAAGGGTGATGAGCGGAACGGATTCCTTTTAAATGAAATAGGTTTGTATTTCCACTAACAAAGAGTCAGTCTGTTGATTTCCACTGCACACTGCACTTGACCTAACGGCCTCGTTTCAACCACTTTTTACTCTTTCTGCTCGCTCAGTCCTTTCCGCCCGACTATTTGTTGGTGGGAATACAAGTATGCAGTTTACTATTGCGAGATAAACGGAGTCCTTAGCGCCTAACATGCGCGCCGCGACAAAATTTTGTCGTCGCTTTTATCGTGCATTTGTCTCGTATTCGCACGAGTAAGAGCGAGACAAAACAGTCGACAAAATTTGTCGCGGCGCGCATGTTAGCCCTGCGTAATGGGCCCGTTCTGCTCGCGGTGGAAACCGGGCTTCAGCATTACCAGCCTGTTATCATTGGTACACCATGCTTCTGCATCTATGATGATCATGTTATGGGATAAGTGGTCTTTCTTTCACTTTAACGCAAATCACAGGAACGTAGCAAAATACTTTTTGTTGTTTTCCGAATTCCAGTCTAGTCTAGTAAGTATACTCATAAAAACTTGTTTTTAAAAATGTTTTTTATAGCTCTTATTACTTAGTCTATACATACATATAAAACAGTCATTTCAAGTCATTTCAAACAGCTATTTCCCGCGACTCCGTCTGCATTAAAATGGCTGAAAAGTAGCTTATAAGCTTCCAGGTCTCAGGCTATCTCTTTGTCAAACATCCAAATCTGTCCAGCAGTTTCAGCGTGAAAAGTACAAACACATATACCTACCTACACAAACTTTCGCCAGCAATACTCAATTACCTGTCCATAGCCATATCGCTACCTCCAAACATAACATCAAAAACGAATTCAGTCTCAAATTCCCAATAGGCCGTAACTGACTCCCTGGGCCTAATAGCCACTCTGGGCGTTAATGGGTCGTTATCTTAACAAGTGCCTACTCCGGTGACAACCTATTACCAGCCCTTCGGTTTATCTGGGCCGGCCCTTAGCCCGAGAGGCAAATGTGAAAGATTTTTGTATCAATGGAACCGATCTAATGAGATGGTATCTTTATTTAAAAGATGTTGGATTTTTTTGGGATGAAAATTATGGATTTTGTTCTGCTATATTCTTAAGTTCATTATGTAATACTAGCGACCCGCCCCTGCTTTCACGGGTGCAATCTACTGACGTGGTGACATGTCAAAACATCAACAGCCTTACCACAAAAAAGATAAGGTGGTAAGGGTGCAAGTTTTTGTGCTATAACTAAGTGAAATATGAATTTACTTACCTTATTATACACATAAACCTTCCGGAATAAATAAGACAAACAGACACGAAAAGCGACTTTGTTTTATAATATTTATAGATAGGGCTGCCATCCGTCCGGGGTTCCCCGGATTTGTCCTAGTTTAGAGGGCATCCGGGGAGCGTCCGGTAGGGGTTTCAAAAAGTATCCGGGGAAAACCCGGACACTTAGTGTCAGGGGAATTAATAATAGGAAGATTTTTTTTTGGGAGCGTCCGGGAAAAATACTCAATTTCACCCAAATGTCCGGGGTTTTTAAAGTTTTGGTCCGGCGTCAACAATTTAGGTGATGGCAGCCCTATTTATAGATAAGGAAAAAAGTTTGTGGGATACGAAGTAATGTACCTACCAGGAATTCAGGAGTTAATGGATGTTCTCAGAACTTTCGTCTTAATTTTTCTGCGGTGTAGAGGGAAAAAGTTGGTCCCTGATTATATCGAGTCTAGTTCATTATTTTTAGGGAACCTATTCAAAGACAGAATATACTTTAATGCGGGTGATGGATAAAATACTCTTTTTGAGGGCTTTCTGAAAATGTGAAAATGGGACGGTACTATTTAACGTATATAGCGCCATCTCTCTCACACACGGAATACTTAGGTATACTATATTTATCTGGCTTTGAGACAAAACGTAAACAACGACGGCCGTACCACAAAAAAATAAACAACTGTTCAACACACGTTTAACACGAATGCTACCAAAAATAATAGGCAATTGTTTTAGCACTAACCTGTCTAAAACAAGTGTGTATTATTTTTGGTAGCATTCGCGTTTAACGTGTGTCTAATTTTTTGTGGTAAGGGTGCGAAAGTCTAACCCAACCGGATTCAAAACCACGCCTTGCACTTTATATTGTTGAAATGTTAATGTGAAAAGTTAAGATGAACCAAAACATCAACAAATCATGGTGCAAAAAACGAATTGTGCAAATTTCGAATTCAGTAGAGTTAGACTTCCATTGTTTACGTTTTGTCTCAAAGCCAGTTGAATATAGTATAGTTACCGTGGCCAAAACCCGAGGGATCCGTAAGTTAACATTATGCGGCAGTATCCTGTACTTTAATAGCTTAATGATAGAATTATTCATTCATTATACAGGAACCATATTGTATTACTAATAACATGAAACCTATATACCTACTAATACATACATGCACCCAAAACGGCATCTGATTTCACCTCTGTAATAATGGCGAAACCATTGTTCATTGTATAATTGGATAAGATAAAAAAATATTTCTTATCGACAGCTAATAGCCAGCCACTTGAGAATCCGATAAATCCAACTACCAGGAAACCATAAAAGATTGGAGCTATAAAATCAGTTTCCTGCACCAAAACTCACCACTTCCATAAGAAAATAAACAGATAGCGACTTCCCTTCGAACGATAAACATTTACCGAAGCCTTAAGCAAATTGACGTGGTGAAGCAATACGAACAAAAAGTTGGTTGTATCGCCGATTTCTATGTGGCATCGTAAAGGAAACTCTATGGCTCGTTCCCAGAGCAATTTCCTTCGAACTGCCGTTCTAGTATCGTTGTTGACACAAACATTGGTCGCGAAATGAAAACATCCTGCGAATTCTGACGCCCTAGTACACCTATGAAAAGTTTAGTAGTGGACTGTCGTCTAGTATTTTTTTTTTGTTCGAGTAAAAAAAAATTGGCTGTAGTACCTACATAACTTTTTTCATTACAAAAATCAGTATTAAGATTTTGGTAGCTTAACAACTTACATAATTGTTTAAATGTGAGCAATGGTGAAAAATATGAAATAAATCCTTAATATTTAATATAAAAAAAACTAAACTACAACGAATAAAAGCAGGTTTCATCAAAATGGATTTGATATATGATTTAGATTTTTTTAGGCGCCGACTTTTTTAGTAATACCTAGTACCAAACCAACACAGGTGTTTGTTGGTGTGTGTTGGTTTGGTACTATTTCTAAAAAAGTAATCACAGAAAATAATACACTCGGGAAGAGTCGCGGCACACAGCTAGTGAAAATAATTAATTATATTCGACACACATTATTTTAATAAAATACTTAACAATACATGTCTTATCTTACTTGTACAGCAGAAGTTTTAAAATATTGTACTACCTCCAAATATCTTCCTAACTGTTTGTCCGTCTCTCAACGCAAGCCATACTTACATTGACACCAACTACACTCACTTACTACCCGTAGAAACAACAACATACCCACTTCCGCCAAATCATGAACACTTACACGTGATCAAAAAAAAAAAACAACCACAATCATCCGTAGTTTTTTTACAAAAAACTTTCTACCTTTTCTATTCGTTCGTAGGTCTGCATCGTTAATCGAACAGTCTACATCAACACTAGTTCAGTGCTGATACAGTAACTATGAGTATGTGGGTACTGCTGTTAGTCTTGTGTGCTTGTGGAGTGAATGGAAAGCTAGATGACGAAGAAAATAAAGCATCATCAGGTATGTAGAACTTAGTTGATGGAGATAATAGGGTTGATTTTAAAAAAGTCTTTTTGTTTCATCGTTATTATTACCACCTGGTAATAATAACGATGAAACAAAAGGAATTGTATCATATTGAGAATATTTTTTTTAATTATCAATGTGAATACCAAAATAAAGGCAAAGAAAAAGCAAGCTTTCATAATGTAGTATGAGGTAGTAATATTGTTGACTAGCTTCCGCCCGCGGCTCCGCCCGCGTTTTTGGGATAAAAAGTAGCCTGTGTTAGTCTGATGTATACTTAAGCTATATAACTATAAAGTTTCATCAAAATCCGTTCATTAGTTTTTGCGTGAAAGAGTAACAAACATCCATACATCTATCCATCTATCCATACATCCTCACAAACTTTCACGTTTATAATATTTGTAGGATATTGTCGGTAAGTATAAAGCCCGTCTCCGATGTAGCTATAATATGAATCATAGCAAGGCATATTACGACATATTTTCTATATAAATTTTCGAGTGACCACACACGCAGCTATATATTTCTATGACGTCACCAATACATTATACCGATATATCAATATATGTTATAGCTACGTTTGTGACGGGCTTTACGGTTTAAGTGATTTGTTCCAGCATTCGCTTTCTTTACGCGTATTAATTTTAATCAAAATTTACTTAGAAACACGTTATACCTACATATGTGCAAGCAAAGGCTTTGTTGGGTTTCGTTTGCTAGTGATACTAACGTACTTTGTTTTACAAAATAATGCTAAAGGCATTATACTGATTTTGATTTCCTTTAGTACTCTGGTGTCATCTCATCAATATCAAAAAAATCAATCGCACTCAATTCCTCTTTTTTGGAAGAGGTATATGTATAAATGGATAATTTCCATTTATATACCTCTTCCAAAAACGAAGAATTGAGTTTATTTGAAGATTATACAACACAATTTAACCGTAATAAAATAACTACTCCAAAATTGTTAGTAGACAATAGATTAAGATGTCCTACAGATGATAACGGCCGATTCACTACATTCAGTAGTGGTGCGTGTTTAACCTCACAATGTCGCAGAGAGTTTGCAACGACCTCTGAAAAAGTCTAAACACCACCTCATTTTTGTTCAGTTTCTTTGTAAAACTTTGTTGGAAAATAGTGTTGACGGAAGTCTTTGGGTTTATTGTTCAGAAAGTTGTTTGTTTTCGGAATAATAATTGTGCCTTTAAATCATTGTTACTGATCCTAATGGTTTTCAGAAAATACTCATCATGGAAGGTTGGTATTGCCTTGGTATACTCAAAGTCTTTATTAGTAAACTGTTTCTCCCAATAGTTTAGATTGTCATCTCATTTGCAAAATTCTTGCTCTCATAGAAAAATAAGGTTTTAAATATCTAAAAAAGATTCACTATTTTCTGTGCAGATTTTATTTACTTAAATTCCGAATATTACGATGAAACTAATGCTTAAAAGAAAAAATAGACTAGTATAAATGTAGTCAAAAACTTTCTAAAGACAGACAAGCACTTACAGTGCTCTAGTTTAAAAACATAAAACAACTCCTTGATTGATGAATAGAACTGGAAACGATGTTCATCTTAAAGGGTGAAGTTTTAAATTACTCGCTTTTTGTTTCAGCTTTAAGCAGATCTTTATCGATAGCGTGAATGAAGCCCAGATTTATCTTGAAGTAGTTCTTTCTAAAACAGATTCTTAAACATAAGACTTTTTGACGTGATATAATTAATTTTACTTTAGAGTAGTTTAGGGGACTATTTCAGAACGGGGACTAATTTTTAAAGGGTCGACTATGCGCATGTGATACTCTGTTGTTGCAAGCTTTTCATAAGCTACCCGCTTTTTTTTTTTTTTTTTTTTGATGATGGGAAATCATCAAATGACCCCTCCCGCTCTGGGCGGAGCGGAAGGGAGTGTCAGACTCTTACTGACTATAACCCACCCATGTTCCTTCCTTAGCCCTTTTGTCCGGGTCAGCGGTATCCCTACCGGACAATCCCGCTTTCCCGGCAGGCTTGGGCCCTAATGGGCCCCCTCTCTGATGCTGACATCTCTTTGAGGCGCGCGGAACACGTACGCGCCGTTCGGCACGGGCCTGGTCCTGATCGGACGGTGAGCTACCCATTACTCACCGCCCGCAGGCCCGCGCCTACGGTGGCCGGGAGTCGTCACGCGGCTCCCGACGCCCGGAGCGTCTACCGCGGCGGCTTGGACGGGAGAATCTCTCCCTCTCCCGTCCCGCCGCCTCCTTCACTACTTAGCATGACTGCTTCATAAGCTACCCGCTACGGTAACCACTTACCATTTGGCCGTACGCCCGTTTGCTACAGTTAAAAAAAACACCAACGACAATGTCCGCAGCAATTCCGAATCAGTTATCAAAAAAAATGAATCACCAAAACTAAAAATTACAGACAGTATAATTCGCAATTTTGCGGACACTCCATTCCCAAATTGCGGTCAAACTTTTGTCCAAACTTTGTTTGGTAGCGAAAAATTCGGACAATTCCGCCACTTATTTGCTCAGTTTTCCCACTTTACGGAAAATTCGAAGCGTTTATCAAACAATGTAGTCGCTAGTTGTGACCGCATATAATGCGGAGTTAAGAAAACTACGAGTATACTCGTACTATACTGCGTCTGTGTTCGGCGACCGCGAAATTTTTTGGTGCAAAGAGAATTTATTACTATGGGAGTTACAGAACTATGTTGTGACTTGTATCGTTTTGTTTTTAGCGTTGTCTGCACTAGAATTTTTCGAGTGCCAATTTTTGTATTAATAAAAATTAACACTAGTAGAAAACTACTATTACCTACTACTAATTTGGTCTTTATAGTCGAACACGCAACTCTTTCAGTTTCAATGTTGTGCTTTATCAGTTTACATAACGGCCTCCCATTTCAAGTAAAACCCATTATCTACCTGGGTATCCGTAAATTAATTCAAACACTCACAAATTACCCTATCAAAGTGAACGATTATTGCTTCACACAACCGACTGTCAATCACCGGTACACAAGTAATCTATTTAGGCACCCAATCCACTCCTCTATGATTATGTCACCCTGGTACCTACCTGCAAAGATAACTATGGCGGATTTAGCTACTCTAGATATGATAGACAGATTATGATTTTCAGTCCTGAGATATTTTTTTTAATCTATACTAATATACCTAATTATAAAGCTGAAGAGTTTTACTGTTAGTTGTTTGTCAAAATGCGCTAATCTCTGGAACTACCAGTCGAATTTGAAAAAATATTTTTGTATAGGTAATGATAGCTAAATTCATGAGTATAGGCTATTTAACATCACGCTAGAGTCAACTGTACCGTGCAGAGTAAAAATACTGCTTGAGACACGTTAATTCGCGCTGAGCAAATCCCATTCACCCTGTATAAGTTTCATCTTAAAGTTTTAGCCGTTATCAAATCTGGGACTTGTTTAGCCTAACTCCGACTGCGCTAACAGATAGAGGGGCTCCAACAAGATGAAGTTGAGCTAATCGATTATCATAACTCTGGTCGCTGCCAAATCCTTAGACTAACAAGTGGCGCTGGGGTTGGGAGATAGTGGTACGTCAAATATTATTTTAGGTCAGGTTAGAAGCGACCTGGGATATGGATGTAAACTGAGCGACCTGGGTAATTCGGACATAGACTAAATACCCGCCTCTAATAATCAGTAGCTGGAAAAAAATTAATAATCATGATGTTTAAGGTAGATTACATATTACATTACATATACTTAGGGCTTTCCTCGGCTATGCCACACGGACGAAAAGTACCTACTTCAATTTTTTTAGATAGGAAATTGTGCTTCAAGGACACTTAATTTTATTTTTAATAAAAGTAAGGAATACTTACTGCATTTTTTTTTTTAATTTCTTCCTTCATTCGGGAATCGATTTGACCACACAACACCTGTATTTTTATAATGCCGATCAAAAGGGTCAAATAAAATGATTAATTCCTTCTGAATAACGTAGCAGTTTAAATTAAAGACGACCACCCTCATTCTTACAAGCAAGTTTGCCTGACTATCGGGCAATATAATAATATGAACATAAATATATTATGTCGTCCGAAAGTTATAATATAGATGCCCATTTAGTTCAGTTGAGAGAGAAGTGAACGTAATAAATTGTTTTGTTTTTTGTTTACATTTCGTGACAAATGCGGGTAGGGTGTAAGGTTTAGTGTAAACTGTTGTTGTGCGCGGGTATTTTTACGTAAAATAAAAATGGTAATATTTTTTTTTATGCATACAACGATGCAATGGTAGTAAGCAGGCATATATGAAACGGAGGTCCGAGTATCATATAATATGCGCGTAGGCAACCCTTTAAAATTAGGATGCCGACAGCTTAAGGGACAAACAGGTCCCTCGCTGTCAACACAGCACATCCTTAGGAGCTCTGACGACTTTACTCGCCACAGGAACACAACACTACCGAAGAGTAGCGTTATTTGGCTGTCTGTGGTATTCTGTAAGATGGAGGTGCTTCCCCAGTGGGGCTGCTCCAGATTTGAGTGAGATATCCCGCTGTGCCCCTGTGTGATATTCTTATTCAACTATAGCCACAGTCCCTTTAAAAACGACCTATTTTTTCTAATGTTTCAATCATAAATCTCTAGACCGCTACCTGCCGAATACGATTACCTCAGTACAATATAATTAACTGTACGAAATTCACGCAATTGTAAATCTTGTTGTATCGTTATACGGTTTATTTTTGTGTGAAGCCTTAAGACAATTGTGAGCAACATTATATTAGGGTTGTGCTATGATGTAAGCGGAGAAAATGACATTGACCACAATAAAGGGTCAAAATTGGGATAGTTTTAATAGTTTGGTAGTTAACACTGAATTTTGCCATTCGAAATTACCTACCATACGATTAGAGAGATACAAAATCAACCCTAAAATAATTTGGATGCTTATTAAAGGCCTTAAAGTCGAGTTTTCACTCATTCACATACGATCACGCTGCTAGGTGCCTACTGAGAATTTTCTAATAGAAAACCCCATAACACTTTGCCTGGGTCGGGGATCGAACCCAGGACCCCACGCTATACAGTAGCGCTTGGGACCGTCGAATTTCTAGTATGAATAAATCTCTCTTATAGAAAAGTTTAAATTTTATAGTTTGAACTTGAGGTTTGGAAGATAAGAATCACGTCTTTATTTTAATGACGTCTTAAGTGATATTACTTAAAATAACGATGACGATTAGCTATACACGTAAAACTTGACTTCAAACCGTTAATCTCGAAAACGTTACAGAAGTTAACGTTAACTGCGTCGTTCTGATCCAATGATTGATGTCGTAAAATGTTAAATTGACATAATTTTTATCTCATGGTTTTTTGGGCTACGGGTCGCGGGTTCGAATCACGTGCGAAAAAAGAGGTCGCCTTTTGTGGTTTGAGCGTGTGAGATTTTTAACTAAAATCAATAAAAATATCAAAATCATCAATATAAAATAATTAAGTGCTAACAATTTTTTTTATTCCTACCAGGCGACCATGATTTGGATGAGAGTATGGAGAGGATAGGCGCGACCGTGACGCAGGTGTTCGAACACCCGTACGCGGCCAGCTTGAACAGGAATGACACCTACATCTGCAGCGCCGTCGTACTCAACACATACTGGGTACTGACCTTATCCAAATGCTTTGATTCGTAAGTTATATTTTGTCCTATTTTGTGTATTTCTATTTCCCTTGAATGAAAAAGGATGGAAATAAGTTTCGCTGCCTATCATTTATAGAGAGAGAAAAAGCTATCTCAGGCAGGAGGTCAAACTAGCTCTCCATCAGACTGTCGATATTTATGATTCCCTCATCACCGTTACCACTGTGGATATCACTTCGATTACCAGGCAATCACGAATAAGGAAAGCTCTTTCAAAGCGTCTTTCAGTTTGAAATGAGTACCTATTATTTTTTATTTTATTTATTTTTTTATGCACAAGTAAAAAAAAATACTGCACAAAAGCGGACTTCGATGCGGATCAAAGGTTAAGAGTTTGACTCAAATTATTTTTTTTTGCTAGAAAATATTACAAAATCCTACACCCTTACCACAAAAAAGATAGACACGCGTTAAACGCGAATGCTACCAAAAATAATACACACTTGTTTTAGATAAGTTAGTGCTAAAACAAGTGCGTATTATTTTTGGTAGCATTCGCGTTTAACGCGTGTCTATATTTTTTGTGGTAAGGGTGCTAGTGTCTTCAATAAATACGAGTACCTACCATACTGTTCTTATTCTCATCCAAATCCATTTGTAAGCGCCAGTTCTTTCTCAGAAAAAGCATTAAAGTACCTAATGAAAGTATCAACTAAATAATCCTACTACTTACGACCGCTGCTACTTTTAACCGACTACAAAAAAAGAAGGAGCTTCTCAATTTTTCGGAATCTTTTTTCTCGTAGAAAAAAATAGGTAAATGAATGACCTCTAGTGGAAAACGTTGCCATACAGACAAGACGGCGCGACTAAATTGATACTTTAAATTATTTGTCATAATTTTTTTTTTATGAAAATGCCAATAAATTCGTGTTTGCATCATTTAACCCTCCATCTGTCGCATTTGAAAAATCCGTATCATTCAGGGCGATGTCAATTGTGTCTGTCAAGTGCGAGTCGACAGACGAACGAATAAGACAATAAACACGTTTTACAATTTACATTTGTAAAATGACAATTTAAAACCAATTACGGAACCTCCCATTTCGATTAGTCGCATGCGTGAATTTAATCTTGTAGGTATTTTCGTTACAAGTTACAATAATAATATGTATATTTTTGTGAATTTGAAACATGTCAAAGCCATGTTATGCTTCTCTTAAGTTATTAAACATTTAAAAGATTCTCAAGTATCGAATTGTCGCAAGCAGGATTTGAACCTGCGACCTTTGGCGAACCGTGCCACTGCTCTGAAACCAACTGAGCTATCGCGACCTGCTCAGATTTCGAGTTGACCGAGCAGGTCGCGATAGCACAGTTGGTTTCAGAGCAGTGGCACGGTTCGCCAAAGGTCGCAGGTTCAAATCCTGCTTGCGAAAATTCGATTTTTGAGAATCTCTTAAATATTTGATAATAATAATATGCTTAAAATTTGGCCTACTTCTCTTTAAACAGCTATCGATAGATTGGATGGAAATGTTAATTAAATATTGGCATTCTACCGCATCTGGTACACTCGGATATAATTATTTGAGCAAAAGGTCAGTAGGACGGTGTGATTTTCAAGTGGATTGAAATTTAATAAAGGTAACAGCAATTTTGGGATGAATAAAGTTGCTTAAGTAATAATAAATATTAGGTCTTTACCTATGAAATTGCCGTTCTGCAGTACTGGCCATTTCAAATCAAAATAATTTTTGTTTGGCTTGAATTCTAATTTCAAATTAATTTTATTTTTAAAACATGGATTTTTTTTTTCCAAAAGTAGTCATTTGTTTATTGATTAGTGTTACATTTTCATCGCATTTCAATCTTTTTCGTCATCATGGATACGTTAAAAATTCGAGTAATTATGGAATACGAGTACCGTCGTAGCAGCAACGCGCCACAAGCGGCACGCAACATCAACGACGTTTACGGAGCTAACACTACATACCAACGCACCACCTGTTATTGGTTTGCTCGCTTCCGTTCTGGAAATTTCGACCTGAAAAATGAACCTCGCGGTCGTCCGAAGACTTTGGTCGACAATGACGAATTAAAGGCGATTATGGAAGCTGATGATACACAATCTACGGCTGAATTAGCAGCAGCTTTCGACGTTAGCGTCAAAACAATATTGGTCCATTTGCGTCAAATTGGCAAGGTAAAAAAGCTTGACAAATGGGTGCCCCACGAACTCAATGATCGCCAGCGCGAAGTACGCGTCGAGACGTGCCTTGCACTGCTCAACAGACACACAAATGAAGGAATTATGAACCGCATTGTTACCTGCGAAGAGAAATGGATTCTGTTTGATAACCGCAAGCGCTCAGCAAGTTGGTTGGATCCTGGTTCAGCACCTAAACAATGCCCTAAACGAAAACTTACCCCTAGAAAAGTGATGGTCACTGTTTGGTGGTCTAGCGCCGGTGTGATTCATCACAGCTTCTTACCAAACGGGGTGAGCATTACTGCAGATGTGTACTGTGAAGAACTGAACACAATGATGAAGAAGCTGGCACATCTCCAACCAGCATTGGTCAATCGCTCGTCTCCACTGCTCCTGCACGACAACGCGCGACCTGATACTGCACAGCAGACGGTCTCCAAGTTGCAAGAACTGGGGTTGGAAGCTCTCCGTCATCCGCCCTACTCACCAGACCTTGCGCCTACAGACTACTACTTTTTCCAGAATTTGGATAACTTCTTGGCGGGAAAAAAATTCAATACCCGAGAGGCAGTACAAAATGCCTTTGAAGCTTTTGTTGCCTCCCGTCCAGCTGATTTCCTTAAGAAGGGCATCAATAAACTGCCACTGCATTGGCAAAGATGCATTGATTGCATGGGTGATTACTTCGATTAATACAAATAAAAAATACATGAAAAAAATTCGTTTAAATTTTTTCATACAAAACGGCAATTTCATAGGTAAAGACCTATTATTTATAAAATTCCTTCAATTAATTTGTTTGTAATTTTGTCAATGTTATCGATAATTTAAACAAACTGGTATTTCTTTGCTATGCGATTTATTGGCGAAATGACATGTAAGTATATTTTTTTCAAAAATCGAACTTAATCCCTTAGAAGAAAAAGAAAAGGGTTCTTTTTCTCATAACTTTTGTTTTTGTGATACTCATTTTTTTCTTCTCAACGCTATTTTTAATTTCACCCGAATTATGTAGTACCTAAGCCCTCTTTTGTTTAATTTAAACTAAGTATTTCTCTTCTCTTATAAACTTCATCTTACACTCCTCCTTGCGCCCAATATACTTTTAAAGAGTACAAAGTTTTCTCTTCACATTTTAATATATTTCCCAGTAAATATACAAAGGTACCTTAGGAACAAACTACAATTTTCTTTATCCTGTTAGCTGGATACATATTTGATCAGTCCAACAGACTTGTTTGCACAGGTCCGATGCCCTACGGCCAGGTACGATTCAATTGACCCCAATAACAATGTACCAATTACAAGGTTTGTATTACCTTGTCAACAGTAAAAAGGTAAGGCATAGTACCCTAGTACAAGGCATCCCTTAGTCCTTGTTGACCAGAAGCAATTACCAGATCAAACAGAATCGAATTAGTGTACCAATACTAATTTGATTCTGTGCTAGATAAAATTGTCTCGGTAAATTCCTTCATAACTATTTTTGCCACTAATTAATTTCATTTGGAGCAGCAGTGGTGCCCTAGTCGTGGCGGCCTCGATTTACCAAGTACAAGTAGGTACTTCACTTCACTTCTTGGTTATGTCATACGCGCGCTCTCGATTTAGTGGTGTCGTGTAATTCACCACCTCCCTTGCATAATTTGCTCGAAAGCGGCGACAAGGTCACGCGCCTTTGCGACGTCTATTGATTTATTATATTTAGATTTCTGTGGTTCAAACTCTGGCAGACGCATACTTTGTCATCATTACTGCTTTAAAAACGGTTATGGAAAACATCCTGAGGAAACCAAAAATTCGAAGACATGTGACGTTCACCAACTCGCACTGCCTGCGTGATGGACTACGGGCCACTCCTTATTACAGACGAGGCCTTTGTCCTAGCAGTGGAAACATTATAGGCTGGTTATGAATCTAACTGATCACCTGAGAACAAACGCTTAGACGAACCCACTTTTCAATTACAAAAACTTCATTTCCCTGCCCGACCCAAGCTAATGGCCGATCCAAAAATTTTTTTGAGGTGTGCTTAGGTGTCACCTTAGATCATAGAAACAAGGAGATATGCCGTCATAGCAAATTAGTCCGGGAACAACTGATGCCACTTTTAGTACATTTTTCGACACAATTACGTTGTGAATAAAAAGATCTCCCACGCATTAAACATTCCGCACACCCTCAATCTAACACTGTTAATCGTCACTCAACACTAGCACTAAACTAAAACACTGTATTTATACCATCGATCGTGTTCGGTTCGTCGCCAGCGCGTACGTTTTTAGTATGAGTAATTTGCTCAAAATCAGGCATCAGCTCGATAGCGCCTTGGCACAACTCACTTGTTTCTATGATCTGAGGGGGTCACAGATATTATTTTGGTGGGGTGGGGGCTAAGAGTTGAAAATTAATCACGAATCTAATCTAAAATCCACCAGGGCTTAAGATTTTGGGGAGGTCTTCAGCCCAAGCTGACCCAAGCGCTTAACCCAAGACCATAAGACTCGAAGTCACGCTCCCTACAACAAACATATTGGCAAACACAATAATTATTTCAATGAATTTCAATAAACGACACTTCAAACAACCATTCACATTTCACAGCGCTTATCTTGGCTGTTAATGCACAAATTAGGGATACTGTTAACGGTAAAATAAGACCAGATTACGAATCCCTTAGTCGATGGTAAATACATATTTATTCAGCCAACACTCCAAAGGTCATATTGCCATACCGCTCTTGTATGCAAAATTCAGTAAGAGAGAAAGAGACAAATATGTTTGCTGTCGTTTACTCAATGCGAAGGCTGTATAGCCTTTTGCCTTTACCTCGTGATTAACAAAATTGTTTAATATTCAGCTCTGTGTATTTTTTTTATGTGCTAAAAAGAATTGGGCCTGAAAGTTAACTTTTATTGGCCAGTTCTGAAAAGTAATTAAGTATTTTTGGGTAGGTTAGTTTTTAGGTAAAAACTCGATTTTAACCCAACTGCCCCAGAACGAAGGTAATGATTTTCTAGTTGTATGTTTTTTTCCTTGGCATGGTCTTTAGCCTCAATGGCTTGATGGATTTAAATATATGAGGTGTCGTTTGATCTGTAGATTTGTTGGATTCTTCATTGCAGTAACTCCAAAATATTCAGGGCCGTACCACAAAAAAGATAAACACGTGTTCAACACGAATGCTACCAAAAATAATAGGCACTTGTTTTAGCACTAACTTGTCTAAAACATGTGTGTATTATTTTTGGTAACATTCGCGTTTAACACGTGTTTATCTTTTTTGTGGTAAGAGTGTGAATGTTTTAAATATTTCAGAGTCGAGTTATTTTTTTTTTATTCTAAAAATGTTGTTTAATTTGTATAGGTACCTACATGATATTCTTTAAATAATGATAACAAACCTCTATCGGTTGCATTGCAATGTTTTGCTTGCATTTCAATTTCAATACGTTGAATGATTCTAAGTACCTATAATTATTTATTTTATTTCCATTTAGGTACGTAACTTAGAAATGAATTAACATACCCGATCAAATAAGTGTCTGTCAACAAGCATCAACTGAAGGAAATAGAAAACTGTATAAGTTATAACCCAACTACTGACGAAAATAAACGTCAAACGATACATAAATCATGCTATTTTACGTTGATACTAAACATCACGGTTTATGTAAGAGCCCGCTAATATCCAACCCGGTTTATGTTGGAGCCCTCTAATATCATTGGAAGGACCAACAATAAGGAAGATACGTTCTGGTCCTTAACTTCGGAAGTATTGTAGGGTCGGCAAATATGAAGTTAACGCTTGGTACTAGGCTAGCAGAAAATAAAAGTGCCATTAAAATTATTTATGTTATTGTTTTTTTAAGAACTGTCAAATGATTTATTCAAAAATGGAATCATAATTTAAATGAACGAAAATTAAATTAAAATGAGAATTGTGTTATTTACTTTATGTAAGTTTGAGGACCAGTTTTCAAAGGCTAAAAAAACCCAATAATATTTCAATCATTAACCTACGCACTATTTTCACATGAAGGACGCACGTAAAAACTACAGCATGTCTATTTCTGTACCGACTCGCCGCGTGATATCACCGCGATAACTTGTCTCTCTCCGTCGAACGAGGGAAAATGCCACAGTGAGATTCTCCCTCGAACGAGGGAAAATGCCACAGCGAGATTCTCCCTCGAACGAGGGAAAATGCCACAGTGAGATTCTCCCTCGAACGAGGGAAAATGCCACAGTGAGATTCTCCCTCGAACGAGGGAAAATGCCACAGTGAGATTCTCCCTCGAACGAGGGAAAATGCCACAGTGAGATTCTCCCTCGAACGAGGGAAAATGCCACAGCGAGATTCTCCCTCGAACGAGGGAAAATGCCACAGTGAGATTCTGCCTCGAACGTTCGCAAACAAATTGGCAGTTCACGCGGTGATATCACGCGGCGTGTCGGTACAAGCAGAACGTGTCTCCCTCAGATCATAGAAACAAGAAGATGTGCCAAGGCGCTATCGAGCTTGATGCCTGATCTTGAGCAAATTGCTCATATTCAAAACGTACGCGCTGGCGACGAACCGAACACGATCGATGGTATAAATACAGGTTTTTAGTTTAGTGCTAGTGTTGAGTGACGATTAACAGTGTTAGATTGAAGGTGTGCGGAATATTCAATGCGTGGGAGATCTTTTTATTCACAAGGAGCGCTTAATTATGCGCGTAATTGTGTCGAAAAATGTACTAAAAGTGGCATCAGTTGTTCCCGTACTAATTTGCTATGATGGCATATCTCCTTGTTTCTATGATCTGAGGTGTCTCCTCATAATATTAAACTGCATTTATATTAGCACAACATTAAGTCAAAAAAATCTATCAACGCCAGCCCTACACTAATACCAAAATCGTTGAAAGGCCAACCCTCTTGACAAAACCCGTACCCGAAATAGGCAGTAATGTGTAGGATAAAACTCGAAAAAGGGAGCGATACAGGGTTATGCCGAAGGTAAACCGTTACTGGCAACAGATATTAGGTAATAGCTGTCATAATACTTTTAGGAAACGCTATAATGTACTGTTTGGACACAATAAGAATAAACTGACAATATAATAATAGGTGTAATTTTTGTCGAAGGTCGTTATTGTCACAAGTAATATCTGCTTTTTGTTTCCTTTCTTTCCTTGATACATAATAATATTTGATGAACAATTAATTACTTACTTGGGAAATATTTGTATCGTGTATTGACCGTTTTCACATTGCTTCTATATTTGATTGTCAAAATTCGATCTCTATTAGGGGAAAGAGCCGATTTATAGGTTTTTGAAAACAGCCTTATTTATAACTAGCTTTTGCCCGCGGCTTCGCCCGCGTATTTAGGATAAAATGTAGCCTATGTGATGTTCTGATGTATAAGCTATATTACTGTAAAGTTTCATCAAAATCCGTTCAGTAGTTTTTGCGTGAAAGAGTAACAAACATCCATACATACATACATCCATCCTCACAAACTTTCACATTTATAATATTAGTAGGACGTTAAAACAAAGTACCTACTTGTGTATGCGTGTTGCGTTTTTTATTTAATTAAATGCGAGTAATTTTAAGACACAATCAACAGAATTTTCATTGCCAAGTAGGTATTTTTTTAACGATTAAACGAGTTGTGATAGCAGGCTCATTTCAAATAATTGCCCGAACCTTTAGGATCACATTTTCGTGGTTTAAATCTATTGATTATGTAATCACTATCAAATGTAATCGTTGCAAAAAAATACGAAAGCTATTTCCATTGGTATGTTGAAGAATAAACTATCAAGGCAACATAACCCTATAGGCACTTTTTGCGACGACAGCAAAGAAGCATTGTTATAACCCGACTGGGGAAGCACTTCCACCTTACAGAATACCACAGTCAAATAACGGTACTCCTCGGTAGTGTTGTATTCCTGTGGTGGGTAAAGGTTTCCAGAGCTCCTGAGGATGCGCTGTGTTGATGGCAGCGGACTTGCTTGTCCTCTAAGCTGTCGGCACAGCGAATCCTCATATTAAAGGGTCGTTAACGCGCATGTGACGCGCATGTGTTGTAAGCGTTTTATAGGCTACCATCAGACGAGTTGAAACGAGTCGTACGTCTGTTTTTCACCATCGTCGTATAAAAAAATACTCACCAAAAATCAACACCACCATTTTTAATTTACATCAAACTCAACACCCATTCCAGGACCGATCCAAACTCGAGTCCCACTTTTGTTAAGCCATTGTTCGCCATAATTTATGTAAAGGACGTTCTTTTGTTCCCAGTGGCATCATAACATCGTATGTGACGCACAAGAACCTCAGCAATTTCACAGTGAGGGCAGGCAGTTCTTATAATAACAAGGGAGGGGCTCTCTATAAGGTAAAATTTATTTTTATGTTAACATTCTACTAACAGAATTAGATTGGATTTGTTGATGTATGGACGTTCTTTTTGTGTTTTCTTTACCTGTTTTTTCGTGTTTTAGCTTTTGTGAGGAAGTTATAGATTAGGGAATTGTTTGTATTTAGAAGTTAGGTAATTGAGTCTAAGTTATCGTTAAACTAAGTAACATACTAAATGTCCAAAAGAAATAATAAAACGTTTTTCGACGCTGAATTTTTTTATGCTCAGGAAATTAGAAAATATTCATTATCATACCCACTATGCATGTTAAATATGCATACTTATTAATAAAAATATCAGTATGATTTTCTGTAGATTTTTATGAATAAAAATGAGCTTAGTACTGTACTTAAAACAAAATACTAATATTAGAAATATTAGTTGAAATAATTTTTAATAATTAATTAATATACCTACTATTTTTTGTCTGTAGGACTAAAACATAGATAATTTATATTAAGTGTAAACTATGTATTTGTATTGAGGTGACTAATATTAACATTTAGTACCTGGGCGACCGAGCTTCGTTCGGAATTTTCTCAGGGGTGACACTTATCTAGTGGAAAGTTAAACATTATTTTATTACAAATTTTCCTCCAAATCGTTAAAGCTCTTTCCTAGAAACCAATTATACGTATACGAGAATCGCTCACTTAAAGCTCTTATATTAGTCCTTAAAACCAAATAATTATATTATGAAAGGTCCCTTACCGGGCCGATAAAATGTCGCACCACTAATTTATCGGGGGCCCGTCATTTCATTATCTTTTTCCACTTAACTGAGTTTACGCGATTTTCCTTGTTGATCCTTTCCCTCTGTTTGCTTCGTTAGATCTATTATGTATACTTGTATAACTGTCTTTGGCAATATTATTGTGTGAAAATTGATCATATTTTATACTAGCTGTATTTGTATTTATATTATATTAGCGGTGCCCGCGACTCCTTCCACGTGGACTAAAAAAGATGGCTGATTAATGCGGGCCGAAATGCAAATAAATCATTAGTCAATGCAACCGCGCTTTCCACCTATTTCTACCTTTTTTACTTTTTTGAATTAATGTTGCAAACAGTGGTCTGAGCAACGTTTGTTCTAGAAAAACAGTAACATAAATGCCACGGTAACGTAAACATTACTGCTTTTTCCCACCGCTCTTGTTACCCTTGAAATTATTATTTTACAAAAATAAAGGGATTCGAGCCAGATAAAGAAAATTGCCACAGGTACTCCTAAAATGAATTGACCCCAAAGGAAATGTAATCTCCAGAAATTCACCGAATACAATCAGCAAAAACAAACACGTTTACATTGATAACAATATCAACCAATTCCCAAGACCAAAAGGTAATAACCGTATCATCAAAATGAAAGAACGTAACCAAATGAGCGGTGATATCAGTCGTTTTTATTCCGAGCGTAAAATCTTTACGGCTACACCGGAGGGGCTGGTAATGAGTCGATTACCGCCTTCGTTTATTGTCGTTCGGTGTGTCATCTTTGGACGTGTGAATTTGGTTAGGACTTTTGTTAAGGCTATGTGAGGGGGAGGAACTTCATTTGGTTATTTTTTTCATGGGTCGTCTTCTATTTTCAATAATCTTGCCCATAACTTGGGTTTGATCAACGTCTATTTTATTGCTCGGATACAAATTACTAATAAAGTTGGTCCTTCGATCTTTACCCACTAACATTTTCTTTAGCAAGTTAATAATAATAGTATGTGAGGAATTGAGGATATCGTTCTGATCAGGCGATCAATTTATTGTTGCTGGAACGGCGGTATTTGTATTGTATAACGGGCTGGTGTCCGCAACTCCACGTCAAAGCGCGTATTTTGCGTGCGGGGAATAACGGCGGTATTTTTAATTGGTTAAAAAAATACACTACCTACACCAAGTGATTTTGAAATTAGTCCGTGCTTAAACACTAATTAATTAAGCTCTAAGGGCCGTAAGATCAATCGTAGCTTAAACACGGAAGAGAGTTTAATCGCCCGTCTTCGATTGTTTCCTAAGCATGAAACAATGGGAAAAGGACGGGAGATTAAACTGTCTTCCGTAGTTTAAGCTTCGATTGATCTTACGGCCTAAATATCACATTTCATCAAAACAGGTCAAATCTACCACAAACAGGTCCACACCAACAAAACTGAACGTCACGTACTAGGAGAACAGATAGCGTCAGCACGTTTCATTTAAGCACTATTCATATTTTATTTACGTATGCCTCGTCGCGTCTGCGTACTACGAACGTTAATCTAGCTGGCGGGCGCGGTGATTAAAACCTTTAACACTAGTGTATAGGATAGTTCGTTGAACTCGTCTATTTTGAATTTTAGACAATATTCATTTTTGTTTACAAAAGATCCATTACAGTACCTAAGTAATGTTAAATTAGATTGCACCTAGGTATAGCATAAATTCGATAATTAAGTTAGGCGTTTTAATTTTAAATTCGAGTTCCAATGAAGTTAAAATGAAGTCAATAAACACAACCTACATAATTCAAACTTCGCCGTACTCAAATGGTAATAAAACCATTTCTAATAATATACTGAGTATATTGAGTTTTCGAGGATTTAATAAATTTTACTACGTACTAACTCCTCAAATTAAACTTTAACTACCTGGCTCAAAATAATTGAGCCAGCTGTTTTCCAAGAACTTAAAAACAACTCTTGCCTTGTAACGTTTGGCTTACCCTACATTACTAAAAAACGTTTTGTACTACTTACGAATATCTTTTACTAGCATCCGTCCGCGGCTTCGCCCGCGTTTTTGGGGATAAAAGGTAGCCTATGTGTTATTCTGATATAGGTATAAGTAATAACAACGCATATCTATAATGCGTTGGGGGTTTGTTATATTTTAAATTGAATATAGAGAATATAAAAGCGTCCAAAGTTCACAAAAATGACAATGAATATCAAAGTCTGTGATTTTTTAAACTGCACAAATATCTGGTACGAGAAATTCAACACAAAGAGTTTCTGAAAGCCTGGTCAAGCAACTGATTAGAAAATTCAAAACAAATGTTATTCGTTTACCGAAATAGCATTGGTCAATCACATCACTTAATTGACAACAGATTAAATTGAACAGGCTTTCAGCAACAAGGGTTAAGCCACATCAATTTTTATAATTCCAGATAAAAATGTTGATCAACAACTTCGACCTCCGCGTGTCGGCTGCTAAGCTGGAAACGCCGATGGTATTCAGTTCCCAAGTGCAGAGCGTCAGACTACCAAATTACGAAGATGAGGTCACGCTGGGTTTCCTAGCTTCTATCATCGCCTGGACTCCTAGTGGAGTGAGCATTTGAATTCCTTATTTTTAACTACAAAAAGGTTATTAACTCGACTGTTTTTAAGGTTCCGTACCTCAATAGTTAAAAACGGAACCCTTTGATCACTTTTTGTCTGTCAAGAGCATTTTTCTCAGGAACAAGTAAAGGTATCAAGTTGAAATGATTAAATATTAAGATTTACGGTCACTTGGATGTGTAAACAATTCAAGGTTTTACGTCAACATAATCAAAAGATACGGCCGGTTATGTAACATATTTTGAGACTCGAAAACTCACTCATCAAAACCTTCCTGTTGACCTAGAATCATGAAATTTGGCAAGAAGCAAGGTCTCACAACACAAGAAAAAATAAGAAAGACATTAATAATAATTATATTAGTCTATACGGAACCTCTCAGGGCGCGAGTCTTACTCGCACTTGTCCGGCTTTTTTTTTTAATTAATATTTCGTTTAGTTGGCCCTACATACATTTTGTGACGGTGATATGACCTTTGCTTGCCTCTCCACCATTATTCAAACGAATAAATACATATAAGACTTCATCAATGTCAGAATTCCCATAAAATTTTCCCCATCTAAAAATGAGATCACGGAGATACGTCCTAAAGATTGTGCCGGCAACCATTTATATTATGACGTCAGATATAAAAATATGCGTAGAAAAAGGTTGGACTACGTTGAACAATGGCAAGAGAAATCCATATGAATTTCCGGAAAACGTACAATGTGACTTTTCATATTTTACGAAATGAAAAATGTATTTTTTTTAAGACTGAGTCAGAATATTATACTAGACTATTACGGCCGTACCACAAAAAAGATAAACATGTGTTCAACACGAATGCTACCAAAAATAATACGCACTTGTTTTAGCACTAACTTGTCAAAAACAAGTGTGTATTATTTTTGGTAGCATTCGTTATTGTTTTGCCTGCTTCTGGGTGAAGACTACTTCTCTTACAGATAATTTAATTTGATAGCAATAGGACACAGCGGGATATGACGAAGTACCTTTCTGAATACCACAGCCAAATGACGCTACTCTTCGGTAGTGTTGTATTCCTGTGGTGAGTAAGGTCGCCAGTGGTTCTGAGGATGCGCTCTATTGATAGCGGTGGACCTGCTTGTCGTTTAAGCTGTCGGTACAGCGAATCCTCATTATAAAAGGTCGCTCGGTGTTGCAGGGGTTTCATAGGCCTGGTAATCGCTTATCAGGAATCTATGTTGCAGGTAATGTGACGGTTATCCCTTGCCATCAAATGGGGCACAAGATTTTTAGCCTAAAAAAGCCCGATACTATCTCAAACACCAAAAATTTACAACTTTAACAAACACGAATAAAAACTAAGGTTATTTCTGAAATTAAAAAGTTTTTTTTTCCAGCACATGCGAGTAGTAAACGCGCCAGTCATCGACCCTTCAATATGCGAGAGCGACACGAAGATGGTACCAGGACACTATGTATGCATAGGAGGTGTACAGGATCCTAACAGACATTTCTGCAGGGTATGTTGATAATATATTTTTTTCTTTACACAAATTATTTTTAAGAGGTCATCGCCTGCTTGTCAGTTAGAGGAAATTTTGTCACAGGCGATAAAATCTGTTACAAATGTCATGTCACACCTAAAAATTAAAGTGGAATAGATTTTTGAAAAGAAAATGAATTTATTTGCGTCGATATGACGCACAAAAATAATAAAACAAAAACAAACAAAGACGAGAAAAAAAACTAAGGAAAACATGCGTCACATCCACGCAAAACAGCCATATCTTAGCACAATGCTGTGACTCATGCACGGAGCAGAGCTAGAGCGCTGGTTTTCAGCGACAGCCGGTGTTGACATGATGATGTCGACCGGTAGAGCATACAAATAACAGAAATAATAAATAAAGTGAAAAAAAAAATACACAATCATTATGTGGAACAAACTAATAATAATATACATTTATTATATTCTTTGGCAACATTCCATCGCGTCGCCATCGTCGCTCGCGCAGGTACTACGTTAACGTTATCTGTGCACATAGCATAACGTTTTGATTTGTCAATGTCATTTTGTAGCGTTTAAGCTACCTAAAAACTGATGGCAATCAAGCTCTGTTTAATGTTATCAGCGTTTAAATTAATGATACTCCTAATAAAACAAATCGAACCCTTTAATCCCCTCTTACAAAAGCAGAAGGAAGTGGGAAGACGACATTCGGAAACAATTTGCCGGGAATCGAAACAATCAAAACTTTACCAGAAGTAAACAAGGACTTTAAACATCAAACAATAATTATAAGAAAGGTTGGAACTGGGTCACGTCCAAATACAGGATAATCGATACTTGAGTAACATTCTTAATCGAAAATTAATGTTTTCCCGAAGTTTATCTTAATCAGATTAATGGCTTCGGAATCCAGGTGTTTTGGGAGATATTTACTTTGAGAAACTCTTCATCACTTCAAGGTTGAGGCGCAGATTTGGTTTTAGGAAGCTGTGGTATACATTTTAATTTATTGCACTCCTTCTTCGTATAAACTTTAAGTATAGATTCCAAATCTCACTCTATCGTGCGCGCCATATGCTTAATAAAGAGGCCCAAAGTTTTCTCTTCATGTATTATTTAAATAGACTATCGGTCGATTGCAGAAAGATAATTAAATTTTAAAGGCATTAACCATACAATTTCTATCGTTAAAGTCTTCTTTAAAACTTAATGACCTTTTCTGCTACTCAGCGTATGAGTTTTCTTATCAAAGTCTACATAGAATTTTCTTAAAGGAAAATTAATACTATCATCGCAAACAGGGCTCGACATACTCTTAGTGCATGTACTTAAGTATATCTTGTAAGGCAATATCGTTCGCATTTCTCATCGCTACTTAATCAGCCTAAACTTCATTATTTCTTAAATCTTCATCATCTTCTTAATCTTCTCCGCTTTTTGGCTGCTAAGATCAAAGTACAGTATTGCCTCCTTCAAATTTCCGTTCCACGTCATTGGACAGTTTAATCTTACCTAATAAAATGAATTCGAAAGTCTATTTATTTTACTCAATCCCGGGGTTCGACCGATAAATTTGTCTATAAGGCCTCTGTCAAGGGGAAAGACGTTATTTTTATCCTGTACTTGAATGTCGTTCCCATGGGGTATAGGGTGAAATATGATGCCTTTCTTGTTGATCAATCGCTTGATGGGTCGGTAGTAGGCTTGGCAACCCTATATAATATAGTATCCTGCTAGATTACGAGTCCATATTTAAAAACAAAAAAAAATATAGTACTTACGTAGATGAAACTACTTTATTTTAGTTGGATTAAAAATGAAGCAACACTATTCGTTTCAATATTAAAATATAAAAGCTTAGCAGTAAAAATTATCCTTTAAAAAATAAATTTTCATTTAAAACATACTATTTTTTTTGCCATCTACTATAGGTACTTATTCTTCTCAAAAATACTATATTTGTTAGAAAATATATAAATACAAACATACACAGACTGCTAAAAACACATGACCCTTCCTTTTGGCTATGCCGTAGTCGGGCAATAAAATAGCAAAGCAAACAAGATTACTATGGTGTTAATAGTCACAATAAAATTAAACGAACTCGATATGCTCACGGAAGCACAAACATAATAAATCATCCGCCTCGTTCCGTTACACTGTTTTATGAGATCATTTATAAATGTCATTGTGACGAAGAATAAAAACAAATGGGAGTATAACATGCAGTTATTTATGTAGTAAATCGAAGGGAAATGCGATATCGTCTGTATGAATAATACAAAAAAAAAAAAGTTTTGGACATACCTGTTTTTACCATTCAGCCTGTATAACCTCCGTAGGTTAGGTATACCGGGTAAATGGTAAAATCAGGTAGGTAGATATGTCCAAAACTTTTTGTTGTATTATTCATTAACGCCCCTCGTTTTTACCATTCATCCCGTGATGAATGGTAAAAACGAGGGGCGTATTAAAGTGTATTAATTCAGTAGTCAAATCTCGTTCGATTAGAATTTTTTTTATTACTCATAGCGGATATCTTTAGTCATTGACAAACAGACACTTCATTTACAGAAAGACAACGGTGGCGCAGTCATCCAAAACAACACTTTAATCGCCATATCTTCCTTCATCAACACCTGCGCCCTCTACTCCAAGACGCACGCCTTCCCCAAAGTAACAGTCTTCGTCCGGTGGCTGGACTCCATCATCTGGGATGAAGATCTCCGACCTTCGACCACGGAACCTCCCAGCACATCAACCACAAAAATACCCCCAAAATCAACCAAAGGACCTCTTAACCAGCCATATTACGCAGATCCTGGGAAATTTATGCTGACACTACCATTTGACCCTATAAATGTGCCATTAGAACCGGCGGAAGACAATTCTGTGTTGCCAGGAATGAGTCTATATGAGTCGTATTTGCAAAGTATTGCCAGAGCGAAGACTTCGACTACGGTGGGAGTAACTACAGGACAAAAGGCGGGGGAACACCTGTTTAAAAACCCAATGATCCTTTCCCAGCTTAAATACAGAAGTATGCCCAAGAAATACGATCGGTACGACCATCATTGACCTTACGATTAGTTTTTAATGTAAATAAAATGTTTTTAGAGTACATTATTGATGCGCATAACATTGTTTTTCTTTTTTGTAGTGTCTGGTTTTGATGTCTAAAAAGAATGTGAAGGATATGACAAGACGTCGACATCCTCATCATATTTGCGGAAATATCAATCATTCAACTACATTCAACACAAATATAAAAGTGGATGATTTTTTATGATATTTGTTAATTTTATATCGTAGTATACACTGTACAGCCTATGTATGTGTATTATTGTAAATAAATATCGAAATATAATTAAAATAAAATTAATACTTAGTAATAAATGTAGATTTTTCTATAATTAAAAATACCTTTTACTAATAATTGTTCCATAAATATGGTGAGAAACTGAAAACAGGAACTATGTTAACATCGGTACCTATAATTTTGTCCAAATATATGACAAGCAGCGCAATTATAGACATCCGCCGTAAAAAATACCTCTTCATAATTCATGACAACCTAGTACTTCTACCATTAAACAATATGACCTTTATTAGTACCACAACTTGTTACCGTAATTTCCTAAGTGAGAAAGAGATCGAGCATCGATATTGAACAGAGCAAACAAGTTGCAGGTCGTGGGTTCGCACCCCGGCAGATGCACACTGAGTAATTTGTTTAATTACAGTGAAAGGAAACTTGAGGAACTGGCTTGTACCAACCTAGAACCAAAAATTCGAAGACATGTGACTTCCACCAACCCGCACTGGGCCCGTGTGGTGTACTGGGGCACTAGGGGGTTCTTTCTCACAGAGAGGAGGCATAATATCCCAGCGCAGCAGTGGGAACATTTATAGACTGATTATGTCTGGTAAGAAAAAGATAGAGCTATACATGAGGAATAGCACCATCTCTTTTTCACATCGAATCAATTATGGTATAAACACTTCAAAGCAAGGCCACAGATGTATCTTCATGTATCGATCTGATATCCTCAGGGATTGGAGCCATTTCCACATATTCTGGCTGCGGATCAATATTTAATATCGCAGATGTTTATTTGAGCTCGCTTCTAGGATTCCCAGATGTATACCTCTCATTAATATCAAAGTATAACGAGCACGCGGCTTGGCTTGCCAAAACTGGTATTTTAGTTCATAATATCATACTAATATTATTAAGCTGAAAAGTTTGTTTGGTTGAACGCGCTAATCTATGGAACTAACAGTTGGATACAAAAAAATCTTGGCTGTTTATCATCACGGACCCTTTGGAGCCGAGCAAAAATAAAAAAAAGTCAGAAAGAACTCAAAGAACGCTAAGCGAAAACGAAGTAATGCACGAAAAAAAAGAATAAGCGCGGGCAGGTAAATAATCCAATTTACTTATTTTAAATTTAACAGCGAATGAAACCGTGGGGTACAGCTAGTTACGTACGGTATATTGGTAGGTAATTAAAGAAAAATCATATTTATGTTTTCTTGTGTGAGCTCATACATGTTTTGAAGTTGACAAGAATACGTACCTAACGTTAAATGTCATAGGTAGTCATAGGTGGCTTGGTATGGTATAAGAAAAATAAGAGCAAAACAATAATATTTAAAATGCAACCCTTACGTTACCAGACAAAATGTATTGGGACACAGCAGTTAAAGCTGACACCTACATTTTATGTTATCCTGGTACTTCTAAACCACACACGGATCAATCAAATCGTCTGATCTCTCAACTGCTGGACTTAAAAAGCCTCTCCCAAGTTTGTACTACAACAGTATATCACATACAATTAACCCCAAACTACACCCTATCCGTAAACGTCCACAGACGTCCACTGGATTAACGAAATCGCCCACTACAACATACAGTTGAGTGGATATTGCTACTACCCACACTTAGCAAACAAACCAACGTGGAACATGTAAGGCTCAGAAATAATTCATTTTAGTGACAAAAAATAACAATGGTCAATTACAGTCAAAATGAAGGTCGCTACAAAAAGCCCATTACCGGAAAAATTTGACGTCGGCTATTAAAAATGTATAAAATACATTACCTACTACACTTATTTTAATACATAGTTACTATAAAATCGATACGAGGGACCAGTCCAATAGTTTCCGGATTGCCACTATCCACAAGATAAATTAAAATTAGTGACAGTTTGTATGAAATGATTGTCAATTAAGTTATATGAAACTTATTCAAAGGCGGTGAAAACAGCTGTATGAGTAATAGCTCAATTTTAATGCGGAGTTTGAAGGTAATAACGTAAATCAACCAAGAACTCCCGAAGAAATCAATGTTTGTATTAATATTTAAAAAAAGGTTCCAATTACATAACCTCCGTCTTGTTAGTCATAAAAAATACATACTTTAGGTATATATTTCAGCATCAGCAATCAAAATACAAACACCTTTTTCATGATTTTTTAAGAAATAAAAATTCATAATTAATTAATCTAATAAAAAACTGTTAGACGTATGTATGGTTTTAAAAAGAAATATAATTACTACTGAACCAATACGCACAAAACTTTTATTTTATAACGCCTACACGAAAACTTAGGCAAATCGAAAACGAAGTGGCCAAATAAAAGTAATAATGTACTTAAACACAGCTATAAAATTGGTAATTTAAATGAATATATTCAAACTGGAACGCAGCAATACTACATGGTAGCACATTTTTTTTTTATATGACGATGGTGGCAAACGTTAGAGGCGTACAAGCGACCCTTAATTAAAACGATGATTCGCTATACCGATAGCTTAGGGGACAAGCAGGTCCCCCGCTGTCAACACAGCGCATCCTCAGGAGCTCCGGCGACTTTACTCACACAAGAACACAACACTACCGAAGAGCGTTATTTGACTGTGGTATTTTGTAATGTGGATGTTTATGTAATAACCTACAGATAGAGAAAAACATTAAACTTTATAATCCTTTGTTACAGATTAAGTACAGCACCAAAACAATATGGGTTGTACCACAAAAAAGATAGACACGCGTTAAACGCGAATGCTACCAAAAATAATACGCACTTGTTTTAGCACTAACTTGTCTAAAACAAGTGTGTATTATTTTTGGTAGCATTCGTGTTTAACAGATGTTTATTTTTTTTGTGGTAAGGCCTTTAGTATACAGAATAATGTTTAAACTCATTAACATTTAGTATAACGCGCGGCTGCTCAATTGGCCGCGGTCCAAATGTTGTGTACCAACGGTTATATTTGTCAATTAATATAACAGTATTGATCGTATTATTAAACTGATATTTGTATTGGCTCTCATCTCCTGTTATGTTTGTTGTTATAACATTATAAAAATTGATTATTAAGTTAAAAAAATAAATTTTAATGACTGAATGACTGCCTAGGTTCGACTCCTGCTCCTGGGTTTAATTCTCAGGTCAGCCAAAATCTTATTCGATATTTTAATAAGATATTCTCCGTATCAGCCCGGTGTTAGTACCGTCACAATCGAAGGCTTTTTTATTGTACCCCATTGATATTTTTTTATCCAAAAGAAACTTTTTCGTCAACATGTTATAAACCAAAAGGTCAAAATATTTCCACAAACATGTTTGCTATGTCAGTAGTATCTAACAATCAATATTATTCACGAATCGGCTCTATAATGGACATATTTTAAATAAGTGGCTACGTTGCCAGGTCAACGAATTAGGTTAACGATTAGTTCTTGTAATTATTCATTGTTACTTGTTACTCTTTTCCGTTCATGCTTGCCTGGTACTTGTACTCAAAAGGGGTGTTTGGCTTTAATAGCAACCCCGTGGAAATATTTAGGCGCTACCACCTACCCACCCTTTAGACTGACCCACGTTGGAATTTAGAATTTAGAGGGAGGGGGAGGCATTAATAGAGCCTTCACCTGGGTGGTCAGTCCGCTACCAATGCTTCTGATTGGCTAATCTTTTGACCTCGTCATGAACTATTCACTAACGGGAGAAGACTTTTAATATTAAAAACTGGAAAGAGCTCGGAGTTTCTCTGATTGATTTAATTTAATCCGGAGCGTGATTCGACGAAGAACCAAAGTTGTCGATATAGCCTATAGAATAGCCAAGCTAAAGTGGCAATGGGCCGGCCATAATCGCAGTCAAACCGATGGCCCTTAAGGCAGACGTGTCCTTGAGTGGAAATTGAGTACCGTAGGACGCCCTCAGGCTAGGTGGAGCGACGATCTTCGTAGGGCAGCTGGTAATAAACAACGTCTCAATGCATGTATTTAAACCTCAGAAAGTAGGCTATATCATCAGAACAGGCAAATAAGCGTACGAGTTCGTAGCCGACTACAGACAGCAGCAGCAAGCGACGTGTCACCGCGATACTACTGGTTTCTATGCCCTTTTAATTCTAAAAAATAATAAAGAAATGTTTTCTTCATCCGAACGCGAGCTAACACAAAAAAAAAACACTAACTCCTACATTATTATGAAACCCGATGATTTAATACACCGATACGCTACCAACGTTCCAAGTTAGACCATACGTCACTGTGAGCATACGTCACAACTTCACGGGAGTATTTATCACGAACTTTGCCGCCGAGATGACGTGTCGAAACTGAAAATATACTGCTTATTTACGTGAAAGTAAAGTTACACGCTGATCTGGTGGAAAACAAACGATAAAACGGCTTATGAAAGTCGTGGAGGTCAATGGAAGGATTTCGCTGTGGGAGATATTATATTCGACGGTCCCTATGTACAATCACCTAAGTGGTAGATACGTGATTTGTGTTTTTTTTGTTTTCGTGGCTTTAAAGCCACCCTAAAATATCGTTTTGGTGTAATAAAAATAATTCTAAGTTGGCCAAATGAACATTAAAACCTCATACAAAATTTGTCTTGTAAAACATTATGTAGGTACGCGCGTTTGAATCTTTGAAGCGCTCTCCTGTAAAATTTGTCATTTGTAGATAGGGCATTGTACGTAGGGACCGTTGATATTACCACGGCACTTTGCAGACATATAAATTGGTAATCGCAATTTGCCATTATTGTATGAAATACGATCAACAATTCGAGTTATTCGGTTGAAAAGATAATCCTTTAGGGTAGCAGACGAGCGTTACCCGACGAAAGCGCTGCGTAAAATGAGTCGAGGATTACTGCTTGATGAAACACATCATCATTATCAGTAGGTACCTATAAATATAACACTGTGGCAGACTTACCGATTATTATCGACTGGCTAACAACACAGCCTGAGCCGGTAGACCTAGCGATTTTTTTGCAGCAAATATTCCTTGAGTACCCTAGAGGTACAATAAGGACGGTTATTTTGAAAAAACCGGACAAATGCGAGTACGATTCGCGCCCTAAGGGTTCCGAAATATGCAATAGCGCTATTGCATACTTCTAGTGGCGCCATCTATGAAAAGATGGTACCATTTATGGTCCGGTGGCAGACAGACAACAAAGTGATCCTGTAAGGGTTCCGTTTTTCCTTTTGAGGTACGGAACCCTAAAAAAAGGTGGTAAGGTTTGCCTGAAGAAACATTATGATGCCACTTTGTAAATATATTCTTTAAAAAAAACACGTAAAGTATTTCATTATTTTTGAAAACTCGTCTTCATAGCGAGCGAAGCCACGGGGCCTCGATATTATGTAGGATTGACATGTTGTCCTGCCTTATCCCTTATTTAGACTTTCGGCCTTCTGATTACACTAAACGACTGTCATAGATAATCGTATGACAATCAGGGTCGACCGTTTAATGTGCTCACCGAGTCACAGAGGGGTCTCGGCTTGTAAAGAATAGTCACCCATCTAAGGACTGACCGCGCAGCTTAACCTCGCAGATCAATCGATTAGCGCGGTTAGAATTTAGCCACGAGCCACCCAGATGTTTAATAAACCCCATGGCAACGTGAAGTATGCGTGGCAAGAAACGTGACTCAAACAATTGCACTCGTTTGGCTTCGGCTTTAGGCGCTGTGCAGACGTAGCAATTTTGATCTCCGAATTTCGGCAATTGGCAATCCGTAACTACAGTACGCGGCAGTAAATATTACACATCGAGTTTTAGAAAGATATAATCAGCTAGCTTCGGCTATATAGAGCGTAATCTCCGTCGCGAGAAGCACTAACAGTCCGGTATCTAATAAACAAGTCAGCGACAAAACATCACAGAGGTATGAGTGACGGATACGACGCTCTACAAAGCCGAAGCTAGCCAATTATCTTTTTCTCAAACTCGATGTGTTATAATTACTGCAGGGTATTGTAGCTGTTTATAACGATTTTTATATAATTTCCAGACAGAGCAACTCTTGTGTTGTAATTTTCGACTATCGACAACCGTTTTGTGTTGTATCGGAGACTTGTAAAAAGTTGACAGTTATTGCAACTCATGTTACTACGTCTGCGCCGCGCCTTAGTCAACTTTCTCAACACCGTAAAGGTAAGAGCAGATCTATTAATATAAACATATTTTACATAAAATTTATTTAAAGATAAAGATGGTAAAGTTTCCAATTTGTTTTAGACTTCGAAATACTTGAAAGACTTGTAATGGCTTGTTTTACATAATTATTCTCGTCTAATGTTGAAGTGTTTGAGATTCATATAACTTTGTTTTAGGAATTATTGGCTTCAAAGTGCTTAACGTTTGATGGAATAGTTAGTGTTATAGGAACAATAAGAATACATAATCTATAAATAGTATAAAACAAAGAGGCTTTTCGTGTTTGTTTGTCCGCTTAGTTCTTCTTATCTACACAATGGATTTTAATGCGGTTTTCATCACCATTTAGAAAGGTATCTTGGAAGGTTTTTTATTTAACTTACCTACCTACAGCACAGAAATCTCGATGTCTTGACATGTCGCCACATCATTAGATTGTACCCCGAACAAATCAGGGGCACGATATAAGTAATTATGGATAATTAGACTGCTTTGTTGTTTAGTGGTCGTAAACACGTCTACTGAGCGCGGGACCCTGGGTTCAATCCCCAGCCGGGCTAACATGCGCGCCGCGATAATATTTTGTCGACTGTTTTGTCTCGCTCTTTCTCGTGCAAATACGAGACAAATGCACGATAAAAGCGTCGACAAAATTTTGTCGCGTGTTAGCCCGGCAGGTCGGTCTTCTTCTCAAAACTATTGCGCTGTTTCTTGTGTATGTACCTACTTCTGATTTGTTTATTGTGTACTTTTTAAGCTAAAACGATGTAATGTTATGTCGAAGTATTATTAATTGTAATGTTAGTTTTAAGATACAAAATTGTTTTAGTTTTTGTCTACGCTTGCTGGCAGTTAAAATTGTTCTAAACTTATCTATTTATGTTTTCTCTATAAGTGAATTTGTATTTATTCTTTTAAGAAATAAATATCTTTAACCGTAAGTAAAAAATCAACCGAGTTTTACGGGTTTCAATAACAGACTGTTATCCTACTGTTACTTAAACCTATTTACATAATTAAAGTTGATTGGAATAATCAACAAACGAGTCACGATTTTTTTGGTGATTATCAACTCTAGTCATGTACAAGGAAGGCAAAAATGAACTGTAAAACCGCCATAAAGTTAATTTCGATCGGAATTCCGGACGCGGATTTAAATTGGATATTTAGACCGGAATCAATTCTCTATACCTACTAATAGAGTTTCTTTACACGAGTTTACCTCTAAGAAGAGGTAGGTACCTATAATATATGGGGTGGTTAAGTGGTTTGAATATCCTACTAACTAATATTATAAACGCGAAAAGTGAGGATGTATGTATGGATATGTTTGTGACTCTTTCACGCAAAAACTACTGAACGGATTTTGATGAAACTTTACAGTAATATAGCTTATACCTACATCAGAATAATACATAGGCTACTTTTTGTTTCAAAACGCAGGCAAAGCCGCGGGTGGATACTAGTTTATTTTAATTGAGCTACAAAGATAAAGTTCTGATAAGTTAGGCCTTGTTTTAGGTCAGGAAATGTAGCCTGATTTTGATATACTATGATAGGGATTTTATCTGGTATTACACTGATACCCCGCACCATGCATGAAAAAAGAGTTTAAAAATCCGTGTGCTATTTTAGGGTACTGGACTACTGGCTTTACGGTGACCATTTCGTTTGACGGAGAGAACTGTGCCTGACTAGACGTGCGATGCACCGATAAACTAAAATAATAGTAGTCTGTCTATACATATACCCTTTAGCATAACTGTGTAATTGTATATTGCACTAGACTTTTGCCCGCGATCCCGTCCGCGTGGACTATAATATAATGAATGTATCTCTGGTTTAACCCACCGAAATTAGATGAAACGTAGCTTAGATTTGAAGTTGGACACCAAGCTATCGAACTGTGAAAACTACATCAAAATCCGCTCAGTACTTTTTGCGGGATGCGCGCACAAACAAACAAAAATTTAAAAATAAACTTTTTGGGTATGGTTACGTCCCAGTGCCCTATCCCGACTGGTTTTTCTGGAATATCTTCAATGTACAGACATACACGGCTTTTTTACAATTTTATAATAGTATAGATAATTTGAATAATACCTATTTTATACTTTTTAATTTTTTATGTAGTTTTTACTTATTAACTGATTGGTACACACGGCTACACATCAAGCTATACATTACCAGTTTACACTGACCTCTCATTGTAAGGAAATCCTATACAATGCGAGATCAGCTTATACTGGAAATTTATAGCTTGATCTGTAGCCGTGCGTACACTAGTTAGGTCTTTGACATTAGTATTATTAAGTTCTAGACCTTTGAGGCCTTACCACAAAAAAGATAAGTTACATCTGCTAAACAAGAATAATACCAAAATTAATACACACTTGTTTTAGACAAGTTAGTGCTAAAACAAGTGCGTATTATTAATTTTGGTAGCATTCTTGTTCAACAGATGTTTATCTTTTTCTTGGTAAGACGGTTGTTGTTTGTAATATTTTTGAGAGTAGGTATGTAGGTATGTTTATACGTACCTAAAGTACCTATGTCTATTTCTTTGATTTACATAAAAAATAAATAAATGATGCCAAACCGTAGTCGACTACATTTACTAACAAACACACGGAGGACAAAAAGATCGGGCCGAGAACAAAGCGGTCTTTATTGCTTCACAGTCATGACCGCCGCCGTCTGTCCAGTGCCGTAAACTACAAAGGGTAGGCATTGGGCAACACGTCACATGTACATTCCCGATATAATTATTAAAAAAAAATTGATAAGTTTCCACAACTGCCGCATAAACCTTGTTAGCTTATTCCTGAATAATCCGAAGCGCTAAAAACCATCGTAAAAAGTTCTGTCCCATGTAAATTTGAAGGATGGCGACCCTAAACCAATATGGCGGCCATACAATCCGAACGTACGTTTGAAATTACTCAGTATGCAAATTAGGAGACCCCGGCGTTCCTCGGAGCTCGAGGGTATTAGGTATGCAGTATATTGATATCGACTTACTATTGAGATGGGATGAGCAGGGTTAGTAGTTTTGTGGCCTTTTTATTGACACAGCTTAGGAAAGAGAAATCCAATATTCTTTATTTGTATAAAAATGGTAAAGTAGGTACCCACACACTACCCACATACTTTTGTGATTGAATGAGGAAAAGTTTCAGTATTTGAATTGGCAATATCTACCAGTTAAATTCAAAAATGGAACAGTACTTGTATGAAACTATCCGCCAAATAAATTAAACGGAACTTATCAAGAGGTAGTAGAACCGGTCGTAAGTTTCATAAAAGTATCTTGCCCCAACTTTGAAACACCCCTGTGTATTACGAATTTGACACCTATGTCTGTTGCTTCGTAGCTCCCAAACAGATGGACCGATTTAAATACGGTTTCTTTTAATTGAAAGCTAGTTTAATCGCGATGGGTCTTAGGTATATTTCATGAAAATCCGTCTGGCTGTTTAAAAGTTATGAGCTCTTTTCCGAATTAGTTAGAAGTTATATTGGAATATTTTTAATTTAATAATAAATATTGAATGGGGACTATGAAACTGCAGGCCCTTAGTGGGTAGATAGTTCATGAAATATTATGGAGATATCACTAATAATAAGTAATAGGCATAGTCCAACAATGTGTAGGTAATGGTTTAGAGACTAAAACTATCGGGAATAAGCCTCGCCTTGTATGTAACAAACTTGTGGTCGTTGTGCCGTGTGCGGCAAGCCTAATCTTCACATTTTCACATCACATCACTACACCGTTATGCCATTAATTCCCATAAAGTAGCTTATAGAGAGCACGTATCTACTGAAAGCCTTAAAAGGATATACTTACATAGAAGGATTTCGGAGTACTAGGATAACATAAACAAGAAGGATCATAGGATATATCGTTGTCAAATTTTAATGTACCTAAGCCCTTTGTTATTGAGGGTAAAAGATTACTTAGTTTAGTATGACATGTAGAGTAGGCGTGGGTGGAGGAAAATTCGAGCGTGGGATTATGTCTGTCAGATTAGCGTCTGTCGTTGTTGAGCTCCTAGTAAAATGTGTTTTGGAAGAAGTACTACCTATGTGCGTTTCACGGAGTCCCCTTGAATGTCAATATGTTACAAAGTTCTTTACGATGTTGGAAGTTTTCTTTCAGCACCAATTCTCGTTCATCACTTTTTAATGTCCTAGGCATGACTTTAACACTTAAATCTAAACATAGAGCACTACATAGACAAAGTGACAAACAGGGGTGCCAGCATAGCGTCGAAAGAAACTCTTATGTGAAACGCATTATATTTTAAATACAGGACCTGACCAAATCCACTAAGTATTTGAGGGTTAGGGCCTCAAATACTAGTGGATTTGGTCATAATTTTTCAAAACAAATACAAAACTATTTATCGTTTAACACTCACGAACATGATATGTGTGTAGGTACATATTATTTTCTGTCTTTGTTCGTATATTTCTGTTTCGACTTCTTCCTCGCATGTTTCCTGCTAGCTTTAACATTACAGAGTGACACTTTGGTATTATTTTGATATAAAAATATATATTTTTTCCCTCCTTTTTCCTTATGGGATGTATAGTGAATTGAATGTGTATAAATAGAGAGCATTACAAAGCTTTCTTGGAAGTAAATAATACCCTCACGAGCAAATCCGTTTAGTCACAAAGATTTTAATATCGTTAAAACTATGATTGCTTGCTTTATGAAGTTCATAGTTATGGTAAATTCTATTTACTATTATTCTATGCATGCTGTGGTCTCCTGTAAGTGAAGGAGTACACCTACGTGATACTTTTGTCGTCCATAATTTATTTCGCATGGTCTGTGTATCTCTATCTTTTGTTGGAGATCCTAAATAAATAACATCATAACCAAATATTTAAATCGTGAGCTGCGCCCTACCGTGTTAAAATAGGGTCACGTTTCTGTGTTTCATTCAATTTCAATTTCATCTGAATTATCAAATATAGTATTGTCTCGCTCACTCTCATTAAACTCTCATATTCAAGCTCAACACGGGATGTGTGAGCTCACTCATCTCATTATGGACTTATTTTTGCGCGATAAGTACGGTGAGGACGTATCTACGATTTAAATTTTTGATCACAACATAACATCACGCCTGTATTTCCTAAGAGCTAGGTAGAGGTGTATATTACACCTACACATTTGTTTAAGTCCCAAGCGTTAGGGGGCGAGCCCATTACCATCCAAAAACACTTTGCCCGACCTGGGATCGAACTTTAGACCTCACGCTCAAGAGTCGTACTTGCGACCACTGAGGTATTCAGAGAAGATGAAGTTCAATTCAATTAAAAGTCTGTACATTCCCTTAGCTAATTAAGTATGCGTGGGAGACACTAAATTCCTGAGTGGTACTCAATTAATGCAATATTATAAATTATAATCCTAGTAATATAAAGAAAGTTTTTGCGTGGAGATTGTGTGTGTGTCATCAGTGTGTGTGTAACTGTGTAGATATGTTTGTTACTTCTTCACGCTGAAACGGCTGGACGGATTTTGATGGGCAAAGAGGTAGCCTGGGACCTGGAGAAACACATAGGCTACTTTTCATCCATTTTCATGCAGAGAAAGTCGCGGGCAACAGCTAGTCTTTACTAATATTATAAATGCGAAAGTTTGGATGGATGGATGTTTATTACTCCATCATGCCAGAACGGCTGAACGGATCTGGATGAAAGGACCACGCAAATAACCGTCCCCGTCCACCAACAGATTTCAAACGTATCTCAGATAATACATCTTGGCAGCCTGATAATTTTTAGGGTTCCGTACCAAAATGGTAAAAAAGGAACCCTTATGGTGCGACTTCATCTGTCTGTCTGTCTGTCTGTCTGTCTGTCACACCTGCTTATTTCAGCAACTACTTATGCTATCGACTTGAAAGGACGTCGGCAGTTTTAGGCTTGATATGGTACAGTAATAAAAGCTTAACCAAAAATAAAAATATATTTTAATTGTTCTTTGCCTAATTTATCTTAGAGATTAAGAATTGGAATCAAAAATCGAAATAAATAAGAAATAAAATGATTATGCCATTGACATTTTGAAAAAACCACTAAAACAAAAACGGGTGCATGCTGGCTGGCGCGTGCTTCCACAGAATATCATAGTGACAGCAACTAAAACCTTTGAATTGAGAACTCATTAGTCGGGCTGTACTTCACTGGATCATTCACACCATACTTAACCTCACTGTCAGAAATAAGAATATTTCTCTTTAACCCAATTACGTACAAAAACAAATAAAAAATGAATTTAAATACTCTTGAAAGGACGTCGGCAGTTTTAGGCTTGATATGGTACAGTAATAAAAGCTTAACCAAAAATAAAAATATATTTTAATTGTTCTTTGCCTAATTTATCTTAGAGATTAAGAATTGGAATCAAAAATCGAAATAAATAAGAAATAAAATGATTATGCCATTGACATTTTGAAAAAACCACTAAAACAAAAACGGGTGCATGCTGGCTGGCGCGTGCTTCCACAGAATATCATAGTGACAGCAACTAAAACCTTTGAATTGAGAACTCATTAGTCGGGCTGTACTTCACTGGATCATTCACACCATACTTAACCTCACTGTCAGAAATAAGAATATTTCTCTTTAACCCAATTACGTACAAAAACAAATAAAAAATGAATTTAAATACTCTTGAAATACTCGATCACACCAAACTAATTTCATATCTGTACCGACTTACACAATCTGAGGCCTAGCGTTCTATGGGCGTCTGCCAGTGCCCTTTGGAACAGTTATAAAGAATGCTTGTTCAACTTTATTGCAAATGAAAAAAGCCCAACAATATTTTTATATTCATTGCAAGAGGGGCCGGAGTGGAGGTCCGAAATTTCAAAGTGGGGTTACTAGATCAAGTGACATATCATATGAAAGGGCTTGATCTGCACATTTCAAAATACATTTTTATTTTATTTTATGTCTCACAGTTTTCGACATATGATGAAAAATGACCAAAAAAATACCATTCCCCCCCCCTTATCTCCGAAGTTTGCGGGGCGAAAATCTGAAATAATTAGAGTTGATAGGAATTGACCCAAATATGGCACCAAAAATAAAACGATGTTCCTAACTAATACAGTTTTTTAAAATCATCAAAATTCCTTCACAAACAAACTTAGTTATGCGGTCCTGATTTTTTCACTTTATACGTCCAAAAATGATACGGAACCCTCGGTGCGCGAGTACGACTCGCACTTGGCCGGTTTTTTTTTACTATGACGATATCCCCCGTAGATACCTATAGGGTTGTCATGTAAATCGGATTTGAATAATTTATTTAAGTATTTTTCAATGAATTTTTTGATACAATAATTATAAATAAACACATTACCCTCCTTTGCGTCTCGCAGTCGGGTAAAAAGAACATACAGGAACACTATACAACTAGAAAAAAGCTATTTATAGTACGGACTACATTTTTTTTAATGTTTAGGGACTCAAATAAATACGTCTTAGGAATGTTCCTTGCGAGTGTATAAAATATTGATAAGTAACTGATATATTATAATTTGTACTTTTGTTTGTAAATGTTATTTTTAATTAACAAAATAGTAATTTTTATTTAAAAAAATCAAACTAAACAAATTACTAAATAGTTATTTTGTATTTTTTTTAGAACCCTGTCGATTTTTGGATTGAAAATGGTTATTGGTCTTTTTATGGGACATCACAATAATATTGAAATTAGTGCTACGTCTGTTGGTGGGTGGGGACAGTGCCCATACAATGATTTGCTTGGTCCTTTGGCACATAGATAAATTATAGTCTGAAATAGCACATAGGCTACTTTTTGTTGCAGAAAAGTGTACGGTTCCCGTGGGATAGATTTGTAATTTCCACGGGAACGAAGTCGCAAGCAACAGCTAGTATAATATAAGCCCAACGCTCAGTAATTTATTTCCCGCATCATGATTTCGCGCTGATTAAATGCGCGAACGACAGGAACAAAGTCTTCGTTGCTAAGCAACCATATCGAAAGAGAAGGTTTATCTGCTATACCAGCAATAATACATAAGATTATGCGCTTATACGGCGAATAGCCTTTAATTGAACATTGTGATGAATGGCAATTAGAAATACCTGCTTGTAACATGCTATTACTCATAGTTAGGGCTGGCAGTAAGGCTTATAAAATTATTTTCTCGATTTAAACATTTATTTTATGTAGGGCTACATCTGTGTGACGGCTAACGTCCATTTACCGGAAAAATGAGCGCTCCAAAAATAAACCGTTCACAAAAGCATTTGGCATTTACCTATATCTATACTATGTTCAATTAGATTGGAGACAAAACCTAAACAATGGAAGTCTAACCCTACTAAATTAAAAAGCACAATGCACCGTAACTTGTAGATGTACGAGCCGATGATTTAAGCCGTTGATAGTATAGATAGTAGATAGTTGTGTAATATAAAAAGTTGATTTGCACGTTTAAGCCCAACTACATCTGCACGCTAAGTCAATAAGCACGTGAACATTAAAATTGTAATTTTATATAGGCTTTGACTGTTAGATTTGATGTTGTGCACCTAATTAAAAAAAAAAACTTTTTTTAAATAATGATGAAAAAGCAACCAAAGGAATGCAACAAGTTAACACTATCTAAAAAATCTATCACAATAACATGTACATTAGCAATAACAACACATCATAATTTTAACAGACATTACAACAACAATGATTTTCCAACTTTTGCCAACCCTGGCGTTTGCGGCATGGTTCGCGGAAATTAATAACATCCGAACGCCATGTTTAAGCATTGTTGTGTATGGCGATAATGGAATAAATGGCAACTTTCATTTTAACGACTTTTGCATTAGGGGATAACGCTGTACTTTCTTATGAATGAAAAGGCGATTAAGATTATTACCTTACCTTACCAAATAGGCATGTTGCGCCGACTCCAAATACATTGAATTAAAGGCAAGATGATGAAAATAATAGCCTTTACACAAGGAAGTAAGAATAATTTGTAAACTAATAATTCATTCTTTTGTTTCTTTTGTTTTTGTTATGTAGGTAAGTTTTACCCTCAGATCATAGAAACAAGGAGATATGTCATCATAGCAAATTAGTACGGGAACAACTGATGCCACTTTTAGTACATTTTTCGACACAATTACGCGCATAATTAAGCGCTCCTTGTGAATAAAAAGATCTCCCACGCATTGAACATTCCGCACAACCTCAATCTAATACTGTTAATCGTCACTCAACACTAACACTAAACTAAAACACTGTATTTATACCATCGATCGTGTTCGGTTCGTCGCCAGCGTGTACCTACGTTTTTTATATGAGCAATTTGCTCAAGATCAGGCATCAAGCTCGATAGCGCCTTTGCACATCTCCTTGTTTCTATGATCTGAGGTTTTACCCGACTGCCCCAAATTGAAGGTGGGTAATGTTCTTGAGTGTATGTCTACTATGTATGTATGTATATGTCTGTATGTCTATTTGGCACGCTCTGTAGCTTGGATGATTTCATGTCCAAATGGGTGCATATCCATTTGTTAGTTGTAAATTATTATACCTTCCTCTCATACGCTTTGTCAAGCAAGTTTTTGCCGTCACATGGTTAAATTCTTCGACTCTGTCATTAGCAACAGATTTCTTCATAACTTTCGACGCTCGACTCAATATTGTGACCGCACGGTTGTCGCAGTGGCTGAGAGATTGGCTGCTGCGCAACGTGTCGCGGGTTCGATTCCCGCATTGCACATAGGTCTGGCTGTTTGATTATGTGAAATTTGTGTTTGTAAACGCACCCACGATACAGGAGAAATCCTAGTGTGGGGCAAAGTTTTAAAAAAAAAAAAAAATTGTTTCCGATTTCCACGTGGTTGAGCCACGGGCACAGCTGTTAGAAAATTCCTGTTTTCTCATAGCAAAGTTTGAAATAATCACAAAATGGAGGTCGGGATTCGCTCTATAAAGTTGCTCTTGCACTATGAAACCATAAAGTTCAATACGTTAAAGTTGGCTCTGGTTTAAAGTGACATCGTTGTAAGTTTCGTAATATACTTACAGAGTTAGTTACACGACTTCCAAAGTGGAGCGGCAAAAGCAAACATGTTAGAATAGTAGGTAGCAGTGGCGAAGGGTCCCTACAATACGATTCCTACTGGCTTCCCTTTGAAAAATAGCACAGGCAGTATTGCCTACTTTTATTAATTAGGTTTTTGTGGCCAGGTAAGCATTTGTAGCTCCGGCTTACCTGTTACAAAAACTGACCCTTTGCCACTGGTAGGTAGGTACCTAAATACACGCGTACGTACCTAAGTACCTACTTATAATTTTTCGAGAATCGGGATCTTCCGTAGGTATAATAAATGAGATTTATAGTAGCAACCATGGATCTATTTCAAATAAGCGCCAATAACTATTTCCTATATTTCCACTTTTTTATAACCACTACAACATTACAGAGATTATGTCATGATGTGCCCCATGGGGCACCCATAAAAACGACAAACCACACCATAAAATCCCCCACATACCAAGGCAACATAAAGCGAAGCAGCGAAACTAAACCGCGGTGGATAAGGATTTATCCGCGTACGTGTTTCGCCTGCGACGAATTTACAGAAAACCTCTTACCCCGCATGTCAGCCTAGTACTTTGAAAAACTATTTCCCCCGACCGACGGCGACGTAGGGTGAAAGAAATCCCTCCGTATTCTATTTTATTTATGATCTTTGCGTGTCTCAAAAGATAGGAAAGCTAATTGATACTTTATCTTTAACATCATTCTTTGAATATTATCAAAGAGTTTTATTGTTTTTATTTATGATTTTGACTTGCACGAACGTCTACAACCCTGGGTATAATTTAGTACTATTTTATTTGCAATTCATACTGAAAGTAGCTACTAGGTAAAGGTGAAGTTAGGGAGCAATTTCCATTGTACAATGTCATCATAAGATATCGATATATTTACTGATAAGCCGTACCAAATATGTAAATATCTACTACCATTCTATAATATCAAGCTATTAAAAAACTAAACTAGGCGTTCTCAAATAAGTCTTACAAATTACAATAACCGTAACATTAGATAAAGTTCACTCATCACGGTAGCAAAACGGCATTCAAAATAGTTATTTAGGTGGAGTTCACGTAGAGTAACAAAGTCGTCTGGCCAATGTGGGCCGAAATGCAAATAAATCATTAGCCAAAGACATGTAACCGCGCTTAGGTACCGCCAAAAATCAATTAGGTATTATTTTTTAGTTGATGCTATAAAACAGAAGTAAGCCATGGTTTATACTCTAAGCAAGGTTTGTTCTAGAAGAACATTGATTTAAATGTCACGATGTATATTTATTTATAAGTAATAATATGTTATCTAGGTATACTATCTATCCTAATATTATAAAGCTGAAGAGTTTGTTTGTATGAACGCGCTAATCTCTGGAACTACCAGACGGATACGAAAAAATCTTTATGTATAAGTACTATATGATAGCCAGATTTATGAGGAACTAACTGTTCCACGCGGTTTCACCATTATGTGCTTCTGCAGATTTCAAGCTACCACTTTGTCAAATTTCATCCAAATCTGTCCAGCCGTTTCAGCATGAAGGAGTACCAAACACACAAACTTTCGCTTGATATAATAATAGTGTGAATACTTGGTTCACAAACAAAACACTTAGTATTATCTACACAGCGGTAGTGTAGTTAATTAATAAATACAATACCTAACCCAAACACTAAAAGAAACTACTAGATATACACTAGGTACTGAACCCAAACACTAAAAGAAACTACTAGATTCACTTGGCAGAGACAATAACATTGACACTATTTCTTTCCTATTTTAGTTTGAAGTGCCGACGGTAGTGTGGAGTCTGAGTGCAAGCGGAAACTTTCGAAAAATTATAATATGGAAGCCGTAACTAGATAGGACATATTTTCAGTTTCAATTTATGCAGTATGTTGTAGCACTTAATATTTTAATAGCTAGCCCTTTAGGGATAGAATTTCTAAAAATACCTCGTGAGTGCACCTTTAGGGTAGGCTCAAGGAATATTTCTTCCTCAAACTAGGTCCACCGGTTTAGGCTGTGCGTTGTCTATCAATTAGTAAGTAAGGGCCAAGTTGACCGACAAGATAACAGTCCTAACATAAAAAGTCAAACGGCCGTTTTCAATTTATCGGACTATTATCCTGACAGTGAATTTGGCTTTAAGTCACGGTACTGTTTTATAAGTACTTACACATTTTAGTAAGCCAGGAAGTTTCTCGCTTTGGAACCCTAACTGTACCTACCTAACTTGAACTTTGCTGCCGATACTGGGTTACTATTTTGAATACTTATATCTAAAAATAAAGTTAAGACTTGATAAAATTTAATCAAGTTTTTTTTTTTTTTTTAAACGCACCCACGATACAGGAGAAATCCTAGTGTGGGCACTAGGATTTCTCCTGTATCGTGGGTGCGTTTACAAACACAAATTTCACATACACAAACAGCCAGACCTATGTGCAATGCGGGAATCGAACCCGCGACACGTCGCGCAGCAGCCAATCTCTCAGCCACTGCGACAACCGTGCGGTCTAAAGTTGTTTTTAAAATCAGCGATTCAAACTCGCACTTTACCAGATATGTTCGCTATCTACCAAATCGATGAAATATAAAATCTGCACATTAACTAACCTTGAAAAATACAAAGTTATTTTATAAGAAATTTGCCAACATTTTTCAACTGAATTTTAAACAATTATTCGTAGCTGTCACTGAATGTTTAGCATATTCTGGAGCTGCGCCGTAATTGCTAGCTGTCAGTTAGAATTGGAATACAATTATTTTTTAAACAAATGACTTAGGTATTACGACTATTTTGCTACCAATATTAGTATTATTTTTATTTAACTTAGATTGTTTTTACATTTTTTGTCACAAAAATAATGTTTTAATCAAATAATATCTTGTTGCAAAAAAGTGTAACTCAAGATACCTACCTAAATACTGAATATCTTCACAGTCTATAACCAAAACAGTGTAAACATGCAATCGCTTGTCTGTTGTTCATCTACGCTTTGAAATAGGCAATTAACTTTTTAATAATTTTAGAATTCAAAATAATGTGCCTATACATAGTCTAATTGATATACAGGGTGGCAGGTTAGACAGTGGAAATATTTTAAGGGGTCATTGTACCCATCATTATGAACAACTTTTACTATGGGACCAACCCTGAAAACGCGAACAAAAAATCAGCTGTTCCATACATTTATGTTCACAAAACTCAACAAAATGTATGGCACAGCTGATTTTTTTTTCGCGATTTCAGTGTTGGTCCCATAGTAAAAGTTGTTCATAATGATGAGTACAATGACCCCTTAAAATATTTCCACTCTCTAACCTGCCACCCTGTATACATAAATGCTTTTACTCCTATACTTGAATGGATGGGTAGACAATTAGTTTTAATTCGGAACCCTAATTGTGCGAACCTGCAAAGTCCGCTATTATTGAATAAAAATGACGAGTTCCATTAAGTGAATTGGAGTAATATTGACGAAATCACTTCAGTATTATTTTATTGATCAAATGGATTGTTGATCGCATTATATTGTTACTTGTTACCTAGATACATAAGAATGTCCCTCCTAATACTATTTTCCCCTCTCGACTCCACTCATCGTGAATGAGCTATCAAACCGGACTCAAGTCGAGGAGATTTCTGACAACTATTCTTTGAGTGACGTTTACTCAATCCAAGTCCCTCTTATACTGGATTGATGACGCTATACAGGACGAAATAAATAACCTCTTTTTACCCGACTAGAGCAAAGTCAAAAGGAAGGCTTATGATTAGCAGGCTATTATGTATGTATGTATGTTTGTATTTATTTATAAATAATAATAATTATCCAGGATATAGCTGTGGTCGCATGGCCGCCCTGTTGGGCCAGCGTATTTACGGTGATATGCGACCACGGCTATACCCTGGATATTAAAATGTTGATTTATTTTAATCATTTAATCATTTATTGAACCATTGGTATGTACATCATTAAGTTCTTTACGGTGGTCCCCAAACTAGGCGAGGCCTGTATCTTGGGGACCAGAGTTGCGATGTTTATTAAGTTTTTTTTTCACAACATTGAAGTCCTTCAGTCTAGAAAAGAATTTTAGGTATCAGACAGGAATATTTTCTTTTCTTCAATTCGATTTTTGTCGTAGTCGGGTTTTAGTTTTTAACTTTATTTTTTTTACTACGGATTAATGATGATTTTAACTATTCATTGTATGGCCGCAGGTATCTTTTTGGCTCCGTATTTTTTGAAAAAATACCCGTAAACACCTACTACTACAACTCGCTGATACTAGGACCCCATAAAGCACACTCTACTACTCCGTAATTGGGAGCCGTCGGACTGAAACCAATTAGAACTAACCATTTATTGATAGTGCCTTGTTCGTGTCTTACTATTTTGCTGGTGTGGGTAATAGGACGTTTGCAAAGCATTCATGAGTGGTGAGTGAAGTGGAATCAAAGTAGGTTATATTCAATTTTACATTGATTATATGTATTGAGTAAGGATGTTGTAAAGGGTTAAGTACATGAGTAAAATGATTAACCCTCTTACTTATAGACGATGATTAAATTAAACTGCTCTTAAGTTAATTGTCATACAAATGACAAGGATAGTTGTATATTTAATCAGCGATTAAAGTTAAGAGCCATCTATAAGTAAGGGGGTAGGTGTACACCTACGAGTACCTACTATGGGATCAAAAATGCCCTCGGCCATATTGGGACTAGTGTCATTTTAGCTGTTAAAGCTTCAGTTATAAGGGCCGTGTTTTAGTTATTAATTATATATAAAATATTATTTAGATTTAATGCGGTCCAGATTAAAGCCGATTCTATAGGTAATTATTTTTATTTACCCTATCTTGAATCATTATATCTATCATCTATCATTGAAAGTTTTTTTATGGAAAATCTATCTTCGGCATTAACAATAATTCTTCTGTAAATCAGTATTACAAGTCATTGTTGACCTATAGCAAACCTTTCCCAATACTGAGCAAAAAACTAGTTCCCAATAAATATACTAGTTAAACGAGGTACATTGAAGGAGAATACAAAAATATCCCTAACACTCGACAAAACGTATGGAACAAGATTTTAATGTTGGTCCCGTAGATTAATCGAACTAGTATTAAAAACTGAATACCCTTCCTTCAATTTTATTATGTGCCTCGTTTAACCTGTCACCCAGTTTACTCATAATTAATTTCCGACGTTAATAAATTTCCGCACATTAAAATTCCGCATGTACCGAAATTTCATTAAATATTGTAAGCCAAGCGTGCTCTTGGCAGCTCATTGCTAGTTAGTCGTCGAACAATTTCTAAAAGCTTTTTAGTCTCATCATTCTATTCATTAATAATTTCTTATGTTATTAATAATAATTTCTTACCTAAAATGCAATGGCGATAAACACTAACAAACAGTTAGGGCTTTTTCAATATACGATTGGTGTTTTTTTCCATACAGATGACGTGACCGGACGCCCGCACTGCTGCCGCACGACAACTGGGCCCCCAGTCTACTATTTCAATTCTCATAATCGTATCAGAATGGTCTCATAATGACATCGTTATTGTTGCTTTTGATCAATGACCAAAGAGATAGTCTTAGGGCGGGTTGCTTCAAACCATCTGTATCCGTAAGTCAGTACGTAATCGTTAAGTCAGTATGAAATTGTCGTACAAGCCGCCATATTTGACGGTTACAGATACGTAACTGTAAGTTGAAACAACATGGCCTTAGGTACTCTAAGCCAATGACCAAAGGTTTTGACTTAGGTTTTGACAGTTATGATGTCATTATGAGACCATTCTTATACAATACGGTAGTGGACTACTATTAAAAAAACGGCCAAGTGCGAGTCGTACTCACGCACCGAGAGTTCCGTATCATTTTTGGACGTATAAAGTGAAAAAATCCGGACCGCATAACTAAGTTTGTTTGTGAAGGAATTTTGATGATTTTGAAAAAACTGTACTAGTTAGGAACATCGTTTTATTTTTGGTGCCATATTTGGGTCAATTCCTATCAACTGTAATTATTTCACATTTTCGCTCCGTAAACTTCGGAGATAAGGGGGGGGGAATGGTATTTTTTGGACATTTTTCATCATATGTCGAAAACGGTAAGACATAAAATAAAATAAAAATATATTTTGAAATGTGCAGACCAAGCCCTTTTATATGATATGTCACTTGACCTAGTAACCCCACTTTAAAATTTCGGACGCCCACTCTGGCCCCTTTTGCAATGAAAATAAAAATATTTTTGGACTTTTTTCATTTGCAATAAAGTTGAACAAGCATTCTTTATAACTGTTCCAAATTTCAAGTCGATGGCATAAGTAGTTGCTGAAATAATCAGGTGTGACAGACAGACAGACAGACGAAGTCGCACCATAAGGGTTCCTTTTTTACCATTTTGGTACGGAACCCTAAAAAGTACAAATAAATTATTTTATTCTAAAGAAGGAATAGGAATAACAAAAAAGTAAAAAAAAAAAAATAATTTATCACAAAACGGAAAACATAGACGCTTTTAAAGTTTTTGGTGGGAGTATCACTCCGTCTTTGTCGCGCGAAGCGGACATAGGTGGTGTTACGTCACTTATCATGCATGCCGTCCGTGTCTAGCAAATCATTTTAAAACGCTTATAACTTTGCCAATTTTGTAGATGTTTCATCGGTTTTTTTGGTGTTAATTATCTTTTTTCAAATAATTTACAGATTCACAATAAAAAAATATATTCAACATCCCTATTGCAATAGCAGACTTGGGGCCCTGGACGGCGCTCTCGACAGTTGACATATCGAGAGAGCCATCCGACTGTCGTGCGGCAGCCGGGCGGGCGTCGCACGACAACCGGACGGCTCTCTCGGTGTGTCAACTGTATGGAAAAAAAACTTTCGGCGGTGCGCATGGGACACCCGCACTGCTGCCGCACGACTACCGCTCTGCAGTAGTCCGACACCAATCATCTAAATAGAAAGAGTCCTAAACAGTGTTGTGCTTGCGTACCTACTTTAGACAACAAAGCAATTCAGCCAAATAATTATTCCTGTAGTAATTACTGCTTTCCAGTTTTAATTTTGTTTTAAGATTCAATAAGTGCCCTGAATGCATACTTAGAGTCTGGCAAACGAAAGCTGGTCCTGAAAAAGCGCGGCAAATTTTAAAAAAACACATTATGGTATCACTAAGAACAGTAGGAATAGATTGTGTTGATACTTGACAACAAATAATATGTTAGGGGCGGATTTTTTTTTGTTTGAAAAATATATGCGGTGGTTGGTTTGACATATTTTCTACACAAAAAATGCCAAACAACCACATCTATTCCTCAGAAAAAGTTAACTGACGATTGAAAAATTGAACGTAAGTAAAATAGGTACGTAATTATGTTTTAATTGGTTTTAATTTTACGTAGATTAATTTTTTATATAGATTCTATATATTATATAAACCATTTATTACATAATAATGCGAATAAGGTAAATATGACAATTCGAAATATTTATTATGTATATGTATCAAAACTATATCTGGTAAAATAACACTATAAAGAATGTTGCCATGTAAAAAGTTTCGATTAAATCTCAGGCTCAGCTTTCGTTTGCCAGACTCTATCTCTAGCTTTATCTCCTAATATAAGAAAGCAACACCACAACGCGAACACTAATAGCAAAATAACGAGAAACCACTGGAAGCGTGCGAGCTAAGCTCTTTCAAAATTAAAACCATTTATTCGCATTTAGAGGAAGACCCGGCTTATCTGCGAATTAAAAAACCGAGAGAATTTATACATATCTTCGTTAGAAAAGTCTTAAGAGAAAGTAGAAACTAGAATGTGGGGTATTGAAATGTTTACCTACTTTATTTTTATGTACAATTTAGATTTGTAAAATGACAACTTCAAATGTATTACAATTACATAGTAACAGTTACTGAACCTGTATTAGTAACAGTTAGGTATAGGTACTGAACCTCAAACAATGTTTTAAAATTCATCCTATATTCATTTAAATGTAGGTACCTATATCTAATTATGCAAAGTAAAAGTTGTTCATAAGGATGAGTACAATGACCCCTTTAAATATTTTGACTGTCTAACCTGCCACCCTGTATTATAACAAGCCAAAAAAATATAATGAAACCCAGTCACTTCATTTAACACAACATTTAAAACATAAAAAATATCGTAACCAACCCTAACGATCGCTCAGGGCTGCCAAGAATTCATTACGTGCTCATTATGAGCGGGGAACTTGCCAGCTCACTACAATAGAGCATTAGTCGGAAAACGCGAAAAGAACGCTGGAAATCCTTTTACCAAACCCGTTTTTGTATGGAACTGTTAGTTTCTTTCAAAACTGAATTGGTTTTCTTTAATTCATTTTATTTTTGCTGAGTTTTAGGGTTCTTCAAATGGTTAAAGACTTTTATTATGAATCTTATTCTGTAGGCTCGTAGGTACCTTGACAATTTTTGACCGACTTATTACTTATTGCGTATTTGTATAGCATGTGTTAACCTGATACTGTAAAATATTATAAATAATTTTGCATAGGAGTTCTTTTTATTAAGAAACTAATCAACCATATCGGTGAAAAACATGTTACAATTAAAAAAAAAATGCTTAGATCTTTGTCCTTTTTATAAACCGTTTATAAATGACAAGTATTCATAAATAGGTAAGAGTAAAGGTTTTGCACAAAGTAGAATGTACAACAGTATCTTTTGACCCGAATTTTAAAATGTTGAGGGAAAAAATGCTCACAGATTCAAGGACCTTCCAAACACTCTTGTACCGAGATTTATATTTAATTTCAAATGTTATTCATTTATTTTCTATACTAATACCTATATTAATACCTACACACGTATTTACAGACACTACCAAGTATGTATTTACACACTGCAAGAAAAAAAATACAAAAATACAGTCCTTGTGTGAAACCCATTTGTTCAAATGCGGCTCGCCCTTAACCAACATTTTTTTTATTACCTAATTCAATTTGTGCTGGCTTCGGATTAAAATGAGTAGTTTATAAAGATGCAATCATCTACGAGACTTAAATGAATGCTCGTAGATAAGTCATAAAAATTCCAGCTACTAAATTGACGGTCCCTACGTACAATCCCCTAAGGGGTAGATACGTGATTTATGTTTTTATGTTTTCATGACCTTCAGGCCACCCTAAACTTTCGTTTAGTTTAATAAAAATAATTCTAAGTTGGCCAATTGAACATTAAAACCACACACAAGATTTCTCTTGTAGAACATTATGTACGCGCTTTGGAATCTTTGAAGCGAAAGCAAAATTTGTCATTTGTAGTTAGGGGATTGTACGTAGAGACCGTCGAAATAAAGTCCATTATAGTCGTTTTTGAGACAGAAGAGAGATGAAGAAGCAATTGCTCTGTAGAGCCCTTTGTAAAAGTGCAGCCCCCGTAGCCAAGTTGCTTTTCTGTTAGCGTTTACGCCAAACGCTACGCACAAAATGTATGGCAGCGACATTTGTGAAGTCATTTGACTTTTCCACAGGTAATGTCACTGCCATACATTTTGTGCGTAGAGACCGTTCCATGTAATTCCCCTAGAAGTTATGTTGGCTGCCCTGAATCTCAATTTATTACAACGTTTTTAACGGTGTTGGAAGTTTTCTTTCAGCACCAATTCACTTTCATCACTTTTTAACGTCCTAAATATTATTATAAAACATAAATCTACAAAAAACACAAAACGATATGACCTAAATAGGAATGACAAGCAGGGGAGCCAACATAACTTCTAGGGGAATTCTTACGTGGAACGGTCTCTAACGTTTGGCGTAAACGCTGAACGAAAAGCAAAAACAACCATTTTAAGCAGCCAACTATAAAACCATATTATTAAAATATCTACTAAGTACACAAAAATATATCGACGTAACATACTCGCTAGCAAAAACCTTCATCTTCTCTCGATGTGTAAAATATAGGGGCTCTAGCTTCAGCTCTAGCTTATATCCGAAGCCGAAGTGATCAAAATACAGTTATTTGAGGGTTAGATAAAAATATCACTATATAACGTTCTGGTATTTTGTATCGTAAAATAGATAAAGGATTTTTGCTGAAAAGGGTTAAGGTAGTGATCGCTGTAATTTATTTACTTGGGTCGTTTTAAAGACTAAAAGCATCGGTTAGTTCAGAAGTAGTATTTTATACAGACCTATAGTTTTTTTAGAGTTTCGTACTTCAAAAGGAGAAAACGGAAGCATTTTTTTTCCTTTTTGTTTGATCACTTTTGTGCGTCTGTTTGTCTGTCAAGACCCTTTTTCTCAGGAACGGGTTAAAGTATCAAGTTGAAATTAATATCAAATACTAAATCTACGGTTCCAATAAAATGCAAGCTTCTAAATCAATACAATAAAAAAATACGGTTATTTAAGTTACATATTTGATACCTAATTGAGCCGAATCGGGCTGTTTAAATAATTTTTTTACTCAATACATTGAACGCCACATACCAGGCGAGCAGACACAATTAGGGTTGCCAACCGTACTCTAAAATAGAGTATTGTACTCTATATCATGTAGGCGTACTCTATAATCTATAACACTAATGGAGTACGCTAAAATACTCTTTTTTACACAATGTTTACTATATTAATGCCAGTCATAATAATATTATGCAAACCCATATTTATCAATTTATCATAACCAAAAAAGTCGAATATTTACTTAATTGTTGGTATCCCCAATTCCCCAAGCCACATTCGGACGTTTCTGAACTCAACCACTAATGTTATTAATGTTATTATGTCAATGTCATGTTACAAGTTTTGAGAAGTGTTTTGAGGGTACGTTAATTTTGACGCAAGAAAAATTCTCGATTCTCCACTGTGTTCTGACACTTGTGACTGTTTTTTGTTGGGAAAACTTTTACTGAGCTACCTACTACAGCATTTACTGAGAGAGTCTTTTCGGTCATGGATGTGAAGTGGCGGAAAGAGAGACACAGAGCTTCATTGAAATTGATTAAGAATGAGCTCTTGATCTTTATAAATTTAGAATAAGAAAGTTTGGAGTCTAATTCTTTTAAAAACCATGTAAAATTGTTATGTGCTGCAAAAAGCACAAAAAATACATTTTTAACCATTTAAAATAAATGATACTCTTTTTTGGAAGTCCGTACTCTATAATTACCTCCTTTGAAATCAGATATACTCTATTTCTTCTTATAAAAGTTGGCAACCCTAGACACAATAGAAAATATTTTTTGTCGGTAATTTGCATAAAAATAAGTAAAATAGTACAATGTGACCCTATTTGTTTTCATATTAGGCCTCGTATGCATTAGGGGACATTATTTTGTCCCGCGACGTGGGTTGGATATCAAATTACGAGACATTATGTTCCCTAACGAACATGGCTTTACTTTCCATTAAACTGACTGTTTCATTGTTCTAATTAATTACAGTTGCAAGCCCAACTGTAGAGCGCGGGGTCCTGGATTCAATCCCTGGGTCAGAAAAAGTGTTAGGAAAGGTTAATGGCAGTAGCCTATGTGTTATTCTGATGTATAAGCTATATAATTATATTACTGTAAAGTTTGATCAAAATTCGTTCATTAGTTTTTGCGTAAAAGAGTGACAAACATGCTTACATCCATCCATACATCCTCACTAACTTTCGCGTTTATAATATTAGTAGGATTTTCTATTTGATGCACGAACATTTAATTCTTAACAAATCATGTTTTGCTTGGTATGGATCTGTTTATAATATCTTTTGAAATTGATGCGCTATTCCAGGGTGTACTTTCGTTGGCCTGACTCTACTTACCTGCCTAGCCCTTTAGGCCTTAGGGAATATAGGCGTGATGTTAAATTATAGATAAAAAAAACATGTGCAGCCGGGAAACCTCTGGAAACGAAGTTCCAATAGTGTAATATTTTTACACGATATAATTACGCGTATTATTTTTCAATCCGGCGACGCGACCTGAGGATCTGAGCTCTGACGTCTCGACGGGTACTGGTCGGAGACGATTGGCGGAGGGGACGTGAAGCTTTTTCGATTACGTTACGATTTATCCCATTCGTTTCATCTACTACCGCAAGCCGCGTTAAGGAACTTTGTTCCAAAAAACAAGGAACGATTAAAGCTTGTCCTCCTCAAAGAGGAGAAACTATAGTAAACTACGCACGATTCTCACACATGTTGGATGTCTCACATAAATACATAATTATATTCACCTAATTCTGCCATTGCCGTGTGAAACGTCTACAGGACGTGATAGGACGTGATGCAATCCACCTGTTAGGATTCCACATTCATGCATCTATTCATACATGCACGCCGTGAATGCTGAAATACACGACTTGCTATTTTAAAGAACAGTGTATTGGTTCTTCGGAGTACGTATTATAGCTATCTTTTGTTTTTAAGAAAATTTGAAAGATAATTAATTAATTATAGGTACCCCCAGTTTCTGTAAGTCAGTTTGTCTATATTCTGTACCGACACGCGATATCATCCACGTGATTTCACCGCGTGAACTGCCAATTTGTTTTCGAACGTTTGAGAGAATCTCACCGTGAGATTCTCTCGATTTATCTACCAGTTAAATTAGAAAATGGATCAGAATTCCAAGTATCTGCCAAATAAGTTAAACGGAACTTCTCCAGAGGTTTTATTAATAGTAAAAAAAAATTACAATCAAATCAAAATTTCATCAGAAAAAATCTGCATCATCCGACTCCTATTTCCTGTTTTTACAGTTTAACATTCAGTTCGAATAAAACACCAACCTACATTTTTAAAATATTTCTTCTACCAAAAAATCGTAAAAACGCAGTTAGAACGAAAAAATATAGCGAAATAAAAACGCGCGAACCCAGTGACCGTTGCCAATATACTTTTTAATTGGCGTATTTTTAAACTTGGAACATGCGACTGCCATAATGAAAAATGTTTTTAAAAAGTTTGAAAGAGTTCCATAAACGGTTGGCTGAAGTTCGATTGGGTATTGAATTTAATTTTAATCCGTATTTTATTTGCTGTGCAAAAAAGAATTTAACAACTTGGAGATTTTTAAAGCGCTGTGTTTTAAGGTACAGTCGGCAAAATACATAAGTATTCAGGCAGCTAACATAAACTAATGAATCTAATGATCAAACCATGATGTGCGCGTGCTGAGTAGTCAAATCTTTGACATCCCGTCGTCTATTAATTAAAAAGTTATGACGCAAGCAACTGCAGTGAATATTTTTCTGTATAGTTCATATTTATATCTATTCTACATAACAAACTCTTGTTTTTACTGTACAAAAAAAAGACAAATTGAGTACCCAAAAAGTCGCCTCACTCTTGATTAGGTATTTTTAAAACAAGCATGCTTGCTAATATCTACCTGACATCAATTTAAAATTCACCATGAATTAAAACTGGATTCTCATAAAAAAAAACGTTAAAATTTAAAATTGGAATAGTGCCCAATAGCTGGCGATGGAGCTATATGGTACAATTTAAACTAAAAACCGCATTACATACATACCAGAAACTAGTTGACGGGTTAATCTAACTTAGAACAACACGGGAGCTGCACTGTTTCCGCAATATTAAGTTAATATTACTGCAATATACGTAAATGGGGTAGTTACGGAGTTTTAACTAGATATAATAAAACCAGGTGCGGTGAAAATCCGCTTAAAGTACTTTAAAGAGTAGTTATAAAGCTTGTCATAAACCCTAAGTACACCTGACACCATTTTATGTGATACGGTGGTGACGAAAATTATATTAATTAAAACTAGTTGTTTAACGACTATTCATAATATATGCGCGAATGTCTCGTGAGCCAACTCCAGCGTGCCTGTCAATTCTGTACCGACTTGCGATATCACCGCGAGAACTGCCAATTTGTTTGCGAACGTTCGAGGGAGAATGTCACGGTGAGATTCTCCCGAGACAGATGGTCAAGTTAAATCATCACATAATGTGGACTGTAATAAGGTGAAAACTATTATATCCGCACCTCAGCTCAACATTGCCTAGCATAATTTTTTTTTTTTAAATAATCACACCGTACCGGTCCCCCGCACAAAAGGGGGAAATCTTCAATGCTCAAAGACAGTGCTATGCCTATTTACCTAAAACATAATGCTTTTATAGTAGTTTTTTTAATAGTTTAGCTAAATAAAACTAGAAGGTACCATACCTCGTCGTCGAACGCGTCGGGGTCGGCCATCTTGTGTTAACTGTCACTCACTACGTCACTGATGCACTGCGCACACGCACGGGACTCACGTCACATAGAACGGATCATTGTATTCACACCACACTTAAGTTCCTGTAACAAAGAAAAGGTTATGTTAGGAAGGATCTAGGATAACTATCATATCAGTATAGGGTAGCTGTAGTCCACTTCTGGACTATGTATGTGACCTTAGTAACCAGAAGGCGGCTTCCCAATGACCCACACCGTGACATGTAGTTGTAAAAAAATGCTTAGATTTAAATTGATAATAATATAAGTATTATCTGCTAAGTATACCTAATAATAATAGTATTTGCTCTTTTCATTAATATTTATTCTTAGTTTTTAACAATCATGCGCGTTTTTAACAACCGCGTCCTGTCACGTGTCCCGGGCAGTGTGTACGATACACACTCTATAATAAAAAAGAAACACTTTTGTGTATTTTTTATTATTGATTAATTATTATCTAACATTCAGGAAGGTTTAATTAGTGGCTCGTATTTAATCTTTTGTTGAACATTTTTTTATACCCGTAATTAATCATAAAAATGTCTTTTCTTAAAAAACAGATATATTTTTCTTGTAAAAAGCAAAAGTTACATTTTTACTTGGTAATCCGATTTTCAAATCTAAAATGAATTTGTAAAAGATGAAGAAATTAATGAAGGGTTTAAATGATATCAAAGGGAAGGAAGTTGTCAGTCTAAGTGGCCGTTTTTCTTATAATTTGCCGGTACCATTTAGTGGGAGGTAGATAAAATGGCGCCTAATTTGTTGCAAGCTTTTATTTTTCAGTAATATTTTATTCTAAATTGCTGCAACAAAAAGATGATAACTTTTCATTTTAATAGAAGGAAATGCAATTAAAGAAAAAAGAACTGGCAGATATTTTCAGACAATCTACATAATATTGATAAAACAGTGCCTTTCAGTATTAAAGTAATATATCTTTTTTTTTTAATGCTCCTACTCTGCTTACGACCTAACGCGCAAATTAACGTATTAATAATGTCTCTAAATATATATGGCCAATACTTTAACACGCTAATTACAAATGACATTACAATTAACATTAGAGATTAGGCGATAACTGTACGAACTACAATAATGTAGCTACCCGTTTAACATATTTTTTAACTCCTTAATTAATTTGTTTTTGTCCTTTTTCAGGATGATCAATTGATTTCATCTCTACAAACACCGATTAAACGGCTATATTATTTATATTTCATTTTGGAAATCGCCCACTGTCATTTCCTAACTTGATGCTGGCAAAATCATCGTCAAACAACGATGGAGCTATAACTAGAAGAATATAATAGAAGGCGCATTTTGACACAGTCGTTAACAATAACAATAACGGAGGTGGAGCGGAGCATAACACAAATAACATCACACTAATTTAAGACAAAGGTATATTTATACTTGATTATGTGCAGTCATTAGCCTACTTAAAACAAAAAATACTGCATCCATACTCCTTTCATAATTACAGTTTACGACACAAATAAAACGCCTTTACCCAGACCACAACTTAAAAACCTAAAATAAAGCAGGACAAAATTAATTTAAGAGTTTGCACAAAGCTGGGGATTATATACAGTGAAATTTAATTAAAAATACTTAAGAATACCCATCGTTATGTACGACAGTTGTGGCCCTTGTAAAACGGGTTTGTACTAAGGGTGCTACAATTAATTTGGCCGACTGTACTTTTTGTTTATCTTGTACTTTTGTCATGTAAATTGTGGACTAGGCTAATTTTGTGTCACGATTTAAATGCGACGTTTGTGAAAAGGTAGAACTCGGTCATAAAGGCAATTACAGACACGAGTCGCCATATTGACAGGCGTATTTTTTTTCTAATATGTACTTTTAGTTACGGTACCTATAGTACCGGCACGAGTCGTGAGAACAGATCACGCATGTGTACATTTTCGGCCCAATAGACAGTCGAAAATATACAATAGAGAATATATAGCATCGACTGACGAACCAATCGCGTGCAGCCTCGGCGGCACCCCCCGCCTTCTTCATTCTGCCAAAGAGACCGAAAAATCAACTAATGCGCAGGTAAAGTTTGTGCTCAAGACTCGTGCCGGCAGTTATACCTGTTGGTAGTACTTCTACATTCAAACATTTAAGAAAGAGCTCTACTGTGGCCTTAAATTTGCTTCCACTTTCCTTGAGAGAACCGCCAAACAGTGGCATACCTATTACCCTGTCGGAGATAGTTAATGACAACCTAGTAAATACGTTATTATTTGCCTGTTCAATTTGCCCGACATCCGCAATCAAGTTTATCGCGACCGAACGGCTAACACAGTCCTAAATTGGCCCTACAGTGACAGCAAACACTTCAATACATGACACATATACCTAGATATAGTAACCACTGGACGAGGGTGCTCAAAGAAAAGGCATACAATTCAGATCGACTAACTAATAAGGAGCGTGCGTTGTGCGCGCACCCAAAGCGCTGCGTTTCGAGCGCTCTATAAAATTGTAGGAATTTCTATTCAACGGATTATATCAAGCGCTGCCGTCCGACGAGCGCGCATCATACCAGACCTACATAGATATTCACAACCATTCGACAAGCTTCCGTGTCGAAATGACACTTGTTCGTTTATCTGCTTTCTGAACCGATAGACTCTGGAGTCACAAGTGTCATTTCCGACACGGAAGCTTGTCGAATGGTTGTGAATACCTATGCTGGTGCACTCCGCACTTTTGGTAAAGATCGAGCTACGAGTATTTTGGCGGGCCTTCCTGGGGTGACTATTCACTGGGTTTACGACTCGTCAGAAGAGATAGAACTACGTAGTGAACGTGTTAAGGGGGCTATTACATTTTACACCTGTCTCGCTCGCACAAAACCATATTTTTTTAAAAATGTTAAATGAAAAGATGTATAATAATGTAATGTAATAATGTTTTAGATAACAATATTAATTTAACGCGTAAATAATAAAAACACATTTCTACTGTGTCATCTAATCAATTTAGGAGCAGTTATACTATCTATATCTATCTATAACTGCTCCTAAATTGATTAGATGACACAGTAGAAATGTGTTCTTATTATTTACGCGTTAAATTAATATTGTCGAGTATTATCGAGCAAGACAGGTAACAAAATATAAAAGCCCTCTTAAAGGCGATAACGACCATGTTTCGCTTCCCGTTTTTACACACATCACTGAAGCAATAACAACTGCCCATCAATCAATTGATTGGTGACGTAATTGCAAATTACCAGATCAACCTTTATCAACCAGCTGTACTGATTGTAACGTTCAAATTGGCTGCTGGAAATTATTGGGTGGCTGGTGTTAATTGGTTTGAGCACAGCTAGTACGATATAATTACGCCTGGATTTAAGAATGTGCTTAACTTAGAGACGCCTCTTAACTTTAATCATTGATTAAATATACCATTGTCCTTGTCATTTGTAATATGACAATGAATAGAGATGACAATTGACATAAGAGCTGTTTAATTTAATCATCGTCTATAAGTAAGGGGGTAGTAAGTCTTCTGTTGCTCAAGCATTAAACGTAAAGCCTGCAATACATGTTGGCCGAGCGTTGTCGAGTGAAGGCCAATACCAACATGTAGACGGTATATTTTCCTTGTCTTGCTATCGCTCGGTGTCACTTGCCTAGTTGATTGAGTATAGACAAGCGCCAACGTGTATAAACCTCATTTGACGTAGCTTGCCACAATTGGCAGTCGCTCGCGATCACTTGCCTTACTTCGGAGCGGTGTCGGTTTTTCTGCACAAATCAAAGGCGCTCGCGCGCGCTCGTACAATAGTGTTCACATGTTTGTCCGCGCGCTATTATGCGCTTGACGTCAAACTTGCCGAACGTCTAGACAGTAGCGCTTGCCTTGTGTCAATTTGTCTAGGCTCGCGTTGGTCTAAGCTCGGCCAACATGTATTGCAGGCTTAACATTAACCGTTCACTCACCGCGTTAGTAATCCGGCGAGAGATAAGAGGAGTGTACTCCTCTGATAATGGTCTGAGCAACATTTGTTCTAGAAAAAACAGTGATTTAAATGTGAAAATGAAATGTGAATGTGAAATGTGAATGATGTATTTAAACATAAACGGTCCGGAAAATTTATCTTCACACGTGGTTGAAGCTGCGCAAGAAAAAGCTAACTGAAGCAACAGTTGCTATGTTGAAGCTTGAAGTATCACTTTGAATTCAAGTGTCACTTGGCCATCAATGAAAAATGGAAGACTATGGGCAGATTGTCTAGGTCTAGACATGCTTTGGACACACGCTTCGATGAACAATTTGCATAATATTGTCTACAAACCGGAAAATCATCATCATTTACATCCGACCTGATGCTTCTGCATCAGGTCGGATGTACACATCCGCCTTTTCCGCCGGTTCCGTTTCTCTTTCGAACCTCTGACTTTGGTTTTCCTATCTCTTTCCACTAAGGAAATACTTAGGTTAAAAAGTCAGAAGGCTGAAGACTTTCCCAGACAAAAGTTAATTTTATTTTTGCTGTCCTGATACCTTATGTACCTATCGTAGATATGAGACCTAATGCATCTAATGTCGATATTAAGAAATAGACTACAATAAGAAAGTGATTCTATCTGATCGCCAATAATGGCCTGAAGACAGCTATAACATAGGTAAAAATATTATAAACATACCTAATTATAACTGTTGTACAAGCATAATTAATAATATTATGTAATACCCCTAATATTACCTAATTTATTTTCTTGCACAATGATCACCCCGTACAAACTTACTAAGACTTCATAATAATAGGTAGGTAGGTATATTCCACTGTTCAAAAAAATTGGATAAATCGCATGTGGACAGGAAGTTCGGAACGATTCATCACGTTGTGACAGGCTTTCAGTACAAGCAACGCGGCAATTCCTCACGGTCAACTAGTAAACTGCAATTTCCTAACGTTTCTGATATCCTGGTAGCAAACTGCTCAAAGTTTTTGATAAATGTTTGCCATTAATTGATGACATTAGGGATAAATGTAGGATAAACAAGTCAGGAATATTTAACTACTATTTATATATGGATAACCTGTAAAAGGCGTTCTAAACTGTTGGTTTATCCGCTCAACTCAACGCAATTTATCGTGACCAAGTCTAGTGGATGTCTTAGATTTTCGCGATCACTACACACTTTGCAGCTTCAGGAAAAATCATACGCGATGTAAGCCGTTTAAACTTGTTTATGTCCATTGGAATCGACCAAATATTGGTTGTTTCAACTGGCTTCTACACGATAAATTGTATCATCAACTCAATCAAGGTTTAAGCTTTTTTAAGCTGTTGATGCAACCGTGTAGGACGCCTTTAAATAATACATACCTACATTGGCTAACTTGAAACCAACACAACTTCACGTGCACAGAGGAAGTTTAGAGCTATTCATCACGCACTTGACTGGATGACAGGCATTCAATACAAGCACCGAGGCCATTCCTCACAGTCAACAGAACATTTAGCTACTCTACTACGCTTCTGATATCCTGGTACCAAGTAGCTCAGGTAAACCAGGATTTGATTTTTTTCCGCTTCGAAAGCTGCATCTTTGCTACGCCAAATTAAAATCACTTCTAGTACCTATTTGGGTTATTATTAATAGCTAACTATATCTACGATAAATCCAAAATAGGCGCAGGAAGATCACGCACTTTTGACGGATTGACAGATCATTATACAATAATAACAATCTCCCATAACGACAGCACGACGACGGCGACGCGACGTACCTACTATTCACTTCTGGTATGCTGGTACGACGCTTGGATAGTTACCAGAGGATTAGAAGCTTATAGAAGTGAATTGTACCTGTCTTCCTATCACATCTAAATACATTTATTTATATATATATCATCATCATATATAACATACATCATTGTGTGCCATTGTTATCTAAAATCAGTTGTAAGAGGAATACAGTAAACTTAGGTACTACTAACTAGAACTTCATGTTTAGAGGAAGTTTAGAGCGATGAATCATACGGGTTGACAGGCTTTCAATACGAGGACCGCGGCAGTTTCACACACGTGATAGTATCCTTCGCGGAGCGCAGAAACTTTTTGTACTATTATGTACATTTTTGTGAACTTTAAACATGTAAAAGCCACGTTTCAGCATATCCTATTGTTATTAAATAAGAGATTTAAAAAAAACAACTGACACTGGCAGGACTTTTATTTATTCATGTGCCTCTGCCGTGTCGTGGCGTCGTCGTCGCTCCAACTAAATTTTTTGTAACTTCTCAAAATTTTTGTAGTCTCTGTGGCCCTAGTAAATCTGCTTCATTTTTTATTGTCTTCGGACTATTGAGAACACCACAAACTCATGATAGATAGATAGTATTATACACGGCAAAAGATGTCATAATGCGTCACGTTACCACGGACTCACCCTAAGCGGCCCACTACTTTGTCTTGCATTTTCTGCTGACATTAAACTACTATCCAAGGGCTCATTCACACGACGACGATTCGATTTTTTTTGACAAATCGTCTTTTTTCACGATTCGTTTTTTTAACGGTAGCCATGCTTTTTAAATGCCCGTGTTATCACGCATCACGAATCGTAAAAAATGACGGACACGTCTCAAATCACGTATCGTCTTTTATATACACAAATCGTAATTTTTGTGACGGATCGTGTTCAGTAATTCATCCAAGACTGAACTCTGAATCACGAAACCAATGTGAACATGAATTCGGATATTTTGCCGAATCATGATAAAACACGATTTCATAATTATGCAATGTGAACGTCTATCCGTCATGACGTATTGTGTTTTTTGACGAATCGTCAATGACGGAACCCGTGTGCATGAGCCGTAATATTCCTCTTCAACTACACAAAGCTGTCCCAAAGTCTGTGTTGATAACTTCTCTCCGATATTCCTTTCTTTCAACCCTCAAAGCGTAAAATCAATTCAATTCCCGACTATCTCGATATAAGATACCATCGACGAACACGGATGCTAGTTGGAAAACTATTAGCTCGCGGGAAACTTGCCGGATAATACCAAGTTTAACTACATCTCTTATCGACTGTATTATCTAAGTCATAGAGCTCTATTTAGCTTGCATTATGTGTAGAAAATTACGTGACAAGTTTATAAAATAATATCGGTTCAGTCTTTTTAGCGCGCTTTCGAAGTCAACTCGGTGTTATTTTATGAATATTAAAGAATGTAAAACTGCAATGGAGTGGAATTCGTTGCAGTCGTTCGTGTTTTCAAGAGTTTAAGAAGACTTTTAGGTAAAAGGATACTTATTGATTTTATCCAGAGCAAGTGCAAGAGCAAGACTTCGAACTCATATCCAATTACAAGTAATACCACTTATTATGACCTCTATAGCCCAATCGAATCAAGAAAAAGTCATTGAAACTAAGTTTCTTAATCCACTATTAGGTACATCTAGGGCTGCCATCCGTCCGGGGTTTCCCGGATTTATCCTAATTTAGAGGGCGTCCGGGGAGCGTCCGGTAGAGGTTTCAAAAAGTGTCCTGGGATAACAGCACACTTTGTGTCAGGGGAATCCTGATTGATGATTTTTTTTTTTCGGGGGCTTCCGGGAAAAATAGTCGATTTCACCCAAATGTCCGGGGTTTTCAAAGCTTTTGTCCGGCGTCAGAAGTTTATTCTATTGAAAAAAAAAAGCCCTCCGAGAGGATCACCAGGTGACATCTTTCAACGGATCTTCAAGCAGCCTGCCTATTCTGTACCGACACGCCGCGTGATATACAAACAAACTATATATATAGTTTTGTTGGACTTTATATTATTTTATAGACCTTAATATGTACCTTTATAATAAATAAATAAATAAATAATAAATATCACCGCGAGATCTGTTAATTTGTTTGCGAATGTTCGAGGGAGAATGTCACGGTGAGATTCTCCCTCGAACGTTCGCAAACAAATTGGCAGTTCTCACGGTGATATCACCCGGCATGTCAGTACAGAATGGGCAGACAGATCACCGGGCAGACCAACTGTTGAAATGAATTCCATCGAAGTTAAGGTCTTGTCTTTCGCTGTAATGTCTCTCGAAGTTCAGTCGTCGAAAATCCTAATGTTGGGAACAGAATATTATTTTTTAAAATAAAACAAGAAGAAAGTTTACTTCTCACATGATATAAAATTGAACATAATCGTAAACAGCGCAGAAAGTTGCGAACTCTTAGAAATAACTTTAACTGGAACAAAAAGTTCTGCGGAAACATCTGTTGCAGTCTGTGTGTATTTTCCTTTATCTAAGTACATATAAATGAAAGCACATTACATAAAAATATGTTAGTACGGCAAGAATCATAAGTTGAAGAACATTTTCTTTATTTAGGAATTAATCTTGAGAAAAATATCTAACTTTATGTAGGCATGTTTAAGGTACAATTCCAACGCTGGCAACAGTGACCTACCACAGTGACAGGCAGCAGCACAGAACAAATGTACTGGAGGTGACTGGCGACAGTGTCACCGCGCTCAGAATGAAAATGATACAATCATACAATCTCATAGAAAATGTAGGTATAGGAACCACTAGTGTCGCTTGCAGTCGGCGACGGTCGCTGGTGACGGAATTGTACCTTTAGGTTGCAACATAGACGACAAACTTGTGCGATTGACTCCGAAGCGCTCGAACAGTCTATGAAATTCACTTCACAAACTGTCTGGACGCTGTTGGCTTGATCGTACAAAAATTCTGGCGTTTGCGTTGTCCCTATTATGTACAAGTGGCATTTAGTTGAATATTCACTTTAAACACAAACCGCCTATGGACATCTGCAGTACCAAAGGCATAGCAATAAGGCATCCCAGATGCGTTTTTCAAACTAGAGACAAAGTTTAAATGTCTTTAATTACGCCGACATCCCTCATAAACCGGTTTTGAAACTCAGGTAATAAACACAGTCCAATCTAAGAATCAAACGCAGAATTTGAGCACCAGCTGCGTGCGTTCACGATCATTAAAACGATCATATAAACTAATATCCCATTAACATTCGTTGCGGTAATAAACAAGCCCTCGCGTCCCGATTTGGAACGCACAATTGTTCCGAATCGGGATTCGAGCCCGGAACTCCGCGTTCATAAGCTTGGCTCACAGCCAATATGTCATTTGGGCCCTCTCACTAGTCAATCGACAAGATCAAAGACAATATGTTTTTGATGTCTTACACCACACAGAGGATTGCGAACAAACAAACCGTTTGCAACATTTTAACAGAACCGGTTTATGCTATAAGTAGAAGATAAATAAAATAGTACAATTGACTAAAAGCTTTATTTATACATAGGACATCTAGCTATAGTAACTAAGTTAAAACAAGACAAGGAAGGTATTTCTGGTATAATAATTTTGAATAGCAAAAAGCATAAAAAGAATTGCAAAATCTTACTCTGCTGTCACGTGTCATACATACATCACTTCTAGGTACCTACCTCGAATCCCCTCCCAATCCCTTCAAAGAAGTCGGGTCTCAAGGTTTAAAAGTTTCCGCACCGAAAACTGAAATAGTAGATTGTTATACAAGGGTGGAAAGAAATCAATTCCCATACGAGGTATTTAGACGCACGAGCGAAGCGAGGGCGGCTATAGTCCGAGTGGGAATTGATGACTTTCACCCGTGTTAAACACTCTACTTTTCATTTCAAATATAAGGAAAGTAAAAAATAGTAGTTTTCTTTAACGGAATTGGGGGTCGACATTTCGCTTGAACTCATTTTTAATCAAATAATTTCGGTACAGAGTTAGTATCCCGCCAAATTATACATAAATAGTCTTTTTTAATTTAAATTTCAAATATGGAACACACCGCCCGCGTCACCGCCGCGGGCCATCCCACTTTAATAGGTATTTTTTTTAATTCACATTGGCCGTATACACTCACAAGACCGCAGCATTTTTTTTTAATCGATATTTTTCTTAATTATGTAAAAAAAATTATAGCCGACTAAATAACCAATTTTAGTTCTATTTTTAAAATTCATTCCCGCCCTAGGGCGGGAAGCAATTACTATGAGTAAACAACAAACACTACTTTCCGAGTATGAGAAATGAAAAGTATTTTTCATTTCTCATACTCGGAAAGTAGTGTTTGTTTGATCAGAGCAGCGGGTCGAAAACGATGCTTCCCTCCCTTGGGCGGGAAAGACTCATAGTAATTGCTTCCCTCCCTAGGGCGGGAATGAATTTTAAAAATAGAACTAAAATTGGTTATTTAGTCGGCTATAATTTTTTTTACATAATTAAGAAAAATATCGATTAAAAAAAAAATGCTGCGGTCTTGTGAGTGTATACGGCCAATGTGAATTAAAAAAAATACCTATTAAAGTGGGATGGCCCGCGGCGGTGACGCGGGCGGTGTGTTCCATATTTGAAATTTAAATTAAAAAAGACTATTTATGTATAATTTGGCGGGATACTAACTCTGTACCGAAATTATTTGATTAAAAATGAGTTCAAGCGAAATGTCGACCCCCAATTCCGTTAAAGAAAACTACTATTTTTTACTTTCCTTATATTTGAAATGAAAAGTAGAGTGTTTAACACGGGTGAAAGTCATCAATTCCCACTCGGACTATAGCCGCCCTCGCTTCGCTCGTGCGTCTAAATACCTCGTATGGGAATTGATTTCTTTCCACCCTTGTATAACAATCTACTATTTCATTTCTCATACTCGGAAAGTAGTGTTTGTTTGATCAGAGCAGCGGGTCGAAAACGATGCTTCCCTCCCTTGGGCGGGAAAGACTCATAGTAATTGCTTCCCTCCCTAGGGCGGGAATGAATTTTAAAAATAGAACTAAAATTGGTTATTTAGTCGGCTATAATTTTTTTTACATAATTAAGAAAAATATCGATTAAAAAAAAAATGCTGCGGTCTTGTGAGTGTATACGGCCAATGTGAATTAAAAAAAATACCTATTAAAGTGGGATGGCCCGCGGCGGTGACGCGGGCGGTGTGTTCCATATTTGAAATTTAAATTAAAAAAGACTATTTATGTATAATTTGACGGGATACTAACTCTGTACCGAAATTATTTGATTAAAAATGAGTTCAAGCGATTCTGTAATGTCGACCCCCAATTCCGTTAAAGAAAACTACTATTTTTTACTTTCCTTATATTTGAAATGAAAAGTAGAGTGTTTAACACGGGTGAAAGTCATCAATTCCCACTCGGACTATAGCCGCCCTCGCTTCGCTCGTGCGTCTAAATACCTCGTATGGGAATTGATTTCTTTCCACCCTTGTATAACAATCTACTATTTCGTACCTACTCGAATTTTCCTATAGAAAAAAAAAAGGTAGGAAAGCTTAAAAAATCAGACAAAAGCCTAACCTTGGTACCAGGCTAGCATACCATCAAAGAGTTCAAGAACATTATATTGAACAGGTACAAAGCGTCCTTCACAATACACGAACTAGACAAAAGACAGTTGCGAAATGAATTTCCCTCATCACGGACGCCGCAGTTTGGCGCTACAAACTTGGTGCTCGATCACAATGGACCTGAACTTCTGCTGCCCTCATTATACGAACGACATTGTTCGAGACTTCGGAACACCGAGGACTGGCCATACCTACTAAGTTGTTCACAAGTTTGGCGATGCGTAAACAATTAAAAAGTTTGTTCATAAGACGAGACATTTGGTCGGCAGGTAACGTACGAGCGAGGAAGACGTGAATATTTGCACAGAAAAGGCCGCGTGCTTTTTACATTTTCTGTAAATGCTTAGAGAAATATAATATTACTAATGTGCATTCATCAAAAGAAATAACAAGATTCAAAGGCGTTTCCTAGAATGCCCTTATATTGCACAGCTTCTACCCGTATCGTGCTATCGAAATACTCGAACTACCCGACATTCTCACTGAGCAATTACGTCACTACTTCGACTAGGAACTTGTCAACTATGTTCTAATGAAGACGCGTTAGTTATATGGGGCGTGAGTCGTAAATGCAAGGGTACGCAACATTAGGCTGTTGTTTAGCGATTACGCTGAGCGTAATTTTCGTTGAACAGATTGTTTCGACACGATTAACCAAAATGGAAACTTTTTTTTTATGGTGTTTGGTGAAATATTTAATATTTGCAACTCCCAATCACCGTGCTTAGTAAGAAAATAGAAAAACCTACGGTATTACCAACCAGGACCTTATAATCACTAGAGCAGATAGGCAATGATTTGCTGAAATTGTATGATTATAAATTGAAAGATGAATGATGAGCTCAAATAATTAATGGTAACTAATCCATCACGATCTTCGTCAAAACGAGGCTATACAATACTTTTTAATAAAAATCCAGGCTTTTCTTCGTATAACCTTGGTCGCTTTTATAATGAATGAACGATGTTGGCACGGCGTGATTTATCGACGCGCAGACACCGGGAATATGTCCTTACGAAGCATCATGAAACTACCCACCGCCTATGTTTGCCTAGTACAAACTTACAAAGTAATCGGATTTGATTACGTTAATAATATCGTTTTACCGCATTGACACGAATTCGGTGGTAAGGTCACCGACAGGAGTAGATGAACAAAACACAACATTAATAGACAATTAAAAAAAAATTGTTAAAATGATTTAACATTATAGCAAAGTAACCACGCAAAAAGTACTAAACGGATTTTGATATGGTTCTGACCTGAGGTTCTGACAGTTTGTTAGCGTGGGGTCCAACTTAAAATATAAGCTACATTTCATCTAATTCCAGTAGCATGAATCAGAGATACAGCTTGACCTCTTCATAGTACTAGTGACCCTACACTAAGGAGGTCAATTAAAATAGTCATTTATTGTAGTAAAAAGTCTAATACCTACCTACCGCATAAAATTGTACCTACCGCACTGTCTAAAATCATATTCCTACACAACGTTTACACGACTGCAGCCCAGCCAACGTATTAGTAAACAACCGGCTCAAAATAGTTTACCATCTATCAATCGGTCCATTGTAAATCGCATTGTCAAAACAATCGACATCGTTCTCCCACTTAATCCATTAAACAGTAGTTTGGCATCACAAACGACTGCGATAATCGAATGGGAACGAAGAACTACGAAGTGTTCTTAGTTCACTCGACCCATTCATTTTATGGGCATCTAAGTCTTATCTGTGGGTAAGTTCTTAGCGACTTCTGTGTCAGTGTGTGTGTGGTAGTGTTGTCATATTATCGGCAGTTTCATATCGATAGCTTTTTCGCAATACAATCGATATCGATTGTATTGCTCTCTTATCGATATCATTAATCGATATCGTTACTTTTCAAGGTATCAATAATATTGATTCTATCGATAGTATTGATAGTACCGATAGCATCGAACTATCGATATAACAATCGATATTCCTTCTTCTTAATCACACTAATATTATAAATGCGAAAGTTTGTGAGTATGTGTGTGTATGTTTGTTACTTCTTCACGCTGAAATGGCTGGACGGATTTGGATGAAATTTGGCACACAGATAGATTATAGTATGAAATAACACATAGGCTACCTTTTATCCTAAAAAACGCAGCCGAAGCTGCGGGCGGAAGCTAGTATACGACATAATTTTTAATTGGTGTAGAACCATGAGCTTTAAATGTACTAGGAATAGAAGTCACGTTGCAATGTCCCATCACACGTGCTACAAAAAGTGCCGGCTTCCGGTGTCGAATATACTAGTAGGTCGAAGAATGGCCGGCGACAATAGTCCAAACGTTACCATTCTGTTTATATCATTATTTTAACTGAAATATATCAACTTGTACTGGCCTCCGTACAATCATCGGCATCCTGTAGGTACATGTCAAAGGTAGACCTTACTTTCAAGTAATAGATGGCTTTGTACCTCACTCAACAATCTATCCCGTCAATATTCATCTAGCCTTTGCAAATCTTTTACCAATGAAAAACAAATCAATCTTTGTTTCTCAATGTGATTTATTCTCAATTTAGATGTGAAATACTAAAGATATCCAGGCTCTTTGGCTAAGACTTATGGCAACATCTACGTTTATCAGATACCAGACTATTCGTTATGCTTGCTCTCATGGGCGTAGCCAGCCATGGGCTCAGGGTGGGGCAGCAGTCTCAAATAATATGTAACTAGCAAACTATACCCGCAGTTTGATCGCATTTTTAGGGTTCCGTACAGGGTGGGGCAAGCGCCTCACCCTGCCCCACCGTGGATACTCCCATGCTTGCTCTATGAATAATACAAATTTCTCAGGAGGTTCTCATTGGGCAGCTGGATGAAGACATCAATGCATAAAGCATTCATAATCGATGCATAAATCGAAACAAACGTCTTGCTGCTATTGGTTATTATGAACCTATTTGATGTGTAAACGCACCTAAGGGAAGCACACTGTAAAAAATACCTGCGCACAATCCTGCATAGTGAAATCGCGCCTTTAGATAAAATTAGCTATTTTCCTTGGTAGCAAAACCGTCTTTGTGTTTAATTCCGCTAACACACCCACCTCATAACCCTACCAAAGGCTAATTAAATTTTAATATCCAACACGAGTGTGTTAATCCACCGCCGTGCAAGTTAATAGCCTACCAGTCCCGTACTTAGTGGCCGGAATTGGGTGCACTTATCTTGGCAGCAAGCGTACCAAGTTTTAAACTGCGCCCAAGTTCGTTGGTTAACCATTATCAGGTAGCAACTTATTCTTTAAAGACATGGCAGGGAAAAGATACCTATGTACCTATTGACTGATTTTTTTTATCGTTATAAACATTTTGTAATGTTACGGTGATATCACGGACAGCTAGACAAGCACTAGGCTACTTTTCATCAATTTTCACGCAAACGAAATAAATAATAATAAATACTGACCACAAACGCCTTGTCAAATTATTCACAAGGGAAACGCCGCAAAATCCACTTTTATTTCAGTTTTCACTCGAATAGACTCAAGAAAATGAGCGCGAAAATAATGATATTAGAATAAACTATAGGGCCACCGCACTATGAATCAGCATTGTTTCCGCGTGAAAAGAGATCTTCCTTCCCCTCTCACTTTCCCTCATACAGAGAGGAGACCTGTGTCCCAGCAATTGGAACATTATAGGCCAGCCACACTCAAGTGTGCTCCGCGGTGCCCTAGGGATCCGCAAGACATCTGCCAGGGCTCCGCCTAGCAAGAAAATAACCGAAAGTGACATAATATATATGGATACAAACATAACAACACTACGACTAAAAACTAAAGAACCTAATAGATATTATGTACGGGTACAATAAATAAAGTGTTTAGTTCCTTTTTTTGTATTATTTTTGTTAATAAAACCAGCCTGTTTATTTTAGAGTGCCGTAAAATATTCAGTGAAAGGGTTCCGTCGCCAAAAAAGTTTGAGAACCGCTGTTATAGGCTGATTATGCTATGCTTTAAACATGGGTACACCTCTGTCTACTTTTTCGGGGAATATAGACGTAATGTTTGAAAAGCTCCATAGACATCTATCAAATTACCAGCAGCATTCGAACTCCGATCGATTCAAACAAAGCCTCAGAACAATGGCACCTTACAATCTGCAGCTATTGTTTCCAACACCGATTGAATATCATTCATTGGAATCAATTTTAATTGCTTTACAAAGGCATGTTTATCTTTAATTAAAGTTATGTATTCGTTTGTTGTTATAGAACTAATTAGCATCGCTGCACACGGGCGAAACGCGACAGCCACAAAACGCCGCCACCGCCAACACAATAGGGTCGGCGCAAACGGGCCACCGACCACATCCATCGGAGACTGTCGCGCGCTACCGCCACATTTGTAATCCGGGCCGCATACCAGAAATACACTTGTATTACGATAATTTTGGCGCCACGTTTGATACGCCGTGTAATATCTGCGCGCAAGCACGCACACCAAGGAAATATTTGTAGCGAGTGCAGTTTGTGCGTGTGTGCGGCCATGTTTGGACTAACCGAATGACTTTTTTTCGATTGGTTTTGTATTTTTGGCAAAAGTAAAAGAAATTCACTGTCAATCTTTTAATCATTAAAATAAACCATTTTCACTTGAATCAAATGAAAAACTTCATACTTTTCTTAAAGTCGTATTTAATCATTGATAAACAAAAAGCAATCTGATATTGTAATGCGAGAAAAAGCATTTTTTTAAACAATAATATGTTAATATATAATATTTTTTTTGTTTTTACTCATAAAGAGGCAATGGATTTTAATTAGTATCTATCGTTATTTTTAATTATTTATATAACATATTATATTTATTAGTATAACATACTGCACTGACTGACATCCGTGAGGTAAAAAGGTTCCAGATGAAAACCAGCGCCAAGTACTTGTGACTTGGCATTAAGCTGATCTGGAACCTGTTTGGGCCAGCCGTGAGACACAAGCCTTTGCGGGAACGGAAAATAGTGTACCTCACGTTTTTGTATTAATTTTTATTGTTTTGTATTCTGTTTTGCTGTAGGTACCTTATCATAATGTCTGTGTCTTTTATGTGCAGTGTCCAAATAAATATTTTTCTTTCTTTCTTTCTTTCTTAATAAAAGATAAACAGCAATTTTTCAGCATTTCTCACAATAAATTATTACCTACGCTACGCATGTCTGCGAATTTTATCTGAATAAATAAATTGTATTAATTGATTTGCTGGAACTTTTTTCGGCTGAAAACGAACGGCCAAAAATGGATATTTCCGCTGCAAATAGCCGAATACCGAAACCGAAATTTGGTTGGACTAGTATTGTTTTATCAAATAATCATCATACCACTCTAATACTCCATAAGTTCACCCAAGTAGAACGTGACCGATAAAGTTACGTTTCACTCCAACGCAAATTCGCGTGTTGTATTGTACTCAATCCAGAATAAAGACTAGGGTTTACGTTAAAATGATTTATGTAACAAAGTTCAAATTGTTTTAATTAATGATGGAAACGTTGAAATTCTTTTGGATTTTAGTTACGTAACTGAGTTCACCCCTTCATAACTTTCGCTGTTACGAAACTCAATGTTATGTTAAACTTTTCTTTGTACAAAAAACGGTTTACTTACCTATAAAAATTTGTGTCTGTCCATTGACCTGGTCAATGTGTCTGTCTGTTGGTCAATGTGTCTGTCTGTGATTTCAAAATAAATGTCAAAATAGTGAATGATGGACGTCACATTTCTTCGAATTTTTTGGTTCTCAGACGGGTTTCTCACATGTTTTCCTTCACCGTTTTTAGAGCACCGGTGACGAAACTAAGTCTGTGTCTGCCGGGGTGCGAACTCACGACCTAAGACAAATAAGTCGCGGCCGCTTAGAACCACTGAGTCACCGCTCTCTTGAGTAATACAGGCGTCATTTATTTTCTACTAGCTTTGCCCCGCGGTTTCATCTACGTTGCTCGGCTCCTAAGGGTTGTACCGTGATGTTAAATAACTTATACCATTTTTTATAAATCTGGCTATCATATACAAAAACTAGTACCTTGCCCGCGACTTCGTCCGCGTGACCGTGGAACCGTGCATTTTTGCGGGATAAAAATTAGCCTATAGCACTCAGGGATAATGTAGCTTTCGATTATTGAAAGAATTTTCAAAATTGGATCATTGATTCCGGAGATTACCCCCTACATGCAAAATTACAAATTTTACCTCTTTATAATACATATTAGTATAGATAATTTTACGAATCCGACTAGCAGTTCCAGGGATTAGCGTGTTCAAACGAACAAACTCTTCAGCTTTATAATATTAGTATGATTGTGTTTATTTAGTTTATTTATTGTGAAATATAAAATAACCTTAACAAAACGAACACGAGACCTAGCTCAAATTAAATGTAGCCCATATTTTAAGTTTAAGTTTTCCACGAAATATTCCACCACCATTTAAGTACCTATAAAAACCGTAATTAATAATATTAAATCTTCTCATTAGTTGTGTTACCACCTGCGTTTCCATTTCTACGTGAAATGGCCAACAAAATATCCTTTTCAAAGCAAATGAAACCGTAAAATGATGTAGTAGAGTTACATTTTGTGTGCTACGAACTGCCAGGGTCGAATTAAACCACGCTAATTAATTATTTGGTTTTCGTCGACAGAGGAAAAAACCTGACTGTGTTGTGTTGGCGTGGGGGTGATGTTTGAGCAAATGTTTGTTGCAAACTTCGAACCGTCTTTTCTCGGATTCGGATCCGACGCAATACGTAAGTTTGTGCTCTCTAAACTAACAGTATCATAAAAAGTTTTTGCTTTAAATGAAAGTACTAGGCTCTCATAGGAACCTAGAAGATAAAGTAGTACGATGAAGAATCTTTAATTCCTACCTATTTCATAAAAAAAAACCGTGTCACGCTTGATATTTTGCCTGTTTCTTATATTTTGTATGCAAGTACCAGGCTTTAATAGACTCGAAGGTTCATACTGATAAATAGTGTACCAATTAAATTATTTTAGGCCATTTTTCAACACATAAATAATTGTAAGTTATATTGTATTCATGTTCAAGTTCTCTATTTCCAAATCTTTCATACGTGATGCTTGCTTATCAAGAATTTCAAGATACGTTTGTATAAATGTTTTGTTGGCACCGAGCCTATCTTTCATCTTGTTTTCGTACGTATTTGACACTATCTTATACATTGTAGTCTTCGTCTGAAAACTAGACATTTTCCTTTATAAGGTACAGTATTTTCTTTAGCGTGACACAATCGCAATGTTAATACGTTGAATAAAATATACAATTTATTTTTTTAACTACGGACCTCAAGCTGTCAAAATGAGATTGGATTTCTGACAACAATTTATAGCTTCATTGTCTATTCTTCTCTAATCCGAGGATCCAACCCAGGACCCAGATCAACAAGATGGTTTACCTAACGTCGAAAAAATACCGCTCATATTTCGCCCCAACATTGGCGCCAACGTTTGGTCTTAATATAAAAAGGAACAACTACCATGACCCGCCAAGATTCAATTAAGGTTTCAGGTGGAAAGAACATCGCGTGTTCCAATCCATTGTTCTTAAATAATTAATCAGTATCGTGAGGAAATCGACCATTATAGTTGTTTGTCCAAATAATGTGTCGTTTTTAAAAAAACTAGCGATTTATTTAAGCCTACGGTCGATTGCAGAAAGATAATTAAATTTTAATGGAGACTTTAACCATACAATTTCTATCATTAAAGTCTCCTTTAAAACTTAATGACCTTATCTGCAACTCAGTGTTAAGCCCCGTATTCATGGTAAACAAATGTTGAGCAACATTGTTGATAGCAACTTCAAATGTTGCTAAAAGCAATGTTTTTTTCTTGGCCACTGAACATTGTGTTGTCAGCAGCATGTTTCTAGCAACACAGAAACACGTTGCTGCAACAATGTTGTGCAATATTTGCTTACCATGAATACGGGGCTTCAGTCTCGAAAAAAAGTTAATTAACCGCGCCGCAAACCGCTACTCACAACAGCCACAAACGGGTGCGAGACTCTTTTGCGAAAGACACATTGCTCAATGAACGTTTGTTCGAAAGAACTATTTATTATTTTTTTATATGATAGCCAAATTCATATGGAATAATATAGGCTTAATATCAGGCAATGACCCTTAGGAGCCCAGAAAAATAAAAGAGTCAGCGAAAACGTAGTAATAGTGCGGGCGGGTAAATAATCCGAATAAGGGGCGACGCAGACGACGGACTTTTTGTGCAATCGAGTCTGCCGCGCTTTGCAGCGCTCGAACAATCTGTTCACTAAGTTTCGCAGATTGTTCGAGCGCTGCAAAGCGCTGCAGACTCGATCGCACAAAAAGTCTGTCGTCTGTGTCGCCTCTTAAATGTAGGGTAAACCCACGCGGCACAGCTAGTGACCCATAAACTCAACCGTATCTATACTATTATAAAATTGTAAAAAAGCCGTGTCTGTACATTGAAGATATTCCAGAAAAAATTGTCGGGATAGGGTACTGGGACGTAACTGTGCCCGAATTTTTTTTTTTTTAATTTTTGTCTGTTTGTCTGTTTGTGCGCGCATCACGCAAAAAGTACTGAATGGATTTTGATGTGATTTTCACAGTTCAATAGCTTGGGGTCCAAATTAAAATCTAAGCTACGTATCATCTGATTCCGGTGAGATAAACCAGAGATACAGCTTGACCTCTTGGTAGTACTAGCCACCCTACACTATGGGGGTCATTTAAATTGGTCATGTCACTGTAGTCCACGCGGACGGAGTCGCGGGCAAAAGTCTAGTTGAAAATAAACGCTACACTTTCTACGAGTTATTTCTCAGAAACTTTTAACAATCCGTTATAAAGTAACCGTTTTTTGCCTCATTTATTATAGCGAGTCAAACTTGCCAATAGTTCACTACCAAAGTACCAAACTGAGTACATTATTTTCCTTCTATTAAATTAATTCAACCATGTGAAAAATTTACAGATAATTGCTATCGAATGTGTTATTTTCTTCTGCTCTTTTCGCATATAAAAAACTGAGAATATTTTTACAATGTTAGTTTAATGATGCAATTATTATTTAACTTTTACTCACACAAAAACTGAACGTCCCTCCAATATGTTTACGCTCACATGCAAAGTAGGTGTATCACACACAAAAGTGTTGCAATAAATATTACTTCTCACACAGTAAAATAATCACAATTACTACTACCTATTTTAAAAAATGAACAAAGCCTAAATTAAACATTTCTGGTCTGAACCCCCTATGGAGTCTAAAAGCCTAAACAATATGGCTTCCTTACGAGCCCAGCGTCCAAATAAATCACACACCATATCCAAATCTCCATCTGCCTTCCTTACATAAATGGTTAAAGAGAGAGCTTTGTCCATAATATTACGCCTTAAAGACGGGTCTCGCGCAAATCATAAATATTTGCTACGGAACCCACTTTACATAATCCGACGCTCAAGTCGATAGATCATCCAGCGATTTTGAATACATTAAACTATGTATAATGGAGTCTAAAATATAATAATAGGGAATATTTTGTTGTTTTATGTTTGGAAATAGATGGTATTGTGTCTCAGGTTTTCTTTTTTTAGGTTCTAGTATATTTTTACATAAGTTATACATATTACTTTGTACAGGATGACAAATTGGAGGCTGTGTCTCGCCCGATAGATGTCGCCTACGCTCTAAGGCCATGGCCGCACTGGTACGGCGATAGGGATGCGACGGCAATTTCGTGAAAACAAAATCGTAATAAAAATTACTGCAGTAACGTCAAGCGAAATTATTTGTTCACGAAATCGCCGTCGCATCGCTGTCACCGTACGAGTGCGGCCGCGGCCTAAAGATGAGTAATTGAAAAGGGATTTAAAATTCAACTGATGACAATGTAGCTCAGTAGTCAGAAATATCACGGTTTGACAAGGCCGTAGGATCGAGTCCCGTTCGTGTCAATTGTTTTTAGACCTTTTACAAAATATTATGAAGGGGGGCCCACATAGATATCCTCTTTACGCGGTTTTGAGATACCTATGTACTCGTAATTGCATTATTTAGTTAGTGAAATGTGAATATTCATACATTGCTGAGCATTCCAATCGTGTAGGTACCTAATTTTAAAAACTGACACGAGATTTGAACAGCAGATTTACTAATCAATTACTTAACTAAATGGATTTAACAAGATGTTTAAAAAAATACATTAACTCACTCTAATTTCTTACTACTCCCATAAAATAATCAAATAGGACGAATTCTTTACAATTCTACTCTGGAGTCAGTAAGAAAGAAAAAAAAAACAAATCTTTTGAACGAGGGTTAATAATGCGTAGCCTTGTTGCTACGTCGTAGCTGCTCCGCTACGCCAGCTACAATGTCGTAGCTAAAAACCAAGCCGCTACGCAGTACGCAGCAGCAGGCAGGCCACAGTCCTGTTATTAGCGATTTCTGTGCAAGCGATCTCGAGTTTATACTCCTAAAGAATCGATGTCGAAAATTTTATAGAGAGTAATAAAGAACAAGCGTTATCAATGAAATTGGGTATAAACCCAACCTCATTGAGAGAGATGTAAAACAATTGTATGAGAATCAATAAAAACTTTTTTTTTTTTCCCTGATAACGCTTATTGGGAGTAAGTAAGTGTAAGGATAGGGTGGGCATGGGCTTATACCCATGCCCACCCCATCCTTGATATATGTATAAGTATATGTTGAGTGTGACCAGTAAAAAAAAATGAAAAGAAACGTCTTAAACTAAATAACTTTTTATAATTCCAAGAAATGTACAGAACCCTCGGTGCGCGAGTCCTACTCGCATTTGACCGGTTTTTTAGTTTTTTCTCGTCTATCACATAGTGTGGGGTGTTGTTGGATAGGTCGTTGAAAAATATTGGGGGAGTGTGAAAACCATTTGTTGACTCAGTGATCCGTTTGCGAAATATTATCACCTTAAATAGTACACTCCAGTCGCGCGTCGGATCTCTCTGTCACTGCGAACGTTCCAGGGAAAATCTTACCGTGACATTCTCCCTCGAACGTTCGCAAACAAATTGACAATTCTCGCGGTTATATCACGCGGCGAGTCGGTTCAGAATAGACAAGCTGACATACACAAAGGGCACTGGCAGACGTCCATAGAACGCTGGGCTTCAGATTGTGTATGTCGGTACAGATATGAAATTAGTTTGGTGTGATCGAGTATTTCAAGAGTATTTAAATTCATTTTTTATTTGTTTTTGTACGTAATTGGGTTAAAGAGAAATTTTCGTATTTGTGACAGTGAGGTTAGTATGGTGTGAATGATCCAGTGAAGTACAGCCAGACTAATGAGTTCTCAATTCAAAGGTTTTAGTTGCTGTCGACATGATATTCTGTGGAGGCACGCGCCAGCCAGCATGGACCCGTTTATGTTTTATTGTTTTTTTTCAAAATGTCAACGGCATAATCATTTTATTTCTTATTTATTTCGATTTTTGATTCCAATTCTTAATCTCTAAGATAAATTAGGCAAAGAACAATTAAAATATATTTTTATTTTTGGTTAAGCTTTTATTATTGTACCATATCAAGCCCAAAACTGCCGACGTCCTTTGTTTTTATATTTTCACAGCAGGAAAGAAAGTCATCTTGTACTTCTTCGCATTCGTCACGACACTTTGATAAGCACTGGGTCACTAAGATATTATCACATTTTTGTATGAAAAAATAAATTATTATAATACAAAAGTAGTTCCAAAACCCAATTAATGTGGCACTAAAACTATATTTCAGTTCAAATCACATAAAAATGTGCGTGTTTGTGAATGTTGAATTAAATCTAAGATTTTACACACGAAATACATGCTACTTACTATAATAGTTATAAAAAGTTACTTCCATGAAAAAGTGGGCTTATTACCGCTAACCCGGTAAAAAAAATCCTAATAGAAAAAACCGAATAACACTTTGCCCGACCTCAGGGATCGAACCCAGCACCATAGGACATAATTACATGGTATTTTTCACTTACTTTGTGTTATTTTAGCATTAATTTTGAAATCACAGACAGACACTTCAATTTTATTTATTAGGTACAGATAAAGATATTACGACAGCAAACAATTCACCCTTGTATGACCTCCGAGGAAGGTCAATTATATAAAAAGGTCGTCCAAGTTAAACCACCAATGACAACAATATGTAAATATAATTTGTTTATCGACTTATTTCTTTAATGGTAGCTAGTACGGCGCGGCTCCATTGGACTGAGGTTCAGTGACTGTACCAGGCAAACATAGCATTGAAATGGGTCTCTATGACATGTTATTCTATATCAGTATCGACCTTCTATGAGTCTATGACAGCCTAGTACCTCAAAGCAAAATATGAAAAAAAAGGTCAGTACTATGAGGTTGTTAGTATCATCATTGCTCAGCGTGAGACAGAGATGGATATATAAGAGACAGCTAGCACCAAGTACTTTAAAAAAGAGAAAAGAGACAAGAAACAAAATGGTGGTAATAACAAAAAGAATTAATTACTTTAGGACTGCTGAGCGTAAAGTCTTTGATGTGATCCCTGGACCTTATTAAGTGTTACTGGGAATTTCTGAAATGAATAAGACCCCCTATTTTATGGAAACATGACAGGTCTCCGCTGTCAATACGGCGCATCCTCAGGAGCTCTGGCTACCACAGGAACACAACACTACCGAAGAGTATCGTTATTTAGCGTATTCTGTAAGGTTGAGGTACTTCCCCAGTCGGGCTGATTCAAATTTGAGCGGGATGTCACAATGCAGGCGCGATCGACGCTTTTGGGGGGGTCATACCGCAGCCGACGACTTTGGGCGGAGTCATACCGATTAATGCTGACGTGCTACACCGTGAATTACCGTGTTTGACGCAATTTTATACGCTTTTGGAGGGGGGGTCATGACCCCCACGACCCCCTCCCCACCTCGGACCGCGCCTGTCACAATATGCCCTAAAACATAACTAGCGAAATACACTGCCTACCCTCAGAGGATACAGTTATTATGTTAATTTCAGATTACGTATACACTTAGTTCCAAATTAGTGACCCCTCAAATGAGAGCGGCCATGCCTTTGAACCCTCAGTTAGTAATGAGGTGGTCCATTTCTAACCGAGCTTACATTACAACTGATATTACGATTAGTTCAAAGAGAATATTAAATGTATCCCACCACTATAACGTTAACTATTTAGTTTTTGTATTACGTTGCGCGTTGGGAACGTAGGAGTGGAATATACGGGAGGTTAATTGCGGCGTGAACGTAATAGGGTGAGACCAAATGTACCAACCCAAAAATTTCAATATTTATTTACGCATGATCCAAATTAATATGTGATTTATTCCATACAACAAAACAGTTTAATATACTTACAAAACACACAGAAATATTTAAGTACACCGTGACATTTAACTTAAGTCGCCATTCTAGAACAATAATGTTATTCAGACTGGTTCACTACCATTCTATAGCATCAGACATGTTATGAAAAAAACTAAGCTAAGCGTTTTCAAATAAGACAGCTGCTTAAACATTAATGGTAAAAAGAAATAAGACGATTCTCGAGGACTAACAAGGACACAAGTGACAAGGATGTCTGGCAAATGCGGGCCGAAATGCAAATTAATCATTAGCTATTGACATGGAAGCGCGCTTACTACTTTTTTACCTTTTTTGCTGTTTTATTTGATGCTATAAAATCGTATTAGACCACGGTCTGAGCAAAGTTTGTTTTAGGAAAACAGTGATTCAAATGTCACCGTGTGAAGTGAAACCACGGACAACAACCACTATATTAGATCGCGAAGTTAAAAAAAAAAACTTGACATACCTAATTACTCTTGGAAAAAGCAGAAATCTTCAGCAGCCCGACTGGGGAAGTACCTTACAAAATACACAGCCAAATAACGCTACTCTTCGATAGTGTTGTGTTCCTGTGGCGAGTATGGTCGCCAGTGAAATGAAATGAAATTCTTTATTCTGAAGTAGGTTATAAATAACGCTTTTACACGTCAATATTTTTTACTAGATGAGGTCGGTGTTTCCTACCTGACTACCTCTGAGAAGAAACACCGAAACAAACACAAAGGTCAAAGTCTCTTTTAAATTCCAGACAATTTTAAATTATGTAAGAACCATGCGGGTTAGTCTGGAATGGCCTTTAGAGGAAAGAGCCATACAGATTTGAGTGAACCTGTCCTGACTGTGCACGCATGTGCTCCTGAGGATGCGCTGTGTTGACAGCGGGGGACCTGCTTGTCCCCTAAGCTGTCGGCACAGCGAAACCTCATTTTAAAGGGTCAACAACGCATATGTTATATTCGGTATTGCAAGTGATTCATAGGCTACGGTAACCCCTTACCAGAAGGCGAGACATACGTCTATTTGCCAACATCGTATAAAAACAAAAAAAAAAACGATCAGAACTCAACAATGCTTTTAACTTCTATTTTAAAAGCTATTATGTACTATTACTAAATAACCACTCGCCGACATCTAAACAATCTATCAAATTAAAAACGTCAGAATTCCTATATAAATGGAGAACTTTTCGTAAAATGTACTAATGGTTTTCTGGAACAATTTATAACAGAAATCCATTTTGTAATATAACGGCTGATTCAATCAATTCTATGAAAAAAAGACGAGTAAACGATAACAGTTGAGTTACACGCGATTACGATCGTTTAGAGTTATGAATTACGTAGAAATCGTTCTGGAAATATTTTTCTACAAAAATCTATTTGTTATTTTTAGGGTTCCGTACCAAAATGGTAAAAAAGGAACCCTTATGGTGCGACTTCGTCTGTCTGTCTGTATGTCTGTCACACCTGCTTATTTCAGCAACTACTAATGCTATCGACTTGAAATTTGGAACAGTTATAAAAAATGCTTGCCAAACTTTATTGAAAATGACAATAGTCAAAAAATGTTTTTATTTTCATTGCAAAGGGGGCCGGAGTGGGGGTCCGAAATTTCAAAGTGGGGTTACTAGGTCAAATAACATATCATATGAAAGGGCTTGAACTGCACATTTCAAAACATATTTTCATTTTATTTTATGTCTCACAGTTTTCGACATATGATGAAAAATGTCTGAAAAAATACCATTCCCCGCCCGTTATCTCCGAAGTTTGCGGAGCGAAAAATCTGAATTAATTAGAGTTGATAGGAATTACCCAAATATTGCACCAAAAATAAAACGATGTTCCTAACTAGTGCATTTTTTTCAAAATCATCAAAATTCCTTCACAAACAAACTTAGTTATGCGGTCCGGTTTTTTTCACTTTATACGTCCAAAACCGATACGGAACCCTCGGTGCGCGAGTACGACTCGCACTTGGCCGGTTTTTTTTTTGTGCTAAGATTGCTTAGAGCACTTTTAATGTAAATAGCCTCCACAACATTCAAGTAACCGAAAGTGGAAAGGTAAGAGAATAATTTTACGATAAACATTTTTCAGATTGTAAGTTGAAGTTTTTTTAGAATACTTTCAAGCAAAGAATTGTGAATAAATTTTATTACTAGATAGACTACTTTATGACACCATCACTCACCAAACTTAGAAATGTTATTAGAAATGCTTGGAAAACAAAATATATTAATTTTAGGGTTCCGTAGTCCTGTTCTCCTAGGTATCTAAAGCAAAAATTTTGATTTCAATATGGTTAAAACACTAACGAATTCCAATAGTTATTTTCTCGAACTTAACCTCAAAATATTAAATAGATAAATTACAAATAAATACAAATTGCGGGTGTTTAACTAAAAAGTAGTTAACAATACAGAAAGAGCATTTAACTCTCCTTCAAATACATTAGGTTTGGCCGTGACACAAAGACTTTTGAGTTTTGGTACGGGGCGCCATACATTGGCTGGTAGGTATTGTTCTTTCCTCCGTATGTTTCCAACTACATTTCATAATGCAAGCCCCAGGTAAACAAAACGGGCTTTGTTTTCATTAACCCTGCCCTAACCGGCTTTTAAAACAAATATACAATGCTAAAGTACGTACAAAAAGGTTGTGTGTATATGCAAGCTTTTTCATAATGGAATAAGTTCGTAGTCTTTGTTAGTAATGTATCACTTTATATTAAATTCTTGGAATAATAAAGAAAAAAAACATTACAGCTAACTAAAGTAGTCCCTTCGAAGTAGCCTTTTGTTATTTGCACGTTTGACGTTATAAGAACCCAAATAGGTATAGGTCGCGGCGTGAATTATGATCTGGTTTTTCGGTTTCTTTGGTGGAATGAAGAAGACGGAGGCGCCGAGGCTGCACGCGATTGGTTAGTCAGTTGATACTCGTCCTCTTTTGGACTATTCTTTATTACCTATTGTCAACTGTCTATTGTCTATTGGGCCAAAAATGTACATGCGCAATCTGTGATCAAGATCCCTGCCGATACTTATACTTGATTTTTTATTATTGTGTGTTTGTTTGTCTGTTTGTACGGGCCAATCTTCGAAACGGCTTAACCGATTTTTACCGGTCTTTCACAAATACTTTTTATTTTTAATGCAGGAAATATTTAGGTAGGATTCCTGCGTTAAAAATTAAAATCTTGTACTTAGGGACAACATTTTAAATGGTCGCAGTGCGCGCCAATTTCAGAGGGTTCATCACACTGTACCGGGAAAATAAAAAAAATAATAAAAAATGTTTCATTGTTCTTTAGGCCCAATTAAGTTTTGGTTTAAAATCTAACCTTTAAACATTCAAACATATGTATATTCCCTACCCGACCCCCTACTCTTTAATATTTGTAGACTATAGACAATACAAGATATTAAAAACAGCGTAATAAAAGTCTTTATCCATCCGAGCGAAGCTAGGACAAGTCACTAGCTAACCATAAACCCTTTAAATATAACCCGTTAAGATATAAAACGGTGTCTAATTAATTAAGGACGCAACTCTCATACTGAAACCAGAAAAACTCAGTAAATTCTAGTCAAAAGACATTGGCAGTTTTGGGCTTGATATGGTACATTAATAAAAGCTTAACCAAAAATAAAAATATCTTTTAATTGTTCTTTGCCTAACTTATCTTAGAGATTAAGAATAGAAATCAAAAATCGAAATAAATAAGAAATAAAATGATTATGCCGTTGACATTTTGAAAAAACCAATAAAACAAAAACGGGTGCATGCTGGCTGGCGCGTGCCTCCACAGAATATCATGTCGACAGCAACTAAAACCTTTCGAATTGAGAACTCATTAGTCGCGCTGTATTTCATTGGATCATTCACACCATACTAACCATCACTGTCACAAATACGATAATTTCTCTTTAATCCAATTACGTACAAAAACAAATAAAAAATGAATTTAAATTTTCTTGAAATACTCGATCATACCAAACTAATTTCATATCTGTACCGACATACACAATCTGAAGCCCAGCGCTCTATGGGCGTCTGCCGTGTCCTTTATTAGCCATTGCAATATGTAAACCCGTGTACGCAAAGAACATACCTAGTCCTACATGACTTGAATTAATCGAATCTTTTCGCATACAAAGCAAATTTACGGTACGTGGAGAATTAATTAAATGGAGTACTACATCTTTTAAAAGTCATCCGTTTAGCGCACACATCGTTCGTTGAAATTGGCTTTACCAAATACATAATAAGTTAGTGTTCAATTTCGGTAGGTAGTCGAGCGAGACTCATCACTTTAATTAGGATTTTTAATCTCAGTCGCAGATACCATAAAAGGGTCACAATATTGGGTTTCAATACTTTCAATTTAATATCTTATTTTACAGCCGGCAGAGGTTAGCTCTGAAATCGACGTTGTTAGTGTAGCATGTTGGAAAAAATTGTTTTAATGTTGCCACATCACAACATTTTGTTATGTGTAGGAAAAATAAATCTCTCAAACTCTAGGGCGTGCAAGGATTTTGTTTAGAGGGGGAAAACATACATAGAGCCTCTATGTTTTCCCCCCCTAAACAAAATCCTTGCTACGCCCTAGAGTGTGAGAGATTAATTTTACGTAAGTATAAGTAATTTAATTATCTCCAAAATTTTCAAACTAAATAACAACACATTGAATAAAACATTTGAAAAATGTTGTGGCTGTGACAACTCTGCACCGCATCACAAAGCATGAATTATTCATACGCCGTCTCTTTCTACCCTTAACAATACGTATATCGCTGTCTCACTCACTCGCACGCTGAAAACTGGACCGCTTAAAATTTCAAAATGTCCCAGACATGTTTTATGGGGTGAAATATGGTTCAATAACATTAAAAGTTTAGTCGTTAGCGAAGTCCTAGTTATTTCCATTTTATGTATAATAAAACTAATACTTTTCCCGCGGCTTCGCGACTTTCGAACTGCAAATTTTTCGGGATAAAAAGTAGCCTATGTTACTCAGTGATAACGTAGCTTTCTATTGATGAAAAAACAGTTCAAATCCGTCCAGTAGTTTTGGAGCCACAAAAAAATATCTCCTCTTTATAATATTAGTATAGATTAGATGTAATATTATAAATTTTAATCCATTAGGCAAAAGACACTAGGCTTTTAGACGATTAGGCTAAACACATGCTTTGCGATATGCAAATGCATATAGTTCATATTTTTTCTCTTGATGAAATTGAAAATCCACTTATAGGAATAGATCGAGTTACTGATTAATATTTATAATTATATTTTTTATGAGAAGTAGCCACAGCAGGATATTTCGCTCAAATCTGGAGAACCTTACAGAATACCACAGCCAAATTACGCTACTCTTTGATAGTGTTGTGTTCCTGTGGTGAGTAAGGTCGCCAGAGCTCCTGAGGATGCGCTGTGTTGACAGCGGAGGACCTAGGCTGCTTGTCGCTCGTCCGTCGCCCGAACGGAAACAGGCCCGAGACGGTGGCGCGCTGTGTTCCGCGCGCGCCTCTCAAGAGGATTTGCGGCCGTAGGGTGACGGCCGCATAGGGTGACGGGCCCGCCTTTAACATCTGGCGGGCCAATACCTGTCGGCGGTGCGGACGAATGCGCGAGTGACTCCCGTGCCCCCGGCGTAAGGTAGTTGGAGCAACACCGGGATGGTTTTAGTCAGTAAGAGTCTGACAGACCCCTCTCCAGGGCGGGGGACATCCATGAGGAAATCCACGTCGAAAAAAAAAAACTCACATGATACTCGGTGATGTTTTATAGGCCTGACGGTAACCGCTTACCACCAGGCGGGCCGTAGGTACGCCTCATCGTCGTTGTATATTAAAAAAAAAACAACTCTTCGCGCCGCAAACCCAACTAGGACGAAGTTTCACCGTCTAGACCCAATCTATAGGCCCGATCTACACTGTCACAACACATCAACTCCTTGACAAAGACACATTACAGTTTCACGCAGGATCAAGTACAACAGGGATCTTGATAAGTCTGTGTAGACTCCGCCTAATAGTTGTTTCTTGATTGATTAACTTACTGATAGTGTGTGAGAGGTTTTACAAAAAGTCAGCCTTGAGAGGTATGAAGTATGAGGGGGAATGGGGAGGGGGGTTATTGAATGTCGATGATTTATTATTTAAACCTATCAAGTAAAGTGTGTAAGGTAGATGAGGAGCTCGCAGCTAATTAACAGCCACGCTGCGAATCGGGTGCAAACAACACGGGGGCAAAGGAAACCGGGGCAAAACGAACGTTCGATCAGTCTGTGACGTGAAGCTGTGCTTGACGCGGTCAATCGGATGGGTAACCGCTTTCTTTACACATCGAAAACTCTGTGTCTAGGAATGTACGTTAAACAATCAGTCCCGGTTGTCAAATGAATATTTATGACGGTAATACCGGCTTTACCCTGTAGTTGGATGTCCCATTGAACCGAATTACTTACAAAACTAATGCTTTTTCACCACCAAACCAACACACTAAAAGTAGAGTTATTTAAGACAGACACTGCCTTTGCATCAAAACACACATCTTAATCTTATCTTAACCTGCAAATCTTATTGTCAATCTATATATCCTTGTAAATGCGTGCTGATCTAGGGATGGGCCAAATATTTGTTTTATATTCGGTATTCGGTACGTTTGCCGAATATTCGTATTCGACTAATTAGGGCCAATTTCACCAACAAGATAACAGTCCGATAAATTGAAAACGGCCGTTTAACATGACTATTTATTTATCGGACTGTTATCTTGTCGATGAACTTAGCCCTTAGTCGGTCAAATGCCGAATATTCGGCAAGTTACTTTGTCTCGTCACTTTCACAATAAAGTATCCAAATCTAAGATCACTATTTATCACTAATTTTATTTTGTTTTTTAGCAGCATAAACATAAATTATATCAACGAATTCACAATAAAAATGAAAGAAAACGTGACCACTTTTTCATGAACTAGATGACGCAAAAACAAGTTCGGGGGTAGCAGAGAGAGCGGGTGTGACGGTCCAATGCCACTCTCTGCTTTGCATAACCAATAACAGATTTAGAGTGCTCGATAAATTGTAATCGATATCAAAATATTGTTTAATGTTCGATTACGTCAACATTTCACCGTACATTCGGTACAGTCAATATTTTACCGAATATTCGTATTCGGCAACACACATATTCGGCCTATCTCTACTCGAGAGTCCCTCAGACGTGTTTGTAGGGACAATTTACGACGTCTCAAGAGGGAGAAACGACCAATGTACTGTCGATGACTTGCCCACACCAGCACCTATTGAGAATTAGGTCTATTGTGTACAAAGTACCTACCTCTCTTCAGGATTTCTGTCCTTTATGATACACTAGCTTCCGCCCGCGGCTTCGCCCGCGGTTTTGGGATAAAAAGTAGCCTGATGTAAGTATAAGCTATATTACTGTAAAGTTTCATCAAAATCCGTTTAGTAGTTTTTGCGTGAAAGAGTAACAAACATCCATACATCTTAACATCTTCACAAACTTTCACGTTTATAATATTAGTAGGATCTCGCGAGATTGTAAACTGTCGAAAGATTGTGAACCGTAACATACTGCTTACAATTTAATGCATATTTTTTCGGTAGATTATAATCACAATCTGTCGCGCGCCAAACTACGGCTACGAGATTGCTTTAAAATAAATATTAAACTTAACTTACTGAAAAATCTACGCTTGACTCAACTTTTAAAAGTATTGACATCGCAAGCTTCAAAAACTGCATTTTATATCGATTTATAAGAACTCCAAGTTTTAAAACACGGTACGAAAGTTCACGACAGAAGAAAATTTAAAGGCAACAGCGACAGTAATAAGGCATGAAAAAACCGGCCAAGTGCGAGTAGGAGTCGCGCCCTGAGGGTTCCGTACAAAATGTAAATTTGCTATCACAATAAAAAATGTGATAAAACTACAAATTAACGATTTATAACCGACTTCAAAAAAGGAGGTTCTGTATTCGTCCCGTATGTATGTGTGTATGTTTGTATGTGCGCAATTTTTCAAAAACTTCTAATTCGATTTGGATGGGGTTTTCACTAACGTAATCTACATACTTTGAGGAAGGTTTTAGTATATAATACATTAGGTAATCAATCCTATGTACAAAGTTATACGCATAAATGTACACACTACGTAGAAGATTTACTGTTGAACGAAGTCGTCAAAGTAATCTAACGCGAGATAAAGAACTAAAAAGGGAAAAATAAAAAACTTTTTTAACAAAAAATAACCGACTTCAAAAAGCCACTACAAAGAAAATAATAATTTTGGTTTCGGAAGTCGGTGGCAAAAAAAGCAAACAAAAACCAAAGCCACCGACTTCCGAAACCAAAATTATTATTTTCTTTGTAGTGGCTTTTTGAAGTCGGTTATTATTTGTTAAAAAAGTTTTTTATCGTATTTATTATTTTACTTGTGCTGTGACTGTGAGGGCTTGCTTCTTGCTAAACTTCATGATTCAACGTTCAGATTCTAGTACATACATAGGGTAGTTCCCGTTGTCCTAGAATCATGAATGTCAAAATATCCGACATTGTTAGCCGTTTTTTTTGCGTTGATTTAGTTTGAATTTTGATTTTTTTTCCAGTTCCAAGTTGAAATTAATATCAAATAGGTCTACGGTCGTAGACCTATTTCATATTAATTTTAACTTGATATCTTTATGCATTCCTGAGAAAAAGGGTCTTGACAGACAGACGGACGGACAACAAAGTGATCCAGTAATTGTTTTTTTTTTGCTTTTGGGGTACGGAACCCTAAAAACGAAAAATATTTTATTAAAGAGCAACAGAAATTGTGTTTAAAACATCACAGTTCGCTGTACAATACGACAGAATTGAAATAAAAAGTCCAACTTCCTTTGTTATAACGTTAGATGACATCGTAATAAATGTCATCTAACGCTATAACAAGCTGGCAACTTGCTTTATGAAAAACTAGCACTTTTCCCGCGATTTCGTCCGCGTGGCCCACAGGAACTGTACATTTTTTCGGGAAAAAAGTAGCCTATGTTACTCAATGATAATGTAGTTTTCTATTGGTGAAAAAATGGTTTAAATCGGTCCAGTATTTTCGGAGCCTGTTTGCTACAAACAAACAAAAAAATCTTTCCTCTTTATAAAAGTAATACAGATAAAAAAAAAAAAAACCGATACTTTTTAAAGTTAACGATAATTAAATATACGTTTGAGGTCATTGGCCCGAAATGCTCTACCTACTCCGATCACTGGTCATTATAGCCCTAGGGTCTACCCGGCCGGGCAATAATATTGTAGGTAGGTACTTTAATTTCTACAATTCGCATTCTTGACACAGAAAAACTATCCAAACCTAATTTCCTATGCAATCGAATTGCAAAATTCCCCACATGAAAAAAACAAATAAAGTAATAAAGAAAGAAACATCCTTCAGAGTATTTGAAGGTATTTCTTTCTTTAGCCACTTATTACGGGAAAACAGCAATTCTCAGGGGACTTGCCACCGTGAGCCGCGGTCAAATTCAATAAAACCGTTACAACCAAAGGCCCAATGAACTATGAAAAAAGAAATATTGTCCATTTTATGAGCCACGACGTCCCGAAACGAACGTAATAAAAATATAGCTTACGTTTGTTCGTAGTGTTATTATCTTAGTCTAGGAGACAGGGAGCTTAAAGCCTACATCACGATAGAATCAAACCCGGGACACAAACTCCAGTGGCGTCACAAGCATATACTACTAGAACTTTGCCCTTGACTTCGTCCGCGTGACATACACGTAGCGCCATCTAGCGTCGTAAAGCAATTGTGACCGTTGAAATTTTTTGATCTCGGGAACAGTACTTTTTTTCTGGATGAAAGGTATCCTATGTCCTTTTCTGTACCCCTGACAACGTATATGCAAAATTTCATGATGATAGATAGGTTTAGGCGTGAAAAGATAGCAAACGAACAATCTTACTGTCGTATATATAATATTAAGTAGTTAGGATTAATGAGGCCGTAAAATAGATAATATCTAGAAATAGCATAAAATAAAGTAGCTTATCGTGTCTGTCTGTTTATCCGCTTAGTTCTTCTAAACTACACAATGTATTTTAATGTAGTTTCCACTACCATTTAGACAATTTATTCCGAAAAGCTTATGTGTATAATACGATAATATTTAACTTAAATACAGCACAGAAATCTCGATGTTTTGACATGTCCCCACATCAGTACTGTAGGTTGCACACGTGCGGAGGCGGGTCGCTAGTTTGTTATAGTTTTGTGAGCAATAACAGTCCACATAAAATTTCACTAGCCTGGAAGTGTTTGAGACTAAATGTATTTTTCGCAGATCTAAAACTGTCCGGAACATTTTAAGGCACTTCTAGTAGTATTCTAATTTAAGCGCCCTTGAGAGTCGAGACGAAACTTATTTATATTGCGACGGCGGTTAGTTTGACGGTCAAGGTCTATTATCTCGAGAGTTTTGTTATTGCAAAGGGGGTGATCTATTGTGGGGAAGACCGTTGGTACGCCAACGAGCTCGCGAGCCAAAGGTATAAATCGCCAATGGAGCACCTAAAAGACCGCAGTGTTAAAAACCGGAGGTTTGATTCGTTAAATGATAAATGATATTTATTTTGTAAATAGGTTAAAAATACACTACTTTTACACGTCAAAACATTTTAAGCTAGATGAGTTCGGTGTTTCCTATATGACTACCTTTGAGAAGAAACACCGAAACAAACTCAAAGGTTGATGTCTCTTTTAAAGTCCAGACAATTAAGATAAATTGTGTAAGAACCATGCAGGTTAGTCTGAAATGGCCTTTAGAGGAAAGAGCCATACAGATTTGAGTGAACCTGAGCTGACTGTGCACGCATGTGCCGGGTATCGTGGTAGCTCAACCCAGACTTAGGGAGCTCAACGACCCGACGAACATTACCATCAGAGAGGACATTTGGGTAGGCCCCCTAAAGTACTTTGTGCATAGGTACTCTAAATCCTGAGACCGCGGTAGGTATAAAATCACCATGAGACTCGGTGAGCCAACTAGATGACCAGTAATACCATTGAGCCAATGGATCACCCATGTAAGATAAAATTGGACAAGCTTCAATTTTGCCTCAAACTTCCAATGCAATTTAAATCAACAACACAGTCAATGCGACTTGGTCGAAACGTCGAAGTTAATCATAATGATATTTTGATTTTGTTTATGCGCGAAAAGTTCCGAGATAATTTTAAGAATCATCAACGCCAGTATTACAAATGCGGTACCTATAACGATGGTCTGGGTTTAAATCTATGATTTAATTTATCTTATTTTTTTCTTCACAAGAATCCTTAATCAAATGAATAATTCATAAAAGATTTCTGGGTATACAGGAAAGAGGTGGAATGTTCCTCCACTAAAAAGGGACGATCCTCCGACCAGGGTGGTATGGTCTGGTGGTCCACTACCCGACGGTTGATGTCAGGATGGTCTTATATAATTATATGAGGCAGTGAGAGCAAAGTAGCCTATAACTTCTAGAAACAATTGAAAACCAATTGTGTCTAGATATGATAGGCCACTCTGGCGCTCACCGCCTCATAATAAGCTTTGCCTTTTAGATATTAGAAGGATTTCTTTCTGAATCGTAGATACTTACTGATAAAGTCACTTTCATAGACTTTTACGAAAGCTTAAAAGAAAATATTGTTTGTGTCTGTCTCCCGGCCTAGCCAAAGCCTAATAATATCTCGTATTACGGCCACAATGTAAGGAATTCATTACATATGTTTTATTGTATTAATAAACTTATTTCGTATTAAAGTAATCGTTGCCATTACACGAAAATAATATTTTTATTAAACAATAGGAATTGTAGCGCAGTGACCGAGCGATTGGCTGGTCGCGGGTTCAGATATCTGAACTAATATTATAAAGCTGAAAAATTTGTTTGTTTGAACGAGCTAAACTCTGGAACTACAAGTCGGATTCGAAAAATTCTTTTTGTATATATTGTACTGTATGACGCACCTCCACTCTATATAATATAGCGTTAGGTTATTGTAAGAGACATTATAATATACTTCGTCGACGGAAAGACTTGTTTTATTTGTGCATCGAACCTGCCACATTACATGGCGACCCTGCCAGTGCTGCCTAACAGGCAGCGCTGGGCGTGGGCATGGCAAGCGTCGAAAGGAATTTTTCAAAAATTTGTGGACCACTAAGAAGTTACAGTGCGTCAGATTTGTTTTATTTTTTGAAAAAATAAATAATACAGTGGTTCGAAGTTTGCACCAGTCAGGCGTATGCAGGTGCTACTGGCAAATGGAATCTGCCAAGCAAATGAATAGGCCAGGGTGGCCTAAAAATTGTCATCAACGATGACTGATATGATGATGATACCGATGGGGACTGTCACGTAAGTGAAGTGAAGTGAGTGTGAAATGTGAGTTTGTGCCGAGATTTTTTTTTTTAATGCCGCGGACATTTTTTTTCTTAGTATAAATAATAGATAAATGCATAAGTATATACGTAAGCGTAAGTCTTTATTATGTTTATTTTTACCGTGCTGCTGTTGACAATTCATTTATTATTTTCAATATTGGATTGGATAACTGATTCGTTGATAAACTAAAGATACCTAATTGAAATAGGACGATTTTGGATTAAATCAAAGATTTTGTCTACTAAGTATTATGAAAATATGTCAAATTATTATTTTATTGAGATAGTAAGTATTTTGCTAAATGTAAGTATGACTTGTAACCATGCGACTAAGGTTCGGTTTCTGCGTGGATCAAATTTCACTTGTAAGTAGTCACTTTGGTATACTTTTATAAATCATACATACTAGCTAAATATTGTGGAAGTTCCTGTTCGTTTAAATAAATATACAAGGTTCTTTGAAACTAACAGATAATGTATTAGTTATTATGATGTGTGTTTATTGAATCATTAGAAAATAAAAAACTTTTTTTTTACAATAGGTGTAGGATTTTTTTTTCTTCTCATTTTAAAATCATTTGGATTTAAATTGATTCAGATTGTGTTCAATTAAAATGATTCAGTTATTTTGCAATTTTAAATTGTTTTTTTTTATAAACTATATCATAAATTGTATTTGTCTATTCACCGCAGATATACATTGTATACCTATATGTATAAGTTAGGGACAATATCTTATATAATTTCATAACCAGACTTAAATAAATATCAATATAAATTGTATTTTTTGTAAATGATTGTGAAACATTTTGTTCACATGGTGTTAGATATCGTATACATAATTATTCCAGTTAATTTGCATTGTATTTGCACGTTGGACACGTTGCATTTTTTCTTTCTCAGGTTGCGAAATTGTATCGAACGATATACGAGTAGCTACCTACTTTGTTTAATACTTCGTTGTGAAATATGGCAATGTTTTTTTATTAATGTGTGATTATGAGTAATGATATGAGATCATAGATTTTAATAGGGAATGATGATCGAAGTGGATAAAAATGTGACATAGATTGTAAAAGGTTGGAACAAGAAGAGTATGAAACATCTTTTGTTGCCTTGAGTGATATTAGGTACTTTTCATGTTTTTTTTTTTTTTTTTTTTTTTTTTTTTTTTTTTTTTTTTTTAAGGATAATAATAATTTCTTTATTGACATAATAGGTTACAGAAATAAACTAATGAAGCCTCTGACTCCCGAACTAGGTTAACCTGTATGTCAGGAGTCAGAGTTTAAAAGGATTCGAATGGATTTGGTTAGAAGATATTTTGTAAGAAAGTTGGGTGTGTTAAGGAATTGCAATAAAATGAGAGGGGAATCGTTTGGTACATAAGGCTTCGATAAGTTACTGGACTGATCACCCGAATACGACGGAGAACTTGTAGACCAAATTATTCATTTTGAATGATGTTTACGTTTTGTGATTGGTATGAAATGTAAGTAAATAGAGATAAAAAAAAAAAAATGGTACACATAAAAGGTACAATTAAGGCCACATCCTTTGTTCGATCATGGTGCGAACGAGTTTTCCTCTGTGAGATCAATTGGAGACAAAAGTGTCTTAAATGGTGGTCCTTAAATAAATATTGAAAAAGTCGACTATAAGTAAGATAGGTACCTATGAAGTATGATGAAATATGATATGTAATGACCGGCCGGTCCAAATGAAGTATTATTGTGTTGTGTACCATAAGATTTAAAAGTATGAGAAGGTTATTGGAATTTTGTTTGTTAGAAAAGACGATGGAATGAAATGTTGTTAAATGAATAACGTATATTGAGTAATAAATGAATATGTATAATTGCAAAAAATATTCAGACAAATAGGATAAAGAAAAAACAAATAAGTAGGTAGGTATATTATCATTGCAGAATGTTTACTAATTGTCTAAAATTTTAATAAAATATATATTTCTAACAGATTTTTAAATAAACATGAATGTTTTATTTGAAATAAAAAAAAAAAAAAGAAAAATTGTCAACAGTGCACATTTTATTCTAGGTTTGTATTGTGTTAGGAATATCTGTAACTTTTTAATAAGTAGCAGGTAACAGTTTTTGTAAAATTAACGTTTTTGTTATGTAAGCATTTTATAGTTTACTGTGTTTTGAAGAAATTGCAACTACTAACATAACTTAATTTTATAAAAAATATAAATGTTGGTTATTCTAGACATTTAATTTTGTACTTTTGTATTGGTTTGAAAAAAAAAAAAAATCTTTGACGGATTTTTTTTTTTCCAAAAAACGGGGGAGGTGTACTGTATGACGCACCTCCACTCTATATAATATAGCGTTAGGTTATTGTAAGAGACATTATAATATACTTCGTCGACGGAAAGACTTGTTTTATTTGTGCATCGAACCTGCCACATTACAATATGATAGTCAGATTCATGAGGAATAGTATGAGTTATTTAACATTACGCTACGACCCTTAGGAGCCGAGCAATGGGGGTGAAACCGCGGGGAATAGCTAGTCTAATATAAATTAAAACGACCTTCTTAATACATTAATTCCGTAACACTATAAGTAGTACCAACAATCGGCGTGTCTCTTAACACCCATACAATTACACATCTATTATAACACTCACACATATTTAACGTGTACCTACAATGTACATACGACGCGACGCGCACATACACAACTCGGTCGTTATACAGTTAACATTTCCCGTAATAGCATAGTGTAATTAGGTATGCGTACCTACTGGTCGATATGTATGTACAGAGAACGAATTATTATCGACGTATATCGTATATACGAATTGCTTATAAGGTAGTTCCTTCGCATCATCATCATCATTAGCCTGTAGCAGTCCACTGCTGGGCTTACACCTCTCCAATCGTACGTCATCGAACTCGTTCCTTCGCATGGTGGAAGGAAAAAAACAAAAAAAAAAATCGCAACTTTATTTCGAAACCGTTACTAAACAAAAAAAAACTAAATGTTACAAAATAAATAATTTTTGATTTAATTATTTAATTAAACAAGATGGCGCTATTAACTCAATTTCATAAAAAAATAGTTTAGTAACTGATATGAAACAAGGGTGTGATGTGATGAGATATTGCTTGAAGCGAGAATAACGTATGGTAGGTAGGTATTGTGGTACCTATTGCAATTTTATTTCTTTGTTTTGCTTTAAAACTAACTCAAAATTAAACTTTCATAGATTATTTCTTAATATCTCTGGGTAGTGGCGACTGGCACAATTACCCCCCCCCCCCCTCTTCCCCCCGACTCACGACCGAAGCACTTTATTTTGACCAATTCCAAAATTTTGAAATCATTATGGACATCAATTTAAGGACATTGCCGCCTCCTACACGTAATCCTGTATCCGTGCCTGCCCTTAATCGTTGGATGGCCGAAGATTGAGACGCCATATTTATTATGAAATACGATGATTCTTATAGCACACTCTCAAATAATAAGACAGGGTCTGAAAATTCTTGTTAGCAAAACTGGGATAGATTGCTAAAAAACAAAAATATAATTATTACCATAATCATAGCATAATCGGCCTATAATGTTCCCACTGCTGGGACACAGGCCTCCTCTCTGTGAGAGGGAGTGGGCCGTAGTCCACCACGCGGGCCCAGTGCGGGTTGGTGGACGTCACATGTCTTCGAATTTTTGGTTCTAGGACATGCCGGTTTCCTCACGATGTTTTCCTTCACCGTTAAAGCAAGTGATAATTAATTTCTAATACGCACATGACTTCGAAAAGTCAGCGGTGCGTGCCTCGGGATCGAACTCGAACCATTCGCCGTGGGAGGCAATAATTAAATAATTATTACCATTTCTTGTAAAATGTCTCGGCAATAGTGTCAAATGGTGTGGTGGGATTCTGCGGGAGTGACTTATTATAATGGAGTTGAAGGGGTTATTGCAGTATACTATTATTTGGTAATTTAATGTTTAGGTATATTTTTTTTTATAAATATTTACAAATAATATAAATGAAATTCTATCAAATAAATAAATTTAATATTAATACTATACAAAAGTATATCGTAAAGCGATTTATGCTCTGTACAAATCATACACGGAGTAGTAGCATTGTACAGAAAACACAATAACTCAAAATCGTTACTTTTACAGAAAAAAAATGTGAGTTATTCCCTTTTGCACAGCAGCTCGAACGTTTTTAGGGTTCCGTACCCAAAGGGTAAACACGGAACCCTACTACTAAGACTCCCTGTCCATCTGTCTGTCACCAGGCTGTATCTCATGATCCTTGATAGCTAGACAGTTGAAATTTTCACAGATGATGTATTTCTGTTGCCACTATAAACAACAAATACTAAAAACCCTCCTTTTGGGCTTCGCCGCAGTCGGGTAAAAACACAATAAAATTATTATTTATGGGGGGCTCCCATACAAAAAACGTGATTTTTTTATACGTCCAAGAAACGAAACGAAACTCGGTGTGCGAGTATGACTCGCACTTGGCCGGTTTTTTGCTATGCTCGTTCGTCACTCGTTTTCTCTTATAATGTGACACGTGGGCAATCAGTTCTATTCGTACGCTGCTAGCATTTTCATATCTCGGGTTGCGCTGAAACTTTAATAGATATTCAAAGGGTGCGCCAGACGTGACACTTTGAGCCTGTGTAGGCAGAAACTTTGACGCATTCTAGATGTTCGTAATGAGTTCTATTCAAATATACAGGGTAAAATTAAAACCAGTGCGGATAGGAGGTGAAAGTACTCATGAATATGATCAACTTTTATTATGGGACCGACACTGAAATATAAAAAAATCTGCTGTTCCCTACAAAAATGCACTACAACACGATCAAATGTATGGAACAGCTGATTTTTTTTTCAAATTTCAGTGTCGGTCCCATAATAAAAGTTGATCATATTCATGAGTACTTTCACCTCCTAAAATATCCGCACTGGTTTTAATTTTACCTTGTATACGTATTTTGCTTGCTATACAATAATAGTATCGTGATGGAACTTATTCTTTGGTATAAAATAATTGTTTCTATTTCGTTGAGTTTTAACATACATCTCATGAATCACATCCACGAAGAGTCTTTGTCGTCGTGGTGTATTTGTAACATTCACTGGCGTATGTCTGACTCCAAAAGATTTAGGCCTGCTGTCCACAGGGGCGTAGCTTCAAAGACGCTTCAAAATACGCCGTGCAGCTTGTACAATCAGGGAAAGGGATCCTTTAACAGGTACACTCATCTGCCTAGCCTTTTCCCAAATTATATTGGGGTCGGCATCCAGTCTAACTAGTTTTGGCTGAATATCAATATTTTACGTGGAGCGACTGCCATCTGACCTCCACAACCCAATTAATGGGTACTACCGGTATTCGAATGTTAGACCAGCTGTCAGACTACCTGTAACTTCTTCTTCTACCTGTAACTTAGGGCTTCTGACTACCCGTAACGATTGTCAAAGATATTCTTATGACAACCGGGACCGACTGCTTAACGTGCTCTCCGAGGCACGGAAGGGTCTCGATGTGTAAAGAACGGTCACCCATCCAAGGACTGACCGCGGCAAGCGCAGCTTAACCTCGCAGATCGATCGATCAGCGCGGCCGTCATTTAGCCACAAGCCCCTCCCTTTAACAGGTACACTATCATTCATAATTGGTCGTATATTCAAACTTTGAAGCAAGTCCGAATCCGAATTGCTTCGAAGTTTGAATATGCTAAAGGATTCCTTTTCCTGACTGTACGTACAGCCTGGCGTAGGTACCTACTAAACTTTGTCCAGGAAGCGTATTGCAAGCACACGTTTTTATAAGTATATTTCATCAACGTATTATTATTTATCTTTAACGTTTATTTTGTTTATACATATGTATATTATGTCTATGTATTTATTTTTGTATATTTTATTCTAGGTCACATTCTATTTTGTTGCATCTAGAGACCGTTTCACGTAAGAAGTCCCCTAGATGCTATGTTGGCTCCCCTGCTTGTCATTCCTAATTATAAGTCATATCGTTATGTGTTTTTTGTAGATTTATGTTTTACTAGCTGTGCCCGCGACTCCGTCCGCGTGGAAGTCGGAAAATAACATGAGGTCGTTATTTCATTAAAGAACAACGATATGTAGGTACAAGGTAGGCTACTTCATCATCATCCGCATAAAAATCGACAAACAATAATAATATTATGCAAACACCATGCAGCACACAGAATCGATCAGTACCAATCTTACCCTTAATGTTTCACCAATCGTAACGACACATATCTGATATCATTTATCACCAATCACCACCACGCAATTAACCTATCACTAACCTATTACCAATACAAATACATATGTGGACCCGGCATAATACATGTTAGCAAAGTTACTCCTGACTGGTAGATTTTTTGTAATAACTTTTGATAAAATGGACCGATTTTAATGAAAGAAGACTAAATGTTACCTCAAGATACATTTCTTTCTACTTCCTCATAATCAATTCAGTAGTATTGATTTGATGCGTGTTCAAACACACAGACAAACCGACAGACAAACCGACAGACATTAATTCTAAAAATGATAGAAATTTACTTTTTTACTTATTCTTAGTCCCCCATATTATTTTTATGCAAATATATGCAATGTTCAGACACGTGGAATTTACATTCTTATTATATGTATAGATAATAATATTTAGGACGTTAAAAAGTGATGAAAGTGGATTGATGCTGAAAGAAAACTTACAACACCGTTAAAAACGTTGTAATAAATTGAGATTCAGGGCAGCCAACATAACTTCTAGGGGAATTCTTACGTGAAATGGTCTCTACCAGGTTTTGTCTCTACAACACCCTAAGCCCTAAGGTAGACTGGCAGAAAATGCTTAAGTTATTAAAGGCCAAGTTCAACGAAAAGATAACAGTCCGGTAAATTGAAAAAGGCTGTCTTTTCATGTATAAAAAAACACGTTTAACGGCCTTTATGTAGGTGAACTTGGCCGTAAGTCCGCCCAAGTGCACTTTTTAATTGTACCTAGTACCTACATAAAAATTAAACAAATGAAAACTCCCTGTTTTTCTAATGAGTAGGTACCTACAACATTTAAATGAACGCAGTGCGAAGCGTTGGCGCGTGCTTAATGCCGCGCTGCCTACGTGAGCTAAGCGCTTATTTACAAGTGTAATCCTAGCCTTATGAATATGAAGTCTGCTAAGTCCCTCTGCTTGTTCGGTCACAGAGTTTTGCGAACTAGATCAAAATTTATGTCATTTGTAAATGGAGTAGAAGAACTTTTATGTATCAAGACAGGCTGTGTTCACTACGCGATCAATGCAGTGTAAGAAGGTTTATGCACGATCTTACTTGGCTTGGCAGAAGCTAGTCACGAATGGCTGCTAATGTAGGTAGGTAAATAGCTAAAAATCCCAAAAAATATACTTTTTGAACTGAAAAAGTATATTTTTGTGAAACAATAAAGTTTATTGCCCACTTTTAACTGTTTTCTTCTTACACTCCAAACGCAACACACATAATGTGCACCAGGTTATCATAAGCCTGTGATGGTTAGCAAGTTTAAGGAATGGTATCGTGGAAACCTTATCGATCATTTGTAGTTGTTTCTTTTTCCATGGCAGCACGGTTGGAAGATAAAATGACCAGCTTTGTCTGTAAATTCCTCTAAAATTATAAAAGCGAAAAAGCCTATAAAAATGCTAAAAAAGTAGCAACAGCAACAGGCACATAAAAAGAACTCTAATAAACACATTGACGAGTTCAAATTGCACTTGACCGAATTTAACGACACAATCAAATCGAAAATGGAACGCAAAGGAAAATGCTCCAAGCGCGATGACGTTTGAGTACCAGCTGGCTTAATTACATCTCCCTCGAATTTATGGCAGCCTGGTAGCAACAGGGTGGAGAGAGGTCGTTCTTCACACGCCGAGTTTCCCCACAGGAAGCAATTACGCTAGCACACCGTACACGAGCACGCTTTGAGCTTTGAGATCTCATAATTTCTGCCACCCTGGTACTTGTGTTTCTTTTTACGAACTACCTTCTACTAACTTCGAATTGTTTGTTACGGCATACACAAATGAAATAGGTAGGCACATAAGTACCTACATGACCCAAAAATTTCTGATCACCCGCACTAAACTGAAAAACATGTTACCTAGTAGGTACCTAATTGGTTGACTAAAATCTAGGCCAATCGATTAGTGCAATAACACAATACCTACGTTTTTGGAAAAAAATATCGGTTTCGGAGGTAGGTATCTCAGTTTTTCAAAAAATGTATCGTTTTATGGAAGTTGCGGTCGCAGTTACTTTGGTTAAACAAATTTTCTCTATTTCTCATAGTTTCAGTTCACTTACTCAATACAGACCGCTAACAAATAAAAAGGGCGACTATGGATTTGACACCATTCCTTAATCTCCGAAACTACTGATCCGATTCAGTTTTTTTTTTTTCAATAATGTGGGAAACTACATTATCCTTGAGCACTACCACTTTTAATCCCAAAAAATGCACAATTCCTGTGGCTCACGCGGACGGAGTGGCGGGCAAAGTGCTAGGTGGTGCTAGTAAGAGATAAAACTATACACACTTACTGTATATTTGGCTCACAAAAAAAGTAGGTATTGGACAGTTTATAAATTAAGAAAACCATGTCGTATCGTGGAACATGGTCAATAATTTCTTGGATTTAAGTCAAGCGCATAAAATGTACCCGGATGTTTTATTATTTTTCTTAGGTACTCTTGCATCTCTTGGATTTATCGTTCCAAATAACATAATATCACGCCTGTATTCTTATAATAGGTAAGCAGAAACGTATTGTACATCTACATGTTGCCGGTTATATGTTATAAGTTCCGTGTAAAACCTCTCCCCTATCTTTCAGTCCATCCAAAGGTTGTCTGAAAGAAATCGCCTTGTGCGATAAGACTGTTCATTGTATGTATATTTGAAATTGTTAGTTCTTGTTCTGTAAGGGTATATATGATACTTGTGGTTAAATAATACCGTCTGCAATCGTCCCAAATTTAATAAAAAATTTGATGTGGTAATTTTTATAACAATGTCTTAGGTTTTCGCGATTATTACACATTACGTACGTACATTACGTACACTTTGCAGCGTTCGTTACACGAACGCTAATGTGTACGTGTACGTACGTAAGTGTACGAAACGTCAGGAAAAATCTGTAATATACGCGATTTAATCCGTTTAAACTTGTTTTATTATAATAGGTAATTTTAATTACATGGGTTATCCAGCAAAAAAGTTCCACTTACTTTTTTTGTTTGACGTAATCTAATTACCTTGTAGGTAGGTACTTACTCCACAAAAAAATGTCTTAACATCTTACGTACTCAGGCTCGTTTTTGTTATTTCTAAACTTTGTTCCGGAATTTCTAAGGGAATAATTCAATCATCAGCGAATTTCAGCTTATTGCAAATTATCGGCACAACAATTATTGTCACCATTGTAAGCTTATAATTATAAATCGAATTCAAAAAGAAAAGCGTTGTTTTTTTCGCTCTAAAAACAGACGTCACGTTGTAAGGGCACAGTCCCAAAGCAATTTGTTCGTAGCTAGAAAACGCTTCTATAAATAATAAATTAGACTCACCTGGTTTCGCCCTCACAACAACAGTGTGAAAACAGCCTATATTTAATAATATCCCGGTTTCGCTAGCGAATCCTGTGCACTCTCACAACCTACTTTCATTTCATAAATTAAAAGAAACACGGACCACGATACAACTGTCACAATTCAAATATTTGAAAATATAATGTTATTTTATTGATGTTGTGTGAGGTTACTGTGAATTTGGGTTCGATTTTAATTCGATTGTTCCGATTGTGGTAATCAATTGCTCGGGCCCGAGTGGCAAGGCCGAGCTCCCGCGACCGACTGAAACACGCTCGGGCAATCTCCCGATTCCCGGTAGTCTTTCAGCGCGGTGTTGCTAGTATCGGAAAATTGTTTCGTAATTTTCTCGGGTAGTCAAGCATTATCTTTTTTTTACTGGATAATTTACACGCATGCTCGATTGACAATTTTGTTATGTTAGTGATCAAACGAAAGCGAATCTACTGCCACCTTTAAAATAACTGTCATACTTTTAACTATCTAGTTTTTGAGATGGGACAGAATCAGTAAGTATCTGCTTAGTAAATACATTGTGTACACGGATGCAGCCATTCATACTGGTGCTGAAATCCACTCTTTTATGTATCCTTGTAAATGAGAAATCGATTCTGTCTTGTCTACCTACTTGAACTGTCTGATTACAAGAAAATAGGTGGATCACCTAAAGAACCGATTTGATGACCAAGCAATACATAAGTAATATTAAAATATGCAAATATACGGTTTTAGTATGTGAGTGTTAGTATTCGAAGCCCGTTCGATTTACTTCAGGATCAATCCTGCAAAAAGCTGCAAAATAAAACAAGCGGTACCATACATTTTTCAAGTGACATGCATATTTATGTATGGAAGAGTATGATGGTGATAAAGTAAATGGGAATAAAGGCGGATATAAGAATAATTACAACATAAACAGACATTCAGAAGAAAGTAAGGCAAAAGTAAAATTAAATAAAAGTCATAAGACTGGTGTTAAACATAAAAGGGCTAGTAATTTAGAAATAAAATAGAATAAATATACTTTATTATACACCATATTATTCTAACAAGATATTCTTAATTCTAAGGGTACAATGGCGGCTTATTAGAAAGATGTAAAGATATGTAGATATCTATTTTATAAAGAGCTACTTTTTCTTGTTGACTGTACTTTTCAAAGATTTTTTAAATAAAAAAAGTTGTGACGGTTTTACATCGGATGAATATTACCTGTGACGATTTTACAGTTGAATTTTCTGTGACAAAACTACAGTTGTGACGAAACTTCTAAAACCCTACCAGACAACCTTTGCATCGACTGAGAGAACTTAAATAAAAGAAATTAAGAAATCTTGAAACAAAACTATTGTAAAAGAGCATTGCCTGCATCACGAATAATCACAATTAAGCGATAGGTAGGTATTACCCCTAATTCAGGGTAATTCTCCCCCGTTAGCCTCGTGACCCCGAATCCTTTGTGCGATCCACAAACTGCTCGCATGCCTTCAATACTCTATTGTTTTCCGTCACTGTTGCTCTCGTGCTACACTCATACATCCGTCTCGCTCGCTCGTTTGAAGTTGTTAAACAAATGAAGTGTATTAACCTGGTTTGTATGGCCGTTATTAAGTACCGCGATCATTGTAATGCAAATTAATAACCATAAATTAATATCGGTCAGTATATTTTCAGTAATAAGCATAATTCTAATAAAAAAAACTCTCACCTTATGCACATTTTGGCGGTGCGCATACGACAGCGTCAATTTGTATGAATACTCTTTCTGCAACTACCCTACTACTAACATTGTCACTGATCTATTGTTATAATAATATTGTAACCTAATTTATTTAACATAGCACCGCCCACTACGCCAATCGGCTTAATGTAGTTTTTAAGTTATAAATAGGTAGGTACTGTATTTTCTCTGTAAGTGATTTTTGTAAATCTTTTGAGAAAATAAATGTCTTGAACCATAAACCATAATTAATTCGCAAATTCACGAGCGGCCTCCTGCGGCCGCAAACAATAGAATTTTAATTGTATCTCATTGTCCATTTCAATTGAATTTGTTAACTTTGTAAACAATGTTAGTATGGCCAACTGTCAAAAGGACATTGGCAGTTTTGGGCTTGATATGGTACAGTAATAACAGCTTAACCAAAAATAACAATATATTTTAATTGTTCTTTGCATAATTTATCTTAGAGATTAAGAATTGAAGTCAAATATCGAAATAAATAAGAAATAAAATGATTATGCCGTTGACATTTTGAAAAAACCAATAAAACAACAACGGGTGCATGCTGGCTGGCGCGTGCCTCCACAGAATATCATGTCGACAGCAACTAAAACCTTTGAATTGAGAACTCATTTAGTCGCGCTGTACTTCATTGGATCATTCACACCATACCTCACTGTCACAAATACGATAATTTCTCTTTAATACAATTACGTACAAAAACAAATAAAAAATGAATTTAAATACTCTTGAAATACTCGATCACACCAAACTAATTTCATATCTGTACCGACATACCCAATCTGAAGCCCAGCGTTCTATGGGCGTGTGCCGTGTCCTTTGATGAATTTGTATAGGAAGTTTGTTTACATAGTTTACAAGTTCTATTGAAATGGACCATACATAGCAGCAAGCGTCGTGAAAATTAAGGCTGGTTTTATAGTCACGCCGCTAGACGCGCCGCTGGGCAGCGCGCTGTTATCAGAACGCGCGTAATGTTTACTGAACGGCGCTGCTCAAGCGCGCGACTTTGAAATGCAACGTACTACCCCATACATCTCATAACGCGCGCGTTCGCAACGGCGCTGCCGAAACGCGTAACAATAAAACCAGCCAGGGCTACCTATGACAGCGGCTACAGCTCGTTATTATAGACACTTGCTAATGAATTTCGCGGAGCTAAATACACATGTAGGTATTAGGGCTTCCAGTCTCGATGCATGCTCGAGTCCCGGGACCAGATTTTCGAGACTCGGCGTGGTCTCGATAGTCCCGGAAGTATCGAGACTTTTCGATTAATAACTTGAAATTTAAACAAAACTCAACAAAATAAAAAAAAAACGATTATTATCTAGGCTAGGTAACATAAAAATTCAAACAGAATAAAGAACATAAGAAAAAAAATGAATATATGTCTCAAAAGACGATTCTTAAACTTTAAAATGGAAAATAATGGAAGCGCAAGAAACAAAGAGCATTTTTAATGTTTCTTCAGAAACGGAAGATTTTATATAACATTTAGTAATTATATTTTCGAGCTGTTTGGGATTGAAACCCTCGGGGGGTTTCAATCCCAAACAGCTCGAAAATGTAATTTTATTATTAATCGAAAAGTCTCGAAAGTCTCGATATTCCTGGGACTATCGAGACCACGCCGAGTCTCGAAAATCTGGTCCCGGGACTCGAGCATGCATCGAGACTGGAAGCCCTAATACCTACACGTGTATTTAGCTCCGCGAAAGTCGTTAGCAAGTGTCTATAATAACGAGCTGTAGCCGCTGTCATAGGTAGCCCTGTAACAGCTAGGTAATATTAAATAAATAATAATAATTACTATTTATTTTAAGGCGAATATTTTACAATACCAACCATGTCAAAAAATGTCTTTTATGTTTTTTAGACAAATAGTTTCGAATTTCGATAACACGATTTCTTACAAACGTACGGCGTCGGTCTATATCTGAGTTTCATTATTCGAATAAAAGTAGTCTTATTTCGCCGGTAACGAAACCATAGCGCGATTCAGGAATAGTACAGAATCTAACAACGCCATCTAGTGAAACAGAAACTAAACTTTTAACCGTGACTAAATTGACTATACAGTGTCAGTGTTTAGGGTTCCGTACCGCAAAAGGAAAAACGAAACCCTTATAGGATCACTTTGTTGTCACCGTATTTTTTATATTTTACTCATTGACTTTGCGATAAACTGAAAAGACAATGCTTAGCATTATGCTGAGCGATGGCCATTTTGCGCGGACGTGATACGACACGTATCTTCCTACACATAAGTCTAAATTATTTTTTTTGCGTCATGTAGGTAAGTAGACGTAAATAAAATTGTTCTTTCTTTCACTGTTTGGTGGTCCTCACAATGAAAGTAGAATCAAAAATCGTCAATAGAGTTTTAGTAAGTATATCAACCATTAAACTTCTGATGGAGAGAAATGTAGATTGTTCGCACGACCGACATCAAAGGTCGGCCTGTGCATCTTTCATCGTAACATTCGTAACGTAACGAAAGCGGAACGTAACAAATGGCCGCTTGGCGCTTGGCGCTGTCGACACTCCGTTACACACGTCAAAATGTATTTATTGAACTATTGAACACATGCGCTTCCTCCAGAAATTCTCTGATGTTCGAATTGACGATGACTTTATTGAACAGTGTACATTACAAAGAAAACAAAATGCTTTACGTATGACGGAAATGTGTGGAAATGCAAACATTTCATAAATATTTTAACAACTAAATATCCTGGAAGACAACTAGGTACTTATGTCGAAAACAACTGTTTTCTGTACCCCGATCATGAGTTTTTTTGACGTGTAGTATCGTTAACGTAAGCATATTTTGAATTAAAAATATACGTTTGTTACACAATATTTATATAAATAAAATACTTAATGAATTACTCTGTATTTTTTCAAATGTGCAAATTGTATAAAATTTTATCAAAATGTTCCAGGACTGCTGTATTTTAAATTCAAAATATGCTTACGTTAACGAAACTATACGTCAAAAAAACTCATGATAGGGGTACTGGTATAGTTATCCAGCCTGTCTTCTGCATCGACACACCGCGTGATATCACCGCGAGAATTGCCAATTTGTTTGCGAACGTTCGAAGGAGAATCTCACCGTGACATTCTCCCTCAAACGTTCGCAAACAAATTGGGACTTCTCGCTCTGTACAAAATAAACAGGCAGAGAGGGCCTTATCACGAATTGTTTAGACGTTATGCATCATAAATGTAGCTAAGTGAATTTTAAGAGATACAGAGATTTTTAAATCACCAGGTAAAATTTATTCCTATTAATAAAATATATTGGTTTCTCTCTAACATTATGTTTTATGAAATCGATATAATTTGTCCTAGGAATAAATTTTATCTGGCGATTGATAAATTGGCCCTAAACACAGCGGCCATGTTAATATAATTATTCCTATTAAAATAATTATACAAAACAGCCGGCATTTGGTCTTTGAGCTACTGGGTATTCGCCAGGTGATATCTCTATGCATCTACATAATATCGCAGGAACACGAATCGACAGTGGAAAGGCGAAATCGCTAAACCACCAAAAAAAATATAGGTAGGTATATGATATTTTTTCTTTAAAAAAATGCGTTAAAACTCATTTTCCAACTTTCCATTTTGGCGGTTTAGCGATTTCGCCTTTCCACTGTCGATGTTTATGCCTCAAATACAATATTTCCACTTCAAACTCTTTAATTCTGTAATTATTAGCAATCATTTATCCTCCAGTCCTTGAGTATTCGCAGAATACGCAAACCTCCCTCAAACTGAATTAACATACCAACCTATAGGCATGTGTAAAATAATGCGGGTTCACATTGTGCAAAGTTTCAAGATGCGTGCTTAACATGCCAGCCCTTTTCTGACCTTATCAGTCCTTAGGCCTGAAAACACGAGGCCCTGGAAAGATTAGAATTTGTGCTTGACCAACAAAGAATAATATAAGTATGTATGACAATTTTATATGTTATATGCTGGCTTTTGCCCGCGACTTCATCCTCATATAAACATCAGATATTTTGTAAGCCAACTCCGAGGTTGAATTTTGAAAAATCCTTTTCTAATTAATTACGTGATAACAGTAGGTATATGCACTAATGTATTTATAATAAATTAATATTACCTGGGTATTTATCTGAGCCGAAAAAGCCGGTCGCCACTCCAGAACATTTTGACCCCATCTCGGCCATCAGTTCTACAAGCAATGTGGCCCGCTGACTGCCATCGTGGTGGACCGACGACCTGGTAAAGGTCGCAGGAATCCGATGGATGCAAAAAGCCCAGCACCGGTTAATGTGGCGACGTTTGGGGAACGCCTATGTCCAACAATGGACGGTTTTTTACTGATACTATAATGATAAACAAACAATACTAATCCTTACCTTCTTATACCTTACCCTGCTCTCCTGGTACCTATCCGAAGTCCCGCACTTGAGTACCTATTATTAACAGGTACCTATATAATTCCGCCCCCCGTTGAATTTTACTATAATAAATTATTATGAACACGTATTTCAGTTGATCATTCACTCAATGATCATACCTAACCAAAATCTGTTCACTGAAAAAAATCAATCCGTTGTAGGCACTTAATTAATAGTTTTCTAATAGCAGATGAACCAACAAATACTTTGAAAAAAAGATAAATTAAAAATTTTATAAAACCCGACCGCAGTTTGCTCTACGTTTTTATTATCTGGTGTTATCTTAGGTTCTTAAAGAACCACCAAAAAGAAAAGAAAAATAAGACATTGCAGTCGGGAGTCCAAAACCTTCATATTAAGCAAGTCTTTCGATTTCTCGTTTACATAAACTAAACTCATACTTTTACTGAATAAAGTGCGAATTTTATATCAGATCTATCTAAGGCACCTATTCCACAGAATCGGTATAAATAAATCTGAGGCACTAGACAAGTTACTTTTCTATTAGCGTTAGCGTCAAACGCTACGGATACAATGTATGGAAATGATATTTGTGAGTCACGTGACTTTTCCGCAGGTAATGTCATTGCCATACATTTTGTGGTTATCGTTTGGCGTGAACGCTAACAGAAAAGCAACTTGTCTAGAGCCTCTGATCGTATAAAAGTTATAACATACGGATTTTTATCCGGAACGAATGTGCTACCAAACGCTTTCATTTAAATCTATTTCCATTTGACCACTACTAGTGGTGGATGTGTCTAATCGAGGTTATTTCGACTTCATATTTTCGTATCAGAAAATCAGCACTGTTTGCAGTGATTTTCTCTCTTCTCCTGTGAGTTAATGTGACATAAAGTCTTCTAGGGTTTTGGTAGGTTTTGTCGGACCATTCATTTAGTCCTTTAAAAATAGGTTAAGACCAATGATCTATTACTGATTTATTTCTTCAGAAACAAATAATTGAATAATTTACCTATGTAAATCAAAAACGTTTGGAAATCCGCAACTGATTTGAAAGCACCTTGTAGGTAGATATAATTAGCAAAATCCATTTGGTTCCAAGAGGAACTTTACAAATAAAGTTAAAATGAAATGTCTCCATAATACAATTGATTACCCGACTGCGGCGAACCCCAAAAGGAGGGTACCTATAGTGTTTCACCTGTATGTTAGTATGTATGTATGTGGGTATGTATTTCCGTCTCTGTGTTCCCTCCTAGAGACTAAACGAGCGAACGGATTTTAACATATGGCAAATCATTAGATTCGTATCGACGTCGCAAGTAACATAGGCTATATGGATTATGAAAAAAACCAACATGGCGGATTTTAACCACCAATAAGTGAAGTCGTAAAAAATAAAAAACATCTGACATGGTCATGTGGGCTATCAAAATGAAGGACTTAAAAAGACGATTACGAAAATATATGTATAATAAATATATATAAATATATATATATGTCATTGACATCAAAAACTAAAAAGTGAAAAATAAAAATAGAAAATGATAAATTTTATAAAAACCCGACTGCGGTCTGCCCTACCTACGTCTTATCTGTTGTTATAGACCAACCAAAAAGAAAAGGAAAACAAGATATTGCAGTCGGGACCCAGTGTTTCCGGGTAATAGTCATATAATGGGTCCCGACTAGGGTTGCCAACCGTACTCTAAAATAGAGTATTGTACTCTCTATCATGTAGGCGTACTCTATAATCTATAACACTAATAGAGTACGCTAAAATACTCTTTTTTTACACAAAGTTTACTATACCTACTAGTGCCAGTCATTCAGTCATGTAATATTATGCAAACCCATATTCCCCAAGCCACATTCGGATGTTTTTGAACGCAGCCACTAATGTTATTATGTCAATGTTATGTCACAAGTTTTGAGAAGTGTTTTGAGGTTACGTTAATTTTGGCGCAAGAAAAATTATCGATTTTCCACTGTGTTGTGACATTTGTGACTCGGTTTTTTGTTTGGACAACTTTTACTGAGCTACTACAGCATTTACTAAGAGTCTTTTCGGTTATGGATGTGAAGTGGCAGAAAGAGAGAAACAGAGCTTCATTGAAATTGATTAAAAATGAGCTTTTGATCTTTATAAATTTAGAGTTAGAATGTTTGGAGTCATACAATTATTTTAAAAATCATGAAAAATTGTTATTGTGCTGCAAAAGGCACAAAAAATACCTTTTTAAAAATAAAAAATAAATGATACTCTTTTTCGGAAGTCCGTACTCTTTATTTACCTCCTTTGAAATCAGATATACTCTATTTCTTCTAATAAAAGTTGGCAACCCTAGTCCCGACTGCAATATCTTGATTTCCTTTTCTTTTTGGTTGGTCTATAACAACAGATAAGACGTAAGTAGGGCAGACCGCAGTCGGGTTTTTATAAAAAAAAAAAATTCTATTTTTATAAGTTACAAATAGTAGGGGTAAGATTTAAGCATGAGAGGGCATTTTCCCAGTGCTTGATTGAATAGTCCCTTCAGAGTCTATCCATCATCCAAGTATCGGTGTAGAGGATTTATTCAGCCGTTATTCTGTATTAATGTTATAGATATCCCTTTTTATGCCGTAAATAAAACCTCCGTAGTGATTGACGCTCATATTTTAGGCGCGAAAAGTATGGGCCCAACTTTTTTTAGTTTTTTTTTTGGCATATTTTATTTTTACTAGGTATTTTAAATATTAATGACTTGGCTACATGGGTAGGCCGTAGATATAAAATATAGATAGGTAACGTTATTTACCTACCCTTTTAAGGCCATGATAGCTGTTGTGGATCGAAAAGAATCTTATAAAATTATTTTACTACATTCGTATGCCAAAGCGCAAAGGAGTTAGGTTCTTAAAGCTTAACCGAGAAAGAAGTACTTATTTATTCGAGTAGCGGCATAAAAGACGTCGTACAACCGGCATGGAAAAAAAACGTTTCAAAATGGTACTGTGGCCTCTGTTTGCTTTTAATTCACCGCACAGAAAATTCCGAACCAATCAATTCCATAGCGAATCAATCGCAAACAGCCCGCTGATCAATCAATCTCAGGCCGTATTGTGGGCGCTAGCTGTCGAGTTCGAGCGCCACTTTCTAAGTTCTGGTGGGAATTCTGGAACGCATTTTACGCGCCATTTGATCTGGGGACAATCGGCTGCGTTCACAGACACAATGTTCTATTCTATTAAAATATTTATCAATGACATAATATGACACTATGACACCGTAGCTTTTTTTTACCACCAAGCACTATTACTATAACAACGTATTAAAAAGTGATGAAACTAACAAATAATTTATTCAAAGTAAGTTTACAGTCCCCACGGTACCCACGATTTAAATTTAAAGTGTCCGTTAAAATGCGTTAAATTAGGGTGACGCTACTGGTAGCAAGAGGGTAAACGTCCAGAAAAAAATACCTACTGTTCCCGAGGGAAAGAACAATAACTTTTGACTGTCACAATTGCTTTAGGACGTTAGATGGCGCTACGTGTACCTATATGTATAATCCAGTTAACATTTTTATGTGACCACACCCTTAGCATGAATTGTAACTACTTATAAAGAATCCCGCCCACTATCACTTAGGTAAGTGCCATAGAACGACAGCGAGGTACGTTTTCAAAACGATAGGCACGAGAAAACATAAATTATGATGAACATGATTGAGTAGCACCTATGTACAGTACGATTCACGAAAGATGACCACAAATGGCGGCCGTCTGCGCACGTACACTGGCGCGGACCAATGGCGTCGCTCCGGTCTTGACGCATTCCGCCCGCGCCTCACCTCGCACCTCCAAAGGGACCTAAAATATGCCTTCTGCGCAGTGGTCATCTTTCGTGAATCTTATTGTACCTACGTAGAAAAAGATAATTTTATGTACCTACCTACCTACATAAGGAGTTGTTTCAAAAATGTATGGAGCCTGGGATGGGTCTACGTACGCAATTAAGTATTATAGCTATACATGATAGTAGCCGGTTCCTAATGCTTGTTTTCTATAATATTACTTCGTTGAATTGTAATTCATTCTTTTCTTTGTCAAGGAGAGCAACACAATACAAATATGGTGGATCGACAAATAAATTAAGTGAAACGTCATTTTGACAACTGTTGATTATGTCTATGTCAGTCAAAATGGCAACATTCAATCCACCACGCGTGCGCACAACGACTCAAACGTCACGTCATAAAACCAACTGTCATGGCCGCCCTAAAAATAGGGATATCATAGTGAAAAACTTCAACTCAAATAATTCTCTTACAATTATTGTACTCTTCTTCAAATGAATTTAATAATATTTTTATGTAAATCCCCTATTTTTGTCCTATATTTATCTATGTGGCGTACGTATACCAGTTCCAGGATGAAACATCTCCTTTCCTTTATAAAATGCATTATTTTTATCCAAATAACATATATAGTGCCGAAAATAAGACATCATGATAAGTTAAGCATTCACGTACCAGCTGCTGCACCTAATATTCCTTATTATTTACTAGGTACAGTGAAGGAATTTAAAAAAAAACTGTGCTAGTTAGGAGCATCGTTTTATTTTTGGTGCAATATTCAGGTACATTTCTATTCTTATTCGAATCCCTAAACCCTAAGTCCAATTTAAAGTGTTTATCCAATTTAAATCGCGAGAAAAAATCTGCTGTTCCATACATTTTGTTAAGTTTTGTGAACATAAATGTATGGAACAGCTGATTTTTTTTTCGCGTAGTCAGGGTTGGTCCCATAGTAAAAGTTGTTCATAATGATGAGTTCAATGACCCCTTAAAATATTTCCACTGTCTAACCTGCCAGCCTGTATAGCATATAGTTTATATAGCTTAATAGCACAATAATATCGACACGTTCACATTCACACTGTCCTGTACTACATATTATTGGCTTTGTATGGCGCGATATTGTTGTGCCATGAGCTATATGTAGGTATACTATATGCTATAATATGTATATTATAGCGTAGTCTTTCGTTGATCTTGATGTACAATTCACAGCCCAATACATGTTTTAATTTTAAGCACTTAAACTTAAGCCACACGGCTACGATTATTTAATAAAATTTGCATTTTTATACAACCACACCGCAATGTTTTGATACACTAAGTGTATCACTGTAAACATGAAATGGCCAACCTTCACATAGCATACAGACACGGATACACGACCTCCAGTATTTCTTCCTACATGGTTTCATCCACTGAGGTTTCATCACAATCATGGTTTCAATACTTTCAATGTTTCATGCAAGTTTCATGTCTGTTTTGTTTAATAATGGTTTATTTAAAAAAACTTTATTTTATCAAAAAAACTACATTATTTTTACATAACAATAAACTAATTTTAATATATAGCATTTTAAATCAATATTAAAGTATTAATTTTCCATTTCAGTATGTACCATGTACCTAATCGTTGAACTAAATTCAGATAACCATAAACAATTTACCTACGAGAAAACTAAATTCTAGATGTTTTTTTTTATCAGAGCTAGTTTGCAATAACAATTTAAATTATTGTTTTGAATAAAATATGTTTATTGATATGATTTGCAGTTTTAAATAAGATATTAGATACTTATTGACCGGAACGCACCATTAACGCCGTCAGTAGTGCCACCATGATAGTTGAAATCATTTGAAATCATTATCTATTGTGACGCCACTTCCGTCGCGCAGTTGCCTTGCCTCCATTTATTTTGGACGCTCGTCTCTTGTCTATAATTGCGAATAGATCGTCTTTATGGGCATGGTCCGTAGATAATTTTTACTCTTTGGATACCTTAGATTGTGTTGTGGTCTCTGATTACTAACCTGTCAAAACAATGCATTTCTATAATGTTTATATTATTTTTTCCAGGTGTAACTGGTTGGATAATAATGTGCGTCCATTGAAATGGATACGTGGTCCGATCTCTGCCGCTGTTGTTTGTCTGCCAATTCCGAAGTGTCACTCCTAGATTCGGAACAGAATGTTACTGAGAAGTTTCTTGAAGTAACTACGATTGAGGTTCGTAAGATTTCCTGTATTTGAGCTTTGATTCGGGATGAAAGATGTTTATTCCGCGTTAATATCGCTATAATGTCATGTAAGTATGTCAGTTTGTTAATTATTGACATGAAACATAACCTCACTAGAAGTTCAGAATCGCCGCGAAAATGATGTAATTGTATGCGATTTTCGACGTTAATGTATTGGCGTTAGAGAGGCAGTAGGTTGATTTTGCTTTGAAAGTTTTGGACATTTTTTATAACGTTTATGGAATCTAGTAAAGGCGGCAAAAGCATCAATATCCAAGCTAAAGCTTGGGATAAATTAAACATTCTGAGCAATATACACACTCATTTATTTATGAATATTGTATTCAGGAGACTGATACATTATAACATCCAATAATACAAACACCATGGTACTAATAAGAAATCAATACTTACTAGGAAGAAAGGTCCAATGTCATATATTTACTATAATCTTTGGTCCAATATAAGGATAGCGACACACAGTACTGCTTCATGTTGGGTATTGACTATAGCAAAAATACCCTGTTTTATACCGGCCTGTGTTTCCCCCATTTCAGGGTAATGACCTCTTTTCATTTCATACTGATTGATTAAAATCAATTGAAAGTATAGGATATTATAATACTAAAATAATGTCTGGTCTGTTTTCTTATAATGTTATTGGGTGGTAAACAAATGTCCCACTTAATGATTAGTGGTCATCGCTGCCAATGTATATCTGCAATACCATGCAGTTGTCCACCATATAGACTTAATCTCATGTGCCTGTAATAACAGGTATACCCATCTTGTCGGAACACATCAAAGCTACTTAGTGGCAGAAATAAGTATAATGGCAATATTTCCCCGGATGTGTTCTTTCACAAAAAGCTCTACTACTACCTACCATCATGTATATTACCAATGTCATCACTCTTGCCGTTTCAAACAGTTTTTTTTATTTTTCTATTGTTAGTGACATGATTAAATTGATTTTTCTTACATGCACTAGAATTTGACTAAGGTTTTGAGATGCTTTCTCTTTGACACCACACCTGTAGCTTGTATCATTAAGCCAGACCGTCACACTTTACACATATTATTCCATATCTTGAAAACTGCTGAACCGATTTTGATGAAACTTGCACTGTTCCCTAAGTTGAAGTAAATGTAAGTCAATAAAAAAAAATGGTCACAATCCAATTAATAGTTTCGGAGAAATTCATGGACAAACATACACACATACACCTATGAAATGTTGTATATTTGTTTGGAAGCCCTTATAGATCATCATGTGTGAATACTTATAGTGCAGTTCCAATAATATTACATACATACCTATGTATAGAATTGATAACCTCCTTTTTTTTAAGTTCGTTAATAAGTCAATATTGATTGAATAAACTAAAATAAGGTTTATTTGTATGTCTAATGTGATCTCTAATGGAGTACCTATAGTAACTATTTATACTATTTCATAGTTACATTATTTATATCATGTGAAATTCAACCAATACCAGACTGATGCCTTGAATATAAAACAATACTAATAATAATATAATACCTACTATTCTTAAACAACCAACAGATAAAAACTATTATATTTATTTTATATTGGTCATACTGATTGAACACAAAACAGAGGTGAATACCCAGTTTATGGTATAAAATACTAAAAAAGTAGAACAAAAGAATAACTAGTAAAGTCCACCAAAAAATGGTTTATGAAATGACAAATTGCAAGTTGTAAATTGCAAGTTACAAGTTCTTGATTGTTGACATGTAAAAATGTACAAGAATTTAAACTTAAATAATGCATAAAAATAAAGTACTTAATGTGTTTAAAAAAATAATGGAATTAATAAAACATAGGAGCTACATACTTTACAAATATTTGGAGAGGGAATTCTCTGTCTTTGTGAAACAAGGGTTTTTACAACATAATATCATTTGTTTTTCACTGTTGCTTATCTTTCTGCTAATTGGGTCAGGATCTATTTTAAAAAAAATACGATTTAAATCCTATTAGTGATACATATCTACTATACAATAAAAATATTCTACAATATTTTTTATTAGAAATCTCAAGCTAATTACAAACAGGTAGTATTTAAAGTGCTCCAATATCATCATCATCTTCAACCCATAGCCCCCACTGGTTCTATATGCTCCTAACACTGCTATTCAAGCTTAGGTCTTCCAATTTGAACTTCTGGACAATTTTAGTTAGTGAAATGCTTTTATAGCATGACTCAATTACTTAACCTTGAGCTTATCAGTCCACTGTAGTGAGTTGCATATTTAATCACGATACACACATATGAATTGCAGTGTCCTTGAGTCACAGCAAAATAATCAACATTGTTGAAACCAAAATAAAGTTAATAGGTTCAATGTGCTAACAGTATTTAGTAACATTCAGGGTCACTTAGTTCGTACATCACGTTTATAAGCAAATCAATAAGCCTTAACAATTATCTATTCAATTTCAGGTGAAAGAAGATGATGGTTTACCTCAGAAGCTGTGCTCAGATTGTTATGCCATCATGAACTCTGCATACCAGTTCCGCAAACAGTGCATCAAAATGGACAATGAACTGCGTCTACAGCTCAACACTGTACTAAACATATCTAAACGTGATAATCTCTCTAAATATGAGCCTAGCGCTGATGACGACGATATTGGGAATGACCCTATGAAGCAACTTGAGGCTATCATAAAACATGAGCCAACGGACAGTGATGATGATTACTACTACGTTTTGGTCATTGATGACCCCAAAGATAAAGAAAAACAAGCAAATACAGAAGTGATAAGCATTAAACAAGAAGAACTTGAAAATGTTATTTCTGAGGAGGCAACTACGTACTCGCACACACAGACTCAAAGTTCTCAATTTGAGGATTCAATTGAATCATTCCTTATGTCCAACACCAAGGTCCCAGCTAACGTACCGGCTACTATCCTTGAAAATGAGGAAGAATGCCAGGAAACTGACGATTTTGAAGGAGCCATGAACATTGGTGAAACTGAGGAAGACATGACTCATGAACAGAGTTTAGCACAAATAGAAGAGTCACAAGACAATGAAATGATTGAAACTAATGGTCCTGATGGTATGAATGAGCTGCCTAGTGCGAAAAACTTCATAAAAATATTGACTACTACAGACTCTGATGGTACAATCCTGTTGAAAAGTAATGACAGGATCCAGTATCTGACTGACTCTCAGCTCGATGCAAACGAAGATGAAGATGGAGAAGCAATGTCCCAAGAAGTTATATTCTGTGAAGGTGATGACTCCTCTCAGTTCCAAATCTTGAAATATGATGGATCAGAATTGGTCATAGAATATGCAGATGACAGCCAAATTGCTACAGTACTCCAACAGGAGGATGGGACATTCTTATGTGATTGCGGAGAGCAGTTCGAAGACTTGACAGATTACGAGAAGCATCAATACAAACACAATCCTGCTGGTGAACATTTGTGTAACTTGTGCGGTAAAGGCTTCGAGTCCTCAGAGATTCTAACTGGACACATGTTGCTACATAGCAGCTCAGGGCTTTTAATCACTTGTCCGTTCTGCAACCAGCTTATTAGACGTAATGCTTTGACGCAGCACATCAAATACGGTCACAACAACATCAAACCTCGTTGCAATATTTGTCTCAAGACATTTGCCAACCCTAATAACTTAAAACGTCACATGATGATTCACAGCGGCATCAGGGAATTCGAGTGTGACATCTGTTACAAGAGATTCCATCAGAAAATCACAATGCAAACCCACAGGTTAACACATATGGATCCGTTCTCCTGCAACCAGTGCGACAAAACGTTTGAGAATAAAACTGCTTTGACAACTCACAAGGAATCTGAGGAGTGCACAAAATCTAAAGTAAATAAAGTGAAAGAAGAATTAATGAAGACTGTCAAGCAAGCAATAACTACGAACCTTGGTAAACTGCTTGGTTACGCTTGTTCGTTGTGCAAGAAGATGTTTTCAGTGGAGTCTGCTTTAGAGCAACATGTTGAGAGTGCGCACCTCATGGATCCAACGGAATTGTTGTGTTTTGAATGTGGTGAAGTGTTACCATCTAAGAAGGACATGCAAACACACATATTGACACACAAGAACTTAAGAGTGAAGAACGCAAAGAGGTTTGAATGCAGTCTTTGCGGTAAAGGCTGTTCAAGCCAGGCTATGTTACTGATGCATGAACGAGTACATACTAATGAGAGGCCGTTTCCATGTCAGCTGTGTTCCTTGCGTTTTAAAACGAAAACTCATCTACGAACCCATCAACTCACTCATACACGTGAAAAGAAGTTCGGATGCTCCATTTGTATGAAGTTCTTTGCCCTCAAAGGCAATTTGGTTGTCCATCTTAGGACTCATACGGGGGAACGGCCTTATGTGTGCTCTATCTGCGGGGAAGCATTCATAGACTCGAAATATTTGAAGAAGCATAAACTAAAGAAGCATTCTATAGACAATGTGCCGTGGAATCAGTACTAGGAACTGTGAAACTTGTATAAAATATGGGTATGCAGGTTTTGTACAGACTTAAATTGTGTTTTTAAATAAAATTTTGTCCAAATTGTCTTAGGTGAATCACACTCACGAAACAAAAGCGTGAATGCGTTTTCAGTGTGTTGCACTACGCGTGATTTACATACAAATATAGGTACTTGGAAACAACGGAAGATCACGCACTCCCGCGCTACGCTGCGTGATGCGGTGCGGTGTGCGAATCGCCTTACCGATATCCCTTCTCTAAATAGTATAGAATGAAGTCGCCTGGATGCGTCGGTTTGTGTATTCGGATAAAGTTATGAAACTACTGGATGGAATTTGATATGGTTTTTACAATCATTCAAATAATGTCTCGAGGTACATTTATAAGCTAGTACAGTATGCAAAATCAATTAAAAAGTACCTATAATCTGTATGTTCGAGGCCAAAAGGCTCCTATCTCAGCATAGTGATAAGACATCAAAACAAATGCCACAGCGCTGATATCCTGATAGGGCCCGCATTAGTAACTCTTCATATTCTATAACACCACTAGATTTCTGACAATTTGGACTTAATTTTTTTATAATATCAGTGTTCTGAGACTTTAAGGCTAATGCCAAAAGTTATGAGATCCATTGTATTGTTTTATATTCCAGCGGGTTGCGCCCTCTTTATTATAAGTATTTTATACAGACCAGCTATTTACATGATGCAATTTAGACTGCATGAGATGAGTCTATTTAAGATTATGTTTGTACGGTCAGGGAATGGGATTCTTTAACAGGTACACTATCATTCATAATTGGTCGTATATTCAAACTTCGAAGTAAATCCGAATTGCGTCGAAGTTTGAATATCCTTTCGTCTGTCACATTTGAAAAACAATTGATTTTGACGACCAATTATGAAAGTAAAATGGGAATTGGTGTGGTAATACGGTCAGCGATATAAATTGGTAACCAGTGTTACTTTTTACAGGTGTCCCGGGAAACCTGTACCAGCTGAGTTTGTGTTTTTAATGTTACGTACATCCATTTAGTTTTTGTTTTTTATATTATTGTTTTCAGTTATTATTTAAAAACCGTTTAAAAGTGTTTAGTCTTTTGTCGCTGACTGTACTAACAAGGTCAATCCTTTTCTTATTTTAATCGCATAAGTAATATGGTACGGGGTCAGAGATCTTATAGACTGTTACTCACATTGCCTAGTTCTGTTCTGTACTATCATGAGTTTTTTTGATGTATAGTTTCGTTAACGTAAGCATAATTTGAACCTAAAATACAACAGTCCTAGAAAATTTTGATAAAATTTTATACAATGAGCACATTTTAAAAAATATAGAGAAATTAATTTAGTATTTAATTTATATAAATATTGTGTAAGAAACGTGTATTTTCAATTCAAAATATGCTTACGTTAACGATACTACACGTCAAAAAAACTCATGATCGGCCTACTGATTCTCATAACTCATTTAGGCCATGTTGTTTCAACTTACAGTTACGTATCTGTAACCGTCAAATATGGCGGCTTGTACGACAATTTCATACTGACTTAACGATTACGTACTGACTTACGGATACAGATGGTTTGAAGCAACTCGCCCTTAATGGACTTCATATTGCGTACTGTAAATGGTTTTACATGTGAGTGGCGCCACCTACACACAATTATTATTTGCTATGTATGTAGCTTTTAATTAAACAATATTATCGAATGTTTTTACATCTAAATGAAGTCCTGTTACAAGTTCTATTTATTTTCTAATCAGACTTATGTCATAATTATTATACCCGCAATCAAAGTTCACCGGACTGAAGTTCGCGCTAGTGGAGTTCCAGTATCTGTTTCTGTGTATTTTAAACACTGTTACGACTTTACATGTGCGAACTCCCGAGAGCCTGCCGGCCTAGCATGACCACGATAGAAACGGGTTTTGTCTACAGTAGAATAGACAAATTGACAGATTGTAGAAAGATTTCTACCGTTTTATGCATACAATGAAGAGAAGAAATTATTCTATTCTTCAATAGGCAAAATTCTTAAGCCAAGCACGGGTCGCCGCGCCGCGTGCTCGGGCAGAGGAGATACCGATTTGGATAGAAAGAATTTTGTCTATCCTTTGGTAGAATAGAGATAGAATTGGTCATGCTAAGCCGGTTGGTATCTGAGTGCTGAGTACGGGTTGCAAACCATCGCGTTAGTCGAGTAAACATCTCGCGTAGTGAATGGAACAACCAATCACCTGCGTTACCGTCTTCACTTTCGAGCGCGAAGCGATGTCCATTGGCCGATGACCTTCTTTAACGTTCACCCGATCGAATATGTTAGAAAAACTCGCCCTAGGCACACAAGTCGGTCAATTTAGGTCAAATTAGATGTGCATACTCAGTCTGTTTGGTTTTTGGCTGAACCATATTGACTGAGATATTGTGGTGAAGTCTGACTGCCAGTCCCACCTAGATGTGGCATGCTCCCGTATACTGGAATACCTAATCTATAACTCTATCATAGGTACCATAGCAATATTTGTGTACACACTTGCGATTTGTAAATATAGGTATCTAGCATTTTTTTTTTTCATCGAATAATTTCAATTCGATATTTATATGTAGATAAGTTACTTTAATTTATTACGTGGACTTGTAAGTGTAATTCTTAAATGTGTACATATAGTTCGTAATTGATGTATTCGGTTGTATGTTTTAACTTTGTAAAGATTGGCGGTTGCATGTTAAAAAGTGTTACCAAAACAACCCCAGCAGGTTACTGTTGTATAACCGTTGACAATCGCTTTCATTTGACGCCCCTTTTTAGGGTTCCGTACCTCAAAAGGAAAAACGGAACCCTTAAAGAGGCTTAAAGAATCACTTTGTTCTTCTTCTTTCATGACCATGAGTGGAGCCACCTGCTCATAGATGGAGCCACTAGAAATATGCAGTAGCGCCATCTATGATCAAGATAATAATGATAATTATATCTACTATGATGTAATAGCAGCATAGATGGCGCTATTGCATATTTCTGATCCCTTAGGGCGCGAGTCGTACTCGTTTCAAAAGTTTTATTGCCCCAATTTTGTGTCTTACAAAATCATAATTAAGAAGAGTAGAATAATATTGATTAATTATGTAATTATATGTATAGAGGTATAAATCGTTTGTCGACGCAATGAATCACCAATCGACATATTCCTAGTTCTGCTTACTAGGTATTTTTCTATGCACGCTCGCAAGTCTATTCAAACGGATAATAATGGTTTAAGTTTTTTCAAAAATTTTGTTCATCTCGTTTCCCAGTTTATAAATGATCACCATTGTAATCGCCGATCCTTACAAGTCTATCCAATAGACAGCTTTTTAAGTATCAGCATTGTTTTTTTTTTATAAAAATGTACTAAATGATCCTACCTAGGTTTATTGTGGTAATTTTTTAATTCGTCAAATTCATTTGTCATTACTTCATGCTTCATGGTCATCTCATTACATTACATTACATATCCTTGTCACTATTTTTTTTTTTTCCAAAATGCGGAATTTTGACAACGAATAAAAGCGTTATCAATTATAACAGTGTGTTTTATTCTTTGCCGATTCTGTTGTTTACGAACTAAACTAATTTAGTCTTACTATGTCTCTTTCTAATAAAAAACATGAGAGAGGGATAGCAAAAATTTAATCCTGTCAATTTAGTCGTAATCGCAAAAGATCACGACTTTTCCCGTAAATGACAAGGGCGAAGACAAATTTGACAGTTCTAAATATTTTCTGTCCTTTTTCAATGATATTTGTGAGAAAGAGATACAGTGTGATTAAAATTAGTGCGATGTTCAGCAAAATCAGCACCAGTTTCGACCACCCACGGAGTTTTATAGAGAAGCTGTCGTAAATGACTCCGACTGTGATAGTTATATGACTTATACATATGTTACAAACCATGCCCCATCTTACGTCTTATCCTGCCTGCCTCCACACCTGCACCCAAGAGATCTTATGAACGCAGACGAAAGCGCCGTCCATGTGGTGGTGGTGGCATACTAGGCAGCTAGGCTACCAAGATATTTATAATTCGTGCCATCTTCAGTCTTCTCGTGACCACGGTCAATGCAACTTGATCGAAAGGTCGAAGTTAGAATACCTACTATTATTTTGATTATGTTCTGTAAAAAACATCGAAAATACTACGAATCCATCAATTAGAAATTACAATGTTAGATATAAAAAATAAGCAAAAAGCCAACGTCACGCGGTGTTCCCAGGCGGTCACCCATCCAAGTACTGACCGCGCCCGATGTTGCTTAACTTCGGTGATCGGACGAGAACCGGTGTATTCAACGTAGTATGGACGTTGACAACTGTTACATTAAAATTATGAATGTGTATCCACAAAAGATGACGTCATATTTTCAGTGACACTATTATAAAAGTAGGTATTTTTGAAAATTCATCACCGATAGCAAATCCCATCGGGCACACCATGGCTAATAAAGCATTGATTCTTATGAATTTTGTGCTAGAATAATCCTAGCCCATATGCGCACGTAGGTAGATACCTAGGTAGGCTTTATTCTAGAGCGAATGTGGTACAGCATGGGTAGGTACTAGGGTATGAATATCGGAATCTCGGATCGATTTTTGCGTTATTTCAATTCCGATATTGAGTAGTCCAATATCGGAATCAGAAAAAAATAATTAAAAAAACCGGCCAAGTGCGAGTCGTACTCGCGCACCGAGGGTTCCGTATCAGTTTTGGTCGTATAAAGTGAAAAAAACCGGACCGCATAACTAAGTTTGTTTGTCAGGGAATTTTGATGATTTTGAAAAAACTGTAATAGTTAGGAACATCGTTTTATTTTTGGTGCAATATTTGGGTCAATTCCTATCAACTCTTATTATTTCAGATTTTTCGCTCCGCAAACTTCGGAGATAAGGGGGGGGGGAATGGTATTTTTTCAGACATTTTTCATCATATATCGAAAACTGTGAGACATAAAATAAAATAAAAATATATTTTGAAATGCGCAGATCAAGCCCTTTCATATGATATGTCACTTGACCTAGTAACCCCACTTTAAAATTTCGGACCCCCACACCGGCCCCTTTTGCAATGAAAATAAAAATATTTTTGAACTTTTTTCATTTGAAATAAAGTTGGGCAAGCATTTTTTATAACTGTTCCAAATTTCAAGTCGATAGCATTAGTAGTTGCTGAAATAAGTAGGTGTGACAGACAGGCAGACAGACGAAGTCGCACCATAAGGGTTCCTTTTTTACCATTTTGGTACGGAACCCTAAAAACGTCGTGTCTTGCTCAGCGCTCACTCGTGCACGCATTGTATTACAACAGTTAAAAAAAAACGGTCTTTATCAATGTCTAATTTCTTAATTAGTCAGTCAATACAATCAATCACAGAGTCAATCACAGATTTTTTCCTACTTACTTACTATGCACTAGCGTTGAAAGTAAAGGCCACCATTCACATGCGCACCCACGGACAAATCTGCGTGCGAATGATTAGGTTCACGGTTCGGCATGCAGCTGTGCGGCTGATGATGGATTTGGCCACCGATTTGTAGGCTCGTGTAGTGAATGGTGTATCCATACTTTCGTCAGCAGGTTACTTGTGATGTAAAATTCGTTGTGAGCTTTCAGACAGAATGATAGATGCATTATCATTGTTACGCATTCACTACATATCAAGGGAAGCGTTCTCTTGCTAAGAACTAGTTTTTTTTTAGATTAAGTGTTATTTCCTTGTTCATCATCATCATCACCAGCCTATAGCAGTCCACTGCTGGACATAGGCCACTTCAATTGCACGCCATTTAGCTTGATCCTCGGCCATTCTCATCCAGCTGGCACCAACCACCCTGCGAAGATCGTCGTTCCACCTAGCCTGAGGGTATCCTACCCTACGTTTGCCGATTCGCGGTCTCCACTCAAGAATAAGTCTACTCCAACGGTCATCGGTTCTACGACTAATATAGCCGGCCCATTGCCACTTCAGCTTGCTTATTCTGCAAATCTGCAGGCTATGTATTACTTTGGTTCTATGTCGGATCACCTCATTCCGAATTCGATCCCTCAGAAAAACTCCAAGCATAGTTCTTTCCATAATAAGTTCATTGAGGGCCTTTAAATTTATGGATTAGCCATACCGTAAGTTCTCAGCTCCGTAAGTCATGACAGGTAAGACGCACTGATTTTAGTCTATAAGCTTTGTGGAATAGGCAATGAGAAGACCCGACGTAATTTCCCAAATGCGGCCCAGCCTAGCTGTATTATAGCTAAGTTATTTTTACCGAACTGCAAAGTTTTCCCAAAACTAAACGTATTCTGGAACAACCTCGAGAACATCGCCATTAACGACAATCGGTTCTGGTGTGACATGTTCGTTGAACATGATCTTGGTCTTGCCTTAATTCATCCGGAGCCCGAAGTGCACAGAAGAATCAGCCCGGCCGTCCAGCATTTCTTACAGGTCTTGCAACGATTCAGCCATTATGACGATGGTGTCTGCAAATCCTAAATGTGAGATGTGATCGCCGTTTATATTAAGGCGCTGGTAAGGTATCGGAATTCCGATATCGGGACCTAATATCGAAAATGAATTCCCAAATTGAAAACCATCCGATAGTAGGTACATACTAGTAGGTACAGGCTACACGAAATAGTAAAACGTCATTGGCTATTATACCACTGTAAATCATGTTTTAAACAACTAAACACTAATCCTCACATTAAACAATTTATTAAATTAAAAAGCTGTAACAACTATTCATTGGCATAGAAATATTGCGAACATTAAAATTATGAAACAAGTAAATCTCATACATTTAACAAAATAGGTATTATTAATTATTACGTAGAACAGAAATCCAGTTGGATCATTTTACCCCGTGCAGTATGAATGGAGTACCAGGCTCGCATAAATATAAAACAGTTGTTTCCGCTTACTTCTCCTGTCTCCGCAGGGCAGGAGGACCAATCGAAATATGACCTCTCAGCTCAAGTAAAAACCTAATGGACTGATTTTGCTCATTTGTTAATAGAGTAGGTAGGTACGTTTTTAAATCCATTCTTTAAGAGCGGCCAATCCGTCTATCTTTTCATACAAACGCTCGTACGTGATTATGGCGTTGTAACAGATATTTCTTTGAAACTTTTGAACTAATAGGTATCTTGTGCACTATATCTAGGTTTCTATTGAAACGCAAAATCAAACTTTTCCGCTTCCTACAAACTAAGATCCTACTGATTTGTAACTAGGTAGGTACAAAGATTGCGGAATTTTGAGGTCATTAGTTTAGGTTTACAAAAAAGTTAAATAGGCACAGATCAGAGAGAGAGACTTAGGCAGAGGTCAGACTTTTTCAATAATTATACCTATGTAATCAGAGCAGATAGGTACGTATATTATATTATTGTACCTCAATCGGAATTACAAATTTTAGTAGCCCGTAGCGTCATCTATGTCTAGACGTTGTAAAGTTTTGTGACGAAGTTGGTTGTTCCGATTAACCCCGTTGCAATTTTCTCAAGTACCAGGGACACATGAATTTAAAGTTGTCAAATAAATGGGTGGTCTTCTTCATTGATACCTACTGATACTGTACCTCTATTGGTGAACTTTGTGCGATCATCGGTGAATCTGAGGGCGCGTACACATAGAACGTCCGATTTTACAGGATCCTTTTTAACTGATCGTCGCTACTGGAGGTAATATTCACACAGCATTTACAGGACCGATTAAACGGACCTGTAAAACGGACGTTCTAACGTCCGTTTTACAGGTCCGTTTAAACGTTTAAGTTATTAGCGTATGTAGTTGTATGAGCGAGTTCACACAGAATACGTATTCCGGATCCAGTAAAAAATACCAATCCGACAAAATAAGCAGCAATCCGTTTTACAGGTCCGTACAGATGTGTACGAGCCGTGAGTCGTAGTCGGTGTCAGATCGCCAATGAATGGATGTCATGATAGTTTCTTTTCTATAACGCCCAAGTCTAGTGATTTTGTTTTTAATTGAAGCTCATTTATGTGCCTACTTACACTGTTTGCTTGATGAATATAGACCATTAATATAGTAGGTATACTATTATGTAGTGTAGTAGTGCACCTACAAGAAGTTTTATTTGAGACCGGACACCGGACCCCAGAGCTTGTTCAACAAGTCGTAAAAATGTAAATTGTAGGTACAATTGGTGAAATAAACACTTTTGAGAGACAGGACGTCCATTCGTTGATTTCGAACCAATGAATTAATTCTGAATTGTAGTGAACTAGCTTCCGCCCGCGGGTCCGTGGCTTAGGCCCCCAGTGGTCGAGGCACCTGTGGCCGACGCCCCCGATTCGATAAATGTAATTAAAAGCAATTTTTGATCAAATGTACAGTCAGGCACAAAAATGTTTTACAAAAATAGTAAATGTATATTCATTGTAAGTACCTATTATGTATAATATTAAATCATAATTTTATTATATTTATAACACAGAAATGCTTTAAGTATTAGATGAGCTATAAGATTTATGATTAGCTATAAGATGTATGTTTTGAAAAATAAAAGTTTTATTTATTTTCATTATTTATTTATTTATCTCAATAAGAAATCTAGTAAAAAAAATTATATAAATCACAGTTTTCATCACCTATAATCAAGATAATCATTTAACTTAATTATAAATAAAATATAATCAAATAAGATAGTGATTTTAAATAATCAGTCTTAAAAATTACTGCAGAGCAACTAACTTTTTACATAGTGAAATGTTATTTTTATCTTTGTAACAATAATAATTAATTAAACATACGGTCGGTTGCAAAGACGTTTTTGGACGGATTGCCACTTATGGGTGAATTTGTTCTAAAAACATGATCGTGGTATTTTTTTTGTTTTCATAATGTTCTGTCAAATTGGCAATCATTTTTTCATTCTTTATTGTGTTGTTCTTTCATCTGCTAACAGGAATGTTTTTTTATCTTTATTATTATGGGGGCGTCGGCCACAGGTGCCTCGACCACTGGGGGCCTAAGCCACGGACCCGCGGCTTCGCCCGCGTTTTTCAGGATGGTTAGGTATAAACCTTCCTCTTGAATCACTCTATCTAATAAAAGAAACCGCATCAAAAATCGTTTAAAAGATATAGGTACATACATAGGGACAGACAGCGGGAAGCGACTTCGTTTTATACTAGTAGTACTAGTAATAGCACTAATCTGTGGTAATAGTAGGCACCTACTTACTTTTAGTAGTGATGAAGCGCAGAATCGTCTTTCCGTACGAATTTACCCCGTCACATTCGCCCACTAAATCGAAGAGTACTAGGCGAACATATAGATTTAGAGTTCAACGCAATGGCTATTTTGGCGCTCGACTATAGCACAGTAAAAATCATATTTTTACTGTGTTTTTACTGTGACTATAGTCATCAGTGTGCAACGGGTTTTTTATTTTCCGTGCATTAAAAATAATAAGTAACTGCATGTGCATAAAAAAATAGTTTCTAAAAAAGTATAAAAAACTGTATTTCCAAACAAAAATAAGTTTAAAAGTAAAAAAAAATATAACCTCTTTTTTCTGCTCACATCGGATAAAACCCCGTTAAAATCCGCACTTTTACAACTAATACGCTCGACGCTCCTGAGTGCGCATTGCGCAGAATCATCTCGCAAGCAGCCTTTGCTTACCGATTGGCTATCGCTTTGCTGTCAAAAACCATGGTAGGTAAGTAATTTACCTATAATAAACAAAATAATCGCTAATCAGTAGGAAATATTGCACATTTTAGAGGCAGCAGTAGCACTATCACTAGTTTGCTATGGCGATGGCGTGGTTATCGCTGATGACATGATTTGAAAATTATCGCGCAATTTTTGCTATCGCTATCGCTAGGCTTCTGCGAGATACGTAATGCCGATTTACCCCACATTCGCCCACGAAAACGACGAGTACTAAGATAACATAAAAGATCAACGCAATTATTGTGGTGATGTGGTGCTCCAGCGCCTCGAGCGCGGAGCGCATAATCTCTGTTCTCTACGTGTCCGCCCGTATTTACCCGTGACCCGTCACATTCGCCCACGAAAACGAGGAGTACCAGGCGAACATAAAATATTTAGAGGTCAACACAACGCAATGCTGTGGTAATGTGGCGCTCGCGCGCTCCTAATAGTTATTATAGTGCGGGTAGTGCTAGCACTGCACTAGTACCACAGATTACTCCAGTACCTAGGTAGCTACTATTATTATTGTAGTAGGTGATCAGTACTTAGAGTAGTATTCTATGTAGGTATTTAGTCAGTGCCAACCACGGAATATAAGAGAGATCAAAGAGGTGGTGGTATTTTGTGGTGCCAATGGTAAGCTGTCAACCCTCACCGAACACCTTCAAAATAAAAAAAGTAAACTGACTCATCAGCAGATACCTATCAACAATCCGTCCCTTATCAAATTCTGTGCATAAGATGACCTGTGAAACGAGGGTCATCTTGAAGAGGCATTCAGTATTTGGTAGGGGGCTAACGCGATTAAATAGCAGAGATAGGCAACAATTTGATAGAAAGAACTTTGTCTATTCTTTGGTAGAATAAAGATAGAGATAGAATTGGTCCATGCTAAGCGTGCTGCCGGCTTAGTACCTATGACAATTCTATCCAAATCGTTAGGTATCTCTTCTGCCCGAGCACGCGGCGACCAGTGCTTAGCTTATCGGAATTTTGTCTACTGAAGAATGGAAAGAAACATTTCTTCTCTTCATTGTATGCATAAAACGGTAGAAATCTTTCTATCTTAATCTGTCACTTTGTCTATTCTTCTGTAGACAAAACCCGTTTCTAGCGTGGTCATGCTAGGCCGGCTGGTGTATCAAAACGAAAAGAAAAACAAGACATTGCAGTCGACGACTGGGGAGGGACCCACTGTTTCCGGGTTATAGTCACCTAACGGGTCCCGTCCGACCCGACTGCTATCTTGTTTTTAGGGTTCCGTACCAAAATGGTAAAAAAGGAACCCTTATGGTGCGACTTCGTCTGTCTGTCTGTCTGTCTGTCTGTCTGTCTGTCTGTCTGTCTGTCTGTCTGTCTGTCACACCTGCTTATTTCAGCAACTACTTATGCTATCGACTTGAAATTTGGAACAGTTATAAAGAATGCTTGTTCAATTTTATTGCAAATGAAAAAAAACCAAAAATATTTTTATTTTCATTGCAAAAGGGGCCGGAGTGGGGGTCCAAAATTTTAAAGTGGGGTTACTAGGTCAAGTGACATATCATATGAAAGGGCTTGATCTGCACATTTCAAAATATATTTTTATTTTATTTTATGTCTCACAGTTTTCGACATATGATGAGAAATGTCAAAAAAAATACCATTCCCCCCCCCTTATCTCCGAAGTTTGCGGGGCGAAAAATCTGAAATAATTAGGGTTGATAGGAATTGACCCAAATATGGCACCAAAAATAAAACGATGTTCCTAACTAGTACAGTTTTTTCAAAATCATCAAAATTCCTTCACACACAAACTTAGTTATGCGGTCCGGATTTTTTCACTTTATACGTCCAAAAATGACACGGAACCCTCGGTGCGCGAGTACGACTCGCACTTGGCCGGTTTTTTTTTTTCGTTTGATGGTTCTTAGCACGCGGTCGGCTTTTTATAAATTTTTGAAGACGGCAACAAATGTTGCCAAATTACCCTGACATATTTCATTCGAACAACTTTGTATACCAGGCAACCATGACTACTTAATGTTCAACGATTGTCAAACGTAGTCTGTGTTAGTTCCGTTCCGTCACTCCTGCCTGAGCTGCGACCCAATTTACCCCGTCACATAAGTCCGTGGACTTTACAGATACTAGGCTCCCATAATATTAAAGGCGGTTTAATCGAATATTCAGAGAATTTTGGACTTTAAAAAAACAGTAGACTAACGGTCGGTGACAATAATAATTTACGTAATAGGGCTGGCGAAAAAGATATTGATAATTTCGGTGAAAAATTTAATGTGCGTTGTATTGTTTGTTCAGTTGTGTGTGTCCATTTTTTGGCAAACATCAAAGGATCAAAAAATCTAAAATTATATTTACTTGTTATCCAATTTTTCTGAGATAAACCATAACTAGCTACTTAGCTAGGTTAAGGGCTAGCTGCTGCTGTGGGCCAGTGGGTAGTTGTCATAAAAATGGTGTTGCCCCGTGCAGCAATAATTTTACAGTGACGTAGAACCAGAATCTGCCTCTCCGGCGGATTTGCCCCGTCACACTCGCCCACAAAAACGGTGAGTACTAGGCGAACATGAGATGCATAGAGGCGCAAGGTTGACGTAAGGCGCGTTTGTTTGATAAGAGGTGTGCCAAACCATAAAAAAAATTACACACCCAAACAAAACAAATAGTTTTGTTGAATACAGGCGCGGCGACACACAATAATCAGTAATGTAAAATTCGTAGGTATTACGTCAACATTATTTCTAAAGTTTTTTTGTTACTAACTCACGATTGTATAGCAAGTAACAAAAAAATAAATTTTGGTTTATTAAATAATAATTGTAATTTAAACCTTAATGTTTATGTAAATTCATAAAAGTTACATGACGCACGCTCGTGATTTGCAACAGTTATAGTTCAGCTAGCGACATCTACTGTAAAATAAGCAAAACTCGTATGTCTCTTGTTTTGGGTTTGCCAAACCGTGGGCCAACTATTCCGTAGACTGCAAGTAGGTAACTCAGCTTACATAAAGTTCCTCGGAGTGACTGGAAAACACATTTCTCTCACTAGAGGGTGCTCTGCAACCTGCAACTTTAATCGTGGGAATATTAGTAGGAATAAAATCGGTCCCGTGAGCAGGGAGTGCAGAGACCTCAGAATACAGAAAGAGAGACCTACATAAACGCCGAACATGTTCAGGACCACCTGTTTAGACAAGTTTTGCTCTAAGCGATACGTCCTACTGATTGACATCCTTCCTACTTATCCTACCAACATTATAAATGCAAAAGTTTGTAAGGAAGGATGTATGGATGTTTGTTACTCTTTCACGCAAAAACTACTGAACGGATTTTGATGAAACTTTATTACAATAATATAGCTTATACATCAGAATAACACATAGGCTACTTTTTATCCCAAAAACGGGGGCGAAGCCGCAAGTGGGAGCTAGTTAATACTAGCTTCCACCCACGGCTTCGCCCGCCCTGCCTATAAAGCTGAAGAGTTAGGTTTTCTAGAACTACCAGTTGGATTCGAAAAAATCTTTTTGTGTTATGATAGCCAGATTTACGAGAAATAGGCTATTTAAGGCTATTTCACATTACGCTATGACCCTTAAAAGCTGAGCAACGGGGGTGAAACCGCGGTGAGCAGCTAGCCCGCTATAAAAGTGTAATCGTACAAATAACTAATAATATCACAGTTATAGAGTAATATAGACACACATATTTGGTGTTTCTGTTCACATGAGAGATGTGTTCGTGAGTGTGCATTAATATAAATGTGTATCTGTTGTGTATGGCTGTGCGATGCAGTATACAATATACGGAACGATGTCGATGCGGCGCGCGGTGGCGGGCCGGCCGCCGCGCCTCCGGTGAATCATTGGGTATAATGTACCGATAGGGCAATCGAAAAATCTTGATAGTTGGAAATTATACAGAAAAAATCATCTATCTAATCATAGATTAGTCTAAGTCAGCTGACATGTTAAGGGGAGCATAGAGTAGAGAAATTTCAATTTTTGCCATATTTTCATAAATGTGAGTAAAGGTAAGTATGTATTAACAAAACGCATTTAAATACCTTCGATCAAGACCTAGGCACAGATAATATAATCGTACTAGGTATTCCGATAAGTAATTTATTTTAGCATGATTTATGATGATGAACTCACTCGTCTAGTTAGCTCAGCAATAACAGTCGTGCACCCTAATTGCATAACACAGTTTGCTGTCACCATGGTTTTCACTCTGACAGTTCAAAAACATCCATTGCGTTCTTGAGCTAGTTTTAATTGGGAACATGGATTTAGAAACATAGGGTGCAATGGATGTCAAAATTAAAACCATGGTGATAGCAACTGTGTCATGCAATTAGTACGCTGTATAAAAGACACAAAAAGATGTTACAGGTAAACAAAATATGAAATATATGTATAAAAAATCAAGCATGTGCATTTCCCCTTGTCCTATTTAAGTTAGTAGGTGTTTGCAAGTTGGTTACCCAAAAACGAATTATTAACTATAAAGTATCAAGTAGGTCTAGTCGCAGTTCGCACAAGGTGAGTGGCACAGGCGCTCGGCTGCTTTGTTCCCGGGCAGGCCGCGCTCCGTATCGCATGTAAACTATATACCAAATACGAAGTATTCTAGTTGTATTATTGACTACAGTAATAATAATATACTATACGTAGCGATAAGATCCTGCAGCACTGCTCACGTGACAAGCACATCTCATTACCGAAGGGAGATGAAAGGGGACGTAATGTTGGTATCTATTCACGATTGTTGTTGTCACTTGCTAGCGATAATGCATCCCGTTATGTTGGTAAGCCATTTGGCCCTTTGTGAAATAGCTTGTCTGGGGAAGTTCTACCTAATAAGCAATTGCTGTAGGTATTCCGGTTTGAAGGGTAAGTATATCCAGTGGCCAGTGACTACTTAGTTACTTAACATCTGCAGGGCCACCTGGCAGTTTGCGCACCCCTGAGACTAGTTCAGAGGCTGAGCTATTTTGTACCTTAGTTCTGTATTGTATATAATTTAGCAGCAATCAAATTATTTTAAAAAGATTTTGCACATAACTATCCACTAAGTATTATCTTTTTATCGTTTTTGTTAATGAATGTCTGTAAAGCAAAGTGTACGTGTAGTGTAAGTGTAGGTATTTAGCGGTCCTGCAACCTTACTATGAAGACGTGTTAAAAGTGGTAAAACTATCAATATTTTACGGGGAAAACGATGCTACTATTCATCATGTATAGCTCCATTTTTTACTCACACCGGAATAGTAATAAAATGTCATAGTGTGGATCCTGAGCTGATTATACTACGTGATTTAATACTACAGATTTCTGATGTGAGCTTCGATTAATAAAATACATGAACTAAACATAAAATCATGAAGTATCAAGTCGGTTTAGTCGCAGTTCGCACGCGGTGAGTGGCGCTGGCGCGCGGCGGCTTTGTTCCCGAGCTGGCGGGCGACGCGCGCTCCGCCCCGCTACGCCGCCGGTATCACAGGGCTGCCTGCCAGATACTTATTAAATTAAACTTATATGATAGTTATAAATTATTTCCCTAAATATTCCTACTTTAAAAGTTAAAACAGACGCATATTTAGCTGAATCTATAGATTCTAGTGAAATAGTTCAGTTAGATATATAATTTAAATTGAAATAAACATGCCGTTTTCTGAGATAATAATTATAACGGGTGAAACATCCGTTGCTTCCCTAAAGTAATAATTATTAACATACCTTATAAGAGATGTGTAGAGGCAATTATAAATTAGTAAAGAACAGCATAAAAGAAACACGTAAGTTGTACCAGCACTAATCATGGGCACAGATCGCGCATGTACCTACATTTTCAGTCAATAGATAGTCACAGTTCAGTCGATAAACAATACACAGTTGACAATACGTTATAGAGAATGGTCCTATTAGACGACGAGCATCGACTGACAAACAAATCGCCAACGAGACCGAAAAATCAACTACATATAAATGCGCAGATGACGTTTGTGCTCAATCTCATAGCTGCTGTCGGTACCTATACCTAGTTTTTGGGTTTTATACTTTCACGAATTGCACACATGTTTTTCAACTAGATCGGGACATTACGCGCACGGAACATAATCAAAATAACAGTATTTTGACTAACCTCGACGTTTCGATCAAGTTACATTGACCGTGGTCACGAGAATAATGTCGATTTTATATAATTACCGCCTAACGATTTAATCCATCCACGACACTTTGGTGTGTATTTATTTATGAGCATTGTGATGATCATTTGTAAATATTCGATTTTAATGCGGTAATTGATGCTAGTTTCACAACGCCGCACGCCGCAACGAAAAACAAAGTAAATATTCTAAAATAATATATTATAACTAAATAACATTTAAAATAAAATTATGTAAATGATTAATAAAACTATTATAACAACTCGATGGCCAGCCCTACCGCAACCGGGGCGGGCCGATAACAATATCGCTGAGTGCGCGCGTCGACTCGCGCCGAGCTGAGTGTCCGCCGCCTAATTTACTTCTGCCCCGTTCTGCCACCCTGGTACTCGGGGCACGACAGCGCTCGCTTTCTTGCATTCGGTGCGGAAAACACACCTAGCGTGTCAGCGTGTTTAATGAAAGTGCGGCCGGCATGCGGCATACGATACGCGCTTGAGGTCCGGGGTTCGATTAGTAAATCCTAATAAAATGTCAGATTGTTTCAATATTGTGAGTTTGTATAATCGTCACAGGCCTTACGCCAAGTATTTTAAGAAGAAAATACCTATCTAAATCACATTTTCTATAAATTATAAACCATGTTTAACTTTTTTAACCTTTCATTTAACACAGTATAAAATTATACTGTGCTTTTACCGCGGCGGCGATGAGGCGCGGGCGCGGGTGGCTGGATTGGATCGTGCGTGACGTCGCAACTTTGCGCCTTTTTACTACGGAAAATTTCAATTTACCTCCTTCCTAGTACCAAGGCATCAGAAATGAGAAGAAGGTAAGAGGAATTCAGTCAGCATCAGCACAGCACTTCAGCAGCAAGTACTCACAGTCCGACAAGTCTAGCCCTGCCGGGCTAACATGCACACCGCGACAAAATTTTGTCGACGCTTTTATTGTGCATTTGTCTCGTATTTGCACGAGAAAGAGCGAGACAAAACGGTCGACAAAATTTTGTCGCAGCTCGCATGTAGCCCGGCTGGCCATCATACGTCATTCATTAATCACAGATGCGTCTTTATTCCATAGAAATTTCGATATTTGCCTTACACCAAGTACCAAGGCATCAGAAATGAGAAGAGGGTAAGTAGGGATTCAGTCACTCAGCAGCACTTCGCAGTCCGGCCAGCACCAATCATAAGTGCAGCCCCTCTAATCACAGATGGCCGGATGCGTCTTTATTCTACGGAAATTTCGATTTACCTTCAACCAAGTACCAAGGCATCAGAAATGAGAAGAGGGTAGATAGGCAGAGCAGCACTTCGCAGTCCGGCTTGCGCCAACCTAACGTTCCATAGTTCCATCTAGCCACAGATGCGTCTTTATTCCACGGAAATTCCGATTTGCCTTCTACTAAGTACCAAGGCATCAGAAATGAGAAGAGGGTAGATAGGCAGAGCAGCACTTCGCAGTCCAGCTTGCGCCAACCTAACGTTCCATAGTTCCATCTAGCCACAGATGCGTCTTTATTCCACGGAAATTCCGATTTGCCTTCTACTAAGTACCAAGGCATCAGAAAAAGAGAAGAATATCAATGTTGCCTGCATGCAATGCGATGCGAGCACAGTATATAGAAACATACGAGTGACCGAATATCATAAATTAAAACATAAACTGAAAATAGTATACTTCAGGGTTTCCCAAATTGTGCGTCGCGACGCTCTGGGGTGGGCGTCCGCGTCGCGGTGCTGTCCCAGGAGCGTTGCGAACCTGGTTTCTTGGTTCTTAATACCTACCTATTAGATTCTAAATTCTACGGAGTTTTCTTTGAATAAAATAATCTAGGGCTACACGCAGAGGTATCTTCTACAAGGGCGTCGCAAAAAAATTATAACATGTAAAGGGGGGGTCGCAGTATAAAAAAGATAAATGCGATAGTTTGTGCGTGTGTGTGTGTGTATGTTTGTTACTTCTTCACGCTGAAACGGCTGGGCGGATTTGGATGAAATTTGGCACACAGATAGATTAAGTATAGTCTGGAATAACACATAGGCCTTTATCCCGAAAAACGGGCGAAGCCGCGGGCGGAAGCTAGTAGTTGAATAAAATATTGATTTTCATCAATTAGATTATAACTTTACAAAAAAATAGTAGGTACCTACAACTATTTGATACTTCGCAAAGATTTTGCAAACAGGTGTTCCATTTTTGCAAAAAAAATGTGAATTTATGTAACATTTTTTTAACCCTAAATGCAATTTTAATACCTATTCAGAAAAATATTTTCAAACATCAAACCTTCGTATCGCTAGTTGTTGGTTGGTAATTTGGCATAGCTGCACCTGTTCAAAAATTCACTTTGTGTCTGAGTAGGTAGGTACTGTAGAGGTTTTAATGTGAAGTCTTAGTAGGCTGGTTAACTTTATCGTCTAAGATGAGACAAGCAATGACTTAATAATTTTAAGTTAAATAGAATAGGTTGTCAAATAGAAAAAACAGGAGAGTCTTGACATCGAGCGTGGTCTAAACTAGTCGCGCTTTTCTATTTTGTCTGTAATTTATTCTTAAATACACGAATATCAAGCTCAGACGCGAGTTTCCGTTCCCCATACCTCTAGCTTCTACAGTACCTACCTAGCAAGCATTTAACTAAACTTACTAACATACTGCCTGTTGACAATTACAAAAAGTAGATATTATTTATTGAAAAGCGCATTGAAAACGACTATCTATGTCAAACAAGCTATAAGTAGGTACCTATTCAATTTGCAAACTCTTCTGACAATAGGGCATCGATATCGGTCCCAGATGAACGAAATTGTGAATTTATTGTGATGTTATAACATGTTTATTATTTAGGGCTAACAAGTTTGAGGTTGTTACTTGTAGTTGTTACATATTTTTCGCATAAATTTAGTATTATTGAATGTCACTACTTACTACTATCCTATTCCCAATAATGGAGATCAGACATTTCAGACAATCCCTTGAGAGCTGCCCTGTTTGTCTAGTGGTCGCAACTACAGAGCGGTGAGGATTTCGATGCTCGGGTCAAGCAAACGCCAAGTGTACCTACCAAGTAGGGACCTACCTATTGAGATTTTCGTTTAAGAAATTCCCAGTAGTAATACCGATTCTAGATTTGTGGCTAATTAATCGTAATTGGTTGCATTGCATCCTTTTTTTCATAGGACTTATTATAACTGCTGTACATAATGTGATATACCCTAGTAGGTACTAAATAAATACACCTTTGCTTACCCCTCCGGACAATACAGGTGATATTATACTATGTATACACACTGACATTTTCATCGCTTTCATCCGGCGATGTAGCCACTATACTCATCATTATGAACAACTTTTACTATGGGACCAACCCGGAAATCGCGAAATAAAATCAGCTGTTCCATACATTTATGTTCACATAACTCAACAAAATGTATGGAACAGCTGATTTTTTTTTCTACATCGCCGGATGAAAGCGATGAAAATGTGACGGTGTATGTATTGTTGCCATCCTGAGGAGGCGAAAAAAAGTAATTTAATTTCCATATCATAAGTGCTGCTTTCTTCACCTACCATAGATGAGGGTGCAGTGGCGAAGGGTCCCTACAATACGATTCCTACCGGATTCCCGTTGAAAAATAGCACTTCGTGGCTTAGCTAATTAGCTTTTCGTGGCCAGGTAAGCATTTGTAGCTTGACTTACCTCTTAGAAAAACTGACCCTTCGCCACTATGAGGGCATGTGATTGTACAAGGTTAATGATCGAGGTTAGAGATCGAAGATTTTTTTTATATAAATTCTCCTGACGATCACCCCTTTTCTTTCCACAGAAAGACTTCTACCCACAGGTAGAAAGTCCATACCTCTACCCACAGAAAGAGAAGGGGTGGTCTAAGGTATCTAGTGGATTTCCAGCAGCAAAGTTGTCTACCTACGTAAGACATCTTACGTAGCCTACTAAGACATCATAAAATACAGAGTCAAAGCTAAGTCCCGCAGACACTAATTAGGTGAGTTTGTAGGCGTGAATTTTTTAATTAAACGCTTATTAAATAGTAAGCCGCAGGGTGTGGGGCGGGATTTAGGTCAAAGGATGTCGGACGGAATCATTTTTATCGAGGTTTGAGGCCTCAGGGCAGGGCATAATGTAAGTAGGTTGGTATGTAGTTTTAAACGTAAGGAGTGGCTGGTTGATGAAGTGATGGTCACCTTATTTATAGGATTGAAAGAACTGGAGAGACAAACATTTCATGACACTACGCGTCTTAAAATAAGTCCGCTGGCTTTTCGAAGCGTAATAAATAGAAAATATGCCTAATGTTTATTGTAAAATGACTAGCACACGAGTAGAACAAAAGTTTGAGTGAAATTGATCTGAGGACTATCAGCTGCGTACAAAGCCAGTAGAAAAGCGATTAAATTAAAGATGTGATTCGATTTTAAACCTGGAACTGTTGCCCTGAATCTAGGGGGAGGGGGTAGGTACCTAGTTATATTTACGTACCTACCTACTGTTTCATAACGAAACTGTTTAATAAATCTGTATTATTTGCACAAAAATATTACAACTTCGTATTAACTCAAATTTTTACTTAGCAAAATTATGATCAAATAGCATCAACCAGCATCCAGGCAGCAGGAATACTGAACTCAGTGACTCAGTGGGCACTGAAAAACTGTCGAGTGGCGAGATGAAATATATCTGGTGGACGGGCTTCCGCGTCAGATAAGCCGCGGGCGTGTGGGGTTGGGAAGCTTGTGGGAGGGGGAGGGGGTAGCGATCAAACCGCGGCACTGCCTGGCTCGGCCGGCTAAGTAGGTGTCGGAAGGGATGGGATACCTATCTTTATTAAATAAAAGTTATCGATGACTTTCAGAAGGTATTCTAGAAGAAAAAATTGAAAAGTCTCGTTTACGATTACTGTACGAGTTGAGCTCGTCCTGCGTGGTTATAATTATATCTACCAAACAAGTATTAACAAATTATAACACAATAAGAATCTAAAATGCAGGGTGTTTAATTTTTACTATAATGGGAATGGGAATTCCCATCCCCATTTACAGCATAAATACCTCTATTGAACAGAAAAGTGTTTTGAGGCAGTAATAAGTATTAAACCCAACATTGTTAGTAAGCATCGGAGGCGTATTACAGAGATTTTAAAACAACTGCTGCGAGTGTGACACGATAGCTCAGTGATTAGAGCGAAGCCACGGTATGGCAGAAGTCGCGGGTTATAGTCCCGCCCGTGTCAGTTGTTTTTAAATCTTATACTAAAATATTAAAAATGGCTTTGTCATGTTTAAAATTCACAAAAACATATTAGCATTATATCGTTGTGAAAAAGCGATAGTGCTATTTGTCATAGCTCCATCTTTCTCACACTGGAACAATGATGGATGATAATAATTTATAAGGGGGTGTCTAGTTTAAATAATATCGATAAGTCTTAGGAACTTGCCTACGCATCGTCTGCGAGGCGTGTTGGCGCGGCACTACGAAAGGCCCGCGTTAGTAGCAACACGCTGATTGTATCTACATGATCTACATCTGTGTCCTGTCATCCCGGTACTAATGTGATATCAGTCACAGTGCGTGCCTTCATGTTGAAAATCCGCAACAATGTGATGGAGATGGTTTTGATCCATACAGAGCACAGATTTCTTCTATAGTCTGTTCCATCATAACATTGATATCACGAACTAGTAAATCGAATTTTATTCACAAAATTCCAAATAGGTATACCACAAACGTCACCTGCGCATTAGCTGATTTTTCGATCTCGGAATGAAGAACACGGGGGGCGCTGAGGCTGCACGGGATTGGTTCATCAGTCGATGCTCGTCGTCTGTTGAACTATTCTCTATTACGTATTGACACTGTCTATTGTCTATTGGGCCAAAAATGTACATGCGCGATCTGTGCTCATAACTAACGCCGGGACCTATACCTAGGTAGGTACCTACCTACTAAACTTATTCGATGATGTCCACAGAATATAAAATTCTGTTCTGTGATGATGTCACACAAGTTTTGTATCCTTTTACTTTGTTCTTGAATTTGTTGCATCGCCTTTGAACCAGTGTAAGAAATCATTACGATACATTCGTGTTATTCAAGCGATGGCAGGCAGCGCCATCTGTCACGTAGAGTCGTAGAGCATGAGCCTCCAGCGTGACGTAGATAAAGTAGGTAGGTAGGTACTGGACGAAAATAAAGTAAACTGAAGGAAGCCAAACTGAAATTGCACATTGAAATAAAAACCGGCCAAGTGCGAGTAGTACTCGCGCACCGAGGATTCCGTATCGTATTTGGACGTATACAGTGAACAAATCCGGACCGCATAACTAAGTTTATTTGTGAAGGAATTTTGATGATTTTGAAAAAACTGTACTAGGTAGGAAGTGTAGGAACATCGTTTTATTTTTGGTGCCATATTTGGGACAATTCCTATCAACTCTAATTATTTCAGATTTTTCACCCCGCAAACTTCGGAGATAAGGGGGGGGGGGGAATAGTATTTTTTTGGACATTTTTCATCATTATGTCGAAAACTGTGAGACATAAAATAAAATAAAAATATATTTTGAAATGCGCAGATCAAGCCCTTTCATATGATATGTCACTTGACCTAGTAACCCCACTTTAAAATTTCGGACCCCCACTCCGGCCCCTTTTGCAATGAAAATAAAAATATTTTTGGACTTTTTTCATTTGCAATAAATTTGAACAAGCATTCTTTATAACTGTTCCAAATTTCAAGTCGATAGCATAAGTAGTTGCTGAAATAAGCTGGTGTGACAGACAGACAGACAGACAGACGAAGTCGCACCATAAGGGTTCCTTTTTTACCATTTTGGTACGGAACCCTAAAAACATGTATTGTTAGAATTAGGAATTACCATAATAATTTTCCTGCAATTTTAAATACCTAGGTATTGATAGCATTTTCAATGCAGTTTCTGAAGTTTCAGCGTAAACAGCATCAAATTAATAGCAGGTAATATTATTTTTACATTTTTACCTCTCATCTCTTTGTCACGGAAGCGGAGGTGGAATAGTTTTTTATCCCACAGCTGCACTAACATGTTGTCCTAGTAAATCGGACTACGAGAGAACTCGCAATATGTCACCGATACCAAACGAGAGAATACCATCCTAGTTTTAAACATAATTATCTTTGGCTCTGCTTACTCTAAGCTGTTAAAAAGGGACAGAAAACTACTGAGCGATGAATACAGCTGTAAGAAAGGAAGTAGGTAAGTAGTAAACTAATAAAGTACGTGTTGCACGAAAGCTTTGCATTTCATGGAAACGCGCATACGCGTTTTCGAGTTTCTTTAGGAACAATTGTACTAGGAACACATAGAAAAGCGGGCGGCTTGCGGCTACAAAACAACATTTGAGACTCCTACTTAATCATGTTTTCTTAGTAGTATTCTAGGGAATAAATTCAAAACCACGGAAGTCGGTCAGTCCAGCAGCAGCCAGGCAGCGGCCAGCGCGGCGGCAGTGGTCCAGCTTAATGCTATGGAGGCGGGAACAAAATGTTTTAGCCACATAAGCAACTATGTTTTCTTAGTACTCATTCAACGGAGTAAAATCAAAACCACGTAATCCGTCCAGCCTCTCTCTGGCTGTCTGTCTGCTACTGCTACTACCATGCCATTTCAATTTATTATGTTTTCTTAGTAGGTACTCACTCAACGGAGTAAAATCAAAACCAGCTACGCTATCCAGCCGCTCGCTGCCATACCATGGAGGCGGGAACAAAAATATGTTCAAGCCTCTTATTTAATTATGTTTTCTTAGTACTCATTCAACGGAGTAAAATCAAAACCGCGTAACTCCGTACCGTCTCCCGTCCATCCACGGTAGCCTTTGCCGCCACACTGCAACTTGTTTGTTAATCGAATTTCGACCATATTTTCTTGATTTTTTTTTGTGATTATGTAAGGCGTATATTGAGGGTTTGGAGACGAAAATGATTACCTATGGTAATACCTTGTACCAATGCCCTATACAAAACAAACATCATAATGTTTTAGAATAGATAATTAATAAGCTGTGCCTGCTGAGCTGCATCAGTGCGAGTCGAGCGGAAAAATTAATGTTACCTAGTACTATACCTATAAAGATTCCGACCTCGGACTTGCTGACCACTATTGAGTTTCCTAAAACAAAAAAACTTCAATAAAATCAATTGAATTCAATCTATAAACTGTAACACTTACTACGCCATCTATTAGCTTAAACCTGTACTAGAATGACGTCGAGACGAGAATAGATTTTAAAAAGAGACCCATCATTTTATACGCGCCTAGTATAAATTCGTTCAATGAAGCAACATCGATTCTTCTTACTCAATCTAGGTGATCAATATAATTTTAATTCGATTCTTGAATCTTGCTTGAGTCGATTTCATTATTTTTGTTTGCATTATTTGAATAATAATTGCTGTCAAAAATAGATAATTTTACATTTTTATATGCTCCTTGCTAATTAATCTCAGTGATCAAGCCGTGAAACATTGTTTTATTTAATTTAGCAGCACCTGAATCCGATAGTAACTTAACAATCGATCAAAATCAATAGAAAAAAATGATCAAAAATCATGGGCTAACGTGTTCATCAAGTTCACAGGGCTGCATAGAATCAAAGAATTTTTTCGTGAACCCCAACTAAAATGAATTTTGGCACCGAAAATAAATCTCACAAACCCTCCATTTAACAATAGAACGTATACTATTGTGATAAATATTATTTTCAGTTGCAGTTAAACGAAACCTTAGAAACAACCAAGAAGGTGACGTGACGAGTACCGCCAGCGCGCGCGCAGTCGGTGGTCTTACCACGCAGCTCCTCTTATTTTATGTTTGCCTAGTAACATGCGCACATTTCGCGCAAGAGTGCGGGCTCGTGCGCACCAGAATTGAGCGCGATGCGCGCGCAACCGGTCAACCCTGTAATTATAGAACATCAGAAGTGATATTTCTGATTAATATATTTTTATATGTACAATCGTTATGATAAGGTTGAAATTCATATGAACATTCTACGTATGAGATGTTCATAGCATGTCAGACTGGAAGTCGTTTACATGATGCGCGTGCGCCTGGCCGCGCTTGCGCGACCGTCACATTCACACACAGGGTGGGGTGGGAGTGGGAGTGGTGGGACACAGCTAGACAGGCTCCCGCAATATGCACTGCACGCGCTCGCGCTGCCCTGCCGCTGCCCGCGGGCGGCCAGCGACAGGGCTGTCATAAATGCTGAAACGCGGACGGGACAATAATTGGAATAGAAAAAAAAAAGTGAATTTAAATCAGGATCTTTACACCTAGGTTAGGAACTTTATTTATCCCACTAATATTATAAATGTGGAAGTTTGTGTGTGTGTGTGGGGGTGTGTGTGTGTATGTTTGTTACTTATTCACGCTGAAATGGCTCGACGGATTTGGATGAAATTTGGCATTTGAAATTTGGCGTGAAGAAGTAACAAACATACACACACACACAAACTTCCTTTCACACAGACAAAGTCGCGGGCAGCAGCTAGTTAAAACTAAATAAAATGCGAAAAATCAATGATGATCGAATCGAAAAGGAACTTTTTTTGCCCATTCATTTTTAGTTTTTTCGTCAACTGTAATGAAATGAGGTCAACGAAAACACTCGTTCCTTATGAGTATTGTGGCTTGAGTTTGTAAAGAGAGATTGGCACATTATGAGATTTTTAAAGATACAAGAACTGCGCTGTGTGTCGCGGGTTCGATTCCCGCACAGTATTTGTATGGACTATACATACATAGATAACAGTAAGTTGTTGTAAGAGTGTAGGTATAACACTGTGCAAGTGCACGCCCACGATTAGGGTTGCCAACCTTAATATACCTAAGTAAACTATGCATTATTTCTTAATTACTTAAACTAATTTGTAAAATCATTTTCTATTAATTTCTATTTAGTTAGGATTAGTAGGACCTACTAGGTATCGTTTTTGCCAATGCATTAATAAATAATAGCCAATACCTATACCTACCTAGTATAATACCTACCACATACAGGTGTGTATATTATAAAGGTAGGTAGTAGTAGTAGTAGGTACCTCAGATCATAGAAACAAGGGAGATGTGCCAAGACAAGACGCTATTGAGCTTGAAGCTTTGATACGGTCACATTGACCGCATAACAAACGTACACGCTGGCGACGAACCGAACACGGTCGATGATATAAATACAGTGTTTTAGTTTAGTGCTAGTGTTGAGTGACGATTAACAGTGTTAGATTGTGGGTGTGCGGAATTTTTTATGTGTGGGAGATCTTTTTATTCAGAAGGAGAGCTTATAATTGTGTCGAAAAATGTTCTAAATGTGGCGACAGTATCTGTTGTTCCCGCACTAATTTGCTATGATGGCATAATATCTCCTTGTTTCTATGATCTGAGGTAGGTACCTACTAATAAGTACCTAGGTAGGTACTCGGTAGTGTATTTATAATATTAATGTTCCTAGAGAGTAACCTAGCCTACTAAGCCGGTGTCGAGGTCGGTAGCTGTTAGCTTCGCGCACACCTCATTGGATCTGCAACATTTCCCTATTAGATTTGTATTTAACTTTACAACAACGCGACGTAAACACTACAAACGGCTATACAGCTGCACTATAGACTATACCTACATAATACAGTCAACCCGCCGCCCGCGACGCGACGCCGACGGGCCGTTTTATCGCGTTGGAGAGTAGAAGTTATCTATCGAACAATAGCCGCGCCGCGTTATCTCGCGAAGGACGGGCAAGTGCGAGCATTATCGCGGGCGCCCCTGCGGCCGACGATCGGCCCGATTGTTTTGCGGGCAATTAGCGTCAGGCCCGTTCGTCCCGCACGTGCCGCTCCCGGCGCCCGACCCGCCGGCCCGCGCGCGCCAGTACTCCGCGCGCGCTGTCCGCGAGCGGCCGCCACGGTGGGTCTGTGTCGCTCGACTCTTCGCACGCCGCGAACTCCGCACGGGACGCCTGCCCGACGGCTCGCAACCGGTACTTTTTTGGTTCGCCATTTTTTTTTCTTTGCAACTTCTGGACTGACACCTGTTGCATGGACTTAGAACTGTTTACTAACAATAAGCCCGATTGGAAATTTTGGACTTCTTGAATTTAATTTAATTGACCCAATTCGGAGTTCAATAAAAATATACAAAGCTATGCGTCTTATACAATAATAACACTATGATAGCTTCCTGAAGACCAATCATCGAAAGAGAACACCGTTGTAATCAGAAATAGGGCGAGCGACATCCTTCCGCGGTCCGATCGCCCGCCCGCCGGGAAAAGTTTTCCTATATACAAAGTCCTTATAGGTCGATGCGAACTTCGCAGTCAAAAGTTCGCGTTCGCAAAGTTTACGCACGAGTCTCGGGAACTTTTCAGTTCGACAACTTTCCACGAAAACAATTCTCGAACTGTTTCTCAAACAAAACGCTTCAAGTTGCGTAGGTACTGTCCTAATGGAAAACAGAAAAGTGTATAACTACGATGTATAGTGACTTCAAAGACAATTGTGATCTAGACTATGAGGAACTTAAACTTTAAAGTGTAGTGCTAATTAGAACTTATTAAACATGGCAGCAGCAATGATAAGTGACCGAGGCCTTCGGAAAAAGTTAACGCAAGAGGCTATTCCGGAGAAAACTCCGCGAAAACCTTCAAAGCGTAAATCTACAGCTGGCAGCTCGAAGGCCGACAAGAAAAACGAGCAAAACAATAACAAGAGAGCGAAAGTACAGACGGGGGATCCCAAATTAGACTTATTCTCCACATATCAACCGTGGGTCATACAGACATACGGGGATTTAGCTAAAACTAAGACGATTACTTTAAAAAAATACGGTCGCATCCTCCGCACGTTGAGAGGGGAGGACGTGCACAGTTCCGACAGTTCTAAATTCCGCTTCTGGGTAAAAGCGAAGGGCTTCCATGTAGGGAAGCCGCCTGGTTATGATGCAAAACCGGCCGACGGCATCGTATGCAGATATAGCGTGCTGGACGCCGAACGTGCTACAAGCGGCGAGGGCCAAGACGTTTACAGTGGCTCCCAAAATGACCCGCCGCTGTACATACCGACCCCTCCGATGAAGGTGAGAGACACATAATTATTTATGGGTTAAAAGTGTGACTGAATAATTATGTAATATTATTACCTATCTATTCCTGATTTTTAATCGGCTTTTGTTTGTTTTGGATAATTAAAAAAACTAAAGGTGGTAGGTATACCCTTATTTTTAATTTGTAAGTAAGTAAGTAGTAGGTACTTACTTACTTACAAATTAAAAATAAGGTAAGGTACTTACTAAGTACCTAAGATACATTTACGTCGCAACTGCGTTCAAGATTACCTTGCCAATACGATACGGTACGAAACTTTTGATTCATAAACAAGAACAGGTGATTTTCGCTTGTAACGTACTAAGGAAACATAACTTTGTAAGATACCTACCTACTTCATCAACTGTTGCGGCGGGCATGCGGCATTGCGATGCTCAAATCAAAATGCTTTTTATTTATTTGCAATGAACTTCAAAATAAGTTTGTTATGAAAGAGGATGCTCTTCTATTTATTTACCTTTGGAGTCATTGACCTATCCACCATTTTTGATAAGTCAAGAAGATCAAGATGGTCAACGTGGATGAACTTGAAGAAAAGTAGAACAAGCAAGATCAAAGAACAGGTGATCTGTGCCACCTCAGTACTAGGTTCGCATAACTTTAGGAGAGGTATTATTATAGTGCTCATTCATTATTGAAGCGAGTCGACAAGCTATTATGCGGGTTTCTTTGACAACGCGGCTAATACTTCAGGCAATCAGGCAGCAAGGCTATCTTTGAGGATGGGATATTCCAAAAAGTTTATATAGAGATAAGTCATCTCATGCTAGAGTAGGTACCGTTGTGTCCTTGCGGTTCACTAGTCCAGGATACCAAATACCTACTTGGTAGGTACCATTTTGGTACGGAACCCTAACAACAAGGTACCTACTGGTACCTTGTTGTTAGGGTTCCGTACCAAAATGGTAAAAAAGGAACCCTTATGGTGCGACTTCGTCTCTCTGTCTGTCACACCTGCTTATTTCAGCAACTACTAAAGCTATCGACTTGAAATTTGGAACAGTTGTAAAAAATGCTTGCCCAACTTTATTGAAAATGAAAAAAGTCCAAAAATATTTTTATTTTCATTGCAAAAGGGGCCGGAGTGGGGATCCGAAATTTTAAAGTGGGGTTACTTGAACAAGTGACATATCATATGAAAGGGCTTGATTTGCACATTTCAAAAGATATTTTAATTTTATTTTATGTCTCACAGTTATCGACATATGATGAAAAATATCTGAAAAAATACCATTCCCCCCCCTTATCTTCGAAGTTTGCGGAGCGAAAAATCTGAAATAATTAGAGTTGATAGATGTTGACTCAAATATTGCACCAAAAATGAAACGATGTTCCTAACTATTAGTTTTTTCAAAATCATCAAAATTCCTTGACAAACAAACTTAGTTATGCGGTCCGGTTTTATTCACTTTATACGTCCAAAACTGATACGGAACCCTCGGTGCTCGAGTACGACTCGCACTTGGCCGGTTTTTTTTTTGGTGGTGGCAAACGCGTACCTTAAGGTAAGCGGTTACCAATGTTACCATAGCCTATGAAACGATGGCAACACCGAGTATCACATCCGCCTGATTCGCTGTGTCTACAGATTCGCTTAGACAAGCGCATCTCCCGTTGTCAACCTAATGATATCGGAAGCGTTTTCTTGAGTAGGGTTCCTTTCTGAGCTTGTAGGTAATCTGTTTAAATTTTGGTGCCTACCTCAGATATAATACTAGCCTTGACAGCTAGGTTACGTAGGTACGTGATTGGACAATATTTGTGCCAATATTGTGATGATGAGTCATACAGACTAAAGTGGACCAATACGTTGCAACTTCGGGTGTGTAAAACTTGGTTGTTTGTTGGTGGAGTAATTACATATCGCACCGTGATTGGGTTCCGTAGCCAAATGGCAAAAACAGAAGCCTTATAATTTCGTTCTGTCCGTCTGTCCGTCCGTCCTGTTTTAATAACCATTTTACTAGAGCTATTGGCACTTTATAGAAGAAACTTCGCAGGTAGATGTCTTCTATGAACCGTCATAAAGGAGTGTGGTAGGCTTGGGGGGGAGGACTTTCCATATTCCGACTACGGCAAAGCAAAAAGGAGGGTTATGATTTTATGATAGGTAGGTACCTTAGATCATAGAAACAAGGAGATATGCCATCATAGCAAATTAGTACGGGAACAACTGATGCCACTTTTAGTACATTTTTCGACACAATTACGCGCATAATTAAGCGCTCCTTGTGATTGTGAATAAAAAGATCTCCCACACATTGAACATTCCACACACCCTCAATCTAACACTGTTAATCGTCACTCAACACTAGCACTAAACTAAAACACTGTATTTATACCATCGATCGTGTTCGGTTTGTCGCCAGCGCGTACGTTTTTAATATGAGCAATTTGCTCAAGATCAGGCATCAAGCTCGGTAGCGCCTTGGCACATCTCCTTGTTTCTATGATCTGAGGTAGGCACTTTGCCGATCCACAATTTACCGGTAGCACAGATTATCCGGTAGGTATAGGTACAAATAGTCCCACCCCGCTCTCGCGTAAGTCAGGAAGCACTTATTGACATAAAAGTAAGTCTGCCAACACAGCGCATCCTCAGGAGCTCTGGCGACCTTACTCACTACACACGGAATATAATAATATAGTCTTCTGTTCTGAGGGTACACAAGTTACACAACACAACACTACCAAAGAGTCCGTTAATTGGCTGTGCTTACAACCCCAGCCGGGATGCTCCAGATTTAAGCGAGATATTTATGATTATTCCCGATGTCCACCTCGTCTGGCCACCACTGGGGGACAGCGAGACAACTTTAAAACATTATTCTCGTTGTCCACCACTGGGGGACAGCGTCACAACTTTGTAAATTAGGGTCCAAGAGCGAGCGAAGCGAGCTCGGGAACTTGGACACCCCGACACGGACAATTTAGGTTCGAAGGCGGGGCTCCGTCGACCACCTCCCTCCCCCTTGTAAGTCCAAAAAAGTAGTATTTTGTTTTACATTGACACTGTTATTTAAAAGTCTAAGGTAAATAATTCAACTTAAAACACGGCAACATTAATCTGCTGCTACGGTAGGTAGTTTGCAATTATTTTCGTCTGGTATCACTGCTACTCCAAGGCTACGCCGGTTCCCAACGGCGTTATTTTTGGGAGCCGCCGCCGGCTGCGGAGGCAGAATAATCGGTCCCCCAGTGGTGGACAACGAGAATAATGTTTTAAAGTTGTCTCGCTGTCCCCCAGTGGTGGCCAGACAAGTGGTGGACATCGGGAATAATCTGATATTTACCTATCCCGATGTGCCCTAGCTCTCTTATATTCTAATTCTTCATTTTAATTACGATTCAGTAAGCAAAACTAAATACTATTAACGCACTTCTATCGTACATGCGTTTCGTTTATGATAAGCAATAGTTGATTTGATTGGGTTCTTGATTAACACTGTCGGTAAATTATCGAGTCACACACAAGTTAGGTACCGTTTACAATTACGATCAAAATGTTGAGAACTTGAGATCCGATTCATGGAAACGTTACGGTTAAGCTGAAGAGTTTGTGTGTTTGTTTGAACGCGCTAATCTCTGAAACTACCAGTCGCATTCGAAAAAAATCTTTTGTATATGATAGCCAGATTCATGAGGACTTACATCACGCTACGACCCTTAGGAGCCGAGCAACAGGGGTGAAACCGCAGGGAACAGCTAGTACATTATAAAAACGGATAGATATCGGATGTAATGTAAAACGGTACCTCTACGTAAAAATACGAATACGAATTGAAAACGGATAAGTGCACAAACGTCCTTAGAGAGCTCGTAAAATTACAGGCACATACATGAAACACGCCTACTTTGTCTATGGTCCAGGGTCCTACTAAAGTTGGCAACGCATCGGAAAACCTTGGGATGTTGCAGTTGCCTGCGGTAAGCGGAACCACCAATAATGTGGGCGGCGTGCGTGACCACTGGTCTATTTTTTTGGAACGAAGTTCCTTATAATAGCACGTTACACTCCAGAAGTCCAGACATTTGGCAAATGAGAGCTAGGCCGAAAAAAGTATAAGAGTTCGACCGTCACGAGGACATCCCACGACACCTCTCTTTTGAAGGGTTCTGTCTCATAGCTAAGTAAAAATGTAACCCCCAGAATCAAAATTCAACTTGTTGGGTCATCATCGCACTGTCAAATTATTAACGTCGACGAATATATTTAGAGAAAATGGCGTCTGACAGACAGCCTGCCACCAAATTGATTCTTGTGTTCCATTTTGCTGATCGCAAGGACGGCTGATGAGCTCAAGGTCAAGGGTTCAATTCGGTCTTGTTATTGTTACAGTTTAGTATTAGGACGAAAAAGATGCACCTAATGTTATTTTAGTTTTTAAGTATGTAGCTGCTCCACCTGGTAAGTAATGAATTAATGATGTATTTGTTTTAAATGTTTTGAATAGGTAGGTACCTACTTTTTCTTCGCCCCTAACCTGTGATTCAAACAAACCTACCCTGATTACATCACCAGGGTTTCATCAAATCATAATAAGTACCATTAGTTATAAGACGTAGTTATAGCACAGTTATACGCAACTCCTAGTTTCCCTTGCGCGCCGGGTGTTCAGACGTGCCGGGCGGGCCGCGCTCGCTCATTTATTATTAGCGGCCCAGCCTGCAGCCTCATGTTTATTAAAGAGTCAGCTATCCCGCGAGCCAGGTCTCACCTGAACTCACTGCGGCCCAGAGATCCGCTTATTATTAATATTTCGTTCGAATATCTTGTTATTACGAGTTAAAACTAAGTCTAAAACTACTCACGGAACGCAATTAAAACATAGCAAACACCGTTTGAGTACCTATAAGGTACGAAATTAAGCCTATTCCTCCCTGTTTGCTCAATTTGAATGGAGCAGGCCTATTCAAAACCGGTGCGTTGTGGGATATTTCGCCGATATCTATGCGCACATGACAATATGGACGCGGTGTGAAATTTTAAACAAACGTTCGCATTCAATTTATATTCGCCAGGCGCTTCGGGCGCACGGTTTAGCAAAAACGTGGAGAACAATGGCTGCGGCCGCGACCACACATAGAAGGCACCGGGCGATATGTGGGCGATAACAGCGATCGATTCATTTCTGCTTGTTCGACTTGATCACACGAACCTCCTGTCACGTTATGTCGCCTTGATCATCCGTATCGAATGTATCGATGAATTGTCGCGATAGCAGTGACATCCTTTTGTTGGGAGTCGTGTTCCAAATCCAACTTCCGTGTCTTGTTTTTTTTGTACGTTCAGAAGTAACACTTGACGCCACACATTATACCAGGTAGAAAATAAGAAAGGTTAATAATTAGGCTACGAAGTACGAATATTTATGTCAGATTTCGGATAATAAATCGGATCCGACTATCGTATGGAAAAATCTGACGCATAATCCCAGCCTTAATTTTATTATGAAAAGGAAAATGAAGGTAATTTACCACAATCTTATTAAAAAATAAATCACAGCACATAGGTAAACACTTACAATAAAATGTGTCACCACTCACCACACTGTAAATTGCAGGCTTTATCGAATATCAAGCATGAACGCATCGTAGACACCGCACGGTTAAATTGCCAAAGGATACATACCTATGAATAACGCGTATGTACTACATACAACGATATTTATACACGAGTAAGCATCGTGCTCTGTTCGCAATTAAAGAAAAGCCGGCCAAGTGCGAGTCGTACTCGCGCACCGAGGGTTCCGTATCATTTTTGGACGTATAAAGTGACAAAATCCGGACCGCATAACTAAGTTTGATTGTGAAGGAATTTAGATGATTTTGAAAAAACTGTACTAGTTAGGAAAATCGTTTTATTTTTGGTGCCATATTTGGGTCAATTCCTATCAACTCTAATTATTTCAGATTTTTCGCCCCGCAAACTTCGGAGATAAGGGGGGGGGAATGGTATTTTTTTGGACATTTTTCATCATATGTCGAAAACTGTGAGACATAAAATAAAATTAAAATATCTTTTGAAATGTGCAGATCAAGCCCTTTCATATATGTCACTTGACCTAGTAACCCCACTTTAACATTTCGGACCCCCACTTCGGCCCCTTTTGCAATGAAAATAAAAATATTTTTGGACTTTTTTCATTTGCAATAAAGTTGAACAAGCATTCTTTATAACTGTTCCAAATTTCAAGTCGATAGCATGAGTAGTTGCTGAAATAAGCAGGTGTGACAGACAAACAGACAGACAGACAGACGAAGTCGCACCATAAGGGTTCCTTTTTTACCATTTTGGTACGGAACCCTAAAAATGGCGTACCTACCATTTTAGATTTCATTTTGTAAAATATTAGCATTTACTCAGTGAGCTGATTACAAACTTTTGGTGTTTCAAAAACAAAGTAAGTAAGTACCGCAAGTAGCTACTTATGATAGGTACCCATTACCACCTAGGACTTAGGTAGGTAGGTAGGTACTTACTTTGTTTTCTCTGAAAACATGCAGATAGCCTTAAACTCTTAGGGCCGTAAGATCAATCGTAGTTTAAACCAAAGAGAGTTTAATCTCCCGTTTGTTTCTTTCGGTTTTTGTATTAGAAAACAATCGAAGACGGGAGATTAAACTCTCTCGATTGATCTTACGGCGTGGGCTTTTACATTTATAGCAGAAGTAGGTAGGTATACCATGGAAAAGAACTGTATGTTGCGGCAAAAAACAAGACATTTAAATGCAGTTCCAAATTCGAAATCCATAGCTATGTAGTAAAATAACATTTGAAAATGGCCGCGCCGCATTGCCAGCATTAATAAAACAAAGCTGCGGTGATATATTTCGTCAGGCAATTGGGGCTTGACATACTTGATTAAAATGAATGCTGGACCAACCCTGAGCGAACCTCGTTTTTACCTGCGTGGAATTAAACGCTTATTAGTAGGTACCTAAGCTGGAATGGGGACCTTTTAAATTCCTTTAATTTATGGCTTTCCTAATCCTTTTGCTAATAAGATTAAACCTATGTCTTTTGTGGCGGTTTTTACTTGATATGTGACCTTGTTTTCAGAATTGCAAAGGATTTTTCGGAAAATTCCTCATTACTTAATCTATCTGTCCTACAACTGTACACAATTTTTTTTCCAATAATATCTTGATTCGTAAACATGAATAAAAATATCCGTCGAAATTTTCAATATTTATTTACGATATTTCTTAAAAACTCCACATAACGCTGCCGCTGGCACGTAACACGTCGAAAAAAAAAGTAAGTAAATAAAAAAATACACGTCAAGCAATGGCGGACGAAGTCGTCGCCGCGTCGTGGTGTGCAGCAATTAAATTATTCCGCATCATCACACCCGACGCGGCCGGGGGTTAGCTGAGGCACATGCTGCGAATCGCTTACCTTTGCATAACAATATTCAAAAAAAAAAATGAGGGCGTCGGATGAGTCGATGGCCTGCTGCCGGCACGTTTGGCCGTGTACACAATGGTAAATGATGCTTCTTTTTACGTAAGAACGCGCTCAAATCCCGCTTTTGTTGTTATATCACTCAATCAAGTGGCTCAGATAGATACCTAGATATAGTAGGTACCAATTTTAATTTGAGTAATTTAACATTGACTAAATCACACCTCAAAAGTATCGTTTTTACCTACCTACCTACTGAAAATCGTTTTTTTAAGTTTCTCGACAGTAAAATCGCTTTCTCTGTAAAAAAAGATTGAGATTTTGATGAGACTGACGTTTCCTAGCTGTATCGTCGGTGATCACATGCACACAAACACCCGGATCTAAATAAATATTAATCCGTTGTGGGAATCGAATCCACGATACGTGGCGCAATATCTAATGGCTAAGCCACTGAGTGAAACGTGTCGTCAAAAAACTCGTGCAACTGCAAACACCTCCTTGCAGATACAATTTGCATTTTGAAACAACTGCCGTCTGACCACCGCACTATGGAACTGATGCTTAGCACTTACGTAGACACTGCTCAGTAGCTAGTAGCTACACAAGGGAAAACTAAAGAAAATACACAAGCTTCCGCAAAATATACAAAACACGCTCGCAAAATTACAAAACACCAAAATTACGTTAGTGCAAACTAGTTTTGTTTCGGAGAAGCTTACGGAACAACTGACCAACACTAGTTTAGAGATCATAGTGTAGTAACAGAGAACGGATGCAACTGATGCTGCAATTTGCGTCATAATTGCAGACAGTGTGTGTATAACTTTTAAGCTGACGGAAAATATGTTTGAAGTTGTCTTAGGCTGCCATCAGACGGACTGCACGTGTGCAGTTACTGCATGTAGTCGTGACTTTAACTAACGCGGCCGGCTGCAGTCGTGTGTTCAAATTAAAAAAAAACCGGGCAAGTGCGAGTCGTACTCGCACACCGAGGGTTCTGTATCATTTTTGGACGTATAATGTGAAAAAATCCGGACCGCATAACTAAGTTTGTTTGTGAAGGAATTTTGATGATTTTGAAAAAACTGTACTAGTTCGGAACATCGTTTTATTTTTGGTGCCATATTTGGGTCAATTCCTATCAACTCTAATTATTTCAGATTTTTCGCCCCGCAAACTTCGGAGATAAGGGGGAGGGGGAATGGTATTTTTTTGGACATTTTTCATCATATGTCGAAAACTGTGAGACATAAAATAAAATAAAAATATATTTTGAAATGTGCAGATCAAGCCCTTTCATATGATATGTCACTTGACCTAGTAACCCCACTTTAAAATTTCGGACCCCCACTCCGGCCCCTTTTGCAATGAAAATAAAAATATTTTTGGACTTTTTTCATTTGCAATAAAATTGAACAAGCATTCTTTATAACTGTTCCAAATTTCAAGTCGATAGCATTAGTAGTTGCTGAAATAAGCAGGTGTGACAGAGAGACAGACAGACAGACAGACAGACAGACGAAATCGCACCGTAAGGGTTCCTTTTTTACCATTTTGGTACGGAACCCTAAAAACGAAGGATTTCTCGACGCTGGAGAATACAAATATCGTGTACCTACATCATCTTTTTCTATCGTATCGTATCGCGTCGACGAGTCGCGTCGTCATCGTGTAGCACGCCCCGTAATTCCTCGTTACCGCTACGCAGCTAGCTACAGCGTAGCTCTCATTGTGCTACGCCTACGAAATATCGCGTATAGTGCCTGCCTTGTTATGTCTAGTGCTGTGCTGTGCTGTGTAGGTTGAGACTAAACCAAGCCAAGTTAAAGAATATAGTCAAAGTCATGCATAAATCTATAGCTATATTAGTATTACTTATTATAAAGAGGTAATGTTTCTAAGTTTGTATACCTATAGGAGGTAATCTCCGGAACTACTGATCTGATTCTGAAAATTCTTTCACTAATAGGAAACTATTACTCCTGAGTGCAGGGCCGTCTTTAACCTATTAGAGATCCTGGACACAAGGATTATGGAGCCCCTGTGTGATGTAAGTAAAATTGAATTTCTTTCAATGTTCAATTGAACCTAATTCAATTACATATTAAATAAAACCAATAAAAGAAACATAATACTTGTCAAGTATTACATAAGTTTGGAACTAGAAACTTATTGTAAATCGCACTGCAAATCAATCATTTTTTCATTTAATCGGGTACCTACTAATAATGCGTAGGTACCTACCTAGAATGGAACGGCAGCTGCAAATAATGATTTTTTGAGGGCAGGTCGGGGCCTATCAATCGCGGAGCCCTGAGCACTTGCCCAGAGTGCCCAGAGGAAAAGAGGGGCCTGCCTGCCGGCCTAGCATGACCACGATAGAAACGGGTTTTGTCTACATAGAAATAGACAAAGTGACAGATTGTAGAAACATTTCTACGTTTTATGAATGAAATCTGTCACTTTGTCTATTTCTATGTAGACAAAACCCGTTTCTATCGTGGTCATGCTAGGCCGGCTGAATGCTATGAAATAGGCTACACGTCCCAGCGAAACAGTAGCGATCTAACAAGAGACACGTATTCTGAATTTCTGAAGCTTCTTAACTACAATTTCAATGATCCACGGATACTATCCTATCCACAAAACTAAACGCTGGTCAAGAAGCAAGGACTGTATAATCCGGGCCAACCCAGGCCATTGTAAAAATTACGCCATAAATCGGAGCGAGCGCGCGCCGTCGACGGCCCGCCGCGGCTCGACTCGTAAATTATACACAGGGCTGGCCAACGCTGTAGGTCGCTCGGTTTTGTAGTAGGTATCTCGGCTTCTGAAACTGCTATATTCGAGCGTTTTTTGTTGCGTTTTCGAGCTGGATTGGGATAATTCGGTACGTTTGATTTCAGACGGGAGTGTGTAGTATCTAAAGGTGCCTAGTGTATTTGATATTCGGCTTCGTAAAAAAGCATGGCGATTGGAGTGAATTGAGCTTGATTATGACAGTTTTTTTGTTTTATCTGTCTAACATGGTTCTGGCTGTTTGTTGAAGCATTGTTAATGTGATTTTTTTTTAATATTGATAAATGTCACTCCTTAGACTACTCACGATTTTGATTGGATCAATTTTCCGATAACATTTTATTTTTATTTAAGTTTGGCTTGGCCTTGACCGCCATCTTGCCTGATGTTAAGCGATGATGCGGTCTAGGTAGGTACCATGGAACACGCTTGAAGCGTAAAAGGAACCGATTCACTCGCGACTTTTTTTTTTTTTTTTTTATTGTTTATTTATTTTACACCACAGACTTTTCGTCCATGCCCTTTTAATGTTAGTGATTTTACATTTTTCTTGTTCTTATATTATTCAACTGTTTTACATACTACATTTACCACTAGTTAATTTGTCATTGTTGTAACATAATGAATAAAACAAAAAGAAACAACGCATTGCCATGGTGGATCGAATGGACCAGTTCCAACTGAAGGCACCCGTTCACGAGCATGACGTATGCATCAGCGTCGCTCCGATCAACCATTTTATAGGGAACGGAACAACCCAACGCACAACGCCACCAACAGCAGAACATTTAAGTGAGCATGACATTCGAACCCATCCGGCAATGAGTCGCTTCCAATATACTATAAACACATTAGTCATTGTCTATTGTAACTATTTACATTTTCACAATCTATTATCTATAGGTATTTACATTTTTTTTTCTTTCTTATTCTATTTCTGAAAAGCACCCTGTGCACTACGATAGCCGCGACTTCAAGATCCAGATCATAAACTATTGGGGAACCAAAAAGCAACAATGACGTTGCTTGTTATCCTTACCAGTCTAACTACAAAACATACCGTTGATGTTTCCCGGGACCTCCTGTAATCCGAACATACTGTTACCTCTACGAAAGCACAGATAAATCAATTTGTTGGACGTAGCAGCCCTATGCGGAGGCGCGAGGCGGGCGGCGCGGTGGGTGCGACTTTACAAAGGCGCGCCGAAAATACCTATACATATATTGTATAGATAGCGGTGTTGTGTACTACGTGTTGAGCGCACGCTGTAAGAGGGTAGGTAGAGAGCCGGCTCGCAAGGCTTGTATATTATACTAGATTTTGCCCGCGACTCCGTCCGCGTGGACTACAGTGAAATGACCAGTTTAAATGACCTCCGCAGTGTTGAGTGGCTAGTACTACCAAGAGGTCAAGCTGTATCTCTGGTTCCTCCCATCAGAATAAGATGAAACGTGGCTTAGATTTTAAGTTGGACCCCAAGCTATCGCACTGTGAAAACCACATCAAAATCCGTTCAGTACTTTTTGCGTGATGGGCGTACAAACAGACAAAAAATCTAAAAAAAATCTTTGTGTATAGTTACGTCCCAGTACCCTATCCCGACTGTTTTTTCTGGAATATCTTCAATGTACAGATACAGCTTGTTTACAATTTTATAATAGTATAGATGGAAAACGTTTTAATGGGGTATCTACAGAACAGGGGCCCAATTCTGCTATTGCAATTGTGTAAGAAAGGTGTCATAATGACACCATAAATATCAAAACCTAAGCGCTCATTGGCTTAGGGTACGACTATCTCTTTCGTCATTGTTAAAATCCGTTCGCTCGTTTTGTCTCTAGGAGGGAACACAGAAACGGAAATACATACCCTCATACATACATACATACATAGATACATACTAACATACAGGTGAAACACTATACCCTCTTTTTGGGCTTTGCCGCAGTCGGGTAAAAAGAGTTGAAAGTAAGAAAGAAATAGGTCCCACCTCATAATCATAACGCAGACTTAAATCTAACTTATTTATGTTTGCTTTTAGTACTGAACAGGTCATTTTCCGACCACATAACCTTGTGCTGCGTATAACTTTATGAACTTTGCACACTATACATATTAAGGTTTTAAAAAGTCTGAAGAGAATTCTTTATTTTATTAAAAGATCCAACAAGGGACTTTAGATGTCTTAAATTTTCTCCATCCGCGTGGACCCTGTCCAGTGGGTATTTCGAAAAATCCGGCCTAGGTCAATGATGGAGACTTAGTTTTTTTATTTTTAAAAGTAAGTGATACTGTATGTATTCAAACATTTTTAAAAAGTTGCTTCCTTCATCTGGGAATGGATGTCTTTTTTATACATTTGGTCGGTTCAATTCCCAGACAAGCAACTTTAAAAAAATCTTTGAATGCTATATCATTGAAATTTCTTAAAATAAAATGAAGTTTCCATGAAACGAAATGTCCTATCTACAATATTTAAAGTACTTTAGTGAAATAAACAGGTTGTATCCAGCAATTAACGTCTTTCGACTGATGATGTGATGATGTTCTGCCGATGTTTGCTTTTCGAAGCATATTCGTCCCATGTTTAGGACTAATATTATACGTCGTTACTGCGTCCTCTACCATCGGGCTCATTATAATTCTTGTGGTACCTACGCGTAGTACCACAAGAATTATAATGAACGCAGCCACATTACTGAGGCAGTTTTGCACGTTTTCACTATCGCCCCTCGACATTATAGCGACCATACTTATCCTTTACACTTTAACTGTTCTAGTGATAATTTATATTCTCTCCCATTTATTGTCCGCTCATAAATAGGGCTGCGAAATTCGATTTTTTATCGATATCGAAAAGTTTGCCGATTGTCTTCGCCTTAAAAAGTTGTCGCTGGACTAGCTTCGGAGTCAACACCAATGCATGTTGTGTAAAAAATTATACAGGGTGTATCAGAAAGGCGTAGCCTATTTAAATGAGTCTCACACAACGTTTATTTTATTTAAACATCAAACAAACAGATGTCATGAAAATATCCTTTTAATTATTCAAACGGCAACTCATGATAATTCAGTACTCTATCAGCGCCCCGCACGCAACTGCCGCACGACATATTTTTTACCTTTTTTGTTCCGGAAAATGCAAAAAGGACACGCATGACGCATGGACGCGCGACAAAAAGTTGCGGCGCATTCGCATTGCGGCCGTACGTCTGGCGGCAGAGTACCAGGATCGCAGCGGCGCGAGGAGATAAGTAATTCTGTGCTCGGTCGGGGGCCGGGCGGGCGGTAGGGGGGAGGGCGTAAATGCCTGCGTGGCGGCGGCGGGTAATTGGTTCGCGCCGCCCGAGGCGAGCCCGTAGTATCGCGCTTTAGCGACGGGCGCCCTCCGGTGTCGGGCGCGCATTATACGCCGGTGGAGTCGAATTAGGTGTAGATTTTTTTTGTTGTTTTATTTTACTTATTTTTGTGAGCTGCGGCCGGTTCGGGTTGTCGGATATGTATAATTGGATGGATGTCGGATTTGGTTACTATGTTTGCTCAATATTATCGTACCTATCATTCTGTTTATTTATTTAAAACGTAAAAAAATAAAAATCCATAAATAAGTTAATGTTATTGTATTATAGAGATCTTGACAAAAACAAAAACTTCCGAACCTACCTATTTACCTAAAACAAGCATGAAAATGCGGCAACAGTCTCAAGTTTCTTTTTTTTACCATCAATCATGCTTGTCATGTGCGTATTAGAAATTAATAATCACTTGCTTTAACGGTGAAGGAAAACATCGTGAGGAAACCGGCCTTTGAGAAAATGTCCTAGAACCAAAAATTCGAAGACATGTATTGTGACGTCTACACCTACACCCGCACTGGGCCCGCGTGGTGGACTACGTCCCACTCCCTCTCACAGAGAGGAGGCCCGTGTCCCAGCAGTGGGAACATTATAGGCCGATTATGCTATTATGCTATACTTATGCATGCTTGTCAATCAAATTAGTAAGTCTTATCCAATTGAATTTATAATTTATATACAGGATGGACTAAATCCTATAAAAGCCACCACAACCATAACTGTAGGCTGTCAACAAACTTCCACATCAAATACACATCCAGCATAAGAAATATTCCTCTAACAAGTCTAACAAAAGAATTATTCCCGTAACAAAACTTGTCGACTCCACACCACTCCAGGCGGCTGTTTGTCATGCTACCGCGGAGTTATAGCTATGTCATGTGGCCACCGGCGCGCCACTTTATACATCCGACCGACGGCGCTACCGCCCGCCACGAGCGAGCACACCTCCTGCCAACACATGTATACCTAGTACTTTAGCTATCGAGTGCTATGTCGGCACCTACTCTCTCCACTGAAAAGTTAACGTTTTGCGCCAAAGTTCCCTTTATTACACTGTTAGAGGTTCCCACGTCGTAGATTTTATTGCGATTCAGATATAACTTGAATATTGAGTGACATTGACGTAAACGTGGTATTGGAGTTAAGATTTCACCAACCGAAACGACTCGGGCCGATTGGATTTAGAACTGGTGAAAGAATTGGATGGGCAATGATGGAAGACGGTGGAAGGTAAATCACAAAAGGTGTGAAATTTTTCAAATACAACTTTAGATCGACAAAAAACAGGAAATAATATCCTTTTATCAGCCACGGGACGAATCACGAAACGCAAAAGACAGAAAGAGGAAACTGAAAACAGTATCTTAAGTAGGTACCTACCTAGTTTGAAAAGTTTCCGACTCCGATCCGTCTGAATAAAGTTGAATCTTTTAGCTAATCTATAACACGCCTGTACGATAATCCGGGATTAAAAGATGATAACAGTGAGTATCAGATGCTTATCATTACTAATATTAAATTCAAGAGTTAGGGATAACCATCTGTGACAGGATTCAAACAAGACAAAAAGTTTAAAAACACACCTTTAAGATTGACGATTGGACTTAGCCCGAACTTTTAAGATTGCAGTCGTCTGTTGGTTTTGCGCGCTGTATCTTCTAATTTCTCAGCTTTTGTTCACCAAATACTTAGAGTAGTACGCCTCCTCATTTGCAGGCTATTGGTCTCGGTATGTTGATACAGTTATTCAACTATTTTTACGATATCATCAGCATATTATCTAGCCGGGTAACACCCGATACTTCTTTGTCCAGTCCTGTCTAATCCTGTGTTTCTATTTTAGCAACTTCCATCGGTCCAGCGCGAGCTAGTTAACGTTTACAATTTATTTCTAATCAAAAAGGCAGTCAATGTGGGCTACACGGCTACACCAGTTATACCTTGACGCTTACGGCTTATCTGACGAAATCTGGGTCAAAATTACCAAAGTTACAAAAGAAAGTGCATACAAATATGTAGTGTATTTGAACCTCCGCCTACGTTTTCGGGGAAATTGGAAATCAGGCATGAAAGGTACAAACGAATGTTCCCGTAACATAAAGGAAACGCATATGAGTCCCATATGAGAGTTTGCTCGCATGCCAACCGGTCGGAACGGGCTAGCTACTGACGGATTTACCGATTCTAGGATTTCTATAAATTTTTGAAATGCCACGGTGACGACTGCTGTACTGGATTTAGTAAAGATGATATGACTTCCTGGTTAGTTGTAAAGGGATTACCTACATAGTAGAATTTCTGCAAGAGTTTGTCTGGGAAAATACACCACTGTTCTAATTTTTGCCGCAGCAGCATTGCTGTCTTCAGGTTTGTGGTATGCTTTCAGTAGTAGGACATATTAAAAAAAGCGGAGATTGTCAAGCGTGAATCACGGACATCCGTCCGAGTTTACCCAGATTTTCTCTACTTTTACTCTGACCATTCCCTTAAGCATTTATCCTTTCTTAACTTCTGCGCAGGCTCTTGATTCCTTACGCACCCTTGACCCGTACTTCAGTGCGAGAAAAGCCCAGGATTTGTTCAACGTGAGGAGTCTCATTTCGATTTTTTCCTACAGCCAAATATCACGCGATTAACAGCCGGTTCGGTTTACAGCTCGCACGATCTTACTTGGACAGGCAGAAGCTAGTCACAATCACAAATGGCTGCTAATTTAATTGCTAGTACGAGTAAATCAAGAAATAACTGAAAAAATGTACATTTTTGTTACCGTGTTCCGCACATTTTTGTATTATTTTGGGGGGCGGGTCATGATGACCCCTACGACTCTCGGACCGCCACTGCGTCCAGCCCAGCCAAGTTAGATTATTTCTTTATTATTTAGTTGCTAATAGTGCTAATTGAGACATCGTGGAATTGGTTCTAAATCCCATTACTATATCAGACTATAGGTTGAAAGTTACACTATATTTATTATGTATCCAACTCACCATAAGCATAAAATATAGGAGCACTGGTGGCTACGGTATTAAACGTAAACCATGTTATGGTGTCGTAAATCTGAACATTATGTGTGCAATGCACCTTAGTTTTTAATGCTACCATCAAAGATACACAAGTTATAGTTCGCTTAAAGCAAGCGAAATAAAGCGCATTTATTTCTGAAGGCGCTTTTCTTTAGTTTTAGGTATCAGCAAGTAGGTACTTATTTGACATGTGACCACAATCTCACATAGTCAAATCGGCGTAGGTACATCTGAATGGATAACTTTCCCTTTTTGGAAGTCTGATAAAAATGTGTCAGTGTCATGTATCGCGTATCGCGATTTATACTTGGGATGTCCACGAGCATGACCCAATAAAAATTTTTGGACCACCCTGTATGAAAAAACTTAAAAAGTTAAAACCGCCTTCAAAAATAATCAAAGGCATCGACTTCCAAAACTGTTTCACACATATTATATTATGTACCTAACATTATTGTGATCTTTTTGACGTTTTTTTATTAGTTATTATTATTACACACATGCATTTTTTTCTACCATGCATGACTGACTGACGCCTTGATGCCTCATTGCGTCAAACATTTGAACATCAATTTTACAATTTTGAAACAAAAGCACTCTTATTATAATTTGCAGGGAAGGCCTGTTCGGTCATTAGTCGCCGCCCGGCTCGCGCAGGCTTGGCGCGGTTAGAATAGGGTTGCCACATGCCAGTCTTATTATTTATTTATTAATGCATTTTAACAAAAATTTTTGGCTATTTGGCCCAATATCTTCCAATATGTATCTACTCAAAAAGTAGGTAGGTAACATGTTTCAATTTCTTGATTCAAAAGATTTTGTGCCAATCAAAAAGGATCTTTACAAGATAAATAGCTATACTGTCTAAGACAAAAACAATTTACCTATATTATAATTAAATTGATTTAATAATTAATACCTATGTTCGAATAAATTTATTTATCTTAAAAAAATACAAAAACTATAGATACTTAAATAGTGAGCAATCTAGATGAAAGTAGGTATCTACTATCAAATACTATCATACTATTTATTGAACTAATTTACGATTCAAATAATTCTAGAGCCATTAGTTAATTAGGTTTCGTGAATTCGTGCCAACTCATTATTAATCCAACTCATTTCTCAATGCAAGTGCTCTATTTATAAATTTAATTTGTTTTGATTCACGGCTCCCGGCCGTCCCGGGCCATAAGGATGAAGCTGATAATATTTTGACCACCCAGCTATACGAAAAATCTATATGTATATTATTACCGGCTAATAGAACATAACCATTAACAAAAAGCGGTGAAAAAAAAAAAACAAAAAAATGCAATTAATTTTTATGTTTTCTCTTCGAGTCAGCCCTATTGTTATCGCGCGCGCAAAGGCGCGACGGTACACATAAATTAAACACGATATCATAAATACGTCACTTCAAAACAAGATCGATCAATTCTATGAATTTCTAAAGGCTTTCTAGTTAGAAATACAAAACAATGTGCAAAAAAATTAATGGTATACGTAAATAAAATAGCATGTGTTCTAGAATTTATAAATTGTCTGGCAGTGTTAACCCTTCGGGGACGTTCGGGCGCTGTCGGGGCTTCGGGAGCGGTCGTGGCCGCGCGACGGGGCGCATAAAATACGCCGCGCGATGTCGTCGGCTACACTACACGATGTGTCACGGATACACGACCCGAGTAGAGATGTGGTGAAGGATTGAAAACATCGATATCGATAAAAAAAAATGCTATTTTTATCCACTGCATTTTTTGGAGATTGTTCTTGTATTTAGTGCAAAAAGCCAAACTCGGTCAAAACTGCTTTTATGGTTACTTGCTTACTAAGTATACCCCCGCAGTTAGTACATACGTAACAAGTAGTATAAGCGGACAAGTAGGTATATTACTAACCACCAGTGGCGAAGGGTTTGAAAAATAGCACAGGCAGTATTGCCTACTATTGTCAAATATTTATATTAGCTTTTCGTGGCCAGGTAAGCATTTGTAGATCCGGCTTACCTCTTACAAAAATTGTCCCTTCGCCACCTGCTAACCACTCCCGTACAAGCAAAACTTAATAACTTTACTTTGCCTTTAGAAGACAACCACATCTAAAACAAAATACCGCACTGCCAAACCAGCCCCAAAACCTTCAACTACACATTCAAAATTTAATTCAACATCGACAAAAAAAAATTGGCACAAGCCCTATGGACGCGGTGCCCTCGCATGCAATCAGTCGGGGCGAGCCGCGGCGACGCCACTCAGCGCGCCTCGTAAACGTTATCGGGTACATCGTAAAAACGCTACGTAAAATGGCGAACGTGCCGCCAACCGGCCCGCACACGTTCTATATTTGAATTTGAAGTTGGAACTATAGAATATTTGAAAATTGAACCGATTTTTTTAGATAAGCAAATTGGAGTGATGCTTTACATACAGGATCTAAGTTTTGGGAATTTGTGATGGAATAATAATTATTTCTTCTGTTCTTTTACAAAATAAATAAAAATTGAGAAAACATTTTCTCCTAACAAAATTATTTTTGGAAACCAAGCCATTAAGGACCCCTATCTCAGGCTCACCGTATGCTAAAACAGTAATTAGCTAACGTTGCCCTCGTTTTCATTTCAGATAAGACGTGAATGAATCTTAAAAAGGTGGAAAGCAGCATAAATCATACTGCTTTACAATTACTTACATGTTCATAAATTCATGATCAACTTTTTGACCACTCATTCACCCACATAACTAGCCTATTGCCACACTGTTGCGACTCAGGCCTACCTACTCTTTGTAAAGGGAGTCAGCCCCGGATCTTGAATTATTTCGAGGCGGGGCAAAAAGTGAAAAATGCCGCCCCCGCCCGACAATATTTTACTTATCATCATCATAATTTCAGCCATAACACGCCCACTGATGCTGATGGACGTAGCCCTCCCCCAAAGAACGCCACAACGACCGGTCTAGCGCTGTTCTTTGCGATTACTACGCTTGGTAGAAGAACTCACTACTCAGTGTATTCGTCTACCAAGCTTGAATTTGCCGCCCTCTGAATTTACCGCCCGGGGCATGGGCCCCGGCTAGCCCCCACCCTAAATCCGGGGCTGAAGGGAGTGCTTTCCACCACCCGAAGTCACAATCCTTGGTTTGGATTTCTTTTGGATGTCGTCTTTGATTTTTTGGTTCTAGGACATAGGTACCGGTTTCCTCATGACGTTTTTCTTCGCCAGCAGCGTTTAAACGAATTGGAAAGATATTTGTTTTGAATCCACATACGGCTCTTAAATCCGCCATCTACCTCTGGGCCGTTTACCTTTAGAGAGGAAGAGCACAGAGGAATGTCTCGTTAAATCTGGAGCAGCCCAACTGGTGAAGTACCTCCACCTTACAGAATACCGCAGCCAAATAACGACTCTTCAGGTGTCGTGTTCTTGTGGTGAGTAAGGTGGCCAGAGCTCCTGAGGATGCGCTGTGTTGACAGCGAGGGACGTGCTTGTCTTCTAAGCTGTCGGCACAGCGAATTCCCATTTTTAACCGACTTCAAAAAGGAGGAGGTTATCAATTCGGATGTTTCTATTTTTTTATGTAGGTATGTTCGGGCATAACTCCGTCATTTATAGACGGATTTGCAAAATTCTTAAATTCTTCTTAAATTTCGTCACTCAAAATAGAAAAACAAAAAACATAAACCGAATTAAACCAAATCAAAAATCAGAGGCAGCGACTTCCGAAACTGTTTCACACATAGGTAACATTATTGTGATCTTTTTAAAGCCGGTTGTTACTTTTTTTTTTTTTAATTTTTTAAAAGGGTCGGTAACGCTCATGTGATACTCAGTGTTGCAAGCGTTTCATATACCTAGGCTACGGTAACTGCTTATCATCAAGCGAGTTTTACGGTTACCCCTGTTTGATACCATAGTCGTATCTAAAAAGAAACTTCGTAGATCAAAATAAAAGGTAAGACCAAAAATCTTAGCATAAACATCTCATCTTAGTTCGTGTAAATTATCATTACATGCACATGCACAATGATGGTTGTGTCCATTATTTCGTCATCAGAAACAAAATGACATCAAACAAACTTCTTAAAAAACAAAACAACACCATTCAGCACTTGAATGACGTTATAAAATGTTAAACCTCCCTCCCTTACTCCCTTCGAATACTTAAGACTCCCTTTGCAAGACGAAATACAACAGTAAATCATGCAACTTTTAGAGATCCCTCGGAACCGAGACGTGACGGAGGGGCCCGCAGGCAAATTCACACCCCAATTAGTGTCTGATCGAACTTGCGCGAGTGGGCTACGCTTGGACCCTTGGTACAAGATGTAGAGATGCGGCTGGAAATGTTAATTATTTTTTTAAGTAGAGTGCCGAGCGTACCTAGTAGAAGTGAAGTTGAGGGAATATACTTATTTTCGTGAATGGTGGCGTATTTAGTGAATGATTTTATTTAGGCTACAGATGCGTAAAGAAACAAAACAAAAAAATATGTAGGCAATGTGGCATTTTTTTGCCTAATGCTAAACGATATATTTTGTTAGTAGGTATGCAATGTTTTTTCTAATTTTTAGGGTTCCGTACCCAAAAGGTAAAACGGGACCCTATTACTAAAACTCCGCTGTCCGTCTGTCACCAGGCTGTATCTCATGAACCGTGATAGTAGACGTAACTTACTGTTGATTCATGTCATAGAATGCCCATAGTATCCAGTGATATTTAAAACTAAGCAGTCTTGCTTAGTATTTTGACTTTTTAGCATCGTAAGAGATAAAATTATGAAATTGTATTGCTCAAATCCACACGAAACGCAAATATCGTACCGATCAATGTGTGTGGTGTTAAATTGTGGTTAAACATGTTCCATAAAAGCTGCTTAAACGGCCCATTGTTGTCTCTTAACCATAAGCTGAGACATCGAGTAAGCGGGGACGATCTCGATTTCAAGTCGATCCGTTGCGGTGACCGGCCAAATAACTGTATAGCTGCAGTTTCAGTCGCTAACAGTTTCTTAGCCTCCTTTTGACGTTTTAAGGCTTTTTTATTAGTGGAACCTGTACTTTTAGACCTCAAAGCGCAGCTTGTGGATTTCAGTTGGGTTGGGTGGACGAGAAAGGAAAGTAAACATACGCAAACTACATAATTTTTGTCACAACAAAATCAAAATCTCACTATTTCTACCCGTCTACGGAATGAGTTCCGAGTTTTTTAGACAGGAATATTTTGTTGTTCATGCTTTTGAGTTGGTTTTTCCTGTAGTCGAGTTTTAGTTTTTTTTTATTTGTTTTTCTGTTGTTGCTGCCTTTCGGCGTCCTCCTCACGCACTCTGCGTGTTAATGTTGGACACCCGCGTGCCCGGTTATCGCGCGTATATCTGAAAACTGACGTCGGCAAAGATGAAAGAAAAGCTAAGCTATAGTTTCCTTAGAGGTTCTTTCAAATACTTAATAAACTAGGATCAATATGTCGATAAACATCGATAATTTAAGTATACACTATTTCAAATACTATTGGTGCAAATTACATCACTAGCACTCTTTATGGCTTTAGCCAACTGTTTGTTATAAAATCGTTATTTAAAACAAAAAATACCCAAAAGTTCAATGTCACATCCAGCATCTCTACAAAAGATATCTGACAATCCCGGGGCGCCCTTTCCCGGGACGGGGCGGTCCCGGCGGCGTTTAATTCCATTCCCGATCCCCTTGCCGGGTCGCCGCCAGCTTAATGAGATATTACAACTGTAAAATTATGTCCTCACCTGATCTGGTCTCCTGGTACAATTTGTTCGACAAATCAATAGGATTAAGGAGTATTTTAGGCTATATTGAGGTAGACAAAACTAATAGGTACTAGCTAGTTACTTAGGCTATCCGATTTGAAAAAAAAATCTTAAAAAAAAAATATTTTGAACAATATCATCGTTATCGATAACTTTTGATATTACCAGCACTAAAAAGAAATTGACGCTTCTTCTCTAAAATTCAAGAAAATAGAATCTTGGCAGTTAAACAAACCACCACTTATGTGTAAAAACTTACGGAGGAGTCAGCATCTCGAAGACGTTATTACCCTAAAACTTAAAAGTTTTTGAAAAACATTTGTCGGAAACCACTTATTTGTTGAACTGACATTTTGTGGACGAAGATTTTTACACTGTGTCTTTTTCGTAGTCTTGCACAAAAACTTCCATAGTTCATTCAATTAAGGGTTTCAGCTTCATGATATTATTTGTATTGTTTTTTTTATCGATAAACGCAAATACTTGTATATTAAAAAGGTTCCTTTATTAGAGTTCCCTGTAAAAAGAAGGCAACCTTCCCGTAAAAAGGGGGCTAAAGGATTATAGTCAGTTGGGGGCTAGTTAGCCTTATTGGTACCCCAGGGAGCACCGGGTAGACTAATGTAACGTCAGTCGTGCGTGGCAAAGAATACTAAGGCCGAGATAAATAGACGTTACTTAGCACGTACTTTGGCTAAGCAGTATAGTTGTCACTGTCGCGCAACTTGCAAGCAAGACAGAGACGGGAACATAGATTAGCCAAAGCACGTGCTAAGTAACGTCTATTTATCTCGGCCTAACTCTCGTGCAAGTTTCGTTCATAATAATCATTGATTGTGTTCATGACTATGTAAAGTTTTCCGTACATACTTTAAAATATAGGTATTAAATTATATAAAATTGATCTTATCTACGTATAAAGTTACTCAGAAACGAAGCCATACGTGTCCCGCATTTGTTATCATTCCATGCCGATGAATTACGATTTACATAAAAATAATAAACAGGCGGCCAGGCCCGCACTATAAGCATATCTTTTTCTTCCCCGGATAAGCCCCGGGCCGGGATTGCGGACTCCCGGGTCGCGGGATTGCGGGATCCCGGGCGTTATCAAGTTATCAATTTGGCCCGCCCCGCCATATGTCGGGATCGGGACGACCCACCCATTGTGTCGGCGTCTGTTTTGTCTATGTGTGAGTGAGCTGATATCGGATATACTTGAAGCGTTAGCTTACATGTGTGCGTTGTTTGGTTGCTTTTAAAGTGATGGGATTTTTATTTTAAATCTAAAGAAAATGGGATTGGCCTGTCAATTTGCCCTTTATAGTACATCGTTACGGGTAGTTAAAAGCCCGGAAGTCTGACAACTGGTCTAACTTTAGAATAACGGTACCTAGTTCCCAGTAACTGGGTTGAGGTCAGATGGCAGTCGTACCATGTCAATTTATTGATATTCAGCAGCATCTGGTTAGACTGGGGGCAGAATGTTGGTGAGTGCAATGTCATTACAATAATCACAATAAGACATCAGTCATTTATCCCACCACAACTTTTATTGACAATAGCTGAACGGTCAAGGGGCCAGCGAGAGTTCAATTCTCACGCGTTGCATTCGACTCTTCACATGAAGGCTGACTTATTTTTAACCGACTTCAAAAAAGGAGGTTCTGTATTCGTCCCGTATGTATGTATGTATGTTTGTATGTGCGCGATTTTTTATAATCATTGCTATCCAACGTGGCAATGCAGCTATCTTTTTAGGCAGTTTTGGGCATGTTACCCGAAAACAGCGATGGGGACAAAATATTTTGATACATAAGCTCTTTTCTTCCTAACTCATATTTTTTTCAGTACGGGCAAAATAACACTTAATTATGATTTTATTGTTTGTCGATTGCAGGAGGCATCTTGTGTAGAATTATTAAGTCGTACAATTATTTTTTTCTTGTAGCATGTAACCCCCTTAAATGTGTGTTATGGGGATAAAATGTTTGTTAAATATGTGAGCATCTAAAACTATGCATCAATTATTTACAAATAACATAATTATAAACATTGCCTTCAAAAATCAGTATCATTTTAAATATGACACAAAAACTCGCCCCTCATTTAGCAGCGGGGTGGCCCGCGCGCGCCAACCCTGTCGTAATCCACTTTTAATTTTGATTAATGCCATCCCTGACCGCGCCGTATCCCGTACCCCGCACTCTGGATGTTCGCGGTTCTAATACTAAATTACACAGCCCCTGCATATGACAACGTTCCGGTATATTTTTCAGGACATTTGTTTGTAATAATTGCTGTAGAATTTCGATTCTCTTTGTAGGTACACCTCTCAGATCATAGAAACAAGGAGATATGCCATCATAGCAAATTAGTACGGTAACAACTGTCGCCACTTTTAGTACATTTTTTAACACAATTACAAGTTACAAGCGCCTCTCGTGAATATAAACTTATGAAGATCTCCCACACATTAAAAATTCCGCACACCCTCAATCTAACACAGTTAATCGTCACTCAACACTAGCACTAAACTAAAATTGTATTTATATCTTCGATCGTGTTCGGTTCGTCGCCAGCGTGTACTTTTGTACTACGCCCAATTTGCTCAAATTAAAGCATCAAGCTCAATAGCGCCTTGGCACATCTCCCTTGTTTCTATGATCTGTTGTGTACACCTAGTGTGCTAGTTTCCGCTCTCCTTTTGTTTGGAACTGCTACACTAACTAATCTAGCACGCTGCAATTGGTTTATGTAATCCGGGCATTACGTTGCTTGATGGGCTAATGACATCATGTCATTGTTAATATACAGGGTGGCAGGTTAAACAGTGGAAAAATTTTAAGGGCTCATTGTACTCATCATTATGAACAACTTTTACTATGGGACCAACCCTGAAATCGCGAAAAAAATATCGGCTGTTCCATACATTTTGTTGAGTTTTGTGAACATAAATGTATGGAACAGCTGATTTTTTTTTCGCGATTTCATGGTTGGCCCCATAGTAAAAGTTGTGCATAATGATGGGTACAATGACCCCTTAAAATATTTCCACTGTCTAACCTGCCACCCTGTATAATGGTGATAAAAATGTTGAAAATTTTATTCTACCACCTGGCCTAGCATGATCACGATAGAAACGGGTTTTGTCTACATAGAAATAGACAAAGTGACAGATTTAATTCATAAAACGTAGAAATGTTTCTACAATCTGTCACTTTGTCTATTTCTATGTAGACAAAACCCGTTTCTATCGTGGTCATGCTAGGCCGGCTGGGCCCCAATTCTGCTATTGCAATTGTGTATGAATGGTGTCATAATGACACCATAACGGTCAAAACCTAAGCGCTCATTGGCTTAGAGTAAGACTATCTCTTTCGTCATTGGTCAAAAAGATGTAATTGAGAGACCATTCTGACACGATTATGACAATTGCATTAGCAGACTTGGGCCCCTGATTGTTACAAATAGACGCTTTTCCGTATTTTGGCTAAGATATTATTACGACGGCCTTTGACTATACATATTTTCAAACTAATCATTGTTTATTAATATTAAGATTGTTATGTGGGAATTTGGGAAGTGTGGGAACTGGGAACTCACTTATAAAATTCTGACTGTATTTTATTTATTTTCCAGGTAAGTCACATTTACACATCTGCAGATTGTAAGTAAAAGTAGTCAACAAAAGACGAACACAAGTTTCTTCAGCCAAGTAAGTGCAGGAATAACTTAAGACTAGGCTAGCATGACCGTATCAAAATCTAGTGCAGACACCAGGCGACTATAACTCAGTAGCAGGCGAAGTAACTTTTTTCTTTTTTCACGGTTTTTTTTTTGTACATTATTATTTTCAGTCTTGTGTAAGGTCTTGTTAGGATCGTGTTTTGCTGTTTTGTTATTTTTATCCTGAAAGCTTTTCAGAAACAGGTGGAAAGAAGACTAATAATGTGAACTCAGCGAAATATTTTGTTTATAGATTTTTAGTTCAAAATAAGTAGGTGTAGGTACTTACCTAAAATATTTTTAAGGATTGGTCGTTAGTCGTTACACTCGGTACATTTCAAAGCTTTTATCTCATAATTAAACAAGATACAAAATATTACTAATTTAAATACAAAACTACCTATTAATTACTCACACGTATTGCTGCTTATCTTCTGTAATGAAAACTCACCGCAACAGTACAACCACTGTTTTTATTGTATGTATGTAGGTACTGCACTTGTAGATCCGTCGTCTCTCTGGGTTCTTTGCAAGCCGGTCTGATCCCGTAAGCCACCAGCAATTCAGCACTATCCGTTCTAGTCTTCGGAACTTAGGACCAAAATTCTGAAGTTGCATTTGGGATTAAATAGTGGTGCGGTAAACCTCTTACTAAAGCTGTCAATGTTTTACAGCGCTGGCTCGTCGAGAGTCGAGATTTCGCGCATACCTATGTACACTCGCTAAATAACAGTTAAAAGTGGGCAAAAACCTTTCCCCTTACATATAGACAATGATTCAATTAAACAGCTCTATGTCAATTTTCATCTCTATTCATTGTCATACCCTCAGATCATAGAAACAAGGGAGATGTGCCAAGGCGCTATCGAGCTTGATGCCTGATTTTGAGCAAATTGCTCATATTAAAAACGTACGCGCTGGCGACGAATCGAACACGATCGATGGTATAAATACAGTGTTTTAGTTTAGTGCTAGTGTTGAGTGACGATTAACAGTGTTAGATAGAGGGTGTGCGGAATGTTTAATGCGTGGGAGATCTTTTTATTCACAAGGAGCGCTTAATTTTTATTAATTATTAATTAATTAATTTAATTTTCTATGATCTGACCAATGACAAGGGTAGGTGTATATTTAATTTTAATCAGTGTTAAGAGGCTATAAATAAAGGGGGTTATTGTTTAGCGATATGCCGTACGCCTTTTTTTATGCTTACCATGTGTGTAGCATAGAATATTAGCAAGAACTAGTGGAAACAAATTTTTAGGGTAAAGAAACGCCACTTAGGTGTTAAAATAACAAGTACTTGAAGCACTACAGGCAATTTAGGGTTTATTTCAAGAGCATCTTATGTCCACACACTTTCAAGTTTCAATAACGTTCAAGTTTACCGTCGAATTTGCATGAGACTTCAAGGTTTGATACACACGGTGAGGTGTACTTGACACTTGACCGTGTGTAGCTGTAGATGTCAATATGCTTGCAGTCCCGGATTTTGAATTATTTAGAGGCGGGGCAAAAACTGAAAAATGCCGCCCCCGCCGTGATTATGTTTGCGTCGGACCGAACGCGATATATATGACTTACATAGCGTTTTACCTCAGATCATAGAAACAAGGGAGCTGTGCCTAGGCGCTGTGATTATAATTTAGGGCCGCCAAAGCAGTAATGCAGTACAAGTAAGGCCCTCCTCTTACAAAAGAGGTCGACGAGTGCCAGAAATCGAAACTACTTACTGGGAGATCTGACTATCGAAGAAAGTTGTGTCGCAGATGAGTCTTGAGTAGGGCTGCCATCACCTAAATTGCTGACGTATCACCGAAAACCCGGACATTTGGGTGAAATTGAGTTTTTTCCCGGACACGCCCGATTTTTTTTTTATAAATCAGGATTCCCCTGGCACAAAGTGTCCGGGTTTCATCCAGACACTTTATGAAACCCCTACCGGACGCTCCCCGGACGCCCTCTAAACTAGGACAAATCCGAGGAACCCCGGACGGTTGGCAGCCCTAGTCCTGAGTGACTCCTGTCGGAGATGAGTCGCCAGTTCAGTCTTTTGCTGTAGTGTCTAACTCATTAGTCATTACTGCTTGAGTGTAAGACTAAACAGTCTTATACTCAAGCAATGTAATGAGTTACTTCACTTAAACTCTTTCACCAAAAATCCAACCAATTTCGTGACACGTGAAACGTATATTTACCGTACTCAATGTGTACAATAGTACAGCATGTAGATATATCGCTGGCGTATAGCGTGTCACGGTTGGTGTAGCTGTGGAGTAGGGTTGCCAACACTATAATAGTTGCCAGCACTATAATATAATATAGTAGCCTAGTATAATACGACTTACAAGTCCAAACTATTAAAAAGTATATATTATTTGTATTCCTATAATAATAGTAGGTGAAACTACTATTTTTAGTTGAGTAAAAAATTAAGCAACATTATTCGTTTCAAAATATTCAAGCGTAAAACGGAGCTAAAAAATAAAGGCTCAAAGCAGTAAAAATATTGCTTTAAAAAAGAAAATATTAATTTTTATCAAACCTACCTACTTACTATATTTTTATATTTTTTCGCCATCTACTATATTTTTCGGGTAATGTCTTCGAAAATACTATTGTTAAAAATGAAAGTTAGCAACCCTACTGTGGAGCGTCGGCCACCGCGCCCCGGGCCGCGCCTCGCGCCTGTCGACTGTGCCTGCCTGCGCTGACGGGCTGAGTGCGAGTACGACGTGAACGGTCTTGATACTTTGGCATATTATTTTTTTCGGTGCATTTTTTAATGTGAAAAATAATTTTGCTCTATTGTTGACTTGTGTGTCTTAGCCTAAAGTATTGCAATTCTTCATTGTAAAAATTACAAATTAACATAAATCATTATTTAATATGGGAATAAGTCAAATTGGCAAGTTGGTTTTATGTTAAGTTGTTATAGCACTAAACTACCTTGATAATATTAGGCTGCAGTTCATAATAAAAAAATACTATAGGTACATATTGTAGGTTTAAAGTTTAAAAAAAATCGAAAAAAAGAAGCAACGACTATTTCTAATTTCATTGTCTTAACTAACACACAAGACCAGTATAATATAAACATTATTTTTGAAGATATTTGTTACATCAAGCACACTTTCCACCAAATTATGCACATATTAAGCCTTATTCATCAACATTTCGTTCTGAATCTGCACTCTACAAAAAGTACGAAGAAATATTTCACCGTGCCGCTAACGACCAAGCCCATTCCGCTGGCGCGGCGGCGGTCGGTAGCTCGTCAAAGGGCCAGGGGGCTCGCGCCTCGCAGGCTGTTATACTCCCACGCCGCTGTCACCCTCATTATGTTACCGCGTGAGGATACATTTTGCAAAATGGCGCTTTGCCCCGTGGTAATGCGACGCAGACTTGTCAATTTACAACAGTGTTCATTTGTAGCGTGTTATCCGAAGGGTTTTATGTAACTTTGTGAAATTATAGAGTATACAGGATATCTGTCGTAAATAGAAGTTAGGCTTTCGATAAAGTTTACGTTTTTCGAGTTGGTTAATCGGCTGCCGTTGTGGTTAATGGCAGTGATTTCTGAGCTTGCTTTTATTACCTGAGGGCATTAACTTCGCTGGCTGGTGTGTAAGTTTGAAATTTCTATACAGCGTTATAGCAAATATTTCTTAACCTCACTTATGCTGGTGTAACTTTCCAGATAAATCTGATGTGCTTGTTACACCTAGTTGTTATAACTTAAGTTCCCAATATTATAAAAGAATCTGTTGGAATCAATCGTATTACACACTTACACAGTATGAAGCGATCAACCTATTAGATTATCTACACTAACAATAATTTAGCTTTTATTTCCATGAATAACCACTCATTTTGGTAATACGTGAGAGATAACTTCACCTATTTATTTTTATCTAATAACAGATCTGTCGTTGGAGATACTCATAAGGGCCAAATTCACCGACAAGACAAGATAACAGTTCGTTAAATTGAATACGGCCGTTTAACATGACTTTTTTTAAAGGCCAAAGTCATGTTAAACGGCCGTTTACCGTCGGCCGTAAACTTGTCGGTGAACTTGGGCCTCAGTACAATAGGTGACGATTCTGGAGGTCTAGAAATATCCGTTGTTCTTTTGACGTATCGTGTAACCAATACAGATATGGACGTTGAACCAACGGATACTGTTACTGAAATATCTACTCGTGAACTGTTTGCTCTTCTGTCGCTGATAAATAAGTATTTCAATATTGACGTTAAGTTACCTTCAACGGCAGGATACTGCTGAAACTAGCAATATTATATTTGGTGTTATTATTAGATTAAAGGAAAACGAATCAATCCTCCTTATTAATATTGATGTACCTACCTGTATCATGAGTTTTTTTGACGTATAGTTTCGTTAATTCGTGCATTTGCACATTTTAAAAAATACAGAGAAATTAATTATGTATTTAATTTATATAAACATTGTGTAACAAACGTATATTTTCAATTCAAAATATGCTTACGTTAACGATACTATACGTCAAAAATACTCATGATCGGGGTACAGGTACAGGGTATCTGATTCGATATAATTTTGTTAAAGTTATTTTTAGCTATTAAAACAACTCCTTTCAATTTTGTAGATGGAATTACCTACTACATAAACTATTGCTATCTGCATATCTTTCACAAAGAAACTAACAGCAACATAAAACGATGTAAGTTCGCGATAAAACAAACTTTGAAAAACTTTCCACATGCTTAATACGAGCCTACAAACAAAAGCAAGAACAATAATCGTAAAAGCCGTCGCCGGGAACGCGTTAGTATATCACCGTGATAAATATACACAAGACTGCTAACGCCACGGCAGTGAGAGCGAGAAAATTACTGACCGCACGGCTTCAAAGCGATGCGATGAGTATAAAGCGATATTTATCTGTCTCTTGGCCTCGCCGGCACCGGCACCTATCAAGTCGAGTGCCGCACACACTGATTTACTATCACCATAGCCTTTATTTTCAAGAGTTAAGGTTTATTTTCCATCATCAGGTTTGTTAGCAGAAGTATGTGGAACTATAGCACCGTAGATAGATGTGCTCGCGTGCAGTGACGCAACGCGGGACCGCTTGACATCTATATATAATGTTTTGTGTATTATGCGTGTTAAATGTGTGTGGTTTACTCACTTCAATTTAACATTGTCACCTGCCCTTTATTATGGAACAGAGGTTATAATTAAATGACAGTTGCACGTGTCATCTTTTAGAACTTTTCATCATTGTTACAACTGACGAAACTTGAAATTGGAATTCAAATACACTGCACGAAAGTTTTATTTGCTAAATAAGTGTATAAAATGATCGAATAGGCATCTACTTTAGTCATATCAATAATAAAATCATACGTCAATGTCACCATCATTGAGTTGACTGCCTTATTATATACCCTTTACGACTATTGCAAGTACAGTCATTCCTATTGTTCATTTGTTTTGATTTTTTAGAGGTTTTTGGATGATTTTAATGTCTATCTTACGATGTTAGTATACTAGTTTGGAAATCTGGAGTTTTGTATGACTTCCATTTGAACATTATATGCTAATTAGCATAGGTACTAAATCTCTATATATTTTGAACGAACAAAGTCAGAACCATCCGAAACAAACACAACACATCCGAAGCAACACCACTGCAATTGACAACAGTCCCTCCCAGTTTTGATATCATAACGCGAAAACCGGAGCAATATTTAAGCGTAGTGCGGCACACATTTCCAGGACATATTTCACAGGCTCACATCGCATCGCCGAGATTTTCCCGTCCCGTCTCGCTCGGTATCTTATCGCCGTTGCAGGGAGAGGCCGCGTCGTTTCCAGCTACTGACGTACGCTGTCAGACGCGCCGACGTACGAATATTGCCACTTTGCTTTTATTATAGCAAGCGCATAGCAATTGTTCTGATAATAGTTTTCTTAATTAAAATACGGATGCTGTTGGTGGTACACTGGTACGCTTTGAAATTGATCATATTTGGAAATGTTTTTGGTTCATTTGGTACATACCTCGTTTTGCTCGAATGAAGCAAGAATTCATTGGATTGGAAACTCGAGTTGAAAGGAAGATTAGGTACAAGTGTGAAACGATTAAATGCACATAATATTCAATACTTGAGATTTAAACATGGTTGAAGCTCAAATCCAATTTACCATACTAAGGGACAAGTTCACCGACAAGATAACAGTCCAATAAATTGAAAACGGCCGTTTAACGTTGTACTTTTTGTATAGAAAAAGATATTTTAAACGGCCGTTTTCAATTTATTGGACTGTTATCTTGTCGGTGAACTTGGTCCTTAGCAGCTCAGCTTCCTGTTATCTTAAAAATTAGTACAACAAGTACATACAATATCTGGCTTTTATTTGAATAAATCTGACATGAAACCAGTAAAAGGAATTTGATGACTCCCCGAACCTTTCGTAACTCAGAAGTGATGAGCAGGAATGCTAATTGAGCAGAATTATTTATTAATACAGAGTTTCAACTCAACATTATTAATATTTAGAATTAAATTAAACATAGTATTAAAATTCCCGAAATAAATTATTCACATTTATATTACTTGTTAGACGAATGTCTGTTTGATTTATTATAATTGTTCAAATTCGTTTCGATGCAAATTATTTCCTAAAATCAAATGGCTCCAAAATACCTAAAATATTATATTCGAAAAAAAAAATATTTTTGATGGTCGGGAATCAAAATTCCCGTTTATATTTTATCAGATTACTTCCAAACTCGGCGGGAAAATCATTAAATTTCCGTCACTTAACTGTTCAAACTAGCGCGTAGCCTTTTAATCTCTCGCGCGCTGCACCTGCATTCAAATTGCCACGACTTCGCTCTTGTTATCTTCATTAGGTGCTATTTCATTATTAATCGTTATTTCTTCTACGTGACCCTTCATATTAACTGCTCAATTAATACAATCACGCGGGAAATCATTTTATGCTGTACAGCATACAGCTTTGTTTTGTTGATATAACTTTCGAGTCAGTGAAGGCGATTAGGTACTTTAACTACCTATAATACAAATCAAAATATGCAATCTAATCCTAATTTATAAATGCGACAGTAAGTTTGTTTGTTACCTTTTCACGCCTAAACCACTGAACCGATCATCGTGAAATTTTGTAATCAAGGGTACAGAAAAGGACATAGGGTACCTTTCATCCAGAAAAAGTACTGTTCCTAAGGGAAAGAACAATAACTTTCAACGGTCACAATTGCTTATCTATTATAGCGCTACGTGTACCTATGTCACGCGGATAAAGTCGCGAGCAAATTGCTAGTAGGTACATATTTATATAATTGAAAAGAGCGCCTGTAGCTTATTTAATAAATAACGTACATACGACCTTTTTCTATATAAGGTGCTATAAAAATATCTGCCACGGCTTTAATGGGAGGTAGTATTGTGTTTATAGATTACAATAGTAAAGATAAATTATTGATTATTTGTCATATTTTTTCCCATTGCAGCCGTGGCAGATATTTTTATAGCACCTTATATAACTATTTAATCGACTTTACAAATAGAATTAGGTATGAGCCGTGGGTGTATAGTGTATTGAAGTGTATGGACCTGAATATAAAAAGTTTAATTAAAAGTAAAACCCCTATCTATTTCACATCGAAAAAATGTATCCAATTTTGCAAATTGCGTCCACAATTATGCACAGGGTCACAACTTCACAAGTTGACAACGAGGCCATCGGCTGGTCGGCAAACATGTGCATGCAGACGTTAGGGCGGCGGCAGGCGACCGGTGTGGCGGTGGCGGCGAATGGCGCGGGCAAATGGCCCACGCCGCACCTCCCCGACAAGTCGAATAGCGATGGCGGGCCGAACGAGGATCACGGACATTAGAGTACTGTATCCGATAGTTTGTGTATTTCAATACCTATTTGAATTTTCAGAATTTAAAATTCTATTAAAACAAAAATTCTTAGCGTCGTAATTTCGATTAAAATTCTGAAACTTTGTTACCTAAATGTAAATACCTACTTAAAATTTTTTCTTTATTTTGGGCTCGTAAAAAATCTAATACCAATTTATTGTGTTAGCGTCTGATTTTTTTTATTAAATATTAAATAATAAGTTTAAAAAATATTAACAAGAACAACACTTTAACTTAGTAGGTATAAAAATGTTTCTTGGGTGGTAGGTATTTAATAGAATAATACAGTAATTGCTATGCGTTATCCCTAATTGTTATACTTTGATTGAGAAATCTTGATACATGAAGTCAAACTTTCAAAGTTTTAAGTTATAGATAAGTAGGTAATAGCAATAAATTCACAGTAAAAAAAGAATTATCACGATGCAACACAATAAATATCCGCGTCTTCCACTATTACAAATCTTTACTGCGATAGAAAATCTAAAATTCAATATCGCCAAAGGTCCTAAGTGCTCCGATTGAAATATGACAATTGGCGGGCAGTCGCCGTTGTAAGTACGAACAGTCGCCCGTCCGACGGCCACAAATCTTCCGTTTCACTCGGTGCCCAGCCTCCGAGCGGTGAGAAGAGGAAACAGCACGCTCCAAAGCACGCGACTGCGTGATGCCGGCTACTCCCGAAATAGACCCCCCGCGCGGGGTGCCGGCCCATCGACGTGCTTTTAGTATGCTGCGCGCATGCGAACCGCCCGCACCCTTCTGCGCTCCTGGTACTAACAACGCTAAACTCGCGAAATTAAATAACAAATAACTGAATAAAAAATATTAACTGTGCTCAAAATAGCATGCTTTAAAACAAAATGGTCGCTATCCTGGCAAACCCCAAGTGGAGCGAGGATCTCACCATCCAGATGATAATCGAATACGAGAAGCGTGAATACCTCTGGAACCCCGTCTCGGAACACTACAAGAATAAGAAAATAAGGGAGCAAGGATACATAGAGATAATAAATGCACTGAATTTGGTCGACGTCACAGTTAAAGAATTGAAAAATAAAATAAAAAACATACGATCGTCGTACAGCGTCGAGTTGAAGAAGATTCGCGCGGCGAGGAAGGCTGGCGCGCATGCGTACCGACCGAGCGTCACGTGGTTCGAACATGCAGACAGGTTTCTGCGGGCGATCGTCACACCGAGCTCCGTGAGTCAATTTTTTTTGTTGTTTACGACGCTTACTTATGTTTACACATGCGCTATGACGTTAAGCGGCTGTACGTTTGTTGATAGGTGGACAACAGTTTGCTGGAGATCCCGGCGAGCGACGACAGTGACGTGGTTCAAGACCTCAGCGAGCGTAAATCACCGGAAAAGAAAAGTCCGCGAAAGCGTCGCAGCTCGACGCGTTCGTCAACACCTTACGTGCTAAACACGCCGTCCCCTCGCCCCGGCACTCCTTTTGGTCTGAGCCAGGGGACGTTTGGCATCCTCCCGCCGGTTACGTCCGCGCCATTTCTCAATCCCCCCGTAGGGATAGCTACGCCGTTGACTACCTCACTCGCAACAATCTACCCGGTGCCTACAAAACAAAAGAAAAGTAATTCAGACAGCGGCGATCACACGGACTTACCACAAGATCTGAGTCAACATTCCGAGAATGGTAATGAGAACGAGTTTGAGATGTTTGGGAAGTTAATTGCAAGCCAGTTGCGGAAGCTGCCGCTCAGTTTGGCGCTGGACACACAGTTGAAAATACAGACGTTAGTAAATGCGGCGAGAATACAAGCTGTTTATCAGCAATACAGTTATGCGGGCCCGTCGCAGGAAGCCTTGTCGGTACAGGCTTTATCCAACGGGATTCTAGCGGGCATGGCAACTCAGAGTTCTTGCGCTTCTCGAATTTTGGGCTTAGACGATTCTCCCGATGAAATGAACAGGGATTTAAAGACTATTGAATATTCTTTAGTAGGTTCTGAAACCGAAGATTAAGATTCCACGAGCCATTTGAAACCTACTTTTGCTCACACACAACCTACAAGTACCTCATAATTCTCTGTTGAGATAAATTTGAGAATTTTGCTCATTATTTACCTTTGTATCGCGTACGACGCACAATGACAACACTTTGATTCTGATCTGGTGATTTGGGAAAAATATTAACTGTCGTTATTTATATGTATGTGGTTTAGATGGGATGTTCGTATGATCGCTGTACTCATAGTAGAAAAATCTGAAAAGGTTTTGTTAAGTGGAGAAAAATCAAAAGTAGTATTTTTCAAAAACTAGTCATTGATATTTCGGTGTAATGTAGATCTCGATGTTTCGGCTGTGTTATTTTATTTTACAAAAAAATGTTACCATAATTATAATAATGACCTTTTTGAGTTAAAGATAGCAACTCCCAGTATTGAAAAAGTTGCCAACAATAACGAATTTATTTTAATTGTGATAGGTTTACAAAATAGTAGATATCTGTGTTATAAATGTGATTAATATAGATAACATGGGATTCCTCGTCCTCTGCCGAAATCATCCGGGCAATGACAGCAAATTACTAAAAAGTTCCTCAACTTTTTCAGGTTATTGTCAAAATTAGCTGGGTTGTTTCGGTGTTGCCCTGTGAATACCCTTAGAGTAATTGCAGCATGCATTTCATGATATTATGAAATAAAATACCTCAAAATAGTGTCAGTACATATTAGTACGATTCATCATTTGGAATATTATATATTATCTGTTGTTCTATGTGCCACAATTAGATTGTATACCTACAGATTGTGATTTATTGAGAAATAAATATTTTATAAATGTCAATAATCCTTGTGAGTTTTTTTACAACTGAAATTGAATCCAAAAAACAACACTATCGGTACAATATCTAGGTGTACCTAGGTACCTTAAAAAAAACTTTTTATTTTGCAATAAAAAAGTTATCTATTTATTCTTCTAAAACCTGATAAAAAGTACACAAATAAAAATATTTCAAGTATATCAATCAATTTTTGTTACTCTAACACTTAAACATTTCACACTGTTAAAAAAATCTTACATTTTCACATACATTCTAAAGCGAACTAAAAGTATTATTAAGATATCATTCATCCAACTCCAAATTAGAATAAAAAGTGTATAAATAAATAAATACAGCTTATGTACCGCCCATTCTGCCAGGTTTAATTCCCGCGTAATCCCGTCGACATTAGTAATTATTGATTGCCTATTGGTTTGGCATGCGAAGCATTGCCGTGCTAGGCTGCCAGCCGTCGACGTGATAATGAGCGTTTGTAAAAAGTATCAAGAAATTACACCTGACTATTTTTTCATATTTAATTTTTGTGTTATACCTATTTTTGGTGTTGTGTTTAGTGTAGGTGGGTACATAATCGATATGAATTATTAACAATTCATTTACCTAATTACAATTGTAGGTAGGTACCTACTTAGTTACCTACGATTTCGTACATAGGTACATAATGCAAAAGCTCACACATTATTTCCTAAATTAATGAATTCGGCGCTATTCAAAAGCAAATTCGTGTCTCGCTCGCTAGCGCTCGTTGCGTTTGAGAGCGCGCGTCATTTCCCAAAATGGCGGGAACATCTAAGGCGGGAACGGTTCAAAAGGCGCGAGAAGGCGACGCGGGAAAATAATAGTGATGCGTACAGCGACTACGCTGTACGCGTCACTATTATTTCCCCGCGTCGCCTTCGATCGTAAAGTTACGAGTAGGTAGGTAGGTACTAACCTACCTACCTACATAATAATTAAAAACGAATGCGGATATGCGGACGGTTGAAAGCAAAAAAATAGGTTTTCTTGTTTTGGAATTTCGAAACCTTCAAACTATGTTAACAATCAACTTTATTTGGAAAATGATAAATTGATAACATATACCTACAGGGTGGCCCGTTTATAGCAGTCCACTTTTTGTAGGACTTATACCTATGTACCTATTAATATTATGAAATAATATTGAAATCTGTATGTTTCATATCTTGCCAACAATCGGTCATCGATCGGATACGGCCCGTCAGTCAATGCTGAACAAAGGCTTCCCTTATAAATAAATAGTCCTAATACCTATCGTGGCATAACAAATTCCCCATACACTCGATTGCTACCTTTCACTCGGGTCCTAGGGGATTCGAATGAGCTTAGGGTAGTAACACACAGATTGCAGTCGCGTCTCGCCCCATTACAGTTTATTATTATTCGGCGCGATCAACGCCGCGTGAGCGTGTTATTATGTTAATATGCGGTATGTGTCGCATGTCGTGCTCGTGCCGTGTAAGTTGCGAGGGAAGCGTTATTTCATATTTGTGACTCGCGAGTCGCGAGCTCGTGTGGATGTGGCTTTATTTGACAAGTTTTCGAAGTGTCTCAAATATTTTGAGACATTAGGTAGGTAGGTATAGAGTGGTGTACAAACGAATAAAAAAAAATATACCTACCTATCCCTCAAATACGACCTTTGCATGGCTTGAGAGAACAAACGTCATAGGTAGGTACCTCAGATCATAGAAACAAGGAGATATGCCATCATAGCAAATTAGTACGGGAACAACTGATGCCACTTTTAGTACATTTTGCGACACAATTACGCGCATAATTAAGCGCTCCTTGTGATAAAAAGATCTCCCATGCTTTGAACATTCCGCACACCCTCAATCTAACACTGTTAATAGTCACTCAACACTAGCACTAAACTAAAACACTGTAATTATACCATCGATCGTGTTCGGTTCGTCGCCAGCGCGTACGTTTTTAATATAAGCAATTTGCTCATGATCAGGCATCAAGCTCGATAGCGCCTTGGCACATCTCCTTGTTTCTATGATCTGAGGTACCTACCTACCTACGCACTGCAGTTGTTCTATTTTGCCAACTTTATCAATTAACCATTTTATGCTACAAGAAGTTGTGACTTGTGACTAACACTGCCAAAATATGGTGATAAATGCTGTCCGCTCCGAGTTCCGCAGTTTGCACTTACCATAGGCACTTACGCAACTACGAAATCTACTCCAAAGAGCGTTTTCCTATCGGCACCGGCACAGCACGGCAACCGCCGCACAGTGATCAATTTTTAACTTCTAGGTGTAGAAAATTATTTTTGTCAAAATGCGCTTAGGCAAAAATAATTATGGTTAATTCAAGCAAGGTCCCTGCTGCATGCAAGTGTCATCCTTGCAAGGATATCAAACTTTAAAGTCGTTGTTTTGAATAATTGCGTTATAAAGAATTGTTTGCTGCGAGTTTACCGAGCGGTTTCGATAAGACCGTGTCGTTTGTATCTTTTACATTTACAATTACGTGTTAGAAGCAATTGCAGTGGAAAATTTGGAAAAAGAAGTTAACATTTTTGCATAATACGTAATGTATTGTAATACATTCATTTTGTACGACAGCTAACAGAAATTAGATAGCAGTTGACCGGGCTATTTACAAAATTTGAGTGGAAATATTTAGAATGGCTTCTTAGTGCGTTATCACCTATGGACCTCGGACTGACCAGCCTTCTTCCTCAAGATTCATGCGTAGAGGGCTACCAAAAAACTTTTCTCCGGACTATCCAATAGAATGAAACTAGGAGATGCCCAAGAATATCGCCACATAGAAGTCAAGTATTATAATAATAGCTTAATACTAGTTAAAGTAAGAAAAGTTCGTAAAGTAACCAATAAAGATTTGTTTAAAATCTTGCTACTAACATCAGATCCCCAAATATCTTTTTTATGTTCGTTACCCCAGAAATCAAGCAACTCTCTATCCCGCGATGTGTTGAACTTATTAGAAGTGCCTAAATTGGATATTGAATAGGAATAAAATAAAAATATGGCAATTAAGTGCTTTAGCAGTCTTTTTTGTTTACTAAAGCCTAATAAAAATATCTTCAACTACTTTCACATACCTTATATGAAAAATATTTATGAAAAATTACCAAAAACAATTTGAAGCAAATAAATACATGAACCTAAACAATATTCCAGTACAAAATATTTTTGTACACCTAAAAGTTGAAAATTGATCACTGTGCGCCGCCGCCAGTCGGGGAAAGCAAAAATGTATCAAAATAGGTAAGATATACACCTATGGCAAGTTTAAATAGCACGGCGATGCCGATGTTACAGTTTTGCTTCCCCCCCGCCGGCTGACGGTAGGTATATTTGTAAAGGCAGGATGAATCAAAAACAAGCTAGCTGTCGAAAATCACAAAGACTTCCCAAAGAGAAAAATAAGTTTTTTTTATTTTCTTCACTAAAAATGTTACACTTCCACCCTAATATACCTACTTCGCAGTACCTTCATTAAGTCTCCGTGTATTTGACCAACGCTTGTAATTTCATAGATTTGACGCTACGAGCCGTCAAAGTTGCCGAGTACCTATACAGGATGTTTATTAAATTCTTATAGCGCGTTCGACGGGCGGTGAAATTCGCTGTGTTCGGCTAAGCTGCGTGGCTCGGGATGGGTAAGGTAAGGGTGAGAGGCCGAGGACGAATACTTGTTTAACAACAATCTGATTTAAAAAAATCTTGGTCAGTTCGTGTTACTTTTACTGGGCATGTGGAATGTGTAATTTCGCAACTTATCTAGTTTCACTATCAAAATTGCTCTTTTTTCCAAATTAGTTATTTAATCTTCTTGATGTTGGTTTATTGCTCGGAATACTTGATTCTCAAAATACGTAGGTGTATTATACATACGTATAACTAATAATATGTACATAATAATTTATCTACAATCGCGAACCACGGGCATTCTCCCAGGCACTGTAAAAGTATTGCCTCGCTAAATTACTCAAATAAGTACAAGACATCGCCCTACCCTCCGTCACCAACAGTCTAACCACAACTGCTTGTAACCATTCTCCGACATTACAAATCCAGACACGCGACCTCGGCGGGTCGGCTTCGGCTAAAACAAATCCGATTATTTTCCCGAAGTTTTCGGCAAGGCGTGATTCCTTCCCTAGTGTAAGAGCGAGAGGTGTGAGTGAAAGGGAAGGGGATAGTATTGTGGGACCCGTGGCCGACGGCCCGTGCGGTAGCCGGTAGCTTACGACCGCGGTGTCGAGTACTAAGTGCGAATGGTTTTGATCCTTGATATTATTTTATGTGTGTGGAGAAACTTGAGCTAGAATATTTCTGTCTTAATTCATACATTGTTGAATTAAATTCTAGAAACGCATTGTTTCAAATGACAGCATGACAATGTCAGCACGCCATAAGTCCTATAATCCAAAAATTGATAATAATCTACATTAAGTTATGTAGATGATTATTTATTTTAATAATAATAAGAAACTTATAATAGTTCCCCATAACCTCCATTACCATCTCATCACAATAGCCTAACCCAAGTAGTTTTTCTCCATATGTTTTGCAATAGTCCTGCACAAGCTAGGGATTGTTCTTGGGTGCATTTCTCTAGTCCATACAAGGATAATCGCCGACTATGTTACCATTACATTAAAAAGTTGTCTTCGAGGGCCTCTACGTCTTGGCTTTAGCCCCACGCACGCTTCCCAAAGGTCCGGGACTCTGTAGTCCCGTGCTGGAGAGGAATAACAAAAACAGATTTTTCTTTCAATTATGGGAGTAAACTCAAATAAAGCTTACATAATCATATTGCACACACAAATAGCTTACAATGTGTGTATGAAATATGATTACATAAAAAGGCTTGCGGAAGAACTAGCACATTTCCAGAGAATATATTCTAAAGGAAATGTTTAACAACTGTCACAAATGACTAACATACTCCATAAATCAGACCCTCCTATTCACGGCTCACACCGTACGTACTTACACTAGTTTACATCAGGCTCTTTATAATAATTGTCGATGCGCGGTCGGCGGCCGCGATAAGGGATTACGGGCTCCCCCTGCCAACACCACCCACCCCCTACTTTGTTCCCCCTCGTTTGCCCTGCTGGCTTTTTTCCCGCGCGCTTGCACTTTGCCACAGAAAGTGGAGCGGAGTGAATATTGAATTATGAATTAAGATATGAGCTAGTTCGCTTTAAGAAGGCGTTTTATGCTTTTCTTAGAAGCTCTGCGGAAGAGAGGTCTCGCTTACAAAGTTTGTTGTTATGACAGTTTGTGTTACACGTTACGCTGCGGATAAAGTGTTTTGTAGGTACTTAACGTTAAAAACTGTGATGAGACGCGTAAAATAATGTTTCGCAGAGAAGAGTCTGTGTCGGCGACTCGGCGTTAGTTATTGTGTTGTTTTCATAGTATGTAATTTCAAGGCAAAGTTCTCCTCGAGGTTTTAGGCAGGTTTAAGCAGTGAACATCTTCTACAATTTTGAGGTAGCCGTGTACTACCTTTTTCAATATTAAGCTCAAAGTTTAGGTCCCAATAGATACAAAAAAAGCTACGAAACGTTTGACCCTTCAATAGTTTAAATATTCCATGAGACGACAAACTTTTCTATTGTTTTGTTTTCTACGAATATTCTTAAGTAAAGTTCCGCAGAGTTCGTGACCGGGATTACATTTTTCGGCTTACGTACTTGTCACCCTTCACAATATCTGAAGATAAGACCAAAAAGCCAAAAAATCTTGCTTATTTGTGTTTGAAAATGAGTTTTTGATCGCGACTTTCTGAGTCGTAATATTTTATTTAATAAACCGAGAACAGCGCAACGTTTGAGTATTTTATTGGCGTCGCCAAAACGCCGGGAACTATTCGCTAAAACATAAATTCCCGACTCCGTATTCAGAGCGCCCACTCGCCAATAAAGTAGCGATTCCTCATCAGGCAGCCCTACAGTGCGGAGCGATAGAGCCATAACGAAACACAAAGCGTAGCGGCGGCGCTCGGACAGAAACCAGTCCGGGCAAATTAAATATGTAGGAGGCAACTCGCACCCACGCCGCCAGGGCTGACGGCGACGCGTTTTTAATTTGTGCACGTTTATTACTTATTTATGAGCGTTTGTGGAAATTCTTTTTGAAATATAATTTTGTTAGTTGAGAGCTCGTTTGTGAGCGATGGTGAAGTTTACAGTATTTCGGCTGGTGACTCTATTAACGCTAATAGTACGTATTTTACGGTTCATACCTACCAGTGGCGAAGGGTCAGTTTTTGTAACAGGTAAGCCGGAGCTACAAATGCTTATCTGGCCACGAAAAGCTAATTAATAAAAGTTGGCAATACTGCCTGTGCTATTTTTCAAAGGGAAACCGGTAGGAATCGTATTGTAGGGACCCTTCGCCACTGATACCTACTCATGTCATCATAGCATGATATGATTTTCAACAGTATGTATTTATTTATTTATAATTGAGGTATACAATGGCGATGTACCATATCATGATATCAATCTATTGATGAGTCTATCGCAGTCCTGTGCTAGACATAGCCAAGCCAGTACTTAATTTCATGACAACAAAAGTGTCCAGTCCTGAAAATTACCTGAAATATTACCCATAAAATGCAAATGAAACAAATGACAAAGCGAATGAAATGTTTTTCACTCAACCTGTTAGAATAGAATAGAATCTTTATTTGCTATGAATGCAGGTACATAATAAGTTGTTATAGTATTTTAAGGAATCCTTGTACATTCTACCTTAATAAAGCATGCAAATTTATTAGGTACATAAAAAACTTAATTTAAATTACAATTTATCACAATTTATCAATTTAGGAACTCTTGCACTGAATAGTAGCATTTTTCTACTAGGAAAGCTTTAAGGTGTGTATTGTGATTTGTGTTTTTTAAAATAGACAGAAAATTCAAACTAATGTTTTTCAGTGGCACATGAAATACTTTTTTACCACGCCCAGGGACAGACACCCCCAGAGCTGAATAAATAAACAAAAAAGTATAATAACAAAAATATAATGCATTTAATAAAAGCGTCTCGCAGCCCTACTCACAAAGCGAGCGAGTCGGGCGCGCCGTCATTAGAGGCGGCGTTAGCGACCCGCCGCCGCTCGCCGCCAGCCAGACATTTTTTATGCAATCCACAACGCCGACGTTTTTTTCGACACGAACATGTTGCCGCCAACTGATATAGATGCAAGATTTAAATAACCATTCGAGCACCATACCTCTTTGGTACAAGTTTTTGTGGTTATGGACAAGCAAACACGGATACCGAGAATGCAAAAAAATGTGCTGTTTGTTTGGACTTGGACATGATCAAATATCCATTATGGTAGCGTCAATGGAGTGATGTTAGGAGTGACCGAAATGGTCGTATTGGAGAAGCATCACAAAGGCACAGAAAACATACAGAATTGGGTAGAACTAGAATCTCACGATTTAGAGATATATAGTTATTCATGATATAGTTATTCATGAAAACCAAATAGGCAGTCTTAACATTTGTCAAAATTAAGGTCGTTCTTCAGAGCGCGTTGATTGTGGATAGGTACGTAGTCTTTAATGCGAAATATATTCGCCACCTTGGGAGTTAATGTTTGAATACATTAGCGAGCAATAATGCAGCGCCGTGACTAATTAGTAGTATGATGGGTGGTCTGCTCTAGTCATCAGTTTCATTAACGCGCGAATATAATATATTTTAAATGTCTTGGGTGACTAACGTCAATCATACTATACTTCTATTAGTATAATTGAGTTACTGTGGATGCCCAAAAAGTCGTTTGAAATTTTCAGTTCGTTACGTTAGTTCTTGGACCGAATGCACAGTTTCTACTTTAGGTGCTTTACTTGTATTTTAAACGTCGTTCTCCGTATTTCCAAGGAATAAAAAAGAACTGCAAGCATAAGTTATCGTCTTGCGTGGTACAAGTGGCCTAAAAAAACAAAGAGTGTCGCTCGCACACCCCGTATGGAAGCCGTGTCGGGTCGACGCGGTGGGCACGGTGGGTGCGGCCCACTATGGCGGCCACAGACGCGGCGTACGCTCGCCGCCGGCCACAAGCTTAACTGTACGTTGCTATGCTACCCACGTACACCGCTCCTACAGAACATGCATTTCACGCTTTGAAGAATTATATTTTAACTGTTTTAAAACGATGTTCTATTTTATAGGAATGTTTTTGAGCTTCCTGGGAAATATTTTCGTGATAGATTAGCAACTATGGCATATTTCAAAAATAATAAAGCTTCTACTTATCTTTTGTAAACAAATATAAAATCCTGTACATAGTCATATAACAATTGCAACGAAAACATGCAGTACAATAAATAAAACAAGCATTTTCGTCAACAAAACCGTGCTGATTACAGCTGCGTGACGCGACCTCCTTTTCGAAGCCTAATAAATAATTACAAACTAATAAACACATTTATCAAGGAACACATACATAGCTACTAGAGGCTCATAAATCAAAGCATCAAGCCGGAGCAGGCGGCGTACACGGCAGCCCATTAAACCGGCTCGGTGACAAGGTGACGTGCGCCCGCCGCGGGGGCGCGATAACGCGGCCCGTATCCTGTGTCGTGCCGAGTAGGGCTGGCGAGCGACGGACCGGGTGGAAGAAACCTCTTATTGGCAATTTTATTGCTCCTGCTGCGTGTTATATTGTTGTGGTGTAACTTATAAAAGCTAGAATTATTGGTTTTGTGTAAGTTTTCTGAGTGGAAGAAGTCCCCGAATAAATTGTATTTAAAGCTGTTGTTTGAAGTTTTCATGAAAATCATATTTTGATCGCAAAGTTTTCTCATATAAATCAATAATCAAACATGCAGATAATGCTGAAGTTTCTATGCAGTTCAAATACATACTTAATTTCATAAAATACTCCATTTATGCTTTCGACTGGGGCTCACAGGGGGAGCAAGCCGTTCGGTAATATAGATAACTTTCGATGTCGTGGAATCTTGGCAGCCCTGATCGTGACGCTCGCCCGCCTGCCTCGTTCAATATTTGAGTATCTATACGTGTTATGGATGCTTGGTACTTTCGGTGGATTACCGCACGGCTGGCTACGCTTCGCCTTTATTGTACCTGCGAGTTTTATACTCTCCTGCCTCTCGTCGTGTTTACGACGATGACAAATCGCGAGATATAATTAAAAAGATTTAATTTATCACTTCTTTGAAGGCTCAGGCAGATTATGAGCTGGCAACTTAAGCTGCTGTCGGATTTTATCCTTCGATGCTACTGAAGCGTTGTTGGTGTAAAAATTGGCTGCAAAACTATAGTGCGCGGTAGAGAAAGAAAACGGTCGTAATAAGTCTCAGCGATCCATGTTCAGATGTCAAAAAGATCTCCAAATTCTATTATACTGCCATCATATACTGCTACCATCGCCAGACTCGCCACTTATACCACATTTATTATAACACTTCTATCAAGCTTTATCAGGACTCTCTCTCCTTTAATAATACTACTACATACGTCACTGCGTATATTATAGCAGCCGTTATTACTGCGAGGAGCATTATTTATATGACGTAAAAAATGAAGTGATTGTGATTCACCGTCACGTTTTGATGCCACTTTTATAAAGATCCAGACGTTAAGGAGTACTTTGAGAGGTGCACAGGGTGAGACGTGGGGCTTGCAGAGCATAATCTAATTTGAAGTTCACTGTTGGTAGGTACTTTCTATTGCCGTGCACATAATGACGTGAATTTTATACTAGGTATACATATAAAAGAGTTTAGTTAATGACATTTTGTTTTAATATGGCTTCGTAAAATTATTTAGACTCCTTCCATTGTTGAAAATGAAATCTCTCATTGTTTGTCGAATGCCACTGGAGTCTGGACCTACATATTTCACCGAACAAGTTATTTTGAAATTGTGCTACAGCTTTGAGAATTTATACGAAAACACTGATTCAACATTCGCATTCATTAAAATTTCATATTAACTTTTATTGAAAATGTATGAGTACATAACAGTTGCAGATTTATAAAGACGTGTTTAACAATTAATACCTACTTGGATAATCAATGTTTTTCTGAAAAATATTTTAATCATTGCATTCACAGTAGTCATCGTTCTATTCATACCCAGGTATAGCAGTTAAGTTAGGTGGGATGGCATCCGCTGAGTCATATGTGTAATTATACCTCTTATACCGACCGGTGAGTACATGAGTGACTTAGAAACATTTGTAGGTTTTTTTTTAACTTTATCCGATATTAGGATGGATATTTTTAAAATATTTGGTGCCATTACAGATAAGATCCACACATATACCTACATAACCCCTACTACAAAACAACTATTTAATTAATAATCCATTTTTATTCCTTGCGGAAATGCAATCCGATGCCTAGGAACTACTAGAAAGCCAATCGGTAAGCCACTTTGCCAATTAACCAATCAAGTAACCTTATATGAACCTATCAAGAAAGTAATCTGTAACAACAAGTAAGACGTGGAACTGTAATCGACAATTAAGTACTTTTAATTCAAATGATTAAAAAAAAAACTACACAATATTTATTACCAAGTATCAATATGAGTTAGTCGCGGTAGGCTCGCAACGCGCCCCGGGCCGAAATGAAGCCGCATTTGCGAGCGTGCCACTGATCACTGCCGCTAAAATGATTGCTTCTGTCTGGTGACAAGACTTCGTTAAATTACTTACACTAACTTTGTCCGCGGATTCGCCCGATAAATAGTTTTGTGTGTGTGCCCTGTTATATGCTAAGTACTAATCTACCTTTTTCTCCTATTTATATATATATCTATGTTTGTTTAATTGTTTAATAATAATAATAATACCTACTAATAATATTTAATATTCATCCATAATTATAATAAGTGTATATTTTTTTTTGCTGTAATATGGGTACTTTGGGTACATACTACATACCTGAAATAAATGAATTCTATTTTTATTTTTTTTTATTTATTTATATTATAGATTATCTATCTATACTATTATAAAATTGTAAAAAAGCCGTGTCTGACATTGAAGATATTCCAGAAAAAACAGTCGGGATAGGGAACTAGGACGCGGACGTAACCATGCCCGAAAATAGGTATATATTTTTTAATTTTTGTATCTTTATCTGTTTGTCTGTTTGTGCGCGCATCACGCGAAAAGTTCTGAACGGATTTTGATGTGGTTTTCACAGTTCGATAGCTTGGGGTCCAACTTAAAATCTAAGCCACGTTTCGTCTAATTCTGATGGTAGGAACCGGAGATGCAGCTTGACCTCTTAGTACTAGTCACCCTACACTACGGAGGTCATTTAAACTGGTCATTCCACTGTAGTCCACGCGGACGGAGTCGCGGGCAAAAGTCTAGTACATAATATAAAACAGTTCCGACGGACAGATTGCCTGACTGTCAGACATTGCACAGCCGAAGGCCAAAGCACCGATGATATAAAAAATCATGTTTATAATATAAAATGCGTTCTTCAAAGGATTAAGATATTTTTAAACACCACGCTTGGACGGGTAAAAACGAGGGTTAAAGTATAGGTATGGACAAAGTTGTAACTGTTGTAAGCAACAGTTTAGTTTACATTATTTTCTTCTCAATACTTCTAAATTGGCAATGTCTTGATTGACTAACATATAAACATAATTTTATTCATAATATTAGTGATATTATAAATTAGTACGTTTACGTATGTGGTACTTCATTGTTGGTAACGTAATACCTAGCCAACATTGATAAAACGTCTGTCTGTGAGCAGCAGCCGCTGACGGCAAATATTGACAATAGCTACTGCTCCAAAGCTGAATATTTAACCAATAAATATGTGTCTACTCCGCCCGCGCCCGGCACCCGGCCGGGCCCGTGCATTCGATAAGTTATACTTCATATATCGAGTCTCGTTTATAAAGCGCGGTGGGACGCGCAAAAGCGCGGCGAATCGAATATCTTTGCTACAGTTCAGTTTAATATGCTGGCTTATCTATATAATATCATAGAGAGTGCGAGCTTTGTGAGTTTGTATATGTACATTAATGTGGAGGGTAATCCGGAACTACTGATCGGATTCTAAAAATTATTTCACTAATAGTAAAGTATTTTTTAACCAGAATAATGCACAGTTCCTCTGGGTCACGCGGGCGAGGTGGCGAACAAAATGCCAGTATATTTATTAATATTAGTTTTAAGGTTTAAATTTCTGCGCCTGCCTGTATTTTTATTATTTTACCTACCTACATAGTTCGCCGGTAAAATCGGCTCGGCTTCAACATCACAACAGTTATCAGCCCGTGAACGTCCATTACTGAACATGTGCCAATGACTACGCCTTGGCAATCGTATTGGTAATCCCAGTTTGTTAGCACGCACGAGGAATATGCGATCTATTCTTTGCTGAGGGCCACAAGGATTTACCATCGCAGCCATCACACTAACAAAGCAGCTTCCTTTATCTTCCCCGTCTCCACTATTTAGCTCATGATATAAATATGGTTTTCACATTTTGGCCTAGACTGGTCCATATCATACAGCATTACTCAACTAAACAAGTAGTTTTATTTCAATAAAATCCAAAGTATCAAGTGCACATACTCGCGGTATACCCCGCGACGTCCCGCACCGAAGTGATCCCGTGTCACGCTCAACACGCCGCCGCCGACGCGTTGCTGGCATGGCGCCAACGTTTGATCAAACTGTCTGCGGCCAATGATTACTGACGAAAAATTATTGGCTGTGCGACGGCAATTTATTCTGACTTATGTTTGTCGCGGGTGGCGAGAAAGAACGACATTACACCTAGCAGACCATCATTGCCTTTAACATTTACGCTGCCAAACTATTTTTTTTTGTAATATTGAGTGGCAAATGATCTAACCACTTTTTGGAACGAAGTTCCATAACGCGCGTTACGAAAGGGGGCTAGACGGAAAAAATTAAGACGAAAAGTTGTAAAGACACTTTTTGATTGTAGCGACACTTTTTGCTATAGTAAGCTATTGTAAGCCGTGCGGCGTGCGTGTGTGTGTGAGTGTGCGTGTGTGTGTGTTTGTGTAGGTACATATTTTTTTTTTGTACATAATAAATAATAAAAAAAAAATATTCACAAATTAATCGAAAGGAACTTAGTTCCATCCGGGTGTCCCTTGTAATAGAAAAGTACAGTCATATCAATAGAAATAGTCAATCATAAGAAACGTTTATTGAAAATAAAGTAGGTAGGGATAAATATCGAGTAAATTACAATTATACATATTAGTAAGTAAATACTTAATTGGAAGCTGACACTTTTTTTTTGTAAATATTAATGATTGTACAGTTTAGATACCTACGATCAATTTAAATAGAAAATATATATTGATTTAGTTAGCTGTTACTTATATCTACCCATAACAATGTAGAGTATTGTAGAGGGGTGTGGTCTCGACGATGGTGCGCGATCAAGTGTCCTGTCCGGCACGGCGCGCCACCGCGTCCGGCCAACGGCACGCCCCTCCTTACCTCCAATGACGTTACGTTTGTCATGATACCGGAAGTGCGACAACACTTGACACCTCTCAATCTCAAGTATTTTGATGGTAAGTGGTCGGACCCGCCAGTGGTCATCTGCAATACCAGAGGCAACCATGTGTTTTGTTGTGAACATTTCAACTTTTTATTTGTGTTGCAAATAACTTGTTGTCTGCTTAACATGTTGGTCGGTGTATCCGCAATCGGCTCAAACTTATTACAAGCTGAGCGTGCAAGTTGTGAATTTATGTAGGTATCTGGTAGCCTAATAGGTTTCCGATACTACTTAGTACAGGTGAAAAACTTAGGCTATACTTAAGTAATAAGAACCTACGAGTACCTACTTATAACTATTATGACGTTACCTACAACTGTTATTATGCGAGAGTGGATTCCTCTGTCCGTTTGTTGCTTTTCCTTCAAGAGAGTTGCTGCCACCCCGACAGAAAACCTCAGTCCAAGTTACAAAAATTGTGTCTATGTTAAATCTTGCAAATCTTTTGTATTTTAATTTAATGTAATGTAATTGTAGCAACCCTAGCGATCTACAAGCGACAAAAACTCCCGTTCTGAGGCTTCGAGTCGATCTTGGAGCGTCTGAGAGCGTTCGTTCGAGGCTTCGAGCACGATAAACCTCATAATTATTTATCTTCAGCACCTAACCAACCTAACCGAGGAATACTACGGGTGGATTTGATTTGCGGATATTGCTGCGAAGAGCAAGAGCGCCTACGAGCTTTGATCTCCTGGTACTTGTTGTAAATTGCCAGTGTAAAAGACGGTATCTGCATGCAATGCGGTACGTTATCTGTAGTCCCGAATGTGTTGAATAATTGAACCAATCGTTTTTAACCGACTTCAAAAAAGGAGGTGTCAATTGTTATCTCTATTAATAATAATAATACAAATGACAAAATATAGTTGTATCTTTAATTACCTATTGGTTAAAATTAAGAGGCGTTTCTATGTATGGGGATTGATGTGCGTCTGATTGATTTTGGTTATTGCTTATTCCCCAGGACTCCTGGGGAATAAGCAATAACCAAAATCAATTAAAGTAAACAAACAGCGGAGGAAAAAAACCGCGTAGGTACCTACCAGCGTTGCCAGACGTCCCGATTTTGGCGGGATGTCCCGATTTTTTTGCCCAAAATTGAATGTCCCGCGCGGGACAGGCACTGTCCCGCTTTTCGAGGATTACTCGACGGTGCGGCCCCCACATTCAGCATGCTTTCCTGAACGCGTTTTGTTCCAAGTGAATTTTAAATAGTCGGATGCCGGAAATAAATGCTCCGTAAAAATGAATTCAATTCAATCTGGAGCTATCCTGTGCAGACTTCTTCGACTAACTGTTGATTATTTACGTTTTTTTATTATGTCCCGCTTTCGACAAAAGAATCCCGCTTTTTTTACTCAAAATGTTTGAAAAAAATCTGGTAACGCTGGTACCTACCAACATATTGCTGACGCGGCAACGATGATGGCGATTCGGCAATAACACCTATTTGCTAATCATGATCGCCTAATATTTGTTGTAAATTACTAGTTTATAAAGACTATTTATTTAAACTTTAAAAACGATTATAATTTTAAAATTAATATTAAGTACCTAATAAATAATTCGTAGTTTATTTTTGTAGTTCTTTTTGATTTGGAGGAAAACCCTCCAAATCAAAAACCCCTCAGATCATAGAAACAACTATGATCTGAAGTTTTACCCATGCTATGTTCTCTTAGAACATTGTAGCCTGTTCGAAACTTTTGTATGGAAACTAGCTCCATCCATCCGACGTGGTGAAAAAACTATTTACTGATTGGGTTACCACTTTATAACAGTGTTATGATATAATCAAAATTATCATTAAATATATTAATTAGGATAATAAATCACATTAATTTAATTTACATTATTAGAAGTAAATAGAAAATATAAAAGAATTAATTTAATCAATTACAAAAACGTATTTATTATGTGGTCATATGGTTACACTGTCAACTGTCTGTCACTAGGGATGTTACATTGTACATAAAAAATAGATTTTTAATTTATCGGTTTTTTTGTAGCATAAAAAATCGATTAATAAATAATCGTTTTTTCCTAAGAAAATAATAGATTTTTAACAAAATTGATTATTAATTGTTTTTTACCTAATTTGTCAATATGTTTTAAAATAAACGCCATAAATATTACCTATATCAATAGATTAATTAATTAAAAATAAACTTGTCGTTTGAAAAATTAAGTTTCACCAACGAATAATGAATGACATATCAACCAAGTTCGTTGACTCCATGTAGTGAATGTTTGATTAAATTAACCAACTAAACTGATTCAAAAGCAAATTCTATGGCAGTTCGCGTTCTGGGCTCCGGGCCAGAAGACCAACCCCCGTATTCACAACGCTTCGATTTGATTCCGATTCGACAAGTCGTACGTCTACCTTGTTTTGGCATTACGAAAGCGAGTGAGATAGACATACGACTTTCCGAATCGGAATTAAATCGAAGCGTTGTGAATACGGGGGCAAACATAATGTCGGCGTTGCAGATAAAAAAAATGGTAATAACTGATTGATTATAAAAAAAATCGATTATTAATCGATCCCTAAAAATAAAATCATGTTTTAAATCGATTTTTACTTTTCAAAAATCGATTTTTTAACGGTTATTTCCATAATCGATTATTTTTTACATCCCTATCTGTCACATAGAAAAATGCGTTATTTTTATTTATTTCGAGATTTCGGATATTCGGGTGAGATGTTTCTTTGAAAACGTTTTGCCCTGGATTTTCTTCTCCTGCGCGAGTTTCTAGAAATGGGGAAGTATATAAAGAAAAAGATACGGCAATTGTTGAGGAAACTGAAGAGGATACCGGTCGAAGTGGATTCAGAAGACTCGTAGCCTACGATCACCTACTTCACCAACGCCGCTGTCTCCAGTTTCACAGCTGCCCAAACTACCGTCGCCAACAGTGCATAACCAACCTACTCAAAATGATCTGGATCAAGACCCTAATACAGGTCTGTAAAACACTCATTACTTATAGTACCTAAGACATAATGTACCTACCTTAAATGTCATAACTTCAAACGCCTGGCGGATCCCAAATGAGAGATTATGTAAATGACTGCGCTTCCACATGCAGGTGGACACTGTGTCATATAAACATGGCAAGCGCTATCACATTGCGGATAGACAATGCAAAATGTTTATTTTCACATAGGAATATTACATGACTTTTGCGCTATCACTAAGCAGATAGACAAGTATTACATATCTTTTTATGTTGACATTTTCAGAAGAAGATTTGCCTAAAGAGCTCCTACAAGCCCTGGGAACAGAAGACTTCAGAGCTGGAAAAGCTATCCAGCCCCTGATAGCCCTTCGGTGGACGAAGATCACTGAAATGGTCAGATCAGGAAATCAATGATGTAGCGAAGTTAGCCGCTGAAATTATTTATTATCAAGACTCCTCTTCAAGAAGATTCTTTAAACCAGCATCATAAATATCCTAATACCTACCGCCGATAGACTCTCAGGTACATGCAGGCAAACTTAAATATTTAAAAAAGAAGTTCTAAGTTCGAAAATAAAAGTGTGTAATCTAAAACGTTTTTTTATTCCGTATAAATTGTATTATTTCCATTTACATAGAAGTAGGTAACTTGATGTTTTGTCACGCGTCCTGACGTATTTTTATGTAAAACAATAATTACATCATTATATTAGGTCGGGGAAAAAGTTTCTTCGCATTTTTTTAAGAAAATTCAAAACATTTTTTACTAAAGTTTATTTACATTTAACTAAAGTATGTAGGTACCATTTTGTTTGATAACTTTTTGCCATCTTGTAGGTAGGGACATGATCCCATTGCTATAGAAATTTTGGGACTTCTGGTCAAAATACCGCGACAAGTGGTTTTGGCAGTCCTCTCGTGATGTTAACCTGACACTGCCTAAAGAATTCTGAAGAGACCGAAACAGGTGGAAATCTGAAGGTGCAAGGTCAGGACTATACGGCGGATGCATTAACACCTCCCAGCCAAACTCTCTTAATTTTTGTTGGGTGGCTAAAGATGTGTGAGGTCTAGCGTTATCATGATGAAAAACCATACCCCTTCTGTTGATTAATTCCGGCCGCCTTTGACCACGACCTTTTTCGCACGTTCTTGTCATACGTGATCCACTTTTCGTCACCAGTTATCAGCTTCTTCAAAAATGGTTCGGCTTCATTACGTCGTAATAAAGAATCACAAATGAGTACACGGTTCAGTGAGCTCGTGAGGTACCCAAATTTCGAGCTTTTTTGTGTACCCAGTTTTTTTCAAATGCGCCAAAACTGTTTTGTGGTCAATTTCCAGTTCTTCAGCTACGTCGTAACTACTGGTATGCCGATCTTGCTCCACTTTTTCAAAAATGGCATCCATTTTATCCGTAATAGGGCGACCAGAGCGACGTGCATCTTTGACATCAAAATTTCCGGATTGAAAACGCTTAAACCAAATTTGTGCTACTCTCACAGACACTACACTAGGTCCATAAACATCGCAAATTTTTTTCGCGGCTTGCGTTGCATTTTTACCTTTTTTGTAGTAAAATTTTAAAATGTATCGAATTTCTTCATTAGATTCACTCATCTTGACGGTACGAAAAACAAATGAAAATCACACATTTTCCTAATTTGAATTTGGAATTATGTTCTTTAAAATTTAAACTTTCAATGATACCAAAACCAGCCAGATACTAATAGTATAGCCAAAGAGATTTTATTACAAGTTCATACATACTATAATGCGAAAAGACTTTTTCCCCAACCTATTACGTTACGCCTCTTATATTACTTGGTTAAATTATTGTCATAGGGCGTTTGTGCACTTATCCGTTTCTAACGCGTTTTTTTACCAACGTGTTTTTTTTTCATACATTTCGATACCTACCAGTTTTTGAAATGTATGAAAAAAAAACGTGTCATAAAAAATGGTTTGGAAACGGATAACTGCACAAACGCCCTATGACAATAATTTTACCAAGTAATATATATGAAGATATAGGTATGTAGGTACCTACTGTATAGCTATAGCTGTATACTATATAGCTATAGGTAGGTATAGATTATGAATTGAATTGGCCCTACCACGGATAGATGGCGCTGCTTGTACGATGACGGAAAATATGGTTGAGAGTACCGTCTATATGTATAGTAGTCTTTGGTTTTACCCTTACTTCGTGATAATTTTATTATTAAGTCGGTAAATTGCTATAAATTGTCATTATGTAGTAAGAGTAGGTAGGTACCGTAAGTAATAATAAATTATTCACTGTCAAATTAAACTGTTTAAAATTAAACAAGCCCCGCATGGTAAGTGATCTTAATGAATGAATGTGGTTTAAATACTAAATAGGTGGTCGTGGTACTGGTGGTACACAGATATAATGAAACGTACCGACCAAAATTCCACACAAATAGTGCAACGGGGCAAAGTAACCTCCATTCCGAATGTGACTGAAATACCAGGGGCGCAGAAACAAAGAGCGGTGGCCGGCTCGCCGAGCTGTGTCGCATTAGCAAGGCGGCACCTACATAATTTAGTTATAATGACGGCTCGTCGTTACCTCCCGGGCCATTAGGTGCCGACTACCTACGTCGGAGTCGCGTCGTGTGAATCCGCGCGATATAACTTTGGCACGTTGCTACATACCTAGTAACTATATGTACGTTACGTTGAAATATATTAATAACGTACTTGGTTTCAGGTTTAAGTGTGCACCTATTATTTTGTGAAGTACCTACCTACTACACAAACATGTGTGGGTGTCGGCTACCGGATGGCGCGGCGCTACTTTAACGTTCATCTTTGACAATAAAGCTGGTACCTACCTATTTCTGACAAAAAAAAAGCGAGTCCTTCGTTATGTTATCCTCAAAAAAGTCGTAATTATTAATTTTCGAGATAGGTAACATTGATAACGGTGAGAAACTGCTATTTATGTAGGTGTAGGTAGGTTAGGTATATTATTCTTGTTCCGCCACAAGATTATGCCGATAAACATCCACGGCACACCAGAACAGGCTGTTCTTATCTCCCCCGCAATTTACTAAGAAAAAAAGCTTTCGAAATATCCAGTCTCGTACAGACGTGCTTAAGTAGACATCTGTCAGATGATCACGGCACGACACCCGCCAGGCGGGACAAAGTCACGGGTTTGCGTAAAAATGCGCGGAGCGAGATTCCGCAATATTTGAAGCGCGGACGCCTCGGGAAAGGCGGCAATCAGCCGCTCGCGGAAACAAGCAAAATTTGGTACATTTATAGGTACCTACGGAATAATAATTACTCAACAGAGGTGGGCTTAAATTGATATGGAATTTTGATAGGTACCTAGCAAAAATATGCGAAATGAAGAAACATCTATTCGAACTGCATTTTTATTAGGTAGCTAAATTCAAATTTCACATTCCATTTTTGAATAGCAAAATAGTGATGTTCCATGCGAGTAAATTCTAACAAACTCCTGTCGTAGTAACTTACAAAATCGACTAAAACTTTATCGATTGTAGCACAGAACTGGGACATAACAAGTGGTAGGTAAGTAGTAGGTACGTAGGTACTCCTAAACAGTTTAATCGCCGACATCGCTTCGTGATACCTCCCCTCTGTATTTTTCCGGCCACTTGCTCCCCCGGCCCTGTTCATCCCTCGCTGAACGGACACTCAACATGACTTAGTTACTTTTATATTTGGTTCTTTCTATTTTCTATATGTACCTACCTACCTACTTAAATATTTCGAGCTCGGGCGCTGTAAAGCAAAGTTAACTTAGGTATTTTATTGATAGTTGTTTCGCTACCCTTAGTTATAGGTTATATCGTACCTACTATAGTACCTACCTACATTTATTAGTGATACAAAAATCTTCAAATAATACTAAAACGTGTCTATTTTGAGAATAGTAATGGCGCAAAGGATGTTACAGATTGCATCCCGTCGCGTCGTTGAAATCATTTGCCCCGAAGAATATAAAGGAGAGGATACTTAACTACCTACTCCATTACAAGGCATCAACCATTTATCTAAACATAAACTAGTCCACTGAAGAGTCCGAACATAGATAGGCTTCTACCATAGAAAACGATTTTTTTATGCCTGCAAAGCGTTTCATTCTATAGTTTTTAATTAAAATCTAGCCTATATTATAATATACCTACTACCTTAATAGCGCAAAGGCTTAAATAACTTGATAGGCTAGGTATATTTTTAGTCATATTATGAAAACAGCAATTTCAGTATTTTCAGATCACAATGACTTGACATAAAAATTAGTTACCAGTTACCACCCAGACGATATTAATAAGGCGACGGCGACGCAGGAAGCGACAAAACGTAATATTTTCAAAATTTCACGCTATTTGCTGCCGGGAGGTGAGTAGGCGAAGAAATTATAATGCTGTATTGTCGAGACACTCGGCGGATTTCCGCCTTTTCGTCCGTCGGACTGTCGGGGTGAGGGCACGGTGGTAAGCGAGGCGAGAACGTAGGGGAAGGTAGATTTTGACGATGATGTTTGTGAGAAACGCCTCGATTATCTTAAACTCCCTTTTGCCATTGCTCTGTGCTGGTAATCTGGTATTCGTTTTCGAAATTATTAGGTGAAGTGCAGATTTTTTTACTGTCCTACTAAATTTTTTATTTCTCTTTTGAATCTGTTCGGTCCGGCTATCACAGTACCTACCTATAATTTCTTTAAAAATTAAGAGGCCTGCCTGCGGTCGACCCATGTTCCTTCCCTAATCTGAGAAGCATATTTTATCGAATACCTACCTACTAATAGTTTTCTATTCGATTTGCATATAGCTACGTGACTACTTACGCAGGTGGTTCATAAAAATTGCTACCGATAATAAACATCAACTGCATCCTCCGCCTCGCCTCTCCACAGTACTCTGCACCTCACGCCATAATGGCGCTCAGGGTACGCCATCTCGCGGCGCCTCCCGCCCCGCTCATTATCCGCGCCACTTTCCCTCCACCGCGTTGATTGATTGATTCATTCGCACGGCCCGTAACGATAAGTGTTCAGTTTAGCTTGTTATCAACTCTGCGACCCTAGTAATTTGGCGTCGATTGTATGACGTACCGGTAGTACCGGGTCGATTAGGCGCGTACCTACCTAGTGTAAACAAGCGACGCAATTGCAACTATGAAACTTATTTACCTACTTATTTATGTACAAGATAAATTAACAAACTGTAGTAGGTAGGTAAGTAAGTAGGTACCTAGTGTACCTACCCATACCAAATAAAAGTCTCCTTAAAATAAAATAGAAATAGACGACTCTAATTTGATTAAGGATTCAATTCAATCGATTCATTTAAAAATGGAGAAGGTAATCGATTACAAAGTTAATAAAAGTCGATTGACCTGTTTTCCGTTTTGCACAAAACAGGTCAATTACCTATGCTTGACGGAGTTTATTGCACATTCCGTTAATCCTTACATGAAAAGTCAATAGGTAGCACAGAACTCACAAAGCTTTATGTGAAACGTGTGAAAATGTTCAGAATCACCTTTGCGTTTACGAAAATCAAAACACTGCTACAGTACGGTACCTTACTTTACGGAGTCGTTATTAAACCAACCACAAAAAATGCTACATTCCTAGTACAAAATGCAAAAAGCGACCTTTGTTTACGAACAACCAAAAATCCATCTGTTGAAAACATCTTTACGCGTGTTATTTACGAGCATGGCGCTGGTGCTCTGGTGATGTGGTTGGTTTACGATGGTGAATTGTTACCGCTTTATGACTGATACCGTGGTCTGCCAACGCCATGGTTTTATCTTATGGTGTTGTTAAAGTACGCCGTTATTGGTCTGACGATTTTATGAAAATGTTTCCGTAAATGATAAGGACGACAGAAGTGATTGTGAAAGTCGTTGTTACTAGCGAAACACGAAGGCTCCTTTATGAGTAGAGCGCTTTTTTACCCGACTGCGGCGGAGCTCAAAAGGAGGGTAGGTACCTACTTAATATAGTGTTTTTATGTCTATCTTATTATGGGTCTATTCTATGTGCAAGTCCGAATGCTGTGAGCGTGGGGTCGTTAGGTTAATTCCTGGGTTGGGAAATGTTATGATTCTTTCAATAGCAGACCAAAGTCTGGATTTGTGTCCACTTCACCTTCGCCCCCTTATTTATAGCATAGTTGGGATTTACGTGAGATCAGTGGTGGGGAAGGGGTTCAAGCCAAATCTCACGACATCTCACCAAAGGGGTAGCGTGGTTGAAAAATTCCCAAAATCACCTCACGTAAGTAATGGACGCCCCCTAAATTCCTCTCTACTCACAAAATGCATAATTTGCAGAAGTGATTGATGCGTCCATCGGTCCATTAGAGAGCCGAGTCGAGTCGCGTCGAATCGAATTAATTCGCCTCCACATTTACTAGGAGAGTGCGTCCACTATAGCGCGCCCGGGAGAATTCGATTCGGCGCACCGCGGCGCGCTATTATACAGGGTGGCAGGTTAGACAGTGGAAATATTTTAAGGGGTTATTGTACCCATCATTATAAATTCCATACATTTATGTTCACAAAACTCAACAAAATGTATGGAACAGCTGATTTTTTTTTCGCGATTTCAGGGTTGGCCCCATAGTAAATGTTGTTCATTGACCCCTTAAAATATTTCCACTGTTTAACCTGCCACCCTGTATAGTGGACGCACTCTCATAGTAAATGTATAGGAGGCGAATTAATTCGATTCGACGCGACTCGACTCGGCTCTCTAAATGGACGCGACCCTTAAGAACATACGTAGGTATAACCCTCTGCGTGGTATAACCTACCTATTTTACTTACCTGCCTACGTAAGAAAAAAATCTCGTAGGTACCTACCTACGTAAGTATATTATTTTGTCAGCTCTTTCCATTGGTGCCGAAATCATCTGTCATTTCATTACATAACACTATCATAAGCCTGTTTACGCTAGTCAAATTAATTGAAAGTAGGTACTTAGCAGGTAGGTAGGTACCCTACAAAGAAAACAATACCTACACTAGGTAGGTACCTACTTATCTCAAGAAACCGAAGAGAAAATGGAACATCGTAGGTGGGTAATACGTTTCCAAGACAATCGAAATCCGATTCAATGTGTAACGACTCCACTCGATTCCGAAATTCGATAGTTTCAGAATCCCACCGTGTTCTAATTACGCGTCATCAGCGTCGTCGCCGCGCCTGCATGCGCCGGCCGAGACTGGCCCGTAGTCTTTGACACGCCAGTTTGTTGCTATTGACACCCTTAGAGCTAAGTAAATATGGTTGAATTTGGCCTGATTCGACTGCAGCATAAGTTTGCTGAATCGTAATTACCGACCGCTAGTGCAATGCCGCTAGCTTGTAATTTATGATAGCCTGGTAGCGCCGCGCCGGTAAATGTCGTCACCAGTCGGAGTGGTCAGTTTTTTTTTTATACTTACAGGAAAACGTTTTTCTCGATTAGATTAACTTTTTATAGTGAAAAGTAGCTCCATGTTTTACTACAGCTGTTTTCTGGCTGGAGCACAACTACAAAGCTCCTATTTTCTATGGTTTTGGCCTTGGATGATTTAGATAGCTGGGATTAAATTTTTAAACCCTTATAATGGGGTAATTTCAAAGTAGAACACATCAGCAAGATTCGTCTTTTTAAAATATTAACCCTCTGCAACTGACGTGCTTTAAAATTTTAAATTAAGACAAGTATTTGAATCATCAAGAATTTTTATCAACTACGAAATAGGTACTTCAAGTTAAGCTAGATCCCGAAGACGCAACACGGGCCAACATTTTCAACAAGTAGCAACAGGAGACGGTGCAATAAATACAGCAGGAATTAAATAAAGCGTCGTTGGCTAAAATAAATAAAAATGAAGTCGGCGGGTGTTCCGTTGGCGCGCGACGTCGCCGCTTCAGACGCATTGTTCTTGTGGCGCCGCGCGAGCGTGGAGGCGGGCTGGCTGGATGTGACCGCAATGCAAGGCGCGAAATTATTTTGTGAATAAAGTTGTATATCTTTTGTTCAACATATTTAATATCACGCCAGTATTGCCCGAAGAAGAGCCATTACGACGTCCCTGCTGGAAATAGGCCTCCCCCAAGCGTCGCCACATTGACCGGTCCTGCCCCCCAGCCAAGTTGCTTTTCTGTTAGCGTTTACGCCAAACGCTACGGACAAAATGTATGGCAGTGACATAAGTGAGGTCACATGACTTTTCTGCAGGTAATGTCACTGCCATACATTTTGTGCTTATCATTTGGCGTGAACGCTAACAGAAAAGCAACTTGGCTAGGGCCTCTGTGCTTCTAGAATCCATCGAATTCGCAATTTATCACTCAAATTTATCACATTCAGTCTCATAAACTGCGACTGTTTGTCGATTTGGTCAAAAGTGAAATCCTCCGCTGATTTTGAGCGGCGTAAATTAAGCTGGGATTACGCTCGTCTGTTCCATGCACGGCCAATTTATTAGTACAACGCCCACCCGCGTCTGTCTGTTAATCTGTTTGTAAACAGCGTATCGGCTACGTCGAGGAAGGGCGATTATTTTGGCAGTTTACGTTCTGAGAGACGTCAAGATTTATAATTATGCAAAGAGGCGTTGGAGAGCGGTGCGCCGCCACAGCGCACATAAAGTGATAAATAAAGTCATCTGCCTAGCCTTTTCCCAAATTATATTGGGGTCGGCATCCAGTCTAACTAGTTTTGGCTGAATATCAGTATTTTACGTGGAGCGACTGCCATCTGACCTCCACAACCCAATTAATGGGTAATACCGGTATTCGAATGTTAGACCAGCTGTCAGACTTTAGGGCTTCTGACTACCCGTAACGATTGTCAAAGATATTCCTATGACAACCGGGACCGACTGCTTAACGTGCTCTCCGAGGCACGGAGGGGTCTTGATGTGTAAAGAACGGTCACCCATCCAAGGACTGACCGCGGCAAGCGCAGCTTAACCTCGCAGATCGATCGATCAGCGCGGCCGTCATTTAGCCACGAGCCCCTCAAAGTGATAAATAAAATAAAATTAATAAAATAAAATATATGCGTTCCGCTAAACTATATGGCCAAGCTGCATCGTCCCATATGGTAATACCCTCAGATCATAGAAAAAAGGAGATATACCATCATAGCAAATTAGTACGGAGACAACTGTCGCCACTTTTAGAACAGTTTGCGACACAATTACAAGCGCTCCTTGTGAATAAATAGAGATGGGAACACATTAAAAAATTCCGCACACTCTCAATCTAAGACTGTTATTTGTCACTCATCACTAACACTAATCATACACATAGCACTAAATATACAAAAAGATTTCTTCGAATCCGACTGGTAGTTCCAGAGATTAGCGCGTTCAAAAAAACAAACTCATCATCATTATCATCCGCCTAGCCTTTTCTCAAACTAGATTGAGGTCGGCTGAATACCAATATTTTACGTGGAGCGACTGCCATCTGACCTCCACAATTAGGTATTGGGGAATACGGGTATTCGAAAGTTAGACCAATTGTCAGACTTTTTGGGCTCTTGACAACCCGTAAGGACTGTCAAAGATATTTCTATGACAACCTGACTGTTTTTACGTGCTCTCGGAGGCACGAAAGGCCCTCGATGTGTTAAGAACGGTCACCCATCCAAGGACTAACCGCGACAGTTCATCCCACCATCTCTTTGTGAGCCTGCAGCGGCGTTGTCTGACATCGTGTGTGTGGACTCCACTCAATGAAGCTGATATTTGTCATCCTTTCGCCATAAGCGCATCCTAAATAAAACAATGGAGAATCTAGAATTTTCGATTGAACACTGGTAAATTGCAAAACAGCCTTTTTGGGATGTTGGCATTTTATAAATAGCCCTTCTATAAAATTGTCCTTATCATTGAAGGAGCGCCACTCTAATTGTATCAGTAGTAGTGACCATAATGCGTTACCAGACCAGGACCTTACGTCCTTTGTAAAAGCCATCAAGGGCCGAGTTCTACAGCTTTACTTACTGCTTTCGACTCAGGTTTCCAACAGAACTTACCATCAAAACCAGACTAACTTCAAACTAGTCTGGGTCGTTGTCACAAAATTCAATGAAGAGGTCTATCTATTCGATCGTATCGCTATAAATAATGAACTTCAAGAGACTGAAAAGTGTGAAGGTTTCAGGTCGGATCTGCGAAGGAAGGGAATATTCCCGAACGCAAGAAGTAACGCAAGCAACTAATGTGTTACCTACTCCCTCACTACTAGGGTAGTCGTGGGGAATCGCGAACTGTGTATGTAGGTAATAATTATGTATGTCATGTGTACCGTGGCACTCGGTGGCACCTCTGCCAATCTTCTCGGGTTATTAGGCGCGACGCCGCCGCGCCGGTTATACAATGTACTAAATTGAATTTGCCCCAAAACACGCCACGCGCTTCTAGCGAAATTGCACCCACGAACACCGGTGACGGCGCGGCGGGCAATTGCGAGAAAGCGCGGGCAACGGGCTGACGAGAAGGGGCGAGCACGGAGCACGCGGGCGGCAGCGGGCGGGAACAAGTGCGTCATTAGCGTCGAGTGTACTAGTAACGCGACGCCTGCCGGGCGCGCCGATGAAATTTATCGGGAGTTATTATATAACTCCTGCAGGCTATGTACGCTTGGTATCCGCTAGTAATCTATCTATACTATTATAAAATTGTAAAAAAGCCGTGTCTGTTACATTGAAGATATTCCAGAAATAATATAGTCGGGATAGGGTACTGGGACGTAACCATGCCCGAAAATATATTTTTTGAATTTTTTGTCTGTTTATCTGTTTATCTGTTTGTCTGTTTGTGCGCGCACGCAAACAGTGTAGAACGGATTTTGATATGGTTTTCACAGGTCGATAACTTAAAATCTAAGCTAGGTACGTTTCATCTAATTCTGATGGGAGGTACCAGAGATACAGCTACCAGAGATACAGCAGCTCTTGGTAGTACTAGCCACCCTACACTATGGAGGTCATTTAAACTGGTCGTTTCATTGTAGTCCACGCGGACGGAGTCGCGGGCAAAAGTCTAGTTATCAAATAATGTTGTGGAATATCTTCACGTCATTAATTTAATGACGAACGACGGATCCGATGTGGTATTTTTATAGCAGTTTATGGTAGGGGTAGTTAGAGAGTTGAACACTTTTCCTCATACGGTATGAGGTATGGTATGAGGTATGAGTCATACCTATAGGACCGCTGTCGCGCTGACACCGCTGTTCTTTTTGAGTGTTCGTTTACATTCAAAGATCTGTCAAAATGGAAACGTCTCATCAGAATGTAATTTTCAAAATCGGCTACAATGTTTTCGACTCCATACAAATTGACTCGATCAGCTAATGCTATTTGTATGGAGACTCGAAAAAAAATGTCCAAGTTTTTTTGTTTGTCCTGTCAAATTTTGCTCTGACGAGTCCGGCGTCCACACATTTCACCAGAACATACATTTTCTGATTCACACTGCAGCTATAAGTTAATAAAATATACCTACCTACACTTATTTTTTCCATCACAGAACTGCCAATTACCTACCTACCTAACTAAGTTTTGACGTTGCAATGCAACTGGCATGGCGGGCCGGGAGCATTCAGACCTGACCAAACATATCGTTCCATATACAAATGTATACGCATAACGTCCGTCTGCGTACTTTTACGTCTGACTCAGTCCAGCCCGTATTATACAAAGCAAATTGTAGGTGAAATGAGAGAATGGGGAGTATTATTTACCCTGAGGCATGAGGGGTAAATGCTGTCTGTACCGGCCACGCTTATTATTATTTTTATTCCGAAGTTCCGAATTCAAAGTTTTCATGAGCTAATTTGGACTGCCAGGCATTGAGAAAATAATGAATTAATGACGTTATGGTCTAGGATGGTTATTTTGTTTTTGCTTAGTAACAACTGCTCCCGAACTTCTGCTATCCTGGTAAAGTTCTGTCCAGCCCACGGAGCTAATACAAAGGTCCAGCCTATGGTCCCGTGTCTTGCCTATAAATTCTGCTGAATTCCATCGGGTGATACGTACCTACTCTGAGGGTGATAATGATGATGTGTTCGTATCGCGATCGCGATCCCTCCCCGAAATGTACTCAGCTAAATCGGCAATACATAAAATTAAATAATTAATCTATGTAGGTACCTACATTGTATTACAATTTTACCGAAAATGTGGCTTCAATTCAAATACTGCTACTATGTATTATGTATATTTGCTCACCACGTTAATACCAATATTATGTCGGTATGCACGCTAGAACTGACATCCAACGAACAGGTGATGTGTGAGAACATATTGCGGGTCAAACATAGATATGTGTATAGTATGTTTGTATGTCCCACAGTGCCACTCCACAGCATGTATCACACGTAGGTAGTTGTGCGGGCCGCGTTTGTAGGGCCGCCCAGTAGATGAACGCAGAAGTTCTATTCCAAGTTTAAAAAAAAAACGGATTTACTTATGTCGTCATTTTGTAATTTCGAATTTTCGATCGACAGTAGGTAGGTATGTAACAATAATAATTATTGATAAATAATGCGTGCGCTCGGATCGTGCGTCCACGCCGACCGCGCATTTGGATCGCGATCCTGCCCCACCCGTTCCGAATGCTCCGGATCGTCCGGTGTAGTCTGTAGACGCGGTTTAACGTTTTGATGTGCTTTTTTTCAGTAGACAAATTAAATAAAATTCACAGGATTGTGCTCACCAGTCAGGCTTTGTCTGAATGTTGGGTACAAGTACAATACGGAGTGGGTATGACATCTTTTTCGAATGGACAGAATTTCAAAAATATCGAGGTGTCACAGTTGCATAAACATTCGAATATTCATTACTCCACTATGACTTTAAACTATCGGCTTCTCGAAAACTAGACCAACGCAATAATGGATATTGCTAAATTGTCAAAAATTCAAAATGAAAGCTATCGTGATTGGAATGGCTTTACGCAATTAAGCTAAAATTGCAACTGTCATTTTAAAGCTATTCCACGTGATTCAAAAAAGATTTATAATTTTAATCAAAGTCAAAACTGAGTACTGACTTAATTCTTATAGGTATGAGTTGTTACAAGTTCTACTTCTGTTATTATATGTATTGTGTGGGACAGTGTCCCGTGCGGTAGGTAGGTACTGGCCGGTCGCGGTAGGTAGGTACGTACGGTCGCGCGGTCACCTGAGTTTGCGCCAGTTTGCGACTTGTCGCGCGCCCGTAAATCGCCCTCGGCATGCGATAGGGATGTGCTTGTGCGGCTTATTGTCGATATCGATAACTTTGAACTATTTTGACCGTCTATTTTCGTTTCGTTACTTTAATATGCGAATTTACCACTTTATAGTTGTCTTATAATAAAAATTAAAACGAAATTAATAAATAATTTTATGTCTGCAAAATATTATAGTTGAAAAATTTAATATAAATTGTATTAAATTCTTCTAGCAGTACTTCTTTGTCCGTTAGGTAAGTCAGTTTATATCGGGCTTAAATTTAAAATAGCAGCTAAAAAAAGACGAAATACGATCTAGTCTATTCTATTTTATTTTTTATTTTTTTTATTCTATTTTTTTTTCTTTTCTATTTTCTACATAGATCGGATGTACTGCAGTTATCCGTAGTTTCTTCAAATAATTATTGAACTAACTAACACGAATAGCATATGAATATCTAATCTATCGCGCTCACATTACATGGGGACAAAATAGAGAGTCAAAGAGTGATGCTTATAATGGCTTTGCGGTTTACTGGTGTTAAACATAGTATGGTAAGAAGAATTATGGGGAAACGGTTTTCAGTCTATTAGTTGGGTCACTCGGTGAAAAACATTTGTAAAAAATAACAGTCTTATTCATAAAAGATATTGAACCGTTATAAGTCCCTTATAGCAGCCTGATATTATGATCATAAAAAATGCTATTCATAAACACACGATAACTGTCTAATAGTGAGCAAAGTATAAAGACACTTATAAGCAGTCCATAAACCTCTCATAAACCTGTTATAGCAAAAAATGTTATTCATAAACGTTCAATAACAGTCCAATAGAACTAAAGTGTTCTATAAAGTTATAGAAGGCTGACGCCTTCTATAAACCTCTTATAAGCAGTGTAAATCTATGATGTACTATCTCGTGTGGGAGACTAGTTGAAAAGTGTCTAGCTCTATTTAGTAATTAATACTAAATAAAAACTTCCATATGTAGTGGCGCTAGCATTTGAAAGGGTATGGTATGAATGTAACACAGTAGCGCCACGGTAATTTAACGCATTTAGACGAACATCTTTCATGCACAGAGATGTTCCTCTTTTTTTTACACTCCATAAATCTGACATCGATCTGACACCTTTGTTATTTCCTTGACAACGGCCAAGAGTGAGTCGTCAAAATGCCTGTACTATGACAGATGACAGCAAAGATGACAACATTACCACGCCAATAAACCTATTTTAGCTAAAGGAGCCTTATTGAGCGTTTATGAATATCGTGTGTTATTAAACGTCAAATAGCACTATACGTTTTAACTAAAGAACGTTATAAACCTCCAATAAGATATTTTTATGAATAAGACAGTAAATGTGAATCTATAAAGTATCAACTAGAGACTTTTAGGAAACTAGACTCTAACTCCAAAAGTCCAAACATGAATCCAACAAAACCAGATATCGAAGAACTGTGAACATATTATGCACACAACTCCACCGAGGATTTCAAGGAGATTTTCACTGTCACAATCAACAAAGCTGCCGGTTCCGATGAGATATGTCCTGTTATGTGGACAGGGACCTTCCAAATGCTTCGCCTGACATCTGGAAACCCACTGGGACTATTGTGCGAATATCTTCATCTTCATAGATCATTGTGGTATTTAGGACATAGTAATTAATGAGGTAAACAGTAGCCGTTTTAGACTCGAAACTGTAACGTAGTTGGCTGATAGTAATGATTTATTTATTCATTTTTTTTATGTTTACAGTCACATTACATAGCAAATCACTATACTGTTGTGTGGGTTAGCTATTTTGAATTTTATTAAAAGGAAATCAGTTCTGGTTTTCGGTTCGTTTTGAAACTTTCAAATGTACGGAAACAATCAGAGTTGAAATTAGTAGTAAGTTACAACGAACCATCCACTTTACAGTTAAAAATATTAATAAAATTGCTTCCAGGTACTAGTTATAACAAAATTGCTACGTAAACTGATATAATAGCTGTCACAGTAGTCAGAAACGTTAACAATACCTATGTTACATCACAAAAATCACAATAGCTGCGTCTCTTACTCGTGTGGTATCAAATTATCGGTGGTCTCGATATCGTTTTGGTACAGAATACGATAACATGAGAGTATGCTCTGAATGCTATGGAGAAGGACTACGGATACTAGCATGTGTAGTGCGTTTACAGGACGTGCTAAAAAACGCGCATGCTTATTTTGAATGTCATTGTACATCACGCATACTGATGAGCACGTTAGTAATGAGCAGTATGACGGGAGGGGCTTAATAATATTTCAGTGCATTCTACACTTTTATTATTAAACTTCTTGTAGGTAGGTGTGACCTGCAAGCGAAAGTGGTTTAGTTTAAAAGCAGGCTTCCGAAAGATGTTGAGGTAAGTCTACAATGAACGATTATAATGTAGACTCACACTGACTAAACTAAAGGTTAGGATTCAACATCAACATGCTGTCATGTTGTAATAATGTATCTTGTGAAGTTGTGAAGATTAAATCTCAAATACAAGATTCGTAGAAACCTTTGCAAAGATTTTGTTAACCTCATTAGGGGTCGTAAGTGTAACGTTATGTATACACAGCATCTGTCAGAATTCTGTACATGTACTCGTACATATGTATAGTTGATGTAATATTAAATATCTGGTACAACACAAGTTCGTAGCGCCGTCGCACGTACTATACGTAAGTACGGGACGGGATACTATGTTCACTGGTGCAGGGTTGTGCAAAGTTAGATGGTGTTCCATGACATTTTTTAAATTACTTATTACGTGATCAACTTACAGCACAAAGATATACAAAAGAAAGGTAGAGAGAACTTCTGACCAAGTATGATGCTACAATTATTCATCAAAATCAAGATATTACAACTCAAGACTGTTCTTAAAATGAAAAAAAAAAACGATACCTACCATAATTATCACTACATAATATAAAACAAAGTCGCTTCCTGTCTGTCTGTCCCTATGTACATATGCTTAGATCTTTAAAACTACGCAACGGATTTTGATGCGGTTTTTTTTTAATAGATAGAGTGATTCAAGAGAAAGGTTTATAGCACCCGTGCGAAGCCGGAACAAGTCGCTAGTGATCTATAATATTAAACACACAAGAAACCGTAATTTATGCGGGAAAAGATGAAAGTTATGAATTATGATTTATGATGTATATTCACGTGGCGTACCTCTACCTGCCTTAGATAAAGTAGATAAAGTTTTTCTTACTGATGTTTAGGTACTCCTTAAACTAAGCTAAGGATTTTGTGCTAGATATCAGTTCATCGCAATAAAGCAACAGGTGGAATTCGGACTCGCGACCTCTTGATCGTTCTTCTAAATCTTAGTTAGAGACTTATTATTGCTTTACTTCCTCATAATTAAAATTTGTATGGTCAATCCTATTGCATGCATCGGTTCATCTGTTTTGTCCAAGTATTAACGAACTTTTGAATACATCATTAATGTGACATCATTAAGATGTCATTTTGCAATTAGTAATTGAAATTCAGCGTCGCGCCAGCCAGCCCTAAGTTTAGTACATAACGGAGCATACATGCATATAAGTGTGGCGCTACCGACATAATCACCTGTTCTCTCAATTTCACGAACCGCCAGTGTAAACTTGAGCAAACTCAACACAACATCATCAAACGAAGGTTTTCAATAACAAAGTACAACGCTGGGTCGCTGATAGTGGTAAAATATATGGTAATTTACTTAAACATCTTGTTTTACCAAAAAGTAAATTACAAAACACTAGACTTTTACACAAAAGATAAGGCCGTCATTTTACACAGTTCAATAAGCCGCGACGAGCCGCGTCTTTTGACACCCCCTCACGTACGTCTAGTGACTACCGAACTTCAATACAAAAGATAAGTCCGATCGAACTTATCTTTTGTGTTAAACTGGAATTAAAATGGGGCACCCCGCACTGTTTTGTCACATATGCATAATCGATTCTTTATCGTAGTGTAATACTTAGCAGAATATTGAAAATGGCATGCTCTCCTAAATTAGTAAAAAAATAGTTGAGTTGACACAATTTATCAAGAATTAACCTCTTTAATCGACATCTGGTCCTGGGAGAAGTATGTATTATGCTTTGTAAAAGTATTTTATCGGCCAACTGACCCTCTAAAACCTGATTTCCCAATTTGATACGAAACCTGTATTATAATTATTATGAACATAGTATAAAAAATAATAACATTTAACAATACTGTCACCTGGCAGCCCTGTGCTAAGTACATAGCGTAGTGTCGGGTGTATGTAGGTGTAACGCCGCCGACAGAATCACCTGGTCTCGCAATTTTACGACCAGCCCGCCGCTTCCACCGCCTTTCACGAGCGTAGTGAGTGATGCGGCAAAATTTATCGATATCCGATATTTTATTTATATTGATAGGTTTTGGAATTCCTCGTTGGTCTAGTGGTCGTAAGCGTGATGCTGAGAGTGATCTTGGCTTCGATTTCTGGGTCGGGTAAAGTGTTAATGGGTTTTTTCATCAATTGAAATCTCAGTATCAGCCCGGAATCGTATTTGTTCCCAGATAATGGCAATAGGCTCAGCTCAATTACATGGGGAATACACGTGTGATATTGTTTGATTTAGAAATATAATTTTGACACTGATATTAAAGATGAAACTAAGTGTAGTGCAAAAAGAAGATAGGTACCTACCCAAATACTAATAAACACAGAGCTACTGATTTACAATCACAAGTAGAGACAGAAAACACAGTATGGTTTGGCTGAAAAAAACTGTATTTGCCTTGTATTAGGAAAAATCGAGCCTTAATTTATTAATATACAGTATTTTTGTAAATTACAAAGATAACTAAATTGATTGATAAGTAATGATAAATTTTGTTGTAAACAAAATAATATATCACATTTTGTCTACAATATGATCAATTTATTATTTTATACAAGCGAGAACAGGATTTATAAATGCCAAATTGCCAATATAAACAAAACCCTAACATGTAATTTAAAATCAATTCTATCGATAGTCGATAACATCGATACATAATTATAGCCCCAACCCTCCGCTTCAAGTGTGCTCGGGCTTGAGTCCCGGGCGCGCGGCGGCGATGGAATTAAATCGCACGCACGACACTTCCGCCCCCGCCCCGTCGCGTCGCCACCCGCCGTCCTGGCGCTGTTGCTCCCGTCGAGGTTAGGGTTGTCATACCACTGTTAGCAGATATAATTTATTTCTTTATGTACCTGTTTTTTTATTGTGTTAACGAAAATGATGATGATATTTAGGCAAGTGCTGGGCATACTATAAAAGTGTTTATTTTTTTAACTACATAGATACAGAAATCATCAAACTATCGGCTAAGCGTAGAGAATGCCATTCCGGCATTCCCATTACATTTTAAGCCAATATTTTCTTTTAAATGTACCGCTAAATAGCTTTACTGTTGAACTCATTAGCTAGCCTATGTTCAGCACCAGTGACGAAGGCTCAGTTTTTGTAAGAACTAAGCCGGAGCTACAAATGCTTATCTGGTCACGAAAAGCTAATTAATAAAAGTAGGCAATACTGCCCGTGCTATTTTTCAAAGGGAAGCCGGTAGGAATCGTATTACAGGGACCCTTCGCTACTGTTCAGCACTAAATTCATATTTTCCCCTTTCTTTTTTTTATTAACTACAGTCGATTACCGATCGATACCATCATATCACTGAGCGGTACCTACATACCTACATTCTACTTCTTAGACAATAATTCCATGATGTTCCGTCGAAATGTTCTGATTCCCAAAAAGCGTTAGGAGCAATACCTACCTATTGTAGTACAACCACCATCACTGCAGTAACTATCTAGTATATTTAGCAAGTTAATTAAGTTTCACACGTATGTTCGTTAGGTACTTGTTTTATAATTGAATACTAGGAGACCAGTGATTAGAAGCTTCACTGCATATAATAGTGTATCAAATTACTTAAGGCGCTGATAACTGCCAACGGCCTTGAGTGATTTGGGTGGTATAGCTTGAGTGTTCTGCACTGAGCTCAAGCAACGCGACATACGTCCACCGAGCAATACGACTCGCCTATCAAGGAGCGCGCTGTGCCGAATTAGACGTATTATTACTTTTTAGTATCTAAAATATAAAATAAAAAAAAAGTAACAGGCAATTTTATGGGTAGTAACATAGTCTTTTCACACAAAACAAATCATGGAAATATTTTAAGCGATTTGAAAGTAATTACGTTTTTATGTTTTGGGTAGATAGTAATTCATGAATTTATTTCATTAAGTATTTTACTACAATAGTTAAATATTCACAGTTACGATTGATGTAATTATGTTCTAGTTTAACATAAAAAAATTGCACAACTAACCTGCATTATTTGACGGCGAAATAAGAGATTTAAAACTTGAGGTGTACGGCCGTTACCATTTACCGTCGCCTTAAGCACCTGTGTCCTAAACTTCCTAAAGTCCTAACACTTAATACAAATTAATATCACTAAATAATAATGGCCAACACTTAAACGCGTTTGACTCGTACACAATAAAACTTGTTACTTTAACAGTAAGTACCTACCTAATTTACTAAGTGACATGAAGAGTAAAAATCTAGCATGATGATTGTAAATTAAGCAAATAATTTTCGAAACTTATGTTCGACAACCCTATTTGCCCCTGGGGGCAAACCACGCGGGGACTCCAAGTCGAGGTGACTGATGCTCGAGGCACATGTGTACACGGCCGCGTCACTTAGCTCACGTCATCTTATTACCTACACACCGCCTTAGTTTTTCCTAATACAAAACCATTTTAGCGTTCTGCGCGCCTGGTACGTTAGATTAGAAACCGTATTGTATATTGGCGTTAGACAAAAATAATCTACTGTTGAGTAGTATTTTAGTTATGTATGGAGGATGAGACTGTCTTTATACTTCTATATCTATACTAATATTATAAAGAGGAAAGATCTTTTTGTTTGTTTGTTTGTTTGTACTGAATAGGCTCCGAAACTACTGGACCGATTTAAAAAATTCTTTCACTAATAGAAAGTTACATTATCACTGAGTAACATACTATACTTTTTATCCCGAAAAAATGCACAGTTTCTGTGGGACACGCGGACGAAGTCGCGGGCGAAGTGCTAGTTATATATAAACTTACCTAATTATCGTATTTCCAGCATACCTATCAGCCTTTTTATGTCTTAAATGCAATACCTATAGTAAGTTTACCTAACTGCCTTCATAATTTCTTAATCTAATGAAAATCGGGACTTTTGCATTAATTATCTCGAATGCACGAAAAAGTTCCAATGTATACTCTACTACGTATAGTATTATATTATCTGTGACTACATAAAATGTTTGCTCGCCTTTAAAGGTGCCTCCCACAGTAAAGGCGGGTCTCCTGCGACGTGTTTTCGTGTTCAAATGAACGTCGAACATGTTTTCCGTCACGTGGTCGAGTGATTTTGCTAAGCAAAACGCGTAGGCCACGCCCCTTTTTGTTCATTAAACATGTTCGATGTTCAATGAACACGCGTAGGAGCGCCTTAATTCTTTTTACCGGGACAACTTTGCTTAGATTCTCACATGAATAATACCTACTGATTACATATTTTATAATCAGCGCAATAGTAGGTATACCTACCACTAAGATATAATAAAAACTACACGAATATTATGACCTCAATAAAACAGGATATACATATAAAAGCAAACCGATAACCTATCACTATTTTGTTTTTGTCTAAACAATGATGATGATGCTAACCGGTTGCGTACCTAACCTACCTAGTTTCTCTACTTCAAATTCAAAACGCGAATTTTGAAAAACACGCTTCTTATCTACTTGGTCTCCTAGTACCTACATTTTTGAAAATTGAAGCGTACCGCGGGTACCGCAATGGGGCGTTGCAAATCGAATGTGCTGTCACATGCCGTATTTTTAGGGTTCCGTATCAAAATGGTAAAAAAGGAACCCTTATGGTGCGACTTCGTCTATCTGTCTGTCTGTCTGTCTGTCTGTCACACCTGCTTATTTCAGCAACTACTTATGCTATCGACTTGAAATTTGGAACAGTTATAAAAAATGCTTGTTCATCTTTATTGCAAATGCAAAAAAGTCCAAAAATATTTTTATTTTCATTGCAAAAGGGGCCGGAGTGGGGGTCCAAAATTTTAAAATGGGGTTACTAGGTCAAGTGACATATTATATGAAAGGGCTTGATTTGCACATTTAAAAATATATTTTCATTTTATTTTATGTCTCACAGTTTTCGACATATGATGAAAAATGGCTGAAAAAATACCATTCCCCCCCTTATCTCCGAAGTTTGCGGAGCGAAAAATCAGAAATAATTAGAGTTGATAGGAATTCACCCAAATATTGCACCAAAAATAAAACGTTGTTTCTAACTATTACAGTTTTTTTTTAAATCATCTAAATTCCTTGACAAACAAACTTAGTTATGCGGTCCGGTTTTTTTCACTCTGTACGTCTAAAACTGATACGGAACCCTCGGTGCGCGAGTACGACTCGCACTTGGCCGGTTTTTTTTTTACTGTAGATCTTTGTTTTGAGATAAGTAATTATAATGTAGCCAATCAAATCTATCATGATTTGAACATGTTCTCTAAAACAGTACAGACCTAACCAGAGTTTTTTGCCTTTTGGTAATAACTTTTTCAAGCCACTTTTATTTTACACATATTTTCAATAAAATCCTTCCCATAGTCGTCTTTGGCCCTGTATTTGCTTCAAAAGTTCAAACCGTGTCTCGTATCGCACGGATAGCTTAGTGACTCATGAAGATAGTGGCGTTGATCGAATCCAGGACCACTGTTGCCAATTCTGCGAGTTTTCCGCTAGACATTTAAGACTTTTGCATACATTACTAGCGCAAAAGTCGCAAAATTTTTAACAGTGGTTTCGTCCAGAGTCTCTGGAAGACCACAGTTACCAATTTTGCGACTTTGTCGCCAATTTTAGCGCAGTAGTCATAAATGTCTAGCGGAAAAATCGCAAAATTGGCAACAGTGTTCAGGACCCAACGATCTGCAATTGCTCTTGCGACCAATAAAGCAAAAAACGTTACTACCTACTTAGTAACTAAAACGAATTCTATTGGCGAAGATCTTCGCCAATTCCGAGTGCTGTGTCATAGGCTTATAGCACCCACGCTGTTCCAAACAACACACCCTCAACAGTAGAGGTGCGTACGAACGATCCAACTGGCCCCCGATCAGAGCCGATCCAAGCGAGTCCTGAGTCCTGACAGATTGCCACGTTAATATTAGTCTAATTTACCAATTCACATGCCAATCTGTTGAGACTCGCCTGGATTCGTCCTATAGATCGGGTGTCAATTTGGGTCGTTCGTACGCACCTTACACCGTAACGTAACGTCACGTAACACATTCCTATGGACATTAGAAACATTGTCAGTTCACAGTATCTGCGTTGAGCAGTTGAGCTAGTTTTAGACAGCCAAATGGCGCGGTGAAGGAAAATATCGTGAGGCATGTCCTAGAACCAAAAATTCGAAGATATGTGACGTCCACCAACCCGCACTGGGCCCGCGTAGTGGACTACGGCCCATTCCCTCTCACAAGAGAGGAGGCCTGTGTCCCAGCAGTGGGAACATTATAGGCCGATTATGCTATGCTTATGTATGCATGTTTATGCTAAATGGCGCAGTAAAGAATATCGAACTGTCAAAACTAGAGTTATTGCGTTTGTGAGGTGCTCAGATGGCAGTAGGTAGGCCAAATCTTATTATGATCATTACTTTTAAAGAAAATTTGGTTTAGACTTGATCAAAAACTTGACTGATTATCTAGCTAATTTTAGAACACACTCCCTACTGATATATTGTACTTCAGAAACCGTAGTAAAAAACGTGACTCCCGGAACACTAATTCAATTGTCTATGAGCAGCGCGGGACGTGCCTTATCGACTCGTATCGATACGTGTCGATGTTCACGGGCTCACAGCACAACACTGGTTTGATTGGAACCTTATTAGCAGTGATTAATGTTGTTGTTAGTAAGTAATTCTAATTAAGTATCCTACCTACGTATTTCTTTAAATTTTTGGCCAATGCCTCTTTCATAGTAAAAAGTGCTAATTGTTAATTTCAGCTGTCAGAAACACGCTGCTACTTGTCCACTTGACAAGATCTTTAAATCGCCTTCGCGTTGATACAGGATGTTCCATGGCCAAGGAGACCGTAACATGTGGTCTGCAATCTACAATAATATACATGCATTGTGTTGATTTATAGCAATTTTCAATAACCTATCCATAGGCTATTTCCCAAAAAGAGCATTTCACCAAGAATTCCCTTCGACGCGACGCTATGTTGGCTTAGGGGAGACCAGGTATAAAAGTAACACGGGATGAACATAACAAATGAGTTTCTGAACGAATTATGTTGGCTGCGCTGATGGCTGTATCACTGATTTGCGCCATTTGGAACCTCATCTCAGCTGCTCTCACGGTGGCGGCGAGCCGGTGCGTAGCGAGTCGGTGCCGCAAAAATACCTCCAAAGTAACTTTTGACCGTTTTTAGGGTTCCCTACACAAAGGGTAACGGGACCCTATTACTAAGACTCCGCTGTCAGTCCGTCCGTCTGTCACCAGGCTGTACCCTCATGAACCGTGATAGTTAGACAGTTAAAATTTACACAGATGATGTATTTCTGTTGCCGTCACTACTCTCGTGGTAATTTCATTACGACGACGCGACGATTACCTACGACAATAATTATATGATTTTCTTTGTTTACAAAAATGCCAAAATTGCTTTTCCTACGATTACCTATTTATCAATCGACTAATAGCGATGGAAAATCGTTAAAAATGCTTTAGTTTCCAGTGGCACAGTGAATATAAACCGTTAAAGCTACTGGAGTGTGTATATCTGACGTTTTGCCGCGCTGTTAAACGTCAGAGTATCGACACGGTGGACTATTGTTATCCCCCCGGTCCGGGCAGGGGTGCCACGTTAGGGTTTGGTGTCGGAAAAAAATCTGAAACGGTAGGTACCTACCTAGTTATTTTTTAATTAGATTAAGGGCCAATTTCACCAACGTCAGATAACATTTATCCAAGGAATAAAGTTGAGATTTGACAGATTTTCTATTCCTTGATTTCCTTTCCTTTCTTTCCTTGATTCTTTATTCCTTGGATAAATGTTATCTGACGTTGGTGAAATCAGCCCTAAATTGAATTATGTAAGTATGTTATCATAAAGAAAGGTAGCGTCAGTAACTTCGGCTGCTCTGTCGGCCATTTGTTGCTAAATTGATGGAAGAAAAATTGAGGGAAGTTCCATCGAAAACCGTGCGAAAACCGTAAATCGAGAATATTGCAGAGAAAGAATTTATTTTATTTACTTTTCGGAAGACACATGCCTAAATATATATAAATACTGTAGGTATAGTAGACACTGCGGACAGTGGAACTTTTCGATGGACAAATAAATAAATACTGTACTATAGTAGACACTGCGGACAGTAGAAGCTATAATCTTATAGTTAATCATCTCCGGATCGGTAGATCCGGGTAGATGCGAGTCTGTGCCTTATAACGGTCTGCTGGAGGTATCCAGCAGACCGTTATAAGGCACAGACTCGCACTCTCCTTAATTCTCACTATCTCATAATCACACTATTATCGGGGTGTCACAGTGGGGTTTAAACTTCTCGCACATCCGCCATCCCGATAGCGCGCCAACCCTACGGGATGCTTCACTCGCCGGATGGTCCCGGCTGTTTACGCCCCGAGCGTCCTACCCCCTCCCATCTCTGGTCCCCTGGTAGTTTTTATGTTCTTTTATTACGTCACGTTCTCGTTTGCTCCCGCTTACCAGTTTCCCCGTCTTTGTTAATTGTGGCTGTCTTCGTCTTTAGTGTTTTTCCTTCTTAGTTATAGTGGGGGCTTTCTTTTTATTTTTGGGAAATTTTTAGCCTTAGCCTTATATTATAGCCTTTTTGTTAGACCAGGTCGGATAAATTAAAATGACTTTTCCTAATTTTACCTAGGTTGTTTTTGTCGGTCCGGGCCGGGCCCGTTTCCAATACCTACATTGGTGCAGTAGGATATGGAGTTGGACACGTTCGATTTTATTCTTGTCTAGTACCTAGGTAAAAGATCAATTTTAAATTGCGAGCAGTAAATAGGTACCTACCTAGGTATGTCAGCGTTAGCTCGCATCGATGATAATGATTTCCGAACTTCATAAATAACAGTCCAGAGGCTCTAGACAAGTTGCTTTACTGTAGCGTTTACGCCAAACGCTACGGACAAAATGTATGGAATTGACATTTTTGTGAGTCACGTGACTTTTCCGCAGGTAATGTCATTGCCATACATTTTGGACGTAGCGTTTGGCGTGAACGCTAACAGAAAGGAACTTGTCTAGGGCCTCAGGATTACCTAGGTAGGTATTAAAATGTGCGACATGGAGGCAGAAGGGATTATTAATTAACATGTAGGTAGTAATTATTGGTTATTGCTGTGCCCAAAACAATCCCGCTCTATTGTAACGGAGTAAGTAACCCTGTCTACTACGTTGAAAGGTGAAACTGCTAAACCAATTTTGATGAAATTTGGTGTGGAGATAGCTCAGGAGATAGCTTGAACCCTGGGGAGGGGATGGTAACAGTTAGTACCTAGGTGCTTATACCTACTTACATTAAAATTAAATGAAGTGGACAAAGTTCTTTTATGTTATTCTACAATATTTTTTTCTTTACTAAGCTTGAACGTGTCCAAGTTCCCATAAAAATTCAAAGCACGAAACACAGAAAGACTGGGACACCATAAACGTAACCGCAATATATCCCACAGCCCACAATACCTACGTCGAGTCCGTCGGTTATATTTTTACGGCTGCGAACTTGCCTGGGGCATGCGGTCGCCACGATGCGGGAGCTGGGTGTTATGTGAATATTGCATACACACCCGGCTCTAGCCGCTATTATCCTGTACAAGTGTTGGTAAACGCCTGCCATTGTATGAAAGCCTGGTACCTGTGCGTATTATTATTAATGGAAATCCCATAGAAATCTTCTATGATCTGAGGGAAAGCCATTCTGAAACTCTAAATTTTCTTATGTGTATGTGCGCCTGGTCCTGGTATCGTCGTAGATGCTTATCAGAGGTGACCTAGGTGTTTAATTAGTATTATGTCCGTAATTCAGTATGAAATTAGGAATTCATCTCAGCTGTTCGAAAAGAGTTTTTTGAAAAGTTTTTGCAAAGACATAGTTTTTGTTTCAGTATAGGTACCTAGTACCTACCTACTAGCCTTATTAATTTGTAACGTAGTAGGTACCTACTTACAGCAAAATCAAATCTTTTATTGAATCACTATTTTTGATAAAAGTAATCTCAATAGACCGCACCGACCGCACGGTTGTCGCGGTGGCTGAGAGATTGGCTGCTGCGCAACGTGTCGCGGGTTCGATTCCCGCATTGCACATAGGTCTGGCTGTTTGTGTATGTGAAATTTGTGTTTGTAAACGCACCCACGATACAGGAGAAATCCTAGTGTGGGGCAACGTTTTTCTAAAAAATAAAAAAAAAATAAAAAATAAAAAAAAAATGCCTCGAAAGTAAAGCACTTTGTGTTTTATGACAGCATCGAGAGCTCTCAAAAATATTGTTTATGATTTTACTAATTTAAAATTTTACCTACCTACTTTGATATCTTTTCGCACTTCCCAAAACGCAATTTCAAGATTCAATTTGTTATTCTTCGCTACTGTACTTCGCTTCGGCCGAAACCCAAAAAAGATTTATAATTTAACCGTATCCAGGATTCCAGGCATCAAGTTCTCAAGTCGGGTCGCACTCATTCAACCCTCCGCCGCTAATCCGGGTCACAGTGACACTTGACAGGTAAAAATCGTCTCTCAACAATGGACGGGACCCGATACTTTATGAGGGTTACTTATGAGTGCTTTCTGCCCGATTTCGGTGCACCCTGAGATTCTGAATGTGAATTCACTTTTGATTTTTTTATAAATGGCAGGCTGAGGACGTTTGTGGCGCTTTCGGCGCTGAGATTCCTTAAGTCCTTAAGTAGTCGTAAAAGCCTGGTACATTAAGATGTCATTACTAGAACAGTACGAAACATGAATCATGAGGATTTCAGTAAAAAAAAAGTGATTAAATTCCTCTTTAGATTTATCATTGTATTGTCTACAATCTCACATTTTCACAAAACTTTTTCGCTACATAGGTATTTCAAGTTCGTTCAGTACGATTTCATCTCAACTTCTCGAGACGCTTGCACGAACAATTTGACAGAAGCGTACGAGTTTAATATTTCAGATCGGACATACGTTCCAGGCATGTGAGCAGTGTCGGGCACAATAGCGACAAGCGGACGTGTTGGGAAGCAGTCGGGAGATGTGTGGTCCCAGTTACGGATACAGCCACCCCATCACTTATCTTGGGGGTCATAAAATGCGGCGGCGCGGCGAGGGCGGACCGATAATAGGGATTTGTAGTAACGTTTACCCCTCATTGGGTCCAGCGGTGTTGCAAATATTTAAGTCACGGGTCAGTTCTTAGCGAGTTAATTGGGGTTTGCCAGCAATTCTGTACTTTTTTTTGCGCGTTTTATCTTATAAAAATAGCAATAAGTTAAACCTGACTATTAGATACACACCATTGTATTGTTTTTGTGAAAACCGTGGGTGTAGGTGAATCTAACTCATTAGGTGTTCACTAACAACATCACTTATCGATCACCAATCACTCTAACAGTCGTGCTTATTAGAATTACTACTAGTAACCCAACCAAGCGTAGCTCTCTACTCATGTCAATACGTTCGTTGTCCTCAGTTGCCCGTTCACTGGACATTTTCGGCACATATGCAAAACGGCGGCAGGCGAGGGGTTGGGACGTCCGCCGCAAATAGTGGTGTCCTGATTTTAATGGGGCGTTAGTGATGCTATTTTGAGCGTCCCGGTCCCGTAGTATAAGGATTTATACCTACTACGGGAATTAGCTGCGGAGTCGGGATTTTTCGTCAATTTATGTTTGGGGGTTTGTTCTGTATTTTAATGAAATGTGCACGACATTCATGATGACAGTCATTTTTTTTTTTTTTTTTTTTGGGGATGGGAAATCATCAAATGACCCCTCCCGCTCTGGGCGGAGCGGAAGGGAGTGTCAGACTCTTACTGACTAAAACCCACCCATGTTCCTTCCTTAGCCCTTTTGTCCGGGTCAGCGGTATCCCTTCCGGACAATCCCGCTTTCCCGGCAGGCTTGGGCCCTAGAGGGCCCCCTCTCTGATGCTGACATCTCTTTGAGGCGCGCGTGGAACACGTACGCGCCGTTCGGCACGGGCCTGGTCCTGATCGGACGGTGAGCTACCCATTACTCACCGCCCGCAGGCCCGCGCCTACGGTGGCCGGGAGTCGTCACGCGGCTCCCGACGCCCGGAGCGTCTACCGCGGCGGCTTGGACGGGAGAATCTCTCCCTCTCCCGTCCCGCCGCCTCCTTCACTAGCATGACTGCTTCGCAGAAGGAGGCGACTGCCTCCCACTCCCCCTCGCCCCGGACCATGGCTTGAACCAGGGCCGGGCGCGAGAGGTCGCCGCCGCTGCCGATCGCCTCTACGAGGACACGGCGGTGCTCCGCCCATGCAGGGCAGGCCCCCACCGTGTGCTCCACCGTGTCCTCAGGGCGATCAACGCAGTGATGACACCCGGGCGTTTCCTCCCGCCCGATGATGTGCAGGTACCTCCCGAAACTTCCGTGTCCGGTGAGGACCTGCGTCAGGCGGTAGGTGAGGACGCCGTGACGTCTCCCTAGCCACTCCTCAAAGAGGGGTCTTACCGCTGCTATTGCGGCGTGCCCTGCGCTGGGTTGCGAAAGTCGTTCCTTCCATGCCACCATGAGATCGCGCCGGAGGTCCGTCCGCTCCGCCGCAATTTGCCGCGGAAGCGGGGTTTCCCCCCGACGTAGTGCCTCCGCGCGCCACTCATACAGGCGCGCGAGGACTATCGCCTCCAGATCCCACGGTGGCAGTCCGGCAAGGAGGCTCGCCGCCTCGCCCGAGATCGTGCGGTAGCCCCGGATCAGCCTTACGGCTACCACCTTTTGGGGCGCGTTCAGATAGTGGGCGGCTCTCCGCCGCAGTGAACGCGCCCACACCGGGGCCCCATATGTGGCCATGGACCGCACGACCCCAGCGTAAAGCCTCCGGCAGGAGGCGTTTGGACCCCCCAGGTTAGGTAGGAGCCGCTTGAGGGCGGCCCCAGTCCGTTCCAGTTTGGGGGCCAAACGTCGGAAGTGCTCCACGAAGTTCTACCGGCTATCGAGCACGAGTCCCAGATACTTCATCGTGGACTCGACGCCGATGTGAACCCCTCCTACCGTTAGTTGGGATCCCGATGGTGGCCTGTTCCGAGGCCCATGAAAGGACATGGCCTCGGACTTATGCAGTGCCACCTCGAGACCCAACTGCCGGATCCTCTCCACGACTATCGCAACCCCGCGTGTCATCGCGTCGGCCGCCGCCTGATGCGACCTCCCCTGCGCCAGGACTAGCGTGTCGTCAGCGTAGCACACCACGCTGACGCCATCAGGGAGGTCGGCATGATGACAGTCATGAAGTCATGAGTGACTTTGCTACACATCTTGGGTTAGTTTTCCGTTCGGCATAAGATTTTTTGTAATCGGCCAGGTTCTAGTCTTGGATTCAGATAAACCTTTAGAATAACTAACTTCGTAACGATTTAAGACAACTTTTAGCTATTTCAAATTTTGCCTTCTCTACCTACTACGCAGAATATCGAAATTATATGTTTGACATTGCAATTCTCCATCTCTATGCAAACTAAACGCGAAATACCTACCAATCCCCTTGGATAGAATCGTCACAAAGTCATTTGAGTGGTGGCTGTAAACCATTCAGTACCTATTGGTATTAGAACGACGGCGATGACCAAAAAGCGAGCATAACATGATAACATAGTGTGGTGGCCTTAGGATGACAAAGGTCCTAGAAAAATTACGTCATAATTAAACAATATAAGACAGACAATTATTATAGCCAGAGCTTCAAGTATTGAAAAAGCAGGTTTAAAGAAAAAAATGCATGTTTTTACTTAGAACATTCAAATTCAAACGGCCTGAGTGTTCAAATTGTCATAGTTTGTCTAAACTTTTTATTTACTAATTGGACAACTCAAATTATTATTTTCTCTCGTCTCTTTCTTGATTTATCTGCAAATAAGAGAAGCAATATTTATGGTCAGTTGACGTAGTATAAAAGATACCTATTAAAAATCCGGGTCAAGTTATTTTGCTTTCTTTTTTAACCAAGTCGTAAAAGGTTGCATCACTCCAATAACCACCAGAATTCAACATCACTGGTCAAAATTAAACAGAATTTTATGAAACAGTCCAACAATACGTAATTATCTTGGTCGCCCGACTTTGTCTGCAAACTAGGTAGATGAAAGTGACCCAGGGCAAACAAACCGGGCTCGGTAGGCGACATTCAAGAGCTGCGGGTCGGAAGCAGTTAAGAGGTCTTTTAGACCCTCACTTTGAAAACATACGAGTGCACAACGGTTGAGACGTCCCTGACTTGTTATGTTCAGTCGGAGCAACAGCACTGTATTGAACAGTGACTTTCGCAATGATTAAAGTGGATGAGTGAGAGTGGCCGAGGGTTAAACTTATGCTTTCCTCTACTAGAGATCGATTTTTAACATAAGCTTAGAGAAGTAATCTCAAAAATCGATCTCTAATAAGGAAAAGAGCTGATCGGTTACTGAAAATGGTCATTAGTGGGATGCAAATGGAGGAGGTACTTAATATCTAGCTGTGGATTGATATAGGCTGATGGCTGATGATAATGTTGAGCTTAGTGTTAATTAGTTTGATATCAACAATAATTTTGGGTCATATTTTCCCAGCGCAATATCGTCGCCCGCAGCCGCGCCTCTTGTCTAGGTGCAGGGGATAGTGGTGATCTAATAAAATATGCCTGTAGATGTACAGTAGCACGTCATTTTTTGAAAACACCACAAGAAAATGACAAAATTTAACATGCGCTAACGCCCAAAGTATTTCAATCGTATGTGTCCTAGTTATTTATGTATTGTTGACATTTTGCATTATACAGAGGGATAGGATCAGTGCCGGTCCTATCAAAATTTTTAGGCGGTGCGAGATCTAAAAGTGTCGCCCCTCAAAATAAAAAAGTTTATTGTTAAAGCAGTTGCTTTATTTCCCATGAGTCGCGCGACTTGCGCGCTCGACCGATCATCGCCGTCGCGATGGTGATGATCGGTCGAGCTCCGTTTGTCTCAAGTTTCGGTTGATTTCGGCGCCCCCCCCCCTTGATGGCGCCCGGTGCGGTCGCACCGCTCGCACCGCCCTAGGACCGGCCCTGGATAGTGTAGTGCGTGTATCCCGTATAACACCAAACTTCTAATGATCGAGTAGACGGCAATCGGTGAGACTTTTATTTAATTTCGGGACCCTCCCTTGCATTGGCTAATGTCAACAAAAATGTTTGTAGATCCATTGCTTTAATAGGCCATGTGGTATGAGAAAATAAGTCACCAGCACCACTCTCTAATGGCTGATTTCTATAATGTATCTATTAGTTTTGCTTATTATAGATAGAAATTCTGAAATGACTTCCGTATAACTTATGTCAAAATTCGACCTCTAGTAGAGAAACAAGCCGATGGATAGGTTATTGAAACCATAATAGGGTGACTAAAGTACCTCTAGAAGGCAGTAATTTAAGCAGCAGAGTTCATTCTGCGTCCAGATCATTCCTATACATTTTTCGCCCTTATTATAGGTACCTAATGAAAATTAACCCCAAAAAAGCTAGGCATTTCCCGCATCTGTAAAGGACACGTCACGCTCGATAGCCCGGCTCTACGCCAACATAGCCCAGCTTTACGCCAACATAGCCCGACTTCGTAATTACTATTCGTTTGCCGGCGGGCTATTTACTGAAGGCGCTCGTTCGCCGCCCCACGGTGCAGGCCCGGCTTGGATCGTCGGTCTGTCTGTATCTGTATATAATATGTAGGTAGACGTATAGTGTTTCGGCGTCGGTAACACGTCGTTGGCTCGTGGATCAAGTGTCGGCGGGATTCTTAGGGTTGGTGATGCTTATAAGTCGGGAAATTTTATTTCATTTAATATTTTCAAGTGTTCTTTTTTGGTACCTAAGTATAACAGATTCCATCGATCCGGTACGAGCGAGAGGTTTATTGGAGATGGACATGAGCTTTTAGAAGTTTAATACCTTTGCGTTTATGTATGCATACTTGAGTAGGAACAGAATATAGGTAGATTTTTTGGAAAAACATGGAGCTTGGTCACGTTTTGGTTAGTTTTATTGGAAAGAATTACATTCTAACCAGTTTCATCAGTATGAGATACTATTAAACGAAAATATCATATAAATCCTCCAACATTCACATTTTTTTAATAAAAAAAATACCAAACCGAATGCTTGCCCATGCCAACCCTAAACCATATCTGGAATCTAGCGGGTCGGAGCACCGGCGACCGTCGCGACTAACGATCGTAGATCAATTGCTCCTCGCATCTGATGCGGTGCGACCACGCCACCAAGTCTGATCGCTTCTTAATCACCGACTGACGGGTTTTAGCGTTCAGCGCTGGCTAAAAATGGATGGAGGAGTCAGGGGGTAGAAATTATAACGTTTTTAATTAAAATTTTAAAGGATTTTGGGTTAGAATCTCTGAAGAAGTATGACATGAAGTGTAGACTCGTCTCTGTTTATCCTGTAGATTTATATAGCCTTATATCTTATTATCTGAACAGTAAACTGGCCGTCAAAGCTCATTTAAGTTTGTTACGGAAAATAAATACAACCAACCATATAGCTACGTTGACGCATTTTGTCTAAAGATCGATTTGAACTCTAGTCACCACGGTTAAGATGATTAGGGCCTTCTGAAAGGTCTTTGTATGCAGTTGCATGTGGAAACTTGAAAAAAAAACAAACGAATAGGTACTTATGTAATAATTTAGGAAAATCGTACCATTAGACAGATTTGCCATCACGTTATCCTCCATGTGACAAGCCTTAAAGTTTAAGGACATTAGCGATAGCAACGCAAAGCTTGAGCTTGACTGCCCTTGTCGTTCAGAATACTCACCCTAGATTGCTCATTGGAGTGTACCCTTACCCTTCGTGAGCTTGCAAGCTCCGTTGCGTGCAAGCCTAAAACCAAAGCAACTAGTATACCTATCTACCGCTATAGCTGCTCTGTTGGCTTTACGCACCCCTCTAAATGCCCCACCGGCTCGCAGTCGAGGCCGAGATGGACAGCTTGCTTTGGAAACACTTTGTGTTCTGCCCAAGCTAAGGAATTCTAGGTATTCCATGCACTGTCTGGCACAATTACTTTGTAACACAACATGTGTGTCAAGTGGTAGCATCCCCGACTTACTAGCAGTAAATCGTGGGTTCAAATTCAAACCCAGACAGGCGCACACAGAGAACAAAGTAACTGCTTCGTCTGTATTTTGTTTGATCTGCCGTAAGCTTAGAGAATACAATCCCGGGATCCCGAATCTCGGGATCCCGGGATCCCGACCGTTTTCTGGCCCCGAAAATCCCGGGACTGCACTTGGCTAATCTCGGGATTTTCGGGATTGCTACATACAAGTTTAGTTTATATGCCGTAGTCCGTTGCGCCTTGACGATAACCTTGCCTAGGTTATTTAATAGCATTTAATACATAACGACAAAAAACACTTTTAGATACGCCGTCAATGCCGTCATACGATACGTACTATTCACTACACAGGTACAGTCTTAATATGTTTGTTGTAAACTTAGAAGGGACTTCCCCACTCTGAGTACTTCAATACAATACTCTTAAGGTAATTCCCCAATGAATGAACTAACGGGGGAATCACCCGATCATCTCTTATTATCATAATATTTTTGCGGGTATTTCCCGTCGGGGTTTCTCTGTACGAAAGTATTAAATATGCTACTTTTAAGGTGATTCCCCAAGTCCCCAACGAACCAACAGGGAAATCACCCGATCATCTCATATCATAGTATTGTTGCGGGTATTTTCCCGTCGGGGATTCCCTGTATGAAAGTATAAATATGCTAATCAGATTTTATTTTTTTCATTTATTATTCTGTCAGTGACGGGTTACGAAGGTTTCGTCATTTAAATTTAAAGTAAATTACCTGAAATTAAGTATTTCAAATGGCGGCAGACTTTGTTAAACATAAAAAAGACAGTGATGCGACGTCAGTGTGGAGTTATTTTTTAGTCGCGAAGGATGGGAATAGTGCTAAATGTAAGCGGTGCCCAGCCATTCTCAAGACTTTGGGTGGATCGACTAAGGGATTACATACACATTTGTTATCAAAACATAACATCAAGGTTATATCAGCTTCAACAAGTCAAGATTCTGAAAATATGAACACAGCTCCGCCGCCAACCAAGCGAAAGTTAGATGATTATTTTACTAAAAGTGCCGACGATAGCCTGGATGATGTTTTGGCAAGAATGGTTGCATTAGATGGATTTCCATTCAGTGTATTCATAGCTTCAGATGATTTGAGAAAATTGCTCTTAGCAAAATACCCGGATTTACCAAAGTCAGCCGTCACTGTTCGAAAACGTGTTATGAATTACAGTGAAAAAATCAAAAAGCAAGTAATTGCAGAATTGAAACAATTGAAAAGTGCAGGTGAAAGATTTAGTCTTTCTTTCGACGAGTGGACTTCAACTTCCAATAAACGATACATGGCTGTCAACGTTCATTCATATAAAAAATTTTGGAACTTAGGACTTGTTCCTATTTACGGAAGTATGACAGCTGAAAATTGTCTTCGTATATTGAAAGAGCGTCTCAATGAATTTGATATTTCCCTGGAAACTGACATCGTGGCTATTGTAACCGATGGACCGAATGTTATGATAAAGGTGGGGCGGCTTGTTTGCACCGAACATCAACTGTGTCTCGCACATGGTATCAATTTGGCGGTCTGTGATGTGCTTTATGAAAAACATAATTATTTGCAACATAGCCCTACCTCAGATGATACTCTGAATGAACCAGCTGTTACTGTTGATTATATGGACGACAGCGATGATGAACACGATTTAGAAGACTTAGACTGTCCAGAATCAGGTTTAATCGTAATGTCACAAAATGATCTTGCGCCAGAACACGTACCAGAGTTAACACAATATGAAAATATTAATGAGCTGATAAAGAAAATCCGCAAAGTTGTAGTGTATTTCAAAAGATCACCATTAAAAAATGAAACAGTACTTCAAAAATATGTGAAAATTGAACATGGAAAAGAGCTGTCACTTCTTTTGGACTGTAAAACCAGATGGAATAGTCTTTTAACAATGCTGGAGCGATTTTATCTTTTAAAAGCATGCATTCAAAAAGCTCTTATAGATCTCAATCATCCAATTCGTTTAGAAGATGTTGATTTTGAATTGGTAAATAAAATTGTTGATGTGCTGACCCCAATTAAATTGACAGTAGAAGCAATCTGTAGGCGAGATGCTAATTTATGCACAGCTGATGCCGCTTTGAAATTTCTTATAAAACAACTGTCTAGCAAAAACTCAGCACTTGCCAAAAAAATGAAAACATCCTTAGTGGAACGTATAAAGCAACGACGAAGTGATAATTTAACTTATTGAATTATTTACAAAATCCACGAATGAATGATGAAAATCAGTTGTTATCGGATTTGGAATGGCATGACTTATTTCCAGTTCCGACACAGGCTATAGTGAGGAAGCAAATAAAGAGTATTGTTAAAAGACTTAATAGTCGAGATGACACAGAAGAAGAAGAAAGGTCAGGATCACAAATAGATGATGAGCTAAGGCCAGAAACCTCCCAACCCCAATTGACATTAAAGGAAAAGTTACAGCTGGAAATTAACAAGAGTATGAAATCCCCAGATCCTGATGTACAAGTACAAAATGAATTGGGGTTGGCAAATAGTATTCGACGTGAAATGAGTCTGTTCGAAAATGGAGGAGTTCGTGGATATCACTTAGAAACAGCATACAAGTATCTATTGTCTATTCCTCCAACCAGCGTTGAACCTGAGCGAGCGTTTTCAGCTGCCGCTTATGTTGGCAATAAACTACGAAGCAGGCTTGGAAGTCAAACATTGGATGCTTTGATATTTCTGCGATTATATTTTCGAAATACTAAATAGTATATTTATGTTGTCTTTTTAATTTCTTGCAAAAGTATAATTTTTTTGTTTTGTCTTTTTTATTTTCTTATTATTATTGTGATTTGTGTTGACTGTTGTGCAAAGACATTATAAAGTTTTTTAATTACTCAAGTTTTTTTTTAATTTGAGCCCAATTAGAAACCACATAGTCTAATCCCGGGATAGGCCCGGGATCCCGGGATTACGCTTCAAAAATCCCGTAATCCCGGGATTGAAAAACATGCTCGGGATTGTATTCTCTACGTAAGCTTCACCATAGCTCAATAATTGTATTGTCAATTTAATGTCACTGTGGCATACGACGCGGCTTATCTGACCTGTAAACTGTAAAAGTCACCTTTTTATTATACACGGGTAGGAGAGGGTTAACCTTTTGTTTTTCGGGCGCATTCAAATATTGTCAACAGAGTTAGGTAAAAATTCAACTCAATATATAAAATTCAACAAAGTCATTCTACCATATAATGACGTCAGCGTCACATTCGGTTACCGGTTGAACAGGAGCGGGCCGGATATTCCCCCGCTGTCTGGTTCACTCCATCCGGCCGCCATTGCGCCACCCCTGTGAGTACCTACCAGGAGAGCATTAGGGAGGAGGAAGCCTGTTTTAAATTGTTGGGAATTATATTTAATGTTATAAGAAGTTTGGCATAGTTTTCCTTGTTTTCTTAGTGCTTCTCCCTTGATAATAATTTATGTTGAATTAGGTACCTACTTACTTATGCTCTTACTAACTAATACACTTACTAACAACAACACTTACTAACCTATTATGTTTAGTACTTATGTAACGTAGGTAGGTAAGTAGAGAGCGGCGGCGGAGAGGGGATATGATGGCATAAGAGAGCATCACGCCGTTCGCCGTCACGGCATACGAGTCGTTACACTTACCCCCAAGGTGCGCAAATAGATGTTTCACATAAAAAAACGTTTCACGCGTTCGCAATTCAAATAATACCTAAGTATTTGACAAGATTTTATTTTATTCCTCCGTTGCCAGCCATTTAATGTTCTCAATGCGCAAATAAATGTTGATCAACAAATCATAACTGCAAATACTGCACACATCTATTTTTCAGTCATAAGTTTCAAGAAAAGTTTGCGGTACGGCGCGCGGTATCGATAAATACACAAATAATAGACAGAAGATTTAGTCCGACCATGCGCGAAAAAGCGGAGAACCAAGTACATATTGTGAATTTGTGACGTAAATTGCGAGAGAAAGAAAGAAAAAGAAAATCAATTTATTTTGCTCTCGCTTACGGGTTATAAAGACAAATGAGTTAAAAAAACAATAATTGAGAGGACTCATCAATAATGGTCAAGAATTTAGCTAAAAAAATACAGAATAATTCACATTTTTCCAGAACCTCCTGCGCAGTAACTGACTCGTGCTTGCTAACAGTAGGTGGCAGTAGCGAAGGCTCCATACAACTCGATTCCTACCGGCTTCCCTTACCGGCTTTACTATTGCCAAATAATATTACAGTTCAAAATAGAAAATTAGAATAAAACGGTTTATACTACAAGACTTTGTAGACAGGAAGCCAGCCACAGCTGTAAAGTTATTGAACTGCATGCGTCAATCTTGTCAAAGATAAGCATTTTTGGCTCTACCTCTTATAAAAATTGACCCTTCGCCACTGCTAGGTAGTCTAAATATTATTTAGGTAGCGTATTCATTATTAGCAGTACCTACCTACTTCGCAGTTCATAGTAGCTTAATGCAGAAATATGTACAATATGGTTCCATAATGATTTCGTGGAAGCAGTCATTACTTTCTGCGATCAAAGTGACTGCGACGACGACGCAACTTGCAAATGTAAATTAGTTTCATATTTTGAAGTCTGCGGAGAATGGAGATAGCATTTTAAACTAGGACTCTGCTGGGCTGGGCTGGGATATAAATAAAGTTCTAAAGTTCAGACTGCGCGGCTGTCCCATTTCACAACCTAGTATGGGACATTTTTTTCGGAACATGGTTTTATTGCATAATCTTGCCTACCTACCTTTACTAGGTTAGCAAGGTTATGCATGCAATAAAACGAAGTCCCGAAAAAATGTCCCATACTGGGACAGCCATGCGCCTTCTGTACTTTCTTTTGATATCAAGAAACTTGGATCGGACTCGAAGTGGTATCGAACGCGCAGGTGTAGTCGCAATGAGGCATTGCTCACACCACCACCTGTTGCTGGGCGCCCGGTACTCGCAGTGAACAAAATTTATTTGTTTCTTGTATTTGAGTAGATTCTTTACGGAGTAGTTTAGTTTATTTAGTTTTAGCTCTTTTTTTGAGTAGATTTCTAGATGCGGTAGGTACCTAACAGAATTTCACAGTGAATTTTTATCTGACTGACTGCTGACTGTAGGCGTACTTGGGGGGTAGCCGGTGGGTCCAAGAAGTTTTTTAATGAAGGACCGTTAAGTCTAAGCGTTTGCATGAAATACAGGACTAATCCCACTTATCCCACAAAGCTATCTCTCTGGCTGCCTACCTAATGTTTGATTAACTATGAAACTTCCGAGTCTATAAACAACTCGTTATAGGTAGGTATTTTATTTATTTAATAAAATATGCTGAGATAGGAGTCCATCGGCGTCGTATAGGTCTATTCTTCTAAACACTAAACGTTAAATATCCCTAACATTTCTATCTGAAGTTGATACAATTTCGACCTAGTTCAGCATGTTATAAACTCGCCGGGTGGCGCGAGGGTTCGACGGCGCGTTTGGCGATATTTCGTACAATTTATTTTTATTTGTCGGGAAAATTGTCTCGGCGCGAATGGCGCGGGCAGCTCTGCTAATTGGCGCGCTCGACGGAGTAGTGATGTGAACACTTCTTAACAACAAGGGATTTTAGTAAGAAAATATTAAATAAAAATAGTAAATTAAAAATTAAAAAAACCCGACTGCCAAAAAACAACTAAAAAGTTCAAAACAAGAGCACTTTTCAAGCAGTCTGATGCAGTTGGTGGCAATTATTTGTGTTAAATCTTAGATTTTATGCCACCAACTGCATCAGACTGCTTGAAAAGTGCTCTTGTTTTGAACTTTTTAGTTGTTTTTTGGCAGTCGGGTTTTTTTAATTTTTAATTTACTATTTTTATTTTTCACTTTTTAGTTTTTAATGTATGTTTTCGTAATCTTCTTTTCGAGCCCTTCATTTTGATACCCCACATGATAGGTTTTGAATGATTGCTTTGTTAAACAACTTTAAATCGTTATATATCCTAAACTATTATTTAAAATGAAAAATGATAAAAGGAACCTAAAGATGATTTTAAAATACCTATTCAATGACACCCCACTTGACATAGTTCATCAACTTTTTTTTTTTTCATTTTGACAATATGGCGTCTGGTTGTCGCTGTGGTGAATTTTGGTTACTGTTATGTCTTTAGTGACACTCGCAAGGTTAAGACGAATCGATTGACGTAAGAATTATCAAAATCGGCCTACGCATTTGGTCTCTAGAACGCCACATAGAAACAAACATACATACATACATACATACATACATACATACATACATACATAGACTGATAAACACATTACCCTCCGTGCGTCGCGCAGTCGAGTAAAAAAGAAACTGATTTTAACGTAGGGTATCAATCTTATCAATGTAGCAAAATTAGTACCCCAACTTTTTGTAGGTTCTTTTGACTTAACAATGGAGTGCATAAAGGTTTATATCTAAGTACCTACAACTTTTTGCATTTTAATCCACACATTATAATTTATTCCAAAGGCCGAAGGAAGTCCAAATTACGTCTCAAAAAAATACGCCTACCTAGGTACTACAAAAAAAATATGTTTAAAAATTTCAAAAACACTCGATATTGCCAAGTCTGCCCACGCGGCACACCACATTAGGTAGGTAGGTATTTCTTTCAAAAACACATAAAATATTCGATGCAGTCTCGATTATCCACAAAAAAATCGTGGTCCCACACTAGAAGTGGCGGCTGGCGCTCGCCGTGTAATTGCCGTGGCCATTAGTCCTGCCGAGGCCACTTCCAGACCGCGCCAGGATAAGGATCTCTGATGATACCGCAGCTGTTTCGTCCCGTTCGCGCTCACGCGCGCTTTATGTTTTTCGCCACAGATTTTCAAAGCGGTTTCTGGTAAACAAATAAAATCTGCACTCAGCAAGTGTTTCTGAAATGGGGGCCGGTCAAAGATATATTTATGTGGGGCCGCTCGTAAAAATGTTTGTTTTCGATATTAAAAAATGCGGATGATACCTATGGCTATTTTCCTCAGTAATAATAATACCTATACCTATGTTGTTGGTTTGATTTCATATAATACACGGCATTATGGCAAAAAACTGCTTAGGAAAGTACCTAGGTAGGTATCTGCCTACTATTTAGGTAGGTAGGTACCTATCTATTTAATAAAGTCCGCCCTTAATTTGATACAGTTGTCATAAAACCGAAAAAACTATTGCAAATTTATGTGAAATGCCATTGCATGTTTCATGAATCATGAATTCATGAGCAACGAATAATTGTTAGAACTAATCAGAGGAAATGTTGCTTCCTACGTGATGATATAAGCTAGTTAAACTTAGGAAATATTATCTAGGTAGGTAGGTAGGTAGGTACCTACTAACAAGCGAAATATTACAGATTATACGGCATATCGTCGCCTTAGAGTGAAGAGTTGAAGACCTCGGGAATGCATTTTTGCTCAAATTTATGTTATTGCGGTTCTTGGAAGATCCCCTCGCAACGCACATCCTGATCTGACCAATTTGATACTCGTAGCGTCATCTATGACAGTAAATAAGAATATCATAAATACTCAGATATGTCAGTTTGTCGTGAATACCTTTCTTATTTGAAAATTGAGTTCTTGAGTTTATCCTGCTGTCAGTACCTACATACCTGTTAAATTTCCATATTAGTTAATAATAAAAAAAAACATAAAAGACGCAGAACTAAAATTTTACAGCACGCAGTTTTTTCTTCCTCCTGAAAAGTTACTTCTTTTACACATACGAGGTCTTCACTCTAAGGCGACGATATTCACATAAACATTCATCACAAACGAGGATGAAACACACTTACCTAGGTATTTATTTAGCAAAGTTGGAATCCGCAAACATAGTGCGGCGCTTCGCAACGGATCCCGTAATTACGGCAGTCCCGGGGCCCGTCGTCCGGCTAATTACAGCGGTCCCGTGCGCCCGGGACGGGCTAATTACGACCGACCTGCGATCGCGGGACTAATTGCCCTCCGCGGGTAATTTATGAAACAAATTACATGATTCACTTTGGGCAGCCCTGTTTTTGTCATTGCGAACATTGTGCATTTTTGAAAAAGTTTTTTTTTATGTGAATCTTTCGCAAGATTGATTATTTTCATCGCTGATTATAACTCGCTGGGGTCAGACCAAGTTAAGTAGGTACCTACAGTGTACACGAATGTAAAGAAAGAGTTTTTTCTTTGCACTGTTTAAAAAATAAAAACTCATCTAACTATTCGCAAGGCAAGGCACCAAAATTGCTTGCAGTGATGGCGGGAATGTTGAAGCGCCATCTATACAACTTATAATACAACTTTTTAAAACAGTCTCGTAACGCCATCTATCGGCGAGTAGCCAAACATTGTGTTTAAATTGTAGTTCATACAGTTGTAGCTATTTATAGATGGCGTTAATTTAAAATAAGTACATAACGTTCCTGAAATAAAATGTTCACAATTTACGTGTTTCTTGTTTCAGAACTCGCTAAATCCAGAACCAGTCTTCAGAAAGGTGGCCGTTGTAGAAAATTTCTTCGATATCATCTATACCGTGCATGTGGAATTAGAAGGAAGGCCCGGAAAACATGCAGGACAAAAGCGAACTTATAGAACTGTGAGCCTATTTTTATGAGTATTATTTTTATAGTTCGCCTATTTTTTTAATAAATTACCCAATACATAAAAATTCACTAAAAGTCTGTAAAATTATATTTTCGTTAGTCTAATGTTTTATGTAAGCGCCATCTAGGGACAAATTGCAGAACTATTGAGGGAGAGGTTTATCTGGGTGTTGCTTGCTCACGAAACTGTTCAGCGTCAAATTTCGCCGTTTTTTGCTATTGCTTATACCCAAGAGATGGCGCTGGGAAGTGATTTTTATAAATTGTGTTTACTAAACATGTAAAATTACTGATTCAAGATATTATTCATTACTTAAAAGATCATTCCTGCATGCTTTATTTTTTATAACTGCTCGTCACTATCATAATTATGTGAATCGTGAATGCATCTTGATTTGAATTATTATGATATTTCTTCAAGTACCTACCTACTTACCAGGTAAGGTCGCTACACACTATTTCCTTATTCATAATTCATTCATTATATTTTACCGTCCATAAGGCTTGATCTAATTGCAGTTTGTCCATTTATGCTACTCTGTCGTGCAAATTGACATCTACATGCGCTCTAGTTTACCTACTTGATCTAGATCTAGCCTTCAAGTGTCACGCAAATTGAGGCGCTCTCTAATTTGGCTGTGTCTCTTAAATAATTCACATGCAATTTGATGCAATACATTCATACAATCTATTGTTATTTAAGACTAGCTTCCGCCCGCGGCTTCGCCCGCGTTTTTGGGATAAAAAGTAGCCATGTGTTATTATTTATTATGGTCCATTTCAATAGAACTTGTAAACTATGTAAACAAACTTTCTATACAATTTCATCAAATTTTGACAGTTGGCCATACTAACATTGTTTACAAAGTTAACAAATTCAATTGAAATGGACCCTAGTAGGATATTAAAAAAAAATCGTATAATATAAGGTGTTCTGTTTTTGCTATCTAGCTGCATCGCTACAGAACCCTAACAGAGACCTATTCTACTAATATTGACACGGGCTGGACTTGATTATTTTTTTTTATTATTTTAAAAGAAACGTTGCCCCACACTAGGATTTCTCCTGTATCGTGGGTGCGTTTACAAACACAAATTTCACATACACAAACAGCCAGACCAGTGTGCAATGCGGGAATCGAACCCGCGACACGTCGCGCAGCGGCGCAGCAGCCAATCTCTCAGCCACTGCGACAACCGTGCGGTCATATCCTATCCTATCCTACTAATATTATAAACGTGAAAGTTTGTGAGGATGTATAGATGTATGGATAGATGGATGGATGTATGGATGTTTGTTACTCTTTCACGCAAAAACTACTGAACGGATTTTGATGAAACTTTACAGTAATATAGCTTATACATCAGAATAACACATAGGCTACTTTTTATCTCAAAAACGCGGGCGAAGCCGCGGGCGGAAGCTAGTCATATATGTATGAATCCGCGATCTCTGCCGTAGGTACGGTGGCGTCATTCTACCCACTGAGCTCTCGTGTCTTGCTCGTATCAGTTGTTTTTTTTAAATCTCTTTAAATACGCCTTTTATGAGCATACATGTCCTGTTTCATACATTTTCAATGTAATAATAACAAGTTAGGTATTATGTAGTTACGAGCCCAGTAGCGCAGTGACTGAGTGGTTTGCTTTCTGTACTAAGTAGGTACCTTCTTGATGAAAATAGTATTTAAAACTGACTATTTAGTATATCTCAATGAAATCTAGCTCTAAATCATGTTATAGGTAATATAAGAATAAAATACCTCTATTAATCTATTTGGCGACCTTATAGATATCTAACATGTAGGTACTCAAAAGTAAACCGAGTTTCAAAAACATTCAAGAAACTTATGTTCATTTGCTAACCCATAAATCCACCCGTAACTTTATCACTCGAACAAAAACATCACAAAAGAATATATTCTCTGCTTTCCCTTAATCACGGATGTTTTCGCCAACAGATTACCGAGACGTACGCGTTCCTGCCGCGGGAGGCCGTCACGCGCTTCCTCACCGGATGCGCCGAGTGCGCCCGGCGCCCGCGCAGTGCATCCCCCCCGCCCCTACCTACACCATCCCCCTCGCCCACCAGACACCCCACTTACCTCCCATTCCTACCCCACTGCGCGCCTGATTACACGCGCAACTGGGAATCTGAGATAGACGCCGCACATTCTAATTACTACGAACCGAAATTCGAGTACACAGAACTTCAGCCGATCAAGAAAGTTGAGAGCCCTAAACCTACTGATGCTGAGGATCCCGAACCTACGTATATTGAGCTCACGTCAAAGAAAATAAATGAGTTCGAAGCCACACCACTTTTAAATAGAACTTCGCCCGAAGAACCCGCGTTTCAGGAAGAAGAAACGGTCAAAACCGACCCAGAAATAGACAAAGACGACAATAGTCTAATAGATGTGGAAGACGTCATACCTGATAGTCCAGCACCACCAAGATCGCAGACAGATGAGGATACAAAGCAATCAGAAGGTGAAAGTACTAAGGCTGCAGAAAGTCGAGGAGCTAACGATAAGACTGAACCCAAAAAAGAGAAGAAGTATAATCCGCTCGATGTAGCTAATTTAACGTCGAAAGACCCCCCTAAATCGAGGTCTCCGCCTAGGAAGAAATTGTTGCTTTCGAATATTGAATTTTCCTCCAACTCTTTTGGGAGGTTTCCAAAGCCTTGGAGACCAGATGGCGGGGCCTATTATGGTGGGGAAGAGATGGACTACAACGTGCCTATAACGACGGCGTATTTGAAGCATATGAGGAGTATGGCGTACCAGGACCGCAGAGATTCAGAGAACAAGGTGAGTCACGATGTTGCATATACATAATTATATATATTTTAACAATCGGTAATTTTATGTGGTTTTGTCAACGAGGTTTTTTTTAAAAGAGTTAGCTAACTCTTTCTATTTTTTTAAAAACACAGCAAAAGTAAGTAAAACACCATCTTACTACCTTGCTGGTTGTGGTCGCAAGCGTGGCTGCTGTGGTACCGGATTCGATTCCCGGGTCGAACAAACTGAGGGTTTTTACATTAGGAAAATTAGTAGCACCCCGGAGTTCAGGAATAAGTTCATGGAAATACGCTCGTCTTTAGAAGGAACTTTTAATATACAGGGTTGTACACCTCTGCCAGCTGTTTCGGGGAATACAAGCATGATGTTTATGTTTTAAAACCACCTAACGTTTCCCCGGAAAATTATCCAACATTAGGGTCCACTGAAACTGTTCTAAATTCCTCGTTTTCGAATACGGAGTACGAAACCACACGAAAACCAGATAGAATAATTTTTGTCCAAACAAAATTTACAATGTTAAATAAACATATGATTTTGCGGGCCGGGCCGCGTTTAACCCTAGCTTTAAAGTTCTGCCAACAAACTGACAAAGCTGCGGCTCGGTCGGTCGGACCCGCAAACCTTTGTATGGTCCTTTGTACCCTTGTTATGATTTTGAAGACCCGAAGTTCAAGTAAAAATTATTGGAGTATTTTTATTTGAGCGCTTTTGTTAAAGATCTGATCTTCAATAGGATGTCGGGTATCGGCATTTTTAGTTGTTTTTTGATACTTAGTCTATTTATAAAGGGACATTCTTTTGGGAAGTTATTTGTGAGAATGTTTACGGTTTAATTTACATGGATGTGTTTAACGTGTGTAAAAAGATAAGATTTTGTTTTTGTAAGTATTTCAGTTTCAATAAAACCCTATTATAGATCAAATTTTGACATGGCTGATTTTTCCATCGTCAGATACCTATCTTTTATAAACAAAAAATAAAATTGAAGTTTGACAGATTTTGTATAGAAAGACTGTCAAAAAACATTTTAAATATTAATTGGTAGGTAAAGTTATCTGACGAATAAATTGGCCCTTTTATAGATGTAGGTACTTAGTGTCAGAATTCTACCTGGAGCAAGCAAAACGACTGATAGATACATTATTGAAAAAAAAAATAGTTTTGTTTGAAATATCATAACACGTAGTTTTGGGATTCAATATCATGTCCCAAGTACCATGTTATCTAAGGAGACTTGATATGGCAGGTTTAAAATAAGTTTGCAACGGCTATGTTGTGGATGTTGAGTTAATCAGGCATAGGTACAACTGTAATGTTTGTTACTCATACTACGCAAGGAGAGTCCCGAATTTAGGCAGGCTTACAAGGAGACATGGGTACAACGTCCAGAGACCCTTTGGAGAATTCAATGTAATGTGCTTCTAGTTACTTTAATATTATTTATCACACAGAGTATATTCGGCTAGTTTTTATGGCAGAATAAATTCACCTTTTTTATTTTATATCAAAATCTTATTTTTGAAGTACCAGGTTCTCAGAATTTATAGGCGTTACTGCGTACCTGACGCAACCCTGTAATGCTCGCGGCGTCCCACACGACGACCCGCGATTGATTCAGACGAATGTCCCTCACAAAGGACCACGGGGCGTCACGCTATAATCGGGCGCCGCATCTTTTCTAACTCATTTTTCTCGCTTGGGGCGCGGGCGAGGGGTGGTGGGTGGAAGGCACGAGGTTTCATCAGCCTGAGGGGGCGTCACGGTATTAGACAAGACACAAAAACGATGCCCGACGGAGAAGTGGGCTAGTAAGTTTTCTGATGACGGTTATATTTACTGTATCTGCTATGTAATAGGTTTTTCAGTATGAAAATATATTGCGCGCTCGGCAGATTCTTGGCTTGGAAGGTATTTATTTTGTGTGTTAGAAAGAAAGTATTTGTGTTAGTTGAAGTATGTTAAGATGTGTTGTATACTTAAATAATTTTGTTTATTGAGAATAATACTAAAATTGTATAATTTATTTATTATTTACACAATTACACACTATGTATGGCATATTGTATTGTTTTTGGGTATTTTTATGTACACACATAAATGGGGGATGTAGATGTAGCCGTGCTTAAATTAATGGTAAGATCTACACAAATGAACTTGACACAAAAAAATATATTATACCAACAAAGCCGACATTAATTGCAATAAACGCCAAAAGCTTATATTATGATGGGACCTAACGCAGAAAATATCCTACTAACAAAAAGTTTATGTTAGACCTTTTTCGTGTGGGGCCTCCCGAAGGGTCAGTCGAGCCCGTCCATAAGAGGGTATCGTCCCTTCGACCTCCCAAAAGTGCCTTATCCCCCCCTCGGCCCCCGCATCGCACTGCGACTTGTAAGATTGATTGGGGCTCCTTCAGTCCATTGCCAACCACCCTTGTGGGATATTCGACCCTCCCCCCTTTTTTCTCGGGTACTTGCGACCGGGATATAGATTAGATGGAACGGTTCTGTTTTAGATGGAGGCCTTCTTAAGGTATTAGGGAGTTTTAGCGTTTTTTTTGGAAGATTTCTTTGTGTCTACGTAAGACGATGTTAGATTTGGTGTATTTCGTGAATTGTCATAGTTGAAAGAATAAACATGTAGGCGAGGTTTAACTATAGACTACATAAATGTAAAGTTTCTGTTATTTAAATCATATACTAATGTTGGAGATTTAATTTTATTTAAAACAAGTGAGTAAAGGGTATGCATATAATAGAAATATATCTTTGTAAAATGAAATATTCACAATTAAGTAAGTAACACCCATAACATTCACAGTAAATTTATTATGGAATACTATATTTACAAAGACGTGCCTAATTTTTTATAACAAAACAGTACTGCAAATTATATCTAATCAGTAACTATCAGCCACATCACCAATACCTAGAACACAGGCCGTTAATTATTATAAAGATTTGATTCGCAAAAACCTTCAAGAGTGTACAATGTCTCATCCAGCCGCCCCATACACGCAGCCGCCCCCTTTTTTCTCGCCGGGCGCTGTTAATAACACAACAGGCTATTTTATTCGTCTACCGCCACTTGCGGCCGTGCGACTGCTTTGATGTCAGAGATTAGGAGTTTGTTTAGCTATGCTCGTGTTATTGTGCAAATCTGTGTGTTTGATATGTGTAACGTGTTTTGATTTGTAGATTTGCTGTTGGTTAAAAAGATCTATAGAGAAAAAGCCGAAATCAGACACGTCTGGAGATGTTTATTCGACCAAGACCTACCCGGAGCTATAGCGGTTAGGTGAAGATGATGATGATGAAAAGGCCTATCTCCAGCTGTGAACTCTAACAGACTCAGTTGATTGATTGGAAAGGGAAAGTTGCAGATAGTACCTTTTAATTTGATGAGGGTTTTATTTTGGTTACATTTGAAAAAGCTATATTTTTTTGGCATATCACTTGAATTTGTAACTCTTATTTGTTAAAGCAAGTTTTGAAAAGAGTTCTTTATCCCTCAATGTCCTTTAAAAAGGACATATAACTAAAAACGTTTGATATACTATACGAAAAGCATCTCTAATGAAATACAAATGTTTTAAATTCTATTTCCCGCTGAGAATTACTTTTTAATAGTTCAAGAATACCATGATACTGTAACATCAAGTTATATTTCTGCCTATAGATAGCCCAAGGCAATGTTTGCGTCCAAATTGTTAACTTACTTTACCTTTTGTGGCATAACAACTTACTTCAATCCTGTTACGTTTTGATACAAGCTTTTGTACCCGGCTCCGCTTATGTAGGTTATTTGGTAAAAGGCAAACCTTTATTTAGAATTAGGTTACTTTAAATATATTTGTAATGGTCCCTCGTTTTGCCTTGAATACTTTAATAATAGTAATTAAATACTTTTTTAGTTCCCAGCATTAATCTCAGTGGACATCTAAGTACAGTATGATTTGTGAAGGAATATCTTGCATAAAGCAATTTTAGTAAAATATCTCGTTTTACCTTTACGTTTTACTTAAATTCAAACTTTATAAGCATGAAGGTAGAACAAGTTTAAACGGATTAAATCGCGTATATTACAGATTTTTACAGATTTTTCCTGACGTTTCGAACACTTTGCAGCGTCAGGAAAAATCTGTAAGAATCTGTAATATACGCGATTTAATCCGTTTAAACTTGTTTTATTGTAATGTGTAATAATCGCGACAACCCAAAACATTATTATGAAGGTAGAATATTTGAAATTACATTCAAATCTGTTGCATAATAGCATTGACGCCGTTTTAATTGCATTCAAAACTCCTCAAGATAGTAATTACAAACTTATTCAAAAGCAATTCATCCAAAACTGAATTTATGTGCGAATGCGTGTGCAACGCGACCTTGAGCGGTGACATAATTAAGTTTGGTCCCCCAGCGATCGATTCTGCTTTTCATTACCATGAGGGTCCGCTAGACACCCGACGGCATCTGTAGGGTTGCTTTTAATAATATAGAATGACGTAAAAACCGAGCGCGTGCAACACGTTTTAATATTTATAGAAACGTAAATATAGTTTATATTCGTTTGATCTTAGTTCCTAGTTTTGCGATTTCGATCGGTACCTAATGCTTTGTACGCGTGCAATGGTAAGCACTGAGATTGTGACGTGTAGTTAGTAGGTCAGTCAGGCAAACTATAGTTTATGAGCAAAACAGGAATCAGTAAAAGAAAAAGAAAATGCATTACCTTTCTTTTTATATTGCTGCAGTAGGTAAGTAAAAAGCTGGCTTTACTGTTATTCTGGCAGCACGTTTAAATCAACCAAGTTGAATTTACCCTCACACCGTGCCAAGTCGGGTTGAAGAGCTAGTCGCAAATAAACGCGAGCTAAAGCCCTTGCGCCACGGGGGCGGGTGCCAGCCAACTGGCAACCACCCCGTTGTCATTTACCCTACTTACCGTAGCTACCAGGCGAGCATAACACCAACGGAGAATTTTAACGGAATTAGTCGCGAGGCTGCTTGCCGCCTGCAGGGCGCCGTAGTAAATTCACACATGTACCTAGTAAGGCGAAGGGTAGGAGATCCACCCACCTCCACGCCTAGTTTTAGCGCCTAGTAACTCGCAGGCACGAGGTGTCTACACGCAATGCCGCAAAAACATTAACTGAAGGAAAATAATTTTTAACTCTGTTTATTAACCTACATACGTACCTACAGATTGACAGACTGTCTCGTTATTAGTTCTAGCTTTAGCTTTTCTGAAAAAACATTTCGCTCGCCCTCCGCTCCTCTTTTTTGCTTGATTTTTCACTTAAACGCAAGCAGTTTGTGTGCTACGTATTTTCTTTGAAAGGGAACTTCAATAATGTGATACTGATATCTAAATTGTCCGTTATGATGAGAATACATGGTCGTAAAAACGAAACATCCTTGTTTTTCAATACACTTTTATTGTTTGTCAATTATTTACTTAGGGGTAGGTTATTTCAACGCGTCTGTATTCGTAAGTCAGTATTTTTGGACCGCCATCATGAACTATTGTGTACCGCAACTAAGTCAGTATGAAATTGTCATTCGGGCCGCCATACTTAACGATTACTGCAACGCAATCGTAAGATGATACAACCGGCTCTAAGGCGTCTCATAGACACATAACTAATTATAATTAAGATAATCAGTCTAAAGCATCAAAATGAAGTCGTCGCAGCAATTTGAGTAGGTACTTATACAAATCTTCTTTCCAAAAATTACTCCGAAAAGGGGAAATAAAATGAGACTTACGCATCGAGGGGTTAACGTCAGCTACGAAAAAAGAGTGCCGTACGAGATTTGGGATATCTAGTTGCTCATGCAATTAAAATGTAGCGCAGTCATCATTTTTTGGTTACAAGTACCTCCTTTTTTAAAAGTTTTTCTCCAAGAAAAAATAATTTCATCTTTTTTTTCATTCTGGTGTGAAGAACTTCAACCCTCCAGTTTATCAGTTTAGACAACGAACGATTGAGATACAAAATATTCTTACAATTTATGATTAAACTAGCAACTTTGTCTTCTTACTTACTACGTAAACTTAATACACTATGTGCGTGTTTTACTCCGAAATCTCTTGAGCTCATAGAAGTGGCTTTTACTATTCCATGTACTACGTATAGGCCATTATTCTATACAGCCACTCAATGTAATTTTGTCTTGTCTTTAAGATAAGTTTTTACATGTATTCATTATTGTATGAATATAATTTATATTTTTCTGTATATTTTCACCTAATAGTATTTATAGGATAATTTAAATTCTCAAAATCAATGCAGACATAGCCGCAATCTATTTTATTTATTTAGCAAACGGGTGAACTAAAAAACCAGGCTTGCATATGTTATCTGGAAGTCCCAATAAATGTTTAAGGGGTGCGTAAATCATTACTGAATCCGCTACCGGGATAGGCAAAGGACGCGTCCGCGAGGGTTGAACAAATGGATAAGGTTCTTTTTAAAGATTTATAGTTATGCAAGATTTCTATACAATTTACATAAGGCAGAGGGTATGTCGTTTAAGATATTGTGAATTTGTGATGTACTTTAATAAGGACAACTGGTTTGCTTATGCTTGAAAATTTTGCACAGTCGAAACGCGCAATCAAGGGTTATTTTTATACCATGTTTTTGCCATATGGATGCCTAGCGAAAATTGTTATTCCAAGGTACTCAATTTGTTCTTCCAATCCATTACTTTATTTTTAGCATAACTAGGTCGTCTATGTCTACGTCTACCTCCTTCGCTGTTACTTTTAGGCATTAAAGTGATGCTATTTATTCTTTGCCATTCGAGAAACAAAATCAAAGTTTGTCTAGAATATAATGGAACAAGCAATATAGGTACACAGAACTAATATTTAGGTACGGTATGTAATATTATGTTCATATAATTTATGACATCCTGGTCTCAACGTGCGCCGAGCCCAGGGCATCGTCACCCTCGGGAGCCCTTGCGACGCAAAACCCTACGTACCCTACCTATCTATCTGCACTGACAGCGTCTCCCTTTTTGTGATATACACATTATCTTCATGTATTTTATGGTTGCCTGGTATTTTGGTAAAGTTATAATATTTTACTATCGATTATTAAAATCGATATTACCGTTACCGACGATTTCAAATCGATAATTCGACCTCTCGATGTTGAAACTTTTAATTAATTAATTATCGTCATAATTCAGCCTGCTTATGTCCACTGCTGGACAACAGGATAGCCATAAAGAATTATATCATCACGACTTTGTGTTATTTTAATGTTACATCTGTTCCGATTAAAATGATGGTGTTCAGAAATCAGCTAAATAGAGCGTTATTCGAATTTTGTTGCTGACTGTACGCAAATACGGAGACATATTGTATTACTAGTTGACCCGCCCGGGCTTCGCACAGGTAAAGTTTAGTACACATACCCTACACCTACCCTACACCTACCCTACACCTACCCTACACCTACCCTACATCTCAAACCTCAAAAATAAGTTTCAAGCTTCTAGCTTTAAAAATGACGTAATTTCCATACAAACTTTCATCCCCTATTTCAAACCTTTACAGCCCTTTTTTCGCATTAAAAAGTAGCCTATGTCCTTTCTCAGGCTCTAGACTATCTTTGTACCAAATTTCATTTGAATCGGTTCAGTAGTTTAGGCGTGATTGAGTAACACACAGATAGACAGACAGACAGAGTTACTTTCACATTTATAATATTAGTAAGGATTTTCCATCAACATGAAATATATCAACAAAATACTTTCAAAGAATAATCTGGTAATCAAACCAATACATACTTGTATGATATCTTTGACACAATCTTCCCATAGTTTACAATATTAATTTCAATTTACATAACATTATACATACACGGTGAGCCATAGTGAGCACCTCAAATTCACATAATCGTTTGTTCTAACATGTTATAATAAACCGCATACGACTCCTATTAATTTTGGGCTCATAGAATTTGTGAACAAAGGAAGGCGTGGAGTGTAACAGGACATTAGACTTGACCAAATTTAATTTACTTAAAATCAAACATAATTAATAATAATTAATAGTACATTTTACCGAGAGGGATTATTAAAAACTTTGTTTAGAAACTCCAAAAGGCCAGAAATTGTCTGAGAAGAAGTTTTACGTAATCGTTTATCGCTGAGTTGCAGAAAAGGTCATTAAGTTTTAAAGGAGACTTTAACGATAGAAATTGTATGGGTAATGCTTCCATTAAAATTTAATTATCTTTCTGCAACCGACCGTATATTTATCTATTAAAATAATTAAATTCTAAAGATATTTCCCGTACAAAAATCCTTGCGAATAAATAAACATAGTATTATAAAAATTTAGATAATTTAATTGCTTCCACTTCTGCCTTTCATCTTTTTTTCAGCCGAAGGTTCACTGCTGGACATTGGCCTCCTGCCTTTGCTGACAATTATTTTAGTGACTTTAAACAGGTCAACTCCACAGTTTTCTGTATCCATTCCCTCAGTTTGATAGACATGGCAGCAAAACTTTTTCTAGGGTCTCGTCCCCCCTGGACTGTGTGGGGGGGCTTTATATTAAATCATCATTTCGGACCCCGTCGCGTAGGTGCGCTGCTATTAACTCTGCGAATTAGTACTCCTCATGTTTTATGCGAGCCTGGTAGTAGCTGTAGTTATGATGGTCAAATTGCTGAACATCACGCTTTGCTGGACTGGGATCGGCAGAGTAAGTTTTCAGTTAATTACTTTGTCTACCTTGCTTACATGGTCCTTACAGCAAATTGATCTTTCATAATTTTTCTAAATTTTGATTTTTTTCAATCAATCAATGTAAGCTTCTACATTGGCGTGGAAATTCAACTTTCTTTCTAACTAACAATGCATTGTTCAAATAAAGGTTACAATAATATACGGAAAAATTTAAAAGAGGTAGTCTCTTAAGATTATCAGATACAGAAACTAATTATGGGTCGGAGTGGTTCTTTCTCGGCAAGAACTTTAAAAATATTCAGAAATCTTTCAAACGATTTTTATCTAAAACCCAATTCTTATCTTCAACAATGGCTACGTTTAACGTTGGATTCCGAGAGCTTTTACTAAAAATAATCTTAAATACGGAATCCAATCCACCTACTTCGACTGCTGGCTGCTGGGTAGGGTCGGGTACCTATCGAGTCATACGGGGTTCTGAGTCCTCCTCGCCCCATGCCCCCTAGCCCCAGAGGGGAGTGGGAGGGACGAAACCTCTTAATTATTGTCACATATGAATTATTTTGATATTGACGCGTGTCTCGACCTCCTCGTTAGCGTCCCTTCGGGTTTCTTTTGAAATGGCGCGCCAGCTCTGCGAATGCTTTGCTCGCCTGGTAGCTTGGGGAATTCGCAATGATTTTTGTTTCTGGCATCTCTTTCGTAATGAGATTTAGATGGAAAAGTTCGTGTAGTTTTTTTTTAATAGGGAAAGACTAAAAAGTTTACTTGTATTCCTAAAATAAATGAGTGTCTAAAATATCCAATGTTCGACTAATTTTATCCTTCTAAATTCTAGAAACTTTGCCAGAAATGGGTATGCTAAACACAAATGAAATAATTTGTGTCATACCCCTAAAGCAACGAGCGTAAATATAAAGCTGTGGATTTCACAAAAACAGTCTTATTCAAAAAATTAAGGGTTTAAAAGTGCTTTGTAAGTACAGTAATTACACGTTTCTTAATTTTGTACTTTTTGAATTTAAAATATGTACAGCAGTCCTGGAACATTTTGATAAAATTTTATACAATTTGCACATTTTAAAAAATACAGAGAAATTAATTAAGTGTTTAATTTATATAAATATTGTGTAGTAAACATATATTTTCAATTAAAAATATGCTTACGTTATCGAAACTATACGTGAAAAAAACTCATGATACCCGTACTTATGTCACTCCCATGTCAAAACGAATCGCACGACACCTTATATACCGAAATCCTTAAAACCGTTTAGGCTAAAGAGCTCGCCAAAGAAATATATACATACACTCGACAAATTACCCTTATTTTAAGGCAATCGGATAATAAGTATTTCCATGGAAATTGTATTACACGTAATAGTGAGGTGTAATTTTTCAAACAATTTTTCCATAAAATTTTCCGTGACAAAACATCACCCAGCACGCCAATGAATTGGAGACTATCTAAATTGTATTCAAAAGTGCCTGTCGTGTCGCATCCACAATTAAGCCAAGCCTTGGTCCACCAAAGTGCTACCGCCTAATAGGAACTTTAATTTTCCAAATTCACCTGGCGTTTATGTAATTCACCCCATACATGCGCCCCCTGGCCGCGGGGTGTCTAATGTAGACCAGGGGGGGTACAGGCGACGCTCACGAAAAGGAAAGGGGTGGTTCTAGCAATTTTTTTCTGATTTTTTCCCCTCCCTTTTTGCCCGATAATACCCTAATGGTCGCTTGCTTCCTTTTCGGTGGATTTTTTTTTCGCCGTCGAAGATCGAGACGTATTTTTTACTCGCTTGTAATTTCCTCGTTTCCCGCTGAAATGAAAAATAAACGGTCAGGACTTTTTTGTATTGGTGCGTGATTTTTGTGATCGTGCGTTTTGTGGGGTGCGTGTGTGTGACTTGTAAGTGTATTGTGTTTGTTTGTGTAGATTTCCTAGTTGGTATCGTGGTCGTAAGCACGGCTGTTGAGTGCGGGGTCTTGGGTTTGATTCCCAGGTTAGGTTTTCCAGATTGGGTTTTGGCTCGCCCCTTATTGGCCCTATTACGTGGACATAAACATAACTGGTAAAATGTGGGTGTATTATACACCTCTGCCTTACCCGTCGAGTTACAAGCGTGATGTTTATGCGATTGCGTACTGCTAAATGTGTATGTTTAGTTGCAGAATACATCTTTACAGTTGTGAAAAAGCAACTGTTAATTCAATTTTGTTTCTTGTTATAATTATGATTCTGAACGAAAAAGATGATTTATTAAGACTGACAACAATGTGTTATATATAGGTAGTAAGATACCGTATGCGTACAGTATTCCCAAATTAATAATGCGCATGCAGATCTTCGCTAATTGTCGTATTCCCGGAAACACCGAATCATTGAATCGTAAGAGCCCTAAATTATGCATGAAGAAAATGCACTTAACCACTCTATATACTTTTTTTTTCTATATACTTTTTTGTTTCCGGGAATACGACAATTAACGAAGATCTGCATGCGCATTATTAATTTGGGAATACTGTACATAATAGTATAAACATCTACTTATTTTTAGTAATAATACTTACTCATTTTTTAACGCGTAACAAGTAACATAAAGTACCAAGGAGTATTTTCAAAAAAGTTTACGATGTCTAACTCTAGCGACCACAAAAATAGTTTGTATTTTATTGATTTTCACTATTGTTAGGTATTGTGCTATTATGATTTCGGTAGACAGACAGACATGACGAAACTATAGGTTCCTAAAAATACTGTTATTTATATACTAAATAGCTGTTGCTCGCGACTTCATCTGCGTGAAAATGGATGAAAAGTAGCCTGTGGGCTTTCTCAGGTTCCAGACTACCTCTTTGTCAAATTTCATCCAAATCCATCTAGCCGTTTAAGTGGGAAGGACTACAAACAGACACACTTTCGCATTTATGATATTAGTGTGATAAGCTGTTAATTGGAATTTAAATTATCTATTTGTATAAAAGAGCCAAGCCCATCAGTTGGGTAACAAAACTACTAGACTGAACTAGAATATTAACAAACAAAAACAACAGCTGTCAAATTGAGAACTAGAACTTCTCAACGAGGACGTTTATGCGTCTAAAAACATGTTAAAGTAAACACGTGAACTATGTTAATAGATAAAAGCTCTTCGTCCGTCTATTTCTTATTTTGCCCGTTTGTAAAAACAGCAACAATATTAGATTATTAAGGCCATGTTGTTTCATCTTACAGTTACGTATCTGTAACCGTCAAATATGGCGGCTTGTATGACAATTTCATACTGACTTAAAGATTACGTACTGACTTACGAATACAGATGGTTTGAAGCAACCCGCCCTTAGTTTAGTCGTTGGACTCGTGAATCTAAAGATATGGCAACAGGTCTTTCTGTACGGGACTTTTAAAAGTATTAGTTTCTGCTAGCTCAAAAATATTGTAATTTTCCTAATCACACGTAATTCCTTCCACCAATTAAATCCAATGCCGAAAGAATTTCTCCGAGACTCGCATGCGAGTACGAACACATTACTTTTATTTTGGCATCGATAAATTTTCGTACCGGGTACCACCCTGCATAATGCATGCAGCGAAAAAGTAGGGAAAATAGAGAAAAATCGGGGAAAAATTTCGCCCCCTCGTCGGGTTCCTTGGGCACCACCTACCAGGCAAGCAGGGGCGCGCAGGAGGTTACCGTCCACCAAGATTAATACGGTACAGTACGACCGCCCGACGCCGCAGCTTTCATTAAAAATACTGGGACCCTGATGGGTTAGCTGGCAGACTTGTGCCGACTATGTGCCGCCCCGTGGCGCCGTCTGCGGTTGTGCTGAACACGTACAACTAAAATGAATTTCGAGATCTTTCTTTTCCTTTCGTACATTTACAAAGTAGATGTAAAAACAATAAATATTTTTGAAGTAATATTTTGATGCTAACACACATCTAAATAGATAATTTCTTATTACTCTATATTACCCTAGTGAGCAGGGGAGACTGATATTATAAGAATCGCATGTTTGTGCGTTTCCAACTTTCTTTTGTATTGCTACGAGTCAGATGATTAGTGATTATTGCTACGCCGCGCCGTAGCAAGTTGTACACTTTTAAAAGGAGGGTGCTGCTACGTCGTAGCGCGGCTACGAGCGGCTACGTTATCGTAATAATAATTATGACGTCACCCTTTTTGGTTTGATGAATAAAATTGATAGTTACGATTTTTAATAATATAAAAGTGAAAACGTAGGTCTGTAATCTTTATGAAACCTTTTCCGTGTTGTGTAAGAATTCTTTGTTATTGGCAAAGAATGTAAACAATATAATATTTACACTTTCATCATTATCTTTTATTTATTTTCAAGCTAGTCGTTCGGACTTGACTTAATTTTTTTTTTACCTATATTACAAGTTAGTTCTATCAATAAGTAATATAAGACCAACAAAATTACTATTTGTTACCACACACCCCGAAAACCAACGTAAAATAAACACGGCAAGTCATTAGGATTCCATCAGTCACAAAAACTATGTCCAGTCGCCCCTCTTGCATGCTCCACCGTTATTATTTCTTAGCTCTGCACACCCTATGTCCCCCTAGTCGTGCTAAGTACTAAGCGGGCTGTTTGTAGGCAAAAAGTAGAGCTACCCTCAACCCCCCGGCCGCTCACGCTTTTAAACCTCAAGCGTCCAAGTGCGGGGAATATGAAATTTTCGAAATGATAAAGCCGGTAAATAATAACTAGTAGTACGGGCACGGCCGTCTAATGTACTGGCTGCAAAAAAATCTTGTACGTAATGTGTTATTTTTTGTTTATGTATTGTTGGATTTTTGTTTTTTTTTCTATACGACCATGGTGGCGTAAGGCTCGTCCGGTGGTAAGCGGTTACCGTAGCGTATGAAACGATTGCAGTATCGGATGCGCGTTGCCCACTCTTCAAAATGAGGATTAGCTGTGCCGACAGTTTAGGGGACAAGTACGTCCCTTGCTGTCAACACAACACTTCCTTAGGAGCTCTGGCGACCTTGGTCACCAAGGAAAATGACACTACCGAAGAGTAGCGTTATTTGGCTGTGGTATTCTTTAAGGTGGAGGTACTTCCTCAGTTGGGCAGCTCCAGATTTGAGCGAAATATCCCGCGGTGCCCTACCTTTCTTTAATTTATAGCCTTTGGAAGATAAATTTAGTGATGGGGATGATGTTTAAGAAATAACGATTTTAACAGGCACTGCTAGTGGTCCTTGTTTACTTGAAAACTGTCCACCATAACAACCCCTGTTAAACTTATTCTGTTGGCTTCCATGTTTTAAGTTTCGTTAAGTTTTTTCCCTTCCTCTGTCCTCTCAGCCTCGGCTAGCTATGAGAGGGAGCCTCCGGTCACAATCTTGATACGAAATAAAACAGCAGGATTGGGAGAGTTGGATTGTGATGTAGATGGTTTATTAGCACTTAACAATAACTGATAAAAAAGACTCGATAACTGATAGTATTGCTCACTTGTTATAAATTATAATTTGTAGGTAATAAATAATAGTACAGCGGTTCAGCGGTCCACGACCGATGTCTTTGGAGACCAGACAAAAAGTGGCGAAATAAATGTCGTGAAATAAATGCATAAAAATATGAGATGTTCTAATTTTGAAATTTAAAGTTCAAATCTGGAAGGATGGAGTGAATGAAGTGGCCAGTAATGGAAGATTGTCAGCACTAAATGATGAAAGAGGATGACTCCGTCACAAACTTATTCTGTTGGCTTCCATGTTTTAAGTTTTTACCTGCAAATAAAGTTAGTTAACCCTCCATATTATGTCACATTTGAAAAAACCGCCTCTTTCAGGACGAAATCAATTGTGTCTGTCAAGTGCCACAGACGAACGATTAATAAAGTTAAGGATTGAAAAGGTTTCATTAAGATGTCCACAGCCGCTTTTTACTTTCTACATTTGGTTTTTACATAGATACATATTCACGTACATTTCTCATTAAATTATTGAAAAACGAAATTAAATTAGTCGACTCTATTTTTAATCTAATAAGCTATACTCGTTGTACAACACCGTATAAAAGGACCAGAATTGTGTGATATTACATAAAATTATGTTCATTATGGTCCTTCGGTACAACATTTTTTTATACCTACGAAAAAAAGTATTATAATACATTTAAGGATTTTTTTTGCACTCAGTACCGGGGCAGCAGCGGGGTTCGTGTGTCTGCTTTCACATTTCCCACTCGCAACGTAAGGCGGGGTACGGTACACCCCCACCGCCCGCTATGCTCCTAGTACCTACACCCTGCTTTTTATACCTTCCTGCCCGTCGAAAGTAATCAATTTGCGACTTAATTAATTAAGAAAAAAGCTTTGTCGGACGTTTAGTAACATCAAATGACTTGTGTTATTTTTCTTCTGTTTTTTGTTTATTAAATTATGCCTAGATCATTTCTGTTCTTTATGTACCGAAGCTATTATTATTATTGAGTTATTTGCAGGGATCTAATGAAATCCTTTTTAATTTGATCGGAAACTGATGAATCGAAAGTGGGTGAAGTGGCATCCGTTTATGAATGTAAAGGGTTTTCTAGGCGTTTAGATGACTAGCTCGTTGAATTTTGATCGTTTCATTATTTGAATTTCGTTTTAGATTTTTTAAATTACTTTTGGAGACTTTTCTTTGAACTTATGTTTTCAATTCTGTCTTTTAAATGGATTTAGTATAGTGAGCTGCTTCTTTTAAAAGAACATTAATCACGAAACACAAATGTGTGCAATAAACTATCCCGAATTTGTCGTAAATTTTGTGATTATCAAACAAACCGCTAGGCCCGTGAACTAAAATGCTTATAAAGCTCACTATAACTTCGAAAGGGCCCAGTCAGCGCGCAAACATGTTAATTTACCACTGGATAACGCGACCCAATTCCCCCATCCTAATTCCGTACAGTTTCCACACTAGCAGAGCTACAAATACTTTTCCTTTAGTTTCGTTTCACCCGATATCGTCGTTATCTAGTTAGCCCGGGTCGACGAGGGTCCGAAGGGTCCGGGACTAAGTACCAGGACCGCATAGGTAGGTAGGAGGCTCGCGTGATGCCTGCCTCACACCCGCCAACACTATTTATAAACGTTCGCGATACGCAATGCTAGTGAGGGATTGTGTTCTCGCACGCTGAAACCAATTAGGGCTTATGTGATCCTGTTGATGGTATTTTTTTCTTCATAATATATTTTACTCTTCAATTATTATTTTTTTGTTTTATTTGCGGATCCTGACGACTTCTCAGAACAAAATAAAAATAAGTTACTCCTCTGACCTATAAAGGCGTAGTCTCGAACAAAATAGAACGCATTTCTAAGTATATTTGAAACAGTTTCCGACAAGTAGTTTCATACTTATTGTAAACTTTTTATACTGTATAGGCTTTTATTTATATCTTAATCCAAATTATTAATAGAAAGAGAGTGTTTTACATAGAAACACCAATTATTATAGGTACCTACCCTACCATATTACATTACATAAGTGGAGAAATATTCTCCCCGTGACAGCTTACTTCTTTAGAACGGATAAAGCAGAATTTATTAATTTAATTAACACACAAAAATGACTGGTCCCTCGTTTACCGCCGAATTACTGGAGACTTCATTACGCCCAAAATATATGAAGATCACAGTTTAATCGGGCAACCGACGTTTAAACTTAAAAATATAATGCTGGCATCCTCCACATTTCATACGCCCGCCACCCCTGTATAAATTTTACCTTAAAAATCCGCAAATTCGGGGCTCGGGCACGGTCGCCAGACCTTTTCGAAAAGGGTCCACCGAACCCACCGAAAGGGATTTGCCTTGGGATCGAGGCATTCGGCCCTACACTTATACAAAATGTCCAATACGGGCCCGCCCCGCGGACCCTGGGGGGCCGAAGGTAGCTCGCTGTGAGCGTAAACATACAAGTTTGTTGCCTAACCGATGGATATTATGTAAGTGGTTGTCAGTTGCTCGACCGCAATCACGACACAATCTCACCAATTCGTTCTCTGTAACGTCTTTTTGCAATTTTATTGTGACCTTTTCAGGAAAACTTGATTGATAACTTTGATTTTCTTCCGACACTGTTCCGCGGTTGCCATTGGCTCTAACATTATTAGCCAACATTGTTTCCTATTGCAAAAGTTGTGAGTATGATCCTCAGATCATAGAAACAAGGAGATATGCCATCATAGCAAATTAGTACGGGAACAACTGATGCCACTTTTAGTACATTTTTCTACACAATTACGCGCATAATTAAGCGCTCCTTGTGAATAAAAAGGTCTCCCACGCATTAAACATTCCGCACACCCTCAATCTAACACTGTTAATCGTCACTCAACACTAGCACTAAACCAAAACACTGTATTTATACCATCGATCGTGTTCGGGTTGTCGCCAGCGCGTACGTTTTAATAGGAGCAATTTGCTCAAAATCAGGCATCAAGCTCGAAAGCGCCTTGGCACATCTCCCTTGTTTCTATGATCTGAGGTATGATCGTATCATCTGTGGTATCAGTCCTTTAGCCCACTGCTGAATATCAGCCATTATAACAAGCAGCTATAACTTAAACAATGAATAATTTATATTTGTGTGAAAATAAACTACGCTAAAAACGATTTATCTTCAAAACAATGTTTATTAGGGTCCACACTACTCGACGGCGCTGCGCGAACCTAGACACTTTAGTGTCTTGTGTTTGATATTCTCCAAAAATTTGTGTCCGGTTGCCGTAACGTTACCAGACATAGCGACCATGACTTCTTATGATGTTCCGTGTCGGTAGCAAAAAGTGTCTACGTTTAAAGTTGATAGTAACTGCAAACTACACAATAAGGTAGCTGTGTACTTTGTACATGACAATGTGACCTAACAAACACCTATTGGGATGAAGTTATAATCATAGCTTTTAAGCTTATAAAACTAGGGCCATCGTCCGACTGGCTTATGTCCACACTATCCTAAAGCTGAGTTTAGTTGAGTAAAGTGAAAATTTGTTTAGTTACAAAGGACCAAGTAATGTTTTGTATACTTATAGCTAATAAGTCTAATGTCCTTTATCATTATCATATAACACTTTTGAAACTAATAACTATGATCATTTTTTTTTATTGTTGAATGTACATATTTTAATTTGTAGGTATGGTGATTAGATTGAATTTAAGACGTTGCTAATCTATAGTTATACATATATGTTACTGTAAAAGTCCGCATATTGCTAAATCTTAGGTTATACTGGGATTTACCAACATGACTTGGTAAATGTAAGATTTGCCAAAAAAATTGACGATTTTTTGACGGCTTTTACTATTAGAATTTGGCACATGCTAGGTTTTACCAATGACGATTAGTAAATGTTGGTTTTGGGGCTGCGAAAACTAATGTTTTGCGAGTTCCATCCACGTTTCGGTACCCACTTGCATTTTTCGGTATAGTGGATACCGATTGCACAAACTTCAGTGAACTGGTATCAAATTCAAGAGAAAACGTTAAATGGTTTGTTTTCATAAAATCTACCTCAAGTTGTTCTGGGGTAGGTACAATTATTAATTAGCAGTTAAATTCGCAATTTCTTTTTCTTCTTTTGATGCGAATTATAAATCAATACATATAAAAGGCAAAGTTCTGACTCACTGACTGACTCATCAACGCCCAGCCCACATCCTTGGACCTAGAAAGCAAAAATTTTACACAGAGGTTCCCTTTATGATGTAGACAAAGAATAAGGCTTTTTTGAAATTACCACGAGATAGGGAAGACCACGCGGACGGTGTTGCGGCCAAAAGCTAGTTAACTTTTCGAAATAAAGCTCTAAACAAATCTATTGAACTAGAAATCTTGCTTCTTTAGTAATTAAATTCCTTTGATAAATTAAATATTCAATCGTTTCGCCCTTTTCCTTATGAGGTCACGATCACTGTTACATACATGATTATGTATGTCACACCCTCAGATCATAGAAACAAGGAGATATGCCATAGCAAATTAGTACCGCAACGGATGCCACTTTTAGTACATTTTTCGACACAATTACGCGCATAATTAAGCGCTCCTTGTGAATAAAAAGATCTCCCACGCATTAAACATTCCGCACACCCTCAATCTAACACTATTATCGTCACTCAACACTAGCACTGAACTAAAACACTGTATTTATATCATCGATCGTGTTCGGTTCGTCGACAGCGCGTACGTTTTTAATGTGAGCAATTTGCTCAAGATCAGGCATCAAGCTCGATAGCGCCTTGGCACATCTCCCTTGTTTCTATGATCTGAGGTCACATCCAACATTCTTTATCAATACTACTATTATAAAGCTGAAAAGTTTGTTTGTTTGTTTTAACGCGCTAATCTCTGAAACTATCAGTCGGATTCGAAAAATTCTTCGTGTATATGTCAGCCAGATTCATGAGGAATAGTATAGGCTATTTCACATCACGCTACGATCCTTAGGAGCCGAGCAACGAGGGTGAAACCGCGGGGAACAGCTAGTTTGATATAATGAAATACAAAAAAATGTATTTATATACATTTTATTTATTTTCAGGTAAGGAAAATCATGGGTTACACCACTACACACGATGCACCAATAAAGGTTAAATTATATACATACATAACATCATATATTATATTAATTTTATCTAGGATAGCAATAATATACAGGGTGGCAGGTTAAACAGTGGAAATATTTAAAGGGGTCATTGTACTCATCATTATGAACAACTTTTACTGTGGGACCAACCCTGAAATCGTAAAAAAAAAATCTGCTGTTTCATACATTTTTGTTCACATAACTCAACAAAACGTATGGACCAGCTGATTTTTTTTCGCGATTTCAGAGTTGGTCCCATAGTAAAAGTTGTTCATAATGATGAGTACAATGACTCCTTAAAATATTTCCACTGTCTAACCTGCCACCCTGTATACATACATAACATCATATATCATATTAATTTTATCTAGGATAGCAATAATATATACCTACATAACATCATACCCATATCGTATTTTTTATCTAGGATAGCAAAAGTTATAGCCATACTAGCAAAGTAGCAAGTTCTTCAAAATCCAACATTTAAATAACCAGGAGTGCATCACTAATCTTCATAAGGTAAGTACATCCCCAAAACCTGCAGTACCTAAGTAAAAGCTGTGAGCAGTATTCGTATAAGCGCTAAGGCGTGTACAGGATGCGTTCTACGTATATAGGGGGTGTCGGGAAAAAGTTATAATAACATTAATGTAGGTTCTTTTGACAGCTCGCCGGTCGTCGTTAGCAGCCCTGTGCTCTGTATCTTGTCATAATCTTTTAGGGATGTGCGCCCTTAGTGTTTTCGTGTATCGATAGAAAAAATGTTGTACAGTGTGGCTTGCTTTTTGACTTTCAAAAGCTAAGAACGTCTAAATAAATTATTATTTTACAGAATGTGATGGATTTGATAAATTTTAATGTTTATAACAAGAGGAAAATAAATATTTTTATGCAGGAAGTTTCAGAATAAATAATTGACGAAAAAAAAATGTTACTTCTAGCGTTTGCAGATCAGTTAATAAAAAAATTACAATATTTTATAGGTACAATATAGGTACTTGTATAAATTATAATTATTAAAGATTATTTATAGTCAGTTCGTATGTGAGGTTTTATAAAAGCCAGTGCAGAAACAATAACTGAAAATAATTGTAATTTTAAGGTGTTGTTATAATTTATTACGTCAATAATCAATATTATAATTATTACATAAACAGAAGATATTCAGAGCTAAGTGTCAGGACACGACCCATTAAAAAAAACCAAACGTAATTCTGTAACTTTGTTCCAGTTTATGTATAATGTAACGAAATAAATCCTTTAACATTTAACCTCCTTTCCTGCATGAACCTCGCAAAAAATATCGACTCGATATTATCGACACAGCACCAGCCCGAGTCACGCCGCATCACTAATTACGGGCGCAGACGGCGGCGCCGGGTCGAGCCAAGGGTACACGGTCCTCTCGACAGAATTTTTTCCCCAACGCACCCCCTACCCCACCGGATGGGGAGGGGGCTTCCTGTCCCTCCCGGACCCTTCTTAACATTTCCCTGGCTCGGAGGCACAGAAGGAAGATGCCTCGCTTATATGGAACCCTGGTACCTACCGCTCGGGTTATATACTTTTTTAGGGTCGGTCAGACCCTTTGAGGCCTTTCTCACGAGTTAGGGACCTACATATTCCCTTTTCAGGCCCTTGTTGACCTTTGTAGGTTTAGGCGGCGTTGTTTCGTCGTTATATTATATAAAAGTTTCAGATTTCTCTTAGTGCGGGACACTGTTGACTGTCGTACGAATTTTCACTACTATTATGGTGTTAGGTTTAATTGAGTTTGTGTACCTCTTGAAAGGTCGGCATAGTGTACTTAGAATAAGACATTTGGATTTGTATAAGAATCCACCTTAATTTCATCTTTGAATACTTGAAATGCTGTAATTTCTCAAAAATAAGCACAATTTGTTGCATTTGTTACTTTTAAAAAATACACCAGCACTTTGATTCACTTTCAAGTGAAGTTTTTCGCTCTGATATCCATTATAATTATCTAACTCACTATAAAAACAACCATACATACAAAATCTAGTTTTCCCAGAGTTTTCAATCATTTAAAAAAAAGTTTGTAAAGTTTTCTTTACTGAATCGCTGGGTTCCATATCTTTAAAGGTATCAATATTTTTACCTAACGATACTAGGAGTACAGCGAGCCAAGGCGGTGTGTGGTCACTGCTTAATAATTCCTTCGACAGTTTGACAAGCAAACACGCAGTGGGGTTACTCGCTCCAGTGATGTGAATTGTGACATGTCATTGAAGCTTATACGGCGAGGGTGCAGTGGCGGAGTGACGAGCACCGAGTTCGATTCCCGCATGATGAAAACTTTATCTGCGTACAAAACAGGAAATTCTTAATGTGGTTATGAGTGAGCTTTCATAATTAAATTAATTAATACTGTTTTCCTTATGTTGTGTATTTTTTTTTCTCGTGTGGTTGTGAGCTTTGCTACTAACAATAATTTATAAATCCTGCGATTGGAAATCTCATTATATTTCTGTTAATTCTTTGAATGAAGTTGATTATGCTTGTTCTAGAAGAGAGTTGACGTCAAAACTGTAATGGATGGGAATCGAACTAACGGTCTCTCGCTCTCCAGTCCGTGCTTTAACTGTTGGGCTATTGCCTAATTAAAGAATTTTTGAAATTGGTCCCGTACTTTTTGGGTTCATGCATACAAACAAAGAAATCTTTTCTTTTTATAATATTAGTGGACATAAAAAAAAATCTTTTAACAAACATTTGTCTGTGTATTTAATTAGTAGGTGCATCTACACTACAGATAGATCTTGATGCGGCTGTCAATTTGTCACCATAATTTAGAGAATATCTTATGAAAAGTTTAGGTTTAAACATTTACGGCATTATTAAATTGCATTCGTGCGACGACGCCAAAGCGGGTCGTTATTAACCTATTACACATTAACTTTGTCAAACAAAATAAATAAAGGTACTAATATCACCCTTTATACTCGTTCTTTTTTATGTTTTGATTTCAACGTAATTGTCAACACCCTTATAAAGTATCGATATTTATTTTACAACACTAATGATTTGTTGACAGCACTAGGGAGGCCTTTGCCCAGCTGTGAAATGTCACATGCTAACAACAGTAACTTTTAACAAGAGGGTTAAGTTATTTTCAATCAATTTTTGTGAAAATTATTGGGATTAATTAAAAAAATTATTACTCCTGAGTGTTGTTCCAGTATTGATTTAGTATTTTATCGGTGTGTGAATACTTTATGTGATTATTTTTGTGAAATATGAGGTTTTTTTGTGTGGTACGAATGAAAAGAATTACGCACCTACATCAAGTCTTATTCTGTCTCGGGGTGACTTTGTATGTCTAGAAATGACCTTTAGTGTCTAAGCTGAGAAATTCGCAAACTAGTCTTTATGTTTAGGGACTAAAACGTTATCGAAATATATAAAAGTAGCCACAATGTTCGAATAAAGTGACACATTGTGTTGTCTTTACACAGTATACTTACACTGCCCGGGCCTGCCTGCCTATTCTGGGGGTCTACTCTGTAAGTCCGTCAACGAAGATACGGGCCCGTCCGAAAGTACAATGGACATAAGATTCCGTCAAAACAAGAGTCAAATTCAATTTTTCGGACGGATAAAAACACATCGGTAGTAGGGACAGCTGTCAAATCGTGCTATCATTCATTCTTAGTTCGGGCCCCGAACTAATCTTAAGTCCGTAGGTGATACGGAGTAAGAAACGCCCGTAACTAAGGTCGAAACTACAGATTTCGTGCTTAGAGAGTAGACCCCTGTACCGACACGCCGCGTGATATCACCGCGAGAACTGCCAATTTGTTTGCGAACGCTCGAGGGAAAATCTCACCGTGACATTCTATACAAAGGGCACTGGCAGACGTCCATAGAACGCTGGGCTTCAGATTGTGTAAGTCGGTACAGATATGATATTAGTTTTGTGTGATCGAGTATTTCAAGAGTATTTAAATTCATTTTTTATTTGTTTTTGTACGTAATTGGGTTAAAGAGAAATCTTCGTATTTGTGACAGTGAGGTTAAGTATGGTGTGAATGATCCAGTGAAGTACAGCTCGACTAATGAGTTCTCAATTCAAAGGTTTTAGTTACTGTCGACATGATATTCTGTGGAGGCACGCGCCAGCCAGCATGCACCCGTTTATGTTTTATTGTTTTTTTCAAAATGTCAAAGGCATAATCATTTTATTTCTTATTTATTTCGATTTTTGATTCCAATTCTTAATCTCTAAGATAAATTAGGCAAAGAACAATTAAAATATTTTTTTATTTTTGGTTAAGCTTTTATTACTGTACCATATCAAGCCCAAAACTGCCAACGTCCTTTTGTGACGTCACATCACAAGACATATACATACATTTTGTGTCTGGCTGTTTGTGTATGTGAAATTTGTGTTTGTAAAAGCACCCACGAGACAGGAGAAATCCTAATATGAGGCAACATTTTTTTTTTTTTTTTAAATAACTAAATAAAAGACACAATGAATAATGTTACAATAAAAGCCATTGCGATTGTGGAATTGTTACGGAATTAGGTTGCAATTTCTTTGAGGAAAGTGGATAAAAGTGGGAAAATTTGTAAACTCAAGAAGACAAGTAAGCATAACTTTGGTTTAAGTGGGTGATTCGACGTTTAAAACTTCTGAACATTTATATAATTGTAGTAGTATAGTCTATTACTATTATAAAACTGTAAAAAATTCGTGTCTGTACACTGAAGATATTTCAGAAAAAACAGTTGGGATAGGGTACTGGGATCAAAAATGTTTTTTTTTTGGATTTTTGTCTGTCTGTTTGTGCGCGCATCACGCAAAAAGTATTGAAGAGATTTTGATGTGGTTTCCAGAGTTTTGTAACTTAGGGTCCAACTAATTTAAGGACTGCAGACCTTAGTACACCTGATATTAATTTCAACTTGATATCTACTGGTTTATAAAAAAGGATCTTGATAAACGGACAGACGGACGCCCACAAAGTGATCCTAGAAGGGTTCTATTTTTTCCTTTTGTGGTACAGAACCCTAAAAATTTGAAATATGTAGTTAACATTTTATTTAGTGAAAAAACTCAATAGTATTTACGGACCTGGTACCGAATAGGTAAAAGATATAATTTCTCCTAGGTATGCTATAACCAAGTCTCTAATATCGTTACCAAACACACGACAGGATCAATTTAATTCAGCGGCTGTAGATATTATCTACATTCGACATTTCGACTTTGAGATTACAAACGAACTTTGCCAAGTCAGTAAGCGCGCTACCAACTTACTAAGGATTATACTACTTTAATATAGCGCTGCGACCGTGTGTACCTCCCTTAAGTGCCACTGTCACGAGCCAAAAGGCGAACAAAGTAGCAGAGGCAGTTCGCTCCACACGAAGTATAGCCTCCGCGCGCCACGGGGGTAAACTTTGATACCCCAAAACCTCCACCCTGCTATGCCACCCTAGTACCCGGCCCACCCACAGCGGGGCTTTGAGGACGTCTTTGAGCCGAACTTTAGCGGGAAAACCCCAAAATTCAAGTTGGCCCACGTCCCCGATTACGAGTTGGCGATATCTTTGAAATTTTCTGGTCTCCTGGTACGGCGGACAGCCTGGCTTCGATCTTTTTCCGATGGAGGTAGACCAAGTAAGTTGATTTTTGATAAATTCGTATGTGCTTATCTTTCCTTAGAAAAAGTGTTGACTCCTGTAACCTTTATTTCGTTTCTTTGTAAAGTGGCAGCTACGATCTATTTGATACTTCAACTTGGCTTTTTGTAAAAGATAAGTCGCAGATCAGTAATAGTGTTCTTGCAAAGACAATGATGTTATGATTATGTTCTCAGGATCATAGAAACAAGGAGAACCGAATATAATTTGGCCATAATTATCATAAACTTCTTAGCCATTTAATTTTTTCCGATCCGATTAGCTGGCTAAATCATGAAATGGCGGCGTTTCATGAAATGCTGAGGAATTTCATGATCTGGGCAATTATACGATCGGACCATGAAATAAATATAAATCATCGATCGCGCTGGTCTGTCGGCAACATGATCACATTGATCATGTCATAGCGCCTTGGCACATCTCCCTTGTTTCATGATCTGAGATAATGTTAAACGACAAGCATACCTACTGTTAATCTGTGATACTGTCTTTTTTTAACCGACTTCAAAAAGGAGGAGGTGTATGCTGATTATGAACCGATTTTAAACCCCCATTGCTCAGCTCCTAAGGGTCGTAGCGTGATGTTAAATAGCCTGTACTATTCCTCATGAATTTGGCTATCATTTACAAAAATATTTTTTTGAATTCAACTGGTAGTTTCAGAGATCAGCGCGTTCAAACAAACAAACAAACTCTTCACGCTAGTAGTACCATAGTAAGTATCATCATCATCATCTGCCTAGCCTTTTCCCAAATTATATTGGGGTCGGCTTCCAGTCTAACTAGTTTCGGCTGAATATCAATATTTTACGTGGAGCGACTGCCATCTGACCTCCACAACCCAATTAATGGGTAATAACGGTATTCGAATGTTAGACCAGCTGTCAGACTTTTAGGGCTTCTGACTACCCGTAACGATTGTCAAAGATATTCCTATGACAACCGGGACCGATTGCTTAACGTGCTCTCCGAGTCACGGAGGGGTCTCGATGTGTAAAGAACGGTCACCCATCCAAGGACTGACCGCGGCAAGCGCAGCTTAACCTAAGTAAATATTAGTAAGTATAGATTATAATAATATTATTTATTTCAAAAGAGTATGTTTGGAATCGTAGTACGTGGGGTTCTGTAGTTTCTGCTTACCCCTTATAAGAAAAAGGCGTGAGTTATGTATGTATATTATTTTAATCAGAATTAATCTTTGTGACAATTATACAAACATACAACAAATTAATGTTGATTTCTATCAACGAAAACAGTGAAAACAGTGGGAAAGGCGACCACGCGGTCTTAAAATAATTAAAACGAATTTTCTCAAGTATCAAATAAAAGACATCAACGATGATTATTTTTATTTTAAATATTTTTCTTTAATATAAAGGAAAATCTATTTATTGTTTGTAAAACCCACTTGATGTTATATACTTAACACATAATACTTTGTGGTGTAAAACAGTGAATTTTTGAATATCATAAGTTTGCCAAGAATGCAGATAATTTTGATTTAATTTTCGTGCCAATTAATTAATAATTTCAGCCTTCAAGATCAATAAACTTATGTCCAGATATTTTTAACTCATTTGTCCATGTAAGTTTGGACTGGTACTTAATTTGGTGTATGTTTTGAGAATTAGGTTTACTTGAAATACAAATATTATTTAAAATTATATACCTACATATATAAGATAACGTAAATGCGGTTAAACCTTAGTTAAGCAGTACTTATAATTTCATGTAGTTTCCACATACCAGGAGTTATTTCCAAATTACAACACCAGGATTACAGAGCAAAAAGGAGGCAATTAAAACATACAACCTACCAGGCGCAACGTTGTATATAAATTACCAGGCGCAAAGGACCACGAAATTACCAGGGTAGTAGGAGCTATAAGGAGGTATAAACAAGGATAGTATTGCGTGATCGGCGGGTACTAGGCGTAATGTTTATTTCTGGCCGTGATTTTTAGTAGGTGCGGAGTTGAACACAATGTTTCGTTTTAAGGGCTCTTTCGGTAATTTACTTTACAGAGTTTTAAACACAATTGCATGGTTTGAGAAGGAGCCTCCTGCTATTTAGGTAACCTTTTCCCTTTTTAGAACGATTGCTTTGAGTAATAATTATTTCAAATGAAATAAACATAAATAAATTGGTATTGCTATTTCTTGCCACGACATCGGAATCTTCAATTTAGTTTCAAGCTTATGAATTAATTATAAGAATACCTTATCTCAATCAGTCCTGTGTTCTTAATTAACTTAATTGTACAGAATGAAAAGATATGTTACTTTAATTGTAATCTAGTTTCATTTCTTAGTTTTTGTTATAAAATATTAATTGAAGACAGTTTTAATTGAAGTTACAAGTGCCACAGACTATAGAACGAATAAAAAAAATAATAAATATAAAATACGCTTCAGGTGAGTGCAATGTGCTAACTGCTATCAAATGAGCTTTTTCTATCTCTTTAATAATAATGTAATACAGGCTGATTTATTTTATCGAAACCGTTTTTGACAAAAAAATTTAGTAAAATCTATTTCCTTTGATAGGTACATAATATTTATAAAGAATTTGTAGCACTGATAAATACGTATTTCGAAACACTTGTACTTTTGTTCGTTTTACAGCCGTTTTTGGATACTAGACATCTAGTCGGATCAACTACACAATTGCCCTGAGACTAATTATTCGCAGTTACGTTTTTACCCGACTGCGGCGAAGCCCAAAAGGAGGGTATAGTGTTTCACCTGTATGTTAGTATGTATGTATGTGGGTATGTATTTCCGTTTCTGTGTTCCCTCCTAGAGACTAAACGGGCCAACGGATTTTAACATATGGCATATCATTAGATTCGTATCGACGTCGCGAGTAACATAGGCTATATGGATTATGAAAAAAACCAACATGGCGGATTTTAACCGCCAATAAGCGAAGTCGTAAAAAAAAAAAAAAATCTGATATGGTCATGTGGGGTATCAAAATAAAGGGCTTAAAGAGACAATTACGAAAATATATATATCTTATACATTAAAAAACATCTACCTAAAAAAACATATATCTAAAAAAAACAGTTTTTTTCTATTCTTTTGTTACATCATCATGTGGGGTATCAAAATGAAGGGCTTGAAAATACGATTACAAAAATATATAATATATGTCATTGACATCAAAAACTCAAAAGTGAAAAATGTAAAAAATAAAATTAAAAATTTTATAAAATCCCGACTGCGGTCTGCCCTACGTCTTATCTGTTGTTATAGACCCACCAAAAAGAAAAGGAAAACAAGATATTGCAGTCGGGACCCAGTGTTTCCGGGTAATAGTCATACAATGGGTCCCGACTGCAATATCTTGTTTTCCTTTTCTTTTTGGTGGGTCTATAACAACAGATAAGACGTAGGGCAGACCGCAGTCGGGTTATAATAAATTTTTTAATTTTCTATTTTTTTGTACAATTAAATACAAAGCAACAACTTCCTCGTTCCTTAACATAATGAAATTCGTAAATAGTTTGTATAACTTTGAACCTAGTTTGGAAACTTCTATCTTACCATGGGGTCTCATCAGGAACAAAGGAACATTTGGTGAAATAACTCATAATAGATGGCGTTATATGTATCGATTTGTTATTGAAGTTTGCGTAAAATTGAGAACATGAAAAAATACATCATGAAAAAGATTTGTTCAAATTTTGAAAAATCCTTTAAGCACAGAAAAATGTATAGCCCGAAGATAGCCCGCGCTAAATCGGTCACATTTCTTTGTATGAGATGAGGCATCTGTACGTATAGTATTATATTATCTGCGATTTTACAAATTATCTGTAGGCTTGAACCGGGTTAAGAGTCGAGGTTTTAGTACTAAACGCTAGTTACTTTACATAATTTATAATGAGATATTAAAGGAGTTTTATGGATGGACGTAAACGGCAGCTGAAAGAGAAAGGATTTTTTTATTATTTTTGGAAATGCTTTTAGCCCGTGGGGTGCAAAAGCAAAGCTATCTTCGGTTTACGATCCCCCGAGCTTAAAATTGGCCTACACTTAATGAATATTGGTAATTTTAATTTTGAATAATAAGGATTACAGCAGTTTTGCTTAAAAATGATAAAATTTTTCTAAATATTCGGTCTAAGCTTTCGTTGATAATGTTTTATCGGACCTTAGGACCAATATTTTTATACGATTGAGTGTGCGCAAACAAGTATAAACTTTTTCTTTTTATATCCGCACTTAATTTTCTTTGTTTACTTGACCAGAATATCTTGAGGTTCTAGTTCGGGCGACCCGCGGGAGGTGCGATTAACTAGTTCGTAAATAAGCAAAGTAATACTGGAAGAAGAATTACCGGCTGCTCGCCACTGGCCGGGTAAGGCAACCGGATATTTCTTTTAGCTGTCCAAAGAACCCCCCGGTCATAATGCCCTAGTGGGGGCCGCAGGGGGGCAGATATAAAGATACAGGCCCCCCACTTATCCCGGGACCATACCCGGTCCTTTTGCTTTTATAGGGGGTGTGTATAAAACCGAATCGCCCGGTTTTAGCTGTGCTGGAGTGTTACGAGCGGGGCCGGCGGCGGCGGTCGCATTATGCCGACGGAACGAGACTATATCTGATGTGGCTATGGTGCCTTGGTACTTATATACAATGTTTAGACGATGGCTTCGTTCATTTATTAGTCTAGCGTTTCGAACGGTCAATAAAACGTTGAAGGCTCAGTAATAAACGGAAATTATCCGAGAAAAAATGCGCAGGAAATGTAAGGTTTTTGTTACATTTTGTTGCCTTGTTTATTATCACGGGATAGAACTAATTTGTTCTCATTCCACTTTGGCTTCAGTAGGTACCTATTACTTTTACAAAAAGGAAACGTTCCTCCATCAAACTGTTTCACTCATTCAATTCATTCGTTCCTTTGAAATGTCTATAAAAAACGCGAAACGTTTTCAGCAACAACCTGTATGTAAGGTGTTGCCAAAAATGGTTTTAAATGATTCTTTTTGAAAATTGAACGGACGGCTTTATGTAAGTGAATGTGGCTTTTCACCCATATTGATAAATAGGAGTTATGAACTGACCCTGTCGCAATCCATTGCTTCTGTGTTCTTTTATACTGTTCCGACGTATCCTGGCCGCTTTTCCAGCCCTGTTTAGTCCAGCTTTCGAACCGAAGCGTGGGGTGGCGCGATCCCAGCCTCAAGATATTAATTTCCCTTTATTGCCAGGGCGACATGTGCTTATAAGATGAAGGTAACTATGTTGTTTCATTATTCGAATGTCGGAGGGCCCGGGTGGAGGAGTAAGGGGGGTGGAAGCCGTATAAAAACGACAATTTCCTCTAAACGCGCCGCGCCCGCGCCCGCGCCTGTCGCGCCGCGCCCTCCGGTACTAATTAACTGCCACAGCGGTTATGTCACCCTAGTACCCCTGTTTGTAGGGCGGTGTTCAATTTTTTTTGTCTGGAGGTTGACAGCTTGACCTTTCCATATAAAAATCTAATATAACAATAATGATGAACCAACCTCTTCGTAAAATATGTTTACATATCAGTGAACTCTAGCTTTGCAATATTATTTAATAATGCTGTTATTCCTCACGAAAGACATTCCTCCTCTTTCTATTCCTAGAACAATATCTGCATAAATGTGTATTCTTTTGTTTTGGTTTATATTTATCTTGTGTCTTGGCGGCCGCCCCAACTTAGCAATGCGGTCCTCGGATCCGCTTAGCCTAATGGATAAAATTTGGACAGTTGCTTGTTTTGTGGAAGGTGACTAATATCCCTTGTCTCTCACTTCTCTCAGTTGGTCCTACGACGATTAAGGGTTATGCCCAGTGGAGGGGCGCCGTTCCTAAAGGTGATGATAAACTTGAGTATTCACTTGTAGCGAGCATTCTAGCGAATGTTACATTAAATGTTCACACGAAATAAACATTTGATCAAACAAAAAGCTTCAAACTTTTTGCCAAGCCGACCTTACGATGAATACATTTTTTGACGAGCATTTATCGATGTTTGGCTCAATGGTCGACAATTGATTTTTGGCTCTATTTGTTGTTCAGTTCAGTTCATTTGTATTCCAATCAATAATTTCATTCATACACTAAACTTTATTATAATAATCCAATAGAATGCCTATTATGAAGTGCATGTTTAAAACAAACACAGACAAACTCTTCATTAAAGTACAAGAATATAATCATCAATTGGCCGTTAATCTATTTTTAAAACCGATCTTCGACGACAATGACGAAAAACTGATGCTAACTTATACATACTGTACGGGATCGCCCGAACTCCGCAATGAAACACGTAGTAAAGATACTCTAATTTATTGGAGGCAGACGAGGAGGTTGAACAATTTACTGGAGTATAGACTGTCTTATACACTATTCTTCAGAACTGCACTTGTACTAGTACTTCGCTGTGATACTTAGATCTTCACTGTTTGAGCTCTGAACTAAATCTGTCTGGTGGCCGGCGCGCGCGGTCCTTTTATACTCGCCGGCAAACATGAAAGATAATTCCAGAGAATGCAAGTAGTTACTAGTAGGTACGTACCTACTAGTAACTACTTGCATTGTCTGGAATTATCTTTCATGTTTGCCGGCGAGTATAAAAGGACCGCGCGCGCCGGCCACCGGACAGATTTAGTTCAGAGCTCAAACAGTGAAGATCGAAGTGCCTTAGCAAAATACTAGTACAAGTGCAGTTCTGAAGAATAGTGTATAAGACAGTCTATACTCCAGTATTGTTCAACCTCCTCGTCTGCCTCCAATAAATTACAGTATCTTTACTACGTGTTTCATTGCGGAGTTCGGGCGATCCCGTACATTTTGGTCCTTCAGAGTCGGATCCCTGCTTCCAGCGATAGAAGATGGTGCTGACACGGAGTAGAGATGGAGAATTAGTGAGACGTCGTCAGGTAGAACTCGCCGCTCCTGGGGCTGCAGTAGAGGCCTCAAGAGGGAGTTCGGCTGTCAACACCGAGTCGAACACCGCCGCCAGCGGATCAGGAGCCAGCAGCGGGAATAGTCGTTCGACGACGACTGGTACCACGTCTAGTACCACGACCGGGACTGTAATCGGTACAGAAGAAGCTGCGACCGGAATAGGCGATTCGCAACGTACCGTTAAACCGACAGATACTCGTTCACGCCGCTCTGTAACCTCACGCAAGAGCCTCCTCGCGGAGTTAGAGGTGAAAGAACGGCTTGCCGAGTTAAAGCTAAAACAAGCCGAGGTCAAAATCAAAGAAGCTCAGTTACAAGCTCAAGCTCAGTTGAAACTGGAACAAGCTCAAATAGACACGGAAACGGAATTGCAACAACTGAAGCTTCAACGCATCCAGGTGGAAGAAGACGCCACGGATTATGAAGACGAATTAGAAGACGACCTGGCATCAGTTCGCATCGACACGTGGCTGAAAGAACCACCCGCAGCGGCACCAGTGCAACCGCCGCATGAAAAAGTACTTCCAGAAGAATCAGAAGTACAGAAGAAAAAGCCAGAAGAGCCTACAAAAGAGGCTCAGAAGCAAGAAGATTACTCGCCGACTAACCAGCCGTTGATGGACGTACCTACCTTGGCCGCCGCGCTCTCACAAGCCCTCAGAAGCAACCGAGAGCCACCCAAGTACTTACAAGAGTTGCCAATTTATAATGGTAGCAGTACCGAATGGCTCGGCTACAAAGCTGCCTTCGAAGAATCACACATGTATTTTTCGAAGAATGAAAACGTAGCACGAATACGCAAAAGCCTACGTGGGACTGCAAAAGATGCTGTTGGCTGTTTACTGCTAAGCCAACCCGATCCAGAAGCCGTCATAGAAGCACTGGAAAGAAGGTTTGGAAGACCAGAAGCACTCATCCACGTCGAAATGGAGAAGTTAAAGCTACTCAAGAAGGTCACTGACGAACCAAGAGACTTGTGTATCTTCGCCGGACGCATAGCAAACATAGTGGGCACCGTCGAAGCACTAAAGAAGACTCACTATCTGTATAGTCCTGAGATGTCTCGACTGATTATTGAGAAGCTAACACCTATATTGAAGAGCAAATGGTATGACTACGCCGACCAGAATAATGAAGATATCCCTGAACTCAAGAAGATTTCTATCTTCTTAAATAAAGAAGCGGATAAGTGCGGTGCATACGCGTTGCCAGAAGTTATAGAAGATACCTCAGGCAAAGAAAGAAGAGTCAGAAAAATAGAAAGAACATTCGCCACAGACAAGAAGATAGTGCCAAACGATCGCTGTCCTGTATGCAAGCAAGAACACAAGCTTCTTGATTGTAAGAGGTTCTCCGCGCTCGACGTAAATGCAAGATGGGAAGTAGCAAAGAAGAATCGTATATGCTACCGCTGTCTCAGAAGTAAACATCGTCGACTTCTATGCAAGGCATCAAGGTGTGGTAAAAATGGATGCACCATGCGACATCACAAGCTGCTGCACCACGACGAAGAATCAGTCACTACAGGCAACTCGGAAAAGAAGGAAATCACGTCATCATCAGTAGAAGTAACATCGGCTGCGAACCCCTGCGATCGACGTCGAGCCTACTTGAAGATAGCACCTATAGTACTACGGGGACCGCTCAGTAGCATTGAAACATATGCACTATTAGATGAAGGGAGTACGGTCACCTTAGTGGACGCATCTATAGCAGACGTCATCGGTGCAGATGGACCCGCAAATCCTATGTGGATTCAAGGCGTGGGTTCAGAGATGAAACATGAAAATAGCAAAGTTATCAGTCTGCGAATTAGAGGAAAGTACGCAAAAGAAGAGTACGAATTAAAAGACGCGCGTACTGTAGACAGGCTGAACTTTATGCCAGAAACAATCTACGAACGACACCTAGCGGACTGCGAGCACCTCGTTGACATCAAAGACGAGATAATGTATGAACGCGCTTCGCCTAAGGTGTTGATTGGTCAAGATAACTGGCACCTTATAGTATCAAGGAAGCTACGCACCGGTCATCGCAATCAGCCAGTCGCCTCGTACACACAACTCGGCTGGGTACTTCATGGCTGCCACACATCGCTGACTACTACGGTCACCTTCTGCGGCACGTTGCAGAAGATTCAAGAAGAGCCATCAATAGAAGATCAAATTAAGGATCGCTGCAAACTTGAATCTCTGTGCATCGAACCAAGACGACCGGAACAAGTCCCAGAACAACGAGTCGTACAAATACCAGAAGAGACCAGTAAGAGGCTAACGGACGGGAGATATGTGACCGGACCGCTGGGGAAAGACAACTTCCAGATACCGAATGGTTGCAAAGAAGCAGAAAGGTATTTATGTGCTTCACAGAAGAAGCTGAATAAAGGCGGAGACTTGAAACAGAACAATGAAAAAGGAGTGAAAAATCTGTTCAAGTCAGGATATGCAAAACCTGCACCTACCCCTGCGCCAGAAGGGAAAACGTGGTACCTACCACACTTTCCAGTCATAAATCCAGCGAAGCAACATAAACCACCAAGACTTGTGCACGATATTCCAGCCAAGACTGGTGTGGCCGATGCGTGCATGAATGACAAAGAAATGCACATACTAAGAAAAGTAAGGAAAAAAGACATAGAAACTCAGCGTTTCCCCAGAAGAGGTAACCGGCGGGAGAAACTTCCAGTATCAAACAAGCTGGTCACGGGAAAGGTCTGGACAACAGGCAAGAAAGGAAATACCGTCAAGTATGGCACAAAAGAAGACTGGGAAATGTGTCACGCTTCGCAGCAAATCATCAGCAGTCAAGATCTCCTGCCTATGATCGAGACGTATCCTAGCGACGAGGTACCGGTGACGATAGTAGCCGAGGTCGAAGACACAGTAAAGTCACGACCTCTCACCCATGTCTCTGTCACCCCGAAGAAACAAAGGTCCTTCCGTATCCCGCCACCTGGACGCTTCAACGAAGGCGACATTACAGCGCGTCAACAGAGAAAACGCGCACGGATCAAAGAGCCACCCCCACTGCAATACCGGCGGGAGCCTTGCGGTTCTGGAACGTCACCCAAAGACGGTGACCTAGTTGTCATCTGCGACAGTAACGCGTCAAAAAACCACGCAGGTGCCGACAGAAAAGTCCGAGAAGTGGACACGAAGACGAGCAATGGCCACGCGTCTCGGAGACCGACCAAGAAGATCGTCGTGCGACCACGTAGAATCGCAGTGTGGCGACGGCGGGAGAATGTGCACGACGTAATCCGACGGGGGCGCTATCCGCGCAACGATACTCTAATCAATAGTTATAAAGAAAGATCATTCCAGATACATCGTAGATTCTAGTACATTCTTATGGATAAGTAGATGTGTGTTCAACGACGCACGGGGACATTCTAGGCGGTATGAGCGATTGTAGGTATTTAAAAAGAACGTCTGGAATGTAAACATACCTATCGCTAAGTACAATGACCCGGCGTCGGGCGCCGTAAGTACCTATAAGTACCTACTCTTTATAATATTGTGTAGGTACTTTTCTGAGAATTTCGCGAGTAGGTAGGTACGTACCTACTATTAGTAACTACTTGCATTGTCTGGAATTATCTTTCATGTTTGCCGGCGAGTATAAAAGGACCGCGCGCGCCGGCCACCGGACAGATTTAGTTCAGAGCTCAAACAGTGAAGATCGAAGTGCCTTAGCAAAATACTAGTACAAGTGCAGTTCTGAAGAATAGTGTATAAGACAGTCTATACTCCAGTATTGTTCAACCTCCTCGTCTGCCTCCAATAAATTACAGTATCTTTACTACGTGTTTCATTGCGGAGTTCGGGCGATCCCGTACACATACATTTGTTTTATGGAACGAAATAAGTAAAAACACAAGGTAGGCAATGGGAGAATTTGCTGAAATCTGAAATATCGAATATCTGAAAAATATAGCAGCCTTTTAGCTTGGCTCGCTTTTCGACTAGTGTTCTTCACGTTTGATTCTGGGCGTCCTCGACGGTTAATCTGTTGGATAGGTTGTAGATTGGTAGATGTTTGACACATTTTTGTTTTTGTTTACTACTGCTAGGTAGATTTTCCTGGCTTCGTACTCCTGTCAATTCCTTTTTCGAGTATTGCGTGTGTACTTCTACGGGCCTGGAGAGTCACTTGCTACTAGGACAAAATATCTGTCAAGGAGATTTGAGTCAAGATTGGACAAAATCTGTGACATAATAATATGTCTTGTGTAGGTACATGAAAACGGCTAGTCAATATTATTGGATCTATGACAGTATAATATTTAGGAAGCCTAATAAACCAGGAAAAGGTGTTACTACTGTTACTAGGCTCGCATAAGTGAAAGGAGGTCTAAACTCTATTTGGAGAGAAGTTGATGGTGATGATAACATTCTATGGTTATAAAGGCGTGGACACTAGGCCCGGTAAATGACTCGAGACCTTCATACATTCGCATGTCTTCGTCCCGCTATGCCTAATCGCTACTGTGGCACATTATAATAAACGACCACTCCAAAATAGACCTTAATGTCCTCACTTAAGGGTATGTAATAGGTTAAACAACACGAACCTTAGCAGTCCTTATATGTACCTGTTTAGTAGTTAATTATTATGATCGGTTAGTTATGTGTGCGTTGTGGGCAAACTGCAAATTAGGTCACTTGCTAAACGTGCTCGTATAATGTTACTCAGTTCTAAATTGTATTAGCAAATTTTGACAATTTAAAAAATTATAAGCCTATGTATCCTATTGTGTACTAGCTGTGCCCGTGACTCTATTCGCGTTAACAACAACAATCTACCATCGCCAATGATCGTCTTCAATCACTGCTACCCTTAACGTCTACTTAATCATCACGTCACACAATCTATCAGATATAGCATCAATCACCATCACGTAGCACATATTATCAGATTCTTGTTACCAGTAAGCAAGCAATACTGCTGTCATTTAATACTTATACTTACTTAAAGGCACCTCTTAACTTTAACCACTGATTAAATATACCATTATCTTTGTAATTTGTATAACAATGAATAGAGATGACAGTTGACTTAAGAGCTGTTTAATTTAATCATCGTCTATAAGTAAGGAGATAATGTCTAACAAGGCAGAGAGTATGATATAAATATCAAATCAATGATGAATGATCCAATCGAAAATCTTTCAAGGGATCAACTCGCCCAAAAAGTGACAATAGGTATTATCTTCTTTTAATAACTGCTAAAAAGAAAACATAATTCGCCTTTCATTTATCTTTATGACACCAATAACTGATCACTACCTATTTTAGTATAGATCAATAGTTACATAGCTAGACTATACCACCTTTAGATATGTCTATACCTACATTAGGTTTAAGACCGGTGTCGCAGGCAGTTGGCGTCTTAAGCCCGACGTGCCAAGCTCTGATGTGTTGGTAACGCTCAAGTGACCATTTAGATAGTTCTGAGAAAACAAGAACAACACGGCAATTAAAAAAGTCGTCATCGTCATCTTTTAAAGCCTTGATAAACATTACTTCCCCATGTCTCTTTTCTTTTATGCTATCCTGATATTGGGAAGTCGAAACCAAAAAGACCATAAGCGGTCCTTTGATGATGGAATACATCAGCTAGCTGCACCGAACCGAGCTGCTGCAAAACATCTGAAAATGATGAATGATAGAAAGGTGCAAAATAGGGAATGATGTACCTAACATGGTAATTCATGTACGACAGTGGATGGCCAGTATTTTACAACCTGGAAAAAATTAAAGGGTAAAAGAATCAATAGCTAGCTCATACCAAACCAGCACAACAAAAAGACAAACTGGTTTATGTGAATAAACAAACAGAACTTTGCCGTTCCTAATATTACTACAATAATAGTTTAGTCGCAGCTCTAAAAGGTGAAGACATGTATACTAACTCCCCTGTTTAGAGTGTTACGGAGGAGGGTGCGTGGGACGAAATTTTACGAGTTTCGAGACCCGTGCATGAATTACAGATTTTAACTGACCCTTTGATTCCTTTGTGTCGGTATAGCTTGGATTTTGAAGGTCTCATTGGATATGAAACCTTTTGAAGATTATTTTATTATTTAAAGTTCTCTTTTCGTTTATCCATCAGTTCAGTCTTTTTTTGGGTCGGCTTCTAGTTTAAGGCGAAGGTAAATAGTAGCGGCCAGTTTTAAATCTCTTATTTTGCCGTCAAATAATGCAGGTTAGTTGTGCAATTTTTTATGTTAAACTAGAACATATATACATCAATCGTACCTGTGAATATTTAACTATTGTAGTAAAATACTTAATGAAATAAATTCATGAATTCGTGTCTACCCAAAACATAAAAACGTAATTACTTTCAAACCGCTTAAGATATTTTCATGATTTGTTTTGTGTGAAAAGACTATGTTACTACCTATAATATTGCCTGTTACTTTTTTTTTATTTTATATTTTAGATACTAAAAAGTAATAATACGTCTAATTCTGCACAGCGCGCTCCTTGATAGGCGAGTCGTATTGCTCGGTGGATGTAATGTCGCGTTGCTTGAGCTCAGCGCAGAACACTCAAGCTATACCGCCCAAATCACTCAAGGCCGTTGGCGTATACCGGGGCCTTAACCAGGTCTAGCTCAACATCAGTGTTTACAGAAACTAACGACCATTTTAACTCTGAAACTTAATTAAGATTATTAGAATTAGAGAATATGGTCTATTCTACACCGCGATTACTTATCTGTTTGACAAGTGTGGTATTTTTAGCAATAGCATTACCTATGTATGTAATGCTAATTTCCAATATACTTAGTTTCAGTTAACTGTTTCCAATATAATAATATTTGTTTCCTTAAACGATTCCAAAAAGACCAATGTCTATCTCTGCATTTAGCTGTTTAGCAAATTGTCGAAATTCCCTCAGGTGTCTGCGACTGTATACAGCTGTGCTCGACATAAGTATCTATACAGGATGCGGCGTCTTGCCCTACACACCGACTTGCCCGGGTCATACTATCACGCTATTTACTTCTATGGGATATTAGAGCACCAACATGTTCAGAAGCATTGGGTTTTAGAAGATTTTCATCGAAACACAGGTAATTTCGAGAAAAACTAACGAGTCTATAAAAAATAGAATATTGCGATTCTTTTTAGATCCTATCATAACATTCGACCTTCATTAAAGGAGAAAACTTTGAAGAAAAATACATTGTGATAGTATGTCTACACACATAATATGGCGTGGGTGGATAATCCCTTCAGAATTCAATAAATGTACAAAGGTTGCAGAAATAAGAAATAATTCGGTATATCTAATTCCTTTAAATATGCAAAGTACTTATTAGCTGAACACTGGGTCAGTACTCTGCAAATTCTGCAATCCTTTTCCGCCATTTAAACGCCCGCATATTATAACATATACACCTATAGCTTCGTGTTTCATGAGTGCCTGGTGCCTCATTCCCATATATATATACGTTATATTCACACATACAGCCTTTATTTGCATGTATGTATGTATATAATCGATTCTGTAGTATTATATACGCGAGTGTCATTGTGCATGTGTGCGAATTGATTGTATAATTACATCATCATTATCAGTTTATAGTCATGCAACATTGGTTAAATTGATTTCCCTAATTAAGATGAAGCTTGAGGTTAGGATCAAAACCAGATCGTACAGTCGAGGATGTCGTTTCTATTATGTTCTTGGTAAGTGATTCTATAGTGCGATTTACTTTGTTAATAGTACTTAAAGGCTCTGTTTATACATTTTATTGCTATTCCAAATCACGGTTTACATACTCACGTGTTTGCGTAGAGACCAAACTTTACCAGTTAGTTTGGATGCAGGAAAGGTGAAAATGTATGAAAATTCTGGGAAACTTTTTACTCGATTTGTGCATGTAGCATTTTTATGTTAGTATAATTTGAAAAAAGGCTTTCGGTAAATACATTTAGAATATCATGAGTGAACTTGCAAACTTGAGCTCACCGACTTGATGTGTCTGTTTTAGAGTCACTATGCTTTAGGGCACCTAACGAGTTGACAAACATTTTTTACCTATCGATTGTGCCCACTGCGTTCAGAATGTGCGTGTGTTTCGAGTGTCATTGATGCATTTCGGTATGGGGGACAGGGGGCGATGGGGGCCGGCCGGACACCGAGCGAACGCACCTCGTCCACGAACTGACGGACCAGTGTGCGTTGTAACTCCGAGGGGCGAACACGCGCGCCGCGCCCGCACACAACTTACTCGCGAAACACGAACTCGAACTCTCAATTATCACAGATTTGAATAATAAAAAAATTACTCCTGTGCAACAAATAGGTTGGTAACCCATTGTGCTTCCTTTGCGTTGCAAATTTTCCATAAAAAAAGTTGCAATCAGACTCAGCGCGCGAAGTTTTATCATCTTGACATACTAGTTTTTGCACGAATGCAGGTTTGCATAGACCGTCAGGAATGGACATAGGAACTTGATGAGTAAGTAAGCCTTGGCATTAGTACATGGTGACAGCAAAAAATGCAATTAGTCCATCGTTGGTTCGTGACGCTAAGTTTCCTTTGTCACGCCAGTTTGAAAAGACAAGGCATTGTTTTAGTGAATTTATTAGCCTAACTACAAAATAAATGCTTGCGTGTTATAACTGGGGCATTCAGAAGTACTCCTATAAATGCAATGCAGATTGAATGTAATATTCCACCATTAAGAATCCGGTTTGATTATTTAAAAGAAAGATTTATACTAAAACTTTTTAGTGTAACTAATAATAGTCTCTTGGACAATTTGTTGCATTCCAATTCTAGCTTAGGTATAAAGCCATTTTATATGTTACAGGATATTCATAGTTTCATAAATTTCATTAAAAATATAAACATTCATCAATCATCTCATATTTTGCCCTGTTATCAAGGAACTTATTATGCAAAATTTCCAGACATAAATATAATTATAAAAAATAAAAAGGACCTGTCCTCAAAAGAAGAAGTTAATGCAGTGTTGTCAGCGTGGTCAGATCATAAATTTGTATATAGTGATGGTTCAAAAAATGATAATGCAGTGTCTTTTGCTATTTATGAGCCCACCTCAAATATAGGTCTTGGTCGAAAAATTGATAAAAATGCCAGTATTTTTACAGCTGAAGCTGTTGCTATTTTGAGTGCTCTGAAACATATAAAAAGTGGCAATTCAGGTCACAGAAAGTGGGTTGTAGTAAGTGACAGTATGAGTGTTCTGAAAAATCTAGCTAATAATAAATTACATGCTAACACTAACTACATAATCTATATAATAAAAGAACTATGGATCGAACTGTTTCTTTCCAATATTGAAGTTAGATTTTTTTGGGTGCCTTCACACATTGGCGTTGCAGGAAATGAAAAGGCTGATTATCTGGCCAAAAAAATTGTTGATCTAGGTGAACTAATTCCAAATGCTGATGCTGATATGAGTGTTTCCATACCACATACAGACGCTGTTAGTCTTATAAGACAGCGTATGTGTAAATCATGGGGGAGACATTCATATCAGTACACACATATAGAAAATAAAGGCACCTGGTATGCCTATCTAGATAATCAAATAAACTCTACACCTTGGTTTTGCAGAAATAGCAGTTTTATAAATAGAAAGTTTTATTCATTTATTTGTCGTTTACGTTTTGGTCACTGTCGTTTAAATTATCATCTTCATCGTCTTAGAATGGTCAACTCTCCTTACTGTGAGTACTGTCAATCACAAAAAGTTCAATCTTTGCATCACATCTTCTTTGAGTGTTCGTCTTTCAACATTCAGCGCCTTGTGTTGTCGGATGAGCTTCTAAAAATCTATAAAAAACCTGATAAGGTCCCGCAATGCATTCAGGAGTTACTAATGAATGCCTCAACATATATATATTTGTACAAATTTATAACAGAGACTGTAAATGAAATTTAAGTTACATTTAGTGTTTTTTTTATGTATACTTTAATTGTATTATATTTTATTTAAACCTCTTTAATATTTCGTATAGGTTAAGTTTTTTCTAAAAGGAAAGGAGATAGCTAACCTAAAATTTGACATGTATGTCCAAACAAAACAAGTCGTTTGACTTGACATTATAATGACGTTTAATTACCTTGGATTTGACAAAAATGGATATGACTCATAAAACTATGAAAAATGGATAGACAGTTTATGAAAACTTAAAATTAATTATAGAAAAATACGAAAGACATTATTTTTTAAAACTTATCACGAAAGAAAATACTTGGACGTACGACTAGGCAATATGGTCAAAAGACTATTGTACCTATAGACAGTTTATGAAAACTTAAAAAACTAAATTAAAGAGAAAAAACGAAAGACAAAATTTTTTAAAACCTATCACGAAAGAAAATACTTGGACGTAAGACTAGGCAATATGGTCGAAAGACTATAGCCTTCCCTTCGGGGTAAATAGTAAAAAAAAAAAAAAAAAAAAAATTATTAGCCTAACTGACACTTATGAACCGATTCTTAGATTGTTCTTAGTAATTTCCTACTAGAGGTTTTTTCTGTTTCACGGAGTTAGTTTTTATCATCTTTATTTATTACTTTGTTTTACAGTTTTATGTTGTTAGTAATATCAAACAGGATTGTTGTTTATCAACCTCGTGAAGATTTAAGAAGTCTATTTTCAACATTTTCAGCTGCAATTCCAATGCACTCAGTACCTAGGTACTTAGTTTTTATACCAAACTATAATTATGTATTCTCTATTACGTACTAGGGTTATCCGATCTCATATAATTTTACCTAACGATACCAGGCTTACAGAGTTCAACAGAAGTTCTCAATGTGTAGAACGCAGCGAAGTTTGAAAGTAATTTTGGAGTGCAAGCGCGCGTCGAACTAATCAAATCGTTCACGGTCCTTACTTCGCTGATAACACTACCGTGTTATGTTGCTCTAGTAACTGTGTAACTTTTTTATTGCTTTCGTAGGTATATTTTCTTACTGGACTTAGGAAAAACAATGGAGTTTTTATGAAACTACGCCTACTTTTTAGGTTTTGCGTCTTTAGTATTTATTTTCAATAAAGGTAGCGTGACTGTCACATTGATATTTCCTTCCATTGATGTTTCTACATTTTGCAATAGTTTGGCGCTCACCGAGGACAATCCACTTTTTTTATTATCAGTATGCCTTAATACAAGATTAAAGTTATCTAAGGAGCCTGTACGCATTAAACCGGGCTTTTCCTAGCCAAGGAATTGTATACCCGTGAATGAAGAAAACAATCATATTATTCATAACAGTCGTATCAAAGGACGCGGTTCGCATTCCACAGCAACGCACCGCATTGCTAGCACAATACCTATTAAGCCCTACATCGTCTAAACTAGCGTAAACACAGCCTCTTTCCGCGTACCCTTTATACCGCAAACCTCCACACTTCCACAGGCATGTAATTAGTATATTTATGAAAAAAACGAACGAACCGATGGATAGCACAATGAGCGTGGGGACCGTTACTCGGGTAATGAGCCCCTCACATTCGACTAGCCGGGATAACGTGTAAGGGCCGGTCGGCCGCCTCTCACACCAATGCGTATCCTCCCGCGCAATACCGAAGAATAATACAGAACAGTTGCTAAATGTTGCGACGGTGTGTGCGTAACAAAATTAAATAATCATTACCAAAAAGAGATAATTTGTTTTGAATTTATTGTCATGCAAGCGCAAGAAAAACCAAAAGAAAAAATGCTTTCATTTTTCCTTCATGATTGTTGCAGCTTATATCTGACGCATTCCTTTGCTGGACACATATTTTCCAATAATGAAAAAAAAATATTTATTAATTGTACAAATTACATCACCTTCACGCCTATCCTCCCTTATGGTGAGCAGATACGATCAAGTCAATGATCCCGGTTACCGCTTGGCATTTAAAACACTTGTAGCACTTGTAAGTTCATAATTGCAATGACACGTTTTTAATCCGGGATATAATGGAATATTGAGTACCAAAAGATTGTTTATAAAGTGTAGTTCAAATTCAAATCATTTATTTACAAACCAAGTGTATCCTAAAATATTCCTACTAATATTATAAATGCGAAAGTTTGTGAGGATGTATGGATGTATGTGTGGATGTTTGTTACTCTTTCACGCAAAAACTACTCGACGAATTTTGTAGAAACTTTACAGTAATATAGCTTATACATCAGAATAATATACAGGCTACTTTTTAACCCAAAAACGCGGGCGAAGCCGCGGGCAGAAGCTAGTAACACATTGAGTGGGTTTCTACATGCGTTGCAAATTAGGGCTAGTTATACATAAATAATAACTTACAAAGTTGAAAAGTAATATAATATCTATAGTGACTGTGATGAAATAATTTTAATTATCAATCTATACTAATATTATAAATGTGGAAGTTTGGATGGATGGATGGATGTTTGTTACTCAATCACGTGATGCCAGAACAGCTGAACGTATCTAGATGAAATTTGGCACACAGATAGATTATAGCCTGGAGTAGCACATAGGCTACTTTTTATCCCGAAAAACACGGTCTAGGCCGCGGGCGGAAGTAGTAGAGTATCTTCATAAAAAGAAAAGTCCTCACTCACTCACCGACTGACTCATCAACGCTCTCTAGGTCCAAGGGTTTGGGCTGGGCCAAACCCTTGGACCTAGAGAGCTGAAATTGTGCACAGAGGTTCGCTTTATGATGTTGTAGACAAGGAATAAGGGTTTTCGAAATTACCACGGGAGACTAATATCCATGGTGGACGCCGTCATCTGCAAAAGCTATTATAAACGCGAAAGTTTGCGTGTGAGTTTGTTTGTTACTCTTTCACGCTGAAACGGCTAGACGAATTTGGATGAAATTTGACAAAAAAGTCGCGGCGATGGAGTTTTTTGAAAGCTCGATGTAGCGATTGAATGGTATACTTCCCACACATTCGAATGCCAGTCGCAGCAATTTAGTGCTGTTTCGGCCTCTGCGGAACACGACATAAAACGCGCGATTTTGATGCAGCAATCGGTCGCAGAAAGTCGCTAAAACGCGATGGATCGATGCAGTCGCAAAATCACCGATCGCCGATGCTAAAAGTAGCTAGTCTACTTTGGACCTTAGTTGTGTGTGCCTGATACATCGTGGGTTGGTACAGCTTTACTTGGTAGCATATACAATCTACTAGGCATTATGGCAGCGCATGTTTTAGAAAACTACTTAGTATAAAGTTGCGACAATAACATAATGTATTTTCTTTCCAATCTAAGTTACATGCCGTTGTGAATGTGGAACCTAATTCGCAAACTAGGCAGTTAATAAAAAAACGTCACGGACTACCGTACCCAAAGCTATTAAAGTGGCCTTGTCGTTATCGCTAAAAAGAAAATAGCTGGCAGTGCACTGACCGCGCGTCAAACGCGTATGGCGTGCGCTTTCCATCTACCGTTCTGTGTCGCACGGTGTTCCCATGTTGCGGAATGGTGTGAATTTTTGTACTGTCGCCTTTTTCGATTTTTATGCGTTAACTCCTACGCTGCATGAGAGCCTGGTGTTGATATTGTGTATTGGTCCTTTTTTAACGATGATAATCCCGATTATATGAAATAAATTGTAAAGTCATCGGTGGAAATTAGTTTAAGTTTCTGATAAACAGCCTATTTTATTACATGTGACAACGAAAAGTCTAGACATTATCAATTACAAGAACACATTCGCTGTAGATTTATCTAAAGGACGAAAACAAATAATAAAACATGTCATCATCAAGGCACTAAATGCAATTAAAAATCTGTTGAATCGATTTTGGCACGCAATATTTTTTCAACCTTATTTGACCACACGGTTTAAGTTAGAAATGATATTATATTTGCATGGCCAGGCGTGGGTGCGAGGTTCGAAGAAAATTGTTCACTTAATGGAACTGTCTAGACTTTATAAGGATTTAAAATATTAAGCTATAAATAATTATCGAAGATTTATCCTAAAATAGCGATACGGGTTCAAATTACCTTATTCGGTAAAAAAAAATTGTAATCAAATTGATAGAATCTGATAGAATAAACAAATTCTATCTAGTATATGGAGAACATGGTAATTGACACGATCCAACGATTAATCGATAAACTAAATCGATGGAAATATTACCAGATGCGGATTAAACGTCAGGTTGAAGAATTTCATTCTGAGATATGGATCGCTGCATAAAGCACGTAGTGCCGGTGTCTGCAGATGGAAAATGGCCTATGTTGTTATCGCGAGCAGCATGAGAATGAGACCCCTTTGCGATTTAATCTGCTCAAAGCTCCACGGTAGTTCTGCATTCCTAGTACTTTTTTTTGTGCACTCCTTCGTTTTTAGGGTTTTTGTTAATTAATTAATTTGCTATACTTACTTGTTGAATTGGTTGGGTTTTGCGAATAGTAAGATTACGTTTCTAATCAGAGTTAATTCTCAAACTATTGAAATAAGCTTTCGTTGCTACTTTGGTATTTATTTCATGACCATCACCATTATTATCATTTGTAGCTACCTCCATTACGCTGCTATTTATTTTGTGCCAGTATAATCTTACGGTTAAACAGATGAATCTCTTTTCTCACAAATACTTTATTTTGCAGTAAATCTAGCCAACGTAAAAGTCCGGCAGCAGTGCCGTCCAATCTTTGACCGTATTTAATTCAAAGCCAAATAAAATCTGGGGCAGAGCTTGGTTCATTTTTCACATAGACTTCTCGGATTATCTGATTGAATAATAAATTTAACAAACTACAAATCAAAGATGAAGAAAAAGTGTTTTTTTTTTATTTGTAAACAAATAACTGACTTGATTTTGATTCTTTTTATTATTTGAAAAGGAAGTACTTAAAGCTTTCAGTTAGGTAACAGAGTTTATATCATTTTCTTTGCTAGAGATAGTTTTAAATCTTTTTTAAATACGTCAGTTTTAAAGGATACTATGGTAGTACAAGAAGGAACTAAGCTCTTCTAAGTATAAAAGTGATGGTTTGTAAGGCATTAAACAACTTTGGGTTACACTTTTATGAAATGTGTGAGAAATTAACAACTGGTTTTGAAAGAACATGAAAAAACACAGCATTTAAAATTGTTAACTACTACTTCTACGTCAAAAATAATTAGAACAATTCCCTTTTCAAATCTTTAATTTCCCAGTCATCATTGATACTGCCATTTAGCCATCGTGTAATAGCATTTAATCTTACAATCGATAAATCTTATTGATTTAAATATGACCCATAAGCGGTGAACACATTTTATACTGCACATCTTCATTTGCCATTCTGAAAACGGCTTTTCCTAAGTTTTTTAACATTTTCATGTATCGAGAAAAGATTTGGATACCTGAGTTAATAAGTGATCAAAGTACCTAAAACATTTTGAGTTAAATGCATTTGAGCTTTATTTTAATAATTATCTAGGTTTTTAAATAATATTTTATTATTCTAACTGCATTGCGTCCTAGTAAAAACGACATAATTATTATCACCTAGTACATACTACATACAATATACTACCTAATAACAAAAACGCGTTTAGCTCAATGTCTCAAAACTTATAAAATGTTGACTTGAAGCACTTTGTTTACCTCATTGGTTTGATTAGCCTAAACATTTTTATATACCTATAATCTCAAAATTAGGTTCACTTTTCCAAATAGCAGGTCCTATAGGAGAGACTGCAGACATTCCGTTTACTCTTTACAAGTTCACCTTGTCGTAGATTTGAATAGAAAAGCCAAGCTAAGCTCGTTGGCCTATCCAATTTGCGTATGGTATGTCGCCGTCGGATAGTAGTGCACTTACCTAAGCCATCCGACACCTCACAGCATTGTTCCGAATTATTGTTCTATGTTTTTTAGCCTTCCGTACCTCACAAGGAAAAACGGAATCCTTATAGGATTACTGTTGTCCGTCTGTCACGACCTCAGTTCATAGAAACAAGGAGATATGCGATCATAGCAAATTGGTACGGGAACGACTGATGCTACTTTTATTATATTTTTCGACACAATTACGCGCATAATTAAGCGCTCCTTGTGAATGAAAAGATCTCCCACGCATTGAACATTCCGCACACCCTCAATCTAACACTGTTAATCGTCACTCAACACTAGCACTAAACTAAAACACTGTATTTATACCATCGATCGTGTTCGGTTCGTCGCCAGCGCGTACGTTTTTAGTACGACCAATTTGCTCAAAATTAGGCATCAAGCGCCTTGGCACATCTCCCTTGTTTCTATGATCTGAGGTCACGACCATGAGGGAGCCATCTGCTCATAGATGGCGCCACTAGAAGTATGCAGTAGCGCCATCTATGATCAAGATATGATTATATCTACTATGGTGTAATAGATGGCGCTATTGCATAATTATTTTGGAACCCTCAGGGCGCGAGTCGTACTCTCACTTGTCGTTTTTCTATACGTTGCAAACAGGTGTATGGCCCGCCTGATGGTAAGCGATACCGTTACCATGAATCACTTGCAACACGGAGTCCTACATGCGCGTTGCCGACCCTTTAAAATGAGGATTCGCTGTGCCGACAGGTTACGAGACAAGCAGGTCCTCGGCTTCTAACAAGCGCATCCTCAGAAGCTCTGGCTACTTTAGTTACCACAGGAACACAACACTACCGAAGAGCAACGTTATTTGGTTGTGGTGTTCTGTAAGGTACTTCCCCGGTCGGGTTGCTCCCAGTTTGATTTCAGACCCAACAATGATTTTCAATCCGTGAGTTTTCTTGAACTGGATTCATTTAAAGAAGTTTATGTATTTGGATTCTGGAATCGGTTTTTTTTTGGGTTAGACAAATGCAAATTGCAAGTTATTATTAGGAACCACATGTTAATCATTTCTAGTATGACATTGTATTGTCGTTCTCGTTAGCAATATGTAGGTCTACTGAAACCTTGAAGAATCTATTATTTCCTGTACTATTTCTATTTAGGCTACCTACCAATAGGCTCATAATGAAACTGGTTTCATTTCAAAAGTAATGGTCATTTCAAAAGCATCATTTGTTCACCCTATTTCTATTCGAACAAAATACTGAGAGCGTGGAGTAGCAAACAATGAGAGTTCATTGTTAAAGTATTGCGCAAATAGGGGAGGGATGCACCCTCGATGAAAAGTAGCCTCTTTTCCAAAATCGTTTCAAATGCAGGACTGACCTTACGCAACTTGTGTGTGCGTACCTTTAGTTCTCTTTTTATCTCGTCCTGCAAGCGGGTTTGAGTTCAATGTTGATTAACGTGTATTGTGATTTCTTCTTTGTGTACAAAGTTGGTTTTGTTATTTGGTTTAATATCAGCAATGCGTATAGCTGTTCCTAAGAAGGTTACTAATGATACTTTGTTATTATTTGGTGTTAGATACTATTACAGACCAATTGTTCCAAAAAGTATCTTCTACACGAATGCGAAATCAAGGTTTACGAGTATATTTAGTTTGAGCATTAGTGATTTATTATGTTTGTAACTTCTTTGATAGGGCTTTTTATTTCTATTGATTAGTAACAAATTATAGACTCTTTAGAACCTTTAACATGTTTGCACCTTTTTCTTACTTTGGTCATTATAAGTTAACCTATTACACCCTTACCACAAAAAAGATAAAGACGTGTTGAACGCGAATCCTACTAAACTACATACTACAAAACTAATACACACTTGTTTTAGACAAGTTAGTGCTAAAATAAGTGCGTATTATTTTAGGTATTAGCATTAGTGCATATAGCATATAGCATATAGCATTATAGCATTCGTGTTGAACACGTGTTTATCTTTTTTGTAGTAAGGCCCTTAAAGTTTAGAAAAAAATATTATTCCTTCTTACAAAACTATAATTATAGTCTTTTTTTCTCCTATGCAAAATAATAAGCCGTTCTGTTCAACGATAATTCATTTGAAAAAGTCCTATTATTTGTTACAAGTTACAACTCCCAGCAATTATATCGATTGCAATGTGAAGTAACAATTTTATTATTGTCCTCCCATCAGGCGCGTCAGCTAATGTTAAAGGCAACTTTGAAATATTGCTCCTTTGATATTTTTAAAACAGTTAAGTAGACAGGTGACCTTTTCATATTAAAAAAAGCATTTACGATAGACATAATACTTTTCTTTGGCAAAATACTTGCCTGAGTACGTCTAATTGCAACTTATATAGAAATATGTGGAAAATTGTCGAACGCATCCGAAGCATTCCGAAATTTTGTTTCTAGTCAGATTGAGATGGAGTCCATGAACTGATTAAAAGAAGAAATATTAAAACGAAACCAAAGACAAAAGTGCTGTGCGTGACCCGCCAAAAAAACAAGATGGCTGCGAAAAGGAAAGCTGGTGCACTCCTTCAACATGTCCTGCCAAAGGTAAATTTTTAATTATTTTAATAGGATCCCTTATTACATCCGTTACAAGAAGACCCCTCTTCTCGTAATGTATGCAAAGGGCACGAGGCCCAGTTGAAACGGTCAAGATAAACATGCCAAGGCTGAGAACAGCGCGATGGCACTTATAAAACGGCGAGTTCCCGCCATGAGTTTGCAGGCTACTACATTGGACAATATATAACATTAAATTGGACAATAGACCAGTGGAGGGCTGTGCTCTTCTCGGATGAGACTAGGGTGTGTCTTTTCTGCAACGACAGGCGTCGAAGAGTGTACAGGAGGCAAGGAGAACGATTCGCACAAGCCTGTATTCAAGAGACAGTGGAATACGGGGGTGGCTCGTGCATGTTCTGGGGCGGCATATCAATCGACGGCAAAACGAACCTTGTGTGTGTTTCTCGGACTGGAAGTGCTCGCGGGCAAGGGTCGCTGACTGCTCATCGGTACATAACAGAGATCTTAGAGGAGCAGGTTGTCCCTTATGCGGGTTTTGTTGGCAGTGGGTTCACGTTAATGCACGATAACGCCCGCTGTCACACCGCTTTAATTGTAAGAGACTACCTGCAAGAAGTTGGGATCCCTGTTATGCGCTGGCCGGCGCGAAGTCCAGACCTGAACCCTATTGAGCACCTTTGGGATGAACTGAAACGGCGAGTACGGGCACGTGATCCTGCCCCTACCACTCTTCAAGACCTCCAAGATGCTGTCGTTGCGGAATGGGACAACATTCCTCAAGAGACTGTTGTCACATTAATTAGGTCCATGAGAGAACGCATGGAAGCAGTCATCAGGGCTAGGGGGGGTAACACTAGGTTTTAAGTTGTTTTTAAGGACTTTGTTGTAATTTTTGCTGATAAAATTAAATTTAACTTTTTAATCATTTGCATTAGCTTGCTTTTTTTTATTCCCTGGTAAAGAAAAAACCAAATCTGTTGATTTATTCTGAAATTTAAATAAATTACCTTTCCAATGATACCTTATAGTCATATGTCTACTATTGATTAATAGGGTTAAAATGACTTTGAAAGGAATTCTTAAAGAGGTGCGATTTTTGTGACGCCGAGTGTATAAAGCGCAGTAAAAATGGTATAATTAAAGGAATTTATAATGACACCCGTGGCGATGTTAACCGACCGATTTGCGGTGTTCGCGGCTTGTGAGGGCTTCTGTTGAGTGGCTGATCATCCGGATGCGGTCGAATAGCAGACGTGGCCGCATCGAAATTGGCGCCAAAGTCAGTTTTCCCGCCGCGGGCGGTTCGCCTTGCAAAATGGCGGAGTTTCAAGTGACACGCGGCAGGCGTTGATGGCATTAGAATGGACATACCCAGTGACTAGCCGATTATTTTAACATTTAATGGAAACAAAACATTCCAATGTTGCATCTGTTTTTCTTGGAAAATAGTAATAATATAATATGGAATTCAAAAAGTCGAGAATTCATTCAAAATATTTTTTGTCAAATTATTCTAGTTGTATTGGAATATTGTTCCTATTTTTATTAGTTTTGAAGTATTGCTAAATTCATACTACGCAAAAAAAATACTCGAACAGATGCAGTATTTTTATCAGTAAATAATGTTTCTCAGTTAAAAGCTTAGCTACGGATAAACGTGAGCTGTAATTTCTGATACATCAAAACCTTTAATTATGAAATAGATTCAACCAGCAGGTGCTAAAAACTAATAACAACATTTTAGTTTAAATATACACCTTAACAGACAAAATTAGAACATAATTGTGATTAAAAGTGAACACAGCAATCAATGTTTAAATAAATAACTAATTATTATTAAATAAGTTCTAACAGTCAAGCAATTCACATTTTTTTTATCAAAAAATATTTTTGCGAAAATCTTGAACGCCACAGTATCAAACGCATTAGATAAATCCACGTTAAGATGTCTCCTTGATCAGCGAGGCGCCGGGCGACCTTGCATGCTGCCCGTATCTGCCCACCCCACTACTAAACATAGCTACTATAGCTAGATCTAACTTAGCTCATGTAAGTACTTATAAAGATGCAAGTTATGATCGTACTGTTTTTTTTTCGGATACCTACATTCATTCATCTGCGTAGGTACATATCTTTTGTTCATGCTGGATTTTATACATATAGCGGTATTGCAATCTCCGTGTTGTAGTTTACCTATTTTATTTCATTAGTATGATTAGTATTTATGGCAATATTATACTATTTAATTTTAAACAAAAATCTATAAAGGCAAAAAGTTTTGCCATACATTAAAAAAAATAATTACTTAAGACCGTACTAATTGAATCAGTATGTTACGTTACGTATGAGTTTGTGTATGTATACAAGTACCTACTGTTAGTCCAGAAAAAAATATATTTATAAACGATGGTCAAATTATGATTCGTGTTCATGGTCCTGATAATGTGAAGTTGTCAGTATTTAGTAGCTAAATTGCCAAGTGATAATGATGCTGATTCCGTTGCTCATCACACTAAACTAATTTGTATCACACTATATCTCTTTCTTACATATATCATTGAAAAAGAAGAATTAAGAAAAGTCAAATTAGTTTACGCCAGTGATGGGCAAAGTACGGCCCGCGGGCCAGCTCCGGCCCGCGAATGCATTTAATCCGGCCCGCCAATGGTCCTTTTGGGAACATTGTGTACCTAAGTGTGTAATAAATATAATAAAAATAATGATTAAAAGTTTGAACACAAAATGCATTTTCCCTATAATTGTGGCCCTCCTCTGAAATTTCTTAAACTTGCTAGCCTCCCATTAAGAAAGTTTGCCCACCACTGGTCTACGCCCTTGTCATGTACGGGAAAATAGTCGCGTAACCTATTGCGATGACGACTAAATTCACACTGAAATTAAGCAAGTGGACTAATTTGACACGATTAAATATCTTCTAACACGATCCTTGCACATTACCATCCAGCTGCTATCTGCTATCTGCTATCTGCTATCACTACTATAGGCTGATGATGATGATGCGAAGATATAGGTATAACAATGTAAGCCTTCTGTAAAAGTAAATAATAATAAATAAATAAATAAAAAATAAATAAATAAATAAATAAATAAATAAATAAATAAATAAATAAATAAATAAATAGATAAATAAATAAATAAATAAAAAATAAATAAATAATATCAAGCACAGTCATGGAAAGGGATTCTTTAGCACAGTTTCACTATCATTCTTAATTAGTCGTATATTCAAACTGTGGAGCCATTCGAATTTGGACACGAAGATTGACGATTGTTTTTCAATCTATGTTATTCTTTACTTGAAGTCTCAAAAGATGACATTATAGTGCGCTTCTCATAGAGTTCCTTTCGACGCTATGTTGGCTCCTCTGAATGTCAATATGTTACAATGTTTTTAATGGTGTCAAAAGTTTTCTTTCGGCACCAATTCTTGTTCACCACCTTTTAGTGTCCTAGGCATTACTTTAACACTTATATCTAAAAAATCATAGAACTTGAAGACAAAGTGACAGACAGGGGAGCCAAATTAGCGTCGAAGGGTATGGTATAAAACGCATTATACAGTAAAGTTGACAAGTCATCATGACAGTTTGTACAAAGAAGGAAAAATTTGGAATTCAAGTCAGTACAAATACTTATAGCTGACAAGTAATAATTAGGTGTTTCTGTTTAGTGTCGTGTAATACTCTACATTTTGCTAGCCTTGGCTTCAAAAACTGCTGGTGCATACTTAGGTGCCGCTACATCTGATCCATAAATTAGAATTGTCATTTCTGAATGTATTTTCATTTACCTACAATGATGATTGTGCATTTTTTTAAATCGTCTTTGATTCAAAGTTAATACACCTGCTGCAATTGATGTTGAACTATGGCTAAAGTTGCCTATGAACTACCCAATTCGATGCCCTATTTGTAGAGCCAATCCGAGCGAGTCCCGACAGATTGGCACTTTAATATTAGCCAAACTTACCATTTCATGTATCAATCTGTGGAGACTCGCCCATCGGGCGTCAAAGTAGGTCGTTCATAGGCACCTTAACCAATACTTACCATAGACCAAAGAGTCAAAGTTAATAGCGATCAGCCAAGTTTCCTACGTTCTGTCATCAACGCAGAATGGGTCCAAAGTTCTAGACACTTTTCGCGGAATAGTCTCATTGACCGCTCTGATATTGTTTACTTTGATTCTTTTAACTATACCAGGAACCAAACTTCTAAACTTAGAACGCGCAACGACTCTTTTATCTGAATGCCCAATATTTATTAACTTCGCAAAACCAAGTCTTATGGTCCTTATGAACTGTTTTTTGTAATGAGGGAAAATCAATAGAACTTGGCAAGACCTCAGGGCCTGTTACTCCATCAGCCAAGATCTGGCTAGGATTAGACTATTAAGTGTCAAGATGTCTAGCGAACGATACCTCTGTGCAAACAGTGGCTTTGATACGAAAACTATGCAGTTTTAGACAATTTATTGTAAAACTGGTTATTGTAATGTCCATTTAGATATTGACAACGGACGTACAATTGTATTGTTTGTATCCAATTAAGTAAACTGCATTTTAAACATTTGAAATTACTGAAATTGCATTCGTGGTCTGTACAGTCATCATGTTGTTTTTGTGTAGGATTTTAAAGCGTGCTGCATCTATTGGTAAAACTTTTGTCATTAGATTTGAAAGACTGGATAGTAAAATAAAGTCAGTAAATTTAAACCTACCGCTTTTAATATTGCTTTGGAGAAAACACCTGCAAGGTTTCATATTAAAAAAGACGGAAAGGCGAAACCTACTTTATTTTATAGTAGCAGGACTTACCCTTATAAATTCCACGGATCCTTTATTTTACGGGGCAGAGGATCCTACAAAACCAATTAAAAGATGGCCTTTCTTAAATATTTAAACTCCTTTAAGACCTCGTCGGTACCAAGGCGTCATAAGACCGAGGCGCTGTCCGCTGAGACGGCGCGTACATTATTCAACGCGCGCTCCCGCGTACGCCTGCATTCCGTATAGCTAGCCGCATTGTTTGCATGTCCACCTGATATCCATGCAAGACTTGCTGCCTAAACTTTGCACATGAATTCAAGAATAACCGGACATAGTATACCTACTTTGTAGGTATATGACGCTTTATTTAATTGATAAGTAAGGTAAACATGGTGTAGGACGGCGTTCGTGTCACTCTATCGTATTGTAAGTGCATGCAACAGTAGTGGGGTATCGGGTTACCAATAATAATGTTGCTTGCACAGAACGTGTATGAAAAACAGGCCGAATAGTATAGTAGGACGTTTACAAGTAATTATTGTTTGAAGTAATGGTTTTGAAAAAGCCAAGGCAAAATAACTCCAATGAAGTCAGAATCTGGAACAATTCATTAACTACTAAGTAGTGCCAGTGCGACAAATGGTTAAACAAGAAATATTTTGGCAAAGGATAGAATTAATAGCAGTGACAAATTCTGCTATGTTCTGTTGATAAAAAAAAAAAAAAATTTTTTTTTCTATAGCACTTAAAATGGTAAAGTGCAAACTACTTGGTACAATTTTGTCAACTCATAAGTGACTCAGTATTTTTACGGAATGTTGCCTCAGTTTTATTTTCAAACCTTATTATTTGTGACTTACATGAATATTCTTTGTCAACCTTCTTTGTTAATACACTCAATTGTATGTTTTGTGCGTACAAATGTAATGTAATCAAAATATTTTCCTTGGTATTTAGGTAATTGTTGTGTTCGCATTTTTTTGTTATTCGACTATGCCGATGTGAAATTGAGTCGTAATGAATTTAATAGTTTGTATGTAATTGTGCCGTCTTCATTTTCGAATTAGTATGCAAACCTAAATTTTTATTACTTCAAGGTTTGGAGCCCAATTTTTAAACTTCTCTACTAAACTAGCTCTCCTCGTAGAAGTCAGGAAACAACACGTGGTTATTTTCTTCATACCAATTTTACCACCCCTTTTCACCCCTTTAGGGATGGAATTTCAAAAAAGCTCTGCATAATGCACCTCCAAGGTACTCATTGAATAGGTAGGTATTTCCTCGAAATTTAAAATCTAGGTCCACCGGCAGTTAGGCAGTGACTCATGACTGTACCGTTTTGTAGGTGTAGATTTTTAATTACGTATCAGAGGACCAATCAAGCTTCCATACTGCTAAGTTATTGGCTATCCTATGTTAATTATCCCAGATCATCGAAAAAGCAACTCAATAATAATGACCAAAAATTACCGAAATAAGCAGCTTTGTCCAACACAGATCACACTAACAATAAAGAGTCGCCTCAGACATCAAGGAAGCCGCCACTAATTTCATTTTCACCCTCAATTTATATCTGTCACTTTTGGTACCGTGGACTGCGCGCGTAAAAATATTGTTTTTACTTATCCCCGAAGGGAGGGATGGGGTGTAAGGGGGCGTAATTACTTGAGCAGCCAGACGCTGCGAGACGGTCCGTGGGGGCTGGAATTACTACGGAGCTGCGGAGGTTTGCCCGCAAGCTGCCTCTTTTTGTAGGTGACGCCGAGAATTTTTCTTAATCCGCTATGTATGGCTGAGTAGGGGATCTTTGTGTGTTTTTTTTCTTTTGCCTTTACATACAGCATTATTGATTTTGCAGAAAGCGAGTAAAACTATGCAATGAACGTGCGGATAGAATAAATTACCAGGGCGATATGAGTAAAAGAAGGTTTGTAAACCTCTAGTAACAATGGCTCAAGTTGGTGATTTGCTGATGTGTAGAAAGGACCTGTAGGTGGTCATCAATGGTTGTTAAACTGCGTCTAACGGTGATTGCATACAGGAGCTATAAAGCCGACGAGACATCTCTCAATCTATTGTTAGCGAGATCGTGAGATGAATCCTAATACGAAAGTCCAAACATATTATGTAAAGCTTTTATTTGATGATTTTGATACTGTCAATACGTCTTTACGGCGCGTAAAAAGGGTGAATTTTCTGTGTGTTGGTGAATGGCCAAATTCTAAACTATAAGAAATAGCGAAAAATACATGAAGGAGCCTGGGCCCGATGTTGACAAATACTAAAACTGCATTAAAAGATTTTTGAAAAATTAGCACAATTTCGAACAATTTGATTAGTTAAGGTACGCAGTATTTCGTATGTCATTACTTCCCAGAATTTGATTGTTATTAGCGACACACTATGGGATGATGCAATATTACAGTGTTTGTCAAAAATCAACCCGTGCAATTCCTGGCTAGGAAATTGTGTTTTCAAAAATCAAATGATACGGTTTCAGTTTCATCAAAATCGGCCCTGTGACACTTGAAAAATTCAACTTGTATGTATCTGTAAGCAGCGTTGCCAGACGTCCCGATTTTGGCGGAACGTCACGATTTTGTTGCCCAAAATTGAATGTCCCGCGCGGGACAGGCTCTGTCCCGCTTTTCGAGGATTACTCGACGGTGCGGGCCGCAACTTCAAACTGCTTTCCCGAACGCGTTTTTTCCCAAATGAATTTTAAATAGTCGGAAGCCAGAAATAAATGCTCCGTAGAAATGAAAGTAGAATTACTCATTAAATTCAATCTGGACTATACTGTGCAGAGTTCTTCAACTAACTGCTGATTATTTACGTTTTTTTATTATGTCCTGCTTTTGAGAAAAAAAATCCCGTTTTTTTTACTCAAAAGGTTTCAAAACCCCGCTTTGCGCGAAAAAAAATCTAGCAACGCTGTCTGTAAGTGACAATCTTTGAAAAGGACCATATATTAAATGCCAGCCCTTAAAATATATCCTTAACAATTAGCATATTAAGTAAAACCTTAACCACCTAAGTAGAGGTTCCCTCCAAGGTTACATTGTGGTCAACGTGATTCTAAAGCCTAGTCTAAGATGAGAATATCTTAAGCTAATATACCGTTTGTATTCTTCGGGCGTATCGAACATTTCCTTGACATGCTAGTGCTTGCTTCTAAAATACATATAACCATTGCAACTTTATCACTAGGTGGACACTTAGACATTGTTATTGTTGGACTATTAGCTAAAATTAGAACAGCATTGGGTTGTAATGCGTACCGAGGGCAGACTTAGTTTGTCCTGACTGGGGAAGTACACTCCACCTTACAGGATACCACAACTAACTAACGCTAGGTGCTCTTTGGTAGTGTTGTGTTCCTGTGGTGAGTAAGGTCGCCTGTGCTCCTGAGGATGCACTGTGCTGACACGGGGGAACCTGCTTGTCCCTTAAGCTGTCGGCACAGTGAATCCTCAGTTTAAAGACTACAGCAATATAGCTTATACATCAGAATAACACATAGCAAAACTTATTATCTCAAAAACGCGGGCGAAGCCGCGGGTGGAAGCTAGTAGATTATAAAGTACACCTACATGAAATAGAGTACCTTGGCAACCCTGCAAGTTGGATCGTTCGTACGCACTTTTAGACTCAAACCTCACAAGAACAAACTCCCAGACTGTGTAGTTTATAGACATAGGTAATTGTTGATAGCGGGGACTTGATATTGACTTGAATAACAGTTATCTTTAACTAACAATGACACTACCACTGAAAGTTTTTGGTAAACCGACCAGGCCCCAATTCTGCTATTGCAATTGTGTACTGTCAAAACCTAAGCGGTCATTGGCTTAGAGTAAGACTATCTCTTTCGTCATTGGTCAAAACGATGTCATTGAGAGACCATTCTGACACGATTGTGACAATTGCATTAGCAGACTTGGGCCCCAGGTTTCAAAGTCGATCAACGCTGTACGCACTTGAAATTGTATCCGATTGATGTTTCAGACAAACCTAACACAATAGGTTCGGATTTCAACGGATTATAAAAGGTCACGTTATTGTGTAATGTTTTCTAGTTCAATGGAGACTTCTATATTTATTTGTGTTCCTTTGACCTTAGTACCGTTAAACATTCTCTCTGAAACACATACAAACAATCATCCATCCATACTAATGATAGACTAATGTTGTGTGTAATGTGTCTCCTTGTTTGTCTGTCTGCACGTTTGACGTTCTATTAAAACGATTTTGATAGGTCCAAGATATTTTGTTTAAAACAAGAATCCTGACTGCATAATATAGCCTTATGCCACTCCCACAATGAAGAAGAATCTAATAACACCTTTTTGTTGAAATCCATCAACCCGTTTAGGCTAAAGACATACATACAGTCAAAAAACATTACCCTCCTTTTGGGACAGTTGGGTAAAAATTGGACAGAAAGGTAGTTTTGTACCGAAGGGGTCAAAACAAAATAAAATTAACCAAAACATATTTAAACGAAGTCTGGCTATTATGAAACCTGAAATCGAAATAGTGTGGACCTAAATTAGATGAGTTATTATCTGTGACTGCAATAAAATCTGTTCAGTTCAGACCCTAATCAATAGAGTAAAAATAGTGTGTGTGTGTAGGTGATGCTGGCGACGATCTATGTATGTTAATGTTCATACCGCCATTATCTTTTAAAAAGGCATAATATCTCGACTTTTATAACTCTGCACTTGAAGCAAAAAGTCCAAAAAAATGTTATTTCTTTCCTCTTAGAAGTAACCTTAGAATGTAATTAATTGTGCTTCATAATGTAGATTTAGTTATATTTAGAGCATTACAGCATATATAGAACATGAAAGAAATATTGAATCTAACGCTGAAGAATCCTGCCATCATCCTAATATTTTGACATTGACAAAAAATCGGGTTATATTTAGGTTATTAATTTCTTGTTATGAGGAATTTTTAAAAGCCTGTGACTTGGTAGCACCGATATTCGTGCGTGGAAGTTGTATTTTCGCAACTCCAGGATTCTGTAGTCACATTGAATCCTATTTATTAGGATATACCTTAATAGGCTTGTGTTTGCCCACCATCTGATGTTAAGCGATGATGCGATCGCGCGAGCGATAGAGCATGCTTACCTAGAAGAAAGGTAAGGCCATCTGTGGCAGTAGGTGATATCGCTGGCGAGACAATCGACATGACTTGTGCAAAAACTAGCACTACTAAATATGGGGTACGAAAAATGTGCGATTGGAGTTACAAGTGTGCGCTACAGTTTTTTTGTGTTTAGTTCAGATTAGCTTGATACGCCACGTGTATTAGTTAATGTTATTTGTCAGGATAATTGTTATTCTGTTATTATAGCTAGACGCAGCGGCCAAAAGAACTTAAGTCATTAAAGACGCGGCTGCCAAAAAACTTAGTCATTTCTGGTCAAATGACGTAAGTTCTTTTGGCCGTCACGTCTGTTCTTTTGGCCGATTAGCTTCAATAATATTCTGCATACGCTGAGTTGAGATGTAACCAAAACAGCTATTTACATTATAGCAAGATATAACAGTAAATTTAACCGCGTTTATAAATCTCGGGGAGCAGGGGAGCAGCACGTCGCGGCGGCACGCACTCCTACGTAGGTATCCATATTTAGTGCCTTCGCTCGCTCAGTTTATCACACTTCAAAGAGCACGGGTAAGCGTCGACTTGTAACCGCGTCTCCCCAGCGATACCCCTGTAACTAGGAAGCCGCTTTGTGAAATTCGCGATGCTTTTCGACGGAGACGCGACCCCCATTCGGTTTTTCGAGGTCGGCCCGCTTCCCCCTCACATAATGCGAGTATCTGCGTCTACCTCCACAACGCCTTTGCTACTCTGGTACTTATCACGCGGTAACTACGCGGTTTCTGCACCTAGTTTCTCACTAAACTTTGAGTGAATGTGGGCGTTTAATTATTTATTCAATCCGTTAGAGGATTTTTCACGTGCCAGTTTCCCCCATTTTAGTTTTAATCGCATTAGCGTGTGGCAATGGTGTTTTAATGTGTACTCAGTTACTGCCTACACACTTTGCTTGTTGCGTTAGTCATCGTGGAATTTGATGATAAATAATTTATTGCCTGTTGTAATGAAACATACTTTCGATTGAAAACTTTGATGCGATTATGAAGTTTTAATGTCGTAAGAAGTTTTTACTTTGGCAACAATGGCATTTTGTTCTTAATATTTATTGCTTTACACTGTAAAATTGTACGTCCATCCTAATCCTAGTTTTTCAAATTCTGAGTAGATAATTGATACTAAATTATTGTTCAAAGGTGACACCAAAATTTGGTATGCCCGTGACAACACTCATCGTATCGAAAGACCTTTACTGACGATACTCACCCCTATGCACTGCAGCGTGAAAATTCGTACTCAAGGTTTTCTTCATAATAGCATAAATTTTTGTTTGTGTGAGCTGAATTTGTACAAAAATAATTGTTTGCTATCCTTCTTTTTTTCAGCACAAAGGGCCTTTTATGGGCATTTATACAACAATAAAACAAGAACTAAGTTAAAACTTTTATCAACGTACTAGGAATACAGTAGGTATGTGTTTCTGAAGTGTACCAGGCAATCATAATCATGAAACAGTTTTCTGTAAACATTATCAATGTACAGTCACGAGCATAAATATATTACCATGGACAGTTCTTCAACACTATCTTATTTCATGATTCAGTCATTAATTTTATAAATTAATGAATGTACCAGTTCGGTTATAATACCTGATTTAATGATTAATTCAGTATTTTTTTTTAATTAATGAATTAATCATGTCAGATATTATTGCCGAACTGCCCATGGTCGTGACTGTACGATCGTCAAATCTGGCCGCCGCCGATGACCAGTGCATAAAAAACTAAGAACGTACCTATCTAAATTTTGATTTTGTGGCAAGTTATTCACACAGAGCATATATGTATCAGAAATCCAGATATACTGTTATCATTCAAATTTAAGATACCCGATTTTCGATTACTGCAAGCTAAAAAAGAGCACATTTTAAATTGGTATTTATGATTCCGTTGCCGAATAGCAAAAACGTAGCCCCGGTTCGTCATGTCTGTCTGTCCGTCTTCCTGTCTCACAGTCCATCCGTATGTCACAGCTCTTAGACGTCAGTCAGTCCCTCTAACTTATCAGTCAGTTATTAATCGAAAAATCTGACACAAGGCTTGCCTACACTTGCAAATGTTTTGGTCCTTCGAGCCGGATTGCTTTGCAGCCAACATGTATGTCTAATCACCTATCGAACATTTCGTGGTAGCCAAAAAATACATAATTAACTATTGATAAAACTCAAAGAAAACAGTTCTACAGTTTAATAATATTTACCATAAATGTAATATTGCCTCGCTTGCGTATCTTTGTCCAATATTCTTTCGCAATCTTTTGTATACCGTACGTAAGTGCCCTTATATTATATCAGCACTGTGTACAATCAACATCAAAAGTAAATGACGACTTAATATATTTTCAAAAGTATTATATGAATGAAAACTTGCTCATACTACTTATCTATGCTAATATGATAAAGAGAGAGTGCGAATTTCATGAGTTTGTGTATATGTGGAAGGTAATCTCCGGAACTACTGACCCGATTCTAAAATCTTTTTTATTAATATAAAGCTATATTATCTCTGTGTGCTATAGGCTACTTTTTATCCCAAAAAATGCACAGTTTGTCATGCCGACGAAGTCGCGGGTAAAGCGCTAGTTTAATATAAAGTAGGTAATATAAACATACCTAAATAGATAGGTATTTAATTATTTAAAAACTAGCATTATTGGAAATTAAGAATTATGGTTGACTTCTGTGATTATTAATATAGAAATAGGTACCAAAAAAGTCATCGACTTTTGCTGTTGACTGTACTCATACCGAGCCGAAGAAAATTGATGAGTAGAGCGTAATGCACCGTTCCTATGTTCAGCAACAAGTCATTTAAAGTTACCAAGAGTATATTTAGGGTTCTAAATGGAAAAAAAGGAACCCTTATGGTGCGACTTCATCTGTCTGTCAGTCACAGCTGCTTATTTCAGCAACTACTAATGCTATCGACTTGAATTTTGCTACATTATAATGAATAGCCTATATTGCAAGTTAAACAAGTTAAAAATGTTTTAGTAGTGGGAACATTATAGGCTGATAATGCTTATGCTATGCTATATTTATCCATAAAGTTGTATAAAGAAAATATCTCCCTTCACCAAAGAGTGAGTATTCTGTGAATGCCTTCAAATTTTTTTGCCAAAACACTCTCACAGCTCAAGAAGAGAATAGGACCCATAAATCTCCAGCGAGATTCAGACGTAAATCCCTTCATCTGGTCAAGCTGTAAGCCATGGTATACCCAGGGCCGGACTTAGGGCAGGGCAAAAGGGGTAGTGTACCCGGGGCTTCCACCAAAAAGGGGCCTCCACAACTTGTTTTTTTTTTTTAGATAAGAACAGTAAAATCTGTCTGTCAAAGTGAAAACAATTCACATTCACATGGTATTTTTTTAAAAACATTTCTAATTTTCATAGGAATGTTCCTATGAAAATTACTGAATTACGCAAAACATGAACTATTTGTTTCACTCTGCTCGTTAAGAGCATTTTGATTGAAATAAATTGATAAAAAAAATAATCAGACGAAATAAAAATTTCACAGTTTTTCAATTGCTATTGAATAACTGTGATTTTTTTATTTCGTCTGATTATTTTTTTTTTTCGTCTGATTTTTTTTTTCGTCTCATTCCAAAAATTTTCGAGACCTCTAATTTTTGGTTGACCCAGGGCCCCTACACCTTTAAATCCGGCCCTGGTATACCTACGTAACATGTACGTAGGTACTGTCAGCATGCCTGTATACACGTATGGGAGATAATAACGACGTACTTCCATTTTTTGATCACTATGGTGTCATACGTTTCATTGATGTGGTATAATTTTATGACGAGATTTATGTTGAGCCCTGGCGTACCCTGGAGCTTCGTTGGTTCATGTACGAACACCTAGATCTAAAGAGAGCTAACTCCAAATTTTTGAAGAGTCGCTTATTATTTAAAATATTTTAATACGGTACGATTCAAAAAGTCACCATTCTCCAAAATATCACTTCGAAATTCAAACGGAGTCGAGATGTGAATTCGCGATGTTACTTTAAAAACTTTGAATGACTTTGGATTCTGATTTTGTGCGGTCACTTGAGTGAGTTTCGAAATGAACTTTACAGAATAGGACTGCAACTCGCGGTGAGATTGATTATTTACATTATTATTTATACATTTTACAGTATTCGTTTAAATCTGAGTTTTCAACACATTTCCTAATTACTTCCATTCAATCACTTCATATTTTTGGATCCATCACGAATGAAGTTCAAATACGATATCCATAATTGTTTATCGTGCAATAAATTGAAATATGATTGTACTCAACAAAGGAAGAAAAAAAAAATCAATTTAAATAAAAACGTTTTGCTTTCGGAACATTGTTTGCACGGAAAATGTTGCTGTGTATCGTCAAGTTAGAGTCGCGTTTCTATTAAAGCTATCTGATTTTTATTGGCAATATTTTAATTTGGAAAGAAGATCCAACGATTCCCCAATTGGCTTACAAAACATGGCTTTTTCCATTATGAGGATGATATGAGGAGTCGATATAGTGCGATCACCAATTGGTGTTTGCTAACAGAACAATTAAGAAATCTTAATTATTGAGGTTTGAAGGGTCGTTTGCGGATATCAATGGGTAGGGCTAGGAACAAAGAACGCTAACTTTCGGGTGGTGGATGAAATAAGAAGTTTTTGAACATTCAACAATGCTTTAGAATTGTAACAGAATTATGTGAATCGATTCATCGCATGAGGTACCTACTTGTATCGTGATGGTAAATTGTAAATGATGGGAACTCAAATGCCTGTGACAGTTCTTGTACAATTACCTATAATATGTCCCTCCATTGTTTTGGGTAGACAGACCAGTTCGTTGTTCGCCTGAATTTTTGCCACCGCCCACGTAATCATCATTGTGTCCGATGACAGGTAGCGTCCGGCCCGGTAAATCAATGCCCGTTATGTACAACAGTCATCGCTTATGTGCTTATGTGTTCCTGGTATATAAGCAACGTATGTATTGGTATAGTGGATACGCGTGTACGTAGATAATCTCGTCATAGCTCGCACCCGTTATGGTATTACTGTGTGTGGGCGAGGGGGGGTCCAGGGGGTGGGACGGGGTGCGCGAGATCGCGAGTGCCGCAGGGGGCGCTGTCCGCTTTAAAAATACTGGGGCGCAAGCGGCGGGCGAAACTACCGAGCAAGCAGAATGCTAAAGGAAGCCGTTTATTTTGAAAGACCGAAGACTTTCCACTCGGCTCTGCGCTCCTGGCAGAGACGGGTAAAAAGTTGTAAGGATGGCGAATAAAAAAATGCGGACCCCGTTGTAGCTATTAGCTGCGCTCGCAAAAATGTTTTTGGCTCATGAAACTGGCTGTTTAAAGAAGTGTTTGCGCATGAAAAGTTTTTCACAAGTTTAAGTAATCTTCTGAATTTATAAACTTCGTCCTCTGTGGATAGGGCTAACATTTTAGTTAGATCAAACTTTTGTCACGAGTAAAATTGCAAACCGAACCGTGGTTTTCTATCTATAAAAACTTTGTTTTCCTCAAACGTCTAAGAGCCATAGGTCAAATCACTCATAACTTACCTAAATCACAATCAATACACGTCCGACAAAAATACGTTAGTGGAACCACAGTAAGGATGTGGTCGGCTCATTATCGATAATCACGGCATCGTGTTTAACGGCCTTTGACGTTCGAAAAGCTCGAAATTTGTATTTTGTTCGTATTTTCATAATTGGGCGGGTGGGGAGAGGGGTGCGAGGTGGCGCCGCGGGCGTCATCGGCCCCCTTCGCGTGGGTATTTAATGATTATACGCTGACTGCCACCTGATTGCTGGCACTCTGACGCGCTATCGATGATTACTTGCTATCGATGAATTGATTATACTGAACTCCCCGTGCTCCTGATGTTTGGTGATAGATTATAAGTGGGTGAAGAATTGAATTACTTTTTGGTGTTGTTGGGTTTTGGTAAAAGGAAAGTTTATTTAAATAGAGTTCTGTTATGACAAGCTTAGTCTGCTTTTACTAGAAGTTTAGCTGCTACAATTAATAGATACGTGTCTTATCATCGGGATCAGTCTAAGATGCCTCTAAATTGGTATAGTAGATACTTTTTGATCTAGTAAAATGTTCGCGAAGTTCCAAAGTCTTAGATATCTTTTAAAACTTTTCTAAAACTGTTGCAACATATCCTACCACTCCGCCAGCTTTACCTGTGTTAAAATTAATCTTTAGTGCAAAATAATGTTCTCGAATAGTTTTTATCGACTATCGATAACCGCGATGGTGTCGCAGCAGTGTCGCAGCGCGATCACTCGCGGGGTGGCAAGCACTACACGGTAACACGCGGAGTGCCGGAGGGGGAGAGGGGACCGGGGCAAGGGGGGCATACCGCAGTACATAGCCCATGTATCAGTACATACCAGGCCCTCAGCATATAACCGCTGGTGGATTCCCGAAATTTTGCAGTTATTTTGTATGGAAAACTAGGTTATTCAGCGATTTATTCGTCTATCGGCAGATGACCGGCTGGGCAGCCGGCGCAGTTTATTTGATGCTATATTATTGCCAGCTTTGTTGTTTAAATTATGCGTCTGTTCCAAGCATCAAGCCTAAATGTTGTTCAAGAAAGAATTTTCACTTGCCTAAAAATTCTTTGCCCGACTTTTCTTTTGATAATGCGCCGGGAAAGTTCACCGCTGTCAAACTTTGTGCTCACTTAAATAAATTAAGGCACGAGTCCCTCCAAGTTCCCACATACACTGCCTGAAAAGGTAAATAAACGTATTCCTTAGGTGCCTAACAAAGACGCCATTAAGAATCAGTTAGGATGCTCGTTAAATGATCTAACTACACAAGTTAACCTTTAGCTTAATGACATGTTTGCACTAACTACGTAAGTGTACTTAGATATGTATATACGCACCACTGCACCTTATCTGTCATTGAGGTGTAATTAATTACCGACTAAATTGCAATGGTATCAACCTAACTATACTAGGCGCACATAACGCGAAGGGTCAACGGATATTTAGTGTCCGCATAGCAGATGCGGTCCTTGGCCACCGCCCTGAAGACGGTCGATATCTAGCTTGTCACCCCACCTAACTCCAAACTGCCTATGTACACCTGGTACTTAGACGACTTAAGTACTAGTTGTAGTTGTGCCTACCGCGCTATGTTTGTCTTTGAATAAATGATTACAAAGTTTAAAACCCTAAGTGCGGTTCGAGATAGAATTAAACTTAATAATATTCAGTTGTCACTCTTAAGTTAAACAATCAAAATACTTAAATGTGGGTTAAAGATCTATGATTTGAATAAATTATGTTATAAACAGTCCAATTGTGCGAATTCCGAAGCCGGTGAGCACAATAAACATTAAACAACATTCAAGCTTGCGTAAATCAAATCGTTACTTCACTTGCGAATCAAAGAAACATAGTGTCAAATTAAAACGTAGTCAAATGTTTAACCCCTCCAATTTACGACACGTCAATAAAAGTGGAAAGCAAACATTCCGACAACGTACATTTTCCACACAAACTTCATAACATATTCAATATTTTCAAGTTAACTTTTCCGCGCGGAAACTTAAGTGTGCCTGTGAATTGATGACGCTTTGCATGGGATAGCTACCACTTGTTGAATGAAAATCTTCGTGTGTTTTCGTAAGTTTACGCCAACGTCAGCTGTTACAAAAGCGGAAAAATGCTGCTGCGGAATTGAAAGGGAATGTTTTGTTAAGTTTCATTCGAGTTCACAAAGTGGTCTTGATTCTTTAGATAATTTGTTTTAACGTTGTGGTTTATGATTCTCAGGTGTTTTTTGGGGAATCCTCAGGTTTTGGTGGAAAGTTGAATCTAACTTCGATGTGGAACAAAAACTTATTGTTGTTCAACGATTTTTACATTTATCGATTAACAGAATGTAAATAACTTATGTACAAAGTCATCGTTTATTCGAAAACAATATTTTGGTTTGTACATTCTGTCCTCATGTAACTTTTGGTAAGCTCAAATTAACCCGTTCTAAACATTAAGCAACATTTTAGCGGCCACTTAGACGTTTCTATGTGTGCGTTAGAGTGATGGGACCATACAAACGTTTCGGTACTCGGGCATTTTGTCATCATTCAAAACGAAGTGTTAGAATTTAATTTTTCAGTAGGACTTTTAAATATGTATCGAATACTTCTTCAAGCAGTTTGTCGCTCTGGTATTTTAATTTGTTTGTGACATTTAATTCTTTATTTAATTAACGTTTCCATGGAATTGGCAAGAAAAATCGAGTTAATCCAATATTCTCACATATGAAGCGGTTTTTGCTATACTTAGGGCACAGGTTCGATTCTACCTACAAGAAATTATAATGATTCTGGATAATGTTAATAGGAAAACTATGTAAATAAATACTTATGTCTCAAAGAAGAAATTTTTTTAACAATGGCATATAAAGTAGTAATAGATGAAACCTATAATTAAGTCTAGCACCTGGGCATTATTATGTTGAATAATAAGTGCATAATAAGAGTCAAACGGTAATCTATTTCATTAGAGGAACATTTCAATAGGTTTTATATTATTTTGTCGACTTTAATAATATTGTAACAACATAACTTTTAGTACCCACCTATTAAGTCGAAATAAAGCTTTTTTGCTGCAGTAGGTACTCTTTTTGATAACGGATTCAAAAATCTCTCTAGGATATAATTATATTATCTTGAGAGCACACGCAAAATCTATCTAGCTTAGCATAAAACTGGAGAAAGCTGTTATGTTTATCGTTCAATTAAAGCACTCTAACTGTTAGTTTAGAACTCGGCTTCCGAAAGTTTATATTTGTCCCGTCCGTCGCCAACTCCTAACCGGGACAACTGCTTCGGAAACCTGCCCGCATTGACCACGGTACTAGGGGCCTAGCACACACGTGGTGGTACATCCAGCTATATTTAGTGGCTTGTCCATTTGAAGCACTATCGATTTGCGTCCGCGGTTCAGAGCGTTGACCCGCCCAGCACTGCACAGCCGCCGGCCGTTTCGCTAATTTATTAATTATTTAAACTTACGAACGCGTATGATGTCCTGGTAGTGGGCATGCGTGAGCCTGCTCCCCGGTTCGCGGAAAATGGGGGGGAATCATCCATGTTTTTGAGTCAGACAGTTCATGACAAAAATATGTATAGGCGCGTAAACAACACTCAAAAGTTACTGTAATTTAAAATTTTAACAAAAGGACAAAGCAAAAATCCATGGAATTAAGGATAATTGTACCAGTTCAAAATTTACTCAGATTGTATTAATTATTGTATTCTGAACTGCTCCTGCGAAAAATGATTTTTTTCGTCTATGTCTCTTACAAGCTACTTAGCCAAAAGTGTGTGTTGTCTCAAAATAGATAAGTGTTGTTGTCTCAAGTTGAGATAATCCTCTGAACAGGTCCACTATTCATTTATAAATTCTTGTTTCATTTACAAGGACTTTCTAGCTATTAAGTACAAAAAATTAATTAAGATCGTATGAATGTTTTTGACAAATATTTTTTTTTTGTTACAGGACAACTTAACTCCCGAACCAGTAGATATGAACGACGATGACAATTTTTCTAGTAAGTACCAACAATCTTACAAGTCAAACCATCCTAAAAATAATTATACACCAGCCACTTGCATCACATCAACTCAAAACTACCAGCATTTTATGCAAAAATAAAATAAAATACCGAAACCTGCATAAAATGCTACCGAATTGGCTATTTTCGAAACGAAATGTGTGAAAAATTATCAAAATTTTGAGCAAAATTATGAAAATTCATTGGCTATGTGATCTGGTGCAGGTCAGGCCCTCGCGAAAGACGCTGAGAAGTTGAAAATGATGTTGCTAGCATGGAATTACCACAGCCAGGCACAAGGTAAACATTTGTTTTGTTTATTTACAGGTTTATTCAACAGTACGTAAACTAAAAAAAACATATATCGACCAAGATTTTCTCGGTAAATCTTGAAATGGTTTTACTTTAAAGAAAACTATGCTTCAATGAAGTTGTAATAAAATTGCCTTCACGAGCGACGATTCTGATATGTACAGACGGCTGCATTCATTGGTTACCATTTTTGCTAAGTTTTTAAGCATCGGGGGTACCCAATATTTGAAGGCGTCTGTACTTCCCACGGAGTAAATGTCCACTGCACCTTGTGCATTCAGCATTCAGCACCGCTACCACCTTGCTGATTGGCTAATATTTTTACCACTTATTGGGTTCGTACTTCGTGCCGATACTAAACAAGAATGAAGTCATATTGTTGTATCTGATTTAATGTACAGTCTATTGAGTCTTAAGCTGGGAATACATTATTGGACGCGTCTTTAATCCGCGGCTACGCGTATTACATTAAACATTAAACTGTGCAAACTTTCAGTCGTGAGTCTAGGACGTGACTTTGGGCCGGTCTTAAACGTTCAGATGTTTAACAGAAATCTGGCCGGCTGGATGTTTTATCAGTCGCAAACGTATGCGGAGAGTGTAAACAGGATTCGGACGCATCCGTGGACGATTCGAGGATCATTTAAGCACGCTAAATCTGGATACAATTTATGTGAAATTAACCGAACTCAGGTCGTTTTTAGTAATCTTATGGATCCAAACTTTTACTCTATATCTTGGTAGATAACATATAGCAGTTGCCGCCAATTCAGAAATGTACTCACTGTCTTTATTCAACATGTTTCCCTGTCGACAATTATTATTGAGGAATAAATGCGAAGAAAGATTTTTGAAGAGGGATGTCCGAATAACTGTGCACACTCATCGGTCGCGACTATTAGCCGCGGTTTACGGATGCGTCCGATAATGTGTTCCCAGCTTAATTCGTGTGGGAGTCATGACACCATGCAAGCCTATTTACTAGTAGAGTCCGTCTAATTTAAGCCTGTACACACCTCCACAGCTTGTCACGTACACATTTGACATAATTGTATGGAAAATTCTGTGGAGGTGCGTTCAGTTTTAATTTAGTCGATCTCTACTTACACTGGTGTTCTGTAGGATTTTAAGTAGTGTTGCCCAAAATCGGTCTTGCAAATCATTTTCGTAAGATCAAGACCACCTAATTACAGCAAGACTAAGACCAAGACCAAGAATGAATGTACAATACTAAAACTAAGACCACGACTATGGGTATTGACGCAGAACCGAGACCAAAGACGGGGTTAGATTCATCTCGGTCTTGCATTTGGGCAACACTAATTTTAAGCAATGAAAAAGTCTACATCATCTTAATTTCTATAATAAAAGCTTCTACAGCCAATTTAATGAAATGACGGATGAAAGACAAAATGCTAAAAATATCTGATTTTGTATCTGTTAAACTACATTTAATAAGCGACAGTCAAAAGCATGATCTATTGGTGTTTTTGGCTGTCGGCTGAAGTAATTTTACGAAACTAAATTCTATTTAAACATTATCTTTGTACACTCGACAACATTGACGGTCGACCACTTTTCACCCTTATTTTCTTAGTAATAAGGGTGAAAAGTGGTTGACCGTCAATATTGTCAAGTGTACAAACAAATCAAAATATCGGCTACTACTTACTTTTTTTAGATCTTATCCATTCAGAATCCACATATTTCGCGTAGGATTCTGGGTTCAATTTCCGGGTCGGGCAAAGTGTTACAAGCTTTTTCCATAAGATAATTCTGAGTAGTAACCTGATGGAGTCTGGATTAGGGCTCGCTTCTTATTATATGAATGAGACTTAAACGTAACTGGCGAAATGTGGGTATTCCATATTGTGCCTAACTCTCTAGGTGAACTCAAGCCTCCACGCTCAGCGATCGCGCTTGCTACCACTAGACCATCAAGGCAATCTACGGATTCGAATAGTAATAATCATGTTAAGTACCCTGAGCTCCGAATATAATCTGATGAGAATGTGTATGTATTTACATAACATACTATTACTGATTAATATTGTGATAGTGACAGATCAATTGCGTCCCGCCATCTACAATATATTAGTTATATTAAGTGTGTCTCGGATGCAGATAACTTGGTGATTATGTCAGTCTGTAAACGTCCACTGCTAAACACAGGTTTCCCAATCAAAGATACATTATGGTGATAATAGGGAATATTGTCATTATTATGACTGGAAGTTTTATAGAATAGAGAGATATGAGTATGTTTTTTGGGCTTTTGACTACGTTATAAGGCGTCTCCAGTAAAGTCTTTTTTTGCACTTTTTCTGCAAGCATTTCATTGCGTGGACAGTAACCTAGTAAGTACCGTTGGCCAGTTTAAGTCTGAAGTGTCCAGTGCATCCACTAAATATAAAGTACTCATAAATATTTGACATTAAACCTTTATCTGCTGCAACTAGTCTTCAAAGCCACTTTTCTTGTCATCCGAATACTTTATTGACTGCATAATTTTCATGCCGACTGGAACGCATCGGCTATTTTTATTACACGAAGCCATATCGAGAGTACTAGGGGCGCAGGCGATGCAGGCACCTTCTCAAATTATTTATAGGCAAGGGGGCTTGTTCGGTGTGACATTTAGAGGCAGATGCACCGGTCCCTTGCGTTCTGTAGGCCCTCATTAATTTCTGCCGCCTTGGTAACTAACTGTGAATACTAAATAATATTGTGAAATTATCTACCTACTGGAACCTATGTGGAATTACACGAGTTATTTGTGGCATAAAGAATTTTAAGTACCTACATAAGTTCAAATTGGAAGTTTTATTTGAATCAAAGATGGCGATTTAACAAATGGTTTGAGTCGCAAATGAATAAAAATTGCCCGATAGGTAATTTACTCGGTATATTTTTTATTCAAAAAAGGAGGTTCTGTATTCGTCCCGTATGTATGTATGTATGAATGTATGAATGTTTGTATGTGCGCGATTTTCTCAAAAACTACTGATTCGATTTGGATGGAGTTTTCACTAACGTAATCTACATACTTTGAGGAAGGTTTTAGTATATAATACATTAGGTAATCATTCCTATGTACAAAGTTATATGCATAAATGTACACACTACGTAGAAGATTTACTGTTGAACGAAGTCGTCAAAGTTATCTAACGCGAGATAAAGAACTAAAAAGGGAAAAATAAAAAACTTTTTTAACAAAAAATAACCGACTTCAAAAAGCCACTACAAAGAAAATAATAATTTTAGTTTCGGAAGTCGGTGGCAAAAAAAAGCAAACAAAAACCAAAGCCACCGACTTCCGAAACCAAAATTATTATTTTCTTTGTAGTGGCTTTTTGAAGTCGGTTATTTTTTGTTAAAAAAGTTTTTTTATGGTGACATTTCCCATGAGAATGAGGTAGGTGCGGGCACCTGTCAGCCTGTCACATTAGGTGTGACCTGTCGAATGACGTGCATTTATTATGATGACGGATAATTTTGTGTGCCTAGGCGTGTAGGTAACTCCTTTCATACATAATTTATATTTATAAGTGGTTCCACGGGCATAACGTACATTAAAAAATTTAGTTTTTAAACCACACTCAAAAATGGACTTCAAAATGCACACTGATAAAACTAACTGGAAAAGCGACTTGAACTATCCATTTATCAGTAGGTACTTAATAGGCGCTTTTATACTACTTATAATAAAACAAGTTTAAACGTATTAAATCGCGTTTATTACAGATTTTTACAGAGTTTTCCTGACGTTTCGAACACTTTGCAGCGTTCGTGGTCGCAGGACGACAGGAAAACTCTGAAAAAATCTGTAATATACGCGATTTAATCCGTTTAAACTTGTTTTATTATAATGTGTAATAATCGCGAAAACCTAAGACTTTATACTACTTGTCTACTCAAAACCGAAAACCATGGCAAGTGTGTCTACAAAACAAATAAAAATCTGGACCTACTGCACTAGACTAACGAGTCATTCACACTTTAGTTTTAAAAATAGATATAGATAAAAGTACCCGATCCTTTAAGGGTAAACAGACCTAGCTGTTTATTATAGCATAGCACAGCATAATCGGCCTATAATGTTCCCACTGCTGGGACACAGGCCTCCTCTCTGTGAGAGGGAGTGGGCCGTATAGTCCACCACGTGGGCCCAGTGCGGGTTGGTGGACGTCACATGTCTTCGAATTTTTGGTTCTAGGACATGCCGGTTTCCTCACGATGTTTTCCTTCACCGTTAAAGCAAGTGATAATTAATTTCTAATACGCACATGACTTCGAAAAGTCAGCGGTGCGTGCCTCGGGATCGAACTCGAACCATTTGCCGTGAGAGGCACATGGTTATACCACTAGGCTATCACTGCTGTTTATTATAAGTTAAACAAAATAGAAAAGTAAATAAGTGTGATCCCATGAAATTGATATGGTTTTTAATGAATCTTTTATAGAAGCTTCTTGAACTTTATTAATAAATTAACCTAATTATTGTAAAGGTGCAAATGGTGAAATTAAAGCTGTCTTTACTAGCATATATGGGCAAGGGGCCACCCCTTGAAGGATTGTCAGGCGTCAAAGCCGGACATGTTTAGCTTTTAACGGTCGTGTCCGGCCAAATATTTACGTGTCCGGCTTTTGTGAGGCTTTTTGTTAGTGTAACGCAGTCGCAAGCAGCGCCTCCAAAGCGAGCGAAAAAATGCTGAATATTTCCACGGCTAGCATTGTTGTTAGGTTAATTTTGTTACAAAACGGCTGGACGAATTTAGATGAAAGACAAAGAGGTAGCCTGCCACGATAGAAACGGGGTTTGTCTACAAAAGAATAGACAAAGTGACAGATTGTAGAAACATTTCTACCGTTTAATGCATAAAATGAAGAGAAGAAATGTTTCTATTCTTCAGTAGACAAAATTCTGATAAACGAAGCACGGATCGCTGCGTGCTCGGGCAGAAGAGATAACGATTTGGATAGTAAGAACATTCTTTATAAGAATAGAGATAGGAATTGATCATGCTAAGCGTGCTGGAGAGGCACTATAGCTACTTTTATCCATTTTTACGCAGATGGAGTCACATGCAACAGCTAGTAGTTAATAATAAGAACGAATACGATATCACCACACACGATAATCGCTATAATCGCCTCGTGTTATGGGCACAGAAGTGATTTCATAGTAAAGGTATCAAATATCGACAGCCTCTACGTACGCACGGCTACAGATCAAGCTATACATTTCCAGTATAAGCTGATCTCGCATTGTATAGGACCTTACAGTGAGAGGTCAGTGTAAACTGGGAATGTATAGCTTGATGTGTAGCCGTGTGTACAATCCCCTAACTACAAATGACAAATTTTACGGGAGAGCGAAAGATTCAAACGCGCGTACATAAAGTTCAACAAAAAAATTGTGTAGTTTTAATGTTAACTTAGAATTATTTTTATTAAACTAAACTATAGTTTACAGGGTGGCTTGAAGGGCAAATCAAAAAACACAAATCAAGTATCTACCACTTAGGGGATTGTACGTTATCACTTTTTGAACGTCAACATACAGTAAGACAGCTCCCAAAAACGCCCGTCCTTCACCGTTTCCTAGTGTTTTGGCTGCGGAGAGGAAACGGCGCAACAAAATCCGCAGCAACATTGACATTTTCTATGACTCAAAGATCTTTGATCGTATTTATAGTCCCCCATTGTGAGTTTTGACAGAATAGCCAGGCTGGTCTAGACTAGAAAATTAACAATTAAAACGTAATACCACTCTGAAAGGCAAACGGACTAGGATGAAATTTAGGATACAATTTATAAATCTTAAACGTTTGTGTTCCCACATAGGTGCCTCAGATCATAGAAACAAGGAGATGTGCCAAGGCGCTATCGAGCTTGATGCCTGATCTTGAGCAAGTTGCTCACATTAAAAACGTACGCGCTGGCGACGAACCGAACACGATCGATGGTATAAATACAGTGTTTTAGTTTAGTGCTAGTGTTGAGTGACGATTAACAGTGTTATATTGAGGGTGTGCGGAATGTTCAATGCGTGGGAGATCTTTTTATTCACAAGGAGCGCTTAATTATGCACGTAATTATGTCGAAAAATGTACTAAAAGTGGCATCAGTTTTTCCCGTACTAATTTGCTATGATGGCATATCTCCTTGTTTCTATGATCTGAGGTAGGTACCTACCTACATAGTTTTAATGAGGTGGGAAACGAGCTGGTAGGGTTGTCAGGTAGAACATAGTTTTTGAAAATCAGACCGTTTGACCCACGGAGGTACATTTCCTCTGTGGTTTGACCGCATAAGCAGTGAGAAAAAAATATTTCGAGTCAAATGTTGCTCTTAGTAAGAGTCCAAACAACACCACGCACTTCTGGTTCTGACACACGTTGTATTATGAAAGTTATTTATTGGTTCTAGATTGCTTAAAGTGACATAAATTAAATATAAATCATCTGTTTAGAATACTTAATTTTTAAAATAATTTCGAAAAAAGCAAGTCGTTAATTCCTGTGAATAGTATTTTGTTTTTATTTTTTGGACTAGATAGAGATTTTGGATAGGCAAAAATCCCGTCTGACAACCCTGTTCGTAGGTCGTTACTGAAAATGTTCATAAAATACTTGGTACAACTGTTGTAGAGATGGGCACGGGCAGTGTCTGTTCTTATCGATATTTTCTGTATATATGTACTTATTCTGAATTTGAAACATGTTATAGCGGTATATTGATTAATAACAATAAGTAAAGATTTTTATGAGATATTTAAAAACATCTGACACGAACGGGAATCGAACCCGGCGTCGGCTCTAACTACTGAGATAGCGTATCATGCTCGTTTCAGTAGAAAGCATATTCCAACAATAAATCCCAAGTAATAAAAGGTTTTTTTGGTAAACACCCGATAAACACCCGATTGATTGCCCATCTAATAAACCCAGCACGTCACGAAATCACGATCAGCAGTTTTCATATAAAAGTCTTGTCATAATATATATCTAAGCTTACAACGTTGTCATATACAACTGTTGTGTCCCATCACTATCATCTAATTTACCGGTACTTGCAACTCTAAAACAGTGCAAATGAGTGCAAAGCGAAGCTGCGTGTTTATGACTCTGAATTAGATGCACTAGGGCTAGTTACATTGTGACTGATTAGATGGAAGTGTACAGATATGGCTCGATTTTATGTAATTCTTCCCTAAGCAATTGAAACTTCACTAATATAACTAATAATATCGGGTGATATGAGACATTGAATATTACTCAAAAATACGGAAGTTTGTGAGTTAGAGAAAATTGTAGACTTATCTACCTACCCTTTTAGGAACAAACGTAGACCGTTTGTTCCTATTCCCATTTTCCGGCAGGCAAAGGAGTTATTCCCAGATAAAGTATTTTCAATATTTTTCTTGTTTCCCTTCAACCTCCTGTTACAATCTGATCTCCTGGTACTTTCAGGCCGCAACGGCGACATTACGGAGAGCGGTGGCGACAGTATGGCCGACCTATGGGCCTCATACCATAGCGCTTTGGGTCTCGGCAGCAAGCCTCCGAAGCCCCCAACGCCATTGGCCACTGGCCACTCGGTGAGTTTTAAGGTTGAGCAGCGTTTCATCTACCTATTATTTCATTAAATTATGTACCTCTACCTAATCTACTCTACAACATGAGCCTGAAAAAAAATTGGGATCCAATGATTCAGTTCCAATATTATTTGGGAAGTAATTAGTAGTAGTCGCAAGTATAATTTGGGTGTAGAAAATATGGACCCAAATGTTGACCGAAGAAGTATACGTACAGCAAAGAAAGGACTGTAAGACTTATAATTATCCAATTAAAGACGAATTTCTAGTTTAAATTAGTAACCCTAGTAATTTTGATGAATAGGGTCACGAAGTGCGCTAGTTATGAATTCCTAAGAATAAGAAAAGAGAGGCACAGCGGGATATCTCGCTCAAATCTGGAGCGGCCCGATTGGGGCAGTACCTCCACCTTACAGAATACAACAGCCAAATAACGCTACTCTTCGGTAGTGTTGTGTTCCTGTGGTGAGTAGGGTCGCCAGAGCTCCTGAGGATGCGCTGTTTTGACAGGCGGGGGACGAATCCTCGTTTTAAATGGTCTGCAACGCGCATGTGTAACCGTTTACCATCAGACGCAAAAATAAAATTGGCCTGGGATAGATAACCACAATTGATTTCTTTAGGGTGCAAGCATTTGAAGGTCCATTAGTCAGAATCAAGTTTGTCTCCTATGCTCACAAACTTACCATTATTGTACCCCGACAGAGTCCAATCCACGTCGGCTCGGTGACGCCGGGCGTGGAGCCAGCATCCACACACGATGAGACCTCATCATCAGACCGGACCAAGGACGATGACGACGGCGGGGCTTCGGATGATGACTCTGATGACCGGGTCGATCCGCAGCACCACGACCCGGAGCGACTGAAGGCTTTTAACGTGAGTACTTATCATAGGATATTCAGAAATGGCAGTCCTACGTTGTAATGTGAATTTTTAAATTTCATTTCTAATGTAATTCATTGTTTCATTCTATTCTCTGTATTTTTGAGCGCAGTAGGTATAGTGTTTCGAACATGATCCGTTAATTTAACACCTAGCTATTGTGCTCCATAGCGCGTTGGCAAACCTTGGTTTGGACTTTTGGATATTAGTCAAAGACCAAGTCTGTGTCTGTGCATCATAGGTCAAAATGGGGAGAATACACATGTCCGCTAGCTTACGCTTCAGCGGCATAGGCAGTGTCCTTAAATGGTTCCTTCGAGAACTAAAATGACTGTAAGGAGCATATAATAGCTAGACTGTGCTAATACAGTTTTATTAATCACAACACGGGTCACAGGCGACCCCAACAGGTAATTACTCGAAAACTAATGACCGTGCGCTCTCCATGAAGCGTCATGGGCTACTGACAACTAACGGAAGGTACTTAAGTGCACAGAATTCAAAGTCATAACTCACTAAATTAAAACAAATAAAAAAGAAACACCGGACAAGTGCGAGTAGGATTCGCGTTCTGTGGGTTTCGTACAAAATGCAAGTTTGTAATCACAAAAACTAAATTATGTGATATAACTACAAATTAACGTTTTCCATTTTTTTTCCTTCACTTGTGCTGTGAGACCTTGCTTCTTTCCAAATTTCATGATTCTAGGTCAACGGGAAGCACCCTATAGGTTTTGATTCATTTGCGAATGTCTAAACATAAATGGCCGTACTTTTTTATTGAGTTGACTTAGAAGCTTGATTTTTCAGCACCAAGGGTGAAGGGGAGCTCCAAGGGACCGAAGACCTAAGTATTTGATATTCAGACATATGATCTTGACAGATAGACCGACAGACAGACACAGACGGACAACAAAGTAATTCTATAAGGTTTCCGTTTTTTCCTTTTGAGGTGCGGAACCCTAAAAAAAAGCACGTGGGGTCACCCACGACCCCACGACTCTACGTTGTGGTTCTAGGGTCAAAATTACTTACATATTAATAATAAATTAATAAGTAAAAAGATTTTGTTTTTTATTTTACTTTTAATGCATAACCAAAGTGAATTAGCAACGGACTAACTATCCGATATCCGTATCGCCTAGTAATTGGATTGCTGCCGCGGCTTTCTGCGATATACTTCGGTCTCATCGAGTTAGAGTAGAAACCAGCCTCAAAAGGCGAAAGCTAGGATGATGGTAATGACTAGGTGCATAAAATGACAACCCATATCTGTTTTGCTCAACGCCCGAATGTACAAATAGAAATATCATCTTTAGGTAGGTAGATATACAGGGTGGCAGGTTAGACAGTGGAAATATTTTTAGGGGTCATTGTACTCAACATTATGAACAACTTATACTATGGGACCAACCCAGAAATCGCGAAAAAAAAATCTGCTGTTCCATACATTTATGTTCACATAACTCAACAAAATGTATGAAACAGCTGATTTCTTTTTCGCGATTTCAGGGTTGGTGCCCTAGTAAAAGTAGTTCATAATGATGAGTACAATGACCCCTTAGAATATTTCCACTGTCTAACCTGCCACCCTGTATATGTAGAGTCAGTTGCCTTCGACGCTGATGTTGGTTCCCCTGTCTGTCACTCTCTTCTTTTTTTTAAACTTAAGTGTTAAAGTAAATGTTTATGTTTATGTATGGTGTATAATAATATACACATATTCGTTTAGTTTAATTATGTATTTATGTACGTTATTAATTAGTAGGTATATTGCAGCCTATTATGCACTTAACGCTATTCTCGGATCTTAAGTCTCTCTATCACTCTAAGGTTTGCTGTAAGAAAACTCAATTTTGAGTTAAGCTCGCCTATGTACATAAAATATCCATAAAAATATGTATTTAATATTTGTGTGTACAATAAAGAATATGAATATGAATAACACTTAAAAGTGGAGAACGAAAATTGGTGCTGAAGGAAAACTTCCAACTCTATTAAAACTTGTAAACTAAACACGTTGTAACATACCTACTGATTTCAGGGTAGCCAACATAGTGTCGAAGGGAACTCACTATATCCCTATTTATACTATGACTATACCCTATCTAGCTAGACAGAGACAAGCGCAGGCAGGCTAAGGGCGGGTTGCTTCAAACCATCTGTATTCGTAAGTCAGTACGTAATCGTTAAGTCAGTATGAAATTGTCGTACAAGCCGCCATATTTGACGGTTACAGATACGTAACTGTAAGTTGAAACAACATGGCCTAAGGTCTTAATCCATACAGCCTTGCTAACGATGTTTGGCCAATTTGGCCTGTACGGTCAATTAATATTTTACTTTTACAGGTTAACTCCTTATTTTTTTTTGTTTCATTCTATGAACTAAAGACAAATTTCCTTCACAGATGTTCGTCCGCCTCTTCGTAGACGAGAATTTGGACAGGATAGTTCCTATTTCGAAACAGCCTAAAGAGAAAATTCAGGCTATCATCGACTCGTGCACACGACAGTTCCCGGAGTTTGCCGAGCGCGCCCGAAAGAGGATCCGAACATATCTGAAGAGCTGCAGACGGAATAAGAAGGTTCGGGGAGAGATTCCGACGACTGGCAACGGAGGAAGTACGCCGGGGTCTGGCAACGCCTGGGACACTGCGGTGAGGGTCCGATCTCCTTTTTTGTTATGTTACCTTGGTACTTTGTAATGAATATTATTAAGGTAAAACTTGACTTTTGACTTTGAATAGGGTGTATATAGGTGTATGTCGTATGTGTGTAGGTATATTTTTGTATTGCTCTCACTCTTTTTGGTCCTATTCTATTAGGTCTTTTCAGTACTCAGTTAGTGCACTTCTAGGTCCACCAAAAATGCCCTAAGTGCAAAATTCAATGGTGGTACATTCTAACTATCTGCCGATAATCACAGCTTAAAGTTACTCACTGCTAGGTTCGAACCTACTTTCGTCCATGCGACCCGTATACCTCCCGTTGCAGAAGGCACCTGTACAATGGTTCTTCCTGGCTTTTAATTTAACCAGGTTTTTGACAGCATCCCCCCCTTCAACTCCAATCTTATCCACGACTAATAAAACTCTTCTTGTTCAGGTGCGGCCAACTCCAGCGCATCTGACGTCAGTGCAGGCAGAGCACATTCTGGCTCAGGCATGCGAGAATGAGAGCCTGAACGCTAAGCGCATGCGTCTCGGCCTCGACCCTGTCAGCCAGCCCATGCCGACCGTGCCCACTCCCATGGTGAGTTCCGTAGACTAGGATACCATGGCTGATTGTAACAGATCTTTTGATGTAATAGGGGTCAGTCCTGCCTAGATTGCTCTTCGAAGCAAGGAAGGCCCCCCAACAACCCCTGGTTTCTGGCAACCAGCTGGCAAAATGACGTTTTATTCATCATGAACTCGCCATTTAATCCTAAATCTAGAAATTCAAATAACATTTGACGTAAAACGTAGCCGGCGTCGACGATTACGTACAAAATCAGTTTCGCAAGGGTCCAAAATAGAAGCATAAGAAAATAGAAATGTCTGAAAAGTTTCCATTCTTTATTGTCTTAATTCTATAGCTTTTTCTTACTTTTAAAATGTTGCGTAGGCCCGAACGTGTACATGGGTTCTTCTAAAAATACTTTTCTTTCGACACGTTTTCTAACTAGTACGGAAAGTTCCACTGTAAATATTTTTATTCTAAAAATAAATTCTATATATTTTATCTTTCACAGGCCATCGACACCACAGCCACTTCAGCAGTAGCATCTTCATTCTTAAGCCTGTACAGTGGCGCCATAAGCAGCCCAGCGTCCACACCGGCCACAACCACGTCAACCACGTCATTGGCCACGGCTGGCCACAGCAAGGCCGCTGCAGACACTACCAGGCCATCAGCAAGCCCTACAATGGATAATCCACTGCTGAACAACAATAACTTGAAGCTGGATAACGCTAATGGAAACGCTGGCAGTAAGACTGCTAGGTGAGTTATGATGTCCTAGTACTTTGGGAGCAGTGGTGTGATTTTGGTTAGTTTTTTTATCAGTCATGATGATTATTTATTATGGGCGGTGTACACATGCATTAATTAACATCATTTTCACATTTTCTCGTCATCATCACCAAACTGCCATTTTAAATGGAATTCATTACTTAGAGGTGTACAGTGTACAGAGCACTAAGGTGCATCTGCATAACCTCCATTAAAGATATGATTTCGGCACAAGATTGCGTTTGACTTCTTCGACGATGATTGCCATTCAAAATGTTTCAAAGCAATCACGATTTTTGTCGTAGTACAGACATTGGCTAGAGCTTTGACCTTTAAATTAGTTTCTGTTTTAATTTGCAGCCCAGCGTCATCGCCGGCGCCTCTATTTAGACCATCGTTCCCAAATACTTTTGGAACTCCGCAAACTTTCGGACGGCAAAAGTAAGTTATCGATTTCCTACCTGTACATTCAATAATAAAATTGTGTATAGGTTTATGCATAAAATGGGGACCAAACGCAAGCCTGATTAGACATTAGCTAGCTGGCCCTAATAAAGAGCATAATCTCCTTAGCATCACACTGGCTGCAATATGTTTGATATTTTTCATTTCTCATACTCGGAAAGTAGTGTTTGTTTGATCAGAGCAGCGTGTCGAAAACGATGCTTCCCTCCCTTGGGCGGGAAAGACTCATAGTAATTGCTTCCCTCCCTAGGGCGGGAATGAATTTTAAAAATAGAACTAAAATTGGTTATTTAGTCGGCTATAATTTTTTTTACATAATTAAGAAAAATATCGATTAAAAAAAAAATGCTGCGGTCTTGTGAGTGTATACGGCCAATGTGAATTAAAAAAAATACCTATTAAAGTGGGATGGCCCGCGGCGGTGACGCGGGCGGTGTGTTCCATATTTGAAATTTAAATTAAAAAAGACTATTTATGTATAATTTGGCGGGATACTAACTCTGTACCGAAATTATTTGATTAAAAATGAGTTCAAGCGATTCTGAAATGTCGACCCCCAATTCCGTTACAGAAAACTACTATTTTTTACTTTCCTTATATTTGAAATGAAAAGTAGAGTGTTTAACACGGGTGAAAGTCATCAATTCCCACTCGGACTATAGCCGCCCTCGCTTCGCTCGTGCGTCTAAATACCTCGTATGGGAATTGATTTCTTTCCACCCTTGTATAACAATCTACTATTGTTTTATTAAAAGTTATTGCAGCCAAAAGAAATGCTTTTTACGTAAAAATATACAGGACAGAAAAATGTACCAGGATAACATAACTAACATAGATGATTACGTTCCAGTTCTAACCCGAACCCTGCGTCATCGGCGCTGACCAGCAGCGCCCTACTGTCGACACTGACTGCGCTGCCTCCTACCGGTGAGTCATTAAGCTCTCAGCTCTATACATACATTGTTATAAGTTACAAATTAATGTTCATTTATCTGAACTTAATCAAATCACTTACTTAATTTAAGTACGACTCGTTCTTGTGGCCTTTTGTGCGTATCCATAGATTACTACTAAAATTAATGAGTTTTTAAAGAAATGGGGTACCAACGCCATGTGCTGGATATGCCGTATACGAAAAAAACAAATTAGACTTTTTATTGCTGGCAAAACTGAATACATGGCAAAATATGTTTTTTTTTATTATATTCTTTCTTTCTATAAATTGTATAGTACGTATAAAGAATCGTATCTACATTTATGTATTTCTCTAGGAGCAGGGGTCAACGCAGCGATGGCAGCGTACCAGAGCGCGCTGCTGTCGGCTATGGCTGCGCACACGCACACATTCCCCACCAGCCTGTCCGGTGAGTAACTTATATTTAGTTTTATAAATGTGCACTCTCAGTACTGCTGCTAAAGTTTTAAAAAAATCACATTAGTTTGATAAATAAGTACATATTTTATTAACCGACTTCAAAAAAGGAGGTTCTGTATTCGTCCCGTATGTATGTATGTATATATGTTTGTATGTGCGCGATTTTCTCAAAAACTACTGATTCGATTTGGATGGGGTTTTCACTAACGTAATCTACATACTTTCAGGAAGGTTTTAGTATATAATACATTATGTAATCATTCCTATGTACAAAGTTATATGCATAAATGTACACACTCCGTAGCAGATTTACTGTTGAACAAATTCGTGAAAGTAATCTAACACGGGATAAAGAACTAAAAAGGGAAAAATAAAAAACTTTTTTAACAAAAAATAACCGACTTCAAAAATCCACTACAAAGAAAATAATAATTTTGGTTTCGGAAGTCGGTGGCAAAAAAAGCAAACAAAAACCAAAGCCACCGACTTCCGAAACCAAAATTATTATTTTCTTTGTAGTGGATTTTTGAAGTCGGTTATTTTTTGTTTATGGTAAAAAAAATGATATCTTTATGATTTCCTAGCTCTTCCCCGCGGTTTCACCCCCGTTTCCTTATGAATCTGGCTATCATAATTACAAAAAGAATTTTTCGAATCCGACTGGCATCTCCAGAGATTAGCGCGTTCATACAAATAAACTCTTCAGCTTATTTATAGTATAGATTTTTATCTTAAAAATTCCAGCACCAACAGATCTGTCCCTCAAGAGCTCAACGCCGACATCTCTTCATGGGACATCCACGCCATCGTCCCTTGCAGCATCCACGGCGTCCAGCCAAACCAAGCCACAGCTTCTGTCCCACAAGCTGTCAGGAGCTGAAGTTGGCGCTGTCCGGCAACTGATCACAGGCTACCGTGAGTCCGCCGCCTTCCTTCTACGTTCCGCTGACGAGCTCGAGGCTTTGCTCCTAAACCAACCCTAGGATACGGTCAAACCCTTATCTGACGTATTCGGGTTTAAATTTGGATATTTCTAAAATTCTGTGCTCGTGAAAAAACAGTGATTTCGGACAAAATCGAGGGGCTTTTTGAGTGTTACTGTTTCGGGATTAAATTATTGAAGTCAAATTATGTATGGATTTAAAAAATGCACAGAGATGAAATTCGGAATTTTTGAAACAGACCTCAGGAATGGTCCGCGAATCGCGAATCTGCAAAAGTTAAAATTTGTGACTGAATTATGCCAATTTTACTAACGACGTTTTTAATTGTTTCTACGTGTTACATTTAAATAGGTATCCGAAAATTTTGTCAATAGTTACAATTGCTGGGTTGAGGTGACCAGCAGGTCCATTCTGTACCGACACGCCGCGTGATATCATCGCGAGAACCGCCAATTTTGCGAACGTTCGAGGGAGAATCTCACCGTGATACTCTCCCTCGAACGTTTGCAAACAAATTGGCAGCTCTCGCGGTGACACCACGCCGCGTGTCTACGAAATAGAGGCTGTCACAGGTATAAAAATCTTTAAATATTAAAAAATATGTGCCAGTAAGCTGGGCATGTCATCTCACCATAGATTAATTAAAAATTTTCAATAGACATTTCACACATCGCTTACATAATAAAATTATACCCGGATTAAGTAGAATACACGAACATAGTTTATGTTACAAAAAAATTTACGTTGGCAACATTATTGGTCGCATAATACGGTGCTTGTTGTACTCATTTTTAGTGCTGCCAGCGTACTAGGTTTGTCCAAATTATTAAGTAGAATTACGAGTCTATTCACTGATAATACACGCATCTAAGAATGTGTGCACACTTGCCGAGAATGGACGTAAACCTGGTTTTTAACATATTTATTTGTTTCTCGCTGCGTCCACTGAGACAACTCAGGGAGTTGGTAGCTGTGTGCGCATTCTTAGACGACTTCATCGACGTTCACAAAATGGAGCGAATCATTAAAAATTGAGATGTATTTTGTCAATGTTGACGAAGTTGCTAACTTAGAAATCTATTTCGGCGATCGTACAAAGCTGCCATAATTATTGTAAAAAAAAATCTAAATGTTGCCATTTGAAACTCGTTGGGAGAGTACAAAATTATTTTTGTGTATATTTAGATTTTAAGAGAAAAAAATCAGGGAGTCTCTAGCATTAGGTTATAAAAAAATCGATTTCTTGCCTGGTGCGACTTATAGAATAGTATATCGATTATCTCATCGAAAATTGCTTGGATAAAGGCGGCTAAACATATTTGGAGTACGAAATACAACTTTTCTTGATTGGGTGACTTCGAAACGTAGTCGACATATCGATTTGAATCTCGAATGTTTTAGTTTGAAGCCCGTTTAATTAAACTGCTGCGCTCTTGTATTTGAAATCGCTATAGAAATAATAAATGTATTTACATTCGTTTACGTTTTGAGAGCGGGTAACCCATGAAATTCAAATTTTCTTACGTTTTTTTGCAAATTGCGGCTGTGCTTTTCGTCATAATGTTGATCAAAATACGATTAGAGAGTTGTATTGATAATTTTATTGATTTTATCATTCTATAAATATACATTTTTATTATCTTACAACTTGATGCTGAAATTCAAATTGGCAAAAAACGTAAGATTTTTTTATTTCGCAGGTTACTTTTGAGCATGCTCCTTAATACGAGATTTTAGGTACTTAATGCAATGTTTTTGAATACGGTACTTTTTATGTAAAGACATTTTTGCTGTGGGACTTCGTTTGTCGCCGCTTCGAAGTCAACCTAAAGTTATTATTTAGGTTGAAGCGGCATTTTAGTAGTAGGTAAGAGGCACGAATTTATTTGTTGTTTTGTAAAATAGCGCTCTAGCTTTACAATGATTAATATATTTATAATTTTAACCATTTTTCATTATTTAAAAAGATTCTATAGCTCTTTATATATCGTGATCGGCTCCATCCAAAATCGTTTTGCTAAGTTTTTTCTAAATAGTTTTTAGTTTTATTCATAATTCGCTTTGCTCAGTACAATGGAACGATTTTCGACTGTATCTGTTTGTTACCATAGATCTATGGTCAAGTACTGTAGGTAAGGTATAAGATTAGTTACTCGCTTACGGTGTACAAAATATTCCACTTCTATAAGAAAAAACAAAAACTGTTCAAATTAAAACCTATTTTTCAATGATTAAAGTTTCTATTTTTGGCCTAAAATAATTTTGTTGAGCAAAAAGTGGATTTGGGTAATACCTCGTAATGTTATTTCTGTTGTTAACTATAGTTTAGTTTTACATTTTGGCCAGTTTTATTCGATTTTTATAATCTATAATGTAATTTCGTTGATAAGGTTAAACAAAATAATATTACAATAGAATAATTAAAGTCACATAAACGCTTATTACGTTGCTACTGATTTCATAACTTCAAATGGTTCGACCATTGTAGAACGGTCTTTGACGGTCTGTTTGACCAATGGCGTGCTAGAATTCTATGTCGTCATCGCTTACCGTCTTATAAGAGAATAATGCTTCTCTACAGTGGTGGCAGCTATTTGAATTCTGCAAATAATGTATAATATTTTCTCAACTTTGCCAGTTTTTCTCAATAGTGTTAAAAGCTTAAAGCCAGTTTTAAAATAAAATTGTAAATTCACTTTTGAATACAAAAATTGCCAAAGAAACGAATTGATTTTTCGTAATTGAATTATGTATGGTACGTGGAATTGCAGATTAATTTTACTTATTATAATTATAATATTTTTGAATTTAAGGTTAATTTTAGAGTTAGTTATTTTTTGTTTATGAAAAAGTCATTCCAATATTTTTCTAAAATGGACACTCGATGCGACGAAGGAAAGCTGTAGTCATTGTATATGGGAAAAATGTAAAAAGTATGTTTAGAATTATAAAAAAAGTTGATTAGAAATACGTGAAAGTTGATGTTGGGATAACGATAAAAAAAACGAAAATGGTGGTAATACGTTGAGAAAAAGAATTTGTTAGACATTAAAATATATTATTATTAGAGATGTATAAATGGTTTACAATTATTATTATCTATTAGTTCGAGAGAAATACAAAATGGTAAAAAAAAAATACTACAAAATGGCGATTGTTACTATTACGATATGAGAATTTAGTTATAATTTTGCAATTTCAAAATGTGAGTTTTACAATTTTGAAAAAGAAAATATTAAATATGCTCATATACTGAACAATTTGTTTTATTTGATCACAACTCAGTGATTGTAAGTTCGTAAAATATCTGCACCCGTGTAGTTTATTATATTTAAACTGTGCATCAAAAGTACATAAGGTAGGTTAAGTTAATGTCTTAGGCATTCTTTAACAGACAAGTCTTCAAAACAAAAACAAAGAATCATTAAATAACATTTTATTTTTTCCGCTCAGCGGACGACTGAATGTTAGGGAATCGGTCTGCGTACGGGTAGAATCGCTTGTCTGACATCAAGAAGCGTGTCGCATTCGTTATGAAGTCCAGATTCGAGTGAGAGGCGAGGTAAGAGAACACAGATGGGAACCGCTCTATACCGCATCTGGAATGAATTTTTTTATTTAGGACAAGCTCTAATTCTAACATGATACAGTTGACTGTATCATGTTAGAATTAGAGCTTGTCCAAAGGCGTTTAACGCGCGTATAGATAGACAAGCTGTGCCCTGCGGTTTCAGCTCCGTTACTCGGCTCTCAAGGGTCATAGTGTGATGTTAAATAGCCTATACTATTCTTCATGAATCTGGCTATCATACACCGTGACATTTTCATCGCTTTCATCCGGCGATGTAGCCACTATACTCATCATTATGAACAACTTTTACTATGGCACCAAGCCGGAAATCGCGCAAAAAAAATCTGCTGTTCCATACCTTTATGTTCACATAACTCAACAAAATGTATGGAACAGCTGATTTTTTTTTTGCGATTTCCGGTTTGGTCCCATAGTAAAAGTATACATTTTCATCGCTTTCATCCGGCGATGTAGCCACTATACTCATCATTATGAACACATAATGATGAGTATAGTGGCTACATCGCCGGATGAAAGCGATGAAAATGTCACGGTGTATAAGTATACAAACAAAAAAAATCAAATTCGACTGGTTGTTCCAGGGATGAGCGCGTTCAAACAAACACCTCAGCTTTTTAAACGCCAGAACTAAAAAAGCTCTACCGTTACATGCCTGTAAGCGTCCAAATTGACGGCCTGAATGATTTCCAAAAGCTAAGCTAAAATAAGGCAGAGTTTAATAAACATTTAAAAATCACTTACAGTTTCCTAATGCCCCATGACGCGAGGCCCCATAGAATACCGTCACTCACTGCTGGTGCCCCTGTATCCCGCTGAAAATTCAAATTATTACATAGACCATTTTGTGGTGCTTTATGAACTAGGTACCTACTTCACAGTGTTTGGATTGTGGAGGTCAGATGGCAGTCGGTTCACGTAAAATACTGATATTCAGCCATATCTAGTTAGACTGGAAGCCGACTTCAGCCGAGTTGGGGAAAGGGAACGGAAATACATAGAGACCTAATCACTATGCTGACTCCTAACCATTGTGCTTGTATAGAATATTGCCGAGTGTATTGATATGGGCATTTGCAAAAGTACCAGGATGCTAAGAGTGCAAAGAGCTGTCCTGCCGCTACCCTCTGAGCATGACAGATTAATTTCTTTGTGACGATGACGTTTGAACCTTTCTTGCGGAAACTGCATTTTTAATATTCAGCACTAATTTTATTCGTTTTAAAATCATAGCCTCTCCTTCATTGCTCCAAAACAATCGGTCTTCTGTCAATCCAAATTCAATCTACCCCAGAACTTTCCTAACTTTTGTTAGTGGCATTGCGCAAATCGCGACTTGCCAATTATAAATTAAAAAAAAAAAACTTTCCTAACATTAAATTAAAAGTACCAGGATACCAATAGTGTAAGGGGCAGTTCTTCAGTCAGTGACTCTAAAAAGATAACGTAGCTGGGATAGGATGAATTCCTTGAAGAAGTAGGTACCAGGATACTAACAGTGCAAGGAGCTGTCCTGACGCCACGCTCAGCGCATGACAAAATCAGTTCTTTGTTTGTTTGATAACGATTGAACTTTCTTACGGCGACTATGCATTATCAATTTAGCCTATCTAATAGTAAAAGCCAATGACCAAAATTGGTGCCTTTTTCTGTAATATAAAAATTAGTTGTCAAAAAATATAACAAACAAAAATGTATACTACGTTATAGCTTAAAATTCAGTCCGAACTAAGATAATATATTAGTTTATACAGGTGATTTTTGAGATGCGACTTCAAGGCGAAATCCGAAACTATAAGAAATAGAACTAAGTAGTCAAAGGAGCTACAAGTTAGATTTTGGAGAAAACTGAAACTGTATTTTTATTTTTTTTAAAAGCGTCCGGCTTAGGCACAAGAATCTATCACGATTATTTTGAACATTTTTTTTAATGGATGATTTTCTCCAATTTGTAACAACTTTACACACCATATGTCCATATAACTTTTTGATTGGTATAAACAGGAGGTTCCATTTTTGCGAAAAAAAATATTTTAATATTTTCTTGGTTTTAGCATGAACTAAACGTTTTTTCAAATAATCTCAAATGTAGTGTTAATAGACTTGATGAACTCTAGATAGTTTTCAAAGATCAAATCTTTGTATCTCTAACGGTTGGTAAAGCTGCCATAGAGATCCACATTCTAGAATACATCCTGTATATTTCGTCTCGGACTGCGTACGCATAAAAATTGTTTCAAAATTCCTAATCGTGATAGATTTTACTACATATACGCCATGGTTTCAAGAATGGCTGCGAAAAAAATAAAAGGCACCAATGCTCCTAACATTTTAGTCATTGCCCTTTATCCTCTATTAGGTAAATCACATAGCCTCTCTTTCATTGCATCCACATTCAGTCTACCTACTCCAGCTATCTTTCCTGACATTAAAGAATAAGTACAAGGATACTGGTAGTGCAAGGAGCAGACCTTTTTTAGTCCTTGAATTTTGAAGAAAAAGTAGCTGGGATAGGATTAATTCCTTAAAGAAGTACCAGGATACTAACAGTGCAAGGAGCTGTCCGGCCGCTCTGCGAGAGACAGATGAAGTTCTCTGTGACGACGACGCTGAACCTCATTGTGACGTTATTACATTTGTCTCGGTCCATCAGCCGTGTGTGGTATACTTGCAGCGACGACGAATCGACGTCGTAGACTCCATCGCGCTGTTTATAGTTAACATTTATTATTTTAAAAAAAGCGAGCCAAAACGTAACATAGCGCGTATCGTGGCGAAACTTCTTGCGTGCAAATGCAGCGCGCCATAAATCTAAGTTTCTCAGAAACTACTGCAATACACTGCCTTGTTATCTAGTGGTCGCAAGCCCGACTGTTAAGTGTGAGGTCCTGGGTTCGATTCCCAGGTTGCGAGTGCGCTTGCACTCGCTGTACGAAACGCGTTTCTATGTGTGCGTGCCTTTTCGCTCGTTGAATGTAGCTGGCCCTTTGTATCTATTTGCTTTGTGTCATAAGTGTATGTATCGACATACCTACTGACAATAATTTTATTATAATAATCAAACGAGGGTAGATGGAAATACCGTCGCTTCGCGGAAGTGATGATCCGTCATCGCCAGGTTACCCGTGACTTCCCCATGACCACCGGCGGTATTGGTCGTCGAAAATAAGGTACCAAACAGTTTTATACATGTGATTGCGTATTAGACCCGTGTCTAAGTGTTTTCTATAAAGAGTGAAGTTACTGCAATGCAGGTTGGGAGATTGTACACTTGAATCCTCAGAGTGAAGTGTTGTTTGTGTCCTCTGGACTGAGTTTCTAAAAGATCAGTCTTGCACATCGGCCGACGAGTCTTGGTCGCTCTGAAGTTAGCCGTTTGGCTGCTCAATAGATTGTTTAGGGTATAAATTGTCTATTGCGCAGCCAAACAAATATTCTTTAGAGTGGAAAAGAATCATCGGGCGATCTGTACACGTCTCTTTATCAAAGTAGGTAGTTAATGTGCCAAACTCGTTCGAAGAGTGCTAGTAAACTATAGTGTAAAAACTATAGTGACTTACCCTCTCGGCGCCCCAGCTGGTGACCCAGGCGTCATCGAACGGCGGCAACATCACCCTGTTCGGCAGATCTACACCATGGACTGCATCTGTAAACCTGGACGAATAAGGTCAGTCTATTTAAAATGACAGATAAAGTGACAGATTGTAGAAACATTTCTACGTTTTATGAATGAAACGGTAGAAATGTTTCTACAATCTGTCACTTTGTCTATTTCTATGTAGACAAAACCTGTTTCTATCGTGGTCATGCTAGGCCGGCTGAGGTAAATAGTATAACGCTTTGTCAACTCCTACCGCTACGCTAGCCGTGTATGAAACTTCGTTCCAAAAATTGAGAGCATCTTGACTTACTTCACATTTCTGTCAAGCAGTATAAGTGCGACGTCATTGTCAGGGTTCCTCCGAAGCCCCCAGCCGGGGTGCTTCATCACCTCCTGGATGCCCGCCATCTGACCGCCACGGTCCACGTAACGAGACCCCACCCTCACCTGCATCCGCGAGATGCGATTAGCCCTGGAAGATGATCACTTTTAAGTATCACAGTATACCTACTGATCTTCCGAACTCGTTAAAAGTATAGATGTATATCATAGTAGAACTTTTTCTGAAGAGTGTACCTACCTACGATTGAGCGCCGACAGACACAACACCGAAAGACTGAACTCCAACTATACTTTATATACTTAACTTCGACGGGACCAAGGGACTCATCACCGACAGGGCGCCTCGCTGACAGTACTCATTACCGACGCAACTTACCTTCAATAGTCGGATACTTTGAAAATCGAGGTTTTATCGAAAATAAACAATTAATAACAAAATAAATCTAGCATTGGTTTTTAGGATACACTAGCTGTGTCCGCGACTTCATTCGCTGCGTTCACGTTCACGCGATCATGTTAGACTCTTAAACTCTCACTAGACTCGAAAACTCTTACTAGGCATTCAGATCTTCTAACTAAAATCTTATCGTAACGTACTAGTTACCACTCACTTCCAAAGACAATTGGCCGTGGTTATCACAAGGCGTGGATTCAGCAGTGCCCCTGAGCACCAATGCTGTTCATTCTTCTGTATGGACACCACATAAGGATAGTCTTCGATGAGCGCCTCTCTCCCCGAGATCAGGCGTCGCTGAGCTAAGACAACGACAACGGGAAGGAAATTTGAGTAAAAATAAAAACGGTTGTTTGATTCAACATTTTATTCATTACTTATTGGTTATTTTTTCTGGCTTTTTTCTTATTCGTAAGCAGTTTACCTTTTGGTTTCTTCCCTGTACGTGTCCCGTTCATCGGCTTGAATTTCTGACCTTTCTTGGGTCGGCTGCGATTCTTGCTTCTTTGAGGAGACGCCTTATTTGTATTTCCCTTGCGTTTTTTGCCCTTTTTATTCGAAGTTTCTGTGTTTCCTTTGGTGTTTGTATCATTCTTTTTATTTTTGGTGGGTGTTTCATCACCTTTAGCTCTAACTTTAGCCACATTCGTTTTTTTAACTTTGTCTTTCGATTTTGCTCTTACATTCGTTGCTATAGCATTTTTTCCTTTGTCTTTTGATTTTCCTTTTATATTAGTGGCTGCGTCACTACTATTTACTGTGGATTTCGATTTTTTCTTGCGATTAGCCCGTTCGACGTTTGTTCCTTCACCTTTTGATTTGTCTTTAGCGGGGGCTGGCCGGCTTTTAGATTGTAATCCTTTTTTATGGCTTTTTAATGTATTAGAACTATTAGTTTTCTTATCACCCTTTCCATCTGATTTTGATGGCGACTTATTATTACTTCGTGCATCGACTAATTTTAATGTTTTTGGTTCTACCTTCTTGGCAGATTTTGCGTCACCCTTATTTTGTGATTTGGTGCTTGGTTTTGTTTTACCTGATCGTTCAAGCGTTTTATCAGATGTAGTCTCTGTTTTAGTTTCGCTCTCTGTGTTTTCTTTAATGGTGTCTTTAATTTCTTTTTTGACTTCTTTTGCCTCTTCAATCGGTTTATCGCGTGATAAATCTGATTTTCTTGCAGGTATTTCTTTCTCTTGAACAAGATTTGCCGGAGTCGTTGGCATCGGCGTCGGCGTGTTTTCCATTATTTTCTCTACTGTTGATTTAACTCTATTTTCTATTGTTGTTTCTGTTTTATCATCTTTTTCAACTGGAGATGCATTGAGCACAGCAGATCTTTTACTTCTTAACGATGACCAAGGGAAATCCGGCAAAACTTTCTTCACCCTAGGTTTGTGGACAAAACCTTGGTCCACTTGGAAGTAAGGGCTATCGGGGACGCCCTGGAGCGTCTTTGGGAGGAGGCCAACAGATTGAAACACAGTGTACTTATTTGCGTTAGTAGTGGTTTTATCCTCTGGCTTAAGGCCATACCTGGCGGAGTTAATTAGAATCTTTCCGTTACCGTAAGGCCTTACTTTGTTGGGAAAACTTTTCACAGCAATTTTGTTACCCTCGCATAGGACGTAAGTTATATAAATTGCAAATATTACTAGCAGTGACTTCATGGCTTCGGCCTCTCCGGCGCGAAAGAAATCACATTTATGTTTTATGGTATTTTTATTATTTTCCGGATGGAATTGTGAAATTGCATTATAAGTTTTCGATTGTTATTTTTATTGGTTTTAAAAATGCTAGTTTCGTTGTGAACCTATCGTTCTTGCATAATAAATTAGCGGATCATCTGGTGATTATTTTGGGTTATTTAGATGAAAAATAAGTACAGTTAGTTTTATTACAATGTTTATTATTTAACAATTAACATAAAGCTTATTACTAGGGTTTCATAGGATAGATTTCTGAAATACTAGTACCTACCACTAATTGCGATTCGAATAATTTATTATACAATTCTGATATTCATCGCATCTGGTTAAACCTTTATATTGATGTTCAGCTCGAAGTATGTGATAAATGTAAGGCGATAGGCGAGGCTTTCAGTAGTTTTCGTATGTACTCAACCACATTTTGTAAGACTGGCAGGCGACCCCAACCTATTAGGAATGGACACAGCAGCTGATAGCCTAGTCTCTCGGTGCTATCTTCTTGTAGGTGGCCAGTTGTACTGCTAACTGGTGCAGTATGAGCTTGCCAGCGGGTCCCTCGTCGGTGGGTATGGCTCGGGACAGTCTCACCACCCTGCCGCACTCACGAACGAAGTATTCCAGTTCGTTTTCTAATTGACGGCCGTCACCTGAAAATATTATATTTTTAGGGATTGCCTACTTAAGATATCCCATAAAACGTGAAAGGTATCAGTAAGGTTAACGACTGGTAAGCAAAACGATCGGTTTTTTTAAGCAGGTATCTAAGATAGTTCTGATAATGGTTCTTCGTAAAAGACTAGGCAATTTCCTACTTCTAAAGTATGTAGGTAGATATTTAGAAATAATTATAGTCTGTGCAGTGATCTACTTTAACTGAAGAAACACATGGTTTTTTATGTAATGTTCATTGTAATAGTATGTCCATGCTTGCTTATCAAATTAAAGTCTAAGGCCCGTATTACAGAATGACGCTCGAGCACAGATCTCTGCTTGAGCATACATTTAAAGCCATTTGATTGGTTGACATCTATGCTCAAGCAGAGATCTGTGCTCGAGCATCGTTCTGTAATACGAGCCTAAGTGTATGGTCTATGAATCTCACCCGAAGACGTAAGATTCAGGCATTTATTGGTTGAAAATAAATAATACGGTATGACTCACCTTGAGCTAACTTTGAAGAAGTTGGCTGCAAGCATTTATTAGCGAGCCTCGCTAGTTGTGACCTTTCTGAACTGAATGCTTCGTCTAGATCGAACAGCTCTAGCGGCGGTGGAGGCGGCTCTCTGAACGTTGGAGGGAATACCTGACACATAAAGGTATACTATCAGGGAATTTGGTGTGAGGTTTTGGGCAAAATCATGAATTAGAATCATAGATAAGGGAAATTCGTACATTTATATAAGCAGTGATAGCCTAGTGGTTTAACCATGTGCCTCCCACGGCGAATGGTTCGAGTTCGATCCCGAGACACGCACCGCTGACTTTTCGAAGTCATGTGCGTATTAGAAATTAATTATAACTTGCTTTAACGGTGAAGTAAAACATCGTGAGGAAACCGGCATGTCCTGGAACCAAAAATTCGAAGACATGCGACGTTCACCAACCCGCACTGGGCCCGCGTGGTGGACTACGGCCCACTCCCTCTCACAGAGAGGAGGCCTGTGTCTCAGCAGTGGGAACATTATAGGCCGATTATGCTATGCTTAAGCGTACATTTATGTTGATAGGTATTTTGGGTTGCAATAAAAACTGAGAACTTGTAAATGCAAAATATATTTAATGTCTTCAAAAAAGCTTACAAAACAAAAGAACAGAGACCAAAAAATCCCTCCTCCAAATAATATCCTAGCTGGTAAGTGGTATCTGAAAACGACCTACCTACGTGTTAAGTACCTATTTCTCTGTATTTAAAAGACAACATCTAATGAGCTTACTGCTAGCTGTAGTGGTGGAAACGGCGTTTCGAACTGTGGCGCGATCAACCGAAGAGGTTCATGTTTGACTCCTAATGCGTCATACAGTCCTAGTACTTCTGGCACTGAAACAAGATCATTACTGTCTGTCCGCTTTTTAAATAAATTCGTAAAGATAACATTACGTCCATGTTCAACATTCTTGGCGTAAGAAACACTTACCTACCCACTTACTTATTAACGGTGATTTAATTAAACAGCTCTTATGTCAATTGACACCTCTTCATATCTATATTTAATCAGTGGTTAAACTTAAGAGGCGTTGATAAGTAAGGGGGATAGTATAGTTCTTTGTAACTAAAAGAGGTAGGGCACAGCGGGATATCTCGCTCAAATCTGGAGCAGCCCGACTGGGGAAGTACCTCCACCTTACAAAATACCACAGCCAAATAACGCTACTCTTCGGTAGTGTTGTGTTCTTATGGTGGGTAAGATCGCCAGAGCTCCTGAGGATGCACTGTGTTGACAGCTATCCCGATGCCGGCACAGGAATCCTCATTTTAAGGGGTCGGCAACGCATATGTGGTTCTCTTCTATGGTGACCGCTTTCCACCAAGTATTAAAAACCGGACAAGTGAGAGTACGACTGGCGCCCTGAGGGTTCCGAAATATGCAATAGCGCCATCTATGCCGCTATTATATCATAGTAGATATCTATATCGCATGTCTCGATCATATGTAGATGGCGCTATTGCATACTTCTAGTGGCGCCATCTATGAGCAGATAGGCGATAGCATCTATGAACAGACGGACAACAAAGTGATCCTATAAAGGTTTCGTTTTTCCTTTTGAGGATCCCTAAAAAAACACATTTTTATTATAGGAGACAAAAGTAGCTACTACTTGGTTAATAACTTACACTGAGCCAAGTTCAAAGAGAACAGTCTCCAAGTGAAGAGCGCGTGTGGGTGCAGGGGTGTGAGGCGCGGGGGGGGCGCGGTGGCGGGCTCCGGCAGCGGGATGCTGCTCAGCCACATCATGTCGCCCAGAGTGCGGTACTCGTTGATCTGGGGACACGGGGAGATTGTAGATTAGATTAGAGTAGATTGTACAAACACCCGATTAACACCCGATAAGCACCCGATAAACACCCATAAACAAACAATGAATACCCGATAAACACCCTCAAATACCCGATAAACACACAAAATTTGGGTGTTTATCGGGTGTTTACTAAAAACAGCCGGTGGATTGCCCATCTATAGTGGAAATTGATGTTCCTGCACCTTTAGCATGACAACGATAAGAACGGGTTTTGTCTACAGAAGAAGACAAAGTGACAGATTGTAGAAAGATTTCTACCGTTTTATGCATACAATGAAGAGAAGAAATGTTTCTATTCATCAGTAGACAAAATTCTGATAAGTTTCAAGCACGGGTCGCCGCGTGTTCAGGGAGAAAAGATAACGAGTTGGAAAGAAAGAACTTTGTCTATTCTTTGGTAGAATAGAGATAGAATTGGTGATGCTAAGCGTGCTGGCATGCTTTTGTGCTAGCTACAAGCATGTATGTATAGTGTCCTCTTTTCCAAATCTCATCCAAATCTATTCAGCCATTTCAGCGTGAAGAAGTAACAAACATACACACACACCCACACACAATCTTTCGCATTTATAATAGGTATTAGTGGGATAGTGGGATCAGGACTTTATGAACAGTTCCATATCCTAACAAAAACATATGAGAAAAACAATAGCCAATATGATGATGGTACTTCTTACATCCGGATCCTCAACATCAACTGGGTTGAGGTGCAGGTCGGTCATGCCTCCGAGGTAGTTGAACACCATCTCCCTGATGAGGTCGTTGCACTCGCTTTCCAAGTACTGATCCGCGAAGAAGTGTCCCGAGCCTATGACGAACAGTTTACCTGCGAAAAATATATTTGTTTTGGAACCTTATGAACCTATATTACCTTCAAAAGTTTTGGTTTGTCTCCAACCCGTACCCAAGGTCAAAAGGTTTGGGCAAACGGTTGATCCGTTTTCAATTTAGAAGTTTGTAGTTTTGTAGTCTCTTGGACATCATGTTTCGGCAGGCACGTGAATATCAACAACAATATTCGCCGTTGTTATGAATAGTCAGAATTCTAATGGTCTGACAATCAGTCTAACCTTAGCATATCAGTATTATCTAGTAATTGGGTTGTGAAGATCAGATGATAATCCTTGTAATACATTGACCTGGCGTCCTCCGAACTTTAGGTAAGAAACTACAAGTATATCGGCCGGGTATTCCCGGGGAGGCCAAAGGTTCACGTCGCGTCAGAAGAGATAGAGTTACGCCGTACGCGGTAAAAGAAACTATCTTGCAGGTTAATTATAATTTTAGGGACGCGGCACTGTGCGAGCTGAATTATACTTTATTGCGTTGTTGCAGAGTCGCTATTTATTTGACTTTGCAGAGTCATCATACGGTAGACCCGACATAGACCCGACATTCCTGCTAAATGTTAATTCCGTGATCTCGTACCTCCGCTCTTCTCTGACGTGTACAAAGCCGCGACGGGTCTCTTGACAGGGTAGCATACATCACTGCTGGATAGAACAGCTGCTGCAGGCTTCTTCACCGTCAGTGTGGCTCCGTAAGGATATACGAAGTTTGGAGTCGCGGGCTCTTCACTGAAAAATCCTTACTAAGTACAGTTCGTAATAATATATAGCATACAGGTACATCAGAATAACACATAGGCTACCTAGCATAAGCATAGCATAATCGGCCTATAATGTTCCCACTGCTGGGACACAGGCCTCCTCTGTGAGAGGGAGTGGGCCGTAGTCCACCACACGGGCCCAGTGCGGGTTGGTGGACGTCACATGTCTTCGAATTTTTGGTTCTAGGACATGCCGGTTTCCTCACGATGTTTTCCTTTGATGAGAGCTTATGTGGTATGGTGGATTGATTAGAATAGCTAGTAAGAGTATTAGGCGCGTTCACACAATACACTATTTATGTTAGAGGGCTGCGTTCATTATTTCAACATCCTTCACCGTTAAAGCAAGTGATAATTAATTTCTAATACGCACATGACTTCGAAAAGTCAGCGGTGCGTGCCTCGGGATCGAACTCGAACCATTCGCCATGGGAGGCACATGGCTAATCCACTAGGCTATCACTGCACTGCTATCCTATAGGCTACCTATTGATCCCGAAAAACGCGGGCGAAGCCGCGGGCCGAAGCTATGTATCCTAACTTCCTAATCCTAACTAATATTATAAATGTAAAAGTAAGTTTGTTTGTTGCCTTTTTACGCCTAAACCACTGTACCGATCATCATGAAATTTTGCATATACGTTATCAGGGGTACAGAAAAGGACATAGGGTATCTTTCATCCAGAAAAAAAGTGCTGTTTCCAAAGGGAAAGAACTTTAACTTTCGACAGTCACAATTGCTTTAGGACGCTAGATGGCGCTACGTGTATTTCACGCGGACGAAGTCGCGGGCAGTGCTAGTATAATAAATTTAAGTGCAAAAGTCTGTTTGTTGGTTTGTCCTTTCACGCAACTTTTACCTACTAAGGGCGGGTTGCTTCAAACCATCTGTATTCGTAAGTCAGTACGTAATCGTTAAGTCAGTATGAAATTGTCATACAAGCCGCCATATTTGACGGTTACAGATACGTAACTGTAAGATGAAACACATGGCCTATTAAATAAAATATCATAGAACCTCACAGAAAATCATCAGACTCGCTGGTGTAGTTGGGCATCTTCATCAGGTACTTGGTGACGGCTCTGTTCAGTATGCCGTTGGATACGTGGCACTCCTTGGGATGGTAGAATTTGTGGTACTTGGCTCGCACCACGCAATCTGGAAGAGATCGGTTTAAGGTTGAGGCACCATATAGATACAATCTAAACACGGCGACAGCGACCATATTCTCAAACAGCAAAACATTTTTACCCGACTGCGCCAGAAGGACGGTTATGTTTTTCGAGTGTATGTATGTAGGTATTATGTATATTTCTTTGGCATGCTCTGTAGCCTAAACGGCTTAATACATTTTAGCTTAAGAGGTGTCGTAGATTCGTCTTAATTGTGGAGTGACAGTGGATAATATAGGTATATCCAAATTATAAAAATTAAAATGGCAGGTTTTTGGCGCCATATATTATTATGTCTTCAAAAATGTTTTTTAAGTTGTCGACACAGTGGGTAAAACAAATGAAAGATAGCGTCCTTTCTTAGACGTCTGTCATAAGACGCACAAAATTACTTTTATAGGTGTAGGTGGCGGCGTGAAAGATGATCACAAACGTCACCTGCGCATTAGCTGGTTTTTGGGTCTCTTTGGCGGAATGAAGAAGACGGGGGGCGACGAGGCTGCGGAAAAATGTACATGCGCGATCTGTGATCAAGATCCCTGCCGATACTTATACCTTCTTACCATTGTTCACAACAATCCCAAACTCCTCCAAGAAGAAGTTGATGTTAGTGTTGGTCCGTTCCTCCCCGCCGTCCGACATAGCCACCAGCACGGAGTCGCCGCGCTCTACCATGTACTTCAGCGAAGACAGTTCATCGTCAGTGAACGCGTTCTGAGGACCTGCCACTATCAGAATCTTCACGTCTTCTAGCGCGTGCGTTGATATTTCTTCGCGGTTTCTGTAACATCGATGTATTTTGTGGTTTTTAGGCATCCATCCTAATTCTAACTAATAAGTAAATGCGAAAGTAAGTTTGTTTGTTGGTTAGGTACTTACCTACCGTTTCAAGCCTAAACCACTGAACCGATGATCATGAAATTTTTCATATACCTAACCTACGTTGGTACAAGGATGAATCACGAACTAGAAAACCTGATTCATAGAGAAACGATTGTGAGGTTATGCAAGTCACAAAGGCTTAGATGGGCAGGTCACCTGGAAAGAATGAGTGACACCCGCGCTGTTAAAATTATGTTGAAATGGACTCCGCAACAAAAAAGACCGAGAGGAAGACCCAGGAAGCGTTGGAAGGATTGTGTCGAGGAAGATCTGAGGAGTATAGGCAGGAAAACATCTTGGCAAAGGGAGGCCAGAGACAGAGCGAAATGGAAGAAAATCGTTGAGGAGGCCAAGACCCACAAAGGGTTGTAGCGCCAAAGGAAGTAAGTAAGTTGGTAGGGGTACAGAAAAGGACAGGTATTTTCCAGAAAAAAAAGTAGGCACTGTTCTCGAGGGAAAGAACAATCACTTTCGGCGGTCACAGTTGCTTTAGGACGCTAGATGGCGCTACGGGTACCTATGTCAAGCGAACGATGTCGCGGGCAAAATGCTAGTTTCTAATATTTGGAGCTCAGACCATTGAGGGGCAGTGGTGGTCCAGTGGTCATGGCCCCGAATTACGAGTCGTAGATCCCGGTTTCGAACCGAGGCAGGTGCGCACTTTGTGCAATTGAATCCTAAACGGTGAAGGAAAAAATCGTGAGAAAACGATGTCCTAGAATAAAAATTTGAAGACATGTGACATCCATCATCTTGCACTGGTGCCGTGGGTACCTAGAGAGCCCCTCTACTAATCGTGATTGTTATAATGTGTGAGGAAATACCTACTTATTGCGATTTTGCATTGCATTTGAATGACGAGGATGAATTTGTCCGTATTTATGCAAAATGGAACTCCTCAGAAAGGAGACCCGCGCCCTCGAAGAGTGAATATTAGGAGGCCGGATTGGATAATGATAAGACTGAACACCATAAATGTTTGATGTTTGCAATAGGTACAAACCCACATCATAACTTTCCACGTAGTCTTCAGTTTCCTATGCAGCATCTTATAGTTCTCGTTAATCTTGAACAGCTCATTTTTGGACACATCGAATAGTATCGTATCGACTGCCTTCATTTTGTTTGTTAATTTTATTTTTGCCGACTTCCAGTTCTGTTTTGTTTACAAATGTTTGTGTTGACTGTTGCTTAGCAACGGAGTGACAGCTAGGTGGTGGGATTGCCATTAATGAATAGTTTGGACCTTTTTAATGAGATAAAGAACTCTTTTGTATTTATTTCCATTAAATACTTTTTACCCGACTGCCAGGGAAGGGTTATGTTCTTCGTGCGTATCTTGTATGTATGTTTTTAACAATTAGTCCAGTCCATGGTTATAGCGAGCCCAGACGTGGATCTGCTTATTAGGGCTTAAATTGAACTGGTTTGATATCGAATAAGTTTCCATGCGAAATTAGTAAAATTAAAACAACACAATAAATTGTCAAATAATATAATTTTATTTACAAATCGAATAATAATAACTTTCGAACTACATTAATAAGCTATGTCTAATCTAAAATTTAGATTTTTATTTACAATTTCGTCTATTTTTAATAACATTTAAATATTGCTACGTTTCGTAAAATGAAAAGCCTTCGCGTACTGTTGTAGGTACATAGTTTTCGGAAAGATATACAAAGAAAGATGTTGTGTTCATATTAGAATATATAAAAATAGTTGTGCTTAGAGTATGTAAAAGGAACAATTTTTTTTTTTTACAAAAAGGTGAAGGATGGACGTATTTTTTTTAAAATACGTTTTGTAAAATGAAAGTCTTCGCGTACTTTTGTAGGTACATAGTTTTCGGAAAGATATACAAAGAAAGATGTCGTGTTCATATTAGAAGATAAAAAAATATGTAGTTGTGCTTAGAGTGTGTAACAGGAACATTTTTTTGTTTTACAAAAAGGTGAAGGAAGGACGTCTTTTAAAAAATAAAGAACAGATAGAAATTCTTCTTACATTTTTTTTATCTAATTTAATTCACACTATGCTTTGATTAAAACCAGGTATTATGGCATAGTTGCCCAATACTACCAACATGGTTTTAATTAAATACAATCTGTACTGTAAGCATGTATCTGTGTGATTGTGAAGTGGGAATAACCTCTTTTTGTGGGGGGCGAGGTGAACACGTTTAGCACACTACTACGGTGCTAAACTTGTTCACCTCGCCCCCCACAAAAAGAGGTTATTCCGAACGAACCACGTGGTCCGTTTTCGAGACCACTAAAAATTATAGAAAACACCAAAAAAAAAAAAATAAAGCCACTCGTTCGGGGTAAAATGAAATATTATAATAGTGGGTCCCGACTGCAATGTCGTCTTGTTTTTTATTCTTTTTAGTGGTCTCGAAAACGGACCACGTGGTTCGTTGGGAATAACCCGCAAAAAGTGGCGGAAAATGTTTATTCGGTAATTCGCCGCTTGGCTATAGGCTAAATAGCTACTCAAAGATATATAGACAAGTGTAGATAGTAACATCGGGAATCATAGTGTGAATTAAAAATATATTTGTACAGAATTTTGAAAATAAACTAATAAGTTGTTTTAAGATCCTCCTGGACTTAAACTAAGGCAGTACTATGACGTATCATTGCCATAATTGTTCCGGTGTGAAAGAGAGCGATGGACCTACAGGACGAATAGAGCCGTTTCTTTTTCACAACAGAACAAATATGGTTTTAACACGTCTTAAGGCTGCATTAGTCGAACGTTCTAACGTGGCTAAAATGCATGCTATCTCACTCGACATTGTGTGAGAAAGTGAAATGCACAATAAACGAGCGCGTACAACTTCATGAAGAGACCTTTGGGTGTTTGGTTTTAATAAAAAAACTACTGAATAAAATGTTATTTGAACTTTTGAATAAATAAACTACTATGCTTTTATGGAAGCTATTTTACAATTTTCATATTCTTTGTGTTATTTATTTACGTCCAAAGTTGCGTTAAAATTAGCGCAACTTTCATTTTTTCCTGTTCTGTGTCCATACAAGCCTAGATAATGACTAGACAAATCTATATCGGTTTAAGTTTTTGACGCACAAAGTAAATTAGTACAGTTATCACCAAATTACGTGTGTATGGAACAAGAATTTTAGCCATATCAGTGTTCGTTTTTGATGTACAAAGTAAGGCAGTGGAGTTATGACGAAACTACGTTTGTATGGCAAAAATATTATTTTTAGCCACGTCTACCAGTTCGAACGTTCGACAAGCGTAGCTTTTATAGTGCAGCCCCAGAAAAACAATAAGGATCGTACCTCACCGGGACGATATGGCGACGTCGCTGGCAGCGTAATCTTGTCTACCTCTGGCAATCGAAGGTCGCCAAGCAGAGTAGTAAAGCCACGTATCTTGAGTGCCTAGTCAGTCATTTATTTGCAGTGTTAGGAATCAACGTGGTAGAAATCACTCTTAAGCGGGGCGGATAGTGGCTACCACAGAAATCTAAATAATAGGTCAATAGACATGTTATTCACTACATTTTAATACTAGACGGGGTTCGCAATGTCGAAGCATTCAATGCAATTTAAATTAAACTTAATTCCGTTCACATACGTCACATTTTTAAAAGCGTGCTTCTACTTTACATAATTTGCTCGAAAGCGGCGACAAGGTCAACGCGCCTTTGCGTCTTCTATTGACTTATTATTTAGACTTCTTTGGTGGCTACGCTTTCAAATTGGCGACGTGGCCAATCTGTCGCCAAGTGTAGCTGCCATACACTTCAATATGAATTGTTTGGCTACCTAGCCGGCGACGTCGCCATGCCGTCTTAGTGAACTACGGCCCTAAGAACCATTTATTTGCTATACATTGTCCTAAACATTACTTCATAGTCTGTACATAGTAAAGATTATATAAAACTTATAATAGGAATGGACTTACAAAAATGCCGCTACTATTTTCAATAAATATTTACAAAAAACATATTACACTTCTTTTAGCTTCATTAGATTTTGAGCTGACTTTGAGCTTTTATAAACTAAAATAATTAATATATTTAAATAGCTGAGGCTCCGAAATTAATATTGTATGAAAAATGTACTTTTATGGAGCCGAGAAGAAAATTAAGACTAAATTATTGACGTGATACGTTTATAGAGTTCTTTGTCTATGATATTGCTTTTTGGTGTTATCTATAGATATGTAGACCAAGAATACTCTTTTGTATATCGCGGCAACATCTTAGTCTTTCGAATTGGACTCAAGAACAATACAATTGATTTTGAGTCCACATAATATAGGGCTATAACAAATGTATCGAGCTAAAAAAATAATATTATCAACCTGTATAATAAATAAAAATATTTCGTTTGATAAGCTATGTTAATTCTTCTAATTAATGTATTTTTACGTCCAAGACTCTTACAAAATCGCCTATCTTCATAACTCCAGCCAGAAATTATCAGATTTATCAAATCTTTTGTTCATACATCGTCATTTTTTATGAACGAGACATCGAAAATCGTTTTCATTTTCAAAAAGCATCAAAAACTTTGGCTTTGTTTAGGAAGCTCTAAAATCAAGTAATCCGGCGATAAAAAGGTACTTATTATTATTATAATCTTCACAAAGAACCTTTTTCATTCCTGATTATGACTTCGCAACTTATAAGCCATCTACGCCAACTCATCCGGATGCAAACGGCAGCAGACATACGTTTACATTATAACTTGACACGTGATTTGACAATAGATTATTTTGAATAGGCTCTCTGAAACTGGGGTTATAATCTGAGTTACAGCAATTAACTGTATGACTACAAAAGTAAAAATGTCTTTCCTGTATGAATTGCTATGAGAAACTCTTGTGTTGTATTGATCTAGTACTAGGATCCCAGTACATCATAAGAGGTCCAACAGCATAAGAAAGAAAGAAAAAACATTTATTTGGCACAACCGCACAACACAGACAAAACAAAAATAATACAAGGTCTTAAAATTAAAGTCGTTGCTGTGTGCCTAGCGGCTTTGCCAAATAGGTCCAGTTCAGCATAAATGCCAGACCACTAGTGCCTGGCGCTGGTTTTCAACTGGACCTAGTTGTGAGTTGGACGTATCGGATGTAAACCAGTCCGAACACAGTACCTAATATATATATACATAGATATAGACATAACAGTGGTTGCAGTAGCTACCTTCAGAAACTGGACGCATGTCTTTCCTTTAAGAAACGCTATGAAATATGTTCGCTTCGTATTGATCAAGTACTAGGAAACCAGTACATCACAAGAGACTCAATAGCATAGCGATGGTCTAAGTAGCTACTTCCAGAAACTGGACGCATGTCTTTCCTATAATTATGAAACGCTATGAAATATTTCACTTTGTATTGTTCAAGTAGTAGGGTACCAGAATATCATAAGAGGCCCAACAGCATAGCAATGGTCTATGTAGCTACTTCCAGAAACTGGACGCATATCTTTCCTATATGAAATGCTATGAAAATGTTCGCTTTGTATTGTTCAAGTACTAGGGTACCAGTACATCATAAGAGGTCCAATTGAATTGTAGGAGTATAAGTAGCTACTTTCAGAAACTGGACGCATGTCTTTCCTATATGGAACGCTATGAAAAATGTTCGCTTTGTCAATCAAGATCAAGATGTCAAGATCAAGTACTAGGGTACTAGTAGATCTTAAGAGGCCCAATAGCATAGAAATGGTCTAGTTCTGGTCTGATCATGTCTTTTCTATATGAAACGCTATGAAAAATGTTCGCTTTGTATTGTTCAAGTACTAGGGTACCAGTAGATCATAAGAAGCCCATGTCTAGTGCGTTGTACAGCGCCGCGATGTCAGAATGGCTGGATATCCTCCAGAAGGGGTAGTTCTTCGCTTTGGCCGCTGCCTCCTCGTCCTGTCCGTCGCCTATGACGACGTACGTGCATCGTTCCCCGAAGCGCTGCTTTATTTTCTCGAAGCATGTTTCTTTGCCTAGAAAAATAAAAATACAAAGGTGTTCTTTAGTATGACACGTTGTTGCTACATTGAGGTCTAAGCAAAATCGACTACGATTCGATTTTTAGTCACTCTAATTCTGATCAAATACTATTCGATATAGAACACGAATTGATGATGATTCAATTTCTTGTCACTTTAATTCGAATCAAATACAATTCGATGTAGAACTCGTATTCAGTAAGGCCTTATTGTTTACTTTCAAGTAGTGATTTATTTCGATACCTAGGTTTTTTCAAGTCGCTTGTTTTTCAAAAGTTTTTTTACCCGACTACGGCAAAGCCAAAAGGAAGGGTTAGGATTTTAGCAGTCTATATTTTTATTTACGTATGTTCCACCGTAGCGCCTAAACTATTTTTCCGATTTTGATAAATGATGTGTCACTTATTAACATATTTATTCTAAAACTAGCTGTTTCCCGCGGTTTCACCCCCGTTGCTCGGCTCCTAAGGGTCGTAGCGTAATGTTAAATAGCCTATACTATTCCTGGCTATCATATACAAAAAGAATTTTTCGAATCCGACTGGTAGTTCCAGAGATTAGTGCGTTCAAACAAACGAACTTTTTAGTTTTATAATACTAGTATTAGATAGATTAAAAACTTAAGGAACTCACCGGTTTTGGTGGCGGAGTATATGTTTTCAATGGGGAATACCCCGCCCAGCCCGAACAGTAGTACCTTCGCTAGCGCGGGAACCAGTTGCGTAGTCGTTACTAAGACATTCACGCAGTTCTCTCTGTAAAGATAAACAAGTCATATTCATAATTAATACAAAATAAACTAATAAATAATAATAAATCTTAAAAAAAGTTACAAGCGTTTTAAAATTATTTGCTAGACAGGGACGGCACTATCGAGCGTTGACGTCACACCTTGCAAATGTTGTAGTAAACTATAAGTCTATACCAATGCATAAAATGTCCGTTTCGCGGGACAAAGACGGAGAATACCCTTCCAAAAACTTCGAAAGCGTCTGTCTATCTTTTCCATTTTGTTATATTTTTATATTTTTTTTTGTTTCTATTCCTTCTTTGAAATAAAATAATTGAATTGTAGGTACATTTTAAATACATAGTAGTCAATTCTTATTTCCCTTCAGTAGGTATAATAATAATATACACTTACCTCGAGTTGATCATGTTAAGACACTTGCAGGCTAGAGTGAGCCAGTTATCTGTGGCCTGTTCTAGTTCAGCTCTCAGTTGTAACCATTGCTCTCTTTTGGCTGGCCCGAGTAGACCACCGACACTGCAGACCAAATTGTTAGATTAACAAAGGAAAGTCAAGAATAGTAAATAAAAAACCGGCCAAGTGCGAGTCGTACTCGCGCACCGAGGGTTCCGTATCATTTTTGGACGTATAAAGTGAAAAAAACCGGACCGCATAAGTTTGTTTGTTAAGGAATTTTGATGATTTTGAAAAAACTGTACTAGTTAGGAACATCATTTTATTTTTGGTGCCATATTTGGGTCAATTCCTATCGGCTCTAATTATTTCAGACTTTTCGCTCCGCAAACTTCGGAGATAAGAGGGGGGGGGGGGAATGGTATTTTTTCAGACCATTTTCATCATATGTCGAAAACTGTGAGACATATAATAAAATGAAAATATATTTTGAAATGTGCAGATCAAGCCTTTTCATATGATATGCCACTTGACCTAGTAACCCCACTTTTAAATTTCGGACCCCCACTCCGGCCCCTTTTGCAATGAAAATAAAAATATTTTTTGACTTTTTTCATTTGCAATAAAGTTGGGTAAGCATTCTTTATAACTGTTCCAAATTTTAAGTCGATAGCATTAGGAGTTGCTGAAATAAGCAGGTGTGACAGACAGACAGACGAAGTCGCACCATAAGGGTTCCATTTTTACCATTTTGGTACGGAACCCTAAAAATACCGATATTAAAACAGGCTATACGTTTAAAAGGTTTTAGGAAAACGCAATAATGGGGTTTGAATTACTTTATGTTTCAGTGAAAAATCAGGAAGGACCAAAAAATGAAGAACAAACAACCGGTCAAGAGATTTCTGGTAGAGGAAAGAGCATTTTCTTCCTTCTTTCTGCATTTTACTGTAATCTATGGCTTACTATCTATAATAATAACTCTATTAAAATCTTTTTTTTTTGCTTTAGAAACCTGGGAGAATGGGGAAAGAACTTAAAATTGTATAAATAATATTTTGTAATCCTTACAGAGTTAGATCTTTCAAATGATACCCCACTTTTCGAGAAAAACCTCTGTGACGTACGGACACAGGAGCGATCTTATAAGGGTTCCGTTATTTCCTGTTGACGTACGGAACCCTAAAAAGCGATATGTCTACAAACTCACCTATTCCTATAATTATTGTAGGTATCCTTGATCTTCCTGTATCTGAAGGCCAGTTTCCTCATCCAGTCGACGCCGCCCCTGACACCAGGCGCGCATAGGCCGGTGTTGGGCGCCGCCCCCGCGTGGAAGCCGTCCGCGGCGAAGTTGTACGCGGAGAGGTCTTGTCCGTTGTCGTCGGCCGCCACCGCATCTATGTGCTCCTGGTCACAATCCTGACAAGTGAGGAGGTGTTTTAGCGCATTTTCCTACATGACGAGTTGATTTTTATGTAAAGAAAATCACCTAATTTATTTTGATGGCGATTGTGGTATACAATCGCCATCAAAATAAATTAGGTGATTTTCTTTACAATAGCGTTATTCGAGTAAAAGTAAATTTGAATGTACCGTACGTCACGTATAAACGATTGTGTCATGTATAGCAAAAGAAAATCCTTGTCATCTTATCGTCTACGTCTCGTGTCGTCGGCCACCACCGCAGCTTTGTGCTCCTGCCGGCCTAGCATGACCACGATAGAAACGGGTTTTGTCTACATAGAAATAGACAAAGTGACAGATTGTAGAAACATTTCTACGTTTTATGAATGAAACAGTAGAAATGTTTCTACAATCTGTCACTTTGTCTATTTCTATGTAGACAAAACCCGTTTCTATCGTGGTCATGCTAGGCTGGCTGGTCACAATACGGTAGTGGAAAGTGGACTACTATTAAAAAAGTAAAAATAAATTATTTTATACCATTCCCCCTCTAAAAAGCTTATTTTATTCACTGAAAACAGTGAATAAAAAGCACTCTTACTCACTGTTTTGATGTTTGAAAATGGAACACACCAATGTATTCGACCACAGATTTAAAGAACCTATGCTAGATGCGGCACGTTATTAGATTGTATGAAAACCGAACGTGTCATCTTTTTTATACCTACGATAACTTCATCCCAGCCATTTAGTGATGGGCTCAGAGTAAACAGAATTGTTTCAATCACTAAGCGTCACTGAGCTAACAGACTTTTTTTAGTACGAACAGTCGAACATGCAGGGCACGCTTGGTCGTGGCTTGCCGTATCTAGTGTAAGTGTAATCTGTGTATTCGACCTATATTGATGTGTTCTAAATTCAATTTGATTGGTCGACATTTTCGACAAGGAGTTTAGCATTAGAATAAAAACTGTTTTGTGTTCTTTGCTGTCCTTAGTAAATTGGCGCTATTTTGAATACTGTAAGTTGTACGAACACAAAGTTTAGTGTTACTTTAATCTTTAATTTTGTGTTTGTTTAGTGTTGTTCTAATCGATGAAAAATGCATTCTAGTGATGATGTGTTAACACTTGAGTTTGTGAAAGAGAGGGCGGCCGATATAGTGGAAAGGTGGAAAGCTTGCTACCCAAAAAATCACGGCTGGTTTACATCAAAGCGAATTTAACTTTACTTTTTCTTCATTATATGTATATTTTCACTTAAATCTTTCTTTTTCTCGTAGTCATGGTATAAAGTATAGTATGCAACTCTTGAATAAAACGGATTTATATCGAGGGCCATGAATCGCTCGCGTCGCTCAGGATTCTAACACTTGAATCACTCGCTAAGCTCGTGATTCAATCATCATGAATCACTCCCTACGGTCGTGATTCAATCGTTAGAATCCTTCACTAGCTCGTGATTCATCTATGGCCCTCGCTTTAAATCCGTCCTTTATTCACTAATTGCATAATATACTATTTCAACACACTTGCTCATAAAATGGCTCTAATTTCATCGCAATTAGGCACGTAATGACACCTGTAATCAAACTGTGACATTTCATTGCTATTACTCACTAGTGAGTAATGGACTGGGCGCGCGCGCTGCTCCAACGGCGCGCGCCAGTATCATTTTATTCGCAAGTGTGTTGTAAAACGTCGTATGATACACGTGTGTATTGGTGATTACCGTCTTCGGCTCTCTTAAGACCCTCGCCTAAACGGCTCGGGTCTCAATCGCACCTCAGCAATAATCACCAACTTTACACACTTGTACCATAATGTACTATTATTCCAAAGAAGGAATAGGAACAAAAAAGTAAAAAAAAAAAAAAATAATTTATCACAAAATGGAAAACATAGACGCTTTTATAGTTTTTGGAGGGAGTATCGCTCCGTCTTGAGTACATTAAAAAAATGAAATGTTGTCAATTGCCATCTCTTTTCATTGGCACAGAAATGGCAAGGATAGCTGTTGTAAATTTAATCAGTGGTTAAAAGTCATAATTTTATAAAGGGGGAGTTATTTGACTATGTAAACAGACGGGGCAGAAGCAAATGTGCGCGCTCATCAAAGTGAAATTTGTTAAATATATAAAATAATATTATAGTATGCACCCAACGAAAAACAAAACTATCAATATACAGGGTGTAAGGCAAACGCTTCCGAAAACGAAGACAGGTGAAAGAGCTAGTGATTCTCGATATGATACCACCAAAAAATCGGGAAAAAAAAAATACAGTTTTACCAATTTTTTTTTACATTTTTCGTACACTATGCTGTGAGAACAGGTAACTAAAACCAATAATTGCGATTAAATACATTTTTTTTCTTTGCAACATTAACACGCCATGTACTCGTAAATAATGTCAGCTGACGGTCGCGCATAACCTCGAGTTCAAAGTACACGCGCTCGCCGACAGCCGCGCGGCCGACGACCCCAGCTCCGCGCGCGCTTTGTTGCTAGCGTGTCAGTGACCTCACGCTTTGTACGGTTTTCATTGCGTGTTTACGAAATATGAAGTCTTGAAAATAATCAATTTAAAGCGAGAGATTATTGGTATCCGTTTGCATTTAGGTTGTATATAATCTACGTTCTGGCTTCGGAAGCGTTCTCCTTACACCCTGTATATAATAATATAGCCTTTTTTAGATGAAAACCATCGATATTTTCGCAACACTAGTAGGCATACAGTATTCAAATGATATAAAATATTTTACCAATGCTTACCTCAACATCATTGAAGAAGAAATGTGTGTCAGCCAGGCTGAATATCATCTCTTCCATCCTAAAACCCAATTGAACTATTTGCTGTGTATCCTGCAAAAGAAAGATTGAAAATAAAAAAATTGAAAAAGAGTTTAAGAGAACACACAACATTTATTTTGATCAAAAAGACCGAAATAAATGTTGTGTGAAACGGGAAAGACAGTTTTAACTGTTTTTAGGGTTCTGTACCAAAATGGTAAAAAGGAACCCTAATGGTGCGACTTCGTCTGTCTTTCTGTCACAGCTGGTTTTTTCAGCAACTACTAAAGCTATCTACTTTTTTTCATTACGTGACAATTTCTACCACTTAACTCCTATCACAAGCCGCGTTAACCAATTTCGTTCCATATAAATAATAAATACCTTATTGTACTTAGTAGCGTATGTGCCAGTGAGTAGCGAGTGGAAGATGATGATGGTCTCGTCCAGGTCCCACACGAACACGCGGTCGGTGGCGGGCTCGGGCACGTGTTGCGCGGGCGACGACGACGTGTTGCGACGTCCGCGACCGCGGGAGCGAGACGCTGTGCTCTCACTGACGATCGGGAGGGATTTCAGTTAGTTTTGATATGTTCAATAAGTTTATTGTGTTATTTCCAACAAAAACAATGTAACCTTGTAATGATTTGATTTAAAAGAGTAACCATGGAGTTTCTTGCCCGTTCTTCTCGATAGGAATCTACGCTTTGGAAAGGGCATCTAGCTTCATCATTCTGACTAACTGACAGACTCCTTGACATTGAATTCTTTTGAATTGTCAAGGAGTCTAATTGAAATAAATGCTTTGACTTAGACTTTGCGGTTATTAGTTTGATGTGGAATATAGCTACGATATTGTGTAAGTACATTAATATTTTTTGATGACTCAAAACAATAGTATCTAAGACATTTTCTTAAAAAGACCATCAAATTTATTCCATCATATCTTTGAAATTTCACATAATTTAGTAAACTAAAAAAAGTCAATGCATTTTTCCAAACTTAATTAAACTTAAATAAATGATTGAATATAAATTTGGAAAAGATGTATTGTATTGAATATAGAACCACAGATCTATATTCAATACAACACAGTTCAGTCTTGTGTTTTACATTAAATAATATTATTTGATAATTTCAATATTTTTACCCTGAATTCTCTCTACATCTCCGACTGGCTGCATGTACTTCTGTTTTGATAGGAGATAGTGGACTTGCATCATTTATTGATGGCAGCATCGACGATGGAGATTCTGCAACAATGTTAATTAAGGTCTTTATACCTAGCTTCATATAACATTGCACCTCTGTTATACGAAGGGTAAAGCAGAAGTGTCTTGTAGTACATCCACATTTTGCTAGTTATGGTTAAGTCCGACGTAATAGGGGTAAGCGTATTGCCATTTACCAGGTATTCTCATGAGGCAATTTAAATTAGTGAACTTGAAATTCGTTTTCAAATCAAATAACATTCAATAATTGTATCAAGACTTCACAAGAACATGCTTTTAATAAAATTACCAACTTTTATGTGCAAATAATTTTGAATTTACTGGATCAACTTCATGTTGACTGGCTGACTTGTGCTGTGACAACGCCGCATTACTCAAACTGATATCACTCTTCAAACATTATGTGATTAATGTATACCTATTTATCACGTTTTGACCTTAGATCTAAATATTATTCAATGTCACGCTATAGGAAATACGAAATGAGTCAATTTGGCGGATTAGTCGACCAGATTTAAAACTTCCTTTGATTGAATGTATTCTTAGTTTAAAAGTTTAAAAACTCCTACCATCGTCGCTGTCGGTGTCCGGCCAGTAATCTGAATCATCAAAGTGAGATTCTGAGGCATCTTCGTCTAATTTCCTTCGCTTATTTTGGAGAAAATTCTCGTTTTCCTTATTCATTGTTTCAACGCTACAAAACTTGTTAATTGTTTACGGAATGCAACTTCAGTCTTTTTTAACGACGGATTGATGAACACATGAGATTGTTTATTCTATAATGCTATAAAATAAGGCATTTGTTTTTAAAACAACTTTGTAAACATTAAAACTTGCAACAAGTTTACAATGATTTTAAACGTCAAACTTGATTGATTTGACGTTGTCAATTTTGTCAATCTGGGTTGACAGCTCTCGGATAAAAAAGTCCCACAGCAGCGTGCATTCCTACCATTTCGATGAAAAAATAAAGAATGCGATAAATTACTTGTAAATGTTGTAAAATAATAATTTAAATAATTTTCTACATGAATACGATTTTATAATAATGAGTTGAAGTAATTTTGCATTTTTTTAGAATTCAAATCCTCACATTCTAACTTGGTAACATTTTTTGTAAGTATGTTTTCGTTTACCAATTTCCTGCGTTGGCAATGGACTGTTCTCATTGCACATTATTTTAACGGGTGCGTTCACAAAAAAGATGCGTTTATGAATTCAAAATGAAAGATTTTTTAGCCGACTGCGCCAGGAGGGTTATGTTTTTCGAGTGTATGTATGTATGTATGTTTTTATGTATGTATATTTCTTTGGCACGCTCTGTAGCCTAAACGGCTTAAAATGGCCGATTTTTGGCGTCTTCAAAAAGTTTGTTTTTTATTACCTGATAAAGCACCTCCTAAATGATATGAAGTGTGTCCAGCACTGCCGCTGCTGCTCGGTGAGCTGACATAGGGAGAATAACTAGGTGCAGCGTAGTATCCGCTGTATTGAGCGACGTTGTGGTCCGCGTAGCCTGCTGCATAGCTGCTGTAATCCTAAAGATCGAACGATTGAATTTACGACGTCATGTAAACACGCGTGGGTTATCGTGTCTCATACTAATATAATAAATTGCAAAATATGCTTTTGGGTCATGGGGCTTGATGGATAAATGGTTTAAGGGCTTGATTTTCAGAGAGGCCAAAAAAATTTCGTTGTATTGTCACGTGGCCGTGACTTGATAGACGTAGTTTCCATGTCTTACCTGTTGTGCAGTAGGAAACGACTGGGCCAACCCGCCATTGTACGAAGAGTAGGCATAAGGCGATGGCTGCGTCCCGAAGCCGGTGCTTGGGACTCCACTCACACCACTCACTCCGTACGCGGACAGGTACGTCGGCGTCGCTTTGCATGACGATCTGGGATGAGAAAGTTATTACAGTGACGATAAGTACCTACATAAGCTGCTCAGTGACCCTTCAAATGTTTTCTCCCCTTCCTGCTCGTCCCTCATTAGTTAATTTGAATTTCATACATTTTTCAACCGTTTTACGTCACGTCCAGCTTAGGCCTCACCCAGTACCGTCTTTACCATAACACGGGGCCCGGGCACAGGGCCCTCACTCTCAAGGTGGCCCCGAAAGATCGATATTAGATCCGTATGGGGTGGTTATAGTGTGAACTCTATGAAATAACAAATAATAAAAACTGGTTAAGTGCAGGTCTGGTTCTCGCTATTTATCCCGCGACGATAACACTAAAGTTTGTGGTATTGGTATGAAACCCTCAGTGTGCGAGTTCGACTCGTACTTGGTCAGTTTTTGATTTTTTTGTAACAGGACTCCATATTCTGGTGTGCCCTAGAGGTGTTCCGCAAACTTTTAGTGTTCAAGGCACACCTAGGAAAACGGAAAATTTTGGAGGTACCTATGAATGAAAATACAATTTTTACATACATAATACAACATAACATTAAGACGAAACAAAAGCGTGTGGTGAATTTAACTTTAAGGCTGTGTCCCACTAGGCCAACTGTTAGCGGCCGACTGAGTTTGCGGCGTATCGGTTTAGTACGCCCTTCCATATATTTGAAATGGAGTGTCCACAGTTTGCTAGTTTGCGCTAACAGTTTGCCTACTGCAAACTGTTAACGCAGTCTCAGTCGGCCGCTCACAGTTTGCCTATTGGGGACACAGCCAGGTAACCTTATTTTTCCGAGGCACACCAACTAATGACCACGGCACACCAGTGTGCCGCGGCACACGCTTTGCGGAACACTGCCCTAGACCCCCGAAATGGGTTAAGACGGCCTCACCTGTTGGTTGTGTTGTGCTGCGGTGGGTACGCGCCGTACGGCTGGTTGTATAGCGACGAGCTGACGTACGACGAAGCCGCGCTGCCGCTACCATATTGCTGCATACTGCGCAAAAGAAATGCTCATTGTTAGATATAAAAGTTCAACAACAGCTCAGGGTAAAGAAGGTACGGCATTATTGCACCAGTCTTTCATTGTTTAAGAGAACGGTGACGCTATCTGGTTCTGGTAGATTAAAAAAAGTGGTTTAGGTATGTAGAAAATCATATTAATATCTTTATCTTTTGGGTCAGCGTTTCTATCGGTTGTTAACAGAACTAACAGGCGCGGTCAATAAAATGGGCGCTTTTAAAATCTGTGTCAATAGTTCCACTACCGCTCAATTAGAGATGGGATTTTACTCGGATAAATACTCGACCTTGAGTAAATACTCATAAATACTCGTTTTTACTCGAGTATTTATCCAAATGTGCGGATAAATACTATTCTGCTTAGTTATAGTACGTTAGTAGTAAGAATTTGAGTGACTTTTTTTATAATAAACTTATATTAAACCCGTATAATGTTATTTAACACAGTTTTTGCATATAGTAAAATATGATTTTGCTAGAAACTATAATTTATTTTGTGTAGGTATTTGTCATTAGATTGTATGCGTCTACTAAATGTTGACGAAAGCTCTATAAACTGTGGATATTATGGACTTAGATTATTGGAGAATTATATTTATTAACTAAAATGTGGAAAAAGTAATACTACCTACCTTTTTTACGGTTCCGTCATCAAATGGCAAAAATAATCAGTCATTTTACTCGGGGACTATTGGCACTTTATACATGTAGCATTAAATGGGGCTTATTGTTCCACTACCGCTCAATAGATAGCACGACATGTAGCATTAACGGGGCTTATTGTTCCACTACCGCCCAATAGATGGCATGATGTGTAGCATTGATGGGGCTTATTCAATATTGTGACGGGAAATAGGCAATGGATCCAGAAGACAAAGTAAAAGTTGTAATAATAATGCAGAAACAGTATCTGTGAAAAAAATCGCTTAGTTAGTCTTAATTCTTTGATAATAGAAACTTTTGAATCCGAAAGATCGCGGCATGGACTACCTAGGTAGGAAGGATCACAACATTAAAAAAAAAAAATGTAGGTAAGTATGATATTAGTAAAATTAGAAGAATTCGTATCATAATTAAGACAAACCACAAACGTCCATTTAATTAGAAAACTATTGATAAATTGCCTACGTCCTCAAGATTATTAGGTAGGTAGGTATGTACATGTCCACGCTAACCTTTAAAACATCTAGTCTTATATACCAAGTTGATTCATAAAACAAGATTAGAGATTTACGTAGGGAGGGACGTCAACGCCCGCTTACGAAAGAAGTTTATAAATTTCAGACACTACAGGGGTTTCTGTAAATCCCTTAAGAGTTCAAAGACCTGATAGATGTTTCAGAAAGTAGCTACTTACATAATAACTATATTTTTGACGTCGGTTATGACGTCATTATTATCGGAATTATTATTCATTAATATAGGTTTTACACTATCTACTTACTACGATGGTATCGTGGCTAAGTTAAAGTAAAGTTAAGATTTATTTTGTGTTTGCCACACGCAGTCAGCTTATGGATCCGATCAGCCTTTCATTAGACCTCGATACCCCTCCGTGCCTCGGAGAGCACGTAAACATTTGGTTCTGGTTGTCATAGGAATATCTATGACAGTCGTTACCATAGAAATCTCCATGACAGTCGTTACGTTATGAATACCTAGGTACCTAGTCAGAAACCTGAATCTCTGACAATTGGTTTATCCTAGAATAGTGGTATTACCAGGGAGTAATATCTACCGATGTAAGTAATATCTAGGACGCTCGCCAACGAGGTGGACTGATACAACTCAAGAAGCCACCGGGACCACCCTGCAGACAGCCGTCCAATTGGCGCAAGATCGAGTGGCCTGGAGAACGATGGTGGTGAGGCACCATAGTCACGTCCCTCAGTCATGAGGATACGAGCAAGAATAATATCTACCATTATTCTAAGGTTAAACCAATTGTTAGACTTTCAGGCTTGATTATTCGGACTGCGGTTCTCTTACCTATTATAATACTGGTACGGCAGCGCAGTCTGGTCGTACGGCAGCGCTTCGCCGTACAGCGCCACGTCTGCCTCGCACAGGCCCGGGCTGCGGACCTCGCTCTTTACACCACCTGCACAAAACGCAACTTGATTGTAGATAACCGTAACTAAAGCTGTGTACGATCGACCCAACTTGACAGCCGTACCCCTATCATGAGTTTTTTTGACGTGTAGTAGGTATCGTTAACGTAAGCATATTTTGAATTGAAAATACCTATCGCTAACGTAAGCATATTTTGAATTGAAAATACCTACACGTTTGTTACACAATATTTATATAAATTAAATACTTAATTTATTACTCTGTATTTTTTAACATGTGCAAATTGTATAAAATTTTATCAAAATGTTCCAGGACTGCTGTATTTTAAATTTAAAATATGCTTACGTTAACGAAACTATACGTCAAAAAAACTCATGATAGGAGTACCTACCGATCTGTAGAGCCGATCCGGGCGAGTCTCAACAGATTGGCACGTGAATAGGTAAGTTGGGCTAATATTAACGTGTGGTCTAAGGTCGGGATTCGCTTGGAACGCCTCTCCAGGGCCCCAAGTCTGCTATTGCAATTGTGTAAGAATGGTCTCATAATGACATCGTAACTGTCAAAACCAAAACCTAAGTCAAATCCTTTGGTCATTCGCTTTGGCCAAAACCAACAATAATGATGTCATTATGAGACAATTCTGAAACGATTACCTATGACAATTGCAATAGCAGACATGGGGCCCAGATAGGGTGTCAAGTTAGGTCGTTCGTACTGTTACAAGGACACGTCCTTGAGACTTTTTAAAAAAAACACTTTTTGACTAAAAATAATATAATTGAATTAGGTCCACAAATACACAGATTTAGCGGAAATTAGGAAATAGAATAATAACTTGAAACAGAGGAACTTGGAAAAACCGGCAGATATAGTAATGTGTCGCGGGCACGGAGGTTCACGAGCGACTACCCGAGCGCCGGGTGGTAACTTAAAATTGCTGATCAAGCAATTATCAAAAATGCTTACTTAATATGAAATTTGGAGGTGTTAGGAGATTTCCTAACATTAGGAATCTGTAACAGCCCCCCGGATAAGAGTAAACTATACCTATGAGGTGTAGTTTACGGGAGCCAGTAAGTCTTATCAGCAAGTTCAAGCTAACCGACGCGAAGGGCAGGAGGTGATATGATATTAGGTAACTCAATTGATTCGGGGTCACGGTTATCAATATCGGTACTATTTATTTTAGGCCGAAATATTTTCCTATATATGCCAGCTTTATACAATCGGTAAATAACATAACACATAATAGTAAATACAGCGAAAATAATTAAAGTACTGTAATACGTCTGATATAGAACAATATGAGGTTTTTCGATTATCTTATCTAAATCTTTTAACATTTCTGGGTTCTCATAAGCTATTACATCCAAATCTACATTTTTAAGATTAACTACAGGTAAGCTAGATACAACATTATTAAATGCTAAGGTATTACAACAAGAATCATTTATGATGTTAAAATTAGAGATGACAGTTTTTAATTGAATTTGGTAATTATCGTGGGATATTAGGCGGGTATTTTTACAATAGGCAATACATCCAGCAGGCAAGTACAATATTCCATTTCCACTTAATTCTATTTCATTAGATCGGGAGTTATTACATTCTATATTTATCTTAGTTTTCTCTGACATCACATAGAGCCATTTACTATTACGTAGTTGTTGCCAAATACTAATGTGACCGTGAATAAATTTGGTATCGCACATCGAGGGAATCGAGGTAAGTACTTTACTAATTATTTCAGTTTCACAGGAGGGCATTGCTGACGAAGAATATGTTATCGGAGTCGCACAGAGGTAATGATTATTATTTATTAATTTGCATGAGCCTAATGTATTTAATTTGCAGTATATTAATCTATCTCTGCTAATGCCAATGTATTTCGAGGTTGGGATGATGGTTGAGTAAGATATCGGATTACTGGTATCGTGTGGAACAGGGCAAGGTAAGTTGTGATATAGATCTAAGTATAAAGGGTTTACAAGCGGAATCTTAACTACAAAAACTATCTTATCTTTATTGAAATAATTAGATATTTCCGATATATTTAAAATTATATGTATGTTGTCTAAACTTAGAAGAACTGGTAATTGCACAGAATTAGGTAGGAATCTGTGGTTATTCACTAATTCTGTGTAAAGTTCTATCGGCGTTAGGATAGTAGGATACAAGACATTAGATTTGCTAAAAGCAATGGAATTAATTATATCTTCAACTTTAAAAGATAAGGCTAGAAGACTATTTTCTATCATAGACGTTAATTCTAACATACGGGACCTTAAGGTTAATTCTTTTGAAACATAAGTAAGATTTAAAATATCTTCGGATAATGCATTGATTGCATTCTTTAAATGCATTTCATTTATCTTTATATTGTGGAGAGTTTTATTGAAAGATTTAAGCGTAGAGGTAGTAACTAATATATTTTCTTTAATAAAGAGGGCTAATTTCTTTTGATCCAATTCTACTTCATTAATAGCATTATCATATCGGATGGCATCATCTTCATCCATAGTACCGAATAGTTTCTTAGACAAAGTACCGACAAACCCTAACAGGGCAGACCTTTTAGATTGATGTGATGTAAGGTGGAAAATAGCCTCGTTATCATGGGTAATATCATTATATCGAGTAAATAGAGGTTGAAAGATATTATCGCATTCTAAATAATCGAATACTTTGCTGTTCTGACACGTTATTATAGAATTGTTGAGGACACGTTGAAGGTTATGAATATGGGGTTTAATATAAGATACGTCATAAGGAATAACTATACTAAGATAACTATCAACTAGACTTAATGATCCTAGGGGATCGAAGTACATGCCAGGACTACTTGTCAAAGGTTCGACGAACTTCTGACCCAGCACGAGGTTACTGTAATAAAATAGTAGTGGCGTTACTTATATCTATGAATTAAGGAACTAAGCTAATCGTAAGAGTTAAAGATAATAACTAATAACTATGTTTCTGACCTTGAAGCTAGTTTAACTTCGTCATAGTGATGCGTCACGTGACGCCTGTTAATCAGCAACGTCAGTGTATTCATGCCATTGATTTTCACGACTTTGTAGGGCCCTTTCCAAATAGACGATAGGGCTTTGCGAAGGCGGACATGATTTTTCAGGTACACGTAATCTCCAACTTTGTATTGAACACGACGCGTGTGAGTGTCGTAGTATTGTTTAGACCTTTCTTTGGACGCTTGAATATTTTCAATAGCTTTATCTCGTGAAAGCTTCAGGCGATGATGTAGAGACTTAAGGTATTCGGGGTATGTAAGGTCTGGCTGTAGTTCATAGACAGAGTCAGGAATGAAAGATTTGTGACCGAAAAGAAGTTCGTAGGGCGTAAAGTTAGTAGTAGAGTGCACGGAGCTGTTATAGGCTAGCATAGCGGTGTAAACATATTTATGCCAGTCGGAATGATTATCGTTTACGTATGACTTAAGATATTCTTTAAGAGTGGAGTGGCTACGTTCAAGAGCACCTTGAGTTTGGGGATGGTATGGAGATGACCAAAGTTGTTTTATTTTAAGAAAATCGCAGGTTCTTTTGAACAATTCTGCGGTAAAATTTGTGCCTTGATCAGTAAGAATAGTTTTGGGAATGCCAAAAATGGAAATGAAATGAACGAGACATTCACATGTCTCTTCTGCAGTTGCATTGGAAACAGGGTAGGCAAGAGAAAATTTGGTAAGGTCATCTTGTAATGTTACTATGAATTTAAGTTTTGTTAAACCTGCTTCTGGAAGAGGGCCTACGAGATCTAGGCTCAAACGTTCAAATGGTTTGGTAGATGTAGTTGTGATTTGCATCGGAGATTTGTTAATTTTCCTCAAGGCTTTATTGCTTTGACACTGAGAGCAGTTCTTTACATATGTTTCGATATCAGACCTCATATGTTTCCAAAAATATCTTTCTTTTATTCGGTTAAACATGCGTGTTGACCCTAAGTGTCCAGCAATAGGGATATCGTGATTTTCGCGAAGTATTTTAGGAATTTCTGAGGGCACAGGGAATATGATAGAATTGTGATAAATATGAATAGGAAGTTGCGAGTTATTAAAAATATAGCAAAACATATTGTATATTTTAATCCATATATGTTTATCGAATGGATTACTAAAATCAGTGATAGCTAAACTAGTATTTGGATCGCTAGAGTGCGGCATTACTTCGGACTTAAGATTTAAAAGACTTTTAAAGATATCTTCATAAGAACAAGTATGGAAATGGTAAACTTTGGTAAATAGGAAATAGATTTTCTTTCCTTTATGATCAAATGAAATGGTAGAATACAGTGTTCTTTCTTTTGCGAGGAGTTCTTTGGACTCTTCGAACTCGTTTAGGAGTTCCTCTACATGTGGATTGGAATCATCAAGATCTATTGAAGTAGGTATTACGATATGTTTACAGTCACTTTTAGTTATACTTTCATTATGTTCTAAGATAACGGCATTGCTATTGAATTCTTTGCCAGACATTATTTTTAGGAATTTACTGTAGCTATTATTAGAAGTAGAAGGATTAAGATCAGGGTCTGACCCCGATGAAGAAGGGTTATAAACCTCAGGTGGTATATCGTCGTTATCTAGAAGGTCCACAGAAGGTATGTCATTGCTAGATGGTAGGCAGATGTCGAGGTCTTCAAGAGTTAAAGGACTAAATGGTGATGCTGGATTGTCATTATTTCCATTTGAAGTAGAAGGAACAGGATCAGGACTGGGCTGTTGGACTGGATTGACAGGGAACCGGGATAAAGCATCAGCGTTGCAATTTATTTTTCCTTTTTTGTGCTCGATTTGGTAATCAAATTCTTCTAATTTTAACCGCCATCTAACTAAACGCGAGCCAGGGTCCTTACAATTGAACAACCACTTTAAAGGTCTGTGATCAGTTATAATTTTGAAACAGTGACCATAAAGATAAGGTCTAAATACTTTAGTCCCAAATACTATTGCAAGACATTCTTTTTCTGTAGTCGAATAGTTAGATTCGGCTTTATTAAGTGTCCTGGACGCGTAGGATATTGGGTGATCTTTACCTATCTCTCCTTGAGAAAGAATAGCGGATATAGCGTAGTTAGATGCGTCACAGGTTAAGACAAAAGGTTTGGAGAAGTCTGGGTATATTAGAACAGGTGCTGTAATGAGTTTGTTTTTTAAATCTTCGAATGCGAGTTGTTGTTCGTTGGACCATATAAAAGGAGTGTCTTTCTTTAACAATGTTGTAAGTGGCTTAGCTATCTTAGAGAATTCAGGGATGAAGCGCCTGTAATAAGAAACAAGACCTAGGAAGGATTTCGTATCCTTGGGGCTCTTAGGCACCGGAAATTGGGAGACCGCTTTGACCTTTTCAGGGTTAGGCTTAACACCTTTCTCGCTAATAATATGTCCAAGATAGCCCACCTCTTTTCTGAGAAATTCGCATTTGTCGGGTTGAAGTTTGAGAGTATGTTTACGAAGTCTTTCGAAGATTTTGGTAAGATTTTCGATATGAGAATGGAGATCGTGGGAGTAGATAACGATATCATCTAGGTACACATAACAGTGTAAACCTTGAAGGCCGGCGAGGGCAGTGTTCATTAGGCGTTGGAATGTGGCTGGGGCATTTTTAAGCCCAAAAGGCATTCTCTTGAATTCGAAATGTCCTTGGGGGACAGTAAAACCGGTTTTAGGAATGTCTGACGGTGAAATAGCAATTTGATGGAAACCTGAACAAAGGTCGAGAGTAGAGAAGTATTTACTCTTACCCAATTGGTCTAGGATCTCATTTATTTGAGGAATGGGGTAACTTTCTCCAATAGTGATATCATTCAATTTCCTGTAGTCTATGACTACACGCCACTTCTTTTGACCGGAAGAGTCTATCTTTTTAGGGACGACCCAAATGGGCGAAGACCAGGGAGAGAGAGAAGGTTGAATAATATCTTGGTCTAGCATTTTCTCGATTTGAGAAGCTACCTCCTTTTTGTGTATTTCGGGAAATCGATAAGATTTAGTATTAATTGGTTCGGATGGAAGAGTCTTTATTTCATGTTGCAAGAGATCGGTGGTTGTCAGTTTGTCATTTGGTAATTGAAATATGTCGGAGAATTTGGAACAGAGGTCATGAAGGTTTGATTTTTCTTCATTATTAAGGTGATCTACCCTTAGCATTTTCAGGACTTCATTTCTACGATCTGAAGCAGTTTGTTTATTGCAGTTGTTATAAGGAAGAAGTTGAGAAGCATGGATATCGAAAGGTTCAATTTTTAATTTAATATTAGAATTAATCGTGATAGGTTTTTCAGAAGTGTTAATTACGGATATGTTGACTCTATTATTGTCCTTCACATTAACGATACAGTTTGCCACTAAGAGAGATTCTGAAATATGTTGATCTATAATAAGGCCCACTTTATATTCTGGGTTAGAAACTGTACATTCTATAATAGTTTCAGAACGTGGAAGGATTTGGTAAACAGGTTCGTTGTATTTTAGTTTAAGAATAATGTGACGAATTCGTAAAGTGTCTGAATTGTAATTGATAACTCCATCTAAATCATTTAAAAGATCGTTTCCTATTATACCGTCATATTGTAAGTAGATATCGTCGACTACGTGAAAATTATATGAGACGTCAGATTCTGGGTTATTGGTATTAGATAGTATTTTTAGGCTAAAACAGCCCAAAGTAGTAGTCATATTATTGCCGGTATTAATACCTTTTAATTGAAAAGTCTGGTTTTGTAAAACGGGTTTGTACTTTAATGCTTCTTTCTTTATTAAGCTTACGCAGGAACCAGTGTCTACCAGGAAGGACAGAGGGTGATCGTTTACGGGAGTTTTGAGAATAACGTGAGGTAAGTATCTATGAGTGGAGTTAGGAGTAATTTCATAGATTTCTTTGTTTCCAGATGCAGTGATTTTGGAAGGCACAGCGGCTTTGGAGTTAGTATGTGAAGATCTAGCAGGGATAGAAGATACGGAGGATGCAGCGGATGTAGCAGATACAGCGGATACGGCGGGCACTGCGGATACAGTGGAAACAGCGGATACGACGGGCACTGTGGATACATTGGATACAGTGGATACAGCGGATACAGTGGATACAGCGGATACAGCGGGCACTGCGGATACAGTGGATACAGCGGATACAGCGGGCACTGCGGATACAGTGGAAACAGCGGATACAGCGGATACAGCGGGCACTGCGGATACAGTGGAAACAGCGGATACAGCGGGCACTGCGGATACAGTGGAAACAGCGGATACAGCGGGCACTGCGGATACAGTGGAAACAGCGGATACAGCGGATACAGCGGATACAGTGGAAACAGCGGATTTTAGACTGGTGTCGTGAATATTGAACTTTACTGAGCGTAGATTTGTGGGTCTCACGTGACACCGCCGTGAGCCCCTTACTCGTTTAAACATTCTTGGTTTACGTCACCATTTTCAGGGACATAAGGCTCATTATCGATTAAATGAACGCGGTTTTGATTTTGGTTAGGGTAACGGAATGAGCCTGGAGCAGTGTTTTGAAGCGCCGAATTTTGTTGAGCTCTCACACGATTATTGTACTCTCGCTTTCTGCACTCTTCTATCACGTGTCCTACGTTCTTACAGTATCTACAAACTTTAACCGACTGACCTTGATTTTCGACGCTATTAATATTTGCAGGTTTGAAATAGAAAGAATCAGAGTTTCGAGGCTGACGCTGTGGTTGATTGGAGTTTGCGTTAGGTGCATTTCTTTTGTACATTAGTTTTTGGATTTTTTCCTCTGATAAGGCGAATCCTATTGCTTCGTTAAGAGTTTTAGGAGACTTACAGCGAACTATGTTTGATATGCGCGGAGTTAACCCTATCAGAAAGTGGTGAAGGGCCAGGTCTTCCATAGCTGCGGTACGACCTGGGGCTTCCTTGGCTTTGGTTAAGACTATTTCAGTGAGTAAATGTGAGAGTATTGTCTCGATTTTGAATCCAAATTGACTCACGGTCTCGTTGGGTGCTTGCTTACTCTCCTGTAGTTCTGCTAATAAATGAGAGTAATGTTTGGATTCACAAAATTGCGTTTTAAGGAACTCCCTTAACTGATTCCAGTTGGTAAAGGCTCTAATTGAGCAGGCTGTCTCTGCCTTACCTTTGAGCTGGCTTAATATGTATTTAAATAAAATAGTCTGTTGCTCAGGAGCTGCAAGCTCATAAGCATTGGTACAATTGGTTATGAATGAATTAATTGTTTGTCTGTCGCCATCATATGGCTTGATAAATTTGAACAAAGTGTTTAATTCTACGGAAATATCTTTATCTGATTTAATAGACATTATGGATTACAATAGAAACTAGATCTGAAATAGGAACAAAGAAAATATTACAATTAAATTAATATGATATAGTAGAGTTCGTCCCTGCACGATTTGAGTCTGGAGAATATAAATGTTTACACTGGAGACACGGCGTTAGCGACAGATAAGCTCGCTTCTTGGGAGCGTTATCTTTTATGAAGAATTGTTTGTGAGCACTGAGTTGTTTAGTACTCGTGGGAATAGAACTTTATATTTGAACTTGTACTTTAGCACAACACTAATTTAGCACTTTTAACCACAAATATCACTTACTGGATCGAGATGAGGAGGAGTGCAAGTGAAATCACTTGGACCATAGCGTCACCGGTGATTTTCCGCGTTTATAGCGGTGATGCGGCGGGTAAATTCCAGGAAAACTTTCACTTTCACTTTTCACTGAGCTTTTCGCGGAGGCGATTCCCGAATTTTGGAAATCCCTTGTGCTGCCACCAATGTTACAAGGACACGTCCTTGAGACTTTTTAAAAAAAACACTTTTTGACTAAAAATAATATAATTGAATTAGGTCCACAAATACACAGATTTAGCGGAAATTAGGAAATAGAATAATAACTTGAAACAGAGGAACTTGGAAAAACCGGCAGATATAGTAATGTGTCGCGGGCACGGAGGTTCACGAGCGACTACCCGAGCGCCGGGTGGTAACTTAAAATTGCTGATCAAGCAATTATCAAAAATGCTTACTTAATATGAAATTTGGAGGTGTTAGGAGATTTCCTAACATTAGGAATCTGTAACAGTACGCACCATAAGGCTTGATTAAAGTCTAATGTGACAATGTCACATTAGACTTTAGTGTCATTATCATTACTGTACCTACTGGTAACATAAAATTACTTAAATTACTAATAGTTATTCCACGTTATGCAAAAGAACAGCTGTGGCTGTATTTTGAATCTGCATTCCAACTCAAAATCTTACAGGAACCTGAGATAATCTTGGACTTAAAATGATGCGGTTTTTGGAAAACCCGATAGTTTTACTTATCCATCCGAATAAACATGCTTTAGTACTAAAAATAAATAAAACTAAACTCGTCTCGATAGGATACCTACCCGCGCTATCCTCATTCATCAACCAGGCGACCGCAGCCGACGAGGAGGTCGAACAAAGTCCCCCGGTCGACGTCAACGGCAGTGCCAACCCTAGCGTCGAGCTCGTCGAGCATCCGTTCGCCAAACTACAGCTCTCCACGTCTGAGGTACCAGGCAAGCATAAGCTGTCAACAGCTGATAAACTCAGCGCTGTGTTGGTGGTCGTGGTTGTGTTCTGGAACAGCGTGGACGCGCCGGAGACTAAGAGAGCTGGCAACGTCGCATCCTGGAGGAGCGATGGCGGGGAGTTTGATGTTGATTCTGATTCGCACGGGCTTGTGTTGACTTCGCCTGATAGTCTGGAAATTATTAAAATATTGTTTAGGTACATGCAAATTCAGGAAACTATATGAGAAGAAGCTTAGTGAAAAGAAATTCTAGATTTTCTCAATAATTTGGTTGTGGACGGCTGCAGTCCAACTATCTATTTTCCCAATCCCGTATAGTAGGTAGGTACCTACTTATTGAGTGTGTGTCTGTCGCATTATTGCTTGTTTAAAGAGCTTCCCAATCAAGTAGGTCCTTAACGATCGGTAATGGTGGGAGCAAAAAGTTCCACCACCGTCTTATACCTGAAACCTTCTAAGTTCACGAAAAGGTTTACTAAAAATCCTGTTTAATTACTCTGTCTCCAGTTGACTTCGAATTCCAACGGCCAACAAATAAAATTGGATCTAAAAATGCAAAAAATCTCCACCCTCCTCTCCACAAGTTTGTTTACCAATTAAGCAGTAAAACTGACAGTTAAAGCACACTTGTTTACGAAATAACAGCTTTTTAAACGGGTTTAACAAACAGCCGCCGGTTATCACAACATTTGTGTAAAAAACCGTAAAAACGCCTTCCTTATCGTCTACTGTAAACACTTGTGATGTCTTAATTTGAAGACGATAAAGATACGATTTAATTTGATGGTAAAGCTGTGATTCTACCACTTATAGGTTCTTAATTCCTTATTGGAACTGTTTCCGCAAATAACCGTCATTTTTAGGGTTCCGTACCAAAATGGTAAATAAAAATAGTAAATTAAAAATTATAAAAAACCCGACTGCCAAAAAACAACTAAAAAGTTCAAAACAAGAGCACTTTTCAAGCAGTCTGATGCAGTTGGTGGCAATTATTTGTGTTAAATCTTAGATTTTATGCCACCAACTGCATCAGACTGCTTGAAAAGTGCTCTTGTTTTGAACTTTTTAGTTGTTTTTTGGCAGTCGGGTTTTTTTAAATTTTTAATTTACTATTTTTATTTTTCACTTTTTAGTTTTTAATGTATGTTTTCGTAATCTTCTTTTCGAGCCCTTCATTTTGATACCCCACATGATAGGTTTTGAGGAAAACAAACTTTTTGAAGACGCCAAAAATTGGCCATTTTTCACTGTTTTTTTGTTTGTATATTGTTAATACTTGAAATAAAAACTTAAATCAATAAGTAAGAATTAGCGAGAATGATTGCTTTGTTAAACAACTTTAAATCGTTATATATCCTAAACTATTATGTAAAATGAAAAATGATAAAAGGAACCTAAAGATGATTTTAAAATACCTATTCAACGACACCCCACTTGACATAGTTCATCAACTTTTTTTTTTTTTCATTTTGACAATATGGCGTCTGGTTGTCGCTGTGGTGAATTTTGATTACTGTTATGTCTTTAGTGACACTCGCAAGGTTAATACGAATCGATTGACGTGAGAATTATCAAAATCGGCCTACGCATTTGGTCTCTAGAACGCCACATAGAAACAAACATACATACATACATACACACATACATAGACTGATAAACACATTACCCTCCTTTGCGTCGCGCAGTCGGGTAAAAAGGAACCCTTATGGTGCGACTTCGTCTGTCTGTCTGTCACACCTGCTTATTTCAGCAACTACTAAAGCTATCAACTTGAAATTTGGAACAGTTATAAAGAATGCTTGTTCAACTTTATTGCAAATGAAAAAAGTCAAAAAATATTTTTATTTTCATTGCAAAAGGGGCCGGAGTGGGGGTCCGAAATTTTAAAGTGGGGTTACTAGGTCAAATGACATATCATATGAAAGGGCTTGATTTGCACATTTCAAAATATATTTTGATTTTATTTTATGTCTCACAGTTTTTGACATATGATGAAAAATGACTGAAAAAATACCATTCCCCCCCCCTTATCTCCGAAGTTTGCGGAGTGAAAAATCTCAAATAATTAGAGTTGATAGGAATTGATCCAAATATTGCACCAAAAATAAAACGATGTTCCTAACTATTACGGTTTTTTCAAAATCATCAAAATTCCTTGACAAACAAACTTAGTTGTGCGGTCCGGTTTTTTTCACTTTACACGTTAAAAACTGATACGGAACCCTCGGTGCGCGAGTACAACTCGCACTTGGCCGGTTTTTTTTATTTTTTATTACCTAGATATTAATACCTAAGCTTGCGTTTGATCGCCATCTCGCTTGATGATGCGGTCTACGATGGAGCACATTAGTTTAATAGTCCTTAATGGTGTTTTATAGAAAATATGCACATGCTTGTTTTTGACCAGCTACTAATATATACTAGGTATGGCAATAAGTATGGCTAAAACATAATTCCAACTGGACTATAGTTAGTAAAGTACCTACCGTGTAGATTTTACATAATTATGTAAAATCTACACGATAAAAATACTCATTTTGGCCAATGCTGTAATATTTTTCACAAAAGTTTAAGATTTCAAGATTTATTAAATATTGAATGAAGGATTTAGTTACTGGTTGTTTACACAATATAGGAGTAGTTATCAAAGAGAAGAACTTTATTTTCTTTAGATGGTTCCACATAAATGCAGCATGTAGGTTTTAAAAGTGGTACAGTCTGTGCCCCACATTGTCTGATCCCTCTTGACCCCCTCTAGAATCTTACTATATATATTTCTAAAACGGGTCAGACAATGTTAAGTGTTAAAGTAATGCCTGTTTCAATCAATAATATTAATAGAGAAATGCCAGGGTTACTAAAAAGTGGTGAACAAGAATTGATGCTGAAAGAAAACTTCATTTAAAACATGATTGACATTCAGGGGAGCCAACATTGCGTTGAAGAGAACTCTTATTAAATGTGAAACGCACTATAATGTGTGACGTTGACGTCAAATGCTCTCTTTCAAGTCTTTCTTGCGGTTCGGTTCTAGGTAGACTTGTGAGGTGTTTTTATTGTTTCACAGATCTACGTGCTTTGCATTTAGTTCAAACGTTTTACTAGCTTCATTTTATAACGATTCTCGAAATCGGAAGACATTGTGAACTTTTAAAATACGATAGTCAGATTTTACCGAACCGAAATACATTTTGTATTACTTCCTTAATCTAGATGTAGGCAACGACTCATTCATTTTAATTGACCATAGAATAAAACCATACAATCAAGAATAATTATATTAATATTATTAATGTATATCACTATCGTTGCTTGACAACGTACAAAATAATCATAACATGACACACTAATAAACAGAACATATTGCCCCAATTAAGAGCGTGTTAAACAAACGAAATCACACGCTGTTTATACTAAATTAGTATCATTAAAACAAATCACCAGAATCGTATAACAGATGCCACAGACTCGGGCCCCTATCTCTCGGGACGATGGATTTATCAAACAAAATGTTTACACGTGTTCCGATTAATTAAGTCCCTTATCAATGCTTGTGAACGCAGCCCTTCCGTCCGCCATTATTTAATTAATTCCCGCGCTGTCAACGTGACAGCCGTGACGTCAACCAATTTATGTTTTTTCGCGATGTATAGACTTAGAAAATAGGTAGGAGTACATACGTAAAAATGTATTAAGTTTAAAAATTAAACTCTCCCTAACTGTAATAAAGGCTTGTTGATTATATAACCGAACTATTATAAAAATGAATAATTAAAATTATTACGTATTGGCTAATTTAAATATTTTTTATAGGAATCATAAATCTTTGTTAAAATAAAAGAAGTTGTCATCGGAAAAGGTAAGAATTTAAATATTACTGTTACTTACCTACAGAAAATGTTGAATCTTTACATTATGTTTATTAAAATACCGTCTAGAAAAAGAGAGTAATCCATGTGGCAGAATCATACGTAGATTCACTAGGTAAGCCTAATGCCTAATAATGAACATATTACTCTAGAATCTAGGTTCTAGAACCGAGAAGTCTAGAACCTAGATTCTAGAGTAATATGTTCTAGATTCTAGAATATTGGAACTTAGCGCTCTAGAACCTTGAACTGTTGAATCAAGCTTTTAGCTAGAGTTAAAGTATATTAAAAACATAATATGCAGGAAGGTATACCACCTAACTAACATCGTCCCAAACTTAAAAAATCACGTCTATAAAATACAGAAAACTTCTTGTAGCTGGAAAAATACCGACGGCTAGGTTCTCAGTTAAATTGTTAATTAATCTCTAATAATTTATTAACCATAAAACAACAGCGAATCAAAGTACTATAGCCACACCCAGCGCACATAATTTATAATATTTTGCGCAATAAAATACTTATAAATACACATTAATTATACTTAAATCTATGTTAATAGCTAGATTTAGCATAACACCTGTTTAATTTCTATATGAATATTTGCATAGGTACATAATTCTAATTAGGTATGTCTGTCTATGATTCATTAATTTGTAATATTCATTTGGCATTGCCATGTTGAAAAATAAAAAAAAATGCCTATAACTTGATGTGAGACGACGCGACGGGGGCCCAGTTCTAAAGAAAGGAGTTGTCGGGCATGACATGGCCCGTGCGCCTTTCCTTCCTTATTAAAAAAAAACATAGCTTTTTAATTGGTGTAATTACTGTGCATGTCGTACGCTAGACTTTTAGCGGTATTTATAGTAATATGCACACAATTAAATATCGTTTTAATTGATATCGAGCAGTAATTACACTTTTATGTAAGTGCGGGAACAATTATATTTTTAATGAGCGCATAGCTATAATTTTATACGTGAACTTTTGTGCTTTCGATTAAATATTTTGCGTGTGTATTTTTGTGGTTAATTAATTGGAGATGCCGTTGTTTTTCATTATTGCTATTAATTTTTATGTCATAGGTATCGTTTTAGATGCCAAAATGCCAACACATTCATTGTAAGAACAGATTCGGTTACATCAAAGTCTTAAGCCATCTGATTTATTTCTTTAACATAAATAAAACTAGACCGGCAATAATGAATAGCAAACATAATACAATCAAGAGGCTGAACACCGGTGCCTTTGTCTAAAAAAATGGCCCTTGTTTATATTAGTTCGCGCCTTTTTCAAGTGTCACTTTGCTTCACTTCGGCCATTGGAACAACACTATCATATATCAAACGCCGGAATTTAACAGTTAATGCCGCTGGCATTGTCACTATCTTTTTAATTGAAAGCTTTTTTTAATGTTTTCGGCTCTTTTTCAATGGATTCTTTTTACTTTTTACTCGCGGTAGTCATCGTAAAATGTCGTTAATTTCGTCTAACAAAAGACTTCAAACAGTTTAATAGGCGGCCATGCTTGACATTCCATATGGCGGGGAGATAGTTGTCACATTTTTAGTTTTATGTTCCGGGTGAATTGGCGTTTGAAATATGCGGCCTTCGTGATTAAGATGTTCTTTTCAATATGTTTCCATGCTGATTTTGGGAGTGGAGGAGAAAGTGTAACGGCTTGATATAATTTTTGTAGTAGGCAGTTTGAGCGAAAAAGGGCTTTGATTTTGCTGGGATTATTATTTTGGTTTTAATTTTCAGGAATTTCTTCATATCTCTCTGAATTTCTGGACTCAAGTCTGTGATTTTAAAAGGGTTTGACAGAGTTGTTTTGTTTGTACAAAGTATCCTACGGCCAAGCAAAATTGACGCCCGATCTTTGCCCGGATTGGCTCTACAGATCGGGCGTCAAGTCTAGTTGTCCGTAGGATACATTACCTACTCATGTAAATATCAATATACAGTTGGCTCTCTGCGTCATTTGGCCCTAAAGGTCATCAATCATCTTATCCTTACTATTATGTAATCTCAAAATGAGGTAGCGTGAGCAACTTTCTCCTCTATGCGTTCGAATTTGGTCTATCTTATTCAAACAAATCGTTTTTCACACTAACATCTATCCATCTTTTTTTAGCCATATTTCAAGTGCCTACTCTTAAACTCAATAGTTACTTATCAATATTGAAATCTCCATCACAGTATTAACTTTGTGCTTATAAATTCAACTTCCCAATCACAATACAAGACTCTGTTTTCACAAACTCCCCGGCACATTATCGCGGCACGTGTTTATTTAGTGTAAGAACTAATACTTTAGTATAAACTTGGGACTAAGAGCGAAACAATAAACTCTCAGTGCCCTTTGACAAGGACAATATACGGCACACTTCGTAAAGGACCTCTTTGTTCTGCAAGAGGGTTCCGTAGCATGGGCTCATGATTTGGTTGTGACAAGTTGGCATAAATAAGAGTAAGTACTGTGCTGGATAGTGTGATCGAGAATTTTACTGCGCAGTTTTTTGAATATTATGAGTGTGATTTTATTTGAACAGAAAAAAAAAAACGTTTAATAAACTTTTTTGAGAATAAAACTGAAAGGTTTTGATCTTTCTATTAAAAGGACTAAGTCTGAGATTGTATCTAAATATAAAGTTTATAGGATATTTTCATTATACACCGTCGTTGGTAAATTGTAGATATCTGATAGCATATCGTTCTTTGGCAGGGTAACTAGGTATTATAATAATTCTGAACTCAATAAGTTTAATGTTAACCCTAGGCCAACAACACTTTTTTTGCTTACGTAAATAACAACAGGGGTGGCTCATCACCCCATCACTTTTAACTTGAAATTCAATGACAATATATTAACAATCAAGCTTATTTATTATTTGGAAAGTTACTTTACCTCAATACAAAAATGTAAAGCTCTTCTGCATATTTATAGTTATTATATTTATTTATTTTTTTACATTATATCAACTTTAGGAAAATATTTTTGCAGTGTTTACAGTATCCTCGTAATAGTCATTTTATGCAAGTTGTCTTAACTTTTTGTCCATTGTGATCACATATTTAGGAATAAAACTCACATAGAAAGTGTTCTGTCCAAGTAAAAACAATTAAAACAACGCTAAAAATAAATAAGGATCCCGAAATCGGTGGCCCTTCCCGCCATTTGGTCCCCACGTGTCAACTTAGCGTTAAAAATCTATTAATTGCATTTTTTTGTCAACTGCCAAATTTTTGGTGTGTAAAAAAAGCAAACAGAACAGATGGCTCCATGAATGAGTAATGTAAGGGTTATATTTAAACTTTTAATTTATTATACGACTAGAAATCAGGTTCAGAGTAGATAGAGTACCTACTTGTGTTTAGTTAATTTAATATAATTGTTGGAATAATGATAAACAATACCCTTGCCTAATATTTAAAAAGTTAATTTAGTTCCTCTTTTCCCCGATGGTGGCGCTTTTTCTCTGTGTCCGCCACCTTGTAAATTGTATTACTTTTGCCAATATACGTTTGTTAATTAATTCTATTTTCGGTGTATTCATTTCATTTCCTCAGGTTATGGGCCGTCCCATATACCCAAAATAGAACCGTAATTGATATAATATTGCAGTCAAGGTGAAACAGGGTGAACCGTAACAATTATTCACCATGAATATGTCTAACCTCCAAATAACGAAACTCGCCGGCAGAGAAAATTATACGACATGGAAGTTTGCGGTCAGGTCATACTTAGAGCACGAAGAATTATGGGATTGTGTTGATCCTGGAGGTCAAGATGCCAAAAAAGATATAAAAGCCAAGTCCAAGATAATTTTGTTGGTAGAACCAATAAACTATGTTCATATCGAAAATGCTTCGTCATCTCGAGAAGTATGGCAGAACCTTCAAAATGCTTTTGAGGACTCCGGGCTATCAAGAAAAGTTGGCTTGCTAAAGGACCTAATCAACACAACGTTAGATAATTGTGCCAGTGTCGAAGAATACGTTAACAAAATAATGAGCACAGCGTATAAGTTACGAAATATTGGTTTCAAAGTCGGAGACGAGTGGCTGGGAACACTCATGCTGGCAGGCTTACCGGATAATTATAAGCCAATGATAATGGGTTTGGAAAGTTCAAGCATAAAAATTTCATCAGATTTTGTCAAGACAAAATTATTACAAGAGGTTAAAGTAACAGAATCCACAGCATTCCTCACAAAGCACAAAAACAATAACACAACCTCACAAAATAGCAAATCGAAAGGAAAAGGCCCACGTTGCTATGGTTGTAATAAATATGGACACTATAAAAGTCAATGTCGAAAGAATAATAATCAAAATAATTTTGCAGCAATTTTTTCAGCTTACAGCTCATTGAATCCTGATGATTGGTATATAGACTCAGGGGCAACAATGCATATGTCAAGACGCTCAGACTGGATGTATGATTTACAGACACCTCCGATCCAAAAGATAATGGTGGCAAATAACGATGCAGTCTCCGTGCAAAACATGGGTAAAGTAGACATTCAGACCAAAGTATGTAAAGATGTGCATCAGATCCAGGTAAGAAACGTTTTATTTATTCCTGAGCTGAGTGCAAACTTGTTATCAGTCAGTCAGTTAACAAGAAATGGCTGTAAACTAGAATTCACTGATGAGGGCTGTAACATTTATAATGCCAATAGAGTACTCATTGCAACTGCAAAATTGTCTGATAACATGTACAAACTCAATACAGCAACTGGTAATGCATATGCTACTATGTTGGAAAGTAAGACAGATTTGATTACATGGCATAAGAGAATGGGTCACTTAAATATTGCTGATGTTAAGAGGTTAGAGTCATGTGCTGAGGGTATAAAAATAACTAATAAAGATGTTGATTCTGTATGTATACCATGCTGTGAAGCAAAACAAACTAGATTTCCGTTTCCACCATCAAATTCTAGAGCAAAGGCATTGCTAGAGATAATACACACTGATCTTTGTGGTCCGATGGAGACACCTTCCGCTGGAGGTGGGAAGTACTTCATAACCTTTGTAGATGATTATTCTAGAAAAGTATATGTGTATTTTCTAAAGAATAAGATGGATATTAAATCTGTGTTTATAAAGTTTAAAGAAGAGGTAGAAAATGAAATAGAAAAGAAAATTAAAATTTTGAGAAGCGATAATGGGAAAGAATATTGTAATAAAGATTTTTCCGATTTTCTAGCAGCCTCCGGAATCAAGCATCAAACCAGCGCTCCGTACACCCCTGAGCAAAACGGGCTAGCGGAACGGATGAATAGAACGTTGGTTGAGCGTGCCAAATGTATGCTATTTGAAGCTAATTTGAAGAAAACATATTGGGCTGAGGCTGTTGCTACTGCAGCCTATATTATTAACCGATCACCATCACGAGTTTTGAATGAGGTAACACCTTATGAAAAATGGACTGGTAAGAAACCAAACATTTCACATTTAAAGATTTTTGGTTCTAAAGCCATGGTACATGTTCCTAAGCAAAACCGGTTGAAATGGGACCGCAAATCACGTGAATTATTTTTTGTGGGCTACTGTGAGAACACAAAGGGGTACAGAGTTTATGATCCGGTTAGTAAAAAGATGGTAATTAGCAGGGATGTGATTTTCATTGAGGAAACAGAGATTGCGAAAAATATCACACAGGAACCTGTATCTGTGCCACCGCTTGCTACAATCACACTTAGTTCCAATAATGACACATTAGAATGCAATGAGAGAAATATTGTTGTAGACAGCCCACAAAATATTTCACAAAATGACACTATGACACCCGCAAGTGATACATCCTTCGACAGCTGTAATGGGGCTGATGATCCCACATATTATCCAAATACGAGTGATTATGATGATAGCCATGATGATTTCCAGAGAAATATCACTTTGAGATCACATCAAAGGCATAATATGCAGGGCAATAATTTTATGTGTGTTACAGAAGATTCAGATCCATTAACTGTAAAAGAAGCACTATCTGGTACTCATGCTAAAGAATGGAAAGAAGCAATGGATGAAGAGCACAAGTGTCTATTAGAAAATGATACCTGGGAGTTGACTACTCTACCAGCAAACAAACATCCAATACCATGCAAATGGGTTTTTAAGACTAAAACAGATGAAAGTGGTCAGATAGTAAAATACAAAGCACGGCTTGTGATAAAAGGATGTTCACAAAAATTTGGAATCGACTACACTGAAGTATTTTCACCTGTGGTAAGACTTGCATCCTTAAGATACTTATTTGCGTTATCGGTTAAATATGATTTGGACATATGGCAAATGGACGCTGTTTCTGCTTTTCTTCAAGGCGACATAGAAGAGGAGATTTACATGACACAGCCGCCTATGTATAGTAGTGGTGAACAAGTATGTCGATTAAAGAAATCGTTATATGGTTTGAAACAGGCTAGCAGGCAATGGAACAAAAAGCTTGATTTTACATTAAAAGAAATGGGATTAGTACAATCTAAGCAGGATCTTTGTATTTATTATAGAATTAAAGACAAGGACAACTTGATTTTTTTGGCCATATATGTTGATGATTTAATTTTATTTACTAATAATGAAGAGTCAAAATGTTATATTAAAGAAGAATTGCACAAAAAATTCAAAATGAAGGATCTTGGAGAGTTATGTTACTGCTTAGGAATACATGTGGAACGAGAAAGGGAGAAAGGCATAATTTATTTAGATCAAAGAAAATACATACAACAAGTATTACAAAAATATGGAATGTCAGATTGTAAAACAGTGAAAACACCAATAGATTTGAATACAAAGTTACAAAAATCAGAAGAATCAAAAATTTTACATGATATTCCCTATCAAGAGATAATCGGATGCTTATTATATATTTCGCAAGTTACTAGGCCTGACATAAGTTTTGTCATTAATATGTTGAGCAAATACAATAACAAGCCCGAAATGAAACATTGGATTGCACTTAAGAGAGTCATGCGTTACTTGAAAGGTACTCAAGATTACAGACTGAGCTATAAACAAAACCTGGAAGAGACTATGACTCATGGATACTGTGATGCTGATTGGGCCAGCTCGGAAGATGACCGGCGTTCCTGTACAGGTTACACATTCTTGTTTCAGGGAGGAACTATCAGCTGGAACTCAAGGCGTCAGCCTACTGTTGCTCTATCTACGACAGAGGCTGAATACATGGCTTTGTCTTCGTGTGTGCAAGAAGCTTTATGGTTGAAGCAATTCCAAGAATGTTTTTGGTCACAACTCAAGGATGCGGCCATGATTATTTATAGTGATAATCAGAGTTCTATAAAACTTTCAGGTTGTGACAATTACCACTCCAGGACCAAACACATAGATGTGAGGCACCATTTTGTTCGTGACAAAGTACTGGGAGGGGCCATTGATGTTCGCTACATACAGACAGATGTGATGGTCGCCGATGCACTTACTAAAGCCACTTCACACTCTAAGTTGGCTTACTGTTCGTCGAAGATGGGGTTATGTTTAAGGGAGGATGTTGGAATAATGATAAACAATACCCTTGCCTAATATTTAAAAAGTTAATTTAGTTCCTCTTTTCCCCGATGGTGGCGCTTTTTCTCTGTGTCCGCCACCTTGTAAATTGTATTACTTTTGCCAATATACGTTTGTTAATTAATTCTATTTTCGGTGTATTCATTTCATTTCCTCAATAATGTTTCAAATAGATGGATTGATATTAATTTCCTTTAAAGAATTATGATGAAATTTTCATATTTTTTTTGGTAGATAAGGGATTTTTTTTTCTGTGATTATCAGGTTTCATTTAGATGTTTATAAATTGGAATTGGATAATCGTGGATATTCTTATTAGCTTGAAATTAGTGTAGGTATTGTAAAGTTCAAACTGGAATGGGTCATTGGCCAAGTTATATTTGTCTGTAGTCCAAAATCTAAGGGATCGTATTTACAAATCTGACGAATGCGCCAGTTTGCGAAAAGCTCGCGAGGTGCATGCGAATTATTATTTTTACCGGTTCCTCTTTGCTACACTACATATAATTTAAATTAAGTCCATGTTCAAAAAAGGAATTCCATCGCCAAAAAAAACGAAACGTAAAAAAAAGCACGTGCTTTTTAAAAACATTTGAAGAAATAGAATGAGTTCCATTCATATTTAACCTACGTGCACGGGAGGATATAAATAAAAAAATAACAACAAAACATCAACAGACTCGGCAGTCAAGACATACGATACTCCAGATCCTGCTTGTCATAAGTAAAAAATATACCGTATAACGGAACGGAATCGCGTCAAAAAATTGATTTATATTGCTCAAAACATCTTTAAGTTTCGCCCATTCATTATTTTAGCTTCGAAAAATGTTGGAGAACGTTTAAAAAGTCAAAGAATGTCATGTTAACTACTAATTAACCTAACTAATACACTGCGTACAACGGAATGCGGTCGTCGAATGCCAAACGTATTTTTTTTAATTTTGTTCGCGAGGCAAAGGAATTTACGACACGCAGTATTTCGTGTTTTTGGAATGATGAAATATTGTGTAGTTTTTATTAGAAATATAAATAAACAGACGTTGATTTTAAATAAGATAGATTACTCCTATTATCAAAATTAATTTGCGTAAACGCTGTCCATGTCTTTTTTGTGAAAGCAGAAAGCCTGTCATGTCAAACATGTCGACGACTTGAAAGACAAATGGCATATAATTTCGATTAGTAAAACCAGACACAGAAGCAAAGAAAAACTTGTTTGACTATTAATAGGTAGTAGAGTACAATGCATTTCACATAAATTCTCTTCAATGCTGTGTTGGCTCCCTTGAATGTCAATATGTTACAACGATTTTAACGGTGTTAGAAGTTTTCTATCAGCACCAATTCTCGTTCACAACTTTAGTGTCCTAGGCATTACTTTAACCTCTGAAACAAGAAACTGAAAAGATCTATTTATTTTTATTTGATCAATGTTGTCGACGGACCTAACGCGATCGATGAACCATAAATCTAAAATAATACATAGAATATAAAGACCTAGACGGAGTGACAGACAACATAGTGTCGAAGGGGACTCATAAGTGAAAAGCATAAGTAGCTAAGTAAAAGGAATGATTATTATTATATTTTGTTAGAGACATAACATCATGCCCATATTCCTATAAGGGTTGTAAGTCCCGAGTAAGGGCGAGCCTATTACCACTAGCTGGGCTCAAATCCAGACTCAGGGCTGCGGGAAAACCCGATAATATTTTTCATGACCTGAGGATCGAATTCAGGGCGCCATGTTCAGCAGTTGCGCTTGTAAAGAAATAAGGTAACAAAGTAAAGAAATTACTAACAAAGTAAGGAAATTAGTAACAAAGCAAATAAATAAGATAACAAAGTAGATAAAACAAAATCCAACACAGGGCTTTTATTTTCGTGACATTTTCTAAAGCTCAAACTAACACTAGCTGCATTGCCAAAAAACCTGCAGTAGGTACCTACATGCCAACAAAAAAATCAGATCATCAGATCAGACAGAGATTGCAAAAAAGGCATCTCCTAACCTATTGAAGTACTCAAATCGTCACGTAACACAAAACCTCATTGTGCACCCATGTCCTTTGATCACCGCGTGATAATGTGGACGGGGGGCGTGTTCGGTAGTTTTATTAAGTAGCTCTTTTCACGGCAATTGTGTATTCACAATATGGGGATTATACGAGGATTAAGGACCCTTGGCATTGTGTTCTGAAGAGCATCGACGGGTGTGAGCCATATTTTGGTGTAAACTTTAATTTGGACGCAGACGAGTGGAAATGTTGAGTGCCTGTTGAGATGATGGTATTCGTTTGATTAAAAGGAGATTGCGATTATATTTTGGGAGTAAATTGTGGAAAGTTAAGTCGAGCGGAGGGATGTGATGTGATGTTGTTATTACAAATCATAGAATGCTAAGTGATTAACAGAGCAAAGAGGAGAGAGAAGAGGGAAGTTCACCTAAATAAAGTGCGATTAAAGCTAAGAAGACAGAGACTAATCATTAATCAAGTGATGACGTAGATAAACACATAAGTAGTTCAAACCAACAGGGACAAACAACACAGAGAAAGGAAACAAATATGTAAAGTCAGTAACTCAGTACGTAGTACATTAAGCTTCTCATTATTAATATTCATTTGGACGTAAGTAATGTCTTCACACTAGGTTTCAATTTAACAATCTATATAAATTCCTACATACTGTAGTGAAAAAAGCAAGATAGAATCAATTTTTAATGAAGCTACACACGCAAATGAAGGAAAACATTTGAGAAAATACTATGAAAAATGGAACAGCCTAATATGACTACAATGAAAACATAATCACCCCTTTATATCCCAAAACGTTAAATAGGGGCGGAGATTATTGTTGATTCGCTGATGATATGACTAATTTCAATAATAGTGAGAATACTGATCTAATAACAATTTGAAATATCCTTTCCCCCCAGAGCGTTTTACTGATATTCGTGGCCAGGCCACAGACAAAATATACCAGGGCACGTGACACGCTTTAAAACATTAACCATTTTGCCAAGTGGCCAATTTATGAATTAATCCTTTTTCGACTTAGGTATTTCACAAATTAGTCCTGTTTCGAAAAAGGCATTTAGCGAATTGATCTTTTCCAGACTCAATAGCCATTTCGCGAATTAGGCATTTGTCGTATTGTGTGAAATTCTGATTGACAAACTTGTGACGAGAAAGGCGAGGGTGTTGTACTTGTACCTTATCTTATTCTTTCTGAGTCAAATGGGAAGACTATATTGCAGACTTTGGCTTATTATTGCTGCAGTTTGTAGCGAATTAGCGATACGTAAAGGCGAGAATGTTTTTTTATTTAATAATAGGCTTGCGTTTGACTGCTATCTCGACTTGACATCAGGCGAGATAGCAGTCAAACACTGCTATCTCGCCTGATGCCAAGCGATGATGCGGTCTACGATGGAGCACGCTTGCCTAGAAGAAACCAATTCACTCGCGACTTGTAGCTATCGGGGAACACCCATTCCGGCAGCGCATTCCACTGTTTGGCTGTTTTCACAATGAAAGTGGAATCAGTAAGCGCTTCGTTCGGGTTTTTGGTGTTGAATGATTGTGTTGAATGTATGGGACATTCAACGCTATCATTCAATAGGTATATCTTGGAGCTTATTATAACTAGGTATCTCTCACAGTAAGCTCATCATTACTATCTTCTAATATGTTTGTATTGAGTAAGGTTACTTACCGATCTGATACATCGGTGCCTGTGTCAGGTCGTGGCCTTTTTGCCTGTAACAATACAGAATTAAATGAGGATCCAGAACATTTTGGAGTACCCAGAGTTTTGGAGTAAGCAAAGGTATCATGCGAAGTGCAAGGGGTTATACTTAGGAAGATAGGAAGGTCTGTTAGTACGAGTAACTATGGAGAGATATGAGATATGTCTAAGTTTTCAACAAACTGCTATAAGTAGCGATTGTTCATGGTTTTTCTCGTATTTATGGGATTATTCAATGTACCCGAATAAAAAGTATTATATGTGTCAAACCAAGATAATAATATGTTTTATTCGTATGTCGAATTAGATCCATATTTGTTTAGCTGTTTATGCGTCTTTGATTAAAAAACTTTATAAATCCAAAGATCTTTATAAACTTTTACAATATTAAGGCGACTACAGGACCTAAACGCAAATTTTATAAGGCCTTAAAATATATGATCCACTGCAAAGAAAAATATCAGAAAGATATATGATTTTTTTCAGGATATATGCTAGTTAAATACTTTGCTGAAAACACGATTCCATTATTTTCGTTCGATAGAAAAAAATCACGAAGATACCTCTAAAAACTTCTTTTAACGCATAAAAACCATAATTATATACATGCAATAAATCTATTTTTTTTGTCAGATTATTCTACAAGCTACATACTAACGTAATACTGTGTTAGATTAGATTTCTCATAAAGTTAATATTTTCGCCGCAATTACAAAATTTCATCAATTTTGCCTACTTTTTGAACACGTTTTGACAGTTTTCCGTTCACTCTATTGTGACCTGTGCGTGTCAGCTTTTACGGGCGGGAATTGTATGAATCGATAAAATTGTGTCTGGTTTTATTTGTGTCCCTATTCCACTAATTACTTACGTAGGGGTTCATTTAAACTCTCGTCATATTATATTTTTCCTTACTTTGTGCAATAAGTTTGTTTCTTTCTAGTTACTTACACAACATTGATCTATGTTTTAAGGGCAATATTGTTTTTTCTTTTAAATGTTTCTAAATCGTCTCAGTTCCAAATTTCTAAAAACAATTATAATTAATTATATGGGCATACTTCAACTGAATTTCTAAAAAAAATATTTACATAATTAAACTACTTCGGTATGTTTGTTTAATTTTAGAAATATGTATCCGTTTATAATTTTCCATTAATATTTCCATGGTTAAATTTTTGATCTTTTTATCTTGAATCTGATCACAATTTTCGTATCATGATAAGCATCTATTATAATTAGATTTAGATATTATCATATCTTTTGATTGATTTTCACATTTTTGGCTTTAATTTACTACGATCCATTAATAGAATTTTAACTGTAGTGCAATTGTATTTAACGACATTTTTCAAAAACATCTCTCACCCTTCTTGGAACTACATTGTGTGTAAAGAAGAATGGCACTGTTGTTGAATGTGTGTCACGGGGATGTACTTATACGAATTTTAAAGACTTGTACTTAAACAATATTTAAGCATTAATATACTATTGATTTTTTGCAGTCAATCTATACTAACTCTAAATGATCAAAATATTATTGATCGCCTAGGGGTCGCCTAAGATTGCCTAAAATCTCCTAAGGTTGCTTTAATGGTTTTATGGTTTTAACACAGACAGAGACAGCTAATAAATAAATCTTGCGATTAAATAATATTTAAGCCATTGACTTTTAGACTTTAGAAATAATTGATTTGGATATCATTCTGACATTCTCTCAGCAATATTTTGATCGAGCAAAATTAAAAAAATATAATTATTTAATATTATTTTTATTCAAACACTGACGATTTTGAATGGAGTTTGAAACTTGAAAAGATTCAATATGACGAACCTGTATATTTTTTTCTGAATAGTGCATGTTACCAAAACAATGTTTACGATCTTGCTTAAATAGCAGAAGCTACTGTTTTTATTTATTATAATGAATAAGGAAGAACACCGATACTGGTATAAGATAAGATAAGGTATAAGATACGATCTAGTAATCAGATAGTCTTGTTATAATTAGTCAAGAACAACAAATTAGGCATACCGCATACCAAAAAGTATTTCGTGAATATTAATAATATAACCTAAGATTGCGTCATACTAGAAACTTGATTTATATAATGACTGCAAAGGCATTTATGGCCGATTCTTCTTGACCTACCAAGAGTCCTGCAGACTAATATTGCATAACATACTTGTAATGATAGACAGCTGTCATATTTTAGCTTGACGCTTGATCTGTAGAGCCAATCCCGTCGAGTCTCAACACATTGGCACTTGAATACCTATAATAGGTAAGTTGGGCTCATGGTAACTGTAGAGTCAGTCCCGTCGAGTTTCAACTCATTGGCACTTGAAAAAGCAAGTTGGGCTACTGGTAACGTGACAATCTGTTCAAACTCGCCCGAGCTAGCTCTACAGATCGGGCGTCAGCTAGCTATAATCTATAGGTATAACACGCTAATAATAATATTCGTTTTCTTGTGAAATAAAACCTGACCTACCGTACTTGGGAAATTTTATGCATTCTTGTTCGTTATCTTTTCAATCTTTGACTGTATAACATTGCCATTTGCACTGATAACATCTATTGATGCGTTTACTCACAATGACTATAAAAATACACAATAAAATCTTTATTGGTTCTCGAAGAGCAATCAAAACGTGCTTAAAATGTAAGTATTTACAGAATTTAAGGCTTGATCTGACCCCTGAACTAGGCGAAAGTAAGATTAATAAAACGGATTGGGAATTTATGGCAATTAGTAAGCAATCATTAACTTTATCGCCCGCAAGATTTAATGAGATTTCATTTGGAGCGTTTCTAAGCATCGAAATTACTAATTCATTATACATATTTAAAACTAAAGTAGGGGTTGTGGCTAAAAATTTGATGCGTCTATCAATCAACCTGCGAGGTCTAAATGGTGCGTAGTGCGTACGAACAACTCAACTTGACGCCCGATCTGTAGAGCTAATCCAGGCGAGTCTCGACAGATTGACACGTTACTATTAGCCCAACCTACCTATCCACGTGCCAATCTGTTGAGACTCGCCCTGATTGGCTCTACAGATTGAGCGTCAAGTTGGGTTATTTGTACGCACTATGAAACCTTAGAATACCGGTATAACCCAGTAATTGGGTTCTGAAAGTCAAATGGTAACCAAGCCGCGTCTAATTTTACTGGAAGTCGACCCCAACCTAGTTAGGAAAAGGCTAGCCGGATAAAGATTTATTACTATAACCTTGATCAATATGTTAAACAGTTCAAATAGGCCTCTAGATACAAATTAATATACACGTGTAAATATTTAACGAGTTATTTTTTAAATCGATTTTATAGATAGATGTTATCTTGATCTTTTAGTTTATTATCAAACTTTTTGATTTTTTACGACACAATTAATAGTTGCTGAGGCACTTGATGTTAATGAAAACGACCTTAGACGAGTATCGATCGATTAAAATAATTTGTAGTTGCCATTTGAAATTATTATTTTACCATTTCGAATGTTACCAGTATTTAGGCATCAATACGCTGTACCCCGATCATGAGTTTTTTTGACGTATAGTATCGTTAACGTAAGCATATTTTGAATTGAAAATATACGTTTGTTACACAATGTTTATATAAATTAAATACTGAATTAATTTCTCAGTATTTTTTAAAATGTGCAAATTGTATAAAATATTATCAAAATGTTCCAGGACTGCTGTATTTTAAATTCAAAATATGCTTACGTTAACGATACTATACGCCAAAAAAACTCATGATAGGGGTACTGAAGTACGGTTTATTAATGTTTCCTATTCCGAAAAAAAATAAGTAGATGCCAGTTTTGATAAAAAATTAAAAAGTTTTCAGTATCGATTTATTTTATGGTACAAGTACAAACAAATAGTTTTGTACTTAAGTACCTATATAATACATAATATGTATTTAGAGAAATGTTATGTTAGCGCTTAAAATATTATTCGCTTTCGTTTCTGTTTTTACTCGTCCCTTTATTGATTTTTCGTGAAGAAGACGTTTGTGACAATAAATTCAGAATTACAGATCCATTACACATTTTTTACCAATTACCTACTGATAGCAGTTACTCCAAATCTCGATAGCTTCTAACTGAATACCCGTATCCATAACTCATCGCTAACTACCAATCCAATAGTTAACCTAACGGTGAAGAAGTTTAACTAACCGAGATTCGAGATAAAGTTTAAGTTATAAATAATATAACTCTTAAATGTCACCCCGTTAGATCAAGATTAACTTAACAACATTAATAAAAACTGAACCGAATTTTGGGTGACGGCACCAATTATCGGCTAAGCTAAGAAACTTCTGTTTTTCGAAATACTTTCATATTTTGTACGATTTTTAATTTATGAACCAGCGCCCCTGCTTCGCAATCTATTGATGTGGCGACATGTCAAAACACAACGATTTATGTGCTGTATCTAAGATAATATTAATGTATAAATACGTATAAATCTTCCGGAATAAATTTTTAAAATTGTGGTGAAAACCACATTAATATCCATTGTGTAGTTTAGAAGAACTAAGCGGACAAACACAGACACGAATAGCGACTTTGTTTTATACTATTTACAGATATGCATGGTTTTATTAGACCACAGCGCAGGATTTAACGTAGATATTTTATGTTAAGAAATACTATAAGTAAAATACCTAGTTGTGTCGGTTTTGGTTAACATTTTACTGTGTTTTGTAGTTTAACATAGAATAAGCCAAAGTTGCAGATATCGTGCAAAATTAATTTATTATGAACAAAATCATATTTATTACCCAATTAAACCTACAGAGCTTGATTCATGTAATTTCTAATCTCATGAAATGTTGTATATTACCCAATTACGTACACCAATTAAAAGTTTATTTAAAATTAAAACCTGTTAAGAACATACCGACATACTTACATGAGTTTCAATAAATACGGCAGATAATCGGTATTGTCACCCTATCTCGGGCCTTGGGGCGCCATATTGTCTAAATGATATATGAATTTTTTGTCGTATCCTAATAGATGGTGACAATTGATGTGCTTCACGTTCCTCTTACAATTTTATGAGCGCCTGGTAGTTTTATTTAATATATTTTCACTTTTTAATTAGCGCCATTAACAAATGGAAATTCCTGTAATGTTAATTTTAACTTTTTACTTGGATGGAATAGAACTATTTTGAGGTATTTCTGGGCTGGCAATAAACTGCGGTTAGTAATAGCTAGAGGATTATCCGCACAAAGGCCTTATGAATTATAATGGAGGAGTTTACGATTCTACAATAGCGAGGACTAAGGAGGAGGATTTTCGAAAGTGCAGAATATTCAGAAAAGCGAATTTTCTCGTAAATTCCTGGACCATGAGTTTTTGCACAATGCAGAAATGGTTTTTTCATTTCTCATACTCGGAAAGTAGTGTTTGTTTGATCAGAGCACCGGGTCGAAAACGATGCTTCCCTCCCTTGGGCGGGAAAGACTCATAGTAATTGCTTCCCTCCCTAGGGCGGGAATGAATTTTTAAAATAGAACTAAAATTGGTTATTTAGTCGGCTATAATTTTTTTTACATAATTAGAAAAATATCGATTAAAAAAAAATGCTGCGGTCTTGTGAGTGTATACGGCCAATGTGAATTAAAAAAAATACCTATTAAAGTGGGATGGCCCGCGGCGGTGACGCGGGCGGTGTGTTCCATATTTGAAATTTAAATTAAAAAAGACTATTTATGTATAATTTGGCGGGATACTAACTCTGTACCGAAATTATTTGATTAAAATGAGTTCAAGCGATTCTGAAATGTCGACCCCCAATTCCGTTAAAGAAAACTACTATTTTTTACTTTCCTTATATTTGAAATGAAAAGTAGAGTGTTTAACACGGGTGAAAGTCATCAATTCCCACTCGGACTATAGCCGCCCTCGCTTCGCTCGTGCGTCTAAATACCTCGTATGGGAATTGATTTCTTTCCACCCTTGTATAACAATCTACTATTCCTCTTTTTTCATAACGCGTGTGGTAAGTCAATTCGCACCTGGCTTCAGGCCCGTCTTTCAGAACGATGCTCAATTACGCAAGAATCTAGATTTAAAACTTGTTTTAGTTGTGAATTAGTATGAAATTGATTAGGTTTTAATGTCTGCTTCTTTTTTCCAAGTCTTCTTCTACTCCAAATAATTATCTCCCAACATTTCCTAATGACTGCCCGATCCCTCAAGCTCGCTACCAGGACCACAGCGATCCGAAGGAGGTATCGTGTGAGAAAGGGCGTAAATCAGCGGGCGCATTCCTCTCGAGGTGTGAGGCCGCCCGATCTTCCGATAACTCGGGCTAATTTATACGTTTTACGCGGCGACAACGCGCCTGAACCGACGGCTGAATACAGGCTGTGTCATTTTGAATTATAATATTTTAAATGTTCGTTTGATTTAAGGATTTAGTTTATTGCAAAATGTATTCAATATTTTTATTTTCTGAATTTTCAGGAGAGTTGTGATTTGGAATTTTATAAGATTTTCTATGGCTGTACTTACTTAGATACTTACTTAGATATAGTATGTACTTACTTAGATGATAGTTTAAAGGTTTTTTTTTCAAAATGTATGTTAAAAAGTTAGTTTTTCGTTTAACTTAATTTGGATAAACTATAACGAAATATAGTTGAAATCGTCGTACAACGCGTTTAAAAAAGGACTTAAAAAAGGAGGAGATTTTCAATTCATTTGTATATTTTTAAAGTTATGTATGTATAAATTAAAAATTAAAATTCTATTAGTAGAATAATTAAAATATTCTATTAAAGGCAGTAGGGGTGCAGCCAATAATATTTATTGTCATCAATCACATCAGTAAGTGCGATAAGATCGTGTTTGAGATAGTGAGTAACATTAACGTTATTTATGTTAATTCTTATTTATGCGTTAAACTTATGTAGATACTCTATAAAATACCTTGGAAGTTAACAATACATAATAATAACCATCTGTATCTAGATTAAAATTATTGAAACAGACAATTGCAAATACCATAAATTATACAATGCTAAACCAATGTTGCTATTTCTTTTTAATTTAGAATTCATAAAGAATTAAGCGTTTAAAAAGAGTTAAAAAACACGTCCAACATTACATGCCATGGCACGATAAAAAAAAAAATACACATTTAAAACAAGAACACGCTTTATTCTAAACACGCATCAGGACAAAACGCTTCTTTATTTAAACGTAATTCGTTTATTGTTTTATCTCACTGCATATTTACGATCGGGGACGTATCGTCTCGCTCCCGCATCGCAACGTATAAATTATTTAATTTATCGACCGACCAATTTTATGTTTTATCTTTGATAATAACATGTGATATTGGCGATTATTAATAAGATGAAAAAGATTTTTCGATTTGTCGCGTAAACTGTCGATTTTAATAGTGATTTATTTATTTGGTCCCATGGTTTATTGTTTGGGGTTATCATTTGTTTAAGAATCAAATGAGAATATATGCAATGTTTTGAAATGTCATTATTTGAAAGGAAAAATGATTATTTTGATTGATGCTATGATTCACATTTAGTTGGAACAGCTTTTTTTTATTTTTGCTTAACAATTTACTACCTTTCAACAATTTTGAAATTATGTATTGGAATATAAATAGACTAGGTAAGTACTTAGGATTATGGTTATGTATGTCGACGCTGAAGTAAACGTATTCTATAATTTAGCTTTCACATAATTTCTTGTCAGGACTGGTACGATACGGGCTTAGTTAAAACCGAAAAAACTTATACTTAGATTCTAAAACATAAATGCTAATTAATTTAATGAACATTAAGATGTTTAGTACTTATATTAATTTAAAGCTCAGTTAACTTCAAGTAACTCTTTATATGCAATCAAAGTAGGCTAGGGCAGCTAAATTTCCCTTAATTTTTAACGAAACGTTTACCTAGTTAAACATTAAAAATAACCTAATACAATCCGCCATCTTAGGTACTCTTTTCCGCCAAAAAATCCACGAATATCTTGCAGTTCACAATGTAAGTCTGTTTTCGATTACATAAACAAAATGGAGTTAAGCCCAATCGATATAAAGCGCGGGAACTTACAAGTTGTATCGAGAAAGACATCTCGGTCGATAAATCGCGCCGTGTTCGGCTATCAAGTTGGACAAATTTGTTTTTATTGGTGTTATCTCTGGGTGGCTTTAGTTTTCGTTGCCTTTGCCTTCTATTTGTTTCTTTGTTATAGTATTTTATGTGCGGTGCGTGCGATAGGTTAAAAAAATTGACCAATGAATTAAATTAATATCTCTATTATTTTTCGTTTGATTCTTTTGTATTTTGTAAGGAGGTTCAACGAACGTAAGTTTGTTTTGTGATAAGTTATTGCTGTCTTTAAATATTTTTTACAAATTGGTGTTCAAATGCTAGCGGCCCGATTGCTTCGTTAAAAAATATTTCCCACCTTAATACAATTTTCCACCCTTGCGTAGCACTAGTGGTTACGTAACTAAGTAAGTTGTACCTAAATATGAAACCTCCACAGAGATCATATTTTACCGCGAAACCGTTACGCTCAACCGTAGCCTATCATCTGCGCAATACGGCATTGTTACGCGCTAATCTTCGTCGCATACCAAAATTAAACGATCAACCGTCATGTAAGCTAATACCGCCTCCAAGTTATGAGAGCCTGGTATCAGGTGGCTAACGATCCTCTGTCCCGTAGGTACGTTACGACTTTTTAATGGTCACCATGAATGGGTAACATGAGATCTGACGCCTCACCATGCTATACCACTTGGAAAACATAAACAGTTTTGTACAATGAGGACAATAAAATTTGGTTTTAGTTACGCTGAACAGATAACGCTTCGAGTGTATTAATCATGGCGGCTTGTGCCATAAAGTTCGTCTTGTCACTTGGATTGTTTTAAGTTCATGTTGTGACATAGATTTTGGTAAAGATAAATCTTTGCTCGACAAAATCTTTTGAGATTAATCTTCGAATTCTTCAAAATTGTTGTTGACCAAATCGATTTTTTTCTAAATCAATAAATAGGACGACATTAATAAAATTGGCAGGTTATTTTGTACTGCTATTTAGGTAAGTAGTATGTATTTATAGGGAAATACGCTTATCATTAGGACTAAAATATTCAGCATAGCATACAGTTCTAGAGGATCATGCAAGCATCGTATTAGGTCATACCGTGCAAATAAAGTTAGAAGCTAGAACTAAGGAATAATAACTGTGAACTAAAGAATATTGTGTGCAGTGCATTGTTGTGCGAATGTATACAAAGTGCATTTTGTGACATAGGTAATATTTAGGTTTTTTTTTTCAAATCGTACGAACTATAAAATTGAGTTTAGAAATATATCTAATATTATACATTTAAAGCACTCAATTTTCTACTAAACATTTATCTACAGTGAGGATTTCCAAATGATGTGTATTTTTTTTCTATTCGAAAGTTTGTAACCAAACTCTTAGGCGATTATTAAGACCTTAGGTCAAAGTAGCGCCATCTGTTACGCGAAAATGGAAATCCTCACAGCTCGTACGTTTGCTTATCAGAATGCATCTGACCTTTGGCTCGGCGTGGTCCAAGCTGCAGCGTGGGGAGGCACCCCCTCCGAGGTAGCTACACGGCATCAGGGTCACCATTATTTACCCTCGCGGTAATGTCACACACAGTGTCACTTTGACAGTTCTTTTGGCGGGAAATAGTTTTTGTGCTGTCATTTTGCGCTTATCGTTTCGTTTTTGAACGGTACACTTTGTCTTTGGTTGGTTGTGTGATTTTGGTTAGTTTTTCACAATCCATAGCTTGGATAACCTAGGGAGGAAAATGATTTTAGATGCCTAAAGGTTTTATTTCTTAAGTAGATAGGTAGGTACATGAACTTCACAATAAAAAATGTATACCTACCTAAATCATATTTTGTGCACTACGTTCAAATAAATTAGTAAGTACCTATAATATTAAATTTACTGTCTCCTAAGTTGTGTGTGATACCTACATAATAATGACGGAATATAAAAACGTGAGGTAGTTCTCATCATTATTTCTCAAGGCCACACGCCAAAAAAGTCATAACCAATTATAACGCTTCGCCGGTGGCTAGTTATCGAAAGCCACTTAGTCATCACCCTACGGTGGTCGAAATAAAAATATATTTAAAACAAAAACAAAAAAAAATTACACGCATGCCGGACGGACCACCCACGGAGTTATGTCAAACGCTGAACGGCCATGTTCATCAAGTTGTCAAATTGAGTTTGACATAATTGTGAACGAGCCTTTTTTGTAGAACCTCATCTCTATTCGTCGATAATCTGTGGCTTCTGTTCAAGTGAATAGATACTTTAGGGTACCTACTTTTATTAGTTTTTGTTTGTTTTAAGCGTAGGTAGCATGTATCCTATAGTACAGGGTGTCCATGGAAGTAAGGATCAAATCGAACAAGGGCGTGGGCAAGGTAATTTACAAACTTTCAAAAGTTTTTCTTTCCTTTTTTTTTCTTGGGCAATTTTTTCTAAAACGTGGTTAACTTTCGCTAGTGTGTCTCCTATGAAAATTGCTAGAAAATTTAGTAAATTTTTTGCCACACCGAAGCCTTTGCAGTAAATAGTTGATCTTATTGAACACCATGTTTTCTAGCTGCGTAAAAGTATTACCACAAGAAAGGCCTACTTTTCTACAACGTGACATAAAAACTTGGTACCCACCTTTATCTGTTAGAGGCGATGAAGAATCTTTACTAGCTTAATAATATCTTAGGTTTTTGCGATTATTACACATTATAATAAAACAAGTTTAAACGGATTAAATCGCGTATATTACAGATTTTTCCTGACGTTTCGAACACTTTGCAGCGTTCGTGGTCGTCCCAGTCGTCCTGCGACCACGAACGCTGCAAAGTGTTCGAAACGTCAGGAAAAATCTGTAAAATACACGATTTAATCCGTTTAAACTTGCTTTACTAGCTTGTAAGGGCTCTCATAGAGATACTTACATGACCTAATAAAATAAGTTTCAACTCGACTTCGTATAATAACAGACAACAATAACAAGGCTGTGTTGGTGAATATAATTATGTATCGTACCTATAATTTATTTAAGTGTAGCTACAAAAGTCAGTCATTAACATTACATTAATTGTGTACTTGATCATTAAAATAATACAATTTTATCGCATAGTAAAGAATGTTTCTTTTGTAACATAATAGATCAGTTAATACTAATCTAGAAACAGCCTAATATTTTTTTTCCATCAATAGAAAGAATATCGTAAGTCTTCCTCGTAATAATAATAGAGTAGGTAACTCTATTATTTTTGTTAAATTATATTCATGAATTTATGTAAATCAACCAAAAAATATTTTTAAACCTACGGGCATAATCTAATCATAAACAAGTCTTTATAAAGAGAAGAAATAATAGAGAACCTTTTTTGGAATTTACGTTCTATTCCACGCTACTAGATTTGGAATGTAACTTTTTGTGTAATATTATTAAAATACGATGTCTGTCCGTCCCTTTGCAGTCAAGTAGAAAATAAGTGGTTTGACTTTCAAGTGGATGTTACACCCGGTTGAGTTGTTGAGGGACCAAGTAAAGTTATAACAATCATCAACTTAAAAAAAAAAATAAAAAAATGCTTTTGGAATATTAAAAGAAAGATAGCAAAAATGCACTTTGCACTTTTTGATGCTAAGCAGTGTAAAAATAAAAATTACCAGGTTAAATGTAAAAATTCCATTTCTCTAATTATTCCAACAACGAAATACCTCGTTTTAACATAATTACCACTACCAATTTGTGAGTAAAGCTCTCATTTTCATCAAAAGCACATAAATACATTAAATTAAGCGCAGGCGGAGTCGCGGGCGGTCATTAGCGTAAAAATAAAATCTTATGAGCCAAGTGTGTTCCTATCAACAGGGGGTTGAACAGTAGCGTAACCTCACTGCGTGAAACGAAACGCCAGGGTGGCCAACGTCATCATAAAATATAAAATAAATATTGGGACTTTGAGCATTCGAAATTCAAATTCAAATTGCTTCTGTTTTTCTTTCGGTAGTACATCCACATTTCGACATTTATGTATAAATCCCATGTAATATATTATATATCTATTGCCATTAACCGAGCAAATTCAGGCTCCGGGCTGCTACTGAAAATGTTATAATAGAACATCCAATAATACTCCCTGACCAGCTATCGAACAGGAGCAACTATCGAAGGCCTAATTGAATTACTGATAGACTTAATCACTCTTTAAATTCAAGCTAAGTTACAACACCTTTCTTATTATGTGCGTTTAATTCAAGACAGAAAGATCATTGACAGCCGATGTCAGCATAAATTTAATTTATTAAATCAATAATGTTAATGTTATTGATTTAATTGACTATTAAATACGTTCTACCAGTTCAAATAAAACGTAATGTCCTAAATTTAATGGACACCATGGCCAGCCCACTCTAGTGGCCTTTGCCTCCTCACAACAGGGGGTAAACGCTTCTACGGAAACGTCAAACTGCTTTTCCATCACCTACCATCTTATAATCTGCATTCTATTTTATCTTATATCAAGACAATAGAGTTGAAATTCCACTAAACATTCTGCTTTTCTAACTTTGTTAAAATCTTAGAATTCGGTACATGAAATAAATTTAAAGTTCCTTATTCAAATGTATTAAAGTCGACATTACAATGAGTATCGTTTTCACAAAAGCAAAATAGAGTTGTACTTAGCAATTAGGTACATTTAAAGATTTAAATATGGAAGAGAATATTTTTATTGGCGATTAAAATAGTTTTATTGTTGACATTATAACCCAAGAAGAGGTTAATTGGAAGTATAGACAATTCCTTCGCGCTATAATCTGTATGGGGTTTGGGACCGGTAGCTAAAACCATAAATTATATATGGTAGACAAATATTGAATAATGAAATAATATATCGGCTTGTAACTAACCCACAGCAGGGGTTAGTTACAGCAGCCTTTCACGTGAGAATTCCTTTCGACGCTATGTTGGCTGCCCTGTCTCTCACTCTTGTTTAGGTCATAACGTTGTATGTTTTTGTAGATTTATGTGTTAAAGTAATGCCTAGGACACTAAAAACTGTTGAACGATATTTGGTACCGAAAAAAAACTTCCAACACCGTTAAAAACGTTGTAAAATATTGACATTCAGGGCAGCCAACATAGCGTCGAAAGGAATTCTTATGTGAAACGCTTTATAAAGGCTTTTTGTCACAATGAGAAGAAACGAGAACCGCTACTTCAAATAAAAGTTAACCTTCAATGAGCGTTAAAGAAGAAGATACTTTGTGCAAAGATTGACATTAGGATATACCTTCATCTTCATCGAAAAGGAGAATATTTGAATCAGGATTTTTATCTTCAATACAGAATGCAGTTCAAAGTTCAAATTAAGAACACGTAATTCGGCAGACATCGCAGTCACTGTTCAACAAAACATTGTCTATTCGAATATTTAAATCGATACAACTATAAAAAAAACTTTATGAATATTCATTTATCGAATAAAACTGGCAAGAACACACTGACGGTCGTGCTCTGTCAGACGAAGCACTCGAATCGATTATGTGATGGTGTTTACGATCGAATTAAAATCAATTGCTTGTATCGCAACCACGGAATGAAGTCCCGTTTAGGCAGATTTAGTGAGATTAGAATCGATTTGCTCTAATCGAGAATCGGTTGATTAAATATTTTATTAAACAACTAGCTTTTGCCCGCGACTTCGTCCGCGTTTCCGTCGTTTCGTAAAAAAAGTAGCGTATGTCCTTCCTCACGGTTCAATGGTTTTGATGTAACAGACAGATTAACTTTAGTATTTTAGTAGGGAAATATAATATGTCAATCCACAATACTGTTGAAAAATATCACAATAAGGAACCGCAGAATATTATTATTAATAGCTGTGCCCGCGACTCCATCAGCGTGTAACTCCTTGTGTGTAATACAATCAGAAAGCTCCGAACTGCTAAGCTATCAGGAGTTACACGTGTTATTGTGAGTCAACCATAAAAGATAGACATATGCTATTGTGGAATATTTTTTTGATAATTTTATGTAGAACATTTTCGTCATACATGATTTCTATGTAGCTTTAACCATTAAGGCTGCACACGCGACGGAAGCTTAAAAAATGGAGTAACTTCTCCCGTTTTCCCAACATTTCCCTTCACTGCTCTGCTCCTATTAATTGTAGCGTGATGAAAAGTATACTATAACCTGCCCAAAAGTATGAAAAATAATTGTACCAAGTTTCGTTAAAATCCGTCGAGCAGTTTTTGTTTCTATAAGGAACATACAGACAGACAGACAGACAGACAAAAATTTTACTGATTGTATTTTTGGCATCAGTATCGATCACTATTTCATTAATCACCCCCTGATAGTTATTTTGAAAATATATTTCAGGTACAGAATTGACCTCTCTACAGATTTATTATAAGTAGGTATGGATGGAACTTTAAGATTTTGTTTGTTAAGCTTAGCTGGAGTATTTTGTTAGAAGAAAATCATTCTGTTCGTACTTTATGCCCTTATGAAATTATTTGGGTGTTAGTCATGGATATTGGTAAAATATGTCCATGGTTTACAACTACATGAATAGTTTCTTGTATGGTGGAAGACATAGATATGTGGAAGACGTGACAACATTTAAAAGCTTTTGTTCTGCTATGAATCGAAATTATTTTAGTCCTCAATTTTTTATTACCAATAAAAAATTGAGGACTAAAATAATTTCTAAATTCATTAAAAATCATTTCTAAATTCACTTATATCTTTAAAATAAAATCACGGTAAACACAGGACTTAAGACAAGAAAACATTAAAAACTACACACAACTATTAAATATTTTATTATCAATACCACAAACCACGGTTTGCTATGTTTTTTAACGACATTTTTATTCCAAAACAGTCGTTATTGTTGTTCATAGCATGTAAACATAAATATAACAAACATACTATATGACATGTACCCGAGGTCTAAAGATCGGGTCGCCAACCGGTCTCACTCGATAACATCGACAACTCGAATATTAGGCATAAATTAATCGATAATAATCGGCTGCATCGGGAAAAGGGATTTTTAGTTATTTGGAATAACGATTGTGCGTTCGAATAACGCGAATTCCCAGAAATGGTAAAACTAATATGAGTAGACATGCGAAATTGTGTATTTTGATGCTTTCTATAGCAATAGAAATAGTTAAAATTAATTGATTGGTAAATCTGATCTTCTTTATTAAATTCTCGAAAGGACTTTGTTATTTGAGAAGTAATGTCAAGATATCGGGAGATATTAGACGAACAAAATTATAAACATTTTATTTTATTTCGTTCGAGACCTTCAAGGCTTGCTTTATAGTGTCCAGATAGGCGCTATAATAATAATAATAAATTCATTTATTCAGGTAATTTACACCCATTATTCACACATCGAATTAATAAAATAACAATATATAAAATTATGAAATTATTAAAATGTAAATAAATAAAACATAAATCAACCAAATAATTCAAATAATAATACATAAAATTTAGTCAAATAAATCTAGCTATCCATCAGATACATTCAAAATTAGAAACGGAATTCGTAAAAAATGATCTGCCTGAAGTTAGCAGACCTTATCCAGAGATTGTGAAATAATCCATTTACTAGCGGACCGAAGTCTGTCAATTACATTATTTTGTTTACATGACATTTACATTTTAGTTAAAAGTAACCTCGAAATTAAGAACAGTTCTGAATAAATTATTGAATTTAATAATTAAATCATGTATTTTGGCAAATTACATAGGTACCTATGAATTCGAGATTTTATTATGCCTTAATATATTTTAACAGTCTCTACATTTCGTAATCTAAACATGCAAATACTTATCTAGTTTTAGATTCTTATCAAGAAGAATATTTTTGTTGAAATCATTGACTTGAATAAAAATATTAAGATGAATTCGAGATTTTATTATGCCTTACTATATTTTAACAGTCCCTGTATTTCGTAATCTAAACTTGCAAATACTTATCTAGTTTTAGATTCTTATCAAGAAGAATATTTTCGTTATAAAAAAAAAATTAAAGAATATTTTATAAATATTTATTAATTTTACAGATAATTCAAGGTAATATTCCAACGGATTCTTTTTTATTTTTTTTAAAAAAACGTTGCCCCACACTAGGATTTCTCCTGTGTCGTGGGTGCGCTTACAAATAAAGGACACTAGCAGTCGCCCATAGAACTCTGGGCTTCAGATTGTGTAAGTCGGTACAGATATGAAATTAGTTTGGTGTGATCGAGTATTTCAAGACTATTTAAATTATTTTTTTATTTTTTTTGTACGTAATTGGGTTAAAGAGAAATCTTCGTATTTGTGACAGTGAGGTTAAGTATGGTGTGAATGATCCAATGAAGTACAGCCCGACTAATGAGTTCTCAATTCAAAGGTTTTAGTTGCTGTCGCCATGATATTCTGTGGAGGTCTAATGAAGTACAGCCCGACTAATGAGTTCTCAATTCAAAGGTTTTAGTTGCTATCGACATGATATATTCTGTGGAGGCACGCGCCAGCCAGCATGCACCCGTTTTTGTTTTATTGGTTTTTTCAAAATGTCAACGGCATAATCATTTCATTTCTTATTTATTTCGATTTTTGATTCCAATTCTTAATCTCTAAGATATACTAGGCAAAGAACAATTAAAATATATTTTTATTTTTGGTTAAGCTGTTATTACTGTACCATATCAAGCCCAAAACTGCCGACGTCCTTTCACATACACAAACAGCCAGACCAGTGTGCAATGCGGGAATCGAACCCGCGACACGTCGCGCAGCAGCCAATCTCTCAGCCACTGCGACAACTGCGGTCGACTCTACAGAAGTTACTCGTACAAATAAAATAAAATAAAATATTATTCGATTCCTATCATTTTTTGCACCCGCTCCACACTAAAGACCTGACCTATTCTAGAACAGAGCTGTTCAAAGCACGGCCCGCGGGGCTTATATTAGTGCGGCCCGCGACGTGTTAATGTTGATATTTATAGAATTGTAAAAGATATAATAATGAAGAAGTAATATAACAATGACATCCTTGTATTATTGGTACCTATTCTTCAAAAAAATAAAGCTGTTGTTTCTGCGGCCCCCCAATCTATTTAGTGATTCATAGTGGCCCCAGATAGTATTTGATTTGGACAGCCCTATTCTAGAACAATTAAACAAGAAGAGAGTCTCGATTTAAAACTAGATCGAAGTCCGCCATCATTAATGAAGTGTAGTGCACGCATTTCACCAGCTATGATAGGAGTTAAATGTGGGGGGGTGAGTTTCTTGCTAATATCCAGTCACAAATCTACTTAGACTCCGGGTGGCTATCAGGTTATTGAGACATAGGTAATGGGGTCTAAGTCTATATAAATAGATTAATTGAACCGTGTTGTGCAAAAATGATACAACCCACAAAATCGGCAAAATTATGGTACCTACTTACCTATCTATTGATGCCAAACTATCGATTTCCGAGGAAATCTCAAAATCTATATTCAATTTATTATCGTGTCGTGTATACTCGACATCAGAGGCATCAATCGGTCGGAATCCGCCCAAAAATCACTTTTTGGCGCAGAGGTTATAAGGTTCCGTTTCTCTTTCGAACCCACTGAATCTGGTTTTCCTATCTCTATCCACTAAGGAAATACATTTAATATGTTATAAAGTCGGATCTGAAGGCTTTCCCATACAAAAGTGAATTTTATTTTTGCTCTCCTGAAAAACTTAAGTTTCATAGATAAGACCTAATAATAATACATCTAATGTCGAGTATGGGTGATCTATCTTTAACTTTATTAGGTAGGTAATGTTTTTATAAGCTGAAACATTTCTGCACATAATCGGCCTATAATGTTCCCACTGCTGGAACACAGGCCTCCTCTGTGAGAGGGAGTGGGCTGTTAGTCCACCACGCGGGTCCAGTGCGGGTTGGTGGACGTCACATGTCTTCGAATTTTTGGTTTTACGACATGCCGGTTTCCTCACGATGTTTTCCTTCACCGTTAAAGCAAGTGATAATTAATTTCTAATACGCACATGACTTCGAAAAGTCAGCGGTGCGTGCCTCGGGATCGAACTCGAACCATTCGCCGTGGGAGGCACATGGTTAATCCACTAGGCTATTTCTGCACAATACAGTCCGATTACGAAGATAGACCTCTTCAGTATGATTGTTAATAAGCCAATAATTATGGAGAAAGAGGAATCATTGCTAAAATATTTTTTTACATTAACAATCTCCACCAATTTGGTACGCGAAGCTTCCATAATTAAAAACAATCACATGACCGTTATTCAAATTAATAAGCGTAAAAAATTAAATTATCCACTGGATTCTACTCTTGTTTAATCAGTGTTGCCAATAATCATTATTTATCAAACAATATGATTATTGGCAACATTGCTTTCGGGAAAAATGGAGTTGACAAAGTTAATTTACATAATGTAATTTTGGAAGTGAAATTGGCAATTGAACCGTGTAATGATACACCTTGTTATTTTTTATTTCAATAATGTCAAGTTTTTGCTACTGCCTACCATTCGTTGTTGGTATTATGTGTTACGTTAAGTAAAGGGACGTTGCTTTAATGAAAGCGGGTCAACCCGAGATCATATTTTATTGGAAATGGTAACAAATTATATGAAAAGTTCAGAATTTAATACAACGTAATATCATGTATAATTATAATTCTACCATTCTGAAACTACTCCAATGAAGTATAAATGAGAAAGAAAGAGCATTAATTTATCATGGTTGGTGGCGATTTTGTCCAGATTTTGTCTTATATTTTTCATGAATTTTACTTAATTGTTTTGTAAATGTTTAAACTACATATATATTATTTTCAATCGTTATTAAATACTGGCTGTTCCCCGTGGTTTGACTCCCATTGTTCGGCTCCTACGGGTCGTAGCGTGATGTTAATCAGCCTTTAGTATAGGCTATTTGACATCACGATCATATCAAAAATTTGAAAAACTAAGAAAGAAAAGAAAAGAAAGAAAGAAAAATATTTATTTGGACACAGCACATAAAAGACACAAACATTATGATAAGGTACCTACAGCACAACAGAACACAAAACAATAAAAATAAATACAAAAACGTTAGGTACACTAATTTGCGTTCCCGCAAAGGTTTAATTGTGTCTCACGGCTGGCCCAAACAGGTTCCAGATCAGCTTAATGCCATGTCACAAGTAGGTACTTGGCGCACACTTCACAACTACTTTTGTATATGATAGCCAGATTCATGAGAAATAGTATAGGGTCTGTCTGTTGTCAATCTGTTGAAATTCTCCCGGATTGGCTCTACAGATCGTGCGTCAAATTAGATCGTTTGTAGGGCCGGCCGGCATAATACAAAGTACAAACGAAATATCTTAGTATTCACCCCTGAGTAAGCACGTCTTAGCGCCATGCCACTAAGAGTAGCTACCTACCCTAGCGTCAGCAGTAAGGTACGATAGGCATTCCTCGTTAGACGCTGAATTAGCACTGTTTTGTGATTGCAGACTTCAGCGGAAGCCTGATAAGAAAACACAGGTCTGACGACTCAGCAGTGCTACTGTACAGCTAGCTATACAGGGTGGCAGGTTAAACAGTGGAAATATTTTAAGGGGTCATTGTACCCATCATTATGAACAACTTTTACTGTGGGACCAACCCTGAAATCGCGAAAAAAAAATCAGCTGTTCCATACATTTTATTGAGTTTTGTGAACATAAATGTATGGAACAGCTGATTTTTTTTTCGCGGTTGCAGGGTTGGTCCCATAGTAAAAGTTGTTCATAATGATGGGTACAATGACCCCTTAAAATATTTCCACTGTCTAACCTGCCACCCTGTATAATAATACTGGCTGTGTCCCGCGGTTTCATCCCCGTCGCTCGGCTCCTAAGGGTCGTAGCGTGATGTCAAATAGCCTTTACTATTCTACAGGAATCTAGCTATCATATACTTCAAAGTTTTTTTAAATCCAACTGGTAGTTCCAGAGATTAGCGCGTTCAACAAACTCTTCAGCTTTATAATATTAGTGTGATATTAGTAGATATGCGAGATGTTTTGGCGACCAACAAGCTCTGGCAGTGGCGTGCCTACAGGGCAAGCCCGAGGGTATATCTCTAAATTTTTTATGAATGTAAGTGAGTAGTAGCGTAGGTACAATAAAAATTACGACGACGAAATGAATACATGAAAAATTACGCGAAATACCCTCGGGCTTGCCCTGTAGGCACGCCACTGGCTCTGGGCCCGCTTAGTGGCTGGTTATGGCATACTTCCTTACACATATAGGAAGGTAAGGAAGGAATAGGTAAGTGGTAGAATCAGTGAACTTCTTTTTGGCTTCAAATAATTTTAGATTTATCTTAATAATAGATAAGTTTGTTATAATGTGAGGAAAGACATTTTGATTTCATATGAGAAAAAAGTTCGAAGTTCAAATGAACGAATGAAACCATTATTTCCCTGAACCTAGGGTGTACAGGAAAATAATGGTCATTGTCAGTTCTTTAAATTAATATTATGTAAAAAAAATGTTTATTACTCCTAGTTAGGTAGGTACGTTTAACTGACAGGTACATAAGTAGGTAGGTACCTACTGCAGTTTTTGTATTGCCTTCATCACATCATAATGTAGTAATATGATTATATTTGAATATGTTTTAAAATAATTGCTATAGGTAGGTACTTTTATGGATAAACTTATTAAAGTTTTTAATGAATTGTCTTACTAATGATTACATTATGACAATGATCTTTCTTTCCATGTGCCCTTCAAACGTGAATCACTCAGCACTGACCATTCTCACGGTATTTTACCCTATGACATTAAATTAGCAAGTCATAAGTCTATTTCCTACGAGGTCATTCTCAATCTCACGGATATTTTTTAAACCAGATTTTTAAATTATAAATTAATCAAATCACACTTTGTGATTATCGTAATCAGCGTGCGAACCATCTAGCTTTTTTATCAAAGATGGCTGACATCGATACTTCGTGTGAATCAATGTTCAAAATATTCAAATTGCGGTCACATTTTGGTCAAAATAAACACGCATGGGAAGATAGATATGGTCAATTGTGGTCGATTTTCCAATCAAATTGACCAGTGATCGGCTACTGATATGTGAATGTCAAAGTCAAATACCAAGGTCGCATGACAGCAAAGAGGTTTTTATTCGCTTCGTCAGCGTCACTATTTGAAAACGTTTGATTTATTGAATGAATTGTAGTGACGTACTTTTTAAAGTAGGTAAGTACCTAGTACCTACGTAGAGTTTATATTATTGTTGAAAAATCTATACAAAGTTGTAGTAGGTATTATTTACGTATAAAAAAGAAAGGAAGAAAAAAAATGCAAGAAGTACAGTAGGTACAATACGCACAACCTAACTTTCCTGGCCTGAACTTCGCGCATTTACCTACAGTCGCTTAAAATATAACATTCAAAATATACAGAAACAGATACTACGACGCTATTCGCTCGAACTTCAGGCTATTTAAATTGATTAAGCGACTTTGAATCTCGCCATCTTTGTTTTATCCAATGCGGCTCCGGGCCACTTCAAAGCTACGACTAAAATAGGTGCTAGAAGCAATAACAAACTTAGAAAATAGGTAATACCTATACTTACCTATTTAAGTTGTACACAAGCACTATTAAATTGCTATATAAAAATGTTATTATTTTTTACACTCTTTAAAAATATTTTTATTTGTCATCGTTGACATAATTTACATTTTTTATATCTAAACTTCCATAAACAGATAGTTTAAATAATTACATCTAATTACGCAATAGCCAAGTAATAAAAGTAAAAATAAAATTAATATTTTATTGCTTTTTTATAGTTCCGCGTCGACTCTCATATCATGCAAGAATAGAACATAGCTTAGTAACCACTTTTTTATAGAAGTCCGGGTAAGACTTGGAATATTAAATTCTGTGTGTTCCCATTATGTGACATTCCTCAAAGTGAGCCATTATACATCGCACATCGGCAAGAAGGGTGTCACAACACATAATAATACGAAATTGAGTTATGTATGCCATCTGAAAGGCAATTACAAACTTGATCTGCTAAAAAAAATTCATAATTATAGTGCGATTCCTCGCTGAGAGAGGGCATTTAATTTTTTTAATGGAATTCTATGATCTAAAAAAAGAAAATCGTGGTTTCCCAAAAACTACATTTATTGTGTTGTGACACTCTTCTTGCCGATGTCCGACATATCATGAGCAACTTTTAGTATGGGATCATAGCCTGAAATCGTAAAAAAGCTGTTGTTCCATACATTTTTGTCGATTTATGTGAAAACGATTTATGTGAATACCGGTTGGTCCCATAGTAAAAGTTGCGTGCCATAGGTCCACGCGTCAGAAAACACTGGTACCTACAGCAACAAAAAAAAGTCACATTAAGATTATCCCTATCTTTAAAAAAAAAAATAGATAGCAGTGCATTTATCATTATCGATTTGTGTTGCATAACACTGTTTTTAAATATGGATTTATTTGTGAGTAATTTTGTTTTTATTTTCCTTACTTTTGTAATAATTATAGCATGGCACGCAGTTGTAAAAAGGTTCGCAATCCCTGACCTACTGCCTCCGTGAACCTCCAATTCCACACAACACATACTAATTTGGTTTGCCCCGAATCTATTGGCATTATCTCTTAGTAATGCTACACCTCTCTACGACAAAGTGCTACGTGCTACGTGCTACTTGCTACGTGCAACGTGCTACGTGCTACGATTCCTAACTACGGTGAAATTGATTCTTCTTTGTCATTTCTATACTTTCATTGTTGCGTTGCGTGAGAACCTGGAAGCTAGATTTGGGCTGCATGAGCGCCGCATTCTATATCTGAATAATATCGATTTAGAAAATTATCGGGTAGGCTCTATTTAGGTACCTACCTACTTTTGCCTAATTATTGAAAGAACGGGCGCTGTCAGTTGGTGCTGGTCATCTCTTGACTGCCTAAACAATGTTTTTTCACTTGTCTAGTTGATATTATTATTATTTTGTACCTTACTAAACATAGTTCTCACATCACTGTAATCAAAGAAATTGTAACAGAATTTATTGAAAAAGAGTAACCATGGAGTTTCTTGTCCGTTCTTCTCCATAGGAATCTACGTTTTGGAACGGACAACTAGCTTCAACTAACGGACAAACCGACTGACAACTATTGTAATATTGTTTGACATTTCAAAAGTGCCTGTAAATGGTCTAATTGAAATAAATGTTTTTGACTTTGACTTTGAAAACGGTCAAGCCACAATTCTTTTATTAAATGTTTCATGAAATAAGGTAGGTACTTGAGACCATTATGATCGTGATAGACGATTGATAGATATGATTTCGAATATTATTATTCGGTAATTAAATCATACTCACGAGTCACAAATCGTATTTTGATCAACATAATTATGAAAAACATAGCAACAGTTTACAAAAAATTAAAGAAAAAGTTATTTATGAAGTTAATATATTTATACCTATAACTACATAATATGAAGAACTAATGAACATCATGCATGTATTCCCCTAAGGGTGAGGTATCTATATCGGAGTACCGTACCGATAACCATATTTCGTGCTCCTAATATTGTCGAACCTATTGTCATCAACCGGGCACAAATCCAGACTCCAAGGCTGCTCGAATACGAACAAATACCTACTTTTTTAATGCATTTTGAAATTATTTGCCATACTTTTGAACTGTAATGGAAAAGACCAATAACACTGCCCGAGCCAGTGATTGAAATTGGTACCTAGGTACTAAGATCATCCCGTCACGTCAGTAATAAAAATACACATGATTAAACAAGTAAATAGGTATAAAATCTTATAGGTATAATGTAAGTACCTACCTAACGAATAAAGCACAAATAAAAAATAAACCAAAAATACATTGGCAACGTCCACAAAAATCCTCTTCAAAAAACGAATAAACAAGAATATCTCTTTCCTATTCTGTCTTCGTGAATCCACTAATATCCCCTAACATTTGACAGCTGGTTCATCTTTCTGTCTCGGTCGGTTGCCCCGCCCCCTGGACACGCCCCTTCCGTGCCAGAATAATTCTGGTATTGGGACAATAGATCGCTTTTTGGGTAGACGGATCGGTGCGTAGTTGTTTTTGATTGTAGTGTATAAAGGATGGTTCTTTTGTATTGTAAATGTTGGGGATGGTATCCGGATATTGCATGTGTGCATTTTTGGTGCATGCACCTATGTAGTTATTTTTTTAATTGTTTTTTTTAAATAACTATTACGTAAGCTTCCGCCCTTGGCTTCGCCTGCGTTTTTCGGGATGAAAAGTGGGCTGTGTGTTATTCTGTTATACATCAGAATAACACACAGGCTACTTTTTATCCCAAAAACGCGGGCAAAGCCGCGGACGGAAGCTAATCAGCCTATAATGTTCCCACTGCTGGGACACAGGCTTGCTCTCTGTGAGAGGTAGTGGGCCACAGTCCACAACGCGGGCTGAGTGCGGATTGGTGGACATCACACGTCTTCGAATTTTTGGTTCTAGGACATGCCAGTTTCCTCACGATGTTTTTTTTCACCGTTTTTAGAGCAATGGTGTTGAAACAAATTGCACAAAGTGCGCCTGCCGGGGTTTGAACCCATGACGTACGACTTGTAAGTTAGGGCCTTTACAGCTAGGCCACTACTCATGCATGCCGTTCGCATGCATTATTTGATTCGAATGCAGTCCACGTTAATTAAAAAATTTCAGAGAGCTTCCACTATTCACCTACAATATCACTTACGCATAACTAAACAAACATGAATTCAAAGAGATCAACATACCTATTTGCAAGCAAGCAAGTACAAAACAGGCATGACCGGCGCCACCCATTATAAACCTGTCATTTGAGACCGCAACAATAGAACTAAATCTTATAAGGAGTCGATTGATTTATCGATATTGTTATTATGTATCGATTTGCTTTGTAATGCAGAGAAATGCCATTCAACTCGGCCTATCGAGGCTGGCCTCTTCCCAAATGGAGCAATGCTAACCTCCGGTGGGCCTAGTGGTAAGGTCATGTATTATCTCATTCGATTTATGTCATTGAATTTGAGAGGTCCTAGGCAGGGGCGTAACTAGGGTGGGGCAGGCAGGGCACGTGCCCTGGGCGCCATCAAGGGGGGGGGGGGTGCAAAAAAATTAAATTTTACTAACTACAGTAACTACCTATTAAAAAACAATACAATCCAAATTAAAATTTCGGACCCTCACTCCGGCCCCTTTTGCAATGAAAATAAAAATATTTTTAGATATTTTTCATTTGCAATAAAGTTGGGCAAGCATTTATTATAACTGTTCCAAATTTCAAGTCGATAGCTTTAATAGTTGCTGAAATAAGTACGTGTGACAGACGACGTCGCACCATAAGGGTTCCTTTTTTAGCATTTTGGTACGCAACCCTTAAAAAGAAGAGAGATCCTATAAGACTCTATAGGGTGCTATCCTACAAGTTCCGTTATCGATTAACACTTCAAATCCAAACAAAACCTCATTATTGTATACTCAATTTACTATAGAACTCAAGTTTTTCTTTTTCTGCAGTCGAGAATTCCTTAATGTACCTACTCGTATTAAATACGAGTAGGTACATTAAGGAATTCTCGACTGCAAAAATAAAGATACATTTTATCACAAAATTCTGTTTAATTCTACAGCCGTTTTCATACTTATTCTTGCTACAATGTCGTTATCTGCATCTCAATCTAAACTCGGCCTTCAATTGAAATTCAGATTTGCAACTTAAATAAGTTGCTTCACTATAACTTAAGTGAGAACATTTGGATTATGCGAAATGGTTAAAATTATAGCTGTGTGGTGGAATAAGGCTGGAAACTATTTGTTAATGTTGACTGGTTTCTGTATTTTAAACGCGTGAAATTAATTTTCTTAGTTCAAAATAATTATATTTATCTTATCTTCATGGAACTACTTCGTGTGCTCTGTCGGAAACTACATGTATCAATATTGTTTTTATGATAGCTGTTAGCTGTAGTAATAAGTTCCTTACACTAAAGCAAAGCTAGTAAGTAAGGGTTTGGTTAGTGTCTAAGGCCCGTATTCCAGAAAGATACTCGAGTACCGATCTTATTGAGCATAGATTTCAACCAATCAAATGGCTTTAATCTATGCTCAAGCAGAGATCTGTGCTCGAGCATCGTTCTGTAATACGGGCCTAATAGTCGGTTCTAGCTTAGGATTCTAATTTTGCCCTTCCATGAGTAGGACCTCTGCTTTGTGCTTCTATTATAATTATTACTATGAAAAGTTAATCGCTTCAGCAAACTTTGCTGAAGGTCAAACATGCTGATTACCAATGACTTGTAAATTGTAATTTAAAATTCATAAAAACATTCTAATTCATAATTTTATGTGTTCGAGTCTCTGCTTACCCCGCAAATCGGAATACCTACGACGTCAAGAACTTGTTTACTTTTTTTTTGCAGACTTGTTGCACCATCTCTGGTACAAAGTACTAGGCAATCACAACCTGCTAGGCGTTGCACGAAATGTTTACATTACCGAGCCATATCAAGCAAGACACCTAACGCTTACGGCTTATGCTCGCCTGGTGGTCGCGAAACGCCGATCGTGATGATGTCACTCTTTTGCAACGAAGTAAATACCTAGTACCTACGATTTGTGGGGTTTGACTCACTGAGTTATGGCGGCTTTCTATGATACGTGATCCTCTGGTCCATGTTTTGGGTAGTGTTACATACCTATAATATATTAGTCTACGTGACTATTGTTTTGTTTTGTTTGAGGAAAGAATAATTCCGACGGCCGATAATAATTTTAGTGATTTTAAAAACAATGATAAAATATTGATACAATATTGAATTAGGGAGCCAAAGCATCTAAGGGGTTTAAGTCTCCCCACGCATAATAAAGTAATGGTCCTGAATAATATCCGTACAAGTTTAGAACAATCACATTCTAAAATTATTCTGAATCATAGCGATTGCATGATTTCCCAACCTCCCACGTGAAACTGTATTGTGATTTGTGATTGCACTAAATCAAGTCAATTTAAATCTTTGTTGTGTACTCAAACGATTGAGCATTTCGAAGTGACTACAAAGGCAGTCTTAAAACTGACAAATAAAACTGTCATCAAATTATATGATATTACTAAAATACTTTGAATACGTTTAGCTAATTCAAAACTAATCCTATTCTAATCCAAACTTGCTTATAAAATAGATCAAGATATAAAAGGCATGTCTACAAAAAAGTTTCCATGCTATGAATCAGATGCGACGATAACTAGCCATGTTGAAAGGGACCCAGATCGTTATCAGCGTTGAAGACTCGACCTCTTACACATTTTTGGGAGCCTAGTACATTGTATGAATTTATAATTTGTACAGTTGAATGTATGGGACAAATGGATGGTAGAAAAAAAGAATCATGGTTTTTGTAGCGATTTGAGAGGATCATAAATATTGCTTGTAGTGTACTGTTGAGAAAAGTTTATGTTATGTTGTTATATGGGTGAGTGATATTTGATTGAATTTAGGCTCTTGCAATGGGAAAAAAGTAAGCTTTCTTTGACATTTTTGATACTTCGCACGATTTAAATAATTTGATATAATAGATTGGCAATAAGAACTGATAGATTTAAAATTGGCAATAAGAACACTTCATATGAATCTTTATCTAGCATATTGGACACGCGATTAGCAAACCCATGAGCCTACTCTCATGATTTCATGATTCGTAATTAATATTCAACTCGATGTTGCTGTAGTTTCGGATTGGCTTTACGATTAGATTTACAATTAGTACAATTTAAAACAATTTGAAATATGTATGGTATTTGAAATAGGTTTCAATTGGTTTCAATCAAGGTACTGCCGCAAGGAACATACTTAGGACCTTTGCATCACAAAATTCAAAGCAACTCAATCTAGACCGGAATTGAGTAATTAATAAAAACGATTAATAATGATTAATCACAAAATAACCCTAGTGTTGTTAAGTTAAATGCCGATGGCCGAACAACATCCGTTCATTTTAAACGAGTAATAATTCATAGTTAAACAGTTATGAGGTAACGGCCAGTTAGTGACAACAGAACGTTCATGCGAGCAGTTATAATATTTGGTTTTGTAGGTACTTGAATGTATTAATTCAGAAGTAGAATCATTATAAGGTATTTAACTTAAAGAAGTTAGTAGGTATAATAACCGGTAAACTAGGAGGTACTTGAAAGATAGATTGATTCGCAACAGAGGATACTACTTCGCAATTGATTAAACTGCAGCTTTTGATTATAGATTCTAGATGACCATCTAAATCTAATGAGATTACCTGTTACAGTTCTCATAAATCTATCCATCTCAATATTTAGAGAAATCTGTATGGTTTAAAAGTATTTAAAAACTGAATCAAAGCAATTGCTTGGATAATAGGGATGTTAACTACTTTTTTTTTATTATGAATCTGTAAACTATTTGAAAAAAGACAACTAACGCCAAAAAAACCGATGAAACATCTACAAAATTGGCAAAGTTATAAGCGTTTTAAAATGATTTGCTAGACACGAACGGCACTACCTACTAGTGACGTAACACCACCTACGTCCGCTTGCGCGACAAAGACGGAGCGATACTCCCTCCAAAAACTTTAAAAGCGTCTATGTTTTCCATTTTGTGATAAATTATTATTTTTGCTTTTACTTTTTTGTTGTGCCTATTCCTTCTTTGAAATAAAATAATTTATTTGTACTTTTTTAATAGTAGGACACTACCGTATTCTGGTAAAGTTGGTCAGCGTTGGGAGCGAGTTGCTATTGCTACATGCATGTGCATAATATCAAGAGCTTATAAATACAGCTTGAACTCTCTCTGCAAATGCCTACGGGAAGAATCAGCTTTTGGTGAAAATTTAATTACACTAAATTTATATTTGCTTTAATGAATTAGGTTCGGCTGAAAAGCTCTTACAATCCCAAGCAGAGCTATGAAATTCCAAACATTTCTTGAAGCACTAAGATCGTTTTAATATTTTCAATGAATGGGACATCTTGAATCCGAGGCTAATTGCTTCACATACCATACTTGGTGTTGGATAAAAACCATAAATGTCACCCATAAACCATCTCGTATCTACACCATCAGAATATTCGGAGACAAATCACATCTAACCTGAACATAAACAAGTGTGGTACAACATATTAATTAAAATAACACCCCAGAAAGTTCAGTAACCATATCCTTTAACGTACGACAAAATAAAAGAGACGGGCCATCAGAAAGAATGACCATAAGGTCCAAGAACAATCGCCACATGTGGCCTGGAGATTAACCAAAAGAAAAATAAAATTAACATATCCTGTCTCTCTCCTGCTGGTGTTGTTTTTGTAATTGGGTCTCGTTCTCTCAACGAAATCATTCTTGGAAGTGCCAGGGCCGTACGCGCATACAATGCGGGTGTTGTGAGCACGAATTCCGAATTAAAAAAAAGCAAAGGAACGAACGCGGCCGAGCGTTTGCTAAATCGCTTTTCGGTTTAATTTCTAATGTTTGGATAGTGGCCTGTTGGTTATTTCTTATTGTGTTAGGATCTTGATGATTCCATTAGCGTTGTTTTAGGGAGATCGCATATAGACCCATATTGTTACAAAGTAACGTTTAAGGACGTAGTGTAGGTAGGTAATGAAAAGTTGCAGAAAAAATGCATGATTCTAATGATTTCAAAATTGGCTTAGAAAAATGTTTTGTAATTATGTGTTTCAAATAAAACTAATCTTTGGCTACCGTCAGAAAATAACAACATCTTTTGCATCTGGATTATTCGATTGATAGCCATACGATACCCAATGAATAAGACCAGTTAGAAATGCTCTAACTATTATGTACCCAGTCCCAGGCTAAAGATTGGAAAATCGTTAATATGGGAGAACTGACCAAAGGTACCAAAAAAAAATTTTCTTGATATTTTGATAAGGTACACTTGAAGACATCAAAAAAGATTTTTCTGGATATTTGAATACACTTTAACCAATCCCCTTTAACCAATCCCCTTTTTGTGTTCGTGCCTATCCAGCAAATGTCCCAGCAACTGTCGTGCATTAGCTCCTCCGCTGTCCTCTTAAGCTGGAGTGGCAATCCTCCCCATCAATGTAACCGAACACCATCGAGCAGGCTGAGGCGATGTGCATGCCAAAACGACGTCCTCCACATTATTTAACCTTTTATTAATGAAGTGTGCACTGTCCTCTTTTTACGGCACGAGACATTAGTGATGTGCCACACACTTGTCGATATCGCTGTCGATAAAATTTTATTACGTTGAGAATGTTAAAAAATATTATGTTTAATGTCATCATAAAATTATTTGTTTGTTTGTAAGATAGCAAATGTGATCATTTAATTTTAAAATAATTAAGTTATCAGTTTTGATGTCGTCCGGTAGTCGTTAAAAATGTAAAGAAATTAATACGTATTTTTAACTATAAGCCTTACTAATATCGCCGGTTATCATTCTTATATTTTATGAAATGTCTGTCATTAAAACTGGATTTATTGTTCTGCCTATAAACATTTCTACGCATGTTAACTAGATAAATGCGTGCGGATGTATTAAAATAATATCATAGCAATATTTTTGGAGACCGGTAGGCATTAAACCTAAAAAACTATAAAGTTTCGCCGAAATGAATCGTTATTAACTATTTTAGATTTAATTATTCATTCATGTCTTAAATGACCTGTTGACGACACAATCTAAAATATACTTAAACAATAAGCGAAACAAAGGTAAAGCTTCCTAGGGTTTTTTATAATAGTATAAAATTAAGTCGCTTTAAACCATTGAATTGAATAAAAAATTGGAAATGCAATAGTTATTCAATGTTTTATTCAAAAATGTTTAAATACAATCTTATTAGAATTTGAGCAATCATCAAAAGCAAGATTTTACAAGTCTTGTAAACAATGACATTCATAAACGTAATAAAACATCATACATGCTTTTCTAATTTTCAGTGTATCTATCGACAAACCACAACTATCGACCTCATATATCGATATCGGTAGTCTCCATCCCTTAACCACGCTTGACTAAGCTAAATAATCCCGACTTGGGCGAACCAAAGCTATAGGATTCGCGGAACCACAGCCACCGCCACGCATCGCCGGACCACTTAGCAACCCTTTGTTTTAATATTTTAATAATACTTAAATTGTATAAAAAATCAATGAATTGAAGATTATTATGCCACACACTTGGGCAAAAGGATGGGATTATGAAACGTTTCTTGGCGTTGTTAGCCTGTTAAGTAACAATTTGAGGTTAAAATGATCAAGTCTAAAGTAGTTTGTAGTTGTTTTGTGTACCTACTGCATATGGCTTGATTGTGAAACGATTGAATACCAATCAGAAAGATACACGCATCTGCGAGATCTTCATTCGCGAGATCATTGTTAAATTTTTCAAATCCTCAGACGCCACTCACACAGCCCCATATTTTCTTTTTTCTGAATTATACTGTCGTACTGCTAGGCCAAGGTCTCTTTCATAGTCCTCTACACCTCTCTATCTGTTGGCCTAAGCTTTCAGGGTCCAGGCTAATAATCACATTCAAGTTGTTTCGCTAGAGTTTCGTAGGCCTGCGTCAAGCCTATCACCTAGCATCTATCAACCACATCGCTTAGAACATCTGTTACATTAACCATGATTTGTACAGTATCTATTATTGTTTGGAATTTATATTTTGCAAACAGCTGCCGCATATCTGCAATCTTTAGAACCGCATAAGTCATAACGTTATCTCCTTATCACTCTACCTGAAATAATCCCTCAGTCACCAGTACCCACACGGAAGGCTTGTGCCAGTAACTGATTTATACACAATATAGGTTCCACCCGCGGCTTCGCCCGCGTTTTTCGGGATAAAAAGTAGCCTATGTGCTGTTTCAGACTAAAATCTATACCTATCTGTGCCTTTCATTCGTCCATCCGTTAAGCCGTTCTGGCGTGATTGAATAACAAACATCCATCCATCCTTCCATCTATCCATCATAAGTAGGTATAGATTAGTATAGATACCGCTTCTCATCCAAGTTTTACTCCACCAACTAATTCCCAATGACATGAACGTAAACTTAAAGAACGCATTATGTTTATGAATCATGATTGCTTTAGTTTTTATACTAACTACGGGTCGATTCCAAAATACATGCGTTGGTATTTCATAAACATTACCGTAACAATTTTAAGAGATTGTTTTGCTATGTCCATTGTAGTTCACATAGGATTAAGTAATTTATTGCTTCTATTGTAGTTCACATTCATTTTTTCTAATGCAATAATCTTCTAGATTCTAGATTATGTTCAAGAATACTCTCATCATGCTCAAACATGAATCAAGCAAAAATCTCTCTTCCAATTTATTTTTTTTTTTTTTTTTTTTTTTTTTTTTTTTTTTTTTTTTTTAAAAACGTTGCCCCACACTAGGATTTCTCCTGTATCGTGGGTGCGTTTACAAACACAAATTTCACATACACAAACAGCCAGACCTATGTGCAATGCGGGAATCGAACCCGCGACACGTTGCGCAGCAGCCAATCTCTCAGCCACTGCGACAACCGTGCGGTCGAATTAAGCACCGTTCTTGAATACGGTCTTGAGTGTTAAGAAGAATAATAAGTAGGTCTACGTCTCGATTCTGTTGTTAGAGTTGTTAGAAAATGAATAAAGTTTATATTAGTTTGAAAGTTTAGGATAATCTTGAAACGTAAATGTTTGCCATAATTGAAATTACTTGGAAAACGTTGTGGTCTTTAGATCATATCATAAAAGGATAGATTCCGTTATGTGCGCTGAGAGATCCAAGTAAGATAGACTTATTTCTTCCTGGATATTGCAGGATGCGATTAAACCTATTTGGAATCAAAGATTTTACGCAGTATCATCCAGGGCCGGTAGCAAAAAAATATTTTAAGACCAAATGAAAAAAATGCTTATCTCTTTAACACGTTTGTGTATTTGCGGATCTAGCCAAAATTAGTTAAGCGTTGTGCTATGAATGCATTATTGAAAACAAGTGTTTATTTTATTACAACTTCGACAATTTCTTCTACATAACAATCTGATTATTTCTGCAGCACAAGAAAGCACTACAATTCTCTGCTTTGTCCATATCATATATTTTCTTGTGAACAACCTTCCATACTTAGAGCACAGTGGAGACCAATAATTAATCTATGGTTTTATCCTATATTTCATTCATCGTTACATCCCACAATAATTCAACAAGATATCATCATCACTCTCTTGCCTTTATTCCAATCTATTTGAAGTCGGCGCAGCCTGTCTTTTTCTTCTATACTTACATCACTATCAGCTGTCATCTCAGCACTTACTCCCTTTTTGCCAATATCATCTTTTCCACAATCTATTCACTGTTTTCTTGGTCTTCTTCTATTCTTATAGTCATCCACAACAATATAACAAAACAAATAGTTAAAATTAACAAGTTTGTTTATAGCATCAACCCTAAATATTAATCAATACATAAATCATTACGACTCAAAGGAAATGAGTAATAAAGATCCGACGGGGCCAAACGCACTTTATTATCTTAGTGATTCCGTTAACCAAATCATTTACTTCGTCGTTTTCATAGGCTTATCTTTCATTAGTTTTTGTTGCTATATTGTCTGTGTCCTATGTTTGTATTCTAGAATGATTATCACGTATATTTCGATTTAAAACTATATTTGAGTAGAGATCAGTACGAAATCTATCGGTTTTTAAATTCATGTCTGTGGTTTGGCTGTGCTTTCTCTATAAGAGAACCCCATAACAGTGGAAAAATTAAAGGCTGATATTATCTTACTCGTTATGTTAAGTAAATCATATACTTTGTCGTGTTCATTGGCAATTAGAATCTAAGACAGCAACTAGAACTAGTCAAATACAATCATTAAGTTTAGTCGCTGTTTTAGATTCTATGTTGGCTTATTCCTTCTTTGTTTAATAAGAGGTCTTTGTCCAAAAATTGCAGAGTTAGGTATATTTTATCATCGTTTTATTAAGAACCTTTATTATGTTCTGCTCCTAGACGTAGGCTGTTAGTAAAATCATTTATAATGGCCTAAAAACTTTTTCTGCCCAAAATTGAGAGCAGAAGCTGCGCTACAGTTTTTGAACTTTGTAACTGAAAATTTGCCATTATCTTCAGCTTAGCCTTTTTGTGTTATGGCTAAATAGTCTATAGGCATAGGTATAGGTATTCTCTCTGAAGAGTAGAATTTACACACGATTCAATATAAGCGATATTCTTCGCATGTAATTTAATTTATGGCTACTGTAAAGTTTTGATTAAGTTTTTTTTAAAATTTCAAGTAGAAAATTATGAATATAGGGACTGAATAGACGAAAAAAAAATATTTGTTTCTGATTTTGAGTCCGATATTTAAATAAGCAATTACTTAGAAATATAGGCAACAGGGTTGAAAACAGAGTTTTAAATCAAAACTTTTTCACAAAACCCATTTTTTAATAAAAACCTTATAAAAAAAACAGCTGAACCAATTATGCAGTAAAAAACAAACAAAAACATAGCCTATGGCATTTGGTTTTACGATTTTAAACCCAATAACAATCTTTTTGCTTGAAAATGTCATGGTATTCAGAGATCATTACATCTGATAACATGATGATGTCCATACTGATAGGGATAAAGGAGAATCTAAAGTTTTAATAACTGTGTATCATCCTGAGAAAGTCATAACAGAGTGGAGATACCAAAAAAGGTTTTATTGTGAATTAAAATATACAGGTCCTCGTTGTAAGGGTCAAGCTCATCAAGGTAGCATAGGACCGGTAAAATTAGAAGAGAATTAAACGATAAGCAGACATTAGTGGAAGGTTCGGATAAAATTTAGGAGGGAGAAAGAAATGAAAGGATCATGTTGGTACAAGAAACACTGCATAGGATTAAGAATGAGGAGGATGGTTGGTCTTATTATAAAACAGTGAAACAAGTAGTGAGGAATTAAGTAAAGTAGGTATCGTTGCAATGGGATACCAAATAAAATTTAAAATTAGGTAGGTAGATAGATACCTGTAATATTATGCTGGAAAGAAAGATTTTATTTGTTTATTTTGTAAGTTTGTTCCAAATATCTAGTAATTCTTATAAGAAAATGAAACATGTTCACAGGTTGTAGTAGAAACATCATTCTGTTTTCTAAGAACTACAAAATGATGAGTTTTTATTATAAGTAGGTACATATATTTAAATTATTATATATTATATTACATTTCCTATTTTACGATAATATATTCAAAACCGTGCCTACTTGACCTCTCTTAACAATAATATTTAATTTATTAATTTAATCTAATACAAATGCATGGGATTCGGAGATTTCCGGAATTCTATTGATATAGGTAATACAAATAACGTAAAACCACAAAATTCTAGATCATTCAAATTCTTTTATCTTTTACATTCTGTGTCTAATTGATGTAAACATTAGGTTTAATAATTTAATTTCATAGTTAGATCTAATCTAAAACTAGAATATGTAGAAAATTCCTTCTAATTTATCTTGTTTTGGTCACATTTTTGTTTCGAGATTTCTTTAAGCGGCCGGCGCTTCTTCATTTGGTAAGTCTAATTAATGTTGTAAGTTTTAAGATATTTTATCTAACTTGTCAACTTAAAAGCATATAAATACCAAAATCATTGTATCGTCTAAATATACAATTAGTATTATTTTAGGCCTCAACAATGTAAGTTTTTCTTCACTTTAAAATTGGCATAGGTATGTTTTGATGAAAATAGCTGAATAGACATCTCAAGGTCAGGTAATCTTAACACTATCTGTGACACACTATGAGACACAATAGAAGCTTTATTGTAATTATGTAGGTACATCCTTATGCGTCCTATGTCCCGAAATGTGATGACCAGATTGTTCTAAACATTATCGTTAACTAAAACTTGTACCTATATTTTTTAAATTCTAAAAAAGGTGCCGTCGAATAGTTACAGTAAAAAGTGTAGTTTTATAATTTCACAATGAAATATCATGACTCTTACTAATATCTTGGTTATTATTATTTATAAACGTAATTTGTGAGTTAAAACTAAGTACACCAGGTACCTACCTGGGTATAATAAAAGTAAGACTTTGCTAAAAGTTTCCAGAAAATATTTACCTCGTCAATTTGAAACATGTCTCCTTCGTAAAAAACATTCAGTTTTGTTCAAAATCTATCTCCTTTACTCAAAACAGCATGCGTTTTTGTTTTATTTTTATTAAAAAAAAATCATGCCAATTTACCACACCACCACAAGATTTTATTATATTCTGTTAATTTCTTTTTACCAAACACAACACTTACCTAATATTAATTTTATATATCTTCGTTCATTTCACAGTTTTATATTAATTTTTAATTTATTTCACTCACTTCAAACACTCAAAAGTTCACAAGTCACAAGTTCTTAATTTTTCTCTTTGTAATACTATACTGTTGCGTCGTTTAGTGCGCTTTTGTGAAAGTTTCTACATAAGAATCTGGTTTCTTAAATAAATCCGGTTCCTATATTTCATATAAGCGATAATAGTCGCGGGGGATATTAAAAAAAATCGGATCTGTAAACAATTGGAGATCTAACAAAGCAGCGCTTCGCGGCTATCCGAAGCTGTACTGAAATTCTAAACCCTGACTCCGGTGTCCATGTCGCGCACCCCCCATTACTAAATTTCGTATCGGATTTGAAACGTACAAACTCCAAACTAGATCAAATCCAAAATACACTTACCCTTCTATGATTTAACGGCGAAAATGCAGCAACGTGTAGCGCGCTGTCGGACATTTATTGAAACTCCCGGTGCGCTACAAGGCTATGAGAACGTATAATTTAAAGACGGAGCTGCGGGTACGATCGACGGTGTATCGACGTCTCTTTTCCACAAACGGAGGAGGTCGCGCAGCTTTTCGCACAGCGACGTCGGATTGCTCATTTTTTTTGCTATTCAGGATTGAATTACGTATTATTTTGTGAATTAGATTGTGTCGTGGTGTCATATTTTACTCTGTACCTGGTGCTCTTTTAACAGGACGGATCGGGAGGCAGGTTGGTATAATCTTTTTATCTTATAATCATACAATTTTTGGAACAAAACAAATTCAATTCTTACGTACTAAAATAGGAAAATTAACACAGGTACTAGGTACCTACTTATGTTTAGGCTAATATTTTGGTTTGTAACATAATATTTATTTCTTCTTCTCATTTGGTACTGTAAAACAGCTTATTTTAAGATGATTGCAGATTTGCCGTACCTGAAAGAATGTTAACAAAATCATCACCAAAAATACTTTTCTATTTATTCGTCAGTTTACAAGTCGTAAACTCAATGAATATATCAGTAATAGGATCAAAATGTATTATTTTTATGTTATTAAATTAATTTCTTACCAAAATCTTTAATACTATTTAAGATACAACGACTTTCATCTTAGTACCTAGTGTACCTATGTATTAGCTCTTAAAAAAGTTGAAGTATGTATTAGCTCTTAGAAAAGTTGCTTCAGCTATCTACAAAATATTTTTTTTATAAACTCACCACATAAATACCATAATGCACATGTGAAAGCAAGAACAGAGTCAACAGCGTATGCAGAATGACAGGCTCCAAATGCGGCTGGTAGAGAGACGTCACAATTCCTGCTAGAAGTGGCCAAGTCATCCAGGACAGTAGCTCACACCGGCTGTGGCTCATTTCAGCGATTATCAGACGACACTGCGGAAAAAATAACCGTTTTATATTACCTGGGACTCTGCGAAAACATTTTATCTTTGTCAACTCGTAGATGTCAGTTAATTAACCTGATATCCGTAGGGCTGCTACAGGGAACAATATTGGGGCCTATCTAGAAAATGCATTAAACATTTCCAAGTAAGTAATTAGTCGCTTTGGTTATAAAATTTTCTTTCGGGAACTGTTATCTATCCTACACAGTAGATTAGGGATGACTTTAGGTTCTTTTTCATTAAAACTATTACTTATGTATTTTTTTTTTGCGAATTTGAAACATGTCAAAGCCATGTTATGCTTCTCTTAAGTTATTAAATATTTAAGAGATTCTCAAAAATCGAATGTCGCGAGCAGGATTTGAACCTGCGATCTCTGGCGAACCATGCCAACGCTTTTTCCAACTAAGCTACCGCGACCTGCTAGTCAACTCGAATTTTGAGATCCCTTTGCAACGCCTCTTATGGGGCCTCTTATGATCGCAGGTTCAAATCCTGCTCGCGACATTCGATTTTTGAGAATCTCTTAAATATTTAATAACTTATGCGGGCTTTTTAAAGTTTCGATGATTTGCTCTCTCTAAGTGATGCTACCACATTCTTTTCCTTACGTAGGAAGGCTCCTCCGGCTTCTTATTCCAATGACCTACATGTTTATGTAATTTGAAACAATCTGGACTTTACACTGGTTCAAACAGGCTAGCTATACAATTAAATAGTGAAGGAGATCATAATAAATCCAATAGGTTCACTGTTGTTCTGTGAATCTCAATAAGAAAAAACAAGAACGTTTTTTTCCTTTTCAGGTACGGAACCCTAAAAACACGCTATATTTACCGACGGAGTAAAGCATGTTTTCTAATCAAGTTTGAGTTTAAATATTTTTCAATTTATTTTCAGTATATTGTCATCTCTTCTAAATAAATCACGTTATTTAAAGAAGTCCCAAGTCTTAGAAAGGAAGACTGCTAAGGCCGTAGCACAAAAGAGACACGCGTTAAACGCGAATGCTACCAAAAATAATACGCACTTCTTTTAGCACTAACTTGTCTAAAACAAGTGTGTATTATTTTTGGTAGCATTCGCGTTTAACGAGTGTCTATCTTTTTTGTGGTAAGACCGCTATTTTTTATGTCTTACTAGTTGTGCCCCGCGGTTTCACCCACCGTTTAAAAGGAATCGGAATTTAAAAGAAATCGGATTATCCGCTAGTATTACTTCGTTTTCGCTTAGAGTTCTTTCTAACTTTTTTCTTTTTTTCCTAAGGGTTGTAGCGCGTGTAAATAGTCTATAACCTTTCTAAAGAATTAGCTATCAAATGCAGAATATAATAATTTTTCAAATCTGACAGCTAGTTCCAGAGATTACCGCGTTCAAACATACAAACTCTTCAGCCTTATAGTATTAGTGCAGATTTTTGTAACACGGCCAACTAAATATATTTTGACAATGGTATTTACAGCGGGCTCCGATTTCAGTAACTGACGCACCTATCTTTGGGTGAACCTGCTATTTTGTAGTTAGAACCTGTCTCTTTTTACACTGATCGGGGAAATAAGTAGTAAAATGTTTATACTAGATGAATTCCGAAAGAAATGATGTTGACGACAAAGTATTTTTTTTGTTCGAAATCTGTCAAATGGCTTAAATTGTTCCTCATTCATTATGCAGGCCTATGAAAAATCGATCTTAAATGGAGTGCTATATGAAAGCCTTTTAGGCCCGTATTACAGAACGATGCTCGAGCACAGATCTCTGCTTGGGCATAGATTTAAAGCCATTTGATTGGTTGAAATCTATGCTCAAGCAGAGATCGGTGCTCGAGTATCGTTCTGGAATACGGGCCTAAGACACGATGATAAACTCCGATAGTAACATAATAGAAATGTCAAAAATATCATAGCTTTCAAATGATCACTGAATTGATGAACTGAAATTTTTGACGAGCATTTTCGTGAGCGCTCGCTAGAATGGACGACGAAATGCTCGTACCGACGCGCGTTTGCCTCTATTTGTTTTTCAGTTCGACGAAATTTAAAAACAGCGAATGCTTATGTTCTGTAAGAGCCGAAACACATAACTGCCTTGCGGCGCCGCGCCGCTAAAATTGGCAGTGGCGCCAACGCCGATTTTAGCGGCGCGGCGCCGCAAATTCTAGCGTTATGACGTCATACTTGTTGACAATGATTTATTCTTTCTGTATATATTTTGATAATCAACAAGTATGACGTCAAACCCTAGAATTTGCGGCGCCGCGCCGCTAAAATCTGCGTTGAAACCACCGCCAATTTTAGCGGCGCGCCGCCGCAACGCGGTTGTGTTCCGGCTCTAAAGGTCGATTTAAACCAAACGAACAAAGAGTAGAACAAAAACATTCTTCCTCGATCTTTTATTGTAATCGAAAGCTCGTTTTCAGTGTAGGTAACACCAAAATATCAACTAGCAAAAATGAGAACCTAGAACTAAAATAAAATTCTTGCACAATAGAACAACGAAAGAATTCTCTACGTGTGTTTACACCACGGGGTCTCACCAGGAACAAAGTAACATTTGTTTAATAACTCATAATAGATGGCGTTATATGTATCGATTTGTTATTGAAGTTTGTGGAAAATTGAGAACACGAAAAAATACATCATGAAAAATATTTGTTCAAATTTTGAAAAATACTTTAAGCAAGGAAAAATGTATAGCCCGAAGATAGCCCGCGCTAAATCGGTCACATTTCTTTGTATGAGATGAGGCATCTGTACGTATAGTATTATATTATCTGTGGTTTACACTAAAAAAAATTGATAGAGTGGGTATAGAATACGCATTCGCTCGTCTGATGTAAATCGGCCTTTACAAATTAATGAATTCTCAGGTCTATTAGCACCTTAAAACAGGTTTTAGAGAAATTTTTCTTAGTTATACTTACAGAAATATTACTGAACAGAGTTCCATACATAAAGATGAAAGCTCTGGGGTACCGCTCAATGATGTCAGGTGATTTGACAGCCCAGAATATGACAGCCGCTGTCATTACAAGCATCGACCATATCGGTTTGGTCGCTTCTAGGATAGGGTATCTCTTGCCTGTGCGGTTCTTGTATGACCTGAAATGATAACCATAATTTTATCCAACTGCGCCAGAGAGAGGGTAATGTTTTTGAAATGTTAGTATTTATGTAGGTACTATGTCTATTTCGTTGGCACGCTCTAAAGCCTCAACGGCTTCATCTTAAGAGGTGTCGTTAGATTCGGACCTCAGATCATAGAAACAAGGGTGATGTGCCAAGGGGCTGTCGAGCTTGATGCCTATTTTTGAGCAAATTGCTCATATTAAATACGTACGCGCTGGCGACGAACCGAACACGATCGATGTTATACATACAGTGTTTTAGATTAGTGCTAGTGTTGAGTGACGATTAACAGTGTTAGATTGAGGGTGTGCGGAATGTTTAATGCGTGGGAGATCTTTTTATTCACAAGGAGCACTTAATTATGCGCGTAATTGTGTCGAAAAATGTACTAAAAGTGGCATCAGTTGTTCCCGTACTAATTTGCTATGATGGCATATCTCCTTGTTTCTATGATCTGAGATTCGGACCTACATTGTAGGTATGAACAATGAACATAGGGCCTACCCTATGTTCATACCATAAATAATATACCTATATAATGTTTTATTTAAATGTTAGCTTTCAGCGGCTTTGTTTGCCCGCGTGGAGGTTTTCTAGATTTGAAGTTGATCAGGCCAAGAAAACGCTTTTTCCCATTCAAACTTTGCCACCTTTTCTCACCCTCTTAGGGGTGGAATTTTCAAAAATCACATCCTCCAAATTTCACGTTTCTACGACCTGCAGTTTTGACTGTGCGTTGATCCATCGGTGAGTCAGGCAGGACAAAGTATTTTATATAGGTACCTATATAGATTGATAGATTATGCAGTCGGGTCCTTTGTTTAGTATTTTATATCTTCTAGGCAAGCATGCTCCATCGTAGACTACATCATCGCTTAACATCAGGCGAGATAGCGGTCAAACGCAAGCGAATTATTTAATAAAAAAATAATATATATGTATACATATCATATAGATCATTAAATATGATTGCGAAAAATACGGATATTTTCACTTGCAGCCTGGCGGTGTTCACAGAAGCGGCGCACAGGATGTGTGAGAACTTTTTATAATATTTATATGTATTTAATTCTACTCGTTAGGTATAGATTTATTATTATTAAGTTTTTTGGTATTGCATTGTTTTGGTCGGATAGACTGTTAAGATGTAAATACTGTTGTTAAATAAATAAATAAATAAAAAAAAATAAAAAGAAAATAAATAAATATACTACCTATTTGTAGGTAAAGCAAAGCTATCAATATACTCACAAATAAACATTATAAACAGCGACAGGGTAGGTAGTAATGATGCCCATGCCGTGGATGACCACCTCCAACACCTGGGCGAACGTGACGTCTCGGAACATGTAGTACTTGTAGTACCCCGGGCCGTACGCCCCGGCCACCATGAAGAGAACAGCGCTCACCTAGGACAAGACAAAAATAGAAGTGGAGCTCTTTAAGAAAGAGCTTGACTAGCACGCGCAGCAATGACACCTATAGAAACAGGTTTTGTCGACGGAAGAATAGATAAAATGACAGATTGTAGAAATAATTCTACCGGTCTAAGCATGACGTTGTTAAAAATGAAGGGAAGAATTGTGGTACTTGTAGTACCCCGGGCCGTACGCCCCGGCCACCATAAAGAGAACGGCGCTCACCTAGGACGAGAAAAAATAGGAGTAGAGAGAGCTCTTTGGGAAAGCGCGAGTCCAGAAGTTTTTTTTTTTATTTCAATAAAAAAGACGTGGTAATAATAAAATTTACTTGTGAATGTGAACTTTTTTTTTTTAATTTTTTTTTTTTCTTGTCTAAAAAAAACATGTTGTGGAGGCCCCTTTCTTGTGGAGGCCTCCGGGCTAGAAGCTCTTGAAGCCCTGCCCTAAATCGGGCCCTGGGCAGCGGTGACCACTTACCATCAAGTGAACCGCTTGCCACTTAATCAGACAATACTTGAAAATGGTATAAGCACTTAAATACAAAAATCTACTTACCCACATACTCAGGTCGTAACTCCATGGTAGGTACAAAGTCCCCGTATTGTACTTCTCACAGTGGCTCACGTAGAAATTCATCACCACACTTAGTACTATGAGGAATCCCCTGCAAATGTATGTCTTATAGCCCAAGAGCTGGTAACGAGTTTAAGAAGTTTTTTTTAAGAAACAATCTACGGTTATGGAGCGATCGTTTAATATACTACAGATATAGTGATTGTTGAAAGCTTGAGTTTTTGAGCAAATTTTTTCTGTGCATCTAAAAGAACTAAAAAGTGAATAGTTGACATTGAATAGTGCCAAAATGTACTCAAAATTAGTCGCTACCTCTCCGGCTGTTATAGGCTTTTTAATCCTTTTAAATTCTTTCTTAAGTATCCTCCAATTAAAAAATCCAGGAATTTCACAGTATAAGTATTTAAGTGTCAATTTTTATCCAAATTCGTACAGTTATTTATGCGTAATTGACGGACATACATCCAAAAATCATCACACAAACTTTAATAATTACGTTATTGGTAGGATGAAAAACTAATTTAAAATCACCTGAAACAAGACACGGAGAACACAGGATCCCTTCCGTAGATGGATATAATCGCGTAGGGAATGAGAAACACGATGTATGAGTCCAGACCGTGGTCGAACAGCTCGCCCAAAGGTCCAGACACGCCGATACGACGAGCTTGCTTGCCATCTAAACCGTCTGAAAGTGCCAAGATACAGACGACTGCATAGTTTGGGATCTATCGCACAAATGAACGGTTTTCATAAGTTGCGGATAATTTTGAATCAATAGAGCAATGGTTCATTTCTAGCACAACCATTCATTGTAGGTACCTGCACTAATTGTTGGAAGGAAATTATCCCAACTAGCAAAATTAGTCGTATAAAAAACTGCAGCACGTTTCTTATTCTGCTATTGGTGGAGAGAGAGATCTGTAAAATGTCGAGAGAGAGCTCTGTTCACGTTCTCTCGGTCCGATTTGGGCGCACTTCTCTCAGCTTTAAATGCTATGAATATTGTAAAATCATCGCTTAAACAACCAAATAGTCGAAAGAATATCGAGTAATCGCAACTCCAATGTTAAAAAGTGCTATGAATTTATATCAGACTGCCATCATTCCACACATCAACTGTTTACAAGTCGGTAGAACTTCTTTCATTCGACTTATTTATAGTAAATTAGCAGCCCGCTTGCTATCACTCGACTGTTTCATCGCGTAAACATTATCAAGCGACGTTCATGGAACGTTTTATTTGTCGTAATATTTACAAGTGCGTTATAGTTGTATGAGTTCGTGATTATATAATTAAAGTAAGTATTCTGCCATTTATAAACTTTGCCACAGTTTTTGTAAAAGTTAAGTATTACTTTTCTAAAGTCACAAGCATTTAGTTATCTGTAGCGATTATCATATGCGAATTAAATTTTTTCGTCTATGTGCCTCACATTTTAAGTAATATTTTCATGGGCCCCACGAATTCTTGGTAAAAACTGAATGACATATAATATTAATTTAATTATTAAAATTAACTCGCCATTTATAGCACTAACTTTATCATTACAAAGCACTCACTCTGCCTTTAGCCGAGAGACAGAATCGAGGATTCCATTTTACAACTTCTAAGAGCGTCATACAGCTTGTTTAGGGTTCCTCGTGTAAAATGTTAAATCACTGTTTTTTGTCATTATCTCATCCTGATGCAAAGTACACTTTTGCAAGCTTGACGTCACAAGTTTGGTGTAAACTACAATATTATTAAACTATGTATAAGCTTATTCGTAGGTATATGCAGGTATATGTATGGATAGGCATACCTAATATTTTATTTTGTATTTTTTTATATGTGCCTGATAATAAAATGGTAAACTATTTGGATATTGATAAATTTATAACAAAGGACGACATAAAGCAGCTTAAGAAATCGAAATGGCCTTGGAAGGAAACGAAAACTCTCTTTACTAGAAGACGGTAAACAGATTCCATTATTAGGTGTGTGAATATTACCTACGGAGCCCTCAATAATATTAAGCGATTGTTCTTTGCCATCTGTTACTGTCAATGAACATGTTGCCTGTTTCAATTGAGCGTAAATTTTATCTACTTTCCGTCGGTAACCACCACTTCTTTTAATTTTTTTCCACCGATTACAATCCATTGTCGGAAAACGAAATAAATACGGTTGTTGCAAAAGTACACTGATTTAACAAAATGACGTTCATAGTGCTGTAAAAGATTTCATTTAACTATAACGCTGTATACTAACTTTCAAATAATATTTAGACCACCTCCGATGCTGCAATAGATAATTTAGAAGCATTTTCTCAACTTCGAAATTTAAGTCAAATGAAAGCCTCCAGAAAGCTATCATATAACATTTGAGTGCAGAAATAGCAACTCCAATGCTATTTTGATGAATGAGTTGCCTTTACTCTACAATATTGTTCTGACATTCAATTGTCGAATAATAGTGCTGTAAAAGGTATTTTGATGATAATTTGGCAACTTGATTGCTTTCAAAGAACTGTCATGAGAATTATGGTCGTATGAACGTCATTGAAAGATGTATTTATAGAATTATCGAGTGAATGCAATATAAATCTGCCGAGTAAACGTTTACTAGACATGTTTAAACAGCGAAAAAGCATTCGATGGAATACAATCTAGAAAGATGCATTTATGCGTCTTTTTGAAATAATGGGATCTTTCATACGAGTGTTTCTCGATCCATAGTCGGGAGAGTATTTTCTTATACGATTTTTTTGCTGGTTGAGTAGAAATCCTTACAGTGATTTCGAAATAATTACTTGATGATATGAAATAAAACCACATAACTTTGGGAAGCCTAGGTTAGGAACTGAATAAAAATATTATTCACATAGCCACCTCGTAGGCCCGTATTCCAGAACGATACCCGCACCGATCTCTGCTTGAGCATAGCTTTTAACCAATCAAATGGCTATAAATCTATGCTCAAGCAGAGATCTGTGCTCGAGCATCGTTCTGTAATACGGGCCTTAGAGTGCCATAACCTGAGGTCTTAAAACCAAATATTTTCCGCTGTAAACAACTCACAGGCGGCGAGCGAAACAGCGAGATCAATAATACGTCGTAGTACCTACGGCGCCTAATTTCGACATTTGGCTACATTTCGTAGATCGATTGATCTACGCCGTAGCTACTTTGCTACGAGCATTATCCAATTATTTTATCAGACATAAATTGTTATTAATATAACCAAAGGGCCTTTGGGGGGGGGAGGAACGAGGTGGAATGTTCCTCCATTGAAAAGGGAGGATCCTCCTACCAGACCGGGTGATATTAGTCTGGTGGGCCACTGCCCCCGACAGTTGATGTCGGTTTTCTGTATATATGCAAATTGCTGTGAAAACTCTGCTTGCGCGATGTAGGATCAGCCAATAGTCTTCATGTAGTGACATTCACTGTTAGCTGTCTAGCTGTATTGGTGTATTGGTGTCAGTTTTCGCTGTCGTCGGCAGATGTCGCTACAGGCCTTTAACTTGTCTCTATTCCCAAAGGATGGGAATCCACACCATCATAACATAGTGGCGTAACCCACAAGGGTACATACGTATATCCGTACCCACTTATACTACTATACCTACTAGTAATACGACCCTGACTCATCACACGCGTGACGATTGATCTCAAGGTCAAGGTCACATGATTCAGAATATACGTGTTAACTAGAATGACTATAAATAGTTTGATTATCTATACCTATAAGCGGTATCACGACTGACTGATGGGGGCATAGCCAGCATTTTGTTTAGGCCCCCCCTGAACAAAATTCTGGCTACGCTCTTGGCGTTGCAGGCAAAACATACATGGAGGAAAGGTGTACGAGATGATCCCCTTAGGGAGAATGTTCGTAGTTTAAACGATATTCAACTTGACGCAAAATAATCAATTTATGAATGATATAAAATCTTTCTTTCTAAAATTATTTATTTACTTTCGGTTCAGGAGTTGTTAGGGGGGGGGAGGGGGCAGCTGCGCCCCTTACATGTACCTGGCTACGCCCATACCCGCACTACAGCCACTTACCCAAATTGTAAGCAAGAAACACCAACACGCCGCAAACCGTGAAGACCAAGTTGGGTATCTCGCATTCATAGCCCATCATCCCTGGCCGCCCCCCGGCCGCGTAGAAGTCGTAATCATACGCAGTCAGGGCCAACACGGCCACCACCATGCATAGGAACCCAGCGAAGGTTATCACATTCGGGGCTATCGATCTTGGTAACACCTGAAAAAGGTTAAAAGTAGAGGGAAGGAAGAGCATCCAATTGACATTGATATTGAGACCTGTCAATATGGTGTCACTTTTAGGGTTCCGTAGTCAAATGGCAAAAATGGAAGCTTTATAATTTCGTCCTGTCCGTATGTCACAGCCATTTTACTCGGAGGCTATTGGCACTTTATAGATGAAACTTCGCAGGCAGTCTTCTGTGAACTAACACAAAGGAATGTAGTAAAATTATTAAAAAAAATGGGGGGCACTCCATACATGAAACTGAGGGATGAAAAAAATATTTTGGCGCACCCCTTCATGTGTGGTTTCGTTGGATAGGTCTTTTAAAGTAACATAAACGTGTCTAAGTGACTTTTTTATTTAGATGAATATTTGCAGGTCTAAAGTAAAAAGTGTCTTCATCCCTCTAACTTTTCAACTGTGGAGAAATTGCTACGCAGCCCTACAGTGTGCGTAGTCCGACACACACTTAACCGATTTTTAGCTTTTTGGTACGGAACCCCGAAAAATGTCGCCAAGGGTGTATATTATTATAATTCTATAGGGTTCCCTTTTGTTGTCGAATAATTAAAATGTGAAACTTACTTTGATTATAGTGTTCCAAGTCGGATGCATCACATATTTACTTATAGGACTTGTATCTATGGAACTGTACTGAAAAATAAGAAATAGACAACGTTAAATAACTCATTTAAGGCACCCACCCAAACAAGTGCGATAACATTGGACGGCAATAGGCAAATACAGACTGTTCATATTAATGTAAACAAATAAAAAAGTTGAACCAGTTAAACTAAGTATTTTTTTAAAATTAAAATGCAAACTTACCTTATATTTATTAAATCCTCGTAAATGCTCCTTATTCAAATACTTATAGTCAAACATTTTGAACACAACCAGTCGCTAAATGTTTCTGAGAATAATTAAATAAACGTACAAAATGAAGGTCACTTTATGAATGAGAACGTCGTATGTATAAACAATAGAACTTAAATTGAGATTTTAAGTAATTGTCGCACTCAGACGTCAGTTGACGTAAATTAACCATAACCATTATCATATTTTTTAGGGTTCCGTACCTCAAAAGGAAAAACGGAACCCTTATAGGATCACTTTGTTGTCCGTCTGTCACCGGACCATAAGTGCAGCCATCTGCTCATAGATGGCGCCACTAGAAGTATGCAGTAGCGCCATCTATGATCAAGATATGAGATATCTACTATGATGTAATAGCGGCATAGATGGCGCTATTGCATATTTCGGAATCCTTAAGGCGTGAGTCGTACTCGCACTTGTCCGGTATTTTAGACTGGCTATTACAGGGTGGCAGGTTAGACAGTGGAAATATTTTAAGGGGTCATTGTACTCATCATTATGAACAACTATGGGACCAACCCCAAAATCGAGAAAAAAAATCAGCTGTTCCATACATTTTGTTCATAATGATGAGTACAATGACCCCTTAAAATATTTCCACTGTTTAAACTGCCACTGGCTGCCACCCTGTGTTTTGGCGGATAACATTGTCGAGAGCAGCACGCTTAGCATGACCAATATTCTATCTCTATAATTCTACCAAAGAATAGACAAAGTTCTTTCTATCCTACTCGTTATCTCTTCTGTTCGAGCACACGGCGACCCGTGCTTGGCTTATCAGATTTTTTTCTACTGAAGAATAGAATCATTTCTTCTTTTCATTGTATGCATAAAACGGTAGAAATCTTTCTACAATCTGTCACTTTGTCTATTCTTCTGTAGACAAAACCCGTTTCTATCGTGGTCGTGCTAGGCCGGCAGTGGTTGGGCAACCACTGCCGGGTTCAAACTGCCCAGTCGTCGTGAGTTTGAACCCCGTCAGGCGCACAATTTGTACAATTTCTTTCATTACCACTACTCTAAAAACGTTAAAGGAAAACATCGGGAAATTATAGGCTGATTATGCTATGCTATGTATGAAACTCTATGTGAAATGTCTTGCACCATCAAGTTTCCTATCCTAACTATAAATGTGAATGTACATACGTTTGTTTGTTTGTTACCTTTTCACGCCTAAATCACTGAACCGATCATCATGAAATTTTGCATTATACGTTGTTAGGGGTACAGAAAAGGACATAGGGTACCTTTTATCCAGAAAAAAAGTACTGTTCTCGAGAAAAAGCACAATAACTTTCGACAGTCACAATTGCTTTAGGACGCTAGATGGCGCCACGTGTATGTCACGTGGACAAACTCGCACGCTGCACGCTGCGCCACACCGAAGGTACCTTTAATATCAAACTCTGTTTTCACACACAAACCGCAACTTTTCATACACAGAATCACAGAATTAAATTAGAAATCACTAAACCATTATGTTTACACGGCATTAAAAATAGAATTAAGTTGACTTAAAATAAATGGTGTTCGATAACTGCTACAAATACTGATTTACAATAATAATTGAATGATTCTTTGTACCGACGCGACGTAATCGGAATGGCGTGGGACATAGATTAGATTACTTACATAATTGTAAAGATGCGATATTGGTTTGCTATGCGCTATTTATGGTGTGTATTGTGCCCCTGTGTTTGATGGTATACCATAGCACTTGACATTGCTAAAATTGTGGAGACTCTTCTACAAGCCATCTATCGAGAGTTGAAGTTAAGTACCTAGGTACAGATTAGTTTAAGTTTAATCCTACTTAATTATAGTCCTCATTTAAATGGAACTAACTCACGTTCCTTCATTTTATAGTGTAATCTTAAGCAGTCAAATAGAAAATGAGCGCTACTACTACATGCGTATATTGAATTTTCCATATTATAGCGACTTTTTTATGGCTATAGGTACGCATATTCTTAGTTGCTTTTGGAAAACGTCCTCCACTTACTTCGGCGCAACCTCAGTAAAACAAAATAAAACTGTTTTGCATTAAAACAAAACAGATATTATGTGAATGAAAAACACACAGCGTTGGTTGAAGAAGCTGTCCTTAGATTTCGCCTTTTTTCATTAAATAAATGAAATAACTTACCAAATGTTCAGTCTATATGTACTTATCTTCTTTCACTATAGCAGTAGCTCGCAGTATCTGTGGTTCTGGCGAGCTGTCATCTGTCACTCATAGAAGTCTTCAAAACTCACCAGCAAGTACCTTGCTCCAACGCTGTGTGTTTTTCATTCACATAATATCTGTTTTGTTTTAATGCAAAACAGTTTTATTATGTGTCCTTCAAAACACACAGCGTTGGTTGAAGACCTGTTTGATATCTGCTGGTGAAAGAATACCTGAAGGATTTAGACGCTATGTGATTTAATTAATTAACCATTTATTATCTTCAAATGATATTTTCTATCTATTTATTTATAATCTCATTTATCAATTTAAAGAATTATTAGTTAACTTTCACATGAAATTCAATCATCATCTATTGAGAAAAGAAATAGAAGCACAAATCTTCATTATTACTGTTATCATTCCTGATCTTGTAATTGTACCTACTATAATAGTAACTATTAACTATGGGTACTAAATCTAGGTCAATGGGTACTAAAGATTTTCGGCTGGGTCTCTTTGTGGATTAGTTCATTTCCTTTCAATCCTTTGGAATCCACTTCAGAACTGACACTCCCCAGAGCTGCTACTTGGTTTATATAGCTTTGAATATTGTAGGTTTAACTTCCCCAATAATGTTGCTGTTACAGAAAGTGCTGCTTTTTATAGATAAAAATAACAAAAATTCAGGATTGACGTCACATCACTGATATAAGCTTTTTAATCAGTTGTTTGATATTATATTATGTCTATACATACATATATGTATAATATAGGGAGATAAAATTAATGTTTTAATGTTTTTCAATGGAGATAAAGCTAATGTATTTTACTGGACATAAAATTAATGTTTTGAGAGTCAATACATAAGTTTTTGAAATAAACTTAGGTCTTAGCATTCCCTTGTTGTTTTTTTTTATTTACAGTTATTTTTATATATTCAATCAGGTACACATTCTTCAACTTGATACTAAAAGTAATATTATTAAGTACCTGTATCGATCATCTTGAGATATTAATTAAAATAAAAGGTAATTTATGCATGTTGAATAACACATTTACTTAACAATTTTGTTTCCACTTTAGTGGAAGTAATATAAAATGAGGCTTGTTTTATAACAATGGTTTGCATAAGAAATTTTCTTTGATTTGTAATTTATGTTTGATGCAGAAACACAAAGATATTATTAATTTGTGTTACATTGTATTATGAACAAACTTTTCTTTTAAATTAATTTTGACAGAAACTTAGCTATGTCTCTGCTATCTGAGATTTTGTGGTGTATGTTACCGGTAACATATAGGTATACCTATGCAAAACCGATGTTGCAAAATGAAGTCCGAAATTCCAAATGTAAGTATTCATTGTAGTGCTGTCTACTACTGCTCAATATGTTTGACCACTTCCAATTTTCCAAGTTTAGAGGATCATTTCTGTGGATTGGTCAGTACGGGGTTTCCGCAGATCCCTTAACCATATCGGATTTATTCAGCTTTCGATTGGAGGTTAGTTAGCCAGAAACGCTGATCCAGAATGTGGTATTAGAATGTATGTTTGCCTGGCACTGTCGAAATATGTCAGCATCTTAAGAATTAAGTTGGGTGCAGGAATCACCCATTTCCACTGAAAGATCCAGTTTAGACTGACGACAATAATTGCATTATCAAATTTAGAATCTATACATTTGCATGTATGTAGGTAATGTAGGTATGTAATTGTATTGAATTCCAAGTTACTCAAGAGGAACTATGGCTGTTTCTTTTAGAGTTGAGTACAATCATGTATAAATCATCAATATTTAGTGATGGCGTACAGTACAATATACCTATATAAAATAAGTCTGGTGCAGAAATTATCACTCTGGTACAGGACCTTCCCTTGAGACGGTCCAGTGTGGGGCTTACAATATAGTTATGTATTATCTACAGAGTTCAGACAGAGCACTCTTAGATTTAAAAACATGCCAGTTATAATGGCCATTTTCGACTGATGTGAAATGAATGTGACTGAAGCTTGCCAAGCCATCGTTTGAGAGCCAAGTAACGCATAGTCGCACATTGCCAACTAGAACCAAGGTCCACATCTGTGGGACACCCCATATTGCAAGGCCTCTGAGGCCTGGGGTAATAAGCGCCGTTCCGGCACAGGCCTGTTCTTTGATAGGCGTAAAGCTAAGCTGGTGTATCTTTCCGAAAGGCACACGCTACAGATAAAATAATATTAAGTTCCAGTCTGACAGCTCTAATAGTTCGTTAGTTTAATTTAGGAGCACCACTTTCGACTGAATGTGGCGCAAAAGCTTACCAAACCATCGTCTGAGTCCCAAGTGACGTGTAGCCGCAGAACTGCCGACTAGGACCAAGGTCCACGTCTGTGGGACACCCCAAGGCCTCCGAGGCCTGGGGTAATAAGCGCCATTCCGGCACAGGACTGTTATGCGATAGATGTAAGGCTAAGCTGTTTGACAACTCCAACAGTCCATTTGTTTAAATTTAGGAGTGTCAGAGAGCGTGAACTGCTCCCGTTAAGGTACCTACTAGGCAATGTTGTGCTGTCAGTCTGAAATTGAATATGTACACACAGAACGCTTGCTTATTTATGCACATATATCTGCTTACCCCCCCCCCCCCTTCCAACTGTGGAAAGGAAGTGAAATGACTGCTTTCCGTGAAGAAAAAATTTTTGTTCATTGCAAAGTACAGGGGGCAGAGGAAGCCAAATGTAGGTACTATGATTTTTATGAGTTGTTTGTAATAGATTTCTACAATCCAATTGGTCATTGTTGCGAATGTACAAGGACCGAGAACAAAGCATAGGCAAGGGCTGTTAGTTGTAATATTTGTTTGCCCTATTTTATTTGCAGGTAATGACTGCAGGTCTCCTTTATGCTCCATGTGCTTATGGTGACTACTGACCCTGGATTTAGTGAGGTCTGCTATATCTAAACACAAACTAAAAACGAGTTGGCAGAGATTTATTTTTATCAGTACTTATTTTGCAAGAAGTGATTTAAATTATTACACCACCGAGAGATCAGTTGGTAATGTTTTGTTGACTCTTTTCAGTCTTTTATCTCAAAAATTAGGCCTGTGTAACCATCTCGGTTACAAATAAAATCAATTTACAATTAATTTTAATAAAGGTTTTATAAGTAAATATATTAATTATTAATTCTATCAATAAGTAGGTATTATTAAATGTAAGAGAGGTTTTGTTTTCAAAGATGTACATACAAAATGCATACTTTAGGCAACAACCGAAAGGGGTGTCCCCTTGAATGCCTTATTGTAACTCACTGTCAGTTATTTTATTGCATGTAGTGTCTGAGCACCAGAGTGTGTAAATGACTGTATTCATTTATTTGTAGTGAAAATTATTTAATATTTTCCTATTTTTGGGAGCTTGGTTAGATGAATAAACAATTATTATTACATACAAAACTATTTTGATTGAACCAGAGTAATATCACTCATTCCCATAACAGTATAGTCACCTCTATTACAATACATTGTTTATTTCTCATATACTATCTGTACCTATGCAGATAATGTATTTCTTTTTTTATGACATAAACTACAGGTATCTTGTAACATTTCATTACTAGCAAGAGTATTTAGATTTTAATTCAGATTTATTAGGGGCCTAATTAATTTTATTCTTATTATAGACCTTTTAAGGGTTGATGGCTATCTAAAATGGTATTGCATTTGATAAAACATAACTCCTGATGTTTAATGTAGTATTATAACAAACTTTTTTCTTTTCAAATTTCATGATTTTTACATAATACTTAGGTACTTTCCTTTTACATAGGTCTTGGATTTTTACTTTATTGTTAGTAGTAGCAGTGGGTATTTAGCAGTTTTAAGTATATATTCATTACAGCATGTACCAATATGAAGTGTTTATGCCGTCCAATCAGAAACAACTAAGTTGATTGCATAAAACACCAAACAGGGCTAAATAATCTTTGGTTTTATTTAAATGACATAACTCCTCATTTACTTTTAACTCTACAAATATTGATTTCATCTCTACAAACACTGATTAATCAGCTTTAATATATAAATATTTCATTTTGGAAACCAACCACTGTCATTTCCTACCTTGATGCTGGCAAAATCATCGTCAAACAACGATGGAGCCGTAATTAGAAAAACAGAACTGAACTTAACTCTACAAATCCTGGTAAAGCTATGCATGATCGCAAAGCTGCTTTGTTTTAACGAATACCTTTTCATGTTGAAATATCAAACTTCTGAAGTCGAGGAATAATGAGGTAATTGGGTTAAATAACCCGTTAAAAAGCTTACCTACTTGGTTTGTTAGACTTTCAATGCGTGGATCCGCAAAGAATTATCTTGTAATGTACCGCCTTGACCGCTTTTTCGGCGGTGGAGAGGTGTCCTCCGAGGATGAAGAGCTTTTCTTCTCGCTTTGATAAGTGAAGGGCCTAGCGGCCTCACTATTTCCCGCTGACCGGTCTCCATCCGAAGCACCGGCAGGGGTAGCGGTATTGAGACGAGTGCTTTCGCCCTCAATTTCACTATTTTGCTTACTTATCGTAATAATACGCTGAAAAACTTTGACACGAGTAATAATACTACGGTTTATGTACATTTAACCGAGTTAAGAGCAAATTTTCGGATATTTTTTACGTGAGAAAAACTTTTTCCGTCTAATGGCGGCAAAATCTTTAGACGCTATGAGTGACAGATGACAGCTCGCCAGAACCACAGATACTGCGAGCTACTGCTATAGTGAAAGAAGATAAGTACATATAGACTGAACATTTGGTAAGTTATTTCATTTATTTAATGAAAAAAGGCGAAATCTAAGGACAGCTTCTTCAACCAACGCTGTGTGTTTTGAAGGACACATAATCAAATGATTTTGTTTATATATGTATTTATGTATCAGGTTTTCAAAAAACAAAGTTTGAATTATTGTCAATTGTTGTAATTAATACTCGACATACACGTATATACATTTTTTTTTAAATAAATATCGTCTCGTCATATTCGTAATATCAAGCAAAATTGGCATTTGTTTTTCATAAATAAATCAGGTCTACAATTTACGATAATTAAACAAGTAGCAAATCTGTTTAAAATAATTTATTAATAATAATCAATAAATTCTTATCGCTGTCTTGGATATATCGTGTCACTTGGTCGTGCTAGATAACTCTATAGATTATCTTCATATTATGAGTTTTAGTAGTACAATTTGATAACAAGTTTGTAATTAACCTAACCCATTTTTATGTAATACTTGTGGTCTCGACTTCTGTGCTATTTGTATTTTATTTGTCTTGTATTTAATTGTTTATGTCCATTTATGATTAGACTTTTTTTTATAAAATTAAGAGCTATTCCTAAATCTGCCTAGTCTTTTTCCCAAACTAGGTTAGGTTCTGATTCCAGTCTAACTAGATGCCACTGAATATAAATATTTAACGTGGAGCGAATGCCATACAAAATTGATAGGTACTTAGCAAATAATTAAGATGAAAGCTGTGTCACATCTCCGTCTCAATGTTTTCATCTTTGGTGCAAATTACTGAACTTTGACATGAGATAAATTCACTGTCATAATAATCCGCTGTGATCGAATTATTGTTGCCATTTATATGAACTAAATAGCTCGAAAACAGCGGTGCGGTGTGTCCTCGTGATTACCACGCCTGGAAAATTAATTAATCATCGTAGTAGGTATGTATGTTATTATGCATTTATACGTACATGAAGATGTTACTGGCCTAATAAATTTATAATTTAATTAGGCGCAATGTATGTTGTTTCAGAAAAAATAACTTCTGTGAAGCACTTCTGTAAAACTTACATCTGCCTCGTGACGTTAACTTTTAAGCTTCAAGATCTAGAAACACCTTCGATGATCATGTGGATGTAACTATCATGACCTAGCTACTCACTGCTATGCAACTACTTAATATACCTAATCATAGCTTAACTTTGTGGCCTAGGGAGGCATTGAGGTGGCCTTGGAAACCACAGAACTTGACCTAACCATCGAAAGTACTAGGGGACCATAAAACTTAAAGGGGCCCCGAAACAATCAATTACGATTGTCAGGGCCGTACCACAAAAAAGATAAATTACACGTTTTCAACACGAATGCTACCAAAAATATAAGCTCTTGCTTTAGCACTAACTTGTCTAAAACAAGCGTGTATTATTTTTGGTAGCATTCGCGTTTAACACGTGTTTATCTTTTTTGTGGTAAGGGTGTCATTGTTTACGTGACTGACGCTCATTGATGCAAATATCATCGCTCATTATGCAATCGCAATTGATCGCTTCGTAGACCTTTATTAAGAACATTGTCACCACTCAGATATTTGCACATACTCTACCTCTGCAGCAGTCATAATTCATGTCACAGCTCACATTCGACAAATTAACAGATGTCTATTTTTACGTGTCATATATCATAGTGGCGAGAATTAATGCCAGCTTCCATTGCACCAATGCATCAATTAACGTGCTGCAAAATGAGTGGGCTAATTTTTATTAACATGCCTCGTCTGGCCGATTAAATTGGCAGACATGTTCACGCCTGGGTTATACAGAATGTAAGTATGTACTGTTATTGAAATCTTCCTATCTTTTTGCCATGTTTATTAGAGTCGCTTACTCCTTGCATTATTATGCCTACATCCATTGAATTACGCGGTCTGTCAAGATTTTCTACAGAAATTGAGAATTTCAGTTTTATACATACTTGTGTAACATCACGCCTGTAATCCCTGCAGGGTTAAGTAGAGGTGCCGGATTCAACCTGAGTAGAGGTGTATTATTATAGTGTACTCCACGGTTTGCCACGTTTTGTGAGCGAGCGAGCGAGCCTGTTGCCACTACTACTAAATCCAATTCCACTTTGCCCAACCTAGGACGTCAGCAGCTCAGTAGTCACTATAGACTATCAGGCATTTGTGATATTTTTGTGATCATTTTCTTAAGTTATCACAAAAAATCGATTACTATCTCAATAAAAGTGCCATGTTCTTCATAGTTTTCCTTACAGAATACCTTTCAATTGTATTAAGTCTACAAAACTTCTCCACAAGAGGTTTTAGACAGTACAAGAAGCACACTTCTGACTGTCCTTCTATCATAATTATCTAATTCGCTTTTTACGATATCCACAAGAAAAGAAGGAATGAACTATTCTTTTGGTGCCAATCACTCTGGTATAGCACGAATTGCGTTGGTATGTTTGGTTCCAGTGATGTGTGTGAAGGTATAAATACTAAGACTAAATAAAGAAGTAAGAGTTCGTTCTGTATCTACATCTGCGACTGGTACTGTAGACTGTTAAACTCAATACGCATGCGCGGGCTCAATTTCCACGGTTTAGGTTATTAGGGGGACTGCTAGCTGAATATGATACTAGACCGCTTGGCTGATGTTACTGTTCGCAGTTATGTACTGTTCAAAACTGCTGTCATGGATACCAATAATGGTGAAGGAGACTTTATTGTAATGGCCTTAATTCAGAATGTTGAACAAAACCTAATCACAACTTGTTTGACCTAGAAATTGTACTGGGAGTTTAGAAATGCATAGAAGCTTCTTCGTCATCAATATTAGCAGCTTATAACACAACAGCTATTTTTGGAGGTAGAATGGATTTCAATGGAGCATAGTTCTGGCTACTGTAAACTTTATAACCCATATAACATTTTGACTCTTGCCCTTTGGACCGCTTTAGATCTAAATACCTATTATGATAACTAATAAAATTTTGATATTCAGCCGAAACTAGTTAGACTGGAAGCCGACCCCAATATAATTTGGGAAAAGGCTAGGCAGATGATGATGCCCTATTAAGATAACTTCGTTTACATAAAAGTATGCAACAGAGTTGAGATTGTTAGTCATTATAATGAGACATTTTCGTACCCAAATGAAAAATGTTCGGCAACATGTTTTATATCATTCCGTCTACTTTTACCACCAACTTCCAAAACAGACAGGATACACCCTTAATTATACGAGAAGACACCCATCCCCGTCCGAAATTACTCGTAATTTGGTCCGAAATAGTGGCACGCGCGCAACCCAGACATTATCGCCGAGTTTCGGATTTCAAATTACGCGCCGGTATCGGGTAGCGCCCTCGGCGTAGCTATGGCAACGCACAGGTGTTCTATCGATCTCCCGCCGTTCGTGTTCGCCTGGTAGTTTGGTAAAAAAGTATTGACGATTTTACCTTCTTTTTGGGGAAAGTCTTGGAAATAAAAAGTTTTAGTGAATGAATTTCAGACGGTGTGTTTTCTAAACAATGGTTTTATGGCTTTTATACAATGAATTGAGACGATACTATCCCTTCAGTCTTTTAAGTGAATACAGCAAGGGATAGTATCGTTTGCAGTTATGTTGTTTGTTCCTTTTGTAACTTTTCAGTGTCAAGCAAACCATTACGTGCGCACTATCAAAGAATTAAGACTTACCTATCAATCAATTGTATACCGTGATTATACTTAGATACCGTCTAAGACCGACTGTTTTCATAATAATATCTTATGAGAAGACATCACTAATATGTAGATCTAGTATCATATACCGTACTCATTTTGTGAGTAAACAAGAGAACATTTCCTCTAACCAAACAAAGTAGTGGCCAAAAACAATTGATCATTCACTCAACAAACAATTGCATATAACGCATCCAACATAGCACGCTCCGTAAATTCAACTAAACTAGCTAAACATTAGTTTAAATTAAAACGGTAAAGGCCGTTTTCATTTGCATCGCACGTGATCGTCTGTTAGGACGTCTAGTCGCCTCATCAAGCTGGACTGAGCGATTAATTTGGGCAAAATTGGAGTCTGATTCATGAGAGGTAGCGAGTTTAGAGAAAAGGGGCTCAATGTACTTTGCTTTCAGCTTTCTTGCTTAAAAATAATGAGGTTTTATGCTCAATTTTTGAAGATTATACAGACCTTGCACATAGGTAATATCAGCATGGTAAGACCATAAGCATCTACCATAAGCGGTCGAGATCTTGATGGTAGCTATCCTGCCCCGATCAGATCTACCTGTATAATGTTCTGGTTATGACATTAATTTGTTCCTTAGAGTGATGAAGATCTGAAGGCGTTTTGAGGGGGACGTCCAATATTAGTGGAAATTCACTCGCAGCTTGGATGATTAGCTAACCATTAGTCACCACTATATCCACATAAATGACTCCATTTTGTACTTAGAAGTTAGACCAATAAATCAATTACCCCTGTCCACATATAACTTGTGGCATACGCCGGCCATTAGCGCGTCGGGCCGGATGGTCTGAGTCTCACACCTATTTACGCTTCCTCTTGCGTTCTGTACTCCTAGTACTCCAGATATATCTATACGCGATACTTAATAACGGCTCCCCATTTGGTGATGACGAATATTGGCATGAGTTCATCAGATGATGAGGCAGTCCTATGGTTTAGTTCTAAGACCAGGGTAGGATTTATGGGAACTTCATTGCAATTGAAATTATTTAGGTCCTTTGATCATGAGGTTGGCGCATGATCTGTTTAGTCTGCAGCATCGACCATTACAAACGACACAAAATAATTAAATGTCCAGATACGATGCTATCATAAAATATGATTGCATCAAAATTAACTGTAGGGTAGGTAATTCATTAAATTCTTTAGAACTAACGTTTGCCAATTATTGAATAAAAATATTAAACACACGATTACTTCAAATCATTTATTGAATATTGCATTGGCACCTACAATTTTTCATATCAAGAGGTTTTTCGTAGATGCAATCGACTTGACAATGACATGCAAATGATCAGATCAGCGAGCCACACAGCGCGCGTGCGACTATCATTAATTGTCGCATAATAATAAATTAATTTTTAGCCGCGCGGTGCATCGCGTCGCGTTATTGCAGCACTAATTGATATTAAACGCAGCTCTGATGCTGTCATCGCATTGTAGATACTCACATTGTCATGATGTCCTGGTGGAAGTTTCATTTCCCAAAATTCCTAGTAAAACTAGGGACATATTGATGGTGGATGGTGGCAGTGGCGGTCCAAGGGGGAGAGGGAAGTCGTAGGGGTCATGACCTGGGGTATGACCTCCCCCAAAGTCTTCGATCTATTACAGAGTAGGTACAGTACCAATCCTAAAATCGCGAAAAGAAGCAGCTGTTTCATTTTTGTAAAGTGATATGGATATTTTTGACCATCATCCTGTAAACCCTGGTCAAACCTTGTTTTTTTATTGCAATTCAGTTAACTATCGGATTACTATAGGATCTCAGATCATAGAAACAAGTGAGATGTGCCAAGGCGCTATCGAGCTTGATGCCTGATTTTGAGCAAATTGCTCATACTAAAAACGTACGCGCTGGCGACGAACCGAACATGATCGATGGTATAAATACAGTGTTTTAGTTTAGTGCTAGTGTTGAGTGACGATTAACAGTGTTAGATTGAGGGTGTGCGGAATGTTTAATGCGTGGGAGATCTTTTTATTCACAAGGAGCGCTTAATTATGCGCGTAATTGTGTCGAAAAATGTACTAAAAGTGGCATCAGTTGTTCCCGTACTAATTTGCTATGATGGCATAATTATCTCCTTGTTTCTATGATCAGAGGATAGGATGATGATTGCTGGCTGGTGGCAGGAGTATACTTTTATTTTTTCGGACTGAAAGCTTTAAAAGGCGCCCGGTCTTCTGAGGATAAGACCTGGTTGTCTGGAATTCTTACCCCACTAAAACAACCACGGTGGCCACTATCAGCCCATAGAGGGGGACTCCGGTCTTAGCAGCAATATACCTATACCGTACCTTCACCCAAACGCTGGGAAATGCTGCCTTTCTACAGATTAGCATCTAAATGGTGGTCACGCACACAAAATGATGTCTAGATTCTTTTAATGATGGGAATACCACTGGAGTCTAGAACAGATTACGAGATTTTATAAGATGAACATTCTATTTTAGTAGATCCAAACAGAAGGAAGTGACGATTTAATAGTAGATTATGCACCAAGGGGATAAAGCAGTGTCTTATGTCATGGGCGTCATATTGAATCCCGAGTACAACGAAGAATTCTAGGGTTAACGGTAAGTTTATAGTTAACTCCCGAGCGAAGCGAGAGAGTTAAAACTAGAATCCTGAGTGAAACGAGGGATACAAGCTCGCCCTAGACAAAGACACGTTTTTCCCCGAGGAGTATACTCTACTTTTCACACCTTCTGCGAGAAAATAAAAAGCAATAGTACTAGAATCAGAGTTTTTAATGTGTTCTAATAAAGTTTTAATTACAGTAGTGTAGGATCTATTAGTTTCTCCACTAGCTAACTATATTACTCTGACATGTACGCCTCTAGCATGGCTACGCTACGCCTGGCTCACCAGCGTGTACACTATAGACCACACAATAGACCAATGTCAAGCTGACCGTACCATGGAGGTTTTTCTTTATTGTTAATAATTCCAATAGTTTTTTTTATCGACTCTGGAGTCATAATATCACTGTTGTCACCTGAATTTTTTTTAAGAATTTGTCGTTTGGAATACAGTGATTTGTAATATTCGGGGCTTTTTTTGTGTTCTACGCGTGCTAACCAGTTTGATTTTCGAACAAGTTCTTTTTGGTGCAGGCCTCTGTGGTAAAAGTGTTCATACGAAAGTTGAGGTTCCAAATTCAAATCACATTATTAACCAAGGGTTATAATGAAATTCAGTACAATATTATTGCCCATGGGCTTTAATGACCTACTTTAGGTTAGAGTTACGTGACATATAATTTGACATTTTCGAGCAGATGGTGTGAAAAAGATTTTTATTCGTTTACAATTTGCTCAGCGTAAGGTGTTAATTAATTAAAAAGTCAATTCACAGCTTGCTATATTTGTTCAAACATATTTAATCAACTGAGTTTTAATTTAGGTCTTCTAGAGTTGATAAAAAATCGTGAAATCGACAAAACGTTGTTTTTAAAACTGTAATATTCGAAAGAGTTTACTTTTTTAAACTGTAAACTACATGTCTTGCAAAATTTGAGCATCTACAATTCCAGACTTTATTACAGGATCCAATACTTCTTATTACCTTCAACGAGAAGACGAGATTTGTACCTATCAATTGCAATTCGCATCATCGCAGGATGTCGTCCAATACCTACATCTTTTGAACGTTCTTATAACTATCATCACCATTTTCTGCTGCGGTCTTGCCGTGTTCGCATGCCGCCCTGTTGGGCCAGCTTATTAGCCAGTAATACGGTAGCATGCGACCACAGCCATACCCTGGATATTAAAACGTTGATTTATTAAGTTTTTCACAACACTAACTTCCTTAAGTCTGGAGAAGAATTTCAGGCTATAGGACAGGAATATTTTCTTGTTTCATGCTTTTCAGTTCAATTTTTGTCGTAGTCGGGTTTGAGTTTTTAACTACATACGGTACCTATCTTTTTTGAATCCACAGCTCATCATTATTATCAACTTTATTCCCATCCACTGCTTCATAGATAGATCATTAGATTTCTGCGTCATGCGCTTTTTTGCTATGTGCATACAGCAGAACCCTTGACTTTCACAAAATAATCTGTCTATCAAGAGGGGGAAGGCTGCCCTGCAATAGATAAATAGACCCGCTTGCTGTTTACTTGAGCTACCTATATAATTGCCCTTTCGGGAGTCAAAAGGGAGCCATTGACCTCAAAAAAACCTGAAAATATTAAGGGTAGTATGGATACCGTATTAAACGTGACACAGAGTAGGTATGTTCATTACTTTAGTTAATTCAATTCTAACAGTAGACCCTTCCCCTTTAATGAAATGTTAACAAGCTGTTGATGGTAATGAGAAGTGTTTAACAATAAACACTAGCTAATTAAAATCAATAAAGAATATGTTAGCAACTTAGCAGTTGGCATAATATGCACTGAACTGCTTATTGTGTCTAACTACTAAAAATATCGGTATTAACACATAACATTTAGCGTTAGAGGTCAGGGTTGGCACGGCCGAAAAAAAAATAAAAAAAAAAACAGGATGCATGTAGCGCACAATTATTTAAAAAAAAAAATATATGTTGCAAGTAGCGCACTTTTATTTCAACTGCTTTTTTGAACTGATTGGAAATAACACATGTTTGTAATAAGATAGGCTAGTTCAAAGTCAAACATCAGAGTTATTTGACGAAAAACAACCTTATCCAGTTCAGTTTGACTAATTCTCTTTCATAGGGATCGAAGAAAAACAAGTATGGCTACTTTACTTTAAAGCTATTATTTCGGATGATTGCACCGTAATACGATTTTGAAGATAGCTATAATTTTATACTGTTTTAATTACGTGAGTGATATAATTGATATCCATAACAATACGTCTAAACGAATTTAAACCATAACAACACTTTCAACACATTCTCTGCAGAAAATAGCGAGCTTTCTGTGCCAACCCTAATTAACATTGTCGGGCAATTACTCGTTAAATCAACAAATTAGCCGCGTGCACAACACAGCACTCGTCTTTTTGGTGTTGAGCAAGTTATAAACGGAAGCCGATCTGCGGCTAAATGCGTATGTTTGTAAATGCAATAATTTTTAGTTGCGCGTACGCAGGCTTAATCAAAGCATACCAAACGAAGTAGTTTGTGCTAGGTCTTTTTTTGCTTTTTTTTTGGGTTTTCTCGGTATTGATAGAGTGGGCAAGTTTGTTGTAGGTTTTAATTTTAGTTTTCTTACAGGCGTTATTGTTGTTTTAATTATAGACTTTTAAGAGGCAACATCAAAATTTTAATGTAAAAGAATTAGTTGGGTATTTCTTCAGCTATACTTATTCAGGAGGTACATCATACAATATCATCCTCCTGCCCTTATCCCAATTTATTTGTGGTTGGCCCAACATGCGTTTTTCTTCAATACATCTCTATCAGCCGTCATCACTAGTCACCCCCTTTCTGGCCATAATCATCTTTCACACAGTCCATCCATCGCTTCCTTGGTCTTCCTCTGTTATAGCATTCCACATTTATTCAGAAGTTTTTCTGTTGACATTTTCCTCCTCTGCATTACATGCCCATACATACTACATAAATAAAATATACCATGCCCCAATAAATCGTCCGAAAGTCCGCCAATTGAAGGGTTAACGGTTACTATCCGTCTATCTTTTGAAGTCCCTTCGATATGTGAGATAACTGGTCTTTTACTATCCAAGAAACTTTTGCTCCAAGTTCGGTCAAAACTTTTTGTGGAAGTAGCTTGCTATTCAAAGTGGCTGCTTGTCTGCATGTCTTCTGAGCAAACTTTTTGGCATGCTGCTGACGTTTCGTTAGTACCTTACAATAAACACTATCAAAGTTTTTTTAAACATAATCTTTTAAATCAGGCCTTGATTAAATAGTTTTACTTTGATATAGATAATCAATCACCTGATTTCGCGCGAATTATTGTCTCGAGATTGATTATATTATTATCTTTCATTTCTTGTCATGGTGGAATAATTTCAAAACTTTAATTAAACTTCTTCAACATAGTCAAGCCGTCACAATACTTCATTCGTGTCAGTCCAGTATCCATTACAGTCACAGTCACGGTTGGAATCCTTTGATTTTGTCTGGTAAGTTTCTAAAACTTTGCAGTATTAAATTACTCGGTGCTTTCGCAACAATTAGGCTTTGTGTCTAAATAATGGTGAATGGTGACAGGCGCTAGTTGTTGGCTAAAAAGTAGAGTGGAATGATTTTAGGAATCGTCACTATTTATCTTTTCCCACTGGCGTCCTTTTCGAACGCTAAGCTACGCTTTTAGTAGTTTGAATTACCATGTTTGGTGATGCTAGTACGCTGCTCAGTGTGATATTGGGTATACTTCTTAACCTCCCCTTAGGACATAATCTCTTTGTTGATTTTTACAACACATGGGTGAGCTAAAGAGTAAGTGGGATACTAACTTATTAAGCTATCAGCGGTTGTAGTCCTAACTATTTCTTACAAATTAAAAAACATCTAGGTATTTTGTTTGGCTAATAAAATATAATATGCCAAAATGATAAATAACTTTAGATGTTAAACGAACCATTCTGTTTTTTGAATCATAATTCATACAGAAACTAGATGACACATTCTATTTGCTATTTTAAAGATCGGAAATGATTTAATAGTCATTTTGTGTGTGTCCGGAGCGGTCACGGTTTGCGCGCCAGATCGACGGTAACCGGACGCCATCTTACGCCGCCATGACACCGCTTTGACAGCTGTCATTCGGAGCGGACATTCCAATTTAGAATGTTTGAATTATGTTCGCGGATAGATTTTATTTAATATTTATTTTTTATTACAAAATGTTGAGAATAAAATATGAGTTTAGAAATATTATGTAACGAGTTTAATACCTACTGCTGTCAACATCTTAAAAATACTTACCTACATCTAGACTCCTGTTACGTGGGTAATATTGCTTTGAGAATTTTGTGTGACAAATAAAAACAATGGTACCTACCCAAATAGATTTTTTATATACCGTACCTACAAAATTATATTCCCATAATAATTGCTTAACATTATTCTATTTTCAAAATAAAGGTTTACTTGTTCCATCAGCCTAGTTTAGGAGTCATCTCTCACTTGTTAAACATAAACATGACGATGACGCATCAAAACGATCTCCAACTCCTACACTATAAAGTGTGACTATCGGAAGGCGGGTAGCATAAAATTAATTCTATTTCCACTTCCTCCGTCAATTTGCTGCGACTACCAGTCGCCTTTAATAATAACTTGTTCAAAGTCTAGACGGGTGACATCCCTAGAGTGTTGATTTGTTAATGCAGACTATTTTTGTTCAATAAAATTATGAATTTCATATTCTTTCCATTATTCTGTTCATGACGTACGGTCAGAGACTCAGATCATAGAAACAAGGAGATATGCCATCATAGCAAATTAGTACGGGAACAACTGATGCCACTTTTAGTACATTTTTCGACACAATTACGCGCATAATTAAGCGCTCCTTGTGAATAAAAAGATCTCCCACGCATTAAACATTCCGCACGCCCTCAATCTTTGCTCAAAATCAGGCATCAAGCTGGATAGCGCCTTGGCACATCTCCCTTGTTTCTATGATCTGAGGTCAGAGATATAAGTCACAGATCAGTTTGGAATTTTAATTATTCAATAACATAGAACCTAATATTATTGTTGTAGATATAACATAATACTAGTTATCAAAGTATTGCCTGCTCTTTACAAGTAAATTGACAAGTTTCCATTCATCAAACTTGCTCAAACATTGTACTAATGTTTATCGACTTATGGCTCTGACTCTACAATGTATGTACATTGTTTGAAGTCAAAAGAACGGGTAAAGATGACTGTTTTTCAAACGGGACCAACCTTGAAGACAAAAGCCTGGCTTCGCCCTTGGCAGCTATAATTTAGCCACGATTACTGACTTATATGTCTAGACAAGCAGTTCCGAACATTATACATGTTACACTCAAGTGTTGTGCGAGCACAACACAAGCCTCACATTCACTTTGACGTTTGATCCGGTGAGCAACAGTCAATTACCCGCGTGTGGGGCATGATTTTTGTTCGGACTGCTAGTCTAGGGACATATAGGTCAATGGCCACGATAGTCCCTAACCAACAAAACCATCAAATAAAATTCCCCAAATTAATAAACACTTCTCGCTTTAATCCGATAACAACAATCGCCCCATGTGTTGAGAATCCCGACAAGAACCGCCCCCAGAGAGCGGGTAGTCTGGGGAGTATTGTCAGTATTGTTAGCACTTTGTTTATCAAATTATACGGAATCGGGTAGGTACTCAAGTTTATTAGTAGGTATCGTGGAAAACTTTGACAACTACCGTCGAGCTTCATAGAGAAATGAAAGGAGTGGAGTTAGGTGATGTTTATGATAAAGTATCGATGAAGTATTGGAATTTATAATAAAGGGAAGTGTTTGGGGTTGAATTACTTGTTCAAACTTAATTACAAGAAATATCTTGGCGTTAACCAGGCTTTTGTTTGGCACGCAAGAGCACAAGTGTTTCGGATTTTACTTTTCTACTTATACCTCAGATCATAGTCTGAGACTTATACCTATTTTTTACCTGACTGCGCGACGCAAAGGAGGGTAATGTGTTTATCAGTCTATGTATGTATGTATGTATGTTTGTTTCTATGTGGCGTTCTAGAGACCAAATGCGTAGGCCGATTTTGATAATTCTTACGTCAATCGATTCATCTTAACCTTGCGAGTGTCACTAAAGACATAATAGTAATCAAAATTCACCACAGCGACAACCAGACGCCATATTGTTAAAATGAAAAAAAAAAGTTGATTAACTATGTCAAGTGGGGTGTCGTTGAATAGGTATTTTAAAATTATCTTTAGGTTCCTTTTATCATTTTTCATTTTAAATAATAGTTTTTTACCATTTTGGTACGGAACCCTAAAAACTAAAAAGTGAAAAATAAAAATAGTAAATTAAAAATTTAAAAAAACCCGACTGCCAAAAAACAACTAAAAAGTTCAAAACAAGTGCACTTTTCAAGCAGTCTGATGCAGTTGGTGGCATAAAATCTAAGATTTAACACAAATAATTGCCACCAACTGCATCAGACTGCTTGAAAAGTGCACTTGTTTTGAACTTTTTAGTTGTTTTTTGGCAGTCGGGTTTTTTTAAATTTTTAATTTACTATTTTTATTTTTCACTTTTTAGTTTTTAGGGTTCCGTACCAAAATGGTAAAAAACTATTATTTAAAATGAAAAATGATAAAAGGAACCTAAAGATAATTTTAAAATACCTATTCAACGACACCCCACTTGACATAGTTAATCAACTTTTTTTTTTCATTTTAACAATATGGCGTCTGGTTGTCGCTGTGGTGAATTTTGATTACTATTATGTCTTTAGTGACACTCGCAAGGTTAAGATGAATCGATTGACGTAAGAATTATCAAAATCGGCCTACGCATTTGGTCTCTAGAACGCCACATAGAAACAAACATACATACATACATACATAGACTGATAAACACATTACCCTCCTTTGCGTCGCGCAGTCAGGTAAAGAATAGGTATAAGTCTCAGACTATGATCTGAGGTATAAGTTTTGAACTTTTTAGTTGTTTTTTGGCAGTCGGGTTTTTTAATTTTTAATTTACTATTTTTTTTGACCTCCTGTCCTAGGTCTGCTGGAAGAAATTTCATAATATTACTTCCGCCCGCGGCTTCGCCCGCATTTTTGGGATAAAAAGTAGCGTGTGTTATTCTGATGTACCTGTATAGATAACCTATATTACTGTAAAATTTCATCAAAATCGTTCAGTAGTTTATGCGTGAAAGAGTAACAAACATCCATCCTCACAAACTTTCGCATTTATAATATTAGTAGAAAGCACCAGCCGGCTTAGCATGACTAATTCTATCTCTATTCTACCATAGAATACTTAGACAAAGTTATTTCTACCCAAATCGTTATTTCTTCTGCCCGAGCACGCGGCGGCCCGTGTTTGGTTTATGAGAATTGTGTCTACTGAAGAATAGAAACATTTCTTCTCTTCATTGTATGCACGAAACGGTAGAAATCTTTCTACGATCTGTAACTTTGTCTATTCTTCTGTAGACAAAACCCGTTTCTATCGTGGTCATGCTAGTATAGTGCTCAATTATTTTCTGTCAAAATTTTTATGTGATTTACATAAATAAATAAAAATTAATTAATTTTATTCAAACTACAAAACTAAACTGCATCATTCCACAAAATTAATCCCTAACATTTGCGGACAAGTGTTACAGCTTATAGCTAATAATATTATTCATAACTCATCCGTCCATATGGCGTTATCATAAAAGGGGGTGTGATAATGACATCAGCCGTACAATTGGCCAATTAAGCCGATAAGACATGGTAGGTGGTGATGAGCGCATATCGGGGTACTTTATCACCCCACGCTGATGGTATCTGTTTGCGCCTTCAGTTGGGGTAAGAATGGGGTTTAGCGTGGGTGATAAAATGATTGGGTATCTGGCTTTCGTGAAACTTCCGACATAAATCTATAACAAGTCAATAGAAATGTCATCTGTCATAAATCTGGCTATCATTATACAAAAAGAATTTTTCGTATCTGACTGGTAGTTCGAGAGATTAGGTCGTTCAAACAAACAAACTCTTCACCTTTATAATATTAGTATACTCGTAGATAAATAATTTCTGCGTAAGCATTATCTGTATCCTTGATGACTGCTTACCACCCGGATACTCCGCCTCCCAAGGGACAGTTCACACCGGCGGATTTGTCAGCGCTAATCATTTTTATGCATCGTGTCGTAACCCTACACCGCTCACGTGGGAATATATTAAATCGCGACAAGCTTTATGATGTCCCTATGAATATGCGATAAATTTTACTAATGATAGAAAGGCAGGAGAAAAAATATTTCCGAAAATGTTTTTGCATTAAGCGATATAGTACGACGAACTTAATACTGGCTGATATACTTCGTCAAATAAGGTTGCAAACATTGCAACAGTTGATTCTAGATGGTAGGTATGGACTGCATTGTACCTACATATTTGAAAGATCTCTACATATGAAGATCTTCACGGTAGTATTTCAGTCCACCCTGGTCAGTTAACAGTGTGATACTCGGTCAAATAAATATAAACTTAAACATTGCGAATAGACAATCTAGTCAGTTTGAGGTGCATAATAAATATTATAATAGTAATGTTAATAATAGTAAGTAAAAAAAAAAAAAACAATACAGAGCGTATTATGGCGAGTTGTATACAATTAGTTATTGTAAATTTTTCGGCTCCTGTACGCAGATCAGCCTGTTTATTCCGGACCGACACACCGTGTGATATCACCGCGAGAATTGCCAATTTGTTTGCGAACGTTAGAGGGAAAATGTCACGGTGAGATTCTCCCTCGAACCTATATGAATTCCGTTTTTCCTTTTGAGGTACGGAACCCTAAAAAGAAAATATAGTGGTGGTTTCATGAGCTCAGTTTCGAGGATGATTCACAAACCGCCAGTCTCCTCAAACCAGAACTACACCAAAGCTCATTGGTTCAAACCCTCCAGTGATTTGTCAACATTAATATCAATTTTAAACATCCCAGACTGCCAGTGTAACCGCACACCGGCCGCTACGAGGATAAATTAAATCGCTGCGAGTTTTATCGCCTCGCGCTCGATGCTGGTGGCGCCTTAAGTATTTATATCGATACTGGGAGATAGGTATCTACGTGTGAGATAAACTTGTAATGACTTGCTGGTTGTACCGAGGGTGGTCTGTAGTGTTGCCCAAATGCAAGACCGGGACGAGTCTAACCCAGTCTTTGGTCCCGGTATTGCGTCAATACCCATAGTCGTGGTCTTAGTTTTAGTATTGTACATTCATTCTTGGTCTTGGTCTTAGTCTTGCTGTAAGTAGGTGGTCTTGATCTTACGAAAATGATTGTTGCAAGACCGATTTTGGGCAACACTAGTGGTCTGACTCTGAGTGCCTAGTGCGAGTTTTTCTAACATATTCGATCGCGTCAACCAGGGCCGCCTTAGTACATTCCGGGGCCCTAGGGCACACCAGAATATGGGGAAAGTAAAAAACTGACTAAGTACGAGTCGAACTCGCGCACTAAGGGTTCCGTATTTACTACAAACTTAAGTGTTGTCGACTCGAGATATACGAGAACCCTACTGACACTTGACCAGTTTTTATTATTTCTTGTTATTTTATAGAGTTCACACCATAACTACCCTGCGTTATGGGCCTAATATTGACATTTCGGGGCCCCTGTGAGAACGGCACCCTAATTGCGTAACTCAATTGCTATCACCATGGCATTGATTTTGACATTCATTACGCCGTATGTTTCATAATTCGTGCTCCCGTAACTATCTCAACGCAGCAATGAATGTTGTTTAACTGTCAAAATGAAAGCCATGGTGATAGCAATTGAGTTACACAATTAGGCTGCGGGAGCTCTGGGCCCGGGCCCCGTGTGCCCCTATGGTAAAGACGGTACTGGCGTCAATGATATCGAAGGTTATATAGCCAACGACTAATCGAGCATAGGTTCGCCCTCGAAAGTGAAGACGCTAACGCACATGTTGAAAAGAGTTACTTTAGTTCAGCTTAGAAGTTCAGCTCAGCAGTTTAGCAGCAGTTTAGTTCAGCTTAGGGCCGTAAGATCAATCGTAGCTTAACCACGGAAGAGAGTTTAATCTCCCGTCTTCGATTGTTTTCTAATAGGTACAAAAACCCAAAGAAACAATCGAAGACGGGAGATTAATCTCTCTTCTGTGGTTTAAACTTTTGATTCATCTTACGGCCCTTAGGAGCTTCAGTTTAGGAGTTGTATAAGTTTTCTCTTTTTAGCACACTTCTATCTCTATTCTACCAAAGAATAGACAAAGTTCTTTCTATCAAATCGTTATCTCTTCTGCCCGAGGACGTTGCGACCCGTGCTTGTTATATCAGAATTTTGTCTACTGAAGAATATAGACATATCTTCTCTTCATTGTATGCATTAGTGAGTTAAACGGTAGACATTTGTCTGTTTCTACAATTTGTCACTTTGTCTATTCTTCTGTAGACAAAACCCGTTTCTATTGTGGTCATTCTGTGCCGGCAGACCGTCTTTTCGGCATTGTACTTATTAATTCCATGGCATCCAGACATTCTGTTATTAAAATTAGAATCATCATAGCTAGTTACGTTGCCTGTAATCTGATACATTTCACAATGCTGTTGTCGTTGTTTTAAATATGTCATTGATATGTGACGTCAGCAACACATGGCCCTCGATAAGTGAAATGGACCACTGGTTTTTATTAGAATCGGCGCAATCAGTAGGAAATTCCAAACGAAATTAGATTTTATTCATTCTTCATCGGGTTTTTCCAGCGTAGATTGTTTGTAAGTGTGTTATAGTTTGCGATTTTAAAATACCTACATAACTAGGGACTCTCAATCTTTTTTATACTGCGACTCCCTTTACATGTTGTAATTTTTAGCTGTGTAGCTCTAGATTATTTTATTTGAAGTAATCTCCAAAGAAAAACAGCTTTACGACGCCCCGGGGCGTCGCGAAGCACATTTAGGGAACCCCACACCTTTTAAAACATCGTATAAGACTTGTACGATTTTTTAAAAGGTAACCCTCTTTGTGGTAGGTTGTTTCAAACAATTAACATACCTATTTCTGCCGCCAAGCAGCATTGTTGTGTAATGTCCGGAACACATTACACAGCAATAAATAATAATTATCTTCTAAAAAACTTCTACTTAAATTCATATTATTAAGCCATGGTCTCCAAGGAGGCTCTCCTTTTTCTACAGATCTCTCATTAAAATATTCTTTCCAGTTATTGTGGCAGTATTTTTCTTCTGGGATACAAATGTTTGGATCAGCTAGCATTGGTATTCTATCAAAGCCAAAAACTGAACTCACGACCACTCGTTCGCCACTCTGCGCTTTAACAATTGAGCTAACCTTACCACGTCTCCCTCCCACACAAGCACACCCAATGAAGCCCATCCGCGTCCTGTTTAAGGAGCCCGTAGGAAAACGTCACTTCCACGCGGTGAGCACCTGAGCCATTGCGGTCGCATGGGACCTGACGGGCCCCGTGATCAGGACGTTATCTATTTATTAAACCCATAGTAGTTCACCATGGATGGGCATAGAACAAAGGTGTCCTTGTTGTAATTCTATGTGATTTTGTGACCATGGTTTTGGTAGAGATGGCCCGCCAATTTTTGACTGACTTCAAAAAGGAGAAGGTGTACAATTCGTCTGTGTTTTTTCTGCACCCTGTTAACCTGCTATCTTCGCCGAATATATTTATGAACCGATTTTAATTATTGTTTTTCATTTGATAGAGAAAGCTCGTCCGGTGGTCCCATACGGTTACCGCTTGTAACACCGAGTACCTATCACATCACATGCGTGTTGCCGACCCATTAAAATGAGGATTCGCTGTGCCGTCAGCTTAGGGAACAAGCTATCAACACAGCGTATCCTCGGGAGCTCTGGCGACTTTACTCACCACAGGAACACGACACTTCCGAAGAGTACCGTTATTTGGCTGTGGTATTCTATAAGGTGGAGGGGCTCGTGGCTAAATGACGGCCGCGCTGATCGATCGATTTGCGAGGTTAAGCTGCGCTTGCCGCGGTCAGTCCTTGGATGGGTGACCGTTCTTTACACATCGAAACCCCTCCGTGCCTCGGAGAGCACGTTAAGCAGTCGGTCCCGGTTGTCATAGGAATATCTTTGACAATCGTTACGAGTAGTCAGAAGCCCTAAAAGTCTGACAGCTGGTCTAACATTCGAATACCGGTATTACCCATTAATGGGGTTGTGGAGGTCAGATGGCAGTCGCTCCACGTAAAATATTGATATTCAGCCAAAACTAGTTAGACTGGATGCCGACCCCAATATAATTTGGGAAAAGGCTAGGCAGATGATGATTCTATAAGGTGGAGATACTTTCCTTTTTGGTCTGTCTGTCTAAGTATTCTGTATCGACACGCCGTGTGATATCACCGCGAGTACTATCAATAGACAGGCCGAATAGACAGGCCGAATAGACAGACTGATCCAGATTTGAGCGAGATTTTCCGTGGTATCCTACTTCTATTATGTTTCTCTATAGTTTGCGAAACGTCAGTGGTAATACTCTTCTGCCAACCTTTTTGTGAAAAGGCATAATGTTATTTGCAGTCCCTAAAAACATAAAACCACAGGTTGGACTCAAACATGTGTTCGAGTAAGCACTAATTCTCCTTACGATTAAAATAAAGCGCCTATAGTTACAAGGAAGGCATGATAACAACGACCCGTTCCCACGGTGAAGCTGACTAAGCACAATTATTGCTATAGCAGCAACTACAGGCAAGCGGTTTTGTACCAAAGAGTATGAAAGTACAGATAGGTAGTAACGGTATTTAAGCGAGATCTTTACATGGGAAGAGAATTTTCACGATATAATAAGCAAGATATGGTAAGGCTATATTTTTCTATATTTGATGAGTTGCAAACAAGCATGTGGCCCAGTACAGTTAGGCCGAGATAAATAAACATTACTTAGCACGTAGGTACTTTGGCTAAGCTATGTTCTCGTCTCTGTCTTGCTTGCAAGTTGCGCGACAGTGACAACGATACGGCTTAGCCAAAGTACGTGCTAAGTAACATCTATTTATCTTGGCCTTAGAGACAAAGTTTAAAATGTTTTTAAGTGTCTGAAATTATGCCGGGACGGCAGGATAGGTAATTATGATGGTAACACTTCCCCAGTCAAGCTCTTTCCCAAACAGCTCTACTACTAATATTCATATGAGCTACCCATAATTGCCATGCTTAGAAAAGGACGCCCAGAAAAATATTAAACAGAATGAATGTCAGACACTAGAAATAGATAAAGAAACCGCTTAGAAGAGTAGTACGGTAAATGGAAAAATGCATTTTATGAAGCATGATCAGCCTAAAATATTAGTTTGCCTGACATAGGCCTCTCCAATTGAACGCTACTGGTCACTTATATACCACAATTTTGACTACAATGGCATATTTAATTGACTTGTCCAGTCTGTTTCACCTTCATCTATATCTCACTCGAGTCATCAAATCGCCATTGCCAAGGTTAAAATTTTTACAAAATACATAATTTGTACGTAAACTATTGCAAAACTGGGTTACCGATCGGCACATTAAAGTCCTAAGCCGTGATAAACAATTCTATTCTAAGAATTACTACTAAGTATTAGATTTCAAGTGGATTGGAATGATAAACACTTTTTTGCATATTTTTCTTTTTTTTACATAATAAAGTGAAGAACGCATTGTTCTTTTTTGCTTGTGTGTGGAATTATTGATAGTGAGACGATCAGACGGTGTTATTTTGTCCTTCTGTTATTCAAATTAGGTACTTAATGAAGCAAAATGAAGGTTAATCTGCTCCAACGAAATATCTAGTGACTGGTTTTAGAAGAAGATCTAGGTATATTTTTATGCCTGTTGCCCATTCGACATAACCAGTCCATCAGTTGTCATGTCTTTTGAGAACCATTTCCTGGAATGACTCATTTAAGTGGGAGTCATACTAATCCCATTACTATTAGTAATAGGAGCATTAAATAGAACTACTTTATCTTATTTGTCGCTTGGTAGCAATTCAGCTACTTTGCCCATAATTTAAGCACATTTACATAAACAGTCCTGGGGATAACCCGAATAATTATTAAATAATACTACCGAATAATAATGTACTAGGGTGTAATAAATATAAAAGGCGTTAGCTGATACCGCGGTGGCGCGGCGGGCAGGCGCCGCTGGCGTCGACACAACTACAACGCTGAATCAGATTAACGGAAACACTACTACCAGTTTGTGGATGCCTGGTACTTTTGAGAAATTGATGGCAAGTAGATGGATTTTTTGTTACGATTAAATCGATTGCTTTGTCATCAACCGAGGAGTTTTTACTGGTTCATCTTTCTTAGCGTGTCGATGGCGATCTAAATTGTTACTGTATTTTATACGTAGCGATTATACTTTTTCATTTTCGCTTTATTTTTGACTCCAAATCCATTCGTTTCATTTGTGAATGTTCATTCCAGGAGCAACTGAAGAGGAGTTGCAGACTGGATTCGAAATCGTGGTGTTTGAGAAAAAGAAAACGTCCCTAACTGTTCCCCACAGCTGAATATTTAGAGCTCATCGCTTTATCATCATAATGGAGCAACAAAACAGCAATTTCGTCATCACCTTTACACCAGTGACTGTAACATCAAACAAGCCTTTCTGACAAACAACCCACGATTACACGAATTCCCCAAAAATTATCGTAAATATGAAATTATATTTTTATACTAAAACAAACCATTAAGTGTAGCCACTAACAAGATATTTCAATAAAGAAAATTATATATTTTTTATAAAGCCCATCGTTCGAGAGCTAACGTAACTTAATATCGGGGAAACCGGATAGCAGACAGTATGGCGCGACCTTAAGTTTACTTTTTAATTTTTCTTTTTTTATTTTATCTAGAGAGCCGAAGCGGTGACGCTGCAATGGCATGTAACTTGTTATGATGACATTACTAATTTAGAAACCAAAAAACCAAAATAATAAAAACATAACACCCCCTTTATTGGGCAATCGTGTGAAAAAGAGATCGTTCTGAAAAAGACATAAAATGGGACTCTCAAGTGACTAAAATTTATCTAGTTAGAAAAATTCCAAAAAGTGCAACCTATGCAGGGTACTCCCGTTTCACGCCGATGGATTTCATAATTGAAGAATCTACTGAGAAAATGGATAAAAAGTGCTAAAAACATCGTACAGAAGATTCATTCAAAAATACTAAAAGCTCACAAAACTTTTAGAAAATGTCAATGCATTGCTTATAGTCCCGTCTTATTGAGGGCTCTCGCATTTTGTCAGAGAGAGCGAGAGCCCTCTTAAAAAATCTCAGATACAGTCGTCTCCATAACGGCCGCTCCAAGTCCCATAACCCTCGATGTTTTGTTTCAACGGAGGCACTTTTTGTTTCGTGTGCGATCCGCGCGGTGACGGACGGACTGCGGCGATCCAAACACTGATAGCGCGTGTGTGTTTGATAAATAGCCTTCTGTTCCGTGATAGAAAGCGAGTGTTAAGATCGTTTGTCAGTAGTTTGATGAATGACTGAGGGTATGAATCGATCTTAAAGCAGTGCCGGATTTATATTTTTTATGAGTGTAGTACCTTTCTAAAATAATAATTTTCCATTTGTAGTCTTAAAGAAGGCCATAAAGTTAAATAAAAATAAAATTTTGGGTAAACATTACACAGAGATTGATTCCTCAAAAACGTTGAGTGACTGAGTAGTCTGAGTAGTGAGTAGTCCTTTGAAATCGGAGTGAGCGTCCTCTGAAAGGACGTCGACGTGAAAATTTTAATACTCTTGAAATACTCGATCACACCAAACTAATTTCATATCAGTACCGACATACACAATCTGAAGCCCAGCGTTCTATGGGCGTCTGCCAGTGTCCTTTGCCACCTCTAGGCCGCGGCCTACGGGGCTACACGGCCTATTGACAAATCCAGGACTGTCTTAAAGTTGATAAGTTCAACTAAAGTTTGCACGATCTTACTTGGCCGGAGAGGCGGCTGCTAATTTAAATTGCTAATTATCCCTTAGCTAGTTACTACATAAATCAACAAATAAGTGAAGAGTACATTTTTGTGAAACAACAAAGCTTAGAAAACAGTTAAAAGTGGGCAATAAGCCCACTTTTAACTGTTTTCTAAGCGACTTCTACGGACAAGCGGGACAAGCAAAGTTTTACCGATGAGCTAGCTTCGCCACCAGCCACCACCGCTTATGAACCTTTTTGCTATGCCTACCAGTGGCGAAGGGTCCCTACAATACGATTCCTACCGGCTTCCCTTTGAAAAATACCATAGGCAGTATTGCCTACTATTGTCAAATATTTATTAATAGCTTTTCATGGTCAGGTAAGCATTTGTAGGTCCGGCTTACCTCTTACATAAATTGACCCATCGCCACTGATGCCTACTGCCTTGGCTTCCACCGTATTAGGTAATAGGTAGCTACTACTAGTATAACGTTGCGCTTACAAACTTAAAAATATATTATGTTCTTTCCATTTGCTACCGCAAGAAGTCACCACATTTAAATTCGATATTCTTCGAATTCCATACGCAGAGACTCATCGTCATTGTTTATCTGACTGTCAGTCACAGAAAAACTAACCCTTTATGTGACATGAATAATATTTTGGAATACAACACCAAAGACGAGTGGGTGAAAATAACTTAGTTAAACTTGTAACCAAATAATAATAAATGTAAGACACTTTTCGTTGTGGCAGCAACTCTTAAGTCCGGTTTCCACAGCGAAAGGTTAATGAGCGGGCAATAGTTCGACAGAACGGACTCTATGAAATAGGTTTACATTTCCACCAACAAAGAGTTCGGTCTGTTGATTTCCACTGCACACTACACTTGCCTTAACGGACTCGTTTCAACCACTTTTTACTCTTTCTACTCGCCTTTCCTTTCCACCCAGCTACTTGTTGGTGGGAATACAAGCATGCAGTTTACTCTTGCGAGTTAAACGGAGTCCTTAATGGGTCCGTTCCGCTCGCAGTGGAAACCGGGCTTTAGGCCGATAATACACTGAAAAAAAATGATTTGTCGGATTTACCAAATTAGCAAAGGTTGGCTGAATTACATGGAAACTACGATAAATATAACAAAACCTCGCTATTGAAGTTACAAGACTAAAGAGGTTGAAGTTGGTACCAGAGTTCTGATTAAATCAACAAAGAGTATTGTACATTTTACCAAACAAATCCATTGAATATAATAATAGTGGTATAATGGTACAAAATATAGGTGTAATCTACCAAATAAATTTGATACGACACCAACTTAATATGTTTGGTAAAATCAATCAAAATTTTTGATAGGACCGAAATCAACCGCAACTTTGGTAACATTTACGCAGAATCTGTTAAATCCAACCTAACATTTTTTTCAGTGTAGGCTTGCATTAGACCGCCATCTCGCCTGATGTGCGGTTTACGATGAAGCACGCTTGCCTAGATGAAACCGATTCACTCTCGACTTGACAGTAAATTCCGTTGTTTTTGCGGTTTTCATAATGAAAGTGGAATCAACGCGCTTCGTTCGGGTTTTTGGTATATCAACCATAAACCGATGGCGCTTTTTCGTGCTTCTGGCCATCCGAAATAGAGTTACTTAGCACGTGCTTTTGCTAAGCAGTACCCTTGTCGCTGTTACACAACTGCCAAACTGCAAATCGTCGTTGCAAATTTAAAACCTCCTATGTGTTTAAATTAACTTTTTGAGGAAATCTAAAAAAACTATTGAAAAAATCCTATTCCATTTTTGTTTAAAAAAAAGTACCTACCTAAGTAGTTTATACACATAGGAGATTATTTTTGTCACATAGGTGGTATTATAAGAACCATAAATCATGCGTATTTTAATGCATTAATAAGCTATGCACATGGAAGTTTTTGCTAAATATGGGTATTCAAAATTACTCTTCAGATTAATGTAAAACTCACTTACGACAAAAATGTCACATAGGAGATTTTAAATTTGCAACGACGAAATGCAAAAACAGAGATGGGAACATTGCTTAGCCAAAACATGTGCTAGCGTAAGCATAATCGGCCTATAATGTTCCCACTGCTGGGACACAGGCCACCTCTCTGCGAGAGGGAGTGGGCCGTAGTCCACCAAGCAGGCCCAGTGCGGGTTGGTGGACGTCACATGTCCTCAAATTTTTGGTTCTAGGACATGCCGGTTTTCTCACGATGTTTTCCTTCCCCGTTAAAGCAAGTGATAATTAATTTCTAATACGCACATGACTTCGAAAAGTCAGCAGTGCGTGCCTCGGGATCGAACTCGAACCATTCGCCGTGGGAGGCACATGGTTAGACCACTAGGCTATCACTGCTACTAAACATGTGCTAAGTAATGTTTATCAACCTAAGCCTTAGCAGTAGGCTCATATTTAAGATGCTTGTAGCTTGTAAATTACCCCCACTATTAATATTAACACTTGTCATCTAGGTACCTAGCCTTTTCCTAACTAGGTTGATTTCAGCTTCCAGTCTAACTACATACTCGTAGATACTCACCACTAAAAAAGGATTTTTCGCTATAGCGAAAAATCCTTTTTATCCGCTATAGCGGAAAAAGGATAACTAACTTCAAAAAACCACTACAAAGTAAATATTAATTTTCGATTCGGAAGTCGGTGGTATTTTTGTTTATTTTTGCTACCGACTTGGAGACTTCCGAAACTAAATATAATTTACTTTTTAGTTGTCAGTTGTTTTTTTTTTCGGGAAAGTTTTTTATTTTTCCTTTTTAGTAAGTACTTAGGTACTTTATCCTAAGATCGATTAGGTACTTTCACGAATTCGTTCATGATTCAAAAACTCCCAAGTTGTGTGTCCATTTATGCATATAACTCCGTACATAGGAATTATTACCTAATGTATTATACGGGTACAAAAGTTTTTCTGAAAGTATGTGGTAGTATTACCTTAAGTAGGTATAGAAAATATTATTAAAATTGTATCAGTAGGTAGTTTTTGAGAAAATCGCGGAAATACAAACATATACTATATACAATATACATACATACAAACGAGTTGAATACGAAATAACAATTTTTAGGTTTTTTGAAGTTGGTTAAAATCCATAAAATGTGGTACTACACTGCATACTCATCTTGAATGCGCGAAAATTAGTTAAGTTTTCTAAGGTGTACTTCTGAAAGGACACTCTTTTTGGGCCCTTAGGTCTATCGCAGCTTCTATGCTTTTAAGCCTCATTTCTTTATGTGTTTACTACAATATTTGAAGCTGCTATAGCTACAGCTTGCAGCAAGATTTACGAAGCATTCAAGCGAGGCTTAAACGCACATCACCACTCACTTAAAAAAAAAACATAAAAATTTATTTAATAGGAAAAAAGGATGCCGTAGTGAAATTCTAAAATATCTGTTAGTTAAAAAAAAGTTCTCAAAATATCCGCAACACAGTTCAAAAATATAACAAAGATTGACGTTTCCTTGTTTTCCAAAAATAATTCGGTCTTGCACATACCTACATCACTAACACATGTCCAAAATCGAAATCAGCGACCGAAAACACCAAAAATTAACAACGAAATCCCCAAATAGACGAAACTCGATATTTTCACATGAAATCAGGGAATATTGTTAAAAAAAACATTTTTTTTTATTTTTCTTACAAATCGTCCTCGCATGTGCATTGTGGTTTTAAGTTACGCACGGACGGACAAAAAATATTATTTTTTATTACCTGCCACCTTTTTACTTGAAATATGGACAATCAAATTGTAGAAAGGGTCAACTTTTTTCGCGAATCGTTGATAATTAAACTCTTTTGTTAACCCTTTCAATGATTGACCCCTTGGGTTTTATTTTGTGTAGATCTTTTTTTATTGATTGTGATATTGACCTTTGCTTATAAAATTGTATAGAATAAGCGTTTTAAAAGAAACATTACTCAAGGTTAACCCTTTCTTTCCCATTGAGTGTTACAATTGCTTGATAGATTCTGGCATTCTGCATTTGATAATAACGTTACGTTTGAATGAAAAAGTACCATTCACAAATTATAGGTATTAGGTATACCATTTGTTGCTCGTGGTTTTTCTTACATTTCTCTCTTTTATATTGGTATCGAAATTTGAAATTTTTTGTAAGTGAAAAATATTCCATTAATTTGTTCTGACATTTTAATAGAAATTATTTCCTGCTTTGGAACAAAAAGCCTATAATTTTATCTTTCTCAACCAGAGTAATCTTATAATACAATACAACTTTTCATTTAAATTGTGCTACAGGATGTATTTTTTTTAAATCTTAATTTAACAACACCTTACACATCTTCACGCTTGTGGACAGTTTTCAATTAGTACCCATTTAGAATTAAAACTAAAGCAATCCGTCACCGGACACAGCTGGCCCGTTTCTAGCCACTATTTAGTTTGGTTCTGTCTTGTTAGTCATTCATTACATTAGTGATGTTTCACAACCTTTATAATACCATCCAAACAAACCAAATCCATTTTACTCTCATCCTTAACGTCTCGATAATAGAGCTGAAATAACTTTTTTTATCAGGAACGCATGCGTTTGTCGAAAGCAATGAGATAAACATGGCCGGCCAAACGCGAGTGAGATGTCAATCACCTGTCAACGACGTCCCGCCTTCCTATGCACTCCTGGTACTGCCAAACGTAATGTACTGGGATTTGTTCTGTTTTTTTAATACTGAAAAATGTTTTCCTGTCCGTCCGTCAGTTTTAAAATCTTTTAAGCATGTGATGAATGTAGTTATTATTATTATATTTTATTGTAACTTGTTAATTGTGATGTCAAAATAAAAGCGGAGAGGCAACTGTCAACGGGTTAAAATTGTCATACTGTGGTTACTAATGAGGCTGTCTAAAAATAGTTACAATTAGTAGCACGTCACGTTAACTGAAGCAAAGCAAGCATTTCCTTCTGAAAATTTGTTCAATATGAATAAATGCTCAATACGAAGCTGAACTCCTGCCGGCCTAGCATGACCACGATAGAAACGGGTTTTGTCTACATAGAAATAGACAAAGTGACAGATTTCATTCATAAAACGTAGAAATGTTTCTACAATCTGTCACTTTGTCTATTTCTATGTAGACAAAACCCGTTTCTATCGTGGTCATGCTAGGCAGGCTGTTCTATATTACACGTTTCATACAAAATGGTGGGCGTAAATCATCGAAATGGTTACAGTATCAATTGGGTGTAATTTATCGACGACCGCAAGTCAACGCGGCTCGCACTGGGCCAATAAAATAATATTTTTACTATAACTAGCGGCTGCGGCGTACCGCACGCGCGCTGTCTCACGAATATCGGTTGGTTTTCATAAAATTCAAGTAAGTATAATATTTCTTTGGATAATGACGAGGATTAAAGTGATAGTTAGTGACTATCTACTTTTACTACTGATGTTTAATTTAATAATCGTCTAAGTCTAAGGTGGAAAATTTGAATAAATAAAACCAACAAAGCTTTTTAAAGACAGTCACAGAATGAACCTAATCTTTCCCATTTAAATAAAAGATCACGAAAACGATAAACGACATCATTATCAGAAATTTCTCAAGTTCTAGACTTATTTGCTTAAACAATAACCCCTTAGGTCCTTACTTATGTATAGACGATGATTAAATTAAATAGCTCTTATGTCAATCTTTATTCATTGTCATATAAATGACAAGTTAAGAGACGTCTATAAGTAGGGGGTAAAAGTAAGACTTTAAATAACTAAATAATAATAATATTTACGAATTTAGCTGGAATTAAAAAAAAAACTTTTTTTAAAAAAATAACCGACTTCAAAAATCCACTACAAAGAAAATAATAATTTTGGTTTCGGTAGTCGGTGGCAAAAAAGCAGCTTTTTTAACCGACTTCAAAAAAGGAGGTTCTGTATTCTTTTGCCACCGACTTCCGAAACCAAAATTATTATTTTCTTTGTAGTGGATTTTTGAAGTCGGTTATTTTTTGTTAAAAAAGTTTTTTATTTTTCCCTTTTTAGTTCTTTATCCCGTGTTAGATTACTTTCACGAATTCGTTCAACAGTAAATCTTCTACGGAGTGTGTACATTTATGCATATAAATTTGTACATAGGAATGATTACATAATGTATTATATACTAAAACCTTCCTGAAAGTATGTAGATTACGTTAGTGAAAACCCCATCATACTACATACTAACATACATACATACATATGGGACGAATACAGAACCTCCTTTTTTGAAGTCGGTTAATAAAAAAGTATGTTACCGTACATATTGAAGAAACAATTTGTCAAAGGGTTGGTATTATTTATTTTCAAATAAGCTAAAGGGTTAGAATAACAATACCAAATGTATCAAAAAGTAAAGAAAAAATTGTAAAAATATTTTTCTCACATTTTTTACGTTTCCCCACAATAGTTTTTAAACGACCTTTGATACTTTACCTGTTTCATATCAAAATACTAACGAGTGCAAATTGTTGACCCTTCTTTGAAAGTTTTTTTCTCAAAATGTCAAAGTTCACACATTATTTTGCAAAGGTCACGGATTGTAAAGACATTGTAACCCTTTTGTGTCATAGAGGAAATATTGGTTACTTTTTGCAAAAAAGAGCAATATAAAGATCAATAATTTTACTCATTTTTTATTTCGTGTTTTTGAGAAATTCTCATGAGAATTGAAGGGTTTGATTTCAAGGTTTTGTTGTATTCAATCATGGAAAAATATTGTTATATGGTTATGGTTATACAGTCTTAAAATGTTATCTTACAACTTACAATTTTTTTTAATTTTCTTTATTTTTTTGAGTAGCTACTAACTGTTCGCTGGGAAAGCAATTGTTTTGCGAACTATTGGCGTGTAGTTGCCACTATGACACTATTTATTGTACTTTACCAGCCGTAGATGCTTCAGCAGCATTATCAAGGTCATACATAGGATATTAGTACGAGTCGCATCGACCCACTACATAGCACAGATGCGCGCGACTGTGCACACATAGCCAAGTGTTTAGCAAACATCGCTTGGCAGCTATGGGCTCCTGGTATTTCGCAAGACGTTGGCATACCTCTTTTTATTCCTTCCTGTCTTGCTGCATCTTGCATCTACTAATATTTCATCTATTTTCAGTTAGGTGCTAGTTTTGCTTCATTAGTAGAATTATTTGTGGTACTGAAAAGTAACAAAACGAAAACCGCATCTGTCTCCCTAATCAACAATACAAGTACCTACTACAGAACCGATTAGTGTTTTTAGACTTTTCTTTTCAGCAATCAATATACCTACCTACTTACGCACCTTCAAACTCTTGAGCTCCTGGTAGTTTGCAATCCTTTTATGCAAAAATGATACGGAACCCTCGGTGCGCGAGTACCACTCGCAGTTGGCCGGTTTTTTTTCCTTTACTTCATAGGACATGTTGAAAGTTTATTTTAACTACATGGGTATATATGTGTCTAGGTCTTATTTTCATAGAACTATTACATACAATCAACAGTCTCCAAATTATTTATTTATTGTGATTCTCATGCCTTCATTCAACCATAATTTGAAATTTCAGGGGGCTTAAATTATGTAGGTATATCGGATAAAACTTTTCTTGTCGGTCTATGTTTCTAATTACTGCGAAAATTTTGTGTCCGTATTGGTAGTATCAAGGACTATGAATCACTTTTATATGGAATTTGTACACTTTGTACCTACTTTGGAGTAGGTAATTATTACAGTGTGCTCCACATAATCAGGCAGAATCGCAAGATGTACTCTCAGATAAGCACACAAAGCTTGCGGGCAGGTGCTTGCGCGACGTGGCGGCGCCCTATGTTTGCCCACCACTCCGCCGATCGCCAGCGAGACATGCCGCCCTGGTACTTTAGGGGATGAACGCAAACATTCACACTAAGGGGAGGTTGCAAAAAATAATTTAGATAACGGATGAAAATTAAACAAATTGGATTATTTAAAACCATGTTTTGGAAGTAGACCTTTCGTCTGTTTTATTTTAGTAATTTTCAAAATAGCGCAGTCTTCTAGTTGCCATAAAAAATAAGAGGGTGTGAATGATGAAGTCATTTTGACCAAGTACTTCCTAAATTAAATTGATCATTAAAAATTAAGGCTACGCATACGTAGGTATTGTTTGCACCTACTTGGTCATTGATCATAAAAGCACCGCTGAATTCTGACTGATAAAGAAACTAACAATAGTCCAATATGTAAATTGCTAGACAAATAAAAATACTCAATCTCCAGTGAGTATTGCAGTTTTATAAAAACAACGTAGGCTCTACGAATTTTCGTAGACCTACGTCTCGCGTAGCACATGACTTAACACAATATTTTTAAACTTTTCTAGGCGTTCCAAATTGATCGGTGTGTTTTTGTTTTATGTACTTCTATAGATGGACTTATCAAAAATGACTCATTATGTCCATTTGGCCAATAATTTGGGCGTATCGATCAGCGTTAAAATGGCGGTCGGTGCGGCCATTAAAATGTTTGTTCTATTAAAAGGGGCAATGGAAACAAACAAATTTCCGAGATTCCCTCTGTTTGGACTACTCGAGGGTTGGATGTGAAGCGGTATACGAAATAGGGTGACCGTTTCTGATATAGCTTATTAATTCTGGTAATAATTTTTAGTTTAATATTTCATCGCAAATTCAATTTAGTTTCGATTGAATTAACTTTTCAAAATTGATTCAGAAGAATATCGAGATTCAAATATAGATAAGTCTCTCGTTTAACCAGTCATCCTGTATAAATCATCTTTTCCATATTTTCCATGTCTTAAAGTGTCAAGGGGCTTGCTCTTAATTTTATTTTTATTTTTATTGCCTTTAGCACCTTCAATTCTAAATTGAATTTAGTAAGGTGTAATTTGTACGATACCTCAATGAAAATAATACTTACCATTATTATTTTTTCTCCATAATTCCAATTAATAACTACAGCCCACAACAATGGGCTACCAGGCGCACAGAAACATCAACACGTCAAAAAATTGTTGTTATTTGTTAACAATACAGGGGGATGTTGTTCGAGATTCGAATAATTAATTCCATTTGGCGGCGCGTGGCGATAGATGGCGGACACGTAATTGTTAGACGTATTAGCGGCACGCTCCGTGTATTAATGATAGTTGGTGATTTTTGAGAGCTTTTATAATCTTAGGATGGTTGTTATAGGTACCGGCACCAATCGTGATCGTGAGCACAAATGAATGAAAATGATAAAGGCGGGGGGTGCCGAGGCTGCATTCGATTGGTTCGTCGGTCGATGCTCATCGTCTATTGGACGTCTATTACGTATTTGTCTATTGGGTCGAAAATGTACAAGCGTGATCTGTACTCATAACTCATGCCGGTACATTTACCCATTTACTTTGTAGCCTTTTTAGGGTTCCGTAGTAAAACTAGGAACCCTTATAGTTTCGTCCCATCCGTCTGACTGTCCGTCTGTCCGTCTGTCACACCCTCGTCAAATCTACAGTTCATAACCAATCTGTATGAAACTTCGCAGTTAGATGTCTTCTATGAACTGCCATAAAGGCATGTAGTGAAATTACGAATAATAAAATAATTAGGGGTGCCCCCATACATGAAACTGAGGGATGAAAAAAAAAATTTGCGCGCACCCCTACGTGTGGGGTATCGTTGGATAGGTCTTTGAAAATAAGTTAGAGTTTTCTAAATGACTTTTTTATTTAAGTGCATATTAAGTGAACTGGGAGCTCCGAAAGTCATTAACAATGTGTTCGCAGGGGGGGGGGACACAAACTATCTCAAAATACTAAACTAAACTATACAAAACTCAAAAAATCTGAAAAAAATCAAGCTTATGGCATCTAATAAATACTCTAGATTAAAATTGGTTGGAACAAGATACGTCAATAACTTTTTGAAATATTCACTATTTTCAGTTTTGAGTTTTGACAACCGCAAAAATAAGTTTGTATATCATAATAATATTATGAAATACAAACTTATCTTTGCGGTTGAAAGACTGAAATATTCTTGCTCCGGAACCCTAGACTGAGCGTGGTCCGGACACGCTCTTGCCCGGTTTTTTTATATGCAATTTATTTATTTTAAAAGTAGTCTCGCTTGTAACCACTAGACCTCAGATCATGGAAACAAGGAGATGTGCCAAGGCGCCATCGAGCTTGATGCCTGATCTTGAGCAAATTGCTCATAATAAAAACATACGCGCTCGCGACGAACCGAATACGATCGATGGTATAAATATAGTGTTTTAGTTTAGTGCTAGTGTTGAGTGACGATAAACAGTGTTAGATTGAGGGTGTGCGGAATGTTCAATGCGTGGGAGATCTTTTTATTCACAAGGAGCGCTTAATTATGCGCGTAATTGTGTCGAAAAATTTACTAAAAGTGGCATCAGTTGTTCCGGTACTAATGTGCTATGATGGCATATCTCCTTGTTTCTATGATCTGAGCACTAGACCAACGAGGCAGCAATACAAATATAACTCTACATAAGACCAAAAGCATTCCACATTATGTACTCTACTCTACAACACAGCAGATATACATAGCGTATACACACTTACACAGTGAGTAAGTTCTAAGTTTCACGCGGTCCCAGTAACCGCAAGGCGTTGTCTCAGTCACCGCAGTGCTCCGTCACACGCTCCGTGCACAGAGGTACACGGACTTGTATGCTGGACACAATGTTATTTTGCGTCTTTTGTTATAATGTTTAATAGGATAGTTAAATAGCTTCGGAAGGTAAGTGTCGATATTATGACATGACGTTTAAAAAGTTTTGGGCGAAAATGCACTAAACACTATTACAAGTCATCCCACTAATATTATAAATGCGAAAGTTTGTGTGTGTGTGTGTATGTGTGTGTGTGTATGTTTGTTAGTTCTTCACGCTCAAACGGCTGGACGGATTTGGATGAAATTTGGCAAAGAGGTAGCCTGGGACCTGAAATAACACATAGGCTACTTTTTATCCCGGAAAACGCGGGCGAAGCCGCGGGCGGAAGCTAGTTTTAAAATAAAAGAGATAAAATGTAGCTCGACCAGATTATAGTTTAATTAGATAGATGTCAGGGGTCGATGTAGAAATTCAGTACAGCTGAGAATTAAGAATTACCTGAGCTATACGAATAATCTGAATTGACAACATTATCTGGAATGAGTGGTAGCACTTCCAGTGTTTGCGATTCTAGAGCCACTGGCAAAGGATAGACCACGCGAACCTCCAGGGGTGGAGTGGCATCAAAAGAAGAAAAAGAAGTCTTGCATGCCTCGCAATGTTTGGATCCACCTTTACATTTTCGTTTACCGCTACTTTCAAAAATTCTATAAGATTCAAATGATTAAAATATCATTTATAATAATACATAATATAACACCCTTGTTTACCCTAAAGGGTAAGGCAAGGGAAGGCAAAGTCTATATCAAATGAATTCATTCCTGCATACACATATGAATAATAGTATTTTTCTTTGCCAACCCCACAGTGGTGCTAGGTAGAGCATGACAGTCAGAGTATAACGGGCGGTCACGGGACGTGGACACTTGGCTTGTCTGACCTCACCCTGCAGACATCCGTGTACATAATATACATACATATACTCAGAAGTACCTACTCACATCCTCTTAGAGAGGCTCCCGAGCGATGTTTAAATAAAACTAACTTTGAATAGGCTTTTGAATCTTATTCTACGTAATTGAACTTATTAAGGGTCAACATTATTGTCTAATAAATATTGCACTTAATTATAATCTATTGACAAAATTAAAAACCAATAACACAGCTCAGTCTAAAATTGCCTAAAATTTATGAACTAGGCTGATCATAAAAATGAGGTATGCGATTTATTTTATACAGTATCGTTAATTTATTACTATTGATAGATAGATTTACAGGTTTTCTTCGATGCATGTACTGTGCGTATACCTACTAGCCAGTACACAAATTCAGATAATGTAATTAGAAATACATTGACCTCTTACGAGAATCCCTTCTTCATACGTTTTTGAGCTACAGAACTTTCGAATAAAATCTTTTTTCTAGCCTCCTTTCTTTCTAAAAAGATAAAAGAACATCGCCACCACTTGTCTATTAAAACAAAAATAACCAAGACCGTGATTGCTTGTCTTAAGAAAAAACTAGCAAGGTACCAACAGTTCAAAAGCCTCTTTCATCCCCGACCGGGAGCGGAAAGCTTGTACCGTACAAATAAAAAAACACTCCGTATATCAAGTTACCGTACAGCTGGCCGTCTGGCGAAAAAGCACGATTTTTGTATTTGGAACACTTCTTGGAGTTTATGAGTGCCTAGTATTTTTCTTGATGTGATTACGAAATACCTTTTAAAAGTAGGTACATCAGATTAGTGAGTATTGCCAACTCAGAATCCGTGCTGCTACTGAGAATTTCCTAAAGGAAACATCCAATTACACTGCCTGACTTAGGGATCGAACCCAGCACCGCACACTGCGCAGTCACGCTTGCGACCACTAGACCAACGAAGCAGCAGTCATGTTCAAGGTGCAGCCAAGAAAAACTTTACTCAAGTATGGTTAAACTTATTTTGAGCTATATTATACAGGGTGGCGATTAGGTTATCACATTAAATGAAACCATGTATCCTAAATGGCGTTCTTTGTACATACACAATAAAAAAATTGCCCGTTGCCGCTTTTACAGGTCAGTAAATTTACCAATAAATAGTACAACTGTTAATACAAGTTGGTACATTTACTGACCTGTAAAAGCGGCAACCGGCAATTCTTTTTATTGTGTATGTACAAAGAACGCCATTTAGGATACATGGTTTCATTTAATGTGATAACATAATCGCCACCCTGTATACTTAGGGCCGAGTTCACCGACAAGATTACACTGCCTGATGTTCGATCAATAGAAAACGGTCATTTAACATAACTTTTTCTATAGAAAAAGTCAGGCTAAACGGCTGTTTTCAATACAAAGGACTGTTATCGTGTCAGTAAACTTAGCCCTTGCCCCCTTACTTATAGGTGTCTCGTAATTTTAACCACTGATTAAATATACAACTTACTATCATTGTCATTTGTATGACAATGAATAGAGACGACAATTATTGACTTAAGAGCTGTTTAATTTAATCATCGTCTATAAGAAAGGGGGATACTTTAAAGAAATCAGCGATACGCTAAGAAAAAAAAAAGACTTCATGCGCCAACCTCCTTAATCATTATAGCACATTAAAGTCATCTTGGTTTAATTTTATGACTGTCCATTTAACGCTCTCGTCAATTCCGTTACCATAAACTGAACTGACAATGTTGTTGAAATATCGTAAAGTTTATGTTATGTCGGCAGTTCAGCGCCCACGCATGATGGAGTTATCATTTGCTCATACAATGTAGATGCATTTTATGAAACAACTAATACCTACCTATCTAGAAATTCCAACCTACCTTTGGTATTCTTGGTAAACAGCGAAATATTTTTGCATTTGCGATCTAGCTGAAGAGTTTTTTTCTTTGCTTGTTTGTTTAATCGCGCTAATTTCTGGAACTACCAGTCGGATTTGAAAACTTATTTTTGTATAAATGATAGCGAAATTCATGAGGAATAGTATTATAGACTTAATGTCACGCTATGACCTTTAGGACCCGAGCAACGATGGGTGAAATCGCGGGGCACAGCTAGTCGATTATGTAAGTAGGTATAAGATTTTTGGTAAACACGCGCCATCTCTTCTTGTGGGTAAAAAAAAATATGTTTTCAAGAATCAAATCGACATTAATATCAACATAGCCGATGAGCCAAACAATGGTATGGACATGGACGATGGACGTTGAGTACCTACGTCCATCATGGGTCGGAGAACATTAGAATATCTAAACAAAAAGTACCAAGGCGACATAAGTTCATAAGAGGAATTCTCTCGCTCCCACAGGAGTAGTCACGTGACCCTTTCATTAAATCCTTGACAGGTGACCAAACTGCATGACGTCCATAAATTATAAATTCTATCTGCGCTTGTCAATCTCAATTTTACACTTTATTTTCATCATTTTAAGGTTGGTTATTGTAGTGCAGTTGTCGTGTTGAAGGGTAATATGAAAATGGGAGTATTGTTTGGCAACAAAGGAGATGTGTCGAGAGGCACGTGACTTTAACCATTATAGGGAAAAGTTTCATAATTAATGGGAAAAATTATGTCGGTAGCTTAGTAAGGATTATTTAAAGATTTTGATCTAGACGGTGTTGTAAAAAGTAAAGGAGTTTATTAAAGCTGAATGCTACTGCGCATAGAGTGAATAGACCTTTTTAACTTCATACTAGACAAGTAGTAGGTAGACGGCGTCTCTCCTAATAATAAAATCTCGACAGGACAAAAATATAGAAGCACTAGCTATTGCCCGCGACTTCGTTTGCGTGGAAATTACAAATCTATCCCACGGGAGCCGTAAATTTACCGGGATATAAGTAAGGAAAGCACATAGTAACTTATGTGCTTTCCAGACTATCTAACTCTGTTCCAAATTTCATCGAGATCCGTTCAGCCGTTCTTGCGTGATTGAATAACAAACATCCATCCAAACCTTCGCATTTATAATATGTATTAGTATGGATTTCTACAAATTAATTTTCGCTACCTATCGAACAGTCACTTTAGTAGAAGCTGCCGAAAGATTTTGTTAAACCTTTAAGAAAAGTACTAGGTACCTACCTAATTAACCGTTGCAATTTGTATGTCTTGTATCTTATGACTAGTTATTTATGACTTATGAGCCCTTTTACGTATTTTCACCAAAATTGCTAACTTTAAACTTTGCCTATCTTATTCCTAGAAATTAAGATGTTAAAATAATGTTAAACTACATAATTATATGAATTGATTCTTGATGTTGTCTTAAATTTTAATTTAACTGTCAATTTATCTAGTATTAGCCGATTTCCTAAAGCACTTTTTGTCAAAATGCTGCATTTTTAACTGTGTATTATATCAACGCTTAGATAAAGATGTCATCAGATAAAGAAGACCAAGAATTACTATTCCCCTCAGAAACTCAAAACAGCCTTTTAAAAAACCTTCAAGTCAAGCTCAAAATAATCACGCAATATTCTTCGAAGTGAAAATATTGACAGGAGTCGGTCCACAAATATATCGTCGGTAGGCATAATTAGCGCTTGCCCACCGCCAATTGCCCGGTGAATTGGCAAATATTTGACGCCAATACTTACTGAGAGTAATCTTTGAAGACTTGGGAAATGACAAAGGATTTGGGTTCAGGGCTCAATCCTATCGTTTTAAGAGTGAACTAGTAAAACAAGGAGTAAAGCTTTTTCGTTTTATACTTTAGTAATAACAGCCACACACGATCAAAACATATTTGATACCAATACTTACTGAAAAGCTACCTAATCTTTGAAGACTACCTACTAGACTGATTGGAAAAATTATTTTTATATGATAGCCAGATTCGTGACAAATTTTATAGACTATTTAACATCTCGCTACAACCTTTAGAAGCCGAGCGACGGGGGTGAAACCGCGGGGAACAGCATAAGGAATCATAACATGGCTTTGATATGTTTTGAAATTCACAAAAATATACATACTAAAAAAAATATTGCTTTACCAAAACCTCACCACGTGTAAGCAATATCACGTGACATTAAAAATAATATATAAACACGGATCACGTAGTTAGTACGTAGTACCGTCGGGTGTCAGTTTACCGGCTGGTAACTTGAGTATCATGAATAGGACTAGATGAGGCGTTCCACTTGATTCGATGTGCTACTGAATATTCTGTAGCGGGTATATAAAAAGTTAGGTAGCTATAGCGATGCAAGTCTTGAAAAGAATGTTAATGCTGGAAATTTCTTCATTCAGAGGTTTTTCTTGTAAAGTTCACTAGCCTACTTTTGCCCACAAGGAGATTTAGTTCCTACTGCTCGCCCCTTTGGAATGGCTCAGCCATTAAGAAGCGTTGGAGTCCATTGAGAAGCGTGCCAGGGGGTTCATCAGCAACGACTCCCTTGTTTAGACTAAGCTCCAAAGTCTTTAACATCGGCGCAAAGTTTCATGTCTATCGGTTTTCTATCGGATACGTTTCCTAGAGTTACCTGTATGCTTTGGATTTGCATGATCTAATTCTCTCCTGCCATTTTGTCTATCGGACGGCAAGAAGCTCGAAAAAGCGCTATCAGTTCATGGTTGATATAGGTACCAAAAATCCGAACGAAGCGCTCTGATTCCACTTTAATTGTGAAAACCGCCAAACAGTGGAATGCGCTGCCGGAGTGGGTGTTCCCCGATTCTTACAATCTGGGTGTCTTCAAGTCGCGAGTGAATCGGTTTGTTCTAGGCAAGCGTGCTCCATCGTAGACCGCATTATCGCTTAACATCAGGCGAGATAGTGGTCAAACGCAAGACTATTTTTAAATAAAAAATAAGTCGGGCTGCTCCAGATTTGAGCGATTAGATACATGTTAGCGATTTTCTTTTGTTTTTTATATTCTGTTTTTCAATTTGAACATTAGAGAAAAAAATATTAAGAAAACCTAAAAAATCTAATCAACCATCTAACAAAATTACTAGGAACACATGAACGCCGAGGTAGTTCTCTCAATATTATTTCATTATATTTCCCCAAATGTTCCCCGCCATTGTTCTAACGTTAATCTGTTTGCTCGCGTGTTTGCGGTCGCCGTTCAAGTCCGGGTGGGTCAATATTATCGCGATCGACTTAGCTTTGTGTCTTTGATTCCGAGTGTTACCGGTTTTAAGGCAGTTAAAATGGTGCTTCTGGCAGAATTGCTGATTTAATTAGTGTGGTATTGTGAGAATTTTTGTCTGTGTAAAAGTAATTTGAGCTTAATTAAGAATGTACCTATTTACTTTTCATGGAGGCATTTTTTTTGCCCCATACTAGGAATTTCCCCTGTATAGTTGGTGTTACACATACACCAACACCCAGAGCAGAAAAAAAAACTTGCTCCGTGCAGGAATCGAACCCACGACACGTTGCGCAGCAGGCAATCGCTCAGCCACGTCTCGTCACGCCTCGTCTAAACAATGAAGGAAAAAGCTTTTTTATTTGATACAAATCAGGCCGTTTTTATGTAGGCCTTGCCATTCATTAGGATAAATTGTTAATTTAGAATCGATTAATCTTGTGTTTTTTGCTGTAACTGTTGAATATCTCTTACTGATCATTATAATTCTAATCGAACTACTTACCGAAGTTTAATGCGATGACTTCGTTCGTCCATTGGCATCATTTTAGCGCCCCCAAAAAGCACAATATTCATCTGAAGTGCATGTACACTATGTTTTGTTTGTCGGCTGCGTCCAAACTGATGATGTTTGTCAAACGCATTGTTGGCACAAGTGGTAGTGAACCGTGTACATAATATTACTGTTGACTCTATAAGTATTATGTATTCCTGGTACCTACTTAACCTACTTATTCATTACTTTATTAATGGAGAGAAAAGGTTTAATTAATTCGCAATTCTTTAAGGCCCCGGTATACGCCAATGGCCTTGAGTGATTTGGGCGGTATAGCTTGAGTGTTCTGCGCTGAGCTCAAGCAACGCGACATACATCCACCGAGCAATACGACTCGCCTATCAAGGAGCGCGCTGTGCAGAATTAGACGTATTATTACTTTTTAGTATATAAAATAAAAAAAAAGTAACAGGCAATATTATAGGTAGTAACATAGTCTTTTCACACAAAACAAATCATTAAAATATCTTAAGCGATTTGAAAGTAATTACGTTTTTATGTTTTGGGTAGACACGAATTCATGAATTTATTTCATTAAGTATTTTACTACAATAGTTAAATATTCACAGGTACGATTGATGTATATATGTTCTAGTTTAACATAAAAAAATTGCACAACTAACCTGCATTATTTGACGGCGAAATAAGAGATTTAAAACTGGCCGTTACCATTTACCTTCGCCTTAAAGGCCGATTTACATAAGGCGAGCGAATGCTCATTCTATCCCCACTCTATCAAATTCTTTTAGTGTAAACAGATGTAGAGCATTCTTTCGTTGTTCTATTGTGCAATAATATTTTATTCTATTTTTAGTTCTCATTTTTGCTCGTTGATATTTTGGTGTAAGCGCTGAACGAGCTGAGGCCCTAGACAAGTTGCTTTTCTGTTAGCGTTCACGCCAAACGCTACGTCCAAAATGTATGGCATTACCTGCGGAAAAATCACGTGACTCACAAATGTCAATTCCATACATTTTGTCCGTAGCGTTTGGCGTGAACGCTAACAGAAAAGCAACTTGTCTAGGGTCTCTGAGGCTCTAGACAAGTTGCTTTTCTGTTAGCGTTCACGCCAAACGATAAGCACAAAATGTATGGCAATGACATTACCTGCGGAAAAGTCACGTGACTCACAAATTTCATTTCCATACATTTTATCCGTAGCGTTTGACGCTAACGCTAACAGAAAAGTAACTTGTCTAGGGCCTCTGATCTTTTAGTGTAAACGAGCTTTCGTTTACACTAAAAGATCGAGAAACAAATGCTCTTGTTCTACTCTAGCTCTTTGTTCGTTTGGTTTAAATCGACCTATATGGTAAGACGATTTTTGTTTGTTAATCATTGCTTAAGTATATCATTCACCTGATATATGCCAAAGAAATGATAAAATAGAGATTTACTTAACCTGACAATGACGCGGCCGACTGTCATTATTATTTTTAGTATTTTTTTTAGCTCCTGATATTCTCAATGTAACAAATCTTGTAAGTACGAAATATGTTTTTATAGAGATTGCAATAATTTACTTGGTAACCTACTTTTTTTTTTAATATCTTTAGAAAGCTTACAGCTAGGATACAGATAATAAAAACATTAGTGAAAAAAAGCCAACTACAAGCTTTCACACATAATTATTAGAGTAGAACAATAAATATTTCATTTCATAGATGAATGTTGAATTTACGCAATATCTATTAGAATAGATATTGCGTAAATTCAACAAAAGAAAAAACTTTATCGAACAAAAAAAAGACAATAAAATTATTTTAAGCTTTTTATTTACCCCACAAAATAGGGGAGGTGCTTCCTAAAAGGTTTCCGTGTCGGTGTACATTTTCCGTTTGTTTATAACTTTTCCCCTGGCCACCCCGACGGAAGGGTTAGGAAGCCCTGCAAGTGTGGCTCGCTTTATTTTAGTAAACATTGGTAATTTTTAAACTTTTTTTTTGTTTTCTGAAGGCGGTTTGAGTTTCATTGGAACTTTTTTTGTATAGGTTTATATTTTTTTTATAGAGACCGTTATGGAGGTTTTGTAACTTTTTTGTTTGTTAAGTTGGTACTTAACTGCTTTTTTAAATAGAGATTTTTTTTTTTTTTTTTTTTCTCAAAAGACCTCGTTACACAACCGTCATGTCGTGTCTATTAAAAATAGCTTTTACATTTTGTTTCGCATGACTTCTCTCAATATGAATCTAGTGATATATTATTTTTTATTTAATGTATTTTACAAACACAATTTGTAGACACTTATTCAAAAGAAAGTGTAACTCAAGCACTTTCAATTGGTTCCTGAGTCCCGACCGTCACCCGATACACAGACACAAAGGTGCACTCGCTCGCGAATAAACTATAATTGCAGCAACTAAACGCATTCCAATATGGCGCCCAATTGTTGGCGCCAACTGCAAACAATTAGTCTAAATAATCAGAAAATGGTACAAGCATATTAGACAACAGTCGCTTGTCTAAAACCGGGGAAACTGGAAGACCGCAAACAATATGACGTGTATGCCACCATGGTAGCCTGGGAGACAAATATAAGTTATACAGGACGATTAGTGGCATCCCTTTTTTGAAACGAAACAATGATGATTTTTGTAGGTAAGTATTACGGCCCAAGGAGCGGTAATCTCAGGAGTACTTTCCACAGTTGACGTTTAATCATAATAAACTCTGCTAAGGAATCCGACATCTTACTTATAGCAACAAGCTTGCACACAATGAGGAATGATGTAAAAAAAAAAAATTAGAGCATGAATATATTATTGTATTTGTAGATATTCCATTCGTATCACTACTTCTGCACAATACTCTTTGAAACAGTACTCGAAGAAGAAAGTGTAACTCAAGCACTTTCGTATGACACCTGATACAAGAGCCAAGCACAAAGAATCACTCGCCCGCGCTACACAATAATTGCACCAACTAAACGCATTTTAACATGGCCGCCCATTGTCGTTGGCGCCAAAACCTTGCGTCACTTACGCTTGTCTGCTTACAATAAATGTATTTTTTTTCTAATTTCTGCAACATTAAATTCGTAAATGTCCTTTTCGATTTCATTTGTGTTTCACTTTTTGTCTTTTGTATTTTAAATAAAAAAAGTACGCATTACGCTTGAATACAAATTATTAGGTTGACAAAGTTTGAAACAGACGCCGATCCAAATAAACTTTTTTGGACTTTTTTTAAAGGTTGCGCCTATATTCTAGGGATAACTAGTGAAGTGTTTCGATGTGATAATTTGTAGGTATTTTTTTTAGTAGGTAGGTATATTATCTACTGTTCGCCGTTGAGCACAGTTTAGTGCTTTATGAGTTGAGCCATGAGTGATTAACACTGTTTTTCAGCTTTTCAATAAATCAAGAGTTTATGTATTATTTCTATTTTACATCTGTTCCATTTTTTTAATGTTATTGTATATAATAAAAAATAAATAAAGAAAATTTAATGTTGACTTTTTCTCGTTATTCTAAGTAATAACTCCAATATTTTTTTAAAAAAGGATATAAATATTTTTTAATAATAACTCCAATAAATATTTAAATAAGGAAATTCAATACTTTTTTTAGGCCAAAATCCGAAAATAGTACGTACTTAATTGTCACACTTTTTTTTGTGTGTATTGAATAAATATGTCGATCTCCAACCGACTAAAGCCTCACAGTCCTCAGCATATAAAGAGGGCTCCAGCTCCATTTCCAGTGGTCCGCATCAGACGGATCTAGGTACCTGCAGATGCAATTGCGTAGCCATCGTTAACTATGGCATTTTTTTTCTTATTTTATTAGTCTGAAATCAAAGCACAACTCTATAATCAAAATTAAATCCAGTGGATATTAATAAATAATCAGTAAATTAAGTTAAATAATATTACACTAGTTTAAGATTGAAAATTTGATATCCCAAGCACCGGGCTGATTGGATTATATTTATTGGAAGCTTCATAAATGTTATCTACACTAGGTTATATAAAGTTGTTTGTATGTTTGCATGAGATAATCTCCAAGAAAGTTAAGACTGCCTTCTAAAAGATCACACATTAAAGTAGTTGTTTATTCTAGCAACTGAAAAACAAAGTACGTAGTAAGGTAATAAGTAGGTAATAAGTAATAAGGTAATAAGTAGTAGAAAAGTACTTGCAGCACCCACACTAATTTAATTAATTCACGCGAGCATGAACTCATCTCATTTCTAATCCATAACATGAGCACGAAACAAGATAATCCCTATCTAAAATAAAAACCACCCCCAGCTCTAAAATAATTGACTCCACCAACCCTCAAATGTCATTACGGAAAATGCGCATCAAAAAAGCAACGTGGGGTACAGTCTACCCCTATATTATAATTGTATTCAGGCATATTGGCCGCATTACGCGCTGCTCACATAATTCTGGTGTAATACGATATTTTATTAGTGCGCATTGTTTAAACAATTGCGTAAGTGATTGTAGGGCCATCGGGATCTGCACCTTGCGGGGTGAGGGTTATGTTGAAGGGAGCCATGCAGACAGTAGGTAGGTACCTACTATAGAACTTTTTTTTATATTTCTTTTATTATAGTACTTTTATCTAATGTCGTGAGAAAATTTTAATGCTGATTAGGTGACGTCTTAATAAGTTATTTTTTTAAGAAGCCATTTTTGCAATTAATGAATAGTGTGCATTAAGTGACGTATTTACACCATTTCGAAGATTTACATATTGATTTATAGTTTTATATTGTAACTAGCTGACCTGCCCGGGCTTCGCATGGGTAAAGTTTAGTACACCTACCCTTCACCTACCCTACCCTACACCTACTCTACACCTACCCTAGCCTACCCAACGCCTACCCTACGTCTACCCTACACCTACCCTACGTCTATCCTACGCCTACCCTACGCCTACCGTACGCCTACCCTACGCCTTCCCTATGCCTACCCTACGCCTACCCTACGCTCCAAATCTCAAAAATAAGTTTCAAGCTTCTAACTTTAAAAAATGACGTAATTTCCATACAAACTTTCATGCCCTATTTCAACCCTTTACAGTCCTTTTTTCGCATTAAAAAGTAGCCTATGTCCTTTTTCAGGCTCCAGGCTATCTCTGTACCGAATTTCATTTGAATCGGTTCAGTAGTTTAGGTGTGATTGCGTAACAGACAGAGTTACTTTCACATTTATAATATTAGTAAGGATTTCAATGTCGATAAATACTATTCAATACTTGCACATAAAATAAATTTTATAAATGTATATTTTTTGTGAATTTGAAACATGTCAAAGCCATGTTATGCTTATATTAAGTTATTAAATACTGCATAAGTTTTCCGATAGATGTCGCCAAACGCTCCTAAGAAGCGTATTACAAAGGGGTCTCAAATTTCAGATGAGTCGGGCGGGACCCGGTAGCTCAGTTGGTTCAGAGCACTAGCCACGGTTCGGCAGAGGTCGCGGGTTCAAATCCCGCTCGGGTCATATGATTTTTGAGAATCACTTATATATTTAATAACTTAATATAAGCATAACATGGCTTTGACATGTTTCAAATTCACAAAAAATATACATTTATAATGTATAGATGGTGATATCGCATCGATGTCCGATAACTGCAAAGTAATTGGCATTGAGTTGGAAATACTGCATAAGTTTTCCGATAGATGTCGCCAAACGCTCCTAAGAAGCGTATTACAAAGGGGTCTCAAATTTCAGATGAGTCGGGCGGGACCCGGTAGCTCAGTTGGTTCAGAGCACTAGCCACGGTTCGGCAGAGGTCGCGGGTTCAAATCCCGCTCGGGTCATATGATTTTTGAGAATCACTTATATATTTAATAACTTAATATAAGCATAACATGGCTTTGACATGTTTCAAATTCACAAAAAATATACATTTATAATGTATAGATGGTGATATCGCATCGATGTCCGATAACTGCAAAGTAATTGGCATTGAGTTGGAAATACTGCATAAGTTTTCCGATAGATGTCGCCAAACGCTCCTAAGAAGCGTATTACAAAGGGGTCTCAAATTTCAGATGAGTCGGGCGGGACCCGGTAGCTCAGTTGGTTCAGAGCACTAGCCACGGTTCGGCAGAGGTCGCGGGTTCAAATCCCGCTCGGGTCATATGATTTTTGAGAATCACTTATATATTTAATAACTTAATATAAGCATAACATGGCTTTGACATGTTTCAAATTCACAAAAAATATACATTTATAATGTATAGATGGTGATATCGCATCGATGTCCGATAACTGCAAAGTAATTGGCATTGAGTTGGAAATACTGCATAAGTTTTCCGATAGATGTCGCCAAACGCTCCTAAGAAGCGTATTACAAAGGGGTCTCAAATTTCAGATGAGTCGGGCGGGACCCGGTAGCTCAGTTGGTTCAGAGCACTAGCCACGGTTCGGCAGAGGTCGCGGGTTCAAATCCCGCTCGGGTCATATGATTTTTGAGAATCACTTACATAAATTTTATAGTCGCATAAAAATCGATATACTTACCTATAATATTATAGTCGACTATTAATGAAAGAGTCCGCTTTTGACATCGGGTACGGGGTCCTCCGATGGAATGCGCGCACTCAGAAGATGCCTATGCACTCTTTTCATAAAGAAGTAGGTAGTAGAGCTTTTTATGAAAGAAATTTAAGGGTATGGGTACCGGTGTAATTACAGGCACATGAGACATTTCCACTTTTTCTCTAGGGTGGACAACTCTGTGATGCCTCTGGATAGACGGCGGTTACCACGTGGCAAGCAAGCGGCCTACCTGATGGTAACATTGTCGCGGAGTGCCTCCCTCCCTCTGTTCTCTCAGGCCACGGCTAGCATGAGGGAGTCTCCGGACACAATCTTGATAAATAAAACACTGGGATGGTTGGGAGATGTGTAATTGAGACGTAGTTGTTATAATTGCACTTTAGAACTGTTATCATCCATTACAACTGGTATAAAAACAGTACTTTATTAAAGACGTTTTACTTATTAAATTGCACACTACTTGTAATAGATTATAATTTGTAGGTAATAAATATAACAGTACAGCGGTTCAGTGGTCCACGACCGATGTCTTCGGAGACCAGACAAAGAATAATAAAATAATGAAATAAATGCATAAAAATATGAGATGTTCTTATTTTGAAATTTGAAGTTCAAATCTGGAAGAATGGAGTGGATGAGCACTAAATGATGAATGAAGGATGACTCCGTCACAACATCACGTAGGCTGCTTGCTTGTTTGCCACACAACGATATAAAAAAAAATTAAGTAAGGGTTGATAAACTTTGACTTCCTAACTTCGCGCTTCCACATACCACCATCCACAATCTATCGAGTATCGAGCGGCATACGTTCGAGCGGCGTCGAGGGTGCGCGGGGCGTGCGCGGGGCCCGGGGGGGAAGGTTGGTCGCTATCGGGTTACACCTCCAGCCCATGCTCTCCTGGTTGTCTGACGTTTTAGATCGCGCTTTAAATGCGGGATGCGATGCTTAGCGGTGTGTTACAGTGAGTTCCACGTAAGAATTCCCTTCGACGCCATGTTGGCTCCCCTGAATGTCAATATGTTGCAACGTTTTTAACGGTGTTGGAAGTTTTCTTTCAGTGCCAATTCTTTCAATGCAATATTTTCAGTTTATAAAAAAAAAGATTTTTAGGGTTCTGTACCCGAAGGGTGCCAACGAAACCCTAATACTGAGCCTATGCGCGCCGTCTGTTCGTCAGTCTGTTTGTCACAGGGCTGTATCGTATTATGAACAGTAATAGCCAGCCAATTAAATCTCAAAAGAGGTAGGTAGGTAGGTAGACCTACGTGTATTATGGCCGCTATCATGGCAAATAATAATAACAATAAAAAGTCAAAACCCAAGGGGTACCTACAATGAGCGAGCCCGACTCGCACTTAGCCGGTTTCTTTTAATTTCCAGCTTCTAGCCCAAAAACAATTTCAACATGGCGCCGACGGACGAATGTTTATCTCGAACCTGTCACAAATAATACCAAATACCCTTAAAACACGTTCCAACAATAACAATAAACCTATTTTACTTAATACTTTGGTTAACAAATAAATACGTTTTATTATAATCTCCTTGTGTATACTCGTGCGCAAGTAGGATCGACGCCGAAATGGCGCCAAAATGTGCAAGTTTTTTTTTTAAGTCTGGAGTGTAGAGCAATGATATTTTGCAAAGGTATCGTGAGATTTTTATGTTGTAATTTATTGGATGACAGAATTAGAAATGAACTTGTTAGCTTTATTTCAGAAAGACCAGCGCCAGCGAGAACCATTTTTAACCAACAAAAAAAGGAGGTTCTGTATTCGACCCGCTTGTTTGTAAGTCTACGATTTTATTAAAAATTACTGAACCAATTTTCATGATTTTTTCACTAACGTAATCTACATAGGTACCTACTTTCAGGAAAGTTTTTACCGTTACGTATCGTAAAGTGAATTTTGAATGGGACATAATAATACTTTTATTAGGTATGGATAAAATTACTTTGATACACATTATTTATTTGAATTGTAGTAAGTACCTACTAATTTATTAATATTTCTTTATCTAGCGAAGTTGCCTACTTCGCTACATGCAAACAAATTTTCAAAGGTTCCTTAGGTACTTGTGGTGGTTATTATTATACTATTAATACAGCATTCAGCACCAATTAGGAACATGAGAATTGTTATGCTAATTATCATTTTGCGGTACCTATTCAGTTAATTGGTAATTAGGTATAGGTATAGATATCTTATAACTAAATTAGGTACGTAATTAACGTACAATAATGTTATTTTAAGTAGGAAATTCTTTCGTAATTCGGGACAATCATGATTGAGCGTTAGACATTTAATGGGCACTTATAATAAGCATAATATTTAATAATGTACTAAGCTAATATCTATTTAACATTGATCTTATAGCCTAGCAAGCAGTGATAGCCTCAAGCAGTGATAGCCCAGCCTGCAAGCAGTGATAGCCTAGCAAGCAGTGATAGCCCAGCCTGCAAGCAGTGATAGCCTAGCAAGCAGTGATAGCCTCAAGCAGTGATAGCCTAACAAGCAGTGATAGATCGGCTCTATAGATCAGGCGTCAAATTGGGTCGTTCATATAGGCATCCTAACAGACGCAATAACACGCGTTGACTACTCTCCTACTGTACTTCTATGTTGGTGTGCCCGACAGGGTCCACGATGATCTCATAATCATAAGTCTACCACCTAAGCTAAACATTGTGGAATGCAATCAAAACAGGGTGGCAGGTTAGACAGTGGAAATATTTTAAGGGTCATTTTACTCATCAGTATGAACAACTTTTACTATTAGACCAACCAGAAAACGCGAAAAAAAAATCAGCTGTTCCATACATTTATGTTCACATGACTTAACAAAATGTATGGAACAGCTGATTTTTTTTTCGCGATTTCATGGTTGGTCCCCTAGTAAAAGTTGATCATACTGATGAGTACAATGACCACTTAAAATATTTCCACTGTCTAACTTGCCACCCTGTATATTGAATATTGAATATACTATTCTGTAGTGATTTAAGAATTTAACTTCTAGAAGCACATAAATATCTATATGGTATCTACGATCAAGAAAGAATAAGTAAGTAGGTACATAGATCATAATATTATATTATATTAATGGCAAAAGATTTACATAAAGGCATTTCTAAAAGAGAAACATTAAAGTAACTTTCAAAAAAAAAAAACACGAAATTGCCAACACAAAAAAAAACTCAACTTTTTAATTTTATTTTTTAATCGGCTACGGCAACGCTCGTTCCGCCTGATCGGTTCTCTGACGAGGTTTGACGTAATGCAAGGAGCTGGCAACATTGGCGACCACACAGCCACGGGTTATCATATATTAATAACCAAAATCCAATTTTATGGTGGTTCATTGTTATCTAATCAAGTGTTATGTTAAGTAATACAATATTTTTTGTTTATTTACGCAATTTAGATAGGGTAGGCAGATGTTGGGCGTTCTATAGATTATGAAGGATTATTGTATTTTGTTATTTAACGATGGGTAGATATATTTCAAGGTGTGATCATTAATACTTTTACTATGATTTTTTTTTATGTACCTAGGTAAATAGGTAGGTATACTTAGAAAAAGATATGCTGCGCCGACCACAAATAAATTGGAATAATGGCAGCAGGATGATGATGATCATAATATAGTGTATTCTTTTATGATTTAAGTAGGTACAACACTCGAGGTAACTAATCGTTCCAAAAAATTAAAAACTTTTGAGCTGTAGAAATTAATTTGAAATCCTTCAAAACAGTTGAAAACATTATTGTTAAGTATAGAGCAAGTTTTAAAAGTTAGAAAAAATGATTCACTGAATACACTGTCCAATAAGTCCTAACAGTTAAATTATGTCCTAAACATCACTTTCTTTAAAAAGAAGTAAGTATCGTACGAAATCTTTTTCAATCTTAACACAACGCACCAATCGGTCTTCGCACTTTAACATCCACAGCTATTTTTATACAGAACCATATCCCAAACTACGTAGATACCCGTCAATGAAGATCAAAAAGATGGAACTTATTGATAAAATCTAGTGACAATAAAATCAAGATTATCATCCCATTGTCTCCACTCTCCCATCCTCGCTAAGCGGATAGGGGATGGGATAAAAGCGAAAACTGTCCCATTGTGATCCCCATAATGTTTGTTGTGTACCAGGATATAAGCAGAGAAGCGAGAAATTGGTTTAAAAGCGTACCGAGTTTGATATCGCCGCTTTTTGAGCGAAGCCGTCGGATAACGCTGTTTAAAAAAAAATCGTGGATGCTTAAAAATGGTACTTAATGCATCTGAAAACATGTATGGATTTGATGCTACAGAATTAATAATAAAATTAATTATTTATTAATTATTATTACTTACTTAAATAAATAAATGAGAAAAGCAACTTGAGCTGTGGGTAGGTATATTATTTACTTATTTTATTTGTAAAATCTCTTGATTTTTGTCAATTGATGGTAATTAGCTAGACATGATAATTTGTCAAACGAATTTTAATGTTTGTAGGTACCCTCTATGCATTCCTAAATCATTCATCAGATTGTGATGAAACGTAAAGTAGGTAGGTACTTGTGGGGAAGCCAGGGAATGTTTCTGGTAAAAAAAACAGTAATTGTAACGCACAGCTAGAGTTATATAATTCAAGTTTTTGAAAAAAAATACCTACTTCTAACTTGTTATAGTAAACTCTAATTAAACAGCATTGTTTTTTGCCCGACTGTGTCTGGATTAAGAGCGGTGCGGCGCCACAGTGCAAATATTTTTTCTCCCCGTCCTAAGATAACATGGCGGAGAGTGCGTGAGATGTAATTATTGGTAAGCCTATCTTTGCGGGTGGTTAGGTTTTAGAGGGCCGGCAGAGCTCTTATTTTCTGTACCCCTATCATGAGTTTTTTTGACGTATAGTTTCGTTAACGTAAGCATATTTTGAATTTAAAATACAGAAGTCCTGGAACATTTTGATAAAATTTTATACAATTTGCACATTTTAAAAAATACAGAGAAATTTATTAAGTATTTAATTTATATAAATATTGTGTAACAAATGTGTATTTTCAATTCAAAATATGCTTACGTTAACGATACTACACGTCAAAAAAAAACTCATAATAGGGGTAGAGTCTGTACGAATTTAGGTGCGTACGATCCAACTAGACACCCAAGGACACGCGCTTGGTATCACTGACAGAACTGCCAATTTGTTTGCGAACGTTCGAGGGAGAATCTCACCGTGACATTCTCCCTCGAAAGTTGGCAAATTGGCAGTTCTCGTGGTGATATTACGCGGCGTGTCAGTACAGAATAGAGCGGCCGATCAGGTGTCAAGTTGATGATAGTTAATGGCGTTCACAGCGTGCAGTGATAGCCTAGTGGATTAACCATGTGCCTAGCACGGCGAATGGTTCGAGTTCGATCCCAAGGCACGCACCGCTGACTTTTCGAAGTCATGTGCGTATAAATTAATTATCACTTGCTTTAACGGTGAAGGAAAACATCGTGAGGAAACCGGCATGTCCTAGAACCAAAAATTCGTAGACATATTGTGACGTCCACCAACCCGCACTGAGCCCGCGTGGTGCACTATGGCCCACTCCCTCTCACAGAGGAGGCCTGTGTCCCAGCAGTGGGAACATTATAGGCCGATTATGCATTATGCAATGGCGTTCACAATAATTATTTCGCCAATAAAGTTTTCTGGAAATATTATTGCAAAAGTTTTTGTCGTAAATTAATGTTTAATGAAGAAACTGTTTCACTATCATTATAGGTAATTATTTCATTTTTTCGAGTGCCTGAAAAGTGAGTGATCCATTAGGTACCTACTTTAATAAAACTTTTTGAATAAAGGCAGAAAAATCGCAAAAGAAAAATTGGGTAGATGTAGGTATTAAGCACCCGTAGGCCTCAATTTTTATGGTATAACTATGGTACGTAATATCAGCTATCTGATTATTCTCCGGGGACGGCGATATTATTCCGAACTCAATAATTAAAAACTTATAAATTCTTTCTTCGAAATCTGATACAAATCTATGATTACGTGCGCAAGATCTGGCTCAAAAAAAAAATCAGCTGTTCCATACATTTATGTTCACATAACTCAACAAAATGTATGGAACAGCTGATTTTTTTTTCGCCATTTCAGGGTTGGTCCCATAGTAAAAGTTGTTCATAATGATGAGTCCAATGACCCCTTAAAATCTTTCCACTGTTTAACCTGCCACCCTGTAGAATGCGAAATTAGATTACCTATTTAGGAATAACAAAAAAATACTCATCCAGCATAGGTGGCCCAGTGGTAGTGGCCTTTACAAGTAGGTACATACATTTACATGTCGTATGTATGTATGTATGTAGGTATGTATCTTTATTTATCAACGTTTTACAATATTCTTCTATCGAAACAAAGCCCCACAAGTTTTCACAGTTTGTCTGTGAGAACAGATCCTTCAATCCTTACTAATAAGTATTATAAATGTGAAAGTAACTCTGTCTGTCTGTCTGTATGTTACTCAAGCACGCCTTAACTACTAAACCGATTCAAATGAAATTTGGTACAGAGATAGTCTACAGCCTGAGAAAGGACACAGGCTACTTTTTAATGCGAAAAAAGGGCTGTAAAGTGTTGAAATAGGGGATGAAAGTTTGTATGAAAATCTTAAAGCTAGAAAAGAAACTTATTTTTGAGGTTTGGGGTGTAGGGTAGGTGTACTAAACTTTACCCGTGCGAAGCCCGGGCGGGTCAGCTAGTATTATAATATAAGGTGTACATTTAGTGCGAACAAATAAAGTAGGTACATAGGTTGTGTGGTCGTCGTACAGTTACATAGGTCGTGGATTCAAACCTCAGATCATAGAGAAAAGGAAATATACCATTGCAAATTAATACGGGAACCACTGTCGCCACTTTTAGAACAGTTTGCGACACAATTACAAGCGTTCCTTGTGATATAGGTATCCGTCCTTGTGGTAGGTATAAAGATCTCCCACACATTAAAAATTCCGCACACCCTCAATCAGTCGTGACGCAGAACGCCACTTTCGCAAAATGACATTGTAAAAAAATGTTGTCACTTTCGCACAATGTCACTTTCTCAAGAAGTCGCACCCTCAGTGCAAAAAAGGCATAAGTAGGCATGATAAGTCGTTTTACTTTGAATGTTAGTTATTAGGTATAAGGTACTAGGTAAATTGGAAAGTGCTACTAAAACTAGGTACATTTGCTCAATTATTTTGGCTTTTTTGACTCAAATTTAGGCGATTTTATAATTTTTGCACAAATAGGCATATTCCTACCTATTTTCGTCCTATACACTGAATCTTATCAAACTAATTAGACATACCTAGGTAATGTTATTAGTCTGAGTATAAGACACCCGATTCTGAGCTTCAGTATCTTATCTAATTAATTAATGAGGACTGCTTACCTACTTAATTAAGGGCTTAATTATATGCCTAAACTTGTATGTTTGAGTATCATGTTTGGTAGGTGGGGCTTCAATATGGCGAGATTAACTAAATTCTTATTTTGGGAATCTAGGGTAAAATTAGGATTTAAGACGCCTTAAGGCTAATTTCACCATCTTCAAATAACATTTAGGTAGGTAGGTACCTAAGTAATCCTATTTCTAGCTATAGGAATTTTGAGTAGAAAATCTGTCAAAAATTTAAAATTAACCCTTGGCTGACCAAGGATTAATATTACCTATCTGATGATACTTAGTGAAATCGGCCCTCAGTGAATTTCGCCTGGTAGGTATCTACCCCATTCTGTGAATGAATAGACGTGGGCCGTGCGGCTTGCACTTCAGTAGATAGGTAGGTATCTATAAAAAACGTATTAGGTACCTACCTATAACCCCTAACAAGAAATACCTAGATAGCTATGGCACCCAGGCGCGGTCGCAGCTATTTGGGGGGGGGTCATACCGCAGCTGAAGACTTTAGGGGGGGGGGGGGTCATATCGATTAATGCCGACGTGATATACTGTGAATTACCGTGTTTGGCGCATTTTTGTACGATTTGGGGGAGGTCATGACCCCAATGACCCCCCCTGGGACCGCGCCCGTAGGCACCACCCCACACAGACATTCTTTTAACATAGGTAGGTAATGCCTATATTTTTAAACTTAGGTAGGTACCTATTCAAAAAAGGAACAAAGGATGAAACATTTCCTACAATATTTTTATTGACGTTCTCCCTTCGACATTAAAATTCAAATGGATTCTATCCGTAGGCGTTTCGTTTTGAGGCGTTGTCTAACGTGACCAATCAGAGCCAAAGGATCACCCTCCAAGGATAACGCTTCATCGTGATTGGTCGATTAGTTGACATATCATGATAGTGATGTCCTGACGATCCTTTGTATTGTTAGTTGTCTTGTCTCTTTCTTTTTTGTAGTCATCGTTGTTGAGCAGTCTACAAATTCATTTTTATTGAATGAATTTTTCGCAGTACCTAATAGATTTATTATTGTATAGTAATTTCGAATTTATTGGACCAAAAAGAAAGATGCCTTTTGCTTTTAATTTTTAAGGTAATACAAAAGTTGTTAATCCTGAGTGCCTAAAATTAATATCTACCAGCCGGCCTAGCATGACCACGATAGAAACGGGTTTTGTCTACATAGAAATAGACAAAGTGACAGATTGTAGAAACATTTCTACCATTTCATTCATAAAACGTAGAAATGTTTCTACAATCTGTCACTTTGTCTATTTCTATGTAGACAAAACCCGTTTCTATCGTGGTCATGCTAGGCCGGCTGAGGTACCTACCTACATTAATAATTAGGTGTAAGTCCCTAATTATGTTCAAATTAGGTGTAGGTAAGTAGGTAGGTACATAATTATGTTCAAATCCAAACAATCTGGTTTAAAAAAAAATCTAAAACAATCTTAATTTCACAAGCCAATAAAATACACAAATGTTAAAAAATCGAACATTAAATTAGATTTTAATTTTACGATTGATGAGGCTACAACCAAACCCGCATAAAAATCATTCTGAAGTTGGAAGTGTTGAGACCTCTAGTGGTTACGATGGTAACTAATACGATGATAACGACATCTATAATAGACAATACAATACTAAACTAACAGCGCCATCTACATGAGTGTTATATGAAACAGTAAAAATATAAACTACTACGTTGTTATACTACTCCCCACTAGATGGCACTGTTAAACGTCAAGTTAAATCATGTAAGTTTATTTTAGAAAATCTAATTTAATTTATTATCTATCATGCATGGGTAAATAAATATTTCTAGATGAAGAATTTTATTTTATTCAAATTTTTTTACAACTTACTTAAATAATGTAAGTTGTTCTTTTGATGGTGTTGTTTATTTTCTGTTGTTGTAACATTAACTGACGCGTGTCTGGTACATGCGCAATCCAACTTACTCCAATGACGCGTTTGACATTTCTGTCATTTCACTTTTTACATACGTGTCAAGCAAACTTGCGCGTTTGGCTTTATCGGCCTTTAATTTTAGGAATTAATTGTGAGTAGAATTTTATTTTTATTATAATTCTTGTCTAATGTGCCTGTGGGACGATTGTGCATAGTTTGTGTGGCATTTTTATAAAAAACTACAGTCTTAAGTTGTAAGTTGAGTAAGCCTGTTTACACTGTACAAATTACGTGTATGTAATAACATTTTCCTTGATAACAACGGCTGATTTAGTGTGTAATTCGTGTTAAAACCGCGACCGAAGCTCATTACTTTATAAATAACGCATAAGGTGGCATTATTTTCTCATAAATTGTATTTGTGACCACTTTATTTTGCATCCAGCTGTGCTAACAGAGAATTGTGTTTTTCCATAAAATTCCATTGCATTTGAGAATTTTAAACAGTTACGACGTAAATAAAAAGTGAAATTTTATAGATTAGTGTAGATCAACGTGTTGACCTTCGTATTGCTATTTTAATTGAGCATTAACGATAAAAGGTGCTGATTATGCATTGTTATTAAAAAGATATGAAACTTGGGACTTGACACGTATTCAAAGTGGAAAGCTGATCATTTTGGGTATTCCAATAGTGTAACGCACGCGTGTGCGTTCTGACGTGTATTTTTAACTAACAGTTATTTTAATAGTTAAACATACTGTGCTACATAAACAACAGTTACGTCTGTTGACATTGTTTATTAGGTGAACAGCTTGTGCCATCAAGCATTTTCTATTTATTTCTAATTGTGATTACATAGTACACAGTGTAAAAAGTAGGTACAAAACATGATTTTACTTTCAACTTCATAGTGAACAGAAAATCTATGAATTTTGTCAGAAACCAGTAACTGTTGATCCAACGAGTTTGGCCAACTGTCATTTAAGTGACAATAATACTTGCATGATTGTTTTCTTGAATTCAATATATTTTATCACTAATTTATAATACTTAGAAAGTCAGATCTAAGCATGAATCCCTTCTGGAGGACAGCTTGAAAATTATGTGAATCATAAATAATTTAATTAAAAAACGTTCATAAAATACTCCTCTTATTTAATCATTATTCTTTTATACCTACCTACTGTTATAAAATCATATTTTCTTAAATATTGCATACTCTGATTTATTGCAAAAAGTGAAAGTTTTTATGTTTGTCATGTAATCTCTCTGTAACAATTGAAGTGATTATGATGAAGTTTGTTTTCAATTTAGAAAGTATTTTAAAGATGTAGGAACAAAAGGGCAAATGTAGTTATCATTATTACAAACAGTTTGTGATTCTGCACTACTGAACACTGCCGGAACTAACCTAACCGAGATATAATCAATTTTTCATTGTGTCTATTAATGGGGCATTCAAGCGAAAAATTTCATAACATTCACTATTCACCAATATCTATTACTAGTATTATTGTTTATTGAAAATTGTGTTAAAAATATGTATGGAGAGTTACAGGCACAGTTTTAAATCAATTGTTTGAGTGACTCACAGTCTATTGACTCAAATCAAAACTATTGTTTTGCAGTTGTTTTGTTTTACCAGGTTTTGTTATATGATATTTTATTCTGTAAAATATAATTTGTGTGCTATAAACGAGTTATCATGTTATTATGGGGTTTAAGTCTTTTTAAATAAAAATAAACTAATTTACCCGCAACCTCAGACACAATATGGTCATTTTGTGAAGCTAAATTGCAGAATATTAGCAACTATAGTTGTGCAACTTACGCAATGAACTTGCAATGAGGAAACATTTCAACAAGAGTGCTGTGACATTGTAGCAATGAATTTTTAACTTTTATTTTCAGGACAAATATAACTGCTAAACATTTAAAATGGCTCCCAAACAGAGGATGCGTATCGCCAACGAGATTGCCAGCAAAAACATCACAATGAGAGGCAATGTGCCAAAGTCGACCAAGGTAGTACGTACCACCAATTTAGTTTTTTTATTTTTTCTGTAGCATAAGTTATTAACATTCTACCAATGACTTGTGGCCGTACTAAGAAGTGTTAAAACCTTCATTGGTTGGTTGTGCAAAATGAATGGTGATAATGTCCTGTATAACTCTCTCACACAGCGGAACAATGATAGCAATTACACATCATAGTACGGCCTACTTGGATACTAATTTTGACCAATCTTACTAACATAATTCGATACATTAAGGCACAGTCACACTTAGTTGTTTATCCATATTCTGATGCCCATAGAATTTGGACCAACTACTATGTAGATATAAATGAACACTATCCAATAGCCAGTCTTTGGGGAAATCTAGCTTCATCACTCACTTTGTAGTCACACGAATTTGCTACTACCTGTGTAAATAACTTTTTTGTGTGTCCGAATTAGAAAAAAGGCCTTTGCATACCGATCAAGTGTTATTGTGCCTTAATGATTTATCAACTCGCCTAACCTGATTTTCTGATAGCCAACTGTTTTTTTTTTATTAAGTGTGTTTTGTGGCTCTGCCTTTTTTAATTCACTTCACACCAAAACCAGTGATTAGTGGTGCAATATGTCTTATTTCTATCTGCATAAAATGCAATTTCTATTGCTTTACATTATTCACTGCTGAATTAACCTGATGAACTCAATGAATGTCACAGTAATCACCATGAATGTTACATTCTATGTTGCCAGTATTACAGAGCTATTTATGCCAACTTATAGATAACCATTTAAGCAAACATTTAAAAGTGATTATCTAATGAATGTTCATGCTTATGTAATCATTTGAAAGAGAAAGTTGCAAACTGTGAGAAGCATTATCAGATGCAGTAAAAGTGAATAAAATTGAAGTTGTGGATTAAGTCGTAAACACTTTTCCTATGTCAAATTACCTTGTTTTTAGGGTTCCGTACCAAAATGGTAAAAAAGGAACCCTTATGGTGCGACTTCGTCTGTCTGTCTGTCACACCTGCTTATTTCAGCAACTACTAATGCTATCGACTTGAAATTTGGAACAGTTATAAAAAATGCTTGTCCCACTTTATTGCAAATGAAAAAATTAAAAAATATTTTTATTTTCATTGCAAAAGGGGCCAGAGTGGGGGTCCAAAATTTCAAAGTGGGGTTACTAGGTCAAGTGACATCATATGAAAGGGCTTGATCTGCACATTTCAAAATATATTTTTATTTAATTTTATGTCTCACAGTTTTCGACATATGATGAAAAATGTCTGAAAAAATACCAGTCCCCCCCCCCTTATCTCCGAAGTTTGCGGAGTGAAAAATCTGAAATAATTAGAGTTGATAGGAATTGACCCAAATATGGCAAAAAATAAACCGAAATAAACTTAAAAATAAAACGATGTTCCTTACTAGTACAGTTTTGTCAAAATCATCAAAATTCCTTCACAAACAAACTTAGTTTTGCGGTTCGGTTTTTTTCACTTTATACGTCCAAAACTGATACGGAACCCTCGGTGCGCGAGTACGACTCGCACTTGGCCGGTTTTTTTTAATTTATTATTTTTTTATAAATGATAAGTACTATTTGTTATCAATTCAGTTATTTTATTATACTTTTCAACAGCCCATAAGTACCTAGCCTGTTCTTTTTCAAATTTGCAATTTTTAAATCGGGTTTTTTATTATTAAATTTTGTTTTTATTTAAATAGCATGAATTAATTGCGCATAACGCAACATTCCACAATATAATCTCTACGCTATACCTACATACGCGTGAAATCAATTAGCAACACTAGAAGTATGTGTTGAATGTTTAAAACCTAACCAGGTAATTGTTTTCATGGTAATATTGTGATCGAAATGCCTTGGCAAAATATATCTTTTAGTAAAAGATAGCAAAATTAACTAGATTAAGGTTCATATTCGTATAAAGCACTTGTTCACAACCTTAATATGAACCTTATTTCTTTTATGTGCCTATAATGTTCATATTCGCGGGAACTGCCCCGCGGTTTAACCCCCGTTCCTCGGCTCCTAAGGGTCATAGCGTGATGTTAAATAGCCTGTACGATTCCTCATGAATCTGGCTATAATATACAACAATATTTTTTCAATCCATCTGGTCATTCCAGAGATTTGCGCGTTTAAACAAACAAACAAAATACTTTTCAGTTTTATTATATTGGTATAGATAGGAACTTATTTAATTCTTTGTTTATTTATATGTTTCACCTCTTTTCAGGAAAAGGAGGACCAGTACCCTGTGGCGCCCTGGTTGCTTGCTCTCTTCATATTCGTAGTTTGCGGATCAGCAGTTTTCCAAATAATCCAATCTATAAGACTTGCCTAGATCGCCCTTGTAACTCCCACCCTTGACTGAATACCTTACCATTGTGGCTTGAACCGTTTCTAACAGGCTTTTGACTTCTTACTGAATTCTGGGAGCCTAGTACTTTTTGTATGGATGAGATTAAAACACCTTTATTGAAATTAGCAACTGGCTTAAATGGAGCTTAGTTGAACATGCTATGCATCTATGTATTTACTTAATTAGGATTCAATTTATAGAATGTGGATATTATAATTATTATAGAAAATCAAAATGTGTAGGTATTTTGTTTCATCCAGTTACTCTATATAAAATCATGAACAATTTCCATGTTTAAATGAAACTTTTCAAGCCACGAATCCCGTAGTAAAATTACAATTTTTATAAAATATTGTGCATACTAGGAGATTTTGTTGGAAACCTCCTATTGTGGACAATGACTGCGCAACAAACACTCTATGTAGCTTTCAAAGTTGCAATTTATGTTTAATTATTCTAAGCGCAGATTTTAAAAACAATATAATCTCAAGAAAAAACATAATTGTACGTAACTATATTCTTGTATATTGTAAAAAAAATATGTAATGATAAGGTGAACATAAAAATCGAGAGCATTTAGATAAATGTTGTTGAAATTCATTCCTTTAATTTTTATTTGAGACCAATAAGTGAAGACGCACAAGAGCGCGGTTTTGCCCAAACAAAGCCGTGACTTTTTTAATTTTTATTCGATTTTAGTTCAATTTTTATTGTAATAATATAAAATTGTTTATATCCGCGCCACGCTTAACGAAATTATTTGTCGGTACTATTTTTAATTTTAAATGTAATTTATTTGGTTAAATACAGTATATTTGTCATATTACACAGTTTTTTTTATTTGTCACCTGATTCCGCGATTTATATGTTATTTTGTAAATATCTTTACAAATTCTTTACTAAATGTCTGTATTCACAAAACCTTGTTTTTTAAGATACTTTCCGAGATCTGGCTAATCGTCTGTGAGAACTGAGGGACCACACTTTATGGGCCGTAGTTTTTAATATATTTATTTACAAATTCCCAGATTCGTTCTACAATTGTTTTAAGTCTACTACTAAATCCTAGGATTTTTATTTCGCGAATTCCCGGTTTGGTCCCTCAGTTCACACACACATGATTCTATTAGATTCGCGATTTGTAAGTAGGCTTTAAATAAAATTGTTGTAGATATTTTTTACAAAGTAACTTACGTTAGGTAGGTATCGGATTAATAAACAAGTTAATTGAGGTTAGTCTGATAAAGTCGACCACGTGTCATTTGTTTTCTGCGTTTTAATAGCAATTTACGTTTTTAATATATCAACTTTTTTAACCTTGGTGATTTGTCACGTGTTTACACACGTGGCTTAGAGCAGTAGCTTATTTGATGGGCGTGGCTGACACATGCTATCTCAGTGAGATAGCATGTGTTTCTATGATGTGAGATAATCTCACATCATAGAAACAAGGGAGATGTGCCAAGGCGCTATTGAGCTTGACGTTTTAGTATGGTCACATTGACCATAATTAAAACATACACGCTGGCGACGAACCGAACGCGATCGATGACATAAATAGGTACATTTTAGTATAGTGCTAGTGCTGAGTGACTATATCTTAGATTGAGGGTGTGCGGAATTTTTAATGTGTCGGCATCTTTATATTCACAAGGAGCGCTGGTAATTGTGCCGCAAACTGTTCTAAAAGTAGCGACAGTGGTTCCGTACTAATTTGCTATGATGGCATGATCTGAGCATACTATCAACTCACCTAACATGTGCGAGAAAGGGAAATGCACGATAATTCTTATAAGTAGAAAAAAACCGGACAAGTGCGAGTATGCCTCGCGCCCTAAGGGTTCAGACATATGATCATAGATGGCGCTACTGCATACTTCCAACGGCGCCATCTATGAGCAGATGGCTCCACTTATGGTCCGGTGACTGACGGCGGACAACAAAGTGATCCTATACGGGTTCAGTTTTTCCTTTTGTGGTACGGAACCCTAAAAGTGATCCTATAAGGGTTCCGTTTTTCCTTTTGTGGTACGGAACCCTAAAAACTACCACTGAATAAGTATTTTAATATAAAAAAAGTTATTTAATTTTTTGTTTAATTATAGTACCTACTATGCCTGTACGAATTTCGTTTTGGAGACTTCATACAGTTTCACAGTGTCACAAAGTGACAGATTGTAGAAACATTTCTACCGTTTCATTCATAAAACGGTATATTAATGTTTCTACAATCTGACACTTTGTCTATTTCTAGGTAGACAAAACCCGTTTCTATCGTGGTCATGCTAGGCCGGCTGTTATTAATTTACGCCCAAAGTTGCGTTAAAATAAAAATTTTCAAATGCGGATCTTTCGAGGCTCCAAACTTTTAAATTATTTTATATTTTACTTTTCGGTTTAGGCATAGATAACGCAGAGACAAATCGATATCATGATTAACTTTGGACGTACAAAGGCCAACAGTGGAGTACCGAGTAAGTACCTACCTATAATATAATCACCTTACAATAATTGTATGGAGAAAATGCCGACTAATGGCGCAGTCTTAACTGTGTTACCTACTTCAATTAATGGCAGTACCTACCCACAAATAAATTAGATATTGATTTGTTTGGGTACCTAAATAATCATTTCAAAATCCATTTTAACTGACCACGGACGAAAGGCTTACCTACCCACAATGTTAGTTCGGATTTTACTTTGTTCTTTCACTTAGGAAAGAGGCCTTGACTAGACCTCACCTGAGCAAATAGTTTTCAAGTTGTATGGATGAGTAAAAGAAACAGCTATAGATTTATTTCAATAATTTGTATAATTTCGCAAAACATTTCAATTTTACATTTTCGTCGAGAGCACAATCGATATTAGGTATAATACAATGTTAAAACTATATAATACAAACGCTTTTTACAATTATGTCATGTCGTATTTAAAAAACCATAATTACAACGATTTCACCACTACCGAATTGCAATTTTCTTTTATAAACCCTACTACACTAGCGCCCAATTTTTCATAGCGACGAGTAGCGGAACTAGTTCAAGTCAAAATGTTGGGATTAAAATTCAAGTCAATCTGAAATTACAATGATTTTGATTCATTCATAAGTCGCTACATATAAACGAAAGGGCCACAATTCAAAATTAAGAATTTTTCAGGATAACACGTTAAAATATTTCATTTTTTGTTTATTTTTTGGCATTCCTTCTTTTAATGTTTATGTGTCATAATTTATAACTTATTCAGATTAAAAGAAGGAGTGCCGAAAAATAAACAAAAAATGAAATGAAATAAATTTTAACGTGTTATCCTGAAAAATTCTTAATTTTGATTTGTGGCCCTTTCGTTTATATGCAGCGAAGTATTAATTTAGGTCTAAGTGAGCATGTGCTAAAATTCAAGTTTTTAATTATTTTTATTACCTAGTACCTATTATTATTTGTTCACTTCTCTTTTATCTTATTTTACAATTTTTATTATTCTTTTTTTCAAATTGGTAGATCTGGTAAAAAAAAACTTTTTACATTTTTTTTATAACCCTCTGATAGTGGTGTAACCGTTATTCAATCTAGACTAAATTGAGCACCCTATAGCACCAATTATTGTGATGAAATTCTAGTGTGTAAAACAGTCTATTTAATGTGATTTAAGTTATTGAGATACAGTTTTTTGTTTATACATTGCTTGTATTCTATCATGCATATTTTTGTCTATTAGGGCGAAGTACAGAAGTGCACTAAAGTTACATAGAGTTGCGCATATTTGAAATCGGTAGGTACCTTATCTTAATTCCGGTAAGCTAAGTGTTTTAAAAAACATCCTTGATTTATTATAAAAGATAAAATCTACTATACTGATAATGATTAATATCTACGCATTGTATAGTGCATTTGTTTCATACAAATGCACTATACAATGCGTAGATATTAATCATTATCAGTATAGTAGATTTTATCTTTCCTTTTTCGTATTTGGAAAGATAAGCAAGTGATACGACCTATCAGTTGTTGGAAATATCAGGTAAGCAAATACACTGATTACTTACACAATTTATAAATCAAATGTTGATATAAATTACTGAACTTTATTGTGTAAATTAAGATTGTGTGAAACCGATATAAAATAATAAGTATCTATAAATTGTCAGCAAAATAGTCAAAATATGTATATAAAGGTAGAACTATCATGTACCTACGCGGTAAATTTTTAGTAGGTATGCGGGGTGTTTAAAAAACATATAGGTACCTAGAAGATTTTAGCCAGATATGCTGCCTCTTTATAATGATAAATTTGTATATACAGGATGTCCCACGGCTATGCCACATGGAGGGAAAGTACTTTAAATATTTGAGATAGAAGATGCTTATAAGTAACCCTTTCCATGGGCGTCATATATGTATATAGGTACAGATGTTCATTTTTTCACATTAATTTAGTCGGTTCGATTCCCAGATGAAGCAAGCAACTTTTAAAAAATCTTTGAATGCAGTATTACTAAATTCAAAAAATAAAGTGAAGTTTCCATGAAGCAAAACTTCCTATCTACAATATTTCAAGTACTTTCCCTCCCTGTGGCATAGCCGTGGGACAACCTGTATTTTTTAACAATGACTATCTTACGGGATGATAGATAACAAAGCGTATGTTGGATCATCATAAAACGTAGGAATTATCGTAAACAAAAAATTGTATCGCTCATAAAACTATGTTTCTATTACCATAAAATAAAGTGACAAATTAGTGGGTGCCATATAAAGAATCGTGTAACTAAATAGTGCTTTTTTACATTATGTGGTATACACTTCGTGTCAATATAAGTATACTCATTTTAAAAGATAAATTAAAAACTATTTTTACATTTTTATCACCCCAAAATCTTGTACAGATGATTTTATATATTTTTTTTTATATTGCAGAAAAGTAGGACTAAGCAGGTAAGTTATTTTTCAGTGATTTTACCTAGATGGACCGTCTAATCTTTGATGTATGTATCAGACTAATTTCTTAGATTCGTGGACCAGCACAGCAATAAATTTCAGTTACTACTATCATTACAGTTGATAGCAAAAAAAGGAAAAAAAAAATATAGACGGCCCAACTTAGTTTTTCATTTCTGGCACAATATTCTGGTAAAGTTTGCAAATGGCATCCAATCAGGTTCTCAAAAATGATTGAGATTCAGTTTTTTTTACATTTATGGTGATATGAAGTCAAAATTAATTACTACATCTATCATATGCCACATCATCACTGGTTGTAATCACTCAATATTGATTGATTGAATGACTTAAGTACGGATAATATAAAGCATTTATACACTGAAAAAAGCTAAACTTAATAAAAAAAATCGGCATCACATAAAAGGTGACTTTTCTAAGCGGGAACTGCAGGCTATATTTTTAGTGGTACATCAAAAATATGACTACAAGACACTATTTGTGGCCGCCAGTGTAACTATACTAAAACTTAAACTATTTTAAAGTATCATAGATGGCTTCGTTGGGATATGTACCATTCAAATGTATGCTGTTACTAAAACTTAACAAATTATCTTTACTTAAACAGATTTCAGTTTTTTCTATATTATTATCATTCTCATTTGGATATTCGTCAGTGTTACTAGTTATTTCTAATCTGATTGCATGGATCTTGTTCTCTGACTTATCTTTGTCACGTTCCCAAGAATCTACTATCGAAACGTCATTCTTACTTCCCATATCGTCGATGTCACTTGAAGTAACACTGGAATTGTCCAAATCGAAATCTGTAGTCTTTTCAATAACGACAACTTCTATATGCCTGAATGGATTTTCTTGATTTTCTATCATCTGCCTCGCTCGCTCATCGTTTCTGATGATCACTTCTTTCTTGACGTTGCAAATGACTGGATCTGTTGCGAGGACATCGATGTTGTTGTCGTAATTTTCTTCGTCGCTAGTTTTGTTGCCGTTGGGGGTACAAATCTCCGCATAAATGTTGTCGGAACTCGCATCTGATTCAACCTTTTCTTCTTCTACATGAACGGCGTCAGCTACTTGACCGTACGGTAAATCCTCTATGACTGGCAGCTTTCTTTTTTGTATAGATGATATAGATCTGCGGATTTTCACTTGAGTTTGTGGTTCCTCTTCAGAAATGTCGATCGCTGTGAAATCTTCTTCGATTTCGGACTTAGGTGTTGGGGCCCTAGGTTTATCGATTTTCTTTCTAAAGTTAACAATTTTTTCGCTGTCTGCCGACCGTTCTGTTTTTGTTGGCATACTATTACTATTACTGCCTTCTTTTTTATCAGTAGATTTTTTAGGATGAAGTAGATTGGATGTGGATTTGCTTAGTACTCTCTTAGTTTTAACGTGAAACTCGGAGCATAGTTTTTCTGTTATGAATGAGTGTTGTTTGTAATTAATTTCGAAATCGCTGTCGTTATACAGAGATCCGACGCCGAACATATTAATTTCCTCGCAACTTTGTATTTGATTGTAAGATTCGGATTTAACCATGGCTTTTTCTGGTATCAGATCAGGTTGTATTCTTTGTCTCCTCTCTAGATTCGTAGATGATTTGGTAGCTGATGATTTCTTGAGCATATTTTCGTCCAGACTCTTTAGTTTTCTTCCAGAACTAGCGTCGCTTTCCATAGAACCGCAGTAGTTAATTTGGTCGACGCTAAGGTTTTTGCGACCATGTTTCATGTTGATACCGCTATCGTCTTCCGTATAAGAATTGTCTGGGATTCCTGTTTGGACGGAGACTGATTTTGTTAACACAGGCTTTTTGTGATTAGAACTACACTGACTCGTTCCCATGTCTGATGAAGATGTTGTTAAACTCTTATAAGAATGACTCTTTTCAGCCGTTCCATCATTCTTCCTCGTGCAGCCGAATCTATCTTCAATTAATTTAGCCATATCTTGGTACCGTTCTATAGAGCTATGCTTCTCACCAAGTGGATCAAAAGGATCTTTGACATCTCTCAATTTCTCATTATTTTCAATAGCTGTTATCTTTTCATCAGTAAGTTTCTCCGTGCTCTTTAAAAGTTTCAAATTCTTAAACCATTTGTTCTTTTTCTGTGCCGAATCTTCTCTAAAAACTTGCATTTTATCGCTAGAAAATTGTTCCTGTTCCATTTTCTCGTCTGGTTTGTCGTCTTTTCCCTCGTCGTCGCTGTATACGTCGTAATTCATATGCTCGAGTTCGTTTTTACTTAAAAATATAATAGAACCTTCGGTCTCATCCGGAATCTCCTTCAAAACCTTTTCGCTTTTACCGAATAACCTAGACGTATCAATCTTGAGACCTTGTAAAGTGAATTTTCTTTCTTTTTCGAACTTGACAGGTTCGTGGTCTTCTTTGATGAGGTCATCGGCGGTTTTCGCTTTCCCGACCACAGTAGAGTTAGCGTAAGAAATCTGCCTGATCCAGTTGTCAACATTGAGTTGACAGAAGGTTAGAGCTTTTTGGAGGCGTGCGGAGAGGAACATACGCTTCTCGTTCTCAAACCCGAGCTGCGTGCGTCTCACTTTGATGGCGCTGTTGAGGGGGAGAAGCTGTAAGGTTTCCTTGGCGTGGTAGCGAGGGTCCACCTGCTTGCTTGGGCTCGAGGGCATCGACCCGTACTCTGGGAGGGTGCACATCACGAGAACTGGTTCTGTTACTGCCGCCCGAAGTAGAAGGTCCTCTGGAGTGACAAATAATATATTTGTAATGTATTTCATGTCAAGCTTTCTATGTCTAAAGATTTATGGGAAAACAAAATGTTTCCATAAAAGAAATCGTTAAAAGACGTTCATAATAAAGTTTTGTAGGTATGCCTTTTTATTAATAAACTATTAAACAATCTCAATCTCACCTCCAACATCATGTGCCATCTCGATCGGCACGGTCCCTGCCAACAGGCGCACCCTGGTTGGCAGCCGCCATATGCTCAGCAGGTGCGGTAGACGGTGCGCCCGCGCAGCTACGTCGGGAGCCACGCCGCCGCGTCCCTCCACCGCGGGCTCCCACTCCGCTGGCGACAGCTCCTCCGGGCATACCTCGTACAGTTCTCCTTTAGTGTTGATAGGCACGAAGAGCTCCTGTAAAGATATGAACGCCTGGTAAGTAAAGCAAAAGATGTCGTTTTTAAGAGGAATGTCACAATTGCACATTAAAAAAAAAACACAATTGTGCTCATGTTAAAATAAAAGGAAACTACTAGGATAAAAAAAAAAACACTATTGTGCTCATGTTAAAATAAAAGGAAACTACTAGGATTAATAAGACTAGACGATGTAAATGACACACAGCACTCAAATTTGCACTTTATGAGTAAGTAAGTACATTTTGAGACAGCCTGCCGGGAAAGCGGGATTGTCCGAAAGGGATACCGCTGACCCGGAACATACCTAAAGGGCTAAGGAAGGAACACGGGTGGGTTTTAGTCAGTAAGAGTCTGACACTCCCTTCCGCTCCACCCTAGAGCGGGAGGGGTCATTTGATGATATCCCATCCTCAAAAAAAAAAAAAGTACCTACATTTTGAGACCAAAATTGGGGCTTGTTTTATTGGTTGAAAGGAAAGAGTAGAAATACCGTTAAAATACATCACAATTATAATAATCTTCTGAAAGGGCGATGAAATAGCTTTTACGTACCTACAATATACACACCTATGTATTTTTTAGAACCTATTAGCCACACTGCAAGGCAGGAGTCGTAAACATAAAAAAAAATCAACAACAGCCAACATTTCTATATTATTTGAGTCTGGCAATATCGTTTCTTGTAAAGCAACTAGCGTATTGTCTGCGTGTTTTATTCCTCTCCATTTATTTTAATGTATTCTCTGTCACGGCAAGCGTTATTGTTTATGCTCTTGCACATTCCAATATGGCGGAACTTGACACTGGTTTGTATGTCTGCCATTACGTAGGTATGCTTGTCGCGGTGGAAAATTTTGCTGTTTGTTTGTCTGTCTGGTAATGCTAGGAAATCCCGTAATTATTTTCGTCTGGTATCACCGCTACTCCAAGGCTACGGCGGTTCCCAACGGCGTTATTTTTAGGAGCCGCCGCCGGCTGCGGAGGCGCTCCCTTTTTTTAAACAAAATTGCTCTAAGTTTTAACTTTGTTTAATAAAACCATGTTTAGCTACTCAACAATAGATGGCGCTACTGTCTTTGGTCAGATTTTCCATAGGTAATTCGCATTTCATCATAGCTTTAATTCGCATTATACGGAAGAGTTATATATATAACTTAACACTTATAACTTACTTATTACGCTAATTATGGATTATTGCAATGTTAATTGCGTTTTCTTGTCCATGACTAAAACAACACCTAGGTACCTATTCGAAATAGGTAAATAACACAATACTATTAACTTGTATCTAATTATTATTTTATAAATTATGTTTTGAATTATGGCACAAGAGAGACACTTGTATTATTAATAAGTAAGTATTATATGGCACAAGAGAGACACTTGTAATAGTAATAAGTTATTTACCTAAAAAAAATCTAGGTCTCTCTAGGCTGAGAGATTGGCTGCTGCGCGACGTGTCGCGGGTTCGATTCCCGCATTGCACACTGGTCTAACTGTGTATGTGAAATTTGTATTTGTAAACGCACCCACGACACAGGAGAAAGCCTAGTGTGGGGCAACGCTTTAAAAAAAAAAATGGTGCAATTCTACGTCTAGGTAGGTATCTAGATTTAAATACAGGTTTATTACTTAATCGATTCTGGCTGAATGTTAGGTGCGAGCTTGCCCACTGTGTCGTTAAAAAAAATAGCGTTTGTCTATTACGGTGTAGGTACCTACTTGGGTTCTGTAATGCTGTAATACCTAGTTTTGTTTGATGAAAAATAATTTAAATTAAAATTTATATTAAGTATTTTTCATCAAAATTCAAAACTACGTACCTACCTCAGATCATAGAAACAAGTTTGTTTCTATGATCTGAGGGTATCTATAATGTTTTTTTTTATAGGCATTTAATTTTGTTAAGCCATGTAGACGCTACTGCTACTGGGTAGCCAGTTGCAAGTTTCTCACATGTAGGAGTACCTATAGTAGTCTATGCATGTAGGTACTCAAGTATCTATTTTTGGAAAAAATCTGAAATTTCAATTCCTTCTCTATCGGAGCTGAACCACCGTCATTGGTCCGAATTATCTGGATTTCATAAATGTCCATCCAATGCATTTCATAAACAAAAGGTTTTTCAAATTAATAATACCCTATTCATTCATTACGAACAAAAGATTATCTAATAACCTGAAACTTAATTTGACGTACACTAGTAATAAATAATATTAATGACTTGCAATGTAGTAACATAATATATTTAAATATAAGTAGAACCGGTTTTGTCATATAACCCTAAAAAAGTAACGTGTAATAATGATTTATACTAATCTGTGGTCGCTTATTGTAAGCTCGCTTAGGGCGGGTTGCTTCAAACCATCTGTATTCGTAAGTCAGTACGTAATCGTTAAGTCAGTATGAAATTGTCGTACAAGCCGCCATATTTGACGGTTACAGATACGTAACTGTAAGTTGAAACAACATGGTGTAATCTATGTGCGCTTGCGCTTACTAAGCTGTCGTTGATTTTGACAGAACTAGCGAGCTACGCCAGCACTATTTTTAGGGTTCCGTATCTGTAGGGTTCCATCGGGATCCTAAGCTACTAAGCCTATGATGCCATCTGTCCGTCCGTTCGTACGTCTGTCACAAGGCAGATTTTATGAACTGTATTAACTAGCCAATTGAAATTTTCAGGAATTAATAAAAAACATTAAGAAAATATTAATTTTATACTTAATAAAAAATTAGAGGACATCAAATTGAAATAGACATAAAAATAGATATGTAGCTATCATTTTTCATATTTATAATTTTTCGTTCTTCGCTAATAGATGGCATTTTTTAACAATACTTAGATTACAATTTATATTACGTGTATATCTCAGTTTATAGCTTAAAACTTTTAAATATTTTTGTGGTTTTAAAATTTCCAATATAATATCTTTTATTAAAAGTACTTTTAGCTATCTAAAATCTTATTGATTTTAAAATAAAACCAACAATTCTACATTTCACAGATATAGTTTACAATCAAGTTCCTATATAAGAAATTATTTAAATTATATGTTCGTGTCTATTGAAAGGAGAGACGGTTAGCACTCCCCTTGACAAGGATGGATCACACAAAATGGTTAAGGCACAACTTGACCACATTTTTTTTAAGAATAAGTATGGGTATTTTCTTCTTCAAGCAGATTTCTCTTTGGTAGATGAGCAGTAATCCAGTAGGTACCTTTATAAGATTCTTGGTACCTATACTTGGACTTTTCATTGTTTGCAGTAACTTTACAACTGGAGGGATACCACTTTTTAACAAAAAAAAGGTAGTGATGTGAAAAAAAGAACGAACCAAATTGATTGAACTGAATTAAGTACTTATGTAATGTATTGTTCATTAGTTTTCATTGTTTTTTTATGGTTTTAAATAAGATACGCATATTTAAGGTAAAATATATGCATAAGGATGGCTTTGGCATGCTTAAAATTCACAGAAATATAGATTATTGTTATTTATTTAATTCAACTATTTTTATCATTCGTTCTTTTCGCAAATTCGTTCAGTGCCCCGGCAGTATTCATGTACTTAAATATGGTATCATTATTTTGCTTCGAACTGTCAAGTTACTGCAAACAAAAGTCCGAGTATAATAATATTGGTCATGGCCGAAAATGTCTTTTCAGATTTCTTGAGGCGCAATTATATGGGTACCTATGTAAGAGCCTGATATTTTTCAAAACTGATAAAAAATATGAAATTGAAGCTATTCGATATTTTGGATTTTGTCAGATAAAAATCTTGTCACCTTATCACCTAACTTGTCACGTAAATTATTATCTTTGAAAGTTAACTTTTTGAGTGCATTCAAGAGTTCACTACAAAAGATAATACCTACCTACTCGACATTAAATGCATTACGTCGTACCTATCTACGAAAGGACACGGCGAACGCCCATAGAACGCTGGGCTTCAGATTGTGTATGTCGGTACAAATATGAAATTAGTTTGGTGTGATCGAGTATTTCAAGAGTATTTAAATTCATTTTTTATTTGTTTTTGTACGTAATTGGATTAAAGAGAAATCTTTGAATTTGTGACAGTGAGCTTAAGTATGGTGTGAATGATCCAATGAAGTACAGCGCGACTAATGAGTTCTCAATTCAAAGGTTTTAGTTGCAGTCGACATGATATTCTATGGAGGCACGCGTCAGCCAGCATGCACCCGTTTTTGTTTTATTGGTTTTTTCAAAATGTCAACGGCATAATCATTGTATTTCTTATTTATTTCGATTTTTGATCAATTCTTAATCTCTAAGATAAATTAGGCAAAGAACAATTAAAATATATTTTTATTTTTGGTTAAGCTTTTATTACTGTACCATATCAAGCCCAAAACTACCAACGTCCTTTAAGGTTTTCAGGAGAGCAAAAATACAATTTAGTTTTGTATGGGAAAGCCTTCAGATCTGACTTTAATAACTTATGTATTTCCTTAGTGGATGGAGATAAGGAAAACCAGAGTCAGGGTTTGAAAGAGAAACGGAACCTTATAATCCCTGTGCCAAAAAGTGATTTTGGGCGGGTGTGTACATCCGACCTGATGCCTCTGATGTCGAGAATTATTTTTGAAGTGAGTGTGGGTCCTCGATCGACAACTGAACCGGTTGTGCCCGACTCAGACACACTTTGCGAAGACCATACTCCGTATGTAGAGTCGGTGTCGGCATCAACCGAATCCGGATTAAACTCAGGGTTAAATTATAGTAAAATTGCCCATAATATTTATGGGAAATACTATGGTTTTAAGCCCCTAAACCATATAATAGTCTCAAATAGTCCGTACGTGACCATTATAGACCAAGAGACAGGCGCAAGCTCAAGAAAAACATTCTCTGATACCAGGAAAACAACCCGCAAAGGTATCGATGACATATTAATATTTATCTCCAGTAGCCTGGCTCCGCTCATAACATATTCCGAGCATGCTCCTGAATGCTTTAAGCATAACAATGTAATTAGCGACAGGTGTCGCTTACTGCATACTGCATATCATGGATGCCAGGCCCCGAGCCATCACGAGCATGCCTTCGTTAAGTGCAGTTTCGATGTATGCATGCTTGCAAGTTGCATGATTGTGTTGGTTGTCGTCTATTGTTCTATTAATCATGGGACTAGCATAAACTTATAGGGCCGTACCACAAAAAAGATAAACACGCGTTCAACACGAATTCTACCAAAAATAATATGCACTTGTTTTAGCACTAACTTGTCTGAAACAAGTGTGTATTATTTTTGGTAGCATTCGTGTTTAACGCGTGTTTATTTTTTTTTGTGGTAAGGGTGATACAGTTTAAAGACTGTTGTTGTAGGTGCACTATAGGGCTTCTAATAGGCGACGTTATTTTTGCGCGATTGTGAACGAAGCGCTCGAACAATCAGCAAAGTAAGGTGTTTAGGCGCTTCGATCTCAATCGCGCCTACACTAGAGGCCACTAGACGCCTCAATTAGAGGCCTACACCTCTGCTTAATACTTTAGGAAGAAGGTACAGGCGTGATGTTATTTTTATAGACATAGTATCTGACTATTTTCGCACGAATTTATGTTTAACCGTTCCGTCCGTTCTTCTGTACTTAACTATGCAACTTTATGACCTGTTCTTTTTATGTATTTCATGCAATATTCGCCGTCCAATCTGAACAGATTAAACTGAATTAAAACAAAAGGCTTGTTTATTGTTAAAATGTAGACTACAATAGTCTTCTTCTAATAGAAGATACATTATTACTTTCAAAAATAAAGGAGACGCAAAGAAGAGAAGCGCAAGCACGCCACCTTAAAACAAGGCATAGGTCGCGGCATGAAAGATGACCACAAACGTCACCTGCGCATTAGCTGGTTTTGCGGTCTCTTTGGCGGAATGAAGAAGACGGGGGGCGCCGAGGCTGCACGCGATTGGTTCGTCAGTCGATGCTGGATGTCTATTGGATTATTCTCTATTAAGTATTGTCAACTATCTATTGTCTATTGGGCCAAAAAGGTACATGCGCGATCTGTGATCAAGAACCCTGCCGATACTTATACTACAGAGAATCCTCAAGTCCTTCAAGAGCAAGCTTCTCCCTATCCAACGACGTTCTTATAGACAGCCCTACAGACGTCACGGTCTCATCCGACACCGGCATTATACTAAACTTCCTTCGATAATCAGGTTTCGCCGTCTTCCCAACTCCGGAACTCAAATACTTCCATTTTGGCCCATACATTGCCAGCTCCTTGCTTAACCTTCGCTTCGGTGAGGTTGAGGCAGCAGAAATAGACAGCCAAGTTATCAATGCATTCATCCCATACTCGTCCAGGTCTAAGATTCCATTGGAAGACACTACAGATCCGTCAGTTCTTATGACTAGCAGGTGAGGCACGGAGGTTATGTCATATCTGTACCTCAGAGTTATTATTAAAGGATCGTTAAACATAAGTGTGAACCAGTTGGCTTGTTCGTCGTACCCAATGCACATGTTTTCTTTGGTCTCATCCATGGGGACGTTGATAACTTCAATGGGAAGGTTGATGAATCTCGCATTCTCATAAAACTCGTAGAATTGGTATATGATGTTATTTCTATCCTTGTTCCGCATTGAGAAGTAGATGACTATGGCGTCCACGCTGTCCATGATCCAGGAACTGGGAATCTTTTCGTAATTATGATTGTATAGCTTCGCGTCTTTTAGCCAATTGTAAGGCGGCAGATTATTTGGGTTGTCTTCGCTATTCATGTTTTGTTTAGTCTCAAATAATAAACAATAAAATTATCGATTTGTCTTTCGTGTAGTTTTGACAGTTTCGGATGATTATCCTTTGTCAAATGTCATTCTATTATTTTTTTGTGTTTGATATGATCAAGGAGGATCTATTAAAATTTATTTTTTAAATACCCACAAAAAGGACACTTGGACTGAACAAATTAAGTAGGTATCATAAAACAGCTTTATATTGACCATGTTCCAGGCTCCTTGTGCAAGTGGCTTTGCCACAGTATAGAGTACGCAAGGTCCACAGATATAAAGTAGACTAGACACTTACCGCCATTTTTCCAATGACTTCACGCAAATCATTTGAGGCCAGTTAATAACGGTACAATTTGGCATTTTTACGTCTTCGACTACACTACTTATCCAGTTTTACCGGCGCATTTGAAAGTCAACTTAATTAGGAATGTGGCAAATACATTGCACCAACTATTCGGGCACCCTGAGACGGATGGTTTGTGTTTTAGCTTACTCTATACTGTGGCAAAGCCACTGACAAACCAGATTGATACAAGATGGACAAGCAGATGCAACATATCATTCACTCCCTATTTCATTATCATGAATGTCATCTTCATCTCTCACACAATCTTTTCTTTGGTCTCAATTTCCTGCTCCTTCCATTAACATGGGTAGTTGTTGACTTCCATACAGTTATCAGAATAAGGAATAACAAAGTTGTACTATTTCCCACTATCATACGGAAATGAATTAATCAAATCCTTTAAAGCCAAGCTAGGTTAATGGTTCAAAAATTTTAAGAATGGCAACGTGAAATGCATTTAATGATGTAGGAAATAGGGGCTATTATTGTTTATAAGCGTCATGAGCAAATTTTAGTTTCCTTTATAACGGGCAAAGTGACACAGGTCCAATGTATGTGTCTGCCTTCCTTTTACGGTTCAAAGTTGAGCGACACAATAGCATTGACTAGAAACCGACTTAAATATGCTTCGGAGAAACTTATAAACAACCCGTATTCCCTTGACATTGAGTCCTAATTTATTTGAAATTTATCTTTCGAAACGCAGTATTGGTATTGTCGAACAGGATTCAAATTTGCACATTCAATTGCGGTGGTAGAATTTTTTCATAGATCTTATTGCAGTGCGTTAAAATTCAAATTGGAATGTGTATTACTTTGAGGATTGCAGATTTAAATTTGTATATTTAGTTCGTTCGATGCATAGGGAATACAGAATAAACTATGCCAGTCAGAGTCGACGCGCTGTAATCAAAACGTGACTATAAAAACTGTGATGGAATACCAATGAATTAAGAAAAACTTTCATTGTAAAATCAACTCTATCTTATATAATTAAAGTCGACAATACCTTGGTGGAACCTAATAGATGGGTGATGATTATGACACAAAACATCTTATCCCAAGTTTCAAACATTTTAATAGTGAGACCCTTGGGAGTTAATAATTTAGTATTATTCTTTCTAATTTACTTTCGCTCGTTTTAACTTTTATCCTTGATGAGTTTATCTCCCTACAGACGTTTCGCGACGTTATTATTGTGCATAAATGGTCATATAAGTCAAGATGTTTCATACCCTGAATGGATAGTTGCCTTTTTTCTAATAAAAGGTGTATTCTGCTGTAAACACTAGTTTCGTTAACTTCACACTAAACCTAGTTATCATGCGATTCTTGGAAACTGGGTCTATTTTTGTATCTAGACTTAGTTTAGATCAGGTTTATTTTTATTTTGGATCTGGATCTGTTTTTAGATTTGTATGATGAGCTTGACCAGGGTTTTGGATTTTAATCTTTACTAATATTATAAAGAGGTAAAGTTTGAAGTCCGTAAGTATTTATGAGGTACTTAGTTTACCACCTGTTTTCCGCACTTAGGGCTAATTTCACCAACCTCTGTTAGTTGCTAAATGTCCTGTTAAGCATTTTGACGTAGTCTCCATCAAAAACAAACAATCAAAATGCTTAATTGCACATTTAGCAACTAACAGAGCTTGGTGAAATTCGCCCTAAGTGCTGAAAACAGGTGATAAACTAACTAGGTAAAAAAATGTATTCTTATAATGTTTTAGATAATAAATAAAAACACATTTCTACTGTGTGATCTAATCAATTTAGGAGCAGAAGTATTATCCTATATAATTGCTTTTAAATTGAGTAGATGACACAGTAGAAATGCGTTTTTATTTATTATCTAAAACATTATAAGGATACATTTTTTTACCTAGTTAGTTGATCACTTGTTTTCAGCACTTAGGGCTTAATTTCACCAAGCTCTGTTAGTTGCTAAAATGTCCCATTAAGCATTTTGACGGTTTTGTGCGAGCGAGACAGGTGACAAAATGTAATAGGCCTCTTAATAAATAATACTCGTATTTTACCTTCCGAGTAGGTACGCACGGCTACAGATCAAGCTATACATTTCCAGTATAAGCTGATCTCGCATTGTATAGGATTTCCTTACAGTGAGAGGTCAGTGTAAACTGGGAATGTATAGCTAGATGTGTAGCCATGTGTACCTACATAAAAAATTCTTTCATACAAAAAAAAATTAAAACTCCGAGGGAAGCTCGGCTGCTCAGGTACTAAAAAATAATAGGAGCAGGTGTAACATTTATTTAGATCTCCTAGAACACCTGACTATCACACATAAAATGCTGAAAAGAAAATATCAAAGATAAAGATAATTTTATTTTTTGTAAACAAGGGTACAGCACATGGTCTTACAAGGTTCAAGGTTCAGCCATATTTCACCAGGGCCCCAAGTCTGCTAATGCACAAGTCACAATAGTGTCAGAATGGTCTCTCAATGACATCGTTTTGACCAATGACGAAGGAGATAGTCTTACTCTAAGCCAATGACCGCTTAGGTTTTGATCGTTATGGTGTCATTATGACACCATTCTAACACAATTGCAATAGCAGAATTGGGGCCCAGTAGGCATGCAAGTAATTTTTTGTTATTGTTGTAATGATAATATAATATTAACTTTCGTTGCTGACTGTACTAGGTACGTCTAGTCTACATTGGAAACTAGTGAAACTTTGAACAGGCGGCGTAAATAATAGGTATTATAAAAATAATGTCGAAACAATCACAGTAAAATAAACACATTATTTGGTGGGTGAGAAAAATCGTGATTTCAAATGAAAGTTTTGATTGTGTCAAAAGTATGGGAAAGGCGTAAATTATGGTAGATTGTATAGTTAGGTACTTGTAATTTACTCTGTGGTTATGAGGTCAGGGTGATATTGAATGAAAACTACTGATTTTGGCCTTCATAGTAAGTTTAAGACTAGCCGACATAGTCCAAAGAAATGACAAACTTAAATCCCCTCTTCCCGAAAAAGCATGAAACTAACAAAACTAAATTTATAGCAAAATTTTCGCTAATTATAGCAGCTAGGTATATGTGATAATACAAAACTTAAAAAATGTCGAAACCGCCTTCATTTTTGAAGGCGATTTCTCTTTTCTTTGAAGGAAAGGGAACGGGGTTTCTTTGATCTTTTGATCACAATAATGTTTATGTGTGAAATAGTTTGGTTTAATTCGGTGCCGACTTCCTGAACTGTTACAAAATAATTACATTATTATGATCTTTATGACGGCGGTTAATTTTCTATTTTTTTAACGCCTTGTCTGCTCCGATATTTGACTCTGACTGTACAAATCCATTAGATACATTTTCTTTGCCTCATGTCGCGATGATTCTAAAAGCATTACAATTTGATGATGAATCAGTTAGAAATCTTCCAATAGAAGTTGGAACATAATAATATTATTAATGGAGCTTCGCGTTGATGTCTTTTAAAGCAACTTTACCCCCTCAATTATTTCATACATAGTTGGTTCAAAAGATATCAACGAGGGGCTCTGCTTGTGGTTTTTTTGGATGGTCGTTGCTTACAGTTAGTCCAGACAGCCTAATTGTGTAAACTCAATTTCCTTCGCCATGGCTGACATTTTGACAGTTCAACAACATCCATTGCGACGTTGAGCTAGTTACGGGAAGTCGGGAACACGGATTTAGAAACATACGCCGTAATGGATGTCAAAATCAATACCGTGATGATAGCAATTGAGTTACGCAATCAGGGTGCAGAAAGGAGATAGTCCAATCGGAGCGTAAGGATTTCTTCCTTTGTTTCTTGATTCCTATTTAATTGAACTGCGTTTTCTAGCTCGGCGACGCCAACCTGGCGTCAACGCCAAGCCGCCAAGTGAGGTATGGTTAGGCACGCTCGAAAACATTGACGGTCGACCACTTTCTACCCTTATGTTCTTAGTAATAAGGGTGAAAAGTGGTCGACTGTCAATGTTGTCGAGTGTACATACATTGTAATACAATTTGACATGTTTTTACTGGCAGCGCTGCTGGCGTCGCCGCCGCTAAAATTTGTAATACCTATAACTATATTATTTTTAGGTTTATATTGTACATTACCAATTTCAATTTCTGAATAAATATTTTATTATTTTTTATTATTATGGCGTTCTAATGAGATATGGCTCGTATGTGAAACGCATTATACCTACACAACAAGTTGCTTATCTTTTGTTTAAAACAAAACGCAACCAAAAAAATCAGCTCTCAACGTAGGTAGGTACTATTAGCAAAGAAAATTACAAAATTATTGCGAGAAAATTCTCGTTTAACTGTACAAACTTGACTCATTGTACTAAACACAAACAAAGACAAGTGTAAACGCATGTATATTAGCTTAGAAACAGTCATTTGTTCCTACGATACTTTGCATGCGACCAACACAAATGTTAATTCTTCGCCTAACGTTCTTAGTAACTTATTACATTGTTCTCATGGGAATAACTATAAATTTTCATGGTAATTGGCACTTTAATGGAAAATCTTGACCGTTTGTGTTTAAATTCTGGTGTTTATGTAAACTTTATACAGCGACATCTGTTGGTGAATTTAAGGAAGTGTTTAACGCCATCTAGTGGTGACAAGTAAAATTATTTTTTTTTACGTTTGAACGGTTCTATACAGGTTGTTGTTAAAAATGTTTTTACCAATTGACTTTTTCAAATTCATAATAAAGTTTTAACTAACTCTAATCAAAACCCTGAACTCTTTTATTATAATTTATCATTATGCTTCTATTATCGGTCATACATAAGATAGATTACCTGAAAATTACTTAAATTATCTTAGGAGAATGGGCAGCACTGAGCCGCGTCTCCCATACCAAGCATGAAGACAATGTAATATTCTTTAGGCTCGGGATGGGACTCTATGGATGACAGATTTGCTATAATAAGTTCAGGGACAAAAAAATAAAACCAATTAAAAACCTCAAGTGCAAAACGCCAGGGTGATCCGCGAGTGACAGCGAGCGGCAGCCAGGGGAAAGTGGGAGCGGGGCAGCGAATAAACGATTGTTGTAGCACTTTGACTGTGATTGACCTCTTGACCTGCTGCGTGCTACGACGGCGCGCGAAACGCGTCCTACTTTTGAAGGTATTTAAAAAATCACGGGACATTTTTGGAAATTCCGGGACCTGGGACAATCCTAGAAGTCTCATGATTAACAGTGGGCTGATCCCATCATGTTCAGCCGTAGACTGATATGACGATGATGACTTATTAAAGATGTAACATCCTGTATTGTAACAGCCGATCTATTGTCACACTTACTAAGGATGTAACACCTGTACTATTCACCAGCCAAAGTATTGTCACGATGTCGTGACAATATCGATATCTTCAATTGAATAGCAATAAAATATGCATGAGGATGTAGCGACATCTACCAGCAACAGCGAAGACTACCAACACAGCTAGACAGCTAACAGTGTATGTCACTACATGACGACCATTGGCTGATTCCTACATCGCGCAAGCAGAGTTTTCACAGCGATATAACATATATACAGAAACCCGACATCAACTGTCGGGGGCAGTGGCCCGCCAGACCAATATCACCCGGTCTGGTAGGAGGATCCTCCCTTTTCAATCGAGGGACATTCCACCTCGTTCCTCCATTCACCAAACTGGTGACCCCGAGCTTGAACATCAGCGCAACCTTCGAGCAGCAGCAACTTCGCCATCATCATCGTCGTCATCACTCTCTCCACACCTAGCAACAGATCCAGCCAGCACGTCACACAGCCAGCCAGCATCCACGGCTTCATCGGGACCTGACCACCACCTTGCAGCGAGCGCACAAGACTGGTCATCCCCTCAGCCTCATCAGTGCCTGCGCCACGTCCGACTCACCGGAGCAAGAGCAGCACTACTACTGCGCCACGTCCGACTCACCGGAGCAAGAGCAGCACTACTACTGCGCCACATCCGACTCACCGGAGCAAGAGCAGCACCACTACTGCGCCACATCCGACTCACCGGAGCAAGAGCAGCACTACTACTGCGCCACATCCGACACACCGGAGCAAGAGCAGTACACAGTTCCGACCCACCGGAACTCACCACTGGCACTGGCAATCATCGCAAGATGGAACGACGGCTGACACACCATGAAGGTATCGACCTCCGGTCTCGGAGGGGAGTGATGTAGCGACATCTACCAGCAACAGCGAAGATTACCAACACAGCTAGACAGCTAACAGTGTATGTCACTACATGACGACCATTGGCTGATTCCTACATCGCGCAAGCAGAGTTTTCACAGCGATATAACATATATACAGAAACCCGACATCAACTGTCGGGGGCAGTGGCCCGCCAGACCAATATCACCCGGTCTGGTAGGAGGATCCTCCCTTTTCAATCGAGGGACATTCCACCTCGTTCCTCCATTCCCCAAACTTATTGAAAAGGAAAACAGTCCAAACAATATATTATATGTGATTATTATTAATAAATAAATTTGAAACATCGTAGGATTTTTTTAACTACCCTCAGCTCTTATAATAGACCACTAGAAGTGGAGACAGATTAAAATCTTAAAAAGAATACAAGACAATAACAGTCTATACCTCGTAAAATATAGCTTGAGTCCTGTGACAGAATGTCAAAATGCATTAAACATGAACGAATTTGACATCTGTCACAGGACTCAAGCTATATTTTACGAACTATAAAAAAAAACACAAAATGAAAACTGCTGTTCCATACATTCTGTCAAGTGATATCTTTGAGTATTTTGGGCTAGATATTCAAAGTGATATGAATATTTTTGAATCCAGGAACAGTTAATTTTTTTTTGGGTGATTTTAAGGTTGTTCCCGAATGACCTCCTTCAATACGTCCTTCTTTTAACCTTAATCCCTGTATTTTTTTCCTTAGAAAGACAAATCTACAATTTACCTCATAATTACCATCAAAGCTACAAAATGTCCTAGACACCAAATTAATGGTTCCGGCTCAAACAAAATATAGTAACTCAAAACACTCGCCTAGTTAATTAATTTCCCGCAAATAATAATTAAAACTGTCCCATTAGTTGCGCGTACGCACCATCAATCTTGCGCCGTAAAACTGTTGAACGCAGACCCCCCTTGGCGTTCAACAGCTTCTTGAAGATAGAACTATTTTTCAAAAGTGTCATGTTTAAACTGGGGCCGTTATCTTGGATATTACTAGTTAGCCGCGAGTTAAAATGTGAGATATAAGTGAAGAGGAGTAGTTACTACACAAAAATAATCACTTACTATTCAATACGTTTTATAAAAATTGTTGTGAACCTATCACTCAGAATCAGCTGCTCCATATATAACATTCGTGTTCACCTCTTCTTCTTCTTCCTTTGGCGCTACAACCCTTTGTGGGTCTTGGCCTCCTCAACGATTTTCTTCCATTTCGCGCTCTCTGGCCTCCCTTTGCCAAGATGTTTTCCTGCCTATACTCCTCAGATCTTCCTCGACACAATCCTTCCAACGCTTCCTGGGTCTTCCTCTCGGTCTTTTTTGTTGCGGAGTCCATTTCGACATAATTTTAACTGCTCAGGTGTCACTCATTATTTCCAGGTGACCTGCCCATCTAAACCTTTGTGACTTGCAAAACCTCACAATCGTTTCTCTATGAATCAGGTTTTCTAGTTCGTGATTCATCCTTGTGTGATATGGGCCGTTGTCTTCTCGCACTGGTCCGAAAACTTTCCTCAAGACTTTCCTCTCGAACAATGCCAGTTTAAGTTCGTCTTTTCGAGTCAGCGTTCAGGTCTCACGTGCATATGTCACGACTGGCCGAATAATTATCTTGTAAATAGTGAGCTTGGACTTGTGTTCACCTAAATCGACAAAATCAAACATTTTGTCGATTTAGGTGAACACGAATGTAATAAAATAAAATCTGCCGTTCCATACGAACGACTGATTTTATTTTGCGATTTCAGGCTTGTTCCCATAGAAAAGGATACATTAAAAAAAAACCGGCCAAGTGCGAGCCGTACTCCCGCACCGAGGGTTCCGTTATTCCGTATCATTTTTGGACGTATAAAGTGAAAAAACCGGACCGCATAACTAAGTTTGTTTGTGAAGGAATTTTGATGATTTTGAAAAAACTGCACTAGTTAGGAACATCGTTTTATTTTTGGTGCAATATTTGGGTCAATTCCTATCAGCTCTAATTATTTCAGATTTTTCGCTCCGTAAACTTCGGAGATAAGGGGGGGGGGGGAATGGTAGTTTTTCAGACATTTTTCATCATATGTCGAAAACTGTGAGACATAAAATATATTTTGAAATGTGCAGATCAAGCCCTTTCATATGATATGCCACTTGACCTAGTAACCCCCTAAAAATGCATCTTTTCTTTTAACATTCTTAAAAATATGGTTTTGTGTAAGCGAGAGAGGTGACAAAATGTGACAGGCCTCTGAAGGACTTACGTGAGACAAACTTACAGGTTCAAACCCGGCTTAACAATACCAAAGATATTCTCAAATGGGATAAAGCATCTCAAAGTTCAAGAGATATGCCATCATAGCAAATTAGTACGGGAAGAACTGTCGCCACTTTTAGTACATTTTTCAACACAATTACAAGCGCCCCTCGTGAATATAAAGATCTCCCACGCAATAAACATAACACACACCCTCAATCTAACACTGTTAATCGTCACTCAACACTAGCACTAAACTAAAACACTGTATTTATATCATCGATCGTGTTCGGTTTGTCGCCAGCGCGTACATTTTATATACGGTCAATGTGACCGTATCAATTTTAGTAGCGCCTTGGCACATCTCCCTTGTTTCTATGATCTGAGGTTCAAGTGAATGAAGTCGCGGGTAATGCCAGTAGGTACTTAATACACCTAATTTACGTAACACATTGCATACTGTCTGAAGATGTAGGGAACCCGGTATTTGCTGATCTTTATCGTAGTGAGAAAATTCACTGTTCGTATATTTAAGTGCTTAAAGTGAGTATTTTGCATCTATCTAGGTAGACGGAGATCTGAAGAATCTTAATAATTGCAAATTAGGTAGGTGAGTAGCAGTAAAACATACAGTCAACGACATTAGCACTGGTGAACACTGCTTTGCTTTTGACATCCTAATTCGATTTATTTTCAGACTGTGATCAGATATTTAAATGTTAACTAACTTTTGTCACTAACTGTACAACAATATTTTAGTCGACTAAGGGCGGGTTGCTTCAAACCATCTGTATTAGTAAGTCAGTACGTAATCGTTAAGTCAGTATGAAATTGTCGTACAAGCCGCCATATTTGACGGTTACAGACACGTAACTGTAAGTTGAAACAACATGGCCTTAGAGACTTAGTACACTAAACGAAAGGGATAAGTAAGACAGCCTACTTTAACTAAAAATCAATTATTTGATTATGCTTGTCTGTTTGTTAAATGACATGACGTACGGGTCTGTAACCAATCAATGGCGCGCTTTGTGGGATGTAAATGGCTTAAATACTTATTAATACGACTTTTTTTACATAGAATTTCCTGCAACGAGGGTTACATAAATATTGTTTTAAGAATTAATTATATTTTTAGATAAAAATACTTTTAATTAAACAGCTTGTCCACGTTTTAGGTGAGAATGGGAGATTCCCTCAGATCATAGAAACAAGGGAGATGTGCCAAGGCGCTATTGAGCTTGACGCTTTGATACGGTCACATTGACCGCATAACAAACGTACACACTGGCGACGAACCGAACACGGTCGATGATATAAATACAGTGTTTTAGTTTAGTGCTAGTGTTGAGTGACGATTAACAGTGTTAGATTGAGGGTGTACGGAATTTTTTATGTGTGGGAGATCTTTTTATTCAGAAGGAGCGTTATAATTGTGTCGAAAAATGTTCTAAAAGTGGCGACAGTTGTTCCCGTACTAATTTGCTATGATGGCATATCTCCTTGTTTCTATGATCTGAGGCGATTCCCTTTGGGTATAGGTACCTATATCGGGAGTTTAACAAAATACCTACTGGGTTATTAAATATGTAAGAGAAGCATAACATGGCTTTGACATGTTTCAAATTCACAAAAATATACATACCTACTGGGTTTAAATCGGGTGGATTGCCCAGCCATTATAAATCATTTATATCCACTCGTGCCTATATTACCCCGGACTCATGTCCGTTGTCCGGCCGTCCGAGCGCTGTCCGGCGTCCGTCCCGTACATAATTAAGGTTCTCATTAAACACATAAACAAAAGTTGCGCGCGCGTCATTTTTCGCGAAGTTTCTATTAGGGCTGGCATGTGTGTAGATATTAATTAGATGTTAGGCCCTGAAATTGTATCAAGGATGTGATCATTTTGACGTTTGATCGTTGTTAATGACCTAGTTAATTGCCGTTACCCGAAAATCCAGTAAAGGTTTTTAAGTTTCGTATTTTTCGAGGCTCAATAAACAAACAAATAACAATATTTATTTCCAACGATTTAAATTAGGCCAATATTATTTAATAAATTCAATAAATTAATGAGTAGTCTATCGATCAGTATTGGACATAAATATTAATAATTTCCTTAATTTTTTGTTTAAAATTATTACAGCGTTCCTTCATTATTTATATAAAATACTATTACCTACAGCTTTCCTGTAATCTTTAAAATTATATTTTTAAATTTCCATGATTTATATGAGTTTGTCCAGTCTATAACATGCCATTGAGGCAATAAATCTAACCTTTCAAAAGCTGACGCTTCTATAATATGCATCACATTCACAATCGATCATAAATAATTCTTATTCAAATAAACGTACAAAATTATTTAGTCATCATAAAAGCCAATATTTCAAGTAATATCTAAAGCGAGTCCTGTACTGGACGTCAAACAATAATTTTACTTCAGCCAATAAAAACTAAACAAAACAAAGGTTTCATTTCGAAATCGTGACAACCCTATACGAACGTCCTAGCAACACGGTTCACCGAGGACACTGCCCCGCGACGCTCCAACTTACCAACATAACTTTGCATACAATTTCCACCTTATCAAAAAGACATAAAACCCAATTTAGTTTAACAAAACTCATTGAAGAAACTTGGTCGGATCTATGCATTCCATTAAGTACTACCGCACTTTTTCTAAACCCTATTCCCTTGACCTTAAGGTTGATTTTCACTTGTTATATACAGGTTAATGTCAGATCTTTACTGTCAAGATCCTGTGGCGTGTTACTATGGGTTGTCGAACAAAAATAGACAAAGAATTTAATGTTCTTTCGAGTGTAAAGAAGGCTTTTCTCTTCTTTTTTCTTCTTTTTTCGTGTATAATCGTAGTGTTCGCGATTGGAATATAATTTCAGGTTGAATACAATAAGGGGATTAGTATTATTTTAGCACAGTATAATTTTTGTAATAAGTAGGTGGTAACACCATAAAAGGCTCTTGATATTTCTGAGTGCCTGGTACTTTTTTCTCTTAAAATCTGAGAATAAAAGCATTTCTGAAAATGGGGCATTCTTATAAGTAGGTATTATATTATAAAGGACTGCACAGCACTGCATGAACTGCATCACTACCACACCACCCTTGGTATAATATAAGCGTATTGGTATTGATGGTCAAAATAAGATGCAAAAAAAATTTTTTAAAAAAATATTCACAATAAATTATATTATTGGTAGGCGCAATTTCGTTTTTAGGGTTTCGTACCCAAACGGTAAAAACGAAACCCTATTACTGAGACTTCGCTGGCCGTCTGTCTGTCTGTGTGTCTCCAGGCTGTATCTTATGAACCGTGATAGCTAGACAGATGAAGTTTTCACAGATGATGTATTTCTATTGCCGCTATAACAACAAATACTAAAAAAAGAATGAAATAAATATTTAAGGGGGGCTCCCATACAACAAACCTTATTTTTTTGCTTGATATTGATAACGGCTTTAAATATTTATTTTACATACAACAGACACGATTTTTTTCCGTTTTTAATGGTACGGAACCCTTCGTGCGCGAGTCCGACTCGCACTTGGCCGGTTTTTTTAAGTAGCGAATACATAATACTTACTAAAATAATAGTAAAACTCATTAGGTATTGGAAATCAGAATAAATGCCTTGATTCCAGAAAAAAAAGCAAATCCTGTACCTATTAAAACATCGCTTAAAAAGAAAATTGCAACAATTTGAACAGACCACGTATATCCTATAAAAAAAATTAAAACAAAGCAAGTCTAATTTTCTTTGCTGTTATTTTCACCGCATTGATTTCTTGTTTATTACTTTTTATATTTTTACAAATAGTGCAATGAACTGAAACATTTAACCGTAAAGTATGGTTATAGTCACTTTATGGGCTCGGTTGTAACAGGGTCCAGTTGTTACAAGGGCCGGACCATTAACATTACAGTATTACATGGCCTCGCCTTCATACCCTTCAATAAAGAATTGGAATGGCGCACGTTAAATGACCATTAGGCCCCATGAACATATCACCACGGGATGCGACACACTCGAATTTAAGGAATTCAAATCGATTAACTTGCATTTTTGTTATTAAATATTAAATTTTCAAAAACAACTGACACAGGCAGGGTTTGAACCCGCGACCTCTGCCTAAACTGCCTGCATCCTTGCCCTGTCCAGTCTTGCCTTTTTGGATAACCAAAGCACCCAAAATCGGGACATTTGGCATCCCGATCAAGGATAAATCGGGTCATGTCGACGGATGTCCCGCGCAAATCGGGACACCTGGCAACGTTATCGTAGACTGTCTTCTGCCTCTCTATTCTGTACCGACACGTCACGTGATATCACCGTGAGATCTGCCAATTTGTTAGCGAACGTTCGGGGAGAATTTCATTCTCCCTCGAACGTTCGCAACGTGTTGGTGGTGACTTGTCGGTACGGCTGACCACAATTCGTTCGGTAAAGGAGAGATCAAGCATTCCCCGCGTCCCGTGGCTTAATATATCGATGATTGGGCCATAACATCATCAACGGTATGGTAAGCGTGGACGGAACACCTCGCAATAACATGATAACACCTGAGTAAGGCGATTACCACCATCCCATGTAGCTATTACTACTGTGACAAGATGTGACAACTGTCAGGACTTTATTAACATAAGCGTAGCATAATCAGCCTATAATTTTCCTATTGCTGGGACATACATGTGTCAGTTCACGGGTAAAGATACCTTATGGCCGGTATGGAGTTATGCAAACTCTCATATTCTGCAATTCGATATCAAAAAATATCAACTTCCTAATACGCAATGCGGGACGTGAAGGTCCAATACAGTGATAGTCCCGTACCTATACGGGACTTATGGCAACCCTAGCTATAGTGACACACTGAGCGTAGAAAGAACAATAGCAGAATTGGTCGCTGACTTGAAAGAACTTGACGGAAAGATTCCCTGCAACATAATGCCAGCACGCTTAGCATGACCACGATAGAAACGGGTTTTGTCTACAGAAGAACAGACAAAGTGACAGTTTGTAGAAATATTTCTATCGTTTTATGCATACAATGAAGATAAGAAATGTTTCTATTCTTCTATATACAAAAGTCTGGTACGTCAGGCACGGGTCGCCGCGTGTTCGGGCAGTAGAGGTAACGAGTTGGATAGAAAGGACTTTGTCTATTCCTTGGTAGAATAGAGATAGAATTGGTTATGCTAAGCCAGCAGTAGGTAGTCGGCACTAAAAAAGCTATCTGTTTAAGGCAACGCCATCTATGATTACATTGAACACCAACCAACGAGCATTTACCAATCAGTTACAGGATCCTTTATTTATGATAATATTAAATTCTTGTATGCCACAGAAAAAACATAATGCTACGTCATACAAATGCTTATATTTTCTCCTAAAGATGTATGAGCTAACTAAAAACTGGTAAGCATTGAATTTATGAATGTGTAGGCAACTTGTCAAACTTGGATAGCGGACAGAATAATATTTATAAATAAATCTTATTTATAAAAACATACGTTTGTTGGTTTGTTCGTCTCCTATGCGTTTGCGCATCGTTCTTTCAATTGATTTGAAACTTTGTACAGTTGTTGTGCACACGCCCAGGAAAGTTTTGTTTTTTTAAAAAGGCGTTACACGCTTGCATCTTCTTCCATCACTATTTGTAAAACTACGGACAATGAAAGGAAAAAAAAATCATAAAGTAAAAAAAATAATAAGTACCTACTTACGCTTTATAAAAAATAAATGCATCTATAGAAAAATAATCGCAAACATAATTACATACGACAAAACGTCTCATCAATCTCCTGTGAACGATTAATCGTAATGTTGTCGAAGCCCTTAACTTGGGCTCGGCTTTTTAACGTACCTGTTTGATCGGCCTGATTAATAGTTATTAGTACACATTATATAAATTCTAGTTTGTTGTATGGAGAGCGCGTGTAGAGTGTGGTCTAAGACATAAGAGGATTACGGTAAAATTGAAACTTTTTGAAACTTCCGCTTGAAATGTTTCAAAAACGCGTCGTAGTGATTCACTATCGAGACTCCATTGATACGTTTTTAAATTAGCAGACTTGGGGCCCAGATAGCCTACCATAGCCTAGTTTTGTCTGCAGAAGAATAGACAAAGTGACAGATTTCAGAAAGATTTCTACCGTTTATGCATACAATGAAGAGAAGAAATTTTAATGTTTTTATTCTTCAGTACCTACAAAAAATTTGATAAGCCAAGCACGGGTCGCCGTGTGCTCGGGCAAAGAGATAACGAGTGGTATAGAAAGAAATTTGTCTATTTTTTGGTAGAATAGAGCTAGAATTGGTCATGATAATAAGATTAGCCAATTAGCAATGTTGATAGAGCTGGGGTGTGCCGGATGTAATTCAGCATCGCCACTGGTAAGCAGCCCCGGATCTTGAATTACTTAGAGGCGGGGCAAAACCAGAAAAATGCCGCCCCCTCCCCCTAAATATTTTTCTTATCATCATCATAATTTTAGCCATAACACGCCCACGGATGCTGATGGACATAGACCTCTTCCAAAGAACGCCACAACGACCGGTCTAGCGCTGCTCTTTGCGATTACTACGCTTGTTAGACAAATACACTACTCAGTGTATTCGTCTACCAAGCTTGAATTTGCCGCCCCGGGCATGGGCCACGGCTAGCGGGGGGGCTGGCCCCCTAGATCCGGGGCTGCTGGTAAGAGCTATTTTAATGCGCCTACGAAAATCGCTTCCGCTTGTAACTTACACCACAAGATAAATTACGCCGCCGGACCATAAAATCGATGTCGCTCCCGTCCGTCTCTTCGTTTTAAGAAGACAGCTTTATAAACAGTGTTAGCTATTACTGTATTGTGTGTTAATTATATTTTGTCACAGATTCAATTGGTGCATAAATCGTCATAAATATGGGCGTCCAGAATCGTAATTCAGCACAAATGATTTAAATTTTAACGGATTAATGTGCAATTGTTTATGGTTTACGTCAATAGATGGTATCAGTACTGCAAGTGGTTCTAATTATCTTTATTGTGCCGGTTAGGCACACATATGAGATTTAGTTCAGTAAATTCACCGTTATTGTAATAAAATCTGGATAAGAGTTATGGGCGCGCTACGGTGCCGCATATACAAAGGCTTTTTCAGTGCTTCTAACCGTTGCAATTATGATCATCCGAAGGAAGGCAATTGTGCTCATGACTGGTGCCGGTGCCCGGTACCTATATCATATTTTTAAATCACATTCTCCTATCATTCAGCAGAAAAGTGAAAATGAAATTCACTGCATTTATTACATAATATCACTTATTTACAAGTTGTACAAGAAACTTTGAACTATTTATTTGCTTCGCTTTCACTAAAGTCTAGACTTTAGGAACTCCCGACTACTAGGGTGCCATAAATTACATAAATATCACAAGTAAAGGTCGTGGCGGACGTGACGAGCACCGGCTGAGAACTGCCGGCTTTTAAACGAGAACGTGGCTTTAAAAGCGGCCATTATTTTATCTGTGGTACCTATGTACGCAAAAGAAATTGACTTTTAAACGAAGATGGGACTCCTGTACCCCTATCATGAGTTTTTTTGACGTATAGTTTCGTTAACGTAAGCATATTTTGAATTTAAAATACAGCAGTCCTGGAACATATAGATACAATTTTATACAATATGCACATTTTAAAAAATACAAAGAAATTAATTAAGTATTTAATTTATATAAATATTGTGTAACAAACGTGTATTTTAAATTCAAAATATGCGTTTTTACGTCAAAAAAACTCATGATACCCGTACTGTGCAAGATTTAGTTTAGGATTTATTTGGCTTTCTTTATGAGTGTGTTGTGTATTTTGTAATTATGTTATGACAATAAAATGTGAAATATTTAGTACCTATGTACCTGCCTTTAAATAACGCTGTTAATTTAATATTACGCTGCAGCGGCATCGGCGCCGCCGCGCCGCTGTGTCGCCGCCGCTATAGTCATCCTTGCATTTTGTATACATGCTTTCACACACGCCGCGGCGGCAGCGGTGAGCGGAACCATGCTCACCGCTGCCGCCGCGGCGTGTGTGTAACGGCCCTTATGGGAGATTTTGACATGAAATAAGGGTAGGTACTCACATTCCCCTGCGGATCGATGAGTTGTGCGTATTTCGGTGCTTTCGCCTTGCTGCCGTCGGCGAACACGCCGGCTAGCCGCAGCGGTGTGCCGGGCCGCGCCGCCGCTCGCTCGTACTGCGCTCCTACGCGCCCGCTCTCTGTAGGACCGGGGGTTTATACGATGAATAGTCATTCATTATTATCCCTCCATCTGTCACATTTGAAAAATCGGCCTCATTCAGGTCGAAATCAATTGTGTCTGTCAAATGCGACAGACGAACGAATATGACATTGTGGTTGTACTATACCTACGCTATAAACTGAAATGGGGGTGATGTTTTTTACGTTTGTAGCCTTTATATAGTTTATATATACAGGGTGTCCCTGGAAGTAAGTATCAAATTGAATAGGAGCGTGAGCAAGGTCATTTCCAAACTTTTTAACCCTGAGAATGTCGGTGCAATTTTTTACGGTTCAAAAGTTACGACCAATTTTTGTTTTTTTGTTTTTCAATCACGCTTCGCATAGTGCTCAAAGAAAAAAACTATCAGGGCTATCATTTTAATTTTTAAAACCTAATAAAATTAAATGAAACTCAAACTACTTTCTTTCTTAAAATGTGTACAACATGCTCAGATAAAGAATGTGATTGAAAAGGTCTATATACTTACTCACACGGACGAGGAGTTTGTCGATGCGCCGCTGATTTTAGAGAAAAAAGTTGAAGTCTTGCGCCCATTACTTATCAATACATACCTACCATTGTATACATAGCTGTCGAATACTACAGCAATGCTGTTTTGCGAAGCCTTTCCCCGGACGAGTAATTTCAAAAGTCACTACTTTTAGCGGTAACGTAGGTACTTACCGGAGGCCGGCCGCGCTCGGTACGCGGAGATGGCGCGCGGCGACACGAGGGCGAAGGCCCGCGCCCGCAGCAGAGCCGCGATGGAGCCCCGCGGCGCTGCCAGGGCTCCGCCTCGACAGCCGCACGCTGAGAACCAACCTGGAGACAGAAGGAACACGTTATAGTTATTTTAACTAACTTTAGTAGAAACATACCTAGATCATTACTAGGCCATCGAGTGATCGCCAAAACATATGCTTATTCTCATGAATAAGTATTGTATAAGGTTTCTTTATAATAGAAATAGATATTACGATGGTCTTACTCTGACTATACTGTAAAAGAATAAGAAATTTAATTAAGAATCTTATTAATATAATTTTAAGAAAACAAATAACTACTGCAGATTAATTCCGCTACTCAACACTAGATGTCATTAGTAGCGTGATCAAAAATTCCAAAGATGAATTTTTGATCACGCTACTAATGACATCTAGTGTTGAGACTGACTGACTGAGATGTTGAGACCCTTTTTAAAGATTGTTTAACATTTAATGTTAAACAATCTTTAAAAAGGGTTGCCGAACGAAATGATTATTGCGATTGATCAATGTTTATTATAGATCATTATCTACGTGTAAACATAAAGTAAACGAACAATAATCACATCAATGACCGTCAATCATGTAAACATCAATTGCGATAATTGATCGTTTTGTGGAGCCTTTATTTAGGACTTATAGATCTACAAACTGGCCCGCTCTGAAGTTAGTGGTTTGACTGCGCAACAAAATGCTGCGCAATAGACAATTTATACCCTAAATAATCCATTGCGCATTCAAACGACTAACTTCAGAGCAGGCCAGAAAATGTTGTCGATCGAGTACCTAGTCCTTTTCCGGACGAACAATTTCACAAAAACTGAACTATTACGTTATCTTTACACAATGGCCCATGCTGGCTTATTTAAAAACCTATTGATAGACAGCCCATTTTAAAGTCTTTTAAAAAAGGAGCGATGGACGTTGACATGTAATTACCTTTAACAAATTACGCAAAATGAGAGGCAGCTGTAAGTCTATACATTCTTTTATATCCAGTCCGGTCTAAAGAAAAAGTAATACAGTTTTATGACCTATACTCAAAGGTATTAAAGGGTTGCTACCACATAAAATATAAAAAAAAAGTCAAAACTATCGATTGTTAATGTTATCTTAGCGAACTTTGTCGCTAACTTTACGATTTCTCGTAATGATTGCGAATATCTTTGCGACCATTTTTGATAGTCCGCAAAGTACCTATTCGTTATGTAGGATCGCAGAAGGGATCGCAGTAATTAATTTATGTTTTTAAAGTCAACAACAGTAAAATTCAACAATAGGTAATTTATGGCGTGATATGGTTTGCTCGTGCAGTGATAGCCTAGTGGATTAACCATGTGCCTTCCACGGCGAATGGTTCGAGTTCGATCCCGAGGCACGCACCGCTGACTTTTCGAAGTCATGTGCGTATTAGAAATTAATTATCACTTGCTTTAACGGTGATATTTGACGTCCACCAACCCGCACTGGGCCCGCGTGGTGGCGTCCCAGCAGTGAGAATATTATAGGCCGATTATGCTATGCTATGCTTATGCTATGGTTTGCTCGTTATCTCAGTTGTAGACACTTGGATTTATCGTAAACATCGTTACGGCAACCGATTTTTTCGTTATTATTTAGCGATCGGTAGTTTGCGATGACTTTGTTAGCAATGCGACTGCATCGTTTGACTGCAGGCACAAATAAGAAAAAATCCAATACAATTAAAAACATTGTGACCAAATGTCATTCAGTGGAGCCAACATAGAAGAAAGGCTCAGTCGCAAAATGCTTACTTCGCAAAATGTGTATAGGTCGCAAAATTTCCCTTTCTCAGAATGTCTCTTTCGCAAAGTGTTCCTTTTGCAAAATGACCCTTTTTCCAATTCTTCGGTAGGTATCAGTATAAAATTTTGCAATTTTTCCAACGCACAATAGCAAGGTTGACGCTGTCCAGGGTGCGCCAATCGTATTGACCGAATTAACAACACCTAAGTACAATCTTTGTATCCGTATCGAAGGCTCACATTTTGACCTAAAATGTCCGTCTTGTGTATTTTTGGACATAAAAAATCAAAATCAAAGATCACAATCAATCAATCACAAGATTTTTAATTCGGGCGCTTTTTTGGAAAGTTTATCAGTATCTACTGGATATTTACCTACCTACTAAATTCATATGAAATTAGAAATTAAATTAAATTAGGTATGTTTGAAACTCGCTGAAAGCGCGCTCAAGTTAAAAAAAATTCAGTCCTCGATTAGTACAATAGATACTTACTTAGTTATTCGTAAGTGGGTGGCAACCCTACACAACCAATACCGACCATGACTCCTCTGCCATTAAACTCAGCGAAATAATAAAGTAAAATGGTGAAATGTCATGCGAAGTCATTACCACGTAACCCTTGTAATTGTGACGTAATTAAAGGTCGTGTGTTAACCCTTCGAGCGCTGGGTTTTTATGCGTCTATGTTTTTTGAAAGACTAGACTGATAAGTTTTGAGTTGAAGTAGCTTAGGAACTCAGGTATGGAAAAGGTTAAAATAAGAAAAAAATATTTATCTTTTATTTATTTAAAGATAGAATAGTAGATCAGACAGATTGTTGGTACAATACAAAAAAAAAACAAAACATCATCAATATTTATATAACAAAAATAAAAAACAAAGGATAGACTGAGTGAGATCTTGACTCTTTAGGTCGGCACTGAAAATCAGCGTTGATGGTGTGGCGTTTCGTCTGATCAGAATTTGATTTTTAAAACTGTTTCTTTGTAACAGAGATTTTTTGACAAAATCTGAGTGACTTAAGTATTTCAGTAAGGAAAAAGAAAGAAAGAATTGAAAAGTGAAATTTCTAGTTTTTGTCCCGTCACTTCTCAATTTATATAACAAAAATCGTAAAGGAAGCACGAATTCATTTTTTCGCAAAACTGTACTTAGCACATTTCGTCAACGGTCCAACCGTCCCCATGTTACAATAGCCCCATCCTTGAACGCGACTGCTCGCGATAAGAGCGAGCGCACATAACGACATTATCCGCGACCTAAGATCATAGAAACAAGGAGATGTGCCAAGGCGCTATCGAGCTTGATGCCTGATCTTGAGCAAATTGCTCATATTAAAAACGTACGCGCTGCCGACGAAGCGAACACGATCGATGGTATAAATACAGTGTTTTAGTTTAGTGCTAGTGTTGAGTGACGAGTAACAGTGTTAGATTGAGGGTGTGCGGAATTTTCAATGCGTGGGAGATCTTTTTATTCACAAGGAGCGCTTAATTATGCGCGTAATTGTGTCGAAAAATGTACTAAAAGTGGCATCAGTTGTTCCCGTACTAATTTGCTATGATGGCATATCTCCTTGTTTCTATGATCTGAGGCCGCGACGATACAAAAACGCCCTGACATGAGAACCACTCTCACTTGTACAGAGTAATGAAGAGACAGAGGCGTACGTCGGAAAGAAAAAGAAAATTTGGATGGGATGTCATGTTATTGGAACATTATTTTTATTTTCCATCATTCAAATGCTGGTATTTTAGGACTAGGTTTATTTTTTCCACCTATCAAAAGATTTCTGCTTGATACTAATCAAGAAAATAAAGGTCACTAACGGCGCCGTTGTCTGAAAAAAATCTTAAAAGCCTCCTTTATTATCTTATTTATCGGCACTTTATTCAAGCAAGCAATACTATTAAACAAAAAAAGGCAGTATTATTTCATATTTTGCTCTTACTACCTGTTGCTACCACTAATAATTTCCCATACGATATAAAATGATTGACAATACTGAATTTTCTAATACTACTGCCAAAATAAAATTTAAAAAAAAATATTTTATGATCTCATCAATTCACGACCAAAACCCAATAAAAATACCATATACGAGCGTTCATTACGAAATAATTCAAAGAACGAAAAAAATAAACTTTATAAATCATTGCGCACGTATAATTTTTACAACATAATTTACAGTTCATAAAAAAATATGGGCGGAATCGCCTCTAACTCTTTCATTGCTCTGTGAGGATCGCTCACCGTTTTATGAGCAATTTTTATGGGGGAAAAAGTATGGGCGCGGAGGCCAGTCGTTCTTTTACCAAGGACGACGGCTTCGAACCCTGGCCCTTAAAGGTGGTGTCAAGAAATTGTGAAATGGATTGTCTTTTAAATGGATAGAAAGTTTTTTATGTTGGTGTGCGTGTTTGATTATGTGCGTGTTTTGTTTTCTGTTTTGCATGTGTGTGTAGTTTTGAGGAAGTGTGTGTAAAGTTAGGAGTAAGTAAAGCTGTTTGAAGTTTAATTTTCTTAACTTGATATTTGCCAACAAATGAGCATAAAAAACTACCGACATAATTTTTATTGATTGATTGTTTTCGATTTTTCGGTATAAAAGTGCATTGCATAATAGCCAACACCTCAACTTTAGGTACATATGCATCCGATTATCCGAATTCTAGTTATGAGCGTTGATTTAATAGCAATAAGATAAGTTTTTCTTATGAATATGGCTATCATATACCTACAAAATTTTTTTTCGAATCCGACTGATGGTTCCAGAGATTAGCAGGCAAACACGCTTACACAAAGTGACAAAGTGACAGATTGTAGAAACATTTCTACGTTTTATGAATGAAACGGTAGAAATGCTTCTACAATCTGTCACTTTGTCTATTTCTATGTAGACAAAACCCGTTTCTATCGTGGTCATGCTAGGCCGGCAGTAGACTGCCCCCGTGCAAAGCAGTGTAAGCGTGTTTGCGTGCTAATCTCTGGAACCATCAGTCGGATTCGAAAAAAATTTTTGTAGGTATATGATAGCCATATTCATAAGAAAAACTTATCTTATTGCTATTAAATCAACGCTCATAACTATTTCTATGTAGACAAAACCCGTTTCTATCGTGGTCATGCTAGGCCGGCTGATGTAGCGACATGTCAAAACATCGAGATTTCTGTGCTGTTTCTTACACATAAACCTTCCGGAATCAATTCTCCAAATGCGGATGAAAAACTAAGCGGACGTACAGACACACGAAAAGCGACTTTTTTATACTGTTTATAGATTATTATATCCATAAAAACCATTAACCAATACTCCATTCCATGAATCTATTACACAAATGTGTAATAGACTGTGCAACACCCAGTTATATTAATAAACAGCTGATCTGGCATTCACCGAGAGTAATGCGCTTACGCAAATCTCTGATGAGTGCTAACATTTGTGCAATACGCTATTATCAATACTGTGCAGTTAAATATCTATGTTCACATGACTAGTCTAGATTAGATCAAAGTTCAGACGTAATGTTACACAGTAGGATAAACGATTCCTCCCCCCTCGGTGACCACCCGTAGTATATGCGCCAAGACCCCATCCTCCCTCTCTAGTTTTCACGTAGTAAGTTTAGTGATGTTTAGTTTTCAAGTAGGCAAGTATGTAGTAAGTTTTTTTAACTTTCATTTTTGCAAAAGAAAAAACTTTTTTAACAAAAAATAACCGACTTCAAAAATCTACTACAAAGAAAATAATAATTTATTGGTTTCGGAAGTCGGTGGCTTTGGTTTTTGTTTGCTTTTTTTTGCCACCGACTTCCGAAACCAAAATTATTATTTTCTAAAGTTTTTTATTTTTCCCTTTTTAGTTCTTTATCCCGTGTTAGATTACTTTCACGAATTCGTTCAACAGTAAATCTTCTACGGAGTGTGTACATTTATGCCTATAACTTTGTACATAGGAATGATTACATAATGTATTATATACTAAAACCTTCCTGAAAGTATGTAGATTACGTTAGTGAAAACCCCATCCAAATCGAATCAGTAGTTTTTGAGAAAATCGCGCACATAAAAACATACATACATACATACGGGACGAATACAGAACCTCCTTTTTTGAAGTCAATTAACAAAATAAAAAAAAATGGCTCATAATATCGTCTGAACCCCCCCTCCTGAACAGGTCACGTAGTATGGGTACGTTCCCTTAATGTTCCCATTGTTGGGACTTGAGTCTCAGGCCTGTGGGTGGGAGTGGGCCGTTATCCACCACGTGAGCCCTGCGGGTTGATAGAATCACATTCTTGTCTGTTTTCAAAGTTTCGGTTGTAAGCTTTTAAGGGCCAAGTTCACCAACAAGTTAACAGTCAGATAAATTGAAAATGGCCGTTTAACATGACTTTTCATATATAAAAAGTCCTGTGAAACAACAGCTGTTCGATTTATCATATAAATAAAAATAGTACTAGGTATATTTGTAAAAATTATCCTCCAAAATATTATATGTTAAAAAAACAAGTTGGCAACCCTAGCTACGATTGACCAGTCAAGTCGGCCTCTAATTACAGAACAACAGTAAATAGAGCAAAATAACTAACTACTTCACCACAATCCCTTATCACTATCCAAATTCCTCCGATATCCGGTTCTGAGTTGAATGACCTGCTTTCGTACAAAAGATCGGCGCGGATAGTGCGCGCGCGCAGCTATCTGCGGCCGCGGGGATCTAGGCGACATGACGGGCTCGGGGAATTCTGCTGATCCACTAAACAGATAACTGCGCTTTGATTTTGTGAGGTTTATTTTAGTTTTGAAGTTGGTTTATGTGACCAAATGTACGAGACAAAATGGTTGAACTGTATTTACGATATTTCTATACCTAGGGACAGAAAATTAATAAATTTGAGGATTTTAGGGAAATTAGTCTAGAAATAACACCCTGGTAAATAATAGATAAGTAAGTATATAGGTAAATTGTTGTGACATTTTCAAATCTACTTATGTGAACGAAACTGTTTTGAATGCAAGGTAAAGAGATTTTCAGAATTCTGACTATGATTAGTGATTACTGATTGATGAGTGGAAAAATGGGAGAAATGGGGAAATGGGGAAAATGGGAGGGGCTCGTGGCTAAATGACAGCCGCGCTGATCGATCGATCTGCGAGGTTAAGCTGCGCTTGCCGCGGTCAGTCCTTGGATGGGTGACCGTTCTTTACCCTTCCTATACTCGCGCGTTGGTCTGTGAGACCGACGAAACACTTTTTCGTAAATATTTCTTTTTCCTGAAACTTTGCGAGTTCGCGCTTTTTGCTAGCTGCATAATTTGTCGCTTGCTTCGTGTTGGTGCACAGCACACAGTCGTGCGAGTAGCGCATGTGGGTGAACTTCGCGCCGATCGGTCCGTGAGACCGGCGCGAGTATATGTGCAACTTTTCACGTACTGCGTTTCACGTACTACGATTGCTTTGTCAACCATGAAGCGTAAATAAATTATGTTACAATCACGTTACAATTGTCTCAAGACGCGTGACCTTTAATATTTAATAGATTTCTATGTTCGCTTCAAGAAAAAAATATTTTTTATGATCGTCGTCGTCGTTTTTCCTGACTATCGGAAAAAATAAGATTTTTCAAAGCTATTATACAAAGGCTGATTAGTCCATAAAATAATAAATAACTCATGCAAATAAATAATTTATTTACATTAGGTACATCCTATAGTTGCTATAAAATATAAAATCTATGGAAGGTTTCATAGAAAAATAATTTAATATAGGGGTCCAAAATTACGGTCTATCACACCGTGCGCGAGTATAGGTGTTACAAAATTTGGCGCGAGTATAGGAAGGTTACACATCGAGACCCCTCCGTGCCTCGGAGAGCACGTTAAGCAGTCGGTCCCGGTTGTCATAAGAATGTCTTTGACAATCGTTACGGGTAGTCAGGAGCCCGAAAGTCTGACAACCGGTCTAACATTCGAATACCGGTATTACCCAATAATTGGGTTGTGGAGGTCAAATGGCAGTCGCTCCACGTAAAATACTGATATTCAGCCGCAACCAGTTAGACTGGAAGCCGACCCCAATCTAGTTTGGGAAAAGGCTAGGCGGATGATGATGATTGATGAGTGGAAAAATCGCAGACTTTTTTTATAAAGTTATTTAGGAATTTTGTTTATAAAGTTATTAATGATCTCACATACTTTACCCCAAAATGGCTGAACAGGTTTTGTTATGCCTTCTAAATGTATAGATGAAAACATGACAATCTTTCTATGGCTCAAGAGACATTAGTCAATTTTGGATATCTATTTTAAATGTTAAAACAAAAAAGCTATTATCAAATAAACATTTGAATAAATCGATAAAATAGACGAATAGACACACACATCGTTCGCCAAATGCTAACACCCTTACCACAAAAAAGATAGACACGCGTTAAACGCGAATGCTACCAAAAATAATACACACTTGTTTTAGACAAGTCAGTGCTAAAACAAATGCGTATTATTTTTGGTATCATTCGCGTTTAACGCGTGTCTATCTTTTTTTGGCACGGCCCTAAATGTTTTCTATAGCAAAGTGAGTTACTGTCATCACTTTATTTAATGTGTAGATTATAAGCGAAATAAATGCCATTCGCCTTTTTAGGGCCGAGTTCACCGACAAGATAACAGCCCGATAAATTGAAAATGGACGTTTAACATGACTTTATAAATTTTTTGATCTGTTTAGAGACCGTTCCCCGTAAGAATTCCCCTAGAAGTTATGTTGGCTGCCCTGAATCTCAATTTATTACAACGTTTTTAACGGTGTTGGAAGTTTTCTTTCAGCACCAATTCACTTTCATCACTTTTTTTCGTCCTAAATATTATTATAAAACATAAATCTACAAAAAACACAAAACGATATGACCTAAATAGGAATGACAAGCAGGGGAGCCAACATAACTTCTAGGGGAATTCTTACGTGGAACGGTCTCTGCCTACCTGAGTTTTTTGAATTTCCGCACGCAACTTTGACGGATCGACCTTAATCGTACTAGTATCGAATAATGGCCGTTTCCAATAACCAATCCATCGGCTCTGTCTATCCCCTACTAAGTACAGATCGATTTTTGACATTACTTCTATAGAGCTTATGTTAAAAATCGATCTCTAGTAGGGGAAAGAGCCGATAGATCGGTTATTGGGAACGGCCAGAAATCAGTCACCTACTGTATTATAAAACTATACCCATATGAATCTAGCTATCAAAAAAGGTCAATGATTTCTACTAGTTTTGTTCTAACAATTAATAATACAACATAAAATATTATAAACGTTACGTAATTTTTATCACAACCATACCATAGATAGGTAAAAATTAAAAAAAAGCTAACAAAATGTAGCTCTACATAACCTAAGAAGGATTTCAAATCTCATAAATATTTAAATTAGGAACCTAACCTGAGTGAAAGCTTATCCTAATTTAAACTATTATTATAAAGAGGAAATATTTGTTTGTTTGTAATGGATTAACTCAAAAACTAATGGACCGATTTAAAAAAAAGTCACCAGTTAGGCAACATTTAAAAAAATACGCAGTTCCTGTGGGTCACGCGGATAGAGTCGCAAGCAAAGTTCTAGTAATTTCTTTTTTAGGGTTCCGTTCTGGGATCACTTTGTCGTCAGTCTGTCCCTCAGATCATAGAAACAAGGAGATGTGCCAAGGCGCTATCGAGCTTGATGCCTGATCTTGAGCAAATTGCTCATATTAAAAACGTACGCGCTGGCGACGAACCGAACACGATCGATGGTATAAATACAGTGTTTTAGTTTAGTGCTAGTGCTGAGTGACGATTAACAGTGTTAAATTGAGGGTGTGCGGAATGTTCAATGCGTGGGAGATCTTTTTATTCACAAGGAGCGCTTAATTATGCGCGTAATTGTGTCGAAAAATGTACTAAAAGTGGCATCAGTTGTTCCCGTACTAATTTGCTATGATGGCATATCTCCTTGTTTCTATGATCTGAGGTCTGTCCGTGGCAAGTCCGAGGCATCTGCTCATTATTCCATTAGCATTCAGTTTGATCCTATAAAAACTACTGCAAACACCATTTCTTGATAGAAAAAGCAAAAATAGAAATTAAATTTGGCTACTGAGCACCAGGGTTGCATAAGAGTAGTAAAGATCTCACGTGTTTCGATCGCCCACACTGGTATTACATTAAATAGTTCTGCCAACAAAAATTGGATTGAGTAATATCGTGTATTCGTGTTCGTGTCGTTGTTGACTTAACGGTTTGAAAATCTACGGAAGAATACTGTGAGCGGGCAAATTGCGTTTATGGTGAGAAGTCGTGGGTTTAAGTATTATAGATTTTTATTATATATTAAAGATTAAGTATTATATATGATATAGTATTACTTATATAATAGTTATGACAAAAAAATATGTGCGGGATAAAAAACCTTGCAGGGTTAAAATATAGAATTTCTCTACCGGGTGCGGCGATTGAACTGTCCGTCTCTATCTAACTGTTTTAAAATTCGAACCACTGAATCGAACGCCGCCAAAATTTCAAATGTTGGTCTTTGACATGTTCTCTATCATCACTTGAAGTGATTCTGTTGTGAGAGAAACACATTCGAATTTAGAACAATGGATTTAAAACGCAATTCAGTGATTGCTTTTCATTTGGAGGGAAAATTAAATATCGAAATACGTAGAGCGCTGCCGAAACTTCAATTGAACGAGAAATTTGTGCATCGCACTATTCAACGTTATAATGAGACTGGTAGCGTTAAGAAACGCTACGGTGGCGGACGACGATGTACTGCAACGGCGCCAGCAGTTGTCGAAAAGGTGCGTCATCGATTAAACAGAAATCCAGCGCGCTCAGCAAACCAGCTCGCGCAGGATCTCAAGGTGAGCGATCGCAGCGTTCGTCGCATATTGAAGGAAAAGCTTAAAGTCATACCATTAAAAAAAAACCTTTCTCAAGAACTCACTGCTTTACAGCGTAGCAAACGGCTGGATCGATCGAAAGAGCTGATTCGCTTGCTCGACTCTGGCGAGCTTCCCAATTTGGTGTTTTCAGATGAGAATACTTTTTGCGTTGAACAGTTTTTAAACAAACAAAATGACCGTGTTTGGTTAAAGGGACATGTCAGCGACCATTCAGACGAATTGTAAGTCACTCGACGACAAGGAGCCGACCAAATCATGGTCTGGGCGGCGGTGTCTGAAAAAGGCCGTTCTCCGCTCGTTTTTCTTCGAATGGATCGCAACCAAGTCAAAATAAACCAACAAATCTATCGAGACAAAGTTTTGCGGCCAGGGCTGATACCGTGGGCACGCAACACATTCGGTTCTGAGCGTTGGACTTATCAGCAAGACTCGGCACCATCGCACAGAGCAATTGGAACGCAAAATTGGTTGAAAGCAAACGTTCCAGTGCTGATCGACCGAGATATGTGGCCATCGTCATCGCCCGACTTGAATCCGCTGGACTTTTGTATTTGGGGTGTTTTACAGGCCAGGGCCTGTGCTAAAAAACACACTTCAGTGGAAGCGCTCAAACTTACTCTCACGCGAGAATGGAATGGTGATGATGATGATGTGATGACGTCGTTCGAGCAGCCTGCGCTTCTTTCAGAAAGAGACTTCAGCTTGTAGTAAAGGCTAAAGGCGGTATTATTCCTTCGGAATAAGTCATAATAAAACTTTAAACTTGCTATTTTCACATGGCAAAAGTGTATAAATAAATATTGAAATTTAACATAAGTATTTCATTTTCACATACGGACAGTTCAATCGCCGCACCCGGTAGTTCATTTTGCAGGCATCCAAATTAGATTTTATATAGGTATTGAACTCAGAGTTTTATACGAACTTAATATTCCACAAGTCAATTAAGTAAAAAATAGCTTTTGTTTGATCTATGTAGATAAAAAAACTGGCAGAATTTCATATTTAAGTAATATTTTTGACGCTTTTTGGAGAAAGACGCCTGCCAATTCGGTGCCAATAATGCCAATAATGGCTGGCTCCATATATAATTCTCAAGCAATCCACACTGGCCCCACGTGCCCCAATCTCCTTCACAAACAGAAGGACTCACTGAGTCCCAGCAGTGGGAATATTGTAGGCTGATTATGTACACTCGACAACATTGACGGTCGACCACTTTTCACCCTTATTACTACGAACATAAGGGTGAAAAGTGGTCGACCGTCAATGTTGTCGAGTGTACCTATCTCATGCTAGATAAAAAAGAATGTAAAATATGCAATCTTATCTTTTCTATTTCAATGCTCAATAATGAGGTACTCAGATAAGATTATCTGCTAAACAGCTAAGCTATTTTACGATAAACTCATTAACGGATAAACGATGAGTCATAAAGCCTTAATATGTCCATTCCACTTCAGACCAAGTATTTATTGGAGGTCATTAGATCTTAGATCCAGCTTTACGTGTGTTGTAAAAATGTCTCGGTGAATAGACGCCATAGTCGTTGGAAACTATTGCAAACGTTTAAATAGCTTCTTTTGTAAGTAAATGTTTATTACGACTGTTTTAAAAGGCTATTGCATCTGTTGTTGGATGGATGGAACTTCATTATTTTTATTCTTCTTTTCTATAGACATGCTAACTTCTGGATAAGAAACACGGTGGTTCTCGCATTTACCCTGTGGCAAGCAGAAGATTTTTGTGATGAATGAGATTTGAGAGCAACAAAACACTGGCTTAGGTAGAGTTGAAGATGTAATGCGTGGCTATTGAAATGACATGGATAAAAACAGCCATACATTAAAAATATACCTACAAACTCACCATCAATTTAGCGTTGCACAATGTTGCAAACAGACCGCTAAAGGCGCATCGTACCTTAGTATCGTCACTCGTGGATACTTCCACAGCCCTTTAGACATTAGCTACCTCATAATTATGTCGATATTAGAAACACGCTTAAAAAGTCTTAAATTACTTAATGAATGTAAGTACTTACTTCCCTCGTTACTTATTTGCCGACAATTATATTTCAATTAAACACAAAAGAAACTTCATAAATGTTAACAATTATCAAAATTGAGGATACTGCACCTTCCCGTGACATTTAAAACCTAATACCTACCTCATCCGTAATCAAGAACCGTCCGCGGCCACGCCCGTTTACCGCTTCCCCTATGTTTCCAAACAAATATTTAATAAGAAATTCATCGACTGTACATGTATGAGACAGATCGTATGCACATACACGTTTAGCACTTGACTGCACTCGTACTACATGAGTAAATAATCGAAAATATTGAACAGAGACAACACTTCCTATAGGTACTACGGCGAAAAGTACACACTCAGGTATCTACGACTGTTTGGAAAAAAGTATCGATACAATGCGATTCAATACACTAAATATAGGAATGTCAATGACCTCGAACTGTCAACTATCACTTGAAAAGTAAGGCTTGCAAAGAAAATTTATTTGCGAAATAATATTTTTTTTTTCACTTTATTTAATTGAGTCTTAGTTTTACCAAATCTATTGTAATAGAGTTTTAGGGCTCTTTCAATTTAGACGATTGGTGTCGCACTGCTGCAGTGTGACGCCCGCACCGCAGCCGCACGACAGTCGGGCGGCTCTCTCCATATATCAACTGTATGGAAAATTTATAAAAAGCAACGAGGCTCTCAAATGCTTGATCTCTGTTGAATTTAATTAGTGGTTCGCCCTGAACGGGGAACTCCTGATGTACCCCTCTTACAACCCGCAATTTCTCGGCAACCCCTTGACCGATTTGGCTCATGTTCGAACTTAAAAATTCTTTGTGTCTCATTAGTTCGCTTACTCAATTTTCACGACGTTCCGATTAACGATACTCGAGTTATCGTCGAACAAACATTTATAAATAATACAAACATACAAACGCTGGGTTGTTCCAGTAGACTCGGAGAACTCGCTCGTTCAATTACTCATGTTCAATGGTCATTGATATATTGCAGCGGTTTTTAGCAAAATAATGTAAGTACGGGATGTTAGCTAAACGCTACCAGTTGGGAACATAGATAATATTAGCCACGGGACGCGCAGTCTCTCGAAAAATGTGTGAAATTCAGATCTGTAGCAACAGCGACACCTACTGGCTTCATCGAGTACTACCTACCTAGCTAGACAGCCGGCAGTGAAACAGTTGTAGATATAATTACAATACATTTGACGTCATGAATCGTCCAAACTCGCAAAAAGAGCTTTCAGAGCGATAAGCTATACCCAAAATCAACAGTCGGAGCAGTAGCCCGCCAGACTATACCACCCGGTCTGGTCAGAGGATCCTCCTGTTTCGATGGAGGGACATTCCAAAGGTCGACGATTTCGAGGGACCAGGAAGGGTGGTATACTTTTTGCTTGGCTTATTCTACACATCAGCGCTGTATATCTAACACTGAGCCAAACTGACAAGACTATGTCGCAGAATTCGCAGACTATATATCTATAGACTATATATCAGACTATATCTTCTGACCACTGTAGAAGGGTAAATGAACAAGAAAAAAAAAGTTGTTCCATATCAATCGACAAAATGTATGGATCAGCTGATTTTATTTTGTTGGTCCCGTAGTAAAGTATTTAATATTGAATCCTTCATTAATTGGCTTCTCAGAAACGGCTCGAACGATTTTGATGATATATGTTTTACTTTCAACTTATCTAGATTAGATAGATGTCATCCCTGAGAAAATTCCGAAGCTAGGTCGCCTAAGTAGGTCTGTACTATAACGTGGGTAAATCACGCTAAGATGTCCAAAAAAATGTACCATATTTTCTCACAACATCCGTCCTCTAAAGGACTGCCTCTAAAAGCTACAATCTCTTGTGCTCGACACAAATATGACAACAATAAATAAGTATTACACAACGAAACGCCCACAGACGTTGCCAGGTCACCGTGGTGATAATAATTTGCATCTCAGCAACCGGGAAGCGTGGTTATCAATAGAACAAACGTACATCAGAGCTTTCTCTACACCTCACAAGCTAAAACCACCATTATTTATGTTGCACATAAAGTTCAACATCCCTTGGCGTGGTCAAGAATATTTGAACGTATAATTCTCAGAAAATAGAATGAAATCCAGCCTGTTGTAGGCTGAACGCCTAAATATCTGGCTAGGTAGATAAGGTGCGCTTCGGCTTATGTAGCTGCCTTTCTGATGATATAATGTTTTGTATAAAGTTTGTTTTCAATTTTACTATTAATAAATTAAATGTAATAAAACGCCTTTAGGTGTTTATTTGTGTGTTGGATTTTGAGCCTTATTTTGTGTAATAAAGAATTTATGGTTGTTAAAGTTTTGCAAGGTTCTTGGCGGATCACTGATAAGTACTATACTTCAGTGGCGAAGGGTCCCTACAATACGATTCCTACCGGCTTCCTTTTGAAAAATAGCACAGGCAGTATTGCCTACTATTGTCTAACAGTATCATTTTGTTAGGTAAACAAGAATTAGCTTTTCGTGGCCAAGTAAGCATTTATAGCTCCGGCTTACCTCTTAGAAAAACTGACCCTTCGCCACTGCTATACTTATCAGTGATCTATATCTGATTTAAAACCTAAACTATACAATGGATGAAGGTCAGTTTATTATTCTAGGTTCCAATCGAACCAGCCTCTGTAATAGCTTTTTACCTAATGCACAATTATGAAAGTATTGTATACCTACGGTACTTATAAAAAATATATTTTTTTAAATTTTGTCTGTCTGTTTGTTCCGGTTAATCGCCGAAACAGCAGATCGATTTTGACTGAACTTTCACTGCTGATGTTATAAGGCTACTAATAGGCTACTTATATCTTAGAAGAAGAATTAGGGTACCGCGCAAAAAAATAAAACCCATGAAATACAATATTTTCAACATTACCCGTGCCAAGCCGGGGTGCGTCAGCTAGTTAAAAAATATTTGTTTATCATGACAAAATATCTATTTAGAGTAAAATTATGTTCATTATAGATTCGTCTCGGTCGCGATCTAATCATACAATTTGCAATCAAAACCAATTGCACAATTGCGAAACTGTCATTCCAATTGTCAAAACAACCTGTAGCAGTGTTTCTTTTGACGTGTAATTGATTGAATGGAACCAATAATGGGCTTCTATGCCTTTGCTGTTTTTGCACATCCATTTGCTTCATTTGTATATAAGTAAGTTCTTCAAAGTCTTTAGTAAACCGTGAATGCATTGGATGAATGGATTTCGCAGTGTGTTAAGAGAATTCTTTGTGTTATAATGACTTTGTATTTTTTTTGTTTTTTTCCATGTTGCTATTTGAAACAAAAGTCAGCAAGCATCAAACTCAGACCATATCTCTCTTTTTGAGATTAAAGTCCATTTCAATAGAAATTGTGAACTATGTAAGCAATGTCAGTATGGCAAATTGTCATTTGATACATTTGTCTTGAATGTACATATTTCACAAGTTTTATTGAGATGGACTTTAACTACAACTTTGCATAACAATTAGGGGCGACGCAGACGACAGACTTTTTGTGTGATAGAGTCTGCAGCGCTTTGCAGCGCTCGAACAATCTGCGAAACTTAGTGAACAGATTGTTCGAGCGCTGCAAAGCGCGGCAGACTCGATCGCACGAAAAGTAGGGAATTATGTGGGTATAAGGAATCAAGACAAATCTACGTTGCTCCCTTTTCTATCATGATTTCTTCTTTCTTTTAGCAGTCTGTAATTTATAGGTTATGTACCTATGAGGACTGCTATTTAAGATGTAGAGACCGTTCCACGTAAGAATTCCCCTAGAAGTTATGTTGGCTGCCCTGAATCTCAATTTATTACAACATTTTTAACGGTGTTGGAAGTTTTCTTTCAGCACCAACTCACTTTCATCACTTTTTAACGTCCTAAATATTATTATAAAACATAAATCTACAAAAACACAAAACGATATGATCTAAATAGGAATGACAAGCAGCAGAGCCAACATAATTTCTAGGGGAATTCTTACGTGGAACGGTCTCTAGTATTTATTGATGACACTTGAAATACTGAAAAGATGTCACAGAAATAAAATTAATTTGACGTTTTTATTTTGACAGTTCCATTAGGGATCCGCCATGTTGGAATCAGTTAATTCAAACAAGCTTTTGTTTCGAATAATTCCTCTGTTATGGCTCGGCCACGAAATCGACGCTCCAAGCGAATTCGCCTTGCGCTGCAAGCGTCAGCGTCGAGCGTCAAAAACAAATGTTTTTGACGCTTGGACGCATAAGGCTAATTCGCTTGGAGCGTCGTTTTCATGGCCCTCGGGTTATTTAGACCTATCTACAACTCGTAAACGCACAAAACAAACGAGTTCCTATTTTCTTGGAAAGTGAACGTTGAAACAGTTAAATCTGTCTGTTGTGGACGGTCAGAGAATACTAATCCTTTTGGCGGGAAAGCGCTCGAGACAACGAACTTTGGCATTCAGCTGGCATTATATTGAGATCAGTCAGGGTATATTAAATCTTTTCTTAATAGCATTTCTTAAGAACACCAGAGCAGAAAAATTACACTGTTTTCGATGAAGGTCGCAACGGAGTCGCTCCCTCTCTGTCATCAGCAGCTAGCTCTGAGTTAACAAGTTAAACAAATTTATAAATCTATTTTACATTAAATAAGCATAACATGGCTTTAACATGTTTGAAATTCGCAAAAATATACATACATTTATAATGGTGACATCGTATCGATGTCCTTCTAACTGCAAAGTTAGAGGCATTGAGTTGGAGTCTGTAATTAGTCCCCGATGAATGTCACAACGCTCATAAGAGGCGTAAAAAGTGATTTCAAATTTTAACTGATACAGTCGTGACACAATAGCTCAGTCGGTTAGAGGGATGCCACGGTGAGGCAGAGGTCACGGGATCAAACCTAGCCAGTGTCAGTTGTTTTTGAAAATCTCTTAGTTAATAACAAGTTTAATCAAAATGATAAAAAAAAAATACGACTGCGTAAAATTTATAAACCTTATGTCACTTCCAGTTCCACAATGAAGAAGAATCTAAAATCTAACGACACCATGTTAAAATCCATCAAGCCGTTTAGGCTACAGAGCATGCCAAAGAAATAGACATACATACACTCGAACATTACTCTCTTCTGGGACAATCGGGTAACAAAACAATGCAATCAAGCAAGATGTACATAATTATGACTAATACAAGACGCGCCCATCTATGGTAATGATCTATAGACCACGTTGTTGGTTGTAAACAATAGTCCTCGTTCACGCTTGGCTGGTCGATACGTTAGACAAAGATTATAGCGCAACAGATAAGACAGTTCGAAACCTATGTAAGGCCTTTGTACCTAATGTTATTACCAAAGATAGATAGACGTTGAAAGAGTTCTGGATGTGTTCACCTGTATGCCCAGTAGAGTAATTGTAGTAGGAATTCATCACCTGTGAATTAACAGTCACAAAACAACAGTAAACAACAGCAACAGAGAATCTTACATGAATACACCCAAGAAAGAACTACCTATCTGTATGAGATACAAATATTAATTTGTTTATTGTGATTAGTAAATCTACTGTCAAATCGCTGTTCAAATCACTTGATATGAGATCTCAGAAACCGGGGCTTAGAACAGCAAATATACAAAAGTTAGATATAATAAGATGGTTACACCACAACGAAACAATCGTGTATGTCAAAGGCTATACGAATGATCATCATGAGATACGACAGATGGATGTACGTAAAGATTATGACTGATGCAAGCCGTGCCCATCAATGTTACGCACGTTGTCCGATGTAAACAATAGGTTGGTACGCTTCACTGGAGTTACGTTGGTCAAAGAATATTAGTAGGTGCAGATGCGACAGTTTGATTTAGGAAGAATTGAGCGCTATGAGTATGATACAGAAGATGTTGAAAGGAAGAATAAAATAACATTAATTTTATTTGGATTGATTAACAAAAGCATGACTTTGAAAGCTGTAATGAAGAAACATCATCGTCACGTGTGTCTTAAGATTGCACTATACCGACAACCAACAGAAAAAAAACATAATTATAGAGTTAATGACTTTGGTATGTGAGTATTCTCTACACACTAATTTAACCTTGACGATTATACAGGCAGTAAGCTCAAATAATAATATTTGATAAGCCTTAATGATGCTTTCAAGCGTTAGGCAGAAACGTAGAGACAATTTTAACCCAGTCTATGAACTAAAATACTTGGTCTATGTCCACAAATACTATGGATGAATAGTTCTTGATAAATGATCTTTACTATATGATGTAACATTATAATGCGAACTATGTTTCATGTCACTGCACATTGTCTTATGATCTACTGGGTTTTGTTGCTATTATGTTATTGTGTAACTAATTATCGTTTACATAACGAAACATCACAACCTTATTCCCAAAAAGGTTAGGTAGAGGTGTATAGGAGACACCAGCCTGTCCTTTCAGACACCCTAGCCAAGTTGTTTTTCTGTTAGAGTTCACGCCAAATGATAAGCACAAAATGTATGGCAATGACATTACCTGCAGAAAAGTCACGTGACTCACAAATGTGACTTTCATAAATTTTATCCGTCGTTTGACGTTAACGCTAACAGAAAAGTAACTTGGCTAGGGGGGCTGTACCGACACGCCGTTGATATCACCGCGAGTACTGTCAATTTTCTTGCGAACGTTCGAGAGAAAATCTCACCGTGACATTCTCCCTCGAACGTTCGCAAATTGACAATTCTCGCGGTGATATCACGCGGCGTGTTGGTACAGAACAGAGCGGCTGGACCCCACGCTTAGTAGCCGCACTTGCATCCACTGGACCAACGAGGCGTTAAACTAATATCAACTTTTAACACAAAATTCATTCAGCAATTTTATTTAATAGGTACCTACTATAAATGAGTAATACACACAAACATTTTATTTTATTTATTTGGGAAAATAAACGGTTACACATTACAATATTACAAAATAATTAGAGCTAAGTAAAAGAGTGAGCAAATGTATAACCCACGACATTTTCCACATAATATTAAAACAAGATATTATACATTATTATGATGTGCGATTACAATAAATTACAAATCATAATTGTATGCATAATGTGGTTAATGATAAATCTAAACAGGCATGCAAAAAGAATGAAAATAGTTTATGAGTTTAAACATTGTGAAGTTAAATCTAAGATTGTTTTGCGAACAAGGCATCGAAATTTTCTAACTCAAATAATTACTTAAGTATTAGTGTACATAGGAATTATGCATATTTGTGTACAATACGTAGGTAGATAATGATTCAGTCAAGTAGGTGTGTCGTGTAATCATGTTAAACAAATGTTAGACATGTCTACGTATAAAAAAATATGTGTATTTCTTATGTATGAATAAGAATCGCGTATCAATAAAGATTGCTTTTTAGAGTTCCGTAGTCAACAAGGAACTCTTATAGTTTCGCCATGTCCGTCCGTCTGTCTGTCTGTCCGTGGCTTAGCTCAAAGACTCTTAGCACTAGAAAGGTGTAATTTGGCACGTGTATAACGTTGCACTTATTATGAAATACAAACACTGGCAGGCGCCCATAGAACGCTGGGCTTCAGATTGTGTATGTCGGTACAGATATGAAATTAGTTTGGTGTGATCGAGTATTTCAAGAGTATTTATATTCATTTTTTATTTGTTTTTGTACGTAATTGGGTTAAAGAGAAATCTTCGTATTTGTGACAGTGAGGTTAAGTATGATGTGAATGATCCAATAAAGTACAGCCCGACTAATGAGTTCTCAATTCAAAGGTTTTAACGATATTCTGTGGAGGCACGCGCCAGCCGGCATGGACCCGTTTTTGTTTTATTGGTTTTTTCAAAATGTCAACGGCATAATCATTTTATTTCTTATTTATTTCGATTTTTGATTCCAATTCTTAATCTCTAAGATAAATTAGGCAAAGAACAATTAAAATATATTTTTATTTTTGGTTAAGCTTTTATTACTGTAGGTACGAGATCAAGCCCAAAACTGCCAAAGTCCTTTATATGGCATGTAACAAAAACCCTGTTCGATCTCAAAGGGGGCTATTATGCTCATCATTATGAACAACTTCTACTAGTCTATGGCACCAACGCTGAAATCGCGAATAAAATAAAAAATTGTGTTCACATAAATCAATAAAACGTATGGAACAGCTGTTTTTTTTGTCAAAATCTGTGACAAACCGGCGAATAGGCTGGCTGATGGTAAGCAGTTACCGTAGCCTGTGGAAAAGTGCGTTCAAAAAATCGTCCCTGTATTATAATTGTGTGTGTACCTACATAAATAAGTAACTTTGTCTGAAGTATCTATCAGTATCTATCTACTACATAACTTCTTATAAGTGTTGATATTACGTTTGCTATCATATTTGCGTTACCGACTAGTCCTCTGTAAATATTATTCGACTTTTTTCTACATTTTCGTAACGTATCGATCATATCTCTTGAATCGTTGATGATAAGTGTATTAAATAAATATTGGCAGTAGCTGATCCGTCTCGGTTCGTGTTGACTTATTAGTGAAGTATGTATACCTAATATTTCTGTGGTCACTGGAAAAATAGTTAGGTAGGTATAACTCCAAAATTATGTTTTTATTTTGTTCTCCAGGGGGCTTAACAAAACGATATAGTTTTTTGGTCAAATTGTCATATCTCCATATCATCACGTTAAATGAAAGCATGTATCCTAAATGGCATTCTTTGTACATACACAATAAAAGAAATAATAACAATCAATTATTATTTTAACAAAAATGTACCAACTTGTACTATTTAATGTGATAACCTCGTCGCCACCCTGTATAATGACGAAAAAGGACCAAGAATTAAAAACTTTTTTAACAAAAAATATTTATTTATTTATTTATTTAAACTTTATGCAACTTAAAAGATACAAAGGCGGACTTAATGCCTTAGGCATTCTCTACCAGTCAACCAAGGGTGGTGGAGAGATATCATGGCAGGTGCATTTTATTACAAGAAAGTAAGAATATCGAAATAAAAAGGTGTAAATGTATAACTAAATAAAATAGGTATAAAAGTACATAAATATATAGAGATATATATATATATATATTATATGCATATAATAATAATTTTGGTTTCGGAAGTCGGTGGCTTTGGTTTTTGTTTGCTTTTTTTTGCCACCGACTTCCGAAACCAAAATTATTATTTTCTTTGTAGTGGATTTTTGAAGTCGGTTATTTTTTGTTAAAAAAGTTTTTTATTTTTCCCTTTTTAGTAGGTACTTTATCCCGTGTTAGTAGTACTACTTTAGTACTTTCACGAATTCGTTCAACAGTAAATCTTCTACGGAGGGTGTACATTTATGCCTATAACTTTGTGCATAGGAATGATTACATAATGTATTATATACTAAAACCTTCCTGAAAGTATGTAGATTACGTTAGTGAAACCCCATCCAAATCGAATCAGTAGTTTTTGAGAAAATCGCGCACATACAAACATACATACATACATACATACATACATACATACATACATACATACTTCTTTTTTGAAGTCGGTTAAAAAAAAACCAATCTACATTTTTTTTCGACTCTCCATACAACATTTTTAGCCGTTTTGTTCATTTGACCTATTAGATCTTCCTCTGAATAAGAGTCCAAAAACCCCACATATGACCATGCATTTCAGATATACGTTGTAGAAGGACGCTATAGCCGCCTCTTGGTTTTTCAGGTCCCCCAGGTACCATAAAACATTATGAAACTCGTCTACAATACGACGAACGATTTTAACAAACACACACAAGTACTCAGACCTATAACGAAACAATAAACTGTATCTGTCATTTGGCATGGGCGCGTCGCCCGATGAGCCGCGCGTGCGCTCTGCGCAGTGATTGCGAAATATTGCGCGCGCGCATGTGCATGTGATTGTTACGTTCACTGCCGTTTGAATTGTCTTGAGAGGTTTGTCTACAGGAGTATGTTATGTTCAAATTATTGTATGATATAACTGGCTTATGTATCTTGAAAATAATATAATAATAAACTATGTTACTGTCATAATTGTGTCAGATAATTTAGGTGCTGCAGATAATTGTGTTGTATGTGACATATCTATATTTGGGCGTATAACCGGCGTATGTTCAATTTAAGTTATTTGACAGCTGTGTAACTTGATATGCTATGACATAAGCTTTTGATCGCCTAAGGCTAAGCTCGCGTCTAAAAGCCAAAATATTTCCGCTTTAGCCCCTGTCACCGTATAATGTAAGAGCACAGGTAATAATAATGTGGCTGTTCCTGTGTCTAAAATTGATAATTGATAACAGGTATAAAAAAATATGAATTAGTAGGACCGTGATTTAAGTCATTATTGGTAAATTGGTGTCCCCTCCAGAAAGATACTATAACACTGTTTGAAAGTGGTGTTAAATGTGATACAAAAAATATTCTGTGTAATTAAATAACAAAACATTTTGCCCCTTACTTAAAGACATGATTAAATTAGACAGCTTTTATGGCAATTGTCATCTCTATTCATTGTTAATTTGCCAATCAGTGGCGTCTATAAGTAAGGCGTTTATTTTGGCAACTCTATCTGTGGCCAAAATATTTACAAATGATCAATGATATTATAAAATAAATAATATCATTGCAAATGATATAAACTTTTAATATCAATCAAAATTTTCCAAACAAACTATCTTTATCAGAATCACGGTACCAGGCGATCATGACTTTCAAGAATACATCCTGGTTACCTAACACCAAAATATTATACAAGGTGTTGCAAACCAACGCCCACACATCGAAGGCATTGTTACTGCGATCGATATCTCACGGAAAATATGAGCAGTAATTGTGTGAAAGTGATGGTGAGCTTCGAGTGTAAGAACAATGTATGTGTAAACAGTGTTATTATAGTAGATTATAGATACATTAGTACTTGAAAATGCATTGTGAATTTCGATGATTATTTACAACTAGCACTTAGCCTGCGACTTCGTCCGCGTGACACACACGTAGAGCCATCTAGCGTCCTAAAGCAATTGTGACCGTCGAAAGTTTTGTTTTTTCCCTCGGGAACAGTACTTTTTTCTGGATGAAATCCATGTCCTTTTATGTATATATAAGTACACAAAATTTCATGATCATCGGTTCAGTGGTTTAGTCGTGAAAACGACAAACATACAAAATTACTTTCGCAATCATAATATTAGTTAGGATAGCGATTGGCTGTTAGCACTGCGAATCGAAGGTTCAATTCCCGCACTAAACAAATCAAACATATTTGTTGGATTTGGGTATTCGTGTATGTGACGGTCAATTACCGTCTATCTATAGTATGGGGAGCTACGACACTGTGTAACTATTTATTAACATCGGTTCGCATTTAGCTGGATGGTTTTGGACACACTACGCATCGCGAGTCAAAAGCTACGATAGGTGGCTATCGTACATAAATAAAACATATTAATCATCATTGATTATTGTTATATGATGATCTCGGATCATAGAAACAAGGGAGATGTGCCAAGGCGCTATCGAGCTTGATGCCTGATCTTGAGCAAATTGCTCATAGTAAAAACGTACGCGCTGGCGACGAACCGAACACGATCGATGGTATAAATACAGCGTTTTAGTTTAGTGCTAGTGTTGAGTGACGATTAACAGTGTTAGATTGAGGGTGTGCGGAATTTTTAATGCGTGGGAGATCTTTTTATTCACAAGGAGTGCTTAATTATGCGCGTAATTGTGTCGAAAAATGTACTTAAAGTGGCATCAGTTGTTCCCGTACTAATTTGCTATGATGGCATATCTCCTTGTTTCTATGATCTGAGATGATGATGTTACTATTACTACGTAAATTTACGTAGTAATAGTAAAAATAGTTTTATTGAGTCTTTTGGGGTAGCCACTGCCTACCTGCCTATATGCAATGCACGCCACTGCTATCGCATGCTTTTAGCTGCTATCAAATGCTATAACCTATTTAAAATAACAACCAATTACATATCGGTTTCTCTACCTGCACTCGCAGCTGATCAATTGCAATTGGCTGCGTTAATAACATGTATTCGTTTGAATCGCTTGATTAATCATCTGTTCTCATGCGTGCGCTTGACTGAGCATCCTTTAACATGTAAAATCGAGGGCTACACTTATAGATACGTATTTAAAATACAAAAATGCGAAAGCTGAATCCATGCTGAAATGGGAATACTTAGCTAAAAAGTTATTTTCTATAGATAAAACGCGAATCGATGGTGATAAAATGTGATTCAGGTAAAGCAAGCATTAGAATCACGGTACTTTATCCGAAGAAAGTAATTTACACAACGCAAACTTTCCATACATAGCACACATTCTCCCAGTGACCTCTGCTACCCTAGTAATTAACGTGAGGTTACTATACCAGGCTCTCAGCGCTTGAGACACTCTAAGCTAATTGCTAAATGGTGTAACTCTCGACATTTCTAAGTGCTTATGGAAGCCTGGTACTTATGTTACATGTGCGTGTAAGACTTCAATGGGTTTTTTTCTTGAATAAGGCAGTTAGTTACTGATGGGCAGGCTTTTATTTTTCTATTTTGAGTGACATAAACACACGCGATTACAGCAATAACGCTTTCATTACCACTAACCGAGCCTACATGGCTTCATAGTACCACTCATTGCTGTGTGAATGAAAGACATCGTCAACATAGGCAATGTAAACTAAATACCGTTTATTAAATCTGGTTAAAAACGACTCAACAGAAGTTAATAATCATAATTAGGGAACGAACGCGCAAGCTTTCTTTACCAAATGAAAAAAACAACCATTAAAATTGGTTCTTAAACGGAAAAATTATCGCATAATAAAAAAAATACAGTTGAATTGAAAACAACCTCTTTTTGAAATCGGTTAAAAACCAAATACCTAACACTGCCTGTAAGCAGATATTTTACATTAGGCAAAATATACGACGTGAAAATGATTGAAGTATAAAACGTTTGTCTATTTTTTTCGTGTTGTAAGCTATTTGGGCGTTGCGTCCTATGGTTAAAAATTCAACTAGGTAAAAGATTGGTGCTCATGGTGCACCGGTCAATTGTGGAAGCTCAGCTAAGATTAGGAATTAAAAACATGTGCAAATCGAAAGGACCCCTTTCCTTCTTCCTTCCTACTTTCAGCGAATGCTGGATACATCGAAGATGAAAATAAATTGTTAGCATCGGTTTTCAGGATAACGATTGTTAATTAATACCTACTCAATTATAGACGTAAATTATTGTTAACTTAGTAACATAGTATAAAGTCGTAAAGACGAGTCGGGCAAACTGTTATACCATACCTACGGCTAGGGTTGCCAGGCGTCTGGCTTTGGACGGACACATTTCGTCGACCAAAACGACGTAAGTCAAAATTGATCATGGTCCGGGATGCGAAAAAAACTTGCTGATTCTATCCTATGTTCTAGGAAAACTTAAAATGTATTTTTTAACAAATACTTAATTAAATCCGTCTGCTTACATTTTTAAAGTTTAATTAGAACTCATTTTCATTAATTTTCATCTTAGAAGATTAATTTTAATTTCAAAATATGATGGCCCAAAATTGAGTTACGTCTTATTAGAATTAGGTCGACGATTTGGCTTGTGACGGTCGTGTTCGACTAAATATGCAAGACAATGCACAATGCACGTGTCCGACGGTCCGGCTTTTTGTCAATGTATAGTAATAGAACTGATTATTGATTGTTAATTTTGCAACAAACTGTGATTCATTTCTAGTTAATAAACAATTAAAATACGTAACCGAGTAAATATATTTTTATCAAATGTCCTACTTTAAAAACGTATGTCTCGCGTTTAAAATGGTATGTTTGACTTTTAGGGTAAAATGTCCTGCCAGATATCGCGGGAAATCCGGATTATATATTTCAGGGCGTGGTAACCCTACAAACGGCAGAATAACGGCTCAGCAGGACTTATAAAATTAATGCTGTTACATGCGCTATGAGTTTATAACCTACAGTACTGTTGGTATACATTGAATATATCAACGATAATTACAATCTGGGTGTCTTCAAGTCGCGAGTGAATCGGTTTCTTCTAGATAAGCATGTTCCGTCGTAGACCGCATCATCGCCTTACATCGGAGATGGCGGTCAAACGCAAACCTATTGGGCATTCAATTAAATAAAAAATCTTACAGGAATACCAAACACAGGGGGAGTGTTAAGATAAACAGTGCAATATACAGGATGCCCCGTAAATAATGGATATAACGTAACGGGTAGGTAGCTTACCTGATTTTCAACAACTAATTTGAATAGTTTAAAAATACCGTTACCGTATATTTTTTATGCTGTCGTTGCAATTTTTTTAATTTTCCCAACTGATGGTCCGCGAGAACTAATTCAGTGGTCCGCAAGAACTAAATTAAGATCCACAAAAACAAAATTAAGGTCCGCGAAACAAAGTTATATTCCATAATAAATTATTTTTTTAATCTTTAGGGTCACCCCCACCCCGAATTAAAAGTCTTAGGACCGTTTTTACCAACCAAATTGATCGCGATCAAACTCGGTTTACGCGTTTAATCGAGTTCAGAACTCTCATTTGGATTTTACCAACATAAAGTGAACGCGTTCAAGCTTGAACCGGTTTAAACTTCTGAACGCCCAATTTTCGACGTTTAGCGCGGCTAAACGCGTTCAAGAGAGAGAGCTGTCATCGGTTTTTATGTGTTGGGAAGCATTGCTTTATGTAGTTAAACTTAGGTTTTTTATTTAAAATCCAAGCTTGAGAAGGGCATTAGCACTTGCATTTGATGAAACTTATGATGATAGTAGTAGATAGTAGATAAGTTTCGGCGTAAACTTGGATTTCGTAAACGCGATCGAAATCGAACCGACGTGAACTGAGATCAAAACCAACGTGTGAACGCGATCAATTTTAACTTCGTTTTATTGAACTAAGTTCAGCGTGCAATCGGTAAAATCGGCTCCTAGTAGTTCCTAGTCAAAAAAAAATTGGGAACCACTGGTCTACAAACTATAATCTTACTACTGTTAAGTATGTTTGACAGCTCAAACTTGACTTATCTACCTTGAACTGTTTGTCGGCTCGCCTTTCACTGTGTGTTTTGAATACCTAATGCTGGTTCACTGGGCAATGCACGTAGTCTAGGAGATAGTGACACGAAGTGCTAGTTGGCACGGAGCTGAGATAAAACAGATCTTACAATGATACGGGAATGCAGAGCTAATACTAATGAAGCAAGTAAAAGTGAATAAAATGCATTTAAGCCGCATTTTCGCTTGCTATCAAGAAATATATTGTTGTTGGAACTATTTATTTAGTTATTTTCAAGTGCAAGTTGTATTTTCACAATAAGAACAATTATATGGGTTGCGTTTGAAACAACATTTTCTTTTTAAGACACTTGATGAATTAAGCCTATCAAAAATTAAGTACAAATTAAAAATGTTTGAAAAAATAAATCAGGCATATCTAATTTTCAATAGATTTTTACAACAAATTCAGCTTTGAGTGCTACATTTCGTATGCATAAAATTCTTTCATATCCAATGAGGCAATTACTTAAACTAAAAACTTAAATGAAAAATCGATCTAATGATCAACAACACCTTAATTGCATAACACACTTGCAATCGCAATTTAACCGCCACAAACCTCTTAATCAATGAGATAACGTAACAATCAACATCGCTGACTCCTAGACTACACTTAATACAGATTATTCGCTATGATCGATCGTTTATTCTTTCACAACCATTGTGTTGAGTTTTAATAATTTAAATGATATATTTCTATACTTGCTGGGTATTACCAAACAAGTAGGTACTTTCTAAAAGAAGGATGTCAGTAATTAGGTAACTGTTTCAGCTCATATTTTTATCATTTTTGTCAATCACGCGAGCTAGTTAGCTCAATTGGTAAGAGCAATGCCACGGTACCTAAGGCAAAGAATGCGGCTGAAAATCTCTTATACGTGGTGTAAGTGACAGCGTAACCAAAACTGAAACCATGGATTCAGTACTTTATTCTGAACCACTCAGAGTAAAAATTTTGGTCGGATTTATAAAAAAAGGACACTGGCAGACGGCCATAGAACGCTGGGCGATTGTGTATGTCGGTATACAGATATGAAATTAGTTTGGTGTGATCGAGTATTTCAAGAGTATTTAAATTCATTTTTTATTTGTTTTTGTACGTAGTTGGGTTAAAGAGAAATCTTCGTATTTGTGACAGTGAGGTTAAGTATGGTGTGAATGAAATCCAATGAAGTACAGCCCGACTAATGAGTTCTAAATTCAAAGGTTTTAGTTGCTGTCGACATGATATTCTGTGGAGGCACGCGCCAGCCAGCATGCGCCCGTTTTTGTTTTATTGCTTTTTTCAAAATGTCAACGGCATAATCATTTTATTTCTTATTTATTCCGATTTTTGATTCCAATTCTTAATCTCTAAGATAAATTAGGCAAAGAACAATAAAATATATTTTGATTTTTTTTAAGCTTTTATTACTGTACCATATCAAGCCCAAAACTGCCAACGTCCTTTACGACTTTGTTTGGAGATTTTGCAATTCGTGAAAAATCTCCATACAAAGTCGTATTTTTTTTTAAGTCCGACGAATGTCTAAAATATAGGTAGATGTAGGCAAAATATTTCTTTTTTTCGGTACTAAACGATTAGTGTATTTCATTCCATATTAGATTATTGCGAGACCTACTAAAACTAAGGTAATTACCACATTCCTGAAATAAGGATGGTCACATGGCCTCAAATTAGTGGCTGGCCTTGTGCTATGGAATCAAATTCTCTAGTGAAGTAGACTTAAACAATTTGGAGGTTAAAGATTGTGACGGAGTCATCCTCTTTCATCATTTAGTGCTGGCAATCTTTCATTACTGGCCACTTCATTCACTCCATTCTTCCAGATTTGAACTTCAAATTTCAAAATTAGAACATCTCATATTTTTATGCATTTATTTCGTCATTCTTTGTCTGGTCTCCAACGACATCACTCGTGGACCGCTGAACCGCTGTTCTGTTATATTTATTACCTACAAATTATAATCTATTACAAGTGTGCAATTTAATAAGTAAAACGTCTTTTATAAAGTACTGTTTTTATACCGTTCTAACTGCCGTGAACAGTTGTAAAGTGAAATTATATGAACTACGTTACAAATACACCTCTCCAACCATCCTGCAGTGTTTTATTCTACCAAGATTTGTGTCTGTGGAGACTCCCTCCGATAGCTAGCCGAGGCTGAGAGAACAGAGGAGGGAGACACTCCGCGACAAGATGATATAATAAAGAGCGACAAAACAATAGAAATAATGGGTAGGTAATCGGTAGCGTAAAAATATACAGGGTGACCTGTTTATTGAGGATACTATTCAATATTCGAATCTCATTCGATTTACGAACGACCGATCCTGAAATCGTGAAAAAATCAACTGTAGGGGAGACCGGGGATAGTTGACCAAATTTTTACTTAATGGTATATATCTCTTGTGTTTTAATGTATTTAGATAAAATAACCACTATATTTGATAGGAACACTATTAAGCTAAATAATAAATTCATATTTTTTTGATTACTTAACGTTATATTAGTTATATACGGGATTTTGCAGACCTCTGCCTCTTAGTCGACTAACCCCGGGTCTGGGGTAGGTTGATTACGACATAGGGGTAAGTTGACCTATATAGTAATTTCTATAAAAGCATGGAAAGCGATGAGCAATATATATATTCTTTGTTAATTGAGTTTTTTAATCAAAATACTAGTCAAATTGAAAGATTACAAGTGTTTGGGCCATACCCATTAGGCAGCAGAGTGCATAGTAATGGATCACAGTTGAGGTTACTGTGATGAAACCCACCATATCATGCAGGCAGTACCGAAGGGAGTAACAGGCGCACAGGTACATTATCTGCAAGGGTAATGTTCCGGATTCTCACTCGGCTTACAGCCGAGACTGCCCAGAATAACTGATATAACCCAGACCTTGTAAGCACACCATTATCACCGCTAATATTAAGTTAGGTAACCAATGTATAAGTATCGTTGATGTGTACCTCGAGGAAGGAAGTCCTATAGAAGACCAGGTCTACTGCATCGCTCAAGTGATCAATGCGCTTAACACGGAAAAGTTTATCGTTGCAGGAGGCCTCAATGCAAAGAGTCTCTGATGAGGTAGCGAGGCGGAGGATAGGTGAGGAGCTGCTATTGCTCAGTTGGTCACATTACTCTTAACAAAAGAAACACACCCTGCTACTTCATTTACACAGGTGACGTGTACTCCAGCGTCGTGGACATTACCACCGCGTTGCGACATTTCTGCCCCATCACCGGAACTGTAGGTTGGATCCGGACTTCTTGCTCATCAGATCTCAGACCCATTTGTTTTGAGGTTTAGATATCATTAGCTGGAATGGTGTGAACCTTGTTTCTATGATCTGAGGTGTGAACAGAGATCTGCACCACTACCGAAAACACAACTCCAAGAAGGTGACTGGGACAAGTTTGGGTCTACACTTTCTGGGAGCTCATGGACTGGCTAGCGACAGAGGAAGCTTTTGCGAGGTACAATCACCGGAGGATCTGGACTGCCCGGCGGAGAAATTGACGAGGGCTATTGAGAGGGCTTGGGGATGAACAATATGCGAATGCATAGAAGACGAACGAATGAACATACTAATTCAATTATTCTACCAGCCCCAAAAAAAATTAGTCAACCATCCCCAACCACCATTTTAATTGTTCGATAACATGGCTAACCTAAACAGTGTCCCCGGCTTGGAAATAACGCTATGCTATATGATAAACAACTCATAAACAAACTTTTTGATTAAAAGGAAAGTGGTTCAAAATAAATCTGTAAGCCCAAAAACAAAAAGTGTGCGAAACTAAAATTTTACTTAGGTGTGTAATAAACATAAATCGTGTCACCACTACTAAACGACGCGCGGCTGCTATGCCGTGCTTCGTACAACTGAGGGTAATGCGGAGTGGGATTATTGTATGTGACTGGATAACGTAACTCTCGTACTGTCGACGAGTTATTAACCGTTAGTCTACCTACCCGTTGGTCAACTATCCCCGGTCTCCCCTACAATAAAATAATAATATCCATATCACTTAATAACAAAAATTATGGAACTGCTGATTTTTAGGGTTCCGTACCAGGCAATACTCTTATCATACTCATATCTCTTATCTTACTCATAGATGGCGCTATTGCTTATTTCTAGTGAAATATTTTGCTCTAAATTATACATTTACACACACAGTTAAGTTTGTACGGAATCCTCAGGGCGGGAGTCCTACCCACATTTCGTTTGTTTTTTTGTAATTTCATCCTGTATTTTCGACAGTGGACATTTACAAACTGTTACCATTGTATGGGATACATAGACAAAGCCCAGACTCCTTTAGCTACCTTTTTCATCCAAATAATGGTCTAAAAATAAAGCACTTGACCATAACCGCACGTCGTCAAGTGCATAACTACGCAACCGCACCGGATGGGCAATACCACCATTTTAGGTGCGTTAAAGCACCATATGACATTATGTAGGGACACGGTTACACGGTGTTTCTTTTAGGTACCTACATGCCTACATGGTCACTTTGGAATAAGGTCTTAGGAGGATTATTCTTTCTTATATGATGTGCATGGAGGGGCTCGTGGCTAAATGACGGCCACGCTGATCGATCGATTTGCGAGGTTAAGCTGCGCTTGCCGCGGTCAGTCCTTGGATGGGTGACCGTTCTTTACACATTGAGACCCCTCCGTGCCTCGGAGAGCACGCTAAGCAGTCGGTCCCGGTTGTCATAGGAATATCTTTGACAATCGTTACGGGTAGTCAGAAGCCCTAAAGTCTGACAGCTGGTCTAACATTCGAATACCGGTATTACCCATTAATTGGGTTGCGGAGGTCAGATGGCAGTCGCTCCACGTAAAATATTGATATTCAGCCAAAAACTAGTTAGACTGGATGCCGACCCCAATATAATTTGGGAAAAGGCTAGGCAGATGATGATATGATGTGCATGAGCAGGTGCGGGTACAGGATTTCGTTCAGAGGGGGGACAATTTTTGCCCAGTGACCTTTATTGAATAATCAAAGGTAGAATCATCACAACTATAGAGCGTTTCACATAAAAAGTCCCTTCGACGCCATGTTGGCTCCCCTGTCTGTCACTCCTAAATAGGTCCTAATGTTTTCTGTTTTTAACCGACTTCTTAACCGACTTCAAAAAAGGAGGTTCTGTATTCGTCCCGTATGTATTTATGTATGTATGTATGTATGTATGTATGTATGTATGTATGTATGTATGTATGTATGTATGTATGTATGTATGTATGTTTGTATGTATGTATGTATGTTTGTATGTGTGCGATTTTCTCAAAAACTACTGATTCGATTTGGATGAGGTTTTTAACGTAATCTACATACTTTCAGGAAGGTTTTAGTATATAATACATTATGTAATCATTCCTATGTACAAAGTTATATGCATAAATGTACACACTCCGTAGAAGATTTACTGTTGAACGAATTCGTGAAAGTAATCTAACACGGGATAAAGAACTAAAAAGGGAAAAATAAAAAACTTTTTTAACCAAAAATAACCGACTTCAAAAATCCACTACAAAGAAAATAATAATGTTGGTTTCGGAAGTCGGTGGCAAAAAAAAGCAAACTAAAACCAAAGCCACCGACTTCCGAAACCAACATTATTATTTTCTTTGTAGTGGATTTTTGAAGTCAGTTATTTTTTGTTAAATAAAGTTTTTTTGTAGATTTATGGGTTAAAGTAATGCCTGAGACACTATAAAGTGATGAACGAGAATTGGTACTGAAAGAAAACTTCCAACACCTTTAAAAACGTTGTAACATAATGACATTCAGAGCAACGCTTTTTTCGGCTGGCAACACTGCCTGAGTGACATGTCAAAAATTTTCTCTGTATTTTAAAAATTAATTAAATTAGTTATTAAGTGTAAATTATCATGTAATTGTATTTTATAATAAACTATAATAGCATTAAAACACGGAATTATTGTTTTCCGTCGGATATCTATTGTAATCTCAGTGTTTGGTTACTCGCCGAAACCGGTAACCTGTCAACCAACGGAAGCCGAAGTTCGAACTTTAGGATTTAAACATGGGAGTATTGTTTATTTTATTAATTGTAGCACACAGTCATTACTAGAATCCGGAACACGATCTTATTGAGTCCTAGTTACGTTATTTCGTTGAAAATCACTTTGTTTTCAAAAGAACAAAGACTTTGTGAATTAAAATCACTTTGATGCAGCAACTCTAATATTAATTAACATTCTAAGGTTTAATACCTATTGTCTTGTTTTGCTGTTTGAATTACCTAATATTAATTACTATATAGATCTATGTCCCGTTCAGAATTCTTGCCTTAATTCTGGATAACCTACCCACATAAATTAAAACTAAAATTTTATGGGAACATAATTTAAATATTAGAAAATAATTACTGTTATTATCAGTTTAATAAGTATATGCAGTAGCCTACCTCAACTTTAGACTTACCTTTAAAATAAAACACTAGTAGTCCTCCTATTTTTCACCTCATTTCCATCTCTTTTGTCTATCCAATCCGTTCTCACTGTTTCTATATTATACTTTCAGTAACCAGTCCCGTCACCATGCCAATGCTGACCCGTAAGGCTACTACTCAGGAACTACAGCTTAAATTGAGTGCGGCCCTCAATGAACTCAAAGCAGCCAACACACAATGTCAACAACTATTACAAGAGCGCGAAGAAAGTGAAGAGGAAGTGAAGAGGATTGTTGACAAAAACTCAAGTTTAAAACGGGAGCTAGTAGGCTTACATCAGCAATACCTGGAAGTTATCGATGAACGTGACAAACTCCAGGAGGTGACGGATGGTTTTCACAACTGCAGTAATATATATGAGGAGGCTTTATGTAAAGTTAGGGACCTAGAGGAAGAACTAATTCATGCAAACATTCGAATTACTAAATTACAGAATGAAAAAGAATGTTCTCAAGCTGTTGAAACGGATCATTTATATAATGAATTATTAAATCATAATTGTAATCCACATTCTATAATTACAATTGACCTAACTGAACAAGACTCCATACTAAAAAACAAGAGTGGTCATAAGGTCAGTAAAAATAAAATTAAAAAATATATAAAACTAAATAAAATTATTAAAAAATTTAATAAGTCTAAGAAACAACAAAAACACTATTCGAAAAATATTCAATTAAGGAAAGAACGTGTTGCACTAATAAATAAACTTGATAATTATAAAATAAAATTAGAAGATAGCATCAATATTTATCAAATAGATACTCAGCGCCTACAGTCTGAAATACAGACATTAGACAGTTCGCTAAATTCTCTGTATAGGAAATATGTTACCTCCCAAAAACAAATTGATGAACATATCCTAGCTGCAAATAAGCTAGTAGATATGTGCAACTATAATGCGGACAGGGTGGAATCACTTACTCTCAACAATACACAGTGTACTTGTATGAGGAATGTTAACGTTTCCCAACTTGAGGAAATACAGGGCCCATCCCAGGCTGGGAACATTCAATATGACTGTATCCTCACTACAGAAAAATCTGACATTGTGCTGACACCCAATAGTTCTATCCCTTCTAATTGTAGTGAAGTTTGTTGTCATTCTGTAATGTTTTCAGATAGCTTCGGAAAAGGTTTAGGAAAATTGCTTAGTAACAGCTTGAGTCATTCTATGCAAAACAATTGCATGCCTGGTTCAACCTACAAACAAATAATGACATCAGTGATTAAACACCAATATAATCCTGACACAAATATTACTATATTTGTAGGTAATAGTAAAAATATTAGTAAAGATGACATCACAGATAGTGTCACAGAAATATTAAAGTTAAATTGTAATAAAATAATATTGTGTGCATTCCCATATTTTGAACAATTGTCACATAGGCAAAACAATTACATAAACATGCTTAATAACCATATACATTTCTTAGTAAGTCACTATAGTGACAGACTGACATATTTTGACACCAACAGTTTTGTTGATAAATTGAAGTCGACTAGGGATACTGTGTATCTGCCCATTAGTTTTAGACGCCAAATAGCAAGGCTATTAGCTTATAATATAAACTCAGACATAAGTAGTATGTCGAAGTCATGTCATAGCAACATAGTAGTTAGTAATAATACTAATATTCAAATTAATTGTAGCGCAGCTATTAATAATTATACACTTTGTACGAAGGAGGATCCATGTATAGAACTATCAACTTCAAAGACCACCATCAGTGACTTTCAACTGAATGTAGGGTCCACAAGTAGTGAGAACTCACTGACTTGTGATGGCATTAGGGTCTCGGGATTCACTCCTGATAATAATTTAAACTAGTCAGTAAGACAATGGATGGTACCTGTAACAATAAAGTTAAATTCACCAAAACTAAGGTACCTTCTTGCACACAACGACCTCATTGTCATAAAGGGGCTAAGCAGAACTCTCTGAAATTATTACATCAAAATATTCAGGGTCTCTCTTCAAAATTATTAGAAGTTGAGATGTTTTTAGAAAAAACGATGTTTGATATTATTTGTATAACAGAACATTGGTTGAAAGATTACCAAATGCTAATTAATTATGAGAATTATAGTGTGGGCAGTTGTTTTAATCGGATATCTATGCTACATGGAGGTTCATTAATCTTAATTAAAAATTGTATTAAATCTAAGCCACGTAAAGACATAAGTGGACTATCAGTAGAACGTAGCATTGAACTGTCATGTGTTGAGCTAGATAAGCATGTTATAGTGTGCGTATACAGACCCCCAAATTATCAAAACTTTGCTATATTTGAGTCCATAATGGAAGATGTTTTGTCAAAACTTTCTACAAGTAATAAAGCAATAATTGTCTGTGGGGATTTTAACATAAACATATTAGAAAATACATCTTATAGTAACAGACTGTTAAGCCTTTTAAATTCATATAGCTTGAGTAATGTGTTTTTCGAACCCACTCGAGTAACTTCGACTTCTGCGACTTGTATAGATAATGTTTTCTGTAGCTGTGATTATTTAGATAAGGCCATTGTTAATTATCTGCCTTCCGATCATAGTGGTCAATCCGTTACTTTTAGGTCCAACACACCTATACAAAAAATACAGATAAAATTCAGACATATCAACCGGCGCTTTAAAAAGATTTGATGATACTTTAATAAATAAGTTACAGTATGTTCAGGGTCATAATATGGACAGTATAAATAAATTATATGATGATTTCTTCTCAGTAGTACACACCGAATTTATAAACAATTTTCAAGTAAAGAAGAAAAATATTTACCCTAAATTCATATTTAGCGACTGGGCAACTATAGGCATTAGGAAAAGTAGAGAAAGACTGTTCGAGCTGTATGGTCTTAAACCATATAATAATACGGACGTTTTTAAACAGTATGTTGCCACTTATTCTAAAACTTTCAAAAAAGTGTGTAAAATTGCTAAAGCCCTATATATCAGCAACAAAATAAAATCAGCTGATAATAAAATAAAGACCACCTGGAAAATAATTAATAATGAAACAAACAGGAATAAGAAATCAAATCAAGATTATACACTGGAGACACCACGAGGTCCCATAAGTTCAAACATGGAAGTGGCTCAGGAATTTGTAAATTTCTTTACCAATATACCGTTGAAAACTACGGAATCTTTAAAGTCCTCGCCTGCACTTTCTATTACTTTGCTTAGAGAAAACGTCTCCAGCTGTCCTGTAGAATTTAAGTTTAAACATATAGACCCTATGTCCGTGATTAAAGCTTTTAAGGATATTAAAATTAAACTAACCGAAGATCTATGGGGCATGTCAATTAAAGTTTGTCAATCTATTATTGTGACCGTAGCGCCCTACTTGGCCCTAATATTTAATTCGTGTGTGGATCAAGGAATTTTTCCGGATCTAATGAAATACAGTAAAGTCATACCGCTCTTCAAATCCGGGGATAGTAAGGACACCAATAATTATAGACCTGTATCTGTGCTGCCAGCTTTCAGCAAGGTGTTTGAAAAAATTATGCTTAATCAAATGCTACATCATTTTAATTCTAACAACATCTTACATGATCAACAGTATGGTTTCACCAAAGGACGTTGTACTACTGACGCCGGTGTTACTTTATTGAAGCATATTTTTAATGCGTGGGAGGAAGGGCAAGATGCCATCGGAATCTTTTGCGACCTCTCGAAGGCATTTGATTGCGTAAATCATGAAACACTGTTGTTGAAGCTCGAGTTTTACGGGCTTCATAAATTAGCACTCAGTTTGGTAGATTCTTACTTAAGTGATAGACAACAGTATGTTCAAATAAACGGTGTAAGTTCATTGGGTCAAAAAGTGAAAATGGGGGTACCACAAGGATCAATATTGGGTCCGTTCCTATTTCTAGTATATATTAATGATTTACCACATTTACTGCAAAATCAGCCAAAGATGGTGTTATTTGCTGATGACACATCATTGATTTTTAAAGTAGATAGACGTGTTCAAAACCTTGACGACGTAAATAATGCTATTCTTCAGGTACATGATTGGTTTACTGCAAATAATTTAGTGCTCAATGGGAAAAAAACTAAATGTATAAGGTTCGCCTTACCGAATGTAAAAAGCAGTGAATGTGACGTCGTACTAAATAAGGAAAAACTTGAGTTTATTAATGAGACAGTGTTTCTAGGGATCACGCTTGACTCGAAACTTCAATGGGGTCCTCACATAACTTCCCTTGCAGGACGGCTTAGTTCAGCCGCATACGCAGTAAGGAAAGTTCGGCAACTAACAGACGTCGATACCGCTAGACTGGTCTACTTTAGTTACTTTCACAGCATCATGTCTTACGGTATTTTACTGTGGGGACGAGCTGCAGACATTGAATCTATTTTTATTCTGCAAAAGAGAGCTATAAGAGCCATTTATAAGCTCCGCAGTCGCGAATCTCTTAGAGAACTGTTCAAAGAAATAAACATCATGACGGTGCCTTGCCAATACATTTACGAAAACATAATGTATGTTAGGAAAAATCTACATCTATTTAGTAAAAGATGTGAAAGACACCATTATAATACTCGAGATGGGAACAAACTAGTTCAACCACGCTACAGATTATCGAAAGTACATACATCTTTTATGGGGTACTGTATAAAATTTTATAATAAACTACCTCCCAACGTTCTCCAATTAAATGAGAATATATTCAAAGATTGTATAAAACGCACACTTTGTAGGCAAGCATATTATAAACTAGAAGATTATATTGCTGATAAAGATGCTTGGCTTAATGCTGGTCCTGCTCCACAACCACTTAGACTCATATAATCGGAGTTAATAACTGCTCTTGAAGTTCCCCTTTATGACTTTGTAAATTTTATTATTCTTCTGACATTTATAGGTAATCAGTCCAGAGATTGTCATGAATTAATTGTTCGTTTCTAAGTAAGCTGGTTTCTCTTGTATAGTTATAAATAACATTATTTTTGTATATTTAAGTAAATTTCTTTGAGATTTGTGAATGTGAGTACCATGTAGATATTTACAATGTTTTAAGCTGATTGTAGTATGACAGTTGAGAGCATGTCATGCTCGCTTTAATGTACCGCTGATGGTGGCGTGTGTATTGGATCGTTCGATTCCCTCCAAAATGGTTGAGTTAAACGGTGCTGATGCACGCGTCATGTCCGTGAACGGGCGCTGTCAGTCGATACTGGTCATCTCTTGACTGCTCAAGCAATATTTTGACATTTTACAGGTTTAAATGATTTTTATTTTATTTTAGTACCTACCTTTGATTTTATTTTTTATCCTTAGGGATTTTTAAAATATCTCACATTGCTCTCACATATTAGGGCATAAATGTAAACAAAGAAATTGTATAGTTGAATTAGTTGAAAAAGAGTAACCATGGAGTTTCTTGTCCGTTCTTCTCCATAGGAATCTACGTTTTGGAACGGACAACTAGCTTCAACTAACGGACAAACTGACTGACAACTATTGCTTGACTATTCAAAAGTGCCTGTAAATGGTCTAATTGAAATAAATGTTTTTGACTTTGACTTTGAGCAGCCAACATAGCGTCGAAGAGACTTGTTACGTGAAACGCTCTATACGCGTCCTTTTTCGAAAACTTGAAAAAGTCTTGTCGCACCTCAGTTCTCACTGGATAAAAGCACCATAAACCAATACAAAACAATTGAGTTAAAAGTCTCCTTACCATAAACGTCATTGGTGCCGATTCTGTTGTTTACGAACTAAACTAATTTAGTCTTATTATGTCTCTTTCTAACATAAAACATAAGAGAGGGATAGCAGATATTTCGATGCATATAAACAAAAGGGCCACAAATCAAAATTAATTTTTTTTCAGGATAACACGTTAAAATATTTCATTTCATTTTTTGTTTATTTTTCGGCACTCCTTCTTTTAATGTGATTATGTTATGAATTATGACACATAAACATTAAAAGAGGGAATGCCAAAAAATAAACAAAAAATTGAATGATTTTATATATTTTAACGTGTTATCCTGAAAAATTCTTAAGTTTGATTTGTGGCCCTTTCGTTTATATGTAGCGATTTAATCCCGTCAAATTAGTCCACTTGAATAATTTTAATGTCAATTTAGTCGTAATCGCAAAAGGTCACAACTATTTTCCCGTAAATGACAAGGGCGTAGACTAATGTGACAGTTCTAAATATTTTCTGTCCTTTTTCAATGATATTTGTGAGAAAGAGATATAGTGTGATTAAAATTAGTTTAGTGCGATGTTCAACAGAATCAGCACCATTGTTTTACTTTTAACCTACATGTCTTCTATGTGGAAGATAACATTATGCAAACTTTTACGTGTTTTTAAATACACTTTCACTAATGTTTTCCTTTTCTGTTTTGAACTACATTTTATCGGCGTTTACGTACGGAAACCGTTGTTAAAATATTTAAGTAATAAAAGCGCTTTTTAATTGTGTTTTCATAGGGTACCGTACCTACTACCCAGCCTTGGTTCACTCTATGGTCGGCAGCGAGATTGCTTGGGACGCTATCGCCTCTGTCTGCGAAGAAGTAATGGACGCCAAGGAGGCGGTGGAAAGGGAGAGGGAGGCATTATCCTCCATTCCCACCCTCAACAGACGCACCGGGCAGCATAGGGCAGCCAATGATCTCCGGATATCGTAGAGTGGGGCCTGCGGGCGGGGGACTTGGGGTTTTCGTCGCCCTGAGTACAAGTACAAACCATTTCACCTTCCTCAGAGTCCAGGAGGAGGATATTCATAAAGATTTCCATACGGAAAAAAGTAAGGATACACTAAAATCAAGGGTGTAGAAGCAGGATTCTATGGCTAAACCGATTATATGGTTAACAGAGGTTAACCACTTTTTAATGATAAGCAGTTTTTTCTAGTAATCAATCTTTTGTTTACTATTTAAAATGACATGTCTGTCACGTTGACATGCAAGTGCTACTGTCGTGACTTGAATAGTAAAATAATCAAGTGGTAAGCATCGACCATGGTGATTGACATTCGATTACTACTTGCTCGCTAATCATTAGAACTTCATTATGAGTTTTAATTATGTTTGACTCTTCGATTTAGGTTTATTTGATCGCCATAGAAAGTTTGAAATAACGAGATAATATGACACATGTTACAAACTAATATGTGTGTTACTAGAAATATTTTCACTGCTATGGAAACTATATACTTAACCTGATTTTTTTCATTAATTTGGTTCCCAATTTTTGTATAGTAGGTACACTTTGTACACTATACATAATAATAGAATACTGGTACTGGTACATTGGTTTTTGTTTTAAATTCTAAAACACCTTTTTGGAATAATTCCCCGGGTGCCTGTGATTTAATCAATGACGTCACTAAGAATTATCGCCGCTAGGGAAAGTCAACACCCACCATAGAAAGTGTTCACGTATTACCAGGAAAGCATAACAGTGGGACGTTCACACGTGATAGGCAATTGTTGCTTCAGTTCCCCGTTCGGGTGAAAACACCCGGATGCCGCAGATAGCGTATTATCTAACTAGTCCGCTGTTTTTATGCGAGCCTAGTACTTTGGAATTGTTTTGTTCTAGTTTTTTTTAGTACGAAAATACAAATAGATGTTAACTTACATTGTTTGTCGTAATAATTGCTGATAAAGGAAAATTGCCACCGATTTCTTTACATTTTTTTTTTCAGTGTTGTAATACTTTGTCTTATATTGTGATGGCACAATTTGTGTGATGAAAACATCTGTGTCATCCACCTTCTTAGTAAGTAGGTAGATACGTTAATTGGATCTCGGATCAAAAAAAAATCAAAGAATATTAAGTGCGTGTACACAAAAACGTCTCGACATAATATGTACACATCACCACAGAATTGATATCACGGAGGAGGATTTTTTCACGAATTTCCAGTTCAAAAATTCAAGCCTAAAAACTACACGGAAGTATTCCCCGAACATTCATAACCGGAGCTCTTAAAAAAAATTATATCTAAACTATATCTACGTTTACAGTACCACAAACATGTTCCCACTTCCCAGATCGCATGGAAATATAAAACACTGGCGTAACCGGTGTGTTTCCGTAGGTAACCCGCCAGTTTTAACGGTTTACTAAAAGAAATCGCTATGTCATCCGTAGGACTTGTCCGACCGGTAAATCTTAAGGGCGTACGGTTATTAGCCGGCCCGTTAACTAAATATTATTGTCTCAACATGTTGCGACAGAAACTATCTATCGGTAGTTATAATCAATATCGGGTCAATGGTCTTACTTGGTTCATTGCTAGATGAGACATTTTGGGACGAATTTTCAAGGTACTTATTAATTTCCTTTCGCTTACAGCTACACGAAGAGCGTAGCGTTGTAGCAATCTATAATTAGTACCTAACCTAACTTCCCGGTTCTCGGTCCAATCTAAAAGGTCATTTGACAGTACATAGTTACATCCAGAATTATTATTACGATAGCTTTTTTTAATATGCTCCAAATTAGATAAAACTAATAAAATACCTACCCGGGCAACTAGCACTAAATGCAGAAATCATCACGTTTGACAACAATCGACAATTACTGTACAGGGTCGTCAAACTGTACCAAAACACCTGCATCTACCAGGGCGTCATAAATTCACACAGCATTTTCATACTCTCCTATCTAGAACAGCCGAAAATATATTTATACCATTCCCCCTCTAAAAAGCTTATTTTATTCACTGAAAACAGTGAATAAAAAGCACTTTTACTCACTGTTTTGATGTTTGAAAATGGAACACACCAATGTATTCGACCACAGATTTAAAGAACCTATGCTAGATGCGGCACGTTATTAGATTGTATGAAAACCGAACGTGTCATCTTTTTTATACCTACGATAACTTCACCCCAGCCATTTAGTGATGTGCTCAGAGTAAACAGAATTGTTTCAATCACTAAGCGTCACTGAGCTAACAGACTTTTTTTAGTACGAACAATCGAACATGCAGGGCACGCTTGGTCGTGGCTTGCCGTATCTAGTGTAAGTGTAATCTGTGTATTCGACCTATATTGATGTGTTCTAAATTCAATTTGATTGGTCGACATTTTCGACAAGGAGTTTAGCATTAGAATAAAAACTGTTTTGTGTTCTTTGCTGTCCTTAGTAAATTGGCGCTATTTTGAATACTGTTGTACGAACACAAAGTTTAGTCTTACTTTAATCTTTAATTTTGTGTTTGTTTAGTGTTGTTCTAATCGATTAAAAATGCATTCTAGTGATGAAGATGTGTTAACACCTGAGTTTGTGAAAGAGAGGGCGGCCGATATAGTGGAAAGGTGGAAAGCTTGCTACCCAAAAAATCACGGCTAGTTTACATCAAAGCCAATTTAACTTTACTTTTTCTTCATTATATGTATATTTTCACTAAAATCTTTCTTTTTCTCGTAGTCATGGTATAAAGTATAGTATGCAACTCTTGAATAAAACGGATTTATATCGAGGGCCATGAATCGCTCGCGTCGCTCAGGATTCTAACACTTGAATTCAATCATCATGAATCACTCCCTACGGTCGTGATTCAATCGTTAGAATCCTTCACTAGCTCGTGATTCATCTATGGCCCTCGCTTTAAATCCGTCCTTTATTCACTAATTGCATAATATACTATTGTTCCTCCTCCCTACTCCCAAAGTCCAAGCATCTATTAACAGCTGTACTCGGGTCGTCCACCTGTATCGAACATCGACTTATACCAGGACATAATATATTCACAGAGCACATCTATACATTCCTTCTACTTCCAAAGTTTCTAGCCACCAACCTAGCACAAAATGTAGAACATCACTAACGTTTACCCAGGGTCGTCAAACTGTATCAAAGCACCTGCTTGTACCAGGGCACCATAGCATCAAAGAGCGCTCCCATTCACTGTGTTAATAATAAAGACTATCCGTCTACTCCCTACGCCACCGCCGTAGGGAATAACTATTCTAGAAACTTATGCCGTAGGGCCTATGGCATAAGTTTCTAGAATAGTTATTTAGACCAAACTTTAAAGTTTATTGATCTAGCACAATGTGCAGAAAAAACAATACATTCATCTCTCAATCTAACTACCAGGGTCGTCAAACTGTATCAAAACACCTGCTTGTACCAGGGCGTTATAAATTCACAGAGCACTTCCATACACTCTAGTATCCACAAGATAAAAATCTCTTTATACTTTGATTCAATTGTTCCTTATCGCGATGGAGATGTAGCGGACGCGAGTTCGATGCCCAGTTGTTAAAGCCGATCGAGATTGAACTGAAGTTTTTTTGTATTATTTTTAAACATTTTCCTGTGTATAGTGCTTTAATTGTAAAGTCAACAGATGTTAGTGATTATTTTTTTGTGGTATACGTTGTGAATGAAAGATCCTATTAAGACGTTGAGTCCGTTAGACCTAAGTACCTATCTCTATTTATATTGTTAGATTAAGTGTCTCTATTTACATTGTTAGATCTGAGTAGGTATCTCTATTAGTTATTTAATATGTGATAGTGGTGATACATGCAGTTAGTTTGCTTTTATTGCTATTGCTACCGACTTATTCTGTAAGTACTGCAATTAGGTTTTTTAATCTTTTTAGCTTATATGCACATATTCGATCAAGTTTAGTATATTTAGTTCAATTATTAAAGTATTGTGTTTTTAACTTTTGTGTGTGGTATGGACCTTCCTAGGGTGTATAACACAGGTTCTATAAATAGGTATCATAATTATTTGTCTATGTTTAAGTACCTATCTGACTCTGAAAATTCTTTCACTAATAGGAAGCTACATTATCCCTAAGTAGTAAAGGCTAAAAAGTTTACGTCGGGCTTTAATTTTTTAACAATCTGCAAAGTCTCCGAAGTCGTAAATATTATTAAAAGACGCAAAATTTTAACTCTGAGGGGTTCAGTAGAACCCATGGCTTCAGTTTTCGTTACGCTGTCACTTACATCCCGTATATTAAGCCTGCAATACATGTTGGCCGAGCTTAGACCAACGCAGCATAGACAAATTGACACAAGGCAAGCGCTACTGTCTAGACGTTCGGCAAGTTTGACGTCAACCGCATAATAGCGTGGACAAACATGTGAACACTATTGTTCGAGCGCGCGCGAGCGCCTTTGATTTGTGCAGAAAAACCGACACCGCTCCGATGTGAGGCAAGTGATTGCGAGCGACTGCAAGTTGTAGCAAGCTACGTCAAATGAGGTCTATACACGCTGGCGCTTGTCTATACTCAACCAACTAGGCAAGTGACACCGAGCGATAGCAAGACAGGGCAAATATACTGTTTACATGTTGGTATTGGCCTTCACTCGACAATGCTCGACCAACATGTATTGCAGGCTTTAAACGTTCAATCTGAACCAAGGCACAGTAAAAATATGTACACCAGTACGGAAACTACGTACTAACGTTCGAAACGGCACACTCACACAAACACGCGGCAACCACTCGTCTTGACGCGGCACTCACGACTGACAGCACCGCGATGTCCGCTTAGAGGTCTCGTCGATTCGCGTGTTTGTGTGAGTGTGCCGTTTCGAACGTTAGTACGTAGTTTCCGTACTGGTGTACATATTTTTACTGTGACCAAGGTCACGGATAGAACTGATGCCAGATTAGCCGTCTAATGGTCACGGTAACGTGGCACTAAGCCGATCAGTTCCAAAATTCACATCTGGTCAACGGCCTTCCCTAATCGCGTTCAAGCTAAAACATCTTGTATAAGCCCTCAGATCATAGAAAAAAGGAGACATGCCATCATAGCAAATTAGTACGGGAACCACTTTTAGAACAGTTTGCGACACAATTACAAGGGCTCCTTGTGAATATAAAGATCTCCCACACATTAAAAATTCCGCACACCCTCAGTCTAACACTGTTAATCGTCACTCGTCACTAGCACTAAACTAAACACTGTATTTATATCATCGATCGCGTTCGGTCCGTGCATCGCCGGCGTGTACGTTTTAGTTATTGTCAATGTGATCAAACTAAAGCGTCAAGCTCAATAGCGCCTTGGTATTACTCCCTCGTTTCTATGATCTAAGCGATCCCACCTTGTTTAAGCCTTTAAGCCACCAAGCGCAGCAGTGACACTGTGCGGGTCTCAAAGTCGCGTCAACCAGAGCGCGACCGTCATGGCATTGCGTCAGTGACGTCACCGGTTTTGAAAAATATCGTCATCTTACAATGTTAAGTTAATAGATGTGATTTTACGGTTATTGACTGAGAATGTTATTCGATTATGGTCGGTTTTTTAATCGATTTTTTTATGGAATTTGTAGTGCCGATGTAAGGTTGATATACTGACGGATTATTATTGATTTTGAAATGAAAAGACGAAGTTTGATTAATTCCTAACTAGCAGGTCGAAAAATACAATGCAAAGGCAGTTTTTTTGTCGATTGCAGGTATTCGCAATCTTTTTTTATACACTACACTATACTACTGCCTATATATACTTTTTTTTAAATATACCTAGTAGTATCCATTCCGACCTCGCCGACGAGGCCCGTCGCGACGTCCCCATCACGACCCGAGTCCGCCGCCGCGTATGACTCAGTCCCCTAACCGACCCTTGCTCGAGCCAGCCCGCGCTGAGCCTGTAGATTTAAATATGTCCCTAAATCATATTAATCCGATCCAGCTAGTAGCCCCTCCCTCTAGTTGTCCTCCCCCCAGCGACGCCCTAAGCCGAGGTCCGTACCCCAGTAGGGGGTGCCCTTAGCGTGTGGTCGCTTAGTTTGTAGTTTTTTATTTAGTTTTAAGCCTGGCTGGAGGCATTTGTAAGTCCTCACCAGATGTCCGGTTAAGCAGTGACGGCTGTTAGAAGCCAACTGCGAGAGGCCCTTCAAAAAAAAAAAAAAAAAAAAAAAAAAAAAAAAAAAAAAAAAAAAAAAAAAAAAAAAAAAAAAAAAAATAAAATATACCTAGTAGTTGAACTCGCAACATAGTAGGATAGGTACCTACCTCAGATCATAGAAACAAGGAGATATGCCATCATAGCAAATTAGTACGGGAACAACTGATGCCACTTTTAGTACATTTTTCGACAAAATTACGCGCATAATTAAGTGCTCCTTGTGAATAAAAAGATCTCCCACGCATTGAACATTCCGCACATCCTCAATCTAACACTGTTAATCGTCACTCAACACTAGCACTAAACTAAAACACTGTATTTATACCATCGATCGTGTTCGGTTCGTCGCCAGCGCGTAAGTTTTTAATATGAGCAATTTGCTCAAGATCAGGCATCAAGCTCGATAGCGCCTTGGCACATCTCCTTGTTTCTATGATCTGAGGTACCTACTATAATGGATAATACCATAATAGGGCTGGCAACCTTAGGTACTTACAACCTAATGTATAATATGTAGTATACGAAGTGTATAAAGCAACAAGATGCTAGTTGGCTCCTACTATAATATTTCGAGTTTTCTCTACTGTTCTTTCAGACGATCGCCTTCCGTCACCGGACATAACATCACGCCTATGTGTATTACTAGAGCGAGGCAGAGGATACCCACATTTCAGCACTTACAATAGGAGAGAGCTTATTGCTATAAACTGAGTACCCAGGGACCGAAAAGGTCACCCGTATAGGGGTTAACCCGGGTTATTTTTTTGGGTTAGGTGAAAAACCTTGCATAAAGGTTAACCCGTATTCTGGGTTAATCAGCCTAATAATAACCGGTTCACGCATAGAGTTCTTTTTCATTCAGGTTAAGCAGCAATATTAACCGGTAACGGTATCCGTATTAAAGGATTTACTAAAGGATTAACCAGTTACCCTGCATTAAGATTAACCAAAAATATGGGTTAGAGATTTAACCGGTAACCTTTTAACCTTATTAATCGGTCCCTGCGAGTACCAGATCCAAACACCGGGCCGCTCGTTCGACCGTTCGCCGTTAGACCTGGACCCATCCACACAGGACCAGCTTATCAGTCGCTCGTGCTAGGCAGTTCCTCATCAAACTTTTACAAAAATGTAATTCGAAACAATAATATCTCAGAAATAAAAAAAAAAGAAATTTTTGACTTTGAACAAATTGCAATATGAACGACGATATGCTATTTAAAAAACCTATAGGTACCTAACTGAATTCATTATACCTATAACTGTAACTAATTCAATCAGATATATTAGCAAATGCTAACATAACTGATAACATAAAATATTACTACTTACATAAGTAATTAACTAATTATTTCACTTAAGTATATAGTAGCAAATACATAACATGGTAGGCAAAATTACGCGTCCAAGTACCAGGCAATCATAAATGGTAAAGAAATTAATCGATCACTTCATACCTACGGTCGTAATCGTAACACTTCATATGTGAATCCATCAATCAATTTTAGACTGTAATACCTATTGATTGAAATCTAAATTGCGTGTGTAACAATCGTTACAATGTGGGCGAAACTGTACTAAGATTTCTAATAGCGTAACTAAAATACGGCAACGTAAATTGTTCAGTCATGTAATATTGTTTATATGTTTGATAACCCTTATCACTATTAGGATATGGTTGTGTTTCGTATATCAAGTTTTAAAGTAGCAGCATTTTAAGTTTGTGCTGTAGTTATAAACTGAAGGAAATAGATGTGTAGATAATAATGCTATATGAACCTCCTCAATTTCCTGATTTCCAAATCGTGGAAAACGTTTTTAGGGTTCTTTGTAACATGTAAAAACCACTAAGGAAGTTTTTTAGTAGGTACATACCAGTTCATGAGACTGCAATCAAGTACTACATACCTACCTAGGTACTACAAGTATTTTGATAGTGGTTAAAGAGTTGTAGTAGATTGGTTAGATTCGAACTTTTTGTTAGAAACGGATGAGAACTAGGTAGGTACTTATATAAAAATTGTCAGGAAAAGTAACAGGAAAAAAAAATACATTTTTAAGGGCGCTCAGGCAATTTTGTCTCCTCTCTCGCTCGCACAGAACCATTTTTAAGAATGTTGAATGAAAAGATGCATTTTTGAAAAATGTAATCTGATAGTGAACTACAAAAAAAAAAAAATACCAACCGAATGCAGAACCTCCTCCTTTTTGGAAGTCGGTTAATAATATTAATTTTACAGATAAATAATTAAAACACATTTCTACTGTGATATCTAATAAACAAACTTAAAAAACAATTATGATCTGTTTCTGAGGTTTGTTTAACTCATGTGTTTTTAACAATTAAATTTGAGTATATTATAATTAATAATATAATTTTGTAGTTCGCTATAAGATTACATTTTTCAAAAATGCATCTTTTCATTTAACATTCTTAAAATATATTTATGGTTCTGTGCGAGCGAGAGAGGTGCCGAATGCGACAGCCCTCATAATGCATTTTGACGTTATTTGTTCGTATTTGACATCTATTACAGAGATCAAGCTATATTTTTACGAACTATAGTTAATATCTCAGGCCGACAACGTGAATCATCACCAATACTAGGTGCATTCATCATTAAGATTTTTTATAATGCTACGGAACTCTCCGCAAAATTTGGCGCACACTTGCCAAATATGAATGTCTATTTACAAGGAGATGTGGTTAGTGGTTATTTAGGTTAAATTTATTGAAACGATTAACTTACGGTTCGAAGGATTATGTTTAACTTATAACTGTTGAGTTGACGTACCTGTAACAAAGGATACATTTTATAAATGAAAGTTTATTGTTGATACAATATCACATGTGACGTATTTTAACTGGACAAAAACCATTAACAAAAAATCGGCTAAGTGCTAATGGAACTCGCGCACTGAAAGCTTCGTTCCGGTTGTATGGGGACGGACCCCCTTGGCTTTTGACTTTTTATTATGCCATGATGCGGCCATACTTAGGTACAATTTGTCTGCGTAAAGTACACGGTAGACGCCCATAGAACGCTGGGCTTCAGATTGTGTATGTCGGTACAAATATGAAATTAGTTTGGTGTGATCGAGTATTTCAAGAGTATTTAAATTCATTTTTTATTTGATTTTGTACGTAATTGGGTTAAAGAGAAATCTTCGTATTTGTGACAATGAGGTTAAGTATGGTGTGAATGATCCAATGAAGTACAGCCCGACTAATGAGTTCTCAATTCAAAGGTTTTAGTTGCTGTTGACATGGTACTCTATGGAGGCACGAACCAGGGCGCGTGCACCCGTTCTTGTTTTATTGTTTTTTTTTCAGAATGTCAACGCCATAATCATTTTATTTCGATTTTTTATTTCAATTCTTAATCTCTAAGATAAATTAGGCAAAGAACAATTAAAATATTTTTTTATTTTTGGTTAAGCTTTTATTACTGTACCATATCAAGCCCAAAACTACTAACGTCCTTTCAAAACCTCCTAACAATAAAAGCCGTGTCCAAGAGTACTGCTTTCTGTTTCAATCCTTGATCCGACCTAACGAGAGCCTCTATGGTGTTGATCGAGGTTGACTTATTATAAACCTTACACAAAAATTCTAACATTCCAAATCCTTAATTAAGTATCATGAAGCAATACAAACTCATGACATCTAGCTGCATTCAATTATGAAACACAGTCTATGAACGCTCCAATAGAAAGCAACTGTCGCCATTCTATGCTAATTGCTAATTGTAGACTTGTCAACTGACTTATTAGCCATACATTTGTCTTGTTGCCACCTGAGCGCGATTTCTATGGAGTTTAGATTTATGTTACGTAATTGGTGAGTTTGTTTACTCATTAGATCAGTGTTTTTCAACCTGTGCGTCGCGACCCCAGAGGGGTCGCAAAGAGCTGGTCGGGGGGTCGCGGTTGCAGCCCAAGTAATAGTAAAAAGCATGCCTTACACTTAAATAAAAATACGACAATTTCGGTGATATGGCTGTGCCTGTTTACTGTCGTCTTTCAGAACACTGACATTGTCCTGAGGGGTCGCCAGATTTTTTTTAGCTTCTAAGGGGTCGTGTATTCAGGAAGGTTAAAAATCACTGCATTAGATGAATGTGAAGTGGTTGATTAAAATGACGGCTTGTGCGTTGATGTCTTTTTAAGGCACGAGTTCGTAGCCGACTTCAAATAGCAGCAGCAGGCGACGTGTTGCCGCGACACTACTGGTTTCTATGTACTTCTATGAAATATCTTCCGTAGCTTACACGTCGTATTCATAGAAATACATAGAAACCAGTAGTGTCGCGACGACACGTCGCCTGCTGCTCTCGAACTCCACTAGCTACTTTGTTTCTTACTAGCTATTGGCCTCAATTTCTCCCGCGTGAAAATGGATGAAAAGTCTGCCTAAGCCTATGTGCTTTTCCAGGTCCTGGGCTACCTCTTTGTCAAATTTCATCCAAATCCGTCCAGTCGTTTCAGCTTGAATGAGTAAAAAACACACACATACAAACTTTCGCATTTATTATAATAATTAGCGTGACTCCTTGTCTTTGAAAACAATTGAAGGCTTTAGCAGATAGCCACTGTCTATCTCTGACTCATTCGTATTTTTGTAATTATTGAAGAGTCTTAATAGATCAGGAGTACAGGAGATAAAACAACAATTGAAAATACTATGAAGTCACTACAATTCTTTATACATACATAAAGGACGTCGGCAGTTTTGGGCTTGATATGGTACAGTAATAAAAGCTTAACTAAAAATAAATATTTATTTTAATTGTTCTTTGCCTAATTTATCTTAGAGATTAAGAATTGGAATCAAAAATCGAAATAAATAAGAAATAAAATGATTAAGCCGTTGACATTTTGAAAAAACCAATAAAACATAAACGGCTGCATGCTGGCTGGCGCGTGCCTCCACAGAATATCATGTCGACAGCAACTAAAACCTTTGAATTAAGAACTCATTAGTCGGGCTGTACTTCATTGGACCTCCACAGAATATCATGGCGATAGCAACTAAAACCTTTGAATTGAGAACGCATTAGTCGGGCTGTACTTCACTGGATCATTCACACCATACTTAACCTCACTGTCACATATACGAAGATTTCTCTTTAACCCAATTACGTACAAAAACAAATAAAAAATGAATTTAAATACTCTTGAAATACTCGACCACACCAAACTAATTTCATATCTGTACCGACTTACACAATCTGAAGCCCAGCGTTCTATGGGCGTCTGCCAGTGCCCTTTACTTCAGACTCTTTTCAAAAGACTGTGTACATACTTACCTATTACCAAAAGTTATGATCGGTAGATTAACGATACGTTTTTGGACATTGAAGAACCGTGCAATTGGACATCCTCAAATCAATTTTCTAAAGATCTAACAGGTTCACGACCTTTCATTCTGCCTTTCAGACAGACTAATTCTCCAGTTCCGGGTTAAATACATAATGTATCCATAAAAACAAAACACATGTAATAAATTCTAAAACCAATCGCTGAACACCGAAACTGGTTTACCACAAAACACCATGTAAGTGGCATGACACGTAAATTCGCTGTAACGAATTCAAGGCTGCGTGCGCGCTGGCACGCGATTAGGCGCACCATGTGGATGCTGCGCCTGAGCATAATATGTTAGGTGGATTTGTTAGATTTGATTTCGTGTAAGAAGGACTAGCTATACCCCGCGGATTTGCCAAAAGAAATCAAATTATTTACCCACCGCGCTCTCGTTTTCGCTAAACGTAAAAAAATAGAAGGATATATTTTTTTTGCTCGGCTCCTAAAAGTCGTAGTTTAATGTTAAATAACCTATAATATTCTTCATGAATCTGGCTATCATTTACAAAAATATTTTTGCGAATTCTCTGGAAAATGATAGTTCAAGAGATAATTGCGTTTAAACAAACAATATTACTAGTATCAGCCCTGTTTATAAACTGTCCCACTGCTGGGCACGAGCCTCCTCTAAGAATGAGAGGGCATAGGCCATAGTCCACCACGCACCACGCGGGATGGCAGACTTCACACACCTTCAAGAACTTTATGGAGAAATCTTAGGTAGGTATGCAGGTTTCCTCACAATGTTTTCCTCCATCGTTACAGCAAGCGATAATTAATTTCTAATACGCACATGACTTCGAAAATTCAGCGGTGCATGCCCGGGATCGGAGAGATTTCTACCGATTTAAGCATGGCAATAAAAATGAAGAGGAGAAATGTTTCTATTCTTCAGTTGACAGAAGTCTATAAACACAGGTGCGCTCGGGCAGAAGAGATAATGAGTTGGATAGAAAGAACTTTGTCTATTCGCGGTAGAATAGAGATGGAATTGGTCATGTTATCCGTGCAGTATAATGGGTTTTATACCACCCAAGATCTAAGCCGTCCTGTAGACTGGACAGGGTCACGGGACCTAAGCATTAAATCATCATGTAAAGGCTTGACACACGAGCAATGAGGACAAAATCCGGGTGGTCGCCATTGTGGCGAAATGTTGGACTAAACAATGATGTGTACTGGCCTTTGTAATGAACTAAACAGTTACTAGCCGACAGTTTCTATGAAATATCTCCATTACAAAGCCAGTCCTGACTACGCATTTCCTTTGGTTGATTCGGGAAACCTAGATCCTTAATAATGTTTGGTAGAAGAACGAGTTTCTTGCTATCTTGGGGTTATTTATATGTATAATGATGGTTCTTGACAAGTTATGCACTCAGATTGGAAACAAGGAGATATTATTTGTTATGATATCACAGCAAATTAGTACGAGAACCGCTGTCACCACTTTTAAGGCAATATGCGCCACAACTACAAACGCTCCTTTGTAAATTATAGAGATTATACACATCGAAAATGCCGCACACCCTCAATCTAAGACTGTTATTCGTCACTCGTAACTCACACTAAACTAAAACACCGTATATAAATCATCGATCGCATTCTGTCCGTGAGCAACATGATCACATTGATCCTGTCAAAGAGGCAAGCTCAAATCGTCTTTAGCGTATTCGTTACTATGACTGCTATGACACATCATGGCGATTTTTTAATGCGTTGCTGGCAGTGCCAGATCAACCTTAGCGTCGCTCCTGGACACTGTACAAAATGTGAAAAAACCTATTTAATAAAATGTTTAAATTTTTCGAAAAATGTACTAATTATTATTTTGAAATATTAACATTTTTTGGAAAATAAAAAAATGCATTTTCGCGGAGTTTTTTTTTTGCCCCTGTATATTTGCCGCCCTGGACCCAAGCCTCGAGTGCCACCAGGGTAAATCCAGCGATGGTTGTTGGAGAAATTACGTCCGACCGAAAATCGGCGTTACGCCAGAACGCGACGTAATTTCCGCTTGATGTGTCACACGTATCTTCGCCACCGAACCTCTACGCCGAAACTCGGCTCAGTGTGTCCGCAACACACAGTCCACAGTCCTAAACGAGGTTATAATTTGTACAGAAAATTCGAGAGCAGTTCCTTTAAAGTATGCTGCCCTAGTAACCTTTGACTTCTCCTTACTTTATATTTAAGTAGCTTCCACCCGCGGCTTCGCCCGCGTTTTTCGGGATGTATTATACATAATAAACCTTCCTCTTGAATCACTTTATCTATTAAAAAAAATCGCATCAAAATCCGTTGCGTAGTTTTAAAGATCTAATTTACTACTTATAGCATTAGAAAAATAACGGCGAAATAACGATAGTTATTGTATTATATTGTTGTAATGACTGCGTTTTTGTATTTAAATTTACTTGCAAATGGTAAATAGATTACATAGCTTTAAATATATCGTGAAATAACGATGCATAATAGACGCCTACATCCAATTAACGAAGCAGTTATAACCGTTTTTTGTCTAATGTTATAATAAATGGAGTATAAGCATACATAGGGACAGACAGCGGAAAGCGACTTTGTTTTATACTATGTAGTGATACTAACATAAGGTGAAACCCGGTAATTTACGTAGTTTCCACCATTACATAAGTCTAATAAGTAAATAATAAAGTCCCATCGAAATGGAACCTGTTTAGTATCTGTGCCCGATGCGAGATTGGGACGTTGAGGTTGGAAGCCGAGTGTGCTCGGGTGGATAAGGCTGTTGACTCAATTAACTTTGATCATGTCTACGTAGAAAATGTATAATAAGCGTTTAATATCTCTGTAAAGCTAAAGCTAGTTAGCTAATGCTAACTAGCTATAAGTCTTATTGTTTTTATTTTTTCTCATAGCGTGAGAGCATTATCCTCGTCTGCATTGCTAATTTCCACGTGATAGGGAATGCTTTGTAACATTTTTAAAGTTAAGAACTGTTTGGAAAAGTATTTTTCTCGACGCGATAACAATTGAATTCGACGGCTGAATTTTTTATTTCAATGTCGCGCAATTCTCGGGATTGTGTCGAGGGTCGTGGCACTTTTTTCTATGGCTAAATTTCACTTTTAAACACATGTTTCTTTTTCGTAAAACCACAAAACTGATCAAAGACCACTTCTCGTATCCAAACTTCTCCATTTGAAGCGACTATCTACGATTCCTTGCAATTTCTGCACGCTTAGCATAACCACGATAGAAACGGGTTTTGTTTACAGAAGAAGCGACAGTGCACAGAACGATTTCTATCGTTCTATGCATACAATGAAAAGAAGAAATGTTTCTATTCTTCAGTAGACAAAATTTGGTAAGCCAAGCACTGGTCGCCGCGTGCTCGGGCAATAGAGATAACGAGTTGAATAGAAAGAACTTTGTCTATTCTTCGGTAGAATAGAGATAGAATTGGTCATGCTAAGCCGATAGATTGACATACTATACACACTATTTTCGGAACTCCCTTGCGACATTGCCTCATCCACGGCTTCTCACATCGACCCGGCCCACTTCTTCGCGAGTTTCGAATAACGGTTCGTTCGGTTAACTAACACGGTGTGATAACACAAGTGGGCTACCGTGGCAGCCCGCAATAAATTCACAATGAGTGCAGGCATATTTGTACTGCTGACGGTTGTTTAAGGTTACTGTTCCTGTAACATGGTTAGTAGAAGGTTTTCGTTGCTAAAATATGTTGCCCGGAAAAATCTGTACTGACCCACAAATAGGCCATTTGTGTAGGTACTGGCCAGTGGAATATCTATGGTAATGTGATGGTTAATGGTCGTGCGGGAATAGAACCCGCGATACGTCGGGAGCACATATTTGTTCCGGGTCTAGAGTGTTTGTATATGCCAAATTACAGCTTTCTAGTACCTGCTATGAGTCTCTGACCTAAGACGTGGACAAAAGTACGGACATAACGAAACTATAAGGGTTCTAAAAAAGACACAGAACAGCACAATGACAGCCTTAATACACAATTACAAATCATTTTATGTTTCGCAAACGTGACAAACCCTTCGCTTGACCTACGGACCTGTTGGGCCATCGGACTTAACCCGTAACTGTCAGTAATTGTTGAGTCATCGGACTATGTATAGCACGGTTGTTGGTCCAAAATACCTGTTTACGAAAGTAAGGTAGTGTGTTGCAGTTTTTTGGCAAAAAGTATTGAGCCTCTGTTGCACAAACATTAACGATATTCACAGTCTCATACTTATTAGTTGTATGTAGGCTTGTGTAGGTAATGTACAAAGCAGATTTGGAGCAAATGCATGTACCTACAAGCATTTGCTACTCGTAAGAAACGAGCATACTTATTTTGAGTATTTTTTAAACCATTACCTATAATACCTATACAAAACATTGTTTCGCTACAAATATTCTTCTACACATGATGTTTCCTGCTATAGTAGATGTTTTAAAAAAATATTGTGACAAACTGTAAGCAGGTCCGGATTTAGAGGTGTAGGCCCTGGGGCAACCAAAAATTAAAAACCCCGAAAAAAATAGGAATACTCATCGTTTTTTGCAAACGGTAACCTAATGTCATTGTCGGTTTTTCCCCCTACCCTAGAAACATACTGTACTAGGCTAACATAAATAACAAGAATACTAATAGCATCTACCATAACAGTAATAAAGCACAACAAAAAATTAAAGACAACTCCAACAATACTTTAGAACCGGAAAGTTCTTCCTAATAACATTTCCAACTATCTCTGGGAATTCCCAGTGTATAAGTGGGCAGGCATGCCTGTAAACCAGCCTAGGTTATTACGCCGTAAACAGCATTATGACCATAGTATAAATAGGGGAAGTAGGTTATCTTCATACGAACGCACCACGCGCGGCTTGTATGTGTGCGCCAAAGTATTTATGCGTCGCCGCACGCACACTTAAACACAATCTGGACCCGTTTCTCAGTAGATACGGGTCGAGATTGTGTTTAAGTGTGCGTGCGGTGACGCATAGATACTTTGGCGCACACATATGTACAAGCCGCGCGCGGTGCGTTTGTAGTTAAATAACCTACAAACTTCCCCTGTTTATACTATGTTATGACATGACCTCACTGAACAACCGTGTAGATTATATTTTGTTTTTTATTTGGCTGCCTCGATGGATTATATTGATTGTAACCACAGAATAAAAAAATCTTTTTTTATTCCGTGGTTGTAACCACAAAAATCTAAATACATAATAAGTCAATAGAAGTGGCAAAGGCGCGTGACCTTGTCGCCGCTTTGGAGCAATATATGTAAGGCAGGTGGTGTCTTACGGGATACCACTACATCGAGAGCGCGCATTTCAAAATGTGACGTATGTGAACGGAATTAAGTTTAATTTTGTATTGCATTGGATGCGGAACCGGCGACACGCGTCTGGGAATAAAATGTAGTAGATGACTTTTCTATTGTCTATTATTTCGATTTCTATGATTGTAACCGCAATTGCTGCTGATCGTGGAGTCATGTAGTATTCGAACCGCGCGTCAGTATTGTCGAATTTTTCCTTTAGAAAATTCGAGGCATAATCTAATCTGTTATTCATCTATTTGTTCTTCTGTCATGTAAATACACACGGTCAAGTTTGCTTGATCAAACCATCAAGTCTCGTCAAGTAAAGTTGATCGTGTGTGGCGCCCGTAATGCAGTTGTTGTTATTCTTTATCTACTTTATTTGGTAACAGGAATTAATTTGTAAACCTACGCATTTTTAGCAGTTAATAGTTTTCCTTTTAAGTCAAATTAAGTTATTATCAAATTAATTGACTTACATAATGATTAGTTAAGTTATTATCAAATTAATTGATTTACATAATGATTTAATTCGGGCGGACGGTAACAGTAGGTAGGTACATCATTTTATTAGCCTGACACTTTTAAAGTATTCTTTTTCTAAGCAATCAAGAAACTGACGTCTTTTGAACTGCTAATTAACGTTCAATTAATTGAAGACTAGCAATAAATGAGCATGGTTCACCATTACCTACCACTCATTACGCGTAACGTTCGCGGTCGGATGCGCACGCGCAGAGAAATGAAAAGTAATCATTATAAGTATCTGCACATAATGTAGGTACACATTGTACAGTCAACAAAAACCTTTATTTTTCATATTTAGTGAGTTCGATTCCTAGGTAAAGAAGGCAACTTTTTAAAAATCTTTGAATGCAGTATTACCTAATTTTAAAAATGAAATGAAGTCTCCACGAAGCAAAACTTCCTATCTATAAAATATTTGAAGTAGGTTCCCTCCGTGTGGCATAGCCGTGGGACTACCTGTATAGTTATTGCCTGCACAGTTATGAATTTGGTTGCCTGTACATTGTTATAAGAGTGTAAATCAGATCTAATTGATCATTACAATTTTAGTGCTCTGTTAGTTGATAGTTAGGAAGTAATGAGAAAGGGCTTTTCATGACTGGCGCCCGCGCAGTCACTTTATGCTTTAGCGTGGTTCATTTTCTGCATAAAACATATTATTATGTTTATATGACTATTAGAATAATAGCACGAGTAAATTGACCACAAACAACAAAATAAGTTAGGAGAATTAACATAAACACGCGGCATTTTGTAGATTTACGAGTAATCTCAATGTTTTGATTACTTTTGTGCACATCAATGTTATAATTTTATAGCTACCCCTGACCAAGTGTTGCGGAAAGTAAATAAATTTAGATTTCCGTTATCTATGTTTTGAGACGTGATAAAAAAATAATTGTTTTCTGTTGTTTACTAAGTAGGTATACTTAATACGAATCACCACTCGGGATATCGGTGATTTTTTTGGTGTTGCATAAAGTCAAAGTCAAAGTCAAAGCATTTATTTCAATTAGACCAATTACAGGTACTTTTGAATTGTCAAGGAGTCTGTCAGTTAGTCATAATGATGAAGCTAGATGCCCGTTCCAAAGCGTAGATTCCTATGGAGAAGAACGGGCAAGAAACTCCATGGTTACTCTTTTAAATCAAATGATTACAATATCATGATTATCATAGTGATTGAATATTAAAATCTTTGGACTTTGTAGCATCTATTCTTCGCTAGCCGCCTTCCACATATACAATATCATCTGACTCTTGTCCCAGCAAACCTTCAAGTCATCCACCTGACTGGGAATGTATCGCCCGATACTATTAGCGAGTTCTTGATCTCTAAGACTCTTGTTATTATCATTCCTTTGATGAACTGGCTAGCACACCGCCACATCAGCTTGCTTTTTCTTATTACTGTACTGTTCGTGGTAAGTAAGGTCGCCAGAGCTCCTAGGAATGCGCTGTGTTGATTTGCTGGTGCCTTTGGCTTTCGGCACAGCGGATCCTTATTTTAAAGGGTTGGCAAGGCGGTCGGCGGACGGTAGCCACTTGCCATCGGGTGGGCCAAAGCTTGTTTACGACCAACGTCGTATAAAAAAACTAGCAATTACTTTCATGAAAAACAAACAAATACCAACTTCAACCTGATAAATCCATCGGACTTGCCTATCGGTTAAATAATTATCTATTTTTTTATTTATAGGCTTGCGTTTGACCACCATTTCGCCTGATGTTAGGCGATGATGAGGTCTACGATGGAGCACGCTTGCCTAGAAGAAACCGATTCACTCGCGACTTGAAAACACCCTAATTTTTCATAATTTTAACCCCTAGTACAGTAGGTATGCTAATTGCAGACACCTTTGCGTGCACAACGCTAGACGTTTCAACTACTTAAGCAAGTAAACGAAGGTTGTCTAAAACTGCACATTAGCGTATTAACGTATAACCGCGCTCAAGCGTCCGTGACGAGGGCGACCTCTAGCCACGATTTCACTTGGCCAAGTCGGATCGTTATCTACACTAATTAATGCTATGTTCAATCCTCAGATCATAGAAACAAGGAGATATGCCATCATAGCAAATTAGTACGGGAACAACTGTCGCCACTTTTAGTACATTTTTCAACACAATTAGGTACAAGCGCCCCTCGTGAATATAAAGATCTCCCACACATTAAAAATTCTGCACACCCTCAATCTAACACTGTTAATCGTCACTCAACACTAGCACTAAACTAAAACACTGTATTTATATCATCGATAGTGTTCGGTTCGTCGCCAGCGTGTACTTTTGTACTACGTCCAATGTGGGCAAATTAAAGCACCAAGCTCAATAGCGCCTTGGCACATCTCCTTTGTTTCTATGATCTGAGGTTCAATCTAATTCCGAAACTGAGGATAGTACGTTTTGTAGAAGAATGGTCAAACATTGGCTGTAAACTTAGCTGGAGTATTGCTGGCCTTTTCTAAGATAGAAAGTAAGATAGAGACACATATAGTCTGCACAAGTCCGAGAAACTGTAGACAGTTATTTTGTAAACTCGCATTTAGTCAATGGAAGAATTTTGAGTTTTCAGAGTACTGTAAAAATCGATTACACTTTATAGCCATCAAAAGGATGAATTATTATTTTATTTGTATCTACACTAAAAAAAAAACTTTTTTAACAAAAAATAACCGACTTCAAAAAGCCACTACAAAGAAAATAATAATTTTGGTTTCGGAAGTCGGTGGCTTTGGTTTTTGTTTGCTTTTTTTGCCACCGACTTCCGAAACCAAAATTATTATTTTCTTTGTAGTGGCTTTTTGAAGTCGGTTATTTTTTGTTAAAAAAGTTTTTTATTTTTCCCTTTTTAGTTCTTTATCTCGCGTTAGATTACTTTTTTCAACGACTTCGTTCAACAGTAAATCTTCTACGTAGTGTGTACATTTATGCGTATAACTTTGTACATAGGAATGATTACCTGATGTATTATACACTAAAACCTTCCTCAAAGTATGTAGATTACGTTAGTGAAAATCCGATCCAAATCGAATCAGTAGTTTTTGAGAAAATCGCGCACATACAAACATACATACATACAAACATACATACATATATACATACATACATACGGGACGAATACAGAACCTCCTTTTTTGAAGTCGGTTAAAAAACCGGACAAGTGCGATTACTATTCTCGCCCTGAGGGTTGAAATACAAAATGTAAGTTTATAATCGAAAAAACAAATGTGATATAACTACATATTAACGATTTTTACTTATGATCCAGGCCCTTCAACGATGTTTAGTAATTAAGTAATTATATTCAAAGAAAGGGTTCATAATTCTGTACACAGAACCCCAAACCTACCGTCAAGTTAATTATCTGGTGGCAGCAAGGTTGCGAAACCACAGACAATGGCTGTCTATGGGACAAGCGCCCGTGTTACAACACACAACAATGGTGGATGATAATTTGTGTCTATGGTAATGTCCTTATTACATAAAGCATGGTAATCTTATGGTCGTGAATAGTAATTGTTACCACTTTGATGTTATTTCGTGTGGTAATTTAATTATTATTGCTACATGCCACATTTTCAGAAAAGCAAAGAAACTTTCTTTTTCTAAATCGTATAAAAATGAAAAGTTCATGCGTTAAGCATTATGTCGTTTACGTCACTCTGTTATTAGGCCGGCTGTACACTATTCAGCCATCATTAAATGCGCACAAGCTTAAAGTGGGGCGTTAGAAACGGCGATTTGTAAACGGTATTATTTATGCGTTTGCTTTACTGTCATACATATCGCCTATCCAAAAAATGAAAATAGAGTAAATAAATTAATGTTTTGACAAAAGTAAAACGGAATTATTATTTTATAATTTTGTTACTACCTATTTTACTGTACCGGCTTCCCCTCACCCTTCGCCACTGGTAAGTACATGAAATTGTACCTATTAGACCAGGGTTTCTTAAAGTGGGGTCTACGGACCCCCTAGGGGTCCGTGACATAAGTGCCAGGGGTCCATGGCCACTCAGTGCACTCTTCTTTTAGCACTTATTATAAGTATCTTAGGAAAATTATGCAGTAATTCACGGCATGTCGGTTTGACCACTCGCTAGTATTTTAAATCTTTGAAAGAAAAGTGATTTTTAATATCATATTTTTTTTTGACAGGGTTCCGTGGAATTTTATTAATTCTGAAAGTGGTCCGTGGCTACAAAAAGTTTAAGAACTACTGTATTAGACCATGGTGCGATTGACTCCAGCAGAAATTGTTTAAATAAAACTTAATTAAATATTTAAACGAAGTCTGCTTTTAACTCTGTTTTATTAAATTGGGATCCTAATTAAAAACCACTTTGGTTATCATTATCACGTATCACCATATATTTTTACAAATATTTATTTGCTATCGCGCATTCTATGGCCACACACCTAATGCCGATGCCTAATAACGGCCGTAACTGCAGGCTATCTCGGTTATTTGCCCTGTCACACACTATAGTGGGTATTACTATTACTGACCATGGACAACCCTGAGATGAGACTGTGACGTAATTACGCTTACAGTTCACACGTAGCTGCCTCGTCATGTATGTTATCCTGGTAGGTGGGTATCATATAAGTGCATTGGGAAAGGTGGAAAATGATTAATCCTATTTAAACAGAATACCTACGTGAAGAGAAAATAATGTAAAAGTAGCGGCAGCAGTTATGAGCACAAACGTTACTAACTAGATAGGTAACTAATTAAAACATTCTAAATTATTAGAATATCGATTGTCTAATTTTCCTACCATTCTTTATGATTGATTTAAAACTACGTATTTAAAAACCAGCAAAAAAGAAAATAATAGATTAGGTATAGAAATTATTTTCAAAATAAAAGAAAGAATTTATCAAGATTTAGGTAAGTATTTAGATTCAGAATTTTCCTTTCCCTAAAATGATTGACGGTTTTAATTGAAATTGCAAAAAATCTTAATTTTTTGCAATTTCAATTAAAACCGTCAATCATTTTACTTCAAACATTTGACTGACACATTACCTGTTGCCGTTAAGTGCAGGAAATGTGGCAACGTAGTGGAAATACGTTTGTTTGTCTAGGAAACATGGCTTTATTCATACAATTATTGTTTGCATCCTGATACCTTAACACTAAAACGCATGTATCCCTTTGACAGCAGATGAACGAACCATGACTATATTTTTGAACTTTATTTTAGACTAATAATATCGTCAATGCAACTTTAAAGTTGCATGGGAACGTAAAATCATGATTGTGATTTTTTACGCTCATAAAAACCTTTTTATTTATCAAAATACCTATCATCGAAATCTTTTTGGCGGGTTTTAAAATGTATCACTCAAATATAATTTTATGATGACTTAAGTTTCGTTGTAAATAAAAGAAAATACTTCTTTCCTGATCCAGAATTCGTGGTGCCAAGAAACCTGCATTTAAATATTTCTAAGAAAATACGTTTTGCTAAAAAATACTTTAGTACCTACTTATTTAAATATTAAATTATCTTCCTGCGTTTCGCGTTTCGATATACTGCCAAGCCAATTAAAATGTGAAGTGGTCGATTTTCAGAATGTCTCATGGATTCTAGAGCTATTTAATATGTATCTTGAATCTCTAAAAAAAAATTTTGAAGAAAAAAGCATTATATTTTTGAAATGTTCAAGATTCCATTCTTGGCGGCAGGGATGCCTTTAAAGTATATTTTTTATCTGTGGCCACAGATTATACAGCGCGATTCAGTGCTGCCTTTGCTCGCTAGTTTTAAAATTTAAATGTTCGATTTTTTTTTTCTTTTCCTTTTTCGATACAGGGTGCTTATTTGGATCTTAGTGGGCTTCGATAATTTATACCTTTTGTTAGATTCTGAACTAATTAATTACGAAGATTTTAGTAATATTTAAAAAACCTTTAAGTCAGTCATGCAAGCATAAGCTTCTCTCTTCCGTCAGAACTGGAAAAACTCAAGTGCACTTAGCTTGCTGACAGATCTGATAAGAAAATATCGACATATTTGGAAAAAACACCGTTCCCCGCTTCCCGGTACTTAAGCAAGGTTTGAGTTATCTATAGCTAGCATATTAAATTAGGTACAATTTTAAATGGTCAATGGCGACATTATCACAATCAATAAAAATCATTGTATATACCTAAATATATTGTATTTTTCCAATTTAAATTTCTTAATAAAAAAGTGATATTCCCTTCAAGTTACTGCAAACAATAAATTATGGGTCACAATTATAGTTACTTTATGGTACGCCCTGTATAACAGTAAAGTTAACTCGTTCCGTATATCAGTTTCATCCATCGCTCCGCCCTTGCACCTGTTGGAATTATTAATTTCTTTGCCCATTATAATCTACTTATGTATTTATTTATTTATTTTATACTCAGAGGAACGTCGTCGGAAAGTCGAGCTAATGTTAATGAGTACACGATAGCTTCTTTATCCAAAACGGATATTGGCAAATGTGTGGGAAAATGATAATCATCTTCAGACGAGAGATATCCCAATGTTCTGAATTTAAAACTTTAGATAGTGAATCGAACTTAATCGATTGGCAGTATTTTACCATGGGTATGGGATGTCAACTATGGTTGAGGTCAGAAGATAGCTGTTAACAAAATGCGTAGATTTTCTTATATTATGTGTATAAATATGCATGCTTTGGTGTGGTTGAAAGTTGAAACACAGCGTTCCGGCGTCGAATTGGGAATCGAAATATTAAAAAGTCCCCTATTGGTTCCTGGAAATTATGGCAATCCTATCAGGGTACCTTTATAATACCTGTGTAATTTTAACAGAGGTACAGCTGGATATTTCACTGAAGCAGCCACCTTACAGAATACCACGGCCAAATAACTACTCCGCGTTAATACGGTGTGCCTGTGGTGAATAAGGTCGCCAGAGCTCCTGAAGTTGCGCTGTGTTGACAGCCGGGGACCAGCTCCTAAGCTGTCGGCATAGCGAATACTCATTTTAAACGGTCGGCAACGCGCATGCAATACTCGGTGTTGCAAGCTTTTCATAGGCTGCTTACCATCAGGCGAGCCTCTACATCTAAAGTAGCTCCATTAAAAAAAACCGGCCAAATGCGAGTCGTACCGAGGGTTCCGTATCATTTTTGGACATATAAAGTGAAAAAAATCGAACCGCATAACTAAGTTTGTTTGTGAAGGAATATTGATGATTTTGAAAAAGCTGTACTAGTTAGGAACATCGTTTTATTTTTGGTGCAATATTTGGATCAATTCCTATCAACTCTAATTATTCCAGATTTTTTGCTCCGCAAACTTCGGAGATAAAGGGGGGGGAATGGTATTTTTTCAGACATTTTTCATCATATGTCGAAAACTGAGAGACATAAAATTAAATGAAAATATATTTTGAAATGTGCAGATTAAGCCCTTTCATATGATATGTCACATGACCTAGTAACCCCACTTTGAAATTTTGGACCCTCACTCCGGCCCCTTTTGCAAAGAAGATAAAAATATTTTTTTACTTTTTTCATTTGCAATAAAGTTGCACAAGCATTTTTTATAACTATTCTAAATTTCAAGTCGATAGCTTTAGTAGTTGCTGAAATAAGCAGGTGTGACAGACAGACAGACAGACAGACGAAGTCGCACCATAAGGGTTCCTTTTTTACCATTTTGGTACGGAACCCTAAAAACTTCGATAAAACATGTAATGTAACGGAACCACATAACATAGAGGCGCGCTTTACTTTTTAGGGTTCCGTACCAAAATGGTAAAAAAGGAACCCTTATGGTGCGACTTCGTCTGTCTGTCTGTCTGTCTGTCTGTCTGTCTGTCTGTCTGTCTGTCTGTCTGTCTGTCACACCTGCTTATTTCAGCAACTACTAATGCTATCGACTTGAAATTTGGAACAGTTATAAAGAATGCTTGTCCAACTTTATTGCAAATAAAAAAATTAAAAATATATTTTTATTTTCATTGCAAAAGGGGCCGGAGTGGGGGTCTAAAATTTCAAAGTGGGGTTACTGGGTCAAGTGACACATCATATGAAAGGGCTTGATCTGCACATTTCAAAATATATTTTCATTTAATTTTATGTTTCACAGTTTTCGACATATCACGAAAAATGTCTGAAAAAATACCATTCCCCCCCCCTTATCTCCGAAGTTTGCGGAGTGAAAAATCTGAAATAATTAGAGTTGATAGAAATTGACCCAAATATGGCACCAAAAATAAAACGATGTTCCTAACTAGTACAGTTTTTTCAAAATCATCAAAATTCTTTCACAAACAAACTTAGTTTGCGGTCCGGTTTTTTTTCACTTTATACGTCCAAAAATTATACGGAACCCTCGGTGCGCGAGTACGACTCGCACTTGGCCGGTTTTTTTTTATAGTTCAAGCGCACATCCCTGTTCTTGGTGACGCCTGGACGTGACAACTCCACGTCTACAAACTAAATTAGCCGTTCAAAAACTCAACCATCACCCTTATTGCCTGTTGCAAAAGTCCAAAACAGTTCGACGTATCTGCAAATTCATCTTTGTCAACTGAGATATCACCAGTTTTATTTATGCTGATAATTTAATCTTTAAACCTGTTAATATAAAGTTGAGTATCGTTTGAAAGAACTGTAGTGTTAAGTTTGTTAGTAAGGGCGTCCATACACGCGTGCGGCGTGATTGAGATCGTCTAGCGATAGGTAAGGGAATGTCATTGTTCTATAGGGCTATCAAGTTTTTATATAATGCTATGAGAAGGCGAATATAAAAGTTTTTGTGATTTATCGGTATTTTTAGAATTACTATTAAACTCTGGTTGGTCTGCTGGTCCCGAGGAACGTGGGGTTCAATTCCCAGATCGGGCAAAGTGTTTTTTGGTTTTCCTATTAGGAAATTCTTAGTAGCAGCGCCGGAGTCTGGAATTGTGCCCGGTTAATGGCAATAGGCTCGCCCCCTAAATATAATTGACGAAATGAAGGTGTACTTAAATATTTTTGCCTACCTCTTCGGGGAAATCAAGCGTGATGTTATGATAAATGTGGACACTATGTGTCCTCCTGTCTGTTTATTACAACTCACTACAATAAAATCTGCCAAGTGTCGTTATTAAGGCAATTAGGTACACCACCAATAGATGTTTGCTAGATAAAAACTTTGCTACTATTTATTTATAAACAAGGTCCTAATCCTAATACATAAGTAGAATTAATTACTCATAATAATTCATCGTACATTACTTACCGATGACATTAACTATATAAAATGCAGATAGTTAACCATTGTATTATTTTGACAGGCTGCAATTATTCTCAAGTTTCATAAAGCACTTAACGATTTTCTTTTTAATAAGGTCACAGAAATCAACTTGATAAGCATGGCAGCGACTGATATTGCTGACATTGCTGTTATGACATTTTTGTGCTAAGAGATAACCCTAGCAAAAATTGTTTGTGTAAATGTGTAAATATGCCTTAAATAGTCTAGTGCCAGCTGTCAACCCCACTGACAGATATTGTCTGTACCAAAAGTCCAAAACAAAAAAAAATATGCACAAGCAACAATATTTCCAATTTTGAAATTGATTCCTTCCCCCAAATGTTTAAACGTCACATCGTCTGCCCATCAAATTCTATTTTCAAATCAACAATTTGTATCAGCAGCCATTCTCAACACAAAATTAGTATACGACCTACATCATGAAACTCTTTAAACAACCATTTGACTAGTCATTCTTCCCTAACCTTCCCGTTGAGTCTGTGTGGCCAGCCCTGGTTCTAAGAACTGCCATTAGCCTGCTGGTCACGTGTTGACGAGAGTTAATGAGAAAAGACGGATGCCACGACACTGATTACCAACGTTTTTGATCTGCCGTCAGCTCCTTGGAAGTAAGACTAGGTACTGAGAAAGAGAGAAAAGCGTGTCATGGCGTGCGTTTTGATAAATTGTTTCTTATTTAATTATTGTTATTTTATTTAAACTTCATGCAACAAAATATGTACATCGGCGGATTTAATGCCATAGGCATTCTATACCAGTCCTTGGGTGATGTAGAGATGAAATGGTATGTGCATTGCAGATATGAAAAAAAAACAATGTTTATAGGTAGGTACCTCAGATCATAGAAACAAGGGGTTGTAAAATGTACTTAAAGTGGCATCAGTTGTTCCGGTACTAATTTGCTATGATGGCATATTTCCTTGTTTCTATGATCTGAGGTAGGTACTATACACTGATAAATTAGTTATATATATATATATATATATATATATATATAGGTATTATATGATATATATTTAAATAAAATACATACAACATACATAAATATAAATAAATACATACATATTACAAAATGTTACCGAAAATAAGTTACCGAGATGATTCTGCTATACAAGTAGTTCCTGACTTTCCTTTTAAATGAGAACCATAACTGTTCAGTCGATCGAGTCTTTAATTAAAAAAAGTTTGGGTGTGTGTGTGTGTGTGTTTGTTACGCCTTCACGCTGAAACTGCTGAACGGATTTCGATGAAACTTGACAAAGAGGTAGCCTGAGACCTTTCCATACTTTTCATCTATTTTCACTCAGGCAAAATCACGGGCAGGACAGCTACCTATAACTAATTTAATTTAAATATCTACCTATAACTAACGTAAATAACATACTTTGGTATGCACACACCACATTTATATTATAACACTAGCTTCCGCTCGCGGCTTCGCCCGCGTTTTTGGAATAAAAAGTCGCCTATGTGTTATTCTGATGTAGGTATAAGCTATATTTTATCAAAATCCGTTCAGTAGTTTTTGCGTGAAAGAGTAAAAAAACATCCATACATCTATACATCCTCACAAAAATTCACGTTTATAATATTAGTAGGATAATGCACTCCTCAATAAGCATGTTTCCTGCTCCAGCACGGTTTGTTTTTAGGCAATTCGCACACTGCCCCGCATCACTGCACGTAGCGCGGGGGTGCGTGATGTTCCGTTGTTTGCAAGCACCTGTATTTCTATAGAAATCACGCGTGGTGCAACACACTGAAAACGCATTCACGCGCGGGATTTTTGTTCCTTCGCCTTACCGTCGCGCGCCTTAATGTAAAAACAATAAAAAGACCCGCTTTATATCGATTCAAAGCACAATCTAACTCGGGGACAATGTTATAACATGTCTTAAGATAAATTAAAATCGTTTGTTATATGTAGTCGCAGTGCAATAAGAAATGTAGTCGTTAAACATAATAGCTAGTACTCTATATAAACAAAGGAATCAATAATACCAAACATTAATTAACATTAGTTAAAATATATTTTTCTTGAAATCACCATTAATCTTGATTTATTGAAACTCTTTTATAATCTGTTTCATTTTTTTTACACTAACCCCCTTAATATATGATTTACATTGGGATGCAAAACGCTAGTGAAAATAGGATAAACACTAAAAAAGGAAATGTAACCACACTAGTTTGGCTACTTTAGGAAAAACCAAAGTTTGACAAGAACTAGCCAAGGTACCTGCCTAGCTAAAGTTTAAGTTACATCTATACATAAATTATAAAGTGAAGAGTTTGTTTATTTGTTTGAACGCGCTAATCTCTGGAACTACCAGTCGGATTCGAAAGTTGGATTCTAAAAATTCTTTTTGTATATGATAGCAAGATTCATGAGGAATAGTATAGGCTATTTAACATCACGCTACGACCCTTAGGAGCCGAGCAAGGGGGGTGAAACCGCGGGAACAGCTAGTTCATAATAAATGTCTAAGAACAAAATCCACGAACGATCTCTCAAACGCCACACAAAACACAGCCATTTCGCCAAACATCCGAATTCTCATTCCGCTACCACTCGTACAACCCAGTGTATTTCGCATGCACACAATTGTTTCTTAAACAATCGACGAACGCCTACTGCGCATGCTCAGAATAACTTTTGACTAACTAGTTGTTAATCATGCTTGTGTAAACGTGTACTTTACTTGTATGACAGTGTTAGGTAATGGCCGCCGCGGTGAGACAAAGGGATTTCGTATTTCGTGAACTTTTGACATCTTCTATCTGCCTACAAGCAAAGAAGTGATTTACCTATTCTTTGAGGATTTTATTGAAGAGATATTTCTCCTAGAGCATTTTTTAACAACTAAACAAGTGGCTATTTCGACGGTCCCTATGTTTGTACATAAGGACCGTCGAAATAGCCGCTTGTTTCATTGTTAAAAAACCAAAATTGTTCCCCTAACTACAAAATAATGACAAATTTTACAGAGCGCTTCAAAGATTCAAACGCATATAATGTTCTACAAGATGTGTGTGGTTTTAGTCGAGACGTCAGATAATAGATTGGAAAATAACACGCGTAATTTTGCCGAATAAAAATGGGTAATAAAAGAAACGTTCGTAGGAATATGTCCACATTATTAGAACTTCGTTCCTGACGGGGGTTCCCCGACCGAATACATTTTTTTCTATTAGACACAATATTTTGAATTACTTAGGACTTTGTTTAAAAAAAACTCTCATGCCTTGAAAAGCAAATTAAACTATTCTTCTGTACTTACCTAAAGATTTAAGGACCAAGATATCGCGATACTAAAACAATGTTTTTAAAGATAACATATAAATAAAACAAACAATCTAAATGCGATAACGTGTTGCGATAACAAAACGTAAAATATCGGAACACGATACCCAAATACTAATATTACCATAGTACAACGTACCTAACGGTCGAGTACCGATACCGGGGTCGCGGGTTCAATTCCCAGGATGTGCAGTTAAAATTCAAAGTCCAGCAATGCCGTACAAAATGAGTAATAGTTAAGTGAAGTCATTTAGATAGTTATCTTAACTATGTAAATTGTAATTTGATTTGACCGATTACGGGGAGATGGGGTTATGGTTTTCGGTCGCGGCATAAAGTCCTGCCTCTATCTTTCAATACGATTTTCTATTACCTAGGCAATTCTTAGTAGCAGCTTGGATTCTCAATTTGTGCCTGGGTTAAAAGTAAATAGGCTTGCCCCTATTCTATGGGACTTTAACATAAAGCCATAAATGTTACATGTCATCAATGGTATTCTTCTAAAAAAACAACGGCTAAGTGAACTTACATCGCAATGAAATTGAGTATTGATCAAAATCAACGTGATATTCGGCTAATGCTAATATTCGAAACTAAACACTTAAATAACAAAAAAAACCGGACAAGTGCGAGTATGCCTCGCGCCCTAAGGGTTCCGATATATGATCATAGATGGCGCTACTGCATACTTCTAGTGGTGTCATGTATGAGCAGATGGCTCCACTTATGGTCCGGTGACTGACGGCGGACAACAAAGTGATCCTATAAGGGTTCCGTTTTTCCTTTTGAGGTACGGAACCCTAAAAATATATTCTCGTCCTTAAATATACTTACAGCAAAACTGATTAGCAGAATAATATTTTAGGGCAAAGTTCACCGACAAGTTAACAGCCCGATAAATTGAAAAGAGTCGTTTAACATGACTTTGGCCTTAGAAAAGTCTTGTTAAACAGTACCTAATTCTCAATATATCGGACTGTCTTTTCAAAATCCAATCTCAGTTCAGTTCCATACATTTATGTTCACATAAGTCAACAAAATGTATGGAACAGCAGATTTTTTTTTTCGTGATTTCAGAGTTGGTCCTATAGTAAGAGTTGTTCATAATGATGAGTACAATGACCCCTTAAAATATTTCCACTGTTTAACCTGCCACCCTGTATATAGCCATATAGTTCTATATTAATTACGAAAATTGTCCTTCTGGATTCTGGATTTGTACCTGGTTAGTGGCAATAGACTTATTATTTTGTCTTTTCTTTTTGCATTAGCTAACGTTTTTCCTACTCTTTCAAGTTTATGCAAAGATTGTCTATAAGATATCACTTCAAGCGATAATGCCTGAAGTTTACTGTTAACCATAAAGAATACCCCATCGTTGCCTATATCTTTCGCAAATACAGTAATGTTATCTTTACTAATAGTTTTAATAAAGTTTTTTTTGTTTGTTTGTTTAAACGCACTAATCTCTGAAAATACCAGTCGGATTCCAAAATATCTTTTTGTATATGATAGCCAGATTCATGCGTAAGAGTATAGGCTATCTAACACGCTATGACCCTTAGGAGCCGAGCAAAAAGAAAAAAAGTCCGATAGAAACGCTAAGTGAAAATAAAGTATAGCGCCGGTGGATAAATAAAATCCGAGTTCTTTTAAATATAAAGTGTTTTTTAAATAAAAAGGGTGAAATCGCAGCGCACAGCTAGTCTGCATATATTCTGTGCAAGCGCATCTCACCAACTTACAGCTAAGTATCTACTTAACCCTAAAATACAAACGCTCAATAATTACGAATTATCCGCATGCATGCGATGTATGCACACGGCATCCTCAAATGGCCTTAATTGCTACTGTATTCCGAGGCCTATTGAATCAGGCCTTGGGCCAGCCTTCCGGGCGCGTGGGAGACCAGGCCTATTAACTGTAGGCCTTATATGGCACCATATGGACAAGGTTATGGCCTTAAGATGTACGGATCTTTGAGCGCGGCTCCGTAACTGTGCTCTGTGGGCAGTAATAAATTAAAAATAAGTGGGTAACTTGATTCATGTAGTATTGTTTCTTTAATGTGGGTACTTTAATAGAAGTTCCTAATGATTAATTTAGAAGTTATTACGCACGGTGAACTTGTAATTGACCATTTACAATTTTATGAACTCCGTAGTTTTTAAAATGTGAATATTTGAATGTTATGCCATTTTTAGACCTAAGGATTCGTTTAGTCGATCAATTTGATAAAAAAATAAAAATAGGACTAAATATGCCGTGTATAAGACTATTAGCAATCAATAGCCACACAAATATCAATAGACACAGGATCCTAAAGTTTGAGCATCTCTTCATCCTCTACATAATATTGGATTATTACTATACCTACCTACGGGAAAATCGAGGGTGGTCTCCCTTTAAAACTACAAACATGTACCTACACTTACATAATTAGACACCAAAACACCTAAGTTTAGCATGCACAGTATGCGCATATCGGGCGAGGGCGCGACCTGTCGCATGCGCTACGCTAATGGGACGTTGCTCCCGCGCCTCCACGCGGCGGGCACAGGGTTAGATAGGTATGTGAAGTACGAAGTTCACGTGTAATGGTAATTTCGGGTTAGAATATAAAATAACATCACGGATATTTCCCAAATGGTTAGCTAGAGGTCTATACTTGTATAGTACACTCACATTTCGTCTGTTATGTATAAGTTCCATCTCTATCTAAACTAATGTTTTAAAGAGGAAAGATTATTTTTGTTTGTACCAAATAGGCTCCGAAACTACTGGACCGATTTTAACATTTTTTTCACCAATAGAAAGCTACATTATCACTGAGTAGCATAGGCTACTTTTTATCCCGAAAAAATGTGCAGTTCCTGTGGGCCACGCGGACGAAGTCGCGGGAAAAGTGCTAGTGTATGTACCTTTAAGGGGCGAGGTAAGATCGGCATTATTTGCCGAATATTAATATATGAAACATTATAATATATTAATATATTATAATGTTGTGCTTATTCATAAATAATTAGATATATGAATAGCATGCAGCCTAATCAACATAAACAACAAAAAAAAATTAAATTATTAATTATATTGACGTGGGTGTAAGTTACATGTTTATAATATGCATAAAAACATCAGAATGTCATAATATTGACTGACGTTTAAAATTCAATTGATCATAACATAATTATGATTGAGCTCAAAAAAAAATAACATGACGTGTATTAACTAATTGAACACATTCAATTTAAATGGTACACTTGTTCTTGTTTTAATTTCCGCATATTCAGAGATTTGATTTTAATTGAATTGGTAAAAAAAATTAATTTAATTATTCTTGTTTTGTGATGATGATATTGTGAGAAATACTGCATGTTTTTGTTACAGAATATATTTTTGATCTTTTGTATCGTGATGTCGGTTTTGCATGAAGTAAGGCAACTATTCGATATTCTATTTCCTCGAGAATTGTGAGTTATTTTTAGAGCGTCCAAATGTCACAAATGCGGACCTAATTACTAATATTATAAAGCTGAACGGCCGTACCACAAAAAAATAAACATCTGTTCAACACACGTTCAACACGAATGCTACCAAAAATAATAGGCAATTGTTTTAGCACTAACTTGTCTAAAACAAGTGTGTATTATTTTTGGTAGCATTTGCGTTTAACGTGTGTCTATCTTTTTTGTGGTAAGGCCGAAAGAGTTTCTTTGTTTGTACGCGCTTATCTCTGGATCTACCAGTCGGATTCGAAAAAATATTTTTGTTTAAGATAGCCAAAATGACAAATAGTATAGGCTAGATACGGATGTCCGCTGAGACGCTGTTTTTTTTTTGCATAGGAAATTATTTTACTGTTAAGTATTTATACTTAGTTATTTTTTTGTTGTTTTAAATCTCAGTTTTACTGTTTTGTTTTATATAATTTTTACTTAAAAGTAATTGACAGACAGAATTGTGTTGCTGCGGAGATTGTTGCGCCGTTTCTTCTTTGCAGCTAAAACACTAGGAAGCGGTGAAGGGCAGGCGTTTTTGGGGGCTGTCTTATGTATATTTTGACATTCAATAAGTGCTAATTGACTTTAGCCCAGTTTGAAAAATGACTTTTGACTTTTTTGGCTGATGATGACGCTAAGACCCTTAGGAGCCGAGCAACGGGGGTGAAACCGCGGGGAACAGCTAGTAATCATAACTAGATTAATAAAAACTTTAATCCAAATTCAAATTAAAGACAATGCACACGATAACTTTATTGACCCCAATATTCTCAATGTTCCTTAAAAAAAGGTTTTTTGAGTGAGGTAAAACACTTTCAACCTCGACGCAAGGTTGAAAATGTTTTTAAAAACGACTTAAGTGCCTATTTAATAAGGGCGTAAGTTTCAACTAAATGTCGCCACTTAAAGATATAAAAATCCTCTTGAAATCACAATCATCAAGAAGTTAGATAATCGAAAGACAATCACATCCCTGATTGCTACGTCACGCGATACGAACCGTTTCCGATCAACGACCGACAGACATACCGACTATTGTCAATTATCCATTGTTACTCAGTAGGTCATTGATTAGTTCGAGCTTAATTGTGGGGACCCGCAATTGTACGAACCATATTTAAAAAAAGAAATGATATGGTTCCGTAGCAATACAAGAAAGGCAGAACTCGATGAGCGCAAAATACTGAAGAGTTGAGGGTCTTATCTTGTCTGTCATGGATTGGGCTTAAAACCTGAATGAATAAACAAAAGCAAAGCATAACTTAGTTTCTAGATAAACAAAGAAAAACTCACCATCATAAGAGTCCGGAATATACAGCGGCTTTCCAATAAGTTTGCCTTTTTTCCCGGACAGGGGAACCGCCTCCACCCTCCTGTGCGCCTCCAACACCCTATACAAAAGCACTGGCCTATCCTCCCCTTCGAACTTCACCACACGAGGCAACGAGAACTTATCCACGAACTCTTTCAACGTCATCACTTCACTTGTATCGTCTTCGGGTTCGACCGAACCGTTTCGGCGACCTAATAAGAAATTGTCCGCCCATTCTGGGGCATTAGGTCTTCGCTCTAAGAAGTCAGGTCTACGTTCACTACTACGAGGTTTGTATCGGGGGGGACGGTCCCTCCTGACCAGGGCCTCGTTCGCTTCCGCCAGCCATCTCGTGACTAGTCTTTCGCGTTCTACGTCTAGGTATCGGGGTTTGGAAGCGTCGCAAGCGAAGCGAGCTGCATCGAAGCAATATTGAGGTGGAGGAGGTCGGATCCGAGGGGGGAAGAAGCGGGGTGGGACGTACGGGGGGTGGGGGGCGTAGGCCGGCGGCGTCCTCGGCCCGGAGCCCTCGACTGACGCCGTTCTGAACATGTTGTCAGGCCATTGATGATGCTCCCGCCACCTGTAACAATTGATACACTGGTTAGAGCAAAAATCAAGAAAAAAGGATTATGAGCTGAAAGTTTTAAAATTAGGGCGTAAACAACACAAAAAAAATGTCGTCAGTACTTCTGAAGACAAGCTTGCCGGCGTTATTAAAACAAATGGTACCTACATGAACATTCACTGGTGTTATACTAGAGTATTCGCCAAGCCAATCTGAATTGACGATCTTTCTTATGTACTCAACCCGAAAGGGCGGTAAATCTATATCTATACTTATAATAAGAATGTAAATTCCACGTGTCTGTACATTGCATATATTTGCATAAAAATAATATGGGGGACTAAAAATAAGTAATAAAGTACATTTCTATCATTTTTAGAATTAATGTCTGTCTGTTTGTCTGTCTGTTTGTCTATCGGTTTGTCTGTCTGTTTGTCTGTGTGTTTGAACACGCATCAAATCAATACTACTGAATTGATTATGAGGAAGTAGAAAGAAATGTATAGGCAGTATCTTGAGGTAACATTTAGTCTTTATTTCTTTAAAATCGGTCCATTCTATCAAAAGTTATTACAAAAAATCTATCAGTCAGGAGTAACTTTCCTAACATGTATTATGCCGGGTCCACATAATGTATTTGTTCAATCCAATCACCGTATCTGTATCGCCGACGCGTATCATGCGAGTGGTGATACGTAATCATGACACGCGGCGGTCTTGATACACGGTTCGATACCATACGCGATACGGTCCGTTCCATCTCGAGTCGGTTTTTGTCCGATCGGGAAAAATAATGCATATTATTATGTGGACTCGGCATTACTTGGTCAGTGGCACTAAAGAGTATTGTGTCGTTGTTTGTCAGCAGAGACCTGTCATTAATCTAATAAATGCAATCAATCAAACTTCATATTTATGTCAATGTAATTACAATTATAATATCAGGGCTTTATTTAAAAATAATCAAAGTATCAGCGCTGTTTAAAAACTGTCCCACTGCTGGGCACTGGGCACGGGCCTCCTGAATGAGAGGGGATAGACCATAGTCCAACACGCTGGCCAAGTGCGGGTTGGCAGACTTCACACACCTTCAAGAACTTTATGCAGAACTTTCAGGCATGCATTGTCCCACCGCTGGGCACTGGGCACGGGCCTCCTCTCAGAATGAGAGGGGATAGACCATAGTCCACCACGCCGGCCAAGTGCGGGTTGGCAGACTTCACACACCTTCAAGAACTTTATGCAGAACTTTCAGGCATGCAGGCTTCCTCACGATGTTTTCTAAAGCAAGATTCTAATACGCACATGACTTCGAAACGTCAGCGGTGCGTGCCCCGGGATCGAACTCGCATCTTCGCCGTGGGAGGCGCATGGTTATACCACAAGGCTATCACTGCCTTTTCCATTAAAATCTCTCTGTGATGCGTGATGGAATCTCAAGTGATGGTTTGTACACAAGTGATTGATTTCAAATCAATAAATAGTAACATGTATTAGGGCTTCGTCACATCACCACGTTGCGGCGCCGGCACCGTGATTTTCAGTGCGCCACCGCACCGTTTTATGGCGTTATTTTCGACTTCCACGCGGACAGAGTCGCGGGCACAGCTAGTTGATAATAATTATGATTACATTGCATACAGTAGACCATAGCAAGCAAAGAGCCTCCACGAGTACCTAAGTCCGTCCGGTACTGCCCTGGCAGTCAACCTTGGCAGTCAACCTTGCCATTACCATCCTTGTTGATTGACCACTACACCACGGCATGAGCTGATGTTTCCATGGGAAAATTAGCTCGAAGAATTCACGCTTATCATAAGTCTCGTAATAGTTCCTATGATGATGACATGGTAAACATGCAGTGATTGGTGATCACAGATTACAATTCCACTTAAGAACTACCCAAACATTGTTAATTTCATAAAGTATTCCTTCAATAAACAAAGTTTAATAACACAAATCACATCTATTAATTTATAATTAACTCAAAGGAATTAGAATCACCTCAAACGTAAGTAGAATTACCTCAGTTGTATGTGAACTTACGACCCGATACACTAACGAGGCATTTTATCACATCAATAATTATGAAATGACCATGCTTGTGGGCATTTTACAACTGTTACGTCATCGGTGGCTAGTTTTTTAGCTATAAAAGTAAATATACATAGAACTTTGTGAATATCGAAATAGTTGCGTGATTTTTTATTGGTAAGATCAATAAAAAGTTTAACGATGTTAATATACAAATCTATACTTCTGTACGCCTATCATGAGTTTTTTTGACGTATAGTATCGTTAACGTGAGCATATTTTGAATTTAAAATACAACAGCCCTAGAACAAATTTGATACAATTTTAAACAATTTGCACATTTTTAAAAATACAGAAAAATTTAATTAAGTATTTAATTTATATAAATGTTGTGTAGCAAACTTATATTTTCAATTTAAAATATGCTCACGTTAACGATACTATACGTCAAAAAAACTCATGATAGCGGTACTGAATTATATATTATGTACAAGTAGGTATATGCTAATCTATAGTAATTAATGATAAGAGAGAGTGCTAATTTTGTGAGTTTGTGTAATCTCCGAAACTACTGATTCTATTCTGAAAATTCATTCACTAATAGAAGGCTGCATTATCTAACAGCCTAACAGGCTACTTTATCCTGAAAAATGGCACTTTGCGTTGATCGTTTGTTCGTCTCAGAGCTTATGTGATTTGAGACCAGCGTTGCCAGATTTTTCTGGGCAAAGCGGGATTTTGAAACTTTTTGAGTTAAAAAAGCGGGATTCTTTCGGCGAAAGCGGGACAATCAGCAGTTTTTTTTTTTTTTTTACTACCTAGTAAAAATAAAAAATAAACTGCTGAATGTCCTTATAAGTATCTTTAATAAGTACCTACCCAGGTACTTATCCTTGTATTTGAGTTTCAAATTATGTTTACAATGATGATAGATGGCCACCGAAAATATATTTTAATGAAAATAGGTTAATTTACTATAATAATAACCGCCGCGCCGCACCGCCGTGTAATCCCCAAAAAGCGGGACTGAGCCTGTCTCGCGCCAGACATTCAGTTTTGGGGCTAAAAATCGGGACGTCCCGCCAAAATCGGGACGTCTGGCAACGCTGTTTGAGACTAACTTAACTGCTTGTTTCCTTTAGTCCGGAGCTAATTAATGTGATTGTAGAACATTATTTGTTTGTTTTGTGGTACCTAATCTCTGTAGGCTACAATAGTCTTTCTTTTTTTTCACTTATACAGCATGTAACAAAAACCCTGTTGTTCCCCAAAAGGGGTCATTATGAACAACTTTTACTATGAGACCAACCCTGAAATCGCGAAAAAAAATCAGCTGCTCCATACATTTTGTTATGTGAACATAAATGTATAGAACAGCTGATTTTTTTTCGCGATTTACCTACATGCTGTATTTCCAATTACAGTTATCATCGGTCATTGGTATTTACACCACTCACAAATAAAACAAAAGAAAAAAAAACAAAACAACATCATCTTCCCGCGGTTTGTCTAACTGTCTAACTACATAATTTTCTTCATACGTTTAATTGCAAAATATCCGTTGGTGGACCGTAAACTAACAATTTTCTTCACTAATCTCCATACAAGAGGTGTTTCCCACTGCAGCCTAACTAGGCGGTCTAGGTACATATTACAGGACAAAAGTGTATAAAACGATGTTCACACGCCGATAAAGACGTGTAGACAATGTTTGACAAAGTTATGTTTGCGGTTGATGATAGGAGCAAGGGATCAGACGACCGATTTGTTTAGTTTTTACGGTTCCGTACGTTAAAAGGAAAAACGGAACTCTTATAGGATCACTTTGTGGTCCGTCTGTCTGAGGCAAGATCCATAACGGATGGAGATCTTGCTCATAGATGACGCAAATGCATATTCCTAGTGGAATACCATATTTATATATTTGATATATTTACATACATAATTAAGTTTGTACGGAACCCTCAAGGTCCTACTTGCACTTGTCTGGTTTTTTTTATACAACGGTGGAAAATAGGCGTACGGCCCGCCAGATGGTAAGCGATTACCATAGCCTATGGAACGCCTAACACTAAGTATCACACGTGTGTTGCCGACCCTTTAAAATGAGGATTCGCTGGGGCGACAGTTTAGAGAACAAGCAGGTCCTCAGCAACTGCCAACAGCCCCAGCAGCTGTCAACACAGCGCATCCTCAGGAGCTCTGGCGACCTCACTCACCACAGGAACACAACACTGCCGAAGCATAATTGAAGTGTTCCTCTTTGAGAATTTAATTTTAAGGCACCAATGCATTGAGCGCCAAATATTCTCACTTGTCTGTGTACCCAAAAAACCGACGAACAAAAGGGAACTGTTACTTCGTTTCGTTGGATTGATTTGGAATATCTACTTTTCCATCCCAAAAACCTATTTTGGCGAATTACAAAGTTTGAAACCAGAACTATTTAACGATTGATTTGATTACCTATATTATTATTAAATTTAAGTTTTTACAAGATAGTAGAAACACATTGCGCGTCAACACGCTTAGTTCACGGCAGTGCATTTCATGCTTTTGAACGCGCGTTTATGCGACATTAAGGCGCTGATAACTGCCAACGGCCTTGAGTGATTTGGGTGGTATAGCTTGAGTGTTCTGCGCTGAGCTCAAGCAACGCGACATACGTCCACCGAGCAATACGACTCGCCTATCAAGGAGCGCGCTGTGCCGAATTAGACGTATTATTACTTTTTAGTATCTAAAATATAAAATAAAAAAAAAGTAACAGGCAATATTATAGGTAGTAACATAGTCTTTTCACACAAAACAAATCATGAAAATATCTTAAGCGATTTGAAAGCTATTACGTTTTTATGTTTTGGGTAGACAGTAATTCATGAATTTATTTCATGAAGTATTTTACTACAATAGTTAAATATTCACAGGTACGATTGATGTACATATGTTTTAGTTTAACTTTAAAAAATTGCACAACTAACCTGCATTATTTGACGGCGAAATAAGAGATTTAAAACAGGCCGTTACTTTTTACCTTCGCCTTAAGGCTGGGCTCAGATTGTCGGCTGAGCCCAGCCTTATAGTGATTTATTATCCCATCATTCGTAAGTACATACCGCAGATTCCCTAAGGATAAATTTCAGGCATTTATTTCATTCAATCTACACGCACGGTAAATGCACATACGGAGTTCTCTTGGACACAATTTTATTACCACAATTTGTTTATTAGATAAAACCAATTTGTATACACGTTCACGCAAGCATTAGCAGATGCATCTTTTTTTTTTATTTTACTACACGACTCTGTGGATAATTAATAGGCTAAACTACTTATTTATGTAGTTTAACTTTGGGAGCGCCTCCGCAGCAGGCGGCGGCTCCCAAAAATAACGCCGTTGGAAACCGGCGTAGCCTTGGAGTAGCAGTGATACCAGACGAAAATAATTGCAAACTACCGTAGCAGCAGATTAATGTTGCCGTGTTTTAAGTTGAATTATCTACCTTAGACTGACTGTTCATTACAGTGTCAATGTAAAACAAAATATAACTTTTTTGGACTTACAAGGGGGAGGGAGGTGGTCGACGGAACCCCGCTACGCGGGGCTCCTAATTCTGTCTGCAAGGTTAAAAGTAACCTAACACGAAGGAGTTGACGGGAGATTCGTTCGCTCGCTTTGCTCGCTCACACCCATTAAAAGTCACCGTACTCAATTGAGTACAGTCATATCGCTAAGTGTAGATTATAGATTTCAAACAGACGACGGTTGTTGTCTTCTTATTTTACTTCGTCATAACACTCTTCAAAGCTATACATAAAATTTATGTGGGTAGGATGATTTTTTTTTTGTAAAAATATCAGTTATAGTCGTGTCACGGAAATACTGTGCAGGTAAGTGAATTATTTTGGAAATATTTAAATAACTACCGTTTTATTGTTTGTTTTCACATTTCATTAGTATAAAATACAATGTCAAAATAAGTTATAAACAACAAAATAATCGAATAGCTATAAATACAATAAAACTACAGACATTTGAACTTTGATGTACTTGTTTGAGTACAGTGACAACATACATAAGTAAAATAACTTTTTTTTTCTTCAGGTTCCAAATAATGAGCAAACAACCATTTACGGCTCAGAAGAGCTACAAAGGGCTTGAAGAAGCTATTGATGCTATTTTACGTGATAGTGATGATGATGAATTTGATATGGCTATCATACCACCTGATCCAAGTGCATTGACAGATGAAGAAGAAGGAGCCGAGGAGGATATGGCGACGTCATCTATACCGCATGACATACCTGGTACTATTGAGGTATTTACGAATCACGAGGATGATGGTCACGAAAGTAGTAGTAGCGATGATAGTGATAATGAACCGCTGGCATCGAAAAGAAGACGAGAAGATGTTACTCGTCGATCAACCCCTACCTGGCGCAAATGTCCCCCTTTATATACCTCAACATCTCAGCGTACTTCCGAAGTTTGTGATAGGAAGAATGCTATTCGTGAAGAACTAAGAGGCCTAAACCCCGTACAAACATTTGAAAAACTTTTTGATGAAGATATTGTGGATTTGATTATATCTAATAGTAAACTTTATTCAAATCAAAACAACAGACATGATTTTCAACTGGATTCCTCTGATTTGAAAAAGTTTTTAGGAGTCTTGATATTATCAGGATATCATAAGCTACCTCGAGAACCAATGTATTGGTCTTTAGATGAAGATATTGGTGTAGAACTGGTGACCAAAGCCATATCGAGGCATAGATTTCGAGATATAAAAAGAAACATTCATCTTGCAGACAACAACGTAGCAGCAACATCGAATGACAAAATGTTCAAGATACGACCATTGGCAGACATCCTTATGCAGAAGTTTTTACAGTGGGGGGTGTTTCATGATAGTATCTCCGTAGACGAATCAATGGTAAAATATTATGGCCACCATTCTGCTAAACAATTCATTCGTGGGAAACCAGTCCGTTTTGGATATAAAAATTGGGTAGCGGCCAGTTCTACAGGGTACTGTTACGCATTCGATTTTTATTGTGGAAAATCACAGACAGCTACTTCTGATCCATTGGGTTCCCGAGTTGTCAAAAATTTATTGAAGAAACTGAATTGTACCCCAGCAAATCATGAGGTTTTTTTTGACAACTTTTTTACCAGCTACGATCTCTTAGTTGACTTGAAAAACCTAGGATACCGTGCTACAGGAACTGTACGAGAAAACAGGACAAAAAAATGTCCACTGACTAACACGAAGGACATGAAAAAAAAAGACCGTGCCTCCTATGACTACAGGTTTGACAAGGAATGTGAGCTGCTATTGGTAAGGTGGAAAGATAACAGTGTATGTACAATGGCAACCAACTACGATACCATTGAACCACTAGGAACTGTCAAGCGATGGTGTCCAGTAAAGCGGGAGAAGACAGACGTGGCGATACCTCGTTTGTTCCAAAATTATAATAAAAATATGGGTGGGGTTGATGAACTCGATCAGTCTATCTCACTATATAGAATTGCTGTTCATGGCAAAAAGTGGTGGTGGGTCTTGTTTACATACATGGTGGACATGGTTATTGCTAATTCCTGGCGTTTACATGTAATGAGTAATGATACTCCCATGGATCAACTCATGTTCCGCCGTCATATCGCACGATATTATCTACGCCAAGGTGAACAAAGAAAATCGCGCCAGTCTGCATCTGTGGTCCAAGGGCTGCCTCAAGATGGAATTGGACACTATCCCGCTAAAATTGAAAAACAGCAGCGGTGTGTCATTTGCCATTCAAGAGTGCGCTGGCAATGTAAGAAATGCCTAAAAACACTTTGTGTCGAGAAAGCGTGTTTCGAAACTTTTCATACTTAGACGGTCAGTGTACTCATTTGAGTACACCCCTGTAATTTCCTGAAAACCATGTTTTTTTAGTTTTTTCTTTTATTTTATGTTTGTATGTTCTTATTTTAATAAAAAAATAAAGATAGTTCCAAAAAAAATTTGGTATTTTTCATTTGACCTCTAATGGGTTAAGCCCCCGTTAACCCCTTCGATCCTAAATTGGACCGAGTTGTGCCAAAACGTTCCAACCCACAATTTTTTTTACTGACAAATACTACCGTTCGTCGCACGTCTGTAGTTCAAAAATCAGTTACGCTCTCATTTGTGGGTTGGAACGTTCTGGCACAACTGGGTCCAATTGTTCGTGTCGGGGTGTCCAAGTTCCCGAGCTCGCTTCGCTCACTCTTGGACCCTAGTTAGGTATGTTACTCAAATGAAACATGAAATGTTTTTTTAATTATGTCAAATTGCCAACCCCATTTCCCGCATTTATTCAAAAGTCAGCGCCGGCTGCCAATTTAGCAACCGGCGGCGTCTGCAAATTCAGGTCACGGCGGCGGTCGCGGAGTCACTTCCTTAAACTTTACGTCCGTCGTTGAAATAAGGTTCAAAATATACATAAACAAATATTGCGACGCCATTCGCTAAAACTTCAAACCAGTCAAGTTATTGCGCGTAGAGAGCGTTTCACATAAGGAAAAGTCACGTGACTCACAAATGTCATTTCCATACATTTTATCCGTAGCGTTTGACGTTGTCTAGGGCCTCAGGAGTGACAGACAGGGGAGCCAACATAGCGTCGATGATGCTTCTTAAGTGAAACGATCTTTAAGTATTGTAACTCATGTACCTACCTACTATGATTTGTATTGCCATGCCATCATTGTAACGGTGTAAGAAAGAGATGGAGCTATAGAACAAATAACACTATCTCATTTTCGTCACAGATCAATGAAGGATTTAAGTCAGGCCTCTGACCTTTTCTCTATTTTCACGGCCCATATATTTTTATGAAGACAGCGAACTTTCAGTTTTTAATCGAGATTCATGCTACGAATACGATATTCCTTTGTTATTTTTCAAAAAATATTCACTTACTCGTTTCCGAATCCTTGGTTGTATACGAACACATACTTATGCACGACACTCATTTTAATTCTTAATAAAACATGTTTTAATTAATATCAAATCACTTAAAACACTAGGTACCCCAATATTTTTCAAAATCGTGAGCGCAACCGCACCAATTTTTTCACCAAACAAAAACTGTTAACAAGCATTTAATTCAAAGCCAGCAAACGTAAAGTTGCTGGTTGCCCAACAATTGATTTACAGTATTGTGATTGGCCGATACGGATGAAACAATGGCTCGACAAGACAACACCGTACGTCTGACCAAGTCGCACGGGTGACTTTTTGTACAGTAGCATATGGAACTAGCTCTGTTAATATCGTAATGCTAATAGGGAACAATGCACTGTTAGAATAAAAATGTTCAGCTATTAAAATGTTTTTGTCATGTCCTTGAGTATCGTATGTGATTGGATTAATGATGATATTGATTTACTGGTCCTTAGCATGCTTCATCTCTGTACCTTCGTAATCTACTAAAATTTTCTTTCTTTGGCTTTAGTTGCCTTTAAAATCGACTAGTTGCAGCTGAAACTAACTCTTCTTGCCCCTACCTCTTCTTATTTGGGATCTGCGCAGCATATCTTTTTCTATGCATGTTCTATTAGTATTACCCATCATCTCAGTATTCATTTCTTTCGTAGCCACATCATCTTCTACACAACCCATCCATCTCTTCTTCGAAAAGGATAACGCTTTCCATATCACATGCTCTTCATTCCTGCGTCCAAATCACGGCAGTCGGTTACTCCTCAGTTTTTCTGACATTGTCATCGGTGCTTCCAATGTCCTGCTGCCTCCGGTTTTCACATATTTCATTTTTGTTTATATGTTCCAGTGTTGAGCAAAAGTCTCCCCCTTATTCGACAAGAGGCGTCTCTGTCAATATACTCTTCTATTGTAATTTATTCCAAATTGCATCTTTTAGTATCCAGACCTTTTATGCACTCCTAGTACATTTATCACACAAAACGCTAATGGGGAGGATGTTTCCCTATCCCTCATTGAATACGGAATACAAAACGGCCATAATAGTAAATAATAGTTTATTGCTAACTTAACTGACAGTATTTGACGTGCGGTAGTTAATCTTGCAGTTAATAAGGATACGCCGGTAACTGCAGACGTTTATCACTAATTAGTTCTTGGCTGCGTAAGCGCCGGTGGCTCATTGACTTCGAGGTTTTGCGATAAAATTCGTTGTTTAATTATTTTTCTTTATCCTTGCCGTGTCTTGGAAATCTAGTGCTATTAGGTCTATAGGAATAGTGACTCTGCGATAACTTATTATGACGTTTTCTTCTTAATTTTATTGACATTAATCTACCTGTTCTGAAAGCCTGCTAGTCTATTCTGTACCGACACGCCGCCTGATATCACCGCGAGGACTGCCAATTTGTTTGCGAACGTTCGACATGCAGATCTCATAATCGCTACTGCCATCGTTATAATCTTCTATGGCAGGTATAGTTCCAGAATACGGATCCCAGTTCAAATTCACATTATAAGTAAACATACCTAAGAAATTAATTACCTAAACGATGGGAAACATTTACTGCACACAAGTTTTACCCGTGTTTAAGTCTAGTAATCAGTCGGTAATGATGGCTATAACTTGTTTGCCCATGTTTACCCGACTTTTACTAATTGCGTAAGATAAGTGCCGGTGTCTTCCACATTTTATAAGACAGATATTATTATTAGATAACTTTTAATGTGGGTATTTCTCATTTACTAAGTAATTATACAGTAGCAGTACCGTCAGCATTATGGACCTGATAATATTTCAGTTTATTTGGTTTTTTATTTGAAGTTATCATTTTTCGCGCGATCATACAAATCTAAGCACTTTTCGACCTTAATTTGGTAACAAATATTGGCTTAATATTTAGTTTCTCTAAGTTAGCAAGCTATTTAATAAAAAATATTGCAGTAGTAAAAGGAAGAAGGCCCTGTAGTCCTATAGGTCAGGTTTTTTTTTTTTTGTGAAAATTATATAATTTAATAGTACCTAATTTTATTTTTTAATACTAATTCATTCAATAAAAAAAATAATCAAGTCTTAAAATATTCTTCTTGGCATTTATCAGGTATGGTATTTAAAAAGTCATAAAATATAATGTAATAATTATGAATGATTAAATACAAAATTATAAAACTAAGAATATACAGGGTGGCGATTAGGTTATCACATTAAATGAAACCATGTAATCGCCACCCTGTATATAATTATTGATTCGGTTCTCTACTCGTTTAGTGTCTTTTTGATAGCTTAGGTATTAATTTCAGAATACATGGTTGATGTACCAAAATATACAATTCTTATTAATATGTGTTTTTAAAACTTGTACACCTACTAACACAGTTGTAAAAAATACAAATCTCGATCAAAAGCAACGATTTAAAGTCGGACCTTAAAAAATAAGTCGATGTCCCCTCACTAATCAAAATTCGATGAACAGCCAACGCACCTGTTCATATTTTAAATAACTCGTACACTCTAATAAACCAATATCAACCTTATTGTGTTTATTATATTAAGGTTCAGTTTCTTTTGTAGAACACTGGTATGACGACCCGACTTATAAAAATAACCAATTTATAAATACAGCTGTCAAAATCAATTTCAATGCGACATAAGCCGTAACTCTTTCGAATAATGATTTCATAAGTAGCGGTACAGGTTTTATAACTGCAAAATTAACTTTGTCGATTTGCATTGACTTTTTTGGTTGCTCCAGTTTTTTTCTTTTAAACGTTGATGTAACAATAGTTTTTTTGTATTGTACAAAAGTAATTAATTTGCGATCAGATAATTCTAAAGTTATCTAATACGTACGGATTAAAGGGTACTACAGCTATAAAAGATTATATCTATTTTTAAGGAATTTTCACGTGGGAAACATAAATTAAAAAAAAAAATTACTTGACGGCCTAAAAAATGTACCTTTTGGTGAGGTCGAATCAGTGATCGTAGTTTTTGTTGGTGTTTTGGTTATGACCTCAGATCATAGAAACAAGGAGATGTGCCAAGGCGCTATCGAGCTTGATGCCTGATCTTGAGCAAATTGCTCAAATTAAAAACGTACGCGCTGGCGACGAACCGAACACGATCGATGGTATAAATACAGTGTTTTAGTTTAGTGCTAGTGTTGAGTGACGATTAACAGTGTTAGATTGAGGGTGTGTGGAATGTTCAATGCGTGGGAGATCTTTTTATTCACAAGGAGCGCTTAATTATGCGCGTAATTGTGTCGAAAAATGTACTAAAAGTGGCATCAGTTGTTCCCGTACTAATTTGCTATGATGGCATATCTCCTTGTTTCTATGATCTGAGGTTATGACCGTCCTATGTTAATCCAACGTTATTGGATATCGTTTATTTATTATGCTCTAGTGCCGATTATCTGACATGAACCTACCTACCTACTTGCCAGAAAATCGGGTTTACTTATAATAGTGTCATTTTTACCAATATCGAAGTGAAGTCATATTACATCAGCTAAGCATTTCAGTATTTCTGAAAAATCAGTTTAGGTCAATGGTAAGTAGGTACCTGAGTGGGTAACAGATTGGTTTTGGGAATGGCCGCAATTAAACCAATCTATACTTACCTATAAAACAGTGACTGACTGACAGAATGCACAACCTAAACCGATGGACATAGAGGTTTAAAATTTAGAAGAAATATTCTTTTAGTAGGTACTCGAGAAGTGCACCAAGAAAGGATTTTTTGAAATTCCATCCCTAAACGGGTGAAAAGGGGTGATAAAGTTTGTCATACAAAAATAACGACACAATGACGTTTTCTGACACAGCTTGTATTTACTTGACTGTTTACCAGCAATTGACATTTTAATGTCATTCGTAGAAAATGAACCGATTCATTTTTCCCACAACGCATTGACATTTTGAAGTGTCTCCATTAAATAAAAATGTTAATTGTAACGTGAAATAGGTGTGCGCAAATATTTCTTCTCTCTTTAACAATGATTCGAGCTTTATGGAAGAGGGGGACGGATATAATCGCAACAGTGTTACACATAAATGACTTCTGTTCGTAAATACACCTTGCTGCGCATGAGTTTGTCTTCTGACTCATTGTGTCTTTATTTTTAAAGGCCGTGAAGTTTTTGCGTGTGAGAATTATTTCCACGGTGATCTTGAATTATAAATATATAAAGTATTTTTGTATGAGGCATCGGATCGTATTTAATAAGATACTTGGTGTTAAATTGAAACAAATTCGTCCTGTTATATTACTTACAAATTCTGGTAGCAAAAACTAAAAGATACATCAGACATTATATCTAGAAAAATCTCACCCGTCCTTTCTTAGGGCCTGAAGACAAAAGATTTTCCAGAATCGTAAGTCATATAACCAATTTAATCATACCTAGTGTTAATTTGCCGATTGCAGTGATAGCCTAGTGGATAACCATGTGCCTCCCACGGCGAATGGTTCGAGTTCGATTCCGAGGCACGCACCGCTGACTTTTCGAAGTCATGTGCGTATTAGAAATTAATTATCGCTTGCTTTAACGGTGAAGGAAAACATTGTGAGGAAACCGGCATGTCCTAGAACCAAAAATTCGAAGACATGTGACGTTCACCAACCCGCACTGGGCCCGCGTGGTGGACTAAACGGGCCAGTCCCTCTCACAGAGGAGGCCTGTGTCCCAGCAGTGGGAACATTATAGGCCGATTATGCTATTATGCTAGTGTTAATAGTTAATACACAATGTAATTATGTGTAAGGACAGACTGCTGACGTATTAATTTTGTATACAGATGCCACGATATTATTAGCGTGACGCAGCAGTGATATGTAATTATGTATATCTCAACATGACTTTAATTATATTTAAAAAAAATATTTTTTAATTGAAATTCATCATACCCCAACATACTAAAGGATTAACTCTTCTACGTACTTATAGATCTATATACTAATATTATAAATCAGTAGATTTTTTTTGTTTGAACGAGTTAATCTCTGGAACTACCAGTCGGATTCGAAAAAATATTTTTGTATATGATTGCCAAACTCATGAGGAATATTATAGGCTATTTAACATCACGCTACAACCCTTCGGAGCCGAGCAACGAGGGTGAAACCTCGGGGAACAGCTAGTTAATAATAAAGTTATTAGCATCGTTATTGAAACCGTTCGCGTTTCGATGACATGGTTGTAGATTCAATCCCTGCATCCAATTTTAGAACTTGTTGTAAACTGATATCAAAGAATAATTACACCATACCTATATAAAGGCAATTCTAAGGGCACACGCATAAGCGGCAAATCGGTGATTGCAGGAACATTCTCTAATGAAAAACCTAATTATAGCTCGGATCACGGAAACTCGTAAATAATTCACACATCTTGACAAGACATAAACGTTTCAGAAGATTCACTTCATATAAAGGGAATAATGACATCCGTGTACTTGAGAGATAGGTATCAAGAAAATAATAAAAATATTACCAATTTTTGCGAAAAGGAGGTGGTTGATCATAAAAAGTTAACGTATTTTTTTTCTTTGAATCTCTGGGACTAACAGCTATCTGTGAAGTTGAGAGTAAGTTTGGCGGAGCAACGCATAATTAATATGTAGCATACTCGTAAGTATTTTAATGTCAGCATCATAGACTACAAAATCGAGCAAAGTCAATTTAAACAGGTTATTTGTCCGCAAAGCACACAAAAGAGTCAAATAATCGCCGTAAACTTTAAGTAGGTCACTGGACATGGAAATGGTTGAGGTTACTTTGCTATTTTAGGACACAGCACTAGAGCATAAGGCAGAGCCGTGAACGATGATCAAACGTATCCTTCAGATATTGGCCTTCTAAACAAACTTTCCTTATCCTGTTTCCACACTTATTTACATCGCCATACGTAACAGCTTCACCTATTCATTAACAAGGGAATCATTTCGTAATTTCCTCAATGGAAACAGGATGTAATACCGTTATTATAATTGGTTGAGGTAGATAAAAGGAATGAAGGAGAAAACGGATCGTAGGATTAAAGTTTTTACTAGTAGAATGTTATTTGATAACGCTTTCCTTAACTAACAAACATAATATTATGATGAGCAAAAAGAATAGATACCAACGTTTTGTTGAAAATTATCTGATAAAATCGAGCTAAAATTATTATTGAAATAATAAAAATCGTTTACATAACAAGAACTCACAAGACACAGCTAAGGATGAACCAAGCTCATACAACAATAAAATTTTAATATTTATTTATTCAATGTAAATACAATTGGCTCTGACAATACTACTAAGGTTGTATCATAGATAAATGAAACTCGCTCCCCTTACTTATCCATCCTTATGATAAACTAATTTACATAACGATAATAAGTACTCAGGTGTGCCATCAAAAGAGTACGACATATGAGAACATACCGATATTATCGCTAATTCCCACGCATCGGCTTGGCGCACGATCTAATTTATATTGACAAAGTTTTCTTCACTCTTACAAAATTATAACACTATCCGTGCAGATAGAATATTTAGAGTTAATTTTAGATTTTAAATTAAAAATATGATAAATGTGTAAACTTTTAGATACCTACATTGATTATATTACATACATGAATTTTGATGAAAGGCTATGGATTTAAGGCATTCATTTAAAATCTAAGTCTAAGCTCTCTAGTAATATGCGGCATTAGAGTTGCTTAAACAAAAATAATTAAAAACCATTGAAAATAATTGAATGCGGGTGCAATAGGCGACAACACAAAGGCCCTAAAATTATTCCTTGTGGCACGCCATTGTTTGTGGTAGGTCTTTTTAATCATAACTGCACGTGTGTCACTGAAACGCTTCTTGTTGAATATAAATGATCATATGACGCAATCTTAAGGTCCGTGACCTCATTGTCCTACTTATATAATAGGCTATTTTTTGTTTATAAGAATTATAATGTCAATCAAACGATTAGTCTGGTTTTTTTTGTGGAACGAGTTTTTGTTAGGAGCGGTAGGATAAGAAGAAGTTTTGTATGCCTTGGGGCCACGTGTTCTGATTAGTATGCAAGTTTTTTTATCTAGGATGCGATGAACCCCTTATGTGGGATATTTTTGAAGCTAGAAATAAAAGACTTAATAATTGAATATCCATTATGATAGGAAAAATATAGCATGAAAATCCTAGCTATCCACATTTAGGATTTTAATAACTACCTTTAAACTAGGTATGTGTTATAGACCGGCAAAACATGAAACATAAATTAAGCAATTGCTTAATTACATTATTCCATTATTTATATCAGGCAGTTCTAGTGGAATCAAGTTTCTTAAACTACTAAAGGTAGATAATTTTCAAGCCCACCTGTTATCCAAAATAAAGTCAACTTTTTTAAATTCCTATCGAAATCGTGACGTAATTGATGACCGAGCCTTGTCGTGAACCGAGCGAATTCTTGAGAAACCAAGTTGCCCGATTTGGGCATACTATTTTTGTAAAACTCAAGTTCGTTCACATAGCCTGACTGAATGCATTAGGTTGAAGTTTATTATCTAATAGAAAGGAGAAAATATAAATTATGCTGCAATAAAACCAACTTGTAGCACATATTCGTAAAATCAAATTGTATCTTATTTTATTCTCACTCACATATTTTCACTTACCTTGGAAGAATGACTGAAATGAATGAAAACAGACATTTGTTACAAGTACAACTACAATCTGTAATTCTCAAGCTATTGTCTCGAAGCCTATGCGCTTATAGAATACATAAATTTGTGTGTGTTTAGGTATATCATTTTGTCAATACCTACTTAATGTTTTCCAATGGTTTTGTCTTTTAAATTGCCCACTTCACAGACATTTGCGTATGTTTTTATGTCAATGGATGTCTCTGTATTATCTAAATCTGTAGAGGGCTGTTAACGGCGATATGCAATCGTCAGTGATATTATTTACAGGTACCCCGATCATCAGTTTTTTTGACGTATAGTATCGTTAACGTAAGCATATTTTGAATTAAAAGTATACGTTTGTTACACAATGTTTATATAAATTAAATATTTAATTAATTTCTCTGTAATTTTTAAAATGTGCAAATTGTATAAAATTTCATCAAAATGTTTCAGGACTGCTGTATTTTGATTAAAAATATGCTTACATTAACGAAACTATACGTCAAAAAAACTCATGATGGGACTACCGATAGGTACATAAATAAAAAAAAAATATTGTATCATCGTCAAACTTGACTTTTACCTTATTACCGACAAAAAATATCGGAGATGTTGGAAAACATTTAACTGAATTAATATCTAGCTTTATAAAATGGCTGTAGCTGTGTCTCGCGTTAGTCTTTGATTTAAGCATTTATTTTATTTTAAAGGTTCTTAACTTAAATAACAAGAAGACAAGCATCCATGCCAATACATTCTACCATTTCACATTTATGTCCGAAGAACGAAATTAATGATTTAAATGCAATATTCCTCCATTATCGAGAGATAATTAAATCTGGACGTACAATAGTTTGCCTGTCAAGTTCAACTGCATTCCACGGCCATCTTTTGTTCGTGTTATTATTTCCCTATTGGAATTTAAGTACTTTAGAAACATCATCAATATTATTAAAGACGTTTTGCATTGGCATTCGAAAGAGTTTTTTTCTTTTCAGTTCTTATCTTTCGTATCGGTTTTTGTTATAATCTGAGGCTGTATCATGAAATATAAAAACCACTATTGTTTTGACGTTAAAAAGGGATGGTGCTAATCATCTTGTCTCTCCATCTCTCTCCCTCTTTCTCTTATCGACATCTAGTACCGCATCAGAAAGATACTGTGCTTATTCAGAGGTTGGTTCACGAGGGTGGTTAATGGGTTATATACCTTGAACGCCCACTTTGAATGACATCAGTCAGTTTGGTCGTTTTAACAGTATCTGTGGTCGAGAGCACACGTACAAAGAGAAAAGGGTCGTTGACATTTTTTAGGAAATAATGACAATGAAGCATATATTCTTGAGAAGTCGCTTGATTTTATTGATAAGAAATATTCACAGTGGATCAATTTAGTTTCCGAGTACGTGAATAAATTGAGAGTTAACAAAATGTGTAGGCATTTTTAATGTCATTCTTGTCTTCTGGCGTACGATTAAAAAGTTTAGAGAAGAGTTTAGTGAAGAGAAGTAGGGCACAGCAGGATATTGCTCTCAAATCTGAGGCAGCCCCACTGGGGAAGCACTTTTATCTTACAGAATACCACAGCCAAATAATGCTACTCTTCGGTAGTATTGTGTTCCTGTGGTGAGGGAGGTCGCCATAGCTCCTGAGGATGCGCCGTGTTGACAGCAGGGGACCTGCTTGTCTCCTAAGCGGCACAGCGAATTCTCATTTTAAAAATTTAAAGGGTCTGATACTGGGTGTTGGGAACGTTTCATAGGCTACGGTAAAGGGGACGTCCATTAATCACGTGATGTTGTTTTAGCAACTTTATGACCCCCCCCCCCCTCCCCCATGGTGATACATGGTGAGGCTTTTAACTAACCCCTCCCCCCTTACCCAAGATCACGTGTATTTATTTGGCACAAATTATCTTAATTTTTTTCAGAATATTATCTTTAAATACCTACACCGATTTTTTTTTTCGGTTTAGAAATCGCGCGTCCCACGAAAAAATAAATACACGTGATATCTCACTACACCCCACCCCCTCCCCCCTTGTGATGTTTCGTGATTTTTCCGAACCCCCTCCCCCCCTTTCGAGCCTCACGTGATTAATGGACGTCCCTAAATTCGACCGTCAGGCGAGCCGTAAGCCTGTTTGCCATCATCCTTGAATAAAAAATAAAATAAAATTTATGGCCATGCAAAAAAAAGGGTATTTGTATTACTTATTATATATTTTTTTTGCAATTGTGGACACGGTCTTAACTATACCAGCTATCAAAGTGTGACTTTGATTCTATATTTTACGTAAGTTGACATTGAGTACTTTTTTGCGCAACCTTTTTTGCATGTTACGAATGCTGTATTATTTAATTCACAAACGTTTTTATAAGGATTACACCCTGAAATTAGACCGACATGATGATATGATGTTTTATAATTAAAACGTTAAGGAGAAGCCTTTTCGATATCAATCACAAATTAGTTTTGAGAACTCCTAGCGGATGCAATATGAACTTGAAAAGTTAATTAGTTTAAGTATTACTTAAGAATTCGTCTTGGCAAATATTTTTTATTGAATTATGCGAAGTTGTTGAATACTAATATTAAACCATCAATCACAATGAAAAGTTACTAAGCTAAAACTTTACCTTTTTGCAAGTCGTAATTTCAAAAGAATTGTGAATCTTTACTACTCGTATTTCTATTTGTGAAGATTTGTAATTGGCTTATGACTATTCTATAGACTATATATTTACATATTATCTAAGATGCTACTGATATTATGTATTTGTCTAAATATTCGATGCAATAAAATTAATAAATGAATTTCCTGCATATTTATGCTAATTTTTCATTGAATTTGACTATGAATACGTTAAATAACGCCTCAACATTTGGATATCACGAATAATTTGTAGTTTATTGTCCTTGCATTTAGAGCAGGAACACACTTGCGATTAATCGTTGGGCGATAGTTGCGTTGTTCGTGACATGACGTGATACTGGGTATTGCAAAGCTTTTCATAGGCTACCACTACCGGCTACCACCTACCATCAAGCGGGCCGTACGCCTGTTTGCCAACACCATAGAAAGAAAAAAAGAAATAAAATATTTGATCAGGGACATCCTAAAAGGATATGGATCTCTGAGTGTAACAAAAAATATATTGGAGCGGCTCGTCACCTCGTATTTTAAGAATTTATGCTTGTACCTAGAGTCAGCAAAAAAACGATGTCATAATCGGATATTTACACAAAATGTGACTGTATACTATCAACCCCACGGAGGTAATGCTCCATGATCAACCTTGACATAAGCTTTGCAGTGTAAAATTTTCAATTTAAAAATTAGGCTATCTTAGGCTTTTTCTTAACACTGTTTTATTTTTGCACAACAGTATTTAATAACTTGGGCTAAGTTTAAAATTTACTTAAAATACCATTTTATTTTAACATTTAATTATTTAACTAGCTTTTGCACGGGAATTTCGAATAATTCAACCTTATTCCTCATCTACATCATAAAAAGAAGCTTTGAGCCTAATTTGAGCTTTCTAGTTCCAAGGACAGGACGTTGATGAGTCAGTCAGTGAGTCAATCAGGACTGTCCTTTTTACATGTATTTATTACTTACGTTCTACTTCAATTTAAATTACTTAAAATTTCGTAACAACACAACATTATTTCGCATAACTACTACAAGACATACTCATTTACATAAAACTCACGTCTGGGACATAAAGATTAACAATAAAAATATTTTCTATGTTACTTTATTACGGTTTGTTTTGCTAACTGTACGTCTAACGCGACAAAGCGTGACCTTGGCGAAGACCTGGTCAAAAAACTCACGGGGTATTCACGTGGGACGCAAAAAATGCAGACTGACGAACCAGGAAAAATTCACAGAAATGTGGTCTAACTAGAACTTCAGACGATGCTATTATTGGTGACCATATAATGCTGTAATACAGTTCGGGAATTTTCCATTTATAATATACAATAGCTTTTTGTAACTTGTGATTTAAAAATGTTATTTCAGTTATTTTTAGTTCCAATCCGTTTGATGGTCAAACGAAAAAACATGTTTACATAATTGAAGGGTTATGTTATGTATGACCTGGTATGACCTAAATAATTTTAGCACTTCTAAATTGAATTTGATCGTCTTAAAATTCGTGGGTATTTAACCCTTCAGAACTATGTCATACTCTATCACACCTCGTTTGTATGTAAATATCCTAATGATTACACTGAAATCTCACAGTTGACCATCCTACTAATCCTACTTCCTACTAATATTATAAATGTGAAAGTTTGTGAGGATGGATGGATGTATGTATGTATGGATGTATGGATGTTTGTTACTCTTTCACGCAAAAACTACTGAACGGATTTTGATGAAACTTTACAGTAATGTAGCTTATACATCAGAATAACATATAGGCTACTTCCCAAAACTATCTATAACTACTATCCCAAAAACGCGGGCGAAGCCGCTGGCAGAAGCTAGTCCTCAATAAAAAAAAACCGGACAAGTGCGAGTATGCCTCGCGCCCTAAGGGTTCCGATAAATGATCATTGATGGCGCTACTGTATACTTCTAGTGGTGTCATCTATGAGCAGATGGCTCTACTTATGGTCCGGTGACTGACGGCGGACAACAAAGTGATCCTATAAGGGTTCCGTTTTTCCTTTTGAGGTACGGAACCCTAAAAAGTAGGGAGGAGAGTCAGTAGAAACACCGCCACCGGACAACATTTTGTCGACTGTTTTGTTTCGCTCTTTCTCGTGCGAATCGAGACAAATGCACGATATAAGCGACGACAAAGTATTTATTTCTGGTAATATCCTCGAAAAACTATATTTGTTACAAAAAAAAGTCGGTAAATCCGGTCGGTGGTCGACACAGATTTGTATTCGGTACAAGTTGTATTATGTCGCTAGTGGCCCGTGTGCGCCAAGGCTTGATCACGGCTACCCTCAGATCATAGAAACAAGGAGATATGCCATGATAGCAAATTAGTACCGGAACAACTGATGCCACTTTTAGTACATTTTTCGACACAATTACGCGCATAATTAAGCGCTCCTTGTGAATAAAAAGATCTCCCACGCATTAAACATTCCGCACACCCGCAATCTAACACTGTTAATCGTCACTCAACACTAGCACTAAACTAAAACACTGTATTTATACCATCGATCGTGTTCGGTTCGTCGCCAGCGCGTACGTTTTTAATATGAGCAATTTGCTCAAAATCAGGCATCAAGCTCGATAGCGCCTTGGCACATCTCCCTTGTTTCTATGATTTGAGCGCCTACCTGACCAAGAACTGTCAAACATCACAGATTGACAGCACCATTACACTCATCCTTTTTAGAGCTGACCTTCCGACGACTCTAGCACATAAGATTGACAGGACCCTTGGAATTACCTGCAACAAAGACATATAGGATTTAAGGATATGTTGCTACATATTTTAAATACATTGTGTGGTGGTCTGGGCCTTCTTTTCTCAAACAGCCAGAGTCAACATGGCCGGTACTAATAGGGATTTGTTACGTAACTATGATGCGTCACTATGCTGTTCGGAAAGTCTACTACATCTACCCCAAAATCTTCAAGTACCTAAGTACATTGTTAGCAAACTTAATATTTTGCAGTTACCTATATAAAGAAGCTGTTAAAGGCTATTAAAGGGTTGTTTTTTTCCCACAATTTCCACGCTTAAAGAAGTTTTATAGAAAGAAAACACGGCAGCTCGTCTCAGTCGCCTAAAAAACATTAAAAAAACGGATTATTTTATTAAATTAAAACCTTATTTTGACGTCTAAATAGATTACATTATAAAAGGGAAAAACAAAAAAATACCTTTTTATTTTCTTTTATTAAAACCTCATTTTAACATCTAAATAGAGAAATGTGAGTACATTGACCTCAATTCTTAATAGAACGATCTATTTTTTTTTTATTTGCACTCGAGCTACTGTTGAAGAACATTCATAAATATCACAATAATATATATTACTAGCACTTCGCCCGCGACCTCGTCCGCGTGTCCCACAGGAACAGTGCATTTTTTCGGGATAAAAAGTAGCCTATGTTACTCAGTGATAATGTAGCTTTCTATTAGTGAAATAATTTTTAAAATCGGTCCAGTAGTTTCGGAGCCTATTCGGTACAAACAAACAAACAAAAAAATCTTTCCTCTTTATAATATTAGTATAGATATTGGTTCCTCGGAACCAGTGGTCCACTTAATATAACATTATTATTCGTACCTGCGCACGAGTGTGATCAATTCGTATATGGAGAACTGAGGTCGGCAGGCGATGTAAGTGAAATGTAGGTAAAATTTTAACCGACTTTTGTTGCCGACCTTACCAACTATTTGTTTAAATCTCAGCCGGCCTAGCATGACCACGATAGAAACGGGTTTTGTCTACATAGAAATAGACAAAGTGACAGATTGTAGAAACATTTCTACCGTTTCATTCATAAAACGTAGAAATGTTTCTACAATCTGTCACTTTGTCTATTTCTATGTAGACAAAACCCGTTTCTATCGTGGTCATGCTAGGCCGGCAGATCATAGAAAAAAGGAGATATGCCATCATAGCACATTAGTACTGTAACCAGTTAACCACTTGGCATTTGCACATCTCCTTTGTTTCTATGACCTGAAGATTAAATGATCTGTCACGTTAGTTGTTGCAAATCAATCATGTTCTTTTATCTTCCGCGATCCGAAATGAGTATAAATCGCTATCGCTTCCACCCCCACCTTGTCCGCAGCCCAACATTAAGGTCGTTGAGGCATCAGGCAATGCCTCTAAATGGCGACACTTTAAAGGGCTCTAAACAGCAGCCATAGTCGCAACTTTGCGTATAAAGTATGGCAATGTAACAAATACCTATATAAGCGTGTATGAAATTGTGTGTATGGTATAATAAGTTTGTTTTGAATAGTAGTAATAGACAAGTGACAAGGTTAATTGAGTGTCGTTATTTTTCTGTATTACTGAATAGGAAGGAATTGCAAAGGGTGCAATGAAAGAGCTTTTATGAGTGACAGTACTTTGAGTTGTGCAAGGGCAACTGACCCGAGACCTTATTGCCATCATTGTTCCAGTGTAAGAGAGAGATGGAATGGTGCAAATACATGGCATGCTACATGCATGATACGTCTACCCGTTCCTGAGAAAAAGGGTCTTGACAGACGCACAACAAGTGATCTTATAAGGCTTCCGTTTTCATTTTGAGGTAGGTACGGAACCCTTAAGAGTGATATAAATAGGCGAATAAAGAGAAAGATACCTAATACCTAACAGCCTAAAATTATACAAGAAATGATCCTGAAACGCTAACTAGTACTTTAACTTAAAAGTACAGACAGCAAAAGTGAGGTGTAAAGAGTTAATAGCGGGAAAATGATGACAGCCGTCAAGCCACAGAGTACCCGAACTGGTTTACCAGTTAGTCACTTGGCTACAAGCTACAAGAGATGTGCAACTGACACACTGCTATTTTCTATTCATATTTCAATGACATAATGTGCACTGTGACAAGAGTAACGGATCACGGAATAGTGGAAATAGAGGCTTAATAGTTTACGTAGATTCGACTTCACAGTTGGCTAGTGTAACTTTAAGGCGATTCGCACACCGGACCGCATCACGCAGCATAGCGCGGCAGTGCGTGATTTTCTATTGTTTGCAAGTACCTGTATTTGTATAGAAATCACGCGTAGTGCAACACTGAAAACGCATTCACGCGCCTTTTTGTTCCGTCGCCACGCACCCCGCAGCGTAGCGCGGGGCGGTGTGTGATTCGCCTAAAATCATCAACTAATGCAAGCAAATGAACCAAGTAATGCTAAACTAACATTTAGTGCAAAAGCATATTTTATGTATAAACAGTATTCTGAATCTTAAGTAGGTACTACAGAGATAAACACCATGCTTTAACGTAGCGTAGGATGCATTTAGAGCTTACAAAGTTACCTGAGTCAAACAGTATGCTTTTGGATGCTTTAAGCTCGCATTTCACCTCATAAAGGCCGTCATCTGCTTATAAGTGCCTCCAAGTCTAAACTTTGCTGATATTGTTACAAGAGTTAAGCATACCACGGAAGGCTTCGGCATGCCGCGGTCTGTTGAAATACGATTGCTATGTGTAAATGAATAAGGTTAAAAATATTTCAGCTTAAAAATCCTTTGCCATGCTCTCGAAGAAGGCAGCTGAGCCAAACAGAGTGCCGTTGCGCACTTTTGGAAAGGCCGGTGCCTAGCTGTGGACTTATACGATATAGGCATATTGTACAGACCTTTCATAGTTCATCGTCATAGCCCATACATTTGATAGGACTCGAGAAATGACTTTATGGCATATCGGTTCCGAACTGCATGTATGATAGTTGGAGATAGCCCCGGGCATGGTTGACATCCGAAAACCGTCCCATTAAACAACTGTAAGAAATTAAAATAACAGCTAGACTGTGACATCTATGTCCTAATTTTACAACTTTAGCAATTCGACACAAATTTTTACCATCATCCGAAGGTCTTTATGTAACCATTGCTTTGTACCAAATACGTGAGTTTACCAAACACAGCTCATTCTATTAGCACCGTGGGTAAAAACATCAAAAAACAATTACAAAGTTGACAAAGATATACATTGCATTTGTACGTACGCAACCTTTAGATTGATATCAAAAACTTGGCTAGTTGAACCAAGGTTTTTCATACAATTACAGCCGTATGGGAACTGGTTAGAGCGCATAATTGTTTATTGTTTTATTCGCTAAACAATTGGACAATTGTGAAATAGGAACTGAGGTGACCGTAAAAGATGATTTCGATTTTTCCATAATGTTCTATAATGCTCAGTGGGTGATTGTCTTGTCATTTCTCACGTTATGTTATTTATGTGCGCAAGAAAAACATCATAAAGATAAAGGTATCAATAGTTGTTTTCTTACATATCTAGTCAGTCAGCCAAACAACGCTACTCTTCGGTAGTGTTGTGCTTCTATGGTGAGTATAAGATCGCCACAGCTCCTGAGGATGCGCTGTGTTACGAACGAAAACGGTACGAACTATAAAATAAATGAACCAAGTCACAGAAGAATTCGAACATTGATTGAAACTGAATCAGTTGAAGGCACAACACAGATTGATGTTCTGTTATCAATCATCAATACAAGATTGATGGGGTAATTAATAACCCTGCCAACCATTGTGCAGATTCCTATACGTTTGGATTCAGTATTCAGACGATTGTAGAGGTTGAACAAGGCAGCGAAAATGTGCGTCAAACTGGTCAACTAAAAATCCAAGTAAAAATAGCAACGAAAACATCAATTACAATTGATTTGGTAGAGCAGACTCAATTAAATAAAGTTAAAACAAAGTTATTTATTCGCAAATTAAGTTTCTCTGCAAGCCTTACTTTTCAAGTGATTGTTGACAGTTCGAGGTCATTGACATTTATATATTAAATACCTACAGTCCGGCCGCTGAAAGAATGTGTTCCTAACACATGAATAATTTAGGACTAAACCCTTTGACTAAACCATTTTAGTTTACTGTAGATTCATGTTATAATAAGAAAATATTTGTAATCGTATAATATTTTCCACCTCAAAGTTTCGTCGCCCGTACAATCACGACCTGTCAGGAACGCATTCTCAGCGGCCGAACTGTAGTGTTGATCGCATTGTACAGACTGTGTTGCCACGTCCTGGGCCCAAGTAGCGTTTCTGTTAGCGTGAAAACGCACAGGCGGTGGCTTGCTTAGCGCCTAGAGCCTAGATAGTCACTTAGCGACTAGCTTAGTAAAGCGAACGTTTTAGAATGTTAGCGACCGGCCGCAATGCGCGCTTGGCCCCTAGCTAGTCGCTCCGCAGCACGCAGTGCAGCCGGTTGCGAGCATTCTAAAACGTTTGTTTTAATAAGCTACTCACTAGGTGACTATCCAGGCTAGAGCCTAGATAGTCACCTAGCGCCTAGAGGCGCTAAGCAAGCCACCTGTCTGTGCGTTCGTAGCCTTAGCGTTCGTAAGCTGCCCACTATAGTCCCTGCCTTATATTTAGGTAATAACCCAAGCACACTACGGATGGTTAAACACATACTTTAACATGTTAATGGGAGATTAAAGTTTATATCTTACTTACTCATTTCCTATTGGGTAACATCACAATACTTCATGCAAATCCATTACAAGGTGATATCTTGATCCAACTACATGCAAGGCCTGATGACGTCATAATTGTACTATTTCATGGTGGACCAGAGGATTCAGGACCTGCTAAAGAATCAGGAAGCGGATTCCAATCGTAGCCTTTTCAAAACCAAAAGATTTACTGTCTAAAATCTATGGCATCTATTTGGGATACGGTAAAAGAAAATGTTAATGAAACCTGCACCCTAATTGCGTAATTCAATTTCTATCACCATGGCTCTCATTTTGACAGTCCAATAACATCCATTGCGTCTTTGAGCTAGTTATTGGGAACGTTTATTTAAAAACATAGGTAAGTACTACGTAATGGATGTCAAAATTAATCCCATGGTGATAGCAACTGAGTTATGTAATTAGGGTGCTTGACTCCACAAGGTAAGCAATTTTTATGTTATTTCTGTGTATGAGAAGAGTCCAATCATTGAGATTACTGCAATTTCCTTAAGGGTCACGCTCTTAGCCTTGAACTCATATTCAGTAAGGGTAATTCATGGGCTGATGACCTTCCTACAGTACTTATCTGTATACCATAGTAGGTGTACTGCAAAATCTCTAAGCTACCTTGCCAGCACCATCATTACGTATCAAAACCACTGCAATTTCAAACGACCTCGTAAGTAATATAGGTAGTAAAGTACGAAAGAATGCCAAAAATCCGCCATCTTTACTCAACCGACCAAATGCCATGTAGTTTCAAGTCAGGAGTCAGACAGCTTAACGCACACATGACAAAAGACGTAGGAACATGCAAAGCTTGTTTTGTAATATGATCACTAAAGAAAATTTCTACAGAAGGTGAACTTGGATTCAAAGGCGTGTTTCACATTCTCTGGCTTGGCACTAAAAATGGTACAGAAATTAGGGTAACCGCCGCCACATTTGCAATGCTAGAGGCAGATTGCAGCAAACCAGACATCAATGCTGCTTAGAGATAGAAATAAATATACCTGGTAAATAAATATAATAATATATTGTATATGATTGGGGGACCTGGCGGGATTTGGCAAAGAGATTTACAACTTTTATACCTAGTCGTCAGAATCAGGATATATGAATAGTTAGAACTGGCCTTTGAATGACCCACAATTGCGTAGCTAAAGCAGGATAAGGATGACAGTCACTCCGTGTAAAATATTGACTTCATAGCAGCATCGTATTTCTCGTATCACTCGAGATACGTGGCTTGGCTACTCTATCATAGCGTCCTAATGGAGTATTACCTTAAGCTTCCCTTCTAAAAGTTAAATTCTAGTCAGTTCATTCTTACAAAAGACCGTAGGTTCTGTGTTCTTGAAAAGCGTCTACTTCTAGGAAAATTTCTTTTCAATTTATTGTTTCAATTGAAACTTCTGCATCTACTTTTCTACTTGTAACATCAGCGTAATCCCAATCTAGGTCCAGGCGTGTGGCCGAGGTCGCATCATGGCTTAGCGCGTGCCCTAACAACCAATTTAACTCTACCATCAAACCAATCAAATACCACCTTTATGCCATACAAAATAAGAGCTTCTACGACCCCTATCATTGCTTGGCTCTTGCAATTGGAAAATGATAAATTTGCAATTGGTGTAAGCGAGAATGAAGCTTATTGCGGAAGTAATAAGGGTGTACATGAATGCAAGATTATTCTAGATCTTTACACCTATCGGGTTACGCGCCCCGACTTCCTTGTTGCCAAGCGAGTAGGATCGCCATTTGTTGTGATTATACGGGACTGTTCCACAAAACAAGTTTAATTGCAATCATTATGTGTGTTCGGGAAGTGTACCTACCTCAGATCATAGAAACAAGGGAGATGTGCCAAGGCGCTATCGAGCTTGATGCCTGAACTTGAGCAAATTGCTCATAATAAAAACGTACGCGCTGGCGACGAACTGAACACGATCGATGGTATAAATACAGTGTTTTAGTTTAGTGTTAGTATTGAGTGACGATTAACGAGGGTGTGCGGAATGTTTAATGCGTGGGAGATCTTTTATTCACAAGGAGCGCTTAATTATGCGCGTAATTGTGTCGAAAAATGAACTAAGTAAATAAGCTTTGGCCATGGTTTTAGCAAATAAACTGTCCAGTATCTTCTTTTACGTGGGTGGTTTTCAGCTATGAGAATGAATTAGACGAATGGACAGATTTGTGTACATTTTTGAATAGTTGTAACGGTTTACAAACAGAAGGCCAATAAATTCTCGTAATTAATTTAGCACTATGGTTGACTGGACCAAGATTAGATTGTGAATAATGGTATTCTGCTAATCAGTTTTGTCGTATAATTAAGCACGAGAAGATATTTTTTTGTTATTTATAGTTCCCAATTTTAGCAGAATGTCTGCTTCGATTTTGATCAACTTTTGGGTCAATTTTTCATTGCGATGTTCACTTAGTTGTCGATGTTTGTCAGAAGAATAACATTATGATTGACATTTGATGTCACTGATTAGATCGCAACCATATGTTAAACGTTTTAATTACGGGATTCGTCCATATGGTTTCAGGTCTACCCCATGGAAATTGGTAATCACCGCCCATAGATATCTGCAAAACCCATGGAATTGCCGATTGACAGCCTCGGAGACAAAATTAAGAAGTCAAATGTCTGTAAACCAACATAAAACCTCTACGAACCATTATTGGAAATATTCCCCTTTGAGCACCTAGTTTTTGAGGACCAATACATTCAGCACCAAAGATATATTACCATGAGAATATCTCTGGAACTTAATGCATTGGCGCCCCAAGATATTAATTGCTCAAAGAAGAACAAATTATAGCTATGGACTCCTCAGATGGGCATTAAAGGTAGAAAGCATAAAATAACATCAAGTTTGAGAAGATCTCACAACCGCAGATAATCATGACAAGTTGAACAAGAAACATCAAATTATAAGCAAAAACATACCTCCAGTTTCCCAGAAACACTAAAGTACTCTTCCAAGAAATCTCAGGCTTATCCCGCAAATCTCACAATTCATGGCCATTCACTTACATTCCGCTCATTCCCGGTCATAAAGGCCTTATCCTGAAAACAGGCGAACTTACCAACACTTCAGCTACATTGTTGCCGAGTGACGCACGACTGATTCAGATAGAACCTTCATTGCGAGCTTTATTATTTACAATCAGAGTCACACTTAGCGTGAAGGCTAAGTGTGACTCTGATTGGAGTTCAGCAGTCGTGATATAACTATGCTTTTTTTTACCACGTCGTCGTTTTTTTTCTAACCCTTAGGCGATTCGCACACTGCCCCGCATCACGCTGCGGGGTGCGTGGCGACGGAACAAAAATCCCGCGCGTGCATGCGTTTTCAGTGTGTTGCACCATGCGTGATTTCTATACAAATACAGGCGCTACGCTGCGTGATACGGGACAGTGTGCGAAACGCCTTAGGGTAAGACTATCTGTTTCCTCATTGGTCAAAACGATGAGAGACCATTCTGACACGATTATGACAATTGCATAAGCAGACTTGGGCTCCTGGTTAATCCGCTTTAAAATGACAATTTGCATTCACAGATTTAAACAAATTATTTCATTGAATTTAATTTATTAATTTACCCCCTTACTTATAGACGCCTCTTAATTTTAACCACTGATTAAATACTTATTCAACTATCATTTGTCACATTGTGACAATGAATAGAGAGATGACAATTGACATAAGGCGAATCACACACTGCCCCGTGCTACGCTGCGGGGTGCGTGGCGACGGAACAAAAGCCCCGCGCGTGAATGCGTTTTCAGTGTGTTGCACTACGCGTGATTTCTATACAAATACAGGTACTTGCAAAAAACGGAACATCCCGCAGCCCCGCGCTGCGCTGCGTGATGCGGGGCAGTGTGCGAATCGCCTTAGAGTAAGACTATCTGTTTCGTCATTGGTCAAAACGATGAGAGACCATTCTGACACGATTATGACAATTGCATTAGCAGACTTGGGCCCCTGGTTAATCGCTTTAAAACGACAATTTGCATTCACAGATTTAAAAAAATAATTTCATTGAATTTAATTTATTAATTTCCCCCTTACTTAGACGCCTCTTAACTTTAGCCACTGATTAAATATACAACTATCCTTGTTATTTGTATGAAAATGAACAGAGATGACAATTGACATAAGAGCTGTTTATTTTAATCATCATCTATTATAAGTAAGGTGGCAAATGTTTATGACACCATACAAATTATCACAAACCTCTTAAATATACATAGTTCCAACTATTTTGCTAATACGTCGCCTACGGACACTATTAACCCATTTCTCTAGACTTTTACAGCTTTGTGGGCGGAGGTAGATATACTGTGTCCATTTTCTTCAACCCAGGCCACGATTGAGGCTATTACGTTTATACTAGGCATTACTTAGGGCAGGGATAGCGAACTTATTGCACGCGTGCCAAAGGTGGCACGCGACAGAAAAAAACCGGCCAAGTGCGAGTCGTACTCGCGCACCGAGGGTTCCGCACCATCCTTGGACGTTTAAAAGTAAAAAAAACCGGACTGCATAACTAAATTTGTTTGTCAAGGAATTTTTGTATGATTTTGAAAAAACTGTAATAGGGTCCATTTCAATTGAATTTGTAAACTTTGTAAACAATGTCAGTATGGCCAACTGTCAAAATTTGATGTATTTGTATAGAAAGTTTGTTTACAAAGTTTACAAGTTCTATTGAAATGGACCATAGTTAGGAACATCGTTTTATTTTTGGTGCAATATTTAGGTCAATTCGTATCAACTCTAATTATTACAGATTTTTCGCTCTGCAAACTTCGGTGATAAGGGCCCCGGGAATGGTACTTTTTCAGACATTTTTCATTATATGTCGAAAACTGTGAGACATAAAATAAAATGAAAATATATTTTGAAATGTGCAAATCAAGTCCTTTCATATAATAATATGTCATTTGACCTAGTAACCCCACTTTAAAATTTCGGACTCCGGCCCCTTTTGCAATGAAAATAAAAAAAAAATACTTTTTTCATTTGCAATAAAGTTGTGCAAACATTTTTTATAATAGTTCCAAATTTCAAGTCGATAGCTTTAGTAGTAGCTGAAATAAGCAGGTGTGACAGACAGACAGACAGACGAAGTCGCACCATAAGGGTTCCTTTTTTACCATTTTGGTACGGAACCCTAAAAACTAGGCACTACAACAACAAAAGTCACATTAAGATTTTTATTATCTTTTCAATAAAACAGATCTACAGTGCATTATTATAACATTTATTTTATAACATCGGTTTGTGTTAAAATTGTATTTTTCAATTGTCAGTCCAACAGTTGGAGTCGGAACTTGGACTCCAATTCCATTCCTAACCCCAAAATGTCCAGAAAATGTTATGCCTGTATCCGTTAACCCTACTCCTACCCCAACATCCCACCATCAAATTGTCATAGCGGTTAATGTAATAAAACCCGTGTGCAACAATGTTCGGTAACATATTGATATCGTGTAGCCATCCTACACAAAATTAAAATGAACTGCCACTTTAAAGTGTCAAGACAAGTGTAATGCTGAAACATTACCAATATAAAATGTGTACAAGCAAGATTGCAAGCATAAAATATGCCTTATAAGTGAAATGACCTCATGCTATATTCGTTGAAGCTCGAAACAATACTGGAGACCATAATGGGTTGGAAAATATGATTTTTATGAAATATAGGACGCTGGGCGAGAATTAGTTTTTTTTGTTTTGACGTCGACTTTCAAATTAGGATATCCTGTGACTTAAGAGGCAGTGCTTTTCTTTTAATTGACGGTCAAGTAATCGTTTATTATTCGTTAAATAAAACTGTAGAAAAGCCTTGTCTGTACCTTGAAGATATTCCAGATAAAACAGTCGGAACAATACGAATGTACCACGGAATCTCGACAGTTTAATCTTGTTCGAATCACGCTGGTGCGACAGAACGTCAGCGCGAACCACGTTAGATCGAATGTACTGGGACGTAACCATGCCCAAAAAAAATACTTTTTGGAATTATTGTATGTTTGTGCGCGCATCACGCAAAAATTACTGAACGGATTTTGATATGGTTTTCACAGTATAATAGCTTGAGATTTAACATAACATTTATTGAATTAATTCCGGTGGAATGTAGCAGAGATACAGTGACATCTTCGTAGTACTAGCCACTCTACACTAGCAGGTAATTTGAAATGGAACTAAATTCCTCCCGAATTAAATTCCTGCCTTCCAAGTCGGTATTAATGTGAAAAAAACATTCCGATACATAAAAAATAGAATCAACTTTAATAGAGACGAGATTTATTATATCGTTTACTTACAAAACTGACCACAAATATTACTATTTTGATTCGTGATGTAATTGAGAACATGACACGATGTGTTTCGCAATTTAGACATTAACACTCGAAGCAATCGTGTCGAAGATGCCACGAATTGTTTGTGGTCTAATGTAACTGTTTGTGATCGTAGCGATGAAAATTACTCTATAGGTACTTACAACAACTAGCCCAAATTGAGGCAGTCGGTATTCCCCAGTAATTTGAAGTAGACGTCAAAGTGGTCAAGTTCAAAATTCAATCAAGCCAAAACGTGCTTAGGCAAGGAACAGTCAGGTTACTTAGATGATGAATATGAAAATCTTTAAGAAATAAGTAAAAAAAAAACGCCTTCAAAAAGATCACAAAAGTGATGTGTGATTGTGTGATACAGTTTCGTAAGTCGATGCCTTAGATTTTTGATTTGGTTGGATTTGCAACAGACTTCCGAAACTGCTTCAAACAACATTTTTGAAGTTTTAATTTTTATTTTTCTATTTTGAGTGACATTAACACGCGATTACAGCAATAGCGTGAATTCATATTATCACTAACCGAACCTACATACCATTTTTTTTTGTGAATAATAACATCGTCAACATAGGCAAAGTGAACTAAATACGGTTTATTGAAGCTGGTTAAAAAACTACGCAACCAAGTTAATATTTTTTTTTTTCTTAATAAACGTTGCCCCACACTAGGATTTCTCCTGTATCGTGGGTGCGTTTACAAACACAAATTTCACATACACAAACAGCCAGACCTATGTGCAATGCGGGAATCGAACCCGCGACACGTTGCGCAGCAGCCAATCTCTCAGCCATTGCGACAACCGTGCGGTCAAATATTATTAATATACAATATTTAAATGGAACCACTGCGCGAGCTTTATATTTTCAAATTGACCATTCATTAACTTTCATTAACATTAATGAATGTCTGTGAGTGCAAAATATAGAATATTACTCAATACAACATCACAAGACGAAAACATAAATCTGTATCAAATTACAAATAGCCATTTAACACACAGCGTGAGAAAACCGCGCAAACATGCCCATCGACTAATTATAGACTGCCAATTTAAATATCAAAGATAATACAGATTCTTACGTGGCATGTGAACTGCCCTGATAAACTCCTCTTTTATCCCACGACCTCTTTGTTCCAAACTTTTTGCTTCATTGCTAACGAAGCCGAGAGTGGGATGCGTTTGCGCATCTATTTTTTGGTGGCGTAATCAACGTGTTTCCTGATGTTATGTGATTAAATTGGAGCAATTTTTTTTTATCCATGGCTATTCTTGTTTAAAATCAAAACTTGCAAAATTATCAGCATAAAACATATTTTTTAATAAGTCTGTCCTATTAAGTTTATTATTAACTAGCTGTTGCCTGCGACTTCGTCTGCGGAAAATGGATGAAAAATAGCCATGTGTTTTTCAGGTTGCCTTACTTAGCCACTGATTAATTAAACAACTATCCTTGTCATTTGTATGACAATGGAATAGAGATGACAATTGACATAAGAGCTGTTTAATTTAATAATCGTTTTATTTTAAGTAAGGGAGTTCATAATACATGATTTACATAATACATTATCACCAATTTCCTCATCTATTCAGTGTGAAACGTGTCAGTTATAAACATGTGTAAATATTTGAATTCGCCGCTAATATTGAAAGTAAATATAACATGGAGTAGCTAAGCAGATATGTCAATAATACCCAAATATTTGGCTGTGTCTTGAGAAATAACTTTTTGACGGATCCGTTAGCATGCGTAGAAAGTATTTTTGTTTTACAAAATTGATATTTTATGTTTGAGGGGAGTAGTGGCTATGATCCGTAGGCGCCTCTAGAGGACCACGCGGCCAATGGCCATGTAAAATGGTGGGGTGTGTGAAAAAAGCATCTACGATTTCCGATACTGAAATGTTAAGCACATTTCAGTATCCTACTTACTATTTAAAATTAAATTGTATGAATGGCTGAATGAAAATAATTCCTCTAAGGAACTTCTTGAATATACCTAAATGTTTACAATTTTGCATGCTTTAATTTAAGCAAAACATTCGCACTCATAGTAAAACACCGACCGAACTCAAAATTTGACCAAAATAAAATAATGACATAAAAGAGAAGGCTTCATAAAAATTACCTTATTCCTCTTACACAATAAATATTAATGTGTAAGGATAGGGATATTTGTTTTAGACTTGGTTCCATAACCTCTTTTGGGTTGACATTCACAGTGTGCTCCTACTGGGGATCGAACCGACGACTTAAGACTCGAAAGAGTCGAAACCGCTACGTCTGAGCCACCACACTGTCTTTCCATTCTCTGATATTGATTTTTTAGAAAAAGGTCAAGACTAAGACTGAGAAACAGAGTCAAAACATTGTTTACTTCCCAATTCAGGCCACAAAACATTGTTTACTTCCCAATTCAGGTCACAAAACATTGTTTACTTCCCAATTCAGGTCACAAAACATTGTTTACTTCCCAATTCAGGTCACAAAACATTGTTTACTTCCCAATTCAGGTCACAAAACATTGTTTACTTCCCAATTCAGGTCACAAAACATTATTTACTTCCCAATTCAGGTCATAAAACATTGTTTACTTCACAATTCAGGTCACAAAACATTGTTTACTTCCTAATTCAGGTCACAAAACATTGTTTACTTCCCAATTCAGGTCACAAAACAAAGCCAAAACAGACTTTTTTCACGGCAACATAACCCGAGTTAAACAATGATAGTATCATACTAGTGCACGTTACATTACAGTAAGTACCGCGACCGTCACAGTTTCCACGGAGTTACACAATAATGCCATGAAAGTGATGCCTCGTTATGAGCAGTAATTTACGCTTACATTAAGTATATCACTGGTTACGTAAGTATTAATTCGTTTGATGAAATTGTATTAAACAACAAGATAAACAAAATTATTAGAAAAACAAACAACCCGACTGCGTAATATTTAAAAATAACTTTTTTAACAAAAAATAACCGACTTCAAAAATCCACTACAAAGAAAATAATAATTTTGGTTTCGGAAGTCGGTGGCTTTGGTTTTTGTTTGCTTTTTTTTGCCACCGACTTCCGAAACCAAAATTATTATTTTCTTTGTAGTGGATTTTTGAAGTCGGTTATTTTTTGTTAAAAAAGTTATTTATTTTCCCTTTTTAGTTCTTTATCCCGTGTTAGATTACTTTCACGAATTCGTTGAACAGTAAATCTTCTACGGAGTATGTACATTTATGCCTATAACTTTGTACATAGGAATGATTACGTAATGTATTATATACTTAAACCTTCCTGAAAGTATGTAGATTACGTTAGTGAAAACCCTATCCAAATCGAATCAGTAGTTTTTGAGAAAATCGCGCACATACAAACATACATACATACATACATACATACATACTTACATACATACATACATACATACGGGACGAATACAGAACCTCCTTTTTTGAAGTCGGTTAAAAATACCTTAAATCACATCTATAATTTATAAAGCTGAAGGCAGTGGTGTAGCTACCGGAGGGCTAGACGGGGCAGTACCCCGGGGCCCCCAAGCTCAGGGGGCCCCTCGGAATTTCTACATATTTATATGTGATAAAATTTTAAAGGTTTGTTGCATATTCGTCGTGTTCCGAACTCATAAAATAGTTTTTATTTATTCATTATAATAAGTTACAAATTTGGTTTTTAATTTTATAATGGAGTCGACTGTATTACGACGAATCTGGATTACCTACGACAAATCTGGAGTACGACGAGACGAGAATACAATGAATACGGAACAGACGATTTTAAATAGTTTAGTTGGGGCCATAGTTTATTTTTGCCCCAGGGCCTTTATTTACCTAGCTACGCCACTGGCTGAAGGGTTTCCTTGTTTGTTTGACCGCGCTAATATCTGGAACTACCAGTCGGATTTGAAAAATTAATTTTGTATATGATAGCCAGATTTATGAGGAATAGTATAGGCTATTCAACATCACGATACCACCCTTAGGAGCCGAGCAACGGGGGTAAACCCGCGGAGAACAGATAGTCTTATTTATATGAAATCGGTTAAAAAATGAATTGCCGTGCGTTAGTCTCGCAAAAACTGATATCGATGGTTTATGGTTAAACAAGTTTACACCAAAATAAAGTGGTCAATATCTTCAATCCCTCGTAAAAATACTGTAATGATTCAACCCAGAGTGCAGCAATGAAATATAAAAACATATTTATGTTATGTTAGCACGTCTAGATTTTCCTCAATCGTCTTTTGTTCGTTTCATCGTCACGTTTCGTCTGCAAGATGGACCAATGATCTCAAAAAGACGGCTGAAAACGAATTAATTGGATACGGAAGACGAAAAACTGAAAAGAGTAACGCACAGCAGGACGTCTCGCTCAAATCTGAATACATATACCACAATAATACAGAATACCACAGCCAAATAACGCTACTCTTCGGTAGTGTTGTTCCTGTGGTGAGTATCCGCTTGTATGCTAACCGAAACTGGAGCTGCGAAAACACAAAAGTCTAGCACTACCGCAGCCGTGGCTGCGGGCGACACGTACAAATCTACCTTAATGTCTAATACAAGGGCTTAGAGTCTCAATTAAATGTGTCCAAAGCATAGACCAATAAAATTCTCGTAGACTTATGTTTACATTACCAATCTCTTCGAAGAAAAAAATATTTGATACTCTTTAGTTAGCTCTGACGAACCAAGTGACGTGTTGTGATTACAAGGAGGTTATGAAATAATATGCTGTAAGTTCTTTATTTTATTGATTTCTACTAGTTTTTATATACCAAATTAATCTCTAGTTAGTGTTCTTTCGTATTTTAGATTTAATTTCATTGATTCTTCAATTAAAATATAATAAATTAAAATTTCAAAATATCAAGTGGGGTCGTCGTAGTTTTATACTTCATAGACTGTTGCAATTACTATAATATGAGATCTATTAAAATAACACACATTTTTTGTTCCTTGTTTCAATGGCTACTCAGAATAGTTAAAACATTTCAAGTGCACCTCTCGAGAAAGTCATAAATTAAGTTCTAGTTGCGGGTCGAATGCACGGTATGGAATCAAGGTCACCGGAAAAGTGGCCGCACTTTTTGATTTACGAAAACACACCAGCGGGTATGGTAGCCAGAGCTCCAGAGGACGCCCTGTGTTGATAGTGAACCTGCTTGTCCCCTAGGCTATCGGCACAGCGAATCCTCGTTTTAAAGGGTCGGCAATGCCCATGTGATACTCGGTTTTTAAAGCGTTCATAGGCCTATTTGCCAGTTGCCACCATCGTCGTTTAAAAAAAGGTTTTTGTGGTGCTATTAAGGAGAGCCTATATCCGACTGTGATAGGCTAAGTTGATTTCAACGTTTTCCTAGGTGCTGTGTGGTAGCACGAATAGGACGCTTATAAGTAGGTAAAGCTCTCTTTAAAAATGGAGTCTCAATAAAATCCACATAGAAAAATCCCAATTTTGTTCGAGAACTTGACTAAAGTAAAGATTGGTTTCAATTGAATCATCGGTAAAAAATAAGAACCGTATTCTTTATCATCACTGCAAATAAATTCCTTATAAAAACTATTGGTAATGTCTACTTTGAAACCGATCATTTTAAAGTAGCAACGGAAAATTCCGAGACTACACAGACCAAAAATATGTCAAGGCATTTATAACCGCAACATGCACTTCGATTAGGGCTGCCATCACCTAAATTGCTGACAAAAGATTTAAAAATCCCGGACATTTGGGTGAAATTGAGTATTTTTCCCGGACGCCCCCGAAAAAAATATTTCATTAATCAGGATTCCCCTGACACAAAGTGTCCGGGGCTGACCCGGTCATTTTTTGAAACCCCTACCGGACGCTCCCTGGACGTCCTCTAAACTAGGACAAATCCGGGGAACTCCGGACGGATGGCAGCCCTAACTTCGATTCAATACGGTACATTGAACGAAATTTACAAATAATACTGCTATGGTGTCGTCATTTCCTGGCTTAGCGTAGGACACAAATGTCTCGGTCGGGTCCGAATCGGGTCGTATTTTACTCGTTTTATTGTCATAGCGGCCATGTTGTCGGTCCGCTAATATTTTGTAATCGCTATTAAAATCTGTTTTATCTTACGGCTTGAAAATTTTAGTTTGCTTGCAGCATTCTTGCAGATTTGCGCGTTGATTTTATTTTTTAAGGCGACGGTAAATTGTAACGGCCGTAAATCTCAAGTTTTAAATCTCTTATTTCGCCGTCAAATAATGCAGGTTAGTTGGACAATTAAACTAGAACATATGTACATCAATCGTACCTGTGAATATTTAACTATTGTAGTAAAATACTTAATGAAATAAATTCATGAATTACTGTCTACCCAAAACATAAAAACGTAATTACTTTCAAATCGATATTTTCATGATTTGTTTTGTGTGAAAAGACTATGTTACTACCTATAATATTGCCCGTTACTTTTTTTTATTTCATATTTTAGATACTAAAAAGTAATAATACGTCTAGTTCGGTACAGCGCGCTCCTTGATAGGCGAGTCGTATTGCTCGGTGGACGTATGTCGCGTTGCTTGAGCTCAGCGCAGAACACTCAAGCTATACCACCCAAATCACTCAAGGCCGTTGGCAGTTATCAGCGCCTTAATTTATAAAATTTCGGTGGTCAACTCTCTGGGTGATTTGGAATGGTGATGAAGAAATGAGTAATTAATTTTACTGTCATACCAGCATCGAGGTTAATTGGATTGTTTTCACTTAACGTTCTGATTTTTTTAGTTTTTTTTAAGGGTCGTAGCGTGATGTTAAATAGCATATACCTAACGTTCCTCAAGAATTTGGCTATCAAATGCAATCATTTTTCAAATCCGACTAGGTCCGGTTTCGGTGACAGCTAGTCTCTAATATAAGTCTTAATAAGTACATATTTAAACTTTTGCAAACTCTGAGTTTGTACCTTAGTCAGCATCATGTATGGAAACTCAAGAAATTAGTCTTGAATCTTATCTATTGGATAGATACTTAAAGGCTGTATGGTATGTATCAAATACATATACAAGATTCAAGACTGACAGAGAAATTATTTCACCAATAAGGTAATTTCTAGAGTTAGATAAAACAATAATGTATCAATTTACAATCGCCATTGACATTTAAAGATGGCTCAAGTTGTAACAAATTACTGGGTCAACGCCCACATAGTGAATTTCTAAACTTTGTGGAAAATTCCGAGATAAGGGCATTCGTTTTTGTCCCTTACTAATGTGGGTTGATTCAATCGAACCGTCTGTGTTTAGTTTATATTATGTTATTATTATGGATTCGTAGGTCAGTCAGTATCAGCCTGTCCATTCTGTACCGAACGCCGCCGCCGCGTGATATCACCGCGATTGCCAATTTGTTCGCGAACGTTTGAGGAAGAATCTCACCGAGACATTCTCCCTATTTCATGATTCTAGGTCAACGGGAAATGCCCCGGTACGGTTCTGAAGTTTGAAGTTGCGAGTATCAAAACATGTACCTACCATGCACCATAAATGGTGGTAACTTTTGGTTGTGTTGCTTGAATTTTCGTTTCGTTCCTGAGAAAAAGTGCCTTGATAGACGGACAACAAAGTGGGGGGTTCCCTTTTTTTCTCCTGAACCCTAAAAAAGGCCACTGACATTGCCACTGGCAAAATTATCAGATAAATCTTAATAAAGCGTAAAAGACTAATCCCGAATCCATCCGGTCAAGCACCCGCAAAGGAAGTACTCATTATAACCGTACAATTTCCAAAGAACATTTGCGATAATAAAAAATGTATATAAGTACCGTAATTTCGCGCAATCATGTTACAAGTATAGAGGTCAGAATAAGCACGAGTTCAGCTTGTTGAGATGAGTATGTGATTTTGTGTTAGTGCGAGATGGGTATCGCTATTGGAATACTAGCTGGTAATGATTTTGCGGCAACGGTTGTTCGTATTTGGTTTAGACCTCAGATCATAGAAACAAGGAGATATGCCATCATAGCAAATTAGTACGCGAACAACTGATGCCACTTTTAGTACATTTTTCGACAAAATTACGAGCATAATATTAAGCGCTCCTTGTGAATAAAAAGATCTCCCACGCATTGAACATTCCGCACACCCTCAATCTAACACTGTTAATCGTCACTCAACACTAGCAATAAACTAAAACACTATATTTATACCATCGATCGTGTTCGGTTCGTCGCCAGCGCGTACGTTTTTAATATGAGCAATTTGCTCAAGATCAGGCATCAAGCTCGATAGCACCTTGGCACATCTCCTTGTTTCTATGATCTGAGGTTTAGACGTATTACTGTGAAATTCGAGCTATGTGTAATTGTATGGAGTTCAATGATCAGCAACATGATTAGCCAATTATTTTCTCACTGCTGATGCTGGGGACTTTAGGCCTGCTCTTGAAGGGCCGGCAGTACCATAAGGTGAACAGAGTGGCTCCAGGCGACAAGTCCCACTCTGCAGGAGCTGCGACCGTAGGGTGACGGCTGCAGAGGGTGACGGGGTCTCCTGCAGTCGAATGCGCGAGCTACTTTGTCATTCTACATCAACTGTTCTTACAGATACTGTGAGAAGCGCAGTGCAAACGGGCATGACTGTTTTCAATCGACCATTTAGACAAAGTTTTAAGATATTTTCGAGATCTTCCAATATCCATGCTTGCATGCACAATTTATTGGTGTTAGGTGAAAACAAAGGGGGTGGCATAGGTGACTCTCGCTCAATCCTAAAATTTGCCTTGGGCCGCTGATCTCTGAGAGGAAGTAGGCCGTAGTCCACAGGTCCAGTGCGGGTTGGTGGACCTCACATTATGTCTTCGAAGCGGTTCTAGGTTCCTTACGATGTTTTTTTAGAGCAGTGGTAATGAAACAAATTGCATGAACCCACGACGTACAAATTGTAAGTCGGGGCCACCACTATTCTAACAATCATGATCAGCAAACTGGTCGAAATCTCCAACTTTGTGAACAAGTATTGTGATTCATGGCACTTATTTTTCTGTTTGGGAACAGATGATACTTTTATGGAGTGCAAAACGGTTAAATAGGTCATGTTACAAATTTGAGTTAGGCAGTACCTAAATGTTCTTAGGTGTTTGTATTGGCTGACATTCACATAGCTCGGGAAAATGTTAAGTAGGTAATAGGAACCCTCAAAATTGTTAACAACGAGGATTCTACGACCTGCTAAAGCTAAACAGTCCTTTCAGCGGTTCTTAGTTATTAGTAAGACAGTACCCCTATCATGAGTTTTTGACGTATAGTTTCGTTAATGTAAGCATATTTTGAATCTAAAATACGGCAGTCCTGGAACATTTTGATGAAATTTTATACAATTTGCACATTTTAAAAAATACAGAGAAATTAATTAAGTATTTAATTTATATAAACATTGTGTAACAAACGTATATTTTCAATTCAAAATATGCTTACGTTAACGATACTATACGTCACAAAAACTCATGAGTAGAGCTCTCCCAACCGTCTTCAAAACAATCTATTAGTAGTTCCCGCTGTCACTTTGTAAGTCTTTGTAACAGGACCACTTATTGGTCCCATTCTTTCTTAACAGTTAAATTATCCAAGACTGGACACGGAGCACCGCAAACAGCATCTTTTTTTCACACTTGCATCTTGGACGTGCTGCCACCTATTTATTTACTTAGCTGCGATTCGGTTCATTGAACTTACCAATGCAGCTACAAAGCTCAATGAAAATAACCCTTATGACTTCCACAAAGAGTCCAAGAATCAGTAAAAAGAAGTTGGTAATTCAGCAACAAACCAAAGAAACCTTTGCGGTCCGATCACGAAATGTAAACTTAGTTACGCATTTATTTCTTAAGTGCTAAGGGTCAAAAAAACGGTCTGCGGTTTCTTTGGCAGCAAAAAATTAATTTGTGCTCCCTATTTGCAATAGAATTTACGCACGTGACGATACAATAAATAGTTTTCAGTGATTTCATTCAAAAAAGTGTTTGGCTCTTACGTTGGTTGTGTAAGAGCGCTTTGTTTGAAGTCCCACTGACTTTGACACCATTGTTCGACGGTTATCTGGTTTTTAGGCGTTTGTCGTTTATTGGAAACAATGACGAAAACAAATACACAATACTAAATTTGAGGAAGCTGCTTGACTACGTGTTTCCTTGGTACAGTGTGAAGCAATGGGACATGTTTGGACAACGGTGTCACAAATTGGTGCACCCTTTAACATAACCTACTAATAAAACATAAAAGTTTGTAAGGATGTATGGATGTAGGTATGTGTGAATGTTTGTTACTCTTTCATGCAAACACTACCTACCGAACCAGGGTTGGGTGATTTAAATCAACTTGATTAAATAAATCGTGATTTAAATCAAATTTTCTAACCCTGTACTGAACGGATTTTGATGAAACTTTCCAGTAATATAGCATAAACATCAGGATAACACATAGGCTACCTTTTATCCCAAAAACGGGGGCAAAGCCGCGGCTTTGCCCCCGTTTATATGTCTTCTACTATCCTACTTCTTACTAATATTATAAACTAGCTTCCACCCGAGAAGTAGGATATAGGTTATATACTCTGCCGTGATAACACAAGAATGGAAAACTCTTGACCAGTTGCAGGGCCCAAATGGCATAGATGCACAACCTTTTTCCCTACTTCTCTAACTAAAAAACATATCAATGTGTTAAATACATGTTCCGTAGCACTTTAGGAAATACTCCGTGTTGCACAAATGTTGACTTTAGCACAACAAATGCGAACAGTTCCAAATTTCCACCGCTTCAAATAGAGCGTGACTACGTTTGCACGAATTTACGATAACATACAAGCTCGTGTATCTATACGTGGTTCCGCATGTTAAAACCTATAGTTCAGATTATATTCATTCTGTGTTGGCTAAGCGCCATTCGCCATTTCTTTTGTGGATCCGTCTCGTTATAAAAAACATAGTCATAGAGACGTATAAAAAACCGAATAATTATATTTGCAAGTAGGACTCGCGCACTGAGGATTCTGTGTAAAACGAGTAATAAATAAAGTAAAATTTTGAGGTTTTGAGGTACGGCACTCTTTTTTTTTCCAGGTGGTAATCCTCATGGATGTCCCCCGCCCTGGGGAGGGCGGAGGGGTCTGTCAGACTTTTACTAACTAAAACCACACCGGTGTTCCTCCAACTAACTTTAACCGGGGGCGCGAGAGTCGTTCGCGCATTCTTCCGCACTCCCGGCAGGTATTGGCCCGCCAGATGTCAAAAGCGGGCCCCGTCACCGTCTGCGGCCGTCACCATACGGCCGCAGTTCCTCTTGAGAGGCGCGCGCGGAACACGTGTCGTCGCGCGCCGCTGTTTTAGGGAGGTACGGAACTCTAAAAAGGCGGACGGAATCTTGATAAACAATAAACAATGCCCGTGGTGTGCTGGCCGTCAAACCTTATGTGTCCTCGCTGGGATGAATTCCCAAAATACTCTCAACATCCTCCATTTCCTTCAAAATACTTAGTACCGTACCTACTGAAACTTCAAAACCCAGTAGCGACTACTACACCCTTACCACAAAAAAGATAAACACGTGTTAAACGCGAATGCTACCAAAAATAATACACACTTGTTTTATACAAGTTAGTGCTAAAACAAGTGCGTATTAATTTTGGTAGCATTCGTGTTGAACACGTGTTTATCTTTTTTGTGGTACGGCCCTTATAGTCCAAAAGGCTTTAAAGTTTCAACACAGACTCCCAAAATTTGAATGAAGCGATCAAAAGCGCCGCTAACCATTCCGCACGCACGCGTTGCTTCACAGCAATATAAAATACCGTAGTACCCGACTATTTACTTGAACTGGCGGTCTCTTAGTTTACCAATTTGGGTTTGTTAAAAAAGGTTTTGGCTGGAGGTTTCGTGAGAAGAAAGGTTAGAGAGTGCTGAGCTTATAGCGCATTAATGTTCAGCATTGTTGGGCTGTATTTTTCATGTCGTAGGGAAAACCTAAAAACGACTTTTGCTATTACGAATTATTCGGACGGATGAAACCACAGATTCTAAAATCATCTCTTGCCGAAACATAATTTGGAGTCACGTGCTTAAAGTTTACTCAAACATTGTAATAAAAAATTGCCATCTGGCACCAAAGGTCAACGCAGATGTTCAAAGATCACAAAATAGACGTTGTAACATACCGTATTCCAACAAAAATAGATAAAAACCAACCCTATAACTCGAACAATTAAGTTCAAATTACTATCTGCTACTTCAACAGCTGATTCGATCCATCTGCTGAAAACGAACATGCGAGATAAAACTTTAAGAAACTGAAACAAGGTTTAAAATGGCTTGCGTGTTATATATAAGTTACAGGCAGATGGTTTAGTTAGGCACGTGCCAAGAAATTGTTTAGAAAAATACAATGAGGACAATGGATAGATGTTACAAAAGGCTGTTTTGAATAGTACAGGGTGATGCTATGAATCATGTTTCACAAATGCGCGTGGATTTGAGTCGCATAAAACTTCTAAAGAGTCACATCGAGTTAAACTGAAAGCAGTGGCGTGCCTAGAGGGCAAGCCCGCATTTTTTTCCCTTTTAGGGGCAAAGCAAACTTAAATTTATGAAAAATGAACATAATGTCTAAGGGGCAACGAAGACGACAGGCTTTTTGTGCGATCGAGTCTGCCGCGCTGTGCAGCGCTCGAACAATCTGTGCACTAAGTTTCGCAGATTGTTCGATCGCTGCAAAGCGCTGCAGACTAAATCGCACAAAAAGTCTGTCGTCTTCGTTGCCCCTTAGACATTATGTTCATTTTTCATAAATTTAAGTTGATGTCGTTATTAAAGCAAATACGTACATTAAAAATCACTTACATTCATGAAAAATTACATAAATACCTACTCTCTAAAATTAAAAAAATGCGTTAGACTTGCCGTATAGGCACGCCGCTGACTGGAAGCCGACCTAATTAGGAAAAGGCTAGGCAGATGCATCTTTCGGTCTAACATACGATAAATGTTCTTATAATCATTGACATTAACTTTTGCAGCAGTAAATTAGCGGTTATTAATCGCATAAACATAGAAGGACGACTAATCGTTAATTGATGCATTTTTAATAACTAGGTACACGTCACGACTGTATTTAGATGGTACCTAATTATAATGTTCTTTTTATTTATTTATTTTCAAGGGTAGTTATAACATGAATCCTATTTTAATTCCAGTGAGTTCTCAGTGTATAAATACAAATATTAATGAATGCGAAATTAACTCTGTCTGTTACGTTTTCACGATTAAAATCTGAACCCGTTTTGATGAAATTAAGTAAGAAAATAGCTTGAGCCCTGAGTAGGGCTGCCATCCGTCCAGGGTTCCCCGGATTGGTCTTAGTTTAGAGGGCGTCCGGGGTGGGTCCGGTAGGGGGTTCCGGATGAAATCCAGACACTTTGTGTCAGGGGAATCCTGATTGATGAAATATTTATTTCGGGGGCGTCCGGGAAAAGTACTTAATTTCAGCCAAATGTCCGGGTTTTTTAAAGTTTTTGTCCGGCGTCAGCAATTTGGGTGATGGCAGCCTTAGCCCTGAGGAAAGCCATGGGATAATTTTTATTTAGCTTCATAAAGCAGTTCTTGAAGGAAACGAGTAAAACTGCAGGCGACAGCTATTCTGACTGTTTTTCTGGAATATCTTCAACGTACAAGCATGACTTTTTTCCAATTTTATAATAGTACTAGCTTCCGTCCGCGGCTTCGCCCACATTTTCCGGGATGAAAGGTAGCCTATGTGTTATTCTGATGTGTAACCTATTACTGTAAAGTTTCATCAAAATCCGTTTTGTAGTTTTTGCGTGAAAGAATAACAAAGTTCCATCCATCCTCACAAACTTTCACATTTACCTATAATATTAGTAGGAATTAGATGGTTGTTGTAATAAATAAACTTAAACCTTTCTTTGCTTGTTAAGTACAACACTATATTAGTATGTAGTAATAAGAACAGCACTACTGTTTTAGCTGGCAACATTGACTTCCTCTTCCCTTTGTGAAAATTCTCTCAATAAAACAAGAAACGATCTTTTGCCGTTTATTTTACTTTTACACTAAATACACAATAATTCAACAGGTTATGGGCCCAGGCCACCTGCTTTTAATAAAATACAAAGTGATAAAGTAAAATACAACGTAAAATAAAGTATTCGAACAAAAAGTAAAATCGTTCAGTTCAAATTTGAAATAGGTATAACCTATAAACTCGCAACGTGTTTGGCACCATACAGAAATTTTCTTTATCAGCAAAAATGTCGTCCAACAATACGATGGCACTGATTGAAAAGCTGACGGGAAGAGATAATTATCCTACATGGAGATTTGCGGTACAATCATATCTCGAACATGAGGAATTATGGAGCTGTGTCACCTCAGTTGAAAAAGTCAATGAAAAGCTAGATACGAAAGCTAAGTCTAAAATAATTTTGCTTGTCCATCCTACTAATTATATACACATACAAGAGGCCACAACAGCCAAAGAAGTGTGGGATAACTTAGCTAAAGCTTTTGATGACAAAGGTCTGACACGTCGAGTTGGTTTATTGAGAGATCTGATCACCACCACCTTAGACAGTTGCCAAAACATTGAAGATTATGTCAATAAGATTATGTCTACGGCTCATAAACTCAGAAATATTGGTTTTACTGTAAACGACGAGTGGTTAGGAACACTTCTACTTGCCGGTTTACCCGATGTATACCAACCAATGTTAATGGCTATGGAAAGCTCCGGCGTGGCAATCACTGCTGATGCTGTAAAGACTAAGCTTCTTCAGGACGTGAGAAACTCTGAGTCTACTGCTTTGTATGTGAATAAAGGCAAAGGAAAACATCTGCAGACTGCCAAGCAAGCTTCCGATAAGGTGAAGACATTTAGTAAAGGCCCAAGGTGCTTTGTTTGTAACAAATATGGGCATATTGGGAAATATTGTAGAAACAAAAAGAAGGAACAGAAGTCAAATGAGAACTCTGGTTATGTTGCTATATTTTCCGCTACAACAAAAAATGACAGCAGCTGGTATATTGATTCTAGGGCATCAATGCATATGACAATGCACCGTGACTGGCTCAATGATGAAATTTCACCTCCGATTAGCTCTATAAAAGTAGCAGATGACAAGAAATTAACCGTAAAAGCTTGTGGTACGGTGATTCTGAATGTTGTCAATAAAAATGGTGAGACAGATATGATAAAGGTACAAAATGTTCTCTATGTGCCTGGGCTGGCAACAAACCTTCTTTCTGTCAGTCAAATTATAAATAATGGTTGTCAAGTGCAATTTGACAAGGGTGCAAGTTGTACAATGGAAATAATAAACAGATAGCAGTTGCAAAGTTATTTAATAATATGTACAGGCTTGATACACAGAGTATTCCAGCATACAAATCTGCAACAAATGACAATGATTTTTATCTGTGGCATCAGAGAATGGCACATTTGAATTATGAAGATTTGAGTAAATTGTCTGAACAAATAGAAGTGAAAATTAAGAAGGAAAACAAAATAAAGTGTGAAGTGTGTCTAGAAGGCAAACAGTGCAGAAATCCATTTTCTTCAGAAGGTTCCCGAGCACAAGCTATGCTAGAACTTGTGCACTCAGACGTTTGTGGACCGATGGAAGTACAATCACTTGGAGGAGCTCGCTATTTCGTTACCTTCATTGATGACTATACCAGGAAAGTATTTGTTTATATATTAAATAACAAGTCAGATGTGTTTGAAAAGTTCAAAGAGTTTAAAGCATTTGTTGAAAACCAGCATAATATAACAATAAAAACCCTTCGTACAGATAATGGTAAAGAATATTTAAGTAACGAATTTCAAAAATTACTTAAGAAGTCTGGAATCACTCACCAAAAATCCACTCCTTACACGCCCCAACAAAATGGGTTAGCGGAACGCATGAACCGCACTTTATTAGAACGAGCTAGGTGTATGCTTATTAATGCTAAATTACAGAAACAATATTGGGCTGAAGCGGTGTCAACAGCAGCATATATCACCAATCGATGTCCAACAAGAGCATTAGCATTTTCTACACCTGAAGAGATGTGGACAGGTAAAAAGCCAAACATCAGTCATTTAAAAATATTTGGTTGTGAGGCGATGGTGCATGTTCCAAAGGAGAAAGCTAAGAAGTGGGACTCTAAGGCAAGTAAAATGATATTTATTGGATACAGTGAACAAACTAAGGGTTACAGGCTTATAGATCCTGAAACTAGAAAAGTATTGATTAGTAGAGATGTGGTCTTTCTAGAAAATTCAGTTAAAAGGAATTATGCTGTGGTACCATTATCAGAATCATCAGAACCCATCATAAGTGGAAATGATTTTGACAAGAATGATAAAACTTTAGAACACACATCTGAAGGAAGTGAAATAAGTGATGACACTTATCACTCTGATGAAGGATCTGTATATGAACCAGATGAAACAATAGGTCTAACAGAATTTGAGTCGAATGTAACAACTAGATCTAAAAATAAAATGTGTAAAAATGATGTCAATACTTACATATGTGCGGATGAATTTTCAGAACAGCAGAACACCCCACAAACATACAGTGAAGCAATATCTAAAGATAATGTGAATGCTTCTATGTGGAAACAGTCAATAGAAGATGAATTAAAAGCACATGCAGTAAATAAAACTTGGCAATTGGTTGAAAAACCACAGGGAGTGCGGGTAATTGGCTGCAAATGGGTCTTCAGAATAAAAGACGAGCCATCTGGTCCGCTATATAAGTCAAGATTATGTGCCAAAGGCTGTAGTCAAAAACAAGGCATTGACTACACTGAAACCTTTTCACCCACTGTGAGATATGATTCTGTTCGTGTTTTGCTTTCAGAAGTTGCTCAACATAATTTGGAAATTATGCAGTTTGATGTAAAAACAGCGTTTTTATATGGAGACATAAAAGAAGACATATACATGACGCCACCAGAAGGTTTGGAAGTTCAATCAAATATGGTATGTAAACTTAATCGTTCACTTTATGGCTTGAAACAAGCACCAAGGTGCTGGAACTATAAATTTGATAGTTTGCTAAGAAAATTTGGTTTTAAAAGTAGTCATGCAGATAAATGTGTCTATATTGGAAATGTAAATAATAGTACAGTGTACTTATTACTGTATGTTGATGATGGTCTATTAATATCTAGATCTAAGGATTCATTAAATAGTGTTATATGTGAGTTAAAGAAAAATTTTGATTAATGACTTTGTAATGCCAAGAATTATGTAGGGTTGCAAATAGAAAAGTCTGACAGATGTATTTTTATTCATCAGTCAAAATATATTGAGCGTTTATTGTATAAGTTTAATATGCATAATGCTAACTGTAATAACATTCCAGTTGACCCTCATACTTCACTAGAAAAGAGCACTTTAGCTCCAGATGAAAGTATACCGTACAGAGAGGCTGTAGGATCTCTCATGCATCTAGCAATAGTTAGCAGGCCCGATATTATGTATGGTGTCAGTCTAGTGAGTAGGTATCTCAATTGTTATGATCACACTCATTGGAATGTTGTTAAGAAAATTATGAAATACTTAAAAGAAACTAAAGACTATGGTTTATGTTATACATCATCACAGCATAACCAACTGGGAGCTTACTGTGATGCAGACTATGCTAAAGACACATGCACACGTAGGTCATTAACTGGTTATGTGTTCATTAAAAATGGTGCTGCTATAACATGGGCAACACAACGTCAGCAGAGTGTTGCTCTATCCACCACTGAAGCCGAATTTATGGCTGCATGTTTAGCAACAAAAGAGGCTTTATGGTTAAAAAGAATTTTAATTGATATAGGTGCATTTCATCAGAATTCAGTGTGTTTAAAAATATAGACAACCAAAGTGCAATTTGTTTAATAAAAAATGTTGATTATCATAAACGTTGCAAGCACATTGATGTGAAATATAATTTTATTAAAGAAAAGTATTTAGAGAAACAAATAGATCTAAAGTATGTGTGTACAAAAGAGCAATATGCTGATTTGTTTACTAAAGCTCTACCTCGTGATAAATTTCAATATCTTAGATGTGAAATAGGTGTTATGAAGCTAAAGTAAATAAAATATTAAGTATTCTTAATATAATTAAGACTGTATTAAGCATGTTTGTTAAAAAACTTTTCTTTGGGTGAGAGTAATTGATTTTTGTTATAGTTATGTTGTTTCATATTTAAACTTAAAATATGTACCTTCTGTTAATGTTGTGAGATGCTTAGTGGTTTTATTATTATGAAGAAAGGCTCAATTTTGGTGAGAGTGTTGTAATAAATAAACTTAAACCTTTCTTTGCTTGTTAAGTACAACACTATATTAGTATGTAGTAATAAGAACAGCACTACTGTTTTAGCTGGCAACATTGACTTCCTCTTCCCTTTGTGAAAATTCTCTCAATAAAACAAGAAACGATCTTTTGCCGTTTATTTTACTTTTACACTAAATACACAATAATTCAACAATGGTAAACTTGATCGTAGCCATTAAAACACAACACAGTAGACAGCTCAAAAAACACACCATGAAAATGCTATTAGCAAACACCTAGATATCTACTTACCCTCTTATGTTCAAACAAGCGTGAATCAATTTCCACGACCATGTGTATCCATCCATAATGGGTGTGGAACTCATTAGATAGCTAAACACTTTCTCTAGATATGAGGCGGGCGCCATATTGTGTTGTGCACTCAGATCATAGAAACAAGGGAGATGTGCCAAGGCGCTTTCGAGCTTGATTTTGAGCAAATTGCTCATATTAAAAAAGTACGCGCTGGTGACGAACCGAACACGATCGAGGGAATAAATACAGTGTTTTAGTTTAGTGCTAGTGTTGAGTGACGATTAACAGTGTTAGATTGAAGGTGTGCGGAATGTTTAATGCGTGGGAGATCTTTTTATTCACAAGAAGCGCTTAATTATGCGCGTAATTGTGTCGAAAAATGTACTAAAAGTGGCATCAGTTGTTCCCGTACTAATTTGCTATGACGGCATATCTCCTTGTTTCTATGATCTGAGGTTGTGCAGCTGTCCTGCGCATGAGTTTAATAATGAGGCTTCATTTGCATTTCATTTTAATTACAATGTTTTTGAAAGAGGTAACATTACTGGTCGACGTATAATAATTATAAAGTATGATTTAGTAGGAAATTCCTAACTGCATGTATAATTTTGATCACACTAATATTATAAAGGCGAAGGTTTGTGTGTGTGTGTGTGTGTGTGTGTGTATGTTTGTTACTTCTTCACGCTGAAACGGCTGGACGGATTTGGATGAAATTTGGCACACAGATAGATTATAGTCTGGAATAACACATAGGCTTTTATTCCGAAAAACGCGAGCGAAGCCGCGGGCGGCAGCTAGTTAGACATATTTTGATGGCAATAAAAGTAGGAAATATGGTGTAAAAATATGACAAAGAAAATGTATGGGAGGAAACGTGAAATGATATTCATGTGACAACGGACAGATAGGGGTCTCAGTGTGTAAATAAAATGGTTACCCATCCATGGGCTGACCGCGGTAAGCACAACATAACCTGCACCAGGTTGGAAAACAGAATACCTAAAATAGATCTCGCAATTATTCACGCCAGGTCACGATAATATCGACAAAGCTTCCCCTGCCCTATTTATACCAATCTCAATAATATAAATCGTTCGTCTAATTAACTCGTAATGCGATCCATTGCGCGAGCGCAGCGATGGCGGCGATACAAATCTGTGCAGAATAAAGGATACCTACATCGTACACACGCGAGCACGCGAATGGTTGAGTTTTATAGGTAACTAGCATTTTACCCGCGACTTCGTCCGCGTGACCTACAGAAACTGCATTTTTCGGGATAAAAGTAGCCTATATCATTCAGTGATAATGTAGCTTTCTATTGGTGAAAGGGTTTTTAAAATCGGTCCAGTAGTTTTTGAGTTTATTCATTACAAACAAATCTTTTTATAATATTAGTGTAGACTAGCGACCCGCTCCTGCTTCTCATGGGAACAATCTACGTTCAGTGTCAATTTAAGACAGGTGCCTAGAGCACATTAATATCTCGCTCAAATAGAAGAAGTAGCTCCACCTTACAGAATACCACAGCCAAATAACGCTACTCTTTGGTAGTGTTGTTGTGTTCCTGTGGTGAGCAAGGTCGCCAGAGCTCCTGAGGATGCGCTGTGTTGACAGCGGGGGACCTGTTTGTCCCCTAAACTGTCGGCACAGCGAATCCTCATTTAAAGTATCGCAAGTATTTCATAGGATACGGTCACCACCTCAGATCATAGAAACAAGGAGATGTGCCAATGCCAAGGCGCCATCGAGCTTGATGCCTGGGGGGTGATTCTCGCGTGTTCGATATTGATATCGCCTTCGATATATGTATATTGAAATAAATGTCAAAATGGTAGGGATTTTGACAGTTGTTGCAATATATATCGAAGGCGATATCTATATCGAACCCGCGAGAATCATCCCCCAGATCTTGAGCAAACTGCTCATAATAAAAACTTACGCGCTGGCGACGAACCGAACACGATCGATGGTATAAATATAGTGTTTTAGTTTAGTGCTAGTGTTGAGTGACGATAAACAGTGTTAGATTGCGGGTGTGCGGAATATTCAATGCGTGGGAGATTTTTTTATTCACAAGGAGCGCATAATTATGCCCGTAATTGTGTCGAAAAATGTACTAAAAGTGGCATCAGTTGTTCCCGTACTAATTTGCTATGATGGCATATCTCCTTGTTTCTATGATCTGAGGTCACCACTTACCATCAGGAGCACCGTACGCCTGTCTCCACCATGGTCGTAAAGAAAACTAGCACATCGCCCGCCACTTCGTGTCCCACAGGAACTGTGCATTTTTTCGGGATAAATAGTAGCCTATGTTACTCAGTGATAATGTAGCTTTCTACTGGCGAAAGAATTTTTAAAATCGGTCCAGTAGTTTCGAGTTTATTCATTACAAACAAACAAAAAATTATTTCCTCTTTATAATATTAGTATAGAAAAAGACTGATATCATTACTTTGTATGCTTGTCAGAATAAAAAGAACCACTCATAAATACGACATGGCTTTAATAACTCAACATCAATAAAACTGCAGAACACAGCCAGCCAATCCCACATACAAACAGTCAAGTCCTTAGCAAACAAAACGCTATCCATTTAGCGCGCAAAAAGTCTTGATCTGCGACGCGCACGGCGCATGCGCACATGAGATGAAGTACAGATAATATAGAGAAGGCTTACTTTGTATTGTGCACGATAGAAATAGTAACTACGAACGTAAAGTCCATTTCTATAGAACTTGCGAAATATGTTAACAACGTCATTATGGCAAATTGTGCAAAGAAAGTTTGTTTAAATTGTTCGCAAGATCTATTGAAATGATGAAGAGTAGAGTCATGTTTGGTGGGCCACCATTTTTATGGAGTTGAGAAAGTCGATTAAAAGAAAAATCATAGGTTTTTTTTAAATTTGATTTTGTGGCAAACAAATAGGCGGCCCACCTAATGGTAAGTCGTCATCGCCGCCAATGGATGCAATATCAGGGCCCCAATTCTGCTATTGCAATTGTGTATGAATGGTGTCATAATGACACCATTACGGTCAAAACCTAAGCGCTCATTGGCTTAGAGTAAGACTATCTGTTTCGTCATTGGTCAAAACGATGTCATTGAGACACCATTCTAACACGATTATGACAATTGAAATAGCAGACTTGGGCCCCAGAGCATAGCAAGTGCATTGGCAACCTAGAGACAAAGTTGAAATGTTCTTGTTGACACTGGCACCCATACAATTCAAATAGTAACGCAGCAATGTTACTTAAGGGCAAAGATAGGTATGGTGTTACTACTTTTCCTGACGAGACCATATACCAGGGTCTCCAGACAAGACTGAGTAAGACACATTTTTGCTTAAATGCGACGGACTGCTATAGAGCGTTTCACTTATAAGTTCCCTTCGACGCTATGTTGGCTACCCTGTCTGTCACTTTGTCTAGGTCTCAAACATACTGTTTTCTTCAGATTTTAGTGCCTGGGACACAAAAAAATGGTGAACGAGAATTTTATTAGTGCTGAAAGAAAACTTCTAACACCGTTAAAAACTTTGTGACGTATTGACATTCAGTGGCGCCAACTTAGCGTCGCAGATTCTTATGTGAAACGATCTTTAGCTTTATCTTCTTTCCCAATATCTATGGGCCTTCTCCCCCTGCCTATACAGTGTCGAGCAACATCTGCGCTGAGCGGAATGTCGCACCGCCGCAGGCGCACATTACGACAACACACGCTCGCTACGTTTTGCGCCTTAATGGACGCCTTCGAAAAATAGACGACGCTTAAGTATATGCTCATGAAAACGTTCTTGGAGAGGGTATATTTTTTTAAAGGTCATATCTCTGTGGGTATTTTTTTAAAGAGGTCTTTCCTCCTCTACCCAAAAACAAAAATACCTGGTGAGAATATCAAAAGTATTTTTGCTAGTTCATGATTACGTTGACTAATTCATGCTTTGACTTATAATAATGGTGAAGAAATATTATAAAACTACTTGGATGGATTTTAAATGATGCATGGTTTAGAAGCAAAGCTGACCATACACGACGCATCATATAAGTAAGGATAATGACTTTTCAAATAAGGTGCTTTTTATTTATGTGCAACCCTTTGGCTGGATAAACCAGCCAGAGAAGTGGAATAAATACGCAAGCATCTCTCACTACCCCGCTCAAAAGGTAGATGTAAGAACACCATGGTTTTAGTTGGTAATAGTCCGAAATAACTGTTCGCCTTTCCTGGGCGAAGGGAAATCGTCAGGAAAGGAAACAGTTGTGCTACCTTCCACTTTAAATAAATAAATTATTATTATGCAAACTGATGAAAAACGCCTTTAAGGCGCTACTAAGTGCCAGCGGCCTTGAGTGATTTGGGCGGTATAGCTTGAGTGTTCTGCGCTGAGCTCATGCAACGCGATATACGTGCACCGAGCAATACGACTCGCCTATCAAGGAGCGCGCTGTGCCGAATTAGTCGTATTATTACTTTTTAGTAACGAATATTTGATTTAAAAAGAAAACACTCTAGCTAAAAGTTAGATAGTTAAATTATCTTTAAAATGGTGAAGGTTTCGTAAAAATACGCTCAATAGTTTTCGCGCGATCTTCGCTTTTTTGAACGCGTTAGACCTAACTTTACAAATTAATTACACTATATAGATAAATATAATCTAAAATGTACTCTAATCAAATTATTAAGAAAATGCTCTAGTTTAGCATATATTTTTTTCAAATCATTAACTCTACTCGTGACGTGATCTTTAGTTTAAAATCATTAAAAGTCGCATATCTGCGCCTTAAAGATAATACGGAGCTAGGAAAGTTTTGCAAATTTTAGTTGTTGCATTTCACAAGCGCGTGTAAATCAATGTAATTGAGACCTTATATCAATGTGCACAGAAGTCACATGACGCTTGCTCGAAACGTGCAGTAGCTGTAGCTATACTATTTTAATTTAGTCACATATTACACACACAACACAGACACACACTATCTATAAGCTTATTAGAGTACGTACCTAAAGACGTTATTAAACGATCCATCGATATATCGATACTTTGAAACATTATCTTATTGCGAAGTCATAAAATTATCTCTTGGAACTACAGCAATCGATTTTTAAATTACGGCGAAATAAATTGCCGCACTACGAATACTCGATTGCAAATCCAGATAATTTCGGTGTAAAAACATGATCGAGAATCGAGATAGTAGGTCGTTAGTTTTTTTAATGTAATTTATTCGTATTTTGTTGTCTTTATTCCTGATCGGGTTTATAATAAGATAAGTTTGTTGTTTACATTTTTTTAATTAATTTTAGATATTTTCTTTCCCATGTTATTTGAATTAATGATGATTATAAATTGGCGATGAATTTTTTACTATATCATAGCACTTCGCCCGCGAATTCGTCTGCGTGTCCCACAGGAACTGTGCATTTTTTCGGGATAAAAAGTAGCCTATGTTACTCAGTGATAACGTAGCTTTCTATTGGTGAAATATTTTTTAAAATCGGTCTAGTAGTTTTTGAGTCTATTTATTACAAACAAACATACAAAAAAAACAAATCTTTTCTCTTTATAATATTATTAGTGTAGATTACTTACATAAAGAAGATGGCCTTACGAGCCTAATAATGCCTGCATGCATGTATAGCTAGAATATAGAATAATGCAAAATAGTAGCATAACTTGAGATAATCCAGCAGTGGACTCGATTTGAATCTGTTGTTAATCTCATAATAACTTGTCGGAGTGATTGGTATTCTTTTGGCCATACACTGAAGCTACAAAATCACACTACGTTCGAATTCCCTTCGAGTTTCCATCGTTACTCCTCAGCTATCCAACTTAGCGTGTACGGCGTACCAACCTTACAAAAATAAAAAAAATCTGCCCTATTTGCATGAACACCAAACGTTATGAGATAAATGGAAAAGAAATTATAATGTCATTCTCAAACAAGCCACGGTTAAGAATAAATTACTTCGGTACGAGTAGAGGGTACGTAGTTAGTTTTAGCGGTTGTTTTTCTTTATTTAGAAGAACTTTGAGCTATGTCAGAAAGACTGGCAGAAAGATTGGATTGGTTCACCTTTTGGATGCCAAGGTACACAAAGCACAAAGGTTCGTTAGACGGCACACTAATATTGTACCCAAAAATGTTGTAAAAAATAGAGATGAGCAAAACGTCTTATCGATAAAAAAACTTTTTTTTTTGTTTTTTTATCGTTTATCATTAATTTTACCAGTTATTTTATTTATTAAGTCGATAAAAGACTATTGCCGGGCATAACCTCAGACTCCAGGCTGCTACTGAAAATTGAGAAAAACCCAATAACACACATTGCCCGACTCGGGAATCGAACCTCACGCTTAGCATTCGCGCTTGCTTCCATTAGCCCAAAGAGGCAGTCCACATTAGGTACACCCTCAGATCATAGAAACAAGGAGATATGCCATCATAGCAAATTAGTACGGGAATAACTGATGCCACTTTTAGTACATTTCCGATACAATTACGCGCATAATTAAGCGCTCCTTGTGAATAAAAAGATCTCCCACGCATTGAACATTCCGCACACCCTCAATCTAATACTGTTAATCATCACTCAACACTAGCACTAAACTAAAACACTGTATTTATACCATCGATCGTGTTCGGTTCGTCGTCAGCGCGTACGTTTTTAATATGAGCAATTTGCTCAAGATCAGGCATCAAGCTCGATAGCGCCTTGGCACATCTCTTTGTTTCTATGATCTGAGGGTACACCATACAATACACATATCTCAGCATCATAATATAACCCATTTATACTCCAGGAGTTTCTTTCATCTCAATATTAGCTTCGAAATTAGCATAGAAAACAAATTAAAGCGCATCTGTTGAGACACAAACTATTAAAATACGCGTAGTTTTATTTCAGACTGGCTGCAAACATTGACTTTCCGGTCGGGAATAAAAAGTGAATAGGTTGCATACAATGTTGCTGTGGACTCTTTGATTATAAACTGATGATTATTTATATTTTACTGGCGACTCGCCCCTGCTTCGTACCTATGGGTGCAATCTACTGATGTGGCGACGATTCAAAACATCGAGATTTCTGTGTTGTATCCAAGTTATAATAACTATGTGTTACGTCACATAAATCTTCCGGAATAAATTCTCTAAATGGTGGTGAAATCCACATAAAAATCCATTGTGTAGTTTGGAAGAAATAAGCGGACAAACAGACAGACACGAAAAGCGGCTTCTTATTTATAGATAAGGTCCCATTATGAGGTGGTTGGAGATATATTTATCAATCTTACTGTGGGTGGAACTGTTTTTTAATTGCTTTAATAAATACGCTTGACTTTGCAACCTTCGTTTGTATTTTTTTCAAAAGATAACTTAGAGATTGCATATGGCTTATACGGAGGAATGAAGAAAATCTTGCAAGAAAAGTTTTGAGTATGAATGTGGATGGCTATAAGAAGGTGATATGGCCAGAAAGGGTGACTACTGTGACAAGTACTCACAGAAGTCACCCTTTCTGGCCATATCACCTTTCACACAACCCATCTACCATTTCCTTGGTCTTCTTCTATTCTTGCAGTGGCGAAGGGTCAATTTTTATAAGCGGTAATCCGGAGCTACAAATGGCAGCAACAAACCTGGCCCCGAAAAGCTAATTATAAATATTTGACAATAGTAGGCAATACTGCCCGTGCTATTTTCCAAAGGGAAGCCGGTAGGAATCGTATTGTAGGGACCCTTCACCAGTGGTGACTAGTGAGATGATGGCTGATAGAGATGTATGGAAGAAAAAGACATGCTGCGCCGACCAATAGATTGGGAATAATCAATTTGCATGATAAGTGAACATATGAACGAACTGCAGATTTGATCAAACCTCACTTGTGCAAATTAAACGATACACTTGATCGTGCCTTATTAGGTCTTACAGACTTGGTAATACTGAAAATTTGTCAAAAGCTGTGAATGACAAAATTATTTATGTAGCCTAATATTTTTTAGGACTTAAAAAAACGGACCAAGAAAAAAACAGATTTTAATATGCATGATATTACAAGAAATAAATGTCTGTGTCAACACTGTCAACCGACATTACTTAATAAAATTCTCGTAATAATTTAAAACAAAAAAAAGCAGGTCCGTCTGATGTTTTTGTTTTATTGAAATATTCATGGTATTACATGATAATAAAAGAAATAAACGTTTTTACTAGTATAAACAAATACCTAAAAGATCTATTCATACATGCATGCATATACATATATCTAGGCATTGAGTCATAATGTGACGAATGAACATTTAACATTAAAATAGACATTATTTTACGACTTAAAGCCCGTGAAATTCCGCAAGATATAATTTATAACAAATTGGTTATTTCTCCATTTTAATTCGCGTGACCAAATAATGTTAGGAACATAAATTTTACAAACACCTAGGCTGTAAAACTTGAAAACTAGAGGTGCGAATCCAATTATTTTTATTATATCGATAAAGTGTCATCAATGTCACATTGAACAGGTTGTAAAATTTGACAGCTAGATGTGTGAATTTAGCTGTTTTTATTATATTGATAAATATTTGAAACAGCCTGTATTTATTTTTATTTTCTGTGGTCCAATATTACAAAAATCTAAAGGAGACCTATTTAATAGGACTATTGTTCACCTGATTTTCTATATTAGGTATAACATTTTCGTGATTATTTGAACTTAATCATAATGTGTAAATGTACAGTACCTACTAAAAATACTCCGACTCTTCAAAGATAACTTGAATTTTCGACCAAACGCACAGTAATGTTCAGCCGGTGTGTTAACAATGACCTAGAGCCAACATTGGCACAAATATGTGCGTCCTAGACTCTAGAATATCCGCTTATTTCCACCATTGTGTAGAACGACGTGTTGGACATCAAGCAGAAAGGTAACAGAAGAACCACTCCTAATAATCTTACGCACGAAGACGAAAATCATTCAGAATTTTTTCCTAAAGTTTTTCATAGGTAAGGAATAATTTAGATGATGAATGAAATTAACGTCTCTTAATTTAATATGGCAAGTTGGTTTACTGGCTAAGTACCTGGTACATTGGCTTCTGGATTCGGTAGGTATACGTTGATTGGTCTGGCATGCCGTCATTAAGCAGCCATCACAGGTCATAGCGGCGTGCGACTACGGCTATAACCTGGACATCACTGTACCGATATGTTGAATATTTTCTTATTTTATGCTTGAAAAGCATGTTGGTTTTTTTCCGTGGTTGGGTTTAAATTTTTTTAACTCTTGTTTTATTGCTGAGAAAGTATGCATGCACTCATGCAGTGAGAAAAATTCTTCTAAAATAGTACGGAATCTTCAATACAAAAATAACCCGCACCTATTTTTTTAGCACAGTGAACCTTCTGTTGACGCCTATTTATATTGTAGCAACTTACAAGCATACTTTAAGTATTAAACTCAGTTTGAAAGCATTGAAACACAGTCAATAAAATCATAAAAACCGCTTTCTTCTTACAGTTGATAATAAGTAGGTTTTGTCCCCAGCTACAAGGTGGATTTGTATTATGTGACACTAATGTTTTAAACTAATTAACGCGCATAAATTAACATAAATAACCTGCCTACTTAAAAAATGCTTAATACTATCTCGTAGTATACCTAATTATCGAATTCAGTAACACCAGTGACAAACTAGCAGCGGTCACCGACACCGATGCGAGCGATGAAAAAAAAACCGGAATTTTACGATTTTTCCGTCAATAAAATTAATAGCGTTGTATAATTTCTATTTTTTTTGTTACAACAAAACTAGTTATGTCATGCTGTTTTGGTAGGTACTTGTTTCCATTTTTTTTAGGGTACGCTATTTTTGTGTTATTTCTGTAATCTATAGATACCTAGACAGTTAACTGGCCTCAAAGTGATTTAAAAGCAAATCATTGTAAATCATCAATGTACAGTCGCCTACATTAATTAAATCACATTTGAAAGGGGTGGTAACCTATTAATCCGTCTCTAAATTAGTTAGGTACAGGTCATTGACCTATAAGTTTTTCATAATGTCATCCTTAAATCTAAGTCTGAGACTACGGAACCAGTATCTATGTCACACTCATTCTATCTTTTAATCAAAAGATAATAATCTCAGAAACGAACAATCCGAATCAATGTTCGTCAAAAATCTTTCTTAAACATCATAAACACTGTAAACCTCCTTAATTAAAACCCTTATTTAATTTAACCTTTAATTAAAACCCGCCTAATTAAATGAAACGTCTCTTAATTTAACCACTGATTAAATATACAAGTTATCCTTGTCATTTCTATGTCAATGAATGGAAAAGGCAATTTACTTAAGAGCTATTTAACTTAATCATCGTTTATAAGATTAAGGGGTGTCGCATAAATGTAGAAATTGGCTAGCATAGACCGTAATTTTGGGACTGACCTGGTATGACGAAGCAAGCTTCTTCAGGGGCCCCTGTCCTTCGATGATGAATGTAACAATCGCAGAGGCTGGAGTCGATATACGTGGTCTATTGTGCTGGACACTTGAATATTATAATTTTTGGTTTTATAGGCTCAAGCACCGGAGCGAGCTCTTAGCAAACGTGCGGGTAGAAGAAGTGTGTGGCAACACCTCAGCGTTCAGTGTTGCGCGCTTTTGTAAGCGTTCCGTTTTAGGCATGTCCCGTTTGGAATATGCTAGTGGATTAAGTATAAATCGATTTAAAAAACAAAATACGTAGTATTTGTGCGTACATATACAAAGTACTGAACATGCTGCCGGCGATAAAATAATGCTTATTTTATCTAAGATCTATCATACAGAGTACTATACTAACTTAAGACTAAAAACATGTAATGCTAGATGCCTATTCTACAGGCAATGGGCAGACCTTAACTACAGGTCGCTTAGTAAAAGTATTACCGATGCGTACAGTTACGACTCGGGTATTACCGTCGGCGCCGGGATGCAGCTGGTGCACGCGCGCGAGACGCCATTGCAGTGGTGGCAGTGTGTTGTCTATCAACACGACTACAGAACCCTCCTTAAGGGGTGTGTTAATATTGTCGTGGAACCATTTACCTCTTGGTTGTAGCTGGTGTAGATATTCTACGCTCCAGCGTTTCCAAAAATGTTGAACAGCTTGTTGAATAACCTGCCATCTAGCGAGGCGGTGTGGATTGTCGTTAGACAAGTTAAATTCAGGTAAAGACGTTAATGGTTCCCCGATGAGGAAATGTCCGGGAGTAAGGGGTAATGGATCAGTAGGATCATTACTAAGTTGACAGAGCGGTCTTGAATTACAGACCGCTTCAATCTGACAGATTAAAGTATTAAATTCGTCCTGAGTTAGTTTTAGTGTACCTATGACACGATGTAAGTGTCGTTTCAGACTACCTACGGCTCGTTCGACGAGACCGGCAAAATGCGGAGCATACGGAGGATTAAACTGCCAGGTAATTTGCATATTTGTCAGCTGGTTGTTTATAGCAGTCTGATTTGACTCGTTTCGCAGAAACGTGTAAAGTTCGGAAAGATACCTGTCACAGCCAACAAAATTCCGCCCGCAGTCGGAGCGGATTGTTTTACAATACCCGCGCCGGGATATGAACCTACGCAATGCGTTCAGAAAAGATTCGGTTGAGAGATCGGGAACTAATTCCAAATGGATTGCTTTCGTTGATTGGCAAACGAAAACGCATACATATGATTTGAAAATTTTCGCGTTACGAAGTTTACTCGATTTAAGAAAGAAGTGTCCCGCAAAGTCAACGGACGTATTTAAGAAGGGACGAAGTGATCGCACCCTAGTAGTAGGTAATTGAGCCATTGATGGCTGTGGCGGGACAGGTCGTGCACGAACACACGATACGCAACGTCGTGTACGCATACGCACAGCATCGCGAGCACACAGGATCCAGTAGGTCTGTGCGAGGGCAAACTGCAAAGTTTGGGGTCCCACATGTAAATGTGTTTTATGATAGACATCAATGAGAAGATTAGTGAAATGGTGTTTCTTGGGTAACAAAATCTGATGCTTGGCATCATACGGTACGTTGGCCTGATTTATTCTGCCGCCGACTCTGAGGAGTCCGGCATCGTCCAAGAAAGGTTTTAGTTTTTGAAGACGTTTTGTACATCTATCGTCGTCCTTGAGACGCGAGATGTCTTCAAAAAAGCATTCATTTTGAACAAGTGATATAATTCTATTGAGAGCTTGTTTTGTCTCAGGAACTGTGACATGTTTAGTCGTAGGGCTATGGGATTTACGGCATTTGTTTATGAATCGTAACATATACGAAATTACGCGTAGCATCCTTGGAAGCGATGAAAATCGCTCAATGAACTCTAAGCTATTAGGGTCATTGGTTTGTGTGAGAAGAACGTGATTGCGACGTTCTTCATCGGTGTGACATACGACGTTAGTCTTAGGCCACTCAGACTCGTTTTTACTCAGCCAACCGGGTCCCGTGAACCATAGTTGATGGTTCAACTGAGAGGGGAGAACACCACGAGACGCGGGGTCTGCGGGGTTATCTGCGGACTGAACGTGGTGCCACTGTGAGGCAGGCACGTTGCTTGTTGTATCCGCAATGCGGTTGGACACGTATGTCCGCCACTTGTCTGGAGATGAACGCAACCAGGCAAGAGTTATTGTGGAATCACACCAAGCGTAGACTTGGTCGAAACACAATCTACTGCTGTAAGCAGTGAGGACCTTTTTTATCAATTTTGACAATAGTTGAGCACCACACAGCTCCAATCTCGGGATGGTGAGCCGTTTCAAAGGCGCAATTTTTGTTTTGCCTATGAGAAGGTGTATGCTGATGGCACCGTTCGAGTCAATAACGCGAATGTAGACGCAGGCGGCGTACGCCTTTTCGGATGCGTCGGAGAAGCCATGAAGTGACACTTGATGTGTGCTAGGAAGCACATGACGAGGTAACGCGATGTTTTGTAGTAACGGTAGTTCGTCGATGAACCGAAACCACAAGTCACAGATACCCTGTGGAGGGGCAGCATCCCAACCTGAGCCTGATACCCATAGAAGTTGAATTAAATGCTTTACGAATACTGTCACTGGGCTTAGGAATCCGAGGGGATCGTAAATCTTTGCGATTTCTGCTAACATTAAGCGCTTTGTACATTTACGTGAGTTAGCCACTCCATTCGTTTGATAGGAAAAGACGTCAGATTTAGGGTTCCATTTCAGCCCCAAGACCTTGATAGAAGTGTCAGTGTCGAGTGCTGACAAAATAAGAGCATCATCATGATGGGAAGCATCATTGTTTAAGTGCGATAAAAACTCGGAACTATTACTGGTCCATTTGCGAAGTTCGAAGGTTCCTGCTTTACAAATGGAAGTAAGCTGGTGCTGAAGAGTGATAGCATCTTCAACCGTATCAACTCCAGTAACGACATCATCAACGAAGACTTCGTTAAGAAGTATTTGCGAGGCAAGTGGGAAGTTAGCAGCTTCATCAATTGCTAATTGACGAAGTGTTCGCAAAGCTAGGAAAGGTGCGGAAGCGACGCCGAATGTGACACAGCACATACGATATTCCTTTACGGGATCATGGGGAGAGAATCTCCAAAGAATCCGATGAAAGTCCCGGTGTTCTTTACAAAGACCGATGTAGCGATACATCATCTTGAGATCAGCCGTAAAGACTATTTTATGAAGTCTGTACTTCAGCAAGATTTCAGAAATGTCCTGATGCAATTTCTGACCAGTGAGGAGATTGTCGTTAAGAGAGCGACCTGATGTAGTCTTGCATGAAGCGTCGTACACAATACGATACTTCGTAGTGGATGCGGAACTCTTCACCACAACGTGATGAGGTAGATAGTAAGGGAGAGTGCCCGGACTCGCAGAGTCCGTCACTGGCTCCATATGTCCCAAGTCTAAATATTCTTGGATACCTTTGTTATAATTCTCTCGTAAGGCAGGATCACGAGACAGGCGTGCCTCTAGTTTAGTTAAACGCGAGAGAGCTATAGCACGAGAATCGCCCAAGGGCATAGCATTCTCCTTGAATGGTAGAGAAACTATATATTTCCCATTTGAATCACGTGTGTGAGTATCGACGAAGATCGACTCACAGCGTAATTCGTCTTTTGTAAGATGTGGATGTTCTGGTATGGATTCCAACTCCCAGAACCTTTGAAGTTTCATGTCAAGTTGACAAGTATTCGAGTTGACACTTAGTCGTTTCATACTTTCATATGAAATTCTACCACCTATCAGATAACCAAAAATGCTGTTGATGGCCACGGGTGTGCCCGGTGGACCCTTGATATTATCCAGTAGCAGTATGCTATCCAGATAGTCAGATCCCAGTAGCAGTTCAACAGGCCTTGTTGAGCGCAATTCTGGGTCTGCTAGATCAAGATTTTGGAGGTGTTGAAACTTCTGAATATTCCCAATTGATTTAGGAATATTAGCAGTGTAGCTTGTCAGGTTAGGTAGGATAAAAGCTTCGATGTGAAGCTTAGGTTCGAGTTTGTTGTGAGGTGTGACCTCGCACAACACGTAACCGCGTGGTTGGACTTCACCACCAATACCTGTGAGAGTGGTGCCTGCCCGCGCGGAGTACCGCGGCAGGCCAAGACGTTGGACGCACGACTCAGAAATGAGCGTGGTCTGCGCACCTTGATCCACAAGGGTGCGAACGGACCTCGGCGTGTAAGGCCCTTGGTTCAAGGGTCGTACATTTACAAGCGCAGTCGTGAGTAAGACTGTACAGTTCTGACTCGGAGGATGCCCCGTAGGTCCATGTAATGGAGGGGGCGTGAAAGTTTCCGCTACTGAGCGCAACTCAGGGGAAGAAGAAGACTCCGTAGTCAGTAAGACGTTTGGAATAGACGCATCAACATGTAGTAAAGAATGGTGTCTTTGAGTGCAGACGCGGCAAGTATGGCGTGACTTGCAGTCCTTTTGTGCATGACCAGAAAATAAACAATTGGTACAAAGTTTATTTTGTTCCACGAAAAGTTTTCGTTCCTTTAAAGTGAGCGCAGTGAACTTCTCACATTTATATAAAGGATGTGAATTGTCTTTACAATACGCGCATTTAACTTTATTTAAGTCATCCACCGCAGTTGTTGCATGTACGCTCATAGCACGCGAGTTACGCGCAAACGAAGGGTTAGTATTACGCGGTGCATTATGTTGCACGTCCGAGTGTGCGTGAGTAAGCGACATCGCACGCCTTCCCGCCATAGCATGGCGCGATGACGTCACCGCAGCTGACCGGGCCGAGCCGACCGCTCCGCCAGCAGCAGCGAGTGCGGGCGCCGCGCGCTGCGCAGGCCCCGCGGATGTACTTGCAGTACGCGCGGATGCGGTCATCACTTCAGATGCCGCTAATTCCTTATCGAGGAAATCGAGAAATTCAGTCACGTCAGGAATTTCACATGAAGTTTTTAAAGACAATTCAAAACGTCTACGAATATTAGGAGTAATTTTTCGTAGCAAAATATTTAATAGTACGAAACTCCAGTCATCAACTGGTAAACCTAATGATTTCAAAGCAGTAATATTCTCGTGATAACAATTCATTAAATTACGTAAACTTGATTCAACATTTTTCTCGTTAACCGACTCACAGTCAAAAATGTTGTCAAAATGTTTTGTTGAAATGATTCGTTTATTTTCATAACGTGAAATTAATACCTGTAAGGCATTTTCGTAATTAGAATCCGTAACAGGAATAGATTTGATGAGATTGTACGGTTCATCTTTTAAAGATAATAACAAATATCGGAAGCGCTCGACATTTGTTAAGGTGACGTTGTCATGTACAAGTGATTTAAATAAATCGTAGAAAGCATTCCAATCAGTTAAAACTCCTGTGAATGTTTGAAGCGTTAAGCGCGGTAAACGAATATGTGACGTTGGTGATTGTTGAGCGCAGCAGCTCGCATGTGACACCCCAGTAAATCCGCCGCAGACGGACGTAATGCTTTGCTTACGCTCCTCCTTAAACGTGTCCAAGGCAACTTGGACCTTAAAGTACAAAGAATCGAATTGATTTCTCACGGCTAAATGATCATCGCGGTTAAATAAGTCATTCTTTGCTGATAACTTTTCAATTTTCGCTTGAACTTGGAAAAATGATTTTTTGATTGAGGCTAACTCTTTAACTCGAACTCTAAATTCGGCTACATTATTCGAACAATCTACAATTTTTTGAATATTGTTAATTGCTAAATCACGTTCAAACATCAATTGTTCAATCTCCATAGCGGACATTTTTTAAGAAATTGAGTTGTTATACTACTGTGGAAAATGACAATGTTATCACGAGTTATAAGAGGGTATTTGTATAGTGTATACTGTATACGTAATGTTAAGTTTTTATGATCTTTAGAATTGCTAGGTACTAGAAAAATGTTAGTTGGTTAATAAAAGAGTTATATAGTTTGTCACAAGTTAAAGTATGTTGTAATATAACATGTAATGTTAAATACAAAGTTAATATTTCCCGTCGGTAGAACCCGAGCTAAAGAAATTTGAACACTGTGTCGTATGCAATACGAGCTACAGATTATTCGATACTGCAATTATGACAGCAACCGATAATTTGGTTTTTTCCGGTATGTTATACCTGAACCTTAAATTACATTTAAGTACGTAAATACTAAATGCAATGTAATGTACGTTGTATAAAATAAAGAAATCAGTTGCAACAAACTATATTTCGATTATTTAGACCTATTGGTACTAGGCAAATGACTTCCCGCGCGCCGCTATAGGTGGGTAAATCTAAATACCGCCCGGTTCCGGAAAGTTATAGACGAATGTAATTTCGCCTAAAGTGATCAAAAGCATATAAAACCATATATAATTAGAATGATTTTATTGAGATCTAACTGTACGTATAGGTATTTTTGAGAAATATCGCACGACGTTGTCGGAAACTCGATATTTATAAAATTGTAAGTGGAGGTAGGTTCTCGCTACTTACGAACAAAGACAAATGAATTTACTTTAAATTGTTATTGTACAGCACAAATAATACGAATAAATCAATACCAGATGGTGAGATCCGGCTCGAAAACAACTATGTCGCATAAATGTAGAAATTGGCTAGCATAGACCGTAATTTTGGGACTGACCTGGTATGACGAAGCAAGCTTCTTCAGGGGCCCCTGTCCTTCGATGATGAATGTAACAATCGCAGAGGCTGGAGTCGATATACGTGGTCTATTGTGCTGGACACTTGAATATTATAATTTTTGGTTTTATAGGCTCAAGCACCGGAGCGAGCTCTTAGCAAACGTGCGGGTAGAAGAAGTGTGTGGCAACACCTCAGCGTTCAGTGTTGCGCGCTTTTGTAAGCGTTCCGTTTTAGGCATGTCCCGTTTGGAATATGCTAGTGGATTAAGTATAAATCGATTTAAAAAACAAAATACGTAGTATTTGTGCGTACATATACAAAGTACTGAACAAGGGGGTACTGGGTTACGGGAAGTTGAATATTAATAACGGCACTGTATGGAAGGGATAGCAGGTTCGAATTTCTCTTGTAACAGTTATTTGTACATCTCTAAATATATATTAATTTATTACTTATCGCACATCTAAAAAAGCACCTCAACAACTAACAAAAAAAATCTACTTGAAACCAAAAATTACATCACAATCGTTCCAGCAATTTCCTATATAGCTACAAAACAAACAAACATGCATGCAACTTGTATATTCTGAAGAGTTTGAATGATATCATGGATGGCTGTTGAATTGCATAATTTTATATGTTTTCGCATTATAAGGCTGAGTTTATTGGCAATTTATTTGCATAAGCCTACGACATGGCCTGTTTTTGTTTATGATATTGGCTGAACATCTAATTTATTTAAATTGTTTAGTGGTATATTATTTTAGGAAGATGAGCAGAATCTTCCATTTTATTCTTTTGTCTTTACCCATGGAAGTATAAAAAAAACCAGCCAAGTGCGAGTTGAACTCGTGCACGAAGGGTTCCGTACCATTATCTATACAACATTGGACACTATATTTAGATCTCAGATCATAGAAACAAGGAGATATGCCATCATAGAAAATTTGTACGGGAACAACTGATGCCACTTTTAGTACATTTTTCGACACAATTACGTGCTTATTTAAGCGATCTCCCACGCATTAAACATTCCGCACACCCTCAATCTAACACTGTTAATCGTCACTCAACACTAACACTAAACTAAAACACTTTATTTATACCATCAACCGTGTTCGGTTCGTCGCCAGCGCGTACGTTTTTATTATGAGCAATTTGCTCAAGTTCAGGCATCAAGCTCGATAGCGCCTTGGCACATCTCCCTTGTTTCTATGATCTGAGATTTAGATCAAGAAAACCTTTTTTAACATCGAGAAAATAACGGCAAAAAATTGTAGTATGGGAGCTCCCCTTAAATATTTATTTTATTATTTTTTAGTATTTGTTGCTATAGCGGCAACAGAAATTCATTATCTTTGAAAATTTCAACTGTCTAGCTATCACAGTTCATGAGATACAGCCTGATGGCAGACAGACGGACAGCGGAGTCTTAGTAATAGGGTTCCGTTTTTACCCTTTGGGTACGGAACCCTAAAAAAGGCGGACGCATTCTCGCTAAACCATAAGTGAAGCACCCATAGTGTGCCGGCCGTATTTTTTTTAGCTTAGCTAAATAACGCTTGTCTTCGGTAGTATTGTTTGTGTTCCTGTTTGAAAAAATAAAAAAAATACTGTGGTGACTAAGGTCGCCAGAGCTCCTGAGGATGCGTGTTGATCGCTGGGGACCTGCTTGTCCCCTAAGCTGTCGGCTGTCGGCACAGCGAATCCATATTTTAAAGGGTCAGCAACGCGCATGTGATACTCAGTCCGTGTACTCAGTGTTGCGCTTATATTATCAGGCGGGCCGTACGCCTATTTGCCACCAATATCGTATGAAAAAAGTTTTCTAATCCATAAAAATCAAGCTGATCCTTAACCCAAAAGCAAAATAAACACCAACAAAATATAAAACAATAATCAAAAGATTACGAACCGTCAATATTTCGAAACAACAATCACCTTCTTATAATTAATATTTAACTTTTGTTAACACTAAACGGATGCACGCCAGTAAGAACGTCGTAAGCGCCAACAATTTCTAGACAAACCAACCTAGAAACAGTTGGACGTCGCGTAACAGGATGCAACGAGGTCGGCGCTTAATGCGTTTCAATGATTTACTGCTTACAGGAAAGCATGCAATCGTTGGACGTAATGTTATTTCACACGATATTTCTTAATGCATTAGTTGTTAGGGTTCCGTACATAAAAAAAACGGAACTATTAAGCGTCGCCCAGGCAGAAAGGGCTGCGGTGACGGTCAGTAGTAATTTTGACATTAGCCACTGTCATTAGTACTGACCTGTCTGGACGACGCTCCATAGAATCACTTTGTTGTCTGTCCGTCTGTCAAGGTCCTTTTTCTCAAGAACAGGTAAAGGTATCGAGTTGAAATAAAAAATATCAAATACTTACACCCTTACCACAAAAAAGATAGACACGCGTTAAACGGGAATGCTACCAAAAATAATACACACTTGTTTTAGACAAGTTAGTGCTAAAACAAGTGCGTATTGTTTTTGGTTGCATTCGCGTTTAACGCATGTCTATCTTTTTTGTGGTACGGTCTTTAAGGTCTACGATCGCTTGGAGGTGTAAATTTCGAGCTTCTGTCAACACAATCAAAAGATATGGCCATTTATGTCACATATTTTGATACTCGCAAAGTCAGTCATCAAAAACTCTAGAATAGATACTTATTTCCCGTTGGCTTAGAATCACAAAATTAGGCAAGAAGCAAGTTCTCACAGCGCAAGTAAAAGAAGAAATCCAAAAATCGTTATATCACTTTTTTTTCCACATACATAATTTAGTCTGTACGGAATCCTCAGAGCGCGATTCCTACTTGCACTTGTCCGGTTTTTTAAAAGGAAGAGCAGTCGGTAACAAATGTAACAATTATGACGTTCAGTGATTTTATTTTTTAACCGATTCCAAAAAAGGAAGAGGTTCAGGTCTTTTTTTTGTTTTTTTGAGGAAGGAATTGTGTCAAGCTTACTGCTTTGTTGGTCTAGTCGTGAGCGCGACTGCTGTGGTCTTGAGTTCGATTCCCGGGTGCATGATTTAATTCTTATTAACACTAAACTATTACCTAATTTATTGGGTATATATGATATACCTATTACCTAGAAAAAAGACTGACCGTTGCGTTGTTGAATTATCTCTACTTTAAAATAGCATAGGTAGAAGGTTCAGTATTTTTAGAAAAAACAAAAGAGTTAAATATGATATTTTTTTTGGCATTGGAGACAGAAATAAAGGGCCTTACTACAAAAAAGATAAACATCTCTTAAACAAGAATGACACCAAAAATAATACACACTTGTTTTAGACAAGTTAGTGCTAAAACAAGTGCATATTATTTTTGGTATCATTCTTGTTCAACAGATGTTTTTCTTTTTTGTAATAAGACGGAAAACATTTTAAAAAAAATTCTACATGCTTACAAGAACCTGATATCTACTAAAACGGAATTATCAAAACCTTGACCATTCTGCTGATTTTTCCTTAAAATAATGGCCATGGAGATAATTTAATGACACTTCACTAACTGTGGGAAAACATATATTATTGTGATGAGGAACCAGAGATGTGATGTCATGTTAGTAGATACCTACTAAGTTACATACAAGAACGAAATATTATTCTAAAAGAGCTAGAACTAAACGCTTGGTCAAACAGAAAGCGTTCCTAGCGCGCTTCAAAGCGTTTTTTACAGACTAGTTGTTCCCTGCGGTTTCACCCCCGTTGCTTGGCTCCTAAGGGTCGTAGCGTGATGTTGATGTATCTTAAACAAAAATATTTTTTCGAATCCGACTGGTAGTTCCAGAGTTAGCCCGTTCAAACAAACAAACAAACTCTTCAGCCTTATAATTTACTAGACTTTTGCCCGCGACTCCGTCTTCGTGGACTACAATGACCTGACCAGTTTAAATGACCTCCATAGTGTAGGGTGGCTAGTACTACCAAGAGGTCAAGCTGTATCTCTAGTTTTTTTCAGCGGAATCAGATAAAACGTGGCTTAGATTTAAAGTTAGATCCTAAGCTATCGAACTGTGAAAACCACATCAAAATCCGTTCAGTACTTTTTGCGTGATGCGCGCACAAACAGACAAACAGATAAACAGACAAACTGACAAAAAATCTAAAAAAAATATTATTGGGTATGGTTACGTCCCAGTACACTATCCCTGTTTTTTCTGGAATATCTTCAATGTAACAGACACGGCATTTTTACAATTTTATAATAGTATAGATTAATATTAGTAAGTATAGATATATAACTGCCACAATTTTAGTTGCTTGAAAAAGAATAATTGCTAAGCTAAAGTTTGATTAATGACTAAAGCTAAGAGCTAAATCATCTAGTGCCCCACCCATCGCACTAAGATCTTTTGTTTTGCCAACATCCATTTTACCCTTAATCGGTTCTTCCCAGAAGATGCGAGCACAAATTAGGTACCTACCTTCACGTAAAGGCAAGTCAGATCAATTCCTTGAAGTCTAAATTAATTATGCTCCACGACTATTTCCTTCGATTTTATGAGATCCTAGTAGGTAGGTACCTACATTTGCAATTTAGTTTATCTGAATTGCGACAAAATTCTTCGAAATTACACTATTCGAGTTTGTGAATGAATTTAAAAGAATTCGAGGCGTGGTTGCGTGCCCAATAAATGACTAATTACTTCTTAGAAATTACATGTTAATCGTTACATGTGTATGTGAAATTATGTTGTTTGATTGATCAATATTATAGAATTATTGAATCAGCAGCTTAATGAATCAGTGCAATTATATTTGTAAGAACGACTGATTATGTAATTCCGGAATTACATTTGAATTTAGGCCTTATGTAAGGGATGATTTAGGTTTTGTTCCATCTAAAAGACGTTTTTAAACTTTCGCAAATTGTACACATGATTTTTAATTAAATCGGAACTTTATGCGCTGAGAACATAATCGCAATAACAGTATTTTGAACCTCGACGTTTAGATCAAGTGGCATTGACCGTAGTCACGAGAAGACTCATAAAATAAAAGATAAATTATATAAGATATAAACGATTATACAGACAATAATAATTATATAAGATTTTCCACACACCTACCCACCATATTTTTACCCAAGAATTTTACGAATTGCGTATTCACGGTATCAATAAGTTGCCTCTGCCTAACCCTTGGGGAAACATAGGTCTGAGGTCGTGGGTTAGAACCTCGGCAGGCGCACACTAAGCAATTTGTTTCATCACCACTGCTCTAAAAACGGTGAAGGAAAACATCGTGAGGAAACCGGCACGTCCTAGAACCGTTTCGAAGACATGTGACGTTCCCGCAGTGGGCCCGCGTGATGGACTACGGCCCACTCCCTCTCATAGACAGGAGGCCTATGTCCCAGCAGAGGAACCATGCATCGTTCCAGAATTCAGGCTTCAGAGCCATAATCTCATTAGGATGTCATGGCAACGACGCCAGCAGCGCCGCCAATCAAAACATGTCAAATTATATTATGGCGTCGACGCCAAGCCGTCGCCAAGTGAGGTATGGTTAGGTACGTTGTAATACAATTTGATATGTTTTAATTGGCGGCGCTGCTGGCGACGCTGCCATAGCATCCTAATGAGTTATGGCCCTTATTGCTAGATACCTATGTTTAGCATTGGACGTTTATTTGCTTGTGTGTGTAGGTATGCCTGTGTTCAATGCGTCCTTGATGCACGCGATTATAGCCAATATTGCATTTAATCGCAGACAATATGCGCATTGCGTGCATCATGTGATGTTAGCAGAATGTTTAGTGTTTATACATGTCTTCATACGATAAACTGTGACAAGTTTACTTCCATTCTGGCAGGAGTTACGAGAAATAAGTACCTGTCCTGTACCTGTGTAAGTCCTCAAAAAAAAAAAAAAAATAGTACATAGGTTATGTACAATTTTTTTTTTTTTTTTTGAGGATGGGAAATCATCAAATGACCCCTCCCGCTCTGGGTGGAGCGGAAGGGAGTGTCAGACTCTTACTGACTAAAACCCACCCGTGTTCCTTCCTTAGCCCTTTATGTTCCTGGTCAGCGGTATCCCTTTCGGACAATCCCGCTTTCCCGGCAGGCTTGGGCCCTAGTGGCCCCCCTCTTCGATGCTGACATCTCTTTGAGGCGCGCGTGGAACACGTACGCGCCGTTCGGCACGGGCCTGGTCCTGATCGGACGGTGAGCCACCCATTAGCATGTTCTTTTTTAAATATTTTGTCCTTACAACATCCTGGTGAAACACTGGTTTAAAAGCGGAGCATAATAAACCTCTTTACATAATGAGTGACTTAACAATCTCAACATCGCAATTCACTTAATCGTTCCGCTTAATCGCAAAGTCGCAGACGTGTGAGTAATCAAGTAAAGTAATTCACGTTGAAGCACTATTAAAAGTCGCAAGTTTATTACAATTCTTGCACATGATGAGTTGAAAGTTGTGAAAATGTCACAGATAACTTGAAAAAATAAAGGACAATTGTAACAGAAGTTGAAACGGCCAATACTTACTCCACTTAGGCTAAAGTACATTCACATTTTCATCAAATAAGTAGCCAACATTCCTCAGCAAGGCCGGAGAGATTGACTGTTCGAAGCACAATTGAATTACAACACTTGGATCACAATTCTATCAAAATTCAAATTCTTGTTGCTCAATAATTGTTGACAAATGGTCCCTAGTCGCAGAATGCGATCCGCCTTGCAAAACCTGGCTAACCCTTTCGAAAAGAACTTGAACCGCTAAAATAGCTAGTAATAGAGCCCTTCTTAACTCGGCCGTGTAACAATCGCTTACCTTTACAAAATCAGCATTACAAGGACCGCGCATTTATCCAACCAACATCAGGCACTGCGCTTTATCAATTAAAACTTTTTATATATTCACGCCAAAAACGCTGGGCACAATTGTGTAACACTGTTTCCGAACGCACGGCGATATTTTGCAATATTTAAGGGGACGATACGTCCTCACCCCACGACGTCTTACGCATAACTGGCGGCTTGAGAGCGGAAACTTGTTCGGTGAGTTTGCGCCCGCGCACCGAGCGGATGGTCCGGTTTACGCTTGCGTTTAGTTACCTAGCCTTTTGTCATATGAATAAATTGGTATCAGATAAATAAAATTATGTAATATTTGGCATGATGAGTGAGATACTGTGTTCCACATAAGGTTTTCTAGAGAGCGTGAAATGTTACTTTGTTTTGTCGCTATTAAAATCTTTAGTTATTGTGCAAGCAGTTTCGATAGTAAAAGTGTATCCTGCGGCTGTACCTAACTACTTGATGCTTTTGGGACGGCTGTTCTTGTCCTTGGTCTATTAGACGGGATATTTAGCATTGGTTGGACATAATTGGTTAGTGCTTGGGATTTATAATCTAGTTTAACAGACAATTAACACAGTCGGTTATTACACAAAGTTATCCAGTTTCGAACAGGAATTTATGTACAATTTACATTGCTAGTCATTTTGTTAAAATATAACTGTTTTTTTCTTTAAATATAAGTAGATCATTTTACAAGACTGACCGAGTTCTGAAAGACTATTTGATTTTAATTCATCTTAGTGGTATAAATTATTTAAAAAAAATGACACATTGTACGGCAATGCGTAATATTTGGCCAAAATAAATGCCAGCCTTTAATATATAAAAATATTATATATTATTAAATATTTTTATATTTAAACTACAACTGACACGGGTGGGACTTGGACCCGCGGCCTCTGCCGTAGCGTCGCGTCGCTCTGGTTACAGTTTTTCAGTGGTTAATTCAAATTCAAATTCAAAGACATTTATTTCAGACTAAGTCCATAATTTGTTAGTAACAATTTACTTAATACTAGTGTTAGTAGAACATAAACAGATATATATTTATTTATGCATGTTTAAAACACAGCGTGGAGCTGCATCCATTTTTTGAGCAACGGGCATTCCCACCGATCTGCAAACACACTCAGCATAGTATTAGTGCTGCCGCGGAGACGTGTCATCAGGGAGGCGCACCTTTTTCTTATGATAGCGGCAAAACCAAATAATAGTGTCGAGCTACCGTCTAACTATACAGGGTGGCAGGTTAGACAGTTGAATTATTTTAAGGGGTCATTGTACTCATCATTATGAACAACTTTTACTATGGGACCAATCCCGAAATCGCGAAAAAAAAAACAGCTTTTCCATACATTTTGTTGAGTTATGTGAACATAAATGTATGGAACAGCTGATCTTTTTTTCGGGATTTCAGGGTTGGTTCCTTAGTAAAAGTTGTTCATAATGGTGAGTACAATGACCCCTTAAAATATTTCCACTGTCTAACCTGCCACCCTGTATATTTTAATAACAATGAGATAAGGTTATTATGATTTTGACATGTTTAAAATTCATAAAAATATGCATTATTATTGTACAGTTTACAAAAACAAAACAGTGCTGCTTTCTATTTTGTTATTTATTCAATGATAGAACAGCTCGTCACGGGTTGAACGTCTTTCGGTAACGCCAGTAGAGATTCCATTATTTTCAGTCGCTTAACTAGGACATTTGTACGTTTTATAAGGCGATTAGGTAACCTAAACAGCAAATACGACATTTTTTTGAAGGCCTGCTACTTCTAACAACGATGATCCCAAATGCTTTGATTAAAATACTTACATGATATTTGTGACATATTAAAAAAATAATATGTCATTTTTTCCAATCCTAAGTTAGCTTACGTACGCCTTTTTCTTACTACTCCTTAATCATTACATAGTATAAAACAAAGTCGCTTCCTGTCTGTCTGTCCCTATGTATGCTTAGATCTTTAAAACCACACAACAGATTTTGATGGGGTTTTTGGGGTTTCGTACCAAAATGGTAAAAAAGGAACCATTATGGTGCGACTTCGTCTGTCTGTCTGTCTGTCTGTCACACCTGCTTATTTCAGCATCTACTAAAGCTATCGACTTGGAACAGTTATTAAAAATGCTTGCCCAACTTTATTGCAAATGAAAAAAGTCAAAAAATATTTTTATTTTCATTGCAAAACGGGCCGGAGTGGGGGTCCGAAATTTTAAAGTGGGATTACTGGGTCAAGTGACACATCATATGAAAGAACTTGATTTGCACATTTCAAAATATATTTTTATTTTATTTTATGTCTCACAGTTTTTGACATATGATGAAAAATGTCTGCAAAAATACCATCCCCCCCCCCCCTTATCTCCGAAGTTTGCGGAGCGAAAACTGAAATAATACTCTGATACGGAACCCTCGGTGCGCGAGTACGACTCCCACTTGCCGGTTTTTTTTTAAATAGATAGAGTGATTCAAGAGGAAGGTTTATAGCACCCGTGCGAAGCCGGGGCGGATCGCCAGTTATATTATAATAAAATATTTTTGTTTATTAGAATAACTAGATAATTTTTAGGTTTCTAAAGATTTTTAGGTTTATCACGTTCAGACAGACAGACAGAAGGGGACTTTGTTTTATATTATGTAGAGAAGATATTCTAATATGAATTAATTTCTACGTAAAAAGCTTCATTCTAATAAGTTACGGTCAAAAAAACTAATATTTAATTGATTATTATAAATAATGGAAATTAATGAACACATTTTATAAGATCTTCGTATTTTTATTCTAGACACAATAAGTTTGTGTGTGTGATTGTTATTACTTCACGCTGAAACGGCTCGACGGATTTGGATGAAATTTCAGAAAAAGGTAGCCTGGGACCTGAAAAAGCACATATATTTTTCAAAACTTTAAAATGGTTTACAATAAATTTGTGACTTTAGATGGGCCAATAACAAAGGCCCGGCGGGCCGCATGCGCAGGTTGAGTATAGCTGGTATATACTATTCAACATCATGCTACGACCCTTAGAACAGTGCAACGGGGGTGAAACCGCGGGGAACAGCTGGCAGCAAGGAGCGCTTAATTGTGCACGTAATTGTGTTGAAAAATGTACTAAAAGTGGCATCAGTTGTTCCCGTGCTAATTTGCTATGTTGGCATATCTCCTTGTTTCTATGATCTGAGGTACCTACCTATACATGTCGCACATCGGCAAGAAAGGTGTCACAACACAATAAATGTAGTTTTTGGGAAATCACGATTTTCTTTTTTTTAGATCCTAGAATCCCTTTAAAAAAAACTGTATTAATTGCCATCTCTCAGCGAGGAATCGCACTATAATTATGAAAATTTTTAAGCAGATCAAGTTTGTAATTGTCTTTCAGATGGCATATATAACTCAATTTCGTATTATTATGTGTTGTGACACCTTTCTTGCCGATGTGCGATGTGTAAAAGTAAGACAAATCCGACATAATCCAACAACACAGTGTCACTACATGCGCGAATACCACACGATAATTAAAAGTAAAAACTGCAATGTTACATAACCGTTACCGTTATATATTGTGCTATATGTAACTAGTTAAATAACGAGAAATTATGAAGAATATTCATGAAAAACCAGAACTGTATGATAAGTAGGCGTTATGTCATCACTTATGCTTACTTACGCTTATTATATCGAGGGAAAATATTGATGTGCTTGATAAGTTACTTTTTTTTGTTATTCATATTCCGGGGTGAGGTTACGTTGATGGTAAAAGTTAATGGGAACTATTCTCTTTAGTTTAAAACGCGTTTCTAAATGGTAAAGATTTATTAAATTAACAATTTTATTAAAATGTCTGTTAAATAAGATGCATTTTAATGCTTGCTTGCACTCGCTAACCACCAACTACCTAATTGGTAGGTATTAGACATTCTTTATTAGACTCTTAAAAAGCATATAAAGTGTGCAAACAAAAGTAACAGTCCTGTTATTTTTTTATCATTATGTTACGTATTTTACCCCCAAAATCTCTTCTTATTAAGGTCCCCGAAACGGTCAATTGCGATTGTCAATGTTTACCCTTGATGTTCATTGATGCGATTATTGATCAATTAGGTACTTTATGCGATAAATGAAGCAATTATCAATATTTTACAAATGTAATCACCTAAACATGACAATCACAATTGATAGTTTCGGAGACCCTTATTTATACTTTAAACACTCGTCACCTGTTTATAACCATTAGTACAACCAGATAAATGGGATTGAAAATAGCGGCGCCCCTATTTACCTCTTGATCGCCCCCGGTGGATGTGAGCTGAGTACCTATAGAGAGCAACAGTGTGACAGCGAAAGATACAGCTATCAATATATTTAAAAAAAACAAACATAAGTACCTACCTAGGTATGTACATTAATTAATAAAACACATCAGTATCAAATTGGTCAAATAAATAAAAAAAGTCAAAAAGTCGTTGCCTTTGATTTTTGCTTAGGTTTGATTCGGCACCGACTTCCGAAACTGTTTCACACATTATATTGATATTTTTAAGGCGGTTTTAACTTTTTTTAAAGTTCTTTTATTTTTCTATTTTGAGTGACATAAATTGATTATTCTTACATGCACTAGAATTTGACCAAGGATTTGAGATGTTTTCCATTTGACGCCACACCCGTAGCTTGTATCAATAAGTCAGGCCATCACACTTACACGTATTAGTCTATATCTTGAAAACTACTGAACCGATTTTGATGAAACTTGCACTGTTCCCTAAGTTGAAGTAAACGTAAGCTAATAAAAAAAGAATGGTCACAATCCAATTAATAGTTTCGGAGAAATTCGTGGACAAACATTACACACATACACCTATGAAATTTTGTATATTTGTTTGGAAGCCCTAATAGATCATCAATGTGTAGTGCAGTTTCAATTGATAACCTCCTTTTTTTTGAAGCCGGTAAAAAAAACGATAAAGACCATAATATAAAACATGACGTTCGGTCCTAGATAGATAGCACCAACATAAGTAGCGATACAAAGTGAAAACCGATGCATGGAGCCAACGAAAGTGTTTGTTATTAAACCACTGGCTTCTGCTAACGCCTTCATGTACCAACATAGATCTACGGTACGCTGGAAGACGCACTAAGTGATTATAATGATTATGCACTAATGTTCAGTGGGTCGATCACGAGTTATTTTGACGTATGATGGTATCGTAAATGTAAGCATATTTTTAATTGCTACACAATATTTATTTAAATTAAATACTTAATTAATTAATTTTTTTAATTATATACTTAATTAATTTTAGATACTTAATTAATTAATTAAGATAGATTAGATTAATTAATTAAGATAGATAGATAAGATAATTAATTAATTTCTCTGTATTTTTTAAAATGTGCAAATTGCATAAAATTTTATCATAATGTTCTAGGACTGTTGTATTTTAGATTCAAAATATGCTTACATTTACGATACCATACGTCAAAATAACTCGTGATCGACCCACAGTAGTTCAATTCCTTCTGCAGGGTAAGTAAGTTTGTAAGCATAATGTAAATAATAGGTAAGTACGTGCTTCATCATTAACAAAAATACTTATTGCATTAACGGATGGACGATTTGATTTTTACTATTAAAAATCAAATCGTCCATCCGTTAATGGAATAAGTATTTTTATCGATTTACGGATCAGTAATTATAAAAGGTCTTAAGTCAGGCACTTCCACAGTCTGCAGATCTCTGTCGTCAATATATAGGTTTCACTTGCAAGTGCATCACGGTGTAACATTATATTGCAAATTGGATAATCAACCACACTTTGTGGCCTATGTGACAACTACTGATTACTGTGCATACGTACCATTAAGATTAATAAAATACTTAATATAGATAATAAGAAATTAAAATACATGTTTTTTAAGTGTTTTAGTTGATAGATACGGACGACAACTATAAATCAAGTTATGAAGAAAATTACCAACAAAGCTGAGATTTTATAGTTTGTTAATACATAACTAAAATGATAGATGATTAACTAAGTCGTAAAGTATGCTTAGGCAGTACTCAATTAGAATTACATAGCAATTTTTAAATGCACATTTAAATGCCAAAGTATACGCTTTTACAATAAAATCCCTAGCCATATTCAAAAATTAAGCCTTAACAAATTCAAATCATTAATAAAGCGAAAACTTTGTCATAAAGCTTTTTATAGTGTTAAAGATTATATGGAGGACAAAAAGGCTTGGGATTGAGCTGTTCCAATACATACATGGGCCAATACTACTATTGACATAACCACTAAATTATTGCTCTTTTATTTGATTTTATATTTTTTTCTATATACACTTTGACATTGAATGTTTCCTTTTGAAACAATTTATATACAAAATGACATTGAATGTGATAATAATGATTATATTGATTATAATTATTGTAAATGTGAGTACTATGTGGGTTATTATGTTACTGTTATAGATCTCAAGTTCAGTCTGACAGTTTGAGTGCTTTAGGGGGCCTACCCAATTGTCCTCTCTGATGGTAATGTTCGTCGGGTCGTTGAGCTCCCTAAGTCTGGGTTGAGCTACCACGATACCCGGCACATGCGTGCACAGTCAGGTCAGGTCCACTCAAATCTATATGGCTCTTTCCTCTAAAGGCCATTTCAGACTAACCTGCATGGTTCTTACACAATTTATCTTAATTGTCTGGACTTTAAAAGAGACATCAACCTTTGAGTTTGTTTCGGTGTTTCTTCTCAAAGGTAGTCATATAGGAAACACCGAACTCATCTAGCTTAAAAAAATGTTTTGACGTGTAAAAGTGTTATTTTTATCCTATTTACAAAATAAATATCATTTATCATTTATCATTTAATAATCACGATGGCAAAGTAAGAATTATTTTAGCTCATACAAAAGACATCAACGAGTTTTAGTTTTAAATTAAATGGTAATACTGCACCTCTAGCGGCGAAGAGCATAAACTAAGTAGTGCCACCTAGTGGCGAATAGCCACAACACTATTACGGTCCTTTTCACGTAATACAACATTGATAAAACACCTTCCGTAAATATATGTATGTATCATAATATCCAATCTTTATAACCATTTTATTAAATTTTAAAACCATACTATTTTGCCTATTTAATTGATTAATAATTGGGAGAATGCTAGTCTAAAAATTTTTTTTTTTATTATTAATGATTACAAAAAAAACAATTATGCGTAGAATGAAAAAATATCAACTGTCATGTCATGTCATTGATCGAGTCGATACGAAAACATTTTGCTTCGATCGAAGTTTAGAATTTTATTATCAAGAGTTATTACATAAAATAATGTCTGATAGAGCAAAAGATATTAAATATACATAGAATAATGTCTGATAGTGCAAAAGATACTAAAAACGAGGACACGGCTAATAATAACACTACAGAACCAAAACCGGTGGACGATAATCAAATTAAAGTCAACAACATGCTAAAACATCGACTCAGAAAATACATCAAAAAGTTGGATGGTAAGATTTTTATCACAATAATAATACATGGTTAATTACACACAAAGTTTTATAATAATTCCAGATAAAATACAGTAGCCTATCATTGATTAACAAACATTAAAAACTGGTTACATAAAATGTTAAACTTGCGCATGATGGGAAGAGGAAAATGTAGGGTACTGTATGTGCATCTCTGTCCTGAGTTCTACTTCAATGTAGACTTAACACTTCTTCAAATCCTAGTTAGCCAGTTTATTTGTATTTCACGCGTTGATATATGTATAAGTAAAACAAGGTATAAATTCATCTACTGCAAGTGACACTAGTGGTTCCTATACTTACTTTTTCTAAAATATTGTATGAGGGACACTGTCGCCTGTCACCTCCAGTACATTGGTTCTGTACCACCGGTGTCCGAATTGTACCTTTATTCAGTAATAATCTTTGACCAACAGAAACAGGCACAAGCATAACAAAAGAAGAAAGCATAAAGCTAGAAGTAGACACCTTCCGACAACTGTACAAGCCCAAGCTAGCTGGCAATGAGGACTCTTACAAGAACATCCCTAAATTCTACTACAAACTACCGAGACCCGACGATATGCTCGCACAGAAGTTACGCGAAGAGACCAGAGCTCAGTTCTTACAGAAGAAGAGTAAAGAATTGCTTGATAATAGTGAATTGAAGCATCTCTGGAGCCTGTTGGAGAAGACCAATGGAAGTTACAATGCAGCAAATAATGATGAGCTGATTATAGATTACTTTCAGTTCAAGAAGATTAGAGAAGAAGCGGGGCCTAAGTATAAGTATGTTTATTTACACAATAAATATTTACAAGTGCGACTGCTGAGCATGAGGGCTGGGTTCGATCCCTGGGTCAAGCAAAGTATTATTGCAGTTTCCGTTAGGAAATTTTTTGGCCCAGTGTCTGGATTTGTGCCCGGTTAATGGCAATAGGCTCGCCCCTATTACATGGGACTTAACCATAACTGGCGAAATGTAGGTTTAATAAACACCTCTCCCTAATGTTGACCTAATATCCTATTATTATAAATGCAAAAGAAGGTTGTTTGTTTATTTGTTAAGCCTGCAATACATGTTGGCCGAGCGTTGTCGAGTGAAGGCCAATACCAACATGTAGACGGTATATTTGCCTTGTCTTGCTATCGCTCGGTGTCACTTGCTTAGTTGGTTGAGTATAGACAAGCACCAACGTGTATAGACCTCATTTGATGTAGCTTGGCACAACTTGCAGACGCTCGGGATCACTTGCCTCACTTCGGAGCGGTCTCGGTTCTCCACAAATCAAAGGTGCTCGCGCGCGCTCGGACAATAGTGTTCACATGTTTGTCCGCGTGCTATTATGCGGTTGACTTCAAACTTGCCGAACGTCTAACAGTAGCGCTTGCCTTGTGTCAATTTGTCTACGCTCGCGTTGGTCTAAGCTCGGCCAACATGTATTGCAGGCTTTACCTTTCACAGTTTTCACCCTATAACCACTGAACCGATCATCATGAAATTGTGCATAATACTTTGTCCTGTCCAGGAGGTCTACTCTGTAAGTCCGTCAACGAAGATACGGGCCCATCCGAAAGTACAATAGACATAAGATTCCGTCAAACAAGCGTCAAATTCAATTTTTCGGACGGATAAAAACACATCGGGAGCAGGGACAACTGTCAAATCGTGCTATCATTCATTCTTAGTTCGGGCCCCGAACTAATCTTAAGTCCGTAGGTGATACGGAGTAAGAAACGCCCGTAACTAAGGTCGAAACTACGGATATCGTGCTTAGAGAGTAGACCCCCTGTTCCCAAGGAAAGAACATTAATTTTCGACGGTCACAATTGCTTTAAGACGCTAGATGGCGCTACGTTTATGTCACGCGTGTGCACAAAGTGCTAGTTTCTTTATAAACATTCCAGGCCATACTTCACGGCTGAGGTGTTCGGTCGTCTGCAAGCAGCTGAGGGCGGGGTCGGTCGCGTCCGCGCAGTGTCGCTGTTCAACTACGTGATGCGACGCGTTTGGCTGCAGCAGACTAGGATCGGACTGTCGCTGTATGACGTCACTGGTCAGGGGTACCTTACGGAGCATGTGAGTTGGAAGTACAGGGTGGCAGGTTAAACAGTGGAAATATTTTAAGGGGTCATTGTACTCATCATTATGAACAACTTTTACTATGGGACCAACGCTGAATTCGCGAAAAAAAAATCAGCTGTTCCATACATTTTGTTCGAGTTATGTGAACATAAATGTATGGAACGGCTGATTTTTTTTTCGCGATTTCAGGGTTGGTCCACAGTAAAAGTTGTTCATAATGATGAGTACAATGACCCCTTAAAATATTTCCACTGTCTAACCTGCCACCTTGTATATTTATTGGCTCGGTTGGCAATTTCAGACCACTATGTTAAATTAATTTCAAAGTTGCATTTCTGTCGATTGTTTGAAGCTAAGAGAGACAGAATGAGGTTTTCAATATGTTTAGCGCATATTCGGTGAGTTGTCATGCAAACAGAATTTGAATGCACAGAAAACAAAAGGCAATCTCATGCTTACGTCACTATTTTTGATTACAAAGTCACTTTTAAAGTCACCTTGGAAAGTAAAAAATATACAATTTTAAAAAAAGTAGACCACAGCCTGTCTGGGGAAGTACCTCCACCGTACAGAATAGCAGCATTCGTGGTCCCAGGACGACTGCGATGATGTAGTCGTCCTGCGACCACGAACGCTGCAGCGAAACGTCAGAAAAACAAAAAACCACAATATATGCGATGTAATACGTATTAAACTTGTTTTAATATAATAGAAGTAGTTTTCTGAAATATACACCATTTCTTCCAGGACCTAGAAAGTTACATAGCAGAACTCGTGCCGTCCCTGGCGGCGCTCGACGGCTTAGACTCGTCGTTCAGCTCGTTCTACGTGTGCACTGCTGCGCGAAAGTTCCTGTTCTTCCTCGATCCGCTGCGCGTGGGCAGGGTGAGGATACGAGACGTGCTGTCCTGCTCGTTCCTCGACGATTTGTTGGAGGTGAGAGAGAGATAGTATTTTTGCAAACGTTTTAGCAGAGTAGTAACAGTGATGCAGTATTTTTCAGCGAAACCCAAAAGGGGAGTAATGTTTTTAACCTGTATATTTGTATGTATTTCCGTTTCTGTGTTGTTCCCTCCAAGAGCCTAAGCCGGGCCGCACACCAGACATAAACTTGTATTACGATAATTTTGTCGACACATTTAACGGCCCCCTATATCTCCGTGCAAGCACGCACACCAAGGACACAAACTGCACCCGCCTCAAATGTGTCCTTGGTGTGCGTTGCATGAAAAACTTTCAACCTAATTATTTTTTAGCTCCGGGAAGAAGACCTGCCCATGGAGCTTCAGGAACAGAACTGGTTCAGCGCCGCGTCAGCGCTGCGGGTGTATGGACAGTACCTCAACCTGGACAGAGACCACAACGGGATGCTGAGCATCAACGAACTGGCCGGGTAACACGCGAGTGTTTGTTTCTTTAAACGCCCCAATCTCTGGAACTACCAATCGGATTCGCAAAATTATTTTGGTATATGACAGCCAGATTCATGAGGAATAGTATAGGCTATTTAACATCACGCTACGACCCTTAGGAGCCGAGCAACGAGGGTGAAACCGCGGGGAACAGCTAGTACATAATATTTAAACTTTTTGTGTGTGCAATGTAGCCATTAAGGCCTTAATATTTATGAGCTAAACACATAAGGTATCAGTTCGATTTGCGGGTAAATCGCATGCTTCTTGTAATTGAGGGCTCCGCTTTATTCCGATATTAGTCGGAACGATCCGAAAACTTTCGAGCTCGAGTTATTTATATATTTTTTTTCTTCCAGCTACGGGTCAGGCACACTAACCCGTGCATTCTTACAACGGGTCTTCCAACAATGCCTCACATACGATGGCGAGATGGACTACAAGACGTACCTGGACCTGGTTCTCGCGCTAGAGAACAGGAAGCAGCCGGCAGCGCTCGCGTATCTCTTCAGAGTGCTTGACATCAACTGCGTGGGCTACCTGGACGCTTTTACGCTCAACTACTTCTTCAAGGTGAGCTTTGAGATCCCTGCTGGATAAAGGATCCTGCTGGAATTAGGGGCTTGCCGGAATTAGGCTCCTGCTGTAATTTAGCTCTTGCCGTAATTAGGCTCCTGGCGGATATAGGTACATGCTGGATTTAGGGTCTTACCTATATTAAGCACATCATTAACAAAATTTTTAAGACTTATTCTTGAACAATTTACTAACAGACATTTACCTTCCCTAGGCTATACAAGAACAAATGATAGCCCACGGCGCTGAACCTGTCAACTTTGATGACGTCAAGGACGAGATCTTTGACATGATCAGGCCAGAAGAGCCATCGAGGATAACTCTTCAAGACCTTATCCGCAGTGGCCACGGGCATACGGCTGTGTCTATACTACTGGAGCTACATGGCTTCTGGGCTTATGAGAACAGGGAGGCGTTAGCCGCCGCCGGAGATCATGCCTGACAGCTTGAACAGCATCTCCATTTTAACGGAGATCGGTTTAAAATTTAAAGACTGTAATGTGAGAAAAAATCCAATAAAGAGTGTGAAAGTTGTTGAATATATCCGAAGATGATTAAAGTGTTGATTATCGCTGCAAAGTGTGAAAAGGTTGAGCATCTCTGTAAAATAAAAAAGGGTCTCAGAAGAATGTCAAAAATTGCACCTAAATCCTCCAAAATGTACCTAAAGTCTCAGAAGAATGTGAAAAATTGAGTATTTCCTCCAAAATGTACCTAAATTATATTAAATATCTGTATGGTTGTCGCTGGTGAATGTGAAAAAGTTTGAGTAACAGTGAAGAGTGTAAAATGCATCCCAGTAAATTAAAAAAAAAATGTTTTTGCTTATGAATATCTGTTAAGAAATATCCGAAGATTGTAAAAATGTTGTGAAACTTCCAATTAAAATTTTGATTGTAGCTAGAAAAATATATAAAGCATTGAGTATCTCTGAAAATTGTATAATGTTCATAAAAAATGTAGGTATTGTTTTTGAATTATCTAAAATTTATAAATGGCGTTTCAGTGCTAGAATTATAGACACGTAAAACAATCTAATTAATATACAATAAGATTTATAATATAGTATAAATAGCACTTCGCCCGCGACTTCGTCCGCGTGTCCCACAGGAACTGTGCATTTTTTCGGGATAAAAAGTAGCCTATGTTACTCAGTGATAATGTAGCTTTCTATTAGTGAAAGAATTTTTGAAATCGGTCCAGTAGTTTCGGAGCCTATTCGGTACAAACAAACAAACAAAAAAATTTTTCCTCTTTATAATATTAGTATAGATAGATAGGATTTAAAATAAAAACAAATTATTACATTATTATTAAACAATTTTAAAATTTTATAAATATCTCTTATATGTGTATTTAATAAGAATTTAAGCTTTACATAGCTCTATAGTATGTTTAAAGTTGTTTATGTTTATACTACTGTTTGTTTTCCCTAATGCAATAAATAAATAAATAAAGACCTCTAAAAAACGAGAGGTGTCGTGGGACATCTGGTTGGAACAAAGTTCCTTTCGCTATAACTTTATTTATGTATTAACTGATTAAGGGCCGATTTCACCATCATCAGATAACATTTATCCAAGGAATAAAATTGAGATTTGACAGATTTTGTATAGAAAATCTGTTCTTTCATGTCGGCTGTTGTTATTGGTTTACCGAAATAGCATTGGTCAATCATATCGCTTGACATGAGATTTGACAACAGATTACCGACGTTCTGTGTATAAAGTTGGAGTGCCTCAAAAATTATAATGTTATTTAAATTACCTAATTAATATGACGTTGTAAAGATTGTTATGTAATTTTATCCTTAACTTATTATACTACCCAATTTATTAATTGTAGTCAAATCTATGCCTCTATTTAATCTTTAAAATAAGCTTTTTAAATTATTATGATTATATACCTACCTTTTAATATATTTTCAAGACTGGTGATTAAAGGCAACATTCCATTATTTCTTCATGAATTATTATTACAGCTCATATATTACTAAACCCATTTTAAAGTTTGGTAGATAAGTGTGACTTACTGTCACATACTGAAAATTTGACCAAATAGATACAAAAAGCCGACTCCGTATAGACGCGACGGACGGACGACTGACCTAGGCCACATGAATAATTCATGTGGCCTAGGTCAGTCGTTAGTCGTTACTTTTCTGTTAGCGTTAACGTCAAACGCTACGGATAAAATGTATGGAAGTGACATTTGTGAGTCACGTGACTTTTTCGCAGATAATGTCATTGCCATACATTTTGTGCTTATCGTTTGGCGTAACAGAGGCCCTAGCCAAGTTGCTTTTCTGTTAGCGTTCACGCCAAACCATAAGCACAAAATGTATGGACTGTGACTCACAAACGTCACTTCCATACATTTTATCCGAAGCGTTTGACGTTAACGCTAACAGAAAGGTAACTTGGCTAAGGGCGAGTTGCTTCAAACCATCTGTATCCGTACGTCAGTACGTAATCGTTAAGTCAGTATGAAATTGTCGTACAAGCCGCCATATTTGACGGTTACAGATACGTAACTGTAAGTTGAAACAACATGGCCTAAAAGGCAGAAAAGCAAGTTGTCTAGGGCCTCTGACGCATACGAGATCGTCGTTTACGAACTCGAAAGGAAAACATCGGCTAGCGCTTGAAAGTGAAGACGTTAATGCACATGAGGTTGTTCCAATCGTTCCCGAGATGTTTTCTCGATTAACGCGACGGTTTTAACTCTCATAGTAATTTTCTTCTTAAAAAAGTCGCTTAATCTAATCAGTCATACTGTATAAGCTGACACGAAATTTGACGCTTATTTTCTAAAATAAAAGACATTAAATATTAAAAGAATGATTATAATAACTTGTAATAATTATATATAAAAATAACAACTTGGTAACGTGTAAATATAACGATTATAAATTCATTTCTGGTTTATTATTGTACTTTGTTTGACTCATTATAGCTTACAGTACTGCAAATAGAATTGAAGCCGTACTTTGTTCTGTTCTGAAACAGGGATGACGCTATACGTCTTGTATAGCTTTATCTCTGTCGCACTGGACCATAGGATTGACATTTTATAAAAATATTTTTCTTATAATACATAATTTTCTGGTTTGATTCGTTTATTATAAATCTTATTTATAAGGCCACCGAGGTAAATGCATAGCTCATATTATTTAAACTTATCATAAATTGTTTAAAGGAAACATTTTTTTTTATACTGGCCACACCTTGATTACTATTTTCACTTTTTCCGTCCCTTTCTATCATATCACTTCAGCCGGCCTAGCATGACCACGATAGAAACGGGTTTTGTCTACAGAAGAATAGACAAAGTAACTGATTGTATAAAGATTTCTACCGTTTTATGGACACAATGAAGAGAAGAAAGGTTTCTATTCCTCAGTAGACAAAGATTTGATAAGCCAAGCACGGGTCGCCGCGTGCTCGGGCAGAACAGATAACAATTTAGAAAAAATACGTTTACAGGCTATCAGAAAGGGAAATTCAGTAGTGTGGTAGCATTATACGGATTCTTGAGCACTCCTGTACTCAAATACGCTGCCTCTCTCTAGAAAGCCACTGGCCTGCTTGTTTGTATGTTGGTCTGATTGACGCGAGTCGGATGGAGGGCCGTACCCGCCGCCGCCGGGCGAATTCATTATGTATTTATCCTGAAAATAATTTTATTATTATGTGTAACCTTCACTATCGTAGAACATTATAATTAACCGAGTTAAAATTACAATTTGAATTCGTCAAATTACGTTATTTAAGAAAAAAAAAATTATTATAGCTATTTACTACATAATATTTAGGTTTGTATTATTTAGTTAAAAATGAAGTCAAGAAATCTTGGAATAAATTGCTAGAATTATGGCTGTCTACGATTAAGATTAAACTGTAGTAGGATCGACGCTTCATAAAGTTCCCTTAAGCCGAGTTGACACGGTCCGAGTATGCTCGGACCGAGTGGACTCGGATGTCTACTCGGACGTAACTCGTATTGTGGCAACCCATCATCCGAGCGCGGATTACGGGCTGCCACAATACGAGTTACGTCCGAGTAGGGATCCGAGTCCACTCGGTCCGAGCATTCTCGGATCGTGTCAACGCGGCTTTATCTATGAACCAGCTCGTGTTTTGAGGAAACTTGAGGGCGCTACTGTCCATCCTATAGGCCAGGGGTCGGCAACCTGCGGCTCTTTCGATGTAACGTTGTCGCTCTACAGTTCCATTGAAAAAAAAATTTATCAAAATCCTTAAAAATCGTGCAATCGATCCATGAGTGAGTACCATACTTACTCATAGATCGATTGCAGGATTTTCAGTCTATCTACCTCTATCTCTCAGCCACTTTCACTCGCGTCTCAACCGCAAAAACATGGACATGGCTTTTTAAAAAATGAACAATCTTGTAAATTGTACCTTTTAACTCTTCCGTCTCAAAAGGTTGCCGACCCCTGCAATAGGCCTATCTTTGCCGAACCACACTGTAAATAATGGTGATATAACTTGTGATAATATTGTTTTCTGTATTAAAATTACTTACCCCTGGATACGCATGTATGGACGCCTTCCCTCCTAGATTGATGAGTCGTCCATCCACACGCTGTAACAAGTTCAACCCTCGCTCCCCTGCTTCGCCTCCTAAAACATTATGTACAAAATATTTAATGTGAATCTTTAAAAGTATTTTTTTTTTTATGATAAGGCTGAAACACTCCAAAAAGATTTAATGAAAAGTCTATGAAAAAAGATTTGAAAAAATAATAATGATAATTTGACAAAGTAATACAGAGAAAAGATTTGTTATCAATCAATCAATCAATCAAAAATAATAATGATAATTTGACAAAGTAATACAGAGAAAAGATTTGTTATCAATCAATCAATCAATCAAAAATAATAATGATAATTTGAAAAAGTAATACAGAGAAAAGATTTGTTATCAATCAATCAATCAATCAAAAATAATAATGATAATTTGACAAAGTAATACAGAGAAAAGATTTGTTATCAATCAATCAAAAATAATAATGATAATTTGACAAAGTAATACAGAGAAAAGATTTGTTATCAATCAATCAATCAATCAAAAATAATAATGATAATTTGACAAAGTAATACAGAGAAAAGATTTGTTATCAATCAATCAATCAATCAAAAATAATAATGTTAATTTGACAAAGTAATACAGAGAAAAGATTTGTTATCAATCAATCAATCAATCAAAAATAATAATGTTAATTTGACAAAGTAATACAGAGAAAAGATTTGTTATCAATCAATCAAAACTTTTTATTGTGGGCATAGGTAATACATTAAGTTGTTAATATAAATTATAGTTCCGTTATGTCCTGCCTAGTAGGCGTACAATATTACTTTTGTTATATTATAAGTTAACAGTAGAGACACATTACATTTATATTTTTACATTTATTAATATTTTCATTAAATTTATCTTCATTAAATATTATTTATTTTCATTATTTAACATTGATTTGCAGAGTGCGTTACATTACCATTTTTCTTCTAAATATTCTTTAACATCATAATAACATTTGTTTATTAAAAAGTCTTTTAATTTTCTTTTGAATATACAAGATTTATTAATAGATATAATTGATTCAGGGAGTTTATTATATAGTTTAGGTCCCATACAAAATATGCTTTTATGTAAAAGGGTCGTTCTGCTTGGGTTGTTGTTTGTTTTTGATGAATAAACTCGAAAACACCTGGACCGATTTTAAAAAATCTTTCACCAGTAGAAAGCTACATTATCATAGGTACTTTTTATCCCGAAAAGATGCACAGTGCCTTTGGCGAATCACACACCTTGCCGCGCTACGCTGCGGGGTGCGTGGCGACGGAACAAAAGCCCCGCGCGTGAATGCGATTCAGTGTGTTGCACTACGCGTGATTTCTATACAAATACAGGTACTTGCAAACAACGGAAGATCACTCACTCCCGCGCTACGCTGCGTGATGCGGTGCACCGTGCGAATCGCCTTTGGGTCACTCGGACGAAGTGCTAGTGATAAGTCGCAGAACCAGATAGTGATTTTATTGCCTTAAAACAGGTTTTACTTTTTGTTTTATTTTTTACAAGCTTCCGCCCGCGGCTTCGCCCGCGTTTTTGGGATAAAAAGTAGCCTATGTGTTATTCTGATGTATAAGCTATATTACTGTAAAGTTTCATCAAAATCCGTTCAGTAGTTTTTGCGCGAGAGAGTAACAAACATCCATACATACATACATCCATCGTCACAAACTTTCACATTTATAATAATAGGTCTTTACCTATGAAATTGCCGTTTTGTATGAAAAAATTTAAACGAATTTTTTTCATGTATTTTCTATTTGTATTAATCGAAGTAATCACCCATGCAATCAATGCATCTTTGCCAACGCAGTGGCAGTTTATTGATGCCTTCTTAAAGAAATCAGCTGGACGGGAGGCAACAAATTCTTCAAAGGGATTTTGTACTGCCTCTCGGGTATTGAATTTTTATCCCGCCAAGAAGTTATCCAAATTCTGGAAAAAGTTAGTAGTCTGTAGGCGCAAGGTCTGGTGAGTAGGGCGGATGACAGAGAGCTTCCAACCCCAGTTCTTGCAACTTGGAGACCGTCTGCTGTGCAGTATGAGGTCGCGCGTTGTCGTGCAGGAGCAGTGGAGACGAGCGATTGACCAATGCTGGTTGGAGATGTGCCAGCTTCTTCATCATTGTGTTCAGTTCTTCACAGTACACATCTGCAGTAATGCTCACCCCGTTTGGTAAGAAGCTGTGATGAATCACACCGGCGCTAGACCACCAAACAGTGACCATCACTTTTCTAGGGGTAAGTTTTCGTTTAGGGCATTGTTTAGGTGCTGAACCAGGATCCAACCAACTTGCTGAGCGCTTGCGGTTATCAAACAGAATCCATTTCTCATCGCAGGTAACAATGCGGTTCAAAATTCCTTCATTTGTGTGTCTGTTGAGCAGTGCAAGGCACGTCTCGACGCGTACTTCGCGCTGGCGATCATTGAGTTCGTGGGGCACCCATTTGTCAAGCTTTTTTACCTTGCCAATTTGACGCAAATGGACCAATATTGTTTTGACGCTAACGTCGAAAGCTGCTGCTAATTCAGCCGTAGATTGTGTATCATCAGCTTCCACAATCACCTTTAATTCGTCATTGTCAACCAAAGTGTTCGGACGACCGCGAGGTTCATTTTTCAGGTCGAAATTTCCAGAACGGTAGCGAGCAAACCAATAACAGGTGGTGCGTTGGTTTGTAGTGTTAGCTCCGTAAACGTCGTTGATGTTGCGTGCCGCTTGTGGCGCGTTGCTGCTACGACGGTACTCGTGTTCCATAATTACTCGAATTTTTAACGTATCCATGATGACGAAAAAGATTGAAATGCGATGAAAATGTAACACTAATCAATAAACAAATGACTACTTTTGGAAAAAAAAAACCATGTTTTTAAAATAAAATTAATTTGAAATTGGAATTCTTAGCCAAACAAAAATTATTTTGATTTGAAATGGCCAGTACTGCAGAACGGCAATTTCATAGGTAAAGACCTAATATTAGTAGGATTGTTTTTTTTCTTCTTTTTATGTCTGTAATTTACTGTGCGAGTCTAATAAAAAAAAACCGGCCAAGTGCGAGTCGTACTCGCGCACCGAGGGTTCCGTATCATTTTTGGACGTATAAAGTGAAAAATTTCCGGACCGCATAACTAAGTTTCTTTGTGAAGGAATTTTGATGATTTTGAAAAAACTGTACTAGTTAGGAACATCGTTTTATTTTTGATGCCATATTTAGGTCAATTCCTATCAACTCTAATTATTTCAGATTTTTCGCCCCGCAAACTTCGGAGATAAGGGGGGGGGGGGGGGGAATGGTATTTTTTTGGACATTTTTCATCATATGTCGAAAACTGTGAGACATAAAATAAAATAAAAATATATTTTTAAATGTGCAGATCAAGCCCTTTCATATGTATGTCACTTGACCTAGTAACCCCACTTTAAAATTTCGGACCCCCACTCCGGCCCCTTTTGCAATGAAAATAAAAATATTTTTGGACTTTTTTCATTTGCAATAAAGTTGAACAAGCATTCTTTATAACTGTTCCAAATTTCAAGTCGATAGCATAAGTAGTTGCTGAAATAAGCAGGTGTGACAGACAGACAGACAGACGAAGTCGCACCATAAGGGTTCCTTTTTTACCATTTTGGTACGGAACCCTAAAAATGTCTTTCTTTCTGACTGATAAATTGCTTACCATTCATGCCGTAAGGCTGGAAGGACCTTCGTTCAGTTAGCACGGACAGCTGCACGCTGCGACGGAACACCAGCTCTCTACTCACGCCATCGCCGCCGTTCCAACGACCTGGAATGATAGGACGTTAATATTTTAAAACTGAAAAGCTACAGAAATTATTGTCAACCAGCCCTGGCGCACTTAGGGTTGCCAAATGATAATTTGAAAAAGGAGGATTTTCAAAAAACAGGATGACTTTCACAATTAAACAAGTTTGAATATTTATAATTTAGGTAGTGGGTACTTGCTTTATTTTAATCATATTGAGCTCAACTGCTATTTTCGAAAGAATTGTCCTTAGTTTTTTAACAAATAAGTACATGAAAATCACGTTTTTAGGGTTCCGTACCTCAAAAGGAAAAACGGAACCTTTATAGGATCTCTTTGTTGTCCGCCGTTAGTCACCGGACCAAAGTGGAGCCATCTGTTCATAGATGGCGCCATTGGAAGTATGCAGTAGCGCCATCTATGATCATATGTCAGAACCCTTAAGGCGTGAGGCATACTCGCACTTGTCCGGTTTTTTTAAATTATATTGTGTAAAAATCTGAAGACGTTACTTACGCCACATTGAGACTCTTTCTTTTTTTGCTCCATTGCGCATTAATTAGCGAGATAAAGGAGGACAAACATTCACTAAACGAGACTAGGAAAAAATATAGAAAAGGAGGACATGTCCTTTAGGAAACCATCTAGCAACGAAAACAAAAAGAAAATAAACTTGATCATACCTTTTCCTCCCGAACCGGCTCGCAGCGAGAACTTGGTGACAAGCATGGGGTATCGCCGCTCCACTATCTCCACATCAGTGATGCGAGTGTTCGTCATATGCGTGTGGACACCTCCGCAACCGTGCCAGCCGGGACCCTAGCGAAGATTTACGAAATAATATTACACCTCAAAGCAAAGGAAGATGGCCTACAATAAGCCTTTCTAAGAACATAATCTAAGTTATACAAGGTATCATTTTAATCAGTCGTAATACGAAAAGGGGTCAATGTACTCATCATTGTGAACAACTTTTACTATGTGACCAACCCTGCAATCGCGACAAAAAATCATCTGTTCCATACATTCATGTTCACATAACATAATGTATTTGGTCAAATACGCCAGTGAAGTGCTGTCTTTGAAGATTTCTCCGGTGCATAATCTTCTTCTTCCGGCCTTTTCCCATTTCTATGTATTTGGGGTCGGCTACCGGTACCTAATGGTACAAACATATCAGTGGCGAAGGGTCCCTACAATACGATTCCTACCAGCTTGCCTTTGAAAAATAGCACAGGCAGTATTGCCTACTTTTATTAATTAGCTTTTCGTGGCTAGGTAAGCATTTGTAGCTCCGGCTTACCTCTTACAAAAACCGACCCTTCGCTACTGAAACATATTATACTCACAGCGCCGCTGCCTCCGGCTACAGTTTCGTAGTATCCCCAGTCCTCTTCACCCAGCGTGAGGTTGTTCATGCAACCCTGAGACGCCGCACACACCTGCGACATTATTGACACTTTAATGACTGGTCGTCGGGGCGTAATCGCAGGACGATTAATCGAACTTGTCGGAAAAATTACTCAAAATTCTAGTATTTTCGATAAAAAATTGACTGGGCGTTAACGAACTGCCATACTTATCTGGTGGGGCTTATATTTCTTACAGGCTTATTTTCTTTTAAACTAATCGTTGTCCAGTATTCATTCACAAAAACTGTTGTGTTGCTAAACCGTTCCGACCTCAGATCATAGAAACAAGGAGATATGCCATCATAGCAAATTATTACGGGAACAACTGATGCCACTTTTAGTACATTTTTCGACACAATTACGCGCATAATTAAGCGCTCCTTGTGAATAAAAACATCTCCCACGCATTGAACATTCCGCACACCCTCAATCTAACACTGTTAATCGTCACTCAACATTAGCACTAAACTAAAACACTGTATTTATACCATCGATCGTGTTCGGTTCGTCGCCAGCGCGTACGTTTTTAATATGAGCAATTTACTCAAGATCAGGCATCAAGCTCGATAGCGCCTTGGCACATCTCCTTGTTTCTATGATCTGAGGTTCCGACGGTGCCAAATAGCCATACCTCCGCAAAGATGCAGATTTATTTAATAATGCAATACGATTTGTTACAGTATGGCATTCGAATCGTGGAAAGTTCATGATATGAGACTTAGGCCATGTTGTTTCATCTTACAGTTACGTATCTGTAACCGTCAAATATGGCGGCTTGTACGACAATTTCATACTGACTTGACGATTACGTACTGACTTACGGATACAGATGGTTTGAAGCAACCCGCCCTTAATATATTTTTTATACTTCTGGTGTAATGCAAAAGTGGTGCCATACTTGAAAATGCAGAGGAATGGCGGCTATTCTGAACCATCGGAACGAGCTCAATAGTACCACTCAAAGAAAAAAATTATTCACTAAACTTGGATATAATCAGTATTTGTACAATTAATAAGAAAGATCCATTTTTCTAGAGTCTAGACTGACCTGGAATGCCTTCAGTACTACATCTACTATACGCTGTGATGTGAGCACGTTACCTCCCACGACGGCAGCGCCCTCTGACGGGTCCAATATAGAACCTTGAGGAATTATCACCTGCACGGGGTTGAGGCAACCCTGTAATGAAAACAAGATAATCTGTAACTTATTTTCTGTAATTTCTGTAAGGTCATCGGGACGTATACGTCCACAATATAAATAATATCCGCAGAGCAAAGCGGGGCTTGTGTGTGGAAATGACCTGGGCTTACAGTATGAAATTAACGGGAGTTAGAAATGACCTGGAAATTATTGCCAGGTACGGGCTAGCGTGGGGAAATGAGCTGGGCTGATAAATGAAAACGAGCTGAGCTAATAGAGAGAAAATGGGCTGAACTAACAGGCAGAAAATGAGCTGGGCTAATAAAGGGAAATGAGCCAGGCTAAGATAGAGAAATGAGCTGGGCTAATAGGAGAAAATCAGCCGGGCTAATGGTGGAAATGAGCTAAGCTAATAGGGAGAAAATAAGCTGCGTTCACAGGGATAAAATGAGCTGGGCTAATAGAGGAAATGAGCAGGGCTTACGGAAGGAAATTATTAGAGCGAGTGGGGGAAATGAACCCGCTTTACAGGCGAAACAAAGACGGATTATGGGGGAATGCAAATATTACCTGATTCAAAGGCACGTCATGTCCCACCATGCACCGCAGACAGTATATGAGGGCCGACAAAGTGATGGCGCGCGGAGCATTCAGATTACCCCACACTTCAACACCAGTACCGCTGCAATACAACACATTTTTTTTACATACAAAATGTTCTGTCTTCAGACTACGCTATATTATATAGCATATGACGTTGCTAGGAGATGACGTCACTATTTTCTTAACTTGAATGGACTATAGTTAGTCTGGAAGCCGACCCCACATCCGTTGTCTGTCAGGGAACAGACAGTTAAGCTGTCTTCAGACTACGCTATAGCATATAGCTCATAGCAAAACAATATCGCGAACCATACAAAGGCAAATATATAGTATAGCACAGTGTGAACGTGTCCATAACAATGTATGGTGCGCGATATTGTTTTGCTATGAGCTATATGCTATAGCGTAGTCTGAAGACAGCTTAACTGTCTGTTCCCTGACAGACAACGGATGTGGGGTCGGCTTCCAGACTAACTACAGTCCATTCAAGTTAAGAAAATAGTGACGTCATCTCCTAGCAACGCCACCCAACTAATCAGGTTGCAAAAGATTATATGACTATAATTTTTTACAACTTGATTGGTCGAGCGGCGTTGCTAGGCGATGACGTCACTATTTTCTTAAGGCGAACAGACTATAGATGCGACCGAATATCAATATTTTACACTAGCTTTTGGCCGCGACTTGCAAATCAACACTGTCCTGTCAGTGCCGGTCCTATCAATTTATTTAGGCGGTGCGAGATCTAAGTCTGGGTTGAGCTACCACGATACCCGGCACAAGCGTGCACAGTCAGGTCAGGTCCACTCAAATCTGTATGGCTCTTTCCTCTAAAGCCCATTTCAGACTAACCTGCATGGTTTTTACACAATTTATCTTAATTGTCTGGACTTTAAAAGAGACATCAACCTTTGAGTTTGTTTCGGTGTTTCTTCTCAAAGGTAGTCATATAGGAAACACCGAACTCTAGCTTAAAAAAATGTTTTGACGTGTAAAAGTGTTATTTTTAACCTATTTACAAAATAAATATCATTTATCATTATCATAAAAAATGGCGCCCCTCAAAATGAAAAACTTTGTTTGCTTTATTTCACGTGAGTCGCGCGACTTGTGCGCTCGACCGATCATCGCCTTCGCGATGATGACGATCAGTCGGACGTCGTTTGTCTCACGTTTTGGTTGATTTTGGCGCCCCCCTCTTGATGGCGCCCGGTGCGTTCGCACCGCTCGCACCACCCTAGGACCGGCCCTGTGTCCTTTAGTTTGCCATATGTCTTTACTTCCCAGAATTTGATCCTTATTAGCGACACTATCGGATGGTATAATAATACATGTCCTTTTTAAAATCAACGCGAACCCGTTTCCGACAAAATCAAAAATCTAAGGCGATACGCACACTGCTCTGCATCACGCAGCGGGATGCGGGAGTGCGTGATCTTCCGTTGTTTGCAAGTACCTATAATATTTGTATAGAAATCACGCATGGTGCGCACTGAAAACGCATTCACGCGCGTGGTTTTTGTTCCGTCGCCACGCACCCCGCAGCGTAGCGCGGGGCGGTGTGTGATTCGCCTAATGATCCAGTTTTAGTTTTTATCAAAATCGGACCTGAGACTCTTGAATATTTTTCGCTATTCGTTACAGTTTCGGATTTGGCTATCCACGCCCAGTTGAAAAATACACCCTGTATGGATTAGAATGAGCACTTACGTAAAATCACAGACAGCGCTGCCCTGCTCCTTATCCAAGGTGACAGTGAGACATATAGGTGTGCCATTGTCCATGTGCTCCGTCGCTTTTAGTACTGAAGAGCCCGTCTTAGCTAAGGCGGTGCGAGCTATCTCCTGTAAAAGAAAATCATAAAACCACGGACATCATCATAAAAAAAACCGGCCAAGTGCGAGTCGTACTCGCGCACCGAGGGTTCCGTATCATATTTCGACGTATACAGTGAACAAATCCGGACCGCATAACTAAGTTTGTTTGTGAAGGAATTTTGATGATTTTGAAAAAACTGTACTAGTTAGGAACATCGTTTTATTTTTGGTGCCATATTTGGGTCATTTCCTATCTAAGCTCACACATAAGTCACATAATATTGATGTTGTTTATTTTATTTGGACTTCAAGCACATTGGTTTCTTTTAAGTATTTTTTTAGTATCAAATAAGTACTGTACCTTCAACATGTCCCTCACAGCTATCTCGGCGTTATTCTGTATGTGCGTCATGTATGCTTGCACCACGTCTAAGGTGTACTCGGCTATCAGCTCGCCGACTAGCTGGATACCCTGGAATTACAATGATATTAAATATAAGCTGAACCCACTAGCAGTTAAGCTATTATGGGGAATTTTTCGAAGTGTGCGTGGCTAAATAAAAAAAACCGGCCAAGTGCGAGTCGTACTCGCGCACCGAGGGTTCCGTATCATTTTTAGACGTATAAAGTGAATAAAACCGGACCGCATAAGTAAGTTTGTTTGTGAAGGAATTTTGATGGTTTTAAAAAAACTGTACTAGTTAGGAACATCGTTTTAGTTTTGGTGCAATATTTGGGTCAATTCATATCAACTCTAATTATTTCAGATTTTTCACTCCGCAAACTGTTGAATTGTTTGTTGTTGAATGGTATTTTTTCAGACATTTTTCATCATATGTCGAAAACTGTGAGACATAAAATTAAATGAAAATATATTTTGAAATGTGCAGATTAAGCCCTTTCATATGATATGCCACTTGACCTAGTAACCCCACTTTAAAATTTCGGACCCCCACTCCGGCCCCTTTTGCAACGAAAATAAAAATATTTTTTGACTTTTTTCATTTGCTATAAGGTTGGGCAAGCATTCTTTATAACTATTCCAAATTTCAAGTCGATAGCATTAGTAGTTGCTGAAATAACCAGGTGTGACAGACAGACAGACAGACAGACGAAGTCGCACCATAAGGGTTCCTTTTTTACCATTTTGGTACGGAACCCTAATTAGGAAGAAAATAGCGCCGAAGGGTACTCTATTATGACAGACATTCTAATTCGTAGAGTTACCTTATAATGTCGAGTGCGCATGCCGCTACGACAAACTCGCCGATGGGCGCGGCCAAAATAATTGCTATTTCACCAAGCGCCGCCGTGTTAGAAAGGGAGATGAACAATATTCTTACGTAAAATGAGGGTAACAATTTTTAACATTCCTTTGGGAAATACAGGGTGGCAGGTTACAGTGGAAATATTTAAAGGGGTCATTGTACTCATCACTATTAACAACTTTTACTATGAGACCAACCCTGAAATCGCGAAAAATCTGCTGTTCCATACATTTTGTTGAGTTATGTGAACATAAATGTATGGAACAGCTGATTTTTTTTTCACGATTTCAGGGTTGGCCCTATTGTAAAAGTTGTTCATAATGATGAGTACATTGACCCCTTAAAATATTTCCACTGTCTAACCTGCCACCCTGTATAAGATCTTTTATTTTCATTTTTTATTTTTATTATTTGCTTTACGTCTACCTGTGCCAAATAAATGTTTTTTCTTTCTTTCTTTCTTTCTAGCGTGAAGGAAAAAGAAACACCCACACACACTCCCACACCCAAACTTCGCATTTATAATATTAATGTGATTCTTTACCCTCTGGTTAGCAGCGACTTGTGCCTTCAAATCTGACAGGTTGTCAGCCAAATTCCTTGTGCCCGAACACCCTGGCTCCTTGCCCGGTTTCATCAGTTCTGTAACAAAAGTTGTTACTAGCTGTGACCGTGACTCCGTCCGCGTATAAATTAGAAAACAACACAATGGTGCTGATTCTGTTAAATATCGCACTTAACTAATTTTAATCACACTATATCTCTTTCTTACAAATATCATTGAAGAAGGACAGAAAATATTTAGAACTGTCATATTAGTCTACGCCCGTGTCATTTACGGGAAAATAGTCGTGACCTTTTGCGATTACGACTAAATTGACATCAAAACTGTTAAAGTGGACTAATTTGACAGGATTAAATTTAATCTATCCCTTTCTTATGTTTCATAATAGAAAGAGACATAATGAGACTAAATTAGTTAAGTTCGTAAACAACAGAATTGGCACCATTGTCGTTATTTTCTTCATACTAATTTCACCTCTTTAGGGAATTTAGGAATGGAATTTAGAAAAAAATCTGATATATTTTTCAACTCTTTATCCAAATGACATCGTCCTATCGGGTCAAATCGTATGAAGAGTTGAAACATTTTTGGCCGATTTTTTTATTTGACCTACATATAATTCTTTTTTAATAGGTAATTAATAGGCTTGCGTTTGACCACCATCTCGCCATGTTAAGTGATGATCGTGAATACGGGGGTAATTACTAATCCTTGATTCCGCTGGGTCTCGTACCTACCTTCAGTAAGCAGCTCCTCATTCAGCCGTCCCTGGTCCACCAGCAGCATAGACTTGAAGGCGGCCCCCTCCTGCGACAGACTGACGGAGTGCGGCGGCATGGAGCCCGGCGTCAGGCCTCCTATGTCCGCGTGGTGGCCGCGGGAGGCCACGAAGAATATCGGCCGATTGTGCGACCTTGGACAGGAATATCACACTTAAGTGTTCGAAATGTATTTAATTTACGATGTTTTTAGGGTTCCGTACCAAAATGGTAAAAAAGGAACCCTTATGGTGCGACTTCGTCCGTCTGTCTGTCACAGCCGGTTATTTGAGAATCTACAAATGCTATCTACTTCAGATTGAAGTGGGGGTTCGAAATTTAAAAGTGGGGTCATTAGGTCAAGTGGCATATCATATGAAAGGGCTTGATTTGCACATTTCAAAATATATTTTCATTTTATTTTATGTCTTATAGTTTTCGACATATTATAAAAAAAATACTGAAAAAATACCATCGATTTTTCGCTCTGCAAACTTCGGAGATAAGGGGGGGGGCCCCTTATCTCCGAAGTTTGCAGAGCGAAAAATCTGAAATAATTAGAGTTGATAAGAATTGACCCAAATATTGCACCAAAAATAAAACGATGTTCCTAACTAGTACAGTTTTTTCAAAATCATCAAAATTCCTTCACAAACAAACTTAGTTATGCGGTCCGGTTATTTTTACTTTTGAACGTTCAAGGATGGTCGGAACCCTCGGTGCGCGAGTACGACTCGGACTTGGCCGGTTTTTTGTTTATTAATTTATTTAAACACTTACAATGCTCCCACAGGTTGTAACCAATACAATTTGATTTGCATCAAACATCATGAAATTAACAATTTACGAAGCGTGATGATTTCATAGTCGCGCTGAACCAGCGCGGCTCGTAAGCCATACAATCGTACGCGTTTCGTACGCGTCTCACTATGAAACGGTACGAGTCACGTCGATCCCGTGGTCCGCACCGCTTACCATCCGCGCCGGCGAAAACGTGACACTGTCACCCTAAACATAGGTACATACTCGTGGAACACGGGAGTGATGACCGTCAGGTCCGGTAGATGCGAGCCGCCTGCCTTCGGGTGGTTAGCCAGCAGTACGTCGCCTGGCTTCAGCGAGTCACCACGCACCTTCATCTAGAAGTTAACGAGTTTCATTAACGCTTGAGTATACAAAAAAAATGGAAAAAAAATTGAATACGTAAAAAAAATCGACTGCAAAAATACAACTAAAACATTTGGTTGCAATTATTATAGTTGAATGTTTGATTTTTGTCAGATATTCCTTATCCGCCAGCGCCAACTAGTTACAATACGCGGCAATAAATATTACAAATCGTGTTTGAGATAATCGGCTAGCTTCGGCTAAGTATGGCCGCTATCACACCAAATAATAACAATAAAATGTAGAAAACCAAGTAGTCCAACTCACAATTTATTGGCCGGTTTCTTTTTAGTCAACAATTTAATTTAATTTGTGCAATACGGTAGTGAACTACTATTAAAAAAGTACAAATAAATTATTTTATTCCAAAGAAGGAATAAAATAACAAAAAAGTAAAAAAAAAAAAAATATCACAAAATGGAAAACATAGACGCTTTTGAAGTTTTTGGAGGGAGTATCGCTCCGTCTTTGTCGCGCTACGTCACTTATGACGTAACACCACCTATGTCCCCTTCGCGATGATTTGCTAGACACGGACGGCATGCATGATAAGTCATGCATGCCGTCCGTGTCTAGCAAATCATTTTAAAACGCTTATAACTTTGCCAATTTTGTAAATGTTTCATCGGTTTTTTTGGTGTTAATTATCTTTTTTCAAATAGTTTACAGATTCACAATAAAAAAAATATATTCAACATCCCTATTGACCTGGTACTGCACGGTTTCCTGCATGGCTCCCAAGTGCACGGGTATGTGCGGCGCGTTGGACACGAGACCGCCGTCCGCGCCGAACAACGCGCACGAGAAGTCTAAACGCTCCTTTATGTTCACCGATATTGACGTGCGTTGTAGCACCCTGTTGAAAAAAAAATTGATAGCTAAACGTTAAAAAAAATATAAAAATGGTAAAAAAATACCAAACATGTGTTAAAAAAATTACTAAACATACAGAAAAAAATATATTATTAAAGTTACGGTACCTAAAATAAATACCAAGATGCTGTAAAAATTACTAAACATGCGGTAAAAATGATTAAACATAGGTAAAGTAAAAATTACTAAACGTACCTAATAAATACTAAGATGCTGTAAAAATTACTAAACATGCAGTGAAAAAAAAAACAAATTGTGAGATAGAGAAGTGGGCTGTAAACCTGTGGAGAACCAAGCGTTCAATGATAATAGGAAGAGCTAAGTAGATACATTCAGCTACTGTTTATGGAGAGAACACTCATAACTTTACTCGACCTTAGATGCATTAGGTAGTATCTACGAAACTTAAGGTTTTCAGGAGCGCAAAAATAAAATTCACTTTTGTATAGGAAAGCCTTCAGATCCGGCTTTATAAACTTATGTATTCCTTAGTGGATAGAGATAGGAAAACCAGAATCAGTGGGTTCGAAAGAGAAACGGAACCTTATAACCTCTGCGCCAAAGTGATTTTGGGCGGATGTGCGCATCCGACCTGTGAACTCTGTTTTGCTGACGGTCCAACCTATCATTACAAGTACCATCCGCCATTTTCGTTTCTTTATAATATGCAGATATATATCGATATATATATATAAGATGCCAGACTTGGGCACTCACAAAATCTCAGCAAACAAAACTACAAACTTGCCAGCGAAGCATGGAACGAAGCATGATGGGGAAAAGAAAAATAGATAAAATAAACCACAGCAAAATTAGGAAAGCTACAAAAACCCAAGATGTTGTGTTGAAAATAAGAACGCTAAAGTGGAAATGGGCTGGCCACGTAATCAGAGGAAAAGAGAAATGGAACAAAGCAGTAACATTGTGGTACCCAAGAGAGGGAAAGAGGAAAAAGGGGAAACCTCTCAGAAGATGGGAAGATGATATAGCTAAAATAGGTGGAAAAACCTGGACTAGACTGGCGCGGGAGAGAGAAGATTGGAAGGCGTTGGGGGAGACCTTTGCCAAAGGGCACACAGAATAAAAATAAAACTATATATAAGAACAAATGAATATATACAACAAATTATGTAAACGTCTGAAAGAGGCTATAAATAAATAAATAAATAAATAATATGCAGATGTGTGTCGTACCTGCCCATTTGCTCAGCGATGGACATGAACCGATGGCTGAAGATGCTCAGCTGTATGGAGTCCAGGTCGGTGGTGATGCGCTTCGGCTGGCCAGTGCCGATCACGATGCGGATGTCGCCTAACTTCGTTATTTCGGCGCGGCAATCTGTTGGAGGAATTTTATGTAAAGACAATGCCAGAGGGCCGTACCAATGTGTGCATAAACAAAGGACGTCGGCAGTTTTGGGCTTGATATGGTACAGTAATAAAAGCTTAACCAAAAATAAAAAAATATTTTAAATGTTCTTTGCCTAATTTATCTTAGAGATTAAGAATTGGAATCAAAAATCGAAATAAATAAGAAATAAAATGATTATGCCGTTGACATTTTGAAAAAACCAAAAACGGCTGCATGCTGGCTGGCGCGTGCCTCCACAGAATATCATGTCGACAGCAACTAAAACCTTTGAATTGAGAACTCATTAGTCGGACTGTACTTCACTGGATCATTCACACCATACTTAACCTCACTGTCAGAAATACGAAGATTTCTCTTGTAACCCAATTACGTACAAAAACAAATAAAAAATGAATTTAAATACTCGATCACACCAAACTAATTTCATATCTGTACCGACTTTTACAATCTGAAGCCCAGCGTTCTATGGGCGTCTGCCAATGCCCTTTAGTTCATAAAATTATTCGATCAGTTTTATTTAATTCGTAATGATTAAGAGTCCCAAGTTTTTGACATAAACACTAACTATAGACCTCGAATAAGTTATTTTCTCGAACTTAACCTCAAAATAAGTGAATTACAAATTGCGGGACTCCATCACAAAATAGTTACACAGAAAGTTAATACAGAAAGAGCATTTAATTCTCCTCCAAATACACTAGAGTTGGTCGTGACACAAAGACTTTTGAGTATGGTACGGGGCTCCCTACATGAACGCCGCATTGTCCTTTAGTGTATCTTAGCAAACTTTTAACTTAATTCTTGATCTCATACGTGCTATTATGTTATTTCTGTGTGTACATACTCATTTTTTTTTAACAAATATACCTAATTGAGTATGTAGCTAGCTGTATCTAGAGCAGGGATGGCCAACCGGTCGATCACAGCTAATAATCCTGGCGATTGTAGCAAGGAGAGGAAACATATACTTAAGTTAAAACATAACACTCGGGAGTGTCATGTTTTAACTTATGTCCATCAGCATCAGCATCCTGATGGGCATAGGCCTCCCCCAAAGAACGCCACAACGACCGGTCTAGCGCTGCTCTTTGCGATTACTATGCTTGGTAGACGAATACACTATATACTCTGTGTATTCGTCTACCAAGTTTGAATTTGCCGCCCGGGGCATGGACCCCGGCTCGCCCCCAAAGATCCGGGGCTGACAAATGGCATCAACTGTGGTCAATTCGAATGGAGAAATGATATTTTTTACACTTTACACGTTGTTCAAGTATAAATATTTATTTTATAGCAATGCAGCGAGTCTCATAACAGGAACGTCAAAGAAAAAAACTATCGTATTTTTGAAATCTGTAATTAATTGCACACATTCATTTCAGACCATAACAAAATACAAGTACGAGTTAAATTTAGCACCACGGTTTTATTTATGCAACACCGTTTCAGAACATCCATAATTCACACATATTTTACTTAGGGCCGATTTCACTATCGTCAGATAACATTTATCCAAAGAATAAAGTTGAGATTTGACAGATTTTGTATAGAAAATCTGTCAAAAAATTCAAATTAATCCTTTGATAAAGTTATGTCGTGAAATCGGTCCTTAGTCACACAAAAGATGTATCGCGAAAACTGTAGTATGAAAAGTCAATCTTCATAAAATCACGCGTAGATTTGTACCAGGAAATTAAAGCTAGATCCTCTACCGCTCTTCATTTTCAGCTTCGTGCAGTTGAAGCCTAAACCCCCCGAAACGATCCAAGCTTCTGCCAGTCCGTTATCCAAATCCCTGATAGCAATGCCTTTAATTATGCCGTCTCCTTTTGAGTATTTGAAGTGCAAGGACATTTTTCTCTCAAAGAACGGTATTGCTTTTGCTGCTACGGAGTGTTCATAGACTTTTGTTACGCCATTTTGCTCCCAAGTTTGTCCAACAATGACACTGCTGCAGTGAACTGCTGATATGAGACCACATAATAATAAAATCTTAAACATGATGGTTTGTGATGTGTCGTGTCGTGGTCGAACCGTTATTAAATGATATTTAGTGCATAGGTCAATTGTTTATCAATGCAAGACAGTGTTTACATGACTTTTATTGATAATAATCTAGGTATAATATTTTTTGGTCAAGTTATTCATTAATTACATAAGATAATGTTTGCGATATTGGGATATTTGGCAGTCGTTAAAGTCTGAAAAATGGTCAGTCGGTTGGAAAAACGATTCGGTGTTAAGTTGAATGAAGAGGTACCTACTGATTATGTAATTTGTAGATCGCACAGTCTATACTTGGACTTTTAATTGTTTGCAGTGACTGACAACTGGAGGGATACTACTACCACTTTTTAACAAAAAATAGGTAGTGATGTGAAAAAAATAATGAACCAAATTGATTGAACTGAATGACGTACTTAAATATGTAATGTACTTTTCATTTATTTGTTAAGATTTAAAATACGATACGCATATAAAAGGGAAAATATATGCATAAGCATGGCTTCGGCATGTTTAAAATTCACAAAAATATAGATTTGTTAATATTTATTTAATTCAACTATTTTTACATTCGTTCTTTTCGCAAATTCGTTCAGTACCCCAACACTATTAAGCCGGATCTCCTGCGACGTGTTTTCGTGTTCAATTGAACGACGAACATGTTTTCAGTCACGTGGTCGAGGGATTTTGCTAAGCAAAATGCGTAGGCCACACCCCTTTTTGTTCATTAAACATGTAGGAGACCCGCCTTTAATGTAAATATGGTATCATTATTTTGCTTGGAACTGTCAAGTCACTGCAAACAATTAAAAGTCCAAGTATAGTCAGAAAACAGTAGATCTTGAGTCGAATCAAGTTGGTCACTGGTCACCTGCCGGGCTAACATGCGCGCCGCGTCAAATTTTATCGACTATTTTGTCTCGCTCTTACTCGTGCGAATACGAGACAAATGCACGATAAAAGCGTCGACAAAATTTTGTCGCGGCGCGCATGTTAGGCGCTCTGATCTAAAATAACAAGATGATAATCTCTATTTATTACATACCTTTCTTTCTAGGGATCCGTACCTCAAACGGAGAAAACCGGATCCGTTATGGTATCACTTTGTTGTCCGTCTGTCGAGACCTTTTTTCTGAGGAACGGGTACAGGTATCACTATACTCGTATTTTGATCAATATACGACGTCAATTCCGCGGACTACCTTAAATCATCTCCCTAAAGATGAACGTCCATTGGTCCGACCAGGGCCCCAATTCTGCTATTGCAATTGTGTATCAATGGTGTCATAATGACACCATTACGATCAAAACCTAAGCGCTCATTGGCTTAGAGTAAGACTATCTGTTTCGTCATTGGTCAAAACGATGTCATTAAGAGACCATTCTAACACGATTATGACAATAGGGATGTTAACTACTTTTTTTTTATTGTGAATCTGTAAACTATTTGAAAAAAGACAATTAACACCAAAAAAACCGATGAAACATCTACAAAATTGGTAAAGTTATAAGCGTTTTAAAATGATTTGCTAGACACGGACGGCACTACCTACTAGTGACGTAACACCACCTACGTCCGCTTCGCGCGACAAGGACGGAGCGATACTCCCTCCAAAAACTTTAAAAGCGTCTATGTTTTCCTTTTTGTGATAAATTATTATTTTTGCTTTTACTTTTTTCTTGTGCCTATTCCTTCTTTGAAATAAAATAATTTATTTGTACTTTTTTAATAGTAGGCCACTAACCGTATTGCATTAGCAGACTTGGGCCCCTGGCCGCAACGCACACATGGCACGCAACGGATTTTGGTTTGCTTTGTATGAATTCATATAGCACTGCATCTACTAGCAGTGTAATACGGTACTGCCCGCACCGAGCGCCGGACGTTCACCTTTAAACCCATATTCGTCTCCTGTAGAAAAGCATTAAATACCAGTGGCGAAGGGTCCCTACAATACGATTCCTACCGGCATTCCTTTGAAAAGTAGCACAGGCAGTATTGCCTACTTTTATTATTTTTTTATCTTTTCGAGGCCAGGTAATCATTTGTAGCCTCCGGCTTACTTCCTACAAAAACTGAACCTTCTCCAATATTAAATACGAATACATACCTGGTTCAACCAGTATGGTAGATAAACTATCCATGATGATAGCGGGGCCTGGCACGACTTGTTCCGGCTTCAAGTTCTCTAGCAAGTATATCGACGTTTCTTTGTAACCTCCTTCAAAGTACACCTTTGTGGTCTGTGGATTGTTTTTTAAACGAACTGTTTGAATTAAGAATGACTTTGGCAGGACACCCGACGCTTCGTTCTATTGGTCGAATGAAGAAACGTGGCTTGTTGAGATGAAATGTGGCCAATGAGCATGCTATACTGATGTTGCGTGGCATCACGTTTTATAAGCTGATTCCGTCTTATTTACGGTTATTCACAGTAAATAAGTTTTTTTTACAGACATTACCCTTTTTACCCGACTTCGGCAAAGCCAAAAGGAAGGGTTATTAATTTTATAAGAATTATTTTTTCTCAATTTTCTATTACTTAACTACCTATTTATATACTTCATTTACTACAAATTATTGCAACAGTAGCGACCCGCTCCTGCTTCGCACGGGTGCAATCTACGAGATGGCATGTCAACTGTGGATGTGAATATGTCAAAACATCGAGGGCCGTACCACAAAAAGATAAACACGTGTTCAACACGAGTGCTACCAAAAATAATCTGCTCTTTTTTTAGCACTAGCTTGTCTAAAACGAGTGTGTATTATTTTTGGTAGTGTAGCGACATCTGCCGACAACAGCGAAGACTACAAACACAGTTAGACAGCTAACAGTGAATGTCACTACATGACGACTATTGGCAGAATCCTACATCGCGCAAGCAGAGTTTTCACAGCGATTTGCATATATACAGAAACCCGACATCAACTGTCGGGGGCAGTGGCCCGCCAGACCAATATCACCCGGTCTGGTAGGAGGATCCTCCCTTTTCAATGGAGGAACATTCCACCTCGTTCCTCCATTCACCAAAGTAGCATTCGCGTTTAACACGTGTTTATCTTTTTTGTGGTAACGGTGCGAGAGTTCTGTATTGTATCTTGTATCTAAGATAAATATGAACGTATATAAACCTTCCGGTATAATTTCTCTAAATGGTGGTAAAAAACCATTCGTGTAGTTTAGAAGAAATAAGCGGACAAACAGACATACACGAAAAGCGACTTTGGTTTATACTATTTATATAGATATAGGAGACTAGCTTTGAGTTGCAGAAAAGGTTATTAAGTTTGAGACTTTAACGATAGAAATTGTATGGGTAATGCCTCCATTAAAATTTAATTATCTTTCTGCAACCGACCGTAGTACGCCCGCGGCTTCGCCCGCATTTTTCGAGAAAAAGTATGTGCTATTTTAGGCTATAATCTATCTCTGTGCCAAGTTTCATCCAGCCGGCCTAGCATGACCACGATAGAAACGGCTTTTGTCTACATAGAAATGGACATAGTGACAGATTGTAGAGACATTTTTACGTCTTATGAATGAAACTGTAGAAATGTTTCTACAATCTGTCACTTTGTCTATTTCTATGTAGACAAAACCCGTTTCTATCGTGGTCATGCTAGGCCGGCAGATGGAGTAACAAACATCCATTCATTCATCCAAACCTTCGCATTTATAATATTAATTTAGAATAGGTAGATGACAGGGATAACTTAGCTCACCTTTTCCGCCACTGGTGTTGTCCCCTTCCCGCTAGGTGGCGCTACTTCCTCAGGCACAGTGCTCATGCCAACGCCTCGCACTCTGACGTCATCAACTATGACGTCACGCCCGGTTAGAGTGAAGCCGAACTCGCTCTTATATCTGATACGAATAAAAATTGTAAATTATTGCAAGAAATCGCTTCGAATAGAGAGCTACGCTTCTTTGAAGTTTTTGGAAGGTTTTTTTTGTCCTCGCCGCACAAAACGGACATTCTGTTGAGCGGTGTGGATTACTAAGGGCCGTAAGATCAACCGGAGCTTAAACCAGTTTAATCTCTCGTCTTCGATTATTTCCTAAACATAAAAGTATACGAAGACGGGAGATAAAACTCTCTTCCATTGTCTTCTACCTACGATTGATCTTACGGCTGTCATATTTGAAGTATGACGTCATCGTAATAATTGACCCATTGGCTACTTGGCCAACGTGGTAAACTATGGCCTACATACCCCCTCTCATTCTGAGAGGAGGCCTGTGCCCAGCAGTGGGACAGTTTATAAACTGGGATGATATTATTATCCCATTCACCCGTACGTACACAGTGTTGAAGAATGTAACATTAACCGTTATACATAATATATTTTGCTTCATTTCACTTTTCTTTACCCTGACTCCTAAACTAGACGTGGAACGAGGGTTTTGACGATTAGGAGAAAAGTGTTGCGTTCTTCAACACTGTGTTAACACCTCAGATCATAGAAACAAGGGAGATGTGCCAAGGCGCTATCGAGCTTGATGCCTGAACTTGAGCAAATTGCTCATATTAAAAACGTACGCGCTGGCGACGAACCGAACACGATCGATGGTATAAATACAGTGTTTTAGTTTAGTGTTAGTGTTGAGTGACGATTAACAGTGTTAGATTGAGGGTGTGCGGAATGTTTAATGCGTGGGAGATCTTTTTATTCACAAGGAGCGCTTAATTATGCTCGTAATTGTGTCGAAAAATTTACTAAAAATGTCATCAGTTGTTCCCGTACTAATTTGCTATGATGGCATATCTCCTTGTTTCTATGATCTGAGGTTAACACTATTAATAACTGGAAATGTTTTGTTCTACTCGTTAGAGTGAAACAAAACATTCCCAGACCCAGTCGTTAATAGTGTGAACGATGGGGTATGAACGAGTGAGAACAACCCCATTCACTTACCTATTAACAAAAGCAGTGTAAAAGTCACCGTGTCTGCAAGCGGTGGGCGAATTGTCTGGTAGGGGTGACACCATGAGTGCGCAGTCGGTGCCCGCGTAACGAAGGTGCAGGTATGGCTCGGTCTTTATCTGGGAGTCCGGAATACCCTGCGGAAAAGAACTTTAGTGGTGTAAGGCCCGGACTTAAAAATTAATAAATTAATTAATATTTATCCCATGTCTACTAAAGACTGCAAAAAGGCAATAGTTCAATGGCTAAAACTAAAGACCTATGATATTGAATTACTGCTGCAAGCATCGTCAATATGAGCTATAAAGATACAGGCACACACCGACCCTCCTACATCCCACACACATCCATACGAACACACACAAAACACACATACAACTTTACACTCTCACTTACACACCCTTACCACACTACTCGTGCACATACACATACTCACACTTACACTCACAACCCTACACACTATTTAGGATAATAATTATGTATCTCTAAAATTTGTTATTTTTTATTTTGTTATAGTAGTTTAAGTCGTAGATTTTTTGTTTAGATTCTATTTTACTTGTGTACATCACTTTTACCATTTTATAAATTGTCAGAAGAGCGCAGCCCCTAGCACAGGTATATTATTTACTTAAAAGGAGGTCCCTATTTAAGATTTACTGTAAAAGTTGTACAAGTTTCTGCAATAAACCTTTTTTTATTTTTTTTAAAAGGCCCGGACTCCACCAAAGCGAAGAGGAGATGTGTTTTAAACAACCAATACAATTTCGTTATTCACACATCTCGTTCCACATACGTCGAGCGATACCTCATAGCGACCGCGATGACATGACCGCTCTGTCAACCGAATAAGAAGATATTAAATAGCAAACATTATTATCCTCTTTCTGGTGCAGTCAGCAGTCCGCCAAACAGTGATATGCGCTGCCCGAGTGCGTGTTTCCCGACAGTTACAATCTGGGTATCTTCAAGTCACGAGTGAATCGGTTTCTTCTAGGCAAGCGTGCTCCATCGTAGACCATCATCGCTTAACATCAGGCGAGATGGCGGTCAAAAGCAAGCATTTTAAAAAAAGTCAGGTACAGGGACCGATTAATCGGGTTTAAGGCGATTCGCACACTGCCCCGCATCACGCAGCGTAGCGCGGGGGTGCGTGATGTTCCGTTGTTTGCAAGTACCTGTATTTGTATAGAAATCACGCGTGGTGCAACACACTGAAAACGCATTCACGCGCGGAATTTTTGTTCCTTCTCCACGCACCCCGCAGCGTAGCGCGGGGCGGTGTGTGACTCGCCTAAAGGTTACCGGTAAATTATCTAACCCATATGTTTGGTTAATCTTAACGCAGGGTAACCGGTTAATCGGTTAAAATATTGCTGATTACCCCGAATGAAATGGAACAAAAATTAACAAAAAATAACTCGATGCGTGAACCTGGTTATTTTGGGCTGATTAACCCAGAATACGGGTTAACCTTTACGCAAGGATTTTCACCTAAACCAAAAAATAGCACGGTAAAAACCTCTATACGGGTGACCTTTTCGGTCCCTGCCGGCCTAGCATGACCACGATAGAAACGGGTTTTGTCTACATAGAAATAGACAGTGACAGATTTCATTCATAAAACGTAGAAATGTTTCTACAATCTGTCACTGTCTATTTCTATGTAGACAAAACCCGTTTCTATCGTGGTCATGCTAGGCCGGCTGGTCAGGTAACAACAACGCACCTGTTTGCTGAGCTTGTCCCTCGCGACGGCTGCTAGCAAGTCGAGTTGGTCGTCCAGCTGTGTGAAGTGTAAGGGGCAGTACACCGCGGCAGCCGGCGACTGCTCCTCCTGTACTATGTGGGCTAATGCCATGCCGTATGCTGATAAAATACCTGGTAGAAGAAAATTGTAAGAAATAAATCTTTGGGACGTTCGGAACTGGGTTTGAAAAAATCTTGAGAAATTATTGACTATATTAATGATTGTCTCGCTGGTTATGGTTGCAAGCGCGACTGAGCAGATCTGGGTTCGATGCCCGGGTACAGTAGGGCTGCCATACGTCCCGGTACATCGCGAAATCTCGCGGTTTGAAGCGTTGAGTCCCGGTGTCCCGGTCAGTAAGACAATTGTCCCGGTTGGATAGTTAGACATGGATATTTGGGAGATCTTTATTTCATACGTATGGGAGATCTTTTTATACACAAGGGGCGCTTGTAATTGTGTCGTTTTTTTTTCTAAAAGTGGCAACAGTTGTTCCCGTACTAATTTGCTATGATGGCAAATCTCCTTGTTTCTATGATCTGAGATGCTAACACTCGCTGGTACATATGCCTGGTATCCACACATGACTCACCAGCGTACTTATGTATGAGCACGGTGCTGATACCCAGAGCTCCAAGTCTGCTAACGCAATTGTCATAATCATGTCAGAATGGTCTCTCAATGACATCGTTTTGACCAATGACGAAAGAGATCTCTTAGAGAGAGAGTCTTACTCTAAGCCTAAGCCAATGACCGCTTAGGTTTTGACCGATCCTTACACAATTGCAATAGCATAATTGGGGCCCTGTACTCTTACACCAGGCCACTTACCAGCGTACTTGTGTAAGAGCACGGTGTTGATGCCTAACTGACGCGCGACGCTGCAGGCGTGCTGCCCGCCCGCACCTCCGAAGCACGCCAGAGCGTGCTGCGAAGCGTCGTGACCTCGGGCCGTAGTTAGCGCTCTACAAACGAACACATTATGATAAGCCTGCAATACATGTTGGCCGAGTTTAGACCAACGCGAGCCTAGACAAATTGACACAAGGCAAGCGCTACTGTCTAGACGTTGCATACATGTTGGCCGAGTTTAGACCAACGCGAGCCTAGACAAATTGACACAAGGCAAGCGCTACTGTCTAAGCCTGCAATACACGTTGGCCGAGCGTTGTCGAGTGAAGGCCAAACCAACATGTAGACGGTATATTTGCCTTGTCTTGCTATCGCTCGGTGTCACTTGCCTAGTTGGTTGAGTATAGACAAGCGCCAACGTGTATAGACTCATTTGACGTAGCTTGCCACAACTTGCAGTCGCTCGCGATCACTTGCCTCACTTCGGAGCGGTGTCGGTTTTTCTGCGCAAATCAAAGGCGCTCGCGCGCGCTCGTACAATAGTGTTCACATGTTTGTCCGCGCGCTATTATGCGGTTGACGTCAAACTTGCCGAACGTGTAGACAGTAGCACTTGCCTTGTGTCAATTTGTCTAGGCTCGCGTTGGTCTAAGCTCGGCCAACATGTATTGCAGGTACATTTACACGCTTGCCTCGACAAGCCAGCAGCGCAAGCCTGTGAACGGGGGTGTTTGGCATGGCTTGCGTGTGCTTGTGAACGCTTGTCGCCGATCGGGCTGTTGTCGGTTTTTTACCACAAATCAAAGGGGTTTGTGACTTGATCGCTTGTGATTATCTCACGTTTAATCAGTGTACGATTTTCGTAAATTTTAATCATCCACCATCTTCTTTGTCATGCTTTCCTTTTTAGAGTTCCGTACCAAAATGGTAAAAAAGGAACCCTTATGGTGCGACTTCGTCTGTCTGTCTATCTGTCTGTCTGTGCAGATCAAGCCCTTTCATATGATATGTCACTTGACCAAGTAACCCCACTTTAAAATTTCGGACCCCCACTCCGGCCCCTTTTGCAATGAAAATAAAAATATTTTTGGACTTTTTTCATTTGCAATAAAGTTGAACAAGCATTCTTTATAACTGTTCCAAATTTCAAGTCGATAGCATAAGTAGTTGCTGAAATAAGCAGGTGTGACAGACAGACAGACGAAGTCGCACCATAAGGGTTCCTTTTTTACCATTTTGGTACGGAACCCTAACAAGTAAATAAAGCTAGTAAACGCGGTAGCATATCATTAGCATTTCGGCCCGCATTGGCCTAATGTCCAAAAACTTGATAAAAGCTAAACAAAAAAATATTACCTGATAGGTCTACACATCGCTTCATTAGCAACATTAATGAATCCCATCGCCACTTCTTCCATGGTCATCTAGCAACAAAAAACAGTTACATTATTCATTAGTCAGTACCTACCTATCATAAATATCGGGACGAATTTACTGTTCATAAATACCTATACAACTAAAAACGTTAAACTTAACTCAATGGAATAAATTCTTGTCAGAATGACAGTTGTCATATACCGTGTTTATTCTGAAACACGCCTTACGCCATTGAGATAAAGTTTAATTTTCTTAGTTGTTCAGATCATTACGAACAGTCCGTTCGTCGCGATATTTATAACGACGTAACAACGTAGACTGCGCGCAAGATAAGTCTGCGCGCGACTGAGGGCGCTGCTTGCTACGAAAAGTTCGAAAAGCACTCGTTATCAATAGCGGGCCCCGATTAGTTTCGATTTTGGCCACGCGCAGACTTATCTTGCGCGCACTCTAGCACTGGCCTGTGATTGGCGGAATTTATTGTCAGAATTCAACTAACCTCTTTGCTACCATCCTGCCTCAAAAAGGTATTGATTTCGTCCGTCATCTTCTTAAACGCTGTGACTGTTGCCTCTTTATCTAAGGGCTCATCCTCGGTCTTCCCGAAGATCTTCGGGAAGTATTCGGGCAACAAACGACCTGTTATAAGTAATTAGCTAATGAAATCTTATATCTCCAATTCTCCAACATAAGTCTTATATTTCCAACATTATACTGATACTATTCTGTAGAAATGTACTTAAATAATCTTTACATGTTATAAAAAATAACATAAATAATTAGGTAATGTTTAACTAGACACATATCAATAAAGTATTAATCCTTATCAAAATGATTCATCCATTGTCACAAGTATTTAATGGAGATGATTTTTACCGTTCACAGTATCTTATTTGGAGGTATAGTTTAAAAGATAACACGATGTAATCAACGCACCGACGGATTGATTTAATAATTTGTGAAATAGCTTCATCCTTCATACGCGTCTCACTATGATACGGTACCAGACACGTGTCTATACCGTGGCCCGCGCCGCTTACGCGCGTACGGCGTTATTGCGACTGTGAACTCACCCTTAGCGGCGATATTGGCATGGTGGTGTAGCGAGAGCGACATCTGCCGACAACATCGAATACTACCTACATAGACAGCTAACAGCGCCAACTTGTCAGATGTCACTACATTCCGTCTGACGTCATAAATCCTACATCGCGCAAGCAGAGTTTTCACAGCGGTAAGTGACACGCCAGATAATAACACCATGTCTGGTAGGAGGATCCACCCTTATCAATGGAGGAACATTCCACCGCGTTCCTCCATTCACCAAAATGGTAGTACTTCCGCAGGCGAGTTCATTCACATTATTATAAATAAACAGAGAGTTGGACTTACCCAGCAATAAATTAGCATCGGTAACAGTAAGGGGCCCTCCCTTCCTGTAGCAGGCGGGGCCGGGCTCCGCCCCCGCAGACTCCGGCCCTGCCACTAGCAGTCCCGATCGGAACATCAGCATCGAACCACCGCCAGCTGCGACGGTGTTTATATCTAGACGAATAATACATAGTATTCTGGATTTGATCTACTTAGGCGATTCGCACGGTGCACCGCATCACGCAGCGTAGCGCGAGAGTGCGTGATCTTCCGTTGTTCGCAAGTACCTACCTGTATTTCTATAGAAATCACGCGTAGTGCAACACACTGAAAACGCATCCACGCGCGGGGCTTTTGTTCCGTCGCCACGCACCCCGCAGCGTAGCGCGGCAAGGTGTGTGATTCGACTTTATTATCAATGCTCAAAATTGCGCAGAAGTTGAGCTTTGACTCACAAGAAACTTGACTAATAAAAATATCGATAATTACGTTGTGTTTTAAGCAACGTTCAAAGTTCTTGATAATTATCAATAATAATTTATCTCGAGAGAGGAAAAAATAATAAAAATCAATTAACCCTCCGTCACATTTGAAAAATCCGCCTCATTCAGGTCGAAATCAATTGTCTGGCAAGTGCGACAGACGAACGATTAATATAATTATTGTCGGACAATAGGGATGTTGAATATATATTTTTTATTGTGAATCTGTAAACTATTTGAAAAAAAGATAATTAACACCAAAAAAAACGATGAAACATCTACAAAATTGGCAAAGTTATAAGCGTTTTAAAATGATTTGCTAGACGCGGACGGCATGCATGATAAGTGACGTAACACCACCTATGTCCGCTTCGCGCGACAAAGACGGAGCGATGCTCTTTCCAAAAACTTTAAAAGCGTCTATGTTTTCCATTTTGTGATAAAAAAAAAAATTCACTTTATTTTTATTCCTATTCCTTCTTTGGAATAAAATTGTTTATTTGTACTTTTTTAATAGTAGTCCACTACCGTATTATCTTGATATTTATCAAAGAAATATATCTTGATAATATCCATCTATTCATTGTCATACAAATTACAAGGATAGTTGTATATTTCATCAGTGGTTCAATGATGAGGCGTTTATTAGAGTTAATATTATACAATAGGAACAGACAAAATATATTTTAGTTAAAATAAAAACCTTACCTAACTGCGGTGCTTGTATAGTAACACCAGCCGTAGTGGCTTCGTGAACATGTTCCAACGAGCCAGCGTATCTTGACACATCAGTCGAAGTACCGCCCATGTCAAATCCTAGAACAAAAGTCTTCATAGAATCTTCGTACATGACTGATAAGCCAATGAACGCTTTGAATTTTGGCCATTTGACCAATCCACACACGGTTCGTAAATCTGTGCCTCGCTCTGATTAGTAAGGGGCTATTTCACCAACCTATCAATAAAGGAATCTGTCAATTAAGTTTAAATTTTTGACAGATTTTGTATAGAAAATCTGTCAAAAATCTTATCTTTAGCTTATTGAACAGATATTGATAGGTTGGTGAAAATGCCCCTAAATCTTACTAATATTATAAAGGACAGTTATTTTTAGTTTGTACCGAATAGGCTCCAAAACTACTGGACCGATTTTAAAAATTCTTCCACCAGTAGAAAGCTACATTATCGCTGAGTAACATAGGCTACATTTTATCCCGAAAAATGCACAGTTTCTATGGGTCACGCGAACGAAGTCGCGGGCAAAATGCTAGTCTGCTTATATTAGTAGTTGTGATTTGCGGAAATTATTGAAACAACCAATTAAATAAAAAAAATCTTCACATGAGATTTGACAACAGATCAAATATTTGAAAATGAATAGGCTTTAGAAGGCGAACCGCTTTCTGAATATTAACCAAGAAGTCACCTCAAAAAAAAAACCCGTGAAAAAGAATATGCTTTAAATAAATCCGCTGGTCTATTATTTCCCATATTATTATTATACAGGGTGGCAGGTTAAACAGTGGAAATATTTTAAGGGGTCATTGTACTCATCATTATGAACAACTTTTACTATGGGACCAACCCTGAAATCGCGAAAAAAAAATCAGCTGTTCCATACATTTTGTTGAGTTTTGTGAACATAAATGTATAGAACAGCTGATTTTTTTTTCGCGATTTTAGGGTTGGTCCCATCATAAAAGTTGTTCATAATGATGGGTACAATGACCCCTTAAAATATTTCCAGTCTAACCTGCCACCCTGTATAAGTGAATGACATACCTATGACCGGCAAGCCAGTTTCTTTCTGGTACGCCGTCATGGCGTATCCCACTACGCCCCCTGCCGGTCCGGAGAGGATCGCTCTTGAACCGTTGAACCTGGTGACAATGCGTTTTTGAAACACTAAAATGCACCTTCCTTTATAGCTAAAATATTACTTTAAAGTAAAATAAAGGAAAGTTTATTATTATCCCTCCATCTGTTGCATTTGAAAAATCCGCCTCATTCAGGTCGAAATCAATAGTGTCTGCAGTCAAGTGCGACAGACGAACGATTAATTCTGTAGTAATAATAATCTTAGCTTTATAACTGTTGCGGCGAACGCCTCACGCCTATTATAATGTAATAAACAGCAATGTAACTAGTAGCTATGAATATTTTGCCAGGCGTTTTCTGTATTCGATCTCATATACTTAGGGGCTATTTCACCAACCTATCAATAAGGGAATCTGTCAATTAAGTTTAAATTTTTGACAGATTTTGTATAGAAAATCTGTCAAAAATCGTATCTTTAGCTTATTGAACAGATATTGATAGGTTGGTGAAAATGCCCCTTAATGTTACTACTTTGTCAAGTCACTCCACCGTCATCGCTCTCATTGTCAGCACGATTTTTATTAAACATTTTTCTACGCAAATTGGACTTTGATTAGCCCCAGTGTATACCAAAATATACAATAACTTACATATTCATTGGCGTAAGACCTCCATCAGACTGCATGAACAGCACATTAGACCCTTTCAGTCCCCCAGAGAAGCCGTCAGCGAAGCCTCTGACGTACTCGCGGATGTGAGGAGTGAGGTACGCGTCAGCTGACGCCGTGAAGCCGCGGGGGACCATGCGGACCATTGAGGTTATTGCGTGCGAGAGCGAGACCTGTTTAAAGCCTGGGGAGGGAAAGAGACAAGAACATAATGCTTAATGTTAGTAGAAAAAAAATGTGAATAAATTTTTCGACTTCATTATTTTACCACGTTTTTATTAACTCGCTTTCTTGTCTGTCTGTCTGTCCGGTACATTTTTTTCTTTAATAAGGTCAATTTAAATTGATTTGACATGAACAGCACATTAGACCCTTTCAGTCCCCCTGAAAATCCGTCAGCGAAGCCTCTGACGTACTCGCGGATGTGAGGGGTGAGGTACGCGTCAGCTGACGCCGTGAAGCCGCGGGGGACCATGCGGACCATCGATGTTATCGCGTGCGAGAGCGAGACCTGTTTGAAGCCTGGAGAGGGAAAGAGACAGGAGGATTTAAATTTCAAGAAGACCAAGGTCTTAATGTCAATATATCTATACTAATATAATAAAGCTGAGAGTTTGTTTGTTTGAACGCGCTAATCTCTGGAAATACCAGACGGATTCGAAGAAATATTTTTGTATATGATAGCCAGATTAATGAGAAATATAGTATAGGATAATTAACTTCACGCTTAACCGTTAGGAGTCGAACAAAAAGAAAGAACGGTAAGCGAAAACGAAGTAATAAGGCGGCTAAATAAACCGATTTCTTTTAAATTAAACGGCGGGTGGAAGCGCGGTACACAGCTAGTAATAATTGATTTACTAAAAAACAATTATTAAAATCATCAATATAGCCATGGGGTCTCATCAGGAAGAAAGGAACACACAATTCAAAAATATACATTTATAATGTATAAATGGTGATATCGCATCAATGTCCTATAACTGCAAAGATATAGGCATTGAGTTGGAGTCTGTAATGGTTTCCGATAGATGTCGCCAACGCTCATAAGAGGCGTTGCAAAGGGATCTCAAAATTCGAGTTGACCGAGCAGGTCGCGGTAGCTTAGTTGGTAAGCGTTGGTTGCGCCAGAGATCGCAAGTCCAAATCCTGTTCGCGACATTCGATTTTTGATAATTTCTTAAATATTTAATAACTTAAGAAAGGAACATTAATTGTTCAAATAAATCTCAAATATTTTATCCGTGATATACATAGCTCTCGAAATTATATTTGAGGAAAATACGACTATTTCGTAATATGATGTTCTCTAACATAAATAACATTGAAAACAGACTGTTGAGCTCCAAAAAACATGAATCCTCACCTATTTCATCAGCAATCTTCCCAATCCTGAGCTCATGGTCGTGATAAGTATAGCTATGAGCTAACACAACCGCCACGCTATCGATCCCTCTCTTCTTCAAAGCCAGAAGATCTCTCCTCACTTTTTCTTCTTCCAAATCTTTGATGACCAGCATCTTCTCCCCAGTGGTTCCGACGACTGTCTTCCAGTTCTTGTCGGATTTCTCCATCTGACAGCGGTCTTCCAATGCTGGGATGACCCGGCAGTCTACTTCTATTACTTCTGTATACAGAACTCCTGGACGTTTTATGTCCTGGGAAGACGAAGAGGTTCTTAAGTAGATTTTTCTTCATCGTATTATCTATACTAATATTATAGAGAGTACAAATTCGAGGGTGTGACAGACGGACATGACGAAACTATAAGGGTTCCTAGGTTTACTACGGAGCCCTAAAAAGATGTTTCTCTAACATATTCAGTATTCCTAAAAAACATCAAATTATTTTTGCCATAGACTCTTACCAGCTGAAATATATGCGGTCTCGCCTGGTTTCCGATGTACATCAGGTCCTTGAACCCTTTGTTGATAACCAGCGCCATCTTAGCGCCCTTCCTCTCGAGCAGCGCGTTAGTGGCGACAGTGGTACCCATCCTAATTGATTCAATGAGAGAAGAGTCCACTTTGCCATCCTCGTTTAGAGCGTTTCCGGTTTCCTGTAATGCAGAGAAGATATGAGGCAGTGAGAGTCAGAGTGGCGTATTATTTTCTGACACAATTGAAATCAATTGTGTCCAGAAATGATAGGCCACTCTGGCTCTCACAGCCTCATATTATGATGGCCGATTTGAAGTTTGTCCGGTCATAAAGTTTCGTAAAAATTTACAACTACTTTTGAAATAACTATTGCTGTACTTTATTGTCAATAGTGACGCGTCACTTAAAACTATAAAGTACAGCAATTGGTAGTTCAAAAGTAGTTGTCAATTTTTACGAAACTTTATGAGCGGACAATCGGCCTACATAGGATGCCCCTTGTATAATCTTGATGCCTGTGTTCCCAAAGGGGTAGGCTATATTGTACACCAGCTTTCTGCTAGTTATGTTCAGTTACGAATATGAGGGGGCTAGGGGGCTGGTTTCCAAGAAAGGGGGCTGAGGGGCCCTTCAGTGGGTTTACGTCAGAAGAGATAGACTACTGCCTTATAGGTTGCGCTGTGCGAGCTAAATTACACTTTATTCCGTTGTTGCAACAGTCGCTATTTATTTAATTGTCTTTGCAGAGCCATTCTTCTATAATACAAGCTGTACCCCGCGGTTTCACCCCCGTCGCTCGGCTCCTAAGGGTCGTAGTGTGATGTTAAATAGCCTATCCTATTCCTCATGAATCTGGCTATCATATACAAGAAGAATTTTTCGAATCCGACTTCTAGTTCCAGAGATTAGCGCGTTCAAACAAACAAATAACAATGTACATAAAAATACCTCCTGCAGTATCCTTCGAATAGCTTCTCTGGGTGCATCGTCATAGTTCTGCGGGTCTACTGACAGCAGCTTCATGACCCGCACCTTGCCGCCCGGGCAGCGCGCGTACACGTCGGTGAACGTGCCGCCGCGGTCTATGGCGAACTGGAAACCCTGCTGTGGCGCCATGGGAATGTGGAGAATGTGAACTAGAAATCAGAAAATAAAGGGTCAATATCATCATATCAGCCGAAAGGCTTCCACTGCTGGACATTAGGCCTCCCAAGGATCAATGCACAGCCTAAACCGCCGGTCGTAGAAACGTTGAGCGGAACGAAATTTGGAGGACGTAATCCTTATATGAAGTAGGCATCCGATAAAAAAGGATTTTTGACAGTTCCACCCCTAAGAGGGTGGCAAAGTTTGTATTGGAAAATACCTTTGCTTGGCCTGATCAACATCAAAATTTCAAATTTTTATTTCCGACTTCCACGCGAGCGAACCGCTGGCAAAAGCTAGTCTATTCATAAAAAAAAACATTATTTTTTTCTAAACTCGTACCAACGACATCCGATTACGGGGTCAACTAACGCTCACGGGTCAAGCAAAATCCGATAATTTAAATGTATTTTTGTATGTTTACTAAGTATTTCCCGAGGTCTTCACTCTAAGGCGATGATAACCATACAGTTGATTTTTTCTTTTTTTACAACACGTCCGAGAGGGGGCGGGGCTTATAGGGGTCATTTGGCCCTTTAAAAACCTATTTACTTCCTTCTTGAAGTACCCCATACTTTAGTCTCCCAGGAAAATCTTGGCAGGAAGTTCGTTTCTAAATCGAAGAGAAGTTGTTTAGTTGCCCTAGCAAACCAGGCGTTTTAATAGATATGGAAAAATTCATGCAGGAGGAAAAATGTACTTATTTTCCTATAGGTAACAATTTTTTTCTTATAATTTCAAACTATCGGAAAATCCTAAACAGATTTTTTCTTATAGTAAACTTCGAGGGTTACCACCAGATTGTTGAATACAGGGTGGCAGGTTAGACAGTGGAAATATTTGAAGGGGTCATTGTACTCATTATTATGAACAACTTTTACTATGGGACCAACCCTGAAAACGCGAAAAAAAAAATCTGCTGTTCCATACATTTATGTTCACATAACTCAACAAAATGTATGGAACAGCTGATTTTTTTTTCGCGATTTCAGGGTTGGGCCCATAGTAAAATTTGTTCATACTGATGAGTACAATGACCCCTTAAAATATTTCCACTGTTTAACCTGCAAACCTGTATAAAAAAAAAATAGGAATAAATAGTAGGAAAACTATTTAGCAGACCTGCAGAATATTCTAAGCTAGTCCATGTAAGTAATTAAAGTAGAATATGGCAAATACAAATACCTACATGCATAGTTAATAATGTACCTACTGGTACTGTGTTATCTCCCAATATTAACTTGTCAGATAACAGATGAAACTCATTGTTCTCTTAATACCAGTGACTTTATCACCTTTTATAGCAAAGTAGACCCAATGTCCAGGACTTAGGATTTAAATTAGTGTGTAATGGACTTATTCCATTACACACTAATTTAAATCCTAAGTCCTGAATGAGTGCACTATTATTTTAGAGTAAACTATAAGTTTTATGTTTGCTAAATAAAAATAGCATCTCGCAACTAGGTATAAGTCGCGGCGTAAAAGATGATCACAAACGTCAACTGCGCATTAGCTGGTTTTTCGGTCTCTTTGGCGGAATGAAGAAGACGGGGGGCACCGAGGCTGCACGCGATTGGTTCGTCAGTCGATGCTCGTCGTCTATTGGACTGTTCTCTATTACGTATTGTCAACTGTCTGTTATCTATTGGGCCAAAAATGTACATACGCGATCTGTGATCAAGATCCCTGCCGATACTTATACTTACATGTATTTAACTACAATTTTTTTTAGATTAGAAATACCAGGCACCAGTCTAGTCTAGACTCCTGGCTACTTTTGAGAATTTTCTAATGGAATAATCTAAAAATAAAAAAAATCTATATGCAAAAGAAACTAGGCCACTCTAAACTCATTTGAATTGTCTCCCAGTCTTGCTTCTGTAGCCAATCACATAGAGGCACTAAAACATTGCTCGCGGTGATGTTAAACTTCTAAACAAAGTAATATTAAATTTGTTTTTCAATGTACAGATACATTAAGTGAGACCCATCAACAGTGGAAATATCTTAGTAAAGAGATTAACTTATTTATGCTGACATCCATACTGCCACGGCCACCGCAACCAAATAATTGACTAATAGATTTTAAATTCCTGGTGTTTCTTTCTAATATCCAGGAGCCAGGAGACTTTCATAATTCAGTGACAGATTCCAGGAATGCCAGGAGACTCCAGGAGAGTTGGTAACCCTAGGTATGGCCCCAGATCAGTTAACCTCACAAGTTAAAGGCTTATTTAATAATGATTTTAGAGTACATTTGTATAGTACTGGGTGTACTATACACCCAGTAGGTACTATACACCTCTGCCTTATCCTTCGGGAAATATAGGCGTGATGATATGTATGTTATCTACAATAATAAAATTATTAACACTGTTAGCAAACTGAAAATTTAAAAATGTTTACAACTTACCTTTTTACAAAATCTCTAAATTGTCAGTAATTATATACAAGATGTCTTATGTTATCGACAAAGAAAGAAATATTACGTACAATTGGATTACGATCTACAGTATGCTACAGTAAAATACAGTGCAAAAACACTGCAAAAACTAAAATTGATATGAACATATGAATTTGTGATTTTAAAGTAGGCTTGCAGAAAAATATCGATATTTTTTTCGATATATCGAAATAAAATATTAAGTATCGAAAACGTATCAAAAACGATATATTTTCAGTAGCAAGACCGTAGTCGCCACTGATTAAAATGTCACAGTTTTTAGATTCAAGTGTTATAGTACATAATGTCAGAGACACTTAAGTTGTGAACGAAAAACGAGAATAGGTGCTGACAGAACACTTCTAACATCGTTAAAAACGTTGTAACATAATGAAATTCAGCGCCGAAAGTAATTCTTAGTGAAACGCACACTATTTTTATGAATAGTAATAACACTGACAGATACAGGGTGTTTGGCAGGTCAATGCAAAGCCGTAAACCGGAGCTAGTATAGACTATTTAGAACTATTTGAACCCAACTTGTCTTCGGCGAAGTGTGACTATATTTTTTTAATAATGATTTTTGTCTCATGACACAGATGCCATAATCATGTTTTATTAGATTGTTTACATATTACTTTAATAAAAGAAAATCAAAAATAAATGATTTATTTTTCAATCTGGTAATTATTTGCAAGTATCTGCAAAATTTTGGGTTTTGTGACCAAAAAACATTAAAATTTGCTAAAAAAAAATAGTCATACTTCGTCGAAGACAAGTTGGGTTCAAATGGTTCTAAATAGTCTATACTAGCTCCACTTTACGGCTTTGCATCGACCCGCTAAACACCCTGTATATTGAAATAAACTTGTACAAACAAACAATAGAATTTCGTTAAGTACAAATATTTTTTGAAAATTTCACCGATTACATATTGATTTTATTAATCGATATATCGTTTTTTATTTCGATATATCGAAACCGATATAAATATTTTTTTTAAATCTCGATACGATATATATCGATACTTTTTAGCACTTCCTCTGCATCCGCATCCCTATTTTAAAGTGACAACTGACAATTGATGATATTTGTTTCTTTCACTCTTACGAAATATGACAGTTGTTGTCCTACTCTAACCTTAGAACGCGATCAACCTCAGCTGATATTGTTGATTGATTAAGTTAATTAAGTCTCTACGGCTAATAACAATTAGTATCAAAATAGAAAATATAAATGTTGAAATGAATCTAGGTATTGTTGATCGAAGAAATGAATTATTTTCTTGAAGTTGCCAAGAAAACATTCCAAAATTACATAATTTCTGTGAATCATGTAAATGCATGTATGTACATAAATGTTTATGATTTTATTCAAATGATTATATTTTAATAAAATTAAAAAATACTTCAATACCCTATCAGGCTGAACGCACCAATAAACATAACCTTACTTTTTCTGTCAACGTCAAACTCAAGCCAAGCCGATCTCCACAACATTCCGATTTATTGAATGGTTTTAATAAATTTCACACTAATAAGACTTCTAACACTCGGCAGTTACTTAAAAAGGATGGGTCGAAAAAATCGCCAATACAATAAATTCGCTCAGCGAAAAAGAGATCGCAAAGAACAGGTAAAAAATTAAAAATAAGTGTACTATAACCTTTTTGTTTCTTGCAGCAGCTATTACCATTATTCTTTTTGTGTTTCTAGGAGAAGAATCCTCAGGAAAAACCTGCAGCTGACAATAGAAGGCATTATGAAGATATTGTGAGGGAGAATGCTGCATTTGAAGAGTACTATAAGGTTATACTACATTATTATTTTGAACTTATAAAATAAATTTATTTTCTTCTGCATAGACCAATCTGCTACTTTTAATTCTTTTTGGAATACTCAAAGCAGTCAAAGCTACTCTTTTGGACGTAGCCCAAATACATAATATGAGACATACATACTTAGAAAATTCATAGAAAACATTAATTAATTTTATAGTAAATTTTAAAATAAAAATTTTCTTTTATAATTTAGAGTCAAAAAGTGTGCCCGGAAGACGAATGGGACACCTTCATGAAGACTTTGAAAGAGAACCTGCCAACAGCCTTCCGTATCACAGGCTCTAAGTGCGAGGCGGCTGCTCTGATGAAGATTGTTAAGAGCCAGTACTTCTCGGAGATCCTGAACATGAAGTTACAAGTAGAGGGGAATGATGGCGAAGGAGAAGAGATTAAGCCCAACAATTTATCTTGGTAAGAGTCATAAAGAAATTTAATTAACACTCTGTGTGATAGCCGGGCATACGGGTGTCCAATACTAAGGGCCATATCTCATTAGGATGCTATGGCAGCACCGCCAGCAGCGCCGCCAATCAAAATGCGTCAAATTGTATGCTGGGCTGGCAGCGACGGTATGGCGTCGCCGCCAAGTCGTCGCCAGGTGAGGTAGGGTTAGGTACGTTGTAATACAATTTGACATGTTTTAATTGGCGGCGCTGCTGGCGTCGCTGCCATGGCATCCTAATAAGTTATGGCCCTAAAACGTATTCTAAATGAGGAGGATGTGCGAGGACATTTTCAATTTACTAGAAAAAAACATGCAACACATATCAAGCTGATAATTAATCTTTCCTCAGGTACCCAGGCGGTTATGCGTGGCAGCTCCGTCTGTCCCGCACAGACATCAGACGCAATGAGGCTCTCTACAAGCTTCATAACTTCCTGGTAGCTGAGACCGCTACTGGTGGAGTGTCGAGACAGGAGACGGTGTCAATGATACCGCCTGTCGTTCTTGATGTACAGCCTCACCATAAGGTAATTAATTAATCTTTGCAAGGTGGCTGGTATAACTAGCAGCACCAATTATGGTCCCAAACGTCACCTGCGCATTAGCTGATTTTTCGGTCTCTTTGGCGGAATGAAGAAGATGGGGGGCGCTGAGGCTGCACACGATTGGTTGGTCAGTCGATGCTCGACGTCTAATTGAACCATTCTCTATTATGTATTGTCAACTGTCTATTGTCTATTGGGCCGAAAATGTACATGCGCGATCTGTGATCATAATTCCTGCCAATACCTATATCAATTGGATGAAAGTGGACCAAAATGGAGTAAGATGATGTGCGATTGGAGTGGGCTAAATTCAGCAGTAGACTGCTATACCCTATTGTTATCTTGATGATGTAGGTAGCGAAAAAGGGAGGAATACTAAGATGATGGCTGAGAAGATCCAGGAGGGAGTTATGGGGCTGAATCCCCCAAATCTTAGCCTCCTCACCACTCCAAATAATATCTGAATGAATCAGCCCCCCAAAAATAATTTCTGAATCCACCACAGATGGCTGTTATAGATGATGGAAAAGAAAGACATGCTGTGCCAAACTCAAATAAATTGGGATAATGGTCGAATGATGATGATGATTAAATGCTGAACCGGTTCTTTTAAAAAAGTCTTCTTAATATTTAAAGACTAGAATAAAAAAAATATGGTGTTCCAGGTCCTGGATATGTGTGCAGCACCTGGATCTAAGACGGCACAGTTGATTGAGTTTCTGCATGCTGACGAAGATAAAATGCCTACAGGTAAATTGGATTAGTTACACAAAAACGATACAAGTCACTTTTGAAAAATCAGCATTCATATTCCAGATATTTAGAGCTCATTTTTAGGGTTCCGTAGTAAAACTAGGAACCCTTATAGTTTCGTCATGTCTGTCTGTCTGTCTGTCTGTCTGTCTGTCTGTCTGTCTGTCTGTCCGTTCGTATGTCACAGCCATTTATTTCCGAAACTATAAGAACTATACTGTTGAAACTTGGTAAGTAGATGTATTCTGTAAACCGCATTAAGATTTTCACACGAAAATAAAAAAAAAACAATAAATTTTTGGGGTTCCCCATACTTAGAAATGAAACTTAAATTATTTTTTTTCATCTAACCCATACGTGTGGGGTATCTATGGATAGGTCTTCAAAAATGATATTAAGGTTTCTAATATCATTTTTTTCTAAACTGAATAGTTTGCGCGAGAGACACTTCCAAAGTGGTAAAATGTGAGTCCCCCCCCCCTGTAACTTCTAAAATAAGAGAATGAGAAAACTAAAAAAAATGTATGATGTACATTAGTATGTAAACTTCCACCGAAAATTGGTTTGAACGAGATCTAGTAAGTAGTTTTTTCAAAATCATCAAAATTCCTTCCAAAACAAAGTTTGTTATGCGGTCCGGTTTTTTTCATTTTATACGTCCAAAACTGATACGGAACCCTCGGTGCGCGAGTACGACTCGCACTTGGCCGGTTTTTTGGAAATATTGTGGGTGTGGGTTGGATCCTTTCTGCTATAAAACTACGTTTATAGAGCTCATTTCTACCCGACTACGGCGAAGCAAAAAGGAGGGTTATGATTTTGACCGGTATGTTTGTATGTGACCATGTTTGTATGTTTTTGACAATATTGTGGGCGTGGATTGGATTCTTTCTGCTGGTCGATGGGCGCGGTCAAAATGCTTGCTACTTGATCAAGCGCCGCCGTGTTAAAAATCCCTTTTTAATAAACAATATTTTTACATAAAATGAGCAATTGAGCGCGCAAAAAAACTAACAATCCTTTGGGAAAAGGAGCGCGCAAAAAAAATAATTTCTTCCTCGCCACTACTAGCCTTCACCTCCAATTCTTCACCACCGGTATTCTCCCCAGGGTTTGTGATGGCGAATGACGTGGACAACAGCAGATGCTACATGCTGGTGCATCAGGCCAAGAGGCTGAACTCTCCCTGCATCCTGATCACGAATCATGACTCGGCTGTCATGCCTTCACTTGTGGTGGCTGATGAACAAGTTAGTATTTTTTTTTTTGTATCAAATAACTCACCCGAACTCCGCAAAGACAGTTAAAATTATTTGATATTTTTTTAATACTACGTTTTTAAAACTGACTAACGGTCAGTTGCAGAAAGATAATTAAATTTTAATGGAGGCATTAACCATACAATTTCCTTCGTTAAAGTCCCCTTTAAAACTTAATGGCCTTTTCTTCAACTCAGTGTAAAAAGCATAAAATAATTTCTAATAAAATTAATAAACGTGGGGCGTATCTATCGATTGCATACGCCCCGCGTTTTTCATATTATTAGAAATTTCCAAAAAAAATATGGGTTTAATAAAATTGTAAGCACTCAGCGTCAGCGCTGTGCGAGCTAAATTACACTTTATTATGTTGTTGCAAGAGTCGCTATTTATTTAACTGTCTTTGCGCAGTTATCCTTCTGTAGTATTCTGTGCTTGGAGGTACGCCTGTTTGGCCCACCAGTGAGTTTTTTATTTATTTTACCAGAATCCAGGTTCAACAAAACCTCTGAAATTCGACCGTATACTATGCGACGTGCCGTGTTCAGGCGACGCGACGCTTCGCAAGAATCCTGATATATGGCTCAAGTGGTCCACCGGCAATGGAAATAATCTTCACGGGTAAGACTTCACGCTATAGCTTCGTCAAGTGTTTTTACTTTTTTTTTTTAAATATACTATGGTGCCGCTTCTGTTTTTTACGAACTAAACTAATTTAGTCTTATTATGTCTCTTTCTAATAAAAAACATGAGAAAGGGATAGAAGATATTTAATCCTGTCAAATTAGTCCGCTTGAATAGTTTTAACGTCAATTTAGTCGCAATCGCAAAAGGTTACGACTATTTTCCCGTAATTGACAAGGGCGTAGACTAATTTGACGGTTCTAAATATTTTCTGTCCTTTTTCAATGATATTTGTAAGAAAGAGATATAGTGTGATTAAAATTTGTTTAGTGCGATGTTCAACAAAATCAGCACCTATGTGTCACACAACTTAGGGTCCATTTTTAAATACTGGTACATAAATAACAAAAAAATAATATTCTTGTGCTTAAATATACTACCCATTCATTTCGAGAAGGCCGTCGTGGCTATGACGTCATTTGTAACAATCGACAAGTACCGTTGAAAATTCAATTATAGTTTTTTTAGTGTAAACATTTTTTAATTATATTTTTACGTAAGGAATAATAATTTCATTCGGACTTGAGTGTGGCTTGAGGCATGGTGTGGGGAAGCGGGATGGGAGGTAACGGCCATCTCGACGATAATGGCTAGTACGACAAAACTACAACTACAACGACAGAATACCATTTTCAGTCAATTCAAAATCTAATTTAGAAAGAAAGAAAGAAAAATTATATATTGCATGCGACGATATGAAGAACCAAAAACAAACTGTAATAAAATACAAAGAAAAAATATAATTAAAAAAAACACTATGTATGTGGCATAATCAAAAACAGAATAATAAAAAAAAATAAAGTTGCGTCGCATTCGCATGCAAAAAGGCACTCAGCAAAATGTTCTCTCTCTCTCTGTGAAATCGCAGCTCAGCAAACTATCAGTGTTAGTCATTTTGCTAAAGAGAAATTGCCTTCTGTATGAAACCTTTATTCACCAATGTTTCCGACCCCCCAGCATCCAATACCGTGTCCTCAAGCGTGGCTGCGAACTCCTGGAAGTGGGCGGGCGGCTGGTGTACTCCACGTGCTCCTTCAACCCCGTGGAGAACGAGGCCGTGGTCCACAGGGTGCTACAGGAGACTGCAGGGACCGTGGTGCTGGTCAATGTGGCTGATATGCTGCCTGGACTCAAGTTCAACAAAGGTGAGAGCATTAACACTTAGGGCGGGTTGCTTCAAACCATCTGTATTCGTAAGTCAGTACGTAATCGTTAAGTCAGTATGAAATTGTCGTACAAGCCGTCATATTTGACGGTTACAGATACGTAACTGTAAGATGAAACAACATGGCCTTAGAATAAAGCCCAATCCAGAAAAAGTATAGTTGTTAAACGTTCATATGAGACTCATAAGAGACCGCAGGGGTCGTGGCGCTGGTCAATGTGACTGATATGCTGCCTGGACTCAAGTTCAACAAAGGTGAGGCTGAGGGCATTAGGACTTAGAATAAAGCCCAGTCCACAAATAGTATAGCTGTTAGTGTAGAGGCGTTGCAACGGGATCTCACCCCCAGTGTCCAATACCGTGTCCTCAAACGTGGCTGCGAACTCCTGGGCCCCAAGTCTGCTATTGCAATTGTCATAATCGTGTCAGAATGGTCTAATGACATCGTTTTGACCAATGACGAAAGAGATAGTCTTACTCTAAGCCAATGACCGCTTAGGTTTTGAGTTATGACGTCATTATGACCCGATTCTTACACAAATACTGTGTAATAATTACTGGCACGTACCGTACACGTATTGCTGTCTACTCACACACGTCGGGTATGAGTAAAGACAGCAATAACGTGCAAGTGAGAGGGAAGGATGAGTGCCGCCATTTTTTATTCGTTTCTTTATTGGCGCGGGTTATACGATACTCATATACTCTTTTTGCTTCGTCCACGTTTATAATATCTTAATGTGATACACGCGCCGGTTGCGAGTAGTACGCCGTTCCTGACTTTTTTGTAACGCGTCGCTAATCGGATCAACCTCAGATCATAGAAACAAGGAGATATGCCATCATAGCAAATTAGTACCGGAACAACTGATGCCACTTTTAGTACATTTTTCGACACAATTATGCGCATAATTAAGCGCTCCTTGTGAATAAAAAGATCTCCCACGCATTAAACATTCCGCACACCCTCAATCTAACACTGTTAATCGTCACTCAACACTAGGACTAAACTAAAATACTGTATTTATACCATCGATCGTGTTCGGTTCGTCGCCAGCGCGTACGTTTTTAATATGAGCAATTTGCTCAAAGTCAGGCATCAAGCTCGATAGCGCCTTGGCACATCTCCCTTGTTTCTATGATCTGAGGGATCAACGTATTTGTTTCGTTGTTATTACCATCGCCCTTATAAACCCTCTCAAAAAAAAACGGAATCTAGTTGATAATGATTTTCTCTTTTCCCCCAGGCATGACATACTGGCGCCCAGCCTCCAAAGATATGGTGTTCTATGAGAAGTATGAAGATGTACCGGAGAAGTGGCAGACGGTAGTCAGACCGCAGATGTTCCCGCCAAAACCTGAGGACCTGGACAAGTATAATCTAGATAGATGGTGAGTTTCAACAGTATTCGTTCATTTGAACTCGCGACCTCTGCTGTACCGTGCCGTTGCTCAAATCGCTACCGTGTCACACCGAAAGGACGTGCGTCCATTAATCACGTGAGGCTCGAAAGGGGGGGAGGGGGTTCGGAAAAATCATGAAATATCACAAGGGGGGAGCGGGGGGTGTAGTGAGATATCACGTTTATTTATTTTTTATTTATTATATCGTTTGGACGCACGATTTCTAAATTGAAAAAAAAAAATTGCTGCATTAAAAAATAATATTCTAAAAAAAATTAAGATAATTTGTACCAAAAAAATACACGTGATCTTGGGTAGGGGGGGAGGGGTACGTTAGAAACCTCACTACGTATCACCAGGGGGGAGGGGGGGTCAAAAAGTTGATTTGAGCTGTGTCTGAATACAACTTGGGTTTATTTCAAGTATAAAATTATGAAGTACATTAACCACTTTATACAACTTTCGTAAATAGAGGCGTTTTTAAAATATTCGTTTTTTAAATTATTTGTGAGATTGCTTCATAGCAGCAAACATTTCGCGTGGCTCGATTCATAAGGATAAATTCAACTTTAACCGTGCGAAGCCGAGGCGGGTCTAGTATTTTTTTAAATCCCAGTGTCTCCCGGGATCGATCTATGAAAACAAGTCGCAAGTACCAAAAATATCTCTACCTACCCCGATCACTGGTAATAACATTAAAATGACCTCAAATGTATCCCCAGTGTAAGAATACTACCACACCAACAAGACACAGGAGGTTTCTTCGTGGCCGTCTTCGAGAAGCTGGCCCCGCTGCCGTGGGAGAAGGACATAAAGCCAGCAGAAGCCACAGAAGCGAAGGAAGAAGAGAAGAAAGAACCGCCCAAGAAGAAAAGGAGAATGGGCGGGTACAGAGAAGACCCGTTCGTTTTCTTCTCAGGTAATTTTAAGAGTGTTGTTGACATTTTTGTCTAAATTAATTACATTTTTAATAATTATCTCCATAAATACAAGGTCTTACCTTAATAATGGCAAATATCTTCGGAGGTAAATCTATAGACTCCATTTTAAATAATCCCTTTGGTGTAGGGTAGCTAGTACTACGAAGTCAAGCTGTATCTCTGGTTCATCTCACCGGAATTAGATGAAACCATTTTAAGTTGGACGCCAAGCTACCAAACTGTGAAAACTACATCAAAATCCGTTCAGTACTTTTTGCGTGATGCGCGCACAAACACAAAAATTACAAAAAAACCGGACAAGCGCGAGTAGCGAGTATGCCCCGCGCCCTAAGGGTTCCGAAATATGATCATAGATGGCGCTACTGCATACTTCCAATGGCGCCATCTATGAGCAGATGGCTCCACTTATGGTCCGGTGACTGACGGCGGACAACAAAGTGATCCTATAAGGGTTCCGTTTTTCCTTTTGAGGTACGGAACCCTAAAAAATGCCCTATCTCGACTGTTTTTTCAGACACGGTTCATTTACAGTTTTATATAATAGTATAGAAGAAAATGAAGATCTCATAACGCATGCCGTATCAAGGAAAACTTTATTCTGTATTCATTATCTTGATTACAGGTGAAAAAGAAGACGTATTCCCCTCAATCAAGGAGTTCTACGACCTGAACTCCGACTTCGACCCCGCCTGCCTCCTCACAAGGTGTTACGTGGGCAAGAAAAAGAACATCTACCTCGTGTCGCCAATAGTCAAAGACGTGGTCGCGAAGAACGAAGCAAGTATCAAGATTATCAACACCGGTGTCAAAACTTTCGTTCGGTGTGACAATAAGAATATGGTTTGCCCTTTTAGGTTAGTATTTATTGCATACTAGCTCAGATCATAGAAACAAGGGAGATGTGCCAAGGCGCTATCGAGCTTGATGCCTGATTTTGAGCAAATTGCTCATATTAAAAAAGTACGCGCTGGCGACGAACCGAACACGATCGATGGTATAAATACAGTGTTTTAGTTTAGTACTAGTGTTGAGTGACGATTAACAGTGTTAGATTGAGGGTGTGCGGAATGTTTAGTGCGTGGGAGATCTTTTTATTCACAAGGAGCGCTTAATTATGCGCGTAATTGTGTCGAAAAATGTACTAAAAGTGGCATCAGTTGTTCCGGGACTAATTTGCTATGATGGCATATCTCCTTGTTTCTATGATCTGAGCATACTAGCTTCCGCCCGTGTTTTTAGGGTTCCGTACCTCAAAAGGAAAAACGGAACCATTATAGGATCACTTTGTTGTCCGTCTGTCATGACCATAAGTGCAGCCATCTGCTCATAGATGGCGCCACTAGAAGTATGCAATAGCGCCATCTATGATCAAGATGATAATTATATCTACTATGATGTAATAGCGGCATAGATGGCGCTATTGCATATTTCGGAACCCTCAGGGCGCGAGCCGTACTCGCACTTGTCCGGTTTTTTACCCAACTACGGCAAAGCCAAAAAGAAGGGCCATGTTTTTTTAGCAGTCTATGTATGTATGTTTGTGTAGCGTTTTAAAAAAGTCTAATTACCTTCCAGGTTATCACAAGAAGGTCTACAAAGTGTAACACAGTTTATAGGTGCGAAGCGGCGCCTGCGCATTCTAAAAGAGGATCTAATACTAGTGCTACAGAATGATAACCCCAGTAAGCCGCCGGACGTCAAATTGTTCTCTGAACATACGCAGGAATTGGTCAAAGATTTTGGTAAGTAGAGTTTTCTATCTGATATCTACTTATAAAGACTTTTAGAGCCAAGTTCACTGACTAGATAACAATCCGATAAATTGTAAACGGTCGTTTAACATATCTTTTTCTACTTGTACTAAAAGTGGCATCAGTTGTTCCCGTACTAATTTGCTATGATGGCATATCTCCTTGTTTCTATGATCTGAGGTAATACCGGTATTCGAATTTTAGACCAGCTGTCAGACTTTAGGGCTTCTGACTACCCGTAACGATTGTCAAAGATATTCCTTTGACAACCGGGACCGACTGCTCAACGTGCTCTCCGAGGCACGGAAGGGTCTCGATGCGTAAAGAACGGTCACCCATCCAAGGACTGACCGCGGCAAGCGCAGCTTAACCTCGCAGATCGATCGATCAGCGCGACTGTCATTTAGCCACGAGCCCCTCGACATGACATGTCGACTTACATATTTTTTGTTTATTGGCTTAATATGTCCTGCTCATAAGGAATTTATATGAAAAAAATAAACAGCCATAAATCTGTCAATATTGTATAACGGGCTGGTGTCCGCAACTCCACGTCAAATCGCGTATTTTGCGTGCGGGTGGGAACGGGTGGGAGACTATTCGACCCATCCCAATTCCCCGAGAAAGGCCAGCAGGGCCCCAATGTTGCTGACTATCTCGCAGAGAGTACCTGGGTTGCCAAAGTACTTTGCCCTGTATGTTGCAACCGCCGGGCAGTGCAGGAGCACGTGGGCTGCTGTCTCGTCTTCCTCCATGCAGGCACGACACAGGGGGCTGATCTGTCGATATTTTTCATATAAATTTCATATGAGTACTTAGGACGTATTAAGCCAATAAACAAAAAAAAGTTAAGTCTACATGTCGAATGTATTCACGCCAGCCACAGATTTATTGTGTGCAAAAACTACATTTAGAGAACACTTTTGTCCAAAGTTAAATTCCCTTACAGCAACCGGCAGCTGCGTGCTAGAATACAAAGAGGAGGGCGAGGAATCGAACCTACAACTGACGCTAGTAGGGTGGCGCGGGGTGCATTCACTGCGCGCATACACCGCTACCCCGGACACTGTGCACTACTTGCGACTACTGGGCGCTGACTACAGCAAATACGGTGAGTTTACCCATCTACTGTCGTACAGTGCGTTTCGTATCGCGCTATAATCGATTGTATGAGTGTGAGCGCGCTCGTGTGCGCTTATGCTACGTCACGGTCCACGCATGACGTCATTGAAGCCGCCATCTTGGGATATCAACGATCACGTTGACTACTGGGCGCTGACTACAGCAAATACGGTGAGTTTACCTACCTGCTGTCGTACGGCAGGCGCGGTCCGAGGGGTGTCGTGGGGGTCATGACCCCCCCCCCCCAAATGCGCCAAACACGGTAATTCACGGCATAGTACGTTGACATTAATCGGTATGACCACCCCCAAAATCTTGGGCTGCGGTATGACCCCCTCCCAAAACCTTCGGCCGCTCGCGCGCTCGTGTGCGCTTACGCTACGTCACGGATGACGTCATTGAAGCCGCCATCTTGGGATATCAACGATCACGATGAAGAGCGTAAGCACTTAGCTTGTCAAAAGTGACGTTTGGCCCTGGTGCTACAATACAAAGAGCCAGGAGTCGAACCTGCAGCTCACGCTGGTGGGGTGGCGCGGGGTGCACTCACTGCGCGCACACACTGCCACGCCGGACACTGCATTATTTAAGACTATTGGGCGCTGACTACAGCAAGTATGGTGAGTTTACCCATTGGAAGAGTAATTCTCATAATTAAAATGTTCAATATACAGGGTGTCCCTGAAAGTATCGAATAGGGGCGTGGGCCATTTACAATATTTCTAACTTTTTTCTAGTGTAACATTGGTGCCGATTCTGTTGTTTACAAACTAAACTAATTTAGTCTCATTATGTCTCTTTCTAATAAAAAACATTAGAGAAGGATAGCAGATGTTTTAGGGGTGACGCAGACGACAGACTTTTTGTGCGATCGAGTCTGCCGCGCTTTGCAGCGCTCGAACAATCTGTTCACTAAGTTTCGCAGATTGTTCGAGTGCTTTTTCCCATATATGATGAGGGCGTAGACTAATTTGACAGTTCTCAGTTTCGAAAAATTAAAATTGACCTTCTGGTGTCGTAGTCCACTGTCTTCCTGTTTTAGAAAATAGAGAAACCCATTACCCAGTAATTCCCCTTACATCTACAAGGGATGGATAGTGATCGATAGAAAAAACAGTCGTAATAATAATTATAATCTCTCTCTGGGGCCCTGACCGCCGGTGGCTTGGACCCTGTTCCCGATGCCGGTGGAGCACAATTTTTTATATTTTTAAATGTTTTGTTTTTTATATCTTTTATAATGAAATATTTAAAAATGTAAATTATATGTATATACAATGAATAAACGAAATTATAATCTTAAATACTTTTCAATATTTTCAACTATATCGGGACTTTACGCGCACAGAAAATATTTAAAATAACAGTATTTTGACTAACCTCGACGTTCCGTTGCACTAACCGTGGTCACGAGGAGACTGAAGTATGTGGGTGTCATCGTCTTGAGCGGCGGGTGCTGTCTCGAACTAGAGACCGTTCCACGTAAGAATTCACCTAGAAGTTATGTTGGCTGCCCTGAATCTCAATTTATTACCACGTTTTTAACGGTGTTGGAAAGTTTTCTTTCAGCACCAATTCACTTTCATCACGTTTTAACGACCTAAATATTATTATAAAACATGAATCTACAAAAACACAAAACGATATGACTTAAATAGGAATGACAAGCAGGGGAGCCAACATAACTTCTAGGGGAATTCTTACGTGGAACGGTCTCTAGTTTTGTACAATTCGCGAAAGTTTAAAAACTTTTTCAATATATTCCAGATGTCAACAAATTCAAGAAAGCATCCGACGTCCCGGAGGCTGAGGGCGAAGCCGACTCCGGTGACGTCACTGAAGCTGCGGACGCCACAGAGTCCACTAGCGCCGCAGCGGACAGTAGCGAAACTAACGGCGCTGACGCAGACGCACAGACAGAACAGACTGCTTCATAGTGATTCAAGTACTGTTATTTATAAGTTATAGCTATATTATAAAATTTTATATTGTATTCTAAATAAAACGTATTTGATAATCAGTTTTTTTTTGTTATTTGAAGAGGAGATGAATAGGCTAAGGCCCTAAATTGGCTGATGGATTAAAGTGGCCAAAGATCGCCTATGTCCACTGCTGGATATAGCTATAGCTAGATATAGCAAGGGAATTCTTATGCTGAAATTAATCATAATTTAATACTCTCAGAAAAAATAAAAGACGTACAGATAATTTTTAGAAACCCTTTATTTCCTTCTTTCGCATCCGTTTCATTCGCATTGCAAGCGATAACAACCCTTATTACCATACACTTTAAAGCCCAAAGTTGTGTGACACATTGGGTTGACATACCACCTTTTAACAAAATCAAAAGTAGAACATTGTTTTAGAACGTAATGAATAAAAAAAATAACAGTGGTATCTAAGTAGTTATACCTACGGTAAGCGACAATTACTTTTACACAGAATTTGAATTGACACGAAATTATTTGATAAACTAGGTAATCAGCATTTCATGTATAAGTTATGAGCACAAATGTCATCTGCGCATTAGCTGATTTTTGGTCTTTGGCGGAATGAAGAAGACGGGGTGCGCCGAGGCTACACGCGATTGGTTCGTCAGTCGATGTTCGTCGTCTAATTGGACCATTCTCTATTACGTATCGGTATTGTCAACTGTCTATTGGGCCGAAAATGTAAATGCGCGATCTGTGCTCATAATTCACGCCGCGACCAAGTACCAAGTTCAAAATGTAGGTAGGTACTTATCATCGAGGTTGACATAGTTTACAATTTTAAATAGCTATCTATAATCGGGAGTCTGCAATAAGTACCAACCTAGGTAAGTTTTTAAAAATTATAAGCAGATCTCAATAAAAAATCTTTGAATTACCAATCGCAGACAAAAATTATGTTACGTTAAATTAAGAATTAACGAAAGCATACCTATTAGTCAGTCCAATCAGTTACAATAATACTTTTTTTTTTCATCTTTAAGAACATTGGCAATTTTAAGATTAAATATTTAAAATTTTGATGATTTACAATTCCAATTGGGCGGTTATAATGATGTGAATAATTGCGTAAAGTAAAAGTAAGTAAAAGTAGGGTACTTTTCGAATTCGAATTAGGTAAACCAACTCTAAATAATAAATACTTTCAACCAAAAAAAGCTCGAAGTAGGCAATTTTCTTTTATCGATTTTTCTATAAGACCGCACGGTTGTCGCAGTGGCTGAGAGATGGGCTGCTGCGCAACGTGTCGCGGGTTCGATTCCCGCATTGCACATAGGTCTGGCTGTTTGTGTATGTGAAAATTTGTGTTTGTAAACGCACCCACGATACAGGAGAAATCCTAGTGTGGGGCAACGATTAAAAAAAAATAATAATAATAATAATAAGAATTATAGGCCGATCACGTGTTTGCCGACGGTCTATAAACTTCTTACATCCATTTTGAGAGCAAAAATTACCACGCATGTCGAAATTAATTCCATTATGTCTACCTCTCAAAATGGATGTAGGAACGGGTCCCGCGGTACTAAGGAGCTGCTCCTCATTGATATGGTCATTAGCCAACAGGTTCGTCGATCCCGAAAGGATCTGTCGACATGTTGGATAGATTATAAGAAGGCCTATGACTCGGTGCCACATGCATGGCTCATGAGGGTGCTGGAGTTGTATAAAATTGATACAACTCTACGCACCTTCCTGATGTCATGTATGGGGCAGTGGAGTACGGTTCTTCGCTATCCAGGATGTCGGCGGATTCGAGGGACTGATGAACCCATAAGGATTAAGCGAGGAATATTCCAGGGCGATAGTCTGAGCCCACTATGGTTTTGTTTAGCCTTGAACCCTCTTAGCACACTGCTGGAGGGTTCAGGGCTGGGCTACCGGTTGAGAAGAGGTGGTCAGGTAATATCCCACCTCCTTTACATGGATGATCTGAAACTCTTTGCCACCAACAACTTGCGACTGATGGAGTTACTGAAGATAACTGAAACCTTCAGTAACGCCATCAGGATGGAGTTTGGTGTGGACAAGTGTGCAGTCATGCATGTAAAGAGAGGAGATATTATGGAATCCGTGGGAACCCAACTTTCGAATTCCATACAACTTAGATCCCTCTCCTCAACCGAAACCTACAAGTATTTGGGTATGTCGGAAGCGTTGGGCATCAATGGGGCTGACATGAAGCAATCGTTGGGGGAGCGCTTCTTTGGCCGCCTGAAGAAAGTACTTAACAGTCTTTTGTCAGGCGGAAATAGGGTGCGCGCATTCAACGGTTGGGTCATGCCGGTCTTGATGTACTCTTTTGGCATACTCAAATGGACTCAGACAGAACTAGATGCCCTGGATAGGAGAGTCCGGACACTGCTGACCGCAAACCGGATGCATCACCCAAGATCCTCGGTCATGAGGCTGTACATCCCGCGGAAGTGCGGGGGCCGAGGCTTTTTAAACGCTAAGACCCTCCACAACCGTGAGGTGTGCAGTCTCAGAGAATATTTTCTCAAAACCGAGGTGGGTATGCACCGGGATGTGGTCGCAGTGGACAAGGGGCTCACACCGCTGTCCTTGGCTAAAGAGAACTGGCGCAAACCTGTAGTGCTCAGTACTAATGATCGCAGGGAGGTATGGCAGAGTAAGGAGCTACACGGGCGCTTTTATCGGGCCCTTCATGGACCCGATACAGACTTCTTAGCGTCCGTGTCTTGGCTACGCTTCGGTGACCTCTTTGGGGAAACCGAAGGTTTTGTCTGTGCAATTATGGACGAAGTTATCATGACGAACAACTACCGGAGATATATTGTGAAGGACGGGACGGTTGACATATGTCGGGCATGCCACCGTCCGGGTGAGTCCATCAGACATATTGTTTCTGGTTGTTCTCGTCTGGCTAACGGCGAGTACTTGCACAGGCATAACCAAGTGGCCAGGATTCTCCACCAGCAACTTGCTTTGAAATACCGCCTCGTGGATTCAGAGGTACCTTACTACAGGTATGTGCCCGACCCAGTTCTCGAAAATGACCATGTCACGTTGTACTGGGATCGATCTATTATCACTGACAGGACTATTGTTGCTAATAAGCCTGATATAGTGATAATAGATCGAGTAGCGCGCCGCACGGTGATGGTCGATGTTACCATCCCGCATGACGACAACCTCGTAAAAGCTGAGAAAGAGAAACAAATCAAATATCTCGACTTGGCGCACGAGGTTGTTGACATGTGGGATGTTGACTCGGCTATCATTGTGCCGATTGTCGTATCGGCCAATGGCCTTATGGCCAAGAGCCTCGACCAACATCTCATGAGGCTCTCGTTAGGCGGCTGGATCAAGGGTCTGATTCAGAAGGCAGTTCTCCTCGATACGGCACGCATTGTGCGGAGGTTCCTATCTCTGGAGCCCTAACCACCGGTAGCTTGGACCCTGCTCCCCATATCGGTGGATCCCTATTTTTTGTATTTTTAAATGTTTTGTTTTTTATTTTATTTTTATAATATAATGAAATATTTAAAAATATAAACAATATGTGTTATAAATGAATAAATGGAATAATAATAATCTTCCCTAAGGGCCAGAACAATAATTGCGATACTTAGTCTAAACAGTCGCCTTATTCAAAATAGACCAGAATATTATAGTAGCAAGTAGCAAGAAATAGGAACAACTCAACAGTCGGGTGATAAAATTCTGCTATGTGCGAAAATGTTTCACTTTAGTGAAATATCAAGTTAGTGACGCGAGTGACAGATAATATCAATAAAATCATTATTAAATAACCACCTAGAACCTGTGCAGATAAAGAAAAGATTAAATTCAAAATGGCCTCGCCTCTATCCGAACCTTTCGCTTTCACACTATTGCTGTCTATACTCACACACCGGGATGCGAGCGAGAGGTGAATAGTGGCGCTGCTATTTTCAATCCCATACTTTATACGCACGGCTAGTACGAAGTTTCTTGTAGCGTTAGTAATTATTTCCATGTTAGCAAAATTATGGCACTTTTAACAAGAATAAAGTAAAATAAACATCTATTTAATACATATTAGGTTCATTTTCCTTTACAATAATTTCTACAATTTCTTCTATTTAGCTATAAGAATGAGTAACGTCTACCATAAGAACTGATTTGATATCCTACCTATTGCACCGAATATTTTTTTGCCACATGACATTATATTCGAATAAACTACTTATTGATGTGCATAGAATTATACGAATAAAATTACTGACATAATTTAATTGAAAAAAAAAATTGTATTATGGTAGTTCCTTTTTACTGTGGCGGGAAATTATTGAAACATAAAATCACAGCAATTAACTGTGATAATAAAACTATAATTCTATTTAGGGACCGCCGCCGTGACCTGAATTTGCAGCCGCCGCCGGTTGCTAAATTGGCAGCCGGCGCTGACATTGGGAAAAAAGCGGGAAATGGGGTTGGCAATTTGGCATAATTAAAAAACCATTTCATGTTTCATTTGAGTAACATACCTAACTAGGGTCCAAGAGCGAGCGAAGCGAGCTTGGGAACTTGGACACCCCGACACGGACAATTTAGGTTCGAAGGGGGCTTCAGTGAGCCAGCAAAGCGAGCGAACGAAGCCCCCGTCAACCTCTTCGTGTTAGGTTACTTTTAACCTTGCAGACAGAAATAGTCGACCACCTCCCTCCCCCTTGTAAGTCCAAAAAAGTTGTATTTTGTTTTCCATTGACACTGTAATTTAAAAGTCAGTCTAAGGTAGATAATTCAACTTAAAACACGGCAATTATTTTCGTCTGGTATCACTGCTACTCCAAGGCTACTCCGGTTCCCAACGGCGTTATTTTTGGGAGCCGCCGCCGGCTGCGGACGCGCTCCTTTCTATTTAACTCATCACAGTAAGATGGAACCCCCTTAAACAAGAGATCGATGAATTAAATGGCTTATAAAGAGTATCAATCAGTCAAATGGATTTGTAAAAATATATAAAGTCATGATTTAACTTCAGATATAGGAACATAAAAAGGTATTTTCTCTCCCTGTATTTCATATTTAGGTACCTACTGTAAATAAGGTACATAATTACATTCGATATTTATTTAAATATTAGTCTAGTTATATTAGCGACACATCCCAGTACAAAGAATTTTACGAAAGACTTAGAATTTCATATTATGTAAAGTTACACAAGTGCGATTACCTAATTCGCAATGTAGGTAGGTACACATTCTTTTAACTGGAATGTTATAACTTACAACTTATCTACTTTGCATAAATTCATCAGAAAGGCCCAGAAGTAGGATTTGAAAACAATATTGAAAGAATTTAGGAACTAGGAAAAGGATATCGTCAAGTACTATTGTAGAAGGTTTTCATTTACTAATATTATTTTCCTTCAGGTAACATATAATTTTGTTTAAATATAATTATCACGCAATGGTTAATATTGACTTTGTGTTTAATGGCCAAATTATATGACTCAAGTAACGATGGGTTTTTGTAATACGAATTTTAGTTTACTTGGACGACATAGTTGTATTCGTGTGAGATGTATAAGTAGTTCAACACAGCGTTAATAAATATAAAGACTTTAAATATGTAGATACAGATAATAATAAAGGATGGAAGAGCAAAGAACATGATGATACTTAAAATTAATTGTATGATTTGATGCATTGATCAATATTCGCACACTAGCTCTAGCTAAAAATCATGAAGCAGTCTTAAGACATGTAAGAAATATAACACTACAGCGATTATTCATAATAGATAAAAGATTTGTAAAATTAATAAATAGATAATTAGAAAGAGATGAAAAAGAAGAAATGCCACTGTCGACGCTTACACAAAAAATTCAAGAGACAGAATTTGTAGAAGATGACACAATGTGCGAATATTGACCACCACAATACAGTCAATGGCTTCTTATAATTAAAATTACACCTAGACCAACAACTGAGAACCCACACTTTATTTCCAATTTCAATGTACCTCAATCCTTTATCACAGTGGGTGATGTGGTTTGTCGAAGCTAAAGCTAATTATAAGCTAATTATTCTAACGTAGGAAATAGGAACGTGTTGAGAGGCAAGTTGAGAAATTAGACAGTAAGGAGTGGTGGCACTTAACTTTGTGCAATTTGTTACATCATCACTGCTCTAAAAACAGCGAAGGAAAACATCGTGAGGATATCGGCATGTTCTAAAGCCAAAAAATCCGATGACATGCGACGTTTAACACCCGCACTTGGTTCGCGTGATGGATTACGGCCTTACGGCTCACTCCCTCCACAGAGAGGAGGCCTGAATTTCAGTAGTGGCTGATTTATGTATTAGGTGTAGACGCAGTTGAAATAGCTGGTAATATAGAAATTTCATATTTGCTAAAAACAAGTGGTCGTTGTAATTCATGGACTTAATTTAAAAAAGTCATCCCATGAAATGCGTTGGTCTAGCTTACAGGATCATCTTTAGAATACGAAACTTTTACGGACGTTTTTTGCACAATTCTCGCGTTGATGTTGAAGAAACTTCTTCATAATAAAAAAAATAGAGCAGAAAAAAAAGGAACAGTAGATAATAAATAGAGATAAAAACTGGATAGAAAATAGTCATGCAAGAAGTAGGACGAAAGGTTTGAAGAACAAGATGTCATTACAACAGAATCTAATTCCTTACGTATATGTAGGTATCTCCTACGCTAAACTACAACTAACGCTATCTAACTTAAATCTACAATACAATAAACTAAAATCTATTAATCCATTTGACTAAATGATACACTTTTCAGTATCTAAATTAAAATATAATCTAAAAAGTCAGATACTTACTATTATTATTTATCTATTTGACACAAAGTTTCAAAATAACAAAAAAAAACAAGGAAATACTTATTAACTTAGGTATTCCACTGAAATAAATGACTAACTTAGCATGAGATTTTGTGGAAGCGATTCCTGCCTTTGACAGCCAGTTAATTGTTACACTTATATAAATAGATGAAGTAAAAGTAATCTACAATGAAGCGATTCTAGCGATAAAAGTCTAAGAATAAAATTGTGACACTTTATACGAAACGTAATAGATTAAGATGAAGTAACCGAAATTAAAACAATGACTGCATAACACCATGAAGATTACCTCAACCCGATTAACGCCATAAGAATTTAACCTAGTGTATTGCAAAAAACAAGACGACACCACATGACATCAAAACGGTGTAACATAGACAGGGTCAGTTCCACTACTTTAGATGAGTTGCATATTTTTGGGTAATTTAAATTCTATAATAAATTGTATATTAGGTAGTGATTTAGATTAAGAACACAATTCAGAAGTGGAAGAGATATTCTTGTGTAAAGAAGCTAAAAATGGTACAATTTATGAATTTATCCTCCACTAAAAGACTTTAAAAGCAAATACGCACAATTTACACGATAGTGTCTGGAAAGACCTCCGAGTTTGTTTCGACATTTCTTTTCAGAGATCGTGCTTGTGGCATCTCGTTTCAAAAAACAGCCAAAACACAGAATTATAAAAGAAGAAACATTGACCTGCTAATAGAAAATTTTATTAGGACAATGTCAATGTTTCGTATAAAAAATCTGAAGAAGTTATCGTAAAAGCCGTATCTAAAAGAAAGAAAAAATCGTGGCGAATAGTGGAACAGCCCCCAAATAAAACAAGTGAGCAAGACGGAATCCATATCTTTGGACGGCAATAATGGACTAAGAAGCAGTGCTCAAGTCTTAACATTAGTGGATAGTAATTCACGGATACACTGTAGTGCAGTGCTCTAAATAAATGTTACTGATAAATATTCTTATGGTGAGTACAGACTAGAGCATTTACTTGTAACAGAACAACGAGCCGCTCTATTACCTGTATTGTACCATTCGTAAGAACGTTACATTACACATAAGTAGATTATGATATAATTTTTTGTCATAGTATACGTATAAATGAATCGAAAAATGATATAGGTACCTGAGTATCAAATAATAATAATCACTATTTTGAGATCAATGTTACCTAAATAATAACTGCTATGCAGTTGTAATACAAACAAAAAATGATAGTTGTTTATTCATAAATATTTTAAGGATTGTTGTTATTCGAATAATCGAAATTATAAATAATGTTATTCGAATAATTATCCTGAATAAATAGGTGATTTGATATTTTTATATTATATGATTTAGGTAACTTTTAAATTCTAAGTGAAGGTGTGAATTTCCAAGAAAGTGCTTATACGATGGACAGGTTTGTTGAATGTTTTATTCATTTCATGATTTTATATAGGTACTTATATTACCGTAAGCATCGTCGTAATCGTAATATGAGTTGAGCCAATAATTGTTTTTTATTAAAGTCATCAAAAAATAAAATGTTATCGTTGAGCGCGTTATTGACAATAATTTTGAAATAGCTTATATTTTTAGCGAAATATTAATAAAATTCTCAGTATCTTTCAATGAATACTGTTCGTTAATTAATTCGTTCGTTAATTTTAAAGTCAAAATAATATCATGTCACTTTTAATCGCTTCTAACTGCACAAAACCATATAACCACTTTCTTTTTTACAACAACATTTTAAATAAAGAAATACTTTATGGTAACATGTAAAGGTCACACATACATTTTGATTGACAGTTTCGAATTTCGAACTACCTACTAATGGACACAGGTGATGTTTTTTACTTGTTTTAAGCCAAACCTTACAATATGTGTGGTGGAAAAACAAACTACCTATCTTAACACTTTTTATGGAACAATAAAATAATTATGCAAAATGACCCAAAAGTCAAAAATAATTGTTTTCCTTGCCTGCTACCGTTTTCCGCCACCCTAAACAAGATTCTAGTTACGCCATTGCGTATCATTCCTTTTCTTAATTTTATTGCCGGGCATTTCGTTTTTCCACCAACTAACCTTTACAGTAGTTAGTGATGTGACCTTTGCATGCTAACCACACCTACCTACAACTCAAGTAGTACCGAACATGTCCTGATCATTCAGCTACGAGGACTGCGTGGTCCTGGGGTTACGAGGACTGCGTAGTCCTGGGGTTACGAGGACTGCGTGATCCTGGAGTTGCGTGGACACTGCATGAGGTGTCTCTGCCAGGGCAGGTCGCGAGCCAGGACGTTCGTGAAGCAGTAAGGACACTTCCACTCATCCATGCCGAGGGCTGGAAATTCACAAATACGTAATAGGTAATATCTTTTAGCAAGGACCAGGATTTCAGGCTACACAAAGCTAAATATTGTTATGTAAGTAATTTCCATGGGCAGTAGATAAAAAAATCCCAAATCCCTTTTAGCGGCGGTGGCGGAGAGGGGGCATGACGGCACAAGAGACCATCACGCCGTTTGCCGTCACGGCATACGCCCAAGACGCGCCAATAGAAGCCAAAAAAGCTTAGATTTTGCAAAACCAGCTTGTACAGTCAATGCTCCACATTGTCTGACCTCTCTTAGAAATAGTAAGGCCGAGATAAATAGACGTTACTTAGCACGTACCTACCTACTTGGCTAAGCAGTAGGTATCGTTGTCACTATCGCGCAACTTGCAAGCAAGACGGGAGCATAGCTTAGCCAAAGCACGTGCTAAGTAATTTATTTATATAATAAAAAATAGTAAATATATAAGTAAATAATTTATTTATCTCGGCATCAGATTCTAAGAGTGGTCAGACAATGTGGGGCACAGACTGTCATGTAAGAAGGAGGACTTCAAACAAGCACTCACGTATACAGTTGGCGTGGTAGTCGGAGTCGTCAGTCCTGAGAGCTGCTCCGCATTTGTGACACGCCTTCCAGCTACCCTCGCTCATCGTGCACTCTTCTGCAATGTTATAAATTATGAAAATGACATCGTTATCAACTGAGTCATTTGGTCACAAGGAGACAGCCCTAGTCTTGTTTAAAAAAATATCGTAGATTTCCATCGAATTACATGGAAGCTGATTATTTGTGTTATTGCGAGATAATTAATTGTGTTCTATTCTCACATAACACAATTAATTATCTCGGGTTGACATGAGATAAAAATAACAAGCAAAGTGTTGCTTGTTATTTTTATCTAGGTAGGTACACACAAATTAGTGCTTTAGGGTGCGTCTCCACTAACGTGGAGCTGGGCGGAGTAAAGAGGAGCGAACCATGAATTGGTCAGTCACAGTGCTCGAAATCTTCACGCTGCATCAGTGGAAACAGTGTGATTGGCCTATTCACGGTCCGCTCCACTCCACTCCGCACAGCTCCGCGTCAGTGGAAACGCACCCTCAGTGTTTTCATTTCCAACTCTTAGAAAACTCTAAGGATGCGTTTCCACCAGAATCACTTCATTTACCTGAGGCTAGGTAATGAATTCTTAACAAACACATCCCTCGCGCACATCTCTCATGGAAACGCAACGTTAGGCCTCCCTCCCCAAATAATTTGTGGATCAGGCACCGATAAATCTTACAAAATTCATAACTCGAATTAGAAGTGGGAAAAGCATAAGCATAACGTACCCGTCCGCGCGCACGTGCCGCCCGCACCACGTGCACGTCGTCGTGCTAAACATTACAATAACTAACGTACCCAACAGATGCGCGTGCAGCATCCTGGCCTCCAGCGCGACGCGGCAGTGCGGGCAGCGCGCCAGCAGCACGCAGCGCCGCCAGTAGTGCGCCTCCAGCGCGTCCGCGCGCACGCGCCGCCCGCACCACGTGCACGTCGTGCTAAACACGAAATAAAAAAAATGGTGTGGATAGAAATCGGGCTACTACCGCTAACTTGTATGGTTCTTAGTTTATATACTTTAATTTTGGATTGTCTGAACTTTAAAAGGATCTTTGTGTTTGTTTCGGTGTTTCTTCCTTTCCATTGCACCGCTCGCTATTGGCAGGGAGTTCATCTTCACACCTTGGAAACTACATGGTCGCGCACAGTGCGGTTTCAAGGAATTCTTCCAGTGAGCGCTCCGATTGTGAAACGAGCTTTCTGCCAAGGTGTTCCGAGGAGGTGTTCTTCAACTCACCACTAAGCGGGTCTTTCGCCTGTTTGCCACCACCACCAGTACCACGTGGTGTTCTGTAATTTCTGCCTACCCACAGGACAAAAAGGCTAGGTTTATGTATAAGAATGAGGAGGCAGCACTAGGTCTCTAATCACCCTCTCAACGATCAGTAACATGTCAGGAAATAAAAGTTTATAAGTACTGAAACAAAATTCCTGGTAAAGTTTCTATAGGCAAAAAGTACTACATGTATGCAATATCGTGATTTAGCACGAGGAGATTAGAATATTTTTAAAAGCGTTCCAACTAGTTACAAATACTTACTGCAAACTGATAGTTTCAGGTATGTTTTCAGCTACGTCCACGTTACCGACGTCATATCCCTCGTAGTGGTGTTCGCTGCTTGTGACTTGATGTCTTCTACCTGGAGATACATTGTTTTTTGTACAGAAATAAGCAACGTAAAGTTAATTTCAAGACATAACAGCTCTGGCCTCCGAGGTTGGCTTTTTTAGCTGCTAGTCGACTCTTCACGTGACCATACGGCTGGCCTATTTTTGGGTCAAGGAATCAGCATTGCCATTCAACGCCTTTTGCCATGCAGCCAGCCTTTTGGGCATGTTACCATTTGACAGCAATGCGGATGAATGCCTGATATTATTCTAGCTTGTAGATACTAATGTGTAATATAAGATAATAACCTTTAACTCACCTGGACTATAATACCCGCTCTCATCCATCTGGCTATGCTCATCAAGATGAAGGTTCCTCAACCCAGCAACCAGCTTCGGTGATTCCAACACTCCTTCCCTGAAGTAATCTGCCTTCACTTTCGGAGAATCCAGGCTTCTGCAGTCCGAATCACACCTTAAATCATTCCTGGACATCTGCGGGGAGTCCATAGGTAAGGAATCCATACTTCGAAGATCATTTTTGGAGGTTTTCGGGGACCCTAAAGTCGGGGAGTCTCGGTAGTCTAAGTGCAACGGTTCGTAAACGGTTACGGGGCGTTCTTTTAGCTGAGGCTTCGAAGGTTCGTGGTCGTAGTGGATCATGGAGTGGCGGTTCTCGGAGTTTGGGTTCGTGCGACGGTAGACCACTTGCTCGGACTGGGATTGGCTTTGGCTGTGTGTTTCTTGGAAGTGTACCTGGTAAGGATGTGAAGATTTTGGTTAAACAATTTTGTATGGTGGAGGGCAGGAGTTAAATGAGAAAAAGCTCACCTTTTCAACTGCTCCAGATGCAGCCGACCTGGGCGAGTGCTTCGGACTGACAGCGCTATCCAACCTCAATTTATTATACCCAGGATAATTAGAAAAATCCTTCGCACAAGTCCTCGGGGTAAACCGTTTAGTTGGTGATTTCTTCAAACTACTTTTAGTTTTGGACGTGGAATAACTGCTTAGACTGGAGGGAGCTAGAGTAGCCCCACTGGCACTTGACGTCATGGACTTTAAGCTGTACGATGACGTAGCCCCGATTGATGACGTCATGCCCATGGAGGCTGTCATTCCGCTGACGGTGGTGCCACTGCGAGTGGATTGGGTGACACTGGCTGTCTCAATGTTGAAGTCTGCCATGGACTGGTCTGCGCCGTTCAGGAGCTGCTCTTCCGTTGGAGCTTGATTCAGCATTTTCTGTTTGAAGAATTTTGATAGAAGGATAAACAAACATACGTAACTATGGTTACGTGAAACTTTTTTGCTCTGAGTTTAAACTTTATTAAAATCCTAATAGACGAGCAACTTTAAACTCTAACTGTAGAACTCTTCTCAAATGCCCCCATTTGCGGTAATCATCTCATCAGCTTATACTCGTAACAGAAAAGATTCTGGACAGAGGTCTCTCAAATATTGCACACCACTAATTTAAATCCCCGGCCATTTTTCTCCATCAATTTTAAGTCTGGCGAAGATCGTCGCTTCACCTAGCTTGAAGGCGTTTTGCCCTACGTGGTAATTTTTGGAGCAGTCAAAAATTACCAGAAAAAAGAAGATCAATACATCACCGACCTGCATATCAATCCTATCGAACTGCTGGAACAGATGTCTGTAGATCAGGTTCCTCCTTGTCACCGCATCATCAGGCGGGAGTTGCGCGCGCACCACGCGCGGTGACCGCGCGTACGCTGACAGCAGGATGCGTTCCGCTGCAGCGCGAACTGACCCGGCTGCGTGCTGGGCCCCTGCAGCGCCGCATTCAGCCAGACGGCGGACTGTTAGGCCGCTGGAAATATTACTTGGATTTAAGGCATCTGAAGAAGCAGCTATAAGCAGTTTGCTAGATTTGCTTAATTATACGACACAGGATGCGTTCCGCTGCGGCTCGGACCGACCCAGCTGCGTGCTGGGCCCCTGTAGCGCCGCATTCAACTAGACGACAGACTGTTAGACTGCTGGAAATAGTACTTGAATTGTAGGCTTCTGAAGAAGCAGCTATTAGCAGTTAGCTAGATTTGCTAGATTATACCACACGAGTCATTTGAAGCGTAGTTTGGAGAAGCTAGTGTGATTATAATATGGCAAGATGTTATTATAACATTTTTTGGAGTATGGGCTTCGTTTCAAATTAAACGTTCATGCATTACGAGTTCGCGACACAACACGTAGGTAGGTAAAACAAGCTAAGTCCTAAAAAGGTTATTCAACCTTAACCTTCTCGCCTACAATAGCGAAAATCTATTCAAAGATAGAACAATAAAAAACAAAAGAACGCAACCTTCGAAATCTAATGCCTAATTTGAGCTAAAATTCTATCGGGGATATAGCTCAGTGGTAGAGCAATCGACTGCAGATCGATAGGTCCCCGGTTCAAGTCCGGGTGTCCCCTTAGAATTCTCTTTTTTGAAGAATGTTGCGAATGAATCATTATTTTAGAGTCTACTGAATTTTTTAGCGGCTCTCCGGAATGTAATTTTTGTACCTAGGTCCAAAATAATTGCTATAACGAAATAATGTTTGGGTAGATTTCTAGATTTTGCCTATCTTAACCAATGTCTCTTTGAAATCGGATTCTTTCAATACTGATATATTATCTCCTATAACTAGGGCTGCCATCCGTCCGGGATCCCCAGATTTGTCCTTGTTTGACAATCGTCCGAAGGTGTCCGGGGAAGGGGGAGGAGGCATTCCATTGACAGATGGTCAGCTATCATATTTTTTAGTATTTTCAAGGACATCCGGGGAAAAACCCGATTTCGACCAAGTGTCAGAAGTTCAGAAGTCTTTGAATTTTTCTTTTGATTTAGATGATGGAAGCCCTACCTTCAACATCAATAATTATTAATAATACAGGTTTTCTTTTTCCTTTGGCGAGTCCACCGGGTATCTTTGTGAACCGACAAAATTAGTTCCTAGTTTGTGTTTGTTAATTACACTCTCTTTTTTATTGCACTCACCTGTTCTTGTCAGTGGAGATACCGTGGCTGAGTATGAGCTGTTCCAACATCTGCAGTCGCGACAGCGCCAGCCGAGGATGCATCGACGCTGCTACCGGTCGAACTAGCTGCTGCGGAATCAAGTGGAGGCTCCTGAAATTGTAAACCAACTGTAATTGTTGTTACCACAGTAGATTAGCAGATATCACGGTGACAGGCCGTGGCGTATTTACCCTAGGGCTGTGGGGACCATGGCCCGAGGTGGCAGACTGTGAGGGGCGGCATAGCCGGCTCCCGCGCCGCCCCTTGCACTCAGCTTTGTACAGAACCCTAAAATGTGCGTAGTCCGACACGCACGTAGCCGGTATTTTCGTTAATTTATGGGGCGGCAATGTGACAAACCTTATAGGCCCAGGGTGCCTTTTAAAATACGCCACTGGTGACAGGCACAAAATATAAAATCGCAGACCAACCTGACTTGAGGACAATCAGCAACCGTGAGGACAGTGTGCTGCGCGGTGGAGTGCACCCGGGGAGCAGGGTCCCCGCACGCTCGCAACAGTTCTGGCAGCAGCTTCTCCAAACAACGACCCACTTCGGCTGCACAAACCCTGGAAATTGAATCCTTTCTGGCGATTGTCCTGAACAGAATTTTAAACAATATAAAGACTAGATGCTTCAAATTTTGACACGATTAATTCTGTGGGCGCGCCGAACGAATTGACCGCTCCGTCTACATTGTCCGCGTCGAAGGATCGACCACTTCGTCCGTAGTGTCTGCGCCGAATCTGATGAACTCGTCTGAATTTATTGGAGATTTTAGGAATGTTCGCATTTTTCCGGCGATTAACCCGATTCGGCACGTATTAGTAGGCGAGGTTTCGTAGGTTTTCATATAGAGAATTCCAAAATATGTTTCGTTCGGTACAGTTTACGCGTTCGGCGCTGACAAATATGCGTCCACCTTAAATACGACGATACAGCCGCCAGCCAGTCTTCAGTCAAGACTTGCCTTTCTTGCCTTGCCTTAGAAAAAGTAATCTGTGGCCTTGTTACTGACATTAGTCACAGCTGTTCCACGTGGCAGTGGCCCAATATACCACAATGGAGTGTCCATAAAGTTGACTTACAAGCGATGAGAACTTCCAATATTTCGCCTTTACTGAAAACTTTTTGAAATAAGAACTAACAAAGGCAGAATCTTACCTATCTGGCACGAACTCTTTGAACAGAACCTTGACCACCTCATTGGCCTGGCTGTATACGGAGAACACCTTGTCCCTCAGCGCCCTCTGCAACAAGGTGGCGGCGGCCCTCGCTGTCTTGTTCGGAGATGTCTTCGTGCTGCCATTGGATGGAGACGTCAGCTCAGCGCGGAGACGGGACAGGCCTTCCTCTTTGTCTAAGTAATTTTTCGAGTAGAATTTTTCTACCTGCAAAAATGAATGAAACGATCTAATGGTTGGAAGATGTCCTCTTCTGGATGCAGCTTTGTTCCACCATATTTATTTTTTGGAGCCCGAAGATTCCTTACTTTTTACTTCGATCCTTCATAGATATTTTAAGTACGAGTATCTTAGTGTGATACACCACTGGAAAATATACCTACATTTTTCGGGGTACCATACTTTAAAAGGAAAAACGGAACCCGATAAGATAACATCACTCCCATGTCCGTCCATCATTCACAGAGATTTTTCGCGAAAACTAAGTAACGTACTTGAAAGAGCTAACTGTAAGGAAATCAAAGAACTTTTTTGTTTTATTGCATCCAATTTATAGTCGAATTACGAAACTGTCATTAAGAAAACTAAGGAAGCTAAGCCAATTTCAAAATTCCCAGCTGGAATTGTGGCTCCAGCTCGAAATACCACAACTGCGAGCCAGGGAAAATAATTACTGATCCTTAAATCCTTACGAGTGGATAACCAAATATCAGTATGGGCAGAGCAGCATGCTTCCTCTCTCGCTCATTCAACTTGTGCGGCTGCGAGGAGCGTGAGTGTGACGTGGCAGCACTCCCACCGCTGCACTCCTCCTCACGACCCTCACGAAGGTACTCGTTCGTGTGGGAACTGGAACATACGATAATTTAAGTTCACGAAAAAGCGCTATCAATTCATGGTTGATATACTAAAAACCAGGGCCTAGGCCATGCAGAGGCCCTTGGGGACACACAGTTTGGGGCTCTTGTACAAAGTCTCAAATTGAAGGAAACTGCTGCCGGGCAAACTTTACTAAGCAACATTGGCTATAATGAGGCGTGTAACTAAAAAACAAATAAGGATAAATTATTGCACGGAACTTGCATTTTGCAAAGAGTTTCCACGAGTGATCGCAGTTTGCTATCAAGCCAAGTAATAAATAAGAAAATAATTTTTCTAGACTCACTGCCTCAAAGCAGGCAACAAACGCTCTTCATATGCCTCGAAGGTTGACCGTGGACCAGCGCTCTTATTTCTACGACGAACTACTGAACCTGAAAAAACACACAAGTGTCATGTCAGCCGACTGGTTATGTTATTTAGGTCAAACAATCACAACAGTGAAATTTAACTGGCTATCAACTTGATTTGGGAATTTACTGGCGGTTCAGTATTCGGGTATAAGTCTACTTACTAATAGTTAGTTTGTTAGTTCCTTACCATTTGCAGCATTAGGTGTAATGCTTCTTCGAGGACTGTCAGTGTCTTTCCTAAGTTCATCTTCTTCTAACTTCTTTTGAACTTCCTTCTCTTCTTGAATCATTTGGACGGGTTGTTGCACTGGCTCGGGGTATGCAGGTGGAATTTCTTCTTGTAAAGTTGGTTCTGGCGACTGTAACCAAAATTTACAATGGATTTGTTGATGATTTGTGATTTGGATTTGTTGATGATTTGTTCTTGGCTTGGATTTAATGAAATAAAAAACGTTGACGGAAAACATCATGAGGAAACCGGTGTGTCCTAGAACCAAAATTGGAAGACGTGTCCGCAATTTTTTTTATTTATTTAAAAATAGGCTTGCGTTTTATCGCCATTTCGCCTGATTTTACGATACGGTACAACCACGCAATTTGGTCATTCTCTGGTGTCCCATTGTTTGGTTGATTTCGGTGGCACATTTTTTTCTGTTAATTAGGACATTTTAACAGGAAATATCGAATCTAGATTTAACTTTGAGAGTATTGGTAGCAGAGGGTATAGATAAATCGATAAATCTATCCATTCATCAATTCTCACCGGAGGCATATCTTGAAGGTCCTCTTCCTCTTCTCCATTCACGTACTCCGGGTCCTGGAGTTCAGGCTCCGGTTCTATGGGCGGCACGGGTGAGGGAATGTCGAGGCTAAGAGACCCTGCTGCTACGGACGGCGAGAGGTGGTGGGAGAAGTCGTACTCTTGAGGCATTGATGAGTCGTTGCGGCGATCCGGCTGAAAGAGATCGGTCATTTTTATCACCTAGCCAATATGCGCAATTACGAAAGTTTATTTAATAATACGGAAAAATAAAAAATCTGCTCATAGATGGCACCACTAGAGTTATCGTACTCATGGTCATTCATGACAGACGGACAACAAAGTGATCCTATAATGGTTCCGTTTTTCGTTTTGAGGTACGAAACCTTAAAAATGATAAACAAGTTTGTCGAGTGCAAATATTTTATCATCAAATCGAAATCAGTTAGGTTAAGTTTCATAATAAGAACTTTTTTTTAAATGTTTGAAAAGTAAATCTAACTCACTCCATCCTCTTCAAACAAACGACACAGCTGTGGATCCTCTTTAACCCCACACAGTGCGTCCGCTATCCGGTCCCTCATCCGCCTCGCGAGCTCGAAGTCATCCCGCGCTGCTGCCGTGCGCTTACGCAGCCGCCAGCGACCGATCCGGATCCCAGCAGACGCGAGTGCCGCGCCCGCGGACTTTAATCGGCGAGCGTATTCGAAGCGTTCCTCTGAAAGGTAGAAGATTAAAATTTTGTGTCTATTAAGCCTTGTATGCACTTGAGCATGCTCAGGTGAATGAGCGGCTCGTCCAAATGAGCCGCTTATTTGCCTGAGCCTGCTCAAGTGGATACAAGGCTTTACATATATCTGCATCCAACGGTTGAATACGATCAATTTAAAAGGCATCATCCGAAGAGCAACGAGCAATAATCACAACGCGTGCTGTGCTCTGCTTACGGCAACATTCCTCATGATTTTCAACCAGAAAATGTTATAAACGTCCTATTTGATTCATCGATTCGTTTTAATTTTGTATTCATTGGCATTTTTCTTCTACATTTAATAATTGTGTCTTTGAAGTTTTAGCAGCCTTTTAAATCCCAAAGAATTATCTATCTTACTAGGTACCTACTTAATATTAGAAAGCTGAAAAGTTTTTCTGTTTAAACGCGGTAATCTCTGGAACTACCAGTCGGATTCGTAATTTTTTTGTATATGACAGCCAGATTTATGAGACTATTTAACATCACGCTACCACCCTTATGAGATGAGCAACGGGGGTGAAACCATGGGGAACAGCTAGTCTGAAAGATAATCCTTCTTCGTTGTTATAACTCACCACCAACAGCTGCCTTTTTCTTCTCGTCCAGACTCCTGACCAGGTCAGCTATGTCGTTGTCCACGTACATGATGAAGGCCAGGTCGTCGTAGGGTGAGTAGGCTGGTTCCTTGCTGACCGGTTGTACTGGGGAGCTCTCATTGTCTTCTGCTTCTTCGCCCAGGACGTTCACAGCCATAAGTGCTACCTGGAGATCAAGAAAATTACAATAAGGAACAGACTTGGATTCAGGATTTTGTTCAGGAGGTTTTTCAATGTTCAATTGGTCAAAATAAAGTGCTTCAGTCATGAGCATCACTCAGGTGGCGGACGGGCAGAGGCCATTGAAAATATCTAACACTTGTTCGTTACTCATCACTCACACTTAAGCGTTCCTGCACACGATGCCGCCGCCGCGCCGCCGCCGCGCAGTTACACTGTAGATACGAGTCGCGCGAAGCCCGCCACCGCGCCGCCACCGCGCCGCCGCCGCGCGCGTTCCCTCTGTTTGATTCATTCCATTACCACAGAACGTGCACGTTCGTACACGGCCGGTAATGGAATTAATCAAACAGAGGGAACGCGCGCGGAGGCGGCGCGGCGGCGGGCTTCGCACGACTCGTATCTACAGTATAACTGCGCGGCGGCGGTGCGGCGTCGGTGCGGCGGCGGCACCGTGTGCAGGAACGCTAACTAAAACACTGTATAGGTACAATTATTGCGTTTGGTCTGTCGGCAACTTCATCACATTGATCATATCAAAGCGGCAAGTTCAATAAGGCCTTGGCACCTCTCCCCTTTTTCTGTGATCTGGGGGATAGGACCTTTTCAGCTAGTGGACAGAAAGGGACTACGGAGGAGGAACTATACCTGTAAGTTATCAATGACATACCTGATCATCTTCTTTAGCGGGGGGGTGTGGTCCGGACAGCTTGAGTTTAACGAAGCGGGCTATGGTTGGCTCTGGAAGGGCTGCTGATCTGCAGGCATACCGTAAAGTAGTAAAAAATGATTTCTTTACTAAACACAGGAGTAGCACAGCCCCCCACAGCTATGACACAAGAAAAGACAGCAACTTTTATCGATTTAGAATACCTATTGCCTTTCTTCAGCATACCTTAGTTCTCTAGTCCTGGCTTGCTGAGCTGGCCTAGCAAGCGTGACTCTGCCAACGCTGGTGTAGGTGGCGCCACATGGAGTAGCCGCGCCTTCGGAGACCAGACCACCGGAGACCAAAACTTCCACGCATGCCGCTGCAAAACAAATGAAGTGAAATGCAGTTTTGAACGATTTTGGGGGTGAGTCATGACCCCTACGACCCCCCCCCCTCCCGCCACGGTCTGGTAAACGTGAATGTATTAAAGAACCTTTAGTAATTAAACTACTGCTACTCACGGATGAGCTGGTGATGCGCCAACAGCTGCAGCTTGTGGACGGAGGTGACGCGCGCGAGGCGCAAGAGCAGCTCGTGGGGCGGAGCGCCCTCGCTGCGCCAGCCGCGCGCCGCCGGCCCCTGCGAGTTCAGCTCGCATGCTGGGTACGAGCTGTCTTCACCTACTCGTAGAAAACGCCATGTTTGAAAAGCAGCTACAAAGCTGGTATTTTTTATTTATTTGGTAATAGGCTTATGAGTTTGACCACCATCACGCCTCACGTCTACGATGGAGCACGCTTGCCTAAAAGAAACCGCCGATTCACTCGTGGCCGTCCATATACTGAGTGTCATGACTAGTACCTATACACCCGCATTTCGCCAGTTAGATATTATGTCCCATGTCGTAGTGGGTGAGCCTATTAAATTATTGTTATTACCTTTTTAGAAATTTAAATATATACCTAAGTAGTTAGAAATAGACCAAGTAGAATGGACACGGACCTTAGAGCATTATATGAATGGGCTAAGACACGGACAGATCTAGAATAGATCTACTAAACGGATTAAATATTTAATACCATAAATACCAACGATATAATCTAATATACTCAAGAAGTTAGATGTGTTTCTAAAGGAAAGAAAATAAATTCTTAGAACTTGCTAAGAGACTTCGAGTAGGTATGCCAGGGGGGTGATTCTCGCGGGTTCGATATTGATATCGCGTTCGATATATATTACAACAAATGTCAAAATGGTAGGGATTTTGACAGTTGTTGCAATATATATCGAAGGCGATATCAATATCGAACCCGCGAGAACCACCCCCCAGGCATGAGTTACTCGCATACTCGACTTTAATTAAAATGTTTCAAGTTGTAGCTAATAAACTGTGAACTGTTAATTAGAAAAGAAAGGAATTTACAATAAATAAGGTTTCATTAGCTTTGGAGTTAATGGAAATAAGGTCAAGTAAAATTGTGTAATTTGATTGGAAAATTAATTTCTCTACCCACGTTTTCGCAGTAGATATTAGATATACACTTTTGCAGTTTCTTCAACCATGGAAATGTGGGCCCTCGCCCATAGCCTCGCACTTATAGGGGCCTCGCGAGGCCCCTTTAAATGCGATGCCCCCAGACTTTACCACAGATGACTACCTACCTAATTAATTTGATCATCTTTTACGCTTGGAAAAGAACGTCACTTTAGAAGCGTGTTTGTTTGAGCCCTCGCAAGATATAAATACTAGACAAATATAAATAATAAACATAAACGGCAAACACTGGTGCCGATTCTGTTGTTTACGAACTAAACTAATTTAGTCTTATTATGTCTCTTTCTAATAAAAAAGAAACATGAGAGAGGGATAGCAGAGATTTCATCCTGTCAAATTACTCCACTTGAATAGTTTTTATGTCAATTTAGTCGTAATCGCAAAAGGTCACGACTATTTTCCCGTAAATGACAAGAGCGTAGACTAATTTGACAGTTCTAAATATTGTCTGTCCTTTTTCAATGATATTTGTAAGAAAGAGATTGTGACTAAATTAGTTTAGTGCAATGTTCAACAGAATCAGCACCACTAGCTGCCTTACAAATGGGATATTAAATAATACAGAGGATGCCTGTACCCTTATTCCGAGTTAAATAGAAATCTATACTCGACGCGTTAACCATAACTCGACCGAATTAAAAAGTTTACTGTTATACGGCCTATTTTACACACTAGCGCTGCCCCGCGGAAATAGCGGAAACCAAGAGGGTTTTTTCACTTCCATTCCGCGGGGTGGCGCCAGTATCGCTGGCTTTTTCTTGGCAAGGGCCATACAGGAATAACACGTTTATCGTTCGAATCTCGTAACGAGATTAACTTGACAACTCTGCGATATAATAAACTAAATCTAAATATACATAACCATAAACAGTAAAAGAAGTGAATAGACAGAGAATTTTGAAAGTAGTGCGCCCCGATGAGATCAAGTATTTAAGTAGGTATGGAGCGGAGAAAGGATTGTACATACAAGCGCAGTTTTAGCGGTGAATGCAACCCCTTCTCAAAAACCAACCAGACGCAAAAATCTTAAGACTTAGCTCAGAGTAATAGTGAGCCTTGGATAGATTGCAGTCTATGTGAATCCTTAGATTTTAACCCTGCTACTTATGGAAATTGTAATAGTGTAAGTTTCAAATATAAACTGTACCTACGTTAATTTAAAATAAATGTATAGAAAGTAGCGCTGCTGGTGTCAATTAGCGTGATACAAAAATATAGAGTATTTATCAAAAAGTTTTCTGTTCAGGGAAACGGATGTCACATGATGTCATCTATTATCACTAATCACTAGTGTCACTTTAGTATGACCAGTAAGAAACAGTTACCCTTGTCTTTAGATATATGTATTATTTTGGATTATGTTACAATTACAACGTAATATCAAAATGTTTATGAATAACTACTTATTGAATCACGTGAAAAATAGTTTCAATTGAAACACGTATTTTGTTGATGGCACCCAAAATGCTGTACAGATTTGGATGTAATTTAGCAGTGAGGTAGATTAAGTCCCAGAATAGCACCAGTCCCATATGAGCGAAACCCCACGACTGAAAATCGTTAGTTATTCATATCAAACTGTAAATAAATATTTATATAATTTGAGCGATCTGATATGAAATATTAGATTAAACACCTTGTAACACTATACATAGTAACAATGACAAAGAATGACATTTAAAGATGGCAGTAATCGATAGTTCCAAAAATATTGATTAAAAAACTTCGTGTATGTCAATACCTACTTTAAGTGTGGGCTGTTCAATGACTAAGTAGACTCATTGCCGATATCGATACTATAAAAAACTACAAGATTTAAAATAAATGTTTTATTAATTATCACAAATCGTTAATTAATTTCTACGAAATACAGAGCTGGGATTTTCGGTACTTTCGTTACTCACAGTGTTATTATCAGAGCTGCAAGATAAACAAGACTATCTTGCCACAAAAATATCGAAACCTCTTAAATTATACTGCACAGAAGAAATAAAAAGTCAATTATTTTCTCTAAAATGAATAAGGAATCTTCCATTTTTGTGAGCCTTATATAAAAGTCTGATTTCCAAGAGGAAAACTGACATTTTGTTACCTGTATAGTCTCTGTTTGCAAAAATAAAAAAACATTTGTTTCATAATACCATCTATAAAACTCAAAAACACATCCATGACAGAAAAAAAATTCAGACGCATTCGATTATGGTAACGTTTACTTTTGGTGTTTGTCACGGGTATTGTAGGAGTCAGTAAAACCGACTGTTGTGAGGTTAGGTTCTAAGTTATTCTCTGCAATTCTAAGCATTTCGACCACTGATTAATTGCGGGCCGTAACCGCAAGTTCGGTGAGCCCAGAAGAGCTTCAAGAGCAGCGGAAACAATAAGAACTGAAACAAAAGTTATAAATAAATAAAATATAATATCAGCCCTCTTTTATAAACTGTCCCACTGCTGGGCACGGGCCTCCTCTCAGAATGAGAGGGGGTAGGCCATAGTGCACCACGCTGGTCAAGTGCGGGTTGGCAGACTTCACACACCTTCAAGAACTTTATGGAGAACTCTCAGGCATGCAGGTTTCCTCACGATGTTTTCCTTCACCGTTCAAGCAACTGATAATTTCTAATACGCACATGACTCCGAAAAAGTCAGCGGTGCATGCCTCGGGATCGAACTCGAACCATTTGCCGTGGGAGGCACATGGTTAGACCACTAGGCTATCACTGCATTCAAAACAAAAGTTGTGATTTGTCCATGATGCAATTAGAGCAACTCATAAATTCGATGCCAATGCCTTTGATACACAAAAAATAAATAACATTACAAGGTAGTTTTAAGTACTACCTACTTAATTATTGTGTGATAATTAAATATTATGTTTGTTTCCAATAAACCCTTATTGTAAAATAACTTTGTGGCTAACATAACACGGCGGCGACTATACAAGTGTGTAGCCGCACTTCTATGGACATGTTATGGAACCCTACACTGTGCGTGGACCGAGACGCAAGTGGCCGGTTCTATTTCTTAATGCACACCTAATTCCTTAGCATTCTGAAAACATATTTTTTTTAAAGTAGTAAGGTATACCTATGTAATTCTTGATTATTTTCAATTCATTCATACATTTATAAAAATAAAAACTTTATCGATATCGATACAGTACAATAGTAGCTGTGTCTTTGTTTCTACACGTTTGTTTACAAAATAAATAGGCAATGATGAAAAAATACATTTATAGCAAAACTAAACTGTAATTTCTAAACTCACACTGAAAATATTGTACCTACCTATATGGATTAACACAACAAATTTATTAGGATTTTTTTATTTATTGTACACTTAATGTAAACGAATAGGTACTAACCTGTGAAATGGTAACTGAGATTGATTTTTGGTCTTACACAAACCGCACTACATAATTATAACACAGAAACACATTGAGCTACAAGCCCCTGATCATCTCCAAACATAATAATTACAGTAGCAATGAGTCTACATGTATCTCGAAAATTGTAAATAAATAAAATAACACGGTTATTTGTCATTTGGCAGAAAATTAGCACGGTCACTTGACAGCAAAGGAAGCAAAGAGAAAGGAAGTTTAATACAATGATATCAAGGAGTGTTTACGTAAGACAATAATTATTTATGGCGAATATGTGTCATAGATGACAGGGCGCCACAATATCCATGCGATTAAGAACACAATAACCATTGGACAGGAACACATGAAAAATGCCTACCTACCTATATGAAATTCAGAATACATATTGCTTCTTCTTATATTTCTGTCACTGTCTATCACTGTCAAACTGACAAGGCTTTAATATCGTAATCTTTGGACCACACAAGCTAACGACCGTATTTCGCGTCCCGTATTTAATACTAGCTTTTCCCCGCGGTTTCACTTGCTTTGCTTTTTCACTTTGCTCGGCTTTCAAAGGTCGTAGGGTGATGTTAAATAGCCTATACGATTCCTTATGAATCCGAAACCGACTAGTAGTTCCAGAGATACGCGCGTTCAAATAAACAAACAAACTCTTCAGCTTTATAATATTAGTATAGATGTCCATGCAATCGATAGACGCTAGCGACAGCGTAAAACTTAGAATCCAAAGTATGAGTACGTATTACGCGGTCGCTAGCGACTATAGATTTAACCCTTAACTACCCACTATCGTTTTAAAAGTTTGTATTGTTTACTAACATACAATTGTTTGTTACCGAACGTCAAAGTTCAGCTTAACACTCTTGGAGTCAGTGGCTTGTTATACATGTTAGCCATCTTATTAGAACTAATTCAAATACGACCACCACTACCGTTGTGACGTCACTGTGTGACGTTTCATATTGCTCAGACAGGATTCCTTAGAACATAATTATATGCCCCTGGAGGCGCATAGCGGTGAATCATCAAATAACATTTTCCACCACTTTTTGCGGGGGGCGAGGTGAGCACGTACAGCACACTGCGGAAATTTGACAATCCCACACAGACACAAGCTTACAGATTGTACTTAAATAAAACCATGTTCTTAAATTTCAACTGTCTAGTACGTTACGTTACGTTTGTCCAGCGTTGAATAGGCGATGAAATTAATTCGCAAGAAGTGGACGAGCGGATTCACAATATCGTGCATTGAATACCATCTACGGGATGTCCCACGGCTATGCCACATGGAGGGAAAGTACTTTAAATATTGGAGATATGAAGTTTTGCTTCAGAGAAACTTCACTTTTAATTTTTAAAATTAAGTAGGTAATACTGCATTCAAAGATTTTTTAAAAGTTGCTTGTTTCATCTGGGTATCGAATCGACTAAATGTGAAAAAATGAACACCTATATTTTTATGATGCCGATTGAGAGGGTTAATTGTAAGCATTAATTCCTTCTATCATACAGTAGAGGAATTTGAAAAAAAAAAATGGTAACTTAAATTACGGTGTTCCTGTAATTTAAGATAGGTGCCAGTAACATGGCACCTATCTTAAATTACAGGAACACCGTAATTTAAGTTACCATTTTTTTTTTCAAATTCCTCTACTGTCTAGCCTAGCGCATAGCCAAGATGCATTCAAATAGTATTTTATTGCATTTATCTTGCACATTTCCGGAAAACAGTGTAAAAAAGTACTTAATAGCAAATATAATTAAAGCTATATATGAAAAGCGACACGAAAAGTTATTTTAATAAATTCTTTTCCTAAATTTAGATGTAAATTTTCGCCATGTTATTTTCATTTAAGACACTATGTTACTTAGAAGGAATTAATGCTTATAATTAACCCTTTCAATCGGCATCATAAAAATATAGTATGTTCTTCTTTTCACATTAATTTGGTCGGTTCGATTCCCAGATGAAGCAAGTAACTTTTTTAAAATCTTTGAATGCAATATTGCTTAATTTTAAAAATAAAGTAAAGTCTTCATGAAGCAAAACTTCCTAACTATAATATTTAAAGTACTTTCCCTCCATGTGGCACAGCCGTGGGACAACCTGTATAACAAAATTGTGATATAATTTCAACAACGCCTATTCAACGCGGTACAAACGTGACGTCACTTATGTATCAGAAAGAATATACTGTATACTACAATACAATACACCTATTTTTTACGTGCATAAATAAATAAATAAATAAACCAGTCTAGTCGGCGCAGACCTGGTCGAGTTTTCGATAGTGCCAACAATTTTATGGCCAACGACCCAGTTACGGGCACTTATTTTATTTATTTATAAACACTCGGGGGTGGTACGTGATTGTACGTCATAGTAAATAGAGAACTTTAGCTATAGAGCCTTTCTTATAAGAAGTCTTTTCGACGCTATGTTGGCTCCCCTGTCACTTTGTCTAGGTCTTGAACGTTTTATGTATTTTTTAGATTTAAGTGTTAAAGTCGTGGGACACTAAAAAGTGGTAAAAGAGCATTGATGCTAAAATAAAACTTGCAACCATCTAAAACGTGCCATTCAGAGCTAACGAAGTCCAGTATCCAGTCGAAGGGACTTCTTATGTGAAACGCTCTATTGCTATAAATTTTATGTTCTTAACACGTTCGCGGACGGTACCAGTTGAATCTGTGTTCTAAAATGACACAATAAATTTTCATATAAATATATTTGACGTTTAAGTACGTAGCGCCGCATAATATGGGATGTTTTAAAAACTTTATGACAAACGTTTTATCACGTCATCGATTACATAGGTTTTGCCATTATTGGTACAACCTGCGACTAATTAGATGTCTTATGGACACATGACATAATATCTCGTAGGTAGTAGGTATATCTTTATTCGTTCCAAAGTCCCAATTATCGTCCTGGAACTGTTCTACCTTGATTTATCCCTATCGAAATCCTCAAATATCCTCATCGGATTTGTCTTGCGCTTTTACGTCAAAAACAAACAAAAGAGCCCGTAAGACACCATTTTCATATCATAATTTTGTTTATAACATAATTCACAACAAAGTAACAATAAAATAATAACGTAAACTTAATACTTAATGATGCTTTTGTCTCGAAGTTTACGACAAACCGCTCCTGCGACGCTAAAATGCGCGCGCACCCCTCCCGTGACACAATCTGACTAAATGTAGAGACGCCGGAGGCGCGCGGGACGTATAATCACGTTGTGCGTGTTACACGTACGTGAGTGCGTATTACACGCACGTGTGTGTGTGTAGCGTTGCCGCAAATTGCCAACGACACATTTTTGAAATGGTCAAAAACTGATTCTTTATGACAGTAAAGCTTAGAGTTTTATATGTTGAGAACATGGTCCACATAATTGAATTTTTACTTGAAAGTTTATCGGAAATAAACGTTCCGGCTTACACGATCTTTTGTTTTTGAACGGCATGGTAAAATTATACATTATGACGTACAATCACGTACTACCCGCGAGTGTTAATAATTAAATAAAATAACTGCCTGTAATTGTGTCGTTCACCCTATAGAAATGTTGGATTTTGACACAATGACAGATAAGAATAGAAAATTCAAGTGGTCTCAACCAACTGGACTGAATTAATATTATTATTTTCTTTATTCATTTTAGGGTTCCGTATCTCAAAAAGGAAAAACGGAATCTTTATAGGATCACTTTGTCGTCCGAGACAACGGCGATAGATGGCGATACTAAAAAAATAACTACTTATAAAATATGTTGTGTAATAAGTAGTAGATTTATTAATAGCATTGATTCGTCATTTAACCTATAAAGTTGCTAAGCGGCAAATCACCGTATAACATTTTCTGCCATTTTTTGCGGAGGGCGAGGTGAACACGTATAGCACACACTACGGAAATTTGATAATCACACACAGATACATGCTTGCAGATTATACCTACTTAAATAAAACATGTTGATGCATAATTTATACATACATGTGATAGGAAATTCCATGGTTTCGCAGATTTGAAGTAGCAGACCACCTTTTATAAGACAATCATAAAATTATACAGCTGTCGCGCATGATTTAGTTTTATATGGCCTCATCGGTTAAATGGCCAGTGCACATACATAATAATGTCTTAGGTTTTCGCGAATATTACACATTGCGATAAAACAAGTTAAAACGGATTAAATCGCGTATATTACTGATTTCTTTTTCCTGACGTTTCGAACACTTTGCAGCGTTCATGGTCGCAGGATGACTGAGCTGGTAGGCGTTATGACAGCTAATGTATACAAAAAATATTTTCAATCTACCGGCACAAGATTTTTTAATTATACTTAATCGATATTATTCGATTCATATTCGTTTCGATGAACACAATAATCGCTCACGGTGTCTTGATGTTTTGCAGTATGATATGAAGTTTGGGAATAGATTATTTTTAGAACAGAATTCCAAACAGGTGGTACTTGCCAACCATCCTCTCTATTGAAATTAGGATATTTTTATGATAGACGGTAAGAGTAAGTTGCATCAGTAGACTTCTGACTTCGTACCTCGTCCCATTTGAAAAACTCACGTTGACTGAACACCAATGCCATGAGCTTATCGGAATTTCGATCGTAAGAAATTACGTCCACCACTGGTTTTTGATTCACCTAACTTAATCGGTGTTGCTAATTACCATAGCATGAAAAAAAAAAACATAATATTCCCGCAGGGCACCTTGAGGCGAAGTGACGGGGAGTAGCAACCCCGCGGTACCCGAGTGCTCCAGGGAGAAGCCACCGTTCCTCACCTCCGGCTTGCCTTTATTGGCCGGTTGGAGTGAACACTGACGAGGAACAGGTCTCCCGCCTCTAGCTTGCCTACATTGGCCGTCTAGAGTGGAGTCGCTAGAGCAGAACACCTCTGCTCGGAGGGTGGATGCTGAGCGTAGGTGGTGAGTGGGCCAGTGATGCCGGACCCTCAGGGAGCAAGTGATCTGAGTTTAAAGTCCAGCGAAGCCTCTCCACCCTTCAGCCACTCACGTTCCTGTTGCCCCCTTTGTTGCTACCCGAGCGACTTTTTTCAGGAGGCCCAGTTAGTGAGTTGGCAAGTCTCCGTCTGCCATTTTTACGTTTGCACATACATTGTTTCGGCAGGCGCCATAGGTTCCTATAGTTCCCCTTAACTTAGTCCACTACCATCCTACCACAATAGCCCAAGTAGTTTCTTTTTTCCACATATATATTGCAATAGTCCTGCATAAGCTGGTGGTTATCCTTGGGTGTATTTCTATAGTGCATACAAGGATAATCACCAGCTATGTAACCATTAAATTTTATTAAAAAGCTGTCATAAAGGGCCTCTACGTGTTGGCTTCGGCCCCGCGCACGCCTTCAAATGGTCCGGGACCCTTAGGCTGAGGCTACATCAGGCCGCGACGCGACCTGCGACACATGAGCGATTAAAACAAGTAAATGAATGCTCACGTGAGCATTCATTTACTTGTTTTAATCGCTCAATGTGTCGCAGGTCGCGTCGCGGCCTAATGTAGCCTCAGCCTTAGTCCCGTGTAACAGAGACATATATTCAAAATCATAATATAAAACCAACATTAATAAAATAAATGCGAACAGACCGAATGCGATTATTAACAAAATATTTAAACTTAAATCTCAGAATTTCCGGGGTCAGTTTTTTGAGCCTAAATTGTTTTATTTGTAATACGTACGTATTATTACAACGTACCTTCCTTCCTAAGTTCCTACGTTCATTTAAGTACGAAACTCGAAAACATTATCAAACTTACGCCCTTGTCGTCACGTGATCGTTCGTTCGTTGCCACTTCGTGCATCATGCTACCGCTCTGCGAAGGCGATGCACGATGCACGATGTGGCAATGTCGCGTCGTGCGTGATGTGCGCTCCAACTTCCAATACGCAATCGGACCTACCAACCTCGGTACTTACCTAACTAATTACTCAATTCGGAAGTAATAATTTCAATATAAAAGTACCTACGCTGAAGAGAAGTCTCTCATGAAGGTTATTTTACGTATAAAATAAAGTATCTGTATTTAATAAAAAAAAAAAACAATTGATTACATAAAACTGGTCTATCCATGTCTATCCATTACCTAGGAGAAAAAACTGATTCCGCTAAAAAATATGTTTTTATACGTTTTAAGCCATCTTTAGTGGTTGACATCGGTTGTTAACGAAAGTAACCATTGACAACCGTTTCGTTGAAAACGATGACAACTGGCTTTGCATCTATATACGGAACCTTAAAATGAATAAAGAAAATAACAATAATAATGCAGTCTAGTGGGCAGCGACCTCGTTGAGTTTTCGATAGTTCCAACAATTATAGGGTCTATGAGCTAGTTATGGTCAGTTATTTTATTTATTTATTTAGAACATGGAAAAGTTACATTAAGAGCGTACTTAAAGAGCGTTTCGCAAGAAGGCCGATTTACATCAGTCGAGCGAATGCTCATTCTATTAAATTCCTTTAGTGTAAACAGACGTAGGTAGAGCATTATTCTGCCTGCATTCAGAAATTTTATAGAATATTCCAAAAATGCTCGCACGCTTGATGTAAACGGCACTAGAGCATGCGAACAGTTTCTTAGAGCGTTCTTGCATGGTCGGACGTGAAGCGTTCTTGTGTTCCAGCGATTCGTTCGGCCGATTTAAACATCTATTGCGCAAGAATTCTAGTTCTTGGTTCTCATTTTTGCTCGTTGATTTTTCGCTCGTTTACACTAAAATATCGACAACGAATGCTCTTGTTCTACGAAGAGTCGTTCGTAACTTTGATGCTATATTGGCACCCCTATCTGTTGCTGCCTGGGACACTAAAAAGTGGTAAAAGAGAATTGGTGCTAAAATAAAACTAGCAACACCGTCTAAAAAGTTATAATATATTGACATTCAGAGCTAACATCGCGTCGAAGGGACTGTTCTAAATAAATAAATGAAATAACTGCCTGTAACTGGCTCATTCACCCTATCGAAATGTTGAATTTTGACACAATGAGAATAGAAATAGGATTATTCTCTAAAAAAATGTACATTTTGAATTTTGAATTTGGAACTAAACTGACAACGTAATGGATAGAATCTGAGAGTTGGTGTAACGAAACTGATGACATAAAACATAATTCACATTACACACGTAGGTAGGTAAGTATACTCAAATATTAATAAAACACTGCTTTTAGATATTTAGGAAATTCATTTGCAAGGCTTTAGTTTCGTTACATTGCGTTACGTTACGAAACTGTGAAATTGTAAAGCTTAATGCATAAAATAAAAACTACCAGACTGACATATTTATAAGTACATAGTTATTTTAAATTAAACTTTACATTTATTATTTAAGAAAATTGTTATTATTTTTGTTTCACTGTGTGATTAATTGATTATTAACCATTCAAAGAGAGAATTATTACTTGTTAAAAAATACACTGTTATACCTTAGGCCTTAGGCTGATGAGCTAAAGCCTTGCAAATGAATTTCCTAAATATATCTAAAGGCAGTGTTTTATTAATATTTGAGTGTAGGTACTTACCTACCTACGTGTGTAATGTGAACTATGTTTTATGACATCAGTTTCGTTACACCAACTGTCAGGTCCGTTACGTTGTCGGTTTAGTTCCAAATTAAAAATTCAAAATGTACATTTTTTTAGAGAATGATCCTATTTCTATTCTCATTGTGTCAAAAATTCAAAATCCAACAATTTGAAGTGGTCTCCACCGACTAGACTGCATTATTACTATTATTACTTAGAACAGAATACTGTCCCGACACGCCCGCAAAAAAAGAGTGTATTGTATTGTAGTATTTGTAGTGTATTAATATTATTATATTCTTTCTGATCCATAAGTAACCGTTAGTTTTTTCTCTTACAAAACTTACAAATAATAATTGTTAACCGACTTCAAAAAAGGAGGTTATCAATTCGACACGTATGTATCTAGCTACGCCCCGCGGTTTCACCGGCGAAAATATTAAATTAAATTTCGATTCCGTGGTAATATTGGGATAAAAAGTACAGCTGTAAGTAACAATTATGGCATTGCATGGCAAACCTATAAAGTTTCATTACAATCGGTTCATTAGTTTTTGCGTGAAGAAGTAAGAAACTTATTCTGTAAAGATCTCAGACTGCTTGAAAAGTGATCTTGTTTTGAACTTTTTAGTTATTTTCTTGCAGTCGGGTTTTTTGATTAACTCATTTTTTTTCCTGTTAGGGCTTCTTCACACGTACCACAAACCACAACCACACCTCAACCACGGGCGGAAGGAAACTCCCGGGTGTCATCACTGCGCTGATCGCCCCGAGGACACGGTGGAGCACACGGTGGGGGCCTGCTCTGCATGGGCGGAGCACCGCCGTGTCCTCGTAGAGGCGATCGGCAGCGGCGGCGACCTCTCGCGCCCGGCCCTGGTTCAAGCCATGGTCCGGGGCGAGGGGGAGTGGGAGGCAGTCGCCTCCTTTTGCGAAGCAGTCATGCTAGTGAAGGAGGCGGCGGGACGGGAGAGGGAGAGATTCTCCCGTCCAAGCCGCCGCGGTAGACGCTCCGGGCGTCGGGAGCCGCGTGACGACTCCCGGCCACCGTAGGCGCGGGCCTGCGGGCGGTGAGTAATGGGTAGCTCACCGTCCGATCAGGACCAGGCCCGTGCCGAACGGCGCGTACGTGTTCCACGCGCGCCTCAAAGAGATGTCAGCATCAGAGAGGGGGCCCATTAGGGCCCAAGCCTGCCGGGAAAGCGGGATTGTCCGGAAGGGATACCGCTGACCCGGACAAAAGGGCTAAAAAAGGAACATGGGTGGGTTTTAGTCAGTAAGAGTCTGACACTCCCTTCCGCTCCGCCCAGAGCGGGAGGGGTCATTTGATGATTTCCCATCCTCAAAAAAAAAAAAAAAAACACCTCAACCACACCACGTGGCCGGGCGTATATTTCGTATTAAAAATGAATAGGTACGACTATTCACACGTACCACATTTTGCAGTCGTTAATCGACCGTGTGTGTGATACCGACAACATCGCAACCACAACGCAACCACCAGCGACACTGCGAACTACACATCACATATTTTTGCGAACGACACATCGACATTTTGTCGGTACCACAACGCAACTACAAAAAGCTATTCACACGTAACCACTGCTTGACAGCATTTTGTCGTTGCGACGTGGTGTGGTTATGGTACGTGTGAATGAGCACTTAGTGAATTTTTAGCATTTGAATGAAAAAAAACAAACTTTAAATTTTTATTATATTATAATTAAATAATGAATACAATCAAGTGTTGCCTTTTTTCCAAGACGTGCAGTTCCTGTCAATGTTATGATCATCATCTTATCAGCCGACAGGCGTCTAAGGGTGATTTTCCACTACAGATGTGCTATGCAACGTTGCTATGGATGCGTTTGATATCAACCAATCATATTCATTGGTTCACATAGCATAGCACTGGTGGAAACCGATTCAGCTAAGCTAGGTTTTTTATATGGAAGGATGCGTGCTGTAGATGCGCGCTATGGATGCGATGCGAGCTATGGATGCGTGCTAGATGTGTGGTCGAGAATGGAGTAGCTATGTGTATTGTCGATACGTCACATAGCTCGAGCTGCGCATCTTCCTTGCACGGCTACCTACATAGCATAACATCAGTGGAAACGGTCACATAGATTTGCAGCCTAGCTTTTATATTTTCGTAGCATAGCTGCATAGCACATCTCTGTTGGAAAGGCACCTTAATGCTGGCTTTTCCCAAGCATCGCCACAAAAACTGCTCTTGTGCTGCCCACATCCAATAGTTTCTCGCCACCTTCACCAAGTTGTTAGTCCACCTTGTGAGGTCTACCCTTTGATTCATTTCTATCCATTCGCGCCGTGCGCGGCCACTTAAAATCTTTTCGGCTCCACCAGCCACCCGTTCTACGAGCTATGTACCCCATTTAAGTTTGGCATTTCTTCTGGCTGTGTCGCTTACCTTGGTTTCCCTGAAAATCTTATTTCTGATTCATTCACGCAGGGAAACTCCAAGCACTTTATTCGTTTATTATTATTCAAATGAAAATAGCTCTAAAAGTTAAATAGGTAGGTATTTAGTTTTGAGTAGGATATTGATTCATAAACATGACATGTTAGATCATTTAGATCAATGTTTTCTTCCTACACTTAGATATCCTTGAAGTAGTCGCAACCAAATAAAATGGCGTTGATTGCATTTAAACACTGCCTCACTGCTAGAAACAGTAAATAGGTATCAAGGTCCAAAAATAACATAGGAAAGTATAAGTTTTTAACGAATTATCTCTTTGATTGACGTATTGTTTTGACATAATAACATTTTTAATGAGTTTTAATGGCTTTCATTTAGGGTTCAATACATCAATAATTTATGTTTAAAACCTTAAACCCGACTATAAACGAACGTAACCAAAATTGAAACGATCTTAAACTGGGTGATCGGTTAAACGTGGGACATAGTGAAGGATGGTGTTCAGTTTTCAATACTAGTGCGATTAACTACGGGACCAACCTTGAAATCACGAAATCAAATCAACTGTTCGTTACGACGAATGTTAACAATATTATGTCCCCCGCTCTAACTTTCCAACCGCGTTATCAAAAAATCAGGAAAAAATCAACCTCATAGCATCCAATAAATAACAAGATAGAAAGAAAAGAAAGAAGAAGACAACGCCAACTCGCCTGATGTTAAGCGATGATGCGGTCTACGATGGAGCACGCTTGCCTAGATGAAACCAATTCACTCTCAAATAAATAATAATTTGCTATTTTGAGTTTTGAGTTTGATAACCGCAACAATGCTTTGTAAAATACAAACTTATATTACCTATATTATTATTACTTACTGGTAGTGTTTTGTGTTTTATAAATAAATATTTGCGATCATAAAACTAAAATACTTCTTATTACGGAACCCTAAAAAAAATCCGGTTTTTTTACGAAATGGCAAAACAAGTCATTCAAACAATTTTTTGTTTCACAAATGTGAACACAATAATTTTGATGTACGCATAAATTAAAATCCTTACTGAACCCATCGCCGTGGCACGACACAGGCTTTACTTTATTGTCTTTGAACTAGTCTAGCAAGACCTCTTTTGCACATGGCACGGCCACCCCGCGGAATTAGCAGAAAGCGTTTAGATGGGTATATAAACTCCTTGCTACAATACTTTTTATACTCATTTCAAGATGACACTGCTCTTTGGTCGCGTTATAATATTACGAGGCTCGCTAGCGTCTGCGTTTATAATGCGACCAAATGACAGTGATAGCTCGAATGTAGTAAAATCAATTATAATAATGTAAACTTAATTTGGTCGAGTTATGGTTTACGCGTCGAGTATAGATTTCTATTTAACTCGGAATAAGGGTACTGCTCTAATTACGGGCAATGTGCTTTGCATAGTGAAGTACAGCCTCCAACAGCTTGATTACGTAACACAGTGCATACAATAATGCAGGTCAAGGATATTCAATGGAAAAATGCCTCGTTGGTCTAATGTCATGGTCGTAAATGCGGCTGCTGAGCGTGAGTTCCTGCGTTCGAATCCTGGGTTATTGGGTTCTTACCATTAGGGCAATGGTAAAAACCCAATAACCCAGGATTGGAACATCAGAATAACACTAGGCTACCTTTTATCCCAAAAAACGCGGGCGAAGTCGCGGGTGGAAGATAGTAGAGAGTCAATAATTAACTATTTTTAAGGAAAAGAGCCAATAGATCGGTTATTGAATAGAATAGAATAGAATAGAATAGAATAGAATAGAATAGAATAGAATAGAATAGAATAGAATAGAATAGAATAGAATAGAATAGAATAGAATAGAATAAATTTATTTGCATACAGGTGAGTTGTTACAAAGAAGTTTGGTTCCAAGTACATTCTACCATTTGGCATGCAAAAACTTTGTACTTATAACTAAAACAATGTTGGGAACGGCTATTAGTAGGTAGCGACTAACGTATCCGATGACGTCTTAATCGAAGTCCCTAAATTATTACTGCCATGCCAGCAACGAAGAAACGAGGCGCCGACTCAATCTAACAAAATAATATAAGACTATCGAACTATGGCCAGGGATGCTCAAACTGCAGATCCGTGGTCCGGTCAAATGCGGGAATATGATAAGTAGCGCCAAAAACTATGACATACCTAATTCAATCAAGAGGATGACCATGCGATCAGTGAAATATCATTTGGATCAACATAGTGAGCAATAAGTTCTACAATAAGATCAAATTACAAGATGTTATTCCGTGTTCGGCAATTATTTAGTAGTACCATGGGGTCTCATCAGGAACAAAGTAACATTTGTTGAAATAACTCATAATAGATGGCGTTATATGTATCGATTTGTTATTTAAGTTTGTGTAAAATTGAGAACATGAAAAAAAACCATCATAAAAAATATTTGTTCAAATTTTGAAAAATGGTTTAAGCACGGGAAAATGTATAGCTACATTTATTTGTATGAGATGAGGCATCTGTACGTATAGTATTATATTATCTGTGGTAGTACCTAGTGCCTAAGTACCTACTTTGGAAAAACGGTGATTGCCTGAAACTGCTGCGGCGCATTATTTTAGTTCGCAGTACTTTTATAATAAAATTTTAAATTACAATAAAAGCGTATTAAAAAAAAAAGTTAAAGTTTTTTTATTTAGAGTAGGCTGTTGGTCACTTGCTACCTAAATATTTTGTTGTAGATTGCCGATATTCAAGTCTGAGCATCCCTGATCTAGACAATACGAACCAAGCTATAGAAACAATAAGTAATCATAATATCGATCGCCCCTGGCGGCAAAGCTGTACATTTTTAATGAAGTAATACCTAGTGACTTTCATGTCATAATAACAAAGGAGGGCAAAGGTAAAGGCACTGACGTTTCTTGGTTTCTTTTATGCTCTGTTCCACCTGTGTCCTAATCCTAACACGCATACAGGGCCGTCTTTACCCGGGGGTACAAGGGGTGCGTGGCACCCGGGCGCAAAGACCTAGGGGGCGCAAGCCCATCGCCTTAGGCGTCGTAGACACTGGCGTGGAGCCAGTGGCGTATTTACCCTAGCCCGGGGCGACAGCCTGCAAGGGGCGGAGAAGCCACCCTTCGTAGGCGCCTCTTTTGTCTTTTATGTCTTTTAAGAAGTCGCCCCTCGCGCTCATCTCCGGGCGCCTTTCATAATCGTTACCTATCTTTTATGAAGTCGCCCCCTGCGCTTATCTCTGGGCGCCTTCTATCATCGGCATCTCAGATCATAGAAACAAGGAGATATCCATTAAAAAATTACTAAGCAGGGCCCCAAGTCTGCTATTGCAATTGTGTAACTAAGAATGGTCTCATAATGACCTTATAACTGTCAAACCTAAGACGAAAACCTATACTTAGTCATTGGCTTAGATTAAGACTATCTCTTTGGTCATTGGTCAAAACTAACAATAACGATGTCATTGAGTACATTCTGAAACGATTATGACAATTGCAATAGCAGACTTGAGGCCCAGATATAGCCAACACTTTGACGCGTTCATTTACTAAGGACATTTCTATTGACATTACGTCCCCGCATCTCCCGCCGGCTTCATGTATGTACCTAATGTATTTCCATATTTTGTCGAAATTGTCGAAAAGCGGGACAAATACGGGACGCTATGGTCAAATACGGTGACAGTCCCGTTTATACGGGACGTATGGCAACCCCAACTATACACCCTCTCTGCCTAACAGTCAGTTGCAGAAAAGGTCATTAACTTTTAAAAGGAGACTTTAACCATAGAAATTGTATGGTTAAAGTCTCCTTTAAAACTTAATGACCTTTTCTGCAACCAACTGTAAGTCCTCGGAAAATTACAGATTTGCCCCCTTATAAACGCTTCTTAAATTTGAGGGGCTCGTGGCTAAATAACAGCCACGCTGATCGATCGATCTGTGAGGTTAAGCTACGCTTGCCGCAGTCAGTCCTTAGATGGGTGACCGTTCTTTACACATCCAGACCCCTCCGTGCCTCGGAATGCACTACACACATGCACAATACACACACATGCACAATGCACAATGGAATATCTTTGACAGTCGTTACGGGTAGTCAGGAGCCCGAAAGTCTGACAAACTGGTCTAACATTCGAATACCAGTATTACCCAATAATTGGGTTGTGGAGGTCAGATGGCAGTCACTCCATGTAAAATATTGATATTCAGCCGCAATTAGTTAGACTGGAAGCCGACCCCAATCTGGTTTGGGAAAAGGCTAGGCGGATGATGATGATGATGAAACGCTTCTTAAATTTAACCACTGCTTACATATACAACTATGCTTGTCATTGGTATGACAATGAATAAAGATGACCATTGATATAAGATTTAATCATCGTTTTATCGTTTATAAGGGGGATGGTGTTTATGCCGTCAATTGTAAACATCGCTTTACAGTATGACACGTGTCCTTCATCAAACGAAACTCAGTAATTACTGTCATATATTTTATTTAATATAGAAACATTGATATTTTAGTCGACAATTTAATGGCAACACTTTATAATAGTTTAAAAATAGAGGTGGTTGTTTATTAGTCTTACTATTCTGTAGTCTATGTTTTAATGGACATCACAACTCTAGTTATCTTCCTTTAGTTAGGTTTATTAACGATAAAATACGAATGAATATTGTACCGCCCGCCAGCAAGCCGTACGATCTGTGATTGTGATTTTAAATTATACTAGTTTAAGTCTGCCAGTGTTGAATTAGTAATAAAACAAATGTGTTAATCAAGCGTGCATTTGCAATTGAAAAAACCCACAATCAGAACATTATAATTACCAGCCCCGGATCTTGAATTATTTCAAGGCGGGGCAAAAACTGAAAAATGCCGCCCCCGCCCGACAATATTTTTACCTTTATCATCATCATTGCAGCCTTAACACGCCCACTGATGCTGATGGACATAGGCTTTCCCCAAAAGAACCCCACGACGACCGGTCTAGCGCTGCTCTTTGTGATTGCATTCGTCTACTAAGGTAGACGAATATGTACACTACTATACGTCCACCAAGCTTTAATTTCCGCCCGGGCCACGGGCCCCGGCTTGCCCCTCCACCCCTTCTAGATCCGGGGCTGGTAATTACTGAGCTCTATTTGATGAAGGACACATGTCAAACTGTACAGTAATTGATAGGACAAAGTTTCCATTAGTGTAATGGCTAGTAGTCAGTGGACAGCCCATACTTTTCTATGAATCAATTAGAGCTTTCACTAATTGCTACAACTGTTTCGTTTGATGGAAAATAAACTTCATTTTGATGGCTTAGAGTCGGTTTTAAAACGACAGTTACGTTTTTCTGTTGTTGATTTATTTACTTTCAAGTTGACAATAACGTGTGGGTTGTAGGTAGGTACTGAATAGTTTACAGTACCTACTACCTATAGTCTAACGTGTTTTAATATCTAATTTAGGTAGCTGTAGTAAGATTCCTGTTCCAATTCTGGATTGCCTGTATGTACCCACCTGAATAGAACTTAAGTCGCGGCAGTTACGGTCGCTCGGTCGAAAATGTTCCGAATCTTACAAGAATCCTATAGGTAGGTACCTACCTACTTACTGTGTTTACAATTATTAAAAACTGAAGTACAGTTTAAGTTATAGACTAGAGATGGAGAAAATCAATTCGTAGATAAAGAGACAGAAAAGAAAAGATGACCGACTGCTTGAGTAGAAAGTGATGAATTACAAATAGGTAGGGGAAAGGTGCATACAAAATGATCCCTCTAAGAGAAAATGTATGCTCTAGCCAAAATATTAAAGTTATCTGTAATGTTAAAGTAGTTTTGGCTCATTTATTTAAGTGATGTCATATTGACGTACCCTTTTTAGGGTTCCGTACCAAAATGGTAAAAAAGGAACCTTTATGGTGCGACTTCGTCTGTCTGTCTGTCACACTGTCTGCTTATTTCAGCAACTACTAATGCTATCGACTTGAAATTTGGATCAGTTATAAAGAATGCTTGCCCAACTTTATTGCAAATGAAAAAAGTCAAAAAATATTTTTATTTTCATTGCAAAAGGGGCCGGAGTGGGGGTCCGAAATTTTAAAGTGAGGTTACTAGGTCATATGAAAGGGCTTGATCTGCACATTTCAAAACATGTTTTTATTTTATTTTATGTCTCACAGTTTTCGACGTATGATGAAAAATATCTGAAAAATACCATTCCCACCTTATCTCCGAAATTTGCGGAGCGAAAAATCTGAAATAATTAGAGCTGATAGGAATTGATCCAAATATTGCACCAAAAATAAAATAATGTTCCTAACTAGTATAGCTTTTTCAAAATCATTAATTTTTTTCACTTTATACGTCCAAAAATGATACGAAACCCTCGATGCGCGAGTACGACTCGCACTTGGCCGGTTTTTTTTTAACATCATATGTCTTTTCTAAGTAATTTAACGTTTCTTGAAAGTTTACTAAAGGATCATTTTGTACACCTAGGCGTCTAAAATGATCCCCAGGGATGAGAGAAGGATTATTTTAATAGGTACTAAAATACTTAAGTACTAATATCCTAAAATACTTTACAATAACATAATATACATAAAACGATGTCAAACGTACAAAGGATTCGGGAGTAAAACGGTCATTTAAAGTTATTTAGTACAAAGGAAATAATCTGACACTGAAAATTGGCTTATCTTAGGTCAAAAGCACCAATTTTAATTTTTTTGTTATAAAATAACGCACAGTACTCACACCGCCATGAAATTTCAACAGATGACTGATCGGGTGGCGGGATGAGGGATGTTGACCAGTAAATTTAAGAGATGGTGCTCGTAGTTTATTGAGAACCATGGGGAATCATTTTACCTCGGGGGATCATTTTGTACACCTTTCCCCTAGGTACATATAAATAAATATTACAAAGTCGAATTAGTTACACCATTTACCTACATAATAAACTCAAGAACGGCTGGACCGATTTTGGCGAGACTTTCGCTGGCAGATAGCTGATGTCATAGGCTACTTGTATTTTAGAAAAATAATTAGGGTTCCGCGCAGGCTTATTTGCCAAAGTAGGCTTATTTGCAGTTTAGGATATCTAATCGCTTTAATTAGTCTCTAGTTATAAAAAACATATTAAAAACACTTACTTGTCGCATAAACCACGTGAAACGGAATGCGCTTGGGCATTTTTTAAAAGAACAATTTTAAATCACCTCTTTATTTTAAAATCCAAACAGATATTCACTTCCATTGCTAAAATAATGATTGTATTAGAAAACAAAACACTGTCAAATCATTCGGAAACACATAATTGTTGTTAGAAACATGTTTTGGCTGTATATTTTAAATAATTTACATTTTAAAGGTAAATAAATACGGTTTTATGTTAGATGATTGCGGGGACTGTGTGATAGAATAATAGTTGGAAGGAGTGAAGTTGCTCCGAGCTGGCGGACTGTAAATTAATCAATATTGGCGCGGCCGAGTTCGTTGTAGTATTCCGCGCAGGCTGCAATGATGGTGGCGGCATCTGTTATCAGAATATCGTAATAAAAAGTTTTGGGGGAATGTTAGTGATGATTTATTACGCTCCTGCACCACCTGTGTCCTAACGCGCTTAATAACGCATTAATAATACCTATATTACCGACCAAATATGGCCAATAGCGGGTATTGCCCGTAGACCACCTGTTTCGACCACCTAGGTGGTCCACGGGCAATTTTTCTTGCCCGTAGACCGCCTGGGTGAACTGGTACGGTGGGAACTATGAACTAGACCACCTAGGTGGTCGAAACAGGTGGTCCACGGGCAATACCCGGCCAATAGTAACCGACCGAAACACGATTTTCAGCCGAAACCGTAACCGAATGTTCGGCTCCTCTTCTGATTTCGGCCGAAACCAAAACCGAAACTTATGTACCTAGTGAAGTAAAAAAAATCATTTTAAGCTGAAATCTCGCGTTTTTTCCAGCTCGGTAACATATTCGATCAGGTCAATTTATTAGAAAATCACTTTATTTTTGGAATACAATTTATGTAAGGTAGAAAGAAACCCATACAACCACAACTTGTGTAAATTTTTAGGGTTCCGTACCATAAAAGGGAAAACGGTACCCTCATAAGATCACTCCCGTGTCATTATAACGCCATCATTGAAAAGTTGTAGTTATTTCCTTGTGAGCTAATTGCTAATAGGAATAGTACCTTCCTACCTACACTAACAGAGCATCAACCCACATCAGCCTGCACTAGATCTGTGTGGTGGAATACGGCCCACTCCCTCTCACAGACCTGACTCCCAGTAGTGGAAACATTGTAGGCTGATTATGTTATGTTATGAGCATCAATTTCGCTTTAGACCGCCGCCCGCCGCCGTGTGCGTACAGCGATCTCGCGTGTATGTTGTCACTAAGTGTTAATTGTGGAAGAAAATATTTTTTATTTCTTTTATGTGTTTGAGCGCCTGTTATCGGTCGTTGTAGGTACTTGTGTAGGTACTTATTTTGTGATTCAACCCAAAAGGTTGAGATCCACAAACGGAACTGTTTAAATTTAGATTCTTTTCACAGGGTAACAAAATAATAAGACATTCTGTAATAAAATACATACTTTAATAAATAACAACATGTAAAGTATGTATTGAACTTTGGCATAGTTTTCTTGATGTCTCCTACAATATACAAACAGCTGATTGATTAAAAGGTCTATCTAATGTCGGCGAAAAAAGAAAATCATACATATTTTGGGGCATTTAATAATTTCACACCAAAAAATTTAAGAAAGTATGTTTCTCGCCGATCCGATCCGTTTTTGTTAGTGGTAGACATAAACACATTACCTTGCTTTGCGTCGTGTAGTCGGGTAAAAATAAGAATGACGACAGACATTACGCTTTTTGTCTGTGACCGATTCTCACCGATTAAAATCTACCGTTGTAGGATTAAAATGGGTCACCGATAAGAAGCTACCATCAATTAGTGTATTTTGAGTTGAATTGTTACAAAAGGTGCATTTCGGAAGGATTTTTTTTTTTGTAAGTAGGTAACAAATATCTTTGGCTAATTGGCCGTAAAGTACAGGAGACGCACAACTTTGGTAGAACATTGGCTGCAATCATTTTACACAGTATGTAGCGGACGGTGTGTTTGCCTGAATCCAGTTCAGCAGGACAGTGACCCTGGTGTTGACTCCTGGGTCATCTGACGCGCAGAAGCGGCCATAGCTGATGATGCCGACGCTGAAGAGTAGACCTGTGGTAGGATCGGTGTAGAGAGCTGGCCCGCCGGAGTCATCCTGAAAATAAGCAGATGGGGTAAAGGCCCTGTGAAGTGGGTTTTACCCAACTGCGGCGAAGTCCTTTAGGAAGGTATGGTTTTTAACTTGTATGTTTATAGTTTTTACTCTATTGCCGTTGCCCGGAGTGTCACTTGTATCCTAGGGGAATATAGGAAAATAGAAATACCTACATAAGTACATATAGTAAGAAAAGAATAATGAAGCACGAAATCAAAATATGAATGGTATATTTTTTCTAAAAAGCGCTTGGCGGTCGACTCCTACTATCATCAAACAGAAGTTTGGTTGAAGATAATATATAGTACCTAATTAATTTACAAACCGAGAAAGTATAATATATTCTCACCTGGCAGGCATCCTTCCCTCGAGTGAAGGTGCACATCTGTCGGTCAGTAACGGAAGGCACTCTGGCCCTGCAGGTGCTCTGGCTGATCACGTCCAGGTCTACCTTCATGAGGACCTTGGAGTTCGGCCCGCCGGGGAAGAGAGTGCCCCAGCCTGAGAACCATAAAACAACATTACACCCATATTTCCTGAACATATAGGGTTCTACCCTTCATACTCTAAATATTTTAAGAGGCACATCTATAGGTGGTAAAGATGCCATACAAACGAAAAAAAAATTGATCTGAGTATTTTTTTTTTTAATAAATAAATAGGTAAAATTATTTTAATAAATTGTTTGACACATAAAAATACTATTTCCGACATCCATTACGCTTGTTTCTAATATTAATAGTAAGGTACGTAAAAACTAGCGTAATGGATGTTAAAAATAATATTTTTTATGTATTTCAAATAATTTAAAATTAATTTATTTAAAAAAATATATACTCAGATCTTTTTTTTTTCGTTTGTATGGCATCTTTACCACCTACAGATGTACCTCTTAAAATATTTCGAGTATGAAAGGTAAGACCTTATATTATACATAGCATAATCAGCCGATAATGTCCCCATTACTGGGTCACAGGGCGTGCCTAGAGGGCAAGCCAGCCGCATTTTTTTTATTTTTAGAGGGTATTTATGTTATTTTTTCATGAATTTAATGAGTTAATGTCGCAATACGTAAGTACATTAATCATTTACATTCACGAAAAATGAAAATAAATACTTTCTAAAACAAAAAGTAGTAGTAATCCCCGCAAAGTGGGACTGAGCCTGCCCCGCGCGGGACATTCAATGTTGGGCCTAAAATCGGGACAACCCGCTAAAATCGGGACGTCTGGCAACGCTGCCACTGTGCCACCGTATTACCGTGCTCTCAGAATAGTTACTTACCCAGTATAGTAACTTTGCGTCCACTGAAGTCGTTATTGGTGAACTTGAAGGGCAGACACGCTGGCCCCACGAGGTTACTGAACTCCATCGGTCCAGTCGTCGTCACTATTGCGATGTCGTAGTCGTAATTCGATCTGTAATAGCAATGGTTAAAATGATTTATATTTATTAAATAAATTATCTTGAATATAAATAGTAGAGAACGACCGAAGCCTTGGTTCCGGTTTCGGCCAGTTTTGCAAAAATGCTGGTTTCGGCGGCTGTTTCGGTTCGAGCAAAAATTGGCCGAAACTTCGGCTCGACCGAAACTTAACAATTTATAAGTGTTGTAGTTTTATGAGCTTATTTTTTTATTAATTTTGTTCATATAGGTAGGTATTGCATTTTTCCTAATAATTTAAGTTTTTTAATTTAATCTAATAATCTGTAACCAAGCTCGGAAAAACACTATAAGCCCCGCAAGTTGATATTGCGATGGAACCTTGTCACAATAACAGCTGCGTGACGTCATCCGTCGCAAAAAAGTATAGATAGCAAAAGAAATCGTAATAAAAAATAAATAAGCTAGGGTAATGGGTTTATTTGTATTTTATGTTTGTTTATTTAAAATCTTAGCCTATTTCTTCAATCCCACTCATATTATCTTCCGAATCAGAACCTCTTAGAGTCCTCTTTCTCTTTTACAAAATAATTGTCCACTTTAATTAAAATTTCACGAGCACGACTGTTAATTAATTTCTTACTCATTTTAACGGGTAACAGGTAACAAATCTAAACAACAACAATAAAACAGGATAAAAAAACAAAAAGCTATAATAAGTACTCGATGCGCGTAAGCACATAAGCGCGGGCTGACCTTGCGGACGGTACTGACGGTGCGACGTCGACTACGTCACCAAGATGGCCGCCAGTCGCAATATCAACTTGCGGGGCTTTATAGAAGAATTTACTTGAAATGCACTATAGGTACCTACTATCGTTATAATTTTATTTAAATACTAAACGCCCACTCACGGAGTATACTGTGGATGTATGGTGAATCTGTTTATACGGTACGCCTTGGTGGCTGGCGAGTCCCCTGGAAACCAGAAAAGCACACGTCAACACTACAATTATAACTAACGAAAGCCAGGCAACAATTCCTAACCGCTTTCCAATAGCCGGATCCACACCGGACGATCCACCGCCACCGCGTTCGGATCGCGCGCGGCAATGGCGATTCCAAATAGCCGGATCCATACCGGACGATCCACCGCGCCGTGATCGCGCGCGGCAAGAGTGATTCCAAAGAAATTTGGCTTGCCGCGAGCACAGATAATATAACGCGAGCGATCGGAGCGCGGTGGATTCCGGTGTGGATGCGGCTATAGGAATATGGCTTTACGCCGGCTCCACACGTTGGCCCCAACGCCACTTTCCCAACGTGTGGATCTAGAAAATAGCATTGGCCCCAACGTTGGCCAATGCTATTTTCTAGATCCACACGTCGGGCGAGTGGCGTTGGGGCCAACGTTGGGGCCAACGTGTGGAGCCGGTGTTACAAGGGTATGAATATGTATACCTGCGGGCTGATTGCGTGACAACACAATAACATCAATTGCTTCATAAGTTAGAAAAAAATGTCTCCCTGATAATATAATTAGATCAACGTAATGTTTATTGTTATATTATCAAAATAAAAGCGATTGTCAACGGAACGTGTGTTGAAATTAGCTTACAAACAGTAGGTACCTAATCTACTGTTTGTGACACATAGCGTGCAAAGAACCAAATAATGCTAAATTAAATAATGATTAGATAAGATGTAGGTAATTGTAAGCAATTTCAACACAACGAAAAATCTTAAAAAACCGCCTTCAAAAAGATCACAATAATGTTACCTATAAACAGGGGCTCTACTCTGTAAGTCCGTCAATGAAGATACCCGGCCCGTCCGAAAGTACAATAGACATAAGATTCCGTCAAAACAAGTGTCAAATTCAATTTTTCGGACGGATAAAAACACATTGGGAGTAGGGACAACTGCCAAATCGTGCTATCATTCATTCTTAGTTCGGGCCCCGAACTAATCTTAAGTCCGTAGGTGATACGGAGTAAGAAACGCCCGTAACTAAGGTCGAAACTACGGATTTCGTGCTTAGAGAGTAGACCCCCAGTTTCGGAAGTCGATGCCGAATCAAACCAAACCAAAAGTCGGTGAACAATAAGAAAATCCGTTCAGTAGTTTTTGAGTTTATAGATAGTCGCGGCGCGTGTTACGTTTTTGAATACAAAAGTGAACTGGAAGAAAACGTCACGCCCTGAACTCTTACCGCAAGCCGCGTTAAGGAACTTCGTTCCAAAAACAACCTCATTTTCATTTTCGTTTTCGGCCAAAAATGAGACTTAAGCCGAAGTTTCTTTTTCGTTTTTAGGGTTCCGTACCAAAATGGTAAAAAAAGGAACCCTTACGGTACGACTTCGTCTGTCTGTCTGTCTGTCTGTCACACCTGCTTATTTCAGCAACTACTAAAGCTATCGACTTGAAATTTTGAACAATTATAAAAAATGCTTGCCCAACTTTATTGCAAATGAAAAAAGTCAAAAAATATTCTTATTTTCATTGCAAAAGGGGCCGGAGTGGGGATCCGAAATTTTAAAGTGGGGTTACTAGGTCAAATGACATATCAAACGAAAGGGCTTGATTTGCACATTTCAAAATATATTTTCATTTTATTGTATGTCTCACAGTTTTTGACATATGATGAAAAATGTCTGAAAAAATACCATTCCCCCCCCTTATCTCCGAAGTTTGCGGAGCGAAAAATCTGAAATAATTAGAGTTGATAGAAATTGACCCAAATATTGCACCAAAAATAAAACGATGTTCCTAACTATTAATGTTTTTTTTTAATCATCAATATTCCTTGACAAACAAACTTAGTTATGCGGTCCGGTTTTTGCACTTAAATACGTCCAAAACTGATACGGAACCCTCGGTGCGCGAGTACGACTCGCAATTGGCCGGTTTTTTTATTTTTTATTATTCAATGATAGGCTTGCGTTTGACCGCCATCTCGCCTGATGTTGAGTAATGATGCGGTCTACGATGGAGCACGCTTGCTGTATTTTTTCGACTGAAAATCCATTTTCGGTCGGACACTAATTAATAACTCACCGGTGTCGACATTATGTTCGCCGACGACCACAGCGTAGTTGTTTACTGACTGGTTCTGAACGCAATGCGCCGCGGTGAGCAGGTACAACTGCGATATGATGACCGCTCCACATTTAATCTGCGAAATCCTCGCGTCTACTAGCCCGGCCATCATTGGATACTCGTTTACGCCTGTCTCTTGACCTCCTACTATGCGAACCTACAGATATTCAACAAACTGAGAAAAAATTATACAGGGTGGCAGGTTTAACAGTGGAAATATTTTAAGGGATCATTGTACTCATCATTATGAACAACTTTTGCTAACAACCAGCCCTGAAATCGCGAAAAAAAAATCAGCTGTTCCATACATTTTGTTGAGTTTTGTGAACATAAATGTATGGAACAGCTGATTTTTTTTTCGCGATTTCAGGGTTGGTCCCATAGTAAAAGTTGTTCATAATGGTGGGTACAATGACCCCTTACAATATTTCCACTGCCACCCTGTATACTTATGAGACTGCTTCCTTGCTCACAACTGTACCCCAAGTCTGCTATTGCAATAAATTGTGTAAGAATGGTCTCATAATTACACCATAACTGTCAAAACCTAAGTCAAAACCTTTGGCTTTCATTGGCTTAAGACTATCTCTTTGGTGATTGGTCAAAACCAACAATAACGATGTCATTATGAGACCATTCTGACACGATTATGACAACTGCAATAGCAGGCTTGGGGCCAGTACCTACTATGGATACTCGTGCATTCTAAAGGCCGATTTACATTAGACGAGCGAATGCTCATTCTATCCCCACTCTATCAAACTCTTTTAGTGAAAACAGACGTAGAGCATTCTTTCGTTGTTCTATCTGCGTTCACAAAGATTATCATCTGAATTCCCATACTTTAAAATCGATTTACTTATTTTTTCTGAATTTCTGTTTTTATAATTTTAGTATGAAAAGTTTGTCTCAAATTAGGTATTGATCAATTTCATTATACACTATAATATGAGACACTAAAAATAACTATAATAGTTACCCCTTTTTTCTGCCCACAGCTACACTGCTGCGTAGGCGCAGCTAATTGTGCAGTAAGTTCACAGTAGAACCTACCTCCCGAACTGTTTCTACTTGCTATCAGACCTGTAACATAACATTTGGTGAGTTAAGTGCTCCCCTGTCTTGAGCTGCTACTCAAAAACAAAGATCTGAAATAGCCACGGTCACTCTAAAGAGTGAAGGACTAACAAGAAGAATAAGCCCTAAGTTCACCGACAAGATAACAGTCCGTTATATTGAAAACAGCCGTTTAACGTGACTTTTTCTATAGAAAAAGTTATGTTAAACGACCGTTTTCAATTTATCGGACTGTTATCTTGTCGGTCAACTCGGGCCTAAGAATCTGTATTTTATAGATTACCTGCATCAGCATGTCTATTCGATACCACTGCGGGAACTGCCAATTTGTTTGCGAACTTTCGAGGAAGAATGTCACGGTGAGATTCTCCCTCGAACGTTGGCGTTCTCGCGGTGACATCACGCGGTGTGTCGGTACAGAATAGATAGGCAGGTAGCTGTTACACAAAAAATCTAACACATGTTGGAAACTGTTGGGGTCCTCTGGGTCCAGGGCCCCTGGCAAGTTGCCAGTCATGCCACGATAATAATAGTTTCTCAAATACCTACGCTTGTTTCTCAACTAGATCCGGACTTTACGCGCACAGAACATAATCAAAATAACAGTATTTTGAATAACCTCGACGTTTCGAGAATACTAAATAATAATACTTAGAGAGAGTATAAATACCTATGCTGATCGTCTGGCCGGTGGATACGGCGGTGAGTGATCCTGTACCGCAGTAAGTCTCGGCTGCATTCAACTGAGGGTCTCCGCTGCGGGACACCAGCAAGCGGTCCAGAGAACATGATTGCGACTACAATTTAAAACATTTTATTAATGTCAATTTTATGTGTAGTAGGTAACTGAAGACAAAGTAGGTAGTGAATGAAAAACACGGAACGATCACAAAAAAATCCTTCATTATCATCGTAGATCGAATATTATGTACCAAAAAAAGATCTTAGCTCAGCCAGGCGTGGTTCGAGGGAGGGGTCATGGAGGTCATGACTCTAATAAATTATTTAGTCATCTGTGGTAAAGTCTGGGGGCATCGCATTTAAATCGGCCTCACGAGGCCCCTTTAAGTGCGCGGCCGTGGGCGAGGGCACACTTCTCCCACGCATAGCTACGCCACTGCCTAGCAACGCAGCGCAGGCAGAACCACAAACGGAGCAACAAATATACTTTTTTCTTCTCTGAGCTTACCTGTGGCAATGCAATCTCTGGGCAGTTCAGCCGACAGTTGTACCCTTGAGGGCAGTTTCCTATCCACCGGCACGTCACTCCTGGCCGGTAAGACCCAGGGTAGTTGGGGCTGTACACGTAATAGGTATTACCCGCCGCAACCTGAGAGTGAGAAATAAGTTTTATGTTGAAAATCATTTTTATTTATAAAACTAACATATAACATTTATAAAACAAGCCTTTATTTATGACCACTTCCCAACTCCATCATGAAACCCTGGACTTCATCTAGGTCCATAGTACTTGTCAAGACAAAGAGCCCAAACACGGCGGAGTTATAGCCACCTCCCGACTCCACCATGAAACCACCTCCATGTTGCCATATTATTGCATTGTCATTGAAGTGACATATTATGTGTTCCAAATTTCCGCGTACATAAGAATGATTACCTAATGTATTTATATACCTATTTACTAAAATCTTCCTGAAAGTATGTAGATGAAAACGCCATTCAAATCAGATGAATAGATTTTGAGAAAATCGCACACATACATACGAGTCGAACAGAAAACCTCTTTTTATAAAGTCGGTTAAAACAAGTAGCGAAGTAAGTATGTACTTACATTTTGAGTGAAGTCACAGTTGGCATCTTGGGCTGAGGAGTAGTTCAGTAGCCATAGCAATAATACTAATCTAAAATTCATATCTGAAAGAAAAAATACCAGATAAATGATATTTATTTTGTAAATAGGTTAAAAATAACACTTTTACACGTCAAAACATTTTTTTAAGCTAGATGAGTTCGGTGTTTCTTATATGATGACTACCTTTGAGAAGAAACACCGAAACAAACTCAAAGGTTGATGTCTCTTTTAAAGTCCAGACAATTAAGATAAATTGTGTAAGAACCATACAGGTTAGTCTGAAATGGCCTTTAGAGGAAAGAGCCATACAGATTTGAGTGGACCTGACCTGACTGTGCACGCTTGTGCCGGGTATCGTGGTAGCTCAACCCAGACTTAGGCCCAACCTATATATACATACGCGGTATAAATACGCGCGATAAATACGCGGTATTTCATACTAGGCTGTTGTTAAACGTTTTACCAAGTTCTAGGATCTCCTGTACCTACCGTGGGTGTTTACCAAAGTACAATTGCATCTCTCATGGTGCTAACACCCAGATCTGGATTATTAATATCTGTAGGTAGGGCTGCCATCACCTAAATTGCCGATACTGATCAAAGACCTCAAAAACATACGATATGGGTAACTTTGAACAGAAATATAAACAATACGAGTTCAATATTACCCAATTAATTGGGATTTTCAATGAAAAGGACACGTTAAAACCCGCGAACGAAAAAAGGAGCAAACTTTTTAAACGTTTTTGAAAGTATGTAGTCATTTTTTTTTGACCGCATGGTTGTCGCAGTGGCTGAGAGATTGGCTGATGCGCGACGTGTCGCGGGTTCGATTCCCGCATTGCACACAGGTCTGGCTGTTTGTGTATGTGAAATTTGTGTTTGTAAACGCACCCACGTCACAGGAGGAGGAAATCCTTGTGTGGCGCAACGTTTGTTTTATAAAAAAAAAAAAAAAAAAAAATCGCATTTGATGCCTAGAATATTGGGCATTTCCGTTTTCCGCAGTTACTTATATATTTGACCGTAAATATATTGAGAAAAAAAATGAAGAATCAAACCAATTTAATTCAAAGTTACCTACACGGAATTTCAAAGTTACCCGATTGACTGTAATGAGAGAGTAATTAAAAAAAATACAGACCTAACACCATAGCACTACCAAGTCGAACCCTCGTGTATTTACGACTAGGTACAAATAACTCACGAACTCGTGCATCACACTTATAAATTCCATTATAATAATTATTTGTATCCCGGAATTAGCATAATAATTGTGGAATACAACAGCTGGACAAATGATTATTGTATTACTGTTCAAATACTTGTTTGCGAAGATGTGACTTTGTCTGTCTTACACGCTCCTTCCTTGTGACGCCGAGAAATAACCAGTCATGCAGACTGAACTAGTGAACAGAGGCCCTAGCACGAACATACTTTTATTATGTAGTAATACGGTATTAAAAAAATATAAGAAAAGGCGTTGTTTAAAATTGGATATTACTTAGATAATGGTGCCGATTCGTTGTTAACCAACTAAACTAATTTAGTCTCATTATGTCTCTTTCTAATAAAAAACATGAGAGAGGGATAGCAGATATTTAATCCTGTCAAATTAGTCCACTTGAATAGTTTTAATGTCAATTTAGTCTAATCGCAAAAGATCATGACTAGTTTCCCGTAAATGACATGGGCGACATGGGCGTAGACTAATTTGACAGTTCTAAATATTTGCTGTCCTTTTTCAGTGACATTTGTAAGAAAGAGATATAGTGTGATTAAAATTAGTTTAGTGCGATGTTCGGCAGAATCAGCACCAAAGGATGGCAAGTACCTACCGCTGTTTATCCAAATGCTCGCAAAAGTAAGGCCTCTATGCAGCCCCGGATCTGGGGAGGGCAAGCCGAGGCCCTTGCCCCGGGCGGTAAACTCAAGCTTGGTAGACGAATATACTGAGTGTAGTGTATTCGTCTACCAAACGTAAGAATCGCAAAGAGCAGCGCTAGACCGGTCGTTGTGGCTTTCTTTGGGGCAGACCTATGTCCATCAGCATCAAGCGTGTTATGGCTGAAATGATGATGATGATAAGAAAAATATTGTCGGGCTGGGGCGGCTTTTTTCAGTTTTTGCCCCGCCTCCAAATAATTTAAGATCCGGGGCTGTCTCTATGCCAAATTAAAAGTGTAAAGATTAAATAAAAATATGCTCCTGATACCTGATATTTGTCCTTAGTCTGCGTTATGATTCTCTGCCGGCAAGTGTTGCATAAAGGGCACTTTTGAATAGGGAACCGATAACTACCTCGGTCCGCGGATTATATAAGTATAATAAAATCGACACAATACTTTTGTTGTTAATACTTAGTAGATACAAAGATACCTAATCAATGTCGATAAACATGTTTAATAATATGATAGCATTGATAATTTCTTTTTGTAAACACCCAATAATGCACAGCGTGCTTAAAACATAGATACGGTCTCAATAAGCAGAACAATATTTTATTTATCACCTACAACGGCTAAAACGCTTCATTTTCATAAAGGCCTTTCATAATAAACTCAGAAAACCTATTGTTCAGTTTTCAGCAGTCTTCTTATAGCGAACCAGCTGTTCCCCGTGGTTTCACCCACGTTGATCGACTCCTACAAACATACATACAAACGGGTCGAATACAGAACCTCCTTTAAGGCCATGTTGTTTCATCTCACAGTTACGTATCTGTAACCGTCAAATATGGCGGCATGTACGACAATTTCATACTGACTTAACGATTACGTACTGACTTACGAATGCAGATGGTTTGCAGCAACCCGCCCTAAGTCGTTTAAAAATATTTAACCGTGGTGAAGCCACAAAATTAATCTTCTTCTTTTCTCGTGGCACCCTAGCCAAAATAATGAGCCAATTTCCAGCCGGCTAATACATACACCGTCACTCATGAAAAGCCACAGTAGCATTCTAGTCTTTATTTTGATTAATCTCTCGAATGCCACAATTATTGACACAGTAAAACTTAAGGTCTGGCCTTCATCCGCGTTACGTCGAGGAAAATTAAATATTAATAACTAGCTGTGACTACGACTCCATTAGCATCGAAGTCGGAAAACAACAAAAAATCGTTAACTTTAAACAAATACTCCCTTTTTACTCCGCCCAGCTCCGCGTCAGTGGAAACGCACCCTGTTTCTACTGACGCGGAGCTGGGTGGAGTGGAGAGGAGCGGATCGTAAATTGGCCAATCACAGTACTCGAAATCTCCACTCCACATCAGTGGATGTTTACACTGATGCAGAGTGGAGATTTCCCAGCTTCACGTCAGGGGAAACGCACCCTGCGTTTTCACTGACGCGGAGCTGGGTGGAGTGGAGAGGAGCGGACCGTGAATTGTCCAATCACAGTGCTCGAAATTTCCACTCCGCTCCTCCGCACTCAGTGGAAACAGTGTGATTGGACAATTCACGGTCCGCTCCTCTTCACTCCGCCCAGCTCCGCGTCAGGGGAAACGCACCCTACGGATGGTATTTCAAGAAGCCCCTTCTTAGTACACCTCTAAGGTGCTCAAAATTTCATATCTGTAAGTCCACAGGCTTAGGTTGTACATACGTTGTCTGTTAGTCAGACATGGTACTGTTTAGGTATAGATTATCATAAAATTTGGCAACAATTGATTCGATATCAGCTGTCTACATATTTGATTTATAATTATAATCAATGATGCTTGACGGATAAAATAATATAATAACATTGAAAGTGGTCGTTCACACGTTTTTGGTGACGACACTAATTTATTTATTTCTTTGGTGATGTAGGGTACCTACTTACTTCTTGTTCGTCTTTACCAGCAAAACTTAGAGATCGATTTTTTGCTTTTAATGCGTTATTAAAAATAACTAGTCCCAATAATAAGATACTAATAATTTGATAAAAAAATGATAAATTCTTTTGGTAATGAACCTGTTTTTTTCTGGCCTTTAGACATGGCTTGACGGAAAATAAACCAGCAAACCTATACCTAAGTAATATACCGCAGTATCAACCCATTCGTCTGCCACTCCAATGGGTCATTGGGAGTAAGTCCGCCAAGTCTGTCTTACTCCCAATGACGCATTGCATTGAAAGTGAGAAGAGCTACGAGTCTACGAGATCTTGCGAAGCCAATGTCACAAATCGTAGCAGATCTTCCGTAGCAGGTCTACGTAACACCTCTGCTACGGAAGATCTGCTACGATTTGTGTTGATCTGAAACTATTTAGATACCACACTGAAAATCTATTTAAAAGCGATTTTATTCTACAATAAAATCGCTTATAATTATGTACGTTTATATTTATATATCTTTCTGTCTTTCTTATTCCATATTTTTTTCCTTTGATGCAATTATCGCACAACGATTAATTGCAAGTGTGTTTAAGGTCTTTAGGTGCGGTTAAACGGGCTAGTTTATTGACATTTTTTTTGCTGCAAGTGTCTAACCGTGAGTTGAGATCTATATCGTGAAAATCATTAGGTACCTCTACCTAAACCTTCGGGGAAATAGGGAATACGTGCCAATGTTGTGTTATTTCAAAAACTCTCAAGAAACCCGGCAAGTTCTAGGACCAAAAATTCGCCAAGCCATGTATCGTCCATTTAAACCCGCGTAGTGATTTACGGTCCACTAGGGGGCCTGAATCCGAGCAAAGGGAACATAATAGGCTATTATGATTATGAATCTGGCACACTTAAAAGGAGGAATATAGATGAGACACACATACCTGCCGTATTCATGATGACTGTGGCTCTATTTGTCGATTAAAATATAAATTAAAGATATAAAAACTTTTCCAAACTAAACTGTCTTGTCTTATCAACTGGTATACTAAACAACACTATTAAATTAGCAAACAATAATTAATAATTTATTATTTTTTATAAATAATTATCTCAAATTCCACTTGTAGGTAACACTGCACTATAGTTATTACTGAAACATTTTTCAGTAAGTATAGAAAATAAATACTTAAACTGTTTTTTACCCAACTACAGCAGAGTTCAAAGGAAGGGTTATGATTTTATTTTTTAAATAAATGTTTAATATTATAAATCTGAACAATTGCCATTAATATTGTTTATGAGACACTAAAATAAACTGCAGTGATAAGGAGACACGATCGCACGAGTTAATAGCTTGCGTGAAGGCTCCGCTACTGATAACGAACATTTTCCCAACTATTTAAGTAATGCAGGTCTTCGTATTAATGTGTATAAAGTATAAAGAAAATATTATTACTTATGTGTGCGTTTCAGATAAAAAATTGTCTTATCTTTCATCTAAGTAAGTAGTAGGTACACAAGACCTCCACAAGACACAAGAAAATTTCAGAAAATATTCTAATAACATCTTGGATAATTAGGTAAATATCCATGTCCATGAATACTAGCTCTGTCAGTATCTGAGACCCTGCCTATAAAATGTTTGATTCGTGCAATTGTTATAGGTACCGGCAAGAATTATGATCACAGATCGCGCATGTACATTTTCGGCCCAATAGAAGATAGACAGTTGACAATACGTAACAGAGAATGGTCCAATTAGACGATGAGCATCGACTGACGAACCAATCGCGTGCAGCCTCGGCGCACTCCGTCTTCTTTAATCCGCCAGAGACCAAAAAATTAGCTAATGCACACATAGGTAACGTCTGTGATCATAAAAGGGCTTAGCCAAGATGCAAACGTTTGATATCTCTTCTCTTTCTATAATTGCTAGCGCCTAGCGCATGTTAATAGGAAATTGTAGAAAGAGATAACTTGGTAGACAAGATGACACAAACTTTTTGAACGCTCACTCTACTGTGTTGAGAGAAAGAAACATGAATAGACTAAAGTCTATGCTGAGCGTTCATGAACGTCAGACCGGTATCTATTTAACTTACGTACATAATTTTGTGTTATTTTTTAAGTTGTCTAAAGCAAATTATTAAGGTTTGAGTTCTCTATTTATGTAGTTGATTTACATAATAATCTAGTTATACCAATATGACCTTTGTCCTACTGTCACGCGGATTGGTGTCCGCGTGCGTGTATGTATAGCCTTCATCCTGTTTTCATACCCTTTTCCTGTAATGTTTGCTACACGCACACGGGACCACGCGGGACGTATGCATGCTAGAAAATGTATGAAAAGATAGGATGCGGCACAAATCCACGTGACAGCAAAAAGGCTATAACGTAGTTTTTGGTTCATGCGGGAATCGAACCCACGACACAGAGTGCAGCACCCAATAGCTCAGTTACTGTGCCGTTGAAAATAAGGTCAAAGCATTTTTTTCAATAAGGTGCTTTTGAATGATCATAGAGTCAGTTAATCAGCAAGATGAAGCTAGATGCCCGTTCCAAAGCGACTAAACCGATAAGGCTCTTCGACCAACGCTGGGTAGGTACCTAACCCACTTAAAGCTGAAGAATTTGTTTACGGTCGGATTCGAAAAATTATTTTTGTTTCAGATAGCCAGATTCATGAGGAATAGTATAGGCTATTTAACATCACGCTTCATCACGCATCACGACCCTTAGGAGCCGAGAAACGAGGATAAACCGTGAGGAACAGCTAGTCTATAGATAAAGACAGCTGCAAATTTTATCATAATCATAGCCTGGATTCACCTTCTGCTGAACTTTCTTCTCTGGAAGTCTCTACCGTTGTGTGCGTCCATTGCCCAGCCGGCCTAGAATAACCACGATAGAAACGGGTTTTGTCTACAGAAGAATAGACAAAGTGACAGATTGTAGAAAGATTTCGATTTTTAAGATGTAGGGACGAAATGTTTCTATTCTTCAGTAGACAAAAGTCTGGTACACCAAGCACGGGTCGCCGCGTGCTCGGGCAGTAGAGATAACGAGTTAGATAGAAAGAACTTTGTCTATTCTTTTGTAGAATAGATATAGAATTGGTCATGCTAAGCCGGCTGGCCTTTCTTCTCCGCCAGTCTCTACGGTTGTGTGCCAGGCGCGGTCTCAGGGGGGGGGGGTCACGGGGGTCATGACCCCCCCAAAATCGTACAAAAATGCGTCAAACACGGTAATTCACGGTAAGTATAGCACGGCATTAATCGATATGACCCCCCCCCAAAGTCTGACTGCGGTATGACCCCCCCCCCACCCCAAAATCTTCGGCTGCGACCGCGCCTGTTGTGTGCGTCCATCGTCCATGTATCTAACCACCGTACCAACTTATGGATTAAGATATTATTTTCTTAATTTTGGTCAAAATTTATTAAAAAATATTGATTTTACCTATTTCTGGCTCTCTCAAGCGGCCCGGGTCTCCTTTGACCTGACCTTGGCCACCATTCGTTCACCACATACTGCTGCAGTAGGTACAGTTCATCTCACGCACAATTAATTCAGTACGTTATCAGGAACCTTGCAGATAAGCGTGTAAACAAATGCGTGTGCGCATTGCACGGTGTTTTTCCCAAGATTTGGGTTACTCTTGACCCAAATTATGGGACCTTGCGAAATATTAAATTTTTTTAACGTTTTGGTACACAGTTGACATTTCCTGGTGTTTTTGGATTAAAAGTAAAAGCCTATAGCGTATACCTTATCTACTATTTGGGTCGCGAAAGTCATGCGGAGATACAGTACCTACTCGCAATCTAACTTGATTGGCCGAACCGAACTGGATTGAAAAGTATCACCAATAATAGTCCAACAGGGCATGCGACCACGGCTATACCCTGGATATTGAATCGTAGATTTATTAAGTTTTTCACAACACTGAAATTCTTGTCTGAAAAAGAATTTCAGGCTATCAGACAGAAATATTTTCTTAGTTCGATTCTTCTTTCTTTTAGTTCGATTTTTGTCATAGTCGGGTTTTATTTTTTGACGTAATAAACATAAAAACACCAAAATATTGTATTGAACACCTTTATTTCTCAATATTTTAAATAAACAACTAGGTACATATTTATTAAATTACCTATGTATTTAGGAACATAATATTTCTAAATTACTTACATGAAATTACAATTAACAATATCATAATATAAACAATAATAATATCTCGTTTATAATAATTATTTTTTATTTATGGTTCTACTCTCTATGGTTCTACTCGCTATCTGAGGCTACAGGTAATAATTGGAGGAACACCGTATGGGTTTTATTCAGTAAGAGTATGATAGAACCCATTTTATCCAAGTAGGTACATAAAGGAGTTTCCCTAATATGCGAGTGAAACCGGCGACAACAGTTAGTACATAATAATTATTATACTACGTAAGAATATCTTCTACTAAGGCAGTATACATTAGTGGCTTAAAGCTTTCAAATCGATTTATCTACCTTAACTACACTAAAACGTGCTTTAGTCAGCTCTAATACTATATATCAACATATAGGACTAATGTTTGAATTCCTGAGTTCTTTTTAGGGTTCCGTACCAAAATGGTAAAAAAGGAACCCTTATGGTGTGACTTCGTCTGTCTGTTTGTCACGGCTGCTTATTTCAGCAACTACTAATGCTATCGACTTGAAATTTGGAACAGTTATAACGAATGCTTGCCCAATTTTATAGCAAATGAAATGAAAATGAAAAAGTCAAAAAATATTTTTATTTTCATTGCAAAAGGGGCCGGAGTGGGGGTCCGAAATTTTAAAGTGGGGTTAATAGGTCAAGTGACATATTATATGAAAGGGCCTGATCTGCATATTTAAAAAAATATTTTTATTTTATTTTATGTCTCACAGTTTTCGATATATAATGAAAAATTACTGAAAAAATACCATTCCCGCCCCCTTATCTCCGATGTTTGCGGAGCGAAAAATCTGAAATAATTAGAGTTGATATATTGCACCAAAAATAAAACGATGTTCCTAACTAGTACCGTTTTTGCAAAATCATCAAAATTCCTTCACAAACAAACTTAGTTAAGCGGTCCGGTTTTTTTCACTTTATAGGTCCAAAAGTGATACGGAACCCTCGGTGCGCGACTACGACTCGCACTTGGCCGGTTTTTAAGCCTATCGTCTAACTAATTAGAGGTGAAATAATGGCGATTTGACGCAGCGACTAATCGCTGCGTCAAATCGCCATTATTTCACCTCTTAAAGGTCTTACACCCTACTTGCTTTTAGGGGTGTAAAAGTAAGTAGGGTGTAAGCGACCGTGTAAGCGTTAGCGTAAGTGTAAACAACTGTGCTGCTTACACTACGTATTGAAGGAAGATAATTATTCAGTATTTGATACTGTAGAGTAAACGTATGGGACGCTAATGGACGCTAGGATTTGTACGTAAAAAAAACTTCTACGCTGAACTCTCTAAAGGCTTAACAAAGATATAAAAGTTAAACTTTTAGACTAGTGATGACTAGAAAATTCTACCTGTTTGTTTATTTTTAAGTTAGTTTTTTTATCGTTATTAAATATTAAGACATTCTAAAAACGTTTTTTTAGTCAATGATGTATCTTTTTTTCAAACTCGATGTGTAATACTAATATTTACTGCCAGGTACGGTACTTTGAGCTGGAACCTCATTTCCCTTTCCGCTTGCCCTCCTTCTCCTGGAAGTACCCTCCGTGTCCGGGCACTAGCTTGACCGAAGGTTTATCCTTCCTCTGGTTGGACGGCTCAGGGTTGGGAGACGGGGAGCGTTCTGGTGAGGAGTCTGTCACGATGCCTTGGAGACGGTGGGTGTTGGTTTGACTGAGTCTGAGTACAAAAGATTTTTGTTACTTTTGTTAGTAGCGAAGGCTCCATACAACTCGATTCCTGCCGGCTTACCATTGAAAAACCACACAAGTGCGAGTACGACTCTGGCCCTAAGGGTTCCGAAATTAGTAATAGCGCCATCTATGCCGCTATTATATCATAATAGATATACAGGGTGGCGATTAGGTTATCACATTAAATGAAACCATGTATCCTAAATGGCGTTCTTTGTACATACACAATAAAAAAAATTGCCGGTTGCCGCTTTTACAGGTCAGTAAATGTACCAACTTGTATTAACAGTTGTACTATTTATTGGTACATTTACTGACCTGTAAAAGCGGCAACCGGCAATTTTTTTTATTGTGTATGTACAAAGAACGCCATTTAGGATACATGGTTTCATTTAATGTGATAACCTAATCGCCACCCTGTATACAATCAATCTTGATCATAGATAGCGCTACAGCATACTTCTAGTGGCGCCATCTATGAGCAGATGGCTCCATTTATGGTCCGGTGACAGACGGACAACAAAGTGATCCTATAGGGGTTCCGTTTTTCCTTTTGAGGTACGGAACCCTAAAAATTACATAGTAGTGTTTACTATTGTCAAATAATAATACAGAAGTTATGAAACGGTTTATTCTACAAAAGTTTGAAGCCAGGAATCCAACCACAGCTATACATAACAGTTACTCGACTGCATGTATCACGCTTGTCAAAGGTACCTAAGTATTTTTTTCTCGGCTTATCTACTATATAAAAATAAGTCGGGTTTTCCTTCCTGACGATATAACTCCAGAACGCACGAACCGATTTCCACGGTTTTGCATTCGTTGGAAAGGTCTCGGGCTTCGTGAGGTTTATAGCAAAGAAAATTCAGGAAAATTTCAACAGAAAAGCGGGAAAATCTGGTGGCGAAACGGAGTTCGCCGGGTTTGCTAGTCTCTTACAAAAATATATTATACCCTTCCTTCGACACTATTTGTTTGCCTGTTTTTTCCTACTCCTGGGCAAAGTATGTATTTATGTACTAGCACTTTGCCCGCGACTTTGTCCGCGTGACGCGTAGCGCCATCTAGCGTCATAAAACAATTCTGACCGTCGAAAATTATTATCTTGCTCATAGATGGCGTTATTGCATATTTCTAGTGGAATATTATATTTTTCATCCCACCATCTCGGAAAGAGTATTTTTGCTCTTCGATATCTGAGTGCAAAAGCCGTTTTTATCCGCTAGAGGTTAAAGTAAATTCTCTTCGATATCTGAGTGCAAAAGCCGTTTTTATTCTCTAGAGGATAAAGTAAATTGAATTTAGAACATCGTGTGCACTAAGTTTGTGTTTTTTTTTTTTAATTAGTTCCTGACGGAACTGGCTAAGGTCTGAGACCATGCTGCCTAGTCATTAGTTAGCATTTTTGGGCGTGTGCTAAGTCATTAGTATTTATCCATAGGTAAAGCACTAAGTTTGTGAATTTAAAACATCATTAAACCTATTTACTTCTACCTCTAAGGTGCTGAATTTATAATGAAACCTTTTTTCCTTGCTGAGGTGGGATGAAAAGTTACGTGTTGCACTCGAGTGCAAAGATTTTTCACCTCGTGCTCTTTTGATTCCCTGGCTAGCGCTCAGGATTCTAATTTATGAATTCATCATCAATTGTAGAATTCTTCGCTTGCTCGGTCTTCAAAATTGAGCACGCGGTTAAAAAGCAACTTTGCACTCTTGTATAACAAATAACTATTATTTTATATTCTGATTCAATGGACGTATTATCCACATACATAATTAAGTTTATACGGAACCCTTAGGGCGCGAATCGAACTCTCACTTGTCCGATTTTTAGGGTTCCGTACCTCAAAAGGAAAAACGAAACCGTTATAGGATCACTTTGTTGTCCGTCTGTCCCAACACCCATAACGGGTGGAGCCATCTGCTCATAGATGGCGGTACCTTGCTCATAGATGGCGCTATTGCATATTTTGGAACCCTCGGGGCACGAGTGACACTCGCACTTGTCCAGTTGTTTTTAAAATATGATAATCATAATAATCCACTCACCTGACTTCCTCAACATCAGCTACCTTGTCAATAAGGCTGCGTATGATTGCTTCCTTGTGTTCCAACGCTAGAGAAGCTCTCTCTAGTTCCCGCCGGTACTCCGCGTGCGCAAGCGCAGCCCTGCGTTCTTGTTCTACGATGCGACGCTCTAGCTCCTCTAGAGATGTGTAGGCGCGGGATTTTACTGCCTAGAGAGAAAAAATTATAAGCTCTTGAGAGGCTTATTTAAAGAGATTTCAAATTTCGAGTGAAGTGAGCGAGACGCGATAAGAGGGGCTCGTAGCTAAATGACAGCCGCGATGATCGATCGATCTGCGAGGTTAAGCTGCGCTTGCCGCGGTCAGTCCTTGGATGAGTGACCGTTCTTTACACATCGAGACCCCCCCGTGCCAGTCGGTCCCGGTTGTCATAGGAATATCTTTGACAGTCGTTACGGGTAGTCAGAAGCCCAAAAGTCTGACAACTGGTCTAACATTTGAGTACCGATATTCCCCAATAATTGGGTTGTGGAGGTCAGATGGCAGTCGCTCCATGTAAAATATTGATATTCAGCCGCAACCAGTTAGACTGGAAGTCGACCCCAATCATTGGGAAAAGGCTAGGCGGATGTGAGCGAGACGCGATAGCTCAGTTGGTTCAGAGCACTAGGCCACGGTACTGCAGAGGTCACGGTTTCAAATCCCGCTCGCGTCATTTGATTTTTGAAAATAAGGTTCCGTACCTCAAAAGGAAAAACGGAACCGTTATAGTATCACTTTGTTGTCCGTCTGTCACCATAAGTGGAGCTATCTGCTCATAGATGGCGCACTTGAGTATGCAGTAGCGCCATCTATGATCAAGATCTACTATGGTGTAATAGCGGCATAGATGGCGCTATTGCATATTTCGGAACCCTTAAGGCGCGAGTCGTACTCGCACTTGTCCGGTTTTTATACAAGGTGGCAGGTTAGACAGTGGAAATATTTTAACGGGTCATTGTACTCATCATTATGAACAACTTTTCCTATGGGACCAACCATGAAACCGCGAAAAAAAAAAATCTGCTGTTCCATACATTTTATTGAGTTATGTGAAATATATGGAACAGCTGATTTTTTTTTCGCGGTTTCAGGGTTGGCCCAGTTATGATGATCACAAAATAAACTCACCTAATAAATACCCTAAAGCCAAAAAACCGGAAAAATGCGAGTACGATTCGCACCCTAAGGGTTCCGAATTAAGCAATAGCGCCATCTATCCCGCTATCACATCTTCATAGATATATCATATCTTGATCTTAGATGGCGCCATTGCATACTTCTACTGGCGCCATCTATGAGCAAATGGCTCCACTTATTTTCCGGTGACAGACGGACAACAAAGTGATCCTATAAGGGTTCCGTTTTTCCTTTTGAGATTCGGAACCCTAAAAATGACAATAGAAAATACAAAATGACAGCTGTCGCGCATGACTTAGTTTTTCTATGGCCAAATCGGTTCTATGTCTATGTCTATGACCAGTGACCAGTGTTGTTTGGTAGAGGAGTTCGCCCAATTTTTGCAACTCCGTATAAAAATATACAATACTAGCACCTCGCCCGCGACTTCGTCCGCGTGTCCCACAGGAACTGTGCATTTTTTCGGGATAAAAATAGCCTATGTTACTCAGTGATAATGTAGCTTTCTATTAGTGAAAGAATTTTTAAAATCGGTCCAGTAGTTTTGGAGCCTATTCGGTACAAACAAACAAAAAAATCTTTCCTCTTTATAATATTAGTATAGATGCTCTAAGTCAGTGTTCCGCAAACTTTTTGTGTTCAAGGCACACCTAGGAAAACGGAAAATTTTGGAGGTACCCATGAATGAAAAATCTGTTTTTAATACCTACAACACAACAATAAGCTATGAAACAACAGCGCATGGTGAATTTAACTTTAAGAGATACCTAACCTTATTTTTCCGAGGCACACCAACTAATGACCACGGGCCACGGCACACCAGTGTGCCACGGCACATGCTTTGTGCAACACTGCTCTAAGTGATACAGGAATGATAGTGATAATTTTACCTTAATTTCATGTTTAATCTTATCCAGCGCGGTCATCGCTTGCCGCAGCGGCTCGCTGTTGTTCTTCACGCGGCGAGCGCTCGTGCGCACGCGCGTCATGCGCGCTGTGGCTGCTTTCAAGCGCTGACGGAATATTACAGCTGCTTTGCGGTATAACCTGCGTATAAAGTGGTACAATTGGACCCAGTTATGGCAATATATACCAACCCATATTTTTTTGTTATGTTTTGTGCGGCAATAAAACCTTTTTTTAGGGTTCCGTACCTCAAAAGGAAAAGGGAACCCTTATAGGATCACTTTGTTGTCCGTCTGTCCGAGGCAAGACCCTTAACGGGTAGAGGCGTCTGCTCATAGATGGCGCCACTAGAAGAAGTATGTAATAGCGGACTGAGTAGGACTTTTATTAGCTGGTACAATGTTACCTGAAATTCTTAAGCGTTACTGCCCGGATTAACTTTTCTTAACGTTTCTTTGTTAGCTAGTACAATCTTACCTGACATACGCCTGGTTACCTAATTTCTTTGTTTGCTGGTACAACGTTACCTGACATTCTTGAGCGCCTTCTCCAGTTCTTCTTTCATCGCGTCGTTCTCCTGCACCGCCTTGGTACACTTCTCTTCAACCAGCTTCAATTGTTCCTGCATCTTGCTCACTTGCTCGCTCTTGCGTTCTGTTTCCATGCCGTATTGGTGTTTTAACTCTTCTAGTAATCTGGGGAATATTTGATAGAAGGTTTTAAATGTGCCATTACAAATATTGATTTTACTATTTTGTTAGTTGAGATAAAAACCTATATTCATAAACCTATAATGTATATTCATAAGAAATGACAATGTTTTAGTACTTTTAGTTATTACCCTACTGAAATTCTTTGTTTTCTTTTAATAAATTTTATTCTTATTCTTATTCTATCTTCTTAGGGTTTTGGATCCAAAGGGTAAAAACGGAACCCTATTACTGAGACTTCGCTGTCCGTCTGTCTGTCTGTGTGTCTCCAGGCTGTATCTCATGAACCGTGATAGCTAGACGATTGAAATTTTCACAGATGATGTTTTTCTGTTGACGCTATAACAACAAATACTTATACAACAAACGTGATTTTTTTGCTGTTTTTTTCTCGCTTTTAATAATGGTTATAATATAGTGTCTAATTTTGATAGATAATGGTACGGAACCCTTCGTGCGCGAGTCCGACTCGCACTTGGCCGGTTTTTTCAAATAGTTTACAGATTTACATTAAAAAAAAGCATTCAACATCCCTATTATGATAGCTGGACGATGCATACGCACCGTTTACAATGGTCGAGTCGTCGCTCGTGCATGTCGGCGGGCACGGTGCGCGCGCGCAGGGCGTCCTGCTGCGCCAGTTTGTTCTCCGCCATCTCCAGCGAGTTCTTCACCGCGAAGTACTCGCGGTGTACTGTCTCGTAATCACGCATCATCGCTGACACTACGACAGGGAGGATTTATCTCTACAAATATTATAAAGAGGAAAGATTTTTTTCTTTGTTTGTACCGAATAGGCTCCGAAACTACTGGACCGATTTTAAAAATTATTTCACTAATAGAAAGCTACATTATCACTGAGTAACATAGGTTACTTTTTATCCCGAAAAAATGCACAGTTCCTGTGGGACACGCGGACGAAGTCGCGGGTCAAGTGCTAGTGTTACATAAGCATAATCAGCCTATAATGTTCCCACTGCTGGGACACAGGCCCCCTCTGTGAGAGGGAGTGGGCCGTAGTCCACCACGCGGGCCCAGTACGGTTGGTGGACGTCACATGTTTTCGATTTTTTTGTTCTAGGACATGCCGGTTTCCTCACGATGTTTTCCTTCACCGTTAAAGCAAGTAATAATTAATTTCTAATACGCACATGACAAGTCAGCGGTGCGCGCCTCGGGATCGAACTCGAACCATTCGCCGTGCGAGGCACATGGTTAAACCACTAGGCTATCACTGCATATTATGTTACACTAACTTCCGCCAGTGGCTTCGCTCGCGTTTTTAGGATAAAAAGTAGCATGTGTTATTCGGATGTATAAGCTATATTACTGTAAAGTTTCATCAAAATCGGTTCAGTAGTTTTTGCGTGAAAGAGTAACAAACATCCATATATAGACGCATCCATCCATACATCCAACCATCCTCACAAACTTTCGCATTTTTAATATTAGTAGGATAATCAGCTTATCCACAGTGGAGACACGAAAATGCTGAACCGTCAAAATTATGCTTTTGGAAAAACGAGTTTTAAGGTTTTTTTTTAAGACAAAAAATCATATCTTTCTTTTGGCGGTTAAGCTCTTTCGCCTTACTACTGACGTTATAATGTCCCCATTGCTGAAACAAAGGCAGTCTCTCTGTGAGCGGAAATGGGCCGTAGTCCGCTACGCAGTCTCAGTCACAGAATACGGTACTAAGTAAAGATAGTTAAATAAATAGCGACTCTTGTAACAACGCAATAAAGTATAATTCAGCGCGAACAGCGCTGCGTGCCTAAAATTAGTATTAGTATTTGATATTAATTTCAATTTAATACTTCTACCCGTTCCTGAAAAACGGTCGTGACGCTTCCGTCACGGAAGGATATACTTATAGGACTTCATTTTGTTGAAAAAAGGAAAAATGGAATTCTTATAGGATCACTTTGTTGTCGAAGGACAACAAAGTGATCCTATAAGAATTCCATTTTTCCTTTTTTATTTAATTCTTTATGCCCAAGTAAAAAACACTGTACAAAGGCGGACTTAATTACTTAGGCATTTTCTGCCAGTCTACCTTAGGGTGATGCAGAGATAAAACATGGTAGGTGCAACAAAAATAACGTTAAACTGAAAATAAATATACAGGAATAAATACATAAATACATACATATAATATAATAAAATAAACTATGTCAAGAGTTATAACAATACGAATAGAGTAATAACAGTTCAGTGCTGATACCAACCGATTCCAACAAATCACCGTTGTGACTTGTGTAATTCTGCCAACTTTTTGAGGTAAGGAACTCTAGAAAAGGATTTCATTTAAAATTATTTCAATAGTTTGTCCGTTCCTCTTTATAGGAATCTACGTTTTGGAGCGGGCAACTAGCTTCGACTAACGGACAAACTGACTTACAAGTTGACAACTCTTGCTTGACAGTTCAAAAGTGTCTGTAAATGGTCTAATCGAAACAAATGTTTTGACCTTGACTTTGAATATTTATAGCCAAAAACACTTACTTTTATCTTCATACAGCTCATAAACCTCCTTCAACTTAGACTCCGCCCTCTCCGCCCTCTCCACAAGCGTAGCTTTCTCGATATCTGCCGTCTCTTTCTCGACCACCATCTTCTTATAGCTCTGTCTAAGTCCGCCCACTTCTTCTTCCAAACTCTTCACCTTATCAGTGAGCGTTTTGTTCTCGGAGACGATTAATTTGGACTTTTTGTTGATCACTTCGAATTGTTTTTCGTAGTCTAGTATTAGTGTGTCTTTCTCTTGAAGGTTTTCTTGGTAAGCGTCGAAAAGAGGTGCTGTAAATATGGTGAAATATAAATTAGATTTCAAATTTCACCTAAATCGGGCGGGACGCGGTAGCTCAGTTGGCAGAGCAGTGCCACGGTTCGGCAGAGGTCGCGGGTTCATATCCCGGTCGCGTCAGTTGATTTATGAAATCTCTTTTACATTAATTTAATAACGTAATTTAGGGTGCGTTTCCACTGACGCAGAGCTGGGCGGAGTGGAGAGGAGCGCACCGTAAATTGGCCAATCACAGTGCTCGAAATCTCCACCCGCGTTTAGCTCCTGTAGTCACCTTAAGTATGAAAGTCACGAAATTGTTCGGACAGTTTCAATTGTTTTTACATTTTTTATATGTGACAATAGTGTTTAAAACAATCTCTAAAAGAGATGTATCAAAATGTATGGAGTCAATGCTAGGTTCCTGTCCATATACTCAAAAATAGGCAAAAATAAATAAAACAGTTTCTAACTGTCCATTTTCTGTATGTAAGCTTTAATACTTGGTTAAAAAGAATTTACACTTAGAATTGCAACACAAAACATTAAGAACTATCATGGCGGCAGCTGTCATATTTCGTTCAACTTGACGTTTCTGTCGTTTGACGTTTCGATAAATGTTTTTCGTATATTACGAGTAACAGTCCAAAAACGAAAGCCAAGTAAAACAGTGAGAGAAACTCTCCAAAATTCAAAAAAAGAAAGCCGGGTTATTAAAAAGACAAGAATCTTACAAAAAAGAAATCAAAATCCAAACAAACGAACGCAATCACAACCGACGTAAAAGTTAACGAAACGCAACTGACAAGTCTGACAAGCTGCAAACTGACAGTGACATTAAAAAAAAGTACACTTTAGTTTATGGTATCATAAGCGACTCGCCATGTTGTTGCAAAATCAATGCATTATATGATTCACAAATTATTCTTGAACGGTATGGTAATGCTAATTAAACCAATTATTTGTATTTTTCCCGAGTTTCGTGGATTTTTCTCCATTTTTTGAGCAAGTGTACAAAACCTAGCCGGTTTTGAAACATCTCCTCTTAAGTTCAAAATGTTCAATTTATTATTAAACCTACAACAAAATTAGTAAGACGGGTGCATCATGTAAATAGTAGCTCACTGATTGCATCATCATGCAATCAGTGAGCTATCAGTCGCTATCAAGCGCTCAGCTAAAGCCTAGATTTAAAAAAAAGTGACACCATACCTAATGCTTGTGCGCTGAGTAATCCAGAAAGGTCCACTGTTCTGCCAGTGTATGGCGTTTCTTCAGGACCAACCTTAGACTGACTGTCGTCTGTGGTCAATATTTCTGAAAATACAAAAGGTAATTTGTTAAAGCAGGGATTCCCAATATTTTCTGCGTCGAGCCTCCCCGAATTTAAAAAAAATATATATTTTATTATTTAAAAAACAATTTTTTTTTCATTGTTGCAATAAAAATAAAAATTCTTTCTTATGGACTTTAAATGGATTGAATGGAACAGTACTCTGGCAGCGCATTTCACTGTTTCGTTCGGGTTATCACATGAAACGATGGTGTTTTTTCGTGGTTCTGGCCGTGTGATAGAAAAAAAGTTTTGAGGTACGGAACCCTTAAAAACTGCGGAATAAACTGTCAATAGTGTTATGTACCTTTGTACCCCAGACTGGCAGTAAGCAGCGAGTCCAAGGGTTCGTACTTGTCTCCCGGCTTGAACACAGTCTCTGGTTTGTCACCCGCCATGGTCTGTATGTTGGTGCGCAGGCGCTCCTGGTAGCGAGATAGCTGGACGTTGAGCCTGGGAAATAATTTTATTTATAACTAGACTTTTGCCCGCGACTCCGTCGTAGTAGTAGATTTTGCGTGAAAGAGTAACAAACATCCATACATCCATCCATCCATACATACATCCATCCATCCTCACAAACTGTCACATTTATAATATTAGTAGGATAGACTAGCTGTTCCCCGCGGTTTCATCCCCATTGCTCAGCTCCTAAGGGTCGTAGCGTGATGTTAAATAGCCTATACTATTCCTCATGAATCTGGCTATCATATACAAAAAGAAATTTTCGAATCCGATTGGTAGTTCCAGAGATTAGCGCGTTCAAACAAACAAACTCTTCAGCTTTATAATATATAATATTAGTATAGATAGTATGGATAGATGTTTAGCATAAGCATAAGCATAATCGGCCTATAATGTTCCCACTGCTGGGACACAGGCCTCCTCTCTGTGAGAGGGAGTGGGCCGTAGTCCACCACGCGGGCCCAGTGCGGGTTGGTGGACGTCACATGTCTTCGAATTTTTGGTTCTAGGACATGCCGGTTTCCTCACGATGTTTTCCTTCACCGTTAAAGCAAGTGATAATTAATTTCTAATACGCACATGATGATTCGAAAAGTAAGCGGTGCGTGCCTCGGGATCGAACTCGAACCATTCGCCACGGGAGGCACATGGTTAATCCACTAGGCTATCACTGCACTTTATATGTTTAAAATCAAATAAATACCTGTACAAAACATCTTTGAGCGCCTGCATGTCCTTCTGTAGCCTCGAGTTGTGTTCCCTCGCCTGGTTGAGTATGATCTGCCGGCTGCTGCAACTCATGCACACTTCTACCAGCGGAATGGCTGTGGACGACTCGTGGTCTGTCGAGATTTCATTTCAAAATAACAGTTATGCAAAAAACGCGCACATACAAACATACATACATACATACATACATACATACATACATACATACGGGACGAATACAGAACCTCCTTTTTTGAAGTCGGTTAAAAAGATCCAATCCACAACCACAATATTGTCAAAATCGGACAAGTGCGAGTATGCCTCGCGTCCTAAGGGTTCCGAAATATGATCATAGATGGCGCTACTGCATACTTCCAATGGCGCCATCTATGAGCAGATGGCTCCACTTATGGTCCGGTGACTGACGGCGGACAACAAAGTGATCCTATAAGGGTTCCGTTTTTCCTTTTGAGGTACGGAACCCTAAAAATGAGCACTAATATCTGAACTCAAAAACAGATTTTTCAAAACTGACTTATTGTGGATTGGATCTTTTTGCATAACTAGGTCCTGTTAATGATATATTTGATGTTCAACTGTGTTTTTTTTTGTTTTGCAAATCCTCATAGATATTAAGTCCGGTGAAGCCAGACTGTCTTTACTGATTTTATCCACAAGCAACCTTCCTTACTACATAAGCAGGGAGGCTCTAGGTCTAGGATATCTGATGTAACTTATTCTATGCCACATCCCAGTAGTTAAAATCTGCTTCATCACTGAATTGACTTACCAGAGTCTAAGGACAAAGCTTCTTACCTCTATCAGGCAGTTCAAACTGCTTAACTTTCTCCTGCAACTCTTTTGCTTTCAAGTCCAACTGTCTGTTCTTCTCCCTCTCTTCTTTAATGACTTTCTTACACTCTTCTGCATATTTGACTAGGGTTTCATGCTGACTTCTGAGCTGGTCATTCTCTTCAGCAAAGAGTTTGTTATATTCCAGTACAGACTTTAGTTTCTCTTTTAATTTGGCAATTTGGGAGTCTTTTTCTGATAGCTGTGGGTGTAAAATTTAATGTATTATATTTTTTTGTTTTTTTTTAGAATCAAGACTAACACAACAGAGTAGAAATCCTGCAGCTTTATGATGTGAAGACTGAAATATCTCTATTAATACCTGGACACGATTGGCATGCCAAACGGACACTTAAGGCGCGATTCCATTAGGCAAGACTTGCATGCAAGTATGACGTCACACTTGTGTGCAAGTGATTTGAATTGAACATTTTAGTTGCAACTTGTTTGCAAGATGTGGTTTTCACTATACAAATTGCAAGTGTGATGTCATACTTGCATGCAAGACTTGCCTAATGTAATCGCGCCTTTATAACCAGCAGTTTTAGCACCATTTACCAAGATGGTAGCAGGACTGACTGCCAAAGTGCCGACTGACCGAGGGAACACTGTAGACTTAAATATCGCCACTTATAGAGGTAATTTTTATTCCCCCAAGTGCTGTGATAACATGTTGATATAATAGTTAAATATTCAATACCTGCACCACATTATCCTCACACCGCTCCATTAACGAAGTGATGAGTTGTTCATACTTCTTAGTCAGCTTCCTCTTTTGTTCCTTAAGTAGCGACCTGCTTTCCTTTGTGGACCTGGGAGATGTCACTGCTATTCCTTGGATGGTACGCTTTCGGGGCGGCTTTGTTGGTTTATCACCTGGAATAAGTTAAAAAGGTCTATAATAATTATGGTACCTAATCAAGCAGAAGTGCTTTATCAAACAGCTTATTTGTGAACTAGCTGTTCCCCGCGGTTTCAACCTCGTCGCTCGGCTTCTGAAGGCCGCAGCGTGATGTTAAATAGCCTATACTATGCCTCATAAATCTGGCTATCATATACAAAAATATTTTTTCAAATCTGACTGGTACCTAGTGCCAGTGATTAGCGTGTTCAAACAAACAAACTCTAAGGCTGAGATAAATAGACGTTACTTAGCACGGCTTTGGCTAAGCTATGTTCCCGTCTGTCTTGCTTGCAGGTTGCGCGACAGTGACAACGATACTGCTTAGCCAAAGTACGTGCTAAGTAACGTCTATTTATCTCGGCCTTAATCTCTATATTATTAGTATAGATAATTTTCTTAAAAACAATACAATATAAAAATAATATTTTACTATACCAATCACATCTCTAGGATCTTCATACATCGGATTATCATCAGAAAACACTTTGTTCTCCTCAATTCTAGACTCTGTCTTCCTCGCAACAACATCTAATATATCTTGACGCATGCTTGCTCTCCGCAACGGTGCCGATATATCAAACACTTTGTGCTTCTGAGTGAAGTTGCCTGTGAATGTTCGCTTCTCCGGTGAGGATGCTAGACATTTCTTTGATACTCTTCCGTAGTTTGTTTGCTGGAAATAAATTGTCTTTGATAAACAGTCTTTCTTTAACGAATGATGAAAGAAAACCAATGTGGTTGTCTGTTGTTATTATGTGTATTAAGTAAAATTATGTTAAATTGTTACATACTATAAAACATATTTTTTTAATGATAAAAAAAACACAAATTAATTTTTCCTGTAATATTAAACAGCAAATTCAAATTACAATCTTTTTATTAATATTGACGATGTTATGAAATTCTTACAAATCCTGAGTGATGATGGTAAATACCTTTAGAATATTCTCATCCATAGTCAACTTATCAGATCAGGATCCACTGCCTTGGCCATTATTTACTTTTTTTTACGAAATTAAATAAAGACAAAGGCAAGGTTCTTCAGCTAATGTTATGTCTCTGTGTAAAAAAAAAGATACAAATGACACAAAGACAAAGCTCTAAACTAGGTCAATAGAGCACTTCAATATAATTCAACACAAAATAAAGCACTTTCCTCCCATTTATTGATAAAACTTCTAATAAAGTTTTGGCAATCATTTTGCCTGCGAGAAACACAATATTTAAAGAAGGATAGTTAGCCAATTAGTTACACTTTTATTTCGCACAAATTTACACATTACTATGGATTATTTTATTAGATTAAATTACTAATAAATTTTCAATAATCTGATTTCAGTCTTCATTCAAAAATGTAAACACCGCGGCAGTTTGACAGTTTTGTTGTCATGGTGACGTACCAATGTGATCAGATGAGTGTGACCAGCCCAAAATTAGTAACTATTATAGATTATCTAGTATAAATAATTACTTTACAAATCAGTCTGTTTTTTATCAAATAGTTAAATATCAGTCGATAAAATGTCCTAATCCAAATGTGTATAAGCTAGCAAACAAATGCTAAGATTCTTGTTTCGTTCGTTTAATCAAGTCATTTTGACTTGACACCCGTGACCCGAGGTTGTCAACATATGGGAGGTGTCCTCGGAAATCATTGTGCCGATAGTCGTTTCGGCCAATGGCATAATAGCCAAGAGTCTCGACCTCTCTCGATCTCGACCGACCAACGCCTGAGGAGGTTCAGCGTATGCCTCTCAATATTGCAATGCTAGATAGACATTTGTGTGGTACTAGAAGTCCATAATTATTATGATTCTGTTTTTGAGTGACAAATAAGCATGTAAGTTTAAATAGGTATCTCATGTGCTTCAATAGGTATTACACCCTTAATCTTTCAAACCGGAACATAGCAATGCTGTTTTATGGCAGAAATGGGATACAAATAAAATAGGCGGAAGGCTGGGGAATTACTTTTTACTTTCCCGAACATGCCATTTCACAAACTCTACCACTCTTGTCAACATTATACGTCTTTATGCTTATGCGGGTTACTTGCTGCGTTGCAGTTTTGGAACTAATTTTGTAACCGTCCGCGGCGAACCTGTAGTGAAACCAAGATCACACGAGGATGGTTTCAGATAACAGTCTCATCATAAAAACCAATCAGAATTTGGAACAGCAAGCAAAGCAGACGCAAGGGGCAGTTTACTCCTAGCTCCTACAATGTAATATCATAAAAAAAAATGATTGGATAAGACATACCAATGCTGACAAAATAAAACGGAGACAATTTCTCGCAGCATAAGTAGTTTTTCAGTAAGAAAGCAAAATAATTATGTATGTACAATAAACAATTATACATAATTAATATAATGATGTATAATAATGTTAATTAAATAATAATAAAATTATGCAAAAATATTTTACACGCGTTGGCAACATTAATTTATTAAATAAACATATCTGAAAAAAGGTGGAAAATAAAAAGAAAAAATAATTCAGTATCACTGTTTTAAGCCATCTATTGGATACTATTTCAAACAGCAGTTCTAATTTTAATAGATAGATGGCAGGGACAGTATCGTAAACAATATTTATGCTACTAAAAACAAAAGTTGTTTGTGATAAGAAAGTAACGTAGAGGAAGAGTAATATTAATTTTGTCGAGTAATAATTAGTGTGAGCATGCGTGAAAACAGCTGAGCGATACCAGCGCCCTAAAGCGGCGGTTAAAAGAACTAGGCAGTCGCATCATGTCTGCCCGCCGGTTCGGTGTATGATGCTTTGGCGGCTTTGATAACCTCTAAACAGTTTGTTGTTGCTCCGTCCTCTGAACCGGAGTTCCTTTATAATCGATTTCGCATTTGTTTTAGTAACTGCTTAGTTATTATTGTTTAAGTGTTGCATAATAGTGAATTATACAAGTGTATCTTGCGGCCGTCGGATACGCACTTGCCGTCGTATCCTTGCTAGCGTTTATCGATTTTCATTAAATTTTACAATGAACGTAACGTTTTGTTTACTTGTTATTTGCCTGTAATATTGTGTTTATCATGTTCGTTATGTGCATAATTCGACGATAGTGTTGTGAATTGTGATCGATTCAAGTATGTGCGAGAGTTCGCGCGAGACTTTGTGTTTTGGATGACAGAAAAATGGAATTTGAGAACGATTTCAGCTTGAAAGAATGGGCGAAGGACAAACCTTTGTCCATTCTGCAGTTGGACCCGGCCGACCGTGCAGTTCTAAGGATAGCAGGTTGGTTCCCTCCCCTTTATTGTGCTTCCTAAGGGGTGGTATACATAGGTGCATTTTTAATCGTTGTTTTTGCACGTATTGGGGTAACGTTATCGTTCAGTGCGATAATGACGACAGCTAAAATTAATGTTCGCAGTCTGAACTCAATAAAATGTGTGTTTTTACTTATTACATTACATTGGACTTCATGATATTACATTATCTGTTTACTTTCGCGTCTACGTTTCAGAGCGCCTAGCCGAACTTAGTTTTTTTTTCGCGTGATCACGACTACGGCCTCGCATACCTAGGTTTTCACTTTCGTCCGATTGTAGTTTGTTTTTCATGTTTGTTTTATATTTTTCATTGTCCAAACAGCGTTATCGCAGCCGGTTTTTTACCTAACGATAAAATGTATAGCTATCTGCGATGGAGAATCCCCGTTCGTGCGACTTTCTCATGGTGGATAGTAATAAAGTTATGGTACCTATTATTTTTATTATGCCATCGGCGCTGCCAACTGCAGATTCCCATGAGTTCTCGTGATTTTGTTTTTCTTTTGTCATTTGTCACCGTGGGTACCTACGTAGGTACCTACTTAGCTAGTGAGTAGGTACCTTGCGATTGTGACTATCTTTGAGCACTTATTTAGCTATCTACTTTATCATTTATTTACGTAGGTAGGTAGGTAGGTACGCTGTCCAATACATCTGTGTCACACCCGGAAATAGAAAGGGGACACTAACCGATAGGTACAGACTAGCGCGGGATGTTATGTCTAGTTCACACTAGAATACACCTCTTATCACTACTTCATGACATCCTTATCCACATGCTATCAAAAACGACTTGGCACTACCATTTAACATGTTTGCCGACACGTGTTGTTTTTGCTAAACAAAACGCGTAGGCCACGCCCCTTTTTGTTCATTAAACAAGTTCGATGTTCAATGAACAAGCGCTGGAGACCCGGCTTAACAATCCTATGTTTATGTAAACGACCAACCAAAAATAGGTAGGTACCTACCTACCTACCTAGGTCTGAAAGTCAAATTCTCTACGTCTAACCTACTTTACGACCTAGACGAAATTTTATTGCTTGACTGCCAATAGGCTTTGTTCACCGCTAAGACTACTTGAGTAGGTAGGTAGGTACCTATATTGATACCTGGAGCAAAAATACCACTTACCACATTTACCTACCCCTTACAAAGGTCTTAGCCTCGTATTACAGAATGACGCTCGAGCACAGATCTCTGCTTGAGCATACAGATTGGTTGACATCTATGCTCAAGTAGAGATCTGTGCTCGAGTATCGTTCTGTAATACGAGCCTTAGTGTTGTTTACTCAAAATGCTTCTTTGTGTTTATAAAGTAGCCATGAAAATAGTCAACGATATTATTAGAATCACTTGAATGATTAAATGAATACCATAAACCTACCTAGGTAGGTACCTACGTGTACGTACTTAATTATTAGCTAGGACGTATAGGTAGGTACCGGTGTCAGTTATGAGCACAGATTGCGCATGTAGGTGCATTTTCGGCCCAATAGACAATAGACAGTTGACAATACGTAATAGAGAATAGTCCTATAGACGACGAGCATCGACTGACGAACCAATCGCGTGCAGCCTCGGCGCCCCCCGTTTTCTTCATCCCGCCAAAGATACCCAAAAATCAGCTAATGCCACCAATGCGCAGGTGGCGTTTTTGGTCTCTTGACTGGTGTCGGTACATAAACCTCCTATGCATCTATGCCTCGCCGCCTCTTAGGGGCGACGCAGACGACAGACTTTTTGTGCGATCGAGTCTGCCTCGCTTTGCAGCGTTCGAACAATCTGTCCACTAAGTTTCGCAGATTGTTCGAGCGCTGCAAAGCGCTGCAGACTCGATCGCACAAAAAGTCTGTCGTCTGCGTCGCCCCTTATTCAGAACTCGCCGCACACAGAACACTCGCGAAGTCGCGGTCTCGACGGCCACAAAACGCCGCCACCGAGCTGATCCTTATTCAAAGTCAGGACTAAAAAGACCGTAGTACACTAATTACCTATACCTACCTACCTTAGGCTGAACCGCTATAACTAAGATTAGTCATATAGAAAATATCGTAAGAGGTGACACAACAACAATGTGTCAGGGTGGGTGTCTTCAAGTTGTGGTTCTAGAAGAAACCACAACTTGAAGACACCCACCCTGACACATTGACAAGCGTACTCCATCGTAGGCCGGGCGAGATGGTGGTCAAACGTAAGCTTATTATAGGTACCTACAACAAAAAAAGACACAACAATGTGACGTTAGTAGTAACCCCAACCAGTCCTATTCTTATCGCATAGTAGGTACCTAAAAACGACTGTCAAATGGCCAAAAGTAGTCAAAGTAGCGATTCAGACGCGCGTCTGAATAGCTGCAAAGTCACCGTGGACTAGGTACCTAAAATCCTCGTAACCAAACTGCTAATACTAATTACCGATCTATTTGTGCAATAGGTAATTAAGGAGCCTTTTCTACAACACACGTACGTAGACCATCTTATTCACTGCTTAATTAACTCTGGCATCCGGCGTGTACCTGTCAGCTCGCTCCTAGTTTAATACCAGCACGACATTTATTGCATACACGTTATCAATATGAACGGGGCGAACCCACTTAACCGTTACTTAATAGCGTTGCATGTACTGGCAGGTGTTTGTTCAGCAACGAAGAACTGGTGAACCCTTGAGTTCCCTTTTCCGCATACCTGATCGTGCTGTCTCATTTCGCACATTAAAAAGTACGTCTTTCTTTCCCTTTCAAGCGATCGCCTGACTATTGTTACCGGACGCATTGCGCGGAGTGTTCTAAATTTAAAATTCCAAAACATTCTCGTAAAGGGCAATAGACAAAAAGAAGTTTGTTTTTTGTGTGTCAGTTGGCATTACTGATGTTAGACGGGTGGCCCGAATTTTCAAGAAAATGTTCGCCCAATGTCTTTCTTTTACCCCTGCTAGGTCAACATTATCGTCTATCTACGCAAATAAGAAATAACTCTTGGTTGAAATCTATGCTCAAGCAGAGATCGGTGCTCGAGTATCGTTCTGGAATACGGGCCTAAATCTTTGATCCTGCCTCTACCTACATAAAAAAAATATTGAAGTTCGTTAAATAACAGTTTAAAAGCATGCGAAAAATTAACACAACTGAATGTTCCGAAGAAAGTCTTGGTACCAATTAAAGTAAATCACACTTAGCACCTTCACTGATAACGTAAACAGCCTGCGGTTTCTTTTAAAACGAAGTTATCTTCACGAACTGTCAGATAATGCTACTTACTCCTTTTGTCTTTAGTTCTTCGAAACCTAACAAAAACAAAAGGCGCTGAAACTTGCCGGCTTTTGTTTATCTAAGAAGCTAAATCGAATTTGGATTGGAATTGATTAACGATACGAAGTCATTCGAATACAAAAACAATCGATTTTTAATCCCGATTTTTTTTTATTTGTATCAAGCTATCCGCATCAAGCTTTCTCCATTGTAGTCGATGTTCCATTAGAGTGGTGACATTCGATTCTATCAAAGTCCAATAAGAATGGTCCGATACTTGCTCATCTGATACTGAAGATCTCAATTGCATTGGTTTATTTAAGTTTCTAATAAGCACTTATTTTATTGTGATACAATTAATTATAAAGTCAGCTCTATCCATTCTCAATTGAATACCTAACCTACAGCATTATTTACTATTTCAAACCTATTAAGTACAACAGAACAGAAGAACACAAGCAGTGATAGCCTAGTGGTTTAACCATGTGCCTCCCACGGCGAATGGTTTGATTTCGATCCAGAGGCACGCACCACTGACTTTTCGAAGTCATGTGCGTATTAATAGAAATTAATTATCACTTGCTTTAACGGTGAAGGAAAACATCGTGAGGAAACCGGCATGTCCTAGAACCAAAAATTCGAAAAACATGTGACGTCCACCAACCTGCACTGGGCCCGCGTGGTGAACTACGGCCCACTCCCTCTCACAGAGGAGGCCTGTGTCCCAGTAGTGGGAACATTATAGGCCGATTATGCTAAGTACAACAGAACTGGTAGTACCCTTGCTTCGAGGTGGAAATCCTCATGCATGTCCCCCGCCCTGGGGAGGGCGGAGGGGTCTGTCAGACTCTTACTGAATAAAACCACCCCGGTGTTCCTCCAATTACCTTACTTTATTGGCCCGCCAAATGAAAGGCGGGCCCCGTCACCCTATGCGGCCGTCATGCACGGCCGCAATTCCTCTAGAGAGGCGCGCGCGGAACACGTCGCGCCACCGTCTCGGGCCTGTTTCTGTTCGGGCGACGGACGCCCCAAGTCCGCCGCCCGCAGGCCGCACCCTATGGTGGCCGGAGATCGTTGGCCGCCCTATGGTGGCCGGAGATCGTTGGCCGCCCTACGGCGCCCGGTGCGTCTGCTGCGGATGGGGAGAGAGGACACTGCCTCCCTCTCCCTTTCCGCCGCCTCCTTGGCGTCCATCACCTCCTCGCAGAAGGAGGCGACGACGTTCCAAGCGCTCTCGCTGCCGACCATGGCCTGAACCACGGCCGGGAGCGAGAGGCCACCCGCAGCTCCGACCGCCGCGACGAGGTCACGGCGCTGCACTGCCCAAGCTGGGCACTCCTCCAGTGTGTGCTGCGCCGTGTCGTCGGGGCAGTCACCGCAATGGTGGCAACCGGGCGTCGGCTCCCGGCCTATACGGCACAGGTACTTTCCGAAGCACCCGTGTCCAGAAAGCACCTGTGTAAGCCGGAAGCTAAGGGCGCCATGCCGTCTCCCGAGCCACTCCCTCATCACGGGCCTTACCGCCGCTATTGCGGCGTGCCCGATACCCTCGGGCTTGCCCTGTAGGCACGCCACTGGTAGGTACCTACTACAGGGTGATTGCGAATTCGACATATTCTTAGGAAGGGGTCTATCTTCAATATCTCCTCTCAAAGATAAAACAACCGATGCAATTAGATATTCAGTATCAGACTTGCTTTCTTTTTGAACTGGAATGGAATCGATTGTCACCATTCTAATAAAACAGCGACTACAATGGAGAAAGCTAGGTACGGATAATTTCGAAGGATTTTTCTTCAATCATCACTACCCTTAGTGTAATTTGTGATATACCCTGCCTTTTCTGTAGTAGGGTAAAAAGAGGTTTACGTGACTCCAAGGGACCAATACAGCTTACAAGAACAAGAAACGCCCTGTTCATTTGTGAAGAGTTGCCCCAAGAAGACCATACCTTAAAACCGATCTTCATTCCGCCAAAGAGACCGAATAATCAGCTAATGCGCAGGTGACGTTTGTGCTCATAACTGCTGCCGGTACCTATATCAAGGATATAAAAAAAACTTTCTTCATTCAGTGTGCAAAATAATAATCCATTCAACTTTTTATACTGAAAGAGAGAGGTCGATTCTCAGAGCAGTTACTATTGCCTAAAAAAATACTTTCGGAGCCACAAAATAAGACTTTCATCTGAAATTACAGCGGATTACAGTAACTTTTATTTACCAGACATTACTCATGAAACTTGATGTTTTTTTTTCTGTGTGCAACACAGTAGTGGTAGTGGCTACTATTTTTGATACGGTCCATGCCGAAACACTTTCGATTTCATCGCTACTGGTGTTAGATGCTACTTCGTTAATTCATTGACTTCGTAAGTAAAAAGTTCCGTCCTAAAACAGTTTTGTTTGGCCAAATCGTGACTCAATTAGATTCGCTAAATCGATTGCGATTTGTCAAATCGGTACTACATTACATTTAGCAAATTCTCAGTAGTGTAACTGTTGTTTAGCCTTATAATGGTAGCTTACTTAGGCCATGTTGTTTCAACTTACAGTTACGTATCTGTAACCGTCAAATATGGCGGCTTGTACGACAATTTCATACTGACTTAACGATTACGTACTGACTTACGAATACAGATTGTTTGAAGCAACCCGCCCTTAATCAGTTCCATTAGAATTATCTCAATGTAATAGATATCGATTGCCATTGACTCGATTAAAGTGTCAGCGATTAACAGATTACGAGGCTAATAAGATAAATGGCTTATTAGTGTTAAGTGTTACTTATCTTATAAGACCGAAGGCACTGTGGGGATCCCGTGTCGTAAATACAAGAGAACATTCAATGTTTTTACGAAGAATATAATAATAGAGATGGGAAAGGAAAATTCAATTCAGTCCAATTTTTCAGGCCAATTAAAATTCGAGCCGAACGAATTCGAGCTATGTAGTAAGGCCACTCCGCTCTTCAGGGCTGAAATACATTTTGGGATTGCACTGGAAAATAGGCAGGAATATTTTGCCAAAGCTAACGCCAGAGTAGGGGGAAATAAGGTCAGATGGCACCATGTTGCGATTTTGCGTTCGCTTCTAAAGCGTGTTGATTTTAAAGGAGCCTGCTTTGTGGCAATATTTTTAGGTACATTTAGGGGCGACGCAGACGACAGACTTTTTGTGCGATCGAGTCTGCAGCGCTTTGCAGCGCTCGAACAATCTGCGAACCTTAGTGAACAGATTATTCGATTGTACTGCAAACTGCAAAGCGTGGCAGACTCGATCGCACAAAAAGTCTGTCGTCTGCGTCGCCCCTTATCAACACATAAAGATACTAACAAATGAAGTGGGCCAGAAAAGTTTTGGCTTGTTTTATACAACGGAACAGCTCTTTTGGAAACTAAGTGCATTTTTCATATATATTATATTATGATATAATAATATGACACTTACATTGCGACAACCGTGCCGCCGGTTTCGCTTGTGTTATTTATTCATTGTGCAATATTTTTTATTTATTATGCAAATTTTATTTCTCAATCCAATCATGTCAGTAATAAAAATCCTTGGTAATTTCGCCTGAATTATCTATTCAGTTCATCGCGAAATTAAATAATACACGACAATAAATTGCTACCACATCCCCAGCGAACGTGAGAAAGTCGTTCGATTTAAATAATAGCGCACATACAGGTTTTGAGACCGGTTCTACTGTCGCAATTTAGGAAACTAATTAATAAAACTGGTTGTTTTGCACCAATACTGGGTACCTACTTACTTAATATGAACTAAATTGATGTGTGCTCAGATAAAACTAACTGAAAGCGTTTTGGTTGGCTGCTCAAAAGACGATAGGAATGTCATTGCTGATTATTAAATACTTCCAATTGTTTATTATCATTTAAGGGCCAATTTACACGTATCACCACACCACACCACCACACCACCGCACCACATCGATAACCACGTGGGTGGGCGCAAATTGTATGAAAATGCATATTTTCATTCACATGCACACATTAAGACACAAAATCTTGTCCGTATGAATAAAACTAACGCCGGCTCCACACGTTGGGCGAGTGGCGTTGGGGCCAACGTGTGGAGCCCGTGTAAGCATTTTCATACCGCCCACGTAATTATCGTTCTGCCTAAAAAGGTTCCAGTAGGTAACTGCTTTTTAGGGTTCCGTACCAAAATGGTAAAAAGGGACCCTTATGGTGCGACTTCGTCTGTCTGTCTGTCTGTCTGTCTGTCAGACCTGCTTATTTCAGCAACTACTTATGCTATCGACTTGAAATTTGGAACAGTTATAAAGAATGCTTGTTCAACTTTATTGCAAATGAAAAAAGTCCAAAAATATTTTTATTTTCATTGCAAAAGGGGCCGGAGTGAGGGTCCGAAATTTAAAGTGGTGTTTCTAGGTCAAGTGACATATATGTATGAAAGGGCTTGATTTGCACATTTCAAAATATATTTTTATTTTATTTTATGTCTCACAGTTTTCGACATATGATGAAAAATGACCAAAAAAATACCATTCCCCCCCCCCCCCCCCCTTATCTTCGATGTTTGCGGAGCGAAAAATCTGAAATAATTAGAGTTGAGGAATTGACCCAAATATGGCACCAAAAATAAAACGATGTTCCTAACTAGTACAGTTTTTTCAAAATCATCAAAATTCCTTCACAAACTAACTTAGTTATGCGGTCCGGATTTTTTCACTTTATACACCCAAAAATGATACGGAACCCTCGGTGCGCGAGTACGACTCGCACTTGGCTGCTTTGGATGCATAATTGCACGGTTTTGAAAATGTACTAGACGAAAAAAATATGACTTACCTAATTCTGGTTTGCTAACAAGAAACTGATAATTTTCCTCAGCTAAAAGTTAGGATTTAGAATTATCATTCATAAGAACTTCTTTTCTATCATCCATCTTCTTCATCATCCATCCATCAAAACCATGCAAATATTTAATAAGTTCATTCTAGCAATTGTTTGATGAATGACCCAATATACCTACCTAGGACTACCTAGGATACCTTCTAGGACATGCCGGTCTAATCACGATGTTCTCAAGAAGCTAGGTAGCTTCTTGAGAACATCGTGATTAGACCGGCATGTCCTAGAACCAAAAATTCAAAGACATGTGATATCCACCAACCACCAACCCGCACTGGGCCCGCGTGGTGGACGACCTTCGTCTCAGCAGTGGGAACGTTATAGGCTGATCATGCTATGCTTATGCTTTACCTTCTTACTTTATCGTACCTACTCGAATACTCAAAGACACTTCAAATCATCAAACCACTTTTTTACCATTCAAACTTTGTACCTACTGTTAATATTTATACAAAGACCAGAATATTGAGAACAAAAAAACCGGGCAAGAGCGTGTCCGGACCACGCTCAGTTTAGGGTTCCGTAGCAAGAAGTATTTCAGTCTTTCAACCGAAAATACATATAAGTTTGTATTTCATAATATTATTATGATATAGGTACAAACTTATTTTTGCGGTTGTCTAAACTCAAAACTGAAAATAGTGAATATTTTAAAAAGTTATTGACGTATCTTGTTCAAACCAATTTTAATCGAGAGTATTTATTAGATGCCATAAGCTTGATTTTTTTCAGATTTTTTAATTACGCGGTTGGAAAATACAGGGGGGGGGGGGGGCACATTGTTAACGATATTCGGAGCTCCTAGTTCACTCAATATGGACTAAAATAAAAAAGTCATTTAGAAAACTAAGTTATTTTCAAAGACCTATCCAACGATACCCCACACAAAGGGGTGCGCGCAAATATTTTTTTTCATCCCTCAGTTTCATGTATGGGGGTCACCCCTAATTATTTTATTTTTCGTAATTTCACGACAGGCCTTTATGGCGGTTCACAGAAGACATCTAACTGCGAAGTTTCATACAGATTGGTTATGAACTGTAGATTTGACGAGGGTGTGACAGACGGACAGACGGACAGGCGGGACGAAACTATAAGGGTTCCTAGTTTTACTACGGAACCCTAAAAGCGTTTCATCTGAGATTGTAAAATGGTTAATTTTATAATTCATTGCGTGATGTCAATATTTATTAAACAATTGTGAACCCATGTCAGCCTTAGAATATTCAAATCGCCAAGCAATTAGCAGGTTTTTGGAGCGTAGATTAAGGTCGCTTGTAGCAAACTGAATTAATTTGCATTTCTTTTTATTAAACTTGCTAGGTGCTATCCATGGCGTGTTGGAATAAAAATAAGATACTGAATGAATCTGACCGCACGGTTGTCGCAGTGGCTGAGAGATTGGCTGCTGCGCGACGTGTCGCGGGTTCGATTCCCGCATTGCACAAGGTCTGGCTGTTTGTGTATGTGAAATTTGTGTTTGTAAACGCACCCACGACACAGGAGAAATCCTAGTGTGGGGCAACGTTAAAAAAAAAAAAAAAAAAAATAAGGATATTTTAAAATGAAGTCCATTATCTCAGTTCCGAATGTCTTTTCTTCATATTGCTTCCCACGCATGAAATTCACCCAACTAAAAGGAGAACAGACTAAAACTTCCGGACTAGCCACTTTATTGCAGGTGGTCCTTCCAATTCTGATTCCCAAACCCACACTAAAAATCGAAAGGCAATTACTTAAGTACCCTATCATTTACATTTATCATTACACCATCTAGAATTCAAGACACTCCTCAAAAATGTTCTTAATAACGTCAGACGCAAGACAAAGTGAGAAAAGACACGAAATCCAAAGTGGGGTAAATAATTTCCATTACACTGTAATAAGGTGGCTGTGGCTATAGTAAATGCAATGCAGTACAGTGTAGAGCAAATTAATCAACCCGAGAACGCTACCGATTTCCCCTGTGAGCTGTGACCCCGCGACCGTGAGAGTGCAAATATGCTGGAAATAAACGGCGGTGTGAAATTTTGAAAACATTTGAGGAATAGGTGACCTAATAAGGTTTAATTTTCATCATATTTGTACCTTTAATCAAAAAAATACTGAAGTAGGTACTGGAATATTATTCTGAAACGCCGTAAGTTAGGGGACCTAGATAGTCCACAAATCTAAGTTATTGAACTCCATTTTTAATTCTTTATGGCATCTGACCTGCAAGATATGCCAAACTACCAGATTTTTCCTCTGTAGCCGCGTTCGACTATTCTAGTCAATAAACACGACACCTCCTCGGTCTCTAAGTATGCGATTTTTAAAGTGAATCATGGAGATATAATCGTACTTTTTTCACATTCACGCACACCGAATTCAACGACTGTCGGAGTAATAAATCTGAGCCCGATTATCATCACAGACACTTAAACTGATAACGTATGGGTAGCCAGAATGTGCGCTAATCTTAAACGCAGAAGGGACTTGTTCAGTGCCTAACTTAAATCGATTTCGATTCCCATCAGTCGATTGTGACCGTCAATCGATTAAACATTTCGATTACCTCAGCCATACTGATCAATCGGCAGCATCGGCTAAGTGATCGATATCGATTAACGTAATCGATTGATCAGGACTTCAGACATCATCATTAACCAAGGAGGTAGCAGTTATATTGCTTGATACGCCATTACATTAATCCAGCGTCAATCGCTTAAGTGCTTGCTCTTTATTCCACCTTCTGATACAATTCAAGCGCTTGAAAGCACTTGGCACTTTAACCATTATCTTACAAGCGGCTGTAAAATCTGCTCACCCGCAAACTGCCTATTCATAAGATACCTTCAAAGAATTAGACGGCCATTGTATAAAAGCGTAAGCAACTAATTATATTTATCAATAAGTGAGCACATAACATGATAAATAATAATGGCGCTATCAAAAAACTTCATCTGAGGCCAATCATAAATAATTAAATAGGCTATAATTTATAATAGATTGAAGACTCTTTTGATGTGATGCGCGGGTTATCTCTGTTTTCTTTGATGATGCCAAGGTATTATGGCATTGTATCAGTTGTTTATGTTTTCGTGTAAGTCGTAAACGTGCCCAAGGGTCCTTTTATGACGTACCTAAACGGCTCCGTGAATTGTGATGGAATATGTTAAAAGTAAAACCTTTTATCAAAGTACTAACAGAGAAGAAAACTTTAGATTTTTTAAAGATTTAATAAGAAAATATTTATGGCCTCTGAATCATATTCCATAAACTTGTACATGATTAATACTGATTTACTAAGGGCTTTTCAAAACGAAGCACACGTCATACTAGGTACCTACATATTTCTGTTTACAGTTGCAAGCTGAACAAACAGCTTTCACGGCGAATCGTTTGCATAGAACTCTAAACTTCCAAATAAAAATTAAAAACTTTTTGGACAACATACGACGACATACCTACGACTCACCACTCTGACCTCACCCACTACTTCAGCCTCTCACCACACCAATAAATAAAATGAACCTGACCAAAAAAACAATGGTGATACGTCTCGAATTCACTCAGGTTTTACTACCAGAACAAAGAGGATGTTCCTAATGGTCTTAATTTCGGAGGACAACGAACTCTTACATTCCGGCCGGCCTATGCAGATGGAATACACTTACTTTAGGACAGTTTAGGATTGTTCAATTTGCGTGAACACGAGTTCGTACTTTTCTTCAACAGTTTTTGGACATTGTTTTTATCTAGAGCGTGTACCTTAACGGTTTTCTACCCTCATTGGTTTTGTCATGTCAATTAGGCAGCACTTCTGCGTAAAAGTGTAAGTGCCACTACTACGCGCATGATTTACTAGAATAGGTCAACTGTGTGTCAACAAATAAAAAAGGTTTAAAGGTCACGCTGGCGGCGGGACTGTCTAGGCTGCGGTAGATGTTATGTATTTAAGTATCTTCACACGTGGAGAATCTTTCAATGCTCAAAGTCTAATAAGTAACAGTAGAAGATACGTGAGCACAAACTTCACTTTTGCATACTCCTGTTTAGGTCTTTTTTTTTTTTGAGGATGGGAAATCATCAAATGACCCCTCCCGCTCTGGGCGGAGCGGAAGGGACTGTCAGACTCTTACTGACTAAAACACACCCATGTTCCTTCCTTAGCCCTTTTATCCGGGTCAGCGGTATCCCTTCCGGACAATCCCGCTTTCCCGGCAGTCTTGTTTAGGTCTTAACGTTTTGTTTTTTGTAGATGTATGTGTCAAAGTCATGCCTAGGACACTAAAAAGTGGTAAACGAGAATTATTTTTGGTACTGAAAAAAACTTCCATCACCGTTAAACTCGTTGTAACATATTGACAATGAGCGCAGCCAAAATAGCGTCGAAGGGAACTTTTAAGTGCAATGCTCTCTACTTCATTCTAAGATGAAAATTATTAATGCACTGGTTGAAAACAAAATATAAGAGAACCTTCTTGGCCTTGAACATTGCAAGAGCAGTATTTGTGCTCACGTCTTGTGCCTACCAGTAAATACCCTATATCCTTTTATTTAATGCACGTGAAGACGATCAAGTAAATTATTTGTTGCGGCAATGACGCAAAACCACTCCATAAGTAATTGAGCCGATAATGTGCGTAAGTACTCAAGCTTACGACAAAATTGATCGAGCAAGCCCTTAATCCGTCAGATGCTCTAGAAAGTTCTGTTAATTCGTAATATTGTGTTTCCAAATTGTAATGTGTGCCTTTAATTGCTTTGTCTTGAGAGCTACTTATAAAGATAAAGGATATCCTTTATCTTTGTAAGTAGCTTTTAAATCGGGCTATTTTACTGACCGCTTGCAAAAGGGCTTCGATTGAAAATACCGATTTTCGATTGCTACTGTACATTTTATCATTAGGACGACTGCCATACACGTGAAAAATTTGACCCGATTTAGAATCTGAAGGTTCTAGAAAGCTTAATTCACAATAATCCTGTCATCATTCTAATTAACAATCCTTTGTCCCCAGACAGCCTGCATGCAATCCTGAAGATTTAACAAGAAAGCAAACATCCCCACTTGTTCCTACATCACTTTCCTTACAAAGTTTACTCTATTCATCATCAGTCAGACCGTAGCCGCGCTAAGTAAATATGTAAACTCAGCTGCCATTGTTCAGGTGTTTTGCACTTAGCTCACTGACTCACACGCTCAGAATTTCCTGTAAACCTATTATAAAGGCGTCTTGGTTTGAACCTGGAGCGTGGAGGTAGGGCTGCCAGATTTACCTAAGCGATTTTATTTGGGTAGAAGTAGAGACTAGATTTTAATGTACTTTTTGCCTCCTTCGTTTCTAGCTCAGCAGGAAAAGCTTTTAGGATGCCGCGCAGTGAAAAATGAATTTTCCGACCGATGAAATGGTCTTCATTATTTCACAAAGAACTAAAAGTTATAGTCCTTGCTCAATCGAATTTGAAAACCGTCAACTTAGTCGAACAACACGTCAAAGCAGCTCAGTAAATAGCTCTTGAATTGAGCAACCCTATTTGGAGGACAAAAGCGTCTGGAAATTCGAATAACTCAACATTTGTTATTTGAGCTGAAAGGAGAAATGAGGGACGCAGACTTGAACTTACCCTTTGAGTAGAGGTCGAATGAACTGGTAGTTAAAGTTACATTAAACTTGTACCGAGGTTTATAATGGAGATCGATAGTAGCTAGCATGTACCTACTGTATCATAAAATGGGTTATGCTTTGGTTGCTAGAGGTTTTAAAATATTTTGAAATGAATTGAAGATTACGTAATTATTATTACTTAATTAACATTTAAACTTATCAGTTAAACTAAACCATAAAACCGAGTAATCAGTTTGGCTGGGATCAGATGTTACGCCTTCTTTTCTTTTTATCTTTTTAAATCCCTCAGTCATGTTTTCTACAGTTTCCGGTAAAATTCACTACTTCCCTAACTGAGGATGTCGAAAAAGGCTACTGGGGTAGTCCTGCTACTTGAACATACTTCCACCATATACTTGTCTGCTAATTTGTCCTGTAACATCAGGAGACCTTATAAACTGCCTGATATTAATACGCATCTTTATTTCAACCTTAATTTATGTACTTCGACATTTCCAGCATAGCAAATCTACCAAGTCAGAAAATATTTAAGTTTAAAACAAATTTTGGATACTACATGAGCTGTTTCGACGAAACATTAGCAATGCAATAGCATGAATGTATGGAAGTTGAAATTCAAATACAGTATCATCTACATGTCTGGATGTTTACGTAACGGTCGAAAAGGCTTGTTTCACAATAAATATGGAAATGTTTTTTTATGTTACTTGTTGCTAAGTGAGTTAGTTCTCAAGTCCGCAAGAAGTGTCCTCTGAACAGTGATGAGAATTTGGATACTGGCTACAATATCCAGGTATTTTCATCCCTATCGAAAAGTGTGTAGTTACAACTAAAGTGCCAAGCATTCCTGTTACTTTATCTTCATTAAGCAGCAGGAAACCACCCGAGGTCCACGGAAAATAAGAATAAACATTGCGTATACCATCACGTCCTTCGAATTGGTAGGCTTATTGCAACTATTCAAGCACGGAAACGTGACTTTCCTAAAGTACACACCAAGAATTTTGACATACAAGAATGAAGACAATGCTATTTCTAGGTTCTAAGAGATCTGAACTTGAGGAGAATGTGACGATGGTCACAGTATCATAAATAATAATTGGTACTGTGTTATGGTATTCCACAATCCCCTAGAAAAAAAAATTGGGCATTAGATCATCGCACATGTCAAGTCTGAAAAGTTAACCTTAATTCCAGACGGCCCAGTGATATCAGAGCTGTATTTTTGGCCTCCAATCAATAAAGGGTAGGCATTGTTGGCCCAGTCACAAAGCAGACTATCTGATATTATAATCAATAGAGCGGCGACGAAACGGTACGAATAACTTTTGAGGTTTCGTTTTAAGCTTCTAAACTTGTGTAATCTAATATGTTAATGTATTTTTAGTTTAAAGTTATTTAAGCTAAATGCTTGTAAATGAGACGAGGCTATATGTAGTTATAGAATATAATATTAAATTTATACAGATTTTACATACAACAAGTCAAATCTAACAACGAGTTAATCTAACAAAGGTTGGTTTAAGACTGAACAGTATAATCTTATTATATTAACTAGTCGCAGCACTCAGAACGCTGCTCTTATGGTGAATTATGACCCGATGATGTTTTTACGTCTGGGCTCGGGGTTCAGCAGGGCAAGCACTTCGTCTCGTCGCAGACCACCATGCCGCTACGGTGACGTCACCCTTTGTAAGGCGATAGACGCAGCGATCGCCAACACGGCCGTCCTGCCAGGTGCCTGTCCCACCAGGTGCCTCACGAGTTCAGATAAAGTGCTGAAACACAAATTATTACTTTAGAGTCCTGCATGCATTGATTCTGAATGGCATGTTCTGATTTCTATCTAAATCTGTCATCTTTCATTGCACAACACTTCATTAGTGTATTCGAGGGTGGGCTTCAACAATTATGTGCACTTAAAGTGGCATAGTATTAACAACCCGGTTAGACGACTTGCACTTAAAGGGCATTTAACCACACTTAAGCGTACCAAGTTCATCTTAAACCAACTCGCACTTAAAGGGCCTTTCGCCACACTTAAGCGTACCAAGTTTGGCTTATTTCACATGCACTCAAAGGACCTTTAGTCACACTTGAGCGTTCCAAGTTCATTCCCCATTTGAACCCACCACTCGAACTATTTACAATGAAAGCATTTTATCTTGACTCGTACATGTACCTAAAATAAATTTCAACGTCAACGTATTTTTACCTTCCTCGCCAACACGGTTTATTCTTAAAATATATTTAATATATAATTTTTTAATACGTGTCGCATTCTAGGAAACCAATACTGATGGCTTATTCGATTTACTGTTTTATCAACAGAAAAGTGCCCCAGTTTGTTTGGTTACATTTAATTGTTTGCCAAAAAATGCATTTCTTTAGAACCCACCCACTAGCAACCTCGCGGGTCGTGTTTCTGTAAACTCTATCACCTAAGACGACATATTTGTCAAAAACATCTTTATTTTCTTCGGCCTTTCCTGTTTCTATCATTGCCCAAATATGTTTTAACTCAGAATCTTGTAATTGTAGCGAAAGCAACCAATCCGCTTCTGTTACCTATTGACATAATAATTTCAGTTTCTGATTTTTCTCCGCATTGCATTAGATTTCGACCCAAGGCGTCTACCTACATGTTGCATTCACGTACCTTCTCAGTGAACTATATCAAATGAAAATTCTTGTGTGGACAAAACCCAGTGTGCGGTCCGGGGAATAATCTCTCTCTCTTTATTTAACGCACGGCATTACAATCGGTCACTATTTAAAAAGGTGACCCAACTAAGTATAATCGGAACTTCTGAAGTCTACTAACAATCGCCAATAACTCCAGTTTAAATGAGTGATACTTTTTCTCATCTTCTGTAGTTTGTCTACTTTAATAATGGACTGTTTTTTTTTTTTTACCTTCGTCCGTAACTTGCATGAGTAACCGGCTACCCCGTCCCTATTTGCATCCGTATAATTATAATACATTATAATATACGTTATCTTTATTCGGGTCAAAAATGAGTAGAACGTTTTCAGACCTTAATTTATATTTTAACAATAAAATTGGAATGCGTTTTCATGAACCGTACCCCATTCCCACACAGAATCCTTCTTTAACAGTTTCGTGAGTGGAGCAGACGGTCACCATTTAGGACCTCTATAACCTTAAACGGACTTTTAAACTTTTGATCTAAATCTTGTTAAACCTTGCTCTATTGATTCTGATAGGTACTATCACAACGTCGCCAACGTAAACAATGACGTAGTCACGTACGAGCTTGTCTAAAGCACACAATGGGTCTCTGAAATACTGCAGTGATCGCGTTTCATTAACCAACTCCATATTACACGGGACCCACTTAAAATCGCTAGCACAATCAAGTTTTATGAAATATTAAGCTCTCTGTTAGCTAAGAGTTCTTTATTCTTAACACACCTCAACAAAAACACCATTCAATAGTAACTATTAGTTAGAGTCAATAGTTCAACAATTTTGAACACTCAACCATTTCAACAATTAATTTTAACTTTCTAAAGCTTTCAAAGATGCATTGACGAACAATCTGAACTGGATTCCTTATATTTCTCAACACTTCATTTGTCAAATAAACATAACGCAGTAACAGCTCTCTTATCGCAATAACTCTGCATTCTTAACTGTGAGGTATGCTTCCAAATGCGGAACCGCCCTTATTACACGGTTTCCACGAAAACACACTCATCCATGGGACAACACTTGGGCGCGCATCCACACAGGACCACCCCGATTCACAACTCCACCAGAGCTACCGCGTACCACGTACCTACTCGCGGACTACACTTTATCTCAATATCTAAACTTTGCTCTTATAATCGTCAATGTCTCTTTGATCACTGGACATCTCTCAAATTCTTTTGTCATGGGTATTTGTAAGAGTATTTTAAGTTAATTATAGGGTCCCAAAACTTAATCCGGAATCTCATTACTTTGATTTATCCGCAATATTTCGTATCCAACTTTGTATGATTTCTTTACTAATACACAATCACCTACAGAGAAAATGATCAAGTATTGCTTTTTTTTGTCAAATCCTTATTTATCAGTAAGCATTTTTCTTGGTAATCAACGCACAATACTGTTCCAATTATATCAGCTCAACAGGACTAACTTTTACAGTACTATTAACTGTGCAATTTATAGTCAACTGAACTTCTCCAAGTATTTTGGCAGAATTTAACATCACAGGTTTCTACAACAGTAACATCAATTTAAGACAATCATTATGCATAGATAAATTTACTTGGGCCATATTTTATTATAATAATAATAATTTTAAACATTATTAAAATCAATAGTGTTGCAATTGTTCGATTGCATTGGTGACAACGACAGTTTCAAATTCAAACGAATAGTATAGTGGCTCTACCACCAAAGTTCGTTTATTGGATTAAGCTATGACTGACAAAACGCTGCCGCGCCTTTTGTCTTCTACCATTAGAAACAGTGAAACGTCCTAAACGTCGACCCTTGCAGTCTGTATGCAACTTAATGGGGAATATTGTAAATCGGCGTGTCACCCCGCGCCTAAGGTGATTCTCTGACTTTTAAGTCTCAACACAGCCATAATGCTATGTTGTAATAGTTCATAGTCCTTTGTAAAGGATGTGCTACTGTCATCACTGTCATCAGGCAAGACATGGAACAAAATCTCTATAGTAATCCCACAACCAATAAAATTTGTTGGCCTTTATGCAATAATGCATTTAGCATCTGAATCAAGTAAAATGGATTGAACACACCTGGTAATTAGGGTTGTAACGTGCATAGGTTCATGCTACTTCGCCTGTCCTGCACCAACCCGCGCTGCGTAGGCGCCACTGCTGCTGCCCATGCCGGCTCGGCACCGTGACGCGATAACATTCGCATCTGTCTTATAAATCCTGTTTTCGTGTTGCAATTTTTGTTTACCCATAACTGTATGTGGGTATCCCATCCCACTTCTGATTTAAGCTAAATGCTTGTAAATGAGACGAGGCTATATGTAGTTATAGAATATAATATTAAATTTATACAGATTTTACATACAACAAGTCAAATCTAACAACGAGTTAATCTAACAAAGGTTGGTTTAAGACTGAACAGTATAATCTTATTATATTAACTAGTCGCAGCACTCAGAACGCTGCTCTTATGGTGAATTATGACCCGATGATGTTTTTACGTCTGGGCTCGGGGTTCAGCAGGGCAAGCACTTCGTCTCGTCGCAGACCACCATGCCGCTACGGTGACGTCACCCTTTGTAAGGCGATAGACGCAGCGATCGCCAACAGTTACCATTAAGTAAGTACTGTAAATTGAATTTGTATGTTTCTAGTGAGTAAAATAATATATTGGAACTTGGCAAATCGAAATAAAACAATAGATTTTTTGGCTATTGCGTTTGTGACTTAAAATTCGGCTTATTATGCCAAGCCCGGGCGAATCGATGTTAACTATTTTGTATATGTGTTAATATAGAATCATTCAAGTCTTTTTTTTTTTTTTTTTTTTTGGGGATGGGAAATCATCAAATGACCCCTCCCGCTCTGGGCGGAGCGGAAGGGAGTGTCAGACTCTTACTGACTAAAACCCACCCATGTTCCTTCCTTAGCCCTTTTGTCCGGGTCAGCGGTATCCCTTCCGGACGATCCCGCTTTCCCGGCAGGCTTGGATCATTCAAGTCTTAGCTTAGCCTAAAATTTTCTTTCATTCTAGAAGAATTATTTGTTTATAGTCCTTCAGTTTTCAAAAGATAACTAAAGCTACGAGCGGTATCGAAAACGATTCGTTTTAGATAGAGGATCCGAGAAAAGATTAAACGTTTGTCACTAGTTGTTTCAAATAGTGCTGTGGCTTTAGTCTTCCTGCTAAGATAACTAAAGGAAACGTGGATGAAGGGGTATTGGCAGCAGTTTTCACTGGTACTTATTTTTTTGATAAACCTTGCCGTCCCATGCCTCGTTGGGGAGATATGGCGTGTCCTCACTCTCCAAATTTCGTTATACTGTCCGGGAAAGCCTATGTTCAGTAGTGGAGTCTACCGACTTACTCATAAATTACACTAGTGAACTCGTCTGTCAAGAACGTGACTTTACATGCATGCACGTATGTTTTAAAATCATAGAGGCATGCGTAGGAGGCTCTTATGAGTCAGTGAAGTAAACAGTCTAGCGGTCGCAGGTTCAAGGTGATATTTTCTTGTGCTTACTCCCGTTTTCGCAATTCTCCTGCAATGCACCACTCTTGCGGGTAGGTATAGTGCAATGCGATCTGCGCTGTGGTGGTGTAGTTGGTATTGTGATTTGAGGATTTTGAAAGGTCATTTACGGATGCCTTCATTAATTGGTTAACCTCTTTGCTACGCTGTTTGCATAGGTGAGGTGTACCAATGTCTGTCTGTTCGATTTTGTTGGTTGCAATAAAATTGTAAGATATTTTTATCAAGTGGTTTTCAGTTAATATTTTATGTGTGTGTCTTTTTATACGACGAGGTGGCAAACATATGAAGGTAAGCGGTTACCGTAGCCCATGAAATGCTTGCCACACCGAGTATCACATGCGCGTTTCCGACCTAGTGGCGGGACCTGCTGGTCCTCTAAGCACAGTTGCTTAGAGGACCAGCAGGTCCCGCCACTGTTAACCCAAGGCATCTTTAGGAGCTCTGACGAGTTTACTCACCACAAGAACACAATACTACCGAAGTGTAGCGTTATTTGGCTGCGGTATTCTGTAAGATGGAGGTACTTCCCCAGTCGAGCGGCTCCAGATTTGAGCGAGATATTCGACTGTGGCCTATCTACCATAGGCTTTTACCTTATTAATTACTTTGTTAATTGTATTTTAATAAAGATAAGTGTTTCCATTATAGTTACTCATAACTTACTAATCACGGCTGAATCATATACTTTTCCTTTGTTTATTATCTTTTATGATCTTTGTTGGCACAACATACAAAATTTATTGTATTTGTAATGCGGAAAACTTTGCCGTTTTCCGCTGAAAAGATTCTAAGTTACTGCCTAGAATTGGAACAGTGCCCAATAGGGTAAAGGCTCGTTTCGAAGCAACGGTGACCAAAAACAGTCACCCAAAAAAATGATTGCCCACTAAAAGTTCACTTCACTTCTATGGCATTATTTTTGTGGAGTTTGCCATTATACCATAATTCTGCCAATGTCACGTACGGACAAATCATGGAGAATAGCCCACTTTGTGAACTTGATCGATGATAATTCTGGGAGGATCAACACGCAAACCAGTTTAATTTTTTAAATCAATGGGCAATACGAAGCGCAGCGCAGACCAATCATGTGGGCAATACATTTCACATAATATTAAAATGTTCATGCAGTTGCACGTCATTGATTTTAGACGCTGTTTTGACGTGAAGATTTAAGTTATTAAAATGACGTCTGTCAAAATGATTCATTGCATGGAAAGGAACCTAAGCCCGTCACAGACGTAGCTATAATAATTAATATGAATCATAGCAAGGCATATAACGACATATTTTCTATATAAATTTCGAGTGACCACACAGCAGCTATAATATATATTTCTATGACGTCACCATTTCTATACGTTTCTATGTTTATATCTCGATATATTATAGCTATGTTTGTGACGGGCTTTAGCATCCACGACTAGCTGAATCTAGAGAAGGAAGAAATGAAATTCATGCATCATTTTATTCTATAACATGGATGTTTAAAAATCACTTTTAGGCTTTCAGTTTTTTAAAAGCTCGCTGGCGTCGACATTTCCTAGCTGAAGACATTAAGAAGGAATGAAGTCCAGACATTGATGATCAATCACGAATTGATGAACGAAAAGAAAAATAGTCATGGGTTCATTATAAGGAACACATGACTGTCAAGAATCACTTTCTTAGTCCACTGTACATTGCTGAAGTTTTGAGAACTACCCACAGACGTGTGACGTAATATTTTATTCAACAATTCTATGAAGTTCGTCCACATGAAAACAAATTTTCACCAAGGTTGTATGTAGTACAAAAGTATTCGACAATAGTTTAACTGACAATACTCAGTTAACCCATTTACATAATGAACTTCAGAATGTGTGTTTCACATGTACCCTGCATGCTTGACTCACATTTATTTGTGGAAAATGTTTAGCACTGAAATGTTGCTAGAATAAAATTTTTTGATCGGTAGTTCATTCAGTTTCCTATGGAGCGATCCCAAAATAGTAGACTTATGAGAAGTAAATCCTATCTTCTACTGCTAGCAGTGCTAGCTTTATCAGTTGGCTCCACAACAGTCTTTCCTGTAATACAGGAGCCGTTATATGACGCGTCATGGCTATCAACATTCCAATGTGAGAGAGAAATGGAGCTACTAAATGAATTGCATCATCTCTTCCTCACCACGAAACAATAATTATTTTAACACTAAACAGTACAGCCGCATGTTTCTCACAAAGACTTCATTTTATTGATTTTACTTACGTCCTTGCCTGTTTCGTTATTGACGTGGACGCTTCGTGCAACATAATTATTTTACAACATAAGATCATTAATCCGTCTAAAGACTTCATTTGTTGCATGATACCAGTAGCATAATGCACGTTGCACATGTTTAGACTCATTCCTAGATTCATCTGTACTATGAAAAAGCACCTTTAGATAGTAGATATCTTTATGAATGTGTGTCCTTTCACGGAATTATTTAGTTTACTTCTAAAGGAAGGTTCTCCAACAACAACTTTAAATTCTAATCACACTAGTAATCATACAGTTAGTCCTTCACGCTAAAAGGGATGGACGGATTTGGATGAAATTTGACAAAGAGGTAGCCTGGGAACTGGAGAAGCACATAATGTAGACTTTTCACGCAGACGAACTCGCGGGCAACCGCTAGTATTCCAAAATTCCATAAACTAATATCCTCCGCGAACTTATTATCAATAAGTAGGTATCTACATCAAAGTGAACCTTAATTCGATTTCCGTCGTTATTTCTTTACGAGCACGATCCGTTTACGATACTGTCTGTCTGCCCGAGTAATTGGCAGCGTTTCACATTCAAAACTGAAAGCATTTTATTTCAATAAATTGCCTTTGATATGTCCTTTCAAGCGATGAGGATGTTTCGCGTCAATGTTGAAGATAATGTCCTTAGAAATTGATTGCGAATTGAGGATAAAGAACGATTTTGATTTTCTGTTCTCGAGCTGGAAAATGTGACAAAGGAATTTGGCTGGATACCTACCAATAATACTAACGTTGTTTAGCCCATATCGTGTATTAGTGTCGTTATTAAATTCTCTAACTTTACGACACAATTTACAATATCCAACAGCTTCTATACTTACTATTATGAAGCTGTAAAAAGCCGTGTCTGTACATTGAAGATATTCCAGAAAAAACAGTCGGGATTTTTAGAATTTTCGTCTGTTTGTGCGCGCATTCCGCAAAACCTGCTGAACAGATTTTAATGTAGTTTTCACAGTTTGGTAGTTTATGTTTAGGTACACCTAAGCCCAAATTCATGTAATTCCGGTGTGATGAACCAGAGGTACAGGTTCACTTCTTCGTAGTAGGTACCTACTAGCCACCCTACACTAAAGAGGTCATTTAAAATGGTCAATTTATCATAGTTCACGCAGACGAAGCCGCGGGCAAAAGTCTAGTATTCAATACAACTCTAACTTAAATGCAATAGGTATTAAATCCGCATTGCATGAGCAGCCAGCAGTCACCGAAGCTTTGGTACTAAGCCAGGAAAGATAAAATGCTGTCTAGATAGTACAGCTACAAATTGCAAAGTCCGTCCTACATCGGTTGGAGACGACGAGTCTCGACAAATGGCGCCCGTGACGTCAAAGCACATAAATAATATAAATGCTGTAGGCTTTGGTGAGGATAAACTTGAATTTGGCGCCGAATAATTGAAGACCTCTTCAAGTTTGCGTAGGGGTTTGTTGCGTAGGGGGTTGCTTTAAGTTTGTTACCTAAGATTATTTTAACCATTTCATTTAATTATCCTTTGAGTGGGAATTTCAAGTCAGCCTAGCTAACAGTGGGTGGGCATTAGTGCACGTAACTGTACGCCGATAACATCACTTCTGCGAAAATCTAATACGTATCTTGCCGTTTGCCGTCAGCTTGTATAAAGCTAGAAACTAGTTAAATAATGGATAAGTAATAGAGTATCAGCTCGATTGACACAAGAATTAAGCGATTAGCTGTATGAGCTAAAGATTGTACGGCTAAAATCTCTGGAATTAAATGTTTGAAAAGTTGACAGAACAGTAATCCCTGTCTTGTAAGTTACCTTTGACTTTTGGCTTAGTCCTTTGAGGGATCCTCTTTGACAATTCACAATGATTACTTTCGTAAGTTCTAGAAAAACAAATTTTCTACATTACATAGGTACATAAAATTTTCAAGATAATACCATTGAGGTCTAATGATAAAGGATAAAACTATAATTAAGTTATCCCTTTAGCATCATTTCTTAATTTCTTATCAGGGCACAGGTAAGCTTGGTTGTACGTAATACTAATGATTATTTCTCTAACTAAACTACACGAAAATTAACCAGCTCCCAAGAAATTCATGAATACAACATGAAACGCAACCTGCCTATAGCACCGAAATAAATTAACAATAACCAGCGGCATCGGAAAGTTTAAACACAATACCTTATTAAAATCATTAATGGAGAAAGTACGTGAATGGTACGAGGCCGGTGAACCGGCAAAGAGAGTCCGAACAATAAATAGAGCGAGGCAGATTAAATCAGGCTTCAAACGGTTTACATACAAAGAAAGGTACATATTTCATACCAAGGAGGCTGGAACCGTATGTGGTGGAATGACCATCCTGAACCGGAAAGCTAAGGAGATTTTTGCGCCAATTATTTTTATCTTAAACCCTAGGAGGTCGTGAAGAAGAGGCATTTTTAGGGCTTACATATTTTAGTTGAATTTTATTAATGAATGTAACTGAATCATCTTTTCAAATTAATATTCTGTGTAGCTTGTATACCTACTAAAAAAGAAACTTTATGAAGAAGACGAAGCTTATCTTTTGGGTGGGATTATATTAAATGCGCAGTAGCATTATTATATTAACCAACACTGCGGTCTCCAATCTGTTTGCCTTGCGTGATGATTATGGCAATTATAGTCATAAGATGTTGGACATAGACCTAGATAGATCTAAGTATGTCCAGCAACTCAAGGTGGTATTTTCTAGTCTAAGCTATCCCTATTCTTTCAACATGATTCTACTGTGTTTAGGTTTAGAACTTCGTAAATTCTATCCTAAAGACCGACCGTTCCAAAAATTAAGACCAAATGGGTCTTTCTAAATTTCGGGTTGACGTGATAAAATTGCATTAGATGCTATATTCCTCTAGTTTGGTTGCTAGAACGTACGCCCCAGTAAGCAGTCGGATCACCGAAATGAGAAAATACAAATAGTAGACAATAATAATATGATGAAATAAGTAATTTCGCTTTTTATTACAGTCAGTCACGCTCGAGTAACACGCTAAGTATAATATGTACACCTACGTTTTATTTTATTTGAGTTACACGTAACTTTTACTGTATTAAATACAAGTTTGTGTGTTTAACCGGAGACTGATGAACGCAAAAAGTAGTTTGATTGGTCGATGACAAGCATCCCGAAAGACCGGTAGATAATGATTGTGAGGTCCTGCGATATAATATACCTACAACTACCTACATACTTTGATGTAAAAATTAACCAATTGTCTCATCCGTTGCATTGTAGAGTAATTCTACCAGCTGCCCAAGTAATCATTTAATTCCAAGGTTGGATAAAATCTTATTTCGAATGTACCTATCCTTTCTTCTTTTTCAACGCTATGAATCTCTATAAATGGATCATAAGTTGATAAATTGTCAATTTCTCGATACCATTGAGCTTATTCAGAATGTAAAAGCACATTACTATGATAATGATGACTATCGTAAAAGTTATAAGATTGTTTAAAGTTGGACTCTATTGGAAACTTCTCGCAGTACAGCTATTTGTTCCGCGGGTAGCGCTTTAGTCGAATTTTGAACATGGCAAGACACGCAACGGTCTGTTTTTCAATATGCATATTAAGTATACTAAAACCACCTTGCAAAGACATTACCAATAATAAAACCGAGGCAGCCATTTTACAATAACAGAGAAGACGCATAGAAAACAGCACATTACGTATATCACGTGGAGACACTCAAGCGTGACCACAGCGCAGACCACGACGCACTTTCTTTTTGTTCACCTCAAGAGAAAAACTGCATACATTTGCTTATGAATATCATTCCAGTTTCATGTCAGAATAATGTAGTAACTGATACATGATTTTGCCACGCAAATCTTTGCTTAAACCGAGCGAGACAAATTACAGCCCAAAATTCGTCTATTAGATGGAAACGAGAAACGAGTACATTAGAATAATTTGGTTAAAACTTTATTGCTAAACGCGTTAGACTAAGAGGGTTAGATGGTTTCAACTATGAAAAATCTATGATTTTGGCTGGTGGTCAAAAAGTAGCTTTAGTAAATCTATCAAGTTAACTTCAAAAGCGTATTGAAAAATAGAGCACTAAAGCTTTACAATAGAGCGTATGCTTTAGCCCTATTTTCTTATCAGCTATTTAACAAAGCATTTATTTTCATCTGGCCATCATACTTCAGCAGTCATGCTTCAGCGATTAGCGATCATGTCGTCATGTAGTACCCCAGTAAACAATATTACTCCTTAGACGCAATGGAATGATTACATCTCAATACGCAAATGATACGTCAAATCGCAACCTAACAACGGCTAGTCGCCTAGACGCCTTGTAGATGACGTAAATCTATGACGTCAAAGATCCCACATATAAAGAGGTCGCTGACTGAAGGACTTTGTTTAAGCAATACAATATTCTTGAAGAACTGAATAAATAACAACTGAATTAACACACATGAAAATGACTCATCACAGTCATCACATAAAAGAGAAAAAATACGTGAATCTACATAAAATAATAATTTTGCTGTGAATTAAACAGATTAATATGCTTTCATAGCTGCCAATCATTATGGATTTATTAAGGAAAGAGGCTTCGGAATAGCCAATGATAATGATTCATTAATAAGTGGCTAACCGACAAAACCTTTGATGTATAATCGTTTTATTTCAATGAGGGATTTTAATGTGCTATTGTTTTACTTTTAGCTTCCGTATCGTGCGGTTATTATTATATTATTGCTTTTTAACAATCAATCAATATTGAAGTGTTCAATGACGACATCAGGATCCCGAGAACAGTTCAATAGTGGATTCCCATCCACTACTATGTCATGTTCATTGATATCAAATATTCTATCAAATTTTCTCTGCATAGTCCATTTGTAATCCATCGTCTAATGCCAAAAGTGGTGGTAAGAAGTGCCAAATACAGCATAGATCCATTTATTAATGACATCATCTAATAGATATTGATACAATGAGCACGGGTCTCCTAATAAAAAACTACTACATATTACAACCACATTGATCAATCGCGAAGCAAAACTACCTCCTATTACTAAGTTGTTACATCTCCTTCTATGAAGTCATATATTTGTTAAGATATTTCTAAAACACTGTCTTCTGCGGTTAGTACTCGCTTGACAGACCGGTAGAAGAACGCGGATTTCTTCTTCATATAGCAAAAATAGAATCTAATCTTACTTGATTACCTACACATCATCCTAGTTAGGGAAATCGATAGGTTTTTTCTGAACTTGGTTGGGGTCAGCTTCCAGTTTAATTAGATCGGCTCAATATCAATATGTGATTATATTCTCCTAGGCAGGGAAGGATCTGAATGTGAAAAGAATGGTTACCCATCTATGGCCTGACTGCGGCAAGCTCAGCGTAATCCTCAGATCATAGAAACAAGGAGATGTGCCAAGGCGCAATTGAGCTTGATGCCTGATCTTGAGCAAATTGCTCATATTAAAAACGTACGCGCTGGCGACGCGACGAACCGAACACGATCGATGGTATAAATACAGTGTTTTAGTTTAGTGCTAGTGTTGAGTGACGATTAACAGTGTTAGATTGAGGGTGTGCGGAATGTTCAATGCGTGGGAGATCTTTTTATTCACAAGGAGCGCTTAATTATGCGTGTAATTGTGTCGAAAAATGTTCTAAAAGTGGCATCAGTTGTTCCCGTACTAATTTGCTATGATGGCATATCTCCTTGTTTCTATGATCTGAGGCGTAATCTCACAGATCGATTAAAGAGCTTGGCCGTTAGTTATTTAATTAAAATAATCTCCATAAACTCGGTGTCATCAAACCGTTGGCGCTTTCAATCTCGTGTGCTGACCGCGAAAACTAATACTTAATAAATAATCGCCCTGTCAATACATAAACGTTATTTACATGCCGTACATAATGGCTTTATATCACGAATATAGGAGTATGTGAAGCGTAACACTTTCTAACTTTGCTTGGAATCAGCGTGTGTAACGCGTATCATGTGATTGTTGGAGATATGTAATTAGGTATTGGGATCTTGTGCTATAAGAATAGATTATTCCTGTAGGTCTCTTATTAGGACTACCCAGATTACTGAGTTACTTCTTACGCAGTCTACACACTAGCTCCCGTGCAAATAAACACGGAATAAAGTTACGACAAGCTCAAACATCAAAAAATTTATTGTTTTGGTTATCCTTATTATTCCGTGATCCTACCGACGTTATTCTTTCCACAACTTTATTCCGTGTTTATTTATACCAGGCCCTAGCTGTGCTTAGAGTATGTACACCAAAACGCTTATTTCTTATAACTTACCTACTTAGTAACACAAAATAAAAACATAAATAGTGAAAATCGCTATCATATTTTGTGCAATTAATAACAATCATATTTTTGCTCATTAACACTGATTGTGTAATAAATATATCTGCATCTGGTTTGTAGGAAATTATTTATTAACATAATGGCTTTAGCAATAGGGCTGTTATTGGCAGTTTATCACAACTATCAAAATAAATTCGGTATCGTTCTAAAACCGCTTCTAAAAACGGTCAGACGTGACGAATTAGAAAAAAAGAAAATTTGAAATCGTGATCAGTGTTTATTAGGGCACAGGAAGATACTGCTCAACTATAAAGTCTAATTGCATAAGAATAGGGTGCTCTTTTCGGAGGTCCTAACATTAAAAATGCCTAAAGGATTATATCAGATGCCCATCGATATGGTATGATTATGTTATCTTTCAAACAGACTTCTTGGCAAACATTTATTACCATCCCTATCCTTGTACATACTTACTGCTCTTATGGTAATATCATTAGAAATCTAAACAACTTGGTTTGCAATAAGGTCACTCGAGGTTATAGTGTGGGTCTACATGGATGATGTATACAAAATTGTTGTATACTAAGTATGCGCTTTTCTTTCATAGCCAATAAAAATGTTTTCACTTGAATGGGAAAAAATAAAAACATCCCAGGATTGTCACAAGTTTTCAATGTATCTTTTTATAGATATATAAAATTATCTTAAATTAATAAATGTTTTTCATTAATTAGGTCAATGCGTAAGTGTATTAATAAAACGAACACTGATTATGTTATTACAAGCAAGTTGCATTAATAATGCAATGATAATAAATCAATTGATATGTGAAGTTAATAGTGCATTGCATGCTTGTTGTTTATTTGAATTTATAATGGGTGCTGATTAGTCAAATAGTCACGCATTAAGACTTTTATTTATTTTAACGACATCTAAACTGGTCATTAATAGAATATTTATGAGAATATTATTCTTAGTTATTTGATTTTTATATTATGAATACAAAATATTGTTTCATTCTTTCCTCATTCGTTTGTTACCACCACAGTGACTAATCGTGTAATAACATTTTTTTTATCAACGCAACGAAATAATATACCAATCATTACCCTTCCTTTCGGCTTTGCCGAGTCGGATAAAAATTTGTGGATAAACCTACACACATCCAATCGATCCGATATTATCGATTGAAACACCAGCTGACGTTTCATAAAAGGAACATGCAATGTCAAGACGAGACCGTGACCGGACATTGGTCAGTTGTTCCGTAGCGGCCGTCGACCCGCGATTGCAGGGCAAGATTGGTGGATTACGCGCATGCGCCGAATAGCGCGGGAAAGCGTGGTTCGAATTTTAAATAAAGTCATCAACGGAACTCGTCTATTACTTTTGATTTAATATGGCGCCATTGTTTGTCATCCGATGTCTGACTTGAGTTGTATCCATATTTAGTGTCACTATTTAATGTTTTGTTTATGTAGATGATTTTCATTGATACCGACATAAATCTTTGCATTATGTCTTTAGTCACAAAATATTACGTCTCAATTTCCTTATCTGGCGATCTTGGATGTACAAAAACGCAGTGGACACAAATTTTATTCAAAGGAAAGTGGACTGGTGCAATGGCGTAAAGCCAGGTCAACTTGAGAAAACGTCCCACAAAACGATGAATTACTTCAACAAGTAGAACAATTTTGAAATACAGGCTTTTACTTTGTGTCACCATTTAATAGACTGAAGGAAATATGGAGACAGAAATAGAACATGCGCCAACGCCGCGCCGTCTTTAATAGATGAATTATACGCTCGCAATAACTTAAATACCTACAACCTAGCTGTTAGCTGTTTACCATTAACGTAATGTTAGTCACCTTTCCTTTAATGATAAATAGGTATTGATATAGCAAGTAATTTATCACTGAGTACAGGTTTTATCGTGAATTAAAAAGAAGAAATTAATAATATGTATCAGCAGTTTCTCGTCTCGCGCGTTTTGTTTTGCTTTGCGCTCATTTGTCACCCTATAATCATGTACTTGATCATCCTCAGGCAAATTGCAGTTAACAATATCCTCTTGTATTAAAATTCTTGGACTTCCAAGAGTTCATTCTTGAACCAAACTACTGAATTGAAGTTTTCTTCCATTGATTCATGGTCTTATCTACTTCGGTATGTTTGATCAAAATTAAGATAGCGATTTTCAGACTGTAAGTCTGAAAATCACTATCTTAATTTTGATCAAACTTGCTCAGCTCAGTATCGTACTCAGATCAGGCTTGCTCGTACTGCTCGTTTCAGTCTCAAACGTCTCCAAAAGTTCCTGCCTTTATTACTCTTGCCCAATCCTTTCTTCTACCGACTTCTAGATTACGCTGATGTCACATTGTAAGTGTTCTACCCAAGTAGCAAAATGTGGCCCTGTAATTATCCTAGGAGCACGTATTTTTGAATCCTATAGAAATCCTGTAAACGTTTATAGAGCCGCATTTGGGCGCAGTTTATAGGACTATTACGCCCTATAGTCGCTTTGTTATAATCCGGTAAAGTGCTATTTGATTTTATAATTACCTTATTAAGTGCTTTAACAAAATATAGTTGTCCTATAAAAATCCGGTAAATGCATCTAAAAAGAGCGATTGGTCCTCTTATGATCTGGCGCGTGCCGCTACTGGAGTAATTGATCCTACAGTGATCAGCGTAATACCATTAGTAGATTCATTCAGTCGATCATTCGTTCTTTTTTCGTTAATTCATTGTGCTGTGCCGGTGCGTGAGATTGAATACATTTTATTTTCAAAAGGTTAAGTAAAGTCACATTATAATAATGTCTGTCTGTCTGTTTTGTAAAGAGTGCCTACTCAACTTGCAAAAATCATTTTATTGATGAAGTGTTAGATGATAATAAACATATCTTCATGCGCCTTCAAAATTTAACATTTTCAGTATTTTTTAATTCATTAATAAATTAATAAATACCTATCCGACATAGGGTCGAAACACGTGCCATTACATTGCATTTATCAGAACCTTTATATGACTTTTTAATCAAAGTTAAGAGGCTTACATGACATACCTACACCACCATACTTAAGTTTTAGGGTTCTGTGGGTAATGTGAGTTAAACCATACGGTAATGTGCAAATTATTTATTTATAATTTTTTTATTATTATTATTAAAAATTATTATTATTAATGCTTCCGCTATCATTTTCCATATCTTTTTGAACATTACAACTCTCTGTAAAATTATCCTCCCAGTTGTCTAAGTCTATTTCCATTTTACCGTGTACGGAACCATCACAAACTTAACCAACTTCACCAGGCTCTTTTTTATTTAAGAACTTTTCTTTTGGCCCACTTGACCCAAACTCCGATACCGACTTCATTTCAAAGTACTTTTTCGAAACTCTTCTTCGATAACCGCCACTAGGCTTAAATCGTCTTCATTTATTTAAATCCATATTTATATTGTTCCAGCTTTCTCTAAAAAATCACAAGATGGCCGATTACTCTAATAATAGCAAATGTAGAACACATTTAAGTAGAATCTTACTTATAAAAATCAGAGGCTATGCTAGCTTGGTGTTAAAAATCCGTTAAGGGTCACGACTAAGATAAATTTGCTCTATAATATCTTTACCTCTAGCAGCTATATCTGTGGCATTTATAGGAAGTGCATGTCTTATAGAAGAATGAAACAAGACGTTAACAAGATAAAACGATCTTACTAAATGCGATTATCGGATCAAAAGTCACACTTTGCTAATTACTTTTATAACTTGCACTTATAAGACTGAACCTGACTGACCGCTCTAGTAAGAGTCGTGTAAAATAATCCTATTAACATTTATAAAACTAAATGATAGGGTCGAAAGTACTTGTAGTGCAAATCATCTTAGAAGATGCTTTGGCAGGATCAGTGGCTTGAGTTAATGCGTCTACTAGATTTCTATAAGACGTGTAATCTTATAAGTCAATTGCTATAGGAGAATTTTGCTACTTGGGTAGTCATTCACAAAATTAATCTTAATCGTATTCATGATAAAAATCTAAATTTCCAAACCATATCATTATAATCGCGAAAGTAACTCTGTCTATTTGTGCATTATATACGTTTTTTCCGCTAAACCAGTACTTTTATCTGCGTAATGTAGTTCCCCTAGAATGCGAGTAAAACCGCGGATAACAGCTAGTGATCCTATAAATTCTTTCTCCGTCCTGTACTACCCTAAGGCCATTTAAATTCCTTTTTAAAGGTTTCTCAGTAATAATTTTAGTACGTTTCTCCTCGTGTTTGTCATTCAACGCGACAACTAGAGCAACTGTCTTCTAGTTCACAGCAGTTAGGGCTCGTTCATATGACACACACAATGAGGCATGACCGTTGATCGTCTCTGAAATGTAACTGTCCTGTACTATGAATTTATGACTGTGGGTTAGGGAAAATACATGGGGCCGTTGTCATGTTAGTAAGTACATATACCTAGTTTGATAAATGTCAAGAGAAATTTAAACTCAAGTTCTAGGCCAAATAACGCTACTTTTCGGTAGTGTTGTGTCCCTGTGGTCAGTAAGATCGCCAGCTCCTGAAGATGCGCTGTGTTGACAATGGAGGACCTGCTTGACCCTAAGCTGTCGGGTACAGCGAATCCACATTTTAAAGGGTCGGCAACGCACATGCGTTCTTCGGTGTTGTAAACGTCGTTAACCGCTATGGTAGGAAGTAGTATCGGAAGGCTATGGTAACTTGGTAACCGTTTACAATTAGGCGGTCCGTACGTCTGTTTGCCAGTTTGAAGACCCGTGTTATGCATCCCGTGGTTAATACATCTACTCGTATCTATGTAAGAATGTCACAATCACAAAATATCATCAACATCATAAACTAGTTTTTTACAACTTTTAAGTCTTCTTATTATTTTTACAACACAATTTCGGAGAAACCAGAAAATGTTTTCCGAGAAATAAAGTTTTGAACTTTGCGTTTTATTATTGCGACATTTTTTTAACAACTTAATCCAAAATGGATTAAATGCTTGTAATGTTTTTTAAAGGCTGGTATTAAACCAGTCCACCACCCGCTGTTCTGTGACCTCAGACAGCCTTGGGAGTGGTTACAACTTACAATGTAATAAAATGTTCAATCTAATGGTTTTGGTCTTGTCCAAAGTTGGTAATCGGAATGCGTTGTTTTTTATACGATGATAGTAGCAAACAAACGTACGGCCTGCCTGATAGTAAGCGGTTACCTTAGACTATGAAACGCTTGCAACACCGAGTATCACATGCGGGTTGCCGACCCTTTAAAATGAAGATTCGCTGTGCTGACTTAGGGGTGTTGTACTGTGCTTAGCTTAGGGGGCAAGCAGGTCCCCCGCTGTCAACAAAACGCATGCTCAAGAGCTCTGGCGTTTTTGCCATGGGAACATAACACTACCGTAACAGTAGCGTTATTAACTAAAAAAACTTGAGTCTAAACTTGCACTATATTCTTTATTATTTTTATGGTTCATACTTAATCTCATGTCAAATTATACAAATTCCTCTTATCTAATTAATTAACCAAAGCTCAAGTGTGAACACTGTCTTCTAAGTAATTGGAGTTAATGACCGTGGGCTTTCTTTTCATTGTGTTTATTGTCAGCAGCTGCTTACTACGTACATCTTCGTCTATTGCTCGTAAGTCGTAATAAATGCTGACTTCTGTTTTCTATGATCGCCTGGTACTTTTGGGCTGTTTACGTTTTTTTTTGCCGGTATGCGGGCTTGCATTGTGCCTACATCTTTTCGGTGTCACTTCTGTTTGCTATGGTCTCCTAGTACGGCGAAGCCATTTTGTAATTTTTCGGTCATAATAATAATTTAGATTACTTTACGGGGTAGAAATTGCCACTGACGAATAGCAATAAAAACACCCTACCTCATGAGGGCTTTTATCAAACTTAACCAAGGGTTAACCATGACCTTGCGATTGCCCTTCGGGAATCCCAAGTAGGAAAATTGATTATGTTACGAATAAATAATACAGCGTTTAATATCCAGTGCATTCCAGGGTATAGCCGTGGTCGCATGCCATTGGGCCAGCTTATTTAGTCAGTAATATGGTGGCATGCGACCACAGCTAATTGAAACGTTGGTTTATTAAGTTTTTCACAATACTGAATTCCCGAAGTCTATAAAAGAATTTCAGGCTTTCAAACAGGAATATTTTCTTGTTTCTTGCTTTTCAGTTCGATTTTGTCTTAGTCGGGTTTTAGTTATGAACTTTCTTTCTTTTTCAGTGGATTAAATGCGAATCGATGCTGATAAATGTGATTCAGGCCATAGCTAGCTAAAATAGGTAGGTATGCGACGACTGCAAGAAACGAAATCCGTAGTGGCCTCTCAACAATACCTACCTAGTAGTATAAATGTTTTAAAGGTCTCCTATTCAAAACAATAATATAAGGCCATTCATAAAAATTCCACGTACCTACCTACCTACGGATCCTTGAAAATGTTTGTAGTATTTCGTGTCATTTTAAGAATAGGAAACGTGATAATCTTGATATAAACCATTTATCATTGTGGTTACCGCGAACTATTTATCTACGTCATCCATCATAAATAATGACGTCATAATCGTAACATAATAGTGTAATTACGAAGTGAAGACGTAGGTATGTACAGGCAGAAGCTCCACTCTGCCAGTTACAAGATGTCTTCAAGTCGCGACTTTGCGATTGAATCGGTTTCTTCTATACATAATACATATATGGCGATCAAACGCAAGCCTATTATTATGTAAAAAAAAAATGATCTCTAACCGTGTCATAGTTACAGAAGTTGTTGGACTCAGAAATTATTCGGTTACAGTCTACAGTACAGATCAAAATTTGTATTATCAACCGCAATTTGATCTGTAGCTGTACCGTGCCTCGTTCAAATGCTGTTGGCATTCGCGTTGAATAAATTTTCTCACTTGGGTAATCACTAGCCAGAACCACAAGACCTGATTCTATTTACTTAGTCTAAATTCCATTAATTATAACATTAGACACGCCTGACTCATCTAGGCACGAATTTCTTTTGAACAAATTCTTTAGACTCATTCAATTCAATCTGGAGCTGTCCTGTGCCGAGTTCTTCAACTAACTACTGATTATTTATGTTTTTAGGGTTTTTTATGTCCCGCTTTCAAAAAAGGATCCCCCTTTTTTTACTCAAAAGTTTCCAAAATCCCGGTTTGCGCGAAAAAAAATCTGGCAACGCTGGTTTTATTTAGCCCACCTCGATTTATACTCGGTAGCGTACCTAACTACTTAGGGGTCAACATTAGGGCAAGTCAGAAGGCTTTTTTAACCGACTTTCTGCCCTACACATTAGCTATACTCCAGCTTCTATTCATATCGTCACAGGTCCAAACTCCAAATGAGATCCAATTTCCTCGGCTAAAAACTACGTTTCTTCAACAATCAATTGGCCAATGAGCCTTCTATTCTTTCTTACCATACGCCACACCAACCTTGCCATACAAAATTATCATAAATCCACGATTATGGTAAAATATTGCTCTAAATGTTAATACCAAAATGATTTCAATACATAATTTAATTTGGCCATGACATTTGATTAAAAATGCAGTCAGACAAGTAAGCATGTCAAAGTAAATAATGATGTTATAAAAATAAGCTTTAAAAAATACATAATCCTTAGTAATCGGTTTTCCCGAGTCTTTAGGCCAGGGATTCCAACCTTTCTTGCGTTGAGCTTCCCCCCGGATTATAAAAAATATACCCATGCCTCCCTCCTTCCTTTTTCATGGCTACAATAAAAAAAACGCATCATTTTCGCAATTATAAGCATAATCAAGTAAATTAAAATTTTAGTGTTCACTTCTTGTCCTATCTATAATTAAAGTGAAAGATAGCATAATTTACGCTTTAAGACTTCATGTCATGAAGAATGGATTTTTCTTAAGAATATCCAAACATATTGTGGCTCCCCTCCCCCAAGGGAGGCACCAGCCATTGTTTGGGAAGCCCTGCTTTAGGCAAATAGCTTTGCTCGAACGGGTTGCATTGCAATAGAAATGAAGTTAGTTTGTGATGGAAGTAGGTATTAGGAGCTTATGGGTACTAAGAAAACAGCTTATCCGTTGATTAGATTATCGTAGTAAGCTTTAATATAACATCACGCCTGTATTCCCCGAATTGTTAAGTAGAGGGGATTGTAAGTATACTAATACACACACCCACATCTTCCTCAGGAATCTGTCCTTCCATTGGTGAAAACCGTGTAAAAATCCTTTTGTAGTTTTTGAGTTTATAGTTAGACAGACGTGGCGCGTGCTACGTTTTTGAATACAAAAGCGAACTGGGAGAAAATGTCATAATAGGAAGGACTTATACTGCAACTGCAAATTTTTAAATTGAAATAGCGACAATTTGCTCTGCCCTAAACCTAAATGCCTAAATGAATGAACCGATCATTGTCACGGGTTCAGAAGAGGACATAGGGTAGATACCTTTCATCCAGAAAAAAAGTACTATTCCTGAGGGAAAGAACAATAACTTTCGGCGGTCAAAATTGCTTTAGGACGCTAGATGGTGCTACGACCTACGTGTAGGTATGTTATGCGGACGAAGTCGCGGGCAGTGCTTAGTGATGTTATGAAAATAAGATTTTAATAAGTAGATAAGTAATCCTTAGTAATCGTATTATACTAACGAGGTTTATGCGTAACAGCTTATGCGTTGATTCGATATCGTAATAATAAGCTTTATTTAAAGTCCAGCGAAGCCTCTCCACCCTTCAGCCACTCACGTTCCTGTTGCCCCCTTTCTTGCTACCCGAGCGACTTTTTTCAGGGGGCCCAGTTAGTGAGTTGGCAAGTCTCCGTCTGCCATTTTTACGTGTGCACATACATTGTTTCGGCAGGCGCCATAGGTTCCTACAGTTCCCCTTAACTTAGTCCACTACCATCCCACCACAATAGCCCAAGTAGTTTCTTTTTTCCACATATATATTGCAATAGTTCTGCATAAGCTGGTGGTTATCCTTGGGTGTATTTCTATAGTGCATACAGGGATAATCACCAGCTATGTCACCATTCAATTTTATTAAAAAGCTGTCATAAAGGGCCTCTACGTGTTGGCTTCGGCCCCGCGCACGCCTTCAAAAGGTCCGGGACTCTTAGTCCCGTGTAACAGAGACTAAGCTTTATTTCTAAGTATCACATCAGCTTATATGTGACTGGTTAAACGAAGGACGTATTGGAGGGTATTCAGTTCGATTCTCGTTCTACTAGACTCAACTGCGGGACCAAACTTAAAATTGCAAAAAAAAAAAATAACTGTTTCATCGAAATTATTCTCCGCGTAAAAAGAAAATACACCTAAACCTTACTAAACTAATACTACACCTATAAAACCCGGTTAGTCCCACTATGCTCTAGTTTCGCTATGCTCGACTCATAAAATACCTTACATTTCTTAGAACATTTCTTAGAATTGCTCTGAAATTCGTTTATATTATTCGTTTATCTGTCATTTTGACTTTTTTGTTTGTCAGAACGAGACGAAACAAATTTTAACTTACAGACGCTTACGCATTTATTCGAATAGCGCTATAAATTTAAACAAACTCTCAATTTAAACACTTTTCTTTCCAACTGTTCCTTCGATTGTTTAAGTAGAATCGAAGAATTTCGTGCATAGCGAAACTTTTTAGTAGGTATTTTATGAGTCGAGCATAGCGGAACTAGAGCATAGTGGGACTAACCGATAAAACCAAGTTCAGCTGTTTGTCGGCCTGTACCTCAAAGAACTAGGTAGGTATCTAACTAAGGGATATTTAATAGCAGTTATAAACGACGGGGTTTGCACCTGCAATAGCATTTAAATACATTATGCACCTACTTTTATATGGTTTTACTCGCATAAAATTAATATTACCTGTCTTTAAACATTTTTGTATACACTTACGTTTTGCATAAATTACTATGACATAAACTTAAGTTTTGCATAAATTCTCACTGCATCGGCTACGGCAACGACTGTACATGCGCGAAATTCTAAAACTGAACGCTCCTTCACAAAATGTTCTATAAAATTATGTCAAAAGAAAGAAAGAAAAAGTATTTATTGCGACTGACACAGGAAATTAGAGACATAAAAAAACAGCAGTATAAAAAATTTAATAAAAATTGTGTGTATCGTATAAAAACCTTTTAGGTACACGTTTGAATAATGCACTTACACTTTTTAAAAAGTGTAAGTTTAATATAAGTAAATATGTGTATGTGTCGTACGTACGTGACAAGGAGTGGAGCCTACAGTCTTAAATTAGACGAACTATACTGGTATAATACATTCGCCATACATTATTAAATTGCACCTATATGACTGCGAAGTTAGGGTGGACGCTAGTTGAAAAACAGATCAAACCTAGTCTTAACTGAAACCAAAAACTAATTATTTCACAACTGTTAATTGTTGCACCTGTATTCTTTGACCCTGTAATCTGTGGTCCCGGTCTGTTTATCACCCGACCTTCGCCCGTCTATTCGAGACAATCCACAATGGCCGATGATCTATGAAGCTCCAGTGACACTATAATGATGTCACCGGGCGCGGCCCACTTGTGCGCCACCTGTCATAATATATTTAAACAGGTAGGTGAGGTTAGGTGCAGACGGGACACTTTTGGACAACATTTTTGCAATTGTTTTAACTACCTACTTAATTAACCCCATTAAACGCTTTATAATTTACCTGTTCTTGATATTATCGTTACACGGAAGGGGGACTACGAGGGGTAGAGGGTAATTCCCCTTCCATATAAAAAATGGTGCTACAGTCTATTAAGCAGTATTAGGCGCTATAAGCAGTGTAAGGCGCTTAAAAGACGTACCTGAGTAAATGAATGAAGGGGGTTTTTATTTTAGTGTCGAAATGCAAAGTCATTATACAAAATAATTGGTTTCTCAAATATCTTTGCTTTTTCAGAAGGTGGTGGTAGGTGCGCTTGTAGCGTCTAATTATGCCTTCCTTTACAAACACAAAGAAAATGTGATTCTTTATATATATTGCGTGACTCTAATTTAAGACTAACTTTGGAGGTGAACTGCCTCCATATATTTCCGTCGTCCATTATTAATATTCAAGTTAATTGACGTAATTATCACACCCGCTTCATTAATTTGGACATCTGTTATCTCTAATTACTGTAATTAAGTTAACGTATTTATCTTCTAAAAAGCTTGTGTTAATTAAAGTTAGTTTAGAAAAGGGTAGGTACTCAAAGAGGGATGTTTTATAGCTTAATGGCAATTGCTGATAGCGATGTTTATGCGAGAGGTCCAATAAAGAGTAAAAAGTAATCTATTAATGGCTTCGGTACTGAAATATGGTTGGTTTGGTTCGCGGTTTTATAAGCTTTCAATACGTTATGCTTTGGGTTTAGCTGGTAAGTTTGCTACTGTTTATATGTAGAGTTTATTTTTCATAAAAACCATCCACGCACACTTGGAAAATTCATCCCGTGTAGTTCATGTCGAAGCAGGCTTTCGCTAGTTTTCAGCAAAAATATAAAACATTACAAAACTGAAATCTTGAGTCGAAGATCGGGTAAAAGATTATTGTTTGTATCACATTCCCACACTAATCAAACTGTAGGCACAGACGGTACAATCAATCTGGTATCGTTTTGTGAACAAACTCCTAAATGAGTTGATCACCATGCACAATGTATGATGAGTGCGTCCAATCATATTAGTCAAAGTCGCTTGGGATAGGGTTGGCATTGTCTCTGATAAGTTTAACTTTTCTTCGTCTGTTCAATATTTTGGAGTGGCATTCTTCATGAAAGTAGACACAACTAGCATATTATTGCTTTTTTAAAGCATAGAGGTCAGCAGTTTCCCTACGCTGACGTCGATCGCATACGTAAACCGACCGACGACGGCGTCAAAGAGACGGATAAGCGCTGCGGACGTAAGTTTAACAGTATGGTATTTTATGAATCACAAGCCATAATATACGGATCACCGACATAAGTGTACGCAGACGGACAGACTTAGCTTTCAGCGGACCTTGGCAATATAGCTACAAATGAGCATATTAAGCGCATTCAGCAACAGCCTATTACGAGTCATGTCTGACAGTTCCGCAGATAGACAGTAAGAAAAGTAAGGGTGGTATTTTTTGGAAATGATGCCGAAGGCGTTCAAACCATAATCAAATGATGTCCATCTGAATTATTAGCTCTGTTGTTCGTATTCTCGATTTGACAACCCTACAGGCGTTGATGGGCGGCGCCGTTGTATTGTCTGACAGAGATTTGTGTCTTTAATGCGATCCGAGCACGTGTTGTTTATAATGGTCATTAAATGCGCTATATTGTGTTGTTTCTGACTTATAATAACTGTGATTTTATTTATACTTGACTGTTTTTATAAATAAATGAGGAGAACATCAGAACCATTGCTTGCTTTCAAAGACGCTCAAAGAAAACTTTTCTTCGTTTATTTATATTTCTGAAACCTAGAGACGAACCAACTATTGTCATTGTATCTAACGTTGTGAGTAGATGACTCCTTAAAAACAGATAGATAAATAGCGACTCTTGCAACAACTATCTCTTCTGACCCGCTGTAAACTTACAAAATTGCCTCCCCTGGGAGGCACGCCGATATACCTACTTGTAGTTTCTTAAGTGCGGAGTGCGCCAGGCCTGACAGTGTCTAAGCACTAAAACACACTAGAACACAACCATGTTAATTTACTTTAATAGAAATATGGGAATATGTGAGTGCCGTGCCCATTCTTTTCCTGTGTACCTACTTCTACGTTTAACTAATTAAAAACTTTCTTGCTCCCTTTGTTCTTTTTGACGTCAATGATAGTTAAAGCGTGGTTAAAGCATCCTTAAATAGGACAACTTATTTTTTTATTAGAACCAATTTATAACGTCATAAAGTATCTAACAGCGACGTAAATGTCGTTTGATGTAACAACTAAAAGTCGCCCGTCTGTCGCGCCCACAATGGTCTAATTCGGGTAATTGATGGTAAACATACAAATGAGCTTACTGATGTTGCTTGTATGTGACATGTAAATGCTAGGTAAGTATTTAAATCATATGAAATGTGGTAATTTACGTGGAGGCTCCTTATTCATTTTTAGGGTTCCGTACCAAAATGGTAAAAAAGGAACCCTTATGGTGCGACTTCGTCTGTCTGACTGTCTGTCACACCTGCTTATTTCAGCAACTACTAATGCTATCGACTTGAAATTTGGAACAGTTATAAAAAATGCTTGTCCAACTTTATTGCAAATGAAAAAATTAAAAAAATATTTTTATTTTCATTGCAAAAGAGGCCGGAGTGGGGATCCAAAATTTCAAAGTGGGGTTACTAGGTCAAGTGACATATCATATGAAAGGGCTTGATCTGGATATTTCATAATATATTTTTATTTAATTTTATGTCTCACAGTTTCCGACTTATGATGAAAAATGTCTGTAAAAATACCACTCCCCCAGCGAAAAATCTGAAATAATTAGAGTCGATAGGAATTGACCCAAATATTGCACCAAAAATAAAATGATGTTCCTAACTATAACAGTTTTTTCAAAATCCTCAAAATTTCTTGACAAAACTTAGTTATGCGGGCCGGTTTTTTTCACTTTATACGTCCAAATGGCCGGTTTCTTTTTATACTTCATCGTGTTGACTACACTATGCCAAAACATATTTTTTGGCTTGTAAATATTGATTTGCGTGTGGGGTTGGACAAACTGGCCAAGTACAAGTCAGACTCGCATACTAAGGGTTCTCTTCCGGTTGCATGGAGACGCCCCTCTCCCCCTCTGTAACCGGAACAGAACCCGTGTTATCAGAAATTAAGATTCGATAGTTTTCGGGACTATTCTTCGAGTTCTGTCAGACTAATTGAACTATGTAGGCGGAATCATGCTATTTATCGTCTGGAGACAGATAATCAAGTATTCTATTGGCCATATTAAGGTATTTATACGTATTCTAAGCAAACAGCTCGTATCTAAAGTAGATACCTACTTAAATCAATTTTCAGTATCCACTTCATAGATTATATCTTATAATAATGATATCCTAAATTAGGAGTTCCATATTTACATTAGAGGCACGACCGAGAACCAGCTGTCTGGTATCTCCAGGAACTTACTGGCGGAGTATCAAATATCCTTCGTATTCAGTCACATATTGATTTTGTTTAGTAAATAATGTTGGTCTTTGTCATAGAAATCTAAAAAGAGGTCTTTGTTTTAGCCTCAGATCATAGAAACAAGGAGATGTGCCAAGGCGCTATCGAGCTTGGTGCCTGATCTTGAGCAAATTGCTCATATTAAAAACGTACGCGCTGGCGACGAACCGAACACGATCGATGGTATAAATACAGTGTTTTAGTTTAGTGCTAGTGTTGAGTGACGATTAACAGTTTTAGATTGAGGGTGTGCGGAGTGTTTAATGCGTGGGAGATCTTTTTATTCACAAGGAACGCTTAATTATGCGCGTAATTGTGTCGAAAAATGTACTAAAAGTGGCATCAGTTGTTCCGGTTACTAATTTGCTATGCTGGCATATCTCGGTGTTTCTCTGATCTGAGGTACCTGGACATACAGGACAATCTGGACATACGCCTTACTTTGGAACCCTACAGTGTGCGTGCTCGGACACGCACTTGGCCGGTTTTTGATACTCGGAGGCACCCTCTTAGCGGGCCGGTCGTGTTGAGTAAAACCACGATCAACCGCAATGCAACAAGTGGACATCCCAACTTGTTAATAAGCTGACATCACACTTAGGCCTGTTTAAATCAAATTGGCCTGTTCAACAAAGCATCATTTCGTTCAATTTAGTCGCCAAGTACAGGGGTTCAAAAGAGTAACCATGGAGTTTCTTGCCCGTTCTTCTCCATAAGAATCTACGCTTTGGAACGGGCATCTAGCTTCATCATTATTACTAACTGACAGACTCCTTGACAATTTAAAAGTACCTGTAATTGATCTAATTGAAATAAATGCTTTGACTTTGACTTTGTTCCCAAAGTGTGTGCCGCGGTGGCCCAGGGCGCCGTGAGGAGTAAGCTGGGGCATGTGCTGGGGCGCTGCGAGGCCCTCCTGCTTACAGCCCAAATAAACAAAAAAATAAAGTCGCGGGCTTTATTAGTGCCATTTCACACATTGTAACAAGGACGCTGTGACAAAATATTGCGCCATGAACTGATAGGATTGGGAACCCCTGGCCTAGTACATTTGTGTCATTTTACGATTAACGCCTGTTCTATAATGTTTCTGTAATAAGAGACTTGTTAGTGAATGGAATGTATCAACTTGCTGCTTTTTGGTCCAATGATTTAGTAGGTAGTACATTTGTACTTACTCGAGGGTTTAGTTTTAAAGTAGGTAAATTGTTCTATAACATTTTTTTATACGACTATGGTGGCAAACATGCCTACGGCCCGTCTGGTAAGCGGTTACCGTTGCAACTTGCAACACCGAGGTGTTTTTAAAATAATAAAAACATACATACATACATACATACATACATACTTACATACATACATACGGGACGAATACAGAACCTCCTTTTTTGAAGTCGGTTAAAAATAAAATTTAATTTTTTAAATAAAATACAAACAACACAATTAATAGTAATCACAGCAGTCTTAATTTTATTTTAAATTAATATTCCACAGATCCCTATTGATGAGGATTCTGTACGGGGATTTGTGGATAATCTAATTCATAGATAAAATCATAAAAAAACACTTTTTTTGCTAAACAGGCAATCATGCGAGACCCGTCGTAGACCATTACCATAATTAAACCAAGTTAACAAAATCAATACTCCACTCACGTCTCTATAGCCAATTTATTCTTCTAATCGACCAGCAACCACGCAACAGAATAAGAGAAGAGAATAAGAGATAATACATCTCAAAAAACATCATTAACAATCGAATCAACGGCACTTATTAAGAGGCGCGTGCGCACATTTGACATGCATGACTGCCTAGAAACAGGGCTCCAATTCTGCTATTGCAATTGTGTAACAATGGTGTCATAATGACAGCACAACTGTCAAAACCTAAGCGGTTATTGGCTTAGAGCAGCGGTTCCTAACCTTTTCAATCTTGTTACCCCTATGACCTACTAGGGAAACTTATTTGACCCCCCTCTTAAAATGTTATCACATGTAAATAAAATATAAAAGCAATAATCATAATAAATTGCGCAAAAAGTTGATGAATTTATTATAATGCAGTGTGAAGGTTGGTATTGTTTTGCATTTGCAAGCTTTTTAATATCAGGCAAAGTTTTTAATTATTTATTATACAATTTACTATCTATACCAGCCTTATTACCCCTGTAGAATAACCGTTTTATCCCCAAAGGGGTAATTACCCCCAGGTTCGGAACCCAGGGCTTAGAGTAAGACTCTTTCGTTAAATTGGTCAAACGATGTCATTGAGAGACCATTCTGACACGATTATGACAATTGCATTTGCAGACTTGGGGCCCAGATCAACGACACTTATTAAGAGGCGCGTGCGCACATTTGACATGCATGACTGCGCAGAAACAGGTGACTTGTTCATGGCATGTGACGTCACAGCTTTGTTTGTATCCGATGAGCCGGTGTAGTGGAGCGATTCAGTTGTTACTGTAACGTGTTTATAAGTTTACACCTTGCTGTGTTTATGCAGCAAGTGATAATATAGCAGGGCCAGGTGAAGTATTATAATGAGTCGACTGCATTCATTAGTTACCCCTTTTGCTAAAGAATTTGCATGCATTTTATAGCCGTTCCCAATAACTGATCCATCGACTCTTTCTCCTACTAGACATGGTCGTAGCCAGGGTTTTGGGGGTTCAATCCCCCGAAGTACCTATTCAACATTTTCACTTTTTTTTTTTTCAAATGTATCCTATTAGACCCTATCATTTCTACCCTACTAATATTATAAACGTTTGTGAAGATGTATAGATGTCTGGATGTTTGTTAGTCTTTCACGCAAAAACGACTGAACGGATTTTGATGAAACTACATCAGAATAACACAGGCTACCTGTTATCCCGAAAAACGCGGGCGAAGCCGCGGGCGGAAGCTAGTAATATTACAGTAGGGTTCACCAAAGGGGTAACTGCTTAGGTACTTATTATATCTGCATGATCGCAAAACGTGAGAAACAATTCCATAAATACATACTAACACCGAACGGATCTCAGCGCTAACGAAACCAAACCGATTACTATTCCGAACATCACCCCGATGGTTTAGCGGTTAACGGGCACCGCGCGTGGGTTGAATTCCCATACGAAGACAAACTGGTTCTTACGCTCACTTCTTTTTGTTCGCAGGTATGATGCTGCACTGGTTTAAAGCGGATTCTAAGAAGTTTTAACACGATGGTAACTGAGAACTTAGATATGTTGATGTACCTATGCAGTTTTTCTCTGAATAAGTGCATAGTAATGTGCTACCTATTTATTTTCTTTTTTTATTTGTTTGTTTTTTTTTGCTATTTTTTATTTATTCTCTTAGGATTTCAGTGAGTTTGCTATGTAGGTATATGTAATGTGTGTGAATTTTGAGATTTTTCGTGAGTCTCATAAAATAGGTAGGTATTTGTCCAGCTTTTGTTTTCTTGATACTTAAATAATAATTTGAATCTGTTATTACCACGGAGGAAAAATAAAACGTAGAAATGTTTCTACAATCTGTCACTTTGTCTATTTCTATGTAGATAAAACCCGTTTCGTTATTACCTACCAGTAAATTATAACAAAGTTAACGTTCATTCATAAAGTAAGACTAAATACTCATTTCTTATTCATAATCTATATGTTTACGCAATATAACATGATAAGTAAATAATTCTTTGTAACAAACTCCTAGCAAATCGTCAAAGATAGATAATGGATGCAGACAGGTCATTCACCGTCATATATTAATAATAAGCCGATCGTTATGTCAAAATAATCTTACTGTAATGCAATAAGGCAAAAACTCATATATTTTTCGCCCACATGTTCTAAGGTGTGTCTGACCTACCTCAATGCGATTAAATAAACGATAGACGAGACAACTCAATGGCAGATAGAGTTTTCTGCCTATCGTGTACCTATAGAGCATTTCACATAAGAAGTTCTACGCTATGTCGGCTACTCTGAATGTCAATATTATATTATTATGTTCCATTTTTAACGGCGTTGGAAGTTTGTTTTTCAGTACCAATTCGCGTTCACCACTTTTTTAGTATCCTAAGCATTACTTTGACACATAAATCTACAAAAAACATAAAACGTTAAGACTTAGACAAGAGTGAGAGACAGGGGAACCAACATAACGTCGAAGGGACTTAATATGTGAAACGCTCTTTAATATTCTGTCATTGTAATGTCATTCTCATAATTTTCACCCTTCAAACTTTTCAGTTTTCACCGTTTTCACTGAACAACCTCCTTCATGTGACAGTCTAGCACTAACGTGATATTGGCAAAATTGTGGTGACTTTTCCACAAAGGCCATTAAATGAAGAGTTGAAGTTGATGTATATTTTCGCGCCCGCTCGATCAATATTCTTGTACAATTTCGTATTTAGAACTTCATTTAGGTATTCTTCGTCGACTTATTTAGGTTATGGCCTAGTTGTGTCGTCTCCGAAACTAGCTCATTGGCCATGTATTGCCAGACTGCCAAGTGAATAAAACAGCATTGTATTGATTTTTCTTATAAGCTATGTTTATAAGTGAGCGATATAGGTTTTGTTTGAGTGTAAGTATAAGAAATATTCTAGAATAGCTAGCTTAACGGCTTGAAGCTTTCCTAGTGTATGCCAAATATATCCAGGGCGCTATACCAATTGGTTTCAGTTGGTGCTCTTACTCATCAGTAGTAGTAGCAGATTCATTACAGGCATGCTCCGTAATAGCGTTCATCACACTTCAAATAAGCATGCTCGTTTCTTAGCGAATGTTTTATGCTTATGCTAGTGCAAGTATTTGATAGATATCAGCATGCTTTTGCACTAGTAATGAGCGTGTGAATCAGTTACTTATCATAACTAGAAAATTTATCCCGTTATCGCTTTTTTTTCAAACCGATTTAGAAAACAGCGATTAGTCGTCTTAATTTAAAATTTAACAACATACCAGTCGCCTGTCATCTGTCAAACAAGTTTGTATCTTGTATACTTGCCACACTGTTAGAGACCGTTTTACGTAAGAAGTCTGGCAGAATTGTGGTATGGCAAACTCCACAAATGCCATAACCAAGAAGTGAAGTGAAGTACGTAAGAAGTCCCTTTGACGCTATGTTGGCTGCCCTGTCTGTCACTCCTGTTTAGGTCTTATATCCTTTTATGTTTTTTGTAGATTTATGTGATAAAGCCTGGGACACTAAAAAGTGATGGACCGAAAATTGGTACTGAAAAAAACTTCCGACACCGATAAAATCGTTGTAACATAATATTGAAATTCAGTGCAGCCTACATGCGTCGAAGGGACTTATGTAAAACGCTCTAGCTGTATCCCTTCTACATCTCCACCTTTTTTTTTTTTTTTTTTTTTTCGAGATGGAAATCCTCATGGATGTCCCCCACCCTGGGGAGGGCGGAGGGGTCTGTCAGACTCTTACTGACTAAAACCACCCCGGTGTTCCTCCAATTACCTTACGCCGGGGGCGCGGGAGTTGCTTGCGCATTCGTCCGCACCCCCGGCAGGTATTGGCCCGCCAAATGAAAGGCGGGCCCCGCCGTATGCGGCCGTCATGTACGGCCGCAATTCCTCTGGACAGGCGCGCGCGGAACACGTCGCGCCACCGTCTCGGGCCTGTTTCCGTTCGGGCGACGGACGCCCCAAGTCCGCCGCCCGCAGGCCGCACCCTATGGTGGCCGGAGATCGTTGGCCGCCCTACGGCGCCCGGTGCGTCTGCTGCGGATGGGGAGAGAGGACACCGCCTCCCTCTCCCTTTCCGCCGCCTCCTTGACGTCCATCACCTCCTCGCAGAAGGAGGCGACGGCGTTCCAAGCGCTCTCGCTGCCGACCATGGCCTCAACCACGGCCGGGAGCGAGAGGCCACCCGCAGCTCCGACCGCCACGACAAGGTCACGGCGCCGCACTGCCCAAGCTGGGCACTCCTCCAGTGTGTGCTGCGCCGTGTCGTCGGGGCAGTCACCGCAATGGTGGCAACCGGGCGTCGGCTCCCGGCCTATGCGGCACAGGTACTTTCCGAAGCACCCGTGTCCAGAAAGCACCTGTGTAAGCCGGAAGCTAAGGGCGCCATGCCGTCTCCCGAGCCACTCCCTCATCACGGGCCTTTTCTACATCTCCACCTACTCTATGCCCGCCGCACCTACATTTGTCGTAGGTCCGTACTAGTAACACATTGATTGATATACTCACCTAATACCATTGTTGTGCCGATTACGATCCATTGATAACACATCTAGTTACGTGACAATAGAGCAGTGACAGATTTGTGATTTCTAGTCACGAATATGATTGTGGATAAAGTAACTGGTTTAATTGAGATTATGGTAATTGCAGAGTAATTATAATAATCTTGACAGCGTCTTATTAGTGTGTGGTACTGAAGATTTTATACAACGTGATATACCTATTTATGCCTGTATTTACCGAATTGGTGGCAGGGTCTTTGTAATAGGAGAAAATGCTGCCATTAACCGGGTTTAAAATCAGATTTCGGGCTGCTACTTAAAATTGTAATATGTCATAATGAAAATCTCATTTTGTCCGATCTGGGAATCGAATAGAATCCACATTCATTCGCATTCTATAGGTATAGGGCGCGGTGTGAATCATGAGCACAGATTGAGCATGTACATTTTCGGCCCAATAGACAATAGTCAGTTAACAATACGTAATAGAGAATGGTCCAATTAGACGACGTGCTTCGACTGACGAACCAATCGCATGCAGCCTCGGCGCCCCCCGTCTTCTTCATGTCGCCAAAGAGGCCGAAAAATCAGCTAATGCACAGGTGATGTTTGTGCTCATAACTGCTGCCGGTAGTTATACCTACATAATAGTAACTGCCTTATTGGTCTAGTAGTGGTCGGAAACGCGACTGCTGAGCGCGGGATCCTGGGTTTGATCCCCAGGTTGGGCAGTGTTATTGGGATTTCCCATTAGGAAATTCACAGTAGCAGCCCAGAGTTTGGATTCGTAGGCTCGCTCCCTATTACCTACATGGGAATTAAACATTCCTAAAACTCATACGGTCCTTATGAAACACCAAAAATAGAATTAAACTAACATCAATCTTTACTTTCATACTAAGTCTATACAATTCTCCGTTCCAGGTTATTTAGCAATAAGTAAACAACTGACCAATGAACCAGTGAACAATAGAAATAACATAGTGCATAGTAAATAAGCTACATTTGCTCCGTACAAGAGGCGGTGCTGCTGCGAAAGTGGCTGTTACGGTACGGCGGACCAACGAGTCAACGACGTTTTTATGCAATATTGAAGTTTGGGCTGAGTTATAAGCGGTAGCGGTTGGGATAGCAATTTGCTTCGGATCTGCATGATAGATCCCTCCTGCCCTTTATGCTATCGGATGGCCAGAAGCACGAAAACTTTGATATATCAAAAACTCAAAACACTGGAATGTGCTGCCGGAGTTAGTGTTCCCCGATAGTTACAATTGGGTGTCTTCAAGGCGCGAGTGAATCGGTTTCTTCTAGGCAAGCGTGGTCCATCGTCGACGCATCATCGCTTGAAATCAGGCGAGATGGCGGTCAAATGCAAGCCTATTTTGAAATAACTAGCACTTTACCCGCGACTTCGTCCGCGTGACATAAACGTAGCGCCATCTAGCGTCCTAAAGCAATTGTGACCGTCGAAATTTATTTTTCTTTCCCTCGGGATTTCGGGAACAGTACTACTTTTTTCTGGATATGTTCTTATGTCCGTATGTCCTTTTCTGTACCCCTGACAACGTATAAATCAAAATTTAATGATGATCGGTTCAGTGATTCAGGCGTGAAAATGTAATAAATAAACAAACTTACTTTCGCATTTATGATATTAGTTGGGATAACAACAAGTCAAAGAGAACGCTGTGATTGTTGGTTGTAATATTTTTCATTTACTGTTGATGTTGTTGTTGTTGATCTACAAAGCTGCACTGCTCTTGTTTTTGCTAATGAGAAGTAGGTACAATTAACTACTCTGGAATTCTGGATTGCATTCATTTTACAGTTTTTGCAAGTGTTTTAAGCAATTTGACAACAGTGTTTCTTGTAGCGATGCTACTAACAATTTGTTATCGCTTTCCGCCCATTACATACCCCATCATGGATATGCATAGACTGAGAAACTCCATTAAAATCAATATGATCGTAAATCGATAAATACGAGCAGTAGTAGTTTTTATACCGTATTTCGTACAGCAAATTGAATTGATCAGTTTTTTGTTATAATTTGTAAGATATTTATAATTAATTAAATCGTTTAACAATGGAGTGATCTACATCAGAACATGACTCATTTTACAGTAGATTTGTTTATAGAGAGCTCGTAACATGGTGGAAATGATTTTTATCTTAATGGTTTTAATTTTAAACAATTATGGCCAGTTTTACCAACTATGGTTAAGTGCCGTTTAACTTATTTGACACATAATTTCGTACCAATTCTGTCACACTTTTTAATTTATGTAGTGGATAGTGCCTTTCTAGAGACTGGAGCTGGCCCCTTATATTGGGTACATAATCGTTTTATATTTGGGGTTAATGAGCTTAATTGTTCGGTGACAAATTCTAGTGTTAAGGCTGATTGTAAATGCAGAACATGATTTACATATAACTGAGTTTATTCAACGGATCCGTCGACTTTAGATTTAAATCTTATATCTTTTTCTATGCAAATAATTTCAAATACTTACCTATACAAAACAGCATCATAAAATGTTAATACATCGGTCGCCTTGCCATTGTTTTTGTAGTAGTTACTCGACAGTTACTCGGACTGTCCATACTGGTCTCATTCAAGCGGTTCTGGGAAACGGTGGACAGCGAATTTTTCTTGCGAAATGTTTCTGTATGCTACTCGTGTAGGGCTGGCAGTGATTTTGTATTTATTATAATATCTTTGTTGGATAAAAGACCCTCATCTACACTCTGTCAATGTCTTTGTCGGCTATCAATCTGATTCTGTGCTAATCAAACTGTTCTATGATACAATAATTATTAATTAATCGTTCACTAATCATGACCCCCGTTATAGATGATGATTAAATTAAACAGTTCTTAAGTCAATTGTCATCTCTATTAATTGTCATATATGACAAGGATAGTTGTCTTGACGTCTTTCGGATAATATTATGATGATGATAATCATTAAATTTCTTTGATTTAATAAAAAAAACACTCCAAAATTGGTAGATTGTGCATTAGTGAACGTCTGTCAAGCTAGGTATCATGGAAGAGTAATAGCCCTTCCTATCCGGGATGTTACTTAATCTTCTCATACTGATATTACCAAAATTTTTAGAATGTTTCTATCCCGTGTCGATCATCTACGTCCACTTGGGCTCAACAACCTTACAACAATAAACAATGCAAGCCAGTGCTTAGATTCAGTATAACAAAGGGCCTCAGTACTACACAATGATATACGACAGAACAACCGCCATGTAACTTATACTACTGTGAGAGCGTATTTTTCTTGGGGCCACTGAAATTTTAATAACGTAAAAGTGCTATTGAAATAGTTTTTACCTGTTCTTATACCTAGTACATTTCTAAAGAAATATTAAACTTACAAGTCCCTAGGCGTCCAATAGGTATCTGCTAAAGATGGAAGACCCCTTTAATAGATGAATTTGAAGAACCACCGATAGATCATCGCTCAAAGAGACAGATGCTTCTGCTCCTTATATAATTTACTTTCTAGAACATACAACAACACATCTGTATTTCCTAAAGGTATAGGCAGAGGCAAACAGTACGCGCACATTTCGTCAGACTAATAATTAAGTTTCTTCTCATGTGTTTAGGGGCGAATGAATGGAAGAATTGAAACATTAAATCATAGAGCATTTAATGAAAAAGGTGAATTACCATAAATAACAATTATTATCATACTCTAACTGATGCATTTAAAACGTCATTAAAATATTCTTCCGGTACTGGTCCAAGGTTTTAACTAGAATTTTGTAAGCAATAGAAACCTTGAGATAAGATAGGCATCAAAGGGCACTGGACAAACACATGACGTGATATAAATTATGTTAAATGGGATTAAGATTGATGGAATGATAAGGTAAATATTTATTGTAGTGTCACCTGTAGTTTGAAGTACAGCGCAATGTGGAAATATGTATGTATTTGTATTCTGCAGAAAAGCATTTAAAATTGGTTTTGTGAGCTACGAATTACCTAATGTCGTAGTGCCTGCAAGTGTCGATCCCTGAAAGTTTAAAGAAAGAGGTGAAAAAGACGATTTTCTTCTGTGACTTAAACAAGTGACTAAAATCGTAGTAACTTATCCAAATGGCTTCTATGTTACTTAAAGTTTTTTTATCAGTTTTATCTCAACGGATTCTCTGAAATCAAGCCATCATCACAAAGATTGAATTCGGCAACCTTTAGTACTACGAATAGTAAAACTAACATTTCGACAGTAGACACGACAAAAAACCTCCGTTACACATTGTCCGTAACCGGCGCCGCCTACGACACGTTATCAGGGGCACTGATCTTGGAGGCACAAGGCAATAAGAGTTGACGATTTCAGGGAAATGTTTTCGATCTAATATTGTAGTGGACTAATACCTACATAGTCTAGTTTAAACAATTACAGAAGTGTATAGGTACCTACAATGAAACTGTTTTAAAATGGCTGAGTTGGCAAGAATCACAATTCTTGATTGATGAAAGCTTTCTTGATTGATTGGTCACTCTAATATTTATTATTATAAATGATAAAGTGTGTGTGTGCTTGGGGCCTCGAGAAGCACAGAGGCGCCCATTTTCATCCATCAATACACTCGCGGGCAACAGTATAGTTTATACCATAAAGTAAGAAAAAGATGAAGTAACACAGGGCATTTGATTGTCGCCTGTAAAACGATTGTGTTTCTCACAAATCACGACTTTTCTTCTCGACAACATTGACACATTGACTCGACAAGATTGAACAGCATTTTGACCTTGGATACTCATACAGATTCCTATCAACTTTATGCAACAGAAAAAACTATGCTATGCTCCACTCAACTTGACAATTTTTTTTTATCTAGGTTAAGGGGCGACGCAGACGACAGACTTTTTGTGCGATCGAGTCTGCCGCGCTTTGCAGCGCTCGAACAATCTGTTCACTAAGTTTCGCAAATTGTTCGAGTGCTGCAAAGTGCTCCAGACTCGATCGCACAAAATGTCTGTCGTCTGCGTCGCCCCTTATTGACATAAGTTGGTACCTATAATTATGAATGACTACTCCCTGGCTCCTGAGCTATATTTATACATTTTGTTACAGGAGCCATTAAAGCCTTGCCCGCTACCCGCTCATAACTCAGGCCACAACTTGAAACTTTCAATCGATTTTGTACCGTCCGTTGAATTCTGGGATCATCAACCTTTTTGTATTGATTTTTCCCAATGTTTACATATTGCCCGCTGTCGCTTATGACTTGTCAGCTGTAACTTCTCAATCAGGCAGTGTTAATTAAACCCTGTGTCAATGCGTACGGTTGGTTGGAATAACGAAGGTGTTTCTAAATAGAGTTGACTGCATCTTTGCTACAAATTAGTTCAGATCATTTCGTACAAAGGTGTGTCGTACGGAATTTACCTGCTTTGACCCTAGAGGCTTTTCTATTCACCCCTCCGGAAGTTAAAATGTGGAGTCTTAACAATGTAGATGAGGCAACGCATACATATAACAAAGTCGGATAAACTATGCTGTAGACTTCTAAGACTTGTTCATGGTAACCAATTGTTGCAGCAACTTGTTTCTGTGAAGCTCTGACATACAAACAGACAACATTTTTACTAATTATATTTTTGGCATCGGTATCGTTCCTAGAACACCCACTTACTTTTTTTTCAAAAATATTCAAAATACGATAGATGGCACTGACAGAATTCAGATATTGACACCAAAAGCAGAAGTTAAAAGTGGTAGCAAAGCTCGTTTTAATTAGTATTGTTGCGACCAGAAAACAAATGATATTAATATTGATCAGCGTTGCCAGATTTTTTTCGGGCAAAGCGGGATTTTGAAACTTTTTGAGTAAAAAAAGCGGGATTCTTTTGTCGAAAGCAAATAATAAAAAAACGTAATTATTCAGCAGTTAGTCGAAGAGCTCTGCACAGGATAGCTCCAGATTGAATTGAATGAGTAATTCTGCTTTAGCTTTTACGAAGCATTTATTTCTGGCATCCGACTATTTAAAATTCACTTGGAAAAAAACGCGTTCAGGAAAGCAGTTTGAAAGTGGGGGCCGCACTGTCGAGTAATCCTCGAAAAGCGGGACTGAGCCTGTCCTGTGTGGGGAGGGACATTCAATTTTGGGCTGAAAATCGGGACGTCCCGCCAAAATCGGCGGAGCAAATTAGTACGGGAACAACTGATGCCACTTTTAGTACATTTTTCGACACAATTACGCGCATAATTAAGCGCTCCTTGTGAATAAAAAGATCTCCCACGCATTAAACATTCCGCACGCCCTCAATCTAATACTGTTAATTGTCACTCAACACTAGCACTAAACTAAAACACTGTATTTATACCATCGATCGTGTTCGGTTCGTCGCCAGCGCGTACGTTTTTAGTATGAGCAATTTGCTCAAAATCAGGCATCAAGCTCGATAGCGCCTTGGCACATCTCCCTTGTTTCTATGATCTGAGGTGGAGCCTGTAGCTGTATTGATTTATCGTGAACGAAGCTTTCAATGGCCGCGAGGTATGCTGCTGGGAATTCCAGGGACATTGGGGACCGCTCGGAATTCTTTAGGGGCATATTTCCTATGATACGGGAATATTTTTACCGACGAACAACGGAGGTTCTCTAACCGACCCGTATATAATATTTTTCTTATGTATAACCAGTATGACTACGCATAACTTTTTACAGAGTAGTCTGATTTTCTGTATTCAGTTTTCATTATACACTGTGTAACAGAAATCTGAAATAATACTTTGAGGGGTCATTGTACCCATGTATATGAACAAGTTTGACTATAAGAGCAATACTGAAATCGGGAAAAAAAATCAGTTGCAAAACCATACTTTTTTGTGTTCACATAAATCAACAAAATGTTTGGAACAACTGATTTTTTTTTAACGATTTCAGGGTTGGTCCCATAGGAAAAGTTGTTCATAAAGAGTATAATAACCCCTCAAAGTATTATTTCGGACTTCTTAATTTGTCAGTAAAAAAAATGTGGATTGGAACGTTTTGGCACAACTGGGTCCAAATTACATTCATAAGATGTAGGTATAATAGCTATTAACGATGCATAATATAATAGCTTATAATAATATGTTATAGCTAGTGTCATACCTAGTCTTTAGTCTGTAAAAGTTGTTCTTACTGCAAAATTGTTAACTATTACTTTCAATTGCTACTAAAAACAACTTTTACTAGACACTCATTTGATCGATACTGCATAGCATGCAACGTGACGTCATTATTGGGTAAACCGGTGCCGGTGCGATTACTGTAATACATTGTAATGATTGTAATTAAACATCAAATACAGTGTAATGATTGTAATCAAACGTAATTGTTGCTCGTCGATCTGTTCTATTGTTATTTAATGTAATTAGGTTGCTAATTTAATTATTTAATTGGTTTGGTTTTGTTATTCTTTTGTTAAGTCGAGTGAAGCGGGATGATGTTTGGATGGCAAGATGATAAGTTTTATGTGAAAAGATTTTTTGAAAAGATGAAATCCCAATAACTATTGAAAGTCATCATTTCTGTTAAAATGTAGAGATTTGATGAAGATCCAGAGCCATAAATAAAACTCCGAAGTAATAAATACATCAAACAGAACCTTACGAATCTTCTAAAAATGATCCCTATTAAATTAAGAAGCATTCAGAAGGTAGGTACCTACCTATTTAATTATTCTTTCCAGTACCAGCGGCACACTTGTGTAGAAGCAACCTATTCACTGATTACTTGAAGATTCCCAGGTTATAGCTATCAGAAAACAGACTTGGGCAAGGAGTTCCACTCCGCAATACACACAATGAACGCTTTAAATCCAAAACGATTGCACCATTATTATGTGTAACAAATACGTAGGTATTTAAATTGAAAGCTGATGTTATTATATTGCGGGAGTGTTAGACAATTAGGAACGAGGGGAACTACGCCTGGGGAATCCCAGGGGAATTCCCCCTATAGGCGGCAACAAGTGCTGCGAACGACGGATGTGAAAGTAGGTACCTACCTACCTAGTATCAAATTAATGAGAACACATTTTTTTTCCTATTCGCACGAAGCCACGAACCTCTTTTGTCCTTTGACGAATGACGTTGATGTTTCACGCTCCGTTCCTTTGACAGGTACCCTTGACCTAAATGCAGGCCTTTTACTTGAAAGAGCACTGAGCCAACCGAAGCTCGCTTCCGGTGACGGCAAAGACAAGCCTGCTATCTAAAATCTTTATGAAGAGGAAACTGTGTAGGCACCCTTTTTAAGGCATATTGCGCGCACGGAGTGTGAGATTTGGCATACCTAATTAAAATTTAAGGTTCGAGGAAGAATCTCACCGTGATGCCGACTTCATGCCGGCGCCTCACATTGGTTATATTGGCTCCAAGTTATAGTCTTGGTTCCAATACACCAATGTGTAGATCGGTCTTGGACTCTACAGTAAGAGTCCAAGACCGATCTACACATTGGTGTATTGGAACCAAGACTATAACTTGGAGCCAATATAACCAATGTGAGGCGCCGGCATTACACGATCGTCCAACAGTTCAACTGTTCGTCCAACCTTCCACGTGTGGAGAGATAGTTCGTGCATGTTTGACAGCCCTAAAAAATTAGCAGTAAAAAGTCAGCAAAATCGAACGAAATTTGCTGGAGAATTTGTTGCTTTTTAGTTGCTAATTAGTTGCCAAAAAAATAATTTTGTTGCTCCAGCCGATTTCTCAAAAACGACGTTACTGCTAACTTTACATTAAGATAGCAAAAACTTTTTCAAAAACGATAATATCGAATCGTTCTATGCGGGACGATTTGTTGCTAATTAGTTGCTGATAAGTTGCATAAAAATTAATTTTGTTGCTCCAGCCAATTTCTCAAAAATGACGTTACTGCTAACTTTACATTAAGACAGCAAAAACTTTTGCAAAAAACGATAATATCGAATCGTTCTATTCGAGACAATTTGTTGCTAATTTGTTGCTGATTAGTTGCCTAATAATTAATTTTGTTGCTCCAGCCGGTTTCTTAATATCGCCTTTTGCCAGTTTCGCATATGTTTTTGAATATCTTTGAGATCACTTTGAATTTGTTGCTGACCCATTTTGCTATAATACAGGCTTAAAGAGCCAGCAACAAAATAGAAACAAAAAATCGGCCATGTTTCTTAATGCAAATATCTTGAAATCGTATTCTGCCAGCTTCAAATACATTTCTGAATGCCTTGGAGATCACTTGGAATTTGTTGCTGAAGCATTTTGTCATAATACAGACCTACAGAGCCAGCAACAAAATAGAAACAAAAAATCGGCGATGTTTCTTAATGCAAATATCATAAAATCGTATTCTGCCAACTTTAAATACATTTTTAAATGCCTTTGAGGTCACTTTGAATTTGTTGCTGACCCATTTTGCTATAATACAGGCTTAAAGAGCCAGCAACAAAATAGAAACAAAAAATCGGCCATGTTTCTTAATGCAAATACTTTGAAATAGTATTCTGCCAGCTTCAAAGACATTTCTGAATGCCTTGGAGATCACTTTGAATTTGTTGCTGAAGCATTTTGCCATAATACAGACCTACAGAGTCAGCAACAAAATAGAAACAAAAAATCGGCCATGTTTCTTAATGCAAATACCTTGAAATAGTATTCTGCCAGCTTCAACTACATTTTTGAATGCCTTAGAGATCACTTTGAATTTGTTGCTGAAGCATTTTGCCATAATACAGACCTACAGAGTCAGCAACAAAATAGAAACAAAAAATCGGCGATGTTTCTTAATGCAAATATCTTGAAATCGTATTCTGCCAACTTAAATACATTTTTAAATGCCTTTGAGGTCACTTTGAATTTGTTGCTGACCCATTTTGCTATTATACAGACTAAAAGAGCCAGCAACAAAATAGAAACAAAAAATCGGCCATGTTTCTTAATGCAAATACTTTGAAATAGTATTCTGCCAGCTTCAAAGACATTTCTGAATGCCTTGGAGATCACTTTGAATTTGTTGCTGAAGCATTTTGCCATAATACAGACCTACAGAGTCAGCAACAAAATAGAAACAAAAAATCGGCCATGTTTCTTAATGCAAATACCTTGAAATAGTATTCTGCCAGCTTCAACTACATTTTTGAATGCCTTAGAGATCACTTTGAATTTGTTGCTGAAGCATTTTGCCATAATACAGACCTACAGAGTCAGCAACAAAATAGAAACAAAAAATCGGCGATGTTTCTTAATGCAAATATCTTGAAATCGTATTCTGCCAACTTAAATACATTTTTAAATGCCTTTGAGGTCACTTTGAATTTGTTGCTGACCCATTTTGCTATTATACAGACTAAAAGAGCCAGCAACAAAATAGAAACAAAAAATCGGCCATGTTTCTTAATGCAAATACTTTGAAATAGTATTCTGCCAGCTTCAAAGACATTTCTGAATGCCTTGGAGATCACTTTGAATTTGTTGCTGAAGCATTTTGCCATAATACAGACCTACAGAGTCAGCAACAAAATAGAAACAAAAAATCGGCCATGTTTCTTAATGCAAATACCTTGAAATAGTATTCTGCCAGCTTCAACTACATTTTTGAATGCCTTAGAGATCACTTTGAATTTGTTGCTGAAGCATTTTGCCATAATACAGACCTACAGAGTCAGCAACAAAATAGAAACAAAAAATCGGCGATGTTTCTTAATGCAAATATCTTGAAATCGTATTCTGCCAACTTAAATACATTTTTAAATGCCTTTGAGGTCACTTTGAATTTGTTGCTGACCCATTTTGCTATTATACAGACTAAAAGAGCCAGCAACAAAATAGAAACAAAAAATCGGCCATGTTTCTTAATGCAAATACTTTGAAATAGTATTCTGCCAGCTTCAAAGACATTTCTGAATGCCTTGGAGATCACTTTGAATTTGTTGCTGAAGCATTTTGCCATAATACAGACCTACAGAGCCAGCAACAAAATAGAAACAAAAAATCGGCCATGTTTCTTAATGCAAATACCTTGAAATAGTATTCTGCCAGCTTCAAATACATTTCTGAATGCCTTGGAGATCACTTTGAATTTGTTGCTGAAGCATTTTGCCATAATACATACCTATAGAGTTAGCAACAAAATAGAAAAAAAAAATCGGCCATGTTACTTAAAGCAAATACCTTGAAATAGTATTCTGCCAGCTTCAAAGACATTTCTGAATGCCTTGGAGATCACTTTGAATTTGTTGCTGAAGCATTTTGTCATAATACAGACCTACAGAGCCAGCAACAAAATAGAAACAAAAAATCGGCCATGTTACTTAATGCAAATACCTTGAAATAGTATTCTGCCAGCTTCAAATATATTTTTGAATGCCTTTGAGATCACTATAAATTCGTTGCTGACGTATTTTGCTATAATACGAGCTTATACAGCCAGACAGAAATAGAAACAAAAAATTTGCCATGTTTCTTAATGCAAATACTTTGAAATAGTATTCTGCCAGCTTCAAAGACATTTCTGAATGCCTTGGACATCACTTTGAATTTGTTGCTGCAGCATTTTGCCATAATACAGACCTACAGAGTCAGCAACAAAATAGAAACAAAACATCGGCCATGTTACTTAATGCAAATACCTTGAAATAGTATTCTGCCAGCTTCAAATACATTTCTGAATGCCTTGGAGATCACTTGGAATTTGTTGCTGAAGCATTTTGTCATAATACAGACCTACAGAGCCAGCAACAAAATAGAAACAAAAAATCGGCGATGTTTCTTAATGCAAATATCTTGAAATCGTATTCTGCAAACTTTAAATACATTTTTAAATGCCTTTGGGGTCACTTTGAATTTGTTGCTGACCCATTTTGCTATAATACAGGCTTAAAGAGCCAGCAACAAAATAGAAACAAAAAATCGGCCATGTTTCTTAATGCAAATACTTTGAAATAGTATTCTGCCAGCTTCAAAGACATTTCTGAATGCCTTGGAGATCACTTTGAATTTGTTGCTGAAGCATTTTGCCATAATACAGACCTACAGAGCCAGCAACAAAATAGAAACAAAAAATCGGCGATGTTTCTTAATGCAAATATCTTGTAATCGTATTCTACCAACTTTAAATACATTTTTAAATGCCTTTGAGGTCACTTTGAATTTGTTGCTGACCCATTTTGCTATAATACAGGCTTAAAGAGCCAGCAACAAAAAAGAAACAAAAAATCGGCCATGTTTCTTAATGCAAATACTTTGAAATAGTATTCTGCCAGCTTCAAAGACATTTCTGAATGCCTTGGAGATCACTTTGAATTTGTTGCTGAAGCATTTTGCCATAATACAGACCTACAGAGTCAGCAATAAAATAGAAACAAAAAATCGGCCATGTTTCTTAATGTATATACCTTGAAATAGTATTCTGCCAGCTTCAAATACATTTTTGAATGCCTTGGAGATCACTTTGAATTTATTGCTGAAGCATTTTGCCATAATACAGACCTACAGAGTCAGCAACAAAATAGAAACAAAAAATCGGCCATGTTTCTTAATGCAAATACCTTGAAATAGTATTCTGCCAGCTTCAAAGACATTTCTGAATGCCTTGGAGATCACTTTGAATTTGTTGCTGAAGCATTTTGCCATAATACAGACCTACAGAGTCAGCAACAAAATAGAAACAAAAAATCGGCCATGTTTCTTAATGCAAATACCTTGAAATAGTATTCTGCCAGCTTCAACTACATTTTTGAATGCCTTAGAGATCACTTTGAATTTGTTGCTGAAGCATTTTGCCATAATACAGACCTACAGAGTCAGCAACAAAATAGAAACAAAAAATCGGCGATGTTTCTTAATGCAAATATCTTGAAATCGTATTCTGCCAACTTAAATACATTTTTAAATGCCTTTGAGGTCACTTTGAATTTGTTGCTGACCCATTTTGCTATTATACAGACTAAAAGAGCCAGCAACAAAATAGAAACAAAAAATCGGCCATGTTTCTTAATGCAAATACTTTGAAATAGTATTCTGCCAGCTTCAAAGACATTTCTGAATGCCTTGGAGATCACTTTGAATTTGTTGCTGAAGCATTTTGCCATAATACAGACCTACAGAGCCAGCAACAAAATAGAAACAAAAAATCGGCCATGTTTCTTAATGCAAATACCTTGAAATAGTATTCTGCCAGCTTCAAATACATTTCTGAATGCCTTGGAGATCACTTTGAATTTGTTGCTGAAGCATTTTGCCATAATACATACCTATAGAGTTAGCAACAAAATAGAAAAAAAAAATCGGCCATGTTACTTAAAGCAAATACCTTGAAATAGTATTCTGCCAGCTTCAAAGACATTTCTGAATGCCTTGGAGATCACTTTGAATTTGTTGCTGAAGCATTTTGTCATAATACAGACCTACAGAGCCAGCAACAAAATAGAAACAAAAAATCGGCCATGTTACTTAATGCAAATACCTTGAAATAGTATTCTGCCAGCTTCAAATATATTTTTGAATGCCTTTGAGATCACTATAAATTCGTTGCTGACGTATTTTGCTATAATACGAGCTTATACAGCCAGACAGAAATGAAACAAAAAATTTGCCATGTTTCTTAATGCAAATACTTTGAAATAGTATTCTGCCAGCTTCAAAGACATTTCTGAATGCCTTGGACATCACTTTGAATTTGTTGCTGCAGCATTTTGCCATAATACAGACCTACAGAGTCAGCAACAAAATAGAAACAAAACATCGGCCATGTTACTTAATGCAAATACCTTGAAATAGTATTCTGCCAGCTTCAAATACATTTCTGAATGCCTTGGAGATCACTTGGAATTTGTTGCTGAAGCATTTTGTCATAATGCAGACCTACAGAGCCAGCAACAAAATAGAAACAAAAAATCGGCGATGTTTCTTAATGCAAATATCTTGAAATCGTATTCTGCCAACTTTAAAGACATTTCTGAATGCCTTGGAGATCACTTTGAATTTGTTGCTGAAGCATTTTGTCATAATACAGACCTACAGAGCCAGCAACAAAATAGAAACAAAAAATCGGCCATGTTACTTAATGCAAATACCTTGAAATAGTATTCTGCCAGCTTCAAATACATTTCTGAATGCCTTGGAGATCACTTGGAATTTGTTGCTGAAGCATTTTGCCATAATACATACCTATAGAGTTAGCAACAAAATAGAAAAAAAAAAATCGGCCATGTTACTTAAAGCAAATACCTTGAAATAGTATTCTGCCAGCTTCAAAGACATTTCTGAATGCCTTGGAGATCACTTTGAATTTGTTGCTGAAGCATTTTGTCATAATACAGACCTACAGAGCCAGCAACAAAATAGAAACAAAAAATCGGCCATGTTACTTAATGCAAATACCTTGAAATAGTATTCTGCCAGCTTCAAATATATTTTTGAATGCCTTTGAGATCACTATAAATTCGTTGCTGACGTATTTTGCTATAATACGAGCTTATACAGCCAGACAGAAATAGAAACAAAAAATTAGCCATGTTTCTTAATGCAAATACTTTGAAATAGTATTCTGCCAGCTTCAAAGACATTTCTGAATGCCTTGGAGATCACTTTGAATTTGTTGCTGCAGCATTTTGCCATAATACAGACCTACAGAGTCAGCAACAAAATAGAAACAAAACATCGGCCATGTTACTTAATGCAAATACCTTGAAATAGTATTCTGCCAGCTTCAAATACATTTCTGAATGCCTTGGAGATCACTTGGAATTTGTTGCTGAAGCATTTTGTCATAATACAGACCTACAGAGCCAGCAACAAAATAGAAACAAAAAATCGGCGATGTTTCTTAATGCAAATATCTTGAAATCGTATTCTGCCAACTTTAAATACATTTTTAAATGCCTTTGGGGTCACTTTGAATTTGTTGCTGACCCATTTTGCTATATAGGCTTAAAGAGCCAGCAACAAAATAGAAACAAAAAATCGGCCATGTTTCTTAATGCAAATACTTTGAAATAGTATTCTGCCAGCTTCAAAGACATTTCTGAATGCCTTGGAGATCACTTTGAATTTGTTGCTGAAGCATTTTGCCATAATACAGACCTACAGAGCCAGCAACAAAATAGAAACAAAAAATCGGCGATGTTTCTTAATGCAAATATCTTGTAATCGTATTCTACCAACTTTAAATACATTTTTAAATGCCTTTGAGGTCACTTTGAATTTGTTGCTGACCCATTTTGCTATAATACAGGCTTAAAGAGCCAGCAACAAAATAGAAACAAAAAATCGGCCATGTTTCTTAATGCAAATACTTTGAAATAGTATTCTGCCAGCTTCAAAGACATTTCTGAATGCCTTGGAGATCACTTTGAATTTGTTGCTGAAGCATTTTGCCATAATACAGACCTACAGAGTCAGCAATAAAATAGAAACAAAAAATCGGCCATGTTTCTTAATGTATATACCTTGAAATAGTATTCTGCCAGCTTCAAATACATTTTGAATGCCTTGGAGATCACTTTGAATTTATTGCTGAAGCATTTTGCCATAATACAGACCTACAGAGTCAGCAACAAAATAGAAACAAAAAATCGGCCATGTTTCTTAATGCAAATACCTTGAAATAGTATTCTGCCAGCTTCAAATACATTTCTGAATGCCTTGGAGATCACTTTGAATTTGTTGCTGAAGCATTTTGCCATAATACAGACCTACAGAGTCAGCAACAAAATAGAAACAAAAAATCGGCCATGTTTCTTAATGCAAATACCTTGAAATAGTATTCTGTCAGCTTCAAATACATTTCTGAATGCCTTGGGAAATCACTTGGAATTTGTTGCTGAAGCATTTTGCCATAATACAGACCTATAGAGTTAGCAACAAAATAGAAACAAAAAATCGGCCATGTTACTTAATGCAAATACCTTGAAATAGTATTCTGCCAGCTTCAAAGACATTTCTGAATGCCTTGGAGATCACTATGAATTTGTTGCTGACGTATTTTACTATAATACGGGCTTATAGAGCCAGCAAAAAAATAGAAACAAAAAATCTGCCATGTTTCTTAATGCAAATATCTTGAAAACGTATTCTGCCAGCTTTAAATACATTTTTGAATGCCTTGGAGATCACTTTGAATTTGTTGCTGAAGCATTTTGCCATAATACCGACCTACAGAGCCAGCAACAAAATAGAAACAAAAAGTCGGCCATGTTTCTTAATGCAAATACTTTGAAATAGTATTCTGCCAGCTTCAAAAACATTTCTGAATGCCTTTTAGATCACTATGAATTTGTTGCTGACGTATTTTGCTATAATACGGGCTTACAGAGCCAGCAAAAAAATAGAAACAAAAAATCGGCGATGTTTCTTAATGCAAATATCTAAAGTTGGTAGAATACTACCAACTTTAAATACATTTTTAAATGCCTTTGAGGTCACTTTGAATTTGTTGCTGACCCATTTTGCTATAATACAGGCTTAAAGAGCCAGCAACAAAATAGAAACAAAAAATCGGCCATGTTTCTTAATGTATATACCTTGAAATAGTATTCTGCCAGCTTCAAATACATTTTTGAATGCCTTGGAGATCACTTTGAATTTATTGCTGAAGCATTTTGCCATAATACAGACCTACAGAGTCAGCAACAAAATAGAAACAAAAAATCGGCCATGTTTCTTAATGCAAATACCTTGAAATAGTATTCTGTCAGCTTCAAATACATTTCTGAATGCCTTGGGAAATCACTTGGAATTTGTTGCTGAAGCATTTTGCCATAATACAGACCTATAGAGTTAGCAACAAAATAGAAACAAAAAATCGGCCATGTTACTTAATGCAAATACCTTGAAATAGTATTCTGCCAGCTTCAAAGACATTTCTGAATGCCTTGGAGATCACTATGAATTTGTTGCTGACGTATTTTACTATAATACGGGCTTATAGAGCCAGCAAAAAAATAGAAACAAAAAATCTGCCATGTTTCTTAATGCAAATATCTTGAAAACGTATTCTGCCAGCTTTAAATACATTTTTGAATGCCTTGGAGATCACTTTGAATTTGTTGCTGAAGCATTTTGCCATAATACCGACCTACAGAGCCAGCAACAAAATAGAAACAAAAAGTCGGCCATGTTTCTTAATGCAAATACTTTGAAATAGTATTCTGCCAGCTTCAAAAACATTTCTGAATGCCTTTTAGATCACTATGAATTTGTTGCTGACGTATTTTGCTATAATACGGGCTTATAGAGCCAGCAAAAAAATAGAAACAAAAAATCGGCGATGTTTCTTAATGCAAATATCTTGAAATCGTATTCTACCAACTTTAAATACATTTTTAAATGCCTTTGAGGTCACTTTGAATTTATTGCTGAAGCATTTTGCCATAATACAGACCTACAGAGTCAGCAACAAAATAGAAACAAAAAATCGGCCATGTTTCTTAATGCAAATACCTTGAAATAGTATTCTGTCAGCTTCAAATACATTTCTGAATGCCTTGGGAAATCACTTGGAATTTGTTGCTGAAGCATTTTGCCATAATACAGACCTATAGAGTTAGCAACAAAATAGAAACAAAAAATCGGCCATGTTACTTAATGCAAATACCTTGAAATAGTATTCTGCCAGCTTCAAAGACATTTCTGAATGCCTTGGAGATCACTATGAATTTGTTGCTGACGTATTTTACTATAATACGGGCTTATAGAGCCAGCAAAAAAATAGAAACAAAAAATCTGCCATGTTTCTTAATGCAAATATCTTGAAAACGTATTCTGCCAGCTTTAAATACATTTTTGAATGCCTTGGAGATCACTTTGAATTTGTTGCTGAAGCATTTTGCCATAATACCGACCTACAGAGCCAGCAACAAAATAGAAACAAAAAGTCGGCCATGTTTCTTAATGCAAATACTTTGAAATAGTATTCTGCCAGCTTCAAAAACATTTCTGAATGCCTTTTAGATCACTATGAATTTGTTGCTGACCCATTTTGCTATAATACAGGCTTAAAGAGCCAGCAACAAAATAGAAACAAAAAATCAGCCATGTTTCTTAATGTATATACCTTGAAATAGTATTCTGTCAGCTTTAAAGACATTTCTGAATGCCTTGGAGATCACTATGAATTTGTTGCTGACGTATTTTGCTATAATACGGGCTTATAGAGCCAGCACAAAAATAGAAACAAAAAATCGGCCATGTTTCTTAATGCAAATACTTTGAAATAGTATTCTGCCAGCTTCAAAGACATTTCTGAATGCCTTGGAGATCACTTTGAATTTGTTGCTGAAGCATTTTGCCATAATACAGACCTACAGAGTCAGCAATAAAATAGACACAAAAAATCGGCCATGTTTCTTAATGCATATACCTTGAAATAGTATTCTGCCAGCTTCAAATACATTTTTGAATGCCTTGGAGATCACTTTGAGTTTATTGCTGAAGCATTTTGTCATAATACAGACCTACAGAGACAGCAACAAAATAGAAACAAAAAATCGCCCATGTTACTTAATTATTGGTTTCTATTTTGTTGCTGGCTCTGTAGGTCTGTATTATGGCAAAATGCTTAAGCAACAAATTCAAAGGGTTCTCAAAGGCATTCAAAAATGTATTTAAAGCTGGCAGAATACGATTTCAAGGTATTTTGCATTAAGAAACATGGCCGATTTTTTGTTTCTATTTTGTTGCTGACTCTGTAGGTCTGTGTTATGGCAAAATGCTTCAGCAACAAATTCAAAGTGATCTCCAAGGCATTCAGAAATGTCTTTGAAGCTGGCAGAATACTATTTCAAAGTATTTGCATTAAGAAACATGGCCGATTTTTTGTTTCTATTTTGTTGCTGGCTCTTTAAGCCTGTATTATAGCAAAATGGGTCAGCAACAAATTCAAAGTGACCTCAAAGGCATTTAAAAATGTATTTAATGTTGGCAGAATACGATTTCAAGATATTTGCATTAAGAAACATCGCCGATTTTTTGTTTCTATTTTGTTGCTGGCTCTGTAGGTCTGTATTATGACAAAATGCTTCAGCAACAAATTCCAAGTGATCTCCAAGGCGTTCAGAAATGTATTTGAAGCTGGCAGAATACTATTTCAAGGTATTTGCAATAAGAAACATGGCCGATTTTTTGTTTCTATTTTGTTGCTGACTCTGTAGGTCTGTATTATGGCAAAATGCTTCAGCAACAAATTCAAAGTGATCTCTAAGGCATTCAAAAATGTATTTGAAGCTGGCAGAATACTATTTCAAGGTATTTGCATTAAGAAACATGGCCGATTTTTTGTTTCTATTTTGTTGCTGACTCTGTAGGTCTGTATTATGGCAAAATGCTTCAGCAACAAATTCAAAGTGATCTCCAAGGCATTCAGAAATGTCTTTGAAGCTGGCAGAATACTATTTCAAAGTATTTGCATTAAGAAACATGGCCGATTTTTTGTTTCTATTTTGTTGCTGGCTCTTTAAGCCTGTATTATAGCAAAATGGGTCAGCAACAAATTCAAAGTGACCTCAAAGGCATTTAAAAATGTATTTAAAGTTGGCAGAATACGATTTCAAGATATTTGCATTAAGAAACATCGCCGATTTTTTGTTTCTATTTTGTTGCTGGCTCTGTAGGTCTGTATTATGACAAAATGCTTCAGCAACAAATTCCAAGTGATCTCCAAGGCGTTCAGAAATGTATTTGAAGCTGGCAGAATACTATTTCGAGGTATTTGCATTAAGAAACATGGCCGATTTTTTGTTTCTATTTTGTTGCTGACTCTGTAGGTCTGTATTATGGCAAAATGCTTCAGCAACAAATTCAAAGTGATCTCTAAGGCATTCAAAAATGTATTTGAAGCTGGCAGAATACTATTTCAAGGTATTTGCATTAAGAAACATGGCAGATTTTTTGTTTCTATTTTGTTGCTGACTCTGTAGGTCTGTATTATGGCAAAATGCTTCAGCAACAAATTCAAAGTGATCTCCAAGGCATTCAGAAATGTCTTTTAAGCTGGCAGAATACTATTTCAAAGTATTTGCATTAAGAAACATGGCCGATTTTTTGTTTCTATTTTGTTGCTGGCTCTGTAGGTCTGTATTATGGCAAAATGCTTCAGCAACAAATTCAAAGTGATCTCCAAGGCATTCAGAAATGTTTTTGAAGCTGGCAGAATACTATTTCAAAGTATTTGCATTAAGAAACATGGCCGATTTTTTGTTTCTATTTTGTTGCTGGCTCTTTTAGTCTGTATAATAGCAAAATGGGTCAGCAACAAATTCAAAGTGACCTCAAAGGCATTTAAAAATGTATTTAAGTTGGCAGAATACGATTTCAAGATATTTGCATTAAGAAACATCGCCGATTTTTTGTTTCTATTTTGTTGCTGGCTCCGTAGGTCTGTATTATGACAAAATGCTTCAGCAACAAATTCCAAGTGATCTCCAAGGCGTTCAGAAATGTATTTGAAGCTGGCAGAATACTATTTCAAAGTATTTGCATTAAGAAACATGGCCGATTTTTTGTTTCTATTTTGTTGCTGGCTCTTTAAGCCTGTATTATAGCAAAATGGGTCAGCAACAAATTCAAAGTGACCTCAAAGGCATTTAAAAATGTATTTAAAGTTGGCAGAATACGATTTCAAGATATTTGCATTAAGAAACATCGCCGATTTTTTGTTTCTATTTTGTTGCTGGCTCTGTAGGTCTGTATTATGACAAAATGCTTCAGCAACAAATTCCAAGTGATCTCCAAGGCGTTCAGAAATGTATTTGAAGCTGGCAGAATACTATTTCAAGGTATTTGCATTAAGAAACATGGCCGATTTTTTGTTTCTATTTTGTTGCTGGCTCTGTAGGTCTGTATTATGGCAAAATGCTTCAGCAACAAATTCAAAGTGATCTCCAAGGCATTCAGAAATGTCTTTGAAGCTGGCAGAATACTATTTCAAAGTATTTGCATTAAGAAACATGGCCGATTTTTTGTTTCTATTTTGTTGCTGGCTCTTTTAGTCTGTATAATAGCAAAATGGGTCAGCAACAAATTCAAAGTGACCTCAAAGGCATTTAAAAATGTATTTAAGTTGGCAGAATACGATTTCAAGATATTTGCATTAAGAAACATCGCCGATTTTTTGTTTCTATTTTGTTGCTGGCTCTGTAGGTCTGTATTATGACAAAATGCTTCAGCAACAAATTCCAAGTGATCTCCAAGGCGTTCAGAAATGTATTTGAAGCTGGCAGAATACTATTTCAAGGTATTTGCATTAAGAAACATGGCCGATTTTTTGTTTCTATTTTGTTGCTGGCTCTGTAGGTCTGTATTATGGCAAAATGCTTCAGCAACAAATTCAAAGTGATCTCCAAGGCATTCAGAAATGTCTTTGAAGCTGGCAGAATACTATTTCAAAGTATTTGCATTAAGAAACATGGCCGATTTTTTGTTTCTATTTTGTTGCTGGCTCTTTTAGTCTGTATAATAGCAAAATGGGTCAGCAACAAATTCAAAGTGACCTCAAAGGCATTTAAAAATGTATTTAAGTTGGCAGAATACGATTTCAAGATATTTGCATTAAGAAACATCGCCGATTTTTTGTTTCTATTTTGTTGCTGGCTCTGTAGGTCTGTATTATGACAAAATGCTTCAGCAACAAATTCCAAGTGATCTCCAAGGCGTTCAGAAATGTATTTGAAGCTGGCAGAATACTATTTCAAGGTATTTGCATTAAGATACATGGCCGATTTTTTGTTTCTATTTTGTTGCTGACTCTGTAGGTCTGTATTATGGCAAAATGCTTCAGCAACAAATTCAAAGTGATCTCTAAGGCATTCAAAAATGTATTTGTAGCTGGCAGAATACTATTTCAAGGTATTTGCATTAAGAAACATGGCCGATTTTTTGTTTCTATTTTGTTGCTGACTCTGTAGGTCTGTATTATGGCAAAATGCTTCAGCAACAAATTCAAAGTGATCTCCAAGGCATTCAGAAATGTCTTTTAAGCTGGCAGAATACTATTTCAAAGTATTTGCATTAAGAAACATGGCCGATTTTTTGTTTCTATTTTGTTGCTGGCTCTGTAGGTCTGTATTATGGCAAAATGCTTCAGCAACAAATTCAAAGTGATCTCTAAGGCATTCAGAAATGTCTTTGAAGCAGGCAGAATACTATTTCAAAGTATTTGCATTAAGAAACATGGCCGATTTTTTGTTTCTATTTTGTTGCTGGCTCTTTTAGTCTGTATAATAGCAAAATGGGTCAGCAACAAATTCAAAGTGACCTCAAAGGCATTTAAAAATGTATTTAAGTTGGCAGAATACGATTTCAAGATATTTGCATTAAGAAACATCGCCGATTTTTTGTTTCTATTTTGTTGCTGGCTCTGTAGGTCTGTATTATGACAAAATGCTTCAGCAACAAATTCCAAGTGATCTCCAAGGCGTTCAGAAATGTATTTAAGTTGGCAGAATACGATTTCAAGATATTTGCATTAAGAAACATCGCCGATTTTTTGTTTCTATTTTGTTGCTGGCTCTGTAGGTCTGTATTATGACAAAATGCTTCAGCAACAAATTCCAAGTGATCTCCAAGGCGTTCAGAAATGTATTTGAAGTTGGCAGAATACGATTTCAAGATATTTGCATTAAGAAACATCGCCGATTTTTTGTTTCTATTTTGTTGCTGGCTCTGTAGGTCTGTATTATGACAAAATGCTTCAGCAACAAATTCCAAGTGATCTCCAAGGTGTTCAGAAATGTATTTGAAGCTGGCAGAATACTATTTCAAGGTATTTGCATTAAGAAACATGGCCGATTTTTTGTTTCTATTTTGTTGCTGACTCTGTAGGTCTGTATTATGGCAAAATGCTTCAGCAACAAATTCCAAGTGATCTCCAAGGTGTTCAGTAATGTATTTGAAGCTGGCAGAATACTATTTCAAGGAATTTGCATTAAGAAACATGGCCGATTTTTTGTTTCTATTTTGTTGCTGACTCTGTAGGTCTGTATTATGGCAAAATGCTTCAGCAACAAATTCAAAGTGATCTCCAAGGCATTCAGAAATGTATTTGAAGCTGGCAGAATACTATTTCAAAGTATTTGCATTAAGAAACATGGCCGATTTTTTGTTTCTATTTTGTTGCTGGCTCTTTAAGCCTGTATTATAGCAAAATGGGTCAGCAACAAATTCAAAGTGATCTCAAAGGTATTCAAAAACATATGCGAAACTGGCAAAAGGCGATATTAAGAAACCGGTTGGAGCAACAAAATTAATTTTTAGGCAACTAATCAGCAACAAATTAGCAACAAATTGTCCCGAATAGAACGATTCTATATTATCGTTTTTGCAAAAGTTTTTGCTATCTTAATGTAAAGTTAGCAGTAACGTCATTTTTGAGAAATTGGCTGGAGCAACAAAATTAATTTTCATGCAACTTATCAGCAACTAATTAGCAACAAATTGTCCCGCATAGAACGATTCGATATTATCGTTTTCGAAAAAGTTTTTGCTATCTTAATGTAAAGTTAGCAGTAACGTCGTTTTTGAGAAATCGGCTGGAGCAACAAAATTAATTTTTTGGCAACTAATTAGCAACTAAAAAGCAACAAATTCTCCAGCAAATTTCGTTCGATTTTGCTAACTTTTTACTGCTAACTTTTTAGGGCTATGTTTGACGGTGTTGGAGTCTTTTTGTATCGACAGTGAGTTGGGACAGATTGGAGTCATGTTGGAGTGTTGGACTGTTGGACGATCGTGTGGAGCCGGCATGACATTCTCCCTCGAACGTTCACAAAACAAATTGGCAGTTGTCGCGGTGATATCACGTGTCGGTACAGAATAGTCAGGTAGAGGCAGTTCACTTGTTAGATTGAACTAACGAACATGAAACTGGACTGACTTTATTCATTCTTAATAATTTTCCACTACTTGACTTTCTCGTGTTTTGCTTAGGTCATCATTTTATGACATCTTACAGAGACCGCGTGGGAGGACCATTTTATTTTACAGTCTATAAGCAAACTTAATTGAAAATAATGTTTTAGATTATTCAGTCACTGACCTGAAAACATTCAAATCTACATAAAGACCGTGATCGACCGTCGAGCTTTATCGCTGTCTTGGCTTGTCCGTACAGCCACGGTAGTCAATACCACGGTACCTACTCGTTAGCGAGTTCAGTGTTGACTTCCATTTAAAAAAAAAAAATGAACAATGACTGTGTTTTTAGCAATTACTTAGACACGGTAGTGTGTCAAGCCAAGTTCGGAAAATAAAAGGACGACGTACCTACCTACCGGCCGTATGTTATCATCAATTATCATTTTGAGGTTCATGTTATGGAGGGTTTAGCAATTACTTAGACACGGTAGTGTGTCAAGCCAAGTTCGGAAAATAAAAGGCCGACGCACCGTCCGTATGTTATCTTTATTGCGCGAACCATTTCGAGCTCGGAATGGTTCGTGTTATAGAGGGTTCGAAATTACCTTCCAACCCCTTCGGAACTCATTTATTTACCTGTACTTGGCAATGCTGTGTGTCTATTATTATTAAGTGTTAATAGCACAGCTTGAATAATGTGCTAATCTTATCTAAAATATACTACATTCTTGTGAAAATACCTACGTATCAATCGTTATCAGTAGATTTAAGTGCTGTTTTATTTGTAAATCCGTGTTATCTAGCCGCAAGTCCTAGTAGGTATGTACAAACATGTGCGAATCTGTATGTGTCAAATATGTCACGTAGAAAATATTTCTGACTGATAACCTGGAATTCAGTGTTGTGAGAAACGTAATAAATCAATGTTTTAATATCCAGGGTATAGCCGTGGTTGTATTGGCCGCCCTGTTGGGCCAGCTTATCAGTAATACGGCGGCAAAAGAAAAAAAAGTAGTCAACATCCGTATTCAGTGTTGTGAAAAACTTAATAAATCAATGTTTTCATATCCAGGGTAGGTATACCTGTAGCCTTGGTCACACAAGGCTACAGGTATACCTACCCTGGATATGAAAACATTGATTTATTAAGTTTTTCACAACACTGAATACGGATGTTGACTACTTTTTTTTATTGTGAATCTGTAAACTATTTGAAAAAAGACAATTAACACCAAAAAAACCGATGAAACATCTACAAAATTGGCAAAGTTATAAGCGTTTTAAAATGATTTGCTAGACACAGACGCCACTACGTACTAGTGACGTAACACCACCTACGTTCGCTTCGCGCGACAAAGACGGAGCGATACTCCCTCCAAAAACTTTAAAAGCGTCTGTTTTCCATTTTGTGATAAATTATTATTTTTGCTTTTACTTTTTTGTTGTGCCTATTCCTTCTTTGAAATAAAATAATTTATTTGTACTTTTTTAATAGTAGGCCACTACCGTATTCCAGGCTATCAGACAGAAACATTTTTGTCGTATTCGGGTTTTAGTTTTAACTATTTATTACCTGACAACGGCGAAGCAAAAGGGAGGGTAATTAATGTATTGATTATTTCAGTGTAATTATTTAATATTTCGTGTACATTCAGAATCAGATAGGTACAATGAATAAATGACTAATTGCTATCAACTGGAGCTGATTGGAACTGTGGTCTGCGGACAGCAACGACCGATCCACAGTTTCACCTGATGTATGAACAAATTCCATAGCAACTTCAAACAGAGGGAGACTAAATCACGCCCATGATCCCTGACCTGATGGGTCAACTACTCTCAATTAGTTCCACTCAAATACTAGGAATCATGTTAGGGGTCGTCCATTAATCACGTGAGGCTCGAAAGGGTCGGAAAAAATCACGAAATATCACAAGGGGTGAGGGGGGGGGGGTGTAGTGAGATATCACGTGTATTTATTTTTTCGTTGCACGCGCGATTTATAATCCTTTCTGAAAAAAAATAAGATAATAATGTACCTACCTACCAAAAAATACACGTGATCTTGGGTAGGGGGGGAGGGGTTAGTTAAAAGCCACCACGTATCACCAGGGGGGAGGGGGGGGTCAAAAAGTTGCTAAAAAAGCATCACGTGATTAATGGACGTTCCCTTAGCAATTGATAAAACCTAATCGAGTTTAATATAATCAAACGTGGCAGTCTCAGGGGGGCTAAAAAGGCCGCTTCAGATGAATCATAATAGGATCACAATATGATTCGGACTAGAAATCGTAAAATGGTCACTTTACTGGCAATTCATATTGTGATTCACGTACAATTCATATTCCGCAATTCACCTATTTGACAGTTTCCTATGGAGAATCGTAAAATGGCCCACAAAATAGGAATTGCTAAAGTGTCAAATAGCAGAATCATAAAAAGTTACTCGAGAGTAACATGTTACAATTCATATCGTAGATATTTAAAAAAAATTACCTATTAATAGCAGATTTAGGGCTAATGAAAACTTTTTCGTGTATGCACGTGTTACGGAGAGCATTTCGTATCGTCGGCGAAGTGTAGCTCTTCGAAATATATGGAACTGGCTTTTGAAATGTTGGGCTACGCTACGAGTTTCTTGGATTATTTAAATAGACTAAGTAGAGGGTGTGTCGCGACCTCATACAGGAGCGAGCCTTACAATCACCTTCGCCACCCACCCGTTGTGATGGAATAAGGATAATCTCCAGGTAAGTGGAAGGGATAATAACAAAATTATTGTGAACAAGGAAGTGCGTACCCACATAGGTACCTACAGATACTCTGCAATTTATCTACAGTGTACACCTAGATGTTCTTGTAAACAAACCGTCATGATGTTCTAAGTTTCACAGATCATTGCATTACTATTTACTTCTTTACTTTTCTTAAAATTAATTGAATAATTTGTAGATACAAGTGCAGCAGCTATTAATAGATACTACAAGACTTTAATCTTTGTAACTAAAAAACACTAGGTTAAATTCTAATAGTTTGTCTATCGATAACAATAGAACATCAATTGGGTCTCATTATGTACGTTTAGGTAAATAAAACAGTTTTTGGGTCACAATAAACTATATACATTTATTTTTTATTGAAAATACTCACATAGGTACATAATAGAAATATTATACCTAGGTACTTTTACTTGATTTACCTATTTTTAAGTGTGTGAACTCTGACTTAAATATTATAAGTAGGTATTGATGCTAGCCACAGTGGGGCAAATCATGACTCATTTATTTGGAGACATATCCGCTCAAGTCCCACCTCGAACAAGTTCAATCTGAAAATTAAAGAGTGTGGTTTTTATGCTAGTAGTTTAGTAGGTACCTACAAATTATCACAATAAAATGAAGAATTTGATTCGATTTTAAGTATTTTGAGTTGTTTCAGGTGATTCAAGCTAACCCCTGTGGACAACGTTGATGATACATAGTGGACACAAAACTGCTGTTATCAAGAAATGCTCTTTTATAGAGACTGCTCATCACAGTGATATTATTTTGATAAAAGTTTTTGTACAAATTATGTATACAATAAAAAAAAAATACTTAATACAATAATAACATCATTTGCAACAACTAGTCAACTAGGTACCTACCTACTTAAAATCCAGACCTTTACCAAGATCAACTATGTGCTAAATATTTTTCAACTGCGTCTGCAATCAGGTGGTAAGCACTAGCAGCTTAAGCTGCAGCTCGCTACATATTCATGTTCCAGGAATTCGAGCAAAATACTCCACTGAGCCTCACACTCTAGCTGTACCCCTTTCCATTCCTAAAAAAGTTTAAATATCAATATAAATATGTTTGCACAACTATTTTTAGTCACTAGTCACATAATTAAAAGTACTTACTTTGAAAGAAAGTTTCAACTTACACGCTCAACGCAACATAAGCTGAATGTGAATGTTTACTTTGTTAAACTTTGTTATGATAGGGCTCCACGTCATCATCTTAACCGTAAGTGTTTTTGTTTTCTTCTAAATCACAATTAATTTTTACGAACATTAATCAAGTATGTTGAAGGTGTAAAAAGTCGGATCCACTTAAAAAAGAAAGACACTTTTTAAAAGTTTTTTACAGTCAGTTGCAGAAAAGGTCATTAAATTTTAAAGGAGTCTTTAACCTTAATATTTCTGTTAAGTTGTTCCAGAAAAGAAAGTTAGCTACCTCTTTAACTGGTTATTAATATTTAACTATTCAAACGTCAAAAAGTTACATTAGACACAATTTAGGTTGCCCAAAACGTAGTTAAGGCCAAACAGAATTTAAATATAACTTAACGAATGTCAAAATTTAATAGGTCACCAAGCATCTATTAAACATACAGTTATCTTTGGTTTTGCAATAAATTGTGCTATTATTCTTTTAATTATTATAAATGCGAAAGTTTGTGTGTTAGGCTTGTTAGTTCTTCACGCTGAAACGGCTGAATGGACTTGGATGAAACTTTTTTATATATATTTTATTTGAAAATAGGCTTGAGTTTGACGGCTATCTCGCCTGATGTTAAGCGATGATGCGGTCTATGATGGAGCACGCTTGCCTAGAAGAAACCGATTCACCCGCGACGAATTAAGAACAGTAGCACAAGATTTTTATGAAATTGCTGGTTTTTTTTTTTTTCAAAATACCTCACTAATTAGAGGAGCGCCACTTTTAGATCTCGCACCACCTAAAAATTTTGATAGGACCGGCACTGTGGATGAGGTAGAACCTCCGAATGATATCGACTTGTAAGATGAGGAAGTTCTTCCACTTCTGCATGATGGATCACAACATGATTCTTTCGTAAGAACTGCAATTGTAAATGCAGTATTTTCTTAATTGCTTCTAAGAAAATACTGCATTAACAATTGCAGTTAACTGCAATTTATCATTATTAATAATAAAATAAATAAAACAGCAGAATGTGTGAATTGACTTATTATTACTTATTAAATATTATATTTTAATAGGGTACATTCATGTGATTCAAATATACATCAAGTATTTTTATTTGTAATCTTTAATACTATAGTATTACACCTATATATTTATTTTTCTAATTTAAAGCGTTATAATATTAAAATTCAATCAATATCAATCAAAACAATCACAACAATCATTATCAATCAAAACGCAACGCTATTGGTTGTTTGGGCAAGGGTTCAGTCTGCTCCTTTATAATGCTCAAAATTTTGGCATCATCATCAGCTGGTAGGATCCTCCTCCTGTTTTATGGATTTGAATCTGAAAAAAAAATATCTTATAATTTTACATTATAGGTAGAGCTATTATTTTTATTTTATTCAGGATATATGTATCATGTGTTGTATTGTATATGTATACATATATAATAAAAGAGTTTGTGAAGGAACACAGGGTTAGACTAAAAGGGTTTGTGGGAGAAAACATCTGCTCTGGCAATCTATATTCAATACCAGTTGTTGTCTCTTGTTCACTCAATTATTATAATTTTTATGCATCTTGCAACGACCCCTAAGTCCAGTGTTGCACTGCAAGGGGGCGTCCTCGCGGCGTTACAATGAGCCTATGCTAGGCACATACCATCTCAGGCATCATACAAAGTAACAAGGTAGGTACGTGGAAAATACTCACTCGGACACAAGGTCAGCTAATAGCGCCTTTTCTTACGACGTGTAATTAGCACCACGTGCTCGTCGCTTTTTTTTATTTGATTCCTCCATTGGCTCCATTATACGGAATTACACTTATATAATAAATTTTTCTTGTGATATTTTAATAAAATTAAAATGTCAGTTTGATTTGACAATTTTGTAGTGCTGCCAGGTCTATTTTTCAATTTACCCTAAGCTCCGTTAACTTTTACCCTAGATTTGCAGTGACATTGGAAAAAATACACAAATATTAATGTTTTAAAATGAAATAAAGACATTTGCATTGCACGGTTTGATGCTCACCATTCGGCAAACGGTATTCTCATATTGTTACTCAAATATTAAAGAAATCTATCAGTTATTGTACCTACTCAGTCTTCTCTTCTTCAAAAACGGCTGAACCTATTCTTATTAAAGTCCGTGCCACCAATAAAGTCCGACAGAAAAAAAACTGGTAGGTACTAAGCTTGTAAGTTCCGCTTTTGCCTTTTGTTTGTTGGTTTTCAGCGATGTCAGCGCCGTGTATAATAGACTTCTGTGGTGGCGCGGACTCTAATGCGTTTTTATTTATTTTATAGCATGAAATTTTCTTACGTAGTGTTATGACAAAATACCCTAAACAAGATAAAAAAATACCCTAAATAATTTCATGCCCTAAAAATTTCCCTACGAGTTCAGTTTTACCCTAAATTTAGGGAAAAATACCCTAAGGTGGCATCACTGCAATTTTGACAGTTTGACGTTTGTGGTTTGACGATTTGATTTTTTTTAATTGCGTAGGTACGCGTTTAGTTCGCCTGCGTTTCGTCCTTAATAAATGTAAAAGCACAGAAAACAAAACGCAATCATTCACTCTTTGTTCATTCGATGTTTATTTTATGATGACAACATTTTAAATTAAAATTTTAGATAACGAACCAATATTAAAAGCTAAAATGCTTTTATGCAACCTCAATTAAAATAATCATATAATTAGCTCTAACAATGCTTTAAGCAAACGGGAGATAACTGAAAGCTTTCTGCAACCGAGCGTTAAAGTGTTAGAAACACTAGTAATTACAAGATTGTTGATAACAATAACAATTTGACAAGTTGAATGACTTGACCACAGAACATAATTATATACTCCTAGCGGAGGACTTGACCTTGTCATAGATGTTGCCAGGCGGAAACGAAATTACTTTTGAAAACTTTCCTTTTTTATACTTAATTGCATTAGTTTCAATGATTGTTGGTATTGATTAACGAAAGAAATATTAGTTGTACACAAATCGTAAAGAATACCTCCTTCATTTATCAAAAAAATAGAAGAAACGATAACCGGTAAAGTTACGATTTTTATATTTTTAGTGTGGCAATAATAACACCAAATCTGATTCTGCGTATGAAATGAATTGAATATGATTTGCCAGAATGCGTGATCATTTTACGAAAATTAGAGGAATTGCTAAGGATCTGCTGGGAATTCAGGAAATGAATTGTTTTCAGATGAATTGCAATAAGTGGCCTTTTTAGCCCTGCTGATCATAGAAACAAGGAGATATGCCATCATAGCAAATTAGTACGGGAACAAATGATGCCACTTTTAGTACAGTTTTCGATACAATTGCGTGCATAATTAAGCGCTCCTTGTGAATAAAAAGATCTCCCACGCATTGAACATTTCCTCAATCTAACACTGTTAATCGTCACTCAACACTAGCACTAAACTAAAACACTGTATTTATACCATCGATCGTGTTTGGTTCGTCGCCAGCGCGTACGTTTTTAATATGAGCAATTTGCTCAAGATCAGGCATCAAGCTCGATAGCGCCTTGGCATATCTCCTTGTTTCTATGATTTGAGGTGGCAGTAGTAAAGCTTTTTGTGAAAGCTCGCTCGCCCGACGAAGTACTACCAGCATGTCTATTTTGTACCGACACGCTGCGTGATATCACCGCGAGAACTGCCAATTTGTTTGCGAACGTTCGAGGGAGAATCTCACCGTGACATTCTCCATGGAACGTTCGAGGGAGAATCTCACCGTGACATTCTCCATGGAACGTTCGAGGGAGAATCTCACCGTGACATTCTCCATGGAACGTTCGAGGGAGAATCTCACCGTGACATTCTCCATGGAACGTTCGAGGGAGAATCTCACCGTGACATTCTCCATGGAACGTTCGAGGGAGAATCTCACCGTGACATTCTCCATGGAACGTTCGAGGGAGAATCTCACCGTGATATTCTCCATGGAACGTTCGAGGGAGAATCTCACCGTGATATTCTCCATGGAACGTTCGAGGGAGAATCTCACCGTGGTATTCTCCATGGAACGTTCGAGGGAGAATCTCACCGTGATATTCTCCATGGAACATTCGCAAATTGGCAGTTCTTATGGTGATATCATTTCTTTGCATGACCAATTCTATCTCAATTCTACCATAGTAGACAAAGTTCTTTCTATCCAAATCGTTTTCTCTTCTGCCTGAGCACGGCGACCCGTGCTTGGCTTATCAGAATTTTGTCTACTGAAGAATAGAAACAATTCTTCTCTTCATTGCATGCATATAACGGTAGAAATCTTTCTACAATCTGTCACTTTGTCTATTCTTCTGTAGACGAAACCCGTTTCTGTCGTGGTAATGCTAGACTGGCAGCAACCTATTTCAGCCACTAAGCAGAATTACTGTGTCCCGGTTTGAAGGGTATGAGTGCCAGTGTAATTACAATCACATGAGACATTTCAACTTTGTCTGTAGGGTGGACAACGCCTCTGCGATGCCTCTGCAATTGCAGATGTCCATAAGTGGCGATGATAATTTACCATCATCCCCATCAGGTGGGCCGCCTGCTTGTTTGTCACTCAAATAGGCCTCCCCAAGCATCGGCACAACGACCGGTCCTACACTGATTCAGCGGATTCCTGCGACCTCTACTAGGTCGTCTGTTCACTTTGTGTGGGGAGGCAAAGTTTACATATGTATCATCATCATCATCAGCCTATAGCAGTCCACTGTTCGACATAGGCCTCTCCAATTGCACGCCATCTAGCTCGATCCTCGGCCACTCTCGTTCAGCTGCCACCAGCCACCCTGCGAAGGTCGTCGCTCCACCTAGCCTGAAGAAGTCCTACCCTACTTTTGCCGATTCGCGGTCTCCACTCAAAAACACCTCTACTCTAATCTCTCATTGGATCACAATTTTGTATAATTTTATTTTATTTGTGTAGTGAGTAATCCTTTTCTGCTCCTTTTCAGTGTGCGAATAGCGTTTCATATCTGTTTTCATTCAGGATGTAATCAGAAGATAATAAAATATTAGCGAATGGAATAATCTATGATACGTTAGTTCTAGGAATTATTTATTAGTATTATGACTTTATGACGGAGTTCCTATAAAATAATTATTAAATAACTTAAATAAGGATTGGATGAATATATTGAATGTGTTTTTTTACATAAACAATGAATGATTAATAAGAATTTTAGATAATTTTGTTCGTTCTTGCATAACTACGATTTTACAGATACGAGGTTGAGAAAGAAATGCGACGATATATCTCCTTTTTTCTACGATCTGAGGCTCACGCCTTTATTAATACCGCAGTGTCTCCCTGCAGACAACAACCCACCTTTAACCTTTCGTATGCCGCAATTCCAGAACAAAAATGTCACTGTCTCTCGCATGGATTTACGTTCGCTGATAACGGGGGGTTAAACCCTGTCGCGATTCCGTCTGCCTGGAAGTCGGAAAACAATTTTTATCAAAGTCATATTGTCGAGAATAAATGTAATAAAAGCGCTGATTAATTAGCAATATAATATTATCTATTATCTCCTTCTCAGGGTCACCCACAATTCTAAAAACAGATACGAACTAAGAATAATCAAAAGACTAACAATAGACGCAGGCGCAGCGGTTTGACCCCCGACCTGTCGCGTCAATCTGGTGATGTCACCGCAATCAGTTCCTACATTGGAATCGTGTAAAGTGCTTGTGATCTGCATGATTGTAGGTATATGACAATTTTAGTTATTTATAGATAGCATAATGTCAGGCTCTTATCGCTTTGAGGGGAAGGATATTCAGGTCATCAATGCGTCAATTCGGTCGCCGAATTGAGTTGAACCAAATTCGCATTAATTCTCCCTCTACTGTCATACTACTACATTTCAGTACTATGAAACAGCGCCCGGTTCGATTTAAAATAATCTTTAGGACAGAATGGTCCTGGAAAAACCACTACGATCCGGAAAGTGGAGATACCAAACGCTCACCAGCCTGTCTATGCTGCACCGACACGCCCCGTGATATCACCGTGAGAACTGCTAATTTGTTTGCAAACGTTCGATGAAGAATCTCACCGTGACATTCTCCCTCGAACGTTCGCAAACAAGCAGTTCTCTGCAAGCAGCTACGCACTACTTATTGCGTATGGGGGTGGAAGGCTCTTTGTCAAAGTGACTTGGACAAAAAGCTTCAGGAAGCCCAGTGTTGGACAGTCCAACACTGGACATCTTCTTACACAATCATAAACAAACTCATAACAGAGATCTGTCGGTAATAAAATTATAACAAAGTGCCATTGACTAAGATTTATATCGAGATAACGTTCAAGTGTTGTGTGTTAGTACAGTGTTATTACTACGATACTACGGTATGGCTGCCATACGTCCCGGTACACCGGGACATGTTCTGGTTTGAAGCGTTGCGTCCCGGTGTCCCGGTCAATAAGCCAGTTTTCCCGGTTTGGTAGTTAGACATGCATTATATATACGAAAGAAAAGCAAATCTCAAAATATGCCAATCTCTTTTTGCAATGCCAGCCTACAATATGGAACAGGTGAAGTTTTAACTTAAAAAGTCGGAACTTCAAAAAAATATGAATGGGCAAAGAAAAGTTGCACAGAGAACGTAAAGTAAGCCTGAGAAAATTAGAATGTCGTTTTTTCGTCAGATCATCGTCGGTTTTTCGCATTTTATTAAGTTTTAATAAATATCTACTAAAATTAATTAAACTTAAAACTTCCTAATCTGGGTCTAAAAGAATCTGATTCCACAATTATTATGTTTTTATTCCAAATGTCCCGGTCGGCGTCTCAGCATTTATGGCAGCCCTATACTACGGTCATAATAAGATTACATGAACCGACTCTACTTACAACACAATTATATTCATGACTGGCACTTTACCCGCGACTTCGTCTACGTGACCCATAGGAACTGTGCATTTTTTTTCGAGTTAAAAAGGCACTCAGGGATAAAGTAGTTTCCTATTAGTGAAAGAATTTTCAGAATCGGATTTGTAGTTCCGGAAACCACCTCATTCATACATACTTTACCTCTTTTATAATATTACTTGCTTTTCCCAGCGGCTTCGTCCGCGTGGAAGTCGGAAATTTGAAAGTTTGAAGTTAATCAGGCCAAACAAACACGTTTTCCCATACAAACTTTGCCACCCCTTGTCCCCTTTACATCCTCTTAGGGGTGGAATTTTCAAAAATCCTTTCTTATCAGATGCCTAGTGCCTACATCATATAAGGAATATGTTTTCCCACGTTTCTACGACTGGCGGTTTAGGCTGTGCGCTGATCCATCAGTCAGTCAGGAGACACAAAGAGTTTTATTTATATGTAGTATACCTACCTAGATAGATTAATTGACTAGTGTAACTTTAGTTTACGTCTGGTCCTGCGCTGGTCGCATCTAGTGGATTCCCGCGACGTTGCAATTGGCTATATTAACTAACTACAGGACTACTTGAAGATCTTGTTCCATTGCAGATGTTACAGAACGAATCATATCGAAAAGTGCATCCATAAAACTTATCTTAACAAAGTGTTAAATGTTTGCCGATACAATAACACTTCAAAAGAATAACGATGCGCTGCCTTCTACCTCACTGACTCCTCTACTATCTATAGTATGGTAGGGTAGCCAACATTTTAACATTTATTTTAGGATAATAAATAGCTAACCGAGCGATGGAGGTCGACCGCGGCGCAGGTGGCGTGCCGTGGCAGAAAACGCACAACAACTTTGCCCAGCAGGCTAACAAAAAAAATGGTATTAGCGAATTAGGTAGCTAATAGAACCTACCCATTTTTACCGTTAAAATCATTATTGTGTTCCAGTTTGAATGGTATAATAATATATAATTAGTATCGATACATGAGACGCTTCAACTTTGCCTTTAGGACAACGCAACTGCGAGGCATCGCAGTTGCGTTGTCCTAAAGGCAGTAGTAGTGTTGTAGATGTCCTTAGGCTACAGTGACCACATACCATCAGGTGGAATGCCTGTTTATTTGCCACTAAATTAAAAAGTGTAGCAGTGTAAGCACAAATTGTTCACCTAAAGAATTGAAATTGGGTCAGGATATTTTATTATGTTCTGTTATTATATCACCACCTCATTCATGTTTTAAGGTAAATTAACGGGCTGATATGCGATTTTATGTAACGTGACTTATAAATGGATCCACACGAGGTGTTAAACGTTTGGCATTACTTGGCTGAAGTTCAAACTGCATTGGAAGTAGGGGCACCAGATTGTGGGAATGAGTTTTAGAATACAACTAGCTTCCGCCCGCGGCTTCGCCCGCGTTTTTCGGGATGTATTATACATATAAACCTTCCTCTTGAATCACTCTATCTATTAAAAAAAACCGCATCAAAATCCGTTGCGTAGTTTTAAAGATCTAAGCATACATAGGGACAGACAGCGGGAAGCGACTTTGTTTTATACTATGTATGTAGTGATATGCGCAATCTAAGTTGACCGAACTGAAGTTTGTGTGGATGGCGTCGCAGTATCTGTTTCTGTGTAATATACCATGCGCGAACTTCTGGAGAATACGGTTTCAAACCGGTCAACTTTAGATTGCGCGTACTGATACTGTGCAGTTGCAAGTACGCGGTCTACTGTAGAGACATCTAAGGCTGGTTGTTGGAAAGATTTGTTTTTGTTGCTTGAATGATCTGCTAACAATAAGGTCAGTTTTCGTATAGATGTGTTTTTACAATTTGTAGCAAGGATCTATAGTGTGTCTGTTAAGAAGATTGATTGTTCATTGTCCGAATTAAACGTTCCAGTGCAAAATTAAAGTGTGAATAAATTGCATTAATATTTTTTTTCTTGTACATTTCAAATGTATGCGTAAAACTATTAAAATATTAATTTCCCTAATAAGTAATCACCGCTTCGTCATACTAATAAAAATCCTCAATATCCCACGTCAAACTAAACATGTGGCCACTACAGCTGCTATAATAAAACCACGCCGAGTGTATGAGGATTAAAATAGCTCTTCCCGGTTTGATGAACTTGACATCAACACACCACAGTATATTATGAACGAGTTTATGAGATGGGAAAACACTAGTACGAACATTTACAATCCGCACTATCTTACCTGACCGGGCAGAAGTTAGTCATGAGAGCTATTTAAATTAGCAGCCAATCGTGACTAACTTTCGTAGTCATGAGTGGCTGCTAATTTAAATAGCCAATTATCCTTTACTAGCTGCTGTCCGCGAGTTCGTCTGCGTGAAATTGGATGAAAGTAGCCTATCTGCTTCTCCAGGTCTCAGGCTCCAGCCGTTTCAGCGTGAAGGAGTAACAAACACACACAGACATACATTTTCTGTGCAGTACACATAAATCAAGAAAAAATTAAAACAAAAAATATTTCGACGTATTGAAAACCTCCTCCTTTTTTGGAGCCTTCTGTTAGGAGTTAATTTTGTAAAAAAACTGATTAAACAATAAAAAAATACTTAACCGAGTATTTTTTTATTAAAAGTTAATTATATCATCTGTTTTCTGCATTTAGCCTCTTGATTTGGCCATTGTGTGTCTGACCACAGGAGCGATTTATTAAAAGTTATGTCCAGCTTTAAAAACGTATACCTTATCCATATTTTAAAACAAAAAAAAACATGTCCGGCTTTTTGCGCAAAATGTCTCGCTTTAAGGGTAAAATGTCCGGCCTAATATAGCACCGAGTCCAGCTTTTGTATTTTAGGACCTCCCATCCCACTTCCGAGTCATGAAGGAACCTTGAACCGACCGCGGCAGCTTTACCTCCCAAATCGGTCGATCGCCGGGGATATTATTCTTATGAGCCACGGGCTCCTCAGTCCTCGGGTGACCTGTTCTTTTGAAAACTACAACTGTACATTTCTATACCTAAATTGATACTTGTATTATAGTAATATAATTAGTATAATTACTAATGATATCATTTATGCTTATCATACTAACAGGAAATATTATTCAGATAAATGTATGTAGTTCAATGTCACGAAGGACTATATTGTATGGATTAGGTATTGAAGCGCAGTTACTTTAATCGCGGATTTACAGTCCAGACCTCGTTATAGAAAAAATATAATTTCTTTTTTTTTTCACGTGACATGATTTTTTTTTATTTATCAAACATGAAAAGTACCAATTACACCTCTTTAGTTTGAGTAGGTATGGAACCTATACCACTATATGTAGGTACCTATACCTATGCAGCTAAGCCGCACTGCTGCTGCTGTGGTCCACACTATTTGCAATCTTGTGTCTAGGGTGGACAACGCAACTGCGATGCCTCTGGTCCATCCATAGGCGACGATGATCACTTCCCATCAGGTGGGCCGCTTGCTTGTTGGCACTAAAACATAAACAATACCTCTTTACTAATACTTTCGCTATGTTACGAAAAATTCCGTATGCTATGGGCTTTCATCATGTCAAGACGTGATAAGTTGAAGTGGGTTATTATTTTTGTAAGTAGCTTTGGGCTTTGCTGACATAATAACTTTAATTTTCTTAAAAATGGCCATCACTTTTTATACACCCGTCCTGTTTTTTTCTGATTTGTTGGCTACCCTACACAAAATTTGAATAAAAAGAAATAAAAATATAGTATATCAGCCGGCCTAGCATGACCACGATAGAAACGGGTTTTGTCGACATAGAAATAGACAAAGTGACAGATTGTAGAAACATTTCTACGTTTTATGAATGAAACGGTAGAAATGTTTCTACAATCTGTCACTTTGTCTATTTCTATGTAGACAAAACCCGTTTCTATCGTGGTCATGCTAGGCCGGCAGTTGCATATTGCGCCACTGCTCTTTAATTTCAATATTATATTCTAGTCTGTAGTAGCATAGACGAATAAAATTAATAGTAGGTAACATAGGTAGGTAGGTACCTAGTGGTGTCTAGTTTCAGAGAATAGAAAAGCCTTCAGCAAACAGTGTAAGGGAAGCGGTTATCACTGTGTACACTGTACACTATTCTAGTAGGTACCACCATCTTGTATAAATAGCAAGATGAGTTTATTTTCTCATCTGCGTTATCTTTGTAGAACAAAGGATGGATTTTAATATAATCACGTTGATTTTATTCAAAACAAATCTAACTCTAGTTTTACTCATATCCTACGGGAACTATTCTATTTACCCGGATAAAACGTAAATATATATTTAAATGAGGACCGTAAATTCTATAGGCCGACTCTTTGAACTCTAAATTAGACAAGTCATCATTTCTTAGATATACCTAATTCACGGATCCTGTATTCTCGTCCTCGTTAAATCCCGGATTTGCTCAAAGTACAGCTACAGGAAATCACGGAATACTGCATCCGTAGCCGAAAACTCACTGATTCTAATTTCTGTATCCCTTCCAACAACAAGTGGTTTAATTTTAAAACTCTTTTCGTCGGCCATAAATTCGTCAATTGTTTCTTTGTCCGTTTCAACACAATCACAATCAGTCACTATACCAGAAGTTAGACGTGTGTTATACGATCATTTTTGCGTCAGTTCAATCTAAACTGATGGCCGACTGGTCGTATATGCAGATGTTAGAATTTGCAATATTTAGGGCCTAGTTCACCGACAAGATAACAGTCCGATAAATTGAAAACGGCCGTTTAGCATATCTTTTTTTGTAGGTATAAAAAGTCATGTTAAACGGTCGTTTCCAATTTATCGGTCTGTTATCTTGTCGGTGAATTTGGCCCTTAGTAGCTAATACAGACAGTAATATTGAAAGAGAGGGGGTGAACCTTCATTATTGAACAGTCTTAATTTGGAAGCTGTGGATGGATTCAGAACGACTTAACAATTAGGGTACTAAACTGATTATTATATCTACTTTTTTGCCTTTTCTTTGCTTAGGGCCAAGTTCACCGACAAGATAACAGTCCGATAAATTGGAACCGGCCGTTTAACGTGACTTTTTGTATAGAAAAAGATATAGAAATAAATATATGATTTAAGAGAAACTGAGTCAAGTAAGGACATAAAACATCTTCAATCTTCCACGCGTCTGGCGTCAAACTGACCATGTAACATAGGGTAGGTGCGTCGGTTTCCCGTCCAGCGTCCATAGGCGGACATTTCGAGGATGTGCTGCACAAATATTAAGAAAATAAGAGTTCTATCCTTCAGTTCCACTTGAAATACGGCTCTAGGAAGAAAAGGATAGCTGTTCCATTCTGACCTAGTAAAATTAGTTACGTAGTATTACCCAAAAATGCACAAATCCTCGTTCAATTCACCGTTAGCACCGCCGGTGCACATGCGTTGGCAAAACTAGCGAAAAAATAGTGAGCACGTATTGCTTGCAAGGTAAGTATTTCTGGTTTTATTTATCTGTGACATGTTTTTTTTGTTTTAATTGCTAGTAATGCATTATTACAATGCATTTTGATAAGTCTTTTTCAATCATATTCAAAAACTTGTTAGATATTTAGTGTCCGCGAACTAGAATAGTAATTCTTTAAAAATGTTAGTTTACGGCCTGGTGTCCGCAAATAGACATAAAAAATAATAACATCTTTAATTTTTTTTAGTGTCTTATTAATATGGGTTAGGATCGAAATTCTTTTAAATATATTTCTTTTATATGCTGTTACATCGCTGGTACTTTACGTCCGCCTAAATATAAATAAATCGTGTTTTTTCCGGCCATACAAAATGTATGGGAATTCAATGGCCGCCAATAGAATATGGCACTATGATGTCTCAGTTTTCGACCACTGAAGTTGATAAGTATTATATTTTTAATGTTTCTTTTATAGATGTCCTCCAAAGTTCCTAATTAACATACCTAAAGGTGAAAAACATTACCCTCCTTTTGGGCTTCACCGCAGTCGGGTAAAAAGAACAAAATTGATAATTATTCACAAGCATATTTTTATTTATTAATATAATATCTTTCAGTTGGAGTTTAAAGGATTAGAGTAGGAGGATACTAGACAACAAGGGAAACAGAAAATATGGCATTATTGGCATTCCGAGAACAACAATCCAGTGCAACAACACCGAGAACAACAAATTAATGTGCAGTCATCCATGGTTTAAGCGAGCGGAGATGGAATCCCTGGGATCCCAACTCATGGATTCCATATACCTTAGATCTCTCTCCGCAACTGAAACCTAGAAATACTTGGGTACCGTATGTCGGAAGCGTTGAGAATTAATGAGGCTGACTTTGACTTTTGACTTTGAGGGGTTTCGTTCACCGTATTAACAGTCTTTTGTCAGGTGGCAACAAGGTATGTGCCGACATTGGTTGGGTCTTAATGTTTTCTTTCGGCATATTTAGATGGATTCAGCCAGAATTAGACGACCTGAATTGGAAGGTTCGTTTATTTCCGATTGCATATTGGATGAATCCAGCACCACCTAAGTGTGTCGAGAACGAAGACCACGAAGTGTCGAGGTCGAGGCTTTTTAAATACCAAAACTCTTCACAAACCGTGAGGTGTGCGATCTTAGGGAATATTTCCTCAAAGCCGAAGTAGGGATGCACCAAGATGTAGTTGCAGTGAACAAAGTGACAAATGGACTCACGCCACTCCCATTAGGTAAAGAGAACTAGCGCAAGCCTATAGTGCTCAAAACCAATCTCATGGAGCTACATGGACACTTTTATTGGGCCCTTTATAAGTCTGATGCAGACTTCTTGGCGTCCATATTCTGGCTGCGTTTCGGCGAACTCTTTGGAGAAACCGATGGTTTTTTTTAAAGCAATTATAGACGAAGTTATGATGACGAGCAACTACCGAAAATACATATCTGTCGGGCTGTCGGGCATGCCACTGTCCCGCTGAATCGATCCAAATATAATTTCTGGTTGTTTTCGTCTTGCTAACGTTGAGTACTTGGCATAGACAAAACTTGGTGGCCAGGATTATCTACCAGCAACTTGCTCTGAAATACAAGTATGTGCCCGACCCAGTCATCGAAAATGGTCATATCACATTGTACTGGGATCGCTGTATCATCAATGTCGCAAAATAATAGATAAAAATTGAAATTGCAGTCCCGCATGATGGACATCTCGTAAAGACCGAAAAAGATAAATAAATCGAGTATCTTAGCACACTAGGTTCTCCGCACGTGGAAAGTGCACTCAGCAATAATTGTGCCTATAGTCGTTTCGGCCAATGATCTAATAGCCAAGAGACTCGACCAACACCTGAGAAGGCTCTCGGATCAAGGTCTTTATCCAGAAAGCTTTCCTAATTACACGGCTTACATTGTTAGGAGAATCCTCTCTCTAGATCCCTGACCACTGGTAGCTTGGACCCTGTTCCCTATGCCAATGGAGTGCCTACCTACTATTTTTAGGGTATATTTTGCGAATTTTTAACATGTTAAAGCCATGTTATGCTTATCTTAATATTAAATAATATTTTTAGGGTTTTGTACCCAAAGGGTAAAAACGGAACTCTATTACTAAAACTCCGCTGTCCGTCTGTCTGTCACCATGAGCTGTATCTCATGAACCGTGATAGCTAGACAGTTGAAAATTTTACAGATGATGTATTTCTGTTGCCGCTATGACAACAAATACTAAAAACAGAATAAATAAAAATATCTAAGGGGGGCTCCCATACAACAAACGTGATTTTTTTGCCGTTTTTTTCTCGATCTTAATAAAGATTATAATACTTATAATATGGTGTCTAATGTTGTATAGATAATGGTACGGAACACTTCGTGCGCAAATCCGACTCGCACTTGACCGTTTTTTGTATTTTTTTAAGTCTTTTTTACTGTGATTAAGAAATGTACAAAAATATAAAATAAGTTAATAAAATTAATGTAGATGTGATTAAAAACGAAAGACTGACTTAGATTTTGTTTTTATATTAAAAAGCAACGTAATTTACAGTGCTATGTTATTTTATTATCTTTGTAAAGGTAATTTACCATAATAAACCATGTGGACGTAAACTAGATACAATGTGGCCGTAAACCAAAAAAATGTCCGTAAACTAGCATTTCACCATGTTTTGCGATTAAACACCTCTAAAATTAATTTACAGCTATGTATGTCATTTTTTTACTTCTTAATTCAATCTTCATAATATCTGGTATCCATACAAATACGTTCAATAAATTTTCTATGAATATTTCATACTAATATATTAACGTAAAGTTGGACACTCCGCTAATCGGCCGCTATCCAGCGCAATGACCCTACGACATAGGAAGGCAGTAGTTAGGATGTACCCGCACGTACAATATAACTACAGTTTCTTGTCGTTGGATGTAATTTGGTCATTCCGTTTGTTTGTACCTGGCCGTTGGCACTAAATTGCTGTCATCCTTTGAGGAAGATGGAATGGTGTGTTTAGGTTTACTTGCCCCTTATGTACTTATAAACGCCTCTTAACTTTAACCATTGATTAAATATGCAACTATCCTTGTCATTTGTATGACAATAAATAGAGATGACATACATTTAGAGCTGTTTACTTGAATCATCGTTTATAACTAAGGGGGATAGTATACTAGCTCATGTATCTGCACCCCGCGGTTTAACCCGCAGTTTAATTTATAAGAAATCGGAATCAGATAGAACTCTAAGCGAAAACGAAGTAGGTACCTAATAGCGCGTGAATAAACCAAATTCTTTTTAATTAAACCGAGTGATGCCGGGCACAATCTATAATACTAATATTATAAAGCTGAAAAGTTTGTCTGTTTGTTTGAACACGCTAATCTCTCTGGAACTACCAGTCGGATTCGATTTTTTTTGTATATATAGCCAGATTCATTAGGAATATTATAATAGTATAGGCTATTTAACATCACGCTACGACCCTTAGGAGCCGAGCAACGGGGGTGAAACCGCGGGACAGCTAATTCAACTGTATAATTATACAAGGACAGAGTATGTAATAGTCCAAATTCCTCTCAAACAAAACATCAATTGACGGCTACTAAATATGCGCTTGCGCTTATTTGACAGTACACCGCTAACCAATCCGCCCGTGCAAATGTTTGCCGACCAGTTAACGCTAACTATAACTATTTCTGCATTTGCTTCCTGTTTAGCTAATGGTAATGCAAATAAAACTTTATTTGGACTTTTATTAAGGTCATTTTTGGAAATTCCGGTACCCGGGACATTTCCGGGACAATTTTATTCTGATGGATCCCGGCCATCTGGCAACTTTAAGGGCCAAGTTCACCGGCAAGATAATATTCCGATAAATTGAAAACCAAACCCTTAACCCAACCATTTCCATGTAAAAAGTCATGTTAAACGGCCGTTTTCAATTTATCGGACTGTTATCTTGCCGGTGAACTTGGCCCTAACTACAATAAGTACACCCTAATTAATCCTTCGGGATTATAGGCGTCACGTTATGTTAATGTACAATTACATCTTCGGCTATATTATTTCAATTAGGCACCTTAACTGCTACATGATCAATATGATCATTCATTCAATTAAAATTAAAATCAAATAGGCATGTAACTTAAGTATTTATGATCCAACTGACACTATTAATCATGGCGTCTGTCAGCTCACTTAAATGTGTTTATGTCGAAAACGGCTGAGCTAATTTTTATACGGCTCTGATTGGATTTTAAATAGACTTGTTGTAAAACATTATTTATTGAAAAATCTATGATTTAATTCCTTCTTCCTTATTACTTCTTTTTGTACGAATTTATTGTGAGGCGCTGATGGGCTCTTCTTTGATTCTTCAGGATATGGGGAGCATGAAAGAAGAATCTTGTCAAATTTTATAATCAAGTAGGTACCTACCGTGACGCTCACCCTAGAAGAACTCTAGGAAGTGATGAAGCATAGGCATTGTGGGGGATGTCTATTATAACTATGACGTTCAAAAAGCGTTGAATCTCACCCTAATTTGAATAAATTACCAGACTTTGCCGTGCAGTAAATGAGTTTATGAGGGGAGTGATCTTTTACCAGGTCCTCCTTTGATGTCATCGTAATACGTAACTTCGCTTTAAATACCCATAATAACCACGCCTGCGTCCTTGGCGATCTCAAAAAAAATCTCACGATAAATCATTGGTTGTCTCGAAAAAAACAAACAATAAACGTGCAACAAGCAGTAAAAAGTAATACTACTAAGAAAGAAACGTTAATTGTCACAACTTGCATAAGTTAACAATCGGTTAGCACAATGGTGCAATCAAACTGTTTCTATTGTTCAACGAGAGACGTTCATTCATGAGGATTGTAACTGGGTTATCAGTCCATGGTGGGTTTTCTGAAGTACAGACACCGGCAGACATCTTCAAAAATGACCTTGGCTGCGCAAAAATCAATTTTTAGGGTTCCGTACCTCAAAAGGAAAAAAGGAACCCTTATAGGATCATTTTGTTGTCCGTCTGTCACCAGACCCCTAAAAACATAATATTATGTTAAGCGCAATCTATGACAATATAGCTTGCTGCTGCTGGTTGATGCTGTTCCACTATATTCTCATAGATGGCGCTATTATCTATCATCTATCTTCCTCAGACGCGTCTGAGGAAGATAGATGATAGATAATAGCGCCATCTATGAGAATATAGTGGGTAGGTGATGATAGCGCGTATGGAACCCTCGGTGAGCGAGTTTGACTCGCACTTGGCCAGTTTTTTGCATTTTGACCCCTCATGCATGAAAGTGGAATACTTATCTCTCATAAAATAATAATGCAATTACAATATACGAAATAAATTACTTATTGAAAAAAAAAAATATCTGCCTCAAAAATTGTTCGAGGCCTCCACACTTCTTGGTTGCTCCATGGCCTTTGAAACGGGCCCTATGCAGTGCTATAAAATAATGCAGTAAAAATAACCCAGCATATACATACCTACCTACTTGTAATTACAGGTATACCGTAATATTAGGAGGTTTATTTTATACCGTATTAATATTAATACAAGGTTGACTATCTAATGTGTTTGTTATTGCCGAACGTGGCACATAATATAACGGTAATGTTTCAGCTGCACGTGAACAATGATCCAAATATGCATTACATAAAGCAGTGAGTTTGTTTTGTATGGCTACGAGATTAGCGATTAGATTTTTTGAAATAAATAAGAGAAGTTTGGATTTACCATTTAAATTCATTGCTGAGAAATTAGAGTAAAACTAATTCATGCTCTCTTTTCAGGAGCAATAATAGGATATTAGACTACCTACTAATCAAAATGTAAAAGAATTTTACCATATATCAAAGAAAAAGAAAACGATGTTTTAAAACTACAATGGAGAAATAGAGGAGCTACACGCTTTACAAGTTTTTGGAGGGGGAATTCTCCGTCCCTGTTGCGTGAAACGAATACCTACCGTACGAACTGGGACCTGTGGAGTTACTAAGGGCCGAGTTCACCGATAAGATAACAGTCTGAACAGGGTTTTTCATTGTAAGTCTTTTTCTATAGTAAAAGTCATTATAGCCGTTTTCAATTTAACGGACTGTTATATCTTGTCGGTGAACTAGGTCCTAAGCATGACGTCACGCGTAAGTAGTGCTATCTTTTTCTAGCAACTAATTTCAATACGCTTATAACTTGGCCATTCATGGGTAAGGTAATGCTACAGTTTTTACTTGAGGACTATATTCCGATGAAGGCGGATTTGTCGCTAGTCTCATAGCCGCACATAATGACGGCGGGCGATTCTCATGTTCCGCTCCGTGTGTTTGACTGACCCGCGCATTTCACACGATGTTCACAGGTGGAATACCTACTAATCGCCGTTTTGTTTGTAGGTCAGGGTTAATTAGGGCTGCCATCCGTCCGGGGTTCCCCGGATTTGTCCTAGATTAGAGGGCGTCCGGGGAGCATCCGTAAGGGTTTTAAAAAGAGTCCGGGGGAAACCCGGACGCTTTGTGTCAGAGGAATCCTGATTGATGAAAAAGTTTTTTCGGGGGCGTCCGGGAAAAATACTCATTTTCACCCTAACGTCCAGGGATTTTAAAGTTTTTGTCGGCATCAGTAATTTAGGTGATGGCAGCCCTAGGGTTAATGCTAAAGCTGCGTACGAATGACCTAATTTGACACCCGAGTCAAACAAAACATCACTGCAGAGTAAGGTTATAAAGAAGCTGCTTAATTAATTTGAATATCTGGGGTGGAAAAATAAAAAAAGTTAAGTGGGACAGATTTGGGAGTTGACATGGATATAGGTATGTAATAGGTAGTTAGGTAGGTACCAACTTTCCCAACCGGTGGTCCGCGGACCGTTGAGTGGTCTGCGAAACTAAATTAAGGTCCTCGAGAACAAAATCCTTACTAAATGAGGGTCCGCGAAAAAAATATTTTTTTTTTTGCACCGAATAAGAAAATCCTAGGGGTCCCTGGTCAAAAAAAGGTTGGGAACCACTTTGTAGGCACGATATTGGAGCTCATTATTCAGGCGATCTATTTCTAACAAAATTAATTTAATGGGATTTTATTAAAAATACCAAAAAACCCGCCAAAATAAGCTTCTTCAATAATGTTTTGTAAGACTAGTGTCGCTCTCTACCGGGTGTTGTGATAAACAGATACATAACGCAGCGAGCTTGAAGTGAAACAATAAACGTTAGTCAGCTCTCCCGTAGTTCGGCGTATAGAAAACAGATGGCGTTTTTTTTTTCATATAATATTTTTTACTTATTATTTCTTTTATTTTCAGGTAAGGGCGCGTTATAAAATATGGAAACAAAAAAGTTTCCTTTAATAAATATATATATCACCGAGGAAACTTGTATGTAAGTTCTTATTGTATTATTAATTTAGATATTATTAGTACCTATTCCTAACAATTAATTTTCAAAATAACCTACCTATTTCTTAAATTACACATTACCTAACAATGCAAGTTTAAAAAATATTAATTTAATGATTTCTCGAAATTAATTTATTCATGAATGATTATCGATTAGGGATTTTACAGGCATTATCAATTTATCGGTACAAAATCTTTTAAAGATTAATTTTAGCAGTACCTATTATCCCTGTTATTAAAATTGTCACGTAGCCCTTAAGGCCATACATAATATATATTATAGGTATTATGGCCACAATTATAAATGGGTCGTTTTAATCGTAATATTTCATTACAAAGTGGTACTTATTGTAATAGTCTGACTTAATAACTGGTTGGTAGGTACTATAAAGTTTAAGCTAGAATTTACGATGGCCATTTCAGCCATTTGTAAGATGGCCTAATAGCCAATTTGGCCACACACATAGTTAGAGTTACCCTTGGCTAGTCTAACTAAACAGGTTTACCTACTGCATAAAAGAGACTATAGTGCGTTTCACATACATACTTACATAGGTAGGTACCTATCACAGATCATAGAAACAAGGAGATATGCCATCATAGCAAATTAGTACGGGAACAACTGATGCCACTTTTAGTACATTTTTCGACACAATTACGCGCATAATTAAGCTCCGTGTGAATAAAAAGATCTCCCACGCATTAAACATTCCGCACACCCTCAATCTAACACTGTTAATCGTCACTCAACACTAGCACTAAACTAAAACACTATTTATACCATCGATCGTGTTCGGTTCGTCGCCAGCGCGTACGTTTTTAATATGAACAATTTGCTCAAAATCAGGCATCAAGCTCGATAGCGCCTTGGCACATCTCCCTTGTTTCTATGATCTTAGGTACCTACCTAAGAATTCCCTTCGACGCTATGTTGGCTGCCCGAATGTCAATAAGTTACAACGTTTTTAACGGTGTTGGAAGTTTTCTTTCACCAATTGTACCAATTCTTGATCACCACTGTTTATTGTCCTAAGTATTACTTTAACACATAGGTACATCTACAAAAAACTCTAAGTAACTAAAAACGCGCAAGAACGGAAGAACTCAGTTCTTCCGTGATCATGGCGCATGCAACTGCGCAGAAATATCGGAGTCTCAAAAATAAACAGGTAGGGTACGTGGTGTAAAATCCCGACATAGTTTATTCTACTAAGAAACAAAAAATACCTATATTTCAAAATTCTTCAACTCTGACCGCCAATAATACGAATTAATATCAAAACGGAAGCGGGACACGGTAGCTGAGTTGGTCAGAGCGATGCCACGGTTCGTGTCAGTTGTTTTTGAAATCCCAATTTTAATAGCAATATCAAAACACTGCACAACTTTATAGTTTCTAAAGCCATGAACTTTAAATATCATGAAAATAAGATAAGGGTTGACCTTTTACCATAAATATTGCTTTAGTTCTAATGTTTCTGGTCAGCCTCTTCTTTCTCCTTGTCGATGTCAGATATGACCGACTTGATAGCAGATTGTTCTAACATGGTGACAGGCTGGCCTCTCTTTATTATTGCTACCTGAAAAATATAGGCGAATCTTTATTATTGAATGCGTTACTCGTTAGGCGTGCTCTATAAAATTGAGTCCGTCAGGCTCTTAATATCCTCGAATTAAAGACCGTTTCCTTAAGTCTTTAAGGCTCATCACAGACGTCCGTAATGGCTTACTGGATTCAGAGAACGAATGAATGATATAGTTCACAAATTGAACGATACCAGCCGCAATCGTTCAATTTGACGTAAAATACCTCATTCACCTTCTTAATTTTTCCGGACGTCTGTTATGACCATAAAGGTCCTGTTCTCTTTACGTTTGTGTGTGCTGCGAGGAATTAACTGTTGGAATAGAAAAGAACAGAACTGCCAACGCGCCACATTTTGAGAACCTTTTGAGTCCTTCCCCGGACGCATGGCAGCCTTAACCAACTTGCATTTTTACAAGAGCAAGCGGTAAAAACTGCCCTTATGTCTCACCATATATGCTCTGGGGAGCGGCTTGTTTAAGGGTATGTTGGGTGCATGTGAAGTGTATCTTCGTCATCCCTTCATTGCCTTGCTAATTCGTTGCGTGACATTTTATACTAAGCCCGGTAGCAATTTCACTCGACCGACTTAGAAAATGGTAAATTCGTAAAGAAAGTCACTGGGAGCATTCGCGTGTAATGTAGTTGAGCATTACATTACAGCTCAACGTACTGACCTAGGAGCATTCGCTTTTGTAACCGCGCGAAGCATCACACAAACTGCGGACGTTACATCTTTAGGCGATCCGCACACCGCACCTCATCACGCAGCGTAGCGCGGGAGTGCATGATCTTCCGTTGTTTGCAAGTAGGTACCTGTATTTGTGTAGAAATCACGCGTAGTGAACACACTGAAAACGCATTCACGCGCGGAGCTTTTGTTCCGTCACCACGCACCCCGCAGCGTAGCGCGGCAAGGTGTGTGATTCGCCTAAAGGTTAGATTTCTGCAATCTTCTTGCTATTACAGTCACAGAACTCACAGATGACCTTAAAACCCTTTACTCGCCATTAAAAGAGTACATTTCACATATAAATGGATATCACATTCATAAAATGAAACTCGAAAGAAAAGCGTTTTCCATTGAATTATAAGCTAATTTAATCGCAGTTTCACTAATCACTGGCTGTATTCATGTAGCTAGAATTAACGACTGGTCCAACGAGTTTGCAGATTTATAATGAACAAGAAATGCTTTTTATTGGCTTGAGGTCGCGAACTTTGTGATGACTGATGAATTGATGATAAATAGAAAATACGTTAAGGAATGTATGAAAATGGCGTTTTGAATAGTGGAGATACGAAGTCACACAATCTAGAATGCTTTCGAAACAACAATCCAACGCAGAATGTCGCCAAAATGCGATGCAGCATCTAAGCCACCGCGATTTCGATAAAGCAATTGAACGCATAATGTCGCCGATCGCCGATGCTGAAAGTAGCTAGTCTGCTTTGACTCTTAGTCGTAGTAGCACAGCACATGGGGGTGATTCTCGCGGGTGATATATTGATATCGAATTCGATATATATCGCAACAAATGTCAAAATGGTAGAGATTTTGACACTTGTTGTAATATATATCGAATTCGATATCAATATCGAACCCGCGAGAATCACCCCCCTGGTGATATTGTAGGTATAAAACACCCGAAAGCGAACAAGTTGGTCTACTTCATGGCCGTCACTTCGTTTAAAAATACTTACGCAAGCTTTATCCGACTTCCCCAAAAAAGGGGTAATAGGAAAAGACACCCACGGAAAAATCTGGACTAATGTCAGGTATCCTGCACGCTTAGCATAATCACGATAGAAACGGGTTTTGTCTACAGAAGAATAGATAAAGTGACAGTTTGTAGAAAGATTTCTATCGTTTTATGCATACAATGATGAGAAGAAATGTTTCTATTCTTCAGTAGACAAAAGTCTGGTACGCCAAGCACGGGTCGCCGTCGCCGCGTGCTCGGGCAGTAGAGATAACGAGTTGGATAGAAAGAACTTTGTCTATTCTTTGGTAGAATAGAGATAGAATTGGTCATGCTAAGCCGGCTGGGTAGGTTTATAGGTATCTTACGTCCAAATTCCTCTGCCCGGACTGCACGACCTCCAGTATAGCTCTGATGGCCAACTTGGTGGCTCCCTGGTCAGTGTTCACAATGTCAGTATTGTAGAACTTCTCTAGGAACTCTTGAGCTGACTTGTCGTATTTGCCTGTTGCAGTAGCCTGCAGACGAATAATATTATAATTATAACTATTAACTCTAAATGAAGCCTATCCTTTGTATTATCTTCGCCTCACAATACGTGTGGTGAAAAGACCTTTTTTTCCTGGTTTCCTTTTTTGGTTGAGAAGAGTTTTCTTAAAAAGACCATCTATTAAAAGTATAAAATAAAGTCGCTTTTCGTTCCGCTCAGTTCTTCTAAGCTAAACAATTGATTTTAATGCGGTATTCACCATCATTTAAAGAATTTATTCCAGAAGGTTTATCTGTTAATACGTAAATATTATTTATGCTAGTTCTGTATAAACTTTTAAGATTTGATTCAATTTCTTCATTGATTAAGATCTTTGTGATACTTCCACCTTTGGTCGCACTACCAAAGTACCAAGTACCAATATTAACCGTTGCTGTTATCAATAATTAATTTAACATGGCAAAGTCTTCCTACCACAAAATATTCACATTTATATTTCATTGCATAGAAGACCATCTGGACTGAAATCTTCCTCTTCCCTTTCTTTATACGACTCTGTATCTTATTCTCATGAAACTCCTTAACTGAAACTAACCTTCCACTCATAATAGATTCCAGAAGGTTCTGTCTGGAACAGATGCGGTTCACCATGGTAGTCAAAGCCGCTGATCAAGCAGGAGATGCCGAACGGTCTCCTACCATTACTCTGCGTGTAGTTCTGCTTCATCTCAGCTATATACCGCGTTATGTACTCTATGGAGACTGGGTCTTCCACTGTTAAACGATGGGATTGGCATTCTATTTGAGCTCTACAAGATAGAAAAAAAATAAAGAGCTGGCTGAACTATAATGCCCTAAGGTTCACTTATCATACTTTTTTTTAAGATTACTGCTACTTCCAAATTAATCATTCAAATCCAAATTAGGAATTTGAGGTCTTCTGGAGCTCTTTTATAAACTAGAATGTCTTTCTAAGTAGGTATAAGAAATACTACCTAGATATCAGTACCCTGGCATCAGCTCGTAACCCAGCAAAAGCCAACACAACATGATCATCTAATGCCACAATCTTCTTCTCTGTTCTCTCATCTTCTAGCTTCTCCACTGTCTTCCTCTCAACAGCTAAAACTATAACGTTGGGTCCTCTAATGCCCACTACTGAGGAACCCCTTCTGACCGCCTCTTGGGCGTATTGGACTTGAAGAAGTTGACCATCAGGGGAAAAGACTGTTACAGCTCTGTCATATCGTGCCATTTTTAATTATGGTAGAAAAAAAATACCGAGGTAGGTATGTTTATGCTTTTCAAGTTCTTCGAATAAATTGTAAAATAAAAATATAAAAATTAAAATCTTGAAAACTTTCGTATATAATTTCTGACAGATTGATGAGTTAAAACTTTTTTTCTAAAGCAGAGGCGGCAAAGGTATGAACTCATTCAGCTTTATAGCATGAAGTTTATATTTCGGGCAACTGGAGCAAATCTACTGTCAACATTACAAACAAAATTATTTCTATATCTAACAAACCCACAAACAATTCCCTTCAAACCAAAACATCTAAATTAATTACGAATCCAAATTAAAGCATAATAACACAAATGACGCCCTGAAATCGCAGCTGGAATTCCTTCAATAAATTAGTGTTGCTAGTGCCATATGTCTCGTACACTCGTCGAGTGCGTTTTATATGCCATTGCGGCTATCCCGGCGAAATATGACGACGTTAATGTTGCCAGCTGATTGATTTTATTGAGATACGCGAGCTTTGAAGTTTAAACTGCGGGTAGGTTAGGATGCCGTTTGGAATGTGAACTTGGCGCGCACTGCCGTGCCTCCGAGATATGATGTAGAGATTTTGCGACTTATGTTGGCCGAAAATGTAAATTGTCAGCGTTATGCACAGCTAATATAATACTATACGTACAGATGCCTCATCTCATACAAAGAAATGTGACCGATTTAGCGCGGGCTATCTTCGGGCTATACATTTTTCCGTGCATAAAGGATTTTTCAAAATTTTAACAAATATTTTTCATGATGTATTTTTTCATGTTCTTAATTTTACACAAACTTCAATAACAAATCGATACATATAACGCCATCTATTATGAGTTATTTCAAAAAAAAATCCTGTGTTCCTGATGAGACCTCGTGGCGTTATGTAATACTTATAACTCCAAATGTGTTGTCATTAGAGATATCATACGATTTGTGTCAATACCAAGGTTCCGTAGATTTTCAACAACGTCATTACCATAACAATTGCAAATACCTACCTAAATAAATGCAAGCGTGTGCGTGCAGCCAAGAAAGAAGTCGAGGCCGATTTAATTATATTTATTTTTCTTCTGTTTGTCGTACTATGGCAAAAGAGGCCCTAGACAAGTTGCTTTTCTGTGAGCGTTCACGCCAAACGCTACGGACAAAATGTATGATATTGACATTTGTGAGTCACGTGACTTTTCCGCAGGTAATGTCATTGCCATACATTTTGGACGTAGCGTTTGGCGTGAACGCTAACAGAAAAGCAACTTGTCTAGGGCCTAAGGTTAACTAATATAAGGTCTTGTAACATCCTCTTTTGGTGTAAGGCGATCTATTCATTGCCGGACACACAGCTGCATAGGTACCTACTGCGACTGCCAATGCTAACATGTGGACACCGCTTACCGTGTGCAAGCGCCTTTGATTTGTACAGAAAAACCGACACATCGAAGTAAGACGAGTCGTGGCGAGTTGGTGAGCGATCCTGAATGGTGGCAAGGCACATCGAAACTTGATGTGCTTGTCAGCACTGAGCTGACGAGCGTTGCAAATGGAACGTAATCATACCCAAAAAGATTTTTCTTTGATTTTTTGTCTCTATCTGTTTGTGCGCACGTCACGCAAAAAGTACTGAACGGATTTTGGTGTGGTTTTCACAGTTCGATAGCTTGGGGTCCAACTTAAAATCTAAGCTACGTTTCATTTAATCCCAATGGTATAAACCAGAGATACAGCTTGTCTTGGTAGTACTAGCCATCATACAGCTACACTACGGAGGTCATTTAAACTGGTCATTTTATTGTAGTCCACGCGGACGGAGTCGCGGTCAAAAGTCTAGTAAGTTACATTACTGTGTAAAGTTTCATAAAAATCCGTTAAGTAGTTGAGTGAAAGAGTAACAAATATCCATACATCCATCCTCACAAACTTTCGCATTTTTAATATTAGTAGGATATTACATAGCAACAAAACCAACTTTTACAATATTTCTTAAACAAACAATAAACTAGAGCCATTCAGCCAACAAAATCAAGGTTAATGGCATTAAACTCATCAGTACCATATTCGTATCGCCCGCCATTTGCCAAATTGCTCTCAAACTAGTTTACATACAAATTACTTATGGCTGCCAAGATACGTTGATTTTTATAAGTGGTTCCGCAAACAAAAAAAATAATGAATTAACGTTTTAATATCCAGGGTTTAGCCATAGTTGCATCGGCCCTGAGGCCCTAGACAGTTGCTTTTCTGTTAGCGTTCACGTCAAACGCTACGTCCAAAATGTATGGCAATGACATTACCTGCGGAAAAGTCACGTGACTCACAAATTTAATGTCAATTCCATACATTTTGTCCGTAGCGTTTGGCGTGAACGCTCACAGAAAAGCAACTTGTCTAGGGCCTCTGTTGATGGGCCAGCTTATTAGTCAATACGGTGGCATGCAACCACAGCCATACCCTGGATACTAAAACGTTGATTTATTAAGTTATCACAACACTGAATTCATCAGACTCATCAGGAATATTTTCTTGTTTCATGCTTTTCAGTTCAATTTTTATCGCAATCGGATTTTAATTTTTACCCGACTGCCAAAGAAGGTTCATGTTTTTAACTATATTTTTTAAAATGTTTGGTTCTCGTCTCGTCTGACGTCTTCCCTTCTTCCCCGCCTACAGAGATACTGGAGAAGAAAGATTCTTCACAAATAAGATAGATAAGCACCCAAGAATGGTGAACTTATCGCACTCTGCGTTTTCATATTCAAGATAGTACCTAAGCAAGCAATTCTATGTAGTTTCAGGTTTTATGTATATAATTTGACAGTGTAACTACGGAACCCTAACAACGTGTCCGAAATAATCCGAGACCGACTTTATTAAACTGCTTTCATGAAAAGACTGACAGGTTTAATTCGATGATACCTACGAGTTAATAAGATTCGGAAATCGATAATTAGAAATAACTTTTCCTTGTTTACTTTTTTTAAGAGATGCTGGTTAGACTAGTTATGAATGTTCGTAATCGGCTCTTATTTATTAACCGACTTCAAAAAGGAGGAGTGAGAACCTCTTCCTTTTCCATTCAACTGTTTTTTTAGGGTTCCGTACCAAAATGGTAAAAAAGGAACCCTTATGGTGCGACTTCGTCTGTCTGTCTGTCTGTCACACCTGCTTATTTCAGCAACTACTTATACTATCGACTTGAAATTTGGAACAGTTTTAAAGAATGCTTGTTCAACTTTATTGCAAATGAAAAAAGTCCAAAAATATTTTTATTTTCATTGCAAAAGGGGCCGGAGTGGGGGTCCGAAATTTCAAAGTGGGGTTACTAGGTCTAGTGACATATCATATGAAAGGGCTTGATCTGCACATTTCTAAATATATTTTTATTTTATTTTATGTCTCACAGTTTTCGACATATGATGAAAAATGACCAAAAAAATACCATTATTACACCTTATCTTCGAAGTTTGCGGAGCGAAAAATCTGAAATAATTAGAGTTGATAGGAATTGACCCAAATATGGCACCAAAAATAAAACGATGTTCCTAACTAGTACAGTTTTTTCAAAATCATCAAAATTCCTTCACAAACAAACTTAGTTATGCAGTCCGGATTTTTTCACTTTATACGTCCAAATATGATACGGAACCCTCGGTGCGCGAGTACAAGTCGCACTTGGCCGGTTTTTTTTGTATGTTGTTACGCGATATCTTCGTCGATTAATAAGCGATGTGAATGATTGTTTTTTTATTTGATAGAGAAAGCTCGTCCGGTGGTCCCATATAAATGGTATTAACTTTGATTGAGTAGTTTTTTTAAGCAACTTCAATAAACGGTATTTAGTTCATTTTGCTGCTCGTTTCACAGTCGAAGCGTTTGCGGGAGGAAATTCCTCTGAAACCGCACTGTGCGCGACCATTGAAACTGCGTTATGCGGGCGTCCGCGACGGGCACCCGTCGCGTATATACGCGCGTGGACACGCGGATGGGCTCCGTGGGATCGCGACGGTCCCCATCGCTGGACCAGTCGCGGAGATCGATTTATTTTATTTATGCAGTGTCGCTAGTTCAACACTGTATAATCCTGGAACAAGACCGTGCCCCGTGCGGAATGCATGCACCACTGGCGGACCCCGCGATGTACGCCCGCGCTGGTCCCGCAACGGAGCACTTTTATATTGGACCGCGCCCGCGCCCGCTTAACGCAGTTTCAAGCCTTAGAATCTATTGTGTGAGGATGAACTCTCTGCGGATGGCGGGCATTGCGATGGTAGAAAGTAGCTATGGGCATCATGTTGAACAATTCCTCAGAATACAACAAGCAGTAGAAAACATACAAGAAGGCGACGTCTCTCCTTAGGGTGATTTCACAGTGCACACGGCGCGGATGCAAGTAAGCGGCGCGAAACTGGCAAAAGGCGATTATGAGAAATCGGCTGGAGCAACAAAATTAAATTTTTAGGCAACTAGTTAGCAACAAATTAGCAACATATTGTCCCGAATACAACGATTCGATATTATCGTTTTTGCAAAAGTTTTTGCTATCTTAATGTAAAGTTAGTAGTAACGTCATTTTTGAGACATCGGCTGGAGCAACAAAATTATTTTTTGGCAACTAATTAGCAACTAAAAAGCAACAAATTCTCAAGCAAATTTCGTTCGATTTTGCTGACTTTTTACTGCTAATTTTTTAGGGCTAGCGGCGCGAGCCACGGGATATAGACGTCGTGTCTTGTACCGTTTCATAGTGAGACGCGTACGATTGTATGGCTTACGAGCCGGGCTGGCCGCCCGTGCTGATGGTCAGCGCGACTACTAAATCACCCTAAAGGTTCGATACCGTTTGTGAGTTTGGGATCGTCAACGGTTCCCACACCTAGTCTTTGATCCAAATCAAAAGGCCCAAGCAATATAGAATTGCTGATGATTTGATATTACAAGCTGTTTGTTTCCAACTAGCAGTCTGTCTATTCTTTTTTTTTATTTGATGTTAAGCTTGCGCTTGACCATCTCGCCGCGATGATGCGGTCTACGATCGAGCACGCTTGCCTAGAAGAAACCGATTCACTCGTGACTTGAAGATACCCAGATTGTAATTGTTGGGAAACACCCACTCGCGCAGCGCATTCCACTGCTTGGCGGTTTTCTCAATGAAAGTGGAATCAAAGCGCTTTGTTCGGGTTCTTGGTATATCTACCATGAGCCGATGGCGCTTTGTCGTGCTTTTGGCCGTCCGATAGATGAAAGGGCAGGAGGGAATTAGATCATGCAGATCTAAAGTGATCAATCAATCTGATATGTCTATTCTGTGCGAGAATTGCCAATTCGTTTTGCGAATGACGTGTCGGTACAGATTAGACAAGCAGGAAATAACCCTCAAATTGTCTTTAATGAAACCTCCATACATTACACAATACTACTAAAGTCATTCATAACAAGTTCTGAGTATTTTTGTCCACATAAGTACCTTTAAGCATTACGTAACATGTTTACTTATAACATGTCCTTCCTATCTACCTATGCCCTTATCGACTAGCCGTGAAGTTATTTGCTGACCGTGGGCGCAGTGGGGGCGGGCATGGCCAAATATGCAGGTTTGATGCCCGGCTGATGTCATCGGTAGTATCGATTGAAATGAGCTCATAATTGTGTCATTTACTGTGATTAGAAGTTATAGTCGTGAACATTTTTTGTTACATTTCGGTTAAGTTATAAAGGTTTTCAAGCCATGCGAAAGTTTTGGTGTGTGTATGTTTGTTACTTCTTCACGATGAAACGGCTGGACATAAGTATTTGAATGAAAGACAAAAAGGTAGCGGGACCTGGAAAAACACTAAGGCTACTTTTAATGCATTTTCAGCAGACGAAATCGCGGGAACAGCTAGTAGTTTAATAGTCTGTGCAAATCTTGTGCTTGTGCACGCAGTGCTGCAACAAAATGCCAAAATCGATACATTTAATTCTATCTCCCTAACCACTTCCCAAGATTGACAGTACGCGCTGTGTATCGTCAAAAACTAACAGAACCATTCAATAAGCGGTCATCGCAAGTACAAGTAACCGTTATTTCCATTCAAGTTTTGAACTTTTTGCCGCGATAATCTCCCGGCCTTTTAAGGCCACTCAAGTGACCGATCGGTGACGAAAAAATTATATATAGACGGGCCCGTCATGTTTTTGTGGGTATCGGTGTACTGCCTACGTAGGCAACCTGATTACTATCGATTGTTAGGGCTGGCGAAGAAATGTTGCAAAATTTACGTATTTCCGTCTGCAAGATTAAAAGTAACCTAACACGCAGGGGTTGACGAGCGTCAACCCCTTTGAACCTACCCTGTTCGTGTCGGGTGCAACAAGTTCCCGAGCTTGCTTCGCTCGCTCTTGGACTTATAAGGGGGAGGGTGGTGGTCGACGGAGCCCCGGCAAGCGGAGCTCCAAAATTATGCCTACCCCGCCATTATGCCAAATTGCCAGCCCCTTTTTCCGCTTTTTTTTCTGATTCAGCAATCGGCGCTGGCAGCCAATGCGGAACACGGCGCCATTTTATGCATTTTCGCTCAAAACTACTATCCGAACTAACATACTTAATTATCATCTCATGCGTGATAAGGAGAATGCTTCACTTCACGTATCTGAGGCCTACTGTCATGATGAATATTTAAACCACGATGGTCCGTTAGGTTATTCTCAAGGTGTGAAGCGGCGCCGTCGCCGTCGGTCGCCCTTTGTGCATATCATTTTCTATAAATATATCATTGTATGAATTCATTAAATTCTCATCTTTGAAGACGTGTCTTAGGCTGAGATCTATAAGACTGCTCAGAATTAAATCATGAGTTATGAGAAATTCGGTGTTAATAATGCAACCTTTGAGTCCGTCTGAGTGCAAGCTCAGAAAAGTTTTTCGTAAGTTGTCGATTTTGTGAACTTGTTAAGCACGCGCTTAGAGGGAATATTGCTATGAAAATGACTCCGCACTTTATGAGCCAAGTACAGGTTTTTATTACGGATTCAAACCACGCACTATATAGCAAATTAAACCACTATAACACGTATACAGTTAAGTAGAAGTAATAAACTAATCTGGATAGGTACAGTAAAACAAGATATTCTGATCGCGTCGTAAAATATTTGCACAATAACACTTTATGCACATGCACTTTGAATAATTAAACTTGTACAGATGTGCGCAACACTTATTACTCACGTATTACATGAGCCAATCCAGGTATATACCAGTCAGGTTGAGTACCCGAACGAAGCGCTTTGATTCCACTTTCAATGTGAGAACCGCCAAACAGTGGAATGCGCTGCTTGAGTGGTGGTTCCGTTATAGTTACAATCTGGGTGTCTTCAAGTCGCGAGTGAATCGGTTTCTTATACAGACTAAAACCACCCCGGTGTTCCTCCTGTGAGTGTGACCGGGGGCGCGGGAGTTCTCGCGCATTCGTCCGCATCGCCGGCAGGTATTGGCCCGCCTAAAGTTGGTAGGCGGGCCCTGTCACCCTCTGCGGCCGTCACCCTCCGGCCGCAATTCCTCTTCAGAGGTGCACGTGGGTTACGGCGCGCCGCCGTCGTGGGATTTTGGGTTAAAGCTATCATTACAGGAAATTCCCAATTTATCCCATAAGGGTTGTGGTAGACGGCGTTGGAATTCGCTACAGTTAAATTATTTGCTATAATTACGCTATTTAATAGATATGCTAGAAATAGCTGCACTTATCTTGTCCTACACATACGAAATGACACCTGTCCTATACCTACTCCTATCCCATTTATTACCAACCAATACCAAATACTTCGGGCCATCACAAAAATATCTTTAAAACTATCAATTTTTCACAGCTAACATTTTTGACCTATGATAAAATTTTTAGTTTTACAAAAAGGGCATTTCGCACACCTGCGTTTTATTCTCCCCTAGTATCGCGTGCGGCAGGACAGCTGAATAAGATAATAATTATAAATGTTACATGTGTAATGTGGTATTGCTATTCTGTCCCCTCCCTTTGAGTAGGCCAGATAACCCGGTTTTTATTCTTAGAGAATTTTATTTTAGGTTTTGCATTGTCACTTGTTAAGCGTTTCTACTGATAATATATGGTTAAGTTTTCGATATTTGGCGATTCGTAGTCGCGAACTTCGGCTGAATTATCAATATGTATTTTAAATGGAGCGACTGCCGATCTCCAAAACCCAATTATTGGGTATTACCGGTATTCGAATGTTAGACCGACTGCTTAACGTGCTCTGTACGCGAGTTGGGCAAATGGGCAGTGTTATTATGTTTTTCAATAAATTTCTCAGAAACTGCTGTAAGTCTGCTTGGTGCTCAGTTAATGGCAATAGGTTTGCCTCCTATTATATGGTACTAACATAACTGGCGAATTATGGGTCTACATTATACAATACACCACTGCGTGCCTTAAAACACCACCTTAAAACTTCAGATCTCAAAATAAACTTTAAAATACAACTTAACCGAATCTGGAGTTTAAAAGGCCAGGGTTCACACGTATTTGTACCAAAAACCACACATTAAACAGTTTCATTTACCGGCAAATAAGTACAATCTGTCGTCACCTGTACCCCTCTCATTAAATCACAGTTGCCGGCAAACAGTTGCAACACCCTTTGTTATATTCAAGTTAGCGGAATCTAGGTGACTGTGTAGGATGCTCGGCTGTCTAACGTTGACTGATGATCAGCATTAAATCTTTGACAGTTGGGACTTTACGAATTAATGGTTCTGGGGAATGAATCATACCCCTAAAGGGCGCTCACTGTGACGCAAATACCTGTGCTCATATAGAAAAGAAATGGACTCTTCAATATTCTGTTGTCTTATACCTACTCAAGGGCATAGCAGGTACTGGCAGAGGAGGGGGCGCTGACCCTCCCCCCTCCAGGTGCCAGGTGCTCAGGTTCCCTAATCAAAATAAAATGTTTCAAGAAAATTGCAGAAGCCCTGACACGGTTTATAAAGTACAACAAAGATTACTATTAGTGCAAATAAAATTATTATTTTTGGGAGCATTGGTAGGTATTATTGATTACAGCAGCTTTCCCTTGCCTGCCCCTCCCCCCCAATCCCTTCTAAACAAAATCTACGTCATTGTCCAAACAGAAATAGTTTTTGTGTCTTTTGTCTCCCATGTTTAAAAGTGAATGAGACAGACCATATGAAAATCTTGCTAGTTAATTCAGTTGTGTGCTAAAAAACTAAGAAGTGGAAGGGTAGGCATTTTGGGGCCTGTTTTTTGTAACTTTTGATGTTCAAAATGTGCAGTTGTATGAACATCAGGTCCATGATTGCTTATAACAACGAACTTCGATCAGCAATATGTCTGTTAATCACCAATCTGTAGTCATTATGGGTATTTCCTTTTCGACAGTCCATTGTTCGGTCGTTGGGACGGTTGTTACGACTACAATGCTATTTCCAAAACACTAGCTGTTTCCCGCGGTTTCACCCTCTTTGTTCGGCTCCTAAGAGTCGTAGCGTAATGTTAAATAGCCTATACTATTCCTCATGAGTCTGGCTATCACATCATTCAAACAAACAAACTCTTCAGCTTTAATATTAGTACCTATAGATTTAAACAAATATTCCGTTAGTAGCAGCATCTTATCATACTTAAGAAATCTATAAATTAAACATTCTTCTTGATCTTGATGTCTTTTAAAACAAGTATTTTCAGAAATGTCACATCCTTTTCATTGATCTAGAAAACCCAACATTTATTACTATATTTACATTATAATGAGCTAATATATATGCCAAATTACATGCAAACCAACAATAAAACACGCCACCTATATAAGGAGACGTGGAAAATATTCAATACTTGATAACTGCACCGCATAAGAACGTTCAGAAGCACCAGTCCTAACTTACGGTAAAGAATTTAGGTAATCAGAAGATAGATTAACATACACAAGTCACAACACACAAACGATAACGTGGTTAGAATCGCATTTTCTCTAGTGTGATCAGCAATTTACTTAATAAAATTAAGACACACGCACAACTTAAGCCTAAAAGTATGCAATTTTGCACAGAAGTTACTTATACATATAATGATATAACGTAGGTATACGAGCACTAAGAAAGATTTTTTGAAACTTCATCACCGATTTTACATTCCATCGGACATAATTTAGTTATTAAGAGGAGGCTTTGCTATAAACGTCAAATTTAGATTGAATATTTGAGGAGTAAGAGAGGTCCTATACTAGTAAAATTTATATATATGATAGTTCACCATCAGATCTATTTTTGCATCGGACAGAAACACGATAGCATGAAATTTACTCGATAAAAAAAAATCATGAAGTTGCGAAAAAATATCACATTTATTGGATTTTTCATGGACGTGGTGCAAATAACTACGACAAAGACTATATAAATAACATCGCAATTATTTAATCTATCTTTGCATCGGAAGTTTTTTTTTTAAATTGTTTACTTTAAGAGAAAATCCAGTAAAACTGCTTTGGCGCTTATGACAATTTTATTTGACTAAGTTGATATATTGCATCTCTTTTTGATGTGATCTTTTTGCATAAATCTGTTTCATCGACCAGACGGCGTTCCGCCGTACAGGCGTAAGGTCTATGCCACTTTGACAGCCGATGACAGTTATGCCGTCGCAAACAGAAAAAAATGTAAATTAAAATTACGTAGATATTACTCAATAAACTTAAATGTTATAAGTAAAAGTCGACACATTTAATTGTCAATCATTGAAATAATCGCCACAAGGGAGTATAAATACTGTGTAAATATACGAAACTTGACCAAAATTGTTGTTCGTTGGAAAATTACGTATAAACGCTATTATAATGCAATACAGAACCTTAAACACGAGTGAAAAAATAGGAAATTAAAGAAGGTGGCTAAACGGCTAAGGTATGTCTACAGTTTAATTCATTTAATCAATTTAATAAAATAATTATGTTTGGTTCTATGAAATCATATCATGACGTCATTGGGGACTTTGTTGAGTGACCATGGAATATGTAAAATAATTTGAAACTTTTTTCAACGACTTGAATGGCGACTCTTTTCCAACACGCTTTTTTTACTCCAACCACGGGGTCTCATCAGGAACAAAGGAGTATTTGTTCAAATAACTCTTAATAGATAGCGTTAATTATATGTATCGATTTGTTATTGAAGTTTGTATAAAATATACTTAGAACATGAAAAAATAGACAAAGTAAATATTTGTTCAAATAAAAAAAAAATCATTTAGGCATGAAAAAATGTATAGTCCCTAGATCCGTTTTTAGGGTTCCGTACCAAAAAGGTAAAAAAGGAACCCTTATGGTGCGACTTCGTCTGTCTGTCTTTCTGTCTGTCACACCTATTTATTTCAGCAACTACTAATGCTATCGACTTGAAATTTGGAACAGTTATAAAGAATGCTTGTCCAACTATATTGCAAATGAAAAAAGTCAAAAAATATTTTTATTTTCATTGCAAAAGGGGCCGGAGTGGGGGTCCAAAATTTCAAAGTGGGGTTACTAGGTCAAGTGACATATCATATGAAAGGGCTTGATCTGCACATTTCAAAATATATTTTCATTTTATTTTATGTTTCACAGTTTTCGACATATGATGAAAAATGACTGAAAAAATACCATTCCCCCCCCCTTATCTCCGAAGTTTGCGGAGCGAAAAATCTGAAATAATTATGGTTGATAAGAATTGACCCAAATATGGCACCAAAAATAAAACGATGTTCCTAACTAGTACAGTTTTTTCAAAATCATCAATATTCCTTGACAAACAAACTTAGTTATGCGGTCCGGTTTTTTTCACTTTATACGTCCAAAAATGATACGAAACCCTCGGTGCGTGAGTACGACTCGCACTTGGCTGGTTTTTTTGTATGAGATGAGGCAGCTGTACGTTTAGTATTGTATTATCTGTGTTCCAACTAAATTTTAATCCAGGTCGCACAGTGACGCCACTAATTGCGTGAGTCTGCTGACAAATTCGCAAGTAACAAGAGTTTTAATACAAGTGTATCATTTTGATCGGACAACGCTCTCGCACGACTATAACGTATTAATATAAGCTTTAGCTTATTATTTTTCTAATCGCTCTTTTATTATTTTTCTCAAATCATTTCAAATGTTATAAATACGCGGCTGTAATCGTGGTAATCTGGATTAGTATACAGGGTGGCAGGTTAGACAGTGGAAATATTTTAAGGGGTCATTATGAACAACTTTTACTATGGGACCAACCCTGAAATCGCGTAAAAATAACAGCTGTTCCATACATTTATGTTCACATAATTCAACAAAATGTATGGAACAGCTGATTTTTTTTTCGCGATTTCCTGGTTGGTCCCATAGTAAAAGTTGTTCATAATGATGAGTACAATGACCCCTAAAATATTTCCACTGTTCAACATGCCACCCTGTATATTATATTATTATCGCGTGCATCCATATGACGTTATAAGAAGTGTATCACTTTGGGAGTATAACATGATGTTCAATAATAAGCTTTGTAATAAAACAAGTTTAAACGGATTAAACCGCGTCAAGAATATGCGCTCCACAAAGTCTGCAGTGTATGAACATGCCCTAGGTCAGGGATGGCGAACCAATGGCACGCGTGCCAAGAGTGGCACGCGACAGAAAAAACTGGGCACGGGAACAACATAAGTTGCATTAACATTTTCAGTATCTTTACAATAAAACAGATCTACAGTGCTTATAACATTATTGATTTGTGTTATAACTGTCTTTAATTAGGTAAGGAATTTTATTTTCCTTACTTTTTTATAATATAGCACGGCGTAGCCATAATTTTTTTCTTTTTCTACTTAGTGTGGCACGCAGTTATAAAAAGGTTCGCCATCCCTGCCCTAGGTAACCTCTACCATTTTCTACGCTTTGATCAACCTCAAATTCTCGCAAAGGATAACCGATATGTGCCTAGAATGCTTCGCGAGGCTATTGAAATAAAAAAAAAAACATCCTAATTTTAATAGAGAAGATGGTTGGCAAGTACCACCTGTTTGGAACCCTGTTCTTAAAATAATCAGGTCCCAATCGTCACATCTCACTGCGAAACATCAAGACACCGTAAGCGATTATGTGTATCGAAACGAATATGAATCGATTATAATAAAAAAATCTTGTGCGGGTAGATTTAAAATCATTTTTGTATAAATAATAGCAGTCATAGTCATGACGCCTACCAGCCCAGTCGTCCTGCGACCTTAACGCTGCAAAGTGTTCGAAACGTCAGTAAAATCAATAATACACGTGATTAAATTCGTTTAAACTTGTTTTATTATAATGTGTAGTAATTGCGAAAACCTATGATATTATTAATAAGATTTATTTTACTCTTCAATTATGTCACGCTTTGATATTAGAGTAGACACGAGAGTTCATGAGACTATTAGTTTAACAATTTATCTACAATTAGAAAGATATTGACAAATTTTAATTTAAATAGGGTCATACTACTCTTTCAGGAGATGCTTTATATTCAGGTTAAAATGTAGGTAGGTACATTACCCACGTATGTACTTACCACTATACTATAAAACTATTTTCTACATATACTATGTTTACGGAAATCGTCACGTACACCTCAAAATCAGGTAACTACCAAATTACAAATATTTTGGTGTCACGTGATTGCGTATAAAATCTACTATTTGTACTTATCAAACAAAGCTGAATCTGTCTATTTTCTGTTTTTTCTGAAAATTGGTTATAGTAGAAGAAATCTGTTCAATTGCTTTTCTCTTGCATATAAATACATCATCTATCAGTGACCTACTTTTGTGCCGAATAGTCGGCAATCTGGTCAGAGACGTTGACTGAGGTGTTGTTGCTGTTTCTCCAGTTCTCCAGTCGTATCGCTGTTCCTAAGACCCGACAGCCGCCCAACCCAAAATCGACATTTAGGTATTGTGTAATGTGTTATAACAAACTTTGTATTAGTACTCAGTAGTTGATGTATAATTTGAGATTTTATTGTAACTTCACTGGCTTACAGTTCTATTCTTCGTTGGGTCTGTTCGTAAGCTGAATTTAAATAAAATGTACTTTTTATACGGGTTTACACTTAGCTGTAAATAATATAATATGAAACTTATAAAAGATAAAAACATTTTTTTTATTGTTATAATCAGTTAGTTGGTTCAGAATTTTTCGGTTCGATATTGGTTTCGTTTTTTGTATAATGCAGATTAATTATATTAATATCTTGAAACTACAAAAAATGCATTTACCTGATTTTGAAGTTATGCAACGGTAATAATTGTATTAATGTGTCACGTGTCACTTGGTTGCGTCGGAACATAGAGGGGAAGGTGCGGAAGTGGGGGTGAAATTTGAATCGTGATGATTCTATTGCGCCCTCTTAATAGTTAAAACCCAAACTCATTGAATTTGTTTCAAAATTACTCTTTTCAGGGATCTATGAAAGGTCAGATACAAGTTGCTCATTTTTCTTCTTGCCAAGAAGAAACTTCACGGTTTTCAAGTATACCTGATCTTAGCCTGCTTGGTTAGAAATATGGCGAAAGCTATTTAGTGGCTGACAATAATCTGATAATGAGGACGATCTTCGTCGGCGTGAGTGTGATACGAGACGGACTGTGTGTAATAGAACTTCTGTTCCATTTCTATAATGGCAAACAGCTCATTAAAGAAAACTGCACCATATTCGGTGTCGGCGGATCATTGTCGGTCGCGCCTACGGGTAGCCTACGCAGTCCTTAAGCGTAGGTATTGTCGACAGCATTCCTATGAGTCGCTTAGTGACAGATAGGCCTAATGGACCTCATTAGCGTTTCTGTTAGACCTTGGTCGGTTTTTATGCCGTTTGTGGCGTCTAGGAAATGGGAAGTGAGGGTGGGTAGTTAAGGTAATCACGTTGAATGGTAAATCGAAGCTGCATTCAAAATAGAGTTTTTGATCCTTTGGAAAGGCGAAAAGTCTTTGGTAAAACAACTGTTTTAGGTTATGTGATTGGAGAGGAGCTTTAGCATCTTTACAAATAAGAAGTAACTTAATTTTGGTAAAGTAGGCCCGGCCCACTCTTTTCTAAATGATCGACTCGGCTTTGTTAAAGTTCTTATTATTTCTAAAGGCCTTTTGGAGGAAGGATCCAGGTATGACTGTGTTGAAATTAAATCAATTAGTATCTCCCACTTCAAATTGTGTGAATTTTGTACCTGAGGAGTAAAATAACTCTACTTTTTGTGTAATCGTGATTTTTATACCATTGGAATCGCAAGAAACAGCTTATATGATGGTATAAACTTAAAAAGCAATAAATTCTATGGTAAGATACAGAATGAAAGTTAAATAACTTGCTAATTGCGACATTTAAGTGTTACTTACTTAGTGTTACTTGGAGCATTTGTGCACGTTTTTGCTTGTGCAGTAAAATTTCTTTTGAATGAAATTTTCTTTGTATGCCTCTGAGGTAGCTATATTTTGGACCACATTCATAAGAGCTATCAACATTAGTGTATCCGTGGTTTAAAATTACCTAGTCAGCAAGGATGTAAGCGGCCAGCTCTAGGGCCCTAACCAAGTAGCTTTTGTGTTAGCGTTGTATTGTTGTATGCAATGACATAACCTGTGGAAAAGTCACGCGATCTCACTAACTTTGGCGTAAACGCAGAAAAGCTACTTGGCAGGGCCTCTGCAGCTGATGTTCTCCATCCAACATCTGGTACTTCCTTACCTGAAATCATTTTAACGATTCTCCTAGTAGCGACGTATCATAAATCTCTCATCCATAAACAAGACTTTATGACAAATGTAGGTAGATGATCTGATTAACATTTTAGTTTGTTCCTAATTCAATGAAATTGCATGTAATAGACAAACATAGGCTTTTACTGTATTGTGGGTAGATCGTTATCTAAATAATTTATTGTTTTAACTTTTGAGAGGGGCCTTTTGATTATAAGGACTTTAAGAGTCTCCTTGAATGACTGTTTCTTACTAATAAGTTGATGCGGTGTCTTAAATAAACTATTAAATAATTTCGTGATTTATAGCCGTTGTAAAGCTAACTGTGTTTTTACTAAAGGTAAAACATTTAAAAAAGATATACCATATTCTTCTGCCGGCCTAGCATGACCACGATAGAAACGGGTTTTGTCTACATAGAAATAGACAAAGTGACAGATTGTAGAAACATTTCTACGTTTTATGAATGAAATCTGTCACTTTGTCGATTTCTATGTAGACAAAACCCGTTTCTATCGTGGTCATGCTAAGCCGGCTGGGCCTCCCAGAAGGATAATTATGCTACCTTTTAAAGGCAGAAAGACAGACAAACATTCTAAAAACGCTCATTTATGATATTTTTCTTCTCCTTCCTTATCTATAGTATACTAATATTATAAAGCTGAAGAGTTTGTTTGATTATTTGAACGCGCTAATCTTTGGAACTGCCAGTTGGATTAGAAAAAATATTTTTGTATATGATAGCCAGACTCATGAGGAATAGTATAGGCTATTTAACATCACGCTATGACACTAGGGAGCCGAGAAACGAGGGTGAAACCGCTAGTATTTAAATAATTATGAATTAGCCCCCGATTTCTGTTTAAGTCTCCAATGAAATCCGTGACAAACTTGACCGCTTACATTTATTAATACATTTCCTCTACATGCAGGAAACAACCAGACCCTTATTAACCTTCCTAGGCGATCAAGTACCAATATTACAATACCTAACCATTAAGACATAAAACAACTCTTAATACTACACATTAGAGTCTAAAATTGATTAAACTTTACCACAAATGCATGGTTTCCCTCTAAGTTCAGTTTACAGGAATCGTAAAACACTAGAAGTGTTAACATTCGCAAATAGAAACGGTGTGAATGAACTTTAATGTTGATTGAATTCTGTTTTCGATGCCGTGTGTGGTGACCTTTATGAGCAATATTTTAGATCTGTTTTCATTGTGTAAATGTTTATGTTATTGTTAACTGGAGTCTGGGGTGGAAAGTTTAACAACCATAATATTGTAAGACGTTTCCATAAACTTGACTCATTGCTCAAGGTATTTCTTACCGAGTTAACAGTTGTCCTCACCTCAATTTCTTCTCTCGTATCGATACGAGTTGGATGGCAAAAGTATTGACTGGTTAGCAAGATAGCAGGGCTGCCTAAGTACTGATCTCCGGAGGCTCCGGATATAAGTATCGTCACCGATGGATGTTCTTTTATTGCGTTAAGAGAGGAGTCAGCATTAAGAGGTGCATCTAGTAAAGAAACTAACTAGATCAATTATTGTTTCCTTTTTGAGTGACGATGAATGAAGTCGAGGTATTTTTGAAGAAACCACTTCAAATGCCTTACATGCATACAAAACAATATGGGGCCTAAAACATATTACAGGTCGCAGCACTTGTGCCTATTTTATTCTTCGAAAAAAAAAGCAACCAAAGATATCGTGTATCGTAGTACGCACGGCTACAGATCAAGCTATACATTTCCAGTATAAGCTGATCTCGCATTGTATAGGATTTCCTTACAGTGAGAGGTCAGTGTAAACTGGGAATGTATAGCTTGATGTGTAGCCGTGTGTACAAAAACTATGTACAAGTCATTTACGTTTCATTTGTATCTACGATAGGCCCGCTGTCTTTGATCAATTTGAGATCTTTATCGTAACCCCATTACGTTCTAAATTAGTTTTTTAGGGTTCCGTAGTAAAACTAGGAACCCTTATAGTTTCGTCACGTCCGTCTGTCCGTCTGTCACATCCTCGTCAAATCTACAGTTCTTAACTAATCTATATGAAATTTCGCAGATAGATGTGTTCTATGAGCCGCCATAAAGACCTGTAGTGAAATTACGAAAAATAAAATAATTAGCACCCAGACAGGAGTGACAGACAGGAGAGCCAAAACAGGGTCGAAGAGACTTCTTATGTGAAATGCTCAATAGAAATCGCAAACGGCGCGTGTGTTTTACCTACAGTTGAAGAAAAAGGATTCTGTAAGGACGCACGTGGCATTCTATAGTTTCTGCCTACGGTATAGGCAATTTTAAGGGCCAGTTACAGACTGGGTTGGCACTACCTACTAACTAGATAAATTAAAAATGTAACAGAATTTGGAAGCAGGTCTGTCAAATAAGTCGAACGTCACTTAACCAGAAGTTTTCCATTACCTTTTCACGAGATCATAGATAGATGACCATTAAAAGATACTTCTATACAGTCTAGAATTCTAGGTTTTAATTAACCCAAGAAAGTGCGTATTCAACAAAAACAGACGTAACTTATTAATTTATAACTAGTAGCGCAGTTGCGAGAGGCGTGGCTAGCGAAAGTGCACCGGTTTGGTGCAGGTTCGGTGCCTGCTATGCTAATGTTAGATTTATGATCTGTACCTGCGCTGTACTTAGAATTGTATTTGATTAATAATATTGATAACGTGGTCTAGAAATCAGTTTGCAAGGCTGAAATGAAGGAAACTCTACCAACAGTGTTGAACTACCAAATTGGCGCATTTCGCGCTATACAGGACGGATTCGAATCGTCTTCATAGGAAGTTTTGGTCTGTTCAGTTGCTAAGGCCCAAGTTCACTGACAAGATAACAGTCCGATAAATTAAAAACAGCCGTTTAAAATATATTTTTCTACAGAACAAGTCGGCCGAACGTAAACGTTAAACGGCCGTTTTCAATTTATCGGACTGTCGGAAATTCAACATCGACATCCACTGCTGGACGTAGGCCTACCCCAAGCATTGCCACATTAACCGGTCCGGTACTTCCCGCATCAAATGTAGGTACTCCGCCCACTGCCACTTAACTTTGGTAATTCTTCGGGCTATGTCAGTTACCTTTATCCTCTTGCGGATCTCATTATTTTTGAAAACGCAGGGAAACTCCAAACAGCTCTCTTCAATCAACATACCACACTTTAATATAGCACCTGCATTACCACCCCATAGTTTCGCCACAGTTGGCCAAAGTGGGTGCACGCGGCACCCACTGTAGACGGCTAACGCCTACACTTGGAATAACAAGCACATAGGACTGCTAACTCATGTTACACCCTTGCAACGTTGATAATATATTTCCACACGGTAAGATCTAAAGTGACGTGTCTTTAAAGAGTCAATCAGCGAAAAGTGATTCAAATTCAAAAATCGTTTATTCAAAGTGGGCTAAAGTGAACGAGCACTTTCTGAACGTCGACATACATGAGACAGTCCTCAAATAGCCTGCCCTTCACCGCTTCCTAGTTTTAGCTGCGAGAAAGAAACGGCGCAATAAATTCCGCTGCAAATCCTTTTAGAAAAATCAGATCCTTTTAACACTCTTCCGATTAAGAAAGGTCTCTTCGTTCACCTCATAAAAAACAAACGGCGACATTGCGTAGGTATATGGATAGATCATATGCAGTAGGTATATGGATATGCTTCATGGGATAGATGCAAGGTTAGAATGAGGCGCATTGGATGAAAATACAGATAAAATGCTTAGCTCTGTAAATAAAACATCTGATTCTGTTTTTGAAAAATCGAAGATGTAGTTGTCACGTGTTCTGGCAGAAGGAATACTTAAACACAACAATCAAAGCTGGAGCTCTTTGTGATCTTCGGAACGCTGAATGCGCTATAGGATTTTTCTCAGCGTAGGGTGCTTCTAGGGTTTCTTTAATATCAGATAGATTTCCATGGACCGTCGTTAATGGCACACCGAATTCAAAACAATCCTTGACATTTGTTTTATCAGTCATATCAAGGTTTTAAGTTAAGCTATATTTGACACTAGATTAACTCGACCTCAGAACAAATAAATACGTTTAGCTATTTATTATTTCGTTTTATTTTGCATATTGTTAGTCGTTACGTCTTTCCGTCGACACAGTGCGCCTGCGATAAAGGAAGCATTTAAGACAAAATCTAGACTAGATTCCAGACTGAATGTATTATTATATTTGCCTAGATTATTTCGCATAATGTCACAGTCTACTTTTGCCGAGGCAGTCCGCTTTAAGTCGCCTACACTTTTCTTAATAATAGGGCTGTCGCAAATGTATTGTGATTCATTGATAGATTTGAAACCCTTGCGATTCTGATTATGACGTAATTTTACATTTGAATGAATGATTAATTGCAGTACGATGGTTGCTAAGGCAATCGTTTCTTAGAATTAAATCTAGTAATAAAGTAATTACGTAAACAGCGTTTACCACAATGCCAATATTTTTAAATAGTCTTTATTTTAAGACTTGTTTTTATTGAACCGAAACTAATAGCGATTGTCATTGGATTCTTATTAATATTTATTATTCATTCATTTGTTATTAACGTTAGGTACTGAAAAACATCTTGCAAATGACGAATTGTTTGCACAGATGAATCTTGTGTTGTTTTATGTACAGGCGCAGGCGTTCTTGTTTCATACATACATAGGTACGTATTGAAACTTCTTCTTCGTGACAAGCTAGTAGGGTAAATCATGATGTAGTGAATGGATAATCCTTAAAGCGAGATTGTAATAATGCTAATTGACTAGTGTACCCCAAAACATGCTTAAGTATCGCCACTTTTAAATGATAGCCTTTTAATGCGACTCGGTCCCCGAACCTAGATGAAACAGTACATCTCAAAAAAGCTCTAAAGTTTTTGTAGGTAACAGATTTGTAAGATTTTTGTGTCTTTTCTCAGTAATATTGTGATTTTTTTTATTACGGGCTTCGCTTTCAAAATACGTAGGTACGTAATTTTAGTTTTACTTAGTAACACAAAAGCAAACCTTGGCCAATTATTTTTAATAATTTATTTTCCTATATCGCTCATATTTTTTAAAATCCTCTTTTTTTCTGCCATCCCTATATAGTACTTCCTAATTCAAAGAGAAAGAGGTTCGGTCGCCAAGGCTCAACCGAATCTATTACCAATCTCAGCTGCGTCACAATCTGACTAACGACTCCCACGCATGCGCTAATTATTCCTGCAAGTGCTTGCTCACAGATTTACTTAGCTAGTCAGCCCTGTGGCGTAAGACTGAGGGCGTAGAAATATACCTACAATACAGAACACCTGTATATCGTAGACTGTGGTGAAATACGCAATTTTTCATTTGCGATATGTTTTTCGTCATCATCAGCAGAAAGACGTCCATTGTTAGGCATAGGCCTCCCCAAAGCATCGCTATTACGGTCAGTCCTGTGCTGCCCACATATTTTGTCATGCAGTCTTTTAGTTGTAGTTGATCTAAGATACCCATAATTATACTTGTACCCGACGAGACATATTTCTGGATTTGTAGCGCCGCTTCTTTTTTTCCAGCTTTAACGCTTGACTGGATTCAAATCACTTAATTTATTTTAAATAAACATGTTTTTTAATTTATGTTTTCAGAAGCGCCGCCTTGAAGGACCAAGTTATAACGATCAATTTTTATTACTATGTTATACGCTTAGTTACGATTTGTAATGCCCATATGCGAGGGATGTAAAAACGGCTATTAAGTATAAACTGCGTCGTTTAACATCGTGTAATGATATCGGTAAAACCCGAAGGAAACCATAGCCAAGTGTCTTCGTCTCTACTATCGACCAAGTTATTTTTAAATCAGCAAATCGATTCTTTCAATTTAAAATTAACGGTCTTCACCACGATTTGCGGTTGGACACACTTTAAAACAGCTATCCCTTCCTTCCTTTAAGTCCTACTTATAGGTCATCCAATGGTAGAGCCTAAGTAAGCAGGCATTACCATAGTAACAGTTGATAACATTGGAAGAACATTCTGGGCCGCATAGTTCCACCATATTTGAATAGGCAAGGGAAGTCACCTCTGATCTTAGAAGAGGGAGATATGGATATGGCGTTTTGCGTCATTTTGCCCAAATCCAAGAAGTGTTGGTTCTGTAGTCTTTTGACCTTTAATCTGCAGGTCGTCAAATTGGTTCCATTATAACTTTTTTCTTTAACCTTTTCCATAACATTTGGCTTCACCTGTGCACATATTTGTTACAGTAAAATAGTTTTATTCTTGTGCGGAAGACTTCAATATTATCATTTGATGGACCTCATAATTTTTCTACTGTCTTAAACATCGGCACTACCAATTATTTTATTTATCCAATTTTATTTTATGCTCACCTGTTTTTGTTCACCATCTTTTTTAGTGTTCTTCGCATCCACGAAAAGAGATATTATACATTATAGTACAACATGCGCGATATAATCTGATTGAAGGCCTGAAGTTCGAGCAAATGGCGTCGCAGTATGTGTATCTGCGTCCATTTGCAATACTAACATATTCACTTTATTTCTAACATCTAAGAAATCAACCACGCAGACGTACTACGCGGTAATAATCATTAATCACTTCATTAGCTCCTTCCATTTTTGTATCAGTTGCTGTTGCTTTTTTATTTATTTTTTCTGTCCCATTCAGCTAGTTATGTGGTCTATCCGGCCTTGTTTTATAATAATTAGTTTCTTGTGGATATAAATCTGCATGGCCTTATTAATTTTTCCTTTATATCGAGAATAGAAGAGTTATTGTTTAACATGAGCTAGCTGATTCTGTTACAGATATGATATCTTGGTTCGTTATCAGATTCTATAATTTTTTTGACATTTGAATACCGCTGCATTCTTTTATTAGTAGATAGTATTTGGTCCTTATAATCTATCCAAGCAAGCTTCGCTTGGATGAATTTCAGCGTGTAGCTTATTTCTCTTTATTTGATAGTTATGAGATCGTCATAAATTACAATGATGATAATTTTATCATTAGTATTCCTAAAAGATGTTAAGATATAATTAAAAGCATAATTCTGTATAAACGCATATTTCGAATGGTTAGATAGGTTGGCAATCTTGTCATAATGGCAAAATAAACTTTCTCTGTACGAAATTTTGGATCTGACGGCTACTCGATTTGTTTGATCAGTCTCAATAAGTGCCTACAAAATAATTTAGCCATTAACAAGCTGGTGCCGTAAGTGTTGATGTCAAAGCTGCTCACTTATTGGTGATATGATATTAATAAACTTATTTGTATCTGACTCAGAACAAAGCCTGACATCTGGCCTTCCATAGAACTGTGACATCATTCGCGAATCACGTTTCGACTGTGACTTGAATTGGAAATAATTGTAAAGGAAAATAAACGTGTCCTAGATTTTATTTAGGTCATATTATTACTGGTTATTGTTTGAGGTAAATGTGAAAATTCTTAGTATTTAATTAGGTTAGAAAATATTTTGTCGTGAACCCAAAATAGGCAGATCTTCTCTTGTGGTTTTCGGAGAAGTGATTAAGGAATGATTCAGAAGTATTTACTAGTAGATTGATGAAATCATAAGTTTTTAAGACACAACTTAGCGGAATAGAACGAAAGAAAAACGTTTAAACGATTCAGTTCGTGTACTTGCTCTCCTTCGTCCTTAGACAAGACGACCATCGGTATACCTAATCATTTATTATTCCAAGAAATAGAAACGACAATTATATTTATGGAATTGACAAAAGCTTTCGATTGATTCAATAACACTAACAACTAAACAGACTCTAAAAATTATCCCGGAAAACGTTGAAGAAACCAAACATAATTAGGTTAAACAACATGTGTTGATTTACAATATATGTTGCGAATAAAAATTCCTACACGTGCTTAGTATTTATTCACTTACATAAATTAGTAGTGGCCAAGGAATATGTATTATTAAACTGTCATACGTGTCACTTGTATGTCTTTCTTGAATATTATGCATTCTTGCCTTTGATTGCTCTTTATGGGTTTAGCCTCCTGATTCCTTAATAATAACTTGTTTAGTTCGCTTTAAGGCTGGCATTGAGAAGGTCATGGATGTTATCTTAGTTGAATATGATTTTAAGGTAATTGTCAGCGTTATAACGGATAAATTTTTTCGCGATATAATGTTAACTATTGGAAAGAATAGTGCGTGTACAGTCTGTTCTTCTCCATCTAAAATGACTATAACCGCAGTTTAACGGATGTTATTTTATGATATCAAATTGTCATGCATTTTTCCAAATATTCATATGAATTCAAATAAAGCTTGCGAGGCTTCATTATTTTCTTTTCTTGTTTCAGGTAATTACGGAGTGTTCCAGATACGATTTGCGGACACGTTTTGGACTTGATGCTATATGTCCGAAAACATCTATTGCTGAATTTTAGGAGGTTTGGCCACTCACGGTTGTAAGAGAGATCCATGGTGACCACACTTAATAACTGCACTAGCAGCATTATAATTGGCGCAAAACAAGATGCTACCCAATCTTTCAACATTCCTTTGGTAGGTTTTAACGACGCCTACGGTATAGTATGGACACAAAGTCACCTAATCCTTGTTAGATAATATATTATGTAATATGAAAATGCCATAACAAAACAAAATTAATCTCTTTATAATCAAAATCAACCTATATCTACGTTGGAATGTAAGATTATTTTAATTCGAGTCTACCTTATTCGATTTTCGACATAAATATATTGCATCAAGGTAACGTCTCAAAAGTTAATCAACGGATTACCTGGAATCCATTTCGGATATTTTTAGCCGAGGCACGCGAAGTTTGTTTCTTTTTTTGGACTTTGTTATTTCGATGGCTAAGGTGTTTTGATATTCATTACATGTTAGAAATTAGTTCTTGGAATTATAATTTTTAGTATTTACGGGATTTAAACATATATTATTTTGTTTGGCTTATAAAATCGTAGGCTAACAAGCTAAGGTTTAATCCCCAGTTTCTCTACGCTTTTTAATTTTAATCTCTTTGTATGAAAATCTCCATTTAAAAAAAGTTCTGTCGCATTGACGCGTCACGCTATCTTTGACTATATTTTTTTATTTTTTGCATACATAGTTTTTTTTTTTGAAATCATCAAATGACCCCTCCCGCTCTAGGGTGGAGCGGAAGGGAGTGTCAGACTCTTACTGACTAAAACCCACCCCACCCGTGTTCCTTCCTTAGCCCTTTATGTTCCGGGTCAGCGGTATCCCTTTCGGACAATCCCGCTTTCCCGGCAGTTTTGGGCCCTAGTGGGCCCCCATACATAGTTTACTTTCCATAAGATCTTAATTAAACGATTGTAGTGAGATGAAAAGCAGCAGACTCAGAAATCCTACTAATATTATAAACGTGAAAGTTTGTGAGGATATAAAGATGTATGGATGTTTGATATTCTTTCACGCAAAAACTACTGAAGGGATTTTGATGAAACTTTACAGTAATATAGCTATATAGGCTACTTTTTATCCTAAAAACGCGCGCGAAGCCGCGGGTGGAAGCTAGTAGTTTATAAAGTGAGATAAAATATAATTATTTTCCTTTCAGCTTCCTCGCGCATTCGTCGCATTCATTAAGTTTTTCTCTTTTTTTCTAAACATAATGTGCGTAATGTTCTTCTTGCTCCTAGCATTATCCCAGCTTGTTTCCAATCTTTATAAACATTCGTATGTTATTTAAATATGAGTCATTATCTACATTTTCCCAGATTGACTCATCGATGTTATTAATTGCAACACATCCTCGTGCTTTCTGTACAGGCAGAGGAGAAAGTTACAACATTATTAAAATAATTTACCTTTTCTTGTATATAGGATGTTACCTAATGTCCGAAGTTTTGCTGGTCGTATTGTGCAATGGGGAATCTTTTGACTTATTTGTTGGCAAGTTCCCTAATCTGTCTTGCCAGACTAAATTTCGTCTTGGAGTCTTGGTTACATTCTGTTTTATTGGAATGGTGCCTAATAATTGAAATTAAGTTTAACTCATTGAACTCAATACCGTTATTGGTAAACTTAGTTTTGAATATAGTCCAGCTTTTAATAATATTATGCTGTCTGAATCTGACTTCACACATCCTACATTGTTTTAAGTCTGGTTCACTTATTTATACCTACTTGTAAGTTTGTCAAAGTTGTGTAAAAATTAATACGAATAAAGAATCTGATTCCGAATACCCTTAATTAAGCTGTTATAATAAATCCACCAAGTAAGAACAACTATCTAATCATGAAAATATCATAATTAACAATACAACAAGATTACATAATAACACAAATGCAACCCAACTCAATGCAGTGTGGGCAGAATAGAATGAGGTTAAACGTGACAGAGAAAGAATCGACCTTGACTTTAGTGCAGTACTTAAAACTGTCAATGTAATACCACCTATGAGGAATAATTACGCTTTTTTATCAACCCACGCTACTGACTCACTGACGACTGGGTTGCTACATGCAGATTCCAAATTACACGTACGAAATCTGAAATGGATTTCGATTTTAGCGTTGTGTTGGATTTGGACTCAATCGATTTTGTCAAAGAAAAGAAGAAGATTGATTGGAAGTTGCTTGTTCTAAAAAGGAAGAAAAAGAACTGTATTATTTTTAAAATCCATCAGAAGTGGATTTTCAATAAGCAACAGGAGACTGTCTGCGTCAACAAACAATATAATTTTAATTGTACCTTATTTTACCCTTATCGAGAATGTATGTAACTCAGTACGAACTTTAAATTGTCGATAACCTAAAAATGAAGGATTGTCGAGAACCCTCAATTCATGAGAAAATGGAATTGGAATAAAGGACAGGAAAGGATCAATGTGATCAAGATTTTTATGGATTGTGTGCCTCATAATTACTTCTGGGTTTTAGATTTTAATTGATCAAATCATTTTGTCTATTTTGTTTGTTTTGTTTCCGGATATCATTCTAAGAAATACCGGAATCATTATTATGCTATGCGTGTAATATTCTAGTTCCATGATAATGAATAAAATTTATATTCCGCATTATGCGCCACATTGACATTGGATCATTATAAAATAATTTATCGATGTTATTTATTTCTGATTTTCTTAAGATATCCTTTAGTAGAATTCGATGTGGATCGATTCGAACTTGTGAAAACTGTTTCTACAGCGTTCATGTATTTTTGTACCCATAAACCATTCTCAGTTACTCCCAATTTATATCGTAAATAGACTTTAAACGGCTCAACATTTTCGGAATCCTTTCCAAACGATGGCCGAAACTTGAAAATAGACTTGTGACCTAAAAATAGTCGGGTTCGGTTGAAATTGCTGTAGCAACACACTGCAAGCAATGGTCGGCCGCTACCAAGTTTGTATTGAGCCTTTTATCCATTCAAGCCTTCGTCGCACACAAGCACAGAAATATATGCACACACACACAGTTAAACAGAGCGAGTTTGACAGTTCGCGGCAGCCGCATCAGTTGGCCGATGCTCGGCGTCGCGGCACGATCGTTCACCGCCGCCATTTTGAATTTACGAAACGCGGGCTATTTTTTTAATAAAAATAAACTAAACGTGTCAACTGTGTAAGTGTGTGCTAACGTTCTTGTGGAGGTTTTAAATTTCGAATTCGTTTCGGATACAATACAACCAGTAACGACGAGGATTTCGGTATTCACCATAAAGTTTTTTAACGTGGCATGGACCGGTGTTATGTAAATTGCAAAATAATTACTGGGAAATCGATATTATGTATAGTATTGTACGTTCTAAGGTGTTGATCACGGTGGATTAGTCCAGGTTTGTCTGTGCTCCGACACTTTTAAATAGTCTGTGCGTGACGTCCCGCCAAAATGTAGGTTACGAATGTTACGAATAAAAGACTTTAACGCATTTTGTTTAATGTTAATCTACATTCTCACAGCTGCATTGAACTTCTAAAAAAATACATGCATTTGTATAGGTATTGAACTATTATCTCACATTTCGATGATCAAGCCATTTTTGAAATCAGTTGAACAGTTTTCCTTTAAATTATTACAATAACTGTCATGCTGTCATCCTGTGGTATCATTTATATCATAAAAATATATAATAAAACATTCCTAGTGAATTCCGAAGGTGCTGTTGATGCATTTCCGTTATTATTTATCTATTTTTGCAATAATTAAACTAACAATGCCATAAATGATGTCATTGGTATTGTTCTAATAATACGCGATATTAAAAGGAAAAATTATTACATTTATGAAATGAATGTCATAGTTCACATACCTACTCAGACTCACTACAGTAAAATAAATAATATGTCATCTAATAGTAAAAATGAGACATGTTTTTGTTTTCATTAAATTATGTCTCTCAATATAAATTATTTACTTTAAAAAAGTTACATTAACAAAAGAAAAATATTGTACGGTACTGAACCTTATTAATCATATTGCTACCTTTACTTTTAAGGTTTATCTAATAATTATTAATTTTAGTACAAACAATTTGTCATCAGGACAAAGTTTGTAAACAAACTTGTATCACAGTAGCTAAGTATTTTCGTTATCCTTTGTAGGGTAGATTGAAAAACATTGTCATATTTTATGTCCTTCATTTTCATTTATCAAATTGATATTTCAATCGCATTCATATAAGAAAAAATAAAAAAAATAATCACAAAAAAAATCTTGACTGAACCACGCCGAAACTTTTTTGGTTGAATCTATTATATTCGGCTTAGTTGAATCAAATGTACAAGCAAAGCAAAAATTGAATTTGATTTGGCGTTTAAATTTTTTTAATATTAGTCATACTATCAAGATTAAATAAATTGATTTAAAAATAAATCTATTTCGTTCTTTGAAGGTTGTCACTCACAAAATTGATCAAATTAAAGTCTACAGATGCTTAACTTAAAAAATCTAACTAAACCTATAATGCGTTTAACTTTTTGCTTGCCGAAACGTAGATCTACATAAGATTTTTTTTTTTATTGTGTCTATAATTGCGGCATTCAAGCAGTTAAAGTTAGCTTAGTCCGTCAACAATCCACTCTTGCGCAAACTAATGCCAGGGATTTTAATGACGTCACATTTCCAAAAATCCTAAACCACATTCTTTCCTCTTTTTTTAGAGCTATGTTAGGATCGAAGACTTTTTTATGTACCTGAGTCACACATAACGTCATACTTATACGATTGTCATAAAAAAGACGACAAAATTCTTACGCTATCACCAATTCAAAGAAATTTCGACCGTATGTCTTAGATAATAATGAACTCTGTACCGTATGTAAAATAATTTATTTATATGTTTAAAAGGTAAGTCAATACGATTGTAATTTAATACAAAGTTTTGATATGAAGATAGATCGTTTAGCGTGTGAACGTTATGATGAGATAAGTTTTGCCCAGACTGCCCAGACGGAATACATTTGTGCAACTAACGCGTTTGTAATAGTTTCAGTAAAGTTGATAAATGTTGCTGCTTGTACCTTAATAAGAGTAAGGAAAATGTTTCGAGAACAATGTCAAGGAAAACACGTTAAAATACGCAAATAACTAGGTAATGGGAATGCCGAATGGTTGATAAATGCGGTATTATAAAAATTGTACCTAGTTACCTACATTTTGAAATAGGTACAGTTCATACTTATTTTTTGTAGTATAACGTTTCCACTACCTCATGTACAATTAAAACATCAAGTTGATGAATCCACGTGACACATTATTAATTAAATTATAGCGATAATAATTAATTAAAAATTCGTACGGATCATCCCCCGAAATTGTATAATTTGCTGGCTGTGTTGATGAATATTTTAGAAATAATTATCAAATCATAATAAACACAATTACAATAGTAATAACGTTAAGTATACATTACAATTTTCTAGTAGAATAATGTTCTACTATCAGTAATTAGACTCAAGAGCTGTTCAGTTAGAACACTCCTTAAGATTTTATCGATAATTTCCGATTGGCTAATCCAGTTCAATTTGGCGAGACCTGTTTCGCTAGTTTGAAATAACGTTTATTTATGTCTACCACTCACTTCATTTTGCCTTTCACACAGATAAAGTATAGAATGAATCTGGTCCCCGACCTACGCAGATCCTTAAACAAGAAAGGGTTACTGTAGTAGGTATATGGGAATAAACTAAGAGCTGGCAAATCTTCAAAGGCATTAAATTAATTTTTAGGTCCAACATGAACACTATTGCAATCAATCAATCACATCAGCCATCGCAGTCGTTTACTGGATATGTTCAGTAATGGACTGCGAGGCCTATGGGCCTCTTCCAAATTGCTACTTACTGGCGCCAAATTATAAAAAGTTGTGTGGTCGAAATGAAAAGAAGATCAAAGATGGTCTCCAAGATTTTTGTTTTACTCACGACAAAAAAATTGTTTCAAGTGCATTTCAAATTCACTTGATTAATAAATAAATAAAGATGTTACTGAATTCACAAAACATGCATAACGCGAAATGCTATCGTTAGATAAGATATAACTCAGATATATCGAGGCGGAACTGATTTGACGTAATACTGACGCTTTGAACGACTTATTTATAATCTTGGAACATGACCACTAAGTTTATTTAACGATGTCAAGTTTGTGGACGTTCAAGGACGCGGTGGCGTCTTATTTGATGTTTTAATAAGTACATCTTTGTAATCAATGCATAACATTAAACGAGTTCTAGATCGTTTCCGTCGGTCTGCTTGATTATACGGTGCCATCTTGGAAACCACGAATTTGATTTTGACGCGATTCTCACCAAGAATTTGATATTTTGCGAAACATATTGGATTATTTTTATATACTAGAAAGAACTGTAATTTTTATTGAAATATAGATAAAAAACAAACGGTATCTAAATATAGAAGAGAAGCAAATAAGAAAGTTCAGACCGTAGAAAAGCGTGTATCAGTTAAAATATTGAAATACTAATATATAATTAGCCTCAGTTAATTTGCAACGTGACAGTCATAGAGGTGCCACAATGGAATATGTTGGCGCTTGTCACTCACTAGGGCTGGTAGAGACAAAACTTGAAGAAATAAAAATTAACCAACTACTACTACCAAATGAAATGATGAGTATTCATTTCAATAAAACTGACAGGACTCTTGGTTGCACTGTGGGTGTGGATTTTCTGCTAATAAAATAACAATATTTCGTATGCCATAGTTTAATTTTGCACAAGATAGCACCAATCTCATAAAATTCAATACTGTTATTCATACGGTCTTCACAATCATGGACGACATTCACAACTGACCGCTTATAATTTAATTTAAAATGCATTAAAATAAAACTTCGATCCAACTCAATTAAACTGATGACATTAATCGTCATTTACTTTGAATATAGATGCTCCAACACCTATTTCATCTAATTAAGTTTTAAATTTTAGATTTATTTGTGTATGTGGTTTAGTGACAACCATATTTGCTGCATTCTCTCTCTCCGAATATATTACTAGAGGGCTTTGACTCTTTGACCAATAGTTTTAATGCCAGGTCTACAATACGTTTTAGATTTCACCAGCAATATCGTATTTACTGAAGTTTTAGCTTCTCTAGCATGTAAAACTGGCTGTAGGCGCAACGCATATGACAGATTTTTTGTTTCATCGAGTCTATCGTCTGCATTGCCTCATAATATTTCACCGGTATTATGACAGGATGCAGACGAATTAGTAGGTATTTCGTAGAAAGCACAAAGTTTTATCTGCTCTTGTAAGGATTGATAACCGTGCATTCTAAGCTCGTAATAATAATCGAGTTCGTCTTGACGATACAACAAAATTCATTGCTACATAGGTATTCGAAAAGTTACTCTACATGAGAACAAGATCAACGTTATAATTGTTAAAATGAAAGCAATTATTATTAAGAGTTAGTTAGGAGGATCAGTCTACTGGGTTTTCCATAACGTAGAATATCCTTCACCTTAGAAATACTTAAATCCCACACACTACAACATCCTACAGAAAACAAGTGCGCATCAGAATGGCTTAACGATATAAATACATCACAAGCAACAACTAAGCATGACCTTTTTAACACCATAATGATACGATAATCAGTTTTCGCATGTCAATCTCCCATCTCAACGTAGGAAAGTATGGCAAAACTATGGAAAACTTCCCACGTGCCTTACTCGTGGTATAAAAAAGAAAGTTAGGTAATAAAGAGTACAGTATTATACTAGCTCAGACTTAGATGGCTTCTTGATACTTAAACACGTAAGCTAGATTAGCAATAGAGGCCTTTTATTAGCAGGAGTTATGCTAAACTTAGAACGGTTTAAGGTTGTTCCTTTTATTGTAATTTGGAAAATTCTTAAACGTTTGGTTGGTAGATGAATGATTGAATCCGCTTGTCTAGTATAGTAACTATGGACAATCATTTTTAGATGAAGATAATAGCGGTCAATTTTGCGGGGAGTGCAGGACCGGTCGCTATGGCGATTGTTGGGGGAGACCTATCTCCAGCAGTCTTATGTCTTATATTTTTCGCCTAATATGAGCAGTGAACTGCAATAACTTAAAATGATGATAAACATCTGTTTGACATGATAAGATAGCTTAACATGACTTAGAAATGTTTAAAATTCTCAGAAATATACATTTATACGTATACTATGTATTTTCATTTTGGGTAACCACTTATCATTTTCAACTAGCTTAACGTACACAATATCTTTACAATCCAATATATTTCCGATAATTTCATGCAAGTTGGTGCATTAATTAGAACACTACTTTTACTAATGATTGTTTAGACGTCATCAATTAGTATATTTTTTTTGTATCTTTAAATATCTCGATTACTTCATCATAATTAGCAGTGTTAATTAAGTTAATTACTGTGTTGACATTCATAGAAAAGTCATCGCTCAATTTGCATTCTGGATCAAAATATTTATTAAATTGATCAGGAATTGTATGTGCAATATTTAAGATAGCGGTATTAAATAATCCTACAGCTTTCTCTCTTGCGGAAGAAATAGAGCCTGAAATTGCACTAATTTGAGGTTGTTGATGTTGCAGTTATTGCTAAAGAATGCAGTAATGCAAAAATTGTTAGAATAGACTCAATATTGGATAATAACAAAACATATAACTTAAATAATATTCAGCTACACTTTGACAATGTAAATGCAATCGTTGTTCCAGTGTGAGAGAAAGATGAATAGAATCATCATTTCTTCTTAGACGAGCAATGATAGGTTTAACTCTTCAAAAAATAGTTACAGATGAATGAAAACTTTATTAAAAATCGCACAATATTTTGTAATATATTTTCTAAAATTTTTACACTCTAAAATTGGCTGTTTTTAAGTGGTGTCTTTTTCAGGGTTTCATCTGATATTTTACACTGGCCTTACCGCTATTGCTAGCATTCGAACGAACGCCAACTTAGCCCAGCTTGGCAAGACCGGCTTCCCTCGAGATGTCATTTTCAATGTCTAATGAATACTATCATATGTATATTAAGTAATAATTTACTTTATTTATCAGATCGTTACATTTGCAACTTATGCAAATGCATTTAAATATATTATTTTCTCTTGTCTTTTTTCGTCGACGCTCAATTTTTTGTCTCAGTGATCTTTTTAACGTTTGACATCTAAAACTCGTTGATACAAATAAAAATAATACATAATTACAAAACTAGAAGTCCATTAAAGTAATTACAGGTACAACATTTACTCAAACTACTTCTAACAATTCAATCCATTTAAAGAAACTACTTAATACCAGTCAGCTAAGATAACGAAGCGCCGGCGAAGTATACAGAAACGAGGCCAGCATACGATTAAAACGTCATGTAAGGCGTCCAGGTCGCATTTTATTTTGATACTTTCATGCCCCGCAGCCATATGCTCCGCAATGGTGATCGGAATAAGCGATACTTACAGAAAGGTGAAAGGTGCATGTAAAAGTCTCTAATTGCACTGCACTGAGAATTATAAAGTGCCTATGAAATGCTTAGCCTAATGATGGATGACTGAACCAAATTGGTTCGTCGATTGAATTTAATGTCCATAATAATGGTAATGATAGTCTTTATCATGCTCTAGTTATTAACAATGATGATTTGCGTTAAAAAATTGGGAAGGTTAAAATTAGTGAAGTTAATTACTTAAATTCTGCAATTATAAATCTAGATTTCGCTGTAATTAAGATCAATGATACAAGAAGAGGGACTTTAAGAACGAACCTTACTGACTGTAGTTTTAAATTTAATCTAACCTGCAATAGTACCTACCCTCCAGCAATACGTGATCGCAACATCTACAACTACCGTATCAAACACTCGTTTCGTGCATCCCGGCTCTCAGCAATCCCGTTAGTGAACCGGTCTCGGAATGCCGTGCGTTCCCCACATTGTTTTGACGAATACGAGACTGATTTTAGTTCTCCAATACGTCTTTGTTCTCCTGGTACTTTCATGTGCAATTTACGCTATGAATCGTGACGGTACCCAGAGTTGAAATTAATGACAATAACCTTATATGGAACAAGTAATATGATAGTTTACCGATTAAAAATACTGATAAAATTGCACCTGGTTAAACTTTAAGGTGATTCCAGCTGATTACAGTAAAAGGCAAGGGGGATAGTTCAGCGTGTCATTAATTATCATAGAAGAACCTTTTCTTTGTTGAGTTCTTGCCTTTCTTTCATGTAAGTAGTTCTATCTTTTACTGCTGCTCACAGATAGCGACATAAGTGGTATACTATTATGTTCAATGGTACTACATGCGGTTTTCTGTTTGCAGTCGTGATAGGTTGGGATGGAGTAACATTTCTCTTAGTTTGCTCTAAATCTATATTTACCTATGTAAAACGACTTAATTTGCTCGTAAAAACTATTATCGAAACTGCAAATTCTTCAAATGTTTATGCAGTTTTTGACTTTGCTGCAAAGACTAGTCCTTAATCTCCAAATGGTCCTTCTATCATATCTTCGAACTCAGAATATTACCTCTGACTCATTTTGCAACCAAATAACTTTTTATCCCCACGAAATATGATTCACTGTAACACTGTTACTTGTACAATGACGATTGTATTACTCACATCTTATGCAATTTCGCGAAAAAGCCAGTTCCAAACTGGTAACCGAAGTTCTATGTCTGTGTGCTTAGAATCTTGATCATCTGAAGATGTAATCCCAGTTGCATGCCTAAGTAGTTTTAGAAACTGCATTTGCAAAGGAGATAAAGACACTGTTTCGCGCTTTGAAATATAATGTGGACTATTAGTGTTGCGGTTAGGTTGTTGACTGAATGAGAAAGCCCGAATTTGAATGCAGCAGACAATTGGTTTGAACTGAGAGCGGTTAATTTTAATACGGTGATTGTGAGTGCAGCATAAGGGGCTATGTCTTTCTTTGTTAAGCTTTAGGTTTATTGTCTCCCTATTTCTTACGAAAGACCAACGACCTCATCATTGATAAGTCGCTGTATCTTCGCAATCTATAATATATAAGTAGATTGAATATGTAATCGCAGTAGGGTGGTGTTAAGAATGCAGAGATACATCTGGTATAATCCAGTAGTCGCCTCTCTCAACATTAATGATACAAGGATAGATGCGACATTTAGATAGAGCAACAATTTAATTTAGCAAGCTTTCTTGTTGAGGCATACAAAACAAAAAAAAAAAAATATATTTTTAGGTAAGTTTCCAAATTATGATTCATTAACCGATTAATTTAATATAAAGCAGTCGGTTCACTTGACGTCAAAAATGTTAGTTCTGTATATAAGTGATTTCACGGCTATGTCACGTAACGGTGTGGTGCGGTCAATGTTCACGGAATAGATCTCGTTGGTGCAAACGCTGCGCTGACACGCACAATAGGTGATTCGTCTTGAGAAATTTAATTAGTTCGCACGAGACTGGATGGTTTTTGTTAAAGTTTTGGTATGATTTAAGGGGATTAGAATTTACATTTTTTGGTTCAGAATATTTTAGTTGGGCTACGAATTCTTCTTTCTTTATCATCGTTAGTTTTTTTTTAATTAGAACAGCTATAAAGGATTTGTCACACTGGATGCGTTCTGCGGCCTGCGGTCAGGTCAAAGTGAACGCAGTCCGCATCATGTATGAAGAATGCTGTCGGTCGGGACAATCGGTCTGCGGTCAGGGCAGAGCAATCGCGTACGCGTCCTTCCCGCCCCGACGCCCCGTCGGGCCAACATGCGTTCTTTGGTTGTGCTCGCACGGTCAGATCGCATTCTATACAAAATTATATTGATACCGACATTGTTCATACCGATGTTGTTCATACATGATGCGGGCTGCGTTCGCTTTGACCTGACCGCAGGCCGCAGAACGCATCCAGTGTGACAAATCCTTAAAAGCGGGTTGTGGTGTTATTTGTGTTATGATGTTACGATTCACCGATTCTAGTATATTATCGGTGCTATGTAATTCCAAGATTAGTTTAATTATTGTGGAAGTTTTCTTCTGGAAAATATTGCCATATTCTTATATAATATATGTATTTGAAAACCATATTGTCTGCTCCATTTTTATTTGATCTGACAATTGCTAAAGAGAGTATATCGTTAAAATATTTCGACCAATAAACTTTTTAATACAAGCAGTACTTGTCTTAACGATGTTATAGGACGTTTTTTTACCCTCATCTGGATCACCAACATCTTAATGTTACTCATTACTAAAGGATCCCGCATATTCTCTTACGCATCAAAAAATACCAACAGTAATTTAGATCTAACTCTCCTCTTAATAAAGTTGGCAATAGCTTAATTTTCACCAAGTAATCCGATACATTTGACGGTGTCTTTAGCATCATGATCCTCGGAAACTGGTTTTATTATTAAGAGGACATTGGTCTTGGTGTCATTTATTAGGTATGAATATCCAATCACTGTTTTACCATTTTTTGTTTACAGACCCTTTCAGAAAAAATATTGGTACATGATGGATTGAGTGGATAAACTTCTATTATAAGAGTATGTCTTATAATACACCGTAGTCCATATTATTAAATTTTCACTTACACCATATTCATGTTTAATGTAATTACAAAACAGTACAATTTTTCGTAGTATCATTATAAAACTTAGATGTATACGCCAATAGACAGTTAGGTATAACGTTATCAAGTAGGTTACGGTGACATATAACAAAATAAGCAACTAACGTAAAAAAATATTTTGGCATCGCAATTAGAGTGTATTATCGACATGCTAAAAGATAAACATTTGAATCATTAGGAAGTTGTTGCTAAAAGCCATAGGTACTTCTCTAAGAGGACAGGGCTTTGACAAGAATATTTTACTTTTAATTCTAGCATCATGTGTTTCTTCATCCCTATAAATATTTTCTTAGTCTGTTTTCTGGAATTGCGTTTTTTTGCGTTTTATCAGTTTATGTTGACGAGTACATAATCAACTATTATATTGTTTCTTCTACTACTTTATTTTAATTTTTTCCTAATTGTCAGTCAATATAACCCACAGTCCCCTCCTGGACATAATCCTCCCCCAAATGGCACATCACCAATTTGCTTGCTAAGATGGTGGCTATAGAATTATTAAGCCTCTCAATTACGACAGTGCCGTTAATAATGTCTTAAAATCAGGTGGTAGGATTGTTTTAATGTTTTTAAACCATTCAATACTGTGCTAGTAAGTCAAGGAAAACAACTTACCGCTCGTAGGCGGCTAGTGATTTGTCATTCATCATATCATTGTAATCCGTAGGTGTAACAAGTACGTCTAATTGAAAGAGATATTATGCACTATTGTCATTGATTATACGTGGATGATTCAGCAAAGTGCCTTTGTACATTGCATCTTCTACATTATTCATCTTTAAATCATTATAATTGTTTATGATTTTACAATTGTTTCGAGACTGACCGACTCATTTCGAATTTCGGAGCCCTTATTTTTTAATACGCGGTTAGGTCGCGACTTAAACTCTTTTATTGTCAAGAAATCAAATGCTTTTGCTCTTATTACAACATTATTTACTTTGTGTTGGATTGCACGATTCCATAAATTATGCTTGCAAAAAGCATATTCAGCTATAATGTGTGTGTTGTCACGTACATTTGATGTATGACCTACCTCAAAAATGTGAGTATGATATGTTTGCGTAGTATCTACGTTGACAAATATTGAGTTTATATGTTGGACAAATAAACTTAAAGCAAAAACGATTACTGACATCGGCCTGCATTGCTTTGGGTATTTTTTATGCTTTGGGTATTTTTTGTGACTTGTCTAAGGCATTCGATTGTGTTCTTCATGAAACATTAATCAGGAAACTGTACTACTATGGCATAAGGAACTCATCTTTGGATCTTCTTACTTCATACTTAAGTGATAGGATTCAGAAGGTGGATGTTAATGGTAAAAGATCACCCGGGTCTGTAGTAACAATGGGAGTACCACAGGGCTCAATTCTTGGCCCTTTTTTGTTTCTTATTTATATAAATGACTTACCCTTCCTTATAAGGGACAATCATGAGATAGTACTGTTTGCAGATGACACTTCACTTTTGTTTAAACTTAAACGTCAGCAGCTGGTTACTGACGATGTAAATAGCGCTATCTCAAAAATAGTGCACTGGTTCAATGTTAATAACTTACTTTTGAATGAAAAGAAAACTAAATGTATTAAGTTTACGACACCTAACGTTAGACAGGTGAAAACTAGTGTACTAGTGAAGGGTGAGGAGCTGAATCTTGTGGATACCACAGTGTTCTTAGGTATAACATTGGATGCTAAGCTTCAGTGGGGACCACACATAGATAAGTTGTCGAAAAAGCTTAGCTCTGCAGCATACGCCGTTAAAAAAATTCGCGATTTAACTGATCTTGAGACTGCCCGTTTAGTATACTTCAGTTATTTTCATAGTGTCATGTCGTACGGTATTCTGTTGTGGGGACATGCCGCCGACATACAGACTGTTTTTGTTTTGCAGAAAAGAGCTATTCGATCAATTTATAAGTTAAGTCCCAGACATTCACTCAGAGAGAAATTTAAAGATATTAATATAATGACTGTTCCATCTCAGTACATTTATGAAAATCTATTGTATGCACATAAAAATATTAATCTCTTCACTAAATATAGTGATATTCATAATATTAATACTAGAAACAAACATAGACTTGTTGTTCCTGCCACGAGGCTCCAGAAAATAAGTGGCACATTTAAATGCCAAAGTATACGCTTTTACAATAAAATCCCTAGCCATATTCAAAAATTAAGCCTTAATAAATTCAAATCATTAATAAAGCGAAAACTTTGTCATAAAGCTTTTTATAGTGTTAAAGATTATATGGAGGACAAAAAGGCTTGGGATTGAGCTGTTCCAATACATACATGGGCCAATACTACTATTGACATAACCACTAAATTATTGCTCTTTTATTTGATTTTATAATTTTTTCTATATACACTTTGACATTGAATGTTTCCTTTTGAAACAATTTATATACAAAATGACATTGAATGTGATAATAATGATAATATATTGATTATAATTATTGTAAATGTGAGTACTATGTGGGTTATTATGTTACTGTTATAGATCTCAAGTTCAGTCTGACAGTTTGAGTACTTTAGGGGGCCTACCCAAATGTCCTCTCTGATGGTAATGTTCGTCGGGTCGTTGAGCTCCCTAAGTCTGGGTTGAGCTACCACGATACCCGGCACATGCGTGCACAGTCAGGTCAGGTCCACTCAAATCTGTATGGCTCTTTCCTCTAAAGGCCATTTCAGACTAACCTGCATGGTTCTTACACAATTTATCTTAATTGTCTGGACTTTAAAAGAGACATCAACCTTTGAGTTTGTTTCGGTGTTTCTTCTCAAAGGTAGTCATATAGGAAACACCGAACTCATCTAGCTTAAAAAAATGTTTTGACGTGTAAAAGTGTTATTTTTAACCTATTTACAAAATAAATATCATTTATCATTTATCATTGGATTTTAAGGCATAATAGATAAGTTTGTGTTCATTTATTGGTCAACAGCTAAGCTACCAATATTATGTTTCGCTAATAAATTGACGAATATTTTGCAATGTTTTGCTAGATCTACAGCGTTATTGCGTAACACAATCGTAATTGCTTTCATTTATACAGTTGGACAATGTTCATTGCACCAAATGCTATATAAATCTGTCTTTTTGACTACTCCATCAACGGATTGAATATTGTTAATTTTTTAAGGTCTTGCCATTGTTTTACGCCATCAACCATTGCTTGTCTGTTTATCACAATCTTTTCTTTATCTCAAGACTAACTTTATAAATCTTCAAAATTAATAATAGGGTACTAAATAACTGAATACCAACTGTAAACTCAACCTTATTCTTTTTCAAGTATCAGGAAATCGGACTTGTACGCCCATTTATGTAAACCCATTGGTAATTAATTTCAATAAAGCTGAATGCCAGCATCGCATTGTATCAAGCTTATTTCGGCACCAGCTCGCTCTTTTTGGCTAAAAATAATGACTTCAAACAATTATGGAAATGACACTGCCAGTTATCAATGAGAATGACATATCATACATTTTATAATAGTATTTATTTATAATCGAGGATATCAAGATAATAGCGGCCTTACTCGTAAACGATTATGTCATTTGTGCTATCTTATATGGTAATGCTTGTGAAGTTAACACATGAGATAATACTTTTAAGTAGAAAATTACGAAAATATTTTGTACGTTTGAACTATCAAGCCATAAATAAGTCCATCGCATGCGCATAGACTACGTGGCACAGCATCTCAGGTCAATTTGAATAAAGATAATCTATACATAAAAAAGTACCTGATTGACTGACAGACAACGCTTAAAGCGGTGGACCTAGAGATTTGAAATCTGGAGAAGATATTCCTTGAGTTCTCTAGAGGCGCACTAAGGAGGGTTTTTTTTTATTCTATCCCAAAAGGGGTGATAAAGTTTGTATGAAGAAAATAACGAAGTTGTATTCTTTTCCGACTTCCACACGGACGGAGTCGCGGACACGGCTAGTAAATAATTAGGTAGGTACGATAAAGAACTATCATCATCGTATGAGTCGAAAGACGTCCACTGCTGGACATAGGCTTCTCCCAAGCATTGCCTCAACCGGTCCTGCCCTGCCCGCATTCAGCGGATTCCCGCGACCTTCACAATCACAAGGTCGTCCATCCACCTTAGGCTAATTAGTTGATAATAATGAATCCATAAGGTTGAAATATTGATGGGTGAAACATAGAGAGAGAAGAAAACCAAAGAAAAGATGGATTGTAAGGGATCATACGAATGAAAAGGGAATGGATGATAAGGTGAAGACGATAACGTATCCTGCTGACCTGTGATTACGCCGTTGCATTTGTTCGGTCTAAGTGCAAAATACCATGGTACACGGTTGACAATGAACTTTGCTCGTTCCATAAGACAAGCAGGGCGTGAAGATAACTCGATTTAATAATACTCATGTGATGACAGCCGCTGTCATTACCACCAGCAATGTAACGACACGTTTAAGTATAATTGTTGTAATTTGCGGGTTAAAATGCTTGAACTAGGTAGCCAAGCCATACAGGGTTCTGAGAAACAGTCAAACCAATTACTCGCATTATTTAAACTCGTGAAAGACTGGTAGATTCGTAGACTAACAGACAAAGAACAACTTCAGACAGACAGAAAGCTTTTGTATAAAGTATAAACCTCTCCTCCAAAATTTTGATATCCAGACAAGATTTGGTTGGTCTTTTTAACTTTTACAAGCTGTGTAATATTAGTTTGACCGGTAGCACAATCTAATTTTTTGGAGTGATTAAATCGTCTACCATTGAACTGAAGTCTGAGCTAATAGCTCCTTAAAGTCCTTAAATCTTAAACAATAAATAACTAAATATCTACGTAAGCGATCACTTAAAGCGGATAGCACCGAGGTTAGTGAATGTAAGACTAAGGAAAAGGCACTAGACGGCCATAACAAAATGTAACGCTCTTTAACCGAAGGTTGTACAAGTTTCCGTAAGTCTGGGAGGTAAATAACATCCTCTTATACGCTTTTAATCTGTATCTCCTTTTAAAAACCTTGTAGATAAAAAAATATCAGAAAGACTTTAAAGCATGACGAGCAAAAATCTTACTGTTGGTAACAACGTCAGGTGTTGTGTTTAATTAAAGATGGTAGGCACCCTATTGATCGTATTAATTTATCTTTTTCGGTCAATCAGCGTACAGCTAAATTTTAAATAAAATATTCCAGGAATTTAGGTCATGTTCAATTTCAAACTTTTGTTAATTAGTTATTATCATCACTATCAGGCTAATTCATACAAGTCCACCATTGCTCCTTTTCAGATCGGTATTTGTAATACAAATAGTATTAAGGAAAAAAAATCCAAAAGTCTAAATTTCAACAATTAGATTATATTCTTCTTGGTTACGCATTACATTTGCCAGGAAGCTTGTACTTGTTACATCATCCCATCAACCTTCAAATGTTGAACTATTATCTGCAGTTTTTCAATAGAACGAACCACTATTCTCCTTGCTATACTAGGACGCCAGTGGGCGGCAGAATGTCGGCGACTAATTTCGCCGACCAGTTTACTGAATCGAACACAATTTTTCAATTAGCACCGACTTTGGCCAACAGCTTTGCCAACTGTCGGCGTAACCTAATTAATTGACCACAGGGTATTGAGGCAATGATTTTTTAATTATTTGGTGGTCTTTTAAGTGACTAGCTTGTGTAGATTGTTTAAGAATTATTTCTTTAGGACCGAGTTGACTGGTTTTATATCTTCAAAAGTAATTTCATTGTGCTTAGGTTATTGGGAGAAACTGTTTTTGACTTTGTATTCTTCCAAAATATTACAAATTTCTAATCATTTACCGTTATCAGTACTCACTTATTTAGCGATTACTCTTGTATTACTACAGTCAAATCTTTAGTTATCCCTCCATCTGTCACATTTGAAAAATCCGCCTCGTTCGGGTCGAAATCAATTGTGTCTGTCAAGTGCGACAGACGACCGAATAAGTTCTTTTATTTTACTGATTTGTTTGTTTTGTTCCGTTACTGACGTGTGGTCCTAGGTTCGATCCCCGGGTTGGGCAAAGTGACATTGGGTTCTTATTTTAGAACATTCTCAGTAACAACCTGGAGTCTGGATTTGTGTTAATAGCAATAGGATTGCCTTTTATTACATGGCACGTGAACATAACTGGCGAAATGTGTGTGTAAGATGCACCTCTGCCTAACCCTTCGGGGGAACAGGCATGATGATGATGAGCAGCAGTCGCGACGTACACTCCTGGTTTCTATGTTTTCTATGAAATACCTTCCGTAGCTAGCGATACGTCGTCTTCATAGAAATACATAGAAACCAGTAGTGTCGCGGCGACACGTCGCTTGCTGCTGCTGTCTGTGGTCCGGTACGAACTTGAGCCTTTATGTTGCTCCATAAAGCATAGAACAGTAATAAAATACCTCAAACACGTCCAAATGTCGCCAAATACAGATCCATGAACTTTTTACGACTTTGACCAGAAGTCGTAAAAATTACGCACTCATTTGTTTTAAGACTCGTCAAACTCTATTAGACGCTGCTATTTTTTACCGAAATGCGCCATCATTGTTTGAGTAAGCGATATTTTATGTGTGCTGCTAAAACTGCCGTATTGGTGTATGTTTGAGTACAGTGCTACTTTTGTTATGTTATCGATATCGACGCACTGGGGGGTGATTCTCGCGGGTTCGATATTGATACCTATCGAATTTAATATATATTGCAACAACTGTCAAAATCCCTACCATTTTGACATTTCTTGCAATATATATCGAATTCGATATCGATATATCACCCGCGAGAATCACCCCCCTGAGCTCGCAAATTGGAGTTTTATGTATCTGGACGAACGGTTCGCGCAGTAGCTGAGCGATTGGTAACTACGAGACGTGTCGCGGATTCGATTCCCAGAAGGAACAAATACTTGTTTCGAGTCTGAGTGCTTGTGTATGTGAGATTTGTGTTTGTATGATACAAAATATATTCCTAGTATGGGGTAACTTAATTTTTAAAGGAAAAAAGCAACATGGTAAACTTTAAGCTTTTATTGCGTAAGGATAAGGCAGGTAATGGGCGCTAATAGAGATTTTAAAAACTCGAGATTGATCATAAGTAAAAGCGTGTCGAGTTTCCGAAATCTGTAATAAATCTTACCCGTGTAAAACCTTTTTTAGAATAACTTTAAAGGTTGTACCAATAACAAAATAAGAACTGCATTTGAATAAAAACTGCAAATAAATAATTAACAATTGCAGAATTTAAATTAAAGATTTTCTCATCGAACGTGGCACAATATTGCGATTTTCCACTTCATTATGTATTTTGATGAGACAACGTACTTTTTAGAAGCTCTGTCATAGTCGAAATTAAAGAGTTACTGTCTTTCGGCTAGTGTTGCCAAACTATCGATAGTTTTAATATTGATAGTTTTCACCTAAAAAGGCCATCGATAGAATTGATAATTGTGTAGTGTAGTAGTAATTTATGAGATAGAATTTATTGATAGTATTGCACTCCGTCAATAGTATTGTCACGTTTTGAGCTATCGATAAAAATTCGATATTCTTGCGATCGGTCCGCTATCGATAGATTATTATCGATAGTCGACTATCGAAAGAATTTTCGGATCAGTAGTTCCGCAGATAACCTCATACATACAAACGTACAAACTTTACCTCTTTTTAATCCCACTAATAATATAAATGCGAAAGTTTGTGCGTGTGTGTGTGTGTGTATGTTTGTTACCTCTTCACGCTGAAACGGCTGGACGGATTTGGATAAAATTTGGCAAAAAGGTAGTCTGGGACCTGGAATAACACAGGCTACTTTTTATCCCGGAAAACGCGAGCGAAGCCGCGGGCGGAAGCTAGTATTACAGCGTGGCACTACAATGGTGACATTAATTGAACACACGGATAGGGTTAATGGCCATAAATCATATTCAATAAGGCAGGTAAAAAAAATCGTAAATTAAAAAAAATTTTTTTTCGTAAACCTAAAAATACGCCTACTCTTTGCGTTTGTTTCATCTTATTAGTATTGCTTATTCGTTTTAATTTCATTGATAGGATGCTAGAATCCGTGACCCCGGCAAATGACCGCTGGGCTACAGTTATTTAAGTACAGGTTGCTCCAAGATGCTATTTTCTAAAATTTGAAATAAATTAATAAATAATAACGTTTTATGGAATTAAAATTTATTTATAAAATGAAAATGTAAAACCGTATACATATATATATTAAATTAATGTCACCATTGTAGCGCCACGCTGTAGATAGAAAATAATTGAAATTAGTTACATGCCGAATAAATAAAACTGTCTGAAGCCCCAGTACCTACCTACTAGAAAAAATAAGTAAGTAAAAAAAATAATTGAAATTAAATAAATGTCCACTTTTTACTGAAACCATGTAATTCGGTATACCTTCTGTAACAAATACATGAAAACAATTTTTCGCGCATCTAATCGAAATAAAATTTTAATGTAATAGCAATTGAAAAGAAACGAACTTTTTGTTGAACTGTTTTCAAAATTGGTTTATTTCGTAGAACAAACAGAGGAATCAAACAACCGACTTCAAAAAACAACTGCAAGGAAAATAATAATTTTAGTTTCTAAAGTCGGTGGCGTTGACTTTTGTTAGATTTTTTTGCCACTGACTTTATAACAACCAGGGTGGTCTGAAATAAAATTGTTATTAACTTTGTAGTGGCTTAAATAAGTTGTTCTTTTTTTGTAAAACTATTTTTTATTTTTATTCTTAGTGGTACGTATTTTATATTAAGTATACAGAGTTCGATTACTTTTAAGAATTCCTTCATCACAAAATCTTCTATGTAGTGACATTTATGCGTATGACTTCGTACATAAGAATGATTACCTAATGTACCTAATAAAGGCTTCCTAAAAGGACATACTTTCAGGTTACGTTAGTGGTGAAATCATAATATTAGGTCAGTAGTTTTTGAGAAAATCGCGGACATACATGCATACAGACAAACGGGTCGAATACGGAACATCATTTTTTGAAGTCTGTTAAAAAACTTTTTTTTTTCTATTATAATATAGGTAGGTACTTACTTCATTATTTTTTCAAAGCTTAAACAGTAGATAATCCGTAACTAATTTATCTATTAATTAAATGAAGTAATTAGTGATGGTTTTTGTGTACTCTATTAGGAATAAATATGTACCTACTTATTGCCATCCGAATCGAAGAAATATTTCGATACTTAGTTGCAATCGATATTAAATTTAAATCAACAACAAGTTAAGTTTCTCAAATAAATTTTGTAACATTTTTTTTTATTTAATTTCTGTGTCAAATTACGTCATACTTATAACGCGACAATAATTACACGCATTACAAAATGCTCAATCTTTTTTAAATTATGAGTATTTTTACGTTTACGAAATATGTATTGTGGTAAAGACGGCTTGTTAGTGGGAATTTGGGAGAACAATACGAAAAAGAACTACTTCGTAATTATTAAGTAGTTTGAGGTTGTCTTTCAGAGGTGGTGGGCGACGTTTAAAGAATTATTGACCTTTTTATTTCCACAGGAACTGTTGATCAATAATAAGTTTTTAGTCTTAAACATCTTACTGTATTTAGTTAATTATATAAAACTAGCACTTCGCCCGCGACTTCGTCCGCGTGTCCCACAGGAACTGTGCATTTTTTCTTGATAAAAAGTAGCCTATGTTACTCAGTGATAATGTAGCTTTCTATTAGTGAAAGAATTTTTAAAATCAGTCCAGTAGTTTCGGCGCCTATTCGGTACTAACAAACAAACAAAAAAATCTTTCCTCTTTATAATATTAGTATAGATTACACTATTTTCTGTTGGCTAAAAAAAACACGCTGTATATTGAAGATATCCTTTATGACTGCGTTTCCAATAGTACCCTTATACCCTTCGACCAAATCGACCATTGCTTCTTCTATATTTTCACCCTTTTATAAATAACAAGTTTTTATGCCTACCTCAAGATCTCGAAGACCTTCAAACTATTTCAGTTGGCACATAGAAATCAGCATCACTTATTTTGGGATTTGAAAAACGAACAATACATCGAAATCCGGACCCTATCATGCCATTGTCTGCGACCTTACTTGTGGGTGGGGTCCCACTACGGCGGAGTACCTAATATCCTAGTTAGGTTAAAAATTTTCGTCAAATTGTGATTATAAAAAAAAGATAGTTTGCTACGATTAAAATACTCTCAGCATGGTCTTGTACTGCCACTTGCCAGCATCGAAAGCTTATTTACTTAGTTAATACTTAGTTTGTTAGTTTTTATTTATAACGTATGATTAATCTACTTATGAAAATAATATTGGATAAATATTGATAAAATGCAAGTTAATAAAAATCAAATTAGGTACCTTGTTATAGAATCTAACTAAACCATACTTCCAGAATTCCCATTTTTATGAAATGTTGTCTTTGTTTCATTTAAATTATAATGCATATATTATGCTGATGACATTCAAAACATATACACTCTTACCACAAAAAAGATAGACACGCGTTAAACGCGAATGCTACCAAAAACAATACACACTTGTTTTAGACAAGTTAGTGCTAAAACAGGTGCATATTAATTTTGGTAGTATTCGCGTTTAACGCGTGTCTATCTTTTTTGTGGTACGGCCCATATAATTTAATCTTCATTGTTTAGTCTGTTTCATAGATAAACACTAGTATTATTTGATAAGATTACAGCCTATCTGATATTATATTATATTTTTTTTATAATATAAAATTGTTTCTCTCCATTCACAAAAAAATATTAATTAATTTAACCAACGCAATTTTATAGTAGAACTAGTAAATATCGGCAGTCAGCCAGGAAGTGTTGATGACTTCGTGATTGCGTAGTGTGTATTGTTATTATCAGAGTATTTCTAGTTACAACCGGATTTTGCCACATTCTAGTTGAATGAATCGGTGGCGTGCTTACTGATGATCGCGCATAATTGGCAATAAGCCCAGAAAAAAGTAGTGGGCTACGTTTTTATATCAAACTAATTTGAGTAATATGTATAGAACACAAGTAGTTCAATAAACTCTGAAAAGTTTATACCTGCCGGATTGACATGACAAAAACATTGAATAATCATTAATCTGCTGATTATACGAATTAAACTTTCTTAATCAACTTTTTGACGCCAACGGACTACTCTCAACTACTTGTAAGCAAATATAACCACTAATACACTTGATAAATATCCCCATGGTATGAAAATCCTTGTCACACTTACCGCTGCAACCGGCACCCCAACCTTATGATTGTTCGCCGGTTTCCCACGGCCGAGTTGGTCAGTGTGGACGAAGGCCGGCTGACCTTGGATTTTTGTCTGCAGTCGGGATGTAGCTCACTGTGCGATTTGGGGTACTTACTCGTATTGTTGAAAAACCAGTTGTCGTCTAGCTAGCGTGTGAAACTTGATTGCAAGGAAGTTCGTTTTGTGTTATTATGTTTTACTCACACACGTAAAGTGAGGTCCTTGACGAGTTTTAGAGTACTGCAAATAACTTCATACATTGACGTACAAGTCAGTGTTCCCATCGCTTAGAATATTTTTATCCTACATCAAGAAAAATTAGTAGAGCTGATCCCGATTTTTCTAACTATGCATTGCACCCGTCAATGTCAGAATATTAGCATGGTGGCACCATTTTCTAGCGTTAGTTAGAGTTTTTCTTAAAGGACGTCGGCAGTTTTGGTCTTGATATGGTACAGTAATAAAAGCTTAACCAAAAATAAAAATACATTTTAATTGTTCTTTGCCTAATTTATCTTATAGATTAAGAATTGGAATCAAAAATCGAAATAAATAAGAAATAAAATGATAATGCCGTTGACATTTTGAAAAAATCAATAAAACAAAAGCGGATGCATGCTGGCTGGCGCGTGCTTCCACAGAATATCATGTCGATAGCAACTAAAACCTTTGAATTGAGAACTCATTAGTCGGGCTGTACGTTATTGAACCTCCACAGAATATCATGGTGACAGCAACTAAAACCTTTGATTGAGAACTCATTAGTCGGGCTGTACTTCACTGGATCATTCACACCATATTTAACCTCACTGTCAGAAATACGAAGTATTCTCTTTAATCCAATTACGTACAAAAACAAATAAAAAATGAATTTAAATACTCTTGAAATACCCGATCACACCAAACTAATTTCATATCTGTACCGACTTACACAATCTGAAGCCCAGCGTTCTATGGGCGTCTGCCAGTGCCCTTTTCTAATGTTTTAATACTCTAAATAGAAAACGGATTCTACATTAAGCACAATTGATTATATGCTAAGGATTATGTCTAAAGAGAGATTTTTTTTTTACAGCTCCAATTGCACAGTTATAAAAATCGAGTTGTACCTTTGCCTGTTTCTCTTTGAAATAGATGATAACTCAGATCATAGAAGATAATACCTACTAATATTTTTTTAAGGGCAACTAACAGTTAAGCAATGCTCCTCTTTGAAATTATTCCAAACACGTGCGCGAGAGCCAACAGCCATAGATACGACAAAAACACACTTAGAACTAAATATTTCACTATAATAAGCCATTTTTATTCCGCACAACTAGTTCTGCCGTTTAATGGAGCGAGGTTTGCAAAAAATCTAGATTAAGTTTGCTATTGTATTACGTTAGAGATTGCGCGCGAGTTTGTCCGTGAAATTGCTGTGACGTCTGGATTTTGTTGCGAATTGCGAAATATTATGATTACGGATTAGGTAAATAACTTATGCAATATAATACGCCGTTTTATTATTTGAGCCTCGGATAATGGTTACTTTGGATTTCAAAGTTACGTATAGTTTTTGGAGGTCAAACAACTTATCATGGTTTAGTTCAAGCGTTTCAACTTCTTGTTTTTGGTCAACAAACCCAAATGTAAGTAATTAAACAATTTAAATGTCAAAAGAGTAAAAAATAACAGTGGTTTCAGTTCTGCACGTGCCAATTCTAAAAACTTGTATAATTTATAGTGATGTAGACTGTGAAATTGTGGCAGATTAAATAGTATTTCTAACTATTGAGGTGAATTTATTACAAGGTCGACTTGGCAGTCGGTCGATAACCTTACAATCGTAGTCGCGGTTCAGAAAAGAAAATGTCTACCACCAATAAGTGCATTGGAATTTGTTGTAGGCTTTGAGAAAAATTTAGCCGATCCCTTTTGGCACCTTTAAATGTATCGTTAAAACCGTAGAGTCGCATCCCTGTTAAAACTGAGGCCCTAGACAAGTTGCTTTTCTGTTAGCGTTCACGCCAAACGCTACGGACAAAATGTATGGAATTGACATTTGTGAGTCACGTGACTTTTCCGCAGGTAATGTCATTGCTATACATTTTGGAGATAGCGTTTGGCGTGAACGCTAATAGAAAAGCAACTTGTCTAGGGCCTCTGATCCATTATGAATCGTATCGATTTGTTATTCGATGATTTAAGTCATCTGGCCCAATTAAAATTGGATTCCTACGTGATGTATCGCTGTAATCCCATCGTCGTTAATATTTAATCGAATTCAGTCCGACTTATTTTAAAACAAGTTTTCACATTATACCTCATAAATTTTTCGCGAATAAGTTATACTGCGCAGTATAAAAATTATTTGCGGCTTGCGAGATGACAAATTGACGAGTGTCGGCCTTACGAAGGTCGCTGACGAATCGAGATTAATTCGATTGCGGCTGTGTCCATGATTTGTTAATGAATCATTTCGTATATATCATGATTACGTGTTGAAGGGAGACGCGATTTTTTATTTTTAACGTTTATACCAAATATGGTACAAGCTATAAATAAAGTGTACATTTTGGTGAAGTCGCGGGTATATCAAATTCCTTTAATAGTAGGTATTTTATGCGAATTTTTTGTCACACTTCTGGGCTAGTATCGTGTTATTCTTTGCATAAATCCTAACCGTTTTTATGTATAAAAGATAAATTTAGATTATGTATAAAATAAAGTTGAAAATGCAAATTTATCAATATTGCGATTATTCTTTAAACATAATCATTTGTGTGGTTTTACATATTTTTAAAGAATTATTTTTTTTTCTTCAATTTGACATTGAATATTTTTTAAATATTTTTTTAATATTCTGAAACGTGTTAAGTATTAATACGTTTATTTTGTTTTATTATTTTACGACCATGACACTGATTGGTTCAAAATCAATATATCTCCACCAAATAAAATATTATACGTAGTTTAATTATTCAAGTTTTTCGTATAATCAATAGGTACCTGCCAGCTATTTATGTAATGTTCGTTATCTATTTATAAATCTTATAATTTGTTAATTAATTCTTAGTCATGTCGTTAGCAAAAGTATTTAACATTTAAAAATGTGACAGTCTGCTTTCTTATTCGGCCATTAATTTAAGTTATTAGGTTTTATGTCTAAAGAACACAGACAAACAGACACAATTTAGTGAGTAGGTGTACTAAAAAGTCTTTAATCTTTGCGGTCGGAGCATAGACACACTTGACTTTTTCAAATGAGGTTGTTCACCAAAGTTTTTAATATTTATTTCGTTGCACAGTCACTTAATTGCTTTTTCGTCCAAGGTCGTCCAAATTACCCAAATCCTCGTTCTCATGGTAAATAGTATCATTAAAGCACCTCCTAAAGAACGTGTGAGTCATTATTTGTGTGTGGTAACACAGACCTCGTGAAACAAATGTAAATCATCCGTTCCTTTTGTTTCCACAGGCCGTTTCCAGTTTTATTTACACAAATGTGTACGAAGCTTTATGTAAACCGAATACAAGTGAATCATACTTTACCAACAGCGTATCCGAACGGATTTTAATTTTAAAAAGTAACCAAGCATTCCAAATTGAAATAAAAAAAAAACTAACGTTTAATTTAGTGTTGCCATATTAACATTAATAAGCTTTTTTATACTCGATAAGGCAGACGTATATGTGAGTAATAACAGAAAAAAATCGTGTCAAGATCAATAAGTGTGTGTCAAGGGATTTCTGCAACTTTCCTTTTGTAGAACAAGCGAACTGGATGACATCGATCGTGATAAAATTGTGGTGAATCGTTTAAATACGGCCTCTGTTGCCTTACACGGGCTTATTGTGGAAGGATTTTGGCGAATCCTCTCATAATTACTCGCGAAGAGGCAGTGCTCGGACCCAAATTCACAAAAAGTGCTCACAATAATAATAAACTCAAACAAATAAAAACAAAAGTGCTCGAACCTAAAAAAAACAAGTGAAGTTCAAAATTCGAACTATGATAAGTGTGTGTGCGTGAAAATGTCAACACAAGCGTATTACAAGGAGCGACTGGGTTTCGACCCTCAAGAAGTGGTGCAGGAAGGCGTCAATGGCGGCGCCTATTACGAAGGCCCGCATCCATCGAAACGGCACAGGGGTGAAAGGGGTGAACACTCCGACTCCCACGATCAGGTTTATGAGGAAAACTTGACCAAATTCAAAGGTACAACATGTTGGGGATTCTTTATTCAGCAGTCAGGTTCGTGGTGGTGGGATATAGAGAATGCGCGTGTCTACTTGTGTAGTACAGTCAGGAACAAAAATAACTGATTGTAGACGGGGTGATAATATCTGAACTAAGTTAGAATTTGAAATATTGTGACCAAACTTTACCATGGTTATACGTGACAGTAACGTGTTCCTCGATATCATTTCAATACTTAGATAAAATATTTGTTTAGTTCCAAATACGCTCATGGCGTTTTAACAATTTCTTTAAATTGCCAATGGCGATCAAAATTTTATTTAAAAACTCTAGAGCTCAGACCTCTGAAATTTAATTATTAAGAGATTTCTGAAATCTCCTAATCAGTTGTCACTTCGTGAATTACTTGTGACAAAGTTTAATCGAAATTGAGTATATCGCTTAGTTTAGATATAATTTATTGCCCTTCTATCCTTGTGACGTGGATGTTTACTAGTGTGCGTGAGCGTTTGTTTTTTAAAAACACTGGTTTGTTTTGATGCAATGCCCGTGTTTTAACATTCTTCGCGCATTCTGTTTTGCTGTCCAGGGTTGCCATCCGTCCGCTTATATTATACATACTATACTTCCTGCAGAGCTCAAATAAGCGGGTTTGGGAATGGACGTAGAGTATTTTGTTGTTTTATTTTTGGTTTATTGTAAATCGTACCATCCTTAGGAAGTTGTAAATCAAATGAATCAGATTGTTTGCTTGAATTAGTTAAAATATCTTCAAAAAACTGAATCGAAATAACATTTTATGTTTAATAAATAAGTCGGATTTTACGATTGGCAAACTGCTTTAATTAAAACCCAGAATTCTTTTCGAAGTCTAAAAATTTGCTCTTAAATTCAAGGTAACTTTAAGTTTTTACTTAAATTCAATCTTAAAGTCAGCTGTTGCTTTACTAAGTTTTTATACTAAAAGCCTGTTTCAAAATAAATTCAAGTTCGCAAAAACTTGTTTGAAGTTTTTTAATTTTTATTTGTTGTTGTCTTGCCTTGATAATTTAAATTTAAATGAGTTAACGACTTTTTAGATTTATAGTTTAAAGTGTTTTTACTAATCATATTTGTGTTGTTTTGGCATGCCTGTTCGTAAATCCGGATTAATGTCGAGAAATAATGATCTGATTTTGATGTGGGTTATTACTAATCTATGATAAATGAGTTCTTTAGTTAAGAAGTCCCTTATAAATTAAATTTAGATTTTTATTACGTAAAAAGATGACAACATTATCAAGATTTTTGCTTTTATGGCAATGTGCTATTATGTATTAGTGTGCTATTATGGTTTGTTGTAAAACAAACGCGATTTGCGACTAAGCAGGATTCGTCTATGTTCAGCCGGATAGGTACGCATCTTCAGATACACTCATAAAATTTTAATTAAGGTTATATAGCTTTTGCCTTTTATTATCAGATTTTGCGTTACACTTATGTTGATTACAACTATATCTTACACACTGTTACATTGCAAGACTAAGTACTTAAAGGAGTTTTATTTTCAGACGTTTACACAGCATTATGAATCACATTATAATGTAACTCAAAAATCTACGTTCACTTTCAAGTACCTACTTAACACTCGCATTTACTAGCACTTACTCGCGACTTCGCTCGCGGACAAACTTCAACCAGTGGTTTGTTTCGTTCAGGGATTTATTAAAAAAAAAACCATTTCATAGTTCAGTCTATAAAGAATATCCAGACTAATATAAATGCTGAAAGTGTTTGTTACATTTTCACCACAATACTGCTGAACCGATTTTGATGGAATTTGTGGTATAGAAGTTATGCACCAGTATGTTAGCAGGCATCAACAACTAGTATCTTCTAAATACTATTACTATCTTCAGTAGTTTAGACTGTGCGTTGTCTATCTGTCAGACACGGAACTGTTTTTAATATGTACACTATTTATAACTCAAAATCCACATTCACTTTCAAAGACTCGCCTCTTCAACACATAATGTTATTCAAGAAAACATATTATTACTTAATTGTCGGTGACTGTAGCATGTAGCATTCCCAACGCCCACGAGCGTTTCGTAAACCACTGACTCATCGGGAACTAAGATTTGAAAGTTTACAGTCGTAATGTATTCATGAAACTGAGTAAAATACTCATTATTATAATATCAGGTGACTGCGGTAGTCTAATGGTCTTAAGCATGACTGGTGAGCGTGGAGTCTTGAGTTTGATCCCTGTGCCGGGCAGTGTTAATAGATTTTTCCATTAGACATTTTCAATAGCAGCCCGGAGTCAGAATTTATACCCGGTTAACGGCAATAGCTCGCCCCCTATCGTATGGGACTTCTGCATTACCTACTGGCGAAATATGGATGTACCCTACACCTCTACCTAACCCTTCGAGGAGTACCTACAGTTTGTCTATTCTGGGGGTCTACTCTGTAAGTCCGTCAACGAAGATACGGGCCCGTCCGAAAGTTCAATAGATATAAGATTCCGTCAAAACAAGTGTCAAATTCAATTTTTCGGATCGATAAAAACACATCGGGAGTAGGGACAACTATCACATCGTGCTATCATTCACTCTTAGTTCGGGCCCCGAACTAATCTTAAGTCCGTAGGTGATACGGAGTAAGAAACGCCCGTAACTAAGGTCGAAACTACAGATTTCGTGCTTAGAGAGTAGACCCCCTGTACCGACACGCCGCGTGATATCACGGCGAGAACTGCCAATTTGTTTGCGAACAAATGAAAGAATCTCAAAGAAAGAATCTCACCGTGACATTCTCCCTCGAACGTTCGCAAACAAATTGGCAGCTCTCGCGGTGATATCACGGCGTGTCGGCACAGAATAGGCAGACATGATGTTATGTTATTATTGAAAAATTATCAAAGAATCGTTGAGCACAGGCTGATTATCCGTTTGACCTACTGACTACCTATTATCTCTGAGCTCTGTGGGCATTTCATTAGTCTAACATGGGAATTATTGGCCTTTATTTTTCGTCGGTCGGCGGCAGTGTTCCCCAATTACAGTTTTTAGTTTGTGGATTAAAGCGTGTAGGTTTTCTAAATCTTGAGCCTCTTAAAGTAGGTTCACTTTAAGGAGCTTAGCCAATAAGCTAATCATTGTTACAACTACTTTCTCATCCAATTACCTGTTAATTATAGCTTACCTGTTAATCGTGTGGTTAAGAAACGTCTTTATTTGAGGGCCCTAAAAGGTATTCCGGAATTAAACAAGTGAATAGTTGGGTTTGTTTAATCTATTTAATTTGGTGGTAAAGTTAGGTTTTCAATCGACAAGCATTGCTTTGCCAATCATCAAAATTTCGTTGTTTTTTCTTCCACCTGTCGAAACCATTCGTTTATCTTAATGAAATTGCCTAATAGTACGTGCCTTTGAGGCATCCTTATATAGGATTTTTTGTATTTGTTGACAAAATAATATCGGCACCGTCTAACGTCAGGTACAAGATATAATAAGGTTATCACTGTCATTATCTTTTGATAAAGTTATTATCTTATCGCCATGTGTACTAAACAAAGATATAACGTAACGTATTATGTACTTGTTATTTACCAGTTCATTACTATTAAGATTATAGTTGGTTACGGAAAATTATGTTTCCATAATGGGTTGAGAAGGTTTGTTCTTAGATTTGATCGTTGATTCAATTATGTAAATTATTAAATGAAAAATCGAGTCGTTTTCTATTCAAACAATTACATATTATGTACAAATGCGTTCTTTGGAGCCATGCTTGTGCTTGTGAGGTATGTATATTTCGTTATTTTTAGAAAATAAAGAAAAATACATACCTCACAGTATATCTACATGTATGGTAAAGTAACACATACATCAGGTATGGAATGTGATAACCTTACCTAACACAAGCTTGTCTATGCACATACGATAACGACCCTCGCCTAAACAGTACAAACACGGTGGCTTCCCTTCAATGGGTGAACCAATGATTGTATTTACATTGGAAGATAGCACAGTTAACTTCATAAGAAACATTTTTTTTTTTACAATTTGATTGATGCAGCAATCGTTCAATTATTTCAGTTAATTTTCATGTCGACTGTACATTTTACTCATTCTGAATACTTTTTTAAAACCTTTATTTTGTCTTCATAACACTGGTCATTTAGAAAAAAATATGGAAATAGTCAGTTTTTTTCCATTATTATCCCCTAGGTATAATAAACGATACACTTTTCTCTTACTGCACAAATGTTGGATGCCAGAACAAAGGAAAAGGATGTTTGAATCAATGGTGTGCTATTTCAACAATTTTCTTTTACGCTGCCTTACCTAATCAACTTAGCATTACTAATCAAGTAATCATATCTGCTAAACATAGGCATCACAAAACTCTATTGTCATCCTGCGACAACCATTTCTTCCGCTGTCAACTTCAAATCTTCAGCGTCTGGCTGAGGCGCCTCCCCCACTTTGCCCAATTGTGAAGAAGGGAAAAATGCAATACAACAATGTATTGCATTATTCTCTTTTTCAGCACCAGACATCAACTGAAAGACTTCCACTGCTGGACGTAGGCCTCCAAGCACTGCTTCAACGACCCAGCGACTTCCCATGACCCTTATCAAAATTTTTCGTTTACCTCCGTTAAAATAAACATCATCATGCATATAAATGCAACAATTATGACTGATGCAACGATAGCATCTGAATTCAACACCGGCCTCAAACCCAACTTGATTGTATTGACCCCAAGATATTGAAACGAATCGGTTAATTAGTGCAATCAAGTGCCAATTGATACAACGCTTATAAAATGGCGCGCGTTCCCCAGAATCTATGGCATTTGGTGGTGGAATTGATCTAACGGTGCCAGCAATTTTAATCAATGTTTTTAATTGTTGCAATTGATTGCTTCTTTCTATTCATTCTTGCCCTTTTCCCCCTCTTGCCATAAACTGTCATCAGAAGAACAGACCCCCAGTTTATGAAAGCCTGTTCAATTAAATCGTTGTCAAATCGCATGTCAAGTGATATGATTGGCCAATGTTATTTCGGTAAACCAATAACAACAGCTGACATGAAATTTGAAACCAGATTTACTAATCAGTTTTCACCAGTCACCAGGCTTTCAGAAACTGGGGGAGCGTCTGCGATAAAGTCATGTCAGCTTGACTTTGTGTTAGAAAGTGACAGTGCCATTTATGTGGAATAAGAGAAGGTATACCACCCGAATCATGCGTTACTCGTTCTTGGATTTCATTCATTTTTCGAATGTCTCGCGTCTCGTTGGTACTTTATCTATGATTATAGCCTGTGATGAAAATATTAGTCAGTCGACAAGTTGGTAGCGGAGCAGATTTAGGGATGGCGGTCGTACTTAGGATATCGTCACTGGTAGAGGATTCCACCAGTCCAAAGCATTTCTGCCTACATAATCGTAAATAGTTTCCATATGTCGAAGATGGTGTGTCGTCCGAATGATTAAAAAAACCATTTGAATGCCACTATTCTTTCTAAATTCGTGCGAGCAAAAATAGAAAATTCTATCCTGTGATTTATAAGAATACATTTTTTCTGCATCTTACGACCGCCCGCCTCTTTTTATCACATTTATTCTTGTAGAAGATTGTAGCATAGCTTCTACTTCCGTATTTCCTTATTTACGAGTATCTCATCTTTCTTTAGTATTATGTGTTTCTTTTCTCTAGATTTTTTTAATTTACTTGTTTTTGGTACATAGCCGCCTGACCTGATCCTTAAAATGTTTCTGAGTAAACATTTTATGTTTGTAGTGTGTTTTATCTTTATTTCATGTATTGCCATAATAAACAATACTATTCGTTCGTCGGTAGATTTTTATGACTTGTGTGGGCAGCTCCCATTAAAGGAGGTTTTAGTAGATCTCCTTTTATTTCAAATTCCGAAGGAAATAACAAATCGTTATGTGGTGTAACTACCGAAGATATTAAAGAAGAATAGGCACATTTTACACCTACATAAAGTATTTAAACTGAATCCCCATATATGTAGAGAGTAGCTTTACCATATAACAAGCGAAAAAAAAATCCGAATCATTTTAAAACATCTTTAGTTGAAAGGAATAGTTATAATTCACGTCAACCGAATGTTTAGTTTTTTTCGATATACGACGATAATAAACCCTAGGCCCAGATGAATTATAATAATCGTTGTAATTTGCCTTTGTTTCTTCTTCTATCAAATCAAAGGTTTTTTTGAATTACAATTAGTATTTTACTTGTGGAGCATTAGGGGTAGCTGAGAATTCGTCCTTTGTGCATGTGTTTTAGAAAATTAGATACACCATCAAGTGTGAACATGGACTGTGTTGGTTCATCGCAGTTACATCCATCAATGAAATCCTTGGACCCCCCCATTTGCTCAAATTTAGCCACCAAGGCGAGTTCCACGTTTTTAATGGTGAAAAGATTTTAAATGATGTTCTACCTACTAACTCCCTGAACAGACATTATTTGTAGTTCAGGAGCTCATACAAAGTATGCCTGATCAGATAAACTTGAGCCGGGCTATTAGTCATGTCGCAGAGCTGACCATCGGTAGACACGATTTATGCTTTTATTACTTACAATGTTGCAACTTGTATGAAAGTTGTTTAGTAACATACTATAGGTAATACTATCTACATTCTATAAATAGTTTATTACAAAGTCGCTTTTCGTGTCTCTGTTTGTCCGATTAGTTCTTGTAAACTTCACAATGGATTTTAATGCGGTTTTCATCAACATTTAGAGAATTGATTCCGGAAACTTTATTAATATTTAACGATTTATGGAAATCTCGATGTATTGATGTCTCCGTATCTAAAGAAGCAGGGGCGGGTCGCTATACCAACTTTTTTCAATTTTCAAATCATGGCAGTGACTTGATTTATATGAGTATGTAGTTTTAACATGGTTAAGGGCAAATTAATCCTTGGATAAAGTTATCAGACGATTGAAAAATCGGGCCTTAGTAAACTAATAATATTCACTACATGAAAAATAAATGTAAACTATAATCTACTACTAATCAGTACTTTTTAGTGTAATTAAAAATAAACATTACTGACACTAAACAAATAAAAACCTTATACAAGCGTCACGTGAATTATAACATCTTTATTCAACAAACGTGTAGTGACATTGCGTTTCGTGCGCGTGAGCATGCGACTGCGATTAAATGTTTATTTTTCTTTGTAAGACTCAAACAGATATCTAACAATTATTAATATTGTTATTATAACTTGAGCTACAACTGTCGAGATTAGCAAGTAGGTCAATGCAGTATACAATTTGCATTTCTCAAGGCGATAGAGAGTTTTTGTTGCAAGTAATTGTCCGCCCACTGATAAACGCTAATCTTCTGTATCAGGACTACCCACAGTACCCACCTGTTGGTTTGCGCAAGGTGACGTCCTAGTTTTCATGTTACCCTGGTACCTCTTTAGTAATCAGGGGCCGTATTAAGGTGATTGGCGGAAGAGGAGGGATTTGTGGGCTCAAGCCCTTCTCAAAATCTCAAATGCTGACAGATTTCTGTTTGTTTTGAACCCACCCCAATATTACTGCAAGGTATGACAGCTCAGCCCCTACCAAAATTAATTTCTTGATCCTCACTGATTCTATATCAGCGCTCGTATTTAAAAAATACGTAAACGTACCACGGTATGCCGAAGCCTCCACGCGGTACACTCAAGTCTTGTGACGGTGACGTGAGTTGTCAAGTGAGTTGTGACGGTATTAACCAAGTATGAGTTCTAAATTCTACTGCGTTCTCTACTGCAATTGTCAAACTTCCTCTTGTTGCACATCTGTTCTTTCAGTAATAGGTCAACTGAATCCAATGCAAACTTCATGATTTCATTCCGTCCAGTTCTTATGACGCAGTGACGTCAGCCAGTACACCGTGCGAACTGCCGCAACTAATGCGAAGTCGTGAAGCATGTTCAATTGAATCAACACGATTGGTGCGAGAGCGATGCACTTGCGTACTTGTACAATGTTGGACAATGTGCAGTTTGGACTTATGAATGGACGTTGGGTTTTATTGGTTGTAAATCAGAGCAAACGTTGCAGTAATTTAATGTTTTCAGCTTTGTTAGGGAGTAAAATTCTTTACGATTTTCTTTTCCCTGCCATGACTATTGTAATCGTGGTTTGTAGAGACTGGATTGACTAGTCATACAGCAGTAACTTCATCCAAAAAATGACGTTCTGCTCTTGCAATGAAATGTACCAGACTGATTTGTTATCGATTTCTTTACCGTCATAATGTCTCTTCTTTTCTTTCTGGACCTAAAAGAATAGCAGAAATGGCCTACAAATGGTAACTGATTAAGATGTTTCATAGCAGTTAAGCAAGTAGGTAATCTATATTATATGTATAAAACAGTTTCAATGAATGACTAAACATGAATGCAAGGAGTGTAAAGATGCATGAAGAAAGGATTTTTTGAAAACCCATCCTTGAGGGTGCATCCCTTAGGGCGTATAGGCAGGATCTTAGAGGTGAGGGGTGTTAACATTTGTGTAGCAAAAATCAGATTTCCTATTTCCGAAATCCACGCGGGCGTAGTCGCGGGCAGATGTAGTGAACGATAAATTCCTTAGCTTATGCAAAAACACATGCAACAATAATAAGTCTGAGTGCATCAGCAGCTTATCTAATGCATAGTGTAGGAGTGAACGAGGGAAATGGGTCATTACTCAGCGTAGGCAATGAGCCAGCGACGCTCTTGTATCCTATTGTAATTTGAACCCCAATACATTGATATACAAGGTCACTTTAGTGTCTTTAAGGTCTTAAGAGGCTGTATTGTTTTCTTATTTCGCATAAACACCTGATGGTATATCAAGACCTTTTGGTTATCAGCATTTTTTTTATCTTTGATATCATGATCTTTCTCTCAAACAATATGAAAAGAAAGTCACTATGGAGAGAGTGAAAGTGCTAAATTAATTTATTTTTTCTTGGACAAAGCCCGTCCTACCCTTTTTTGCCCTGCAATATTTATTTCAAGTTACATTATCACCAAAGGGATTTATTTATAGGGTTGTGCCATCCATAACCTTATCTAGGTCTTAGTATGTGACAGTGGAAATGAATCGGAGTACGTCACGTTTAGTTTGTCATGTTAATAACATCACACTGTAACCCAAAAGACTGATTGAATCGGCCCAACGTGTGGCATCACTCATAAGAACATAACGCACTCTCATTTGATAATTCTGTCAATTAGCTCCGCGAAACTGCTAACAGAAGCGGCACTCGATGCCGACACATGAGCTCCTTGAGTATGAGTGTGAGAATCATTGTAATCTCTATTCCCCTGGTCAATCTCTTAAAGATAAGAAACGTTTTTATTGGTTAAAGTTAAATCAAAGACAAACTTTTTGATTATAATGCGTTAAGTAAACTTTGACCTTATTTACTTGACCTCTACGGGTGTTTATTTGAATTTATTGGATGCTACTGCACCTCCTGTTAATTCATAGTCGCCTAATACAATATCTTTGGTACATAAAGAGATAAACATTAGTTGGGACTAGATGCAATCTAAAATAGTGTATTTGCGAGAGTTATGTGGTTGAACCACCGATTTTCGAATTAGTATTCTCAAGTTTTTTTATGAAATCAAAAGATTTTGACCATAAACGTGTCAGTAAATAATCAAAATCACACAACCACTTTACACTTCAATAAAACATGCCAGTTGTCAAAGGTAGAAACTGACCTACACATCATTAGATGTGTGTTGAATTGGAAGTAACATACGTACAATAATTTATTCGTTTCCATGTAAACCAATCAGAATGTTTAGCGCCTGGACACAATATATCGATGGCTATCTGTGTATACTAAACTTGATATAATAAGAATGTGGATGGATGGATTGTGTGAAAGATGTTGTCCAAAAAGAGAGTTAATGAGATGGTGGCTAATAAAGATCAAGAGATGTATGGAAGAAAAAGGCATACTACGCCGACCCTAAATAAACTAAGATAAAGACAGGATAGTGATGATTTATTTAACTATAAAAAACACACGTGATCCGTCTGCTCGTTTGCCTCCTATAATATATTAAAAAAAAAAACATTAAATACTAGAATATCACAAAATGATAGGTTAACTTTGCGTTTCAACCAAAATTTATAAGAGCCTCTTTTGTTTCAACTTTTGCTCACATGCGCTTTGCGCTTAATCTGATCTACCAAAAATACGGCGTGTTCGTACTCAGATGTTTTTGTACTTTACGATTAAACCTTTGTCTTGTACTATTCTTCTTCTTCATTGTGTTTCCTCTATGTTGTGGATCATGGCTCCTTATTGATAACATCCCCATAATTATCAGATGCTACCTTCTCAATTGTTATCCGAATCAGTCCGAATCGTAATAATTTGATTAAGTCAGCACGCCATATTATTTTCTTTGGCAAACAAATACATATCTACAATGTATCTGCAATCAATCTTTCTAATCTACATTCAACTAAGTCATAGCTCAGTCGGCGACCATACTTGGCCGGCTGACAGCCTGGTACGCTAAACATTTTAATGAACCATCGCCAAGCTTAATTAAGATATCGCGAACCTCCTCCGTCTCATTCGCTCCTGGTATGTCTAGATAATTTCCTGTTTTATATCTGGGTTTGATGGTGGTCTAGATTGCGTTGCGACTTAGTTTGTTATTAAATGTAATTGAACTAGTAACTCCTACATACATACATACGTACTGTTTTTCTAATATTATTACTTTTTGTAGGTTAATCGAATTATTTATTCGTTTTGGTGGTTTTCTGTCTAAAACATGCTGAAATTTTGCTTCTTTAGGCATAGTACCATTAGTAGCTGTGTATATCGATTTTTCGAATACACAGGGCAATGACCTTCGTTTAATTTCTCTAAAAAAACCTGTCGAATGTCGATAACATACCAGTTACATGCCTACAATATTTTCCCCATAAAACATTGAAACTAATAGCATTTTAATCTATCTAAGAGTTACGGACAAAAAAACCAGTATCCAATATCCAATCATTGTAAAAAAGTGTAGACCGTTCCCATACATCAGTACTTCCGATCTAGAAATAATTTGGCAACTAGCCGTGCGCGCCAAAATAGTCTAGGTATTAATAGACCAAATATGAATGTTATCTATCCAGACCAAGTTCGTTGACCTAACAGCTGTTTAATTTGGCCGTGTTATGTTGATAGAATTAATAAATCGTGAAATTTTTAATGGTGATGAAGCAATTTTTCCACAGCCAATGTAAATTTTTTTAATTGTTTTATGAAAATGGTTTCTTTCAGAAAAAAGTTTTGATAGAATGTAGGTAGGGTATTTTTCTTTTTTTTAAACATAAATAAAAATTTTAATTTTCAAATTTAGTTTAGTCGTCTCACACTTTTCTCGTAAAAAAATTGAATTTTAGGGTTAATATTTTACGAGAAGTTCCACAAAGTACCTATTTATTATTCCGCCAATGTCTATATTATGCCATAAAATTGACAATCGCACATTGTACTGTCGTAACAGTACCTACAGACCTACTTTTTATTGCAATAACCATTCACATCCCTTGAATAAAAAGTTAGATAGAAACGATTTATGGTTTTTAATTGTTATAATAACATCACGCCTGCATTTTCCGAAGGGGTAGGCAGAATCCAACGTAATAGGGATTAGGGGTGAGCCTATTACCATTAACCGGGCACAAATCCAAATCCTGGGCTGTTACTAGGAATTTCCAATAACACTGCCCGATCCGGGGATCGAACCTAAGACCCCATGCTCAGCAGTTGCGCTTACGACCACTGTCAACGAGGCTGTCGATTGTTTACAATTATATTTTTTTAAATTAATTATTTTTTTATTTTTTTCATTTCAGATGAACGTGACGCAATACAAAAGAAGACGTTCACAAAGTGGGTCAACAAACATCTCAAAAAGGTAAACAAAACGTTTCTTTTGTTGTTTTATTTGTTTTATTACTACAAACTGTCACAATTTGCTTATAGATCAATAATAATTATCTACTTGACAACTTACGTGATCGAAAAAAAAAGTAAGCACGCAATTGATTATAAAAAAAAAACGTCACGACGAATTGATAACCTCCTTCTTTTTTTGAAATCGGTTAATAAAATTAGGCTTGACAAATTAGTTAAGACTAATGGTTTTATGTAATGTTATTTGAAAGCGTATTAAAAAATGTTATTAGTGCATTTCGAAGTTGATATTAAATTAGTTTTCAAATAAATCAAACGTTTGAAATGACTGAGCTTTAGAAATAGCAAGGGCAGAGACATAAGAATAATAAAGAGAATAGAAATGAAACTCTTGCGCCAGACGCGTTTACAGTGACGATAACTGCCTACGGACTCGCGTTTGTTAAACAAAAAAATCAGTATTAAGGCGCTACTAAGTGCCAGTGGCCTTGAGTGATTTGGTCGGTATAGCTTGAGTGTTCTGCGCTGAGCTCACGCAACGCGACATACGTCCACCGAGCAATACGACTCGCCTATCAAGGAGCGCGTGTGCCGAATTAGACGTAATATTACTTTTTAGTTACGAATATTTGATTTAAAAAAAAATACTATAACTAAAAGTTAGATAGTTAAATTATCTTTAAAATTGTGAAAGTTTCGTTAAAATACGCTCAATAGTTTTCGCGCAATCTTCACTTTTTTGAACGCGTTAGACCTAACTTTACAAATTAATTACACTACATAGATAAACGTAATCTAAAATATACTCTAATCAAATTATTAAGAAAATGCTCTAGTTTAGCATATATTTTTTTCAAATCATTAACACTACTCGTTTAGACGTGATCTTCAGTTTAAAATCTTTAAAAGTCGTATATCTGCGAAGCCATAAAAAACTTCGCATAAGCATAAAGCATAATCGGCCTATAATGTTCCCACTGCTGGGACACAGGCCTCCTCTCTGTGAGAGGGAGTGGGCCGTAGTCCACCACGCGGGCCCAGTGCGGGTTGGTGGACGTCACATGTCTTCGAATTTTTTGGTTCTAGGACATGCCGGTTTCCTCACGATGTTTTCCTTCACCGTTAAAGCAAGTGATAATTAATTTCTAATACGCACATGACTTCGAAAAGTCAGCGGTGCGTGCCTCGGGATCGAACTCGAACCATTCGCCGTGGGAGGCACATGGTTAATCCACTAGGCTATCACTGCATATAAAAAAAACTTCGCACGCATATTGAAAGGGAAATCTTTTTAAGTACAAATGTCACGTGCTGTCTATTGTGTCACGCTTTATAGCTCAACACGCCACATAGTCTATCAATTTGGCGCCACACGGTAGTGCAATAACATTTGGACATCATAAAAATACTTGTTTCACTATGTAACCATTTCAGACTAACCTGCATTGTCCTTACATAATCTATCATGACTATGACACGTCTGGACTTTATTTAATACCTTGATCTTTGAGTTTGTTTCGGTGTTTATTCTCAAAGGTTAGGTTAGGAAACACGGGCCCCAAAAAAATGAACTGTAAAAGTGTTGTTTTTAAGTTTGCAAAATAAATATCGTTTTTACTAACCAGCTTTTGCCCGCGACTTTTTCTGCACAGACAAAGTCGACAAGATCAGCCTTCATTTAATTTTGGGTACCTATACAAACTTTGGTCCTTACCCCATAACACCACTAAGATTTTTGATAATTCTTAGCGCACCTTACGCTTACTAAAGAACTTATTTATGGTTTTTTGGTTATATTATGTGGCCGACGTCAATATAATATTCTTTGACTGTCTAATAAAGCTTGTGGTAGAGCTTTACTGCGATCTTAGTGGCTGGCTCGTAAAGCTCTTTGGTGGATCACCGCAAAACCTCAGTTTAGAAAACCGAGCCATGATCGTTGGATCTCCAACGTTGTTTGCGGTAGCATGCAGCAATCAAGAAGTCAATCTTAGTTCAATTTAATTTTGTCCCAGAATTTACGCCAGCAATTCTGGCAATCCAATACAGTGCGTCAGCGTTCTAACGCTCTTACTAAGGTCTTGTAGCTAACCTGTCAATTAGCGACTTAAAAAGAACTCTTATCAAATCACTTACGCTTGTAAACACACCCTATCTATAGTATACACATTCTACATATAGCGCCATATCCACTTAGCAAGTCCGTCGTGTGCTATAAATTGTCACTTTGGCGGACGGCAAACGTCAATATTCATAGAATGGTCGTGAGCCGCGTATAAACGGTACGCGACTGAATAATGATCCGTGCTGTATAAGTACATGCACTTGACTTAGTTTTGTGAACGATTGGCGACGTTGTGTGACATGTAGGTCTAGGTACCTATGTGTTGTCAGTTTGTGTGGGAGGATCATTACCTAGTCTAACTAAGGGGAAAACGCTTGTATACTAATATTAAAAAGCTGAAGAGTTTGTTTGAACTCGCTGATCTCTGAAACTACCAGTCGGATTCAAAAAAATCTTTTTCTATATGATAGCCGATTATTGAGGAATAGCATCGTCTATTTATCACCACGCTACGACCCTTAGGAGCCGAATAGGGATGAAACCGCGGGAAACAGCTAGTGATGGATATAAAGAGAGGTGGTAAATGCTTTGTTAAGAAGTAAAACCACCAAAAACTTATAAGTACCTGGTCCAAGTATACCTAGATTTGAAGGAGTATTAGCCACGTGTTTTACAAATGTGTTTCTTTCCTTGCATGTAACACAATATAGTACATCCGTGTTTGAAGCATTCTGTTTAGTATAATTGCATGTGTTAATAGTTACGTGTGAAGCATGCGAATTCCAATCGACAATCCATAGCCTGCTATTGCAGTCCAAACCTAGACACAGACCTCTTTCGAGTTGCATCACAGCATTCAATTTCTCCAAATAGTGCATCCATACCACGCGTCAAACGTCAATCATTTGCAGCTTGCACTTTCAATAATGCAATGCTACTACATCATTCGTCTGTGGTGCTACTTTTGAAGTTGAGGTCCGGTTTCGTCAGGAAATTCTCAGCAATTGTCTGGAGCTTAAAAATAATTGTAGCCGATAAATGGCTTTCCGCCTCCTCGCTTTCACTCCCTAAGGAGATGAAAAAACGATGTCTCAAACTTTACCAACCTTTTTCACCTTCTTATGGGTGGAATTTCAAAAAATCCTTCCTTAGCCCTAGCACGTCTAGTGTACTCAAAAAATATTTCCTCCATTCAAATCTCCCTAAAGCATATCTTTTTCACAAAGAGTCAACGCGATGCCTTCTTTATAAGCAACTACTTTTCTATAATGATAGCTTATGTTCATCTGGAATAATGTACCCTTCAAATGGTGAAAGAATTTTCCAAGTAGGTGCAGTAGTTCCGGAGATATCCCTCCACATATACACTCACAAAGTCACAAATTTGCCCTCTCTCTTTATATTAGGTAGAATACGCAAAACGTACCTCAAACATAATCCTGCCAGTCGTTAACCTGCAAACCAGAACAAAGACGACCAGATCAAATAATGCTTCCTTTGTATGTCCGTCTGTTTATCCGTCAGTAAATACACACAGGATGTTTATTAGCTCCTTTATTTATTTATTGAACATATTTGTGTTGCTTTTAGCGATTACTTCAAAGGGTTTAAGGAAATTTTGGGTGGATTAGGTGAGGCAGATTTATAGCCTAAACGTCTCTCATAACAGTATAAGCGATACGAGAGTGTCGGTAGTGTTCGACCGAAACCGAAACTTACGGCCGAAACTGAAACTGAAACTTCCATATAAGGTCACATTATGACCTTTTAAATAAGTTTCGGTTTCGGTCGGACACTCAAGTGGGTCATGCTGTGGTATGAAGATAAGCTGGTTAGCAAGATTATTAGGGAGATAGTTCAGTCTTCAGTCAAGTTACAGGAGTCTTTGGAGGCTGTGAGGTTTTCTCGGGAGACTAAAGGTTTTTTTTTCCCGGTTGAAATTTCTAGCAGTACTTTTGTAATGCTAAAGTTCAAAACACGCCTCTTTTAGTATTAAAATACAATCCTTCCATTTAATGAAAACTGATAAATGGCCATGATTGTGGTTAGAACAGCTCTAAATGATGCCTTAGCGTAGGTTTTATACATTATTATAATTAGATGACCATGTTTTATATCACATTCCATAATTCTATTCACAAACATATTCATATACACGACTATTTCACAATCGCAAGTGTGTTCGGTGCCTAATCCAGTGATTTTGCTCAAGTGAAGGGGCATGGTGGACATTTGCACATACCAAATAAGGCAATGCGCAAATGCCAGACCTGACCCATAGAACAAGACCATTACGTGTTGGTACACACGTACATATATGTAGAAGTAGATTAGATTTAGAAACATACTGGTATTGTAAGAATAATCCTTTTATCAATATTGTAGGTACCCAATTTTAAAATACCTAGAGAAGTCAACATTCTAATGAATGTTACATTACAAGTAAATAATTATACCTACTACATTTGGTCAAACAGGAGCATTCTAGCGAATCAACAAAAACCCCATCAGAATTTTTCCCGAGCCGAGCAATTCTCACTGTTCCGCCGCCGGCCCTAGATCACGGGCTCTCGATGACGAGCATTTGCTTGAGCGTTCGCTAGAATGATCGTCCGAAACATTCGCACCGACGCTTGGCTCTATTCGTTGTTCAGTTCGACAACATTCAAAAACGGCGAATGCTGAATGTTCTGTTACAATTGAACGATCAGGTTTATCAGGATCTTTAGTGAAGACACGAGAAAGTTAGTTACCTACAGTCGGTATCGTAACATAACCGAGAGTTTTCACAGTCATTCAGTGCCTTCAATAAGTAGGTAGTTATAAATATTTGATCTTCAGGTTCTCTGTTCACATTCCCATCCAGCGCCAGTTTCGTCATCGCCAGACATTTCAACACATCGTTTAAATTCGCGTTTATTACCATAATTAATTCATACCCAATTCGATCTTGTTTATTAATCTGCCATCGAGATAACATCAGCAATTTTATCCGATGATAGCAGTCTTACTGAACAAAGAGTACTGTGCTAAGTGACTCACAGACGGACCTTGTGTGAAAGTGAACAAAAAACTTTGTACATTGATGTACATTATTTTTAATGTGAACGTCCTCATTCTTTGATGAAAGTGCAGGATGTTAGGTCAAGATTCTGGATGCGATAAGGTTACTTTGAAAGATAATTATTCATATCGGTTTGGTAAATGTTTTAAGAACATAAGGAGAATTTTCCAGAGGATTAATTAAAACAATCTTGTGACCGCTTCTGATGACATTCTCGAATCATTTCTACCGTCTTGGAAAGTATTTTCAGCTACAAAATGCTTAGCAATAGGCAAAACTTTACCAAGGGCCGTGTTAAAGCAATCATGGTTCTATTATTGCCAGAAAGGGGACAATACTATTTGTCCCATGTAAAAACATTGATATTCCATCAAAAAACAACTTACAACCTAGAAAAAAAATGTATGACCTAAAAATTTTAGATACTTAGTCTGTTTATACTCGTATTTCAGTAAGTATAATAATATGAATGTAATCTAAATTAATCTGGAACAATTGCGCAAGTCCTAGATCCCTATAACAGCAAATCAGAATAATAGCCTTTTGTCACTTGTTACCTAAGATGTTTACATACCTTAGCGTTGAGTTCCCCGTAACAAAGCATGTTATCTGTGACTCATGGAGCTGCTATGTTGCAACTGACCGGCTGACCTGGTGAATAGGGCTTTAGTTACTGATAATGAAAGATAAGAAGATCCAACGCATAATTAATTTAGTTCAGTCGTTGAGCCTAGTTTAATAATTAGGGTAAGTTCTTGAATGAGTTTATTATGTCCCATATACAGGGTGGCAGGTTAGACAGTGGAAATATTTAAAGGGGTCATTGTACTCATCATTATGATCAACCTTTACTATGGGAGAAACCCTGAAATCGCGAAAAAATCAGCTGTTTTGTTGAGATAAGTGAACATAAATGCATGGAACAGCTGACTTTTTTTTGCGATTTCAGGGTTGGTTCATCAGCCCAACAAAGTGATCTTGTATAATCCTTTTTATACAAAAACTTTCCGTCTGCAATCTATATGTAACAGAAAGTAATTCAATTATAGCAACTTTTTCAATTTTACAGCGTGCGGTAAAAAAGGCATTACCATTTTTATAACCAAAATTCACAAAATAAAACAATTAATGTTATTCTATATTTAAATTTAAATTCAGCCTTCTACGGCGCTGGCCGGCCTCCCACGTGAAAAAAAAAACCGTGAAATCACAGAAATGGCGAGCGGTGACATAATCTTTCGTTTTGTGGGTGTTGATTTTAAAATTTATGATCGCTGACCAGTCATATTTGACCTAAAACCATATCGGGCAAGATCCCAGTGAGAACGCCTACCGCGTGTGCCAATATCTACCCACATAAAAATCTCATGAGATTTCTGCCTTCAAATTTTGCAATTACTAAATGCTTTCTAGCAGCTTTTTCGTCCTTGATTCCTTTCCCGAAAGGACCGCTTTGATTCCACCTTCATTGAACTGAGAACCGCCAGACAGTGTAATGCGCTGCCGGAGTGGGTGTTCCCCGATAGTTAGAATCTTGATGTCTTCAAGTTACGAGTGAATCAGTTTCTTCTAGGCAAGCGTGCTCCATCGTAGACCGCATCATCGCTTAACATCAGGCGAGGTGCCGATGCCGGTCAAATGCAAGCCTATTATTAAATGAAAAAAAAAAGATAGTTACTAAGCTCAATAATGTATTTGTTTATGTACCTGGTACAGCTTTGTCTTAGAACCACGCTACTACCATTTTCAGGGTTCCGTACCAAAATGGTAAAAAAGGAACCCTTATGGTGCGACTTCGTCTGTCTGTCTGTCTATCACACCTGTTTATTTCAGCAACTACTAATGCTATCGACTTGAAATTTGGAACAGTTATAAAGAATGCTTGTCCAACTATATTGCAAATGAAAAAAGTCAAAAAATATTTTTATTTTCATTGCAAAAGGGGCCGGACTGGGGGTCCAAAATTTTAAAGTGGGGTTACTAGGTCAAATGACATATCATATGAAAGGGCTTGATCTGCACATTTCAAAATATATTTTTATTTTATTTTATGTCTCACAGTTTTCGACATATTATGAAAAATTTCCAAAAAAATACCATTCCCCCCCCCTTATCTCCGAAGTTTGCAGGGCGAAAAATCTGAAATAATTAGGGTTGATAGGAATTGACCCAAATATGGCACCAAAAATAAAACGATGTTCCTAACTAGTACAGTTTTTTCAAAATCATCAAAATTCCTTCACAAACAAACTTAGTTATGCGGTCCTAATTTTTTCACTTTATACGTCCAAAACTGATACGGAACCCTCGGTGCGCGAGTACGACTCGCACTTGGCCGGTTTTTATTATTCACGTCATACTAACATGCATACTTGCAGTTTAAGCACTTTTCCTTATGAAGGATATAATGACGCAAACGCCCCAAACATATAAACTCCTAACATGGCACAAAGCACAAAAACTTGAGTCCAATAACCTTTGGCGTCCCAATCTCAATCTTGATTTTAATTTGAAATAAAGTTATCCATCGCCAATAGATTATCAAGAACCGATATTATCTAGGAAAGAAATATCACTAAATACATCAGTGAAATATTTCTGCGGAAATAAGTCGTTTGATGTACCCACTTTTTCTGCGTAGTAATTAGACAAAGTTGAAGGAAATGAACAATTACCTTCCTAAGAAATAATTATCATAACTACATCTCAATTGCAACTATTAAAATACCTGCGATATCTTCATCCTAACTTTTCTCAAGTATGTTGGGGTCGACTTTCGGGTTCACCAGATCTAGATGCGATTGAATTTCTATATTTTTGAGGTGACTGCCATCAGACCTTCGTAACTCAACTTTGGTCTACGGTATTGTAATATCTGAGTGTCTTAGATCACGAAGCTTCCAAATATCTTGGAAACTTACAAATATCACGGATATATATGAGATCTAGGATGAAAAATGTCAAGTTCTTTGATTGTCTAAGATAGAATTCGATGTATTAAGTCATCAGCTATCTATCCAACGTGAAATTTAAGGAATATTAAATTTGGAAATTCATTGTAGCCTGAACTCCTTGACGAATCACACGTCAGCTTATACCTACCTACCTCAACAACATACGGCACTCATCTTTCCCATCCATATTCACTTAATCTAAACAATTAATTGAAAGAGATTAATCATCAAGCAAGCTTCCAATCTTAAACATCATACAACATAAATGGTAACAACCTAATGGAAGTATTAATCATGGATAATGACTCACAGCTGTGCATTCCTTTTAAGAACATTTGTTTTATGTCCAGTCAATAAACAGTATGGGTTCACTCCATCCCGATGTGGAGAGAGAACTTTATCAGAACGCTTTTAAATGAAGTCTGTGTTTTTGATTCGTCAACGTCGAAATACATTATAACTTGTAAGTAGGTTCTTTGTGAAGAGCTCATCCGGGGTAGTACTACGACCATACCTATTTCTGCCTCTAAGCAGTATTTCTGTGTTCCAGTTTGAAGGGTATAGGTGCCGGTGTAATTACAGGCACATGACACATATAAACTTTGTCTGTACTTCTGTAGGGAGGCAATGCCTGTGGTATTGCAAATGTCCATAGATGGCGGTGACCACTTACCATCAGGTAGATCATGCTTGTTTGCCATTCAATAATATAAAAAAACCTACATAAATGTATTCTTAGAATGTATAGAAGGAGGGTATAGGACACCACATTTCGTTTTATAAGTCCCATGTAATAAGAGCGAGTCTATTGTCATTAACTGGGCTCAAATTTAGACTTCGGGCTGCTACTGCTACTAAGAATCTTCTAATTATACTTGGCACGATCCTGACATCGAACCCAGGGCCTCAAGTTCAGCAGTTGCTTTTGCTACTGCTAGAACATAGGCGTCGAAATAGGCTACTTCAAATGCGTTTAAAATGGAAATGAACTCGTTAAAGTTGTACCTAGATAAATCTATTCAGTGAGTTGTCAATTGTTAGTAAACAGTTAGCTAATTGAGATCTAATCTAACGTCTACTTCAATCTAAAATCCATCTAATCTTTAGTGAAGATAACTAATATTGTTCGGCAATTATTATTGATCATATCGATATCTTTAGACTTGATCATAGCGTTATTTAGGCTTGTTATCGGGGCATAATTTCTGCAATTTCATCCACTTGACTCACTCTTTAATCAAACTTTTGAAACAAAAGAAACTTAGTTGCATCTAGTATTTAGTTAAGCCACGTCACAGACATAATGAGTGTTGCAAATTCAATTTTGCACAGATTGTCTATCTAGTAATTCGATCCTCGGATAGATAGTGATCTAGGGATTCAATTTATGCCTGTTAAGTGCTATTACAAAGATGCAACTAGTATTAATACGTCTGAAGATTGTATCATGACTGTAATCGGCTAAAAGGAAGTGGCCCTTAATTTGATCGATGGTAATTTATTAATTAGACTGACGAGTCATAATGAACTGCAACTTAGGAGTAGGTGTTTAGTCTAAATTAAATCCAAATAACAAGATTTAGGTGCTAAACTAAGCAAAGAGAATAATTAAACTGAAATGATTGAAATACATATTATTGTTATCTTAGTATAAAATTATCTTAATGAATGTCTTTGACAATCGTTACGGGTAGTCAGGAGCCCGAAAGTCTGACAACCGGTCTAACATTCGAATACCGGTATTACCCAATAAATGGGTTGTGGAGGTCAGATGGCAGTCGCTCCACGTAAAATACTGATATTCAGCCGCAACCAGTTAGACTGGAAGCCGACCCCAATCTAGTTTGGGAAAAAGGCTAGGCGGATGATGAGTATAAAATTATCTTAAAATACCATAATAGAATAAGATCTACCAAACGAGTAAAATGTCTTTCATAGAATTGGTTCCAGATTTAAATGACAATATGGTACACTTTCTAAAGAAGAAAATTTTAATTTGTTTGTGAAATTAGGTCATGGATTTCTAAAAAATCAAACCGGGATACATAATTAAAATCAAAATTATTTTCGGCATATACAATAAGCAGTGTTACCTCCACAAATACTATTGTAATAATTTCCCAACTATTGCAATCGCCTGCTATAGCAATATAAATCTGCCTGTCTATAAGTACTTATTTTGATAGATATCAATTCAGATACGAATATAAATAAATTCAATAAAACGCCCATTCAATATGCCTTAACATTTTCTTATTGTGTAACCTCATACATTTGATGTAATCTATCGGTGTCAATGACCATGTTACTTTTTCAAACATTTTATTTTTTTCTTTTTTCTAAGCAAATTGTGACAGCATTTTTTACACTTGGCTCAATAAGTTTTCATAAACTTATTTTGTCAATTTAATTTTCACTAATATAAAAGTCTATATGTTTGATTTTTCATCGCTTGTCATTTGGATATGGAGCAGCACTGGAAATATCTCAAGGTCTGTAGTATACACAGCTATCGTTAGTTCGTCTATTTTTGCTTAGGCTCCTATAGAAATAAAGCCATTTTCTATGTACATCACTGTTATAAACTGAAGTTTTGCTACAATTTTAGAACTATAGACGTAATGGAATATGGCAGTATGTCTATATTAGTATTTTACACGGCTGTACACTGTGTCGTCTAGTCTATCAACTCTGAACAGTTATGTTTACTATGTGTTTCGTGTCAAAGAACTCACATCTGCATAACCATAAAAAAAAGTTTGTTAGATTCGTTCAGCTGTGTTTGCTGGTGATAAATACATCAGAATGGCCGAATTTTTAATGTTTATATTAGCCAAAAAAGATTTCGATGATAGATAAAATAATATTCTGTGTATATTTTGTTTATGGGCCGAGATGAAAAAGATAATATTTGCAGAAGCATAAGCACCCAAAATGAGTTCAAATAATAGCTTTTTTCATTTGTCAACGATTATATGTTTGCTCAAAAACTTCAACTACATAAGCCCTAAGGCGACTCTCTGACCTAACATTTTAATGTTTACTTTTCAAGAGTTGATGAACTTTTAACGACAAAATCATCATCATGTTGATAGATCAATCATCTTTATATTTTTGGTTTGCATGCTGATCGCCAGATTTTTCTGTTTTTTTTTTTTTTTATTTTTGGTTTTAGTTTTCACACATTTACACACGTATTTTGGAGCAATATTTTTTAGCAATTTTTGTATTATTCCACTTAGTGTTCGTTTGTTGTAATTTTGTTCGTTCGTTATCAGGTAAGCTAAAAGATTATGTTTCCAAACATGTTGAAGTTAATAAACGCGTTACAATGTGACAAAATGTATTTAACTCCACATCCTGCCCCAGTTTCATTGGTTTTAATAGAATCACGTATAAAACGAAAACAAAAAGCTATAGCAGGATTTCTTGGATGAACAGAACTTAGTGATTCGTGTAATTCAGAATCTTGAAAGAGAAACTTGATTTTGTTGCTAATTTGATTTCAACTTATCATTATCAAGCCCTACGGATAAGTAATTTTAATTTAATACCCTAATTTCCTGTGGTGACCAAGTTATAAGTCACACAATTTAATTTCTATTACGGCAATAAAATTATAGTTCTCTTTATTTTTACTTCAAACAATTTTTAAAGTAATTACTAGTCTTTGAAAATCAGAGGCTTATCTAAGTTTTGTTTCGATATTGCAACTTTATTAACGTATTTTTGAATTGTTCTCCTTTGAATCTTTCGTTAATTATGGAATTCGTTCGACAGTTTAAAAGAGTTTATTTAGCAGGATAAAGAAAAAGATCATGTTTTGTCACATTGTCTCCAATCTATCTTGTGCTAGGTATGTGTTAAACCGTATTCTCATCCAGGTGTTAACGTTACTTTGCCCCACGCTGCTCGGACAGACCTACACTCGTCTCCATGTCTGCGAGGTGATCAACAACCAACCATGTTGTCCACCACAGCAAGTAAGTTGTTCGTTGTGGCTTGATGTTGTTTTGTTTATAGTTGTTGTTGTTTGTCTTTGAGTTTAGGAAAGGCAATGTAGATAACATTATTTGAAGGGTTTAAAGTAATGGTTTTCATATTAAACTTAATTCGATGTACCTACTAAATTGGGAGTTTCTAGAAACATGTGAATTGAAATTGAACCCCAATACATTTCAACTTTACAGGCTATTTTTCTAGACCTAGGCCAGTCTTGTATTGAGGCGAGCCAGTTCAATATTGATTTCTTAAATAATTAAGTAGTACAAGACCGTCTTCGTCAAATGTTATATTTGCATTACTAATGAAATTCAGTTTAGAAATGGGGTTGTTTCTACATTCTTATTTTGCCTTACCCAGCAATTTATTGATTTAGTTATAATTCTAGCACAGTTTCGCAGTACGCAGTAACTTCTTTCTAATTTAGGCATGCAGCTTTCTTGGTGTCATTGTTTTGGTTTTTTCTTTTCAGCGTTTTGTAGTATTATCACGTATTTTGCTTCAGTTATTATTTTTACTGGGGCCGTACTACGAAATTGAAGCCAGTATTGTTTTGCTGTGGAAAAGGAACGATGCTATTCGTCTTGTATAGCTCCATCTCTTATTCTCTAGTAAGGCCCCTGTAGGTCATTTGAGTGTCATTTTTCTTTTGTTTCGTTTTGCGTTTAACTATTACTGCGGCTACACCATCGGGACTCGATAAATGTTCGCTCTGTCGCAACAAGTATGGTTGAGTAGTTCGTCTAATAAATTGCGATGGATTCGAGCGAACACGAGTGCCTGTCGCATAAGCGCATTATAGGGCCCGGACACCACACGCGTTGAATACGATCTGGTTACATGCTAATGTGGACAGTAGCAACGAACATTTGAGCGATAGTGTAGCTCCAGCACAATCAATGTTTGGCTACTATTGTTTTTTTTTATAACATGTAACATCTTTAGTGGTTCAAATAGTATGTCTCATGTCACTGTAGTGCACAAGTAGTAGGCTTGCGAGTATTTATTGTAGTCACAGTAGTTGACCAGAAACTGTTGGAGTTTGAAGTTGAGGATGATGTTGATGACGCACAGCACATTCTTAAGAACTGAACATTTCGTTGAAGTTAATGGGACTAGGATTGTCTGCTTCCTGGGTGATACCACATATACCCAATCATTATATCACACTTAAACAGGCAAACTTCATACTCCAGAAAACCTCTCGAAAGTTACACCTTTTGAGGTACCAAAAATAAAATAGCCAATTCTACAGATCCTTGGTGAAGATATCCATAGATGGTACAAAATTTTAATATAAATGTATTTGTCCAGGTGAACCGTCACGTGAACGACCTATTCGAAGATCTGCGCGATGGACTCAACCTCATCTCGCTGCTGGAGGTGCTTTCTGGCGAACACCTCGTAAGTATACATGTTTTTATTACCTACTACTAGTGATTGATTACCTAGTGATCGAAATTCAATTGTACTTGAATGCGCGCAGTATGCTTAAAAAGGGGTACAAAGTTTTCTCTTCACTTATTAATAATATTATAGATTTACAATTTACAATATCAATAAAAAATAGTGCTTACGGAAGAAAATTGTTCTATCAAATAAGCGTATTATAAGATTAGAAACAATCCGTTTTGGCGACGGTATAGAAGGCTTGACATAAATTCACCCAATTCTCCGTTGAGTAAGAGCATGTTTATTTTTCAAAGTAGCTTCGAATGGCTAATTGAAGCGCAATGCGGGTGGTCTTACCGGCTACTTAATTAATTAACTGCCTAAGAATTTACTAAGGGAATACCTTAGTGTTAATTTGAGCAGTGCTGGCTTCTATCCCATTGTCGTTGCTTAGTGTCTAGAAATCAGACTAAGCAAGCTAACTCAGTAGTGCTTCAAAACTCTCTAAATCATCATTATCATCATATTCTATTTGCCCCACTCTTTAATTTCAACCTTTACTAAAACTAGGGTGTGAACCGTATGATACCTTCATGATAGTCTGTAACGGAATTAATTTGGAGTAACGATGTATTCGCGTGCTTAACCGCTGATTCGTGTGCTACGCTACAAAATGAAGTTATTAACAGTAATTATTAAGTTAAGTTTCCGTAAACATAGACTTTTATGGGATTTTTTGTAGGTGTATGTAGTATTTTTTGTCCAAAAATTTACAAGTTGAGGTAATATTGATTTTTCAATGTTTGATTTTTTACGAAGGGAGTACATATATTATTACGCACATAATATTGAAATCGTTCTATCCAATATTACCTGGTAACCTCTTAGTATAACTACTCACCGACCTACCATTAACCCAGAAAGGGAAGCAGTTACCTAAAGGGGTTATCTAGATCTATGGAAATTAATCAGGCCGATCGCAGGTGTGGCTAGGTAAACGATACTACCCCACCCTGGCTTTACCGTTGTTTCTGATATATTGTGAGTGATTCATTCAGATGATATGAGTAATTTTTGTAAAGGGGTGATCGGCATATTTTGTTTTATTAAACAATTTTTTGATCTTTTTAGGACTTACTGCTAAGATTTGTTCTGCGCTCTTGTAGACAAGATTGGCATTACAATTGCGTTATCTTATGAATCCAGGAAACTTCTTTAGCCGTCAATGACTATATTAATGTTCTTTCATGCATTGGCTGATGATTATATACAAACTTCATTTTGTCATTAAAAAATACTATTAAAATTATTACGAGAAATCCCATGTCGCTCGAAACCACAACAGAGAAATAGACATGTGATGGCCAATTCTAGCTTCAAATAAATTGTAACTTTAACTCCACACTTCTTCGGAAAAGTTACTTATTACAATTTCCCATCTTCCAGCCGCGCGAGCGAGGCCGAATGCGGTTTCATATGCTGCAGAACGTCCAGATGGCCCTCGACTTCCTCCGCTACAAGAAGATCAAGCTCGTCAACATCAGGGCCGAGGACATCGTCGACGGCAACCCCAAGCTGACCCTAGGACTGATATGGACTATCATCTTGCACTTCCAGGTCAGTGCCCTTTTTGTTTATGGAGCCGTCAATGTGATGTTGAAATGTTTGAGGAGCTTTCAAAGGCTGGTGCAATTTTCGAACTTCTACATATAAATGTGAAGAAATTATTGTAGCACTGCTTGTTAGAACTTGGCTAAAGTATAGAATTATTTCTAGATAAAAGAAAATTTTGATAGATTCGTTCCACATCAAGCTTTTCAAGTAACTATTTAACGCGACCTCTTAAAGGCAATTTTTAAGCTCTCATAGCTTGGTTCGGCCATATGCAATCATCAGGCCAATTCTAATGAAATCTAGAAAATATTAATGACGTATATTCTCGTCATTAAACGTCACGTTTACGGCTTCACATAGCTTCTGTATTTTTGTTTTGCAAGTTATGAGGCATGCTTTTATGTATAGAATTTGACGTGATCTAGCGCTATGGTAGGAGATCCTATATGACGCACATGTGCGTCATCAACCGGTGATGGCATATAGGATGATTTATCGGTATTGCTACGAATAGTTTTAATATGCATTCATTAAGGAGTCTTTAAAGCTGTTGTATTGTAGAAAATAACATAGTAATTATTTGAACATTATTTTTTGAACACGTTTTATGTAAAACAGTGCTTAGACATTTATAAAGGTGTACGTTTTTGGAAAGATCTCAGTAGCTTCTTCGAGTTCAACTGAAGCGTTAATTTATACCTAACATTAATCTCCGCATTATGAGTTTTTGAGCATGAGTTTTTAACTGATGGAATGCTTAGGTCTTTATATCTGTTGATATTTCTATGAAGATTTCTATACTTTCTAATCCGACCGACCAAGTATGAATTCATATATCGCAGACTTTTCTTAAAATGTATTTAACACTTTAATATGACTTATCTACATTTTTTAATCTAACAAGAATCTTATCCGAAGCTTTAAGATTGCAAATCTCGCTCTTGAAACTGGCTTCCGACCAGAAGTCAGCATTTCTGACACACTTGCTGAACCGGACTTGGCAGCGAACAGCTCAGTACACTCAAGCCAAGGATTGCCACAACATCGTAGCGTATCTGCGTATCTTTACAAATAGATCTGTACTATATGTGATATGTGTAATCGAGTTTTAATTGATCGACATTTCTATCGAGTGTTTAAATGAACAAGCTCCGATAATTAGTAAGCATACCGTCGATTAGCGTTCATTGGTTTTCTGTTAAAGAGCTTCGGCTCGCTATTTTGCGATCTTGTAACTAATTTCATTTTATTAAATACTAGCTGTTTTGCGTGAAAATTGATGAAAAGTAGCTTAAGTGCTTGTCTAAGTGCCGGACTACCTTTTTGTCAAATTTTATCCAAATCCATCTAGCCGTTTTACCGTGAAAGAGGAGCAAACACACATACACACATAAACTTTCGCATTTATAATATTAGTAGGATTACTTCTTGGTTTTGACTTTTTAGCAATCGCAGGCCTCTGAGATTCTGCTTTTGTTGTCAATCTATTGTTTACACGCATCTTAGCGATACCTCATATTAGCGGATAGAATTGCTTCTGTGGCTCAAGATTTTACTCAACAACACTCTTGATTGGCGTTGATTCAGCTGACGAAATAGAAACATTAACAATCTCAGTCTCCGGATTGATATTATCTACTTATCAAATATATTCTTTATTAAAACAGAATTTGTATGAAATTCTCTGCCTAGTAACTTCTGTGTATTAAAATTTTGTATTTGAAATAGTGAACAAGTGAACATGAACCATCGAACAAAAGTAGCCAACTTGAATATAATTCGGCATTGGAGTTAATTGACATCTCTCAGTTTGGATTGTAGTGCGTTACTTATAAACTCGTGACTCCAATCTAAAACTGATAATATTTAATAACACAATGGCTGGCATTACGCAAATCCTTCGGAACATTGCTTGACATTAGGATCTGAATCGGATTAAGTTATGAATAAAATTAGGTACTATTGTCATGACTTGTATCTATAACAATGTATTACGAATTATGTTATAATTCTCTTTACGGAAGGCTTAGGTCTTTGTTGTTTAATTTAGTTTAGTCTTGAGTACTGCCTCGTCAGTTCTGAGTTCGATCCTCGAGGATATAATTACAATTCTACCCAGTCCGTCGCGAAATACAGGTGTGATGCATTATGTTGAGTCTTCAAGACATTGAATGATGAGAGTTCATGAAAGTAAATGTAGTTAGGCTGACAGCTTTTTCCTTACACGTTTGTCGTCATCGATCGAATGTTGGTCATCTATCATTTTATTAGCTACTTGAAGGTATGGAGGAACGGGGTTCCTCCGACTTAATGGATGGATTGCTAGGCTGTAGTTTAACGGTATTGAGAATTTACCTATTTATTAACTTCTAGCTAATGTATTACTTTAGAGGTGTAATATTTGGTGGTAACGTCATAGATTTCTCAACTTGTCTTTGTTACTCCAAATATACATAGTTATTCTGTCGTGGTTTACGTTGCGTTACAAAGCGATAGCATAGTCAGTATGTTTTTTTAAGCAGTATATATTTTCTTGATCAAAGTTTTTATTCGATTCGTAGATTGATGGTAGATTTTTTCTTACTTGAGATTTAAAAAATTCGGCTTGCACTCTGCTTTTAAAATCTTTCGTTTTTCATAAAACTGGAGCAAGATACTCTTATATGACATTCTAATTTAACTTATTCTTAAATCTTGAATAAAGAAACATCACTGCGGAAGTCTCATATTTCAGGCAATTAACGTCGAGTTCTTATTTTTATGCACATTGTAATCATCTAAACATCTAACAAGAAGGCGTTCATTTCATTATGAAACAAGTTGTTATTTTTAGCAATGTTATTCTCTATGTATGAATAAAGGAAGTTGAACTCTCCACTGTGACTGTACCACTGTATCTATTTCTATGTTAAAATCAAACGATGGGTCGTTGCGATAATCGCCTCGTGTATGTATGTATCATAATATAAAATCACAGCTATTGCCAATTAGGCTGCTTTGCGTTCTGAATTTCTGATATAGAATTTATAAAGACTGATTAACTCGTTGGTTTAATGTTTGCAAGGTCCTGGGTTCAGACCCCGGGTCGGTCCGGGTTGTATGTAAGAATTTCTAATTTAACTATTAATTATAATTTGTGAGCCATCATTAGAAGGCCCTCTGCTATGCTGACGCGAGTGACCGTCTGATATGATGAGGCGTTAAAGGTAAATAATCTAGAACCAAATTTTATGATGATGGTAACCAACAAAAAACCCAGTAATAACTACTATGGCAACAAATAAGGATAAAGTAGATAAAATCCCCCGAATTAGATGATATCACACGTATGTCGCACGAACGTGTAACGACTGATCTGAATGCTCAATTGATTCTTCGGTTGGTCGCAATGGGGAAAAGAGAGGCCATTATGTAAAATCTAAGACTAATAAAGAAGGAAAAAATATTGCACTGATGACGTGGGGTTTTCCTTAGAAAAGCTTAGAAAATTTATTTAAGTTTAGAGATAAAGATTTTACTGATACCAATGGTAATTACAAATCAAAAACTTATCTTTAGGTGATATAGTGATTAATCGCGAGACTTTGAATATATTTTTTTGGCAAAATAACTTCTATTTTGGACCTACATTTGTTACTCTACTGCCCTAGAAGGAGGGTAAAGTTTCTCAAGAGTATATACATATACATAGGTATGTCTATTTCTTAGGCACGCTTTTTAGCCTACACGGCTTGATGGATTTCAACTTCTGAGGTGTCGTTAAATTCGTCTTCATTGTGGGTGTTCCATAGGGTTTAATCTATACTAATATTACCAAGCTGAAGAGTTTGTTTGGTTGTTTCAACACGCTAATGTCTGGAACTACCAGTCGGATTCGAAAAAATCATTTTGTATATGATAGCTAGATTCAAGAGGAATAGTATAGGTTATTTAACAACACGCTACGACCCTTAGGAGCCGTGCAACGGGGGTGAAACCGGGGAACAGCTAGTATTTAAATATTGTTTTTTCTAATAATTTTGTTTATTTTAACAATAAAGTCATTTATTCTCGCTGCATCATAAAATCATAATACCGTACACGTTATACCATTAAATGCATCGGAACATACTCTTTGCACAAAGGATTGAAGAGGACTCTTGTCACTCATATAAACCAGATCTAATGATGTCACAGCTATAAATAACACCATCGGTGTCTTTCAAATTCAAATGAATCGATTTTAGCACGTTATGTCCAAATAGACGCCGTTAGTGATGTCATGGTACAAACATTTAGGACACTTACGGCTGGTTTTGTCACCTATGGATAAGTTCCGTGTAATTTAATTGGCAGATAATTTTAATACAAATTCTGTTACATTTTTTGGAGACCAAAACTGGACAGTCTGGAAGTTTATAACTAGTCAGACTTCTGTGGTAATGTAGTTAACATTTTCTTATTCTCAATTGTCTTTGGTCTAGTTAGCGATGGTCTAGTTAGCGATTGCGAGCGTGACTGCTAAGCGTAGGGTCCTGGATTTGATCCGCGGTTCGTGTAATGTTGTTGTAATGTCATGTAATTTTATCATTAGGATATTATGTATGTGTGACGGATCGTATGTTTTTAAATATGTCTTACAGGTTAATTCAATGCACTACACCTACTTATATGCTCATAACTATTGTATTTATTATACTTACTTCTTGTTTTTGGAGGATGTGGTTTTACGCCAATCAGTCCGACCTTTGGGAAAATCCAGGTATTCGTGGCATGATAAAGAATAAGCTAATACTAATATTCATAATTGATGTAACTACTAGCAAAGACTTCTTACTCATAGCACTATTACACATATTTACCAAACAAATCACGTAGCCAATAAAATATAGACCTAACCTCCTTCTAATAAAGTACAAATTTATATACAGCTTATAGAAAGGTTTCAGGCACCGCGCCAAGAACCCTGGCTTGACGTCGCAAGGCTTCCCTACTTAGGGATTAATCCTTAGCTCATTAGGCCTCGGCTATCAATGAACTTTGTCTACCTATGGGTTGCCATAATTTCCAGCAATCAATACGGGACGTTTTAATATTTCGATGCCCAAAACGCATTAGCACATTGAACGCCGAAACACAGCGTTTCAACTACACCAAAGCATGCATTTATACATAGTAAAAGAAAAACCACGTATTTTGAAAAAAAGTTGGTGCTCTTCGTAGTGATAAGCTCCGTCTCTCTCTTACACTGGAATAGAAATGGCAATTACACCTCATAGTATGGCTCCTGGTTAATGATCTGCATATTCGTCTTTCTTATCTTTTCATGTCCTGTCCATACCTTCCCTACTTAAATTATGACCAACTGATTCATATCAACCTTGAGGGTTCTAAATGAAACGCTTTTTAACCGACTTCCAAAAAGGAGGAGGTTCTGCATTCGGTTGGTTTTTTTTTTTTTTAGACCACCATTTAACCTTGACGTAGTTCTGAAATGTGTAATAGACTGACATGGTAGACGAGTTTTAATTGTGAATATTTTCCTAGTTTAGTGGAAGTATCCTTACGAAACATTCCTTCCTTGGACTTCAAGATAATTCTTTGAAACGTCGTCCAAAATCGATAGGCCTGATTTTACTCCATCACTAAATCATAAATAGGCCCCTAAGACTGAGTCAGAACCTAAAGTTAGTTTGTGAACATCCATTCCTTCACTTTAATCATTACAGTACGTGCTCCCAAGCTTGAAATATTAAGTAATCGCTGTAAATGTGCGTTATGTATTTATGGATGTATTCAACAAGTTAGCACGTTATCGTCACGCGCCAAAGGGCTGGATTTGGAGCTAGATGATAGGCTTAAATGGCTATGGTCTAACTATGAATTTAGACCTAACTCCTTATTGGCTTTAGATAAAAGTTTGCTAGTTATGGTGCAAGAAAAAGCATTGTATTTTTCTTCCATGTTACCTTCGGGTTACCCTTGATTTTATAATAATACCAAGGCTCATCATAACAAACTACTTTAAATTACTACTTTCAAAGTTTTTTGTAAAACCGAAACCACAGTAGGTATCTACACTCCGGCCGCTGAGAGAATGCGTTCCTGACACATGCTTATTTTAGCACTATTTTAATTTACTGTAGATTGTTGTTATAATAAGAATTTTACTTAAATTAGTATCAATAGTGAATTTAAACGATGAAAATATTTTGAATCGTACCTACAATATTTTCCACTTCAAAGTTTCGTCGACCATAATCAGGACCTGTCAGGAACGCATTCTCTCAGCGACCAGAGTGTACCTATACAGACATAAAGCACCATCCAATCACTCCTTATATCAGAAAGCTTTTGAACTCCTAAAATGTCAAGTTACATAAAGCGTCTTTATGTCGTGTTGCATCAAAAGCTGATTGATCGCTTTCTCTTTCACTCATGTTACGTAATGCATCCTGAGTTGCTGTCTTTGTCACATAATCAGGATGTCACGATTTGGTGAAGGAAATGCATTAATGCATTATAGTTTATTAGTTTATATTTTGACCACACACTGAGACACCGTGTCTTATCAAAAAGGTTGGCCTGCTGAATATTGACCTCCAAAATCGAATCCAGCCGATCAGCTGAACCTTTTACTCCAATTTTGGTTTCAAATAATTTATTTCGAACATGAAAAACAGACCATTAAAAGCAAAATTTCGCTTCAAACAAAAAGAGAAATCTTATAGTTTTGCCTGCTCTTAGATTAAATTGCTTATCTAATCTGCTCATGACTTCTTGTGCATTAAAACAAATTACTTTATTGTTTAGGTGACTAGCATTCTAAATGAACCTAACATCTTCGACCCTTCAGACTATTCAAAGATGCCTTAATTTGACTTTCATTGTCTTCATCAACAATGTCACAAACTTCACAAACTCCTCTTGTTACAACAATTCTTACAATTTCTACTTTCAATTGTTACAAGCATTCATTTGTTGACAAGTAAACCCGGTACTGATCACTGGTGCAGCTGTGACTCAACGGTGATGCAACCACATTGTTCGAGAGCCCGAATAATCGCAACACTTTCGCTACAAATATTATTATTGTTTTGTTAGCTGCTTTGCGAGGTCGGGCATTATTCTACGACTAGATTATGGTCTGTTCTGCCTCGTTGGTCAAGTGACCGCTGAGTGTGAAGTCCTGGATTAGATTAGCGGATCGGGCAAAGTGTTATTGGGTTTTTACATAAGAAAAATTCTCAGTAGTAGTCCAATGGCGTTGCCCGGTACAGACAGGGATGGCAGTTGCCCCCCCCTAGCACGGTCATGCGGACGAAGTTGCGGCCAAAGTCAAGTGCTAGTAATTTATATAAGGTCTCTGATCTCATCTCTATAATTTTTTTGTATTACCTATAATTACTTGGTCAACATAGACGTTAGTTGTATGTATTTAGTAAAATTATAAGTTATGAGATCACTCGTTCAACCTTCAAAGTTTTTGCCTTATAAGGCGTCAAGTGCGCGGGAGCATCGAGTTCGTTTAATGATAGTCATTAACGACTTTGAACATGTTATTTTGCTACTTTTTAGTTCTTCATATTCAACAGTAAAGTCTTCTGTCTTAGGTATATTTTTTATTTTTTATTAAGGGCGCTCTCGGAATTTTGTCTCCTCTCTCGCTCGCACAGAACCATTTTTAAGAATATTGAATGAAAGATGTAATCTGATACAGAACTACAAAATAATATTAATTTTACAGGTAAATAATTAAAACACATTAATTCTACTGTGATATCTAATAAACAAGGTAAAAAAATGATTACGATGTGTTTCGAGACATGTTTAACTCATGTGCTTTTAATCATTAAATTGGAGTTTATAATATTATAATTAATATAATTTTGTAGTTCTGTATCAGATACATTTTTCAAAAATGCATTTTTTCATGTAACTTTCTTAAAATATATGGTTTTGTGCGAGCGAGAGAGGTGCCGAATGCGAGAGCCCTCTTAACGAATGGCAAACAATCAGACCTATCTGATAGTAAGTCTGTAGGTAATACCAGACGCATTTCAGGTGCGTTAAGGCGGATACAGACATTGCGAGGCATACGCAGCGCACGACGCTCATCGCATGCTTCGCAATGTCTGTATTCGCCTCTATCCACCCTAGAGACAAAGTTTAAAAGTCCCAGATAAGAAAGAGCTCGTTCGGGGAGGGTTAAATCCGAAACTAACCACACATTAGAAATTGCTAGGAAATCATGCGTCAATGTACCTTCATACTTTTTCCATCTTTGCGAAAAGTCTGACCCAATTCCGGCCTCGGTACCGTTAAAAGCGAAAGTTATTGCTGCACAATATTATTATTAATACGGTAATGAGAAACATCTTAAGAGGGCTCTCGCATTCGGCACCTCCCTCGCTCGCACAGAACCATATATTTTAAGAATGTTAAATGAAAAGATGCATTTTTGAAATATGTAATCTGATAGCGAACCACAAAATTATATTAATTTTAATATTATAAACTCAAATTAAATTATTAATTAATTAATTCAACATTCTTAAAAATGGTTCTGTGCGAGCGAGAGAGGAGACAAAATTCCGCTGTGTGGGTAGTAGCTGGCACACTTATTGATAACCCTTATATGGAGCGGCGGCGGCGCTTGTATAGCGGGTGTTCTCTTTTCGTGCCTCATACCATAGAAACAAGAAAATATGTTAGTATAGCAGATTAGTACGGGAACCGCTGTCGCCAACTACAAATGCTCTTTTGTAAATATAGAGATTTCCCGCACATAAAAAATGCCGCACATCCCGAAACACTGTTTATTCGTCACTCACTCGTCATTCACACTAAACTAAATCACTAAGTAAGCCCTAAGTTCACCGACAAGATAACAGTCCGATAAATTATAAACGGCCGTTTACCATGACGTTTTGTATGGAAAAAGATTTAATAAACAGCCGTTTTCAATTTAACGGACTGTTATCTTATCGGTGAACTAGGCCCTAAATCATCGATCGCCTTCGGTCCGTCAAACTCAATAGCGCCTTTGCACATCTCCCTTGTTTCTATGATATGAGGTTTGTATTTATATTTTTGGTTTTATGGTTATTGTTTTTTGAATGTACGTATGATTAATGGTGATGGGAAGTTGTGGTCGGATTTTACACGTTTCTATTTTTTTTTCTTGTTGAGCGGTGATGCTATATGCCTAAAGAATATAGATCATAGTATTCAAGTTTATTTCAGTTTCTTAGTTGTAGATTTTACTTCCCATTTCTTTATACATATTCACTAATCATTGATATTCTTTTAGTTTGGGTATTTTACTTTTTAAAAGCACCTGATAACCTGTATGTACTTCAGACTACATGATCACTTTGTAGTAGTATTCTAAATGCGTTCTAATATTAAAATACAGGTAAGAATTTGACATCTTCCCGAGAATAGGCATATCCAGTATATTATTATGAATCACATTTCACACATCCTTTGTTGCAACACCAACGCATTCTGCATCATCCTTACTCAATAAACATTATTTTTCCCAAAACACAAAGTTGAATCACCCTGTACACGCAGCCTCTCGCTCCTTTTAAGGTGATGTCATTTTAAATAATAACCGATCTGTTTATTCATACGAGTCGTTTACATTACATTGTGTGTTTATACACACATCAAAAGTGTCTAGGGATCAAGCATTTTTATGCGGATTTCTTGAGATTGAGATGTGGCTTTGTAATAAATTTATGATTTTATAAATTTATATGGATCCTTTTTGGTGCATTTCATAATTTGAATCAGGAACTCTCAATCAAATTCGAGTAAAAGATGAAAATAAGCTGTCAATATTTTCCCTATAAAAACATACAACGCATTGAAGACATTATTAGTGCTACTGTTTCCCTACTACTGATTAAAACCAACGTTATTATGGAGCGGCGACGTCATTTAAGCAGGGAAGAAATGCTCAGAGCCGTGGGAATGATAGAAGCTGGTTCCCGGCAACGTACTGTAGCTTTAGCTCTGAATACAAGTCAGAGTGTTATCAGTCGACTTTGGACACGTTACCGAAGCACTGGTACCGTGGCTGAGCGCCATGGAGGACGGTATCGCTGCACCACACGGAGACAAGACCGATACATTCAAATCTTAACTCGAAGAGCTCCAACAATAACCGCCATGATGTTAGCCGTGAGGCTTTATCACTCTTCAGGGAACTTAATTAGCGACCAAACAGTCAGAAACCGCTTGCATGAAGTGAACCTTCATTCCCGAAGACCGCTACGGGTACCACCTATAGCAATGCACAATCGTAGGATTCGATATCAATGGGCTCTTGAACACAGAAATTGGGCAGAAGAACAATGGCGTTTCGTGTGCTTTTCTGATGAGTCTCGTTTTGGTATGAGACCGGATACAAGACGTATACGACACTGGAGAACCCCTGGACGCCAACAGCGATTAAAATCCTGCCAGGAAGTCCATCCTTATAGTGGTGGAACCATCATGGTATGGGCGGGTATTTGGATCGGCGGAAGAACTGAGTTGATTTGGATCAGAGGCAACCTCAACGCTAAAATTTATGCTGAGACGATTGTATCAGACGTCATCGTTCCTCTACAAGTGCAAATCGGTCCCTTATTTCAGTTAATGCATGATAATGCACGACCGCACACCGCAAGAGTTGTAAGACAGACTCTCGCCGCAGCTAACATCAATGTCCTGCCCTGGCCTGCTCAGTCGCCAGACTTGAACCCGATTGAGCATGCATGGGATATGCTACAGAGAAGAGCTCTGCCGAATATGGAGGGTATCCAGTCGCAAGAAGACCTTTTTTTGTTGTTGCAACGAACATGGGCGGCCATTCCACAGCGTGATTTGGATGAACTCATTTTGAGTATGCCAAACCGATGTTCTTGTGTTGTTAGTGTTCGCGGTAGAAACACGGATTATTAATTGTTTAAGTTACCCAATAAAATTTTAAAGAAAACTGTTATTTCAGTCTTTTTTTCGAACTTTAATGTTAGTGGTTCAAATGTCAAAAATCCCTTTATTAGGAAAATGGCAAATTTCTTTATTAATGCAAAGGTGACTTGGTTTATCGTTACTGTGACAAACGAAAACACTTTATTTAATGAATCCTTAAAGAAAATTTTAATTAATATCAATCAGGAGAAAAGTTATTGCAAAAATATATGTTGATCCCTAGATACTTTTGATGTGTGTATATTGAATATATTTGTATTATTACCATACTAATGTGGCAATAAATGGGAAATGAGATCTAAGGTTGGCATTCGGAAAAATATTTGTAAACTAGCATTTTGCCCGCGACTTCGTCCGCGTGACCCACAGGAACTGTGCATTTTTTCGGAATAAAAAGTGGCCTATGTTACTCAGTGATAATGTAGCTTTCTATTGATGAAAGAATTTTTAAAATCGGTCCGTTAGTTTTTGAGTTTATTCATTACAAATATACATACAAATAAATCTTTCCTCTTTATAATATTAGATAAGAAAAACACCCATTCAATGCATTGTAGGAGAGCAGTAGTTAAATCATGTGAAAAACCAGAAAAGTGAGAGTAGCACTGCATGTAAGTTTGGTATCGCATTTTAGGGTTCTGTAGGTACCACAAAAAGAAAAACGGAACCCTTATTTATAGGATCACTTTGTTGTCTATCCGTCCGCATGTCAAGACCCTAAACGGGTGGGAGCATCTGCTCTTAGATGACGCCACTAGAAGTATGTAATAGCGGATCTTGCTCATAGATGGCGCTATTGCATATTTATGGACCCTCAGGGCGCAAGTCGTACTCGCAATTGTCCGGTTTTTTTTATCCTTGCTTCTTCCCCACGATTCAACGGGAAATAACCAGCACCATTGCGTAACTCAATTTCTATCACCATGACTTTCATTTTGACAATTCAATAACATCCATTGCGACTTTGAGCTAGTTATCGGGAGCACGAACTAAGAAACATACGGCGTGATGGATTTTTTAATTTTATTTATTTATAATTTTAATTACTTTCCACACTTACAGTACCTAATATACCAACACGTGCAGGAAGTCAACAATTAACAATAATATGCCTCGGATAATATTAATTAACAATACTAATTTATATTAACAAATGATGGATGTCAAAACCAATGCCATGGTGATATCTATACTTATGTATAGCAACTGAGTTACACAATTTTATTAGGGTGCGGGTTTTGATGGGTGAGTTTGCCAGTATCAAAATATGTGACACAAATGGTCGTATCTTTTGATTGCGTTGACTCAAAAATTCGGATGTTTTTACACTTTCAAAGGACTGTAGGCCTCAATTTTTGATTTTAATTAATTTCAACTTGATGCTACTACTCGATCTTATCAAAGAAAAACGTAGTTCTAATTCTAAACAGTTTAGAATAAGAGTAGCTTTTCGTTACACTCAATTACATCACGATGATTTACAAATGTTTTCAACATTGCGTATTGAAATAACACGTGTATCTCCTACTTGTCCAATCAATTAGCCATGTTTACTGTTCACGTCACTATTGATTTTAAAGGTTAAAATCTTCATGAGTTTCTAATACAAATGTCAGCCCGTAATAAACCTGTTTACTTATGTTGATACTCTCTGTACATGCTTGCTACCGGCTAATTGACCAATAAGTTGTTATCAACATGATTTTAATTTTTCAATAATTTAAACAGAGTTTGATTGGCTTGCTGTGATGTTTAACAATGTGTTTGTTACTCCATCATGTTGAAACGGCTGGACGGATTTGGATGAAATCTGACAGAAAAGGTAGCGTGGAACCTGGAGAAGCACAGGCTACTTTTCGTCAATTTTCACGCAAATAAAGTCGCGGGTAACAGCTTTATTGTAGCTATAGGTAGTTTTCGGATTCACATATAAAAACTCTTTTTGGACGTGATGAGTCAATTGAACTTTTTTTTATTTCTTTGGCTATTTATTGCATTGTAACTTTGTAAGTTTAGTTTTATTATGTTTTGTTGCCAAATATTGTATTGATGTGTTTTTATTGTGGCCAAAGGCTTGATTCTTTTTATTGCTGTTGAATCGACCGTTGAGCAAGTCTTTTATTATTGTACGGTAAATTGTTCTTGCATAAAGTTTTATTATTTAATGACATCATCAAATAACGTCACTTTAGAAGACGATTTGTATAAAATAATCTGGTTGATTAAAATACAAACATGTTGTAGGTATATAAGCTTAGTTTATATAAAAAGTTGAAAGTTGAAATATTTGTATGCAACTGTACATTTTGACCTGCATTTTTAAGAACAAAAATTTTAAACAAGACGGTTTCAATCCTAAGCTCTAAATTCAAAACAACGCCATCTTTAGAGTTCCATTTACGAATTCAACCAGCACTTATTCTATACCAGTTCCAATAACTATAAGCATTTCGCTATAACTCTTCGCCGATACTCCGAAAGCCGGAACTGCTAAATCCGAAGTGTTCCGAAGTTACAGCGTTGTATGCTTAAGAGCACGTACAGTTACGCGGGTCGGGGGTCAATGCCCGGCTAGTAGCCACGCGTGTAGTTACACCTTTTTTTAGATCTAGCATAAAGGTGACTCAAAATTTGCCACTTTTTACATAAAAACTGAGGGGTAAAAACATAGTTCCACATGTTTTCTAAGAAACTATTTTCTAGTCTAGAACGGCTAAGCCCCTGCGATATGCAATGTTAGAACAGAACCTAGGTAGGTAGGTACCTATATTAGAACCTACTTAGGTAAGGAACATTCATTTGTTTATCAAAAACAAGAAAATTGCAACATAATGTGTAACTTATACATTATATTTATCCTGAACTTAGTTTTTCAGGTATAAAATTAAATATCCTGAACATAATTATACATGGTATAATAAATTTTATGAACATTGCTCTATTGTGATGACGTTACGCTGATTTGACATTGTCCTTGTTTGGTCAAGGTCTTTGCCACATTATGCCGCTAGCGCCATCTAGTTTTGATGCCCGTAAACACAGAATGTAAAAGTGTTCCTTAGTATTTGGTAAAAGTTCCACTCTAAAATTGCCAAAGGTAAAATTATATTTCAAAGTAACGAAAATAGAACATGATTAAAATGTAACTAAACGTAACTTTCTAAACATTGTCTTTTTTTTTGAAAGTTCACGAACTTATTGACCTTGCACTATTCATACTTTTTAGGGTTCCGTACCCGAAGGGTAACGGCAACGGGACCCTATTACTAAGCCTCCGCCGCCCGTCGGTTCATCCATCCGTCCGGTCGACTGACACAGGGCTGTATCTTAAAAACCGTAATGGCTAGGTAATTGAAATTTTTACAGAATACGTGGAAGTATGGCCGCTATCATGGCATATAATAACAACAACAAAAAGTAAAAACCCAAAGGGTCCCCATACAACCGGAACGGAACTCCTGGTGCACCAGTCCGACTCGCACTTGGTCGGTTTTTAAAATATTTCATAGAAGTTCAGGATCGTGAATTTTTTTGGATTCAATTTGACAATACAATAAAATAGTCAAGAGAGGATTGACGACTTATTTTTAAATTGATTCTTATTATTATATTGATTTATATTCTGTTTAACAACGCCATCTATTATAAAAAGTGAGAACTTATTTAATTTTTTGTTGCGGTTTGCTTCAGAAATTGCGATTTTGATTATTGATATCCGGTCTGTTTCATTTGCTGTGGTTTTTACGTTGTCTTACGCTATTAATTTAACAACACGTCCCGTCGTTATGATTCTTTTTTTAGATTGCCATTGTTATGTATTGTTTCGTTATTATTTGCCATGCTTTGTTTAGTTTTAGGGCAATCATAGTTCGACCAAAACCTGAATTCTTTTAGGGTCCCTGTCCGCTATTGATTGGTAGTTATGTCCATGTATTATCATTAGTTATTTCACAAGTAGGGCAATGAAAAGGTGGTTATACGAAGCCACTTTCCGCAGGTCGACTGAGTATTGGTCGTACAAGTTTGTTCGTTGCATCCTTAAAACGACATGTGTACTAGCTATTTCCTTATCATTTAACACACCATCAAAAGCAACCTAAACATCCAAATACTTAGTATAATTCAGACCAACTTCCTCGAGCATTCCTCCTCCACCAGTAGGCAGATAATTTGCATACTTATCAGTACCGCTTTCCTGTTCAGTATCAGTGACGCCACGATCTTCAGGGTGACTTATAGACCACAGGGCCTATGTAGGTCGCTACGAAGGCCGTACACCAGATGGTGACACCTACAGTACGCCCTCGCACCCTCTTGCGAAACAGTTTCTGAATATTTTTCTTGTGTCCTGTCTTGTCTTTAATGTGATTTAATAACGTGTCGTCACACTCGTCACGATGTATAATTTTGGAATGAATTCGATTTCTGTATACACTTCTTGATTAAAATGTTTAGTCGTTCACATTGTTGCGTCTGACAATCCAATTCAGATTCTATTCAATTTGAACCGCTCTTTATTATTAATTCTATGAATCTTATTACTAGCTGCTAGTAACATGTTATTTAATAGAACTCTGACATTTACGTCTAACGCCTGATTTACGAGTTACGTAAGTTATAATTTATGTGTGATGTTTACATTTTTTGTTACAATGATTATAACATGCCAATTTAGTGTACTTGCAAGTTTTTGTTGTAGCCTGTGTAAACAAACTATTAATACGAACATGATTTATGTAAAGTACAACATTGACTATCTATAGGTTGCCTAGAATGGCTTGGTGCGGTCTTTGACCAGAAGTAACTAGTACATTTCAGGGTGACATAGTCGCTCAGCGACAAAACCCTTTCAATAAAGAGAAAAAAAAAAACTAGTACATCATTTGGCTTACTTTACGTTTTCAGTGTCTAATGATCTAAGGAATATTATCATTTATCACCCTTCAAAAATTATGTTTCGAATTTCTTCTTTATTTTCGTTGTTGCTAAAACTTCATAACTTTCTTTAGAGGTATGTCGTTTTGCATTAATTGGTGCAAAAACCTTAGACATTTGATATTTTTTAACATTGACAGTGCTGTATTATCAATCAGAATAGGAACAACAATTTAAGTTAGCAGCTGATGTCATTAAAATTACTTCCGTCGCAAATAAGTATTAAGGTGTGGTATCATTTGCATATGTAATTCTTGAGTTATTCATTCCGTTATTTGTTCTCAGAGTCCAACTAAGACTTATTGATAAATCGATCACAACTGTAGGTTTGGAAATACGACTGATGGATCAATTTATTGATCGAGATCCATCATCAGTCAATTAACTGTTATTATCGATGTCAAATCTATCAAAAGGTTAAGGGATAAAATGTTAGCTGGTGAGCGTTTTATTTCACTATTAATGAAAGCTAACAGCTTATACCTAAGTATGTCTTTAAGTGCTATCCATTGCCGAAGGATGATAGATTTCTAAATTATAGTTACCGTGCAAATTACATTAATACGTAAGTTATCTATTGGAAATGTACGTATTGATTTCCTAGAGTAAGCCAAAATTCCTGTGTGTGTGATAGGAGACTGAGCTAAAAAAAACCCTAACCTCTGTTTATAAGCTAATAATTTATTATGCACGTATTATTTTATACTCACACACTTTATTTGTACATGCGAACCTCTGGCCAGACCATTATGGTAAGTTGTCAGAGAGATAAAAAAACGCGCCGAAAAAAAAAAGCTTGCTCGCTTGTTGATGTTACGTGTCGATAGATGGCGCTGAACGGTGCGTGTCGCTGTGGAGGTTCGTATACAAGTCGCTTAGTATCGCTTTACTATTCGCCTCAACAGATGGCGTTAATAGTCGCGATCTATGTAATGTTGTTGTTTATCAATAAAAACTGTATTCGAGCTTTTAGGACATTTTAGTTACTGTTATTGTGAATATATGGTATATATTTAATGTAGAATTTATTGTTTATCTATTGGAAGTATATTATCTCTTTTTATGTACAATTATTTTATTGATGTAATATATTATAATTTATGTTCAAAGCTTTTTATGTAAACGTTATTTACTTGTTTTGCTTTACTGTATATAAACAAGATCTACAATTATAATGCAGCACAGATCTCTTTACATACATAATTGTATGAGCCGCTGCGTAAATTAATTAGTATTGAAGACAAAAACTGGTGGTACAGACTGACAGGTGGCTAGCTTCACGCTCCCACGCGAAGGGTGGGCAGACATGCTGCTTTTATACATACATATATGTATTTATAACGTATATTTTTTAGTTTAAATATTTATTATTTTTTTCCGTTAAATAATCTTTGAAAATCATTTCTTTTAAAATAATAATTAATTGTAGGGTTAAGGGTTACCAATATTAACTTTTATTTTTAAGTTTCCCTGAAGAGTAGGTTAACAGAAAATTAGAATCATGTCGTCCTGATCAATGTTTAAAAATTACACTATTACGATTTATTTGCAATTTGACCAAAATTAGCTTAAAATACAGCTTTATTTAATGTTGATAAATATACAATTAAGTACCGTTAGAAATCACAAAATATTATGAAGGTAGTATTGCCAATCATTGCCAACAATGCCAACAGCTCGGATCAATCACAAGTTGATTGACAACGCGACAGGTTGTCGAACACTGTTTTATACACACATCAAAAGTGTCTAGGGATCAAGCATTTTTATGCGGATTTCTTGAGATTGAGATGTGGCTTTGTAATAAATTATGATTTTATAAATTTATATGGATCCTTTTTGGTGCATTTCATAATTTGAATCAGGAACTCTCAATCAAATTCGAGTAAAAGATGAAAATAAGCTGTCAATATTTTCCCTATAAAAACATACAACGCATTGAAGACATTATTAGTGCTACTGTTTCCCTACTACTGACTAAAACCAACGTTATTATGGAGCGGCGACGTCATTTAAGCAGGGAAGAAATGCTCAGAGCCGTGGGAATGATAGAAGCTGGTTCCCGGCAACGTACTGTAGCTTTAGCTCTGAATACAAGTCAGAGTGTTATCAGTCGACTTTGGACACGTTACCGAAGCACTGGTACCGTGGCTGAGCGCCATGGAGGACGGTATCGCTGCACCACACGGAGACAAGACCGATACATTCAAATCTTAACTCGAAGAGCTCCAACAATAACCGCCATGATGTTAGCCGTGAGGCTTCATCACTCTTCAGGGAACTTAATTAGCGACCAAACAGTCAGAAACCGCTTGCATGAAGTGAACCTTCATTCCCGAAGACCGCTACGGGTACCACCTATAGCAATGCACAATCGTAGGATTCGATATCAATGGGCTCTTGAACACAGAAATTGGGCAGAAGAACAATGGCGTTTCGTGTGCTTTTCTGATGAGTCTCGTTTTGGTATGAGACCGGATACAAGACGTATACGACACTGGAGAACCCCTGGACGCCAACAGCGATTAAAATCCTGCCAGGAAGTCCATCCTTATAGTGGTGGAACCATCATGGTATGGGCGGGTATTTGGATCGGCGGAAGAACTGAGTTGATTTGGATCAGAGGCAACCTCAACGCTCAAATTTATGCTGAGACGATTGTATCAGACGTCATCGTTCCTCTACAAGTGCAAATCGGTCCCTTATTTCAGTTAATGCATGATAATGCACGACCGCACACCGCAAGAGTTGTAAGACAGACTCTCGCCGCAGCTAACATCAATGTCCTGCCCTGGCCTGCTCAGTCGCCAGACTTGAACCCGATTGAGCATGCATGGGATATGCTACAGAGAAGAGCTCTGCCGAATATGGAGGGTATCCAGTCGCAAGAAGACCTTTTTTTGTTGTTGCAACGAACATGGGCGGCCATTCCACAGCGTGATTTGGATGAACTCATTTTGAGTATGCCAAACCGATGTTCTTGTGTTGTTAGTGTTCGCGGTAGAAACACGGATTATTAATTGTTTAAGTTACCCAATAAAATTTTAAAGAAAACTGTTATTTCAGTCTTTTTTTCGAACTTTAATGTTAGTGGTTCAAATGTCAAAAATCCCTTTATTAGGAAAATGGCAAATTTCTTTATTAATGCAAAGGTGACTTGGTTTATCGTTACTGTGACAAACGAAAACACTTTATTTGATGAATCCTTAAAGATAATTTTAATTAATATCAATCAGGAGAAAAGTTATTGCAAAAATATATGTTGATCCCTAGATACTTTTGATGTGTGTATTATGGTGGGTAATGCGCTACGGTGCCTACGCGCTACGGAGTGCTACGCAGTCAGGGGGTCTACTCTCTAAGCACGAAATCCGTAGTTTCGACCTTAGTTACGGTCGTTTCTTACTCCGTATCACCTACAGACTTAAGATTAGATCGGGGCCCGAACTAAGAGTGAATGATAGCACGATTTGACAGTTGTCCCTACTCCCGATGTGTTTTTATCCGTCCGAAAAATTTAATTTGACACTTGTTTTGACGGAATCTTATGTCTATTGTACTTTCGGACGGGCCCGTATCTTCGTTGACGGACTTACAGAGTAGGCCCCCAGCTGTAGACAATCTCGCTTTCTCCGGGGTACAAAACTATCATTTCATTGTAGTCCACGTGGACAGAGTCGCTGGCAAAAGTCTAGTGTAACAATATTTTTACCCGACTATAACAAAGCAAAAAGGTGGGTTATGTTTAACGTAAGTACAAATGTTACTTTACTTTTAACCCATACTACAACGTACAGTATGCAATTTTCAGATTTTATTATATGTAATTACAAAGATTACATATGATTGCTGTAAACGTCAATTACTTCACAAGGATCATTTGGTGAAGTTTTGCATGGTGTTCGAGTACTAAGTAGGTACTTGAAATATATTTTATATCAATGTAATTTGATCAGCTCTACTCAATGTTATTGTTTACAAGTATGTATGTATGTATGTATGACGTACGTTACACAGGTACAAACGTTTCAGCTTTCCCGGTTTCACACGTTTGCTTTCATTATTTTTTTCAGAATACTGTCAGAGTACCTACATCTAAAAGTTAAATAAGTATTTCCTCTAATAAAATGGTCAGCTACAAAATGATAACTATTCACAATCAATTAACTAAAATTACATCATAGAAATCATCGATAACGACTTGTACAATATAATTCAATGCAACCTTATTAAAACTCTTAATCCCACGTACAAAATACTTTATTTTTTTTTGCCGACAACCCGTCATGGGTAACTTACCGTACATTTGCGCCGGCGCAGCCAGTGTTCTGTGGCAGGCAGTCACCTGCAAGCTACCGGCGTAGACGCGCGCGCACCGCGTTCGAAAAACAAGCACTCATAAAATCGACTCCGAACACGAATTCGAAAATTAACACGACTAACCGATTAATAGTGATTTGAAAATCGAACTAGTGGTGTGTAGTGGTTTTTAGTGTAGTGATGTGTATTAGGGATTCGATACGATTTTTCGATTTTTACCGATACCGATGACAACTAACGGTTTAAAGCGGCATTGTATTTTATCAATGAGTCCAATGAAGATGTTCGAATTTTGAAATATTTGTTAATTAGTGGATATTGCCTCTATTAGATACAAGAACTCTTGTCTGTTATGTTAATTTTACACTCTAATTCTGTTTTACTTAGCACTGTTTTGTTTGTGGAATGACGTCAGTGCTTCGAATTCGAATATAGAGCCTAAGGGCGCATCCCACATAGTTGAGCAATCAGTCCTAAAAGGCACTATGTTGTAATCAACCTTCAAAACCCTAAGGCGACTCTCTGACCAAACATTTGATTCCCTTAACTCTGCACTGCAATAAAACATTTCATCACCCACTCTTTGATTGTTTCCATTAATATTAGGTACTTATATTTTCCCAGAAAATGGTCTAACGGCCCTTTATGTAAAAATTTAACCAGTTTCTATAAATATATCTCAAGGTGCCATCTATGCAAATTAAGCACAATAAAAACCTGACGCAGATTTAAACTTGTTTACGTAAACAAAAACAAAGAAATCCTATTGATACGTTGTCCTCTATTGTTTAGTAAACTGTTTGTAAATATGATGCATCTTTATATTAGTTAATGTCTATTTATGAATAGTACATGTAGCATTTGCCAGCAATAAAACTGATAGAAAACCAAATGCTGAAAAGAAAATCAAAGAAAATAAAATGGTCTCAATACAAATCTCCCTTTAGTTGCTGCTTTTACATTCTAATTGATTTTGTTTTAACCAATATGTTGAAGTTCATTAATAAACCATTTCAAGTCAATTAAATAAAACGATATTTATATCGAGCAAGAGCCCTTATCGATTTATGTTAAAACATGTTCTGAACAGAATATGGCGTTACTTCATAATACTTATGAATGTTGTTCAAAATGTAGTTTCATCATTTACCGAATCCATCAACTGTCCATTGTTCTATTGAACTTTTGTTCTATCTTCAACTTTCGAAATTGCAATCGTCACACCCTTTCACATTTTCATTAACCTGACTTCAGTTTTCAGTCCAGCAATTGTCAGGTCACAAACAACTTTAATAATTCAATAAAAAATGCATTATGCAAGAATTCCAACGCCCAATTAAATTGTAACCTACAATTATGCTATAAAATGTCGTCCCCATATAAAGATAGCCAAGGTCCAGCCATGTGGGAGTCACCATTGAATTCTAACACCTCCGTAAAAAACTATTTTACTTATCACCCACACAGGATATCATTGAATATAGATTGAACATGATTTATATTGGAACAAACAAGAGTAATAAAAAAATAAAAAAATTATACAAGCTTTTTGTTGCTACGTTGTTGAAAATGTAGGCGAAAATTTATTTTTAAAGTTGTTGAAAGCAAAAGATGAATAAACACAATATGATTCTAATCAAGCGAAAGCTAATGTTGAAACAATTGTTGTAGGAAACAAACTCAAAGAAAAACATAATTGTAAATGCAAAAATATTGACCATGCTTAATCTTGAATGTGTTGAGGATGTGAATAACGTCTACCGCGTCAACGCCAATGTTTGTTTGCGCTACCTAATGTAATAACTGCCAATGGAGATCATCAGTTGACAGCTGATCTTATGTCATATCGAAAATATTCGAGATAGCGATATGGGAGTTATGATAAACTAGATCCATCCATCGATAGATATAAATTGCAATGTCAACTTGCAATTGATAAAAACCTATTTATGTCGAACATGCAATCATTTTTATCCGATATTGCGTACTTATTTTGTTTGGACTATATTCTTTTCTCCTTTAATTTCACGTTCGTCTTCTTTACCTACCATGCTTACTTTAATTAAATATTCTTTATTCCTTTCTCCAATAGCATCTTTAGAAATGTTATTATTGCCTTCAACAAAAGTGATACTTTTTAGTTCAATTTTAGTTGCCATAAAAACAACAGTAGCAGTACTTTGCCACTGATGCGCCTGCGGAGCTTTGCCACCGATATTCAAACCACGTATTGCACAATAGCAAGTGGCATATTTGAAGGGGCCTCGACATAAACAATAGTAATTAGCACATTTACCTGGCCGGGCCTGTTAGCAGTGAACAATGTGTGGTCATCGCGCAAATATTTTATTTACTATACCGATGATTTTATACTAATATGCATTTTCTTTACCTTATTTAACATAGCTTTGCATTCATCTTGTTTTATTAATGTTTATCTTTCAACTAGCTTCTGAAGAACTTCTGTGTTTAATTACGTATCTTCTGTAGCTTCTTTTTCTTTATGACGTGGAAAATCTAAGTCGATTTGAAATCTATTTCGAATTTATGACCTAGGAAATGAAACTCATGTCATAACCAAGAAGTGAAGTTGAAGACTTAGGAAATGAAACAATGTTTTCATATATGTTATTGAAAGACATGACTAAGCATAAGTTTAAAAGTCTGTTTCCTATCTGAGATTTAAAAGTTATGACCTCAAAACTACACATGCGTTCTTTCATATTTATACCTGGAAGTTATTATTTAATGACCATTTACTTTAATCTTAAATAAAATACTGCACGATTTATCTAATAGAGCGATTAAGCTTTGATTATTCGAATTTATTTAGTTAGCGAGAGCAGTACGTTTTAAAAAAACGTTGGTATTTAATTTAAAGGAATGGACGATAAAGCTGCTAGCATACCTACTTAATGGAAATAAGACAGAATGCTTAGATCACATACGAATCATACAATAGATCGCATCGAACATTTTTAAGCACAATCTTCTAATAAAACAGAGTTCAGCACACTTCCGAACACTGCAAATATTCCTTTTATTCTTCTATGATCTAAATTAATTTTCGAATTAATTTAAACCTAAATTCATTTCTGCCTCACGAATCACGAACAAGTGTTATTTATGACAAAGTGTAACCAGTTGCGGTTATGTAAAAATGTTTGCTCTATCATTTAGGTCAACTTTAGCTTCGTCTTTGACAATGACATTCTTTATTTCTTTGTAATTAAATTACTGGTTATGCCATTTTGTTTATTTATTTAATTCACTTGGCATTTCATCTTAAGCATCTTTGTTTTCTATGGATATGTTGACCTTTACTGCAATTTGTACATGCTGTCTTTCTTTTATTAAAGCTATTATTGTATGTACTTTCACTTGCATCCAAATTCTTTGTGACCTTCATAGAGCGTTGTGATTACTTGTTGATCAACATTAGTAATTAAATTTTCTCTTTCATTATTAATACAAAACCTTCTGGTTATACTTTTTTGTATTTGTTCACATGCTGTTTTGCATTATTTTTATTTTCTATCATAAAGTTTATTGAACTAGGATGATTTATATTCAGTCTTGAATAAATGAAGAAACGGTTTCCCCACGGTCACGGATATTCTCGTTAAAATTTAAAATCCTGTCCTTAAGTTTCCTGCTTGCGTCCGCCGGAAGGGCCCAGCCATACCTGCGGCTCGTGCGGTCCATATATGGGCCAGTACCGCGCCTAATCCATCGCACGCTTACCATACGACCACTTTTAGTTTCAACACCCTATCGGTTGACTTTCATGGTTTTTGCCTTGCATTATTTACTAAAGTTTGTGTCTTAGTTTTGATAGGAAATGTTCTAATGTTTTATTTATCGGCTGATCCGTTGCAAAAACTGACGTCCGTGTAAAATTTTCCTATATTTACAATCATCCAATTATATTTTGTTTTAAATAAAATAGTACATAAAAAGCAATAAAGTAGCAGTTACCTACTATTTTAACGACATTCTAGCTACATGCAATACAACATAACATTATATGAGATTACAAAAGAATAGCTTAGCATACCTTTCCTTAATGTCTTAAGAATTCACACCATAAGTTGTCACTGGTACATGAATAAGTAAACGCGACGCGTATCGAATCCGTAATAAGAGGGAACTCCATTGCAGAGAACAGTATTATGTGTTACAAGGGCCTTAAGGCCTAAGCGGAGCGAAGATGTCGATGTATCGATTTGTGAAAGAAGGCGGCAGCAGCAAGCGTCTGTTCGTTCAGGGTACGCTAGAAAGCGATGACTCGAAACCCCTGAAATCAAGCTTGAAGAAGTCCTCTCCATCGCCCGTTGGGTCCCCCATCACTACAAGTTTAAACTTGGCTTCTGTGCCCAGAAGTTTGAGAGAAGGGTTGACGAGACATGAAACAGTGTACGATGGAAACTACCCAGGAATGGAGCGGTCGTCCAGCTATCGGTCTGGGTCTTACCGAGAGGAGAGCTACAACGGACGTATTGTACATGATGGGAACCAGACTCATTTCGAATATGATGGAGAGAGTGCGCTAGCCGTGCCGACTTCAGCCGGTGGCCTAGGAATGTCTGAGTTGCAGGCGATTCACACGAACAAGAGAATGTCGACCGAGGTTCTAGGCTCTTCTTTAGAGTCGACCAAAATCTCGAAGAAAGACGATGTCAGTGGTCAACGAAGAATAACCACCAGGATTGTGAGGAAGGTGACAACCTTGACTCGAGGTGAAGAGAAGGCTTCGGCAGAAGATGTTAGAGGAGGATCAGTGCACAGATCCGCTGAACATTACAGACATGTGGAAATGGAATCATCGCTTCCTAGAAAAGTCAAGGTATTTGTTGTTCTAACGTCAAAGGTTTTTTTCGAATGATTAATTGATATGCTTAATACGCTTCGTACTCAAACAAGTCTTTGGTGATGTCATTAAGCCTTGCTTATGTTAGGGAAACAAGCTCCATTAACGCTCCATACTCAAGATTTTTTACGGCTTGTAAAACAATGCTTAAAATGCTAATTGTAAACAATATACCGTACTCTATATCATCATTGAAGTAAACAGTATCACTAGCAAAATTTAGACCACTTTTATAATAAATAACATCACAAAAAGCGATCCTAATTTAGATAGCAATACTGTAATCTTTAATGATAGACATTTCTTTTATAACACAACGATGAGAACTAAAACCATACAATTAGTTCCAAGCGATAATAATATCCTATCACAGACCATAACTGATGGCGCCTGTCAAATTGATAGTCTCAATTTAGTGTAAAATTACAGAGTAAAAAAGATATCCGTTAGTGTAATTACTGAAGACAGTTTACAAATGGCTGACATTTTGGTAGACTGTAGTTATGTAGATAAACATTTGGGCAGCCTAGATTTTAGAATAAGACACGTATATTTTATAGATTTACATTTTCGGAGAGATATTAGAAGTAGGCGTTGATACTTATTCAAGAATCAATAAAGTGCACTTATATATCGTCTTAAAATAAGAAGCTCTTAGATATACGGGCTTTTTAAGAGCTTCTTTAAACTCTTAAACAAGAATCATCCTAAGAGTAAAGTTAAGAGCCTACTCCGAATGAAAATAAACCACTTTGATTCCCGAATTCCAATCCAAAAATAAATTATCAAATGTTTAATTATGCTTTTAAAATCACTTGAAATTCAAAGTGTTGGTATGTTTGTTACATTAATCTTTTCCATTCAAAGGAGAGAGCTTCGCTTCGATCGTGATTTTGTAAGGGCTGTTTCGCCATATGGCAAGCCTTTGTTGCGGAGTAGGTTAAACGGTTCATATATATTTCAATGTATGTCATGCATACCGTCTTTATTATATACAGTCTCTGGACTTCCACTTTTAAAGATAATTTTCCTGTTTTTGAACGAACTTATTAGAAACAAAAACAAAGGAAGAAATGCGAAGATTTCTACCAACGAATGCTGCATTGTAAACAGTGAGTTGTTTACAAGCATTCATAAGTGGTATATTTATGTCTATTCTATTAATTTACGCTCTAAGATAATCCATTAATTAACGCCTTTTATCTTCATTTTGATGGTTCAACTTCTCTATTCGGACTTGTTTTTTCTCATGGACAGCAGCTATAGTATGAACTGTTAGTATATCGTTTGAAGGGTTTAATACTTGAACAAGAAACACGTGCTATCTATCAAAAGCTTTCCTTGAATCAAACCTGCTTATTATAATTGAAAGGGGTAATTTCATAAAAAAATATTAGTCTATTCTAAATCGGAACATAACCAGCGCTCGCGCAGGCTAATCGTCGTCCGTATTGCTATGCAAATGACAATAACGAAGTGCGCACGAGTATGACCCATACAGCCTTGATGACGTCACCCACGATTTTATCGATAACCTTACTACATAGAATTTAGGCTCGCTTTAGATTTATTTGTAAATATTTTTATACGGCCGTACCACAAAAAAATAAACATCGGTTCAACACATGTTCAACACGAATGCTACCAAAAATAATAGCCAATTATTTTAACACTAACTTGTCTAAAACAAGTGTGTATTATTTTTGGTAGCATTCGTGTTTAACAGATGTTTATCTTTTTTGTGGTAAGGCCTATAGTGTTTTTGAACTTGAAATATCGCATCTAATTATTTTAAAAAGCTAACAATATTAAGCCTTGTTGATTTTTATTGAATTAGGGTCGAAAGCAAAATCTTAATGACAGAGAAGTTTTGAGCCTGCGCTCTTTTGATTTCTGTCAAATCATTATCATCACCATCAAGACTAAACTTTTCTTACTAGACTAATTATACTACTAGCATACATCAAATAATTAACTGATAGTTTTCTATTTATAAACGACTAGTGAATCACAATGGTTGGTGTTGTCCCAGCAAAAAGGCGCCATTAGCATCCTGGCGCTTGGTATTATACATTTTGCATACCTCATTATTATAGTTGTGGTAAAGCATTGTCCAATCCATACTCCTTCATCTTGACAGTAAAAATCCTAGAATTGTTATCCATCATCATCAGTGTTCGGAAAAGGGTGAGTATATTTACCTACAGTTTGTAGAACAGAGACTAAAACCGGAGACTTCCTTACAACTAAAAAAAATTTTACCAATAAATTTACCAGAACTATAATTACGTGAATTTAAACATTTTATTAATTTAATGAAAACGTCTATTGCGTAAATATCATTTACGCAATAGACGTTTTCATTAAATTAATAAAACGTTTAAATTCACTTCGTTAAAGTTCTGGTAAATTTACTGGTAAAAAAATTTTTAGTTATAAGGAAGTCTCCGATTTTCGTCTCTGTTCTACAAACTGTAGGTAAATATACTCACCCTTTTCCGAACACTGATCATCATCCTATCTACGAATACCAATCTTTTGACCAGCCATGGTAGTTTTTGGCAATCTCCTTCATGACTCCTCATTAAATGAATGTTAGCAGGAAACCCATATTATGCTATAGAAGTATATACGGTTTCTGTCTAATTTTACGATTTTTAAAGAGTTATGATCCAAGCTTTCTTGGAAGTAAATAAGCTACAACAGTATGCCAAACTAGTGAAGCAGATATCCTTGCCCGTCTGGTAAATTGATTAATCATCATCAAATGCGCATAAATATTTACATTTAATTTCTTAATAGCTATTTACTAAGGTCAGTGTTTAATGTTATTAAAATTGTTTAGTTATAGGTTTAATTCCTGATTTAAATTTGATATGTACAAAAAATGCACTACCAACTGAGCGAAATATTCTTGTAGCAGCATGGATTCATCGGCTATAGTTCAAGAGGCTTTCAATTCATAGCCTCTCTTATAGCTTTGATTGATTGCTGTGTTTGAATGTTTAGTATTCGATTTTTGATTAGACTGTGTTTATATTTATTGTATCATCATTCTTAGCTTCTAACTGCTACCATTAATCTTCAATGCCAGTAGTTCCCGACTCATATTTCTTAATATTAATTATATTTCATCGAAGTCAAAGTATCTCCTTACCTTACAAACCTTTCAAACAGCAATAAGGTAGACATACTATTTTTTGTCTTTGCGGACGGTTCCTCCCGCTGCTCAAATGTATCTTTTTGATTTTGATACCTTTAATTCAGCTTACTCTACAAATAACAATCGAACGAAACAGACAATAGCATTGTGTTTAGATGCCACCAACCTGTGCCAGAGCCCTTTTTGCAGCTGATAGAAAGTATCAGATAAAGTCAATTGTACTGTAAAGTTCAACTCTTGAAATAAACTCAGTAATGTCACGATGGAGCGGAAACTTCATGGAAATATTTGCCTTATGACTATTGCAACAAAGATGATATTCCGATGTAGGTTTTGGTATTTCAGTAACCTACTTTTGACAGTATATGATCGCATGCATGCAGAATGCGATGTCTGGTTGAAGATTAACAGCCTCTTGCGTTCATTGTTCGAGTTCGGAAGTATTTATGTGAAGAGAACGTATCGCCTGAAGAATTAATGTATTGTGGATGTGAGAGAGGAGGCTGAAGGGTACGAAGATGTAGAGGGGGCTAAGGACGTGCTAAGAAACCATGTGGCTAATTGGATAAGTAGGATGGAAACTTGTTAGACCGTAAAAAACGTATTATCCAAAGTAGTCGACATAGTCTATGAATAATTAAGCTGAAGTGGCAATGGGCCGGCCATATCAGACATAGAATAGTAGGGCGCCCTCAGGCTAGGTGGAGCGACAATCTTTGTAGGGTGGCTGGTGGCAGCTGGATGAGAGTAGCCGAGGATCGAGCTAGCGTGCGATTTGAGAGGCTTTTGACCAGCAGTGGACTGCTATAGGCTGATGATGATGAAAACTAATAGTACAAAGAAATTATAAATTGTTCAGTTCATTCATTATTAGACTAATATTGTAATTTAAGCGACATAAATATGTGCCTTATTAAGGCACATATTTGTATTATAATATTCTGAGTAAAAGCATGCTTCATCTGAAGACCGTAGAATTGAGAAAGCTTTCGTTATCTACCTCTAGCCAAAAAATGTCGTAATTTTGCAAATACAATGAGATATATTTGTCCCAATATCCGATACAGTATATTTAGACAAAACATTACATTCCTATAATGTCAAAGATGGTATATATAATTTACGAAAAGCTACAACATGTGGACACCCTAACCAATTTGTACATTAAATTGACCATGAGATATGAACACAGCGTGCAAATAGTTTTTACAGTCACACGGATCTATCCCAGAATTGTGACAAGCTGTAACAATAGATGTTCTCACTTTGTTTGGGCTAGATTCTTCCAGTGGTGCTGAAATGTTTGTGACCTGCTGTGTAATCATTTGGTTTTTATCTGGTTTCTTTTTCATTCATCCTTGCTTAGTGACTGCCTGGCAACCTTTTCTTCGGTCCGTTAAAAGCGGCAGTAACATTTTATGCGCTTTGGCTGAAAGTTTTTCTTTGTTATTTGTAACTGTTTTATTCGTATTATGTTCCATTTATTGACATTATTTACTGGATAGGACGTCTAAATTATTGTTGGCCATAACAACCTCTGTGCATAAAATTCCATCTACCAAAGTTTCATTTAAAATTTCATCATGCCCAGCTGTCTTCAACAAAGTTTCTGCTCATGCTTAGGTTTGACAACCAGTTCTCGAATGATCTTACTTTACTTAACAACAATAATTCTAGGCAATTATGATGTAAACACGGTACCTATTTATACTCCGCAGTCGGTCAAAGGTCTAGTCAGTTCAAGACTGTTAAATAACGTCATTAACGTGTTCATTGTTTAAGAAAACTTGAATATTTCATTTTAGCAGTAATAACCTAACCTATTAATGTCATAACTTATTTGGCTAGTGACTTTTATTAGCTGTATTACAAATTATTATGATCTCTAGATTAGGCGTGCCATCTGTTAGCGCAGATGGCATGCCCAATCTACGAGCCGATCGAAGTAAGAGACAATTAAATCTTGGAGGAACTTTCAACAATCAATCCTTATTATTGTAAGCATGATTCTAAGGTCTTAACGCCTCAGTAATGAAACTGCTGATTTTTGTCAATTTGCCGAATATTCAAAGCATAAACTTATTATACCATAGGATGCGGGTTAGAGTCAGCTCCTGCCAGTTTTTAATCTCTCATCTACACTAATATTGTAAAAGATTAAGTTTTTTTTTTTTTTGTAATTTGTTTGTAATAAATAATCTCAAAAACTACTGGACCGATTTTAAAAATTCTTTCACCAGTAGAAAGCTACATTATCACTGAGTATCATAGGCTACTTTTTATCCGGAAAAAATGCACAGTTCCCGGGTCACGCGGACAAAGGCGCGGGAAAAGTGTATTTAATTATTTCTTTAATAAACCTATCTATTTTTCTATCAGTACTAGTTGATCATGTCCACCTGTCGATTAGTGCGGCATGCAAATTGTACACTTTCAGTGGCGTGTCTGATCTCACGGCTCGATGCCTCCGTAATTATGGGGGGAAAAAACTATAATTCAATAATTATTGTGTCTTATTTATTGAGGATTTCCTTTTGTAGTCTGAAGTTTATTTTAGAGGATTATGCCATTCTGTGTGGGGAAAGTATAAAGTTTTTAATGATTGCCTTTGCTATCTCATGTTTTGGTAAAGTTTATTTATTTATTTTATACTTTATTATACCTACGCCAAATAACACAGTATAAAAGAACATTCTCAGTTTATGTTTAGATTGGCGGTTTGCCGGTGTTGTTCCAATTTAGAGTTTGTTAAAGCTTATATCGCATTTTCTTTTGGCCTCATAGGTTGTTGGTAAAATGGTAACGCAACAATTTAGAAGTTTTTGTTTTATCACTAATTCGTTCTGAAAAGTTGCGGTAGTTCAACACTGCTTAACAAACTCATTAGTTCTTCTTTTATACGTTAAAAGCTCTATCTAAACTTTAATTTAACAATATTTTTTCAGCTGTTAATTTAACGGATGCCACAAATTTCCCCTCTACACATCCTTGCATAAAACGTTGACAAGCGAACTAATTTTATTATTCAATGGTTTTAGTTCCGAGGGAACATCGAACTATTGAATCGGAACTGCCGTAATAAATTAACTTTAAAGTCATCCGTACAGTCAACGAAAGTGATAAGTGTGCAGGCCGTTTACTAACTTCTTTTATCTCATGTTGTGCGTATGCTAGTCCAATGTTTGACATTGTTGGTCTGAGCGTGTGCGCAGTGTAAAAATGTTTATTTCTAGCCTACATAGGTCTTGTTCTTTTGTTGACTGTACCTATGTACTTGTACATTTGAATACAAAACTGATGATAGTGAACAATGGTGCGTGTGAAAAATGTCTCGTGAGCGTCTCGGATGTGTTCTCACGCGAGATTGGTAATGCGTTGTTACCAGGCGCGTTGTTGTTCGATGCTATGAGTTTTTCTCCTATCTCATTTTGTTACGATTAAGGTTCGTAAAATTTGATAGTTGTTTTATAAAATCTCTATGATATCTAGGTTTGTTAGTCTGTGAGTTACGCTTCGTTGTTTGGTCTTTTTTTAGCTACTCGCAAAACATTAAAAAAAATATGGTTATACCTACCGACGTTTTGCATTGCATAACTTTTTTCCGTATTTATTTGTACATACATAAGGGGGTTAGTATATTATATTCCAGTCTTGGCTGCACATCTGGTACGTTTTCCTTCAAAACGCTTTTAGGTTTGTCTTCTATTAAATAATATATTACGTTTTTAACCATAGACGCCTCTGCACTATTAGACAAATGTCCGTATAGAACTTTACATAATGCGCTTTACTTTTTGCACTGCACTGTACACTTGCATACATGATTACCATGATAATCAGGCAGGAGTTTTTGTCGTTTCTTTATCGAGGAAAGTTAAACGGAGCGATGTGATGACCATTTTTTGCGCCGCCTGTGTAATTTGCTGGTGGGTGTATGTTACTTTCTTAGCTGCTAAGTTGATAAATTAATGTAATTTAATCCTTAATGGTAGAGCAATAAGCTTTATTATGATTAACGTTAACTTGTAATTACAGGTTAACTAATGATTGGAGAATCGCTGAGTCTTAATTGTTGGATTGTGTGGGTGGGCCTAAGTAAAAAAAATATTTTTGAAGACGATCTTGCGCGTACCTTTGTAATCGTGTGTTAAACGACTTAGTAGTGTTTTGTAGGGCCAATTTGCAGTTTTATTTTCTCACAATTGTCGTGTGATACGCTCATGAAAAGGCTCCGTTTGAGTCCGACGACAATTCTGAAACATACGTGGTTAGTACCGTTAGCAATCATAAACACAGACGATCATTTTTGTGTGATTTCAAAATTGATGTCCAGACGATTGCAATATTTTGAAATTGTTCAAAATAAAGCGTGTCGCTTGTAAATCATGGGAGGGGAGACGACAATTGCGCCCATTGCTCCCCCCTTTTATATATCCGCGCCTCCATAAACAGAAGGAGAGGTAAACTTCCATAGTCCATACTTACTATTTGTTCAAGCCAGTGTCTTTGCAAATTAATATACCGATATGCTTTTAGTTTAAAATCTATATTCACTGATCGGACTCGATACTTAGACAATAGAGGAGTCTCTCTTCGTGACTCGGGATAAGTTCGAGCATGTAAAACAACGTGCTAGTAGTACGAATTATATGGAATTATCGATAGTTCACACGTGTGTGAGTATGTGTTCAGATATTGAGTAATTTTCCTTATATGGTGTACCTATATTTCAAATGTATAGCACTATTAAAATAATCGATAATTGATTAGGAAATAAATAGATCCTGATTTAATAAGGCATTATAATTCGCCTTTGTGCAGTTTTTTTACTTGTGCATATAAGCATTAAATAAATAAATAAGTTTCCTAAGCTTTATTCCCTTTTAAGCCACCGATTACAAATGATGCACCCATAAACACACCTATACATATACATACGTCCGTTGAATTAAAATGAACATACAATACATTTCTCCACGCCAAAAATCTATCATCTGATATGTGCCTAGCTATCAATCTAGGACCATGTTACCAAGTGTCTTCATAATAAAATCGATCGATATCAACAATCGCACTCATAACTTCAAGTTATTATTCGGACACGTCCATCCACTAGATAACATGACAAATGAATATGCAATCACAGAAGCGTGAGATGTTTGGTATAACGACATCGGCGGATTTCTAAGATTAGTCATAGCTTGGACGAAGTGAGCGAGCACCGGCGCGTTGGGTTCCGCCTCGGTGCGTCCGCTGTCGAAACTAACAACGTAGGGTTTCAGTAACACTTGCGGATTTATTTTAACGCTGTCTATACCTACTCATTTAAAAAAACAAATGTGTCTTTAAACGCGCTCATCTCTGGAACTAATTCGAAAAATTATTTGACTGATAATTTCAAACAAGTCTGTCACTTTTTTTCGAATTTACTTACCTATCTGGTGGATAGGGCAAATCTGAACATTATAGAACTGGTTTTTTGACTTGTAGCTGGGCTGGCTGCTTGGGATGGTCTTGAAATGTAACCTCTTTTAGATAAAATGTCCTTATGCTGACTCTCATGTATTTCTGCATCTAAACCCTAAACAATCAACAGCTCTTTTTCATTGGCTGTGCTTAAGAAATATCCAAACATAGATGATGTAAGATAGATTTAAAAAAAAAAAAAACTTATTTCACACAAAAGGACTAACAAATTGAATTCAAACCGCCATCCGCAGAAATTAGCAGCTATTAAACATTCCAAGATGGCGACCTAGACTTATACGACCCAGCTTTACAATTAATGTGCTATTTCTAAACTGTATTTTAACCCGCGGTCGCTCTATACGGTAGCTCTAGGGTTAACGGTGTGCAATGCTTGCTCGGCGTATCGTGGCCTCATAATGTACGCTTAATATATTTCTGCGGACGCAGTGACGTTTTATTGGGGTCTTTGACGTTGAGCAGCTTTTGTGGATGTATGTTTAAGTTATATGTAACTTTTGAGGGGGTAAATAAACTTAGTTATTTAAACACAGTAAATTTTCGTTGGTTTTGGAGCCGAAAGGGGCAATTATACTCATAATTATGAACAATTTCTACTATAGGACCAACCGTGAAAAGTCAACCGTCTCTTAGAAAAAGTCAAGGCCACTCGACAAAATGTAGGGAATATCTGATTTTTTACATATTCGCGTCCATCTCTGAACTCGATCTCATCTCGGATCTGATCTCGTTATTTTTGCAATATTAATTCAGCTCAATAAAAGCAAATATCACGGAAAATCAATAAGCGTTTGTATTGTGTAGTGAAAATCTAGTTCAGTTATTTTAAACTATTTTGACTACTTGAAAATTTAAAAAAATACTGTGTTACAGTTTAGTTATTGCTATATATCGCCTTTTGAGTGCACATCATGAGGGGTTCGCAGTCTGTAACTGCGCAAGATGGCGGACAGGAAGCACGTACAGGTGCGCTGCGCCGGCGCACATGACACGCGCATGCGCGGCGATGCGTTAACGTGAACTTGACGGTGTGCCGTATGAACGAATTTTATGGATGGTTTTGATGTTAAGTTTTGAGGGGTGAATTTTTGCTTGCTGCCTTTGGTTTTAATTAATTTTGAGTGAGAATTTGTTTGTTTTTGCGGCTGAAATCCTCTTCTTCATATCAGGCTCCTTAAAAATCTGAAAAAAAAGGTGTTCAGCATACCTAATAATCCAAAAAGGTTTCTAAATGCTACTCTTTAACAGGAAATTCATAGAATTAGGCAGTTTTATGATGCTGTTTTTGAATCAGAACCATCCATTTCCTCTGTTCAGTTTCCTCGCGCATCTTGCTTGTATCGTAAAACCTAACTACGTTTCATATAACGTAGGTAATCTAAACCTAATCCTAGGACAGAGTAACACGTAACATCGAAAGTGGTGGTTCCGCGCTAATAACCCCGCTGCGCCGGCGCCGCTTAGAAAGCAAAGGGCTGGCTCACACTCTAATTGGGAAAGTGAGAACGCGATAAATATGCGACACTATACCCGTGTGAGCGCGGATTATATTTAGTTACTAGACTTTTGCCCGCGACTCCGTCCGCGTGGACTACAATGAACTGACCAGTTTAAATGACCTCCGTAGTGTAGGTTGGCTAGTACTACCAAGAGGTTAAGCTGTATCTATGGTTTTTGTAAACATTCCTGTCTGACAGCCTGAAATGGGTATAGCCGTGGTCGCATGCCACCGCATTACCTACTGACTTCAACAGGGCATGCGACCACGGCTATACCCATTTCAGGCTGTCAGACAGGAATGTTTTCTTGTTTCATGCTTTTCAGTTGGATTTGTTTCGGAGTCGGGTTTTAGTTTTTAACTATATATTTTTTTGTTAATACGTTTTTATATCTGTCTGTCTAAAACTGTCCTGGGGGGTGATTCTCGCGGGTTCGATATTGATATCGAATTCGATATAAATATTGCAAAAACTGTCAAAATCCCTACCATTTTGACATTTGTTGCGATATATATCTAATTCGATATCAGTATATCACCCGCGAGAATTACCCCCCTGTGTTCTTGGTGTCTAAATCTTCCGGCTGTGACACTTTATCATCTCCTTTAACAGGGTTTAAAATGCGACCTAAAAGCCTTATATATAACTGTACGTAATAAACCTAATCTTTAATCGCACATTCTGCACGTTTACCAACTTTTTTGCGGCGACATATAGACAAGAAACATTATATTTTGAAGTAGCGATTAAACAAGCTACCAAGCTGCAAATTCTGAGAAACTGCAGTTACCAAGGCAGGCACTTGAGTTGCGAAGTAAACGTACCAGAAGTGCCACTTGATTTGATAAGGATAATGACATTATGGACATAGCCGGCGCTAAACCGAATAATTAATAAAAAAAATATATAAATAATAAGGCAATATAATATTGAATCTATGCTTTATCTAGGCAAAGGTGACCTTTGCCATCACATCATACTCTTGACAAAGAGCTTGATGTGACCAGTCTTTCGAAAAAGAGTTAAGATCTTGTCATTTAAAAAAAACTCATATGGAGTATACATATATTTCTACTATTTCCCTTATCCAACTACCCTGACGCTGAATTGTTTCTACTGTGCACGTCCATTCAGTGCCATAATAGGGTATATGAGCTACTAGGGCACACGATTGAAGCCCTCGATTCTAAATAAATCCCACCTGAACAAAACTTGTCTCCATAGCCGAAATCGGTTAGGGAGTTATTATTCAACTAAGCTAATAATGCCTGTGCTATGGGTGTGTCGACGTCAATAGTACAACGGAACGTGACATTTGCCAATCGATCTTTAATAACCTGGTCATCATCATGAGTTACTGCAAAAGGATGATGCCAGGAAATGTATGAATTCTAGTACCCGCTCCAATAGATATTAATGATATATCCTTAGAAAGGTTTATTAACATTTAGAACACATTTAATATCTATAGTGACCAGTGGGGGTTACACTCTAAATAAAGTCAATCTTCACGCATTGTGACGTAGTCTAACCCGTTGTATATTTACTTACAAACTGTTATTGCAAGTGATTCTTCTATAACTTCTTATAGTACACTCAACTCTAAACTGGTTGAAATATCCGCAAAACATGCAAATTTTAGCCCACCTAGAACAGTTTCCGTCGCCATGACATCACTAGCTATATTTATTGGTGCACCGTTAATTTGGTTTTCCGTTTTAATCTAGTTTAATGATCTCGGAACATTTATGTTGTCATATAAATTTTAATTTATAAATAGTTTTTATATTTTATTCGAGTTCAAAAGAACTTCGTGCTTTGAAAACTTGAGAATGATCTGCTGATTTACGCTGATCTGATTCTGTGTACTTTAACTGTCCTTTTTGTACAAGTTATCGTTTTGGAATGGACTTCTATCTTCTTCTTCATTTGAACATGATCTATTATATCGCAAAATACATCATCTATTGCAAAATCCATCATCTTTGATAGATTTATGTATGTTATCATAATCGTCTCAAACATATCCTGTCGTTGCAAAAAAAATATCGATGGTCTATTACAACAGACAAAAAAATTTTTTTCTCTTCATTAACTGTGCTTACGTCGTTAACTTTGATTGACTTGTTGCACTTAACCATCAATATCCGCCGCAATTTCCGTCCATTTCTTTTGTCCTTGCAATTTTTTTTTTTCATTTCAAAGTCCTAATAAAGTGCCAGATAATAATCTTAGTGCACTAAATCTTCTCACATGTTTACGTACCGTTAGTGCTGAAGAACTAGAATTCCGTATATGGCATGATCTGGTGAGATCCTGCTGGTCTCACACGTGATGTCATTCTAACTGTACTGGAGAATGTCTTTTGTATTGGGTTAAACACGCTTTAAGCATTCCAATTTATTACCAGTGTACCTATATTAAAATATTTGGTGGTCCAAATTGCACGAAGCAAAGTTCACGTCATTTTTGTATCAATTATTACACCTGGTTTTGACAAACTCCAGATAAGATCGGTTTAACTTATTTGACAGCTAATTTTCATAGAAATTGTGTCACATTTTTGGATTCATCTAGTAGATAGTGACAATCCAACAACTGAAACTGGGTCTTACTATTTCAATAAAGTAGGAACTTGAGTTTTTACTTAATAATGTGGTTTTTGCTTGACCTTTTAAAAGTAATGAGTCAAAAATTAAGAGAGGAAAACTTTGGGCTAGATTCAACATAAAACTTTGTTACATTAACGCCGGCATAAATTCACATCCTTCTCATAAAGTTCCAAATAAGTTTAAAATTCCAGTTAAGTCAGTCATAATAATGCGAAAGTTGTGAAAATTAACAGGTTACTGGACTTGAGAGGGTTCTTGGTAAATAAATTGATGAATGCAGGCTGCGGTAAGGCGTGTTTTTGTCCATAAGTTAAAGATTAAGATACCGTATGGATAATATTCTTCTACTAATTATAAAATTAACGGCTGGTTTTTGTGTTTTATGATGGATGAGTTCTATTCGTATTTGGCAGGCAATTTCATACAAATTCTCTGTTGCATTGACAATCTATCAATGTCGATTCAGATATTGAAAATGACTCTCAAATGTCTTTCGTCTTTATTTCAACAAAAAATATGGGTTGCAACAGTTCTCGTCAAGTCCCAAGGCGCTTTTCAAAGCAGCGTTTGAGAAAGACATAAGTATAAGATATTCTCATGTTTTACCTTTAAATTGCTTAATAAATCTTTCCCCATATCTTCAATGTTCACAGAACCACACACATTTATTTCCCAGATTGAATCTTCTTACCTTACAATTAAAACTGCCATTGTTTTTACTATTAAATCTTCATAGTCGTATATCATAGCTATAAATATGTTAACTCCTACATGTTTTTCTTTTACTTTTTGTTCATATGCGTGTGCTGCTATCCATCTATGGGCATGATGTCAACTTAGATATGATCTCATTGGAGAGGACTGTCGATAATATTTAGTCATTTGTTTTATGCTTTATTTTATGGGCCAATATAGGCGTTAAGCATAATTATGTATTTACATCGTTTATCAATACACCAGTCTTCTATACAGTTTTAAATAGGTTAATTCCTAACTGAATCGGCTCGGTTCAAGCAGTTGAAAACATTTTTGTGTCTATTTTTTTTTGTTTTGGTATAATGATTGAACTCCTTCGTTATTTTGCTATTCTTACATCTATTTCATCCATGAGCTTGTGATTAGCACTTATTGGAGTAGTCTGTAATAAAAATGACTACTTGACAACATGTCAGATATCTAAAAAGCCTGCTTTCATCAGTAATGCTTTTACATACCTACCTACAATAGATAACATATTCCTTTCATCAAGATGTAACCAAACCATCACTTAAAACTTAAAGTACAGCTCACAGCACAGGAACAGCGTTTAATACACGCACGTAGATAAGGCTAACAATTGAACGATTCTTCAGCTCACAATGGAGGGTTCCCAGTCTATCTGCCGACGATCAGCCGACCGTCCGTTGGTGATGGTCTTTCACTTGCATACGTGTCATGTAATTGGTCAATTGTTTTAGTTGTAGCTTCAAATTTTTCGTCTTTTATGATGTGTTGATTCTTTTTGTGGGCAATTTTTCCTTTTTTTTTTGCTAGCCTATTCGGTCGCTTAGGTTTCCCTCTATTTTTCTTTTGAGTCTTGTATTTTGTTTGAGAAATATTTTTAAAAAGTGCATTTTTAATGCATCCGTTGTCTGGATCTGAGGGCTGATTATGTGTTAGTGATATTTTTGTTTTAGTGAGAGACAGAGATAAAGCTATACTGCAATAGCATTATCCCTTTTAAGCATCGCAACAATGATGGTTCTTACACTTAATACGGCACCCACTTGGTTAGTTAATAAAAATGTATCAAGTGGTCCATTGTTTGAAATAATTTAGATCGTGCATCAAAATAATCAATATCGTCCTCTTAGGTCTGCATTATGTATTTGTCAATATTGTCATTATGGGCGAATTCTTCGACATCATCAACTGCAATTTTTACTTTTATCATTCATCATCATCATCATATCAGTCGATAGATGTTCACTTTAGTCATAGGCATCGTCACAACTACCGGTTCTGCGCTGCCCACATCGAGCAGGTTCCCGTATTAATTAGTTACTTTTAACCTTTTCTAATTAACAACAAGACAATCTACTGTAACTGATCCCTATTCGACTATGTTCGCATCGTTAGGCTGTATACACAACGGTTTATGGTCTGTAAACGCATTACCATAAGTGGTGTGTGAAGGCTTAAAGAGCGGAAAACCATTAAATCTTCGATACAATACTGACAGGCCTCTTGTTAGGATTCTTAATTGCAAGTTGATGGGAATTAAGATGACCTCGATGATTTCAAGAAAGACGTTTATTGGATTGTGTGAAAGATGTCATAGGAATACAGCAAGCTAATTGCGAAACACTCCCGATGACACTTGCTTTCATTTTGACAATTCAACATTGCAACAACATTGCTTCTTATGTTTGAAAAGTTCATCCGTCTGACAAGTAGAGCAACGCAATGTAAATTGTTAAACTGTTAAAGACATTGTTTGGGATCGAAATTAATGAGATGTGTAGTGTGTGATTGCGGAACAGCACCACACCACCACACCACCACCCGGTCCCTGTTATAAGCTAAATTATTATTAGCTAGCTTATTATTAGTAGTGGAAGACTAGAAGACTATTTAAACAAGAAATTATAAGGAATACCTATTATGAAAGTTTCTTTGCAAGAGAAAAAGTGCCTGTTATCTGGAAGTGGTTCATAATAGAAATAGTACAATGTAATACGCGAAATAGAAAATTGGATATTGTGACACTTGACATTTACCTATTATATACGTTAATTGAATCACCTACCTCATGTTTCATAGATAAGGTGTTGTCAAGTATCGTCTACTAGTTAATTGTAGATTTTCGATTCGATTATTGACACAATCGATTTTTTGCATTTTGAATGCGGTGTGTTTTATTTGATTAAAATTATTTGCTTTTACATTCACTTCGACCTCTACTAAATTAGGCACTGGAGTAGAAACTCGCTTCTTATTATCAACTATATCTTCGCCATCTTTAATTACTTATATTATTTCAATTAGAAAAACATTTCCTCCATTTTTTTTAACACTTTCTAATCACATCGTCATGTAAGTACAGTCTATCCTAAAAAGTGGTCAGTTAGTCACTATCACTGGCTCATATTTCGACTATTGCACTATTATTTCAATAGAATACATTTTATTACCTTTTAATAGTTGTAACAAGTTTGTCGGTACATTCAAAGTAGACGTACAGAGGTCAGTTTGAACTTATCTAAAACAGTCACGTTTGGCACACCTTACATTTTTTGAGTCTAGGCAAACCTTGGCCTGAAAGGATATTGCTACATTGTGCGTGTATGTCAATTTTAGTAGCAGGTCAAAGTAGGCAAAGGTGTACTGCAATGTCGCAAATATAAGGTCTTTGATGTTTGTGAAGGCGGTTAGGTTGATGATGATTGCATTAGAATGCACAAGAAAAGCCTTCTTAAGGGGTTAATAAGGCTTTTCTTGAGATAAAATATCATAATGTATAGGTAGATAGAATAAATATAATTGTAGATCATAAAAGTAAAATAAAAACTAATAGGTAATACTATGCAATTATGTTTTTGGACGTAAAACATGGATGTAACTTGACAACATCAACTAGAGACCGTTCCACGTAAGAATTCCCCTAGAAGTTATGTTGGCTGCCCTGAATCTCAATTTATTACAACATTTTTAACGGTTTTGGAAGTTTTCTTTCAGCACCAATTCACTTTCATCACTTTTTAACGTCCTAAATATTATTATAAAACATAACTTTACAAAAAACACAAAACGATATGATCTAAATAGGAATGACAAGCAGGGGAGCCAACATAACTTCTAGGGGAATTCTTACGTGGAACGGTCTTTAGTAAATGTACGAGGCTCTATAACACAGGCACAGATAATATAATACTAACGACACAGGTAAGTACTATAGTCGTCCGTTGCTCGACACCCCTATAAATACAGGATATGTCTAAGTAATTTATATTGATTGTTGTCGTGTTAGTAGATTGCATAATTTTCTATTAACTTTTAGTTCGCATGTCACTCCCGCTGCTAAGTATATCCTCTGTAGTAGTGACGTACCATTCGTGGGCAGATACTTATCGGTCGATCACGAGCGCGCCTCACGAACCAAGTCCACGCCACTGATATTTATTTGGAGCAGCCTAGTTGATTATGGTGCCCTGGTACTAACGGAATTGTAGTCATGTTCAGAAAGTTCTGTTTGCTCGTCTAGTGGAAAAACTAAAATGGTTTTCACGTCGCAAATCTGTTAATTAGGCAATTCTTGGCTATTGAAACTAACGTTCGTAGATTTAAGTTGTTTCTCCGAAATGTTATCAATTTCCCTCATAGAGCAGCTAGCTATCCAGTCTCCTCGAGTGAAGGAGATTTGTGACAGTATTTTTTTTTTGAGTCGTGAATTTAATGGACGGTTTCCTTAGAATACATCAGTTTGTTTTCCTCCTAATCCATCCACATTTCTAGTCTTTTCTCGAGTACCGTACCGTATTTTACATTTCATTAATTTCTAATCTTAATGTTCACACACCTTATCAAGCTTATCCGCAGTAAGCCTTTCCGATACGTTGATTAACTCGACCGCTTCGTCTAAACAAGCTTTTAGCGCGTGTCACGAAGTCTCCGATACTGGTTAAAGCTTACATCTAGTTGATTATGCACTCCTGGTGCTAACGGAGTCAATCTGGTGCAGCGTAGGAGGCACGAGTTACAACATGTTGCAAAAGTGCATACAAGTTAGTGACAGGCAGTTCTAACAACCTGTCTGTCAATTCCTCGCCTACGAGGCATTGAGTAATTTTAAATTGATATTCTAGAATGCTGTCACTACTTTAACTGTCTGAAGAATGATTGAAGAAAATATTACCAACTAACTGATGCCCGCGACTTCATTCGCATAGACTATGGAGGGAAGATTTGTCCGCGCCACGTCTAAGCCACACGCAACTTGTAACCACGTCTAAGGCACACAGCTTTGTAAGGTCTGTGTGACCTATTTCTGCCAAAAAAATTAACCAAAAATAAATTCACACTAATTCCAAATACACAAAACTAATTTAGTTTCGTGTCTATTCAAGCATTTGCTCAATACAATCCATACTATAATTAATGGATAACACAATACAATTGGTTCGTTGCCCCCAATACTTGAGTCTTGAAGTTCAATGCTGAACCGAAATACATCGATTGAATCAATCATACCCGCAGATAAATTTAACGAGTTTGCATATCTTTGTTTATTGCATTCACTTTCCTTTGTTCGGATTCGGTAGTCTCTTTGAGGTCGGTTTCAGATTTTATCTAACGTGGGAAATAAAAAGCGTTTCATAATGCAATCGTCACAATTTAAAAAAAATATTTAACGCTGAATTATTTTTCGCTACTCCAACGCGCGAAGCAGAGATTTGTCACCAAGCTGAAACGCTTACATACAGAGCGCCTAACATGCGCGCCGCGACAAAACTTTGTCGACGCTTTTATCGTGCATTTGTCTCGTATTCGCATGAGTAAGAGCGAGACAAAACAGTCGACAAAATTTGTCGCGGCGCGCATGTTAGCCCTGCAGGACAAAAAAGTTTTCGCTTTGAGTTGTAGTTCAAATATTGCATTATGTAATTATAATCCCTCCCGCAGATTACTCTTATGCATTTGATACTATGAAAACACAAGAGATTCTCACAACACCCATAGCTATTGAAATAGATACATATAAAACTACAACGGGCGACCTTTTTATTTGTAGCTAGTTTATCCCTAATATTCACAACAATCCAACCTAATCTAAGTAGAAAATCTGCCGAACAAATTGAAAGTGCTGATGATATTTTACGCAGACAAGATTGAGCGAAACGAAACCCCGAATACCGTTCTAAATAGCGCGATAGGATCTTGGTGAGGCGCCCAGCCTTATACAGTAGGTTGTATTAAGCTAATCCCAGACTACGCTATACTATACAGGTTGTCCCACGGTTCGATTCCCAGATGAAGCAAGCAACTTTTTAAAAATCTTTGAATGCAGTATTACTAAATTTAAAAAATAAAGTGAAGTTTCCATGAAGCAAAACATCGTATCTCAAATATTTAAAGTACATCCCCTCCATGTGGCATAGCCGTGGGACACCCTGTATAACATTATAGCATATAGCTCATTGCTCATAGCACGACAATATCGCGCACCATACATTGTTATGAACACGTTCACACTGTGCTATACTATATAGTATGGCTTTGTAGGGGCTCAAAGAGCGTAACCACCATTTTGGCAAAAATGAGATTTGATCCTAATATCAATCGATACCTTTAGGCTCAAATCTCATTATTTTCAAAATTGTGGTTACGCCCTTTGAACCTGAAGGTATTAATGCTATATAGCATGCGCTATACTATATAGTATAGCGTAGTCTGATGACAGCTTTACGATAATTCTGTTCACAGAAAATTAGGTAGAGGTTTCTGTGTCACGTATTTATTGATTTGTTTATTTTTATTTGATAATAGGCTTTCGTTTAATCGCCATTTCGCCTGATGTTAAACGATGGAGCATGCTTGCCTAGAAGGAACTGATTCACTCGCGACTCAAAGACACCTAGATTGTAACTATCGGGGAACACCCACTCAGGCAGTGCATTCCACTATTTTGTGGTTTCATTTATGAATGTGGAGTAAACGAAAGTTAGCGAATTTGATACATCAAATACTTTTTCTGTCTCTCTCAAATGAAAATTCAGACTTGTTTTTTTTTGGTTTTCTAGATATAAGGTCAGCGGAAGTTACAGAGGATGTACATTTTGTACATACCTATTTGTTTTTAAATCTTTGTTTGACAGCTAAGTTCTGTTTGTCCTTTTTGATTTTAGGCGCCAAAAATAAAGACAACAAACATGACAAGACTATAGATAACAAAAACATTGTTATTGCTTTTAATGAAGCACGCATTTTAATTTTAGGTCTTTTTTTGTTGGAAGATTTTTTGCGCAGAAGCAATAGCCAAGTTTACAGTACTACTCCAGATAACTTTTAGCAAAACCCAGTAACAATCAACACCAAAAGTATTACGTTGTATTATACTAATCTCAATTCTAATAATACCTGTGATTCGAACAATAAAAACGCTTACCCATATTTCACAGAAAGACCGTGCTATTAATTTTTGTGGGCAAACCGCAAACCGCTGACAAAGTTAAAATTAATGCCGCATTTAAGTACATGCACCTTATTTCTTCTGAAATAGATACTTTTAGAACTGCAGGTATATCTTGGTTGTTTCTCAGACCATGACCGTACGGTTTCATTAAGATTTGGCGTTCAATAGCGGCCACTTTTGATATACTTTAAGTCATAGATACGGATTAAGATACGGTTCTGATTACGGCTGGTATTAATATTGTTACTGGTACACACGGAGCTTGTTTTACACGAATTAATTGTATGGTATCATGTCGGGCTATAATTTTATCGTCAAACGTTAATCGGTATTGTACCGACAGCAGTGGTACTTAGTCCTTTTAAAGACTTTACAAAATATTTGATTGCGATTCTGAACAAATTCATCGGAGATCAGCGATCTGATCATGTGATCACTGATCACACAACTATTATAAATGCAAAAGTTCGTGTGTGTGTGTGTGTTTGTTACTCCTTCACGCTGAAAAAGCTGGAATTTGGAAGAAATTTGACAAAGACGTAGCCTGGAACCTGGATAAGCACACAGGCTACTTTTCATCCATTCTCACGTAGACGAAGTCGCGAGCAATAGCTAGTAATACATAATGCATTTGAATGTCGATGACTTTAGAGACGTTATTTAAAATATGACTATGTATATCAAAATAAATATAGAAGATAGATCTATATCATGAGCCGTACCCTATCGAGTAATTTAACTTCTATTAAGTTCTGCCATTTTAAGTATAGACAGGAAATAGATAGAATTGTCGTGGTAACATTGACATATAAATTGATTTATTATTAGATTTCAAACAAGGTTTATAATCTGACTTAGTAGCAATAAATATGGTCATTGGCCGATTCCAAGAAGTAAGACACGATTAGCGTTGAAAATTCCGGAAAAAAACAAATGTTTTTTCCACGAAAAAAACGAATCGTGGTTTTTTTCCGTTTTTTTCGGAAAAAATCCGAACAATTCACAGGACGAATCTTTCCCGCCCCCCTCACCTCCACACCCCCCTCCCCTCCGATAATGTTAGCAATAGCATCTTCAACTATTTCTGTAGCAGTAGGTACTCAGATGAACACCAGCTTTAAGAAGTTAGAGCAACGAGATTCGATATAAAATTAAACCCAGAAAGAGAAGATGTAATAATTGTTATCAATGTAATATATATTTTTTCTGTTTCGTTTCGTGTTATTCACGTTCCGGTTAGGTCATCCTTACCACTTTTTTCGACCATGAAATCATCGTTTCACCAACACTAAACATCTTGAATACTGATACAATCAGAATTTACAAAATGTCTGTTGCATACAGAACAAAGGATCTTATTTCTTCCAACTTGACACGGTTACTCATTGCTGTGATTTATTGTGAGGCTGTTTCTTGGTTTTTACTTGTAGGATATTGTTCTGTGTTAATAACCTCACTAGTTGCTAACAGACCTTGAGGTCTTGGTGCTAATAGAAAAAGTAAAGTCTTAGGGTATTTGTTGAAGACAAAAATTCTTCATTGAAGATTTCCATTAAATCATCGACATCTGCACTTAAATATAATGTAAACACATAATAAATAAACTCTTACTTAATATAAGTAATCATGTGTAAACAACTTCGCAATAGCTTACAAGCTATTCACATAACTTTTATAGACTTATTGAATTTACATAGTGTACCTAAGCCATCGAATCAATTTACGATGATGTGTACCTGGAAAGTGGGACGGAAGAATTGATTTTTATTTTGATTTGGGAGAGTTAGAACATTTGGGGGTTGCAAGATTGTGACACATCATTGCGAGATCAAGAGAGGTTGATGGTATTGCTACACATATTGAATACTAGTATTCGTTATTGTAGTCATTAACACTTTTCTAGGCGCAAGTATAACTTGGGTATGATCTTTTTCTAATACTATCGCATCCTGTTGGAAAGGACCTCTTTCAGAAGATCCATTGCTGAGATTTGTATCATATATCCTCGTATTCATTACATCAATTGGATGGTTAACTCATGTGATGGCTTTGAAAATATCATTGAACGCTTATTGGATTCGCTTGAGGCTTTCATGAAATTGCTTCTTTGTTACCAAACATTTTTTTATTTATAACCAAGAACAAACCAAAAACAATTTTGTATGATTAAGCATTCAATCCATGCAGTCAAAGGCTTCCGTTAAATAGAAATCCATTAAAGATACGAATAGATAATAAAATAAGTGTAGACTAAGTAAAGACCCTGACACCGTCTGTATGACATCATGGATTCCACAGCCTCGGCCAACCGCCCACGCCTTACCAACATATCTCTCACATACCAACAAAAACATATTTTTCCTTATTTTGACAGTGATAAGGATGAAAATCGATTGATATTTAACCATAGCAGAAGTCAACAAAGGTTTGGTTGTTTATGTAACTTAAGTATTACATTGATTTTGTGACTGCAATGAGTTACGAATATTGTTTCTTTTACTAATGTTTCAATGAAAATGTTCTTAACATGTTTTCCATAACATATTATCTTCTTTATGTACTTGTATGTACTTTCATGAGTTTGTATCTTCTAGCTTATAGCTAGAGCTAGTTAGTGACTTGTTAATTCATTTTTTTTCGATTACCTTGGATAATTCCAATCAATCCTGCTAGTACAATATTTACACGTACGATTAGCATGAGCGAAAGTTGTACAAACATGCATAGCTATGCTTTCATGGACTGATTCTCGTGGGCCAAGCCAATGAACACGATGATTGTACTTTCTTGATTTTACTAATTTTTACTTCGCTACATTGTTGCATTTTATATGCAATTTTGCATTTAACATTCTTTTCAAATGCTTGAGATTCCCGACAATGATTTAAATCATTTCTATTTTGTTTATCTGGTAAATATCATCAACATCTAAATCGTTATCCAGCTTATCATTAATTATTAGAAAGATTTGTACATTGATAGCATCTTCCTATAAATTTGAAGTTTCCCTAAAGGTTGTGGAGTTCACACAGCAATAGTCACTAACCCGCTTCGCACGACCAATAAGTTTTAACTTAGTAGACCCTGAGAAGGAGACAAGAAAATCTTCGGATGTATCAATTTAGCTCAATAGCATAAGTATACCAAGTAACTCAGTGCCTCAAAATTCCTAATGGTAAACAAAAACATCTACTCCAATATTTTTTGTTACAAATTCTTCGCCTTAAAAATCACTATAATTATACTCTTCAGAATGTCAGTAAAAATTTGGAGCATGTCACGCAAGGTCAGATATACGAAACTCGTTTGCTAATACATACCAAATGATGGACAAGGTTAGAAGGTCCGATTCAGTCCATGGGAATTTGACTTAGCATGGATACTTCAAGTACCTATAGACATCTTTTTATTGGATGAAGTTGATGGAGAGAGATGATTGAGAGAATTTAGTTTGAAATGGCCAAATTATAAGAATCAACAACACTTATCTCTGCCAATATGTTTGTGCTAGTTATTAAAATTGTTGATCTTGTTATAGTGTTTGCATAGGTACTTACTTAGTGTTTTGTTTCTTTATACTGATTCATTTAATCATAACATAACTACACGTAAAGAAATCTTACTGAATCTATCAGTTATATGCTATTCTCACGCAATAAGCGTCGCGAGATTTTTTGTGCGGATGAAATAAATTAACGTCTTGTCTTCACACTTTATTGGTTCATTGAATGCACACACCAAGTTAGGCATGTGATGTGCTTTTATATGGCTTTTAACTCTTTCGTATCAATTCCCAGGTTCTAGGAAAACACCAGTCTAAGCTATTTACCCAGCTACACTAAAATCTCTAATCACACCTTATGCGGATATTATGGAAAATGTCAATTCCCTTTTCTGTAAAGTCGTCTCAAATGCTTTTGCCAATTCGTAATTTTAGACAAATAACTACGTGTACCACGTTTTGAGGCATGTTTGGTAATCCAATAGCTGCAACTGCCAGTAGCCTGCTAATAAGGCTTCATTCCCAGGCTCCCCATCCGCAGCAGACGCACCGGGCGCCGTAGGGCGGCCAACGATCTCCGGCCACCATAGGGTGCGGCCTGCGGGCGGCGGACTTGGGGCGTCCGTCGCCCGACCAGAAACAGGCCCGAGACGGGGCCCGCCTTTTTCATCTGGTGGGCCAATACTTGCCGGGGGTGCGGACGAATGCGTGAGTGACTCCCGTGCCCCCGGCGTAAGGTAGTTGGAGGAACACCGGGGTGGTTTTAGTCAGTAAGAGTCTGACAGACCCCTTCGCCCTCCCCAGGGCGGGGGATATCCACCATGAGGATTTCCAACTCGAAAAAAAAAAAAAAATGTGTCACAACATTCAGTTTGTCGAGTTCCACATCGCTCATGGATGCTATTAGCACCAACAAGGGAAGCATGGAACAAACGAGAGAAAACTTAAACTTTACTATGATGCGTAGTGTTTTCCAATTGCCAGATATGTGCAATTATTCAAGTCTGGCTCCATTTATAATGTCAAGTTACGTTTTCCCAGTTCTAGCAAACTTAGTGGGTGAATTTAATTTTAGACTATCAATAATGTTCTACTTGTCCCCTAGCTACCTTGGCAAGTCATCAGTCTTCACGATAGGCAAGACATTGTTGTTATGGCTGTTCGTGTATTAAATGATTATCATTCACTGCTCCACAATGGCGTGCCAACGCGAATTTTGTCACGTACATACACAAAAACTTTTCTTTTGTATGTCTACGTGTATGAAAACTGTTTTTATTCTTATGTTTGCTGTTCACCATCTGTTTAATGTAGCAGTGTGATGGAAAATAATGTTTGTTTTAAGGAATTGGTATTATTTTTAGTTTTTAATAATTTGGCCGTGATCTTTTATTCTGATAATTTCTATACGTATAAAAGACTTAAGATTCCAATCACTATCTAACAGTTGGTTGATTGATACCGATATTGTATTCTTTAGAAGCATCTATATCGTTCTTGGTTATCAATGAAACAAGCACATTGTTGCATGTCTTTTCTTCCTCCAAATTACAAAGACCATAATTATTATCTTCAGCGACTTTTTCAACGCTACAACAATACAATTCATGTCCGCTCCGCATTACCGATTAGTTTCCATTAATACATAATTGTTCGGAATAAGGTCGTTTGGTCCCATTCCGTCACAGTTGCTTTCTGTTGCTCATCGAATCGTTTCAACGCCAAACAGTTCATTGAACCAACTATAGTTTTGATATGGACTAGTAATGATAGTAAATTGATAGAAGGTTCATTGGTCCCTTTTGGTAGAGTTATAGCTGTCCTCTCCATCAGCTATTGAAGTTTTTTGGACTTTGTCGTGAGAATGGACTCGCAATCTGAAATAGGAACAGCCTATTGAATTTAATCTGTTGTCAAATCTCATTTCAGCTTATACGATTAGCTAATATTGTTCACTATGTTATTGCATCAAGTAAATATGAAATTTGACAATTTAGAAAAATCTGTGGGTCGTTCGTTGTCGTCAACCGATGAGTATCTTTCACGCATATAAAAATGTTAGCTAAGGGCTTAACTGTCTGTACACTGCTAACTGAAATGTGGGCAATATAAGCATCATGTTCTACCTCTATCTTCTCAAACGGTTTTACATTGTATAAAGTGGAACTTCTGCTTTTCTTTATTTTGTGGATTCAATGAGTTTTGACAATAACGGTGATTTTTGGTCTAAATGAAAATATCGAAGTTTCTTGCGCAGATTTATGAATCGGTTCAGTGATTATTTCTAGTACAAATTGTGATTTTTTTATCTAACATAAGTAACTGTTAAATCATTTTCAAGTTGACGTAACGACAGTTAAAGGTTTTGAAAGTCGTGCTATGTGATTAGTGCCATTTTTCAAATAGGATCTATCTATACTATTATAAAGAGGATTTGTGACCCGTTTATTGGCAACTAAGTAGTACTTGTCCACGACTTTGTCCTGTGCATTATTTCGAAATAAAAAGTAGCATATAGCACTCAGCGATAATGTAGCTTTCTATTAGTAAAAGAATTTTCAGGATCAGATTAATAGTTTCGGAGATTACTTCATACATATGTACTCCTCAACTGGTCTAGCCATCAATAAACATAGTAGTCCACTAATACATCGCTAGACGCATTTCCTCATAGTTCTATTCTATTATTGGGCCTGGATGTCAGCCAGACTGTGCGTTGAACTGGTCTAACTTTCACTGAAACTCAATATCATTAGTAATTATGATGGTTATGAAGTATTTTGTGTCATTCGTTAATTGTAGCATGTAGCTCATCTGAATGATGTGTTTGTGTTTGAAATTTTTTGCTACAAGCAATGTTTTTCCATTGATATGAATCGATATATACTTATTACTACGTGAAGCGAAAAATTTGTACCCCTTTTTCCGTGCACGGAGGGGGGTGAGATTTGGCATAGTTAAAGTTTATGTGGAAAAGGAGTGCAGAAAGATAACATTTTATTTTGTTTCCATACAAAACGCAATTGGTGGACCAAAGGCGATACAAGTATCTATAAATAAGTGTGCTTTGTGAACTTTAAGGACTTTTATCTAGATCATTCTTCTGAAAGTTATTCAGCTTAGTTACGATATTGTGTCTTTGAGCGGTGTTTAGTTCCTGACCTACTCACGAAATAATTTACGATTCCCAGGAAATAGGCGCAGGCGCACCGAAAATGTTACTTCATACTTTTATGATCACGTAGTCGCATCATAAGCTTTCAATAATTTCTCGGCAATTCTAGAATGTCGTCTTGTCAAAAAGTAGATCTGTACATAATTTTAAATTGGGTAATATGTACGTACCTACTTATTCTGTCACAGATAAAATCATTACGAATATCATTTCACTATTCAAACTTCATACGAAAGTTGGCATATTATCTTCCATCTACAAGATCGACTCCAACGTAATATTTAAATCATAATCAAGATAATGATCTTACAACATCAACTGTTCAATCATAGTCTCTCAATTTCTCGATCAATTATCAACTCTACCCCTTTCTTTTAAGATTGAAATTGTAATGAAAGTGCAACAATTTTGACTAGCCATTGTTGGTAATGGCTTAATTGGATGTATTCTCACGTGTTGTAAAATTTTCGCGATATCATCGACGTAGATACTGTGCTGTTTATGTTCTTTCATATTTCATTGAATATAAAAGAAATACAGGAAGATCGTCAAGGAATATTGAAGTCTATTATCCTGAATTAAAGTATAATTTTGCATGTCGTAAATAGGCTTTTGAAATTATTATTTTAAGTGTCGCACTATTATTTATCGTCATCCGAAATATATACAGTTATTTTCTACAATGCTTATCGTCAATTAATTAAAAAGAAATTACCGCAGAAATGATTAATTACAAACGTGCTCTAGTTACAATAAAACCAAGTTTAGCGCAGATTAACGAAGCGAGCTTCGGAAAACGTGCACAAAAAAATCAGCCAAGTTCTGCGCTCAGAATATTTTTATTTCACATTTTTTTGCGCAAGTTTCTATTTTTGATTTTCTTTTGTTTCTCAAAGTTAATTTAGTTTTTTCTTCTTCTTCAGATATCCGACATCGTGATCGGTCAGGAAGCAAACGTGACAGCCCGCGAAGCGTTGCTGAGCTGGGCTCGGCGCTCTACTGCTAAATACCCTGGCGTCAGGGTAGCAGACTTCACGTCATCCTGGCGCGACGGTCTGGCCTTCAACGCGCTCATACACAGGAACCGTCCTGATCTGATAGACTGGCGTAATATCAGGTAATTATTCAGCAATTTTCATGAGGTTTTTACGGTCCTAAAGACACTAGTGTAACGCATAAAATACAGTGTAGCGGTTTTAAACCGCGAATTTTAGAAACTATTACTACTTAGGAAGCTTCCCTAGGACTTATTAGAGTACTATATTATCAGCTTAGGGGAGAAACGGGTCACCCGCTGTCATCACAGTGCAGTGCATATTAATGATACCAACAACTCAAATTATGGTCCACTCTATACAATTGCAATTTTCTTTCATAGGTCAAGACAAGTCCGTGAGCGTTTGGAGACGGCCTTCCACGTGGTCGAGAAGGAGTATGGAGTTACCAGACTACTGGACCCCGAAGGTGAGTGCTTTACCTCATTTTTGTTTATTTAATACAGGTATCAAGGGCCATAGAAAATACATAAAACAATGTACAATAATATAAATTACTATACATAAACAATAAAGTTGTCTAAAAAACTACTTCACACGTAGTCAGCGTCGTGTGTCGCACGGTGTCGGGAATCCGACCTCGGAATCGGCGGAACGCTACACCTCTCGTCCAAAATTCTTCCTTCGTGAAGGTCGACAGATGATCAGTCGGTGAGCGCCCTCACCACAAACGAATTGACATTCACGATGTGACGAGACTCAATGCAATTTAAATAAAACTTAATTCGGTTCAATTACGTCACATTTTTAAACGCGCGCTCTTCAATGTTTTGGTGCAGTGCAAGACATATAATTTACTCAAAAGCGGCCATAAGTTCACTCGCCTTGACGACTCCTATCGACTTATTAGGTATTTAGATTTCTGTGATTCATATTTAATTATAGACATACATAATTCAATTTTCTTTTGTTATTGTTTACAAAGGTTAATTAGGAAATTAAATATCTCAGGCTTGTCATTTAGACAAGCCACTTTAGGACGAGAGCTATTTTTCTTTCGGAAACATAACATTACATCAGTAATGTATTGTAGTTAATCTATTTGATCACAAATTAAATAATTACTAAAAACGATGCAAAGCAAAAAACATATGAGTAAAAAACCGGGCAAGAGCGTGTCGAACCACGCACAGTCTAGGGTTCTGTAGTAAGAAGTATTTCATTCTTCCAACTGCAAACATAAGTTTGTATTTCCTAATATTATAATGAAATACAAAGTTATTTTTGCGGTCAAAACTGAAAATAGTGAATATTTCAAAAAGTTATTAACGTATCTTGTTCAAACCAATTTTAATCGAGAGTGTTTATTAGATTCCATAAGCTTGAATTTTTTCAGATTTTTTGATAACGCGATTGGAAAATTACAGGGGGGGGGGACACTTAAATTGAGAAGTAATTTAGAAACCTTTATCTTATTTTCAGAGACCTATCCAACGATATCCCATATGAAAAAAATTTTTTTCATTATTCAGTTTAATGTAATTAATTATTTTATTTTTTATAATTTCACTACAGGTTTTTATAGCGGCTTACAGAAGACCTGTGAAGTTTCATACATATTGGTTGATTGTAGTTGTAGTAGTAGTAGATGGTTGAACTGTAGATTTTACGAGGGTGTGACAGACGGACAGACAGACAGACAGACAGACGGACAGACGGACATGACGAAACTATAAGAGTTCCTAGTTTTACTACGGAACCCTAAAAATGAAATTGCGTTAATTTGGAACTTAATTTCCTTGATTATCCAGCATCGATAAAAATAAATCGTAAAGCATTTAATTGTTCACTCATAGGTATGTTTTTAACTACACCTATCTACACAGTCTAGGTATAGATTTCATGCAACCAATTTTGAAACAAAAATTAAAATTTCCTATGGGAAAATAAAACCCGAGTCTGTTGCGAACTTGGCTCGTTTTTACACACAACCCATCTCGTTCATGCAAAGACCAGTCACGGGTAATAAACCGCGATAATGTTTGTGGATCGAATCGCTCGCGCTAATGCGTAGCGATAGACTGCCAGTCGGAAATAAAGCGCCAGGATTTGATTATTTTTTCTTGATTGGAAAATATTTAAAATAAATAGAAATTTGGGGCAATAGAACAACAGACCAAAATAACAATAATTTGAAAAGAAATCAAGGATAGCCCGTACCTATTCACGCCAAGTCGTTGGAATCTCACTCGCAAAAAATATCTACTTAGTTGCGGTTAATTCAAACGATACCCAATAAAAAGACAGCCACTTGAAGCTTCGTAACAGTATTTAAGAGAAGGTAATGTACTCAGATCATAGAAACAAGGAGATGTGCCAAGGCGCTATCGAGCTTGATCTTGAGCAAATTGCTCATATTAAAAACGTACGCGCTGGCGACGAACCGAACACGATCGATGGTGTAAATACAGTGTTTTAGTTTAGTGCTAGTATTGAGTGACGATCAGCAGTGTTAGATTGAGGGTGTGCGGAATGTTCAATGCGTGGGAGATCATTTTATGCACAAGGAGCGCTTAATTATGCGCGTAATTGTGTCGAAAAATGTACTAAAAGTGGCATCAGTTGTTACCGTACTAATTTGCTATGATGGCATACCTCATTGTTTCTATGATCTGAGGTAATGTAGTAATGCTCGGCCCATCGTAATTAGTAAGCAATTACTGACCGTAATTGGACTATTACATTCCTTGAGAAATGTTTTTACAACATGATTATGTCAATCAGGAAAACTCGAACCGGTTGACTTTTCTCAAGAAAACTTTTATTTGGACGTTCCCTAGATGTTCCTAGGTTTTTTAAAGCAAATATATCCTAATAACTATGCCCAATTAATTTATCACTTTTATCAGGACTTTCGGTAATTAAAAAAACATTCTCAAGTTATGCGGGGAAAGACGATTTCGCAAGTCCGTCTGAATAAGACCTGCTGCAGAAAAAAATCTTTCGGCTGCGACATAATTCATTTAAAGGTGTTTGAAATGTATCGGTGTAGGGGAGACCGGGGATAGTTGACCAATTTTTTACTTAATGGTATATATCTCTAGTGTTTTAATGTATTGAGATAAAATAACCACTATATTTGATAGGAACACTATTAAGCTAAATAGTAAATTCATATTTTTTTGATTACTTAACGTTATAATAGTTATTTACGCGATTTTGCAGACCTCTGCCTCTTAGTCGACTAACCCCGGGTCTGGGGTAGGTTGATTACGACATAGGGGTAAGTTGACCTATACAGTAATTTCTATAAAAGCATGGAAAGCGATGAGCAATATATATATTTTTTGTTTATTGAGCTTTTAATCACACTACTAGTCAAATTGAAAGATTACAAGTGTTTGGGCCATACCCATTGGGCAGCAGAGTTCATAGTAATGGATCACAGTTGAGGTTACTGTAGTGAAACCCACCATACCATGCAGGCAATGTCGAAGGGAGTAACAGGCGCACAGGTACATTAACTGCAAGGGTAATGTTCCGGATGCTCACTCGGCTTAAAGCCAAGACTGCCCAGAATAACTGATATAACTCAGACCTTTTAAGCACACCATTATCACCGCTAATATTAAGTTAGGTAACCAATGTATCAGTATCGTTGATGTGTACCTCGAGGAAGGAAGTCCTATAGAAGACCAGGTCTACTGCATCGCTCAAGTGATCAATGCGCTTAACACGGAAAAGTTTATCGTTGCAGGAGGCCTCAATGCAAAGAGTCTTTGGTGAGGTAGCGAGGCGGAGGATAGGTGAGGAGCTGCTATTGCTCAGTTGGTCACCGAACGAAACATTAAAAGTCTTAACAAAAGAAACACACCCTGCTAGTTCATTTACACAGGTGACACCCTGTATTCCAGCGTCGTGGACATCACCACCGCGTTGGGACATTTCTGCCCCATCACCGGAACTGTAGTTTGGATCCGGACTTCTTGCTCATCAGATCTCAGACCCATTTGTTTTGAGGTTTAGATGTCATTAGCTGGAATGGTGTGAACAGAGATCTGCACCACTACCGAAAATACAACTCCAAGAAGGTGACTGGGACAAGTTTAGGTCTACACTTTCTGGGAGCTCATGGACTGGCTAGCGACAGAGGAAGCTTTTGCGAGGTACACTCACCGGAGGATCTGGATTGCCCAGCGGAGAAATTGACGAGGGCTATTGAGAGGGCTTGGGGATGAACAATATGCGAATGCATAGAAGACGAACGAATGAACATACTAATTCAATTATTCTACCAGCCCCAAAAAAAAATAGTCAACCATCCCCAACCACCATTTTAATTCTTCCATAACATGAGTATCCTAAACTATGTCTCCGACTTGAAAATCACACTATGCTATATGATAAACAACTCATAAACAAACTTTTGGTTTAAAAAGGAAGTGGTTCACAATAAATCTGTAGGCACAAAAACAAAAAGTGTGAGAGAATAAAATTTTACTTAAGTGTATAATAAACACAAATCGTGTCACCATTACTAAACGACGCGCGGCCGCGATGCCGTGCTTTGTTCAATTGGGGGGAGCGCGGAGTGGGACCATTGCATGTGACTGGATGACGTAACACTCGTACTGTCGACGAGTTATTAGCCGTTAGTCTACCTACCCGTTGGTCAACTATCCCCGGTCTCCCCTATTGACAAATAAATGTCGCCGATAGCGATATATCGGAAAAATCAAAATATCGTCGATATATCGGCGGCATCCGTATCGGATGCAGCCCTAATCAAAATATAGGGTGGCAGGTTAGACAGTGGAAATATTTTAAGGGGTCATTGTACTCATAATTATGAACAACTTTTACTATGGGACCAACCCTGAAATGGCGAAAAAAAATACAGCTGTTCCTTGATCCTTCCATACATTTATGTTCCCATAACTCAAGAAAATGTATGGAACAGCTGATTTATTTTTCGCGATGTCCGGGTTGGTCCCATAGCAAAAGTTGTTCATAATGATGAGTACAATGACCCCTTTAAATATTTCCCATTTAAGATGCGCCTTATATTTTGATACATTTTTGCTTCTGCTTCTCTCAACTGCCGGCACGTGGCCGAGTCGTCGCCGTTCCGTTACCGTCTAATGGAAAAACGCCCAATGACCATGCGATTAACTAATTCACCAGAAATCCAAACCAATTTACTAAAACCACGAATCTTTTTTTATTATTATTAAAAGCCTAATCTTTTTTCTGCGCATTCTTTTTATAGCACAAAGCCGAGTGGTACAAACAGATTCTGTGCACGAATTGAATCAGTCTAGATCACTTGACAATATTAAATTATTAGTCGATTCAATTGGCAGGTCGCAGTTCACATTGAATGGATTCTTTACGACGTATTGTTCACGATCGGGCTAGACAGGTGTAGTTGATCCGTGACGTCAGCAGTCGTGTGTGGATATGGCTTTATGATGCAAGTAGCTTAACGCGGCAAGTGTTTAACGATTGCTGGCTTTATTGACGTGGTAGAGAGAGCCAAGTTTTTAAAAATTCAGGGTGAAATAAACTGAATTTATTTTATTCAATTTGAACTATTTTAATTAAATTAATTAAACTAAATATTATGTGTCCAGATATGACCAGAAAGGCACATATGGCCAGAAAGGCACACTCGGCTAGAAAGGCACATATGGCCAGAATGGCACATACGGCCAGAAAAGAACATGGCCAGAAAGGCACATACGGCCAGAAAGGCACACATGGCCAAAAAGGGGGTGACTGGTGAGATGACGACTGACAGAGATATATGGAAGAAAAATACATGCTGTGCCGACCACAAATAAATAGAATAAGGGCAGGAGATGAGCTGATAAAACTAATAAAAATGTTTTCAACGATTCCTGGCCCTGCAGTCTCGACATAGCGATCGCTTTACGACCGAAATCAGTCGCAAAGTCCTAACAGTCCGATTATAACGATATTTGGTAGTCTCTACTATCCTATAAGTAGATTGTTATCGGTATCATAGCGAACTTACTCATAGAGACTTTTTCGATATTATTAAGCGATCGGTACTTTGCGATGACATCGTTAGCAATGTCGCAATGTCGAGACTGCAGGCCCTTGTTAAATATGAATGAATCACATGTACCATTAGAGCCATAGGACGTTCTGCTCATTATTTCTACTGATTACGTAGAAACATAACATTTTAATAATAATAATACAAGCACCTTCGCATGGAAGTAAAACAGTAACAAACAAAAGAATAATTACGTTTCAAAGTCGGTGCAACTTGGCGTGAATAATCTGTGCAGCCTCGAGCGTGCGATTTTATTGTGCGATTGTCGTGCCGTTTGGCGACTAATTGCTATAATTTTTGTACGTTTGCAAGTTATTTGTGTGTCTAGTTTGATTGAGGACGTTACTTGTTGTAGTACGTACTTATAATGATTTTTATTGGGATGGAGTTTTGATATTTATAAGCTGGATAATGCTGTTAATAGTATAGCATCAGCTCTTTTGCTACCCAGCAGCAGCTCAGCAACATGAACAATAGCATCTACATATAATTTAGTTCCATTGTTATACGTCAAATTTGCTCCAGATGCATACCTAGAAGAAAGCTTCAATGGCAGAAGTCTTTTTATCCGACAACGGCCAAGTTAAAATAAAGGGCTCTCACAGACTAACAGTCAGTTGCAGAAAAGACCATTAAGTCTTAAAGGAATCTAATACCATACAATTACTTTGGAGACTTCTAACGTGAAACGCTCTATACATATGGGACAGCAAAATTCGGTGGACATATGTCCTCTCCGTTCTCTTTTCCTTCAACTAATTCAGCCTTCTCTTTGTCGTAGATGTGGACACCCACGAGCCCGACGAGAAGTCCCTCATCACGTACATCTCGTCGCTGTACGAGACGTTCCCGGAGCCGCCGGCGGTGCACCCGCTGTTCGACGCGGAGTCGCAGCGCCGCGCCGCCGCCTACACCGAGCAGGCCGCGCAGCACCGCGCCTGGCTGCACGAGAAGTGCGCACTCATGCAGGTACGTACACCCCCACGGCGAATGGTTTGAGTTCGATCCCGAGGCACGCACTGCTGACTTTTCGAAGTCATGTGCGTATTAGAAATTAATTATCACTTTAACGGCGAAGAAAAACATCGTGAGGAAACCTGCATGCCTGAGAGTTCTACATAAAGTTCTTGAAGGTGTGTGAAGTCTGCCACCCGCACTTGGCCAGCGTGATGGACTATGGCCTATCCCGTCTCATTCTGAGAGGAGGCCCGTGCCCAGCAGTGGGACAGTTTATAAACAGGGCTGATGTTATTATTATTTGTTCCAGGACCGTGCTTTCCCGTCAACTTTGATCGAAATGAAGAAGCTGCTCAGCGAGAGCACGCGGTTCCGCCAAGAAGAGGTGCCGCTCAGGCAGCGGGAGAAACAGAAGCTCTTCCACCACTACAGGGAATTAGAGGTGAGGACTTACAGGGTTCATATGAGAGGAGGAATAAAGTACGAGTCTTGGGTTCTGGATAGTATTCGAAGAACTACAGGGAATTAGAGGTGAGGACTCTTGCAGAGTTCATATAGGAGGAGGAATAAGGAGCAAGGCTTGGGTAGTCTTGATAGTATGCGGAGAAGTAATGGGTACCGAGCGGTAGTTGCTAAGGAGTGGACATTTCCTTATTGAAATACTCGTTGAAAACGAAAGGAGATAAACCCAGATCAAATGTTTTAGGGTCTTAGTACTGTTACGGATTCCTAATGTTGGGAAATATCCTGATATCTCCATTTTTTTATTTATTCTCAGAAAATTGCTTGATCAGCAATCTTGAGTGGGCGTGCTGCGCTGAGGCAGTCGCTCTCTCAACTTTCCGTATCTCCAGCTCCTAATTTCTTCCAATTTTAGGTGTTTTGTTTGTGTGCAAATGTCTTTTTTTAAGTCTCAAAGACGTGCCCTTGTGTAAGCATTTAATATTTTGTCTTAAATCTGTCTTCGACCAATTGTATTGGTTTGGAATGTGGAATGGTAATAGCACAGTACAGGTTCTAATTAACACGTTATTTATTGATTGAACTGCTGAGCACACAGTCATTCAGTTCTTTTTTGCCTAATTTTGATAACTTGTCACATTAATGTAAACGTTTTTCCGCCAGAAATACTTCGAAACAGTGGGCGAGTGCGACATCGAGCCGACTTTACGACCGGACGCGTTAGAACAGGCGTGGTCTCGACTGCTGATGGCGCAGCAGGAGCGAGAGCGAGACCTGACCGACGAGATACGACGACTGGAGCGACTGCAGCGACTCGCTGAGAAGTTACACAGGTATGTACTGATGATGAACAAGAGCTAGCGTGGTCTCGACTGCTGATGACGCAGCAGGAGCGAGAGCGAGACCTCACCGACGAAATACGACGACTGGAGCGACTTCAACGACTCGCCGAGAAGCTACACAGGTATATCTTGGGCCTTTATCGGAACAGATATTTGAGGTATTCTGCCATCATCGCGGGCATCTTCTGGGCCTAAAGTTGATAATTCCTCCTGATGATAGAAAGAATACTTACTAAATGATAGTATGTCCTCAACTGACGCAAACAATACTTACAGGGTGTCTCGTTCTGAGTGATCCAAGAGAAAACCCTGGCATAGGGACATGTCTAACTATCAGTCTGCAGCATTTAAGTTTGAGGAATTTCGATATCGATTAAAGATAATTATTGTTACAAGTTTTCACAAAAAACTGCCCATTGGCACGATTTTTAGGGTTCCGTGCCTCAAAAGGAAAAACGGAACCCTTATAGGATCACTTTTTTGTCCGTCTGTCGTGACCATGAGTGGAGCCATCTGCTCATAGATGGCGCCACTAGAAGTATGCAACAGCGCCATCTATGATCAAGATATGATATTTCTACTATGATGTAATAGCGGCATAGACGGCGCTATTGCATATTTCGGAAACCTCAGAGCGCGAGTTGTACTCGCACTTGTCCAGTTTTTTTCAATAATTTGGCATAACGATTTCACTTTTTCATTCGAACCTTCTGCTAGGGAATTATAGACAAAATATAGGTTTTTCTGGTATCTAAAAATCGATTACGTGATAATCAATCAATTAATGATTTCTATTCGGTATCGAAATTCCCCAAACTAATGCTGCATACATAAACATGTCCTTTTATCGGGGTTTTCCCTTGGACCACTAGGAACGGGACACCCTGTACCTATATACTACACACCTACTTGTGATTAAGCCAAAAGCAGTCTTCTGCCTTAATCACACCGGCCTATTAGCATTATGGCTCATGTACATTAGGTCGGTGACAGACGTGCGTCGACCGCATTTGGTCTAACCGAATGAGTTCGTTTACATTTAGTTTGTAACCGAATTTGGCCAACCGAATAACAATTTACATTATTCGGCGACCGCAAACTGCCTGCGATCGATTACGACCAAATCCAATAATTGAATAAGTATTCTTAGCTAGTATATTTTGCATATCCACTACGAGATTCAATGGTATGTGTAATAATGATAATATAGTTACTAATTAATAATCATCAATATAGCCCTCGAAATTATATTTGAGAAAAATCGTATTTTTTTCACAAAATAATCGTATTTTCCTCAAATATAATTTCGGGGGTTATATTTATGATTTTAATGATAATAATTTATTAACTATATTATTATGATTGTCGCGAATCGAATTTGAATTAACATACAACGTAAAACAGCGCTGCAATTTGCAAAAAACCCCAAATATTTTGAATTTCACGCGCAACCATGATGGATCCGCCTTAAGGAACTTCGTTCTAAAAAGACGTTGCCGGTCACAGTACTTAATAAGTATTTTCCAACAGGGATATAAAGCAAACGGAAGCCGGCCTCGACGGCGTGGAGCGCCACATTGAGAGTGAGATACGGCGCGTGGAGCGCGGCGTGCACCCGGCCGACGCGAAGCTCGCCGTGGAGCAGATCGAGCAGGAGCTGCGCGCCATGGAGCACACCATCCAGGAGATGTTCCAGGACTCGCACGCGCTGCGCGACGGACGGTACCCGCAGGCCGCCGACTTGCATCGACGGTTAGTGTCATACAAACAAACATTGAGAGAGATACGGCGCGTGGAGCGTGTGGCCCTGGAGCAGATCGAGCAGAAGCTGCGAGCCATGGAGCATACCATCCAGGAGATGTTCCAGGACTCGCACGCGCTGCGTGACGGACGGTACCCGCAGGCCGCCGACTTGCATCGACGGTTAGTGTCATACAAACAAACATTGAGAGAGATACGGCGCGTGGAGCGTGTGGCCCTGGAGCAGATCGAGCAGAAGTTGCGAGCCATGGAGCACACCATCCAGGAGATGTTCTAGGACTCACACGCACTGCGCGACGGACGCTACCCACAGGCCGCCGACTTGCATCGACGGTTAGTATACTGGGTGACAGGTGACAGCACAGTTAATATAATTCTACGTACAGATGTCTCATCTCCAGTGGTCGGAATGGTAAGTGTTAATTCACCTAAACTTCGAGGAACAGAGACGAAAACTAGAGAAAAAGTCAATTTAATGACAGATTTTTTTCGCGATTTCGCGAGGTCCCTTATTAAAAGTTGTCCATTTTTATGAGTACTACACTCCAGGTTTGTACAGTCTAACGCGGGACATACTGTATAACAGAGCTGTACAAAGCACGGCCCACGACTTTTAATTGTGCGACCCGCGATGTGTTTAACTACCACAAATAAGATTTTTTTATAGCACCATTTATAAAAAAAAAAAATGTTGTTTTTGCGGCCCTCCAATCTATTTAATGATTCATATTAGCTCCAGCTCGTATCTGGTTTGGACAGTCCTGTAACAACACAAATTAAACCTGACAATAATATCCCCAGTGTCCAACAAGTGCACGACCGCTGGCTGAACGCGCGGCAGTCGTTCACGGGGCGGCTGGTCCCGCGGCTGTCGTCGGTCCGCATGCCGGTCCAGCAGACCACGGTCCGCCGCGAGACGCGGACCGTGCTCGAGACCCGGGTCCACGACGCGGACCCCAAGTTCCAACAGCTCAGCGAAGCCACCAGGTGGTGCAAGGAGAAACTGGTGAGTAGCTTTAGTTTTTACTCGATTGCCCCAAAACGAGGGTTTTTCGAGTGTATCTATGTGTGTATATTTCTTTGACATGGTCTGTTGCCTAAACGGCATATACCTAACCTAACTTTTAATTAAAGTGACATGGGGTAAAATATTTAAATAATTATGTTAATCAGAAAATAGAGGGTTGGGTATTTTTTTTAATAATGTTGTTTACAAAAATCATAAGTGATTACACACACTAATATTAAAAATAAATCGGAGTAGATGTAACATTAAATATAATCTCTTGACTAAGTCATGAATTGCTGAAAAGCAGTGTACTTATCACAAAATTTTGTGTCGCTGACTGTACATAGTTTAACAGCTACCCATCAGTTACAATTTTGGTATTTATGTCTTGTAATTTACAGCTTAACACCCTTAATATAAGACCTAATTTCAACTAATTAATGAGGAGTTACCAAATAATTGTTCCTCTCGGAAACATCGTGTAGGTATAGAGAAAGTAAACAATAGCCAATAGCAAAATAGACAAAAGTAACAAAAAATGCAACATTTATTTAATTTGCTATTTTTCTAGATTTCTTTACATGGCTAATGATATTAATTAATTTACAGAAAAAACTGCACGAGTCCGACTACGGCTCGGACCTGCCCTCAGTGCAACACGAGCTGGACAGGCATCAGAGAGAACATAAACAGATCGATCAATTCCATGCCAAGGTAAGAAACACCATAGCATGGGGTCTCATCAGGAACAAAGGAACATTTGTTGAAATAACTCATAATAGATGGCGTTATATGTATCGATTTGTTATTGAAGTTTGCGTAAAATTGAGATCATGAAAAAATACATCATGAAAAATATTTGTTCAAATTTTGAAAAATCCTTTAAGCACGGAAATATGTGTAGCCCGAAGATAGCCCGCGCTAAATCGGTCACATTTCTTTGTATGAGATGAGGCATCTGTACGTATAGTATTAAATTATCTGTGACCATAGCATGTAAAGTACGCAGCAGAAAATATCACACATTACACACAAGGGCGGATTTAAAGATGCGGAGGACCTGGGGCAACCAAAAATTAGAGACCTCAAAAACTTAGAAATCAGACAAAAAATTACCTAATCAGACGAAATAAAAATGTTGGTTTTTCAATAGTAGGTATTATTTTGCAATCCGGCGACGTGACCCTCACTCTAACGTTTCCACGGGTACTGGTCGGAGACCGGGAGTGCGATTCTTGTGAGTTGTAGATTTATGGAGGGGGCGTGACTATTTCTCCCAACCAACCCTACCACAAGCCGCGTTAAGGAACTTCATTCCAAAAATCGTTCATTTTTCAGTACAATACTAACGTACCTATTACTTTTGTTTCTTAGGTGGAACAGTGCGTGCACAACCGCTCGAACTTCAGCGGAGAAGAACTTAACTTATACAACCAACACCTCAGCCAGCTGCAGAAATTGTATGCTGAGCTGCTCTCCACCAGCACTAAACGGTAATATATTTATTTGAATTAGAATTTTATTTTGATCGATATAAGGTCAATTTAGTTTTTATACTTTGGAAATGTTATCTCGTGTAACTCAACAGAAAAGCGACTTTATTTTAGTCGGGATAAAGTCGAGATTTGGAATATTTTTTTTGGTAATGCTAAGCTTCAGTTGAGTTGATACTGTTTGCTACAGTATAAGATCAGCGAAATCAAATTTTAACACGTTAGTTGAAAATGAACGTTATTTTAATAGTAATAAAGTTTAATTTTATCTGCAATATTATGTCAACAATGTTTATTAATGCCTTTCTTTACGATATCTTTAATTAATCCTAACATTCTTATTTCCTCACACAGCATGTCGGATCTGGACGCCCTCCAAGATTTCCTCCAATCAGCGACCGCCGAGCTGAACTGGCTCAACGAGAAGGAGCAGGTGGAACTGTCCAGGGACTGGGCAGACCCTCACATCAACCTGCCAGCAGTACAACACTATTACGAGGTATGGACCTTACTTTGGAACTCATTACTGCAGGGTTTCTGTTTTTGTGTTGAGCCTCTCTGGATTATAAAAATAATCCAGATACACATTCCCCCTTTTTCCCTTTTTCATCGTTACAATAAAAAAGAAAACAACTTTCACCAAAATTTTATTTCCCAATTATGAGCCTAATCCATAAAATCTAAGAATCAAAACTTTCGTTCACTCCTAAGAATGATTAGAGTGAAAGAAAGTTTACGACAAATCACTTTTTCTTAAAAATATTCGAACATATTGGGGCCCCCCATAAGATTTCTATACGCATAGTGTGTTCAGAAATATTTCGTGGTAATAATGTCTTAGGTTTTCGCGATTATCACACATTATAATAATACAAGTTTAAACGGATTCAATCGCGTATATTACAGATTTTACAGAGTTTTCCTGACGTTTCGAACGCTGCAACGCTGCAAAGTATTTCGTAGTATGTCCTAAATGTGCACAATAACAGAAAAGCATCTGTTAAAAAAGCTTAACTACTTCTAATTAATCGAAAAATCAGAACATTCAGATTCCCCATCCCTGCATCAATAGAAGCTATTGTCACGTACCATAATGTGTTGTTTTACAATTGGTTTAAACAATTCGTTTGTTTACAAGCATTCGTTTGGCGACGATAGAGAGGTTTGTTTACATATTTATGTTAATTATTCTTAAATTAATTTCTGTTGCTATTTTTATTTTTTGATGTGCTTTTTGTTACCATAAGTGCATGTCAATGTTTAAAGTATATTCATGAATATAAGAGTTGATTTAAAGAAGTTTTTAAACCTCTGAGAAATTATTTAAATTTTTCACAGAATATCGTCATAATTTTATACCTAGCTATTGAAAATAGTATCTTTTTGGTATAAAATAAATTTAAATATAAAAATCAAAATTAATATAACATTTTTACATTTCATCATCAAATTGAAATAGACCCTATCTAAATAAGCATATTATTTCATGTCACAAACGCTCGGCCAATGTATTATCAATTTCATACTCTATCTAATAAGACTCATTTCTCCGTAGCAACTGATGTCATCTCTAGAGAAGCGAGAACTTCAGTTCAGTAACGTGATCGACCGCGGAGAGGCGCTCATCGCTCAACATCACCCCGCTACAAAGACAATTGAGTCTCATCTACAGGTTAGTTGAAATGCTACCTTAATTGTTAGGAGTTAAGGTTTATATTATTTCCTTGTGTTTAATAACAGTGAGTTACTTTCATAATGCTATTCTATACTATTATAAAATTGTAAAAAAGCTGTGTCTGTACAATGAAGATATTCCAGAAAAAACAGGGATAGGGTGGATACTGGGACGTAACCATACCCAAAAAGTTTTTTTTTTTTTGTCTGTTTGTCTGTTTGTGCGCGCATCATGCGAAAAGTACTGAACGGATTTTGACGTGGTTTTCACAGTTCGGTAGCTTGGGGTCCAACTTAAAATCTAAGCCACGTTTTATCTAATTCTGATGGGAGGAACCTGAGATACAGCTTGACCTCTTGGTAGTACAAGCCACCCTACACTACGGAGGTCATTTAAACTGGTCCCTCCACTGTAGTCCACGCGGACGGAGTCGCGGGCAAAAGTCTAGTAAGTAAATAAAACTACTGACCGCAGACCTACCCGTCGTATCCTGGGCTCAAATGAAAAATAACTTTGACGGCCTCTGGGCAAAATGACAGCCGTGTTGATCGATCGATCTGCGAGGTTAAGCTGCGCTTGCCGCGGTTTGTCCTTGGATGGGTGACCGTTCTTTACATATCGAGACCCCTCCGTGCCTCGGAGAACAAATCATAGGAATATCTTTGACTGTCGTTACGGGTAGTCAGGAGCCCGAAAGTCTGACAACTGGTCTAACATTCGAGTACCGCTATTACCCAACAATTGCAGTCAGATAGTAGTTGCTCCACGTAAAAGACCCCAATCAGTTTGGGAAAAGGATAGGCGGATGAAGATATAGTTTGCCTGAAATTTCAACTTGCTCTCATAGGTGATGCAGTCTCAATGGGCGTGGGTGCTACAGCTGACGCTGTGTCTTGAAACTCATCTCAAACACACCACGCAGTACCACAACTTCTTCGAAGAGGTCAAGGAGGCTGAGAAATGGATACAGAAGTAAGTATTTCTGTTATATCAAAATGTACTGTATTGTGTAAGAAATAGTGTTGAAAATGCAATGACGATGTCAATGTTAATTGTGTAGAGTGATTGTGAGACATTCGGAATTGTGACGAAGTCTCATCGTGACAGATAATTAGACTTGTCAGCACCATCGTTAGAATTCATTTCATAGATCAACTAAAAAACTTCCACCAAATTCAAGAACGCGTAGGTTCTTGCATCTTAGCGAATATGATTAACTAGATCTCCCTATTTCTGCAGCTCGCTCGCTCGCTCGCGCAACACGATGAGTGCAATAACCCCTTTTCGGCTTTTGCATGAACTAAGAATTACGTTGTATAGAAGCTAAAACCTAGCTAGAAGACAAAAACTCGAAAATCGAATAAGTAGATCTCGAGTAAGGGCACTAATGGACAGAGAGAGAGAGAAGTTGCGTTTTATGTCTTAGAAAAAACTCCTTATAAAAAATTATACCTACTGTTTAAGAATAAATTCAAACATAAATAATTTGTTGCACTTGCAACATTTTTTTTTTTATCTAATGGCAACATTGGTTGCTTCTTCCTCTTCAAAATGTTTCCATGTCAACGGTGCGTGATCATGACTTTGTAAAAATTAATTATTACAGTTTGCTGCTTAAAGTCTTACGGCATTTTTATTATACACCTACTAACCAACCAATTTTTTTCTAGACGCGAAGAAGCCCTTAACACGACGTTCTCGCAGTCTGAATTCACCCTAGACCAGGGCGAGCGCCTACTGAAGGGCATGCAAGAGCTGCGCGAAGAGCTCAACTCGCACGGAGGGCTCGTGTCTCGCCTCGTGGAAGACGCACAAGACATCCGCCCCGTCAAACAACGAAGAGCTCCTATCACTAGGCCGCTGAGAGCCGAAACTGTGTGCGCGTACAAACATGCTAATGTAAGTATCAGCTTTCAGTTGTGAGTCATTTGAATTTGAACTTTATGTCGATGGCATAAGAGTTATAGAATCTATCATCTTCTAACGAATTAATGCTATAAATAAGTTATGATTGTTGAATTTGAACCTTATGTCGATGTCATAAGAGCTACATAATGTATCATCTTCTGAAGAAAGAATGCTACAAATAACTTTTATTGGAGTCTGTTACCATATCGAATGATTTCGAGTTATGATTTCAGACAACGTGAGCGACAAAATACACACATATTTTCACAATAAAATTATGTGATTAGGATTATTAACTTTGAAGGTGTATACCTCATTTTTTTCGGATACAGAAATAATAATTATCTCCTCGAACGATTATTTTGCACTGCAGTTAGATATTTTGTTCCAAACTCTCCATGTACAGGCTAAAAAAAACGAACGAACAACATAATGTCGTTATTTTCTTCATACTAATTTTACCACACCTTTTATCCCCTTCAGGGATGGAATTTCAAAAAATCCCTCAGTGCATCTCTAGGATACTCAAGGAATATTTCTTTTAAATTTTAAATCTCTGGGTCCACCGGTTTAGGCTATACGTTTTCTGTTAGTCAGATGTCATTGTGTCTCACGTGGACCTGCGTTCTGTTTCTACGTTCGTGGTTATATGATTGGTTAAATGATTTAGATTTAGAAACGTCGCTTACCTAGGCCATGTACTTAGAAACGACCAGTATGTCCTCCTCAAGACCATAATGATGGGCAAAATCGCTGGAAAGCGTAAAGTTGGAAGGCGCCAAATGTCGTGGCTGAGAAACATCAGAGAATGGACCAAGACTGTAGACTGTAGAACAACTGTTCAGACTAGCCCTGGACAGGAAAAGTTTAAAGGGCTGACTGCCAACCTTCAATAATGGAGAGGCACTAGAAGCAGCACAAAGCAGTGATAATATAGTCAAACGACTAGGCTATCACTGCCATAACCATGTGCCTCCCACGGCGAATGGTTCGAGTTCGATCCCGAGGCACCGCTGACATTTCTAAGTCATGTGCGTATTAGAAATTAATTATCGCTTGCTATAACGGTGAAGGAAAACATCGTAAGGAAACCTGCATGCCTGAGAGTTCTCCATAAAGTTCTCGTAGGTGTGTGAAGTCTGCCACCCGCACTTGGCCAGCGTGGTGGACTATGGCCTACCCCCTCTCTTTCTGTGAGGAGGCCCATGCCCAGCAGTGGGACAGTTTATAATCAGGGCTGATTAACGTTTGTTTCCCCACAGGTGGCCATCGAGAAGGGTTCAGCAGTGAGCGTAGTGGACAACTCTGGTCGCAGCCGCTGGCGCGTGCGGCTGGGCGGCGCGGGCACCGACGTGCAGCTGCCCGGCGCCGTGGTGGCGCTGCCGCCGCCCTGCCAGGACGCCATCGACTGCGCGGCCAGACTGCGCAGCTCCTACGACCGGGTGAGTACTGCGCCTTACAGTGAGCGTGGTGGACACTCGGGGCGCGGCACCGACGTGCAGCTGCCCGGCGCCGTGGTGGCGCTGCCGCCGCCCTGCCAGGACGCCATCGACTGCGCGGCCAGACTGCGCAGCTCCTACGACCGGGTGAGTACTGCGCCTTACAGTGAGCGTGGTGGACACTCGGGGCGCGGCACCGACGTGCAGCTGCCCGGCGCCGTGGTGGCGCTGCCGCCGCCCTGCCAGGACGCCATCGACTGCGCGGCCAGACTGCGCAGCTCCTACGACCGGGTGAGTACTGCGCCTTACAGTGAGCGTGGTGGACACTCGGGGCGCGGCACCGACGTGCAGCGAAGGATTAGCAAAAAACACATAAAGGGACCTCGGAGCCAATTTTGATAATAAATAAAACTGCATCATTGGATTTTTTAAAAATTTATTTCCCTAGCCAGGAATCGAACCAGTTCGTTTTGAAAAAAATACACACTGTATTATTTCACCATCCGATAGTGTTGCTAATAAGGATCAAATTCTGGAAAGCAATGACATATGGCAAACCAAAGGAAAGTGTTGATTTTCAATTAACTGATTCATACTTCCAAGTACCTATTCATTCATACATTACCGTACCTTAGCAGTTAGAAAAGTAAAATAGTATTTTGTTAAAAATCAACACTTTCCTTTAGTTCACCGTATATCATTACTTCCCAGAATTTAATCCTTATTAGCGACACTATCAGATGGTGTAATAATACAGGATATGTTCTTATTCAAAATCAACAGGTTCGATTCCCGGTTAGAAAAAATATTTTTTCAAAAATCTAATTATGCAGTTTTAGTTTTCATCAAAATCGGTCCCCAGACTCCTTTGAGTGTTTTTGGCTATTTCTTATAGTTTAGGATTTGGCCATCCAAGCCCAGTTGAAAAATTCATCCTGTATAATAATAATGTCATATAAACACCAATGTCACAATTATCGTAACTATTAATATTAACCAATCCCAACAATACCGTTAATGAATGATCAACAACTGATTATCGAACATAAACAAAACAGTTTAACTGCGCTATCAACACGATGCGGTTCGGGGACTGCCTCCAGTCGGTGCTATATTGTGTATGTGTGGTCATTTTGTATTTTTTTGTGAAGGTCATACAACTATGGCAGAGGAAGCAGCTGAGGATGCGGCAGAACATGATCTTCGCTACCATCAAGGTGGTGAAGGGATGGGACTTCCCGCAAGTGAGTATAATTTACTATGAATTTTTCTTTTTACTTTTAAATGAATTTATCCAGTGTGTTGCCTTATTTTAAAGGAAATATCGAATCGTCGATCGTGAGTTAGGCCATAATAATAAAGTGATTGTGATTTAAAGAATAAGAACTTTATAACTTAGGAACACTATTTTTCTCAGTGATTATTACTACAGTAATGAGAAAACTTACCTACTTACCTACCTAATGAGAAAACTGCCAACTACATATTAGTTGTTGTCATTTTGATTAACCAAACAACAGCTTAATAAATTCAGATTTCGCAAAAAAAATAATTAATAAGTTTAGAAACCAAGGGTTAGTTGCTACTTCTTTTCGAAGCTTACAAAGTTGATCCTTCTACTTACACTATGAAAATATAATTATCAAAGTAGGTATCATAAAATGGACTCAACAACATTAGGAAGCCTTTCATCCTATCCTACTAACAATTAGTATAAACGCGAAAGTTTGTGAGGATGTATGAATGTTTGTCACTCTTTCACGCAAAAACTACTGAACGGATTTTGACGAAACTTTACAGTAATATAGCTTATACATCAGAATAACACATAGGCTACTTTTTATCCCAAAAACGGAAGCTAGTGTCTACATAAATAAATTCTGAAACAAACCTCTTTCCATCAGTTCGTGGCTATGGGCGCAGAACAGCGTCAAGCGATCCGCCGCGCGCTCAACGAAGACGCGGAGAAGCTGCTGGCTGAGGGCGACCCGGCCGATCCGCAGCTCCGGAGGCTGCGCCGAGAGATCGACGACGTCAATCGGCTGTTCGACGAGTTCGAGAGACGGGCCAGGGCTGAAGGTACGTGAAACAACATGGCCTTGTTTTAACTAGTTAGTTAATTGGAGTGATTCGGCAGTGTTGCGTTTCTGTCGTGAGTAAGGTCGCCAGAGCTCCTGAGCTATGTTGTTCTTCTAGTGGCGCCATCTATGACCAGATGCCTCGGACTTGCCACTGACAGACGGGACGACAAAGTGATCCTATATGGGCTCCGTTTTTCCTTTTAAGGTACTAAAGGTTTTGATCTAAGGACCCCATGTCCTTGCATCAAAACCGGTGAAGAAAATGTAGCCCGTAGGCCAATTTAAGCTCATGGAAAATCATTCTAGAACTCATGGCATTAAAAGTTTCTGCATGCAAATTGGTTCTCTTTTGTAATGTTCCCTTCTGGGTCTACTATAGCAGTCAGTTAATTCCTCCAATCTGCTCTAGTTCTTATAATACCAGCAATAATCCAAACTAGTCGTAGTCGATTTCGGCTTCTCTGCCGGCCTAGCATGACCACGATAGAAACGGGTTTTGTCTACATAGAAATAGACAAAGTGACAGATAAGTGACAGATTTCATTCATAAAACGTAGAAATGTTTCTACAATCTGTCACTTTGTCTATTTCTATGTAGACAAAACCCGTTTCTATCGTGGTCATGCTAGGCCGGCTGGGGGCTCTAAGATTTAATAGAAAACTTATAATTGATTCTCAACACTATTATTTATTTCTTTACTGTCGCTATCCTAATAAAAGTAGGACACACCAACATATAATTACAGACAAAATATAGCAATTCTTACGAACAAACGATGTCCTTGAGAACATTTCAATTAATATTTATTGATTAATAGTCTAGGAATACTACGATACCACACTACGGGCGAAACGTAAACGAATGATTTATCAGTTACGTACCACATAATTAATCAGTTAAAAAAAAAACTCTTTTATTGGTCTAATTGAATAATAGCGGGTCGGAACACGGCCGATGGGAATTAAGATTTATAACGGAATTATATTTTTATATGCGATACGTCAGGGTGGCCTTAATATTATAGGACAGGGATGTTGAGATAATGTTGCACGGTATTTAAAAGACATCCTGCTTCGTCTGTTTTTTTATCATTAATGAAGTAGGTACCTACATATTTTCAATTCTCAGAGTACCTACATCAGTCTAATATCCTAATAAACAAGGTACCTAGGTACCTACCTATATCGATCACGTGCGACACCTATAATGACGTACAACAATAAAATATCGAGATACAGAACACAATATGACATTAGTGTCTACTTGATGATCTGCTTGCGAATCTGATAGCTAGAACTATGGGGCTGTCTCCATTGGAAGGCACCTTTAGGCCGGGGCCAAGAGCGGATCCAGCTTTCGAGTATTTTTTTTTTTAGATTAATGTAAGCCCAGCGCAGGAAGGCACCCATAACCCCCCCAGCCCTGGACCCACGCTTGGCCGGGGCACATCAAATATAGGTGCACGGAGCAGAACGACTTATAATATGTTTATAAAACTATGTGAGATGTCACCTCAAACGCACTACATACACACTGCACTGTGTATTCGGTGTGATTTGGCCTTTACTTTCCCCACCATGACTTATGAACTATAAATAGCTCACATTCATATTGTTTACTAAACGTCGCGTGGCCACTAAGGTGGCGCTCGGTGGCCCGCTGGATAACGTAATTTATCTAGTGCTTTGCACCTTGACACTTTAATCAACAAACGGTTTTGATACATGGTTTTTTTTTTTAAAGATTAGTGTCTATTTGAGTTGCATATTATTACTTCTGTGTACACATCCAATTGAGCTAAAATAATATGTTTGTGATTTGAGTGATTTCATCTTAATAGTGAAACAGGTGAGCGCGAACTCCTGATGTCTGAGCTTGAGTTTGAGCTGAGCTGATGTTTGAGCTATAATGGTTTAAAATTAATTTAGATACAACTTTAATATTTTAATTAGTTAAAAAAGTCTGCTACGACGATAAATAGTTCCTTATCATACTATAATTTAATAACATGTAGCTATTTTATGGTTGAGAGACCGTTTGCTAGATTTATGACTGTTTAAGAGTCCTGCTAACAGTAAGATAATGTAATTTATTTGCACTTTGACATTATATTATGAGGGATGTTTTGATACTTTCAATAATGACTTATTTGGGATTTACAATACTTTATTTGGTAAGTAGTTATCTGGGTTGCTAATTTACTTGACAAATGCACAAAACGGTTTCAATTATCAGATTTTGTTCCTTAATTTTTTATTATGAAATCTAACTTCTCTTGTTACCTGCTTACCTATTTTATTTTCGATTGAATCTTGAACAAGCTTATTGATGCAATTAAAATAAGAACGAACTAAGAAAGAGATTTTTCTTAAACCTTAAACGATATAAATAAAACATATTCATCAATTTATACTTTTAATAAAGCACTGAGTCTGGCTAAAGTATCAAAACCGTTCATCCCACTACACCTCAATAAACTTCGACGTCTTGCGACAAAGGACGAAGCATGTCGGTCCTACGGGCACTCGCCTTCAGTCGCAATTAGTGAATCGTACGTCCCGTAGTGTAGTGAGTGTAGTGACCGTTGTTCGTACTAACTAGCTCGTAGTGTTGCGGACTCAGTGATTTTTACGATTTGTGCGTTTGTATCGAGAAGTAATTTAGTTGTTCGTTGGCGTCGTTTAGTTTAGGGATGCGGATTTTTAGGATTTGTTAGCGATATATTTTTCTTAATTTTTAATTAATTATTTTTGGTGTCTTTATCTTAGGGAACTTTAAATAAACCTTTTCTTCCCAATTATGGATATTATTTTTTAGGAATATACTTATTCTATTATATTATTACATTTTATGGATTCCTTACCAAAATTTGATAATTTTGGAAGAGATTAATTTTGTTTATGCCTAATTATTTACCAACCGTACCTCTTCATTCTCTCATTTAAACCGAATGTTTACTAACTAAACATTTACGAATTTACATTAACTTGCGAAGCCCGCATGTCACACATAGTCTCGCAATCGACTGTTTTTAGACCAATTTCGCAAGAATTTCATTAGCATGTACAAATAAATTAACTTAATTAACCCTCTGTTTGTCTTATACCTTTAGTTAAAGATTGAACAAGTACCTAATGTGGTCTTTTTCACAATTTTTGGCATCTTACGATTTAATTCAAATTCAAAAGTCATTTATTCAAACTGGGCTAAAGTCAATTAGCACTTTTTGAACGTCAAAATATACATAAGACAGCCCCCAAAAACGCCCGCCCTTCACCGCTTCCTAGTGTTTTAGCTGTGAAGAAGAAACGGCGCAACAAACTCCGCAGCAAAAATTAGGGTCATCTCAGTGTCCACTTCTTTCTTACCTATTATCTGTCATAGCTACAGTTCATTTGTACCTATTGTTCTTTGGTCATTTCGGCATAACCCTAATTCTCTTAAAAAATTGTGCATCGGCTCTTATCCTTGTTGAAAGACCCAACAAGTACCTAATATTGTCTGTTTTACAATTTTTCGGATCGAATTAGAATCATCTCAGTGTCCACTTCTTTCTTAGCCATTATCGTTCACACAGGCGCGGTACCAGACGACGATTTTGGGGGGGTCATACCGCAGCTGAAGACTTTAGGGGGGGGTCATACCGATTAATGCCGACGTGATATACCGTGAATTACCGTGTTTGGCGCATTTTTGTACGATTTTGGGGGGGGGGGCATGACCCCCGTGACCCCCCCCCTGGGACCGCGCCTGCGTTCACACAATCCATTTGTATTGTCTTTGGTCTTTTCGGCATTGCCGTAATTCTTTTAAAAAATAGTGCATCGGCTCTTATCTCTTCAAGTTGTGTAATGTTTTTTGTTAGCGTAACCTGCTACTATGTGGTTCAGTTTTGCAATGTTTATACCTAGTGTTGTCGCTTAGTTTATTGTTTATGGAGCTAAGTACCTAGTGTTGTCGCTTGGTTTGTTCTAATGAACCATCGCTTTAATGTTGGATTTAAAATTCGATCTATTAATTTTTAAATAAATTGGTTCGGGAATTCAATTTCAGACAGTGTTTTGTTTTACATTTTATGGTTTTACGCAGATCTAATTTAGATCTAAATTACGTTGTGTGTAAAATGGTTGTGGGTTAGGCAGTTCGGAAATAGGTGCTATTTGTCATGACTGAAGATTCATTATTGCTTTTTCACAAGATAATAGTTTTGGCCGCGAATTTTATTAGTTCTGGCGAAGATTTAGTTTTCATAAAACATCCAAATTCAAATTATTTACTTTTTCACGACTTTGACTTTTCTTTGACGCATAGAGATAAACGTTGACCTATTTAAAGAAGCTGATGGAATACGTAGTTTAATGGCTTCAGTTACTTCATCCTGAGATTTTCTTTTATCTTTAAAATCTTCACTTCTATTGAATTAATTAGCAAACACACACAACTATGTTTGCATTAGGATAAGTTCTAACAGACATTCCACATAATTCCTTTTAAAATATATTATGACCTAACTCTCCATTAATATTTTAATTAGTCTAATAATAATGCTAAACCGAGCTCCGGTAATTGCCCAAATTATATGAGACTGAATTCTATAATTAGTCCACTTTTTTCATTCACAAATCATATGCGATACATCCTTGGTGCGTAACGTTCACTTTTGAGGCGGATTTCCGTATTTTAGATAACATTCTAAGTTTTTAGTTAGTTCTCTCTAAATGTGCCCTAGGTGTCTGTAGACTTATTTGAGATTTAATAGTCGTTTTGTCAAAAGTATTTTGAGTCTCGCTATGAAAAAGGTGTTCCTTTGACCCTTATGATTATGACTTAGAACCAATATTTTCTTCAAGTGCTTTGGGGTTAGAAAACATAGGGAAATGTTTATTTTCAATTCATTATTTAGTAGATAGGTACCTACATAAAGAAAAATTCATTGCTTATAGACATTATAAACAAGTGAAAATATTGTACTATAATAATCTTGTGATTTTGTGAAGTGATTTAAGTGACTTTTTTTTTAATACAAAGTCTTGTGTAAATTACCTGCAATGAAGAAAATTAAACGAATATTCTCCTTCGGGAAAGGAGGTAATATATTTGTGTTATTAATTTTCTTCTATAAAACCATTTATAATAGTGACCCTGTTCTTTCTCATTTTCGATGCTCTATTCGTAGCTCCATTAACTCGCACGCTATCGGAATAAGTTATTTTCTAGAAAATTACTTAAATGGTGGTCTAGAAAACTTGTTTTGTTTTTATATTTGTTTATTGTTTAGGCTTTTTGGGGTTCTTTACACGAACTCGGGATTTATGCATTCTAGAACAGTGGACATATAAAAACAAAAAAAAGTGAAAAACCAAACATTAATTTTTGTATATGATAGCCAGATTCATGAGGAATAGTATAGGTTATGTAACATCACGCTGCGACTCTTAGGAGCCGAACAATGGGAGTGAAACCGCAGGGTATAGCTAATAAGATACAACCTTATAACAACCGCTTTGTTTAAATCTACAAACATCAACCCCCTTACTTATAGTCAATTGTCATCTCTATTCTATTCATTGTCATGCAAACGACAAGGATAGTGGAATATTTAATCAGTGGTTAAGGTTAAGAGGCGTCTATAAAAGGTTCAAGAATAAATCCCGCTCACTCGTCTCAAATGACCAAATCCGAGTTCCCTTCATCTAACCTGTAAAAAATATCCACAGCAACACCTCACTCTTTCGCCTACTCCCAATTTACGGTGATATCACTCGCGCAGCACTTACCGACCAATTGTAACAATAGCTTGAGGTGTCGACCTCGCGAATATTTCACAAATGAATCTAAGAACTCCCACTTTTTAGATGGAGTTATGAGTAGGGTTGTCAACTATTTTTTACAAATACTTATAGTTAGTATTTTTGAGAATATTACAAGAAAAAAATATATTATAGTAGTTTCGCCTCCTATATTTTATATTTTTTGAAAAATATGTTAATTGGACTCATAGTAGGTATTATACAAGCACTTTGCCCGCGACTTCGTCCGCATGACCCACAGGAACTGTGCATTTTTTTCGGGGTTAAAAGTAAAGTACCCATGTTGCTCAGTGATAAATGATAATGTAGCTTTCCACTGGTGATTTTTTTTTTTAAATCGGTCCATTGATATTTGAGTTTATTTATAACAAACACACAAAAAAAAACAAATCTTTTCCCTTTATAATATTAGTGTAGATAGTAGGTAGGTTGACAACCCTAGTTAAGTCTGTTTTTGTTTTTAAAAGGCCACATTATGTGTGATGTCATATGTTTTAAATTAATGTACCTAGAGGTAAGATGGGTTTTATTACTGCTAGTTGCTGTAGAGGCCTATGTTATGTTTAACAGTGGGCGATACTGAGTTGATTCATTGACGGAAAGTACCTACTTAAAATTTGTTAATGAGGAAAAGAGAACTCGTTATACGAGGAAGTCGCGGCCAAAAGCCAGATTAGTACCTATATTCTTACTAGAATTAAATTATACTACGATATCGCCGTCAACTCAAATTAATAACTTAGTCAGCTATTAAAATAGTCAACAAACCAGCCTAAATAATTAGTACAACCGTTGAGTAATCCGCTGACTGTTCTAAGAAATCTTTTTTCTTACCGAATGATTCACTGCACGCTTTTAATTTAAAAGCTTCGATGGTTCGCGGATTCACAAGAACAAAAGAACATTAAAGAAATGTTTTTGATTGAAGTCACATGCTTTGACCCCATGACCTCATGATCACAAACTAGAATCGCTATGAATCCCAAAAGTAGCGTCAATTAGTTTTATTGTCTAATGATGTCATAGTATTTTTGAACACTTAACGTTCAATTCTATTGACCTTGCGTGCTGAAATACAGGTTGTGACAGTTATCAATGCAATTCTCAATAGAGCGTGAGTGGGAGGTACATAGAGTAAAAAAAATCAGTAGGCTAAGTTCTGAATGAATGACTAAAGACTAAGTATGATGTTTTATTTCCTATCCAATCCATCAAAGTAATTCGTATCAGTTTTTTTGTTAGTGCTACAATACTAGACTAGGTGTCTTAAATTCTATTTATACGTGTCGAAAGAAACCTATCGATTTCATTAAGTCGTTATTCTGAACGAACTAGTGATTCATCGGTAGAGCTCGCGGTGCAAAAAAGTCAATGCGTCTAATACTTTTTCCACACGTGGAAGAAATAATTGGATTAGGAGATATTAAAATTATTACCGACTGTAGTCAAAGAATCGTTGTTCCATTCGTGTAAAAATGATACTCATGAATAGACAAAGCATTGGTCTTAGCTCACTGCGTTATTTTGACTAAAACTCAGTCGTTGAACTGTTTCAGCCACTCTGTGTTGTGTCACACCGTCAGTGTAGATCTCCATATTTCAGTAACGCGACCGCGGTCAACTGTTGAACATTTTCTGTACTTTTAATAAATGTTAAATGTATCTGAGGATCTATATTGTGTATGTTGAGAGAACCGTGGAACGAGTTGAGCGGCGGCGGCGGGAACCAGGTGCTTTGTGATGCGTATAATTGGTCTTTCGATACGGTTCGGAATGGGTGAATCAGTGGTTGATCTTTACGGATTGAAATGGGTCGTGAATCAGTGGTGGTTTTGTGACGTGCTTACCATTTTTAAGGGTACAGCGTGAAGTATCTTTGTGTTTGGCTATAGTGTTTGTGTTTACGGTTTGTGTTTGTGTGTTAGATGACGATATTTTATTGCTGTACTGCTGTGAAATGGGGCTATGTTGTGAAATGAAGTGTCACGATATTTTATACTTTTGCTTCACTGTTTTGTTATTTACAAATTTTATTTGAACGGTGCAATCAGTATCATTGCAAAAATGTTCCTTATATCCTGAGGTTACTACTGAGTAGATTATTATTATCCTTTTCAGTGGACGTTGTAATTAATTAGGTACAGGGTTCATAAAAAAACCAACCGAATGCAGAACCTCCTCCTTTTTGGAAGTCGGTTAAAAAGAAAGAGTAGCTTACACTAATTAGTCAGGAAGTACCAAGTTTATAATCTGACTAACTGTTCCCTGCGGTTTCACCCCCGTTGCTTGGCTCATAACGGTCGTAGCGTGATGTTAAATAGCCTATACTATTCCTCATGAATCCGGCTATCATATACAAAAGATTTTTTCGAATCCGACTGGTAGTTCCAGAGATTAGCGCGTTCAAACAAACAAACTCGTAGCTTTATAATATTTATTTATTTATTGACCAACTTATATTTACAGCACTACTACACATACAAGTTATTGGCCTAAATAAGTAAACATGCGAGTACACATAAACATTATAATATTTTGGTCCTATTGGGCAAATGGCACATTTTTTTAAATATAACATAATCTCTAAGGAGGAACATAAAAGGGAAGAGGAATCTACTATATAAAAATAAGTCGGGTTTTCTTCCTGACGATATAAGTCCAGAACGGACGAACCGATTTCCACGGTTTTGCATTCGTTGGAAAGGTCTCGGGCTCCGTGAGGTTAATAGCAAAGAAAATTCAGGAAAATTTAAAGAGAAAAGCGGGAAAATCTTTTTTCACATACAGCGCCATCTCTGATACATAGCATGTACTACGGTGGCGAAACGGAGTTCGCCGGGTTTGCTAGTATTAGTATAGATATTTTTTTCTTGCGAATATTGCACAATTCCTTTGGGTCACGCGAAGTTGCGGGCGCAGTGCTAGTACTAGTAGGTAAATAAAAGTACTTATTCCGTTCTTTAAGATACTTCAAGGATAAACTCCAATTCATTGATTACACATCATGAGTAGGTCAGGAAACAATGTCAGCTCATCACTGTGATGATAGTCCGTAAATAACGATTTGATCTCAGAGTCATCCTGTATACGGTGCGTGGACTTGTTTACTTTCAATTAGAAGGAACTACTGTACCCCTATCATGAGTTTTTTTGACGTATAGTTTCGTTAACGTTAGCATATTTTGAATTTAAAATACAGCAGTCCTGGAACATTTTGATAAAATTTTATACAATTTGCACATTTTAAAAAATATGGAGAAATTAGTTATGTATTTAATTTATGTAAATATTGTGTAACAAACGTGTATTTTCAATTCAAAATATGCTTACGTTAACGATACTACACGCCAAAAAAACTCATGATCGGGGTACTGTTATATAAAAGTTTGCATAGTGAATTAGCAAATTTTACTGCCATTTTTGTAGATGAACATCATTGTTTATCGTAGTGGTGGATCCAGGAATTATTTTTGCGGGGACTGAGGGCTCATTAGATACGATTTGGGGGGGGAAGGGCAAAGAGGTAACAATCAAAACACCAAATTACTAATCTGTTCTGAAATCTGTCAGAACTTAATTAAGAAAATCCCTCTTTAGATCTAAGTGCACTAGGTAATTAAGTACTCAAGAAATGTTTAATTTTTCAAATCTCTGCGTGCGGTGTCTGTCAGACATTAAGTCAGTCACAGCATCTACCTACTGTTTTACGAGTATATGTAATGTATGTATAGATTCCCAACTCAGTCGATTACCTATAGCTAAGTGCTGCATACTAAGCTACTGATTCCATTACCAAGAGAGAAATTGCCGACTATCCTTGCCAAGAACGTAATGTATCTCTCATTGATATAATATTAAACCTTCTTTCACAGAGGAATCAAAGAATGCTGCCCGCATATTCACCGAACAGTCAGCGAACCTTCTGGAACGCCTGGAAGTCCTGGAGAGACAGCTGCACGAGAGGATAGCAAGCCACATCCCTCGTGACCTGGACACCTTGGAGCACCTGGTGCTGCAGCATAAGGACTGGGAGACCAGCGTGCATACCCTCACCACCGATGTGGAGGAGGTGCAGACTACGTTCAGAGGTAGGTTTTGTCATCTATTCTATCCCACTATCCTAATATTCTATTATCCTACTATTCTACTATCCCACTAACCTACTAATCCTATATCCTACTAATATTATAAATGCGAAAGTTTGTGAGAATGGATGTATGTATGGATGGATGTTTGTTACTCTTTCACGCAAAAACTACTGAACGGATTTTGATGAAACTTTACAGTAATGTAACTTAATACTTACACCAGAATAACAAATAGGCTACCTTCTATTCCGAAAAAACGAATACTAGAAATTAATAAAATTATTGAAACAATATTGTATTTTTTTTCGCAGGCATTGCCCTCAAGACTCCCGCCATGAAGAAGAGCCTCGACAAAGTGATGGGCAAGTGGAATGAAATGCAGTCCAAGAGCCAACTGTTTGTCGAAAGGTAAACATCTTTATACAGTTATAGGTATTCCCCCCGGTTTTACCCTCGTTTCTCGGCTGCTAAGGATCGTCGCGTGATGTTAAATAGCCTATACTATTCCTCATGAATCTAGCTATCATATACAAATATAATTTTTCGAATCCAACTGGTAGTTCCAGAGATTAGCGCGTTCAGACAAGTAAACTGTTCAGGTTTATAATATTAGTATAGATGAGCTAATACATATTGACATAATATTTGATCTCCAGGCTGAAGTTCGTGGAGATCGTGGTGAACAGCATGGAGGAGAACCACCAGACTATATCCGAGTTCGAGATCAAGCTCGCTCAGTTCAACGACCTACCCAACGATGTTGAGCTGCTGAAGGATGTGAGTATTTACACTATTTTACTAGAAGTAACGATTATACAACGTGTCTCCCATTAGAAATAAAGAAAGGACGTTGGCAGTTTTGGGCTTGATATGGTACAGTAATAAAAGCTTAACCAAAAATAAAAATATATTTTAATTGTTCTTTGCCTAATTTATCTTAGAGATTAAGAATTGGAATCAAAAATCGAAATAAATAAGAAATAAAATGATTATGCCGTTGACATTTTGAAAAAACCAATAAATCAAAAACGGGTGCATGCTGGCTGGCGCGTGCTTCCAAAGAATATCATGTCGACAGCAACTAAAACCTTTGAATTGAGAACTTATTAGTCGGCCTGTACTTCATTAGATCATTCACACCATACTTAACCTCACTGTCACAAATACGAAGATTTCTCTTTAACCCAATTACGTACAAAAACAAATAAAAAATGAATTTAAATACTCTTGAAATACTCGATTACACCAAACTAATTTCATATCTGTACTGACTTACACAATCTGAAGCCCAGCGTTCTATGGGCGTCTGCCAGTAGTATCCTTTGGCAACTCACAGACAAATTAATTTATGAAGATAACAAAAAAAACCGACAAGTGCGAGTAGGACTCGCGTCCTGGCGGAGGTTACCGACAAGTTACACTATGTGACATTCCTCAAACGGGGCCATTATACTTATCTTTATGAGCAACTTTTACTATAGTTCCAAACCTGAAATCCCGAAAAAAAATCAGCTGTCCCATACATTTTGTCGATTCATGTGAACACAAATGTATGGAACAGGTGATCTTTTTCACGATTTCAGGGCATCTAGCATTTAAATGCTAGATGCCCTGAAATCGTGAAAAAAATCGTTCATACTCATCTCTTCTCAAAACGGAATATTTCAAGAAGTTAGATGAATATTATATCCTTAGCGCGCTGTTCTCCGCGCCAAAAAATGCAGAAAATGGCGGGAAAGCTATCACCAATCCGACCGTCGGATCAATGAGACGCTATAAAAGTTCCAATTTCAAATTGATCCACTATTAAACCATGACTTTCCCCCACCAGATGCACGAAGACCTCCTCCGCATGCAAGTGGCAGTGAGCAAGCAACAGATCCAGGTGGACCAGATGAACGATGACGCCGAGAACTGCCGGCGTCTAGTGGAGACGTCCAGGTCTGGCCTGCCGCACTCCTCGCTCCCGCGGTCAGGGAAGCACATCGACCTGGAGAGGCTGGATAAAGAGGTCTCTCAACTGAATAACAGATGGAACAATGTGTGCAGTCAGCTGGCTGAGAGGTGAGTGGGATAGCTTTTATTGTATTTGGGTTTTGAGTTATTCAGCATTGTTAATAGGCGTTAAAGATAGAGAATAGAGAAGCACAACCGTTTAAACCTTCTTAATTTTGATTTCTTTATTGACAAGTAAACAGCGCTTTATTTACTTGCGATTAAAATGTAGGTACCTACTGGTATTTGTCTCGAAATTATATTTGAGGAAAATCGTCAAGAAATAGTCGTATTTTCCTTAAACACGGGGTCTCATCAGGAACAAAGTAACATTTGTTGAAATAACTCATAATAGATGGCGTTATATGTATCGATTTGTTATTGAACTTTGTGTAAAATTGAGAACATGAAAAAATACATCACGAAAAATATTTATTTAAATTTTGAAAAATGCTTTAAGCACAGAAAAATGTATAGCCCGAAGATAGCCCGCGCTAAATTGGTCACATTTCTTTGTATGAGATGAGGCATCTGTACGTATAGTATTATATTATCTGTGCCTTAAATATAATTTCGAAAGCTATATAAATTGATGATTTGATTTGATGTTTATTTAGTAACTATTATCATTACTGTCGCGTATTAAATTTTGATCAACATGGAACGTAAAACAGCGCTGCAATTTGCAAAAAACGCAAGCAATTTTGAATTTCGCGCGCTACCTTGATGGATCCCGTAAAATACAGCCCCTATAGAAACAAAATAAAAACGAAAATCCTTCCCTACAGACTCCGAAGCTGCGAAGCGGCGTACCAACTCTTGCGCAACTACAACGCTGGCTTAGAAAAGGAGGCCGAATGGATCGATGACGCGTACAGCAAGCTGCAGGCACAGCCGCCCATCGAAGTCAGGCCCAAGGAACACTTCGAACCGACCAGGGTGAGAGTTATAGCACCAGGGCATTTTTAACACCATATATATCGATACCTTTAGGCTCTAAGGGCGTAACCACCATTTTGACAACAATGAGATTTGAGCCTAAAGGCATTGGTATTATCGATTAAATCTCATTATTGCCAAATGGCGGATACGCCCTTTGAGCCTAAAGTTATCGATATTTTTGGTCTTATTATATTCACCCCCGTATTCACTATCAAGTCTCGAACGCACAGTATACAGAAAACTCATACGAATATGAACATTAACTGTATTAGAATAAGGTTCATATTTATATAAGCGAATATAAAGCGGTTTATATGAATATGAACCTTAACTTAATACATATAATGTTCTTATTTGAATGAGTATATACGGGGGTCAGTCTCTAGAAACGAACTTCGGACATTAGGAAGGCTCTTTTATCGGACAGTCATCAGGCATCAGGCAGTCTTGAAATAGTAAACTCATCAAAGTTTGGATTGAGTCGAATTCTCAATGGTTTTTGGTCGATTTTAAGTTCTAAATCACAGTGTGATGGTTGAATTTTAACATACATAATAGGAAGAGAGTGACTAATGTGGTCCAAATTGAATAAATTATTACATGAATGCATGTAATCTATTAACGGTAAAATCTATTAACGGTAAAATAAGTTGGTTTTGGATTCTGGTCCTTTGGAACGAAGATTAACTAAACGAACGCATGTTATGACTTTTTTGGACAACAAGGAGGGGAGGGATTTTAATCATTATTATTTTATAGGTGTGATGACACGACAATTTAATAAACAGAAGGACTACGGATTTTTGCACAGTGTGACTCATTTAAACGAATATGATGTCCTGAACTAGGGTTGCCACCCGTACTCTATTGTAGATTATTATACTCTATTTCACGTAGGCGTACTCTACGATGATGATAAAGTACGCTAAAATACTCTTTTACTTTACACCATTCGCATTTGATTCTCATACCACTAGTTTGAATTAAAGATGCAATAGCGGCACCTACTCCAGAAAAACATTTATTTACCAAAAGTATCTAGAAGCGATGAAAAATATGTGTAATATAAAAAATAAAGGTACTCTTTTTTTATACAGCGTACTCTATTTTTGCTATCCCATTCCCAACACCCAAATGTACTTTTATTATTCCAAAAAAAGGTGGCAACCCTATCCTGAACTAACGAAAAATCTTAACTTCACCAAAAATATATACATTTTTGCACCAAACTAATTCTAATGTTACCGGGTGTATGTGGTCATTCGCAGAATCTTCTCACAAGCGTCGTAGAGAGGACACCTAAGATTGAGAAGGTTAACGTCGATGGTGGCAGATACATACGAGAGGCCAAGGTAAATAGCAGTATACCAATTGATGTCCTAGACATTCGATTAGGCTGTGGCGTTTTGTGGAATATTCGGGGATTGGGGAACTTTGTTTTTGTAGTTTTTAAGCTTGGTTGAATAGGTTTCACTGTAATCCTGTGGTTTTTAGCAAATAGGTACATTTTACAGTGACACCAATTCATAACAACATTGATAGAAAATTCCCAAAAATGACTTGAAAATTCCACAAAATGCTTGAAAAATGTTCAGAATTTTTATGATGAGTGGTTCTGAATGAAGTGAGTTCGGTCCAGCGTTTCGTTCCTGCTATGTCTGCTTCGTTCTGTCTTTGGGTCTTATAAGTCTTTTCGTATGTCAGAGGTGATATTGGCTCAAACTCGTCACAAACGCACGTATGCTTCCGCCCTTAAAACATAATGCTTGCGTTTTATACTAAACGATGCTTCGCTAATTAACCTTTTAATCGATTTGAATCGATTGCTTTCAACTAATCGTAATCATCTGAATGCGAGATGTTTGTGTGATCGACACTAAAATATGAAAAGCAATTTATTACTGCTAAATTTTGCATTGTTGTGACTAAAAGTTTTGTGGATTCTGTAAGAGTTCATTTGTGTGCTTTATCAATTTATTCGGCAGTTTTTAATCAAGTTCAATTATTTTGAAATGGCACAAAATAAATAAAAAAAAATCACAATTTTTTGGTAAAGCGTTGGCACGGTTCGCCAGAGATCGCAGGTTCAAATCCTGCTCGCGACATTCGATTGTTGAGAATTCTCTTAAATATTTAATAACTAATTATTTCCTTGAAGTTAACGTTCATCTGGTTAGCAGTTTTTCGTAACAGTAGTGGAGTTAAAACCATAAATTATACATAAAATAGACTCGCCAAAAAAAGGTTCCGTTTCGGCGGAATTCAAAAAAATAAGAGACCATTATATTTAGAACGCGAATTTGAAATTCAAATTAATTTCTTGTATAGCTTCCAAAAACAAATGAGTTCATTGTTCTTTACAAATGTGGCTTTGCATGCATTTTTATGGTGTCTCAATGTTGCCAGACTATAAAAAAAATACACTTTTTATCCGTTTAATACCAACACTTTTTGTGGGTTTCCTTTTTTCAAAATACACAGTTCTTTTGCTTAAATGTGCACGAAATGGGTCCTAGACTAGTGTGGCCGCACATTAGGTGTTGCACGCTTTAAAAATACCTGTGTACTGTACAGGCCAATCTTTTCCATCCAGCATGATTTCATTCCCGCTGTGAGCTGGACTAGTGTTGCCAGTGAAAAAAATATTTGGAAGGCTGAATGAATGTTGAAGATCAGTAATTGAATAATTAACCATGTTTTTCTATCTAATACGTAACTTAATTGTAGGAAAAATGTGGTTAATTAATTACTAAAATGTTATTTAAACTATTCGTTACTGGTCTTTTGAATCGGTGATCTTTGAATGTGATGCTGTGATCATGTTTCCCATATTTTATAAGTTCATTACGTTCTGTAAAAGTGTGCAAGTTACTATGAAAGGTTTAAAAAAATAAATTCTAATGAATGCTTAATTTTAATAGGCAGATTGTTCTTTTCAACATTACATTCATTTAAAAAAAAAAGTATTGTGGCAAGTGTTCCAATTTCGAATCAAATATTTTGAAAAAAGAACAGTCTGCTTCCCAACTAACAGCCCCAATAACACGCTTGACCCTAACCCGACATAGATATACTCATCGAGATGCCAGCGATACGCCGAATGGCTTTGCGACGAGGTACACCCTTCGCTGGACATGCGTCAACTTCGGCGCCAAGCGGACGTCGAGCTCGCCGAACGCTTCCGAGCGCGCGGCCGAACAGACCCCGAGCGAGTGCCGGCGGGATCCGAAGCAGTTGCGAGGGAACTGGATGACTTGAACGCGAACTACCAGAGATTGATGGATATGTTATATGAGAGACTCAGAAGGATCGCCGCCGCTAATCCTGGAGACATCGTTACTTTGGTGAGTTGTGTTTTTTTTCTTATGCTAGGGCCACGCTTGTCGAAGGAGGCCGAAAATCCACAACTTACAACCCGGTCAAAATACCTGTGCACCCGCATATGACGTCATATTCGGCGCTCTGGTACAAAGATGCTAACCGTACTGATGCGATAGGGCGAGGGCGGCCAGGTGAATGAGGGGAGGGGAGCGATGTGCACAGATATTTTGACTGGATTGTAGACATTAAGGGCGGGTTGCTTCAAACCATCTGTATCCGTAAGTCAGTACGTAATCGTTAAGTCAGTATGAAATTGTCATACAAGCCGCCATATTTGACGGTTACAGATACGTAACTGTAAGTTGAAGCAACATGGCCTAAATTGGTTGTTTGTGAAACTATTATTAAAATTAATAATATTTTTTTAAAGTATCATTCGTTAAGTTGTGGCCCATGGCATTATGACTGTGTTATGCTTGAGTAGTGTGAATCTAGTTTTATTAAAATAACTTCAATGATTTATGAGATTCTGGCAATCTAAATTATGAATCATTTTAAAATTTTGCATTTATGCAAATGAGGAGATGAATTCAAAAACATGTTATTTACAAATAAATTCAATTAGGATTTTATTATTCTGTTATAAAAATAGTTTTTTTTTATATTACTACTTTGCAGCAGTAGGTGATAAAACTAATTGTAATTACAATCACAAACTGTACTTAACAGATGAAAAATAAACCAATTGAACGTACTAAAGAGGTTTATTAGCGGAATTAATACAACCTCTGCAAATGACTTCATTAATGAGAATGGTTCATAATGCATTTTAAATTACAAGCGATGTCACATTTTATGTGTAGGTAATTTGTTGACATAATGTACTACTAGCTACTTGCCAGGTCATTATATCGACTAGGAATAACTTAAATCTAGTTAAATCTTGCAAGTACCTACTGTTAGGAAAATCTAGCGCAGTTAGATTTTGTCAAACATATGTTTTAAGGCCGAGTATTAATTTATTTATTTGTCTAAGGCGAGAAAATTTCTGGTCCTAATCGGAAACAAAATCTAACGAGATTTAGATTATTGCAGTAGGTATGTTAGGAATAGCGTCTAGTGCGAATCTTTCATAACCTTTTATTTCACCGATATAAGTTAGATAAAATATACAGGGTGGCAGGTTAGACAGTGGAAATATTTTAAGGGGTCATTATACTCATAATTATGAACAACTTTTACTATTGGACCAACCCTGAAATCGCGAAACAAAAATCAGCTGTTCCATACATTTATGTTCACATAACTCAATAAAATGTATGGAACAGCTGATTTTATTTTCGCGATTTCATGGTTGGTCCCATAGTAAAAGTTATTCATAATGATGAGTACAATGACCCCTTAAAATATTTCCACTGTTTAACCTGCCACCCTGTATAGAAAAAAAATATGGATATTTAAATCAAAGAAATATCACCCGCTAAATGTTGGAAATTAAATCTAATAATCCAAATAGAATGTCGCAAAACTAGTTTTATACAGATGTACTTCCAATGTTTTCTAAGCAATGTCATGCGTTGAACCGACCTCGTAAACAAGCCATAAGATGTAAAAAACTAAATTGCTTCACACTTGAAATATGATTATAATTCTGTGGTTTTTTAATTGCTGTTTGGGTTGTAGTGTCTTGAAAGTCCAGTGTTGCTAGAAGCAAAAATTTAATGTTATTTAAATGTCGTATATCATCGTCGTCGTCGTCAAATGCACTGTTATACTTATACCTATGCTATTTCCGGTATGTCATAAAAAGCATTCTTACTTATTTCAATTAGAAATAGCTAGTATTTTTACTAGCTATTTCTAATTGAAATAAGTAAGAATGCTTTTTATGACACTGGCAACCCCAAGTGTTATGTGGCTTTGAGAACCAGTGTCTTATAGACTCTAGCTTCCACCCACATCTTCGCCCGCGTATTTTTTTTTTACACAACTTTATAAATTAGTCTGTGTTATTCTGACGCTTATGCTATGGGTGAAATTTTTTTTTTTCAAATTCTAAAAAAAAAAACATCAAAATACGTTTACCTACTACTAGTTTTTGCGTGAATAAGTAACAAACATCCATTCATCCAAACTTTCGCGTTTATAATATAAATTAATAGGATAATTTATATTTTATCTCAGCTGCAGTCTGAAAATTCAGCTTCCTATTCTCTCATTCTAAAAATAACTCACAAACGCATTAGCGTATGTATTTATTCTATCAGGCGCCGGCGCTTTCTACCATCAATACATACAACGCACAGTGTAAGCGTGTCACGTAGATGGAAAACCACGCACTCGCATCACACGAAGTTTACCTAATTCACTTACGCGTAGTGATGTCACCATTAGGTCATCAGTCGGACGTCGCTCAAGGCCGTTCGCTATTTAAATTTTGACGATAAAGATTTTCAAATTGAAATAACGAATTTGTTGTTATTGTGCGTTTCTCATAAGTGTTTTTTTCGGCGCTATGTTGGTTCCCCTGTCTGTCACCCTAGCGTTCTATGTTTTTTTTTAGATTTAAGTGTTAATAAGTAATGCCTAGGACACTAAAAAGTGGTGGACGAGAATTGGTGCTGAAAACACCGTTAAAAACGTTGTAACATAATGACATTCAGGGGAGCCAAGACAGCGTCGAAGGGAACTTTTAACGCACTGTCGATTTTTGAAATTGATTTGACAAACTAATCCGTTATTTAAGAATTCCGTTAGTCGATTTTATTTCCAATAAACAGTATTTCCGAGAAACGAATACGAACAGTCGTCCAATTTAGAGCTTTTGTGGAACCATAAAAGAATTTTGCGAATTTACATAAAACCTTCATCTAAGTTTGCCCAAAAAGGATGTTTATTTAAATGATTTAACGAATACACATTTGGTCTGAATTTTAAAGATAAATACTATATTCATCTAGCTTGTTGTTCAAATGACGAATCGTTACCATAGTCAACCACATTTGACCTTAAAAAATTACCTTGACAAATGGCACTCATTTTTTTTTTTATTTCCACTTCCGCCAACACACCTACATTCCCAAATATTGCCAAAACAATTGCGTCTACCACAGATGATATCTTCAAATTGCATTTAATAATTAGTGGAGTATCTACCATTTATTATCTACCCACCACATCTTCTTATATGTACAAAGCGTGGGCATAAGGACTGGTCTTATATGGCTTGATTGTTCCTAGACTTTATTATGATGATTTCATTGTGGGTATGTTTGCTATCGGATTATAGTTAACTATTGTGACAGAGTCAATGTTTTTTCTTTTAAAAGTCCGTGAATTTTGAAATTACAAAAATATCCTCACTAAAGTTGAGATTTAGTTTGATCAAAGTGATCCCGTAAGCTGCAGATTAACTTCTGCCACCTTATTAACTTAAAGCTATTAAACACATCGCTTTTGAGATCATAAAGTCACTGTATTTTACTTTAAAAGTCCATGTCCAGTCCACTCTTTTACCTAATTACTTACAAAAAACATCTTCACTAAAGTTGAGTTTTAGTTCAATCATATTCACATTCGATAATTCCATGAGAAATGGGAATTTCTGTAAACTTCAGGCACCTCATTAACCTAAAGTTATTAAACACAGACGGTATCGCTTTTGAGGTCTTAAGTTTGATCCTCAGGTCGGGCATAGTGTAATTGGTGTTTTCTGTTAGAAAGTGCTTAGTTATAGCTCAGGATTGGAGCTTTGCGATAGACGAAGATAAGCTCGCTTACAAGTCTCGCCCACTATCATACAAGTATCGGAAAACTGTGGGAGGAAAGTACACCGTCGTATTTAGGTACTAGCTGTGCCCCGCGGTTTCAACCCCCTTACACGGCTTTTAAGAGTCGCAGCGTGATGTTAAATAGCCTATACTATTCCTCATGAATCTAGCTATCATATGCAAAAATAATTTTTCGAATCCGACGTATAGTTCCAGAGATTAACGCCTTCTTGGTCCTAGTCTGGTCATTTCTGCATGAGAGTCAAAATGGCGGGTGTATCATTCCGAATCCAATCAAAATTATTACCAAATAAATGTACTTAAAATGTACTATTTAGTACCTATACTCATGAAAAATGTACCTCCTTTAGAACAAAATTATAACCAAATTAAGATACACCCGCCATTCTGATGTCAATATGGCGGGTGTATCCTAATTTCTCCCTAATTATTCATTGGTGATTGAATATTATTATTCCAAAAAAATCTACCTAAAAAGTACCTACAGTAAAAAGAAACACTCACTCGATCTGTTCATTAGTTCCTGAGAAATAAAACTACAAATGTTTGGTACCATATCGTGGCGTCGCTCTAACTACTGAGCTACCGAGTCAGTGATTAAAGCGACGCCACAGTACGGCAGGGGTCGCGGGTTCAAGTCCCGCCCGTGTAGTTGTTTTTAAATCTCATATATTATTATAAGTATATTAAAATTATTATGTTGTTAGTTACATTTTTAGGGTTCCGTACCCAAAGGGTAAAACGAGACCCTATTACTAAGACTCCGCTGTCCGTTCGTCCGTCTGTCACCAGGCTGTAATGAACTCATGAGCCGTGATAGTTAGACAGTTGAAATTTTCACAGACGATGTATTTCTGTTGCCGTATAACAAAAATACTAAAAACAGAATAAAATAAATATTTAACGGGAGTTCCCATACAATAAACGTGTTTTTTTTTGCTAATTTGCTAATAAAGGGTGTCTAATGTTGTATAGATAATGGTACGGAACCCTTCGTGCGCAAGTCCGACTCGCACTTGGCCGGTTTTAATATTTTGACAACACTCTTATTTTATGGTTTCCTAGACAACGTATAAAAATGTCAAGCCCGAGTCGACCGGCGAAGGAGGTCGACACCATAAAACCTTAACTATATGACTTGGAAAGACAAAATTAATTAGGTATGTACGAACATTGACCTATATGTCCCTAGACAAGCAGTTCCGAACAAAAATCATGCTCCACACGCTGGTACTTGTCTGTTGCTCACTGCATCAAACATCAAAGTGAATGTGAGGCTTGTGTTGTGCCCGCACAACACTAAACAAAAATTATAACTGAAAATCTATTCACGAGTCTTTTGGATGTGCCTTTTGCCAAATTAACGGTTATAAATAGATTAAAAAAATATTCCATAAATAAAAGTTTACGAAGTTGAAAAACGAGATTGGCTATTTTCCAATAATTTTCTTCATTTAAATCCTTAAAATTTTTAATAAAATACATATTTATGTTATCTTATATTTTTGTTTAGTGTTGTGCGGGCACAATACAAGCCTCGCATTCACTTTGACGCTTGATGCAGTGAGCAACAGACAAGTACCTGCGTGTGGGGCATGATTTTTGTTCGGAACTGCTTGTCTAGAGACATATAGGTCAATGTTCGTACATACCTATTTAATTTTGGCTTTCCAAGTCATAGTTAAGGTTTTATGGTGTCGACCTCCTTCGCTGGTCGACTCGGGCTTGACATTTTTATTCGTTGTCTAGGAAACCATATTATAACAGTGTCAAAATATTAAAACCGGCCAAGTGCGAGTCGGACTCGCGCACGAAGGGTTCCGTTATCCGTACCATTATCTATACAACATTAGACACACTATATTATTATAACCTTTATTAGCAAATTAGCAAAAAAATCACGTTAATTGTATGGGAACTCCCCTTAAATATTTATTTTATTCTGTTTTTAGTATTTTTTGTTATAGCGGCAACAGAAATACATCGTTTGTGAAAATTTTAACTGTCTATCACGGTTCATGAGTTCATTACAGCCTGGTGACAGACGAACGAACGGACAGCGGAGTCTTAGTAATAGGGTCCCGTTTTACCCTTGGGTACGGAACCCTAAAAATGTAACTAACAACATAATCATTATAATATACTTATAATATATGAGATTTAAAAACAACTACACGGGCGGGACTTGAACCCGCGACCCCTACCGTACCGTGGCGTCGCTTTAATCACTGACTCGGTAGCTCAGTAGTTAGAGCGACGCCACGATATGGTACCAAACATTTGTAGTTTTATTTCTCAGGAACTAATGAACAGATCGAGTGAGTGTTTATTTTTACTGTAGGTACTTATTAGGTAGATTTTTTTGGAATAATAATATTCAATCACCAATGGATAATTAGGGAGAAATTAGGATACACCCGCCATATTGACATCAGAATGGCGGGTGTATCTTAATTTGGTTATAACTTTTTTCTAAAGGAGGTACATTTTTCATGAGTATAGGTATTAAATAGTACATTTTAAGTACATTTATTTGGTAATAATTTTGATTAGATTCGTAATGATACACCCGCCATTTTGACTCTCATATTTCTGCGCCTCTCCAGGTTATGCGCCCTGTGCCTGGGCACCGATAGCACCGCCCTATGATGGCACTGACAACACTATCTTTGAATAAATTTTTGGTCCTTACGTCTGCCTACAAAAAAAGAAAGCTTAAAAATATATTCGCTACCGTCACATAAACTTCCGATGTTACCTCACAGAAGTTAGGGAGCCGTTACACGAAGTCTGTTAACAAAGTTAGGTCCTGAATCGTAAAAAAGTCACCATTTGCAATAAAACCACCCAGTCGGTTCGTGGTTCGTTGAACCGCTTGTGTAGGTGCTGGCAAAAAACTGATGCATGCATGTATACTCGTGACTTCTGAACAATGAAGCGAAGGATCAACCTTGCCCATGTTTTTGAGGCAATGATTTATTTCTCAGAGAACATTACATTGGGGAACAGCTAGTGCATTCATAAGTCTCGTCACTCCTTCGTGAACTGTGCTCGTACCACCACACGCTAGGTGGTCCTAGCGTGCCGGCTTTGTAAGAAAAAACAGCGCCTTTTAAATATTCTTTAGGTTGTTTTCAAATTTTATTGGTGAAACTCCTGTGAAGTCGCTGTCTTTATTTACCGCTGTCATTCTACTCGAATTTGTTTGAGGATGAATCATGACGAAACTGGCTAAATTGTTATAGAATAGACCGTTCAATGACTAGGTTACGTAAAAAATAGAAGGAAAAAAATGATTAGAGTTTAACAAACCTATTATTTTTTTCATAATGTCACATTTTTTCACGGTGAAGGAAAATACCTAAATTGAATAGTTTGAATAGCCCGTACGAAGTAAGAAATCATGGTGCTCAATGCTCATTCCGTTTCTGTGTGAGACTTATTTGCTACATTGTGGCCTAATTAATTCTATTTTATTTATTAATAACTTTTTACCCGCGACTTCGTCCGCGTGACATTTAGCGTCCTAAAGCAATGTGACCGTCGTAAGTTATTGTTCTTTCCCTCGGGAACAGTACTTTTTTTTGGATGAAAGGTAGTCTAAGTCCTCTTTTGTAACCCTGACAACGTATATATGCAACATTTTATGATGATTGGTTTAGTGGTTTAGGCTTGAAAAGGTAACAAACAAACAACTTACTTTCGCTTTTATAATAAATCGTTAGGAATTTTCTTCCGTCATTTGTGTGAAAATTCTGGACATCTAAGAATTTCGAACGAACGAAACAACAGTTTACCAATTACCACTTCATGGTATTGCTTACAATTCAAGCTGACAAGAACCAGTTTCCGATATTCATTAGCAGAAATCCTCTTTAGGCTATCACCGCAATCGGAGCAAGTTGACATTACAATAAACTCTCGCGCACGCTTCGTGGCGATAAGTGCTATTTATAGCTATTACGGTATTTATTAAGCCGCTTACATGCATGGCTACCTACGTAATCGAGTGGTGTTATTCTACAGTATAGGTAGTGTATTTACAGGACATGCTAATTTTCCTTAAGCACTTTGACAAAGGTAGGTAAAACAAGCATTTTTGTTGTAAGTATTTTTATTGCGTTTGTCTGCATCAAAAATATTCAAATATTTTTGGAGATAGACGGGACAAAGCGAAAAAAATCACCCCCTGCAGATGCAGATGACTAAATGAACAGCCTGTATAACCTGCTACAAGGAAAACTAGATTCTTACAACAATTGTAATTAATAAAGAGCATAGTTTACATATTTATGAATACTATTGCAATTTGCAATCAAACTGGTATAAATTAACACCGCATTTTAAGTTGGCATCTGCTTAAACAATGCATAAAAATAGTCCACTACCTCATAAATGTTATCACAAAAAGTCATGAGGCATGACATGAAAAGCACATCTAATTTGTAAATGACGTCATTTGTTACTCATAGAAATATGAAAAAAAAGCAAAATTCCGCTAAATCGCTCACGTAAGCGTTAAAGCGCTGAACAATTTGTAAGAACTTTTTATTACAATAAATTATGAGTTTAACGGTCGGTTGCAGAAAGAGAATTAAATTTTGATGGAGGCATTAACCATACAATTTCTATCGTTAAAGTCTCCTTTAAAACTTAATGACCTTTTCTGCAACTCAGCGTGAGATGAGTTAATCTTTTGGTCACGCATCTGACATGCAAAAAGGTTGTATACAAAATGAAAATTAATAAGTTTTTTTAGGTAGGACTAGGACCATAATAGGTATAAAGCGAGGACTGTGTCGATGAATTTTCCTAGTTCTTCTTGATTTTTGCTAGATAATGTTATATTTTATTTTTTGAGACTTCACACAGTGACTGAAAAGTCTTAAACTTTAAACCACCTTCATAAAACGCACAGAACAATAATAAAATAATTATAGACTAATAAGACATGTTGATCTGAATAACCTGTCTTTATAATTTAAAATAATGAATGCACGTTAAACAAGCATATTTTGAGATGTTCTGATAAAAATCTAAGTACGATGATGTAATGGCAAGCAATTAAAAATAATCATGTTTACTAAAAGCAGGCTATTTCGAAGAATTTCCAAGTTTTTTCGACTTACCACATATATTTTTTAAATCGTGGTTGTATAGTGTATACGTACCCACATACGGCACATACGTCTAAATATGTTAATTGCAGCTAATTGGCATATTACCATAGTAAATAACAGTCGGCACGGAACTTCGGTTTAGAACGAACCACAGGTTTACGAAGTAAAATCCTAGTTAGAATGAACGTTAGTAATGTAATACCTAAGTCTGGAACACCGTAGAGGTGAAGAGATTACAAGTAACCGGCGACAAGGTGCATCTACAACGATTGTTTATAGATTCAGTATCACCATGTAGCACTTCAATTCAATTTTAAAAAAACAGAATCCATGTTATTATTAAAATAAAGAAAGAAATAAAGAAAATGCATTTATTTGCGTAGGTAGATATATGACGCACAAAAATACAAAAAAAAAGCTGCTAGGGAAATATGCATCACATCCGCGCAAAACGGCCATCGCTCAGCTCAGCATAATGCTTTGACTGTGACCCATGCACGGAGCAGAGCCACAGCACTAGTTTCAGGGACAGCCGGATCAAGAAAATCTGAACTTTCTATTTATTTAGCGAAATAAAATATCTAATTAATGCTGCACTATCTTTGATAAATTGTTCTCAATGTTTTCTCGTCAAGTTAACGAGCATCGCCCACGCTTTTCTTACGGGGTAAGGCTCTTAGCGGTACCGACACGATATGTACGGGACCGTTATAAACCACTTATTGCCTGTAACACCACCCACGTGGGTAAACTTTACTGCCAAATGCAACGGCTATTTAACCTAATTTTGTAATTGCTACATGATCTTTATGGATTTCTTTTAATGAGGACTTGCGGTCCTCATTTAAAGAATTCCATAAAGATCACTTATTGAAGTCCTCGCTATCAACTGGCTTTTTGGTCCTAAGAAACTGCAGTGTCTTTGGGTTCAGCATACAATCACGTAAGAAAATCAGATGTAAACTATACTAAAATGCTGCTTAGAACAGGAACACACTTGCAATTAATCGTTGAGCGATAGTTGCACTCTTATTGAAAGTATCGATTAATCGCTCTGCAACTAATTGCAAGTGTTCGCGCACCTATTTAATAAATACCCATGCTTTTCTTTGATCAGTGCAACTATCGACGCCTGCTCTTAATAGAAAATTGCTAGATTCAAAATCAACGGATAAGACCCTTCAAACTCGTAGGACCAAAGGAGGAAATCGCTATTTATAATTTTCTTAAATTCAAAATTGTTGCTAATTCAACTTTGGCGCACCTATTTCATTTAATATCCATGCTTTTCTTTGATCAGTGCAACTATCGGTCCCTGCTTTTATATAGAAAATTGCTCAATTCAAAATCCACGGATTAGACCTTTCAATCTCGTAAGACCAAAGCATCCTTAAACTCAAAATTGTAGCTAATTTCGCTTCACATGATATCCTTGTACGAAACCCATGTGTAGACCATAACGTAAACTATGAGTGTATATTTAATGTTATCAAAGCGTGTTCGCGTGAGGAATTCATTATTATTACATCTAGGTGACGTAATATGGTCAGCATGGTCGCAGTGTCAAGGTCCTGAGTTTATTTATCATTTTGCTTAATGCACGTAGTTTAGTTACAAATAATTCACATATAAAAAATATAAATCGTACAGAATGTAGTCTTGAAACATTCAGTTTATTAAAATTTCTTTAGAAGCCAAAGAAGACCGTTGAGCTTTATAATTATTTGGGCTTGACAGAAAAAGTTCTTACTCGAAATATAAGCCAAAATCTTATCATAAGGACTTATCATATGGACCAAAATAATTTCTAACCCATTATTGACTGAATATGTATATCATATAAAATTATTATCTAATCCGTTACCAATTTTAACTCAAAATCGATATTTACTATACTCCTAAATCGTGCTTAAGCCTATTGCTTTGATACGTAAATGTTTATCACGTAAAGTATTACGAAACAAAGCCCCAACTCTTTGAATTGAAAGCCTATTGATTCTCTTTGGGCTTACGACTTTAATATTTTAACCAGGGTTGGGTTTGACCGAGGTCGCAACAATAAAAGCCAAGGTCGCATTAGTTAGGCCGATAACGTTTGAAAACAAATTGCTTGGCTGCAATATAGGTACCTACGTAACGATAAGAAAGTTAGGAAAATTGGCAATAGTCAAGACTGAAGACTTGATTATATTAGGAATAAAGACTCGATGGAAAACGTTTTGAAAATTATTGAAAATGTGTTTTATGGCGACCTTAAGCATCTGTATATTTTTGAACTAATACTTTCGTCTCTACTCCTTCTTGTAATTTTATTTTTAAGTGCTTTCCCGAAAATTAGAGCAGTTAACATGTAAATACACTTAACAACTAAAACAATGTGATCGGATTAAGACTACAAATTCCCTGATCGGATGAAGCCTTAGCAAAATGACAGAGTGATCGTACAGATCTGTCGTCACTCGGAACATTGCAGCGAATACCTATTCGTGATAGCAACAATTTGATACGATGACTGTACGTCCGTTTTTTAGTAGCGCGCGAACGACGAACGGCGATCGACGCACGCCGCGTTTTACTAAATCGAACGAATTTTGGAATACTAATTTTCAGTTACGAATTTTAATTTCGGAGTGCAAATTGTTGTGTGCCAGTATTTGAACAGTGAAAAGTTTGTGTCTTTTAAATTGTGCAAAAAGTGTTCTTTCTTTAAAAATACTGCTTTACGAATTTATCTGTAATTTTACAATGCCGGTTTAGGCTTATCTGTATTTATGTTTACAGATTATTAAGAATTTATAACTACGATTAGAAGTCGAGATATTCGCACTAAGAATAGAAGTTAAGGAGTTAACTGACGACCTTAACCGACATTTTATGATTAATGTAAACGAGAAAAAAAGTTATTGTAACCAGTTCGAAACGATTGCATTATTAGCTGTTGACGTGTACGTTTTGTCAAAATGAATGAAATAAAAATATTAATCCACTTTGTAGTACTTGAATTACTCGTACGGTCTAGTCATAAAGTAATTTTGTTTTGTTTACATGGTCAAGGTTGTCTGAAACGATAAGTTTTTGCGAATATGTTTGGTTATCATTTTGAAAAGAAGCGTGTAGCGACAACGTCGTACCGCGTCTAGTCGCTAAAGAGGTTTTTATAGCATAAGTTCGCGAAATAGGTATTATGTGAAAAGTGACTGGCTGAATGCAAGGAAAAACAGTTATTGGCACAGTCGAATGAATTCGAGATTCGAATTACCTACATGATATCGAATGAATTTTAATTATTCTTTGCAACAATATTGTTTGCTTTGCAACTATAGATACCTGCTGTATGGGACGATGATAATATGGGCCAACGTGTGTCTTTCATAAGATTAAGATATTTCAGCATAGAAAATAACAATAATGAATACTGTGATAATGTAGTAATGTAATAAGTAGGTATAACTTAAATATCATGAATGACATGTTTATTCGACAGGGGGGGGTGATTCTCGCGGGTGATAGGTATATTGATATCGAATTCGATATATGTCGCAACAAATGTCAAAATCCCTACCATTTTGACATTTGTTGCGATATATATCGAATTCGATATCAATATATCACCTGCGAGAATCATCCCCCTGATGTAAGAATGCACCAGTGGCGAAGGGTCCCTACAATACGATTCCTACTGGCTTCCCTTTGAAAAATAGCACAGGCAGTATTTGCCTACTATTGTCAAATATAAGTAGGTAATTAGCTTTTTGTGGCCAGCTAAGCATTTGTAGCTGCGGCTTACCTCTTACAAAAATTGACCCTTCGCTACTGGAATGCACTGCATAAAATCGCATACCATAGTACTGAATATAGCCACAGGATACAAAGATAGTACTATCTTACATATCAGAAGTATTATTAAAATTAAGATAATGCACTTACAAATAATCACCTGGACCGATATGGTAGTATGTATTTGTCAAAATTACATCACCTTTGATTAGATAAATGAATTAATCAATACATAACAAAAATCAGTAGATCAGTCGAAACCGCATAAACGACATATTGGTCCTCAGGACTTTTTTCTTAAATATCTAAACTTCAGTATTCTATCCTAAAAAAAAGTCATAAACAATAAAATTTGCAATACATTAGTAATATAAATTAAATGTAATAGACATCGTTTAAATAATTTGTAACTTGTTTTCAGAAAATCGGTCTAGACATGCTATGACTTTGGTATTTATACTTTTTTCAAATGTACTGTTTCAATATTTCTTGTTTCGTGCTTGGAAAAATTTTCAGCTTGAATTTCTGGCTCTATGACATAAATTGATAGGAAATAACGATTAAAGAAAAAAATATGCTTCGATAAAACAAATCGTTTTGAAAGATATCTGATATTCTCTGTTCCCTCCGTCTGTCGCATTTGAAAAATCAACCTCATTCAGGTCAAAGTCAATCCACCAGGGCCCTAATTCTGCTATTGCAATTGTGTATGAATGGTGTCATAATGACACCATAACGGTCAAACCTAAGCGCTCATTGGCTTAGAGTAAGACTATCTGTTTCGTCATTGGTCAAAACGATGTCATTGAGACACCATTCTGACACGATTATGACAATTGCATTAGCAGACTTGGGCCCCAGGAGTCAAAGTTGCGTTGTCCACCCAGAAGTCAAAGTTCCGTTGTCCACCCTGGCGTCAGAGTTGCGTTTTCCACCCTGGAGTCCAATGTTGCGCTGTCCACCCTAGAGCAAGTTGTGTTTTTCATCCTAGAGACAAAATTCAAATGTCTTTTGCCTGTACTCACACTGGCACAAATACCCTTCATACGGAGCAATGCTGCTTACAGTCAGTTGCAGAAAAGGTAATTAAGTTTTAAAGGAGACTTTAACCATACAATTTCTATGATTAAAGTCTCCTTTAAAACTTAATTACCTTTTCTGCAACCGACTGTCAGTGGCAGAAATACGCAAGATAGACGATAGGACTATTAAATGCGTAATGAATGAACATTATTCAAGTATTTATTTTCAATGTCATGTCTTACTCATAAGCGCCTATACCTTGACATTTATTTCTCAATGCGTAAGACTCCAAACAAGGGTCCCTGTTGGGTGTGATTAATCATTTTCGCAGTAACATTACATGGCGCCTGATTCTCCGAAAAGGTAAACAGAATGTACAGCATTACATTGTACATCCATATTTTTCAATTATGTTATTAATAGGGGGCGAGCCTATTGCCATTAAACGGGCACAAATCCGCAGACTGGCAATTTTTTATTGGAAAAACACAATTTCTCTTTCCCAATCCGAGAATAGAACCCAGTACCCACACGCTTAGCTGCCGCAGTTGCGCTTGCGACCACTAGACTAACCAAATTTTCATAGATACTATTGTTTTTCAAGTGTTTTTCAAATATACTCATCAAACAGTTTCGGGATTTCCCCTGAATGAGTGATAGAAGAAAATGAATCCAATGAATACCTACAGCAAAAATATTGTCTAAATGAGTCAACCTTTTCTCTCAATCTCTACCTACCTATCTCTATTTATTATCATATTGCAAATCGCACTTCTTTTCACTAGATTTCTCACTTTTCGTGTCTTCATCAAAGTAGGTACACTACTAGACACTGGCAATACTTCATACCTTTGATACACTAGGGTAAACAGGACAGGCTCTAGGTAATCTATTTTTGATTACGTTCTACTTTTTCAGATATTATTATTCTTCGCATAGCCTTAATCTTCATTTAAAATTCAAAACAAATTGCAATTGGTTCACCTTGTACCTTTATTTACTGAAATAGCCATTGCATCATTACGTCATTGTCCCCTTGTCCTTATTTATAACGATATAATGCTATTGTTGTTTTCCGTTTTTCCGTCTGCCGAACATGTTTTGTCAATTACAGGGTTTTTTCCTCAATTCTTGTATTCAAGTTCAGCTAAAGTTTCTTTTAAAATCTGCTTTCCGATTACTTCAAACACTTGAGTGTTGCATTTATGTTGAAAATTTATTTTATTTATTTTATCGAGTGTTGACTTCGTTAGTGACATCATCATAGTCGGTTTAATGTCCCATCAATTGATCAGGATTCGAATAAACAGAACTGGTGACGAATATAAAATTACTCAGGAATTATTTTTCCTTGAATTCATTCACATAATGCCTCTATTAAACTAGTTTTTATTGAGATACATTTAAGGCAAAAAGGCTATAAAGATAATTAGATAGGCAATGTTTATTTGTATGCCAAACGGAGTTACCTCAGCGTTCAAGAGGTAGGTCATTGAATTAATGAAGGTGACACAATAAGTACTGTAGGGGACTGAGCTCTATGCGGTGAATAAATACGTATAGCTTGAGCAATAAAGGATAATTCTGAATATTAAGTGAGTAATGCAGCAAAAATAACTCAAATTGTAGGTAAAAAAGCCTTACAGTATGATGCCCAGGTGAACAAAGTGGAATAAACCGAATGAAGTCAGCTAAGAATATGATTAATTACTATAAGCAACGATGGCGCAACGACTTTTTATTGACAAACATTTTAAACTCGCAACTGTAGACTATTCAACTTCTCGTTCTACGACCACATATTCTGTTATCTTTGAAGAACGTCCCATAAATTCTACGGAAGCCCTGACCGCATTATTAAGTTTCCCAAAAAATATTTCTAAACTAATCTTGTTGCATATCACAATGCCTCGAGCTACTCGCCCGTACATCGTGTGAACCATTCATGATGCCATTTGGCAACCAGCTCCAAACGTATTTGGTTCAGAACACGAGCCAAAACCACTATTTTTACACATACGACATTTGTCGCTCTAAAACCAATTAAATGATATTTGCTCTTCGATAAAATGATAATCATTTTCTTATCTGTAAATCCAGCGGGCTGTTTAAATAGTATTCGAGCGACTTTCGTCGTTTCTGCTTGTGACATATGGATTATTTTTGCTTTTTATTTGTAAGTTTCTATATTTGTTTATTCTGTGTGTTCAGATCTTGGCGAAGTTCGTATCTTATTGTGTTTTGTTGACGCTTCTTGGTTTCCCTAATGGGTTTTACGCGTGCTATGAATTCTGATTTAGTTTTGCTGAAACCGTTATCAGTGTTTTAAGATTGTGTATGTTTTTATTTATTATTTATATTTATGCAACGTCAATATGTTCATCGCTTTTAAAGCTATAAACTTTTCGATATTAGATATCACAGTAGCAACTTTTTGGATGTTTATTTGATTTATACTGACTGTTAGATAAAATTGTATACAAACACAATAATCAAGATACGGAGTGTTCATACAAACTCACGCACAACTCATTATCTGATACAATGTTCAAAAATCTCCAAATAGTTGAACTTTATTTCTATAAAACAGCAAGGTTGTTATCATAATTATCATTAATCTCCCTTCCATCATCACCCTTCAATAGAACTGCATATAAAATATTTGATCGTTAACGGACCGTTTCAAAACCAAGGTCGTCTGGGCATTTCTAATGCTAGAACTGAAATTATTTACTACCACCGCAAGGTTGTCGCATGTATGTAATATTGTTTAAATTTTATTGATCATTATTATTATGATTTTTGGGCCTATTTTCGTTATTAATCTACTCACAGTCAGGTGAAACACGTCGATTTACTAGTAGACTTTACTGAAGTAAAATGTTATCACCTATAAATCTAAATTAGATCGATATCAAACAGTACCAGGCGAAGCGTTAGCACAAACTGTTTGTAAAATTTTTAGACTTTTACTGTCTTTCTTTTGTATTTTATCAGCTCTTGCTGCCCACTGCTGAACAACGATCGCCCTTCATTCTTTTCATTTCTCTGTTTTTGTCAAACCTCTGATGATCCCGTCTAATTCATCTCGCCATCTTCGCCTGGACTTTCCATGTCATGGTTTCTTACGCTTTGGGAACCAATCGATTATCTTGCATTCAACGTACATTTGCTTGTCGACATGTAGGTACAATGTGGTACATATTTCACTACAATATTCCAGTCTGCTCAATAAAAATCTACTACAATTTTTCCACTCCCACGCGAATTTCTGACACATCGACTGTTATTGCGTAAAGTAACGAAATAGCAGAAGATTTATATTTATTGTTTGTAAAAACATTGAATTTATAGCTACTATTTAAACTTATGTAGGTCAATGAACTTATGTAGCGGAGTATAACAACGTTTGAAATTATATTACGTTTTGTACACGCAACGTCTAAACAAGAACTGAAATGAGTTACAAGTGATTCAGTGAGTTGAAACTGTTTAAGTATTTAGTTTACTTTCTTGTAATTAGCGTGGTTTGATTTAGCTTGCGTTATGAGCCTATCGATCATTATGCTGAAGTTTAATGATACGATCTGTAGGCACGTCAAGCCAACATGAGCAAAGACGGTATTGAATCATCAACGTAGGTATTAGGTACAAATTCCAACTAAAACTCTTGCAAAGAGGATATGCTAGCATATTACTGTTATAAAACAAATCTTGGTGAAGACAATGATATTGTCTCAGTCTCGCACAATCTTTAAAGACATAATTTCTAATTTTAAATCAAAATAAAGCAATTAAACTTGCTGGTGGCAAGAATTCTTGTTTTAACAGCCAACTGTGACAAAATACGAGTAGCGTCTCTCAGGAATTGATATATTGGCAGTAACATGCGATATCATGAATGGGCAACAAATCAGTATGACTGATGTAACATATTTGTCTCAAGCAAATGTTAGGAATATTTTTATTCCAAATTTATACGTATTGCGATGTGCTAAAATTCAAAATTGAAATGTCGTACCGTAGTAGGCGTTCGATACTGTTGCTAATCTTCTGACAAGGTAAACATCATTTTTTCGCTGGGAAACACTAATTATATTAGGCGTGAGATACAATGCGATTTATTGCTCACAAATATTTCAGATACCTATATAATTCGTGCTAATAGATTTTGCAAATAACTGGAATGTCGTTCCGCAAGGTACTATTTTAGGGTCTATGATAAAAATATTCTTTGTTTACACCAAAACCTCGCGGAACAACATGAAATCTAATCTATTATGAGATAATTTTAATTGATGTATAGATTAATTTTCTTTTTAATTTATTCAAATTTCCTGTAATACAGTAGATATATTCATAGCACAAAGAAATACTTCATTATGCTTAGTCTTATCTTTACAATGTTTACGTGTAAGAATCTCATAAACAACGCTTTCTTCTTTACGCTCTGTTTACAAAGAAAATGTTTATTTTTATACTCATTTTATACATCAATTGATTTCTAGATCAATAACGATTAACTAGAGAAAGTGAGCATCGTTTGGGAAACTTAGCACGAAAACTCATTAGTATTGATAAAGTTGAAGTAGGAAGGAAGGACTTAATTGGGAGCTGTCATAATGCTAGACAAATCATTATTATAATTGTTGATTGAGCTGCAGCTTTATCATGAATAATCAAGTTATTATTGTGAGCTAGGGGCATGATTGTCACGATTAGCTATTAGTAGCTAATCGTGATAGACCGCACGGTTGTCGCAGTGGCTGAGAGATTGGCTGCTGCGCGACGTGTCGCGGGTTCGATTCCCGCATTGCAACATGCAATGCGGGAATCACATACACATACACATCACATACACAAACAGCCAGACCTATGTAGGTCTGGCTGTTTGTGTATGTGAAATTTGTGTTTGTAAACCCACCCACGACACAGGAGAAATCCTAGTGTGGGGCAAAAAAGTAGCTAATCATTTATTAGTGAATAATGATTGCTCGAAGTGATTCGTGGTTAATCAACGACATTTCATAAACAACCCAATAAGATCCAGAGAATAGCATGGTCATAGGAAGTTCCATCTAGCAATGGCTGTACCTGCTAATGAAGAAATATATAATGATTTATCACTCTTATCTGCTAAATAATAAAAATAAAAAACTAAAAATAATTTCTAGTTTCACAGGCTTTCCTAGTCTATCTAATCGGCAGGTATCTAAAAATATCGATGCACTAGACTACGCAACATTTAAATAAACGCAGATCTTCCATTTCCATTGATTAAGTCTAAAGCCGCGTCTCCTGCGCCCTGTTTTCGTGTTCGACGAACATCGAACAGTGAACAGTGAACGATAAAGGGGCGTGGTCTACGTGTTTTGACGAATAAAAACACTCAAAACACGTAGACCACGCCCGTTTATCGTTCACTGTTCACTGTTCGATGTTCGTCGAACACGAAAACAGGGCGCAGGAGACGCGGCTTAACACAAACGTACAAACAGTACATCACTGTTCATTCATTCAACTGAAGTGAGGAATATAAATAAACGATCCGATTTATTCCGTTTATTCCGATCGATACACAAAATATTTATAGAAATTTGAAATCCCAATGTTTCCAGTATTTCCTTCTAAAGCGGAATTTGATTAAAGCTGAATTTAGTCATAAGTGCAGTAATTTAGATTGTCGGTGAGGAGCGAGCTTTGGTCCCGAGGTCCTGACACAGTTTTGGAGACAAATTCCTTGATTTATTTAGTTCATATAGGATATCAGTATATCACATTAGTTCATATAGGATAAATGCTGAACATGGCCCTTTGACCGGTAGAACCCGTAGAACGTTCATATTATATTTTTCTTCTCGCCCTCTATTTCGTGGGAGTAATAACATAACTAGCAAAATGTGAGTGAACTACACACTTCTTCATCCCCAACAGGCAGGATGATTCTGCTGCCAATCTTGACATAAACCCTCAGTTGCCTTCAACAAGAGTCTTATATTTTCTTTCCGTCTGGTGGAGATGTAAAGAAATAAATAGACCACTAGCTCACCAAGTCCTTATAAAACACTGAATTTAGTTCAACTCAAAGTGCACTTTCCTTAATCCTTACTGCCCACGTTGTATCTCCCGTGTTTTGTTATGCACTACAACTGTAGGTCCCGAAATAGATTCAGCCGTTAAGATAGATGCTTCCGCTCCTAGCTCGTCGTGCGTCTGTTGTGTTCTATTGAACTTTATTGCCGCTATAGTTATGCGATTCGTTTTTTTCGTCTGTACGAATGTGTCATGTGTATTTACTGAATCAATTTCGTCTAACGAGACGTCAATCACTTGTCAGAATTTAGGATTACTGTCATCGTATATTTTGACTATGAGATTAGTTTTAATATTTTTTCTTCAATGTTGTTTTTACCAAGTTGTTAAATAGTGGTTCCATTGTTTTGGCATTATTTTCTGTTCTGATTACCTCATGACAGGCGTGAGTGATACGTATTGTAATGTATTACTTAACTTCGATTTATTTTTATTTCTTACGAGTAGGTATACCGTAGAATCTTAGTCATAGAACTATTTATAGGACTTACTAAATTGGTTAGCGCACGTACCAATAAATATTTACGTTAGTCCTAATCTATGAGTTAAAGTAAACTCTCAATATGTTTATATTGTAAATACGGTGAAAGATTTTTAGCCGTAATCGATAAAATAATGATTTGTTGGTTATAATCAATTTTTTACTACCTTTTAGTGAGTTTTGATGGATGAGCACTTACTGTGGATGGCTGCCAAAACTGACATATTTCTTTTTATATATATATTTTCTATTAAAATTTATCATTCGTCTTTGGATTTGGATAATATTGAGCATGATACGATACTCATACTTGAAAATATGATTATATTAAAAATCAAACTTCACCCAAGAGCTGTAGGTATCTCTCTATATGCAATAAGTTCATCAATTTAAGAAACTTTGATTGACCCATAGTTAGTAGAAAACCTAATCGTGATTGTGCACTCAATATTCAATGTGCCGCTTCCTCTGACAGGGACTTCCGTAACTTTAAAATGTTTTATGGCCCTAAAACGATTCCGAATGCAATTAGGCGGATACATTTAATTCTTGTAAACGAATCTTTGGAAACTGTAACAAACGCAAATCCTTACGAAATCTAAGCAGGAAGAGATTGTGTTGCTGTCCAATAAAATAGTACCTTTTTTTTTTTTTTTTTGAGGATGGGAAATCATCAAATGACCCCTCCCGCTCTGGGCGGAGCGGAAGGGAGTGTCAGACTCTTACTGACTAAAACCCACCCATGTTCCTTCGTTAGCCCTTTTGTCCGGGTCAGCGGTATCCCTTCCGGACAATCCCGCTTTCAATAAAATAGTACCTACATTACTCTTTGATAATTTATAATTATACTAACGATTACATATTTACTAAACAATAAACTTTTTCATTGTGTTAGTGATTGACAGTGATAGGTATGACAGAGACGAAACGTTAATATGCTCCATCATCATCGTCCTCAGAACTACGGTTCATTCCCCCGAATATCTGTAAACATGACGTACCTGTGAGATTTCAAAACGTGTGGGTGAGAAAACTATAATACAACCTTATTTTAAGGCTTTATTATCTGCTCAGTTTCGCCTACACTCTAAACCTCTTCGATACACCGTAACTTGTATCGTTCGCCTACGTTCAAAAGACCTTAGTGTTCATGTTCTGACATCAAATCGATAGTCACTTTACCTTTTCTATCTTGCTGTATTAGTATTATCTCTTTTACATTGCAGCATTCATTTTTCCTCCCAAACATGAAATTTTGTAGGTTTAGTATTATTTCAAAATGTTAATGAACCCTGCCCCTGCTTCGCATGGGAGCAATCTACTGATGTGTCAATACGAAGGAGATGACAGTAACTTACTACCTAACCATGTCGGATTTACGATTACGAAAATCTTTCTTAGATTCCAAATATCCGGTCCTTTGCAATCGTCCTAAGATTTTCGCGAAGATTAGATTTGTACGATTATCCATGACATACGAGTATGTATTTTACTATAGAAAATACGTCCGATCTCTATCGCTAACACGATGTAACGCTAATCGGAAAGTGTCGGTATGCGTCATGCGCTACTAACCAGAACTGCAATAAATTGACCATCACATTTATTAACTTATAAGCAAGTTTGTTATATTTATACAACGTAGTACAAAATTGTATCTAAATAGATTCATTTTTGTACTACGATAAGTGAAGCATAAGTGCGTCGTATAAAGGCGTGTGCCGCAAGGGAGGGATGACATCTCTACATCCCTAAAAGGGGAGCGCGTGACTTATGAATCGACGAATCACAATTTAAATAACAACTCGGCTATTTATTTGGTACTGGAAACAGAATCACAGACACTTTGGCTAATTAATATTTGCCAAAACTGCTATACTACTGAACAGAGATATCAATAGGATATCAGTAACAGTCACTAAATATCATCACATTGTTTCCAAAATACGTGTCAGAGTGTCAAGATTACCCGGGCGTCGCACCGGCGCGGCTGGATGCGCGCGCAGCGACCTCAAATTTTCCTCCGTAGTATTGAATCGGCCAGTCACTTTTCCTAACCTCAAAACCGAACCCCAAACAGCTGTTTCGTAATTCGTGATGAAACACGCAATTAATGAAAATTACCGCACGGACAATCACACGGGACGTCTGGACGCTTCGGGTGCCATTACGAAATTGTTTAAATTTAGAATTCGGCGTTTTTTTTTTGCAATTTACGGTTTTCTTGGCTTTCATTCAGTTTCCAGCCAGCCGGGTTCGCGGATAGCTGTATTCTTTTTAATTTGGCTTGCAATTAATATAACATGCTTTTGTTGTTGTTAAAAAATATTGTTTATAAAACTTTCCTTATTTTCTTTAGCTATCGTAGGTTAATTTCATTAGTCATGATAATATTTTATGTAAATGTTATAATATGAAGTGCAGTGTACATTGTGAAACATGTATGTGCTAAGTGAACCATATAAATAAGATACTATAGTGTTGTGTTTTAAATTGCGTTAAAATGGAGGAGGAGTACGAGTATGACTTCGCCTACGAGTGCCGGGTTGGTATTCTACTACATATTGTTTAATTTTATTTGTTTAAATATTTGTGCTCCGTGCCAATGTTTGATCCAATGCGGACAATGCAATAAACGCACGTGACTGCGCATTTTTATTATACAAACAAGTGATTTGTAAACCTTCTTGATACTTTCAATAAAAATAAAAACTTATTGTTCGGTCATAAAGCGCTCAATAATGACATAATAACGTTAAAATGATTATTAATTTATAAAATAAGTCGCCAATACGTTTGTGAAACGATAAAACCACTTGACAGCCGATTAAAGTGTCAAACAGGTGAAAAAGTGGGTCGACATTTATATTATTGCTTCAACATTTTTTGGTATTTTCAACCGATTTCAACAGTTCGAAGTATCGACCAGTCCAACAAATAATACCAGTCCAGTCATCGAGGCCTTGTATGAAAACTCGAAGATTTGCAATACTAACTTACATTCGTGCGGTCAATTACCTCGATGTTCCGGATCCAGTTTTTGCGACAAAATGCCTTATTGTCGGCTCTATCAAAGAGTAACTGTAGAATGAAGGAATTTAAATGCATCACTTCCTTAAGCATTTACATTCAAATATTTTATTTTAGTGCCAAAGATACACGACATTTTGTTCACATCGATGTCTCTTTTACTAACTTATTGAAAGGTACTTCATTTTGTAAAGCTTTTAAGTTCTATAAAATTGGTCCTTCAGTTCGGTCAAAGGACCGTTTGAATTTAGAGCTTAACAGAATCGATATACTATCGATTGCGATAAATGTGTGATTCATGGGATTGGCTGAAGAAAACTTACTTACCGAAGTATCTCCATTATTAGTTTTGTATACTTACAACAAGATACCTAGAGATAGAGAAATAAAAATAAACAGACATTATCGGTTCTCATATTAGACGTTAAATTGGTTTATCTATCATCGAACATTAATAAGCGATTGATATGTGGATACTTTAGATAATAATTTGACGAACAAATTATCTCATAAATATTCATGTTTTTTTAGCATAATGACTGTAACTGTTTTGTTGCAGTAAATTAAGACAAGCAAAAATAGTCGTTTGATTAAAATGTCAAAACTGTTCAGTGTTATTTATAAAGAAATGTATAACTGTTAATATATCAATCTAATGAAGCTGTCATTCATACTGAACATAAGCCAAATCTCTTGAATAATTACAAATTTTATTGTATTGGAAATAAAAAGTAAATTAACTATAGTCAATTGACGTTTGACAGTTAAATGACGTTTTTCTTTTTTAATTTCAGCGTCTCGTTGAGGCGATGGCGCCTCGATCAGCGCGGTCCTTCCGCCAAGAGTTCAATATGCAAGACTTGACCACGGAACATACCTACACTTCGCACTATACCACAGAAAAGTAAGTAATTAGTAGTATATGACAGTTATTATGTGATGCAGTTGACAACTAACGGTAGACACGAAATTGATGTTGTGGATTTTTTTGCAACTAAAAATAAATTAGCAGACACCTGTCATTCATGCTAATAAAATATATCAACACTATCGAACAAGTTATACCGTACTGAATAATACTTTTATTAATACCTACTTCCTTTTCAAACCTGTTTTAATTTGTTCGTACAGCTTAATTAAATAGAAGTCATAGACACAACGGCACTTAGTAAAAGTAGTTATAACAAAACTAATAACGCTTTCCTCCTAAAACCAGATACGTCAGAACGTCACAGTCAACAGAGCTAGACGGTCAACCAGTTGTAAAATCCATGACCAATGGCAAACTAAGCTCACCCAATTATACAACGAAAACAATAATGACAGAAGATGACAGACCTGACGTTAGAAAACTGAAAAGAGTCCACAGAATGTATGAAGGACCAAACATCATTGAATCAAAAGGTATATTGCATCCCGAGACTAAAGAAATACTCACAGTTGGTCAAGCGATCAGCATGAGAATACTTGACGTAAGAACGGGACGATTATTATCAGTACCCGAGACAAGACAGACAATGAGCATCGAACAAGCAGCCCAAGAAGGTCTCATTGACCCAAAACTTGCTGCAAGGTTAACAGGACCGTGCGGGATGACCGAAGACGGAAATGAAGTCACATTATTAGAAGCTATACAAAGAGAATTATACGATGCCGAACAAGGACTTTCAGATCCAGCAGAGAAGAGAATAAAGGTAACTGTCGAAGGTGAACAATCGACACAAGGAATGAGTATCTCGGATGCATTGAATCGCGGACAAGTTGATTTGCAAAGAGGTCTATATCGACTACCAAATGGAAGCTACATAACTATAGCCGAAGCCTACCAAAGAGGCTATCTCATTTATAACGAGATTATCAAAATAAAATCGAGTGCTTTGTGTCTGTCTGACGCGATTAGTCAAGATTTAGTAGATAACAGCGGTTGGATTTTGGATAGGAATTCGGGCGATAGGTATCAAATTGATGTTGCTATTAAAAACGAACTTATCAACCCTAACATTAGAGAAGTGGTTGATCCTAAAAATGACACTAAAATCACGCTTGCTGAAGCGATAGAGAGAAATATAATAAATACAAAACATTCTAAATACGTACATACAATAACTAAAGAGAAACTTACTTTCAAAGACGCAGCAATCAAACGGTATATTTGCAAACCCATGACTCTTAAAGACGTCTGCGACAACAATCTTATGACTAACGATGGCAAGATTTTATCTCCAGCTAACCGAGCACCTTTCAACATCCTAGAGGCTATTTCTGCGGGTGTTCTTGATAGCGATAACGTTAAATGCATAACCAATACAACGACAGGTGGTCTTCTAACATTGTCGGAGGCTTTAGGTGCGAAAATAATTTTACATGTCAATAAATTCCGTGACAATTTAACAGGAGAAATATGTACCATTCCTGAGGCAGTAGACCGTGGATTAATTACATCAGTTTCACAAAGATCGATTTTCGATATAGACGGTTTTAAAGATCCAAAAACAGGAGAATTCGTATCCTTCAACGTCGCTCTTAGTAAAGGCAATCTTAAATACGTAAACGGTGAGACTTTCCTCAAGTCAGAAAGTGGAGACTGGGTGTTCTTAGATGATTGCACTAAAGTATCTTTAGTTAGAGCTGAAGTATTAGAAATGTTCAATCGTAAGATAGGTGTTTATGATAATGGTAAAGAATTGTCAGTTCTTGACGCAGTATTTAAAAATATTCTTGAATCCAAGTCAGGACATTTGTTAGATTCGACAACCAAAAGGCCCATTCCATTTAACAAAGCTGTAGAAATAAATATGATCACGCCCGAAGGTGCGGCTTTACTAAATTCGCTTCTTAATATCACACTTACGTTACAGACTGTTACTAAAACAGTGAAACGCTACGTTACAGTAACAAACACTAGTTCTACACAAAGATCTGAGACAATTATCACGTTCGCGGAGGCAATAAAACGTGGACTTATCGATGAAAATACGCAAACCTTCACTGACCCGACCACTGGAACAGTTTTCCCAATACAACAAGCCTTAGATGAAGGTTTATTAGGCGTAGAAAAGAATGAACCACGCGTCGTCCATATATCTGACCGCGTCACTCAAAAGGACTTAGTACCGGGTCAAATTGTTGAGCTTAAAATAACGAAAAAATCGTACATCAAAGATTTGCCACCCAGTCCTGAAGGTAAAGTTCAAAGGGACAGTAGTAGGCCTGAAACGGTTAAAAGCCCTGATTTTACCATTCATGAAACCATCCAACCCCGCGAAGAACTACACCAAGAAATTAGGACTGTTACTTCAAAATCTGTTGTTACTGAACCCTCGGTTACTTCTATGACTATCAAGAAGAATACGATAGAGTTGCCACGCGGCGGCTGGACGTTAAAAGAAGCTATACAACAAAATCTTTTTGACCCAGCTACTGGTATGTTTGTAATCCCTGGCACGGATAGGGTATTAGACCTAGGGGAGGCTATAAAACTTAACATTATCAATGGGGACTCAGCAAACGTCGTAGATCCCAAATCTAAAAAAGAAATTCCGCTATACCGAGCTTTAGATTCACGTATTATCGATAGTACGGGACGTTATAAACACATCACGGAAATAATCACAATGAAAGAGGCAATCGAGCGTAGATATATTGTATTCATCCAATTAACGTCAACAACACATTCACATAAAGTTATTACCATAACGTCTGTAGCAGGTATGCCTGACAAAATGGAAATTTCTGAAATGTACGATACTCCTTCCCACGAAATTATTTCGGAAGATCAGTCAGCTTTAGAACCAGTACAGGTAGCACCTGGAGTCATCTTTGATCCTGCTACGGCTTTAGTTATTTCTACCTCGTCAGGTGTTTCTGAGAACGTTTTAGAAGCAGTAGAACGCGGAATGCTACCTGCGAATAGCGTCAAAGTTATTGAACCTCAAACAGGTAGGCATATATCTCTAAAACAGGCCGTAGAGCACGGAATAGTTGACACGAAAACGGGTGAATATACGGATAAGACTGGAAAGAAAATAAGTCTTATAGATGCGGCTAAAATAGGTCTCGTTGCAGTAGTAGGGGCGCCTTTAGTTGCAGCATCGAAAATTATACAAGTTGTTAGAAGCACTATGGTAGTAGACCCACAAACCGGAGAAAATATACCTATGGAAGTAGCTTATGAAAGGGGACTAGTAGATCCAATAACTTACAAAAAATACGAGGAATCACTTAGGGATAGGACACCAGAAATGGAGGTTACTCAGGAAATTAAAACATCAAGTACAAGTAGTGTGACATACTCACAAGTTACTACAACAAAAACATTACCTACAGAAACTACTGTAACAGTCGTAGTTGATCCAAAAACTGGAGAAAAACTGCCTTTAGAAGTAGCATACGAAAGAGGACTCATTGATCCACTATCATACAAGAAGTATGTTCTGTCGATTAAGGAGAAATCTCCCGAATATGCTCAGAGAGTTATAAGTTCACCAAGCTCTAGTGGGGTTACATTTACTCAAGTGTCCAGTGTCACGACACCTGACAAAATGGTTACTATAGTAGTTGATCCAAAAACCGGGGAAAAACTGCCTTTAGAAGTAGCATATGAAAGAGGACTCATTGATCCAATATCATACAAGAAGTATGAACTGTCGATTAAGGAGAAATCTCCCGAATATGCTCAGAGAGTTATAAGTTCACCAAGCTCTAGTGGCGTAACGTTTACTCAAGTGTCCAGTGTTACTACACCTGATAAAATGGTTACAATGGTAGTTGATCCAAAAACTGGGGAAAAACTGCCTTTAGAAATAGCATATGAAAGAGGACTCATTGATCCCATAACTTACAAGAAGTATGAATTTTCGTATAAAGAGAAATCTCCTGAATATGCTCAGAGAGTTATAGGTTCACCAAGTTCCAGTGGCGTTACGTTTACTCAAGTATCCAGTGTCACTTCGCCTGACAAAATGGTTACTATGGTAGTTGATCCAAAAACAGGCGAACAGCTATCTATTGAAGTCGCATATGAAAGGGGTATCGTAGACCCTATTACTTACAAAATATATCAAGATGCTCTTGCTATTAAACAACAAGAAATCTTGATGCAACCTGGGACCGGTAAAACTATCCTAGGTAAAAGCACAGTCACAATATCTCAAGTAACTAAGCCCGTCTCAGTTGGGGCAGCTGTTTCTGAGGGCTTTATAACTGTAGAAGCAATACAAAATAGTCTTTCTGCTGACAATAGAAGAGTTATTGAATCTACTATAACCACCGATAAATCAAAAGCTAGGCCGACTGATGTAATACAAATTACTAAGTCTTCTATTAGTTCCAAACCTAAGTATAAAATCAATATAGGCAGGGAGCAAACTCTCGAATCACAAGTTTTAGAAGCAAGGCCTGTAGTATTACAAAAACTTAGGAAACATGTAGTTACTCCTCTTGAGGCTGTCGAACAGGGCTTGTTAGACAAGGAAACAGCTACAATTTTGGAAGCTGTTAAAGTATACAAAGATGAAAATGGTTCACCAATTACTCTTGACATTGGTATCGAAAAAGGTTTAGTGGATGAAAACACAGGCAAAATTGTTGATCCGGTCCGCGGTGATGTTCTTACTGTAAAGGAAGCTATACAAAGAGGTATACTAGATATTGAAGGTCAGGATGAAATATTGATTCCGTTAGCTAAGAGTCTAACTATTCCAGAAGTTCTGGAGCAGGGTCTCTTAGACCCAGTTACTGGAAAAATAGTTCACCCTGAGACCGGAAGCCTCTTGACATTAAGAGAAGCAATAATTTGCGACATTGTTGATCCTTTATCTAGCATAACTATCGCGCCTGGAAAGAAAATAACATTGGCTGAAGCTATTGAAAGAAATATTATTGATAGTGACAAAAATATTGTTAGAACAACTGACGGTCCTCTTGATTTCGTATCAGCAGTTAACGCTCAGGTGTTCTCTGATCCTGAAATCAAGCCCGTCATAGATATTCCACCAGCAGCCATGACACTTAATATTGCTATTAAAAAAAATCTTATAAATCCACATACTGGAGAAATGAAACATCCTTTGACAGGTGAACTGACACCTGTAGGTGATGCTGTGAAGAAAGATTTGATTATGTCTATTCCTTATCCTCAGTCATCAGAAACTATAACACTCGAAGAAGCTCTAGATAAAGGAGCTGTAAATTTAAAACAGGCAACGTTTACCGATCCCAAGACCAAGGAAGTCATTCCTTTAGATAAGGCTTTGGAGCAAGGTCGGCTGGTTATCAAACCTATGACAGATATGCAAGCAACAGGAGTTGTAACTACAATTACTGAAACGTTTACATCTCAGCATACTGTTACAACTAAGATGATTGAACTTCTTGCCGACTATGTTCTCGTAAGCTCAAATGAGGTGCAAAATACAAAGACAGGTGAAATAATATCTATTGATGAAGCTCGCCGCCAAGGAATTGTTAGAGATGAACAGACAAGTAAAGAACAGTTTATTACTAGCGATACAAACATCAGTTTTGAAGATGCACTGAACCTTGGATACATTAATATTGAAACAGGCACATTTACACATCCTAAAACTGGTGAGACTGTTACAATTTCAGAAGCCGTTACCACCGGGCTATTGAATACAGAGGTTCCATCGGATTCAGCTAAATCAAGTCCTCAAAAGCAAGTTTTGGAAATGTTAGACCTGAATGAGGCATTTGAACTTCTGTTTGATGAAAAGTCTCAAAAGTTCAGAGATCCAAAATCACCTAATAAAGTTATCACATTCAAAGAAGCTCTTGAAAAGAAAATAATTAATCCCGACTCTGTAATTTACAATGTTGAAGCTGGTAAACCAGTCACTCTCAAAGAAGCGTTAAATACCGGATTAATTGATAAGAAGACTGGAAAATTAAAAGAGCCAAAAACAGGCAAGTCAATAGATATTAAAAATGCTGCCAAGATGGGCTTAATAGCTATAGTTGCTGCCCCAGTGTTAGCCGGCATGGCAGTTGTACAGGGAGCTAAGTCTGTAACAAGTAAAATAATGCAGCCTAAACAAGAAAAAGCCGTTGAATCACCTAGTCGTATTGTCACCTCTGAGAAAACTACAAAGTATGAACCGGTTGAATACGACAAAGATAAGAAACCATTAGCTAAGGATAAAAAATCAGAACCGAAAGAGACGGGCGTTCATCAGCCTGGCAAACAAGATGATAAACCACAAAAATCATCTCCAGAGAGAGCATGGGAGAGAGAACAATTACCGATTTCGCCGGATAAAATAGTAACGATTGAAAAGAAAACCGCAGTCCACGGTAAAGAACCCTCTAGCAAAGTACCTAAAAGTTATGAAATACAAGAAAAAGTAGTTTCGAGGCAGGACACAACTGAAGCTGAAAATATAATTATCGAAAAGAAAACTATTTTAATTGGAAAAGACATTACGCCTGAAGATGTTACTTCTAAGAAACAAAAAGAAGTCCAAAAAGCTAAGCAGATTGAAGATCTTAAACCTGATCCGCAGGGCAGTAAAACTGTTGTCACCGAAAAGACAACCGTTGTTACAGAGTTTCCGAAAAAACCTATCGAATCAGCTCTAAAAGACTTCGATACTATTCAAACTAAACCAGTTAGAGAGAAACCTAGTCCAATAAGGGATATGGAGCACGTCGTATTTGAAGAGAAACCAGTTAGTGAGGAATTCAGAGAAATTACTGCTGATGGTGGAGAAACTGTAACCGTGACCAAGACCACGGTGACTAAAACTGTTTATGATACTGCGGAGGAAAAAGCACCTAAAGAACTGCAAGATCGTTTACCTAAAGATCTGATTAAGCCTGACTTTAAAGATAAGGAAAAGACTCCGGCTGGTGAAAGCAAAACACTTGTTCAAGAAAAGACAACTGTAGTGACTTCTGCAGGCCCCGAGCAATATAAAGTTAAACCAGGTGATAAACCGGCAACACCATTAACGAAACCGGAACAGCTCAGTCCAAAAGGTGATTACGGTTTTACCAGATTCTATGATGGACCAACTATAGAAGAAATCCATGAAACTACTCCTGATGGTCAAGAAATTCATAGAATAGTTAAGACAACTGTTTCTAGATCTGAACCTACCGAGTATTCTACTGAACATAGCAGCACAGTTATTACTTCATCATCATCTACATTAACCACAGTCGAAACAACTCAGCATGAATCGACTTCATACCAAGTAGTTACAGAAGAAACCAGTGGACCTCAAGACTTTACTGAGACCGTTACACAAGAATATCAGGTCACTGAAGCTCCAGATGAAACTGATGATTTTCAGGTTCCAAGTGAATATAAAGAGTCTCCAGATAGCGAGAAGAGTGTTAAACTATTCAAAGATGGCGAACTTTCGAAAGGGTTGTTGCCAATTGAATCAGATAAAGAAATCAAGGAACCGAAAGCAAAACCTGAAAAAATAAAGGATAAACACGTTCCAAAAGACAAAACACCAGAATATGGTGCTAGAAAAGAACTTGAACCTGAGAAGCCCTTAGAAGTAGCTCCTGGTGTAATATATGATCCCAACACTTCAATTGTTATTTCTGCAAAGGAAGGCGTCACTGATAATTTATTGGAAGCTGTAAACAAAGGTATGGTACCCGCAGAAACTGTTAAAGTTATTGAACCAAAGACAGGTAAAGAAATTACTTTGAAGGAAGCTATAACAAAGGGAGTTGTTGATAGTAAAACTGGAGAGATTAAAGATAAATCCGGCAAGAAGATCAGTATTGTCGATGCAGCAAAGATAGGTTTGATAGCTGTAGTCGGTGCGCCAATATTAGCAGCAGCTAAAGTAGTTCAGGTTGTAAAGAATGCTGTCATAGTTGACCCGAAGACGGGTGAAAAGCTTCCATTAGATCAAGCACGCGAGAGAGGTCTTGTCGACGCTGATACTTATAATAAGTATGAGGAAATGATCAAGACACAGACTCCTGAAGCAACAATAACTGAAGTAGTTGACGTAACCACTTCTAAACGGCCAACAGATGTGACGTATTCTGAAGAAGTAGTTGAACACTACACTACAACTAAGACTACCACACGTCCAGGTGAAGTCGTAATTACACAAACAACACAGTACGCCACACCTGTTGTTTCTGAAATTACTAATACCACCGTTGAACAAAAATTGATTGAATTCGGTAAAGCAACTCCAACAACTGTTCATGATGGCAAATCTGTTTCTGCTATGTTTATCGATGCTGAACGACAGCCTTTGAGAGTGATTGAAGAGATCACGGAACAAAATGTAACTAAAGAAAAATCCGAACCTATTAAACCTCTTTATGAAAACATTCAATTGATTGACGCGATTGCTCAAGGTAAAATTGAACCCAAAGTTTGCAGAATTATCGTTAATGGTGTAGAGTCCCCGCTTACAGTGCAAGACTCATTAGAACAGGAACAAATAAGTAGATTTGCTCCAGTTGATGTATTATCTAAGAACTGCGTTATAGTTAAAGAGGTCAAACCTAGTTATTCCGTTGCAATTTCCCAAAGGATTACTCCAGAAGAGTTATCTGAAATAGGCGTATATGATATTGAGAAACAGGTATTCTTAAATCCAGAAACTGGTGCTAAAATTACTTTTGAAGAACTCGTTTACGGACTACAGATTTTCGACCCAGAAACTATATTAGTAAAAGATTTAGGTTCTAAATCAGATGATTACATTTCCTTTGATGAAGCTATTGCTAGGCCCATAATTGATAAAACAACGGGCCATATGGTAAATCCTAAAACGGGTAAACGTGTACCTTTCTTAGAATGTGTACAGTTAGGGTGGGTAGTTGAGAAACCCGAAGACGTCTCTATTCCAGAACAAGTTACAATCGAATCGGCATTAGAACAAGGATTGTATAACCCGAAAACGGGTGAAATTAAAGACGTAAATACTGGTGCATTAGTACCAATAGGAAAAGCCATTGAAAAGGGACTGGTTGATCAGGAATCATTACTAATCAAGGTTCCTCGTACTAATGAAGTGATTTCTCTATCAGACGCGATTGAAAGTAATATTATTGAAATCCACGAGGGTGTCATAACCATAGTAGAAACGCGGGAAATAATTGAAATATCTATAGCTATCCAACGTGGATTCATCACTATTATTCGTAGACCCATTTCCATCGCGGCGGTAATTGAGAATGATATGTATGAACCTAAAACGGGTAAGATAAAGGACAAAGTAACGGACCAATTAGTTACAGTTGGGGATGCTGTTGATAGGAATATTGTTCATCCAACTATCTCAGAAATCAAAGACACTGCTTTAGAAAAGTTCATCCCTCTTTCTGAAGCCCTCGATACAAAATTAATTGATCCTGTAACCGGTAAAATTAGGGATAAAAAGACTGGTAAAGACATTCCATTAGACGATGCATTAAAGAAGGGATTAGTTGCAACCAAGGAGGTTACATTCACTCTATTTGATATTATAGAATTAGGATATTATTCTCCCGAGTCTGGCAAAGTGATGAACCCTAAAACGGGGCAATTAATTACATTGAGTAAAGCCATTAAAGATAAACTTGTAGACCCATCTGATGTCAAGATCAAAGATGATAAATCTGAAGCAGTCGTACCTTTCGATAAAGCAGTTAAATCTGGTCTAATAGATTTAGAAAAAGGCATTATTACTTCTCCGCTATGTAATCTTAAAGACGCATGTGATAAAGGATATCTGCTAAGTGACAAAAAACCTTGGACTTTACAAGAAGGTCTGGTGCAAGGCTTTTACGATCCTGAAACAGGTCTTTTAACTATAAATGACGTGACTATGACTCTTGAAGACGCGATCAAGATTGGCAATATTAATCCCGAAGCTCTGACTGTTAGGAACTCTATTACTGGAGAAATAATTTCTTTAGCGGATGCTATCAATGTTGGTATTATTGATTCCAAGGAAGGCAAAGTAAGAGATCCTATTCATGGCGACAAAATCTCCCTTACAGACGCTTCAGAGCGCGGTTTAATTGTACCGGCTAAACGTAAACTTAGCTTACCGGAAGCCGTGTTCAAAGGCTTTTACGATCCTAAAACTGGCAAGTTCTCTAATCCTCATAGTAAAGAAAAGATACCCACAGATAGGGCTATTAAGAAACGTTTGATTGATCCACAGTCTACTTTAGTACACGTCGCTGGTAAAGTAATACCGTTTGAATTTGCAGTAGACAGAGGAATCATTGACAGTAGGACAGGCACAATTAGGTTAGGTGACGAGAACATTGACTTCCGCGAAGCTTTTGAGAGAGGAATACTGGTCGAAGTCCGCAAACCCATGTCTCTCATCGAAGCACTTGAAAAAGGCGTTTACAATGAAATAACAGGACTTTTCATGGATCCACAGAGCGGTAAGAAATACACTCTGATTGAAGCCATTAGAATGAGCTTAATCGATGCTCACTCCGTCCATATCTTAGACAACAGACTAGGCAGATGGGACAAGATTACTTTACCAGAATCTTTAGAAACCGGTGTCATTGATCACCAGACTGGTAAGATTAGAAACATTAACAGCGACAACGAAGAGATCAGTCTACGTAAAGCTTTCGAAATTGGTTTGCTAGTAGATAGTAAGGCGCCTATTAGCCTCCAACGTGCGTTACACCAAGGTCTCTATGATGACAGTACCGGTAAAATCATCGACCCAGCTACAAACCGCAAGATAACCTTGCACGAAGCTATCAGAAGGTCTATCATTAGTCCTAAATATCTTTGCTACTTTGACAAGAAATCTGAAAAACCTTTATCTTTAGGAGATTGTTGTCGCAGTGAGATTATTGATAGGAGAAGCGGTAAATTCTATGAACCAGGTTCCGACGTACAGATCTCTCTGTCTGAAGCAATGAGCTTAGGCCTAATTGCTGATATTGAAAGCGCAGGATTTACTCTCTATGATACTTTAGCCATGAATATGTATGATATAACCGAACTAGCATTTATACACCCTGTTTCCGACAGGCCAATCTCTCTAAAAACGGCTATCGCTGAGGAACTGATACACCCTGAAACATCATTAGTCAAACATATTCCGAGCAGTAAATACATCAAATTAAGCGAAGCAATAGATAACGGTATTATCGATGATGAAAATAGCGTTTACATCCTACCAAACGGTAATCAAATCAACCTACTCGATGCTAAACATCGCGGTCTTGTAGTAACAGCTAAGAAGAATTTAAGCCTCGAAGAGATTATCAGAAACGGTCTTTTCAGAGCTGATAACGGTAAAATTGTTGATCCTAGCACCAATGAATTCATTGATATCAACAAAGCTATAGAAATAAACCTTCTCAACCCTGACCTTACTGTTGTTAAAGATAACTTGACAAACAAATTCAAACCTCTTCCAAACGCTATTCAACAAGGCGATGTAGACGTCAGCAAGGGTAGGGTTATTGATACAAAGGCGAAGAAAACTTATAGTTTAGATATCGCCTTTGACAAAGGTCTTCTCGTAACAATTATTCAACCCATTACATCTCAAACTGTGACTAGGAGATACGTATCAGACTCTTCAGCATCTAAAGAACCAACTCTTAGGGAGTTTACGTTAGACGAAGCTATAAAATACGAATTTATCGATCCCGAAACAGCTGTTATCAAAGATCCTCATAAAAATAAATACATTCCATTAAAATTAGGTATCATTGACGGCATTATTGATAAAAACGCGAAAGGTTCATTCGACACACAGAATAGGTCCCGTACGCTTTGCTTTGTCTTTGAAAACGGTTTGATTGTCTATGTTCGCGAACCACTAACGTTTGAGCAAGCGATCGAAGACGGTCACTTGAACGTAGCAACCGCTCGATTCACCGATCCACATTCCAACGAAGTCCTTACGATCAGAGACGCGGCCGCATTAGGCTATATAGACCCAGACACAGCGCTCATTAAAGACAATCTCAAGAAAAGGCTAGTCAAACTCCCTGAGGCATTCCGTAAAGGCCTTATGGATGCTGAAAAGGGCAACATACTAGACACAGAGACCTCTAAACTTAACACTTTAACGGCTGCTATTGAAAGTGGGCTTCTCATGACTCCTAAGAAGAGCTTCAGCCTGATAGAAACCTTGAACTTCGGTATTTACAATCCTACAACCGGAGCTCTTAACGATCCATTCATTACCACGAGCGTGATGGATAGGAAGAGGCTGAACTTAGGCGAAGCGATTGCACAAGGAATCGTAGACCCATCGAGTACTGTCGTCAAAGAACCAGAGACAGGAAAGATCTGGCCATTGGTACACGCGATAGAACAGAAAGTAGTTGATCCCGTCAAAGGCAGAATCACCATAGATCAAGCCAAATCTATCAGTCTGGACTTAGTCAAAGCTCTGAAGAAGGGCTACTTGCTGCCAGCAGAAACGAGGGTAAGTTGGTTCATTTTTTTGCTTTTGTCTTTGTGCTTCTATCGAGCAAAGGTGTTGCTTTACATCTTCCTATTTCCATTCTTAGAAGGTGAGCTCTATCTAAAGCGTTTGGCTTAAACATTGGCATGGCACGACCCACCGGACTTATAGTGTCGACTTTCGGGGTTGTTGAGCAAATCTGGTGATGTCACAGTTTTGTACATTGTGGCCCACACTAATAGACATAACATACAACATATTAGACTTTTAATTAAATAGATATTTTCCTTATGAGTAGTGACAGCACTTATACATATTATATTATTCACTTACATTTTTGATTTCAGTAAGGTTAGCTTTCCACTTCTTTAGACGAGAAATTGAGCTTAAAACGTAGTGTAAAACTTCAGTGCCTTGTGTTGTCCTTAAATGCTTATTTTAGGTTAGAGCGCTCATCAATCGCTAGTTTTTCGATGATGAACTAGCGATTATGAAGTGTGCTTACCATCCATTGTACTAAGGCTCGATGTATGTTGTTTTTTATTTCCAGCCGTTGCCTGCGATGCTAAAGAACCCTTTTGAGCTAAATCGTGAATGCTTGCCTGTGAGGGATCATATTAACGACGATATAAAGAACCATCACCGTTTCGCCAAATACCTAACCTCCCCCATTCACATTGTGCTAAGAATTTGAGGTCGCGATGGTGGGTTCGAGAGGCCCATTCGACCTATCAGCTTTATTATGTTCGCTTCCATTAAAAACCAGTGTATTATGACTGCTGGTCCCGTTCCGTTCTAGATTTTCCTAAAGTTCGAACTCGAACGACATACTCATTCCTTGGAACCGTGCTCACATGTTTTGGATGCATGAACAAAGCTATGCTCTTGTGACGTTGATATAAGGCGGATATTCGCGAACATTCACAAAATCGAAATGGTAAAACATTTTCAACACACAAACACGGAAGGTAGTATTTATTCATTATCGTCTTTATTTAAACGATTTAAAGCGGTGATGTGTTTAGCTTACGTTACTTGATGTATGTGACGTAGCAGCCTGGTGTCGTTAGTTGTCATATGTTTTATATTACTGAACTCTAGCAATGCACTATTACATTCCCTATGTGATTGTAGTGCTTTCAAAGTGTTTAATAATATAAAATGTTTAACAACTGGTAGTCATTTGTCTGGCATATCCTATACTTTGAATAACGTTGGCTAAACGTGTTAACGGCTAATGTGACTTCATTTCAATCAATTATTTGAAACAATATTATTGATGAAATAATATTATAAAAAAAAAAAATTAACCCAATAATGGCCTGTGTTTTCGTAGTACACTTTTTATAAATGTGTTTTTCTGTAAATATTTTGGTAAGAAGCCTTTATAAAATTGTACTCACTATGAAGTCACCGTCAATCGGAGGGTTGAAAGAAATGAAATCACATTTTTTATTTTATTTAAATGTAAAATACGTTCGATTTTATAAGTACGTGTAAATTCTTGACTTGATTTTTATACTTCGTTTACTTTTCAAGGATATCTACTTTTATTTTTTTCTTACTTTTACTGTTCAAAATACACTTTCAAAGTTTCAGATTTCCGAGAAGGTATTCTTTAACTTATTTTTATTCCTATTTTAACAAATAACTCTAATACAACATTAGTTTTAAGTTAATATCTGAAGATGTTGATACCATAATGCGCAAATGTTTTACGCAAACATCAGAAATATTTAAAATGGCAATGATTCTAAAACTTTTCACAATGGCGGTAGTGTGTTTTGAGGTTATATCAATCATTCTTTTTTCTCTATGCATGGAATGTTTTGGTTAAACCTTCTTTCACACGAAAAATATAAAGATTGCTGTTCACAATATTTCTGATATTTGCAACAATATTTTCACTGCTTGCATGCTACGCTTCGCATGAATCTTTCTGTGTCTCGTGTTCGCAACTTCGGTCCTGTTGTGAACTGTCATTCTCATACTGTTACTGGCTGTCTGTTGTCACCTCTCGTTTGAAGATGTTTCTCGACTTTGCTTCCTGTCTGCGTAGATTTTGTTCAATCTAGCTTCTTTTTCAGGTTTCCTACTGGTCAGCATGAGCTAAGTTATCTCATGGGGCATGTGTTGACGTTTTGCAATAAAAAGATGATTTTATAAAACTCTTTTGGAATAAAAAGCATTAAAATCGCGACAATTTCTAACATTATTTGGTCGTATTTTTAATGCAGTAATTCATAGACATGTATATATTTTTTTAATGTTGCAAAGCGTTTGTATAAAGCCGTTATTGTCTGAAAAATTTCTTGTACAGTTTCTGAGATGCATTTTAATGTTATGATCACTTGATTTCAAGTGACAGCACAGAGTAGATAGAAAAGCATTGTACAATTTGCTGTAGTGTAGATGCACTATTGGGCTCTAAGAGCTTTGTGTAAATATGTACCTATCTGTGTAATATACATACTGATGTGTGTGTTTTATGTGTAGCAAGCAGTCGAAGAGAAATACAGGCTTTGCGATGAGTCGCTGTCTAAGTTGCTGGAATGGATCGCGGTGGTCGAAGAGAGGCTCGCGAACCAGGAGGCCGTTAAAGAAGACATGGATGAACTCCGCAACCAGATCAATATTCTTAAGGTACAGTAGCTTTTGAAGTTCATATATGACGCCTACAAATTACTCCATACTTGTTACTTACTCCTGTTAAGCACTATTAGTTGCTAAATATTTCGTTAAGCATTTTGATGTACCGTATGCAAAACAGTCAAAATGACAACCGTCGAAATGCTTGAACTTGGTGAAATTGGCCCTAAAGATTTTATTTTCGACCCCAATTGCTATATCTTTATTAGCTAGTCAGCAACGAGATTTTTGTTACCTTTTTTATCGTTTATTATTTTATTCTAACACAATGTTATTGTTTGCAGCTGATAAAGGACGACCTGGAGAGCCACCAGCGCCAGGTGTCCGCGTGCGCCGACCAGGCGAAACAGCTGCTCGTCTCCGGCGGAGATGTACTGGCTCCTCATGAGGTAAATTATTGTATACTAGCTTCCGCCCGCGGCTTCGCCCCCGTTTTTGGGATAAAAAGTAGCCTATGTGTTATTCTGATGTATACGCTATATTACTGTAAAGTTTCATCAAAATCCGTTCAGTAGTTTTTGCGTGAAAGAGTAACAAACATCCATACATCTTTCTATCCTCACAAACTTTCACGTTTATAACATTAGTAGGATCTTACTAGCTGTTCCCCGCGGTTTCACCCCCGTTGCTCAGCTCCTAAGGGTCGTAGCGTGATGTTAAATAGCCTATACTATTCCTCATGAATCTGGCTATCATACACAAAAAGAATTTTTCGAATCCGACTGGCAGTTCCAGAGATTAGCGCGTTCAAACAAACAAACTCTACAGCTTTATAATATTAGTGTAGATAGAGTATGTAAAGCTTTATTTGGGGGCAATATTAGGGTTACAGATAATCTATTTCACGAATTCCGTTGGGTTATGAATGTTGTAGGCGTGCATATATACAAAGCTTTAGTGTGCGTTAGCGCGGCAGCCGTAGATAGAGAATGCTCTATCTACGGCGGCAGCGCTCAGTCACGATCTCGGTACACATTACACATACAACGAAAGTTAAACGGACTTCGTGAAATAGATTATCTGTAACCGATAAGTTCCGAACTAAACCGGAGCCCTTAATCATAAAACATAAAAGACTCTTAAGATTAAGAATCTGTACCGAAACGATTCAGTCAGGAAGCTCTCATTTAATTACATGAACTCGGTAAAGAATCTGTACAGATTTGGTACAGAAACGAAAGCGCACCGACCCGGTCAGGAAGGTGCCTAATCGAGCATCTATTGTCCCAGACACACCTGTCTACACCCCATTAAACATATCCCAACATGTCCCATTGTCTATGAAACTAATTCACCTGTGTACCACCAGGTGGCGGCACTGGAGCGCGGAGTGCGCCAGCTCAAACAACGCTGTGACAAGTGCACTGACAAGTGTGACAAGATGCTGCGAAGATTGGCAGCGGCCAGAGACGAGCTAGGAAAGTTCGGGTTAGTATTTATTTTTTAAGTATTTTTTCAATGATAGGTACCTTTTACCATGTAATTTAGAATTGTCAATGATTTAGTTGGTAATGTACAAAGTGTAGGTTCCTATGTTTCTATATATCAGGGAGACCCTTCATGGTTTCTCTACTTAATCTTGACGTTACTAAAGAGTCGGTAGACCTAGCTTTATAAGGATGACTAGTGGAAGAATGTCTCATGTCTTAAGTAAAAAAAAAACATAATAAAAAAGGTGGGTAATAGTACTTAAGTATCGTCTCTTGACATCTTTATTATGGCAAATAAAATACTTACACATGTATTGAACGAAGCGGAAACTCCAATAAGGTATAATGCAATTTCTGGTCCTAAAAAAATCCAAAAGGGCTCTTTCAATTTAGACATTTACTCTCTCTAAATTGAAAGAGCCCTAAGGGCATTTTCCAATTTCTAGTCATCGATAAAATAGGAACCTCAAACTAACCATCTTTCCCTCAGCAACGAACTGAATGCCTTCAACACCTGGATGGAAGGCGCGTACCGCACTCTCGAGGACAAGGAGGCGGCGCTCTCCAAGTTGAACAGCCTCCCCGACCAGAGCGAGGACGTGAGGGAGTTCGTGTCTGACGTCATCGCGCACCAGGCCGACCTGCGGTTCATCACCATGTCCGCGCAGAAGTTCGTCGATGAGAGCAAGGTGTGTTTTGCTGTTCTCTTGGACTAGATTTATAAACAACTAGCACTTTGCCCGCGGCTTCGTCCGCGTGACCCACAAGAACTGTGCATTTTTCGGGATAAACAGTAGCCTTTATTACTCAGTGATAATGTAGCTTTCTACCGATGAAAGAATGTATAAAATTGGACCAGTATTTTTTGAGTTTATTCATTGCAAACAAAAATGTAGTATATATGTAGGTAGACAAGACAAGACCGACTTATTATTTCCTTACATAAGATTGACTTTTAGCAGGCAAATAAACTACTAAGAATTTTAGCCTATTGTAGGCTCTGCTTTATTGTAATGAACCGCCAAAATAAGCCGTATATTTTTCAAACGCTACCGAATTGCCGATTTCTTTTAAAATAAGTGATCAGAATGCTCGTGCCGTTATTGAGTGAGGCTGATTAGACTATAAATCAATTTGTAATTTATGATATAATTCAGCTCATTGGTTAACGCCAACATTCAGATGATTGCTGAACTTTACACCGATCGGCGCGCGGCGGAGCGCATTTTACAATGCGGTAATTAATCAATAAATAATTTCTCCTGTATTGTGGGTGCATTTATAAACCTACACCAACCTAGCTTTCCAGAAATTTACTATTTGATTATAATGTAATTTTGTTTCAACAGGAATTCCTCTCCATCCTCAACGAGTACCGTACTTCCTTACCATCCCGCCTATCTCACATCGCGCCGCGCAGCGAGAGCGGCGTGCGCGAGGGCGCGGGGTCGGCGCGGCGCCGCCACTCCGACCTGTGCGCGCGCGCACAGCGCCTGCAGGACCGCCTGCGCGGCGCTGCTGACGTCACCAGGCACTATCACGACGCGTTGCAACGGGCTGGCAGGTGGATCAGTGAGGTGAGTACTCTAAATTATACAGGAGGCAGGTTAGACAGTGAATATACGAAAAGGGGTAACAGCTGTTTTTTTTTCTGCGATTTCAGGTTTGGTCCCATAATAAAAGTTGTTTATAATGATGAGTACAATGACCCCTTTTCTAATTTCCACTGTCCAACCTGACACCATGTATATTGTTTTTTTTTCTCTTCTCAGTGATAAAGAGTTTAGTCAAACAGTAAGTTTAATAGTAGTGGGGTAAGTAGTTTTCGGTGTCATGGACGTTTTTTAGGGTTCCGTATCTCAAAAGGAAAAACGGAACCCTTATAGGATCACTATGTTGTCCGTTTGTCACCGGACCATAAATGGAGCCATCTGCTCATAGATGGCGCCACTAGAAGTATACAGTAGCGCCATCTATGATCAAGATATGATTTAAATTCAAATTTATTTATTTAATTTGTGATATAATCTATTATGATGTAATAGCGGCATAGATGGCACTATTGCATATTTCGGAACCCTTGGGGCGGTTTCGCACTACGTCCAATCCGAATCCGAGAAAAGACGGTCCGAAGTAGCCGTAGTCCTATTTGTATTTGAGTGGTTGCGCACTGCGTCCGATCCGATTTCGAGTTGTTTTTTCATAGTTTTCATCCATATTTTTTTCGGACCGAATTTTCTCGGATTCGGATCGGACGTAGGGCGCGAGTCGTACTCGCACTTGTCCGGTTTTTTCATAGAACTTAATGATCATCATCTGCCTACCCTTTTCCCAAATTATATTGGGAAAAGGCTCCACGTAAAATATCAATATTTTACGTGGAGCGACTGCCATCTGACCTCCACAACCCAATTAATGGGTAATACCGGTATTCGAATGTTAGACCAGCTGTCAGACTTTAGGGCTTCTGACTACCCGTAACGATTGTCAAAGATATTCCTATGACAACCGGGACCGACTGCTTAACGTGCTCTCCGAGGCACGGAGGAGTCTGGATGTGTAAAGAACGTTCACCCATCCAAGGACTGATCGCGGCAAGCGCAGCTTAACCTCGCAGATCGATCGATCAGCGCGGCTGTCATTTAGCCACGAGCCCCTCATAGAACTTAATGATATTAACTCGTAATTTTCCCTGCAGATCGAGCCGCAAGTCCGCTCGGTGCTGTCGGAGCCTGTCGGCGGAGAGCCGCGCGCCGTCGAGTCGCAGCTCTCCAAGGCTAAGACGCTTCACAACGAAATTAACTCGCAAGGACGACTTATTGATAATGCTAGAGACGTGAGTATGAATTACAGTGTCATGCATTATGGTTTTAAGGCTCACCACAGACATCCGTAATGGCTTACTGGATTCAGAGAACGAATGAATGATATCGTTCTCAAATTGAACGATATCGTTCATAAATTGAACGATTCCAGCCGCAATCGTTCAATTTGACGTAAAATACCTCATTCACCTTCTTAATTTTTCCGGAAGTCTGTGATGACCTTAAGGGCATACATTTTCAAATCACACAATTCCCCCTTGCACCTGGGCTGTGACTTCAATTAAATACATTGCAGGCGTAGATACGCAAGTTTGGCGTGGTGTGTCGTGACACCCGACATCACGCCACGCGTGTTCATGGACCAAATCGCTTACAAAAATCGCTGTTTTTTATTCATTTGCCTCCTTAAGGGTAAAGAGACTGAAAAATCAATTAATGCGCAGGTGACGTTTGTGCTCATGACTGGTGCCTATACGTCATAATATTCTTCAATCAGGCACACTGTATTATCTACATTTTACGATAAAAAATCTTCGCAAAAATCTAACAACTAATTACCTTCCAGGCTTGCGAACAACTCGTCAAATCATTGGAAGGCAACCTCACGCCCTCCGAGATCCGTCAACTGGAAGTCCCCGTACTGGACTTAACGTCTCGGTACCAGGACATGGCGGAGGCCGTGGGCTCCCGCTGCTCCGAGCTGGAGGCTGCCCTGCTGCAGTGCCAGGGGCTGCAGGACGCCGCGGAGACGCAGGCGCACTGGCTCGGACAGGCCGAGAGCTTGTTCAAGTGAGTAGAACATTTTTGAGTCGTAGGGCCATATCACATTAGGACGCCAGCAAGGACTCCAGCACTGCTTCCGTAGCGTCTGTGAGACGCCAAACGAACCGCCAAAACGGATGCCAGAAGACATTAGTATCGCTTGTTCACGCAAAAAAAAAGCAAAATAAAAACGTTTTTGCACGTTTCCACAAAACTTTTAATACATCTATACTAATATTATAAAGAGGAAAGATTTTTTTGTTTGTTTGTTTGTACCGAATAGGCTCCGAAACTACTGGACCGATTTTAAAAATTCTTTCACTAACAGAAAGCTACATTATCACTTTATCACATTATCATTATGAGTAACATAGGCTACTTTTTATAGGCGGCCATAAGGTACCTTTTCACGTAAACTGACATTTATTGTTAACCCTCCATCTGTCGCATTTGAAAAATCCGCATAATTTAGGTCGAAATCATTTGTGTCTGTCAAGTGCGACAGATGAACGAATAACTAACACTTTGACCGTGACTTCGTCCGTGGGACATACACGTAGCGCCATCTAGCGTCCAAAAGCGTTTGTGACCGTTGAAGTTATTGTTCTTTTCCTCGGGAACAGTACTTTTTTCCTGCATGAAATGTGCCCTATGTCTTTTTCTGTACCCCTGCCACGTATATGCAAAGAACAGTGGTCATTTTGGCTTCGGAAAAAACATGAATTCTTATAGAGATAGTAATGTTAGCAAAGTGTAGTAGATTGTTAATGTAATTAATGGATGGCATCAGTTTATTTTTAAAAGCCGGGAAATAATAGATAAACGTCTTCAAAGTTATACCATAATGTTTGAAACAAAACGCAGGATAAAATATTTATTTATTTATTTATGAACGCATCCACATTTATTTACGTCCCTAGAGACGTCCATACATTTTTAAAATCTAAATTGATTTTATTTCTGAATCTTAATTAAATCCCAGGCTGTATTCAACTGGATAAAATCATGATAATTATTTAACCCAAGGTTTAATGTACCTGCCTACTTAAATTAGACCTCAATGTAAAAAACCTCTCAATTCAAAATGCTACAGATTAATAAATATACCGCATAAACTCAAAAAACATTATACGTAATTTCTCGATTCTCCATGCTTTAATAGTATATTATGCAATTAGTGAATAAAGGACGGATTTAAAGCGAGGGCCATAGATGAATCACGAGCTAGTGAAGGATTCTAACGATTGAATCACGACCGTAGGGAGTGATTCATGATGATTGAATCACGAGCGTAGCGAGTGATTCAAGTGTTAGAATCCTGAGTGACGCGAGCGATTCATGGCCCTCGATATAAATCCGTTTTATTCAAGAGTTGCATACTATACTTTATACCATGACTACGAGAAAAAGAAAGATTTAAGTGAAAATATACATATAATGAAGAAAAAGTAAAGTTAAATTGGCTTTGATGTAAACCAGTCGTGATTTATTGGGTAGCAAGCTTTCCACCTTTCTACTATATCGGCCGCCCTCTCTTTCACAAACTCAGGTGTTAACACATCTTCATCACTAGAATGCATTTTTAATCGATTAGAACAACACTAAACAAAAACAAAATTAAAGATTAAAGTAACACTAAACTTTGTGTTCGTACAACTTACAGTATTCAAAATAGCGCCAATTTACTAAGGACAGCAAAGAACACAAAACAGTTTTTATTCTAATGCTAAACTCCTTGCCGAAAATGTCGACCAATCAAATTGAATTTAGAACACATCAATATAGGTCGAATACACAGATTACACTTACACTAGATACGGCAAGCCACGACCAAGCGTGCCCTGCATGTTCGACTGTTCGTACTAAAAAAAGTCTGTTAGCTCAGTGACGCTTAGTGATTGAAACAATTCTGTTTACTCTGAGCACATCACTAAATGGCTGGGGTGAAGTTATCGTAGGTATAAAAAAGATGACACGTTCGGTTTTCATACAATCTAATAACGTGCCGCATCTAGCATAGGTTCTTTAAATCTGTGGTCGAATACATTGGTGTGTTCCATTTTCAAACATCAAAACAGTGAGTAAAAGTGCTTTTTATTCACTGTTTTCAATGAATAAAATAAGCTTTTTAGAGGGGGAATGGTATAAAAAATATATTGAATGCCGAACGTAGTTATATATAAATAGGCAAATAAAATGACAAATGTTTCATTGTTATAACTTTTATAAGATTTTCCGAGTCCAAGCATGTTAGGAAAGTGGCCATTGTTCTTTCATGAAGATCGATTCAGCGGTTTAGGCGTGAACAGTTAACAAACAAAAAAAAATACTTTAGCATTTATAATATCAGTTAGGGTTAGGATTAGGATGTCAATTAGGATGAATAAGGCTGTTTACACATACCATAACCACTTCTATCTTCCTCAGGAATCAACAAAAGCCAGCCTCGCTGATCCGCGAGCGATTGGACGAGCAAGTCCGCGAGCAGCGCATCGCTGTCGGCGAGTTGGAGGCGCGCCGGCCAACGTTGGCCAAACTGTTGGCCAGCGCCCGCCAGGCCGCCCTCACGCCGTCTAACGCCAGGATCGCTAAGAAACTGGAGCAGAGAGCTGATGATATCTATGCCAGGTAAGGGCATTTTGAAGGACTATCGTCATAGATGACCGCACGGTTGTCGCAGTGGCTGAGGGATTGGCTGCTGCGCAACGTGTCGCGGGTTCGATTCCCGCATTGCACATAGGTCTGGCTTTTTGTGTATGTGAAATTTGTGTTTGTAAACGCACTCACGATACAGGAGAAATCCTAGTGTGGGGCAACGTTTTTTTTTTAAAAAAAAAAGTAGGAATGAATTGTATAACTCGTACCGTCTGAATTTTTACAAATTTAATACCCACCTTTTGAAAAAAATTAATGGAAGAGTGTGGAGGAAACTTTTACCCAGCAGCTGAAATGCATTGGTACAGAAATACCCTCCCATGCTCTCTTCATGGAGAATGTGTGTTAATGTTCGACACCCGTGTACCTGACTATCATGCGGATCGTTAAAGTAGGTATATTTACCTAGGTTCCTAGTCTGACTCTTTCTAGATTTGTTTCTCAGAATTGCTGGGTTCTAACTTTTTGAATTTTAAAATAAAATGAAAAGGAATAGGGGTTTTCGCTTTATGTATTGCAAAACACGGAACCCAAAACAAGTCTTCCAAACTAGGAATAATCATAGACTCATAAAAGTTTAAGTGACGTTATCTTTGAAGTATAAATTGCATATTAAAACCAATCAATCCTAGCGTTGAAAATTCCGTTTTTTTCGGAATAATTCCGAAAAATTCACAGGACGAATCTTTCCCGCCCCCCCTCACCTCCACACCCCTCCCCCCTCCCCCACCCTTAACTGTAGATACTTTATCATTTACCATCGACTTCCACACACTCAAATAACCCTCTTCCTCAACAGATACGAGAAGTTGGTAGAGCGTTCATCCAAACGCAGCGAGTTCTTAGAGGAGGTATCCTCCGAGCTGGCGTACTTCAGCGGGCAGGCGGCTACGCTCGACGCTGCGCACGCGCAGTTATTGGAGCAGGCTGATACTCGGGAACTGGCGCGCATGCCTGCTGAGGAACTAGGGGGCAGACTGACACAGTTGGCGCATTATAGGTAAGGCTCTGGTAGAAGAGGTTTTTCAAAGAATTATTCGTATATTTTCCGACTACTTCGACAACCGTATAGTGCAGTGATAGCCCAGTGGTTTAACCATGTGCCTGCCACGGCGAATGGTTCGAGTTCGATCCCGAGGCACGCACCGCTGACTTTTCGGAATCATGTGCGTATTAGAAATTAATTATCACTTGTGTGTGAAGGAAAACATCGTGAGGAAACCGGCATGTCCTAGAACCAAAAACACGAAGACATGTGACGTCCACCAACCCGCATTGGGCCCGCGTGGTGGACTACGGCCCACTCCCTCTCACCTGTGTCCCAGCAGTGGGAACATTATAGGCCGATTATGCTTATGCTTTCCGACAACTTAATTTGAATGTAAAGAAAATCTCAAAACCTTCAAAACTTGACTATTTCAAACCTTTCTATGCAACGTAACTTTTTGTATCGCAGAGACAAGCAAATGCCGTTGTTGGAGGAATGCCTGCGCAATGGCAAACAGCTGATCTCCAAGAAGGATGTCACTGACACGCACGTGATCCGCGACAGGATGAAGGTAAGAAACATGTTATTTATTCACTTATTGCAGGCTACTGAGGTCCATAGATACCCAATTAGGGTTCCGTACCAAAATGGTAAAAAAGGAACCCTTATGGTACGACTTCGTCTGTCTGTCTGTCTGTCACACCTGCTTATTTCAGCAACTACTAATGCTATCGACTTGAAATTTGGAATGGTTATAAAGAATGCTTGCCCAACTTTATTGCAAATGAAAAAAGTAAAAAAATATTTTTCTTTTCATTGCAAAAGGGGCCGGAGTAGGGGTCCGAAATTTTAAAGTGGGGTTACTAGGTCAAGTGACATATCATATGGAAGGGCTTAATCTGCACATTTCAAAATATATTTTTATTTTATTTTATGTCTCACAGTTTCCGACATATGATAAAAATGTCCAAAAAAATACCATTCCCCTTATCTCCGAAGTTTGCGGGGCGAAAAATCTGAAATAATTAGAGTTGATAGAAATTGACCCAAATATGGCACCAAAAATAAAACGATGTTCCTAACTAGTACAGTTATTTCAAAATCATCAAAATTCCTTCACAAACAAACTTAGTTATGCGGTCCGGATTTTTTCACTTTATACGTCGAAAAATGATACGGAACCCTCGGTGCGCGAGTACGACTCGCACTTGGCCGGTTTTTTTAATCTTACATTAAAGTAATTATGTTTGTTTTGCAGGCTCTGGAGAACCAATGGCGCGACTTCAACGCGACCCTTGAAGAGAAACAAAAGCTGTCCAAGCAGAGAGCCGACCAACTGAACCAGTATGAAACGCTTAAGATTCAAGTAAGTTACACTTTATCAACTAAAAAGCTAGTTTTATGTATTTATTAAGTCTATCTAAGAATATACAAAGACATAGCGATCTGTTATTTTCAAACTAGATTATACAAATATTATAATATAATATACGCTAACTTTATCAAAATAATTGATAAAGTTACGGTATATCGCCAATAATTATATTAATTAAATTATAATAAACGAAGTTCCTTTCAATTCGTATTTATTAGAAAGAGAGAAAATCGCATGGAGGGGGCATAACTCTTCTTCCTTACGTGACGGTGTCTACCAGTCAACTCCGTTTCAAAAACTCATCTCATTTACAGAAATTCCCAAAAATAAACAGGCTCATAATTTCAGCTGATTCAGAATCAGACATGACACTGTAGCTCAGTTGGTTAGAGCGCTGCCACGGTGAGGCAGAGGTCGCGGGTTCAAACCTCGTCTATGTCAGTTGTTTCTTTTTTATTTTTTTTTAAATTCTGACTTTTATTGAAACTAACCCTTATGTTACCCAGGTGCTGGACTGGCTCCAGTCCATGGAGAGCCGCGTGACCCGCCTGCAGCCCGTCGCCGTGGACCTGGACGTCATCAAGCTGCAGCAGGACGAGCTGCGACCGCTGGTCAAGGAGTACAGGGACTTCTCTATCACCATCGATAAAGTAAGTGGAGCTGACCATTCTCTCTCTAGTCGTTCCCTCATGACTGAGGATCGTGGTCATCAACAAGTGGTCCACACTTGGAGTGAATTATTTGTTTCCATCGGCTTCTGTCCATCGCGGCCCTGACGACGGAGCTAAACCTCGGGGACCTGGAGTCTTTTATTTGGTCGGTCCATCTGACCATTCAGCCCGTCGCAAAAAACAAAAAAAAAATTTTTGGGCATTATATAGCTATCCATCCAGGGTAGCCCAGTAGGTAGTAGTAGGTAGGTAAGTATCCCGATTGTTCTTTCTGGGATATCTTCAATGTTCAGATACGGCCTTTTTATAATAGCAGGTAGGTAAAGATTTATGAACATCCGTAACAAAATTTGTTGTCCTGAAAACCTGATGTCTTATTGAGACCATTTGTTTAAATTTAAGACCATGTAATGTACCATATTCTGACAAATAAATGATGATTATGATGATCAACAGGTGAACGAGGCGGGCGCGGTGTACGAAGCGTTGACTCGCGGCGACCGCGCCGACAGCCCGCACAGGAAGAGGCAGATCTACAGCCCTACCAAACGACAGACACCCAGTAAGTAGTATTTAATATCTGCCCATATGAATGAACAGAATTTGTAACATCATCTGCCTAGCCTTTTCCCAAATTATATTGGGGTCGGCTTCCAGTCTAACTAGTTTCGGCTGAATATCAATATTTTACGTGGAGCGGCTGCCATCTGACCTCCACAACCTAATTAATGGGTAATACAACTTTTACTATGGGACCAAACCTGAAATCGCGAAAAAAAATCAGCTTTTCCATACATTTTGTGAACATAAATGTATGTAACAGCTGATTTCTTTTTCGCGATTTCAGGGTTGGTCCTATAGTAAAAGTTGTTCATAATGATAAGTACAATGACTCTTTTAAATATTTCCACTGTCTAACCTGCCACCCTGTATATCTCCATAACTACACATGTTAGGAGGTTGATCTTTTAGATATCGATAGCTAATGAATTGCAGAATATGGGAGTATGCAAACCCCATACCAGCCATGGTACCTTTACCCGTGAACTGACACATTTGATCGTGTATATCAATAATTTCAGGCCGCACTCTCGACGGTCGCTCGCCGTCGCCTAGCAAGGGCCACGGCCTGGTGAGCCCGGGCTCCACGCACTCCACATCCAGCGGGTTCTCCTCACGACGATCCAGCCAGGACGGGTTCCATCTTGAAGGTATGTGCAGTACACAAGCTTCTTAATCTTCTTGTTAGTTGCAGTTGAAAGTATGTTGAAAAACTCATAAAGTAATATGAACCTAAGAAAGTTATTGTGAAATGTTTTTAATGAATAATAATTTCTCAATTATCTCAATTTCAAAAAAATAATAATTATCCTTACTCGGGACTCGCTATTTCCACATGCCGGTGCGAACACGTCGGTTCAGTCGCACCTAAAAGCTCAGTTGCTCGGTTGGACTATTGAAGGACGATCCATTCCGGCGAATCGATTTGACCAATCACGAGTCAGATCACAGTGATGTAAAAACCAAATATTTTGTTTTTTAGTTGAACCTCTTTAAAGACCGCGATGTGTCGCTGTGAGGTATCATGCGACATGTGCGTGCTTGTCTATTTGCGTACATATTTTGTGTTACATCGAGGTGACATACCGTGACCGCGAGGTATCGCAGATAGGTATTTTCGGCATGTTCCTACCCTTAGTCTGAATAGGTCAAAGTCTCATATTCAAAACATCCTCATTAAAACCTCTTCATCCCCAGAGCTGTCCCCAGTCCAGCAGCAGCTGTCGGAGATCAACAACCGCTACAGCCTGCTGGGCACGAAGCTGGCCGACCGCACCGCCGAGCTGGACGCCGTGCGCGACGAGCTGCGCAGGCACACGGACAGCTTGAGGCAGCTCAACACCTTCCTGGACAAGGTAAGGCCTACTGGGCCCTTAGACACAGAATACTAGGCTGGACACTAAGTTAGCTGAGCTGGACGCTACCAGGGACGAGCTGCGCAAGCATACAGACAGCTTGAGACAGCTCAACACCTTCCTAGACAAGGTGAGGTCTTTTAGACCAGGCTCGGCAACCTTTTGAGACGGAAGAGCCAAAAGTTGCAATTTAAAAAAATGTCCAAAATTTTAAAGAGCCACAAAAAAAATCGTTTCAATATTAAAGTAGGTATTTGCATAATTATATGTGCTTAATTATATAAGTACAGGGTGAATTTTTCAAGTGTGCTTGGATGGCCAAATCCGAAACTATAAGAAATAGGTAGCAAAAAACACTCAAAGGAGTCTCGGGGCCGATTTTGATAAAAACTATAACTGCATCATTAGATTTTTTTAAAATCGATTTGCCTAGCCAGGAATCGAACCCGTTGATTTTGGGAAAAAGATACACACGCTGTATTATAGCACCATTCGATAGTGTCGCTAATAAGAATCAAACTCTGAGAAGTAATGACATACGGCAAACTAAAGGAAAGTGTTGATTTACACACACGTTAAATAGCCTATACTATTCCTCATGAATCTGGCTATCATACACAAAAATATTTTTTTCGAATCCGACTGATAGTTCCAGAGATTAGCGCGTTTAAACAAACATACAAAAAAATCTTCAGCTTTATTAAATTTGTATAAATTACAAAAACATTGAACTTTCTTTTATTATCAGGTTCAAAGACTGCTGCCCAAGGAGTCTGTGCCCAACACCAAGGAAGAAGCCGACAAGACCATCAAACAAGCGCGCGCAGTCCTCGAAGAGATGTACGAGAAGCAAAGCATCTTGGACTCTACTAAGACGCAGGTAAGGTTCAAATTCAATATTTAGTCTCATCTCGGTTCTGAAGCCACAACAACTAATTTGGAAGCGACCCGCGCCTGCTTCACACAGGTGCAATCTACTGATGTAGGGCATGTCAAAACATCGAGATTTATATTGTTTTATACCAACGTATTATACACATAAACCTTCCGGAATAAATTCTCTGAATGGTGGTGAAAACCGCATTAAAATCCATTGTGTAGTTAAGAAGAGCTAAGCGGTCAAACAGACAGACACGAAAAGCCACTTAGGGCGGGTTGCTTCAAACCATCTGTATTCGTACAGTATTCCCAAATTAATAATGCGCATGCAGATCTTCGCTAATTGTCGTATTCCGGAAACAAAAAAGTATATAGAAAAAAAAAGTACATAGAGTGGTTAAGTGCATTTCTTCATGCATAATTTAGGGCTCTTACGATACAATGATTCGGTGTTTCCGGGAATACGACAATTAGCGAAGATCTGCATGCGCATTTTTAATTTGGGAATACTGTAAGTCAGTACGTAATCGTTAAGTCAGTATGAAATTGTCGTACAAGCCGCCATATTTGACGGTTACAGATACGTAACTGTAAGTTGAAACAACATGGCCTTAGTATTCTATTCATAGATTTTGTAGACAGAGATTATACAGTGTGACGTTCAATTTACTGCGACTGTAACTGAAATCGCAAAGAAAAGTCAAATGTTCCTTAAAGAAATAGCCATTATCACTAAAAAATGTACAGGTACAACTGAGCAGTTCTGTATAATATTTTTTAATTTATTTGTTCGCTTTAATTTATTTATTTCTTTTGCGCCAGGTTCGCGAGTTGCTGAAACGCAAACAAAGCGTGCTGGGAGCAGACAGACTGCACGACGAAATGGAAGACGTATCCTCAAGGTGGAAGGCGCTACACGACGCCTTCAAAGACAAGTCAGTGTTATAAACTTTCTCATATTTAAGATTTATGTCGCTCAACCAACCAGCCAAGTCTCCTGTCGCAGGTCTGCTGGAAGAAATTTCTTTTGAAATAAGCAGTGCCTTTGTGCTCATTTATCTGTATTTATTCTTAAGGCGCGTCTCATGCGACCTGTTTTCGTGTTCGACGAACATCGAACAGTGAACAGTGAACGAGAAAGGGGCGTGGTCTACGTGTTTTGACGAATAAAAACACTCAAAACACGTAGACCACGCCCCTTTATCGTTCACTGTTCACTGTTCGATGTTCGTCGAACACGAAAACAGGTCGCAGGAGACGCGCCTTTATACTTTTATAATGTGTTTTGTGTGTACATAAATAAATAAATAAAATTTATGTCCATTGATGCAAAATATTTCACTATTATTACAGACTACTTATACAAATAAACACGGAATAAAGTTATGAAAAGCCTAAACATAAAAAAAAAACCGGCCAAATGCGAGTCGTACTCGCGCACCGAGGGTTCCGTATCAGTTTTGGACGTATAAAGTGAAAAAAACCGGACCGCAAAACTAAGTTTGTTTGTGAAAGAATTTTGTTGATTTTGAAAAAACTGTACTAGTTAGGAACATTATTATTATTTTTGGTGCAATATTTGGGCCAATTTCTATCAACTATAATTATTTCAGATTTTTTACTCCGCAAACTTCGGAGATAAGGGGGGGGGGAATGGTATTTTTTCAGATATTTTTCATCATATGTCGAAAACTGTGAGACATAAAATAAAAATATATTTTGAAATGTGAAAATCAAGCCCTTTCATATGATATATCACTTGACCCAGTAACCCCACTGAAATTGTGGACCCCCACTCCGGCCCCTTTAGCAATGAAAATAAAAATATTTTTTTAAATTTTTCATTTGCAATAAAGTTGGACAAGCATTCTTTATAACTGTTCCAAATTTCAAGTCGATAGCATTAGTAGTTGCCGAAATAAGCAGGTGTGACAGACAGACAGACGAAGTCGCACCATAAGGGTTCCTTTTTTACCATTTTGGTACGGAACCCTAAAAATGGTTATACCGTTTTTTACCATTTTGGTACGGAACCCTAAAAATGGTTATACCGACGTTATTCATTGCTAGACTTTATTCCATGTTTATTTGTAACGGGGTAAGTGATTAAAAAAATAAAAATGTACTTACAAATTGTAATTTATCAAAATCTAAACTCATGGCCAGTCAAGTAAATAATACGGGGTGTAACTGACAGCGTAACGAAAACTGAAACCATGGGGTCAGTATCAGATTTTGCAATTCGTTAAAAATGTCCATACACAGTAGTATTTTTTTTTTTAAATCCTATAAAAATTTTAACGCAATTTTAAATTTTGACGGGTTCAGAATAATGTACTGAACCCAGTGTCTCCATACCTAAATCGAAAGTTACCGTATTGCTAGGGTAAACGGTGTTTCTACACAAAATTACGGTGGATAGCTAGCTTTTTAGTGTTTACACCCAGCAGACATAATGCTATATTATACAGGGTGGCAGGTTAGACAGTGGAAATATTTAAACGGGTCATTGTACTCATCATTATGAACAACTTTTACTATGGGACCAACCCTGAAATCGCGAAAAAAAATCAGCTGTTCCATGCATTTATGTTCACACAACTCAACAAAATTATATGGAACAGCTGTTTTTTTTTCGTGATTTCAGAGTTGGTCTCATAGTAAAAGTTGTTCATAATGATGAGTACAATAACCCCTTTAAATATTTCCACTGTCTAACCTGCCACCCTGTATTACCATCATAGTCTAAAGTTCTCTAATTACCTACATTTTAGATACCATACTTAACTCCTACGATATTTCGCTATATTTCGTCGTGACTAAACACCACTTTTCGCCCAGGATCCGGCTGATGGAGGAGATGAAGGACTTCCACGACACCCACAGCAACCTGTCCCAGTGGCTGAGCGCCAAGGATCGCATGATGGCGGCCCTCGGACCCATCTCATCAGACTCTAGGATGGTGCAGACGCAAGTGCAGCAGGTATGTAGGCCATACAGGACTTAGGATTTCTCCAAAACCACCACAGAAACTCACGGCTGAAGCACTTTATTTTTTGTAAGAAACTGGACTTATTGCTCCCCCCTCCGTATCCGCGCCTGTTTCAAATATTGCAATGTGGTAGATCTTAAATTTATCTGAATTCAAAAAATTCAAAAATCAAAAATCATTTATTCATAGTGGGCTAACGAATTAGCATTTCTTGAACGTCAATGTACATAAGACAGCCACAAAAACGCCCGCCCTTCACCGAATACTAGGTATAACTAGCGGCAGCAGTTATGAGCATAAACGTCACATGCGCATTAACTGAATTTACGGTCTCTTTGGATCGGCGATTTGTTCGTCAGGCAATACTCGTCGTCTAATTGGACCATTCCCTATTACGTATTGCCAACTGTCTATTGGGTCAAAAATGTACATGCGCGATCTGTGCTCATAATAATTCACGCCGCCACCTATACACATAGGATAAACTCGAAAATACCAGAACACCTTTAAACCCCTCATTTTTCCAGGTCCAGGTCCTCCGCGAGGAGTTCCGCGGCCAGCAGCCGCAGCTGGCGCACCTGGAGGAGGTGGGCGCCGCAGTGCTGGCCCGCCTGCCGCCCGCCGCGCCCGACGCTGCCAAGCTGCGCCAGCAGGTGCTGGACCTGCAGGACCGCTGGAACCAGCTGCTGGACAAGTGAGTTGAACAGTTAATATACCAGCAGCCTCAATTAGCCCACCTGGAGGAGGTGTGGCAGTGTTGGACGGCCTGGAGCCCGGTAAGCTGCCCCAGAAGGTGGTAGACCTGCAGGACCGCTGGAACCAGCTGCTGGACAAGTGAGTTGAACAGTTATTATACCAGCAGCCTCAATTAGCCCACCTGGAGGAGGTGTGGCAGTGCTGGACGGTCTGGAGCCCGGTAAGCTGCCCCAGAAGGTGGTAGACCTGCAGCACCGCTGGAACCAGCTGCTGGACAAGTGAGTTGAACAGTTATTATACCAGCAGCCTCAATTAGCCCACCTGGAGGAGGTGTGGCAGTGCTGGACGGCCTGGAGCCCGGTAAGCTGCCCCAGAAGGTGGTAGACCTGCAGGACCGCTGGAGCCAGCTGCTGGACAAGTGAGTTGAACAGTTATTATACCAGCAGCCTCAATTAGCCCACCTGGAGGAGGTGTGGCAGTGCTGGACGGCCTGGAGCCCGGTAAGCTGCCCCAGAAGGTGGTAGACCTGCAGGACCGCTGGAACCAGCTGCTGGACAAGTGAGTTGAACAGTTATTATACCAGCAGCCTCAATTAGCCCACCTGGAGGAGGTGTGGCAGTGCTGGACGGCCTGGAGCCCGGTAAGCTGCCCCAGAAGGTGGTAGACCTGCAGGACCGCTGGAACCAGCTGCTGGACAAGTGAGTTGAACAGTTATTATACCAGCAGCCTCAATTAGCCCACCTGGAGGAGGTGTGGCAGTGCTGGACGGCCTGGAGCCCGGTAAGCTGCCCCAGAAGGTGGTAGACCTGCAGAACCGCTGGAACCAGCTGCTGGACAAGTGAGTTGAACAGTTATTATACCAGCAGCCTCAATTAGCCCACCTGGAGGAGGTGTGGCAGTGCTGGACGGCCTGGAGCCGGGTAAGCTGCCCCAGAAGGTGGTAGACCTGCAGGACCGCTGGAACCAGCTGCTGGACAAGTGAGTTCTACAGTTATTTTATACCTACTAGCTGTTCGCGCCTGCGACTTCGTCTGCGTGAAAATTGATGAAAAGTAGCCTGTCTGATTTTCCAGGTCCTAGGCTACCTCCTTGTTAAACTTCATCTAAATCCGTCTAGCCGTTTCAATGTAAAAGAGTAACAAACTTACACCCCCACACAAACATTTGTGCATTTATAATGTTAGTGTGATGTGATAGTGTGATAGTAGGGTAAACAATTGCGTTTATGATCTTATGCCATGGATTGAGCAATCACTTATATCGCTTAAATATTTAAATAAAAAAATATATATTTAGTACGGAGCTCTAATTGTGCGAGCCTGGCTCGCTCTTGACCGGTTTTTTTTTGTTTTAGTGCCACTGCTACCGATTGGTTTCTCAGAGTTCCGTCAATTCTAAAAAGCCGCTATGTCCTTTGCCAATAGACGTAAAATACATTTATACGATTTCAATAATAATAACTTTTTCTTTCTCTCCCTCCCCCCAGCTCAGAGAAACCAGCCCTGTCCTTTGCTAATAGACCTACATTTACACGATTTCAATAATAATAACTTGTTCTTGTCTCCCTCCCTCCTCCCAGCTCTGAGAAACCAGCTCTGTCCTGTGCCAAAGGACCTACATTTCTATAGCGAAGTGTCCACTAGCAATAAAATTTGTGGAAATTGACTTGCGCAAACGATTTCTCGAACAACAAGTCAACTTGCGCGAGCGTTTACACGTTGGAAGTCGCTTGCGCAACTCAACTTCCGCAAATTTTATTGCTAGTGAACACTTCGCTTATGATCTTAATAATAACTTGTTCTTCCCTCCCCCCCAGGCTAGAGAAGCGCGCGGACAGCCTGGGCGCGGCGGCGGACACGTCGCGCGAGTTCGACGCGGGCTTCACGCGCCTGCGCGACGCGCTGCAGACCATCAGCGACAAATTAGATGAAGTCGCCATGGAGAACGAGCCGGAAGAACAGCTCAGAAAGATCGAGGTAAGACCGGGATTATAATTAGAAAGAAAGAAAGAAAGAAAGAAAGAAAGAAAGAAAGAAAGAAAAGAAATAAAAGAAAGAAAAGAAAGAAAGAAAGAAAATAAAGAAAAGAAAGAAAGAAAATGCATTTATTTGCGTCGACCTGGCACACAAAAATAAAAATAACAAAGATAAGGAAAAAAAAACTAAGGAAAGTAATATTGTCTTACAAAACCTCTTCTCATACCATAGTCCAGTCAATAGTGATCAACCTCGGAATGAGAGATAATCTGAATTTTCGTACATACTTGGTAAAGTCTCATAAAATCTCGTGTCTGCGTCGTTAGTTATTCAAGGTCAAAGGTCAAGAAAATCAGTTTTTCACGATTATCGCGGTTTCTATTGCTCCAATGATGTTATCTCTCATTCCGAGGTTGACCATAGGTTAATATTTTATGCTAAAATGACTGGACTACTAGTGGCGTGCCTAGGGGGCTAGTATTTATGAATTTAATTTCGTTATTTAAGCAATACGGAATAAATGCGTCGTTACATGCTGTATAAATGGTCCACATATAAACTTTATAATATTTACAAACTCCATTTCTCCCTCAGAACCTAGAGCGTCAGCTAGAAGGCCAGCGCCCGCTACTCGCGGACCTGGAAGGCGCGGGCGCAGCTCTCTCCCAAGTGCTGTCGGACCCCGCGTCCCGCCAGGACATACAGAGCAAGCTGGCGGCCGTCGCGCGGCAGTACGACAACCTGCAGAGGAAACTCGACCATAGGAAGGCGGAGATAGAGAATGCTTTGAAGTGAGTACATTTTAAAAGGTTTTTAGCCATCGCTTTGACTCTTACCCTTCGCTTTGACTCTTACCCCTCGCTTTTATTCTTACCCTTCGCTTTAACTTTTACCCCTTGCTTTTACTCTTACCCCTCGCTTTTACTCTTGTTCAGCGTGAGCTGTGTTGGAGCGGGGTCGTGTAAATGGGTCGTTGTCTCTCAGTCAGTAATAGTACTATTTTATAGGTATACCTATACATATTGCAATGTCTAATCATAACCTTGTTCGCAGGGACGGCCGCAACTTGGAAGAAAACGTAGCCCGCACTTTAGGTTGGCTGCAATCCGAGCTGAACTCGCTGCCCGCTCGGCTGCAAGTGTCTGCTGAAGCTACCAAGCTGCAACAACAGCTGGAAAGGCATGAGCCGCTGTACAGGGAGCTCACGCAAAGGGAACATGAGCTCATCATGCTGTTGGACAAAGGTGAGTGAATGGCCGATGTTGGGATTTAATGGCAGACCCGGATCTATCTTTAATGGTGAAGGAAAACATCGTGAGGAAACCGGCATGTCCTAGAACCAAAAATTCGAAGACGTGACGTCCACCAACCCGCACTGGGCCCGCGTGGTGGACTACGGCCCACTCCCTCTCACAGAGGAGGCCTGTGTCCCAGCAGTGGGAACGTTATAGGCCGATTATGCTATGCTTATGCCCGGATCTAAGGGGGGCAAATTCAGAGGGCGGCAAATTCAAGCTTGGTAACGAATACACTGAGTAGTGTATTGGCTGAGCTCCCTGCCCGCTCGACTGCAACTGTCTGCCGAAGCTACTAAGCTGCAGCATTTTAATACCCTTAGCAGTCATTTTTCGTGAATATCGTCACAAGACTTGAGCATGCCGCGGGAGCCTTCAGCTTGCTATATCACGATCAAAAACGAGTTCTAAGCGTATTGAAATAAGATAAAAAAATTGATATCTTTAAAAAATACCAGCCATGTAAGTTGCTTTATTAATCACATGCCTTTCTCATCATTTTTTTTTCTTAATTACTTATGAATATTCTTCTCCGCCAGGTCGTGAGATGGAGAAGAAGCCAGCGCACCAAAGCTTGCGCAAGGACCTGGACAGGATCCAGACGCAGTGGGACAAGCTCAAGCGGGAGACGGTGGACCGGCACACCCGCCTGCAGACCGCTATGGTATGTGCCTGGGACAATGCTTTCTAATTACAAAAAAAAATAACCTTTTTTTTCCTTTCTTTTTGAAGTCGGTAAAAAAAAACGTTTTAAACGGATTAACCTTTTTACTTATAACGATGACTGAATTAAACAGCTCTTAAATCAATTGTCATCTCTATTCATTGTCATAGAAATGACATGGATAGCTGTTTTTTTTTCTGAATTTGAAACATGTCAAAGCCATGTTATGCTTATATTAAGTTATTAAATATATAAGTGATTCTCAAAAATCATATGACCCGACCCGATGATGGATAGCTGTTGTATATTTAATCAGTATTTAAAGTTAAGGCGTCCAGTAAGGGGGTCTATTGCATGCACCCCACGTTTTTCATTTCATTAGAAATTATTTTATAATCTTTAGTCCGTTTAAAAAAAAAAAAAACATTTTTTTTTTTACCTTTTAGTCCATATTATTGCACTGTCATCCAAATTACATAGGTATACCAAATTTCAACTTAGTCCAATGCCAGCAAGTGCTTAAAAAATGAATTGCATTGTACCAAACAGACTATCAAGAAAGCGAGTTAATAAAACCGTGGTAATAATAAAATCGAATTTCGTTTAACTTTGCTGTTGTACTCTTCAAACAGGAGCACTGCCGCAAATTCCACAAGGCACAGGAATCCTTCGTGCCGTGGCTGGCCGACCTGGAGGAGAGGCTCGCCAAGCTGCCCGCCACCGCCTTCACCAAGAAGGAGGTGGAGAAACAACTCAAAGAGCTACAGCAGATCAGGAACGATATCTGGAAGAGGTGAGTTATTACTTTACTAGCTGTTCCCCGCGGTTTCACCCCCGTTGCTCGGCCCCTAAGGGACGTAGCGTGATGGTAAATAGCTCATACTATTCCTCATGAATCTGGCTATCATATACATAAAGAATTTTCAGAATCCGACTTGCAGTTCAAGAGATTAGCGCGTTCAAACAAACATACTGAAAAAGAGGCAAGAAAAACAAAACTTTTTTGGAGAAATGTTAAAATATTACTTACTCTTTTTACGAGTCTGATAAATAAAATAGTTTTGGAAAATTATGTTCGAACAAGTCTTACAAACAAAAAGTTTCTCGACGACTTACTTAGGGTCAGCAAAATTATTTTTACATCTAAACGATCTTTACGTTACTAACATATAATTGATGAACTATAAAAAACTATACCTATAAGTACAACTGTATTTTTTCGTTCTGCAACCTCCCATCTAAACTCTTCTACCCTCAGATCTGGCGAGTACGAAAACAACAAGACTCTGGGCGAGACCTTCATTTCATCCTGCGACATCGACCAGGAGGTGGTCAGGAAACTTCTCGACACCATGAAGGAGCGATGGGACAGGATCAACAACGGTATGTACAACTATGTCGATTATCATGATTACAACCAAGTTGACTGCCGAATTGAAGAGGTTTTTTAATCCTGGTATGTCATTATTATTGAGCTGTTTGTATTGGTCGTTGTCTTTGTAAAAGACACCATTTTTCCAATTCATTTATCTCATGTAACTTTTTAGTCCCAAGATTTTTGAAGTATAAAAGTTTTTTTTAATCTTTTATAAAATTGATTTTGACAGTTTTGAGAAGGGTTTCGTGCTATTTATTATACGTAATTTAAATTACAAAATAATTCTAACTAGTTAGAGATAGTTTTGAAACTAATCGCCCCTCCAATGTGTTTACGCTTACATGCAAAGTAGTGTATCTAAGACGTAATACAGACAAATTGGTCTTCGTCATTGGTGAGACCTAGTTCACATTGAAAATAAGCAAGTGGACTCATTTGACGAGATTAAAATATTTTTATATCCCTTTCTCATGTTTTTTTGTAGAAAGAGACACATTAGTGCCGATTCTGTTGTTTACGAACTAAACTAATTTAGTCTTAATATATCTCTTTCTAATAAAAAAATATGAGAGAGGGATAGCAGATATTTAATCCTGTCAAATTAGTCCACTTAAATAGTTTTAATGTCAAGGAAGTGGTAATCGCAAAAGGTCACGACTATTTTCCCGTGAATGACAAGGGCGTAGACTAATTTGACAGTTCTAAGGCCGAGATAAATAGACGTTACTTAGCACGTACTTTGGCTAAGCCGTATCGTTGTCACTGTCGCGCAACTTGCAAGCAAGACAGAGACGGGAACTTAGCTTAGCCAAAGCACGTGCTTAGTAATGTTTATTTATCTCGGCCTAAATATTTTCTGTCCTTTTTCAATTTTATTATATGTGTTAGAAAGAGATATAGTGTGATTAAAATTAGTTTTTAGTGCAATGTTCAACAGAATCAGCACCAATGAGAATAAATTAGTTTAGTTGAACAACAGAATCGGTTCCAGTATCTACAAAGATAACCACCTCAACTTTTTTCTTTGTTCGTTAACAGAGGTGCTTCAACAAGTGGAGTTCTTAGAGACAACAGCGCGCAAGTTAGGAGAGTTCGCTGAACGCGTGCGCGCAGTCGACACGCCGCTGCAGCGCTGCGAGGAGCGGCTTGAAGAAGCGCTTGCAGCGACTCCAGCGCAAGCGGCTGAAGCCGTCGCCCGGCTGGCTGACCAGATACACGCGCTTAGAGCGCCGCTGCAGGTAATACTCGTCTTATAAGTGATTTTATGTTTTATGTACTGTAAACTGGGTGCAATTTTGTAATTGTCTACCTCAAAATTCAGAGTTGAGTATTTGTATTTGATAGAAATAAAAGGAAAAACGGAACCCTTATGGGATCACTCTTTGTTCCTCTGTCATGACAATAAGTGGAGCCATCTGCTCATACATGGCGCCACTTGAAGTATGCAGTAGCGCCATCTATGATCAAGATATGATATATCAACTATAATGTAATAGCGGCATAGATGGCGCTATTGCACATTTCGGAACCCTCAGGGCGCGAGTCGTACTCGCACTTGTCCGGATTTTCTTTAAAGTTCCTTATTCCTTCTTTGAAATGAAACAATTTATTTTTACATTTTAATAGTAGTCAATTACTCAACAAGTCAAAATCAAAACATTTATTTCAATTAGGCCACTTACAGGTACTTGTGAATTGTCAAGGAGTATGTCAGTTAGTCAGAATGATGAAGCTAGATGCCCGTTCCTAAGCGTAGATTCCTATGGAGAAGAACGGGCAAGAAACTGCATGGTTACTCTTTTAAGTCAAATCATCTATCTTATCCTCCCCAACAGAGCATCAATGCGGCCGCAGACGACATAGTAACTCTAGCACTAGAGTGCAGCGGCCGCGACGCCGCCGCCCGCGCCAAGAGTGTGCTGGAAGAGCAGGCGCACGCGCTGGCCGACCGCCTCGACGACCTGGAGGCTAGGGCTGCCGAGGCCAAGGGCCGCATGGCCGGAGCCGCCGCCGCTATGACGCACTTCCAGGTGAGGAAAAGTCCTTTAGATTAGGGCTGCCGACCTGGAGGCAAGGGCTGCTGAGGCTAAAGGACGCATGGCCGGAGCCGCCGCCGCTATGACGCACTTCCAGGTGAGGAAAAGTCCTTTAGATTAGGGCTGCCAACCTGGAGGCAAGGGCTGCTGAGGCTAAAGGACGCATGGCCGGAGCCGCCGCCGCTATGACGCACTTCCAGGTGAGGAAAAGTCCTTTAGATTAGGGCTGCCGACCTGGAGGCAAGGGCTGCTGAGGCTAAAGGACGCATGGCCGGAGCCGCCGCCGCTATGACGCACTTCCAGGTGAGGAAAAGTCCTTTAGATTAGGGCTGCCGACCTGGAGGCAAGGGCTGCTGAGGCTAAAGGACGCATGATAGGGGTACAGTTTGAAGTGACTCCGCTGCGCTAAGAATGTGCTGGAAGAGCAGGCACACGCGCTGGCCGACCGCCTCAAGGACCTGACATTCAAACTTCTAAGTCCACTTAATCAAAAGATAAGACCATTTATGTCACATATTTTGATGCAATTATAAATAGAACATTGTTGAACTATCTTGTCATCGATAAATTTTAATGCACAGTAAGTTTGACAAGCTGCTTGACCAATTAGTACTAGGGTCAGACGGCGAATAAGGGTTTGTGAGTTGTGACCACTTGTGACACATTTTGACACCCAAAAACTGTAACACTTTTTTCAAAACACCATTTAAATAAATGCAGTGATAGCCTAGTGGTTTAGCATTTGCCTCCCACGGTGAATGGTCACCGCTGACTTTTCGAAGTCATGTGCGTATCAGAAATTAATATCACTTGCTTTAACGGTGAAGGAAAACATCGTGAAGAAACCTGCATGCCTGAGAGTTCTCCATAACTATGGTGGACTATGGCCTATCCCCTCTCATTCTGAGAGGAGGCCCGTGCCCAGCAGTGGGACAGTTAATATAGTATATAAATAGTTATATTAAACAGGGTTAATATTTTTTTATTTTGATTTAACAAATAATTTTTCTCCTAGGACAAAGTGAAGAGCTTATCCCACGACCTATCGGACCTCGAGAAGGAGTTAGACAGCATGAAGCCGCCAGGCCGCGACATAAAGACTGTGAAACAACAACTCGATGACATCGGCCGGTTCTACAAGCGGCTGGAGAATGCCGACGACTTGGTTGGCGATACTGAACGGGCTGCCGAGATGTTGGTCGAGAGTGGATACACTGTGGATAGTGCCAAGACTAGAGACCAGGTATGAGTTAATTTTATACTAGCACTTTGCCCGCCACGTCCGCGTGACATACACTTAACGCCATCTAGCGTCCTAAAGCATTTGTGACGGTCGAAAGTTATTGTCTGTCCCTCGGGAACAGTACTTTTTTCTGGATGAAATGCACCATAATTATGTCCTTTTCTGTACCCCTCAGTGTAGTCATTTTAGTTAATTTTGGTGATTTTTAATGTACGTATTGCTTTAATAACGACATTAACTCACTTAAATTAATGAAAAACGGACATAAATAGTTGGGCCCCCCTTGGCCAATGTACACTCGACGCCATTTACAGTCGACCACTTTTCGCCCTTATTACTAAGAACATAAGGGTGAAAAGTGGTCGACCGTAAATGGCGTCGAGTGTACCTGTGCGAAGTAGGGGTGGGTCGCTACTTCTAGATAAATTGTTTTGAAAATCTTATAATAACTTTCCCTACCTAGGTGGAAGGTCTCCGCAAACAACTAGGCAAGCTGGACGAGCGCGCTCGCTCCAAGGAACAGGACCTGGACGACACGCTCAGCAAGCTAGAGGCGTTCTACAAGGCGTATGACTCTGTCATGGATGACGTCACTGAGGTAAGGAGTGATATTAGACCTTATGTGTAAGAAGATAAGTATGAAATTAGAATCGCGGTATCTCAACCACCTTACCTTACTTACTTTGTAATCCCAGTTATTTGGTAAACGATATTAAACCTTATTTGTAGTAAGATAAGTACAAAAATGGAACTAATCTTATAAAGTTATAACTTAAAATTGTATTTTTAAATTATTATAACATTTGCTGTTAAATCGCCTGTTTTCGTACGACAAAGGGCCGTATTAAAGAACCTAACTCAAAACTTAAGATTCAAGCATTACCTACTTAAAACTAGTTTCAAGCCATTTGGTTGGTTGAAACTATTTTTAAATTATGCATAAGTATTGAGTTAGGTTCTGTTAACCCTCTAACAACTACAGCCAATCTTATAATCTGATAAATGATTTGACCAAAGATTACTTATGCAGATTTCAAAAAACCTGAAAATTATCCCCAAATAACTTTAAACTGTCCTCCCCAGGCCTCTGAGCAAGTCCGAAGCCTGAAGCCGGTCTCCTCCGAGGTGGAACAGATCAGGTCGCAGCAGAAGGACTTCGCCGAGCTGAAGCGCCGCACCCTGGAGCCACTGGGCCAGAACGTGGCCCACTGCAACAAGATCGGCCAGGGGCTGGTCCGCTCTGCCCTGCAGGGCGTCAACACGCAGGTCCTGGAGAAAGACCTGGAGAAGATGAATGACAAGTGGAATGCGATGAAGGAAAAGGTGGGTTTGCAGACTTTGCAGCTAATCTATCTATATTAATATTATAAAGCTGAAGAGTTTGTTTTAACGCGCTAATCTCTGGAACTACCAGTCAGATTTGAAAAATTCTTTTTGTATATGATATAATTAACATCACGCTACGACCCTAAGGAGCCGAGCAATGGGGGTGAAACCGCGGGGCACATTTAGTACTATTATAAAATTGTAAAAAAGTCGTGTCTGTGCTTTGAAGATATACCAGAAAAAACAGTCGGGATATGCCGAAAAATATTTTTTGAATATTATTTTTCTGTTTGTGCAAGCATCACTCACTCCTTGCGCGATGTAGGATAGTACTTTACGTTGCCGATAGATGTCGCTGTCGCTACACATCACTACATAGTATAAAACAAAGTCGCTTCCCGCTGTCTGTCCCTATGTATGCTTAGATCTTTAAAACTACGCAACGGATTTAGATGCGGTTTTTTTTAATAGATAAAGTGATACAAGAGGAAGGTTTATAGCAGCGTGCGAAGCCGGGGTGGGTCGCTAGTCTATGATCATTATCTCTTTTTTCCCCAACAGATGAATGAACGCGAGCGTCGCCTGGACGTAGGTCTACTCCAGTCGGGCAAGTTCGCGGAGGCGCTGGCGGGGCTGGAGAAGTGGCTCGCCGACACCGAGGACATGGTCAACAACCAGAAGCCGCCCTCCGCCGACTACAAGGTCGTGAAGGCGCAGCTGCAGGAACAGAAGGTACGTGTGGCGAATCTTATATTGTTTATGGCTCCCACTATTTTATTTTTCGTGTTGACAACACTGTCATTATAGAAGTTGGTTTGTCTATGTCACAGAAAACCGATTCGAACAGAGACCGGTTCATTTTCTTGTATAATAGGGATGCTGAATATATTTTTTTATTGTGAATCTGTAAACTATTTGAAAAAATATAATGAACACCAAAAAAACCGATGAAGCATCTACAAAATTGGCAAAGTTATAAGCGTTTTAAAATGATTGGTTAGACACGGACGGCATGCATGATAAGTGACGTAACACCACCTATGTCCGCTTCGCGCGACAAAGACGGAGCGATACTCCCTCCAAAAACTTTAAAAGCGTCTATCGTTTCCATCTTGTGATACACACATCAAAAGTATCTAGGGATCAACATATATTTTTGCAATAACTTTTCTCCTGATTGATATTAATTAAAATTTTCTTTAAGGATTCATCAAATAAAGTGTTTTCGTTTGTCACAGTAACGATAAACCAAGTCACCTTTGCATTAATAAAGAAATTTGCCATTTTCCTAATAAAGGGATTTTTGACATTTGAACCACTAACATTAAAGTTCGAAAAAAAGACTGAAATAACAGTTTTCTTTAAAATTTTATTGGGTAACTTAAACAATTAATAATCCGTGTTTCTACCGCGAACACTAACAACACAAGAACATCGGTTTGGCATACTCAAAATGAGTTCATCCAAATCACGCTGTGGAATGGCCGCCCATGTTCGTTGCAACAACAAAAAAAGGTCTTCTTGCGACTGGATACCCTCCATATTCGGCAGAGCTCTTCTCTGTAGCATATCCCATGCATGCTCAATCGGGTTCAAGTCTGGCGACTGAGCAGGCCAGGGCAGGACATTGATGTTAGCTGCGGCGAGAGTCTGTCTTACAACTCTTGCGGTGTGCGGTCGTGCATTATCATGCATTAACTGAAATAAGGGACCGATTTGCACTTGTAGAGGAACGATGACGTCTGATACAATCGTCTCAGCATAAATTTGAGCGTTGAGGTTGCCTCTGATCCAAATCAACTCAGTTCTTCCGCCGATCCAAATACCCGCCCATACCATGATGGTTCCACCACTATAAGGATGGACTTCCTGGCAGGATTTTAATCGCTGTTGGCGTCCAGGGGTTCTCCAGTGTCGTATACGTCTTGTATCCGGTCTCATACCAAAACGAGACTCATCAGAAAAGCACACGAAACGCCATTGTTCTTCTGCCCAATTTCTGTGTTCAAGAGCCCATTGATATCGAATCCTACGATTGTGCATTGCTATAGGTGGTACCCGTAGCGGTCTTCGGGAATGAAGGTTCACTTCATGCAAGCGGTTTCTGACTGTTTGGTCGCTAATTAAGTTCCCTGAAGAGTGATGAAGCCTCACGGCTAACATCATGGCGGTTATTGTTGGAGCTCTTCGAGTTAAGATTTGAATGTATCGGTCTTGTCTCCGTGTGGTGCAGCGATACCGTCCTCCATGGCGCTCAGCCACGGTACCAGTGCTTCGGTAACGTGTCCAAAGTCGACTGATAACACTCTGACTTGTATTCAGAGCTAAAGCTACAGTACGTTGCCGGGAACCAGCTTCTATCATTCCCACGGCTCTGAGCATTTCTTCCCTGCTTAAATGACGTCGCCGCTCCATAATAACGTTGGTTTTAATCAGTAGTAGGGAAACAGTAGCACTAATAATGTCTTCAATGCGTTGTATGTTTTTATAGGGAAAATATTGACAGCTTATTTTCATCTTTTACTCGAATTTGATTGAGAGTTCCTGATTCAAATTATGAAATGCACCAAAAAGGATCCATATAAATTTATAAAATCATAAATTTATTACAAAGCCACATCTCAATCTCAAGAAATCCGCATAAAAATGCTTGATCCCTAGACACTTTTGATGTGTGTATTTTTTTTATTTTTTTTACTTTTTGTTATTCCTATTCCTTCTTTTGAATAAAATAATTTATTTGTACTTTTTTAATAGTAGTCCACCACCGTATTGTAATAGCAAGTGTAACAGGTAAATAGTTAACAAGTTGTAAACGTTGTAATTCATAGTAATTTGCCGTTATCACGGAATGTAAATTGCTGTCTGATTATACATTTTTACATTGGGACCCGATTCTTTCATTTAATTCAAACTGGGCGCGATCCAGCGCCTTATACGTTTTTAATGAGAATGGATCACTCAATCAAATCTTAGACTTTCAAGCACTGTACCGTGTTCAGTGGAAAATATAGATAATTTTTGTTTTTTGGATGACGAAGATCCATTCAGAAATGACGAAGTTACAGCGTGTTTTATGAGCAGCTTTTGTAAAAACGAATAATTCAAAATTCAAGGTAGTATTCACAGATATTTTCGGTAGACCTTACAGTACGTATGGCTGAGCGCTGTGCGCTCACCACCCTCTATCGCAAAAACTGTTAAGTGCATGAAAAAATGTTTCAGATAGATACAATTTATTGCAAATTTTATGCTATACATTTTTTATATAGATGTTAACATCATTGGTGCAATAGAAACCGAGATAATCGCGAAAATCTAGTTTTTTTTACCTTTGACCTTGAATAACTAACGACGCAGACACAAGATTTTATGAGACTTTTGAGACAACTTTTATAACGACAAAATGAAGGCATATACGAAAATCCAGCTTATCATCTCATTCCGAGGTTGATTAAAACGCCAAAATGAAGGCATATAAGAAAATCCAGCTTATTATCTCATTCCGAGTTTGACCATAGGTTTTATGCTAAAATGACTGGACTATAGGTTGCGTCAGACGGCTAGGCGATGATGTCACTATTTTCTTAAAACGAACAAATACAAAATCTACCACACAAATGTAAAATCTATCCTCTCTCCCCCCAGTTCCTGAAGAAAATGCTGATGGACCGTCAGAACTCGATGTCGTCGCTATTCGCGATGGGCAACGAGGTGGCGCTCGGCTGCGAGCCGGCCGAGCGGAAGGCCATCGAGAAGCAGCTCAAGGGGCTCATGCAGCGGTTCGACGCGCTCACCGACGGCGCCCAGCAGAGGATGCTGGACCTGGAACAGGCGATGATGGTGAGGCTATCACTACATAGTATAAAACAGAGTTGCTTCCCGCTGTCTGTCCCTATGAATGCTTAGATCTTTAAAACTACGCAACGGATTTTGATACGGTTTTTTTTTATAGATAGTAATTCAAGAGGAAAGTTTATAATTAGGTATAATACATCCCGATAAACGCGTTTTTCGGGATTATTGACAGGTTTTTATATAATATTTTTTTGTTCTCTTGTCAAACTCAGGTGGCGAAACAATTCCAAGAGGAGCTCCAACCGCTGGTAGAGTGGCTGGGTGCCGCTGAACGTAGAGTGAAGTCGCTACAACTGGTGCCTACAGATGAGGAGAAGATACAGCACAAGATCAGGGAGCACAAGGTATGTTTACACTGAAGTCATCTTCTACCTATAAAACAGTACTTAATGTGAAAGACATTTGACATGAAAGGACAATGGGAAGTTTTGAGCCCACCCCTCAATAGAAATAATCTACTCACGAATGAATAGGTACTTATAAGCAGAACAAAAGTTAGTATCACGAGTACGACCATGGTCAAATGTCTGTTTCGTATCTCCGAAAATACTAACATTTGAGCATAATCGATGGTAACAAATATTCTGCTTGAAAAGCCCTATCCGACGGTATATTAACTATTGAATGGTGGGCCCAGGTTCCATACATTTGTTTCCCATTCTCCTTTGGCGAAAATATTCTTTGTGTACCTTAGAGGTGCAATAACTGCTTGTACACAAAACTGCGAATCAAGAAGACTGCGATACGATTTCGTACGGCAAGGTGTCTCCCTGCCACGGTTCGGGTGACCATTCCTTCGGCGATTATCAACCGTACTGAATGTATTTTTTTAACTACTGTGATATGGATAGTAAAAAGAGTGTTATACTTACTGCTGTTATTGATAAAAATATACAGGGTAAAATTAAAACCAGTGCGGATATTTAGGGAGGTGAAAGTACTCATGAATATGATCAACTTTTATTATGGGACCGACGCTGAAATATGAAAAAAAAAAATCAGCTTGTCCCTACAAAAATGCACTACAAAACGATCAAAATGTATGGAACAGCTGTTTTTTTTTTCATATTTCAGTGTCGGTCCCTTAATAAAAGTTGATCATATTCACGAGTACTTTCACCTCCTAAAATATCCGCACTGGTTTTAATTTTACCCTGTATAGAAAAAGAAAAGTAATATCGCAAGAATGCGCGATGTGAATCGATTCTCAGGTTCTAGCGATGCGTTATGCGAGTTCGTGGATTTTCTTTCATTCTTTCATTTTCTTTTTCTAGAACCTCCACGAAGACATAATATCGAAGCAGCCTCCGTTCAAGCAGCTCACTGAAACAGCCTCCACCCTCATGGGATTGGTTGGTGACGATGAAGCCAGCGCGTTGGCTGACAGATTACAAGCCGCCACTGATAGGTAAAGAATCTCATAATTTTGTATCATTATTATTATATTATATTATCCCATTATTTTTATATTAGGCGAGATGGCAGTCAAACGCAAGCCTATTATTTATTTATTAAAACATAAAATACAAAAAGTTGACATAATATCAGGGACAAGATTCGGCTTTCAAAACGGAATATTGATCAGATTATCGGCTTTATGGGGAATGGAGGGACTAGGTGGAATGTCCCTCCATTGAAAAGGGAGGATCCTCCTACCACACCGGGTGTTATTGTCTGGCTGGCCACTGCCCCGACTTTTGATGTCGGGTTTCTTAGATGTTTTTCGCTCTGAAAACTCTTCTTGCGCGATGTAGGATCATGATGTCAGACGTGACATGACAAGTTGTCCCTGTTAAGCCCGGTTTCCACTGCGAGCGGAACGGAGCCATTAAGGACTCCGTTTAACTCGCAAGAGTAAACTGCATACTTGTATTTCCAACAAATAGTCGGTAAGTATTGGACTTAAGCTATATGAAACCACATACGTATAAACAACTACTTAGTTGTCCTGGATTCATGTGAACAAGCATGCAGTTTACTCTTGCGAGTTAAACGGAGTCCTTAATGGGTCCGTTCCGCTCGCAGTGGAAACCGGGCTTTAGAGAGCGTTTCACATAAGTCCTTTCGACGCTATGTTGGCTGAATTTTAATACATATATTAGAACGTTTTTAACTGTGTTGCAAGTTTTCTTTCAGTACCATTTTTCGTTCACCACTTTATAGTATCCTAGGTATGCCTATAACACATCTACAACAAATCTACAAAAAAACATAAAACGTTAAGACCTAAAATAAGAGTGTCATTCAGGGCAGCCAACATAGCGTCGAAGTGACGTCTTACGTGAATTTATTATAGGACTTAATTTTTATTGACAAAATAATTTGTGATTCCGAGGGCCTTTGTTCTACTACTGACTGTATTACTATCGACATTCTTATTATTGATATTTCTGTATTATTGACATCTCTGTATAATTGACATCTCTGTAATATTGACATCTCTGTATTATTGACATCTTTGTAATATTGATAGTATTATTTTGAATGAATGATGATCAGTAGTGTTTTGTGTTAAATAATAATTTTGCTATTTTTTAAATTTGGTGCTATTTATCATATTAAGTATTTGTTTTTTATTTTTATAAGTATGATAAACAATTTTGCATGCCGTAAGGTAAATTAATGTATTGGGACCCTCTAAAAATAACCATCTGATATATATACCTACATTATTGGTAAATAAATGATTTGATTTGTGAAACGCTCTATAGCTGTCTAGCTATGTAGCTAGTAGTCGATGTTGTCGGCAGACGTCGCTGTCGCTACAGACTCCAGCATCCAATCACCACCTGATAACCTCCCACCCTCCAGGTACCAGGCGCTGGTAGAGCACTCGCTGAACATCGGCGAGCTGCTGGAGGCGTCGCGCGCGGGGCTGCGCCACCTGGTGCTGACGTACCAGGACCTGGCGGCGTGGATGGACGCCATGGAGCTGTACCTCGCCAAGAGGAAAGTGCTGCCCGTGCACATGGACAAACTGCTGCGCCAGATGGATGAGTTGGCTGTGAGTTTCATTTGGAATTATCAATGTTTTATTCAAAATATTTGATGGGTATCCTACTTTATTGGGATTTTTTGCTCTATTCGTTAGTTCAACAGAAAATAAATGTTAATAATGTTTGTAATATTATGTGAATTAGTGTTGAGCTTCATCGATTCGAAATATTGAATTCCTCTAAGTTATTAAATATTTAAGACATTTCTCTAAAATCTATTGTCGCGAGAATTTGAGCCCACGACCTCTGGCGAACCGTGCCATTTCTCTGAACCAACTGGGCTGCCACGACCCGCTCGGTTAACTCGAAATTTAAGATCTCTTGAGTTCCCTCTTGACCTCGCGCTTGATGAGAACCGATGGTTACGTCTTCGATGGCACGAGCGCACCCAGCAGATACTCAATCACTCTTCCTTTAAACGTTGTCACGTTCTTATAATAATGTCCCTTAAACAGGAAAAAACCGAAGAAATCGCCTCCAAGCAAGAAGCGATCGACAGCACAGTGGAATCCGGGCTCGAGCTGATGAAGCACATCTCAGGAGACGAAGCTCTACAGCTCAAGGACAAGCTGGATGCCTTGCAGCGAAGATATAACGACCTTACGAGCAGGGGAGCCGAGCTGCTGCGAGTGGCCTCGGAGACGTTGCCGCTCGTACAGCAGCTGTATAACAGCCATGCCAGGTCAGTACATAGCCGACTACTGGATATACAGGGATATACAGGTGTTCCATGGAGGGAAAGTACTTTAAATATTGGAGATAGGAAGTTTTACTTCATGGAGACTTCATTTAATTTTTTAAATTAAGTAATACTGCATTCAAAGATTTTTAAAAAGTTGCTTTCTTCATCTGGGAATCTAACCGACCAAATGTGAAAAAATTAACATCCTGTATATTTATGATGCTGATCAAAAGGGTCAGTTATGAGGATTAATTCCTTCTAAGTAACATAGCGTCTTAAATTAAAGGAACATCATAACATTTTTTTTTTTCAAATTCGCCTGCTGTCTATTTCACCGCTAAATGTATCAAATACTATTTTATTGTATTTATAATGACACTTACGAGGAAAAAAGTGTAAAAAAGTACTTAATAGTGAATACTCAAAGCTATCTTTGAAAATGTACACGAAAAGTCATTATAATTAATTTATTTTCCTCAAGAATGTAATAAATCATGGTGTTTCTTTAATTTTAAGATGCTAAGCTATGATAAGAAGGAATAAGTGCTTATTATATACTGTATATCTCACAAATTGAACAACAGCGCACCAAAAGTCCATCTTTTTTTTCCACTACAATACTTATCATCTTGTGAACAGGCTAACCGACTGGATGGCGGGCGCTGAGTCGTGTCTCCAGTCCGTGGAGCCCCGCGAGGAAGACATCCTGCGGCTGGAGGCCGAGCTGCAGGAGTACCGGCCAGTGCTGGAGAACATCAACCAGGTCGGGCCGCAGCTGTGCCAGGTACGTTATACCCATGGTGATGGTTAGTTGTTCAGAACTACTAATCTACAGGGTGTCCCATACCTAGTGGTCCAACGGTAAACCCCAGTAAAAGGACATGTTTATCTATCAGTATGCAGCATTCGTTTGGGGAATTTTGATACCGATTGGAAATAATTGATTGATTGATTTATCACGTAATCGATTTTTGGATATCAAAAAACCTACATTTAGACTACAATTTCGAAGATTCGAATAAAAAAGTGAGATCGTTATGCGAAATTATTAAATAAAATCGTGCCAATGGGCAGTTTATCGTGAAAACTTGTAACAATAATAATTTGTAATCGATATCGATATTCCCCAAACTAATGCTGCATACTGATAGATAAACATGTCCTTTTACCGTGGTTTCCCGTTGGACCACGGTACGGGACACCCTGTATAAACAGAATAATTGAAGATCCGTTTTGTTCAGCTAACATTTTGACAATATTTTAAAATATTGGTAGATTTTATGACATTAATAATTTTGTACTTATCTGTTTAAAAGTAGGTACATGTTTTTTCTCCCATAATTAAAACGAGTTCCTCAAAACTAGCAGCACAGTACCCCTATCATGAGTTTTTTTGACGTATAGTTTCGTTAACGTAAGCATATTTTGAATTGAAAATACACGTTTGTTACACAATATTTATACAGCGTGTAATTGACAGGTTGGCAAAAACGAAAAGTATGAATTCAGACTGGTATTGTTAATATTTTGATAGTGAAATATTTTCCCGGAAATGATGTAGTTACTACGGAGGCCAGTAAACTTTTACAGCTAACAGCTGATTCCGCGCGGGTTGTATGAATTTTCTTTTACGATTACATTGCCGAATTTAAGTTTTTTGCTTTTTTTCACTAAAATTGTGTTTTTAGGGCTGGATTTTGTTGTAACAAATGAATAGAACACAAATCTAGTTGAAAAACGGTCGGAAAATTCGACAATTTTCCTGAAGAAAATTCCAACGTTTTTCAGTCATAATCATGGTCATGAAGCTACAGTTTCAGTTTTTGCCAACCTGTCAATTACACGGTGTATAAATTAAATAGGTACTTAATTAATTTCTCTGTATTTTTTAAAATGTGCAAATTGTATAAAATTTCATCAAAATGTTCCAGAACTGCTGTATTTTTAATTCAAAATATGCTTACGTTAACGAAACTAGACGTCAAAAAAACTCATGATAGGGGTACTGATCTCTATATTTGTTTAAAAAAACGATTTATTTTTTTAAGAAATGTTTTTCATGATAACCCAGTTTTTGAGTTAAGCTTAATATTGAAGTACCTATTTATGAAAATGTACAATAAAGATTATAGGATAAACTCACATTTAACGAACTCATCTATTGTGGTCAGATCTCCCCCGGGGAAGGCGCGACGCACGTCGAGAGCATCGTGACGCGCGACAACCGCCGCTTCGACACCATCGCCGAGCAGGTGCAGCGCAAGGCCGAGCGACTGCTGCTCAGCAAGAAGGTAACCACCTGGACTTTACTACTTCAATTCTTTTTAGGGTTCCGTACCAAAATGGTAAAAAAGGAACCCTTATGGTGCGATTCGTCTGTCTGTCTGTCTGTCACACCTGCTTATTTCAGCAACTACTTATGCTATCGACTTGAAATTTGGAACAGTTTTCCGACTTTATTGCAAATGAAAAAAATCCATAAATATTTTTATTTTCATTGCAAAAGGGGCCGGAGTGGGGGTCCGAAATTTTAAAGTGGGGTTACTAGGTCAAGTGACATATCATATGAAAGGACTTGATCTGCACATTTCAAAATATATTTTCATTTTATTTTATGTCTCATGTCGTATGTCTCTTCATTTTATTTTCGACATAATTATGATGAAAAATGTCCAAAAAAATACCATTCCCCCCCCTTATCTCCGAAGTTTGAAAATCTGAAATAATTAGAATTGATAAGAATTGACCCAAATATGGCACCAAAAATAAAACGATGTTCCTAACTAGTACAGTTTTTTCAAAATCATCAAAATTCATTCACAAACAAACTTAGTTATGCGGTCCGAATTTTTTCGCTTTATACGTCCAAAAATGATACGGAACCCTCGGTGCGCGAGTACAACTCGCACTTGGCCGGTTTTTTTAAAAGTGAGAGACTACTGCTGACCAAGAAGGTAACGCAATGCATAATTCTTAGGTGTCCTATTATTTGGTTAATTTCGGTGACACATTTTTTTGTAGTGAACTAAGACATTTTAAAGGTAATATGTATCTGTATCCTCTTCTACTGATATTCTCTAAATTAAATCTACATTTGATATTTCCTGCTAAAATGTCCAAATTAAACAAAATAAATGTGCTACCGAAATCAACCAAATAATGAGACTTCTGAGAATGACTGGACTTTACTGCTTCAATTCTTTTTCTTAAAGTTAGAGGTGAGATGAATTTGGTTTGCTTACCACTGTTTGTGTCAATTGTAATAAGTGGTGTTACATGATAAATCGTATTTCGTTTCTTTTGAAAGCGATTCTTGAGATAATTGTAATTAAATAATGTGCAATTTTATTTTTGGGTCATTTAGTAAATAAGTAATGTAATAAAAATATGTTTAGAAAATCTTGTATATCTTTTTCGTGTTATTGAAGCTCTAGTTTACATAACTGTTTTTTACGAGTTTCTTTGCCTTAAAAGATAAAAGTATTCTCTCATACAACAAAGCTTCAACCAAACAAAATCTAACCTGTCTTATGAGATTTCAAAAATTAACTAGCGCAGGTGGGATTTGAACCCGCGACCTCTGTCAAACCGTGGCGATGATCTGCCAACTGAACTACTCTTCCCGAGAGAGACGCTCAGTTGGCAGAGAGCCGAAGCGAAAACAAAATAACTTAATTTTCTTTCTTTCTCCCCAGCGTTCCCTGGAAGTGGTGGGCGACATGGAGGAAGTGCTGGAATGGCTGCGGGGCGTGGACGCCGCGCTGCGGGCGGCCGAGCCGCCGTCGTGCGAGGCCAGCGCGGTGCGCGCGCAGCTCAAGGAGCAGCGCCCGCTCAGCGACGACGTGGCCGCGCAGCGCGTGCGCGTGCGCGACCTGCTCAGCCAGGCCAAGAAGGTAAAGTAATTCTCTATACTCTAGCCTCTAGCCCCCTTAATTATAGACGCCTCTTAGTCTCTTAGTTCTCTTTGTCCCGTTCTAAGATTACTATAATTTAATGTCTGCTCAAATACGTAATTATTCGGTTGGTTTAAGCGGTAATTAACTTTACGATAGGTATTAATTAAACATATTGCTTGATAATAAAATATATTTTAAACCACCATGATTATTCGATGTAATAATTAATCACCTAGCTAACTAAAAATTGTACCAAATTTTGAAAATAGATGGCAATACATGACGCCCGGTCGTCGCTGATGGATTTTTTTTTCGCAGTTTCGCTCGTGGTTAGATTTCTATCCATGGACCCGTGAGTGGTTTGATTCCGTGGACGAATTTTGAAATTTTTACCAAGGGACTGTAGACCTTAGTATTTCATATTCTACCTCCACCTGTTCTTGAGAGAACAATGGTTTAACAATATTTTCATAGATGGCGCAATTGTAAACCGGCGGACAAAATAGTGATCCTATAAGGGTTCCGTTTTTCCTTTCGAGGTACGGAACCCTAAAAATCTACCGTTTTATGCTTATAATAAAGAGAATAAATGTCTCTATTTTTCAGTAGACAAAATTACAAAACCATCAAGCACGGGTCACCACGTGCTCGGGCAGAAGATATAACAATTTTATAGAAACATGCAACTTTGTCTATTCTTTAGAAGATTATAGATAGAATTGGTCATGCTAAAATTGCTGGTTTATTTTTAAAACTGATTCCAAAATTATAATTTGTGTACCCAGGTTCTCCGTGAATGCCAGTCATCCGAAGAGACGGCTGTCATCCGCGACCGCAGCGAGGAGCTGAAGGAGATGATGGAGGAAGTGGGGCACCTGAGCGCTGAACGACTGGCTGCTCTAGAGCAGGCGTTGCCGCTCGCCGAGCACTTCGCTGACACGCATCACGGGTGAGTTTAATATAGAGAAGACCACTGTTGCCAATTTTGCAATTTTTGCGCAAAGTTTAGGGTCGGCTAGCAAAGCGCAGCATAGCGTGGTATTCAATGCTAAGAAAATATCAACTTTGCTTATATTGAAATTAGTTCGACTATGAATATGCTGCCCTTACGCTCTTTTCAGAAGGCCCACTGAAGCCGTCTATTTTAATCTTGGTTTCTGAAAGCCTAATCATGTTTTTGATCAGTAATAACGGGGGGATGCTAGACGCTTTTTTCTACACCCTTGATCACAAAAAATATTGATTCTTTCAGAATGTTCGTTGACAGTTAATAGCAATATTATTAATTTGTCCTTAGCTTATCATCTTGGTTGGACGACATGGAGAAGCAGATCCAGATGCTGGCGATGCCCGCTCTCCGACCAGAACAAATCGTTCAGCAGCAAGACAAGAATGAAGTGAGTAACTGTACTTATAGTAAACTATCTGTTCCTCGCGGTTTCACCCCCGTTGCTCAGCTCCTAAGGGTCGTAGCGTGATGTTAAATAACCTATACTATTCCTCATGAATCTGGCTGTCATATACAAAAACAATTTTTCGAACCCGACTGGTAGTCCAGAGATTGGCGCGTTTAAACAAACAAACTCTTCAACTTCACAGATTTTTATTTTATTTTTATGGCATCGTTTATTCAAAAAATTAAAACTATTGTTTCTGCGGCCCTCCAATCTATTTAGTGATTCATATTAGCCCCGGATTGTACTACGTTAACCGCTTACCATCAGGCCGGCCGTAAAAAATTGTACCCGCCAAACTCAAACGCGCTCTAATAATAATTAGGATTAAAATATTGAATTTTTCACTAAATCATATTTTTTTCACCCACCCACCGCTTACTAAGGAGAGTTTGTGAAGATGTATGTATGGATGTATAGATGTTTGTTACTCTTTCACGCAAAAACTACTGAACGGATGTTGATGAAACTTTATAGTAATATATCTTATATATCAGAACAACACATAGGCTGCTTTTCATCCCAAAAACGCGGGCGAAGCCGCGGGCGGAAGCTAGTATCGAATATTTCGCTAAATAATGTTTCCTTGTACCCAGATGCTGCAACAATCGATCGGCAGCCACAAGCCGCTGGTGGACAAGCTGGTCAAGACGGGCGAGGCGCTGGCCAAGCTCTGCGGAGACGACGACGCCGCCAAGGTCCAGGACATAGTGGACGCCGACTGCGAGCGGTACAACGCGCTCAGGGCTGAGCTGCGCCAGAGGCAGCAGGAGTTGGAACAGGTCACATTTTACTCTAAATGATAGTAATAGACACAGTCATAGCATTATCAGCCTAAAACAAAATTGACATATCTAATGTGAAAGATTCCGCACGATTGACCTACGAAAACCCTCACGTTGAACGACTGTAAGGAGTGTAAATAATAGCTAGAACTGTTTAAGCCAAAACCAATTGTCAACAAAATGTCAAACAATTGTTTAGCCAATAATTGGTTAACTATAACTTTTATAATTAGAAAAAATTTAGAGGCACCATCCATTTCGTTTTAACCCTAAGGCGGGAGCTATATATAACACATGACTCCACGCGACGTCAATGCAGCGTTCTCATTGGCCACATTTCGTCCCTAGGCCAATGAACATGCATACGGTCAAGAATCTTGAGCTTGATCCGTTCTCACTTTAAGCGATTTTGGACCTTTCTCCTGAGACAATACGACGCGCACACAAACCCCCACCAGAATATTTATTTGCATAATACGGTAGTGGACTACTATTAAAAAAGTACAAATAAATTATTTTATTCCAAAGAAGGAATAGGAATAACAAAAAAGTAAAAAAAATATAAAAAAATATCACAAAATGGAAAACATAGACGCTTTTAAAGTTTTTGGAGTAAGTATCGCTCCGTCTTTGTCGCGCGAAGCGGACATAGGTGGTGTTACGTCACTTATCATGCATGCCGTCCGTGTCTAGCAAATCATTTTAAAACGCTTATAACTTTGCCAATTTTGTAAATGTTTCATCGGTTTTTTTGGTGTTAATTATCTTTTTTCAAATAGTTTACAGATTCACAATAAAAAAAATATATTCAACATCCTATTGGTTGACTGCAGTAACTCTAGTACAATGCATACGACAATCAACCTTATTCCACACACATAACGTCTATTTTCCTTCAACAGGCTCTACAAGAGTCGTCGCAGTTCTCGGACAAGCTGGAAGGGATGTTGCGTGCGTTATCAGGCGCGGCCGATCAGTTGCATCGCGCCGAGCCCGTATCTGCGCACCCGCCTAAGATTGAGTGAGTATATCCTTTATCTAGCTGTTCCCCGCGGTTTCACCCCCGTTGCTTGGCTCCTAAGGGTCGTAGCGTGATGTTAAATAGCCTATACTATTCCTCATGAATCTGGCTATCATATACAAAAATATTTTTTCAAATCCGACTGGTAGTTCCAGAGATTACACGTTCAACCAAACAAGAACTCTTCAGATTTATAATATTGGTATAGATCTAGCTTTTATACTTAAGGGTGCGTTTACAAAATAGACCGCACCACTATATTAACACGGCTCAAACGCACAAATACGCAATTATAGTTGCGGGACTAATAAGTAAGTAAACTAATTTGCGAGCTGCTGCTTACAAGCGACACAGGGTCCACTCACAACACACAATGTGGACTTTCATTTTATTAGAATTTTTTGTACAATAAATCAAGACAAGTAAAATAAACCTTAATGCCACCCATTAAGGTTCATGTCTATTAGCAAAATACGTGAAAAAGTAGACGGGACTATTTATTTATTTTCTAAGATTATTTGTAATATTTTCGTAATTATTTTTTATATCGTTTTGAGATGACTATATCTGCTTACCTAGGCAATTTTTAAATAAACAAGATTATGTCAATAAATCAAGAAAAATGATCCTAAACTCGATCGTCAATTTTGTGTGAAGAGGCAATAGGAAATCGTTTTTACAATATCAAAAACCAACATTTGATTTTTTTTTTTCTATATGAATTGGAAACAAAGGAGTAACCTATCCGTGGCAATAGTTAGTTGCGTTTGATTTAGTTTCATTCGGTTAAAAATTCTACCGAAAAACAGCCTATTTTTGTCAGATTTGTGCCTTTAACTAAAAACGATATAATTTTTAGGGTAGGTACCTACCTTAAACGAAAAAAAAAACCGTATAGAATCACTTTGTTGCCTGTCTGTCAAGATCCTTTTTCTCAAGAACGTGTAGAGGTATCAAGCTGTAATTAATATCAAGTACGTTCGTCTATCGTCTCTTGGAGCTGTAGAAGAATCAAGCTTCTAATTAACGCAATCACAGAATACTAGAGAAAGATGACTCCGCAAAGACAGTTAAATATCGACTCTTGCAACAGCGTAATAAAGTGTAATTCAGCTCGCACAGCGCTGGAATAATGTGAACTGACTTTCCAGTGGATTCCAGTGCCGGTTCAAATTATTCCAGTGGCATTCAAGCGCCACTGGACTGGAATGCTACTGGAATGTGAACCGGGCATTACTGCCTTTTTTCATAAGGAAATTCTTATTAACAGCTCAGATTTCAAAACTAACAAACTACTATGCGATTGCGATAAGAATAGGAACGTAAAATGACCTCGAACTGTCAACTATCATTTGAAAAGTAAGTCTTACAAAGAAAAACAATTTGCAAATCAAAACGTTTTTTTTTACTTTATTTAACGGAGTCTTTCATCTATCAAATCTATTGTAAATATTGTAATAGATTTTTTAATACAAAAAGCAGTTCAATTTTCAATACAAAACGTCAAAAAGGACAAGGTCAGTCCAATTCTTATTTTGATCGCATAGTGTATCGCTACAAGATCCTTCCTAACGCCTTCCCTACTTCGCCAGAGACCAAATCGAAGAGAACAACACTTTGGTGGAAGACCTGGAGAAGCGCCAGGAGGCCTACAACGCGGTTCAACGCGCGGCCTCTGACGTCATCGGCAAGGCTAACAAGAGCGACCCCGCCGTGCGCGACATTAGGAACAAGCTGGACAAACTTAACAAGTAAGTAGACATTGGTCTATATTCTACATTGCCTTTGCCTTAAACTTATTATAATCACATTTTATCTTATTCTTACAATATTTTTTGAAAAAGGATAGAAAATATTAAAAACTGTCAAATTAGTCTATGCCTTACGTACGAGACAATAGTCGCGACCATTAGCAATGAAGAGCTATAGTTTATTTGCAATAAAGGTAATTCACATAGCTGTGCTTAGGCCATGTTGTTTCAACTTACAGTTACGTATCTGTAACCGTCAAATATGGCGGCTTGTACGACAATTTCATACTGACTTAACGATTACGTACTGACTTACGAATACAGATGGTTTGAAGCAACCCGCCCTTACAGTGGTTTCTGCACTAAGCTCAAGGCTTGTATCGCAGAAATCATAAAAACAGTGACAAAAAGGCTTTACATAACATACAGGGTGGCAGGTTAAACAGTGGAAATATTTTAAGGGGTCATTGTACTCATCATTATGAACAACTTTTACTATGGGACCAACCATGAAATCGTGAAATAAAAATCAGCTGTTCCATACATTTTGATGAGTTATGTGAACATAAATGTATGGAACAGCTGATTTTTTTTTCGCGATTTCAGTCCTTTTAGGACTTTTTGAATATTACGAAAACTGCGTCAATACGGATCAGAGGTCTGTGCAGTTTTGAACTTTATTATAAATGCAGTAGATTCATAATTTCAATGAAAATTATGTTTTTGATAAAGCTGGAATTATTTTTGAATTTCGAATTAACTGTTATTCCACATGGTTTGCAAAAAGTATTTTTTTCAAAAACCTTTACGAACTCTTTCGAAGAAGAGTATTACAAAATTAAAAGAAAAATTCCAAATAAAAAACGTCAGAAAATCGCTTCACATGTCAAGGTGTCAAATGTTTCCAACAAACACGAAAGGAAGTGGCATAGAATATACTAACTGTCACTGTAATAAAATTAATAGGTAGCAATCGTTTGTTGCCAGGGAAACTGCAGTTTTAATATTTAAACGAAACTAGACCTAATTGTATTTGAATGTTTGTAAGAAAATCAGCTTATGGCGGGTCATGAATCAAATTGGTTGATTGTACATATATGTAGCAGCTATATTTTACGAACGGTAAATTCACGTCTATAATACTAATAAGTAGACTTATTTGACTAAATATCCTTGCTCCTTTGTTATTATAGAGATCTCCCACACATTAAAAATGCCGTAAAGCCTCAACCTAACACTTTTATTCGTCACTCGTCATTCACACTAAATTAAAACACCGTACTTATATAAATTGTCGATCGCGTTCGGTCCGTCGCGTTGGCAACATGAGTACATTGATCATGTCATAGCGTTAAGTTCAATATTTTGGCAGTACATCTCCCTTGTTTCTATGATCTGAGAATATAATCGTGCTTTGACCCGAACGGTGAACTCGCGATGAATCCCACCTACAACCCCCTATTTCTCGCCAATCCCTTGATCGATTTGGGTCATATTCGAACTTAAACATTATTTTTGTCTCATTAATTCGCCTACCAAATTTCACGACGTTCCGATCAACGATACTCGAGTTATCGTCGAACAAACATTTAGACATACTCATATACAAACGCCGGATTGCTCCAATAGACTCGGATAACGTCGCTTGTTCGTATAATTATAACTAGCGCTACCTTACTAAAAACGTGGTGGGTTTTCAGACTATGGGACGACGTACAAAAATCGAGCTCGGACCGCGCCAACTCCCTAGACTCAACCCTGGAAGTGGCCCGCAAGTTCTGGCAACAGCTGAACGCGGTGATGGCGCAGCTGGCGGAGCTGGAGGACACGCTGTCTGCGCAGGCGCCGCCCGCCGCGCAGCCGCGCGCCATACAGGCGCAGCAGGTGGCGCTGCAGGAGATCCGCCACGAGATCGACCACACCAAGCCCGAGGTCAGTACTGTCACACGTGTGTAGGTACATGTGGGCGGTGACGTCGCAGCTGGCGGAGCTGGAGGACACGCTGTCTGCGCAGGCGCCGCCCGCCGCGCAGCCATATATTGCATGCGACGACCTGACAAAAACAATAAAAAAATATGTAAATATACAGGGAGAATTTTTTAACTCGGCTTCGATGGCTATCTCTAATCCGAATCTATAGGAAATAGCGAAAAACACTCAAAGGAGTCTCGGGGCCGATTTTGATAAAAACTAAAACTGCATCATTAGATTTTTGAAAAATTAATTTTCCTTGGCGGTAATCGAATTAGTTGATTTTGAAAAAGAACACACCCTGTATTATGATACCATCTGACAATGTCGCTAATAAGGATCAAATTCTGGAAAGTAATTATATACGGCAAACTAAAGGAAAGTGTTGATTTTTAACGAAATACTATTTAATTTTTCTAACAGCTAAGGTACGGTGATGTGTGAATAAGTTTATTAAAAATCACCACTTTCTTCTTGGTTACGACGCTTTGCAAAGCCGAAGCTAGCCGATTATCTTTCTCAAACTCGATGTGTACTGCCAAGAAGTTTTAGAGAATTTCTTCTAACATTTGAACACCTAACCCAGGTGGAGAAAGTCCGTAAGACCGGCTCCACACTCATGTCGCTCTGCGGTGAGCCTGACAAGCCTGAAGTGAAGAAGCATATGGAAGACCTGGACTCAGCATGGGATAACATCACGGCGCTGTACGCGAGACGGGAGGAGAACCTCATCGACGCCATGGAGAAGGCCATGGAGTTCCATGACACGTTACAAGTGAGTTTAGACGTCAATTATCACACTAATATTTTATAAATGCGACAGTTTGTGTGGGTGTTTGTTACTCCTTCCTGCTGAAACGGCTGGACGTATTTGGATGAAATTTGGCAAAAAGGTAGGTAGGGATCTGGAAAAACACATAGGCTACTTTTCATCCATTTTCCGTAGACGAAGTTACAGGCAACAGCTAGTATTATAAATTTGAAAGTTTGTGTGTGTGTGTTTGTTACTCCTTCATGCTGAAACGGCTGGACGGATTTGGATGAAAGGACAATGCCGGGGGGCCGTACCAAATTGTACTGCGGAGTGTCACAACCAAAGGACAATGCCAGCTAATGTATGGCGCCCCGTACCAAACTCAAATGTCACTCCGCGGCACAAATTAGTACGGCCCCGCGGCATTGTTCTTTGACAAAAAGGTAGCCTGGAGAAGCATAGGCTACTTTTCGTCCATTTTCACGCAGACGAAGTCGCAAGCAACAGATAATAATTAAGTTATACTAGCTACTTCCCGCGGTCTCACCCCCGTTGCTCGGCTCCTAAGGCAGGAAGTATAGGCTATTTAACATTACGCTACGACTACGCTGTCGTAGTCTTAGCGTAATGTTATATAACATGAAGTATAGGCTATTTAACATTACGGTACGACTGTTCGTACCGTAATGTTAAATAGCCTATACTTCATGAATCTGGCTATCATATACAAAAAGATTTTTTCGAATCGGACGGGTAGTTCCAGAGATTAGCCCGTTCAAACAAACAAACAAACTCTTCAGCTTTATACCTAATATTAGTATAGATTTCTCAAATATCATCTCAAAACCAGCTAAATTAAAAACTTAAATAACCCCTCCATTCCTCTAGAACCTGCAAGAGTTCCTGGATTCAGCCGAAGACAAGTTCTCGCGCATGGGTCCGCTAGGCTCCGACATCGACGCCGTCAAGCGTCAGATCGCGCAGCTGGCGTCGTTCAAGCAGGAAGTCGACCCACACATGGTCAAAGTCGAAGCCCTCAATAGGTACGTACCTAATACCAGCCATATTCTTCCGCAAAATACAATGGTGTTCATTCTGTATGGTGTTAAGTCAAGGAAAGGGATTGCGAAAGAATAACCTTCCGTAACTGTATATTGCACTAAACTATTTTAATCACACTGTCTCTTTTTTACTAATATCGTTGGAAAAGGACAGATAATATTACTGTCAAATTAGTCTATGCATTTACGATTTACGGGAAAATAGTCGCGACCTATATTAGAGATGACGACTAAATTCACGTTAATAATAAGTGGACTAATTTGACATGACTAAATAATTATCTTATGTTCTTTGTCAGAAAGAGACATAGACTAAATTAGTTTAGCTTGTAAACTCGAATCGGCACCATTTTTGAACTGCTTTTAATTATTTGCGCATAACGCACTGTGTAGATATTGTAATGTAAGATGCGATTGCAGTGTTTGATAGAAGGATATGTAACTTTTTAGTTGGGGGTTATGATTTTTTTATTTCTGCTTATCTAGAAGTATGAGTCCCCTAAAAAGGGAGGGAGTGATTAGAAGCTGGAGATATGAGTTTTATGATTTTTTTTTGGTTCGCATGAGTGTAAACGCAGAAAAATATTTAGCTCTATCAAAAAAAAAAACAAAAAATGGATTTGTTGAGGCTTTATTTACACTGGAAACACCAAGAGGCAGTTGTTGCTTGGAGTTGCCAATATCAAAATTATTACGAGTCGCATAGAAATTAAGTGATCCTGAAGGCGTTTTATTTTTGTGAATTTAATTCCTTTTTAATTTGGTGATGGTCCTGATAATATCTACCATTTATCTACCCCTCCTCTAGTTTTGATTTTTCATATTTTATGAAGTAAATAAATAAATAAACGCGATTTATTTTTTTCTATACTTTTGTTCAGATAACAATCTCTCTCCCAATCGTAATCGACTTTGGCCCAGATATAGAGTAAAAATCAAACCGTATGCCAAAAGCCGTCCACTGCTGGACTTAGACCTCCCCCAATAATGGCCACAATGGCCGAACTTCTGAACATAATCACAATCAAATAATTATACTGTGACTATCTATATAAAACCTCTTTTCACTTATTTTAGTACAGTACCTAAATACTCCTTTCTCTCGCTGAATCAATTCAAATGTTCCTTCTATGCTTAATTTAGTAGCAGAAAAACTAGCCAATAGAAAGTGTCTGTGTATCCCCCCCTCCCGTCTCCCTTTTACCCTACAGCACTCACCTTGGTATTTATATCCACATACTAATCGTGTATTTTTCTATGCGTTCCCCGGATTGACCCGACATTGAAAAAGGAGTCTTATGAGGCAAGGAATAACAATTAATCTTGTGTGCGCTTCTGTTTGTACCTTGCATCGTAGTTTGAATTAGTTCCTTGTTTTGTGTGTCTTTTACTATTTTCTGTTATTGCATATTTTTGTAAAGTTTGGATTTATGTAAAAGCTTGTGGGAAAGCCTTAACTGCGTTGATAAACGTTTCGGTAATTTAAGTACAGACGCCTTCATTAAATGGGTACCCCCCCACGCATACAAATTCCGTGGTAAATGGGGTCACCAATTACGCAGGCGTCGCTTTGAAAATGCTATAAAGAAAGCAAAGTGCTACACAGTACCTTCAGTTAAGTAATAGAATTTTGTACCTACATTAAAACAACGATACGCATACCTTTTTAAATCTCTTATAAGTATATTTAATGTTTTCACATCTTTGAAATTGATAAAAATATACATATATGTACACTGGGCTCAATGTTTCATTTAATGTCTTTTCTGTAGGACAAATGTGACTTTATCTGCTTCTTTCTTATCCTCTTATCTGTTCTCATTATGTAGAAGAGTGTGTTCTGTTCTGTCTCTTTCGTTACTAACATTTTCATATGTCTGTCGTGTTTGCATTATGTATTATGCGGACTGATGAATCAATGGTGGCTATATCATTTAAAAAAATACGTAAAACAATGACACCCTTACTACAAAAAAGATAGACACGCGTTAAACGCGAATGCTACCAAAAGTAATACACACTTGTTTCAGACAAGTTAGTGCTAAAACAAGTGCATATTATTTTTGGTAGCATTCGCATTTAACGCGTCTCTATCTTTTTTGTGGTACGACCCCAAATAATTAAAGTTTTTAAAGTCTTCATTAAAATTTATTTTAATGCCCCCAAAAATGAAGAAAGATTATGGTAAAGTTACGCTTACCTACAATTTCTTGATCCAAATTGCCGATTTTCCACTTATTTCAATCATAAAGTGAGTTTTAAGTCTTTATCTAATTGTCTTAACTATCACATAAAATAAACATTATTTTTATGTAGGTAGTTAGGTACATACTTCTTTTGTTAGCTGTCAAATACACAAAAATGGGCATTATCCACATTTATTTTACATAGGTACCTAAACAAATCTTCATTATTTAGCCGAAGAGTACAAAAAATCAGCATACCACCATTGATTCATCCTTACCGCACAACCAGCTAACCTTGCCCCACTTGCAGGCAAGCGCAAGAGCTCACAGAGCGTACATCGTCGGAACAAGCGGCGGCCATTAAAGCGCCGCTCACGGAGGTCAACTCTCGCTGGTCGGCTCTCCTGCGAGGTATGGTTGAAAGGCAGCAGCAGCTGGAGAGAGCGTTGTTGAGGCTCGGACAGCTGCAACACGCCTTGCAGGAGCTGCTGACCTGGATACAGAACACTACCGAGACCTTGGACACTTTGAGACCGGTAAGCACTTGGTTTTGATAAATATAAGTGCTCATAATCGAGTCACATTAGCTTGCCTAATGAGAGAAACCTGAATATACGGAGTGTGATTTTAGTCAGTCACAATACGAAAGGTCATTGTAGGTACTCATCATTATGTACAACTTTTACTATCGCACCAAACATAAAGTAGCGAAAAAAAAAACAGCTGTTCCATACATTTATGTTCACATAACTCAACAAAATGTATGGAGCAGCTGATTTTTATTCGCGATTTTAGGTTTGGTCCCATAGTAAAAGTTGTTCATAATAAGTATAGTGCCTACATCGCCGGATGAACACGATGAAAATGTCACGGTGTATATTAATTTTGTTAAAAAATATTTTTACTTGCTAACTCAATAATCTCATCAATACGACATTTTCGATAATTTGTATTTATTAATTTGCAACCTTAAACTCATTGCAACAAGTTTTAGATTACTGTAACTTTACTTTCGATTTACTTTACAATTTCCTTTCCCCAGGTGGCCGGCGACCCTCAGATCTTGGAGGTGGAGCTGGCTAAGTTGAAGGTCCTTGTCAACGACATCGCGGCCCACCAAGCGAGCGTGGACACGCTCAACGACGCGGGCGCACAGATCGTGCAGCAGGGTACGGGTATGTGGCCGCGCTTACGCTTTTGTGATCGTGTTGTGGACTCATTTGTTTGTGTGTGGACGTAGTCAGGATGTAGCATCTCTATTTGAAATAACAAGCTCTTTTAAAGTTTGTTCAACCAATTTTGTCTTCTATGCCCTAGGCTATAAGGATGGCAATAAAAGCAAAAACGTATTGGCATTAATAGGTACAGTTTACTGCAGCTGTCATTTGTCATATAACAAACGCAATAGAAGTCAAAATCGGTTGAATATATTGTAAATAGGGTACTGTTTGTATGTTTAATTTTTATTTCAAATGGATAGAAAAATATATTGCAATTTGAAGAAATATCGACCCTAAAGATGGTTAGCTAAGATCGTTTTTAGAATGCAGGATTTAGTGTTGACTTTTCGGATATTGAATATGATATTCCGATTTGAATAAATGTCGACTTTAAAGACAGCTTGTAAGGGTTATTTTTGGAATAGTAAGCTTCAAGAAAGGTTTCCTTTCTCAGAGTATTTTTTATTCTCAATTTAAAGGGGCTGATGTGTCTTTGTAAAGAACAACAAAACCGTTCAATAAAGAGAAAAAAATATGTTATTATAAGTATGCAAATATTTATCACAATGTTTTTAAAATTAACTATCCCTAAAAAAGTTACAAATAGAAGTTAAAAGGCCTCAATTTTTTTTACCAGTAGGTACTCTTAAATACCAAATTGATATAGGTATTGAATCCTGACTATCGTCCAAGCTCGCATGTTGTAGAACCATTTTGTAGGCCTAACTCAAAGTTACTAAATAACTGTGCAATAGAAGCTGTATTTTATAAATTAAAAAGGTTTCAATTTTGACAGTTTTACGGAGTTTTAAAAGACATGTAGATTACAAAAAAAAATGCATCTTTTATAATCCAAAAGATAACCAATCAATAGACATCGATTAACCAATCAATAGATATTGAAAGATAACCATTCAATACAGATTAAAAAATAACAATTCAATAGATAATCAAAATAACAGATAACTAACTGCATCTCTGGACTATTTTATAGTACAATAGTTGAAGTCTTTCATAGTTAATTAATAGTTCTAATTCTAAATACATATCATTTCTAAACCTTATCGTGTGCAAAAAGCACTAATGCTTACAGCTTTAAATGTTTGTGTTCGTCCTATATTAATAATAATACTAGATATAATCTTAGTCCCTTTGCACGAAAAATTGGTAAAAACAGCATGTCTACAGATAAATTATTGAATGAACAATACGATGACGTCACAGCACAGTCTGACCCTGACTTTTAAATTAGAAAAGCCTGTGTTGCCAATTTTTTATGAATTTTAATGAATTGTACATTTTATTTATGGTCTTTACAATGCCTCATGTTAAATTAATACTGTTCAAATCCACATTTGGAGGCGTTTCTCTTTATTACATTATAAAATACTGCTGCCAATTTGTAGATTATTTTATTTTTCTAAACTCACAGAAGAACAGGCTTTAAAAAAAACAATATAGAGCCCGTCTATGTACTTAAAGTAAATTCTTCAAAATAAACGTCTTCCCTCTTTGAGGCCGATCCGTCGACTGCATGATCTAACGTGCTTACCATAAACAATAGGTACCGATGAGGCTGGCGAGACTGCAGAGAAGCTGGCAACACTGAACAGGAAGTGGCGTGAGCTACAACAGAAGGCGAGGGACCGACAGACGGAACTAGAAGATGCGCTTAGAGAGGCACAGAGGTAAGACTAAGATCTGAAAAATGGTTAGTTTTACATGGCAGATTTGAGTGGAAATATAAAGAAACGCGTTACTATGCGGTCAAAATTAGAATAGGACTGACTTAGCGCCATATTGTGACGTTCTGTTTTGTATCAAAAAATCGATTACAAAAGATTTAGTAAATCAAAGACTCGGTTACCTAAATAAAGTGAAAAAAATAATATTTTCACGCAAATTTATTTTCTTTGTAAGACTTACTTTTCAAGTGATAGTTGACAGTTCGAGGTCATTGACGTTCCTATTCTTATCGTGACGCATAGTAGGTATAAAAGGATTTTTCAAGTTTTAGTAGTGAAGTGCTTATTTCAGAAAAACACTCAAACAACAACAAGATAACTAATTTATAAAACAAAGTCGTTTTCCGTGTTTGTTTGTCCACTTAGTTCTTCAAAAGTACACAATGGATTTTAATGCGTTTTTCACCACCGTTTAAGGAAGGTTTATGTATACAGGGTGTCCCAGAAATCAACGTCAAGCCGAAATCGAGCATTAGGCCAAGTCGTAACAGTTATCAGAAAAATATGAAAAAAAATCTTGGTCATGTACTTTTCAAATTATTAATTATTTTTTAATTAATTATTTTGCATTCAATGTTGGGCAAAAATCTAACTTTTTATTTGAAACTGAGGCAGTTATATTCTAACTTTTAACTGTGTTTGACAGAAGGGTTATTCATAGTTATACGGTAGAAAAAAAAATGACGAAAAGTTAATATTTGCAGTCACAGGACTTGAAAGATCATCACAGGGTGTCAGTTTTTAAGATTTATTTTTGAATACATATAATTTGAAAAGTACATGACCAAGATTTTTTTTCATATTTTTCTGATAACTGTTACGACTTGGCCTAATGCTCGATTTCGGCTTGACGTTGATTTCTGGGACACCCTGTATAATACGTTAATATTTAACTAGATACATCACAGAAATCTCGATGTTTTGACATGTCGCCACATCAGTAAATTGCACCCGTTCGAAGGAACAAGTCGCTATATAATCCTACTAATATTATAAACGTGAAAGTTTGTGAGGATGTAAAGATGTATGGATGTTTGTTACTTTTTCACGCAAAAACTACTGAACGGATTTTGATGAAACTTTACAGTAATATAGCTTATACATCAAAATAACACATAGGCTACTTTTTATCCCAAAAACGCGGGCGAAGCCGCGGGCGGAAGCTAGTAAACCCATAATTATTATAATGCTGTCTTTACCTTTTTAAAAGGAATGCGTTTTAAGACAAGTACAACCATTTTAGTTTGTTTTTTGTCTGTAACAAAATATCATCCCCACCAGCTTCAACGCTGAGATCGGTGACCTGCTGAGCTGGTTGTCAGAGGTAGACAGCGTGATCGCCGCCTCTAAACCCGTCGGAGGTCTGCCGGAAACCGCCACGGAACAGCTCGAGAGATTTATGGTAAGGCTTTACTTTTATTTAAATATCTTTGATTCTTCTGTCTTGTCGAGGTCACCCATCCATGGACTGACCGCGGTAAGCGCAGCATGACGATGTAGATTTATCGAACAGTGACTGTTATTTTGCCACGAGCTCCTTCATACTGCTAAATTATGTTTATAAAGTCTGCAATACATGTTGGCCAAGCGTTGTCGAGTGAAGGCCAATACCAACATGTAGACGGTATATTTGCCTTGTCTTGCTATCGCTCGGTGTCACTTGCATAGTTGGTTGAGTAAAGACAAGCGCCAACGTGTATAGACCTCATTTGACGTAGCTTGCCACAATTGGCAGTCGCTCGCTATCACTTGCCTCACTTCGGAGCGGTGTCGGTTTTTCTGCACAAATCAAAGGCGCTCGCTCGCGCTCGTACAATAGTGTTCACATGTTTGTCCGCGCGCTATTATGCGGTTGACGTCAAACTTGCCGAACGTGTAGACAGTAGCGCTTGCCTTGTGTCAATTTGTCTAGGCTCGCGTTGGTCTAAGCTCGGCCAACATGTATTGCAGGCTTAATAATATCTTATCATCCCTAAGTTGTTTTTTATGACACCTACGGCTGGTTGGATGTATCTTAAGTTGTTGCACAACGAGCTTTGCATGACGAGCACGCACGTTATGCAACCATTTAAATCTAAAGTATTTTACTTCTACCCATTTTCAAGCTTATGAACTCTGCATAAAGTATTTTTTTATAACGCGACATTTACACGATACGGCAATTCAAATTTGCCGTATTACCATTAAATTTACCTCAAAACAAATTAAATCAAAATCATTTTTGTTGAGAACGTTTTTAAGTCGCTGATGTTTTGTCAGGAACAACGCTAACCTATATTTTTGTCGCAGGAGGTATACAACGAGATCGAGGCGAACCGGCCCAAGGTGGAAGCTGTCCTGCAGCAGGGCCAGGAGTACCTGAAGAAGCAGGAGCGCCCCAACCCCACGTCGCAGCTACACCACAACCTCAAGAACTTGAAGTCCAGATGGGATAATGTTACTGCTAGGTAAGGATTCAAGTTTTGAGTCAGTTTTGAGTTTTTTATGCACAAAATATGTATGACTTACGAAAATGTATGTGTTATTAGTAAATCAAAAACAAATGATAACAAATATACCCCAGTCAAGCTAATTAAAATGATTTATTTTTTACATTCTTCATCATTCATTGTTGATTCAAGTTGAGAACCTAATGCTATAGCGCGGTCTCTAATATTCGCTTTGTGCAAGCTGCTTGGCGGGGTAAAGTCAACGATCACAGCGCACGCCACGACATCAGTAACGCACGCAAGAAATGAGTATGAATTCCGGCGAAGAATGTCTATTTTTCTACTTAAATTGTACTTAAATATCGACAAAAATACTATTTTACGTTTTCATTTAATAAATAAACGATTTAAATAATAAAATACTTGTATGCTTAACATGTCTAGAATAGTTGCAAACGCTAGGCGGCGCTACTGTCGTGCAAGTAGCAAATACAAAAAAATAAATAAATTTGTGATTTTGCAGACTACACTAGCAAACATGACACCAAATAAATACCATGGTAACTCATCATCATTAAGTCCGTTTGTCAAATTATCTGTTTTCGCGACTTGGACCAAAATCGGTTTTCTATTTTTGTGTAATATACTAATAGTGGCCAAGCACCATTATTTTTAACGAATTCTTATCTTTTTCTATAAAACAGGGCATCAGACAAGAAGATTAAGCTGGAGATAGCTCTGAAGGAAGCCACGGAGTTCCACGACGCGCTGCAGGCCTTCGTGGACTGGCTAACCAGCGCCGAGAAGACGCTCACCTCCGCCAAACCAGTGTCCAGGGTCATGGAGACACTCCTCAGTAAGTACCTTTTAATTAAACGAACAACAACTTTCCGTTTGTATCTAAAATTGATGTTCGAGGCTTTGTTTATGTTCGAAACTCGTCGGGTGATTTCGAAACGTTGACTACTTTTAAACATTAATTTGTGGTTTTATTCCACCTCCATGTAAAAAAATATGTCTAATTATGTTGTGAAATATTAAGACATTTTAAATACAATTGACACAGGCGGGGATTGGACCCGCAACCTCTGCCGTACCGTGGCCAGTGAATTTTCGTACAATCAGGCCTAACTGTAGCGTCTGTAGTCTAATTTCCGTTACAACTGTTATGCTGGCACTTCCATTCCATTTAGCCAAATATTCGCGGTATTTCGCTAATACAAAATAAACTTTACTTTGACAGAAATAGGGTATATTTTGTCTTTACATTTAGACCCTCTACCTATCCGTCTTTAGGCCAGCAAGTTGTGGCCAATAACTAACCAAACTCCCTTTTACAGCCCAAATCGAAGAGCACAAGTCCTTCCAAAAGGAAGTATCAACCCATCGCGAGACAATGCTGCACCTGGACAAGAAGGGCACGCACCTCAAGTACTTCAGCCAGAAGCAGGACGTCATCCTCATCAAGAACCTGCTGGTCTCCGTGCAGCATCGCTGGGAGAGGGTGGTCTCCAAGGCCGCCGAAAGAACCAGGGCTTTAGACCACGGGTTCAAGGAGGCTAAGGAGTATAACGATATGTGGTAAGTAATCCAGGTTTAAAGTTTAAAGTAATCCAAAAAACATTATGGATAATCCGGCTCGAAGGACTAGGTACTTTATTTGTCTATGATTATGGAATATTTAAAAATATCCATTGAAAAATGATTTTTCTAACCTCATTCAGGATTTTGACTAACCTCGACGTTTCAATTAAGTTGTAAATAATTGATCGAAACGTCGAGGTTAGTCAAAATATTATTATGTTATGTTTTATGCGAAAAGTCTTGATCTAATTGAAAAATATTTGTACAATTCGCGAAAGTTTAAAAACTACAATATCCATATACTTTTGATTTTGATGAAACTGAAGTAATATTTGTTTCCTAGGAACAACCTGATGAACTGGCTGAATGACACCGAACAACAGCTGGACGTGCTCAACTCTGAGGCCACCGTCAACGACCCGGAGAAGATCAAACAGAGGTTTGATATATTCAATAATAGTTCCAGTTTAACCTGAAAAAGTACCTCAAAGTAGGTACTTAATTTTAGGACAGTTGGTATTTCAAGGTACTTCTAGGTATTTCCTATAACAATTATCATCATTTGATATATTTTATGTCTGTCTATATTTATAGAAACTAGGTACAATATCGCAATATAATACACCAGTTGGCTTAACATGACCAATTCTACCAAAGAATGGACTGCAATTCTTTCCATCCAACTCGTTATCTTCACTGCCCGAGCACGCGGCGACCCATGCTTGGCGTACCAGACTTTTGTCTACTGAAGAATATAAACATGTCTTCTTTTCATTGTAAATATGCTTAAAACGATAGAAATCTTTCTACAAACTGTCACTTTGTCTGTTCTTCTGTAGACAAAACCCGTTTCTATCGTGGTCATGCTAAGCGTGCTGGAAGTGTGTTTTGAGCCCATCTTTTGACCTTCAAAATTGACTGACCTTTATCGAGTTTGGTTGTTGTATTTTATGATATTTAGGGTTCCGTACCTCAAAAGGAAAAACGGAACCCTTATAGGATCACTTTGTTGTCCGCCGTCAGTCACCGGACCATAAGTGGAGCCATCTGCTCATAGATGGCGCCATTGGAAGTATGCAGTAGCGCCATCTATGATCATATTTCGGAACCCTTAGGGCGCGAGGCATAGTCGGACTTGTCCGGTTTTTTTCATATGATGCAACCCTACATCGATCCAAAATTATAGTCAAAATTGTACCTTTATTATCACGAACATTTCTTGTCATAGGTTGACGAAACACCGCGAGTTCCAAAAGGCCTTAGCCGCCAAGCAGCCAGCGTATGACCTGACCATGAAGACCGGCAAGCAGTTGAAGGACAAGGCGCCCAAGGGAGACGAGAACACCCTCAAGACTATGATGGCTGACATGAAGACCAAGTGGACCACCGTCTGCTCTAAGGCTGTTGATAGGTAATTTGTTTTCTGTTATAAATTTTTTTTACAACATAAATGGCCTCTATTCTATTTATATTCAGTGCCAAGTACCGGTGTATTTTACGAAAAAACAAGACTTTTTACACTCTTTTCTAACCCCCAACCTCATTCCAGACAACGCAAGCTAGAAGAAGCCCTTCTGTACTCGGGACAGTTCAAGGACGCCATGTCGGCCCTTCTGGACTGGCTCAAGAAGCAACAGAAGAACTTGGCGGGAGACTCGCCCGTGCACGGAGACCTAGACACCGTTATGGCGCTTATTGAACAACATAAGGTAGGGAATTCCATCATCTATACCAGCGTTTCCCATTTGGTGGGTCGCGACCCGGTACCGGGCCATCAAAAGACTCATTGATTATAACAAAATTTTAGATTCTGCTCTGGTAGACATTTTTGAATATGGCAGAACAATGTTTGGGAAACATTGATCTATACTAATATAATAAAACGAGTTCGAGTTTATTTGTTTGAACGCGCTAATCTCTGGAACTACCAGTCGGATTCGAAAAATTCTTTTTGTATATGACAGCCAGATTCAAGAGGAATAGTATAGGCTATTTAACATCACGCTACGACCTTTAGGAGCCTAGCAATGGGGGTGAACCGCGGGGAACAGCTAGTTATAGAATACATCGTGTGACATTTAAATCACGGTTTTTGTAGAACATACATTGCTAAGTCCATGGTCTACTACTGTTTTATAGCGTCAAATAATAAAGTTTAAAATGTAAAAAGGTAGTAAGCGCGGTAGCATGTCATTGGCTAATGACTTATTTGCATTTCGGCCCGCATTAGCCAGACGTCCTTCACGTGATTCCTCTTATATATTTTGAATGCCGTAACGCTACCTTGGTGAGTGAACTTTTGCCGCTATAAATCATTTCTTCATTATTTCTTAGTTCCCTTTTTTGATACCCACGGAAAGAAAAAAGACGTTTTTTCACGGGTTATTTTAATAAAATCTGTAGTAGGTTTTTGTAAGATAAACGCATTTTAATATAAATATTTTGTTACAGCAATTCGAGGAGGATCTACACTCGCGCGAACAACAAATGAATTCTGTCATGAAGACTGGCAAAGATCTAGAAGCGACGGTACTAATACTTTATAGTAATAGAAATAAAGTGAAAAATACGATCTTCTTTTGTCTCTACAACGAATTAATTTCGAGATCTGATAAAGGATATTAACTTTAAACTACCCAACATTTAGGTTCATATTTGCAGAGCCGTTACAAGTTACATTCATTAGAAACTCATAAATGAGTTGCCGTACAATTTTATACCTTACGACTGTGTATTAAGGTTCACATTTGCTCACAGGTACCTCGTGAAGACGCGGCCAGCATTCGTCAACAATGCGGTGAGCTGAAGAGCGCTTGGGACGCTGTTCAGACTCTCAGTGAGAAGAAGGCTACCAAGCTTGAGACCGCACTCAAAGAAGTAAGTTGTTACCGGAAATATGTATAGAAAGGTTACAAAATCTCAAAAAAAGCTCTAGCAATACACTACAGATACAACATTTTTTTCGAGTACTTTCTTTTTATTAAAAAAAAGGGGTCTTTTGGGTGACCTCTGTCAGGAACGAAGTTCCGTTAATGCACATATTTTTAAACGGTAAAATTACGCGTGTTATTTTCCAATCCGGCGACGTGAGCTCACGGTCAGACGTCTCGACGGGTACTAGTCGGAGACCGCGAGCGCGATTGCCGTGAATTTTATATTTATGTAGGGGGCGTAACGTTTTTCCTCACATGGCGATTTTTCCGTCCAAAAAACCTGTAAGAAAATCTCTTGCAGTGCTAATACCACCATTTACTAAATTTCTAATTTCTTTCTCCCTTCACCAGGCCGAAAAACTTCACCGCTCCGTCAACATGCTCCTCGAATGGCTTTCGGACGCGGAAACCAAGCTCCGGTTCTCCGGCCAGCTGCCCGAAGGCGATCAAGAAACGCAACAACAAATACGAGAACACGAGAGATTCGTGCGAGAACTCAACGAGAAACAGAAAGACAAGGACGACACTATATCGCTCGCTCACTCTATCTTGAGTAAGGCGCATCCCGATGCGGTTACTGTGATCAAACACTGGATTACTATCATTCAGAGCCGGTGGGATGAGGTAAGAATCCAAATTATTATTATTATTTCATGTTTCTAAAATTGTATAAGAGATTTCAAAAATCAACTGACGCAGGTGGGAACCCGCGACCTCTGCCAAACCGTGGCAATGCTCTAACCACTGAAACACCGCGTCCCGCCCGCTTCAGTTGAAATTTTAAATCTCTTTGAACGCGCGTCTTATGAGCTCTTATTATAATTTAATAATAATAACAATAAGATAAGCGTAGTCATGTGTTCAACACGTTTAAAATTAATATAATAGATAAATATAATAAACCAGACACTTTGCCCGCGACTTCGTCCGCGTGACCTACAGGAACTGTGCATTTGTTCGGCAAAAAAAGTAGCCTATGTTACTCAGTGATAATGTAGCTTTCTATTAGCGAAAGAATTTTTTAAATCGGTCCAGTAGACTTTGAGTTTATTCATTACAAACATACATACATAAAAACAAATCTTTCCTCTTTATAATATTAGTTTAGATATACATTTAAAACAAACTACGTAAAAAACACAACAGATATTAATGTACGCACTTAGTATCTTTTTCCCACGTGAGAGATTGCAGCAAATCGAAATTGATTGCGCCTACAAAACAACACAACCAATGAATAGGGATGTTAACTACTTTTTTTTTATTGTGAATCTGTAAACTATTTGAAAAAAGACAATTAACACCAAAAAAACCGATGAAACATCTACAAAATTGGCAAAGTTATAAGCGTTTTAAAATGATTTGCTAGACACGGACGGTACTACCTACTAGTGACGTAACACCACCTACGTCCGCTTGCGCGACAAAGATGGAGCGATACTCCCTCCAAAAAGTTTAAAAGCGTCTATGTTTTCCATTTTGTAATAAATTATTATTTTTGCGTTTACTTTTTTGTTGTGCCTATTCCTTCTTTGAAATAAAATAATTTATTTGTACTTTTTTAATAGTAGGACACTACCGTATTATCGATATTCAAAGATAGCACAATCATTAACACGATTACCGATCTCATTTTGAAATATAAAAAAACATGACATACAATTTTGTGAATTAGTTACATAATGCCTTTGCTGCGTTTTAGTGCTAATAATTTGGAAATTAACGCCTTGTTTATGATTTTGTTCAAAGAGTTTTGGTTCGGGTATAGTTGAGTTTTTTTTGGGGATTTTAATGAGCAGAGATAAAAGGTGGCAACTATGTTGCCTGTGATACAGATATTTAGGAAAGTTACGCCGGGACAGGTAAACCTTTTTTTTCTAGAGTATGTATGTTTGTATGTCTATCTCTTTGGCACTCTTTGGATGATCTTTACGAATCTGAAAGCTTATTCGATCTGTAAAGTCTCGCGTCAACCGATATGATTAGTTATGTTATTCAATCAACCAATCATATTCGTGTGTAACTTCTAGGCAAACACAATTTCTAGGCAGGCGTGCTCCGTCGTAGACCGCATCATCGCTTAACATCAGGCGAGATGGCGGTCAAACGCAAGCCTATAAGGGAAACAAATAACGGCTGATTTAAATAGAAATGTCTTAAGTTTTCGCGATCACAACACATTTTACAAAAATAAGTTTTAACGGATTACTTCGCGTATATTATTTAATTTTGTTTTCCTGACGTTTTGAGCACGAGGAAGCGTTAGTGGTCACAGGATGGCTCATTTCAAATGTAACAGGCCTCCGACTTAATTGGGATTTAACTGGCGTTTGAGTAGTCGCCTCAGATCATAGAAACAAGAAAATATGCCGTCATAGCAAAGGAGATTGCTATAGCTTTGTACGGGAATGACTGTCGTTTTTTAAAGCAGTGTCCATCACAATTACAAACACTTCTTTGTAAATATAGAGATTTCCCACACATTAAAATTCCGCACACCCTCAATCAAACACTGTTTTTCATCACTCATTACTTCATCACTCAAACTAAACTAAAACATTGTTTTTATATCATCGATCGCGTTCGGTCCATCGGTAACATGGTCACATAGATCATGTTAAAGCGTCAAGCTCAATAGCGCCGTGGCACATCTCCCTTGTTTCTATGAATTGAGGTATTCGCAGATAATAATATCGTCTGAAATATAAAATTCCGTCTGACACCTTTATACCTCTTGGTGCAGGCACGGGGTCTCATCAGGAACAAAGGAACATTTGTTGAAATAACTCATAATAGATGGCGTTATATGTATCGATTTGTTATTAAAGTTTGCGTAAAATTGAGAACATAAAAAAATACATCATGAAAAATATTTGTTCAAATTTTGAAAAATCCTTTAAGCACGGAAAAATGTATAGCCCGAAGATAGCCCGCGCTAAATTGGTCACATTTCTTTGTATGAGATGAGGCATCTGTACGTATAGTATTATATTATCTGTGGTGCAGGTATGGCAATGGGCGATGCAGCGCGGCACCAAGCTGGAAACGCATATGCAGAGCCTGAAAGACCTGGACTTAGTGCTCGAAGAGTTGCTGCAATGGCTCATCGGATTGGAGAACACACTGCTTTGTGAGTATTCCTCTGTTTTTCAGGATATTCCAACTTTAGACACATTAACTAGCGTTAGTTTTCAACGATGACCCAAATTTTACTATTAAGATTTAGAGATCGTTAACTTTATTGTCATATTTAAAAAAGCGATATACAGGGTGGTGGTGGTGGTTTCAAATGAAGGTTTTTACAATAAGTATAAAGGGTGGCAGGTTAGACAGTGGAAATATTTAAAGGGGCCATTGTACTCATAATTAGGAACAACTTTTACTATGGGACCAACCCTGAAATCGCGAAAAAAATGAGCTGTTCCATACATTTTGTTGAGTTATGTGAACATAAATGTATAGAACAGCTGTTTTTTTTTGCGATTTCAGATTTGGTCCCGTAGTAAAAGTTGTTCATAATGATGAGTACAATGACCCCTTTAAATATTTCCACTGTCTAACCTGCCACCTGTATACTTATTGTAAAAGCCTTCATTTGAAAATGTCCGAAACATAACTTTCATACTCATCGGGCTCAGGTCAGTTATAATAAAGAAAACATTAAAAAAAAAAATGAGGTTTTTATTTCACATATCGAAAATACTTATTATCATTTTTGCTAATTTGGCTTGTGATTGAAAGCTTACCTTTTATAATTAATATGCAGTACCTATCTGTAAAATGACGATGACAAAAATAAAGATTTTGATAATTTGATAATCGTGAAAAATCTCGTCCAAGGAAGTACTACCGCCATACTTATTTCAGCCTCTAAGCAGCATTGCTGTTGTTTGAAGGGTGTAAGTGCCATGCCGGCCTAATTACAGGCACATGAAACATATCAACTTTGTCTGTACGTGTTTGGAATCATCAATTATTCGTCTCGAACCACTCGACCTAGATTGATATTTTTTATCAAACTGTATTGATAAGTTGATTAAATCTTCAAATGTGTCTAATGAAATATTTAATTTCTTCTTATTTTTAGCGCTTGAATCGGAACCGCTGCCAGAGTCCATCGAGCTCCTTGAAGGCCTCATTGAGGACCACAAGGAGCTCATGGAACACACGCAGAAGAGACAGAACGAGGTCGATCGCGTCTGTAAGGCGTATCAGGTACGATACGGCAAAAATATCAGTTTTAAATACCGTAAAAATATATATTCTTTAAAAAGGTATACTTAACTAGCGGCACTAGTCTTGATCACAAACATCACCTGCGCATTAGCTGGTTTTTCGGTCTCTTTGGCGGAATGAAGAAGACGGGGGTCGCCGAGGCTGCACGCGATTGGTTCGTCAATCAATGCTCGTGTCTATTGGACTATTCTCTATTACGTATTGTCAACTGTCTATTGGACCGAAAATGTACATGCGCGATCTGTGATCAAGATCCCTGCCGATACTTATACCTATTACATAGTCGTCAAAACGAAAGATGAATGACTCTTGGGTGGGATTTTTTTGTGATGTCAGATAGTAGGTATGTATGTCCTTATAACTTCAAAATTGCTCAAAATAAAGGACTTCAGGGGGGTGCTGCTGAAAAATTTCACTGCTTATTTTTAAGCTATTCATGAAGCTGATGATGACAAATCACCACACTACATTGTGATGATAGCGAATTGGAAATTGTTTTCTCTAATGATAACTATTTGTCTTTAGGTCAAGAGTCAAAGCCAAGGCCGTGAAAGCACTCCAAGGAAGGTTTCGGCCAAGAGTGCCACCAAGGGAGCACCTGGGTATGTCACAAAAATATATATTTTATTATTGTTTTGTTTTTTACCTCTTATGTGTTGTTCCCATAGTTGTTTACTGTTCTTCAGTGTAAAACAAATCGTTTTATCAAAAAAAGCTTCAGTGTTGTTTTTTAATTTTCAGTCCCGAAATTATTATTTTACTTTTTTTATGTTCAGTGTTCATTTCCATACCTTTATTTTATGTTTGTTTGTTTTGTCTCCCCACTTTTCACGATCATGCACGTCGACACGTCGCCGCCATCTTGTGATGTCATTGCATGGTGTTGCCTGCTCTCAATGTGTTGCAATCACAAAAAATATAGCCGCGGTTCTCAACACGACCTACATAGAGAGAGATCAGTTTCGCCTGATTATTATGGATCTAGGCGTTTCAGGTGTGTTTTATTTTTCCCTCGTAAAATCTGTTTTTAATTTTGTCTATTGTTTTGGTTTGTGTTTTTATCATGTTTGAATAATGACGAATGAAAATACTAATAAAATTAATTGAAAAAATATACATAAATACACTAAATAAATATACTTGAAGTAGGTAGGTAGCTGCCTAAAAAGAAGCAACTTAATCTTATACAATATTGAATTCAAACATGGTAAAAATACTATATTCAACTGTTTCCCTATATTTCATAACTGACCCTATTTTATATAAACGTGGCTATACGTTATAAACTAATCTAAAAAAACTAATTTAAAAATAGGAAAATACTACTAATTTAAACTTAATTAAAAATAAGCACGTTTATACATAATATGGCTTCCTAAGGCCCGAACTAAAATAATGTAAGTCAGACTGAACACCGTCATTAATTGGGTACCCCCACAAATACAAATATCAGCAAAACAGGTAACCAATTAATGTAGGCGCCTGTACAATGTAAGAAATCACACAGTTCCGGCCCAAGTTCGAATAATCGCTGGATTATCTTGTCTTACATTGTACAATGAACTGCAATAATTAGATATCCCTCACGCATTAATATCAATTACAAACGGGGGGTGGGGGGTAACCAATTAGTGCAGCTGTCTGTACATTGGGCCTTATGAGGATAGGTCAAATGGTGGTATCTTACTTTCATGTGCTTTACGTGAATGTCATTTGTAACTGTAGGTGCGTTGTCAGAAAATTATATCTTTTAATTAATTTATAATATTCCTTATTTACTTAAATTATACAGGATAAAATTAAAACCAGTGCGGATATTTTAGGAGGTGAAAGTACTCATGAATATGATCAACTTTTATTATGGGACCGACACTGAAATATGAAAAAAAAATCAGCTGTTCCATACATTTTGATCGTGTTGTAGTGCAATTTTGTAGGGAACAGCAGATTTTTTTTTTCATTTTTCAGTGTCGGTCCCATAATAAAAATTGTTCATATTCATGAGTACTTTCACCTCCTAAAATATCCGTACTGGTTTTAATTTTACCCTGTATAGTGAACGTTGAATATTTTATGCTTAAAATTACCTAAAGATAAGACAATGTAATGATTTCTGTGTGTGAAAAAACAAAGTGTGCGATCGGGGGACCCCGTCAGGAACAAAGTCCCTTACGTATATAATAGAAAGAGACAGAGAGAGAAAAAGTCCCATGGAGGGGTCATAACGCTTTTTCCTTACGTGACGTTTAGTACCAGTCAACTCCTACCGCAAGTGTGTGAAATAAAAATTATGTAGGTATTATGTTATTTACACACACAACTGCAGATTTTTAAATTAAGTTTAGTTAAGCCGCGTTAAGGAATTTAACAAGGCTTAACTTAAACTTAACTTAAAAATCTGCAGTCATTGTGTGTAAATAACATAATACATAATTTATTTCACAAACTTACTACTATAACTAGAACACCGTCTCATAATCTTCAAAAAAACAATAATAAATTAGACCGTGTCGTATAGGTAGTCATAAAAAAGTTTTATTTTCTGACAACGCACCCTACATTTGCTTTGTCCCGCTCTAACACATGTAAACGTTGCTTTCCGTCTCGCTCTGGCACGCTTCGACACGGGCAGGTCCAGGATTCACACTCGAAGTAGGAGAGGAAGGTTTGATCGTCAATTCTTTTTTTAAAGTGTGTGTAGATTAGTGCCTGTCTTGTACATAAAAAAAAAAAGTAGTTAATTGTTTTTAGCATGAGTGTTGTTTTATAATATTAATTGGATTTTGTAGCTGGCCAGATATTAGCGCCTGAAATTCGAAAATTGAATATGAAATTCGAAAATTGAGTACGGAATTCGAAAATTGAATACGGAATTCGAAAATTGAATACCTACGTAATTCGAAAATTGAATACGAAATTCGAAAATTAAATACGAAATTCGAAAATAATCTGAGACTTTCATCTTGAAATCATCTCATTATTATTTATATGCATTTTATCATAATTTGATTTTCTACATCTTAGTAATGAATTGCCTGTAACCGCGTAGTCTGGAAAAAAATCCGAAATTGTATGCAATATATGCAATACAGCTATGATTTCAATTAGTGGGTATATTTAGAACCAAAAAAGACCAAATTATCTTTTTTTATGTAGTCTTTGCGTCCCACTTTTTTTAGGTACCTAGGACACTATTTATCGCTTGGAATGTGAAATTAATGTCTCATAATCTATTTTATCTTATTTGCATCCCTGGAATGCAGACATTACGGATTTTGTATTAGGTAAACATATATTTATCTAGTTACATTATATTCTGAACTGTAGATAGTGAATAGATCAACTGCTAAATCAATTTTAATTTTTATCACAATGCAATAAAGTCAACATTAAATTACAAGATTTGGCAGTTGATAGATGCTTTAAAATTGTAGATGCTTGAGTAGTTTGTTTGTAAATTAGATTTATCTTCACTTTAAGCAAAAGAATATTTAATAACCTTAATAGGTTATCCAATATTGGCTAACTCTATCATGGATGACAATTTTGAACAGAAAAAAAAAGAAACTTTATTTCTGACATAATTGACACAAGACTCACAGGAACTATGTATTTTTTTTTATTTTTCATTTCACTCAGGGATTCATTAATCACTAAGCGATAATGTAGCTTCCTATCAGTGAAACAATTATCAGAATCGAACCAATAGTTTCGAAGATTACCTCATACATACAAACTTAAGGTGCCTATACCTCTTTATAATATTTTAAAGATACAATGCATATGATTATTCTTTTGCTTGAGTGAAGATTTATTTTAATAATGACCTAGGGTTGTCAATCACAAAACACTAACCAGATGTAAAACCGACTAAACGTAGACGCTATCCAGACTTGAAAGGTATACAAACAAAAATCTATATCTATCAATCAAAAAGGAACTCTAGTCTACTAGCAAATAAGGCACATTTTTCAAAACCAAAAAACAAAACAAAGATTTTTAGTTATTCAAAAACGCACTTTACCGCTTAAAACACACGGATCACTTTATGTAGCAATGCACTAAACTAACAGGGTTGTCAGCCGGTAACTAACCTCACGCGAGCCATGGAGGGTTAACAACGTCGTGGTGTCTACTAACGGTTTGGTGTGGTTGTTTTCTGTGATTATAATGTTGCGTGTGCTTTAGTCGCGTGAGTCCCGGCCGAGAGACGCCTGACCGCCACCTGCCTCACTACGGCCCGAGGTTCCCGCCCAAGGGAAGGTAAGGCATCGATTTTACAGAAATACGTCAACCGCGTCCGGTTAGTGAAGTGTGGGTAAGCAATTACTGGGACAGCGGCAATTGAGGGTTGTACCTAATTTCAATGAAAAATAGCGGGATTTTAAAATTAAAAGCTTAAAGCATTATCTTCCCATAATCGGTGCGGATCGAATGGGATTGAAAATGGCGTCGCCTTTATTCGCCTCTCGCTCGCACTGGGTGTCAGTATACACGGTGAAATTTAAGTGGTTGTTCTACCGTAGCGAAATGATTTTGTCTTGGCAGTACATTCGATTGATATATAAAAGAAAAATTAGAATCAAAAAATGGCAGAATGGTGTGATGAGAATGATGTGAAAAACAAAATCTCAAACCAATAGTAGGTACCTCACGATAGCTACGCAAGCGCGGCGACGACGCGAGCGGCCGCGGCCGAGCGGGGCGCGCCCGCGCGGTCATTGCCCTCCGTGTTTATCAATCAGCTGATAACTATTCCTGAGTTATTGATAGACAAATTACTGAACACGTGAACACGAAACTAAAAAAACAAGATTACTAGGTAGGTAGGCACCTATCTTAGAAAACGATATTTTCTGAATTAGATACCTATTACAGTATTTAAGCCGTAGGTATTCAAAAAAATGGAATAAACTTATTTGCAATGATTTTAATTACTTACCTACTTTTAAATGTTCGGTATTTAATACAAAGGTACAAGTAGGTACTTACGCTTAGGCCCGGTAACGGAGTAATTTTTCAAATTGCAAGCCACTGCGTTCCATACACAATAACACAATCGAGCACGTTTTATTTGATTAAGTTTACGAAAATGATAGGTACTTAAGCAGTCTTTCATTGTTGAGCACTTTCCAAACGTAGTATTGACTTACGTTAAACCCAGCCACCACAGCCATACACATAGGTAGGTACTTCGACGAGGATCCCGTTTGAAGTACCTACTTGTGGATTTCCTCGCCGAACTCGGGCAGACGGGTACATGCACTGTAACTCCCCATGATCGAGTAGCACTGTGTCGCCGCTACGATCGTCCGGGCCTACGGGACTTGGGGGTTCAGAACACCGCGAAGATTGAGCGACTCCAAGTTGTTGCGGCTCCGCGTAAACACGGCAGCATGGGAGTCATAATTAGCCCTAGCGTACATTTGCACCATAGCGACGTACTCTAAATTGGAATAATAATGTAATGTCGATCCATTTTTGCAACGATAATTCACTAGTTCACTACGCATGTTACGAGATTCGCATTCGCGGTACAACTGACGGCCAGTCGGCCGGTCAGCGTCGCGGCCAACGGTCGGCGTGGAGTGCGGGTCGGGGGGGTGCGGTGCGGTTGCAACGGGCGATCATTCTGTTTTATGCCGTATCATTATGTGCGAGAGCTGATTTTGCTCTGCACATTTATGAATCGGTCGCCGCTTTTGTCGGCACCGCCGCTTTGATTCGCGGAATCGGGGCGCGCGGCGCGTGTCGGTTTGACTAGATAACTATACCTACGTTAGATCTAGTGAGTTACTATTGTATTTCACACTTTCGAGTCTATGAATATTTTTTTTGATTATTTGAAAAAAAAAACATAATATTTTTTAAATTGAACTCTATGTTTCGGTAGTACTACTGATGGCAAATCGTTCTGCTGTCGGAAAACAACCACTAAAATTTCAGCGTGTATATAGACAGCAATAGTGTGCAAGCGAAAGTAGAGAATATAATTCCATTCCTGATTTACGCCGGTTGTACTGCTTTCTAAATCCAAAATAAAACTATCTTTAAAGATTTACCTACAGAATACAATAATTTATTATAAAATATATTTTTAAAAGTCTCATCATAACAACAGATGTTAATTTAAATAAAAAAAAAACGATTTAAAAACTTACCTGCATTGCTACCAAAATCTAGGTATACCTACAGATTACGATTGCTAATTCAAGGGTCAACATCAATTCACCTGTTTAAAATCATATCAATCATTGGTAGTGGGAGGTGTTAATATGCTTTGTTTTTTGCCAAAATGTTTTTTTCTGGGTTCATGTGTGTGGCAGCCCTTGCTATATTATATCTAGTATTTGCTTAGGATTGTATTTAAGCATGACTAGTATCTGGCATGCTGGCAAGTATATTACCTATTTGGCCAATAGATAGAACAGTTTAGCTTTTTATTACATCTCAAGATATTTCAATGTAAATAAATTTATTAAAGAAAATCCTTGTTAAAATAGTCAGAACACTACATAATACACCCAAATATGTAGTCAAAAGTTAGTAACTTCCTTTTTTAGGGTTCCGTACCTCAAAAGGAAAAACGAAACCCTTATAGGCTCACTTTGTTGTCCGCCGTCAGTCACTGGACCATAAGTGGAGCCATCTGCTCATAGATGGCGCCATTGGAAGTATGCAGTAGCGCCATCTATGATCATATTTCGGAACCCTTAGGGCGTGAGGCATTCTCGCACTTGTCCGGTTTTTTTTCATCCAAGTTAAAAAAGTCCCACTGAATTAAGAAACCAGTTAAAAATCGGACTGACCTTGCGCCATAGAATACTATAAATTGTGCCGTTTTGTATTGAAATTTGAGCTGTTTTGTATTAAAAAATCTATTACAATTCAAAGACTCAGTTAAAATAAAGTGAAAAAAATTACATTTCGATTCGCAAATTAATTTTCTTTGTAAGACTTTCAAGTTGACAGTTCGAGGTCATTAACGTTCCTATTCTAATCGCATAGTACATTTTGCTATCTCCTTTCCGTGCATCAAAACTCATGCACAATTAATCTCCTAGCAGCAAGGGCGCCGAGCCAGAGTTCAGGTCGCCTCGCGTAAAACAACTGTGGGACAAATGGCGCACCGTATGGCTCCTGGCGTGGGAGAGACAGAGGAGGCTGCATGAACGTCTGGTGCATCTGAAGGAGCTGCAACGAGTGTCCAACTTCAGCTGGGACGACTGGAGAAAGAGGGTGAGTTCATTTATTTATTTAATAGCCTTTAGTACCCCACTGTAGGGAAAATGCAAAGGGAAGCTTATATTTAAGGAGCTATCCGGATATACAGGATGAATTTTTCAATTCGGGTTGGATGGCCCAATCCGAAACTATAAGAAATAGCGAAAAACACTCAAAGGAGTCTCGGGGCTGATTTTGATTAAAACTAAAACTGCATCATTAGATTTTTGAAAAATCAGTTTTCATAGCTAGGAATCGAACCTGTTGATTTTGAAACAAAACGAATATAAAAAAAATCTTCAATATGGGATGTACCTAATAAAAAACGTCAATATGGAAATGGAAATGTCATTTAAGTAGGTACCTAATATTCTAAAACCTTAAACAATTTCACATTGATAGACAAAATAACTGTAATTTTATTATTCTTTCTATTTTGTCCTTAGTTCCTGAAGTTCATGAACCACAAGAAGTCCCGTCTGACGGACCTGTTCCGCAAGATGGACAAAGACAACGCCGGACTCATAGCGCGACACGAGTTCATCGACGGAATTATCAACACCAGTGAGTATAATGCTGAAATTAATATTAAGAATAATCAGCTGTCACAGACAGATGAAGTCGCTCTATAAGGGTTCCTTTTTTACCATTTTGGTACGGAACCCTAAAAACGGCCAAATGAACTGTAGCTTAGTAATACCTATTTAATACTTCTGTACCTATTATTTCTGCCACCACGCAGCACCGCTTTTGATCTACTCATTTTACATTCAATCAAACTAATATTTCTTGAGATTTTTTTTCCTTAACAACTTTTCTTATAAATCCATACTAAAACCTATCTCCTTTCTACAGAATTCGACACTTCCCGTCTGGAGATGGGCGCTGTTGCCGATCTGTTTGACAGGAACGGCGGCGGCCTCATCGACTGGGAGGAGTTCATCGCCGCGCTCCGGCCTGACTGGGTAAGTTATTCGTTACAGTTCCTGATACCTACATTCATCATGAGTTCCCTAGACACTACCTAGTTGCTTAACACTAGTTCCGTAAAACATTTGATCCATAAATAGTAGTTCCGTAAAACATTCGATACATAAATATTAGTTCCGTAAAACATTCGATCCATGAATATTAGTTCCGTAAAACATTCGACCCATGAATATTAGTTCCGTAAAATATTCGATCCATAAATATTTGTTCCGTAAAACATTCGATACATAAATATTAGTTCCGTAAAACATTCGATCCATGAATATTAGTTCCGTAAAATATTCGATCCATAAATATTAGTTCCGTAAAACATTCGATCCATAAATAGTAGTTCCGTAAAACATTCGATCCATGAATATTAGTTCCATAAAATATTCGATCCATAAATATTAGTTCCGTAAAACATTCGATCCATAAATATTAATTCCGTAAGACATCAATTAGATCTCATTAAGATCTGCCAAGAGGTTACTTTAAAAGTAGGCACCTAGCAGTTTTAGCATATACCTACCTGCCTATAGAAACTTGGCTTATTTTGATTAAAAAACTGCCTAAACAACGTTATCAATACATACTGATGCTATGCAACGCTTTGTTTGCATTTAGGTATTCTGTGTTACTTATCCACAATGCATAGATTATGTTATCAAATATCGATAACGTGATATATTCGCGACTGGGAGAAAAGGCCGATTGCTTTCACAGTATTTTTTTTTGTAAATAAGATACAAATTTAGTGTGTTGATTTATTTAGGAATTAGGTATTTGGTAGGTATTTATTTTAAAGTGAATTTTCTGGTAATAAGTTTATGTAAAGGAAATCTATCCGTATGTACCTACTTGGTTTATTTTTTATGTCACATATTCGAATCTCTAGAATAGAATGTCTAAAACAGTGGTTCTCAACCGGTAGTCCGGGAAACAAAGTTAAATTTTATATCCCAAAATGAATTTATAGGTATTTACGCTGGCGGCGTGCTCGGATTTGTTTTAATTTAGAACTTTTGGGTCCGCGCAATGAATGAAAAAGTGCTAGTGGTCCCTGGTTTATGAGCGGACTTAAACGTCAAATCGGCCATCATAGCTTGCCGCTGATGAAATCCCATATCCAGTGAATAACATAACCCTACATTTTACCAAGCGTTCATCATAATAACTATACCATATTGTCATCAGGTTGAACGGCGCGGCCCGCCGACAGACGCGGATAAGATCCACGATGAGGTGAAGCGTCTCGTCATGCTGTGCACTTGCCGACAGAAGTTCAGGGTGTTCCAAGTTGGCGAGGGCAAGTACAGGGTGAGTACTTTTTATACTAAAGCTTTTTTTTTTGAATTTTCAGAAGCAAACGGACTTTACAGTTATGTAGGTAGGTAAACTTTATTTCAATTGCCATTGTTTGGTATTGTTTAGTTAGCCCATCATTTGTTTTTTTATTTCGCAGTTCTTGAGATTTTCATGGTTTAACGATAAGATAGACCTAGAAGGCCTTACCACAAAAAAGATAAACATCTGTTAAACACGAATGCTACCAAAAATAATACACACTTGTTTTAGACAAGATAGTGCTAAAACAATTGCCTATTATTTTTGGTAGCATTCGTGTTGAACGTGTGTTGAACAGATGTTTATCTTTTTGTGGTACGGCCGACAGAGTTTGTATGATAAAAAATCATGGATTGTCTAAAGGAGATGTTTCATCCTGGAACTGGTACACGTACGCCACATACAAAAATAGGGGATTTACATAAAAATATTATTAAATTCATTTGAAGAAGAGTAGGTACAATTGTAAGAGAATTATTTGAAATGAAATTTTTCACTATGATATCCCTATTTTTTGGGCGGCCATGACAGTTGAGTTTGACAGTGTTATTTTATGACGTGACGTTTGAGTCGTTGTGCGCACGCGTGGTGGATTGAATATTGCCATTTTGACTGACATTGACATAACAACAGTTGTCAAAATGACGTTTCACTTAATTCATTTGTCGATTGTTGATCCACCATATTTGTGATGTGTTGCTCTCTTTGACAAAGAAAATAATGAATTACAATTCAAAGAAGTAATATTATAGAAAATAAGCATTAGGAACCGGTTACTATCATGTATAGCTATAATACTTAATTGCGTATGTAGACCCCTCCCAGCTCCATACATTTCTGAAACAACTCCTTTATCCATTTTTACAAGCCACACTTTAACAAGTCCACTATGGGCAAAGATTACCTACTAGGAAACAGTTTTTTTCAAGAGCTCAATATATCAGAATAGCCATTAGACCAGCAATTTATTGTCATACAGTTCGGCGACTCCCAAAAACTGCGCTTAGTCCGCATTCTCCGTTCTACTGTCATGGTCCGCGTCGGCGGCGGCTGGGTCGCCCTCGACGAGTTCTTGGTCAAAAACGACCCTTGCAGAGGTATGTACAAGCTTTATATAAGGGGTGTGGGTTGATCCGGCCCCTAAAGGGTTTATATGCATTATTTTGGCAAGACAAGTGTCACACATCGGAGTAGTTAGTCTTGCACGGTGACTCACTTAAAACAATTAGCTGTAACCAGAATAAAACCATCATTCTATCTCTGTCTTTTGTCTGAAGTTGAAAGAGACGTAATGAAAGTAGCGCTTACCTACTGTATTAGTGGTATAGTGCGTTTCACATTAGAGTTCCTTTCGACGCTATGTTGGCTCCCTTGAATGTCAATATGTTACAATGTTTTTAGCGGTGCTGGAAGTTTTCTTTCAGCACCAATTGTCGTTCACCACTTTTTAACGTTAACAATAAAATCTAAAAAAAAAACAGAACTTTAAGACCTAAATAGTGTTAGACAGGGGAGCCAACATAACGTCGAAGAGAATTCTTATGTGAAACTTTCTATAGTGTAAAGTACGTCTAACTATTGAATAATCTCTTGAGCTAATCTTTTGACAGATTGTGACACTTGTCTTGTAGTGGTATTGCATGTAAGGCCAGTTGTACACAATATACCACTTTAGGCACTTTCGTGTCCGAGTGACGAATGTGGGTTATTGTGTACGGAGGTTAAAACTAATTGTTAGATTTCCTTGGGAATTGACTAAGTTTTAATTTGAACATAAGCAATAGGTACGTTTAGATTTAATGGGCAAAATGACTTAACTTATTCAGTTACTTACAAACTACTTTAATTATTTAGTACCTACTTAAACAAAAATCTCATAGAAATTACCTTTATAATTTCTTATTTTTTTACCAACATTAGAAGCAAACTTACAACTTCTATCTACAATTCATCGCATTGGAAAACTATGAATACTAACAAGTTTTCGAAGTATGTATCTCATTTCCCACGGTAATCTAAACGTGTTAACAATACCCTTGATAGAAATATTCGATCTTACTGCAAAACTACAAGGACCAATTTGTTTATAATAAAAACATCATTCATTAACACCACTCCTTTTTTAGGGTTCCGTACCAAAATGGTAAAAAAGGAACCCTTATGGTGCGACTTCGTCTGTCTGTCTGTCTGTCTGTCTGTCTGTCTGTCTGTCTGTCTGTCACACCTGCTTATTTCAGCAACTACTAATGCTATCGACTTGAAATTTGGAACAGTTATAAAAAATGCTTGTCCAACTTTATTGCAAATGAAAAAATTAAAAAAATATTTTTATTTTCATTGCAAAAGGGGCCGGAGTGGGGGTCCAAAATTTCAAAGTGGGGTTACTAGGTCAAGTGACATATCATATGAAAGGGCTTGATTTGCACATTTCAAAATATATTTTTATTTAATTTTATGTTTCACAGTTTTCGACATATGATGAAAAATGTCCAAAAAAATACCATTCCCCCCCCCTTATCTCCGAAGTTTGCGGGGCGAAAAATCTGAAATAATTAGGGTTGATAGGAATTGACCCAAATATGGCACCAAAAATAAAACGATGTTCCTAACTAGTACAGTTTTTTCAAAATCATCAAAATTCCTTCACAAACAAACTTAGTTATGCGGTCCGGATTTTTTCACTTTATACGTCCAAATATGATACGGAACCCTCGGTGCGCGAGTACGACTCGCACTTGGCCGGTTTTTTTTTTACAAAAAATCAATTTGGATCTTGTGTCCTCAGTTTATATTTTATCAGTAAGACCGAATACATTACTGAAAAATGTTTCTTTGATTTACGCACAAATGTAAATTGAACTGTTAGTGCCATTTTACACTATAGTGCGAAATGGCACCTTTCTGTTAGAATTTCATAAGATTTTTTTTTATAAAAAAATGTAGATCTAATTGTTTTCTATTTTTTATAATTGGCAGTATAGTATGAATAAAATCTAAAGTAATTAAGTACTCAATTTAAATTTGTGTTATTCTAGATCAAAGAAAAAACTTCTCAAAAAACATAGGTAATAATCACTTTAAAAATTAATTTGTCTTGTCCTCGTCTAAAAAAAATTATGTTTTAGGTACTGACAGAACTTATGGATTTGTATCAAAAATGTTATGTGGATTTGCATAAGTATTACGTATTTAAAAATACTTAAATGTTTTTGTTTTTTAATGATAATAATATTGTAAAAGAGAAATTCTAGTTTTTATTTTTTCCAGAATGAGTGAAAATCCACATTACATTTTATATTATGAAGCCAATTTCGATTTTCTTAACATTTCCACAGACCTCCGTAAATTTTATAATCGTAACATTATTTACGTTTATTATCTACAACAATAATTTCTGGCTTCATAAATGACTAATGATTTGCAACTTCTGCAATGCTTTTGCAACGAAAGCACTGTAAAAGTTGTTCCGATTTCTAGGCACCGAGTTTACACTACGGGAAACTCGAAAATGACGTCATCTTTACTGTATCAGACGCATGACGTCATCAAAAAAACTCGTGTCATTTTAAAAGTCCGTAATTTTATCTGTAGTGTAATCTTATGTGTCTAATCGGGTTTTTTATATTATGTATTAGGTATGTATGGTGATATTCAAAGTGTCAATCAATCGTCTCGGTACTTCGTATAATGTGTTAACCCCCTAATAAGGGATATATAATATTGACTAATATATGACGTCCTAACTTTATGCGCAAGTATTTTTTATAGTCTCTATGTACGCGGCGAAAATATATTTTAGTAGTGCCTTATAATTGTATTTAATCGGAAATAGTTTTAATTAAATTATGGGTGTCTCTTTCCTTGTGCACTAACAGTTGTTAGGAAACATACGCCCTTAAGTCTTTATGAATATCTCTTTTAAACCTTTTTAACTTAGAAGGCACTCTAAAAATATTTTGAGCCCATACATTCAGTATTTGAAGGAAATATTTGTTCAATAGTGTTTTAAAAATAACATAATAACACATATTTTTATTAATACAATGTTTATTATACGGGTACAAATATGAACTAAGTACAGATTACAAAATTAATTTCACATTATAACTTACATTACATTTATAAATTATTAAGTAGCTGGCAATATCGTTAATAAACTATATTAAATAAACTAGCAATACTGTTTAGAAATGCAAAATAAAAATCACAGAAATATGCACAGTAAAAATATGTACTAAAAAAATACTTTTTGGAAGTTCAGTAGGTATGTAACTGGTAATATCAAGGTCAAACTACCTGTTTTATGATCTAAAAAAATATTTTTAGAATGACTCAATACAATCTTAGCTGCCTAAGTAAGTTGATTCCAAGAAAACGAACTTAGAATACACAATAAAACACCGATTACACAATAATTCAAAGAATGTATAAGTAAATTAATCATTTATCAGTTCAAATAATTTTTTTTAAGAAAAATAGGTAAAAATCACCTTATAACTAAAAAATTCAATGAGAACAAGTGTTAAGTCTTTAAATATTTCTTAAAACTAAAGGTTTCTACTTAGCTAAGTCAAGCCTTACGTACTGCGATAACACTAAATAAATATGGACTACATTTCCTGTTAAATATTGAGTACAAAATTGTTCGGCGAGACAAAAGCTATGTCTATAAGTATGGCTATTGCCTATATTGAGAGATTCTCTCATCCTATGCCTAATTAACGCCTACGTTAAGCCTGAGCGCCTATTTACGACCGCTAGACAGACTAATATGACGATTTATGACCATAATTATCGTAAAGTTGTAGTTTAGAAGCGAATTTCAACGGCCGATGACGTAATCGCGTCTTGCCTGATCTTATCTCAAATTGAGGCAAACATTTGGGCCAAAAATCCATAAAAAAGCTTTTAGAACAGTTTATGGCCAAGATTGGCCCAAGTTTTATTTCCAACACATGGAATCTAAAATTCATCAAAAAGATGGAAGAGCAAATACTTAAAAAACTATGACACGTTAATTGAAAGAAGTTGGCAGATTTAGTCAATGGTAGCCTTCCTAATGAAGGATGTAAGAGATGAAATCTCACTGTTTGCCCTCTCGCTGGGTAGAGGACTGAATTCCATCTCCTCACTCAAATTCTGTGTATCAGAGGTGTTCTCAACAGCTGGCCAATGTTTGTGACTCGGGGCATACAAGACCAACATCGCAAAGATGTAGATATTCCACATGCCATACACTCCTGTGAAAAATGCTGAAGTATATTCAAGCTCAATGTTCTCATCCCACTTCCATTGGCCTTCAGCTACTTGTCCAAGAATGAAACCAATCACAGTCAATGCAGCACAGAGCAGGGTGGCCAACATAAGGAACTTGAAGCGATAGATAATCCCTTCATAGTGTAGACGACGCACAGAACACATTGTAGGTAGAGACTGCCTTTTATGAGAAATATTTATGAACACTCTCCAGATCATGTAGCACAAGAATAGGAAATAAACTCCAGTTGATATTCCAGCCAGTATAATGAAAGTCAAAGCCAAATTAGTGCCAATATCCGTCACCCAGATAGAGTAGAATGGGTTCCGCAGTTGTACACCCCTCTCACACATGTCAAATATGAACAGAGAGATACAACCCATCGCGACTGCGCTCAAATGCTTCCAGTACTGCTTCACAGTGCTTTGGGCTGATGCATCTTGAATCAACATGTGCTCCCCAGCAAACACCAGCCAAAAAGAAAACAATGTGGCATAGAACAACCCTTGACGGATGTCACCCAGTAATAACATGAATGGCAAGTCATACTGCAAGGTTAGGTACTCAATCGGCATATTGAGAAGGCAAAGAGCCAATCCTAAACTCAAAAGCATCTTCTCAAGCAACACGGGCTTACGTTGAAGCATGTGAATGCGTCTCCAAAACCAAATAAGTATACTAACAATGAGAGGAAAAAATGCAGTTTTTAAAGATAACCAAACTTTAGTAAAACCACCATTCTGGTTGATGACAGTCAGCCACATGTCTTGTATGTGGCCTATTTGTGTGTTCATTTTAGGTGTGTCAACTGGGAGTCTAACATTCAGTAAATAATAGTCATGGTACAAAGAACCAAGTTCAAACAACGGTATAGCAGAACAGTTATATAGGTACTCCTCACTTTTCACTTCAATATCACAGTCCATATGACGTTTTTCTATGGATTGTGTGTACAGCTTCCATTGATCCTCGGGATCGCCTTTATTCCGATACGCTAGGCGGGCGTCGATTGTTATCGTGCTGCGTGGCTCCACCTCTAACTGGTGGTGGTATTTAATATCCACCTGCATTACCCCAATCAAGTTTTGTTGCCACCGCGAATAGTCTAGAATCTTGCTCTCTCGGGGAACCGGCATTTGAAAAGCGAAAACTATGTCGGTCTCCGACAAATCGTGATGAGTTTCTCCAAGGTCAACGGTCTTGCAAGAACCCTTCCCACGGTTGTAATACCACTTCGTCGTGTCATTTTTCATTAAAGTGGTATCTCGGCACACGGTTCCGAGTATATTTTGAGCGTTTGCAGGCATGGGTGCGACCAACCCGCCGATCAAGAAACATATTAGCTGACATAACAAAAGGAAACTTACTAAAATGGCGAGCTTGCGCCCACTTAAGTTCTCAATTATAGTTCCCGTCATGTTTCAGACGTTTAACACGCAGATTACATTTAAAAACTGAGTCAACACGAATTAAAATCGACCGGTGGTGATTTCCATTGTTCTTGTTTTCTTTTTCGACGCAAATTGACGCGATGTATTTGACATGCGCAGTACCGATGTTGCCAGCGAAGAACGTAACGCTTAATAACGATGTCGATAACGGTTAGTTAAATAACTGAAATAAAATAACTTTTTAGTAACTGTTATTAATAATGCTAATTTAAATTATATTATCGTTTAAAAATATTTGACTTGAAATATAAAAATCTTAAAACTGCTTTCGATACGGAAAATATTTTAAATATCCTTACACCGCGGCACCGCCAACATTATTCACTTCACTCCCATTGTGAAGCATTTATCAACAAAGAGCTAGTTATCAGCAAAAATGTTGTTATTGCTAAAGTAAGCATTAAATATGTCCACATACAATTTTGATGTTGCTACTAATTTACTAATTCGTATTCGCTTTGCCCAATCCACCTCCCGTGGTCCTTTATAAAAATTCGTATTTTTTTTTACTTTTTTTTTTTTAATCCCTATTGAATCCCTTTACATAAGTAGTGTCATTAGTGCTACCGCTGCCTGATCCGAGCAAGCCGGAGCAGCATGAAGCTTGTTGCCCGCTCGGTAAGAGATATGACCTGCCTTGGAACCTTTCTAAATTAATTTTATCACATTTTAGCTTTTTATTTACACCAAAATTGTAAAAAACTAAGGTTCCATCGCAAGTCCGTCTAGTTTGGTGTGGCTTAGATTTTAATTTTGCAACGTTGTAAATATTATTTTGCTCTATAAATACATTTTACACGTTTGGTGCTTTTATTGTTATACGGCTTTTATTCCATCAAATGTGTAGAATGCTACTGTAGTTTGGGTGTATATTATTAATATTATAAATAAATAATTATGATGTAGTAGTGGTTATGTGTGGTGAACATTAATAATAAAAGATTGCTTTATATACGTAATAGCATGAAATTGGTTCTTTATTTGCATTAAGTATTTTTTATTATAAAATTTATTTTATTTGGTAGATACTAATTGTTTATAAATCAAGCGCAAGATATTGGTGTTCACGAATTCAGTTTAGTTACATCCTGATGTAATTACGTTTTGCAATAATAACAAGGATTCTTTTAATTTTTCTTTAATTTTTTTTAATAAAACATTTTGTTTAATTTGTCAATCGTAATAATAACAACAGTTTAAATCTTGCTCTTGACGTATACAATGCGTTACATTCGGTGAGAGAATATACTAATCGTATTTTACTATTCCTATTCCTAACTGCACAAAATTACAAAATCCCCCCCATTTGTTTTAAAACTGTTATGTTTGTTTATGTTTGACATGTTCTGATTTGTTTGTTGTTTTTTTTTCTTTTCCTCACTACCAATGCACGCTATCCCGTTTTTTTAACACTTTGGTGTTATTTTTTCCGCCTTTCCTTTTACCGAACGGTTTTCTTTGGCCCCGTCCCATCCTGTCCCGTTTGTGATCCCGCACACCGGACGCCGCCCGCATGCAGCCAAGGGACGCACCAACATCGAACTGCGAGAGCAATTCATTCTGGCCGATGGAGTATCACAGAGCATGGCAGCGTTTAGGCCACGTACGCCTCGCTCTAACACAAACACACCACCGTCCACTGGACCTATTACAAAGGTAAGTAGGTACTCAAACCGCTATACTTATATAAGTCTTCTCTCCTACAGGATAGAACTTAGTTTTAATTTCGCACAAGTAAAAAAGCGCACAGTAGTTGTTGGAGGGAGCAATCGGTTTGGGACTCAATTTTTTTGCTTTGTTTTTCTGATTGAACTTTGCACATGGATTTATAGTACATCCATATGCAAGGTGCATTGACGTGAGTGCAGCATGTGTTGAGCTCGTAGAGATTGGTCGTATTGCATTAGTGTTCAAGCTATGCATTGACGCACAGGCTCGTGTAGTGTTTTGGTGTTGTTTGTTAGTGTATTTTATTGGATCCACTGCATTGGAGAGGTGGCACGTCTACGCCTATGGATGTTTTGGTAATGTATTTTCGTTCACCCATCCCGCTCGTCCCCCATCATACCCGCACCAGCAAAATTCATTCGCGTTGGACTAAACGTGTGGACTAATAGTAACAACGTGAAAATTCGTCGTAAACAAACGCGATCCGGAAAATAAACGATTGGCACTATGAAGACAAAAAACGAGTTATTTCGTTTTTTACGGTTCCTTCCTTAATAAGCCTCCCGGTTTTGTATTGGTGCGTTTAGCTGAGGAGTTTATGGAGCAGCTGAGGCCTATATTTGAGGCTCTACGGCAGCGAGAGGAGCTTCCGTGTTCATATCCTCTGCACGTCGGTTCAACACATGGCACTAAGCAGGCGTTCATATACAGCCACTCAAGATCTCAAGGTTCCACTACGCCGGGCGCGCACCACTATAGCCACCACCATGGCTACCAGCCCTCTCCAGGATATCATTGGGTAATGCTATGTAGGCAATGTGAAAGTGGCGCAGTTGATTGCACTCTCGAATCATCTGAGGTTTTGTTTTATTATTTGTTCATTGTGTAAGTCCCATCGCATATATGTACATAATGTAGACGTCGTCAACTCCGCTAGAGTAGCATGATTTTTGATATAGTTAATTGTGTACCGTATCTATTTAATTATCATGTTTGCTTTGATTTGAATAGTCACTTTCCATGAACATAAACACGAAAGATTATGAAGTAGTATTGATAAGCATTTTGTGCAATATTGTAACGACTATGCACGGTGTAGATTAACAATAAAGTATCCGATTTAGGTAAGGGAACGCACAGCTCGTTCCGTGCCGATGTCCGCGGGAGGAGTGGCAGGCAGGGCATCAAGGTCTTCCCTGAGTGCTGGCACACCTGATTCATTGAGCGACAATGAAGCGGCAAGTGGACTTGGAGCGAGGTATAGAAAACCCAGTGTGCCTAGGTGAGTTCATAAATAAAAATACCTTAAAAATTTACGATACCTAATTATTATCCTTAATATTGTAATAATCACAGTAGATCATGTTAATTCATAATTTGTTCGCTAAACAGTTTTCTTGAGTATATTGAAGCAGTAATGGAGCTTTTATAAAAAAGCTATGTATGTTTTGTCAGGTCAACGTTAACACCTGGAGGATCTCGACCAGGCTCAAGGCCAGGCTCACGAACCGGATCCAAACCACCTTCGAGGCACGGGTCAAATCTCTCCTTAGATAGTACAGGTCAGTAATACCCACACTCTATTAAATTTGCGTAAAAATGGTTATACCTACCTGTTTCATTCTTTGGATTATGCATTGTTTTTCACGATAAATACAAAGCTATGTGATCTATTTACCACATCTTTGTAGATTTAAAAATGCAGTAATTCCAACAATATTACAACAATTACTATCGTTATTTCGCAGTTATATTTCTATTGCTATATTAAGCTTAATCTTGTTAACAGCAAATATCTATTAAGAGCTTTAGCTAGAGCAAGTAAAGTATACTGTAAAAAACCGGGCTCTTAAAGTAGCTTTAGCATAATTATTGTATTAAATTCCCCACGTGGTTTCAACAAGTGGTTTCAACTACTCATATCGGCAACCTCTGGCTGGAAATAACTTGCCGCTTACTAGCTTGGTTGGTTGGTTAGGCTAACGATGAGTTTTCAGTCCGTTTTGTAAAAATCACTCTTGTTTAGATGACGTATCAACACCGTCTCGCATCCCGATGCGTAGAGTGACGAACACAAAGACGTCGATAGCGCGCGCGGCTGCTAACGCCAACAAGCTCGGCGTCGCCACACCTAACGGAGGATCGCGACCGCGTACTCCAACCGGCTTCCTGACCCCGGCTAGCGGAAGGTGCGTAAATTCAAATTACATACTGATTTATGTAATTTTTTTCGTGGATGTAGATAATTGTTTGAAGTTTTTGGAGCTCAGAAAAGTGTTTTTTTATTATAAAAAGGCAACTGGAATCAAACTAGCTACGTTTGTTTGTTTTTTATTGGAGAAATGAAAGATGATTTCCTTTAGTCTTTCTTTTTTGCTATATTCACTTGAAATTGAATCCCCTTTCAGACTTGAGACTCACTTAACGAAAGTAGAAAAATTGCAAGCTGCTTATCATTACTTTTTCATCATTCATTTCTCTACCAACATGTAGCAAAACAAACTGTAAAATAACCGGTGTACTGATACGCACGGACAGGTATACTACGGGCGGGATGTACCGCACATCAAGTATTCCGACACTGTCACCGGTGCCGGCGTTAGTGAGGTACACACTCAGAGTTCGCCCTTGAATTGTTTGTCCAACGTGTATCTGACTTTGCGGGCGCAATTTCATCAACATTTATGGTCTGTTGTTTTATAATCGAATTGAAAATAGATTCCATTTCATTTCCAAAAGGTATCAAGCCGGAGCCGTAAGTTTTAATAGATGAGATTGCGTCCGAAAAAAAGGTTGTCAATGATACACGAGTTTTGAGCACGTAAAGCTTCTTGAGGGTTTTTAGGTGTAGTGACGACAAGGGTACTAGATATGTTGGGTGCACTTGTATTGGGCCAGATCACGATATTGTCCTTTGTTATTGTTTAAATGAAATATGTATGTAAAATTATGTAAAAAAGGTGGTGGATAAACTTCATTCAAGGTTTGGTATCAAGAAATTTCAAAAGGCATGTTATAAGTTAGCCAGCTAAACAGCTTCACACAGTGTGGTTTTACTAACAAGATCGACAGAATTATCGAGAGCGTTAAACTAAATGATTATATTTTTTTTTCTTCCCGCATGCGAATACGAAAATGGAAAACAAAATAAAACAGCTCGACACATTCCCAGCCATCTTCGATGGCGTCCGAACATCCCAAATCCTTATCCCATACTCATCCAGCATTCCAAACACAAGGTTCCACTAAAATTCCAGTTTACGTGGGCAACCGCTCTCACCGATCCCCGTCCGTTGAGAGGCGATTGAAAATATCCAGAAAATCGCACTCTAGAGAAACTTCCCAAGAACCTAGTCCCACTTCCCAAGGCCCCTCGAGGAAGTCAGAGCAGAGAAGTCCCGAAGACGATTCCTCACTATTCAGCATATCGGGAATGACGAGCGACAATGAATATGAGAGTAATATAAGCGAGTCGAGCGGCGAAGCTTCAAAGCCGACCCAGCGCGACGTCAAAGGGTACAAGCTTGTAGAATGCTAGCTTCGGTTTTTGCCCGATTATTTTTGATTGATGCTCTTTGAATTTTGGAATTTATGTTTTCATACGTACACGTCATCGCCACAAAATTTCATTCTCACATCTGTCAGATCATCTGCTTGTCGAATCATGGATCCGCTCATCTCAGATCGTTTATCGCACTATAAACACGTCACCTGTTGAAAATAACACTTTATGCAAAAAATAATAGTAACATCACCTGAAGCACTAACGGCTAACGATAGCTTTGCACTAGGTATATGAAATTGAAGTGACCGGATAAGTCGATAACAATTTTGAAATCGACTGATTTGGAATCTTAACGCACACCATTCCAGCATTCATATGATATGCTTCTATGTATGTACTTACATAAACCTGCACTGTGTGCAATTGGCCTTTGTATTGTCATGTCTGAATAACACGAATATTGCTATATGTGAACATGATTTTAGTGTTGCAGTTCTTTTTTATTTGCCCTGCGAAACAAAGTCCATCCATCATGGAAATTGTTAACGTATTGCAATATTTTACCTTATTGATATATGTAATTAATGTAATTATAGTCTATTTATGTTGTATCTTATGTTCTGTATCTATTTTTGTTTCCGCACATGCATTTTTTCTTCAAAATAATATTCTTAAAATGGTTTTTAACGATGTATCACATAAGATCTAAAGGCTATGGTCTTAACTCTTAATTTATACATGTGCAGTGACAATCTAACATATTTCCTTTTCTGTTGTCCTAACTAATTTTCTCTGTCTGTCTGTGTGCTCGCTAACATCAACATAGGAGTGGGTCGTTTGCCTCTACTGAAGGACAAACACCCGGCAGAAGTCGCATCCCAGTACTAAAGGATCACCATACTAACAGTAATATAAATAGGTAACTACTAAACTTATGTAGTGTGCTGTTGTTTTTTATCTTCGTAGTCAACATTTTTCATAGGTCTTTTCTTGAATGTAGAAAGAACAATCGGTAAAAATGGGTTTATGTTTTGTTTTTTCTTTTTTATAGAGTTGAATAGTGCTTTGCATGTATGGGGTATTATGAGGGAATATTACTAATGTGTTTTATTTTACAATAGGCAAAGGACACCGTCGGGGAGCACAACGCCAGTGCGGTCAGGTCAACAGACCGCAGTCACTAGGCTGTTAAGGAAGCCCTCAGACGCGTCCGATGCGGGCACGCCGACCACGCCCGCCTCACGACGCGGTACTCCGGCCTCCTCTCGAACTATGGAGAAACGCGAACCATTCCGACTTTAGACGATTAAAATAACGCCAACCCCACACACTTCATAATTCTGAGCATATCAAAATTATGAGGTTGGGGACATCACCTACGTTATGCAAGTCGCTCTGACGTTAAGCGATACAATTTAAAATCATGTTTAATCAATTGCCAAAATTATTATATACCCCACCTTTAAATTTTTTACAACGACAGAGCGGCTCGCATGCCTAGACAAGTGCCGACATAACATTTAATAACTAACATAAAATTAACCAACGCGCGAATTAAGCCAAGCTTAATAAAAAAAATACGCCAGTACGGCTTTTAATTTAAGTGAGAACAATTTATAGATAATGGTATTAGTAAAACTTAAAGTCTGCACTTGTTGCCTTGTATTTTTTTCTAAAATCCGCGCCAGTTTTTGCACTTCGTAATTACTTGTTTTATTTATTTGTGCTGTCAAGATTTACTTATTTATTGTCAACGTTGCCATAATTGTTAGTGTACCTATGTTTTTTGTATGTAAAATGCGTATTATTGTCTCTTTACGAGACTGGTAAAGTGTGATGACGATTTTAATATTGTTTTCTTTAGGGACCATTTGGTTTAACGGATTAATGAAGATAGGTGATCGTTGGCTACGGCTTTGAGACAGTCACACTCTTCCGTGTATATTCGCCAGATATACGGTTAGATAGATTGTTTCAAAGTTGTCGTCCGCAATCTGTTAAGGTGATAATAGAATACTTTTTCTTTTGTAATGCACAATTATGTGTTTCCCTTTATATTTTTAAGCCTTATTTGTCATTAGACATGATTTTTGATTTGATAACTCTTCTGTTGTTTTATACACTTCTGTATATAATTTATGTATTTATTACAACTGCACAATCTCTTGTCGAGAAAAAGAAACATAATTTTGTTTGACAGAAAACGGAATATAGCTCGCGACTATCGCCAGAGTCGAGTGTGCTTTTACGTTTTTACAAAAATCAAAAATCTAATCATGATGACCGATATATTTATAAGTACATCAAGTACACTGTCGTAAAAGACAATGTTTAATAAAGCGCTAAGAATATTTTGATATTTATTGAAATAATGCTTTAAAATGTAACCTCTTTCAAAATGTTAACCATCGCTCACCATTTAATTGTAAGATTTTTAAAATAAATCTGTCCCTGTTATTAAGCTTAATTATTATTATTACGAAAAATTATTAATCTGGTCATTTTTATTTAAATCATTGTTATATTTGTTATGTAAAATCGTGGCAAATCTATTAAAAGGCTTATGATATTTTTTGTATAAAAGGATATCGTTGCATCCGTTTAAAATCTCATAACAAAATACCTATCAAATAAATGAAAAGTAACAATTATTGAGTTGTTTTTATTTTCCTTAGAATGATCTACAAGTATGTTATTTCTACCATTCTCACGAGTTCACGACTGTACACGTACACTAGTATTTTGCTTCATCGAGCTTAATGGTGGTTTCAGCATAGAATTTGCACGTCGAACTTTACGAGCTATTCGATGATGCAATGCGCAGAACCATTTCTTATAAAAAAAGTTTACCATCGTAAGAAAAAGAGTACCTAAGTAAATATTTAAGTCATCAATGAATTGAAACACGCACAAATGGGGTTTTTAAGAACACTGCTACAATCGCCTTGTAATTAGTGCTCTTGCTAATAAAGCAGGGTTTCTTAACCTGGGGTCCATGGACCATGGATGGATGATGCATGAGTGCCGGGGGTCTACAGGTAGCCTGACTAACATCATTTATTAGGACAATAATTACAGTCCTACTTAATACAAAAGTAGTTTTCAATTCGACAAGGGTCGTGGGATTTTTTAAATTTTGAAAGTGGTTTGCAGCTACAATAAGTTCAAGATATCCTGAAATACTGGATTCTTATTCCAGAAAATACCAATTCCTAGGATGTCAACTTCATAAAATATGCAATTTCTTGAGAGTCCATATTTGGACTAGAAATTGCATATTTTATGAAATAAAATTTCCAAAAATAACAGGAAAAATGTGGTAAATGTGTAAAAAAAAGGTGGTAAATGTCTTAGTCGACGTACCTGGGTGCATTATATTTATTTCAAAAATGGAGTGTGATCTCGAGATCAAATAAAAAAAGAAATTATTATTTTATATCAGATTTCTAAGCGATACGTTGATTGCAAAAATGTAGGTACCCATAACTAAAAGGTATTCTTACCCGCTTAGGTGTCGCCCCCATCTTTTTTGATAATCAGTATGATTATAACGTTAGCTATCAGGGAATAACTGATAAGATAACCGTTACTTGTAAGGGGTTATATTTTATGAATATGGCAACATTAAACATTACTGAATTTTGTTCTGTCAGTGTCAAACAATAAATCGTAGTAATATGTCAAACAAAAGTCAAAACTATTTTGTTCGTGATCCGAATCGAATACGAAAAAATAAATAAACAAGAACAACAGAAAGATTAAAACTTTGCAACAAAATGGTAGGGATCAACATGGATGGACCCGCTAAGGATCGTGTGATGAAATTAATACAAGAAAAAGATAGGATTGAGAGCGAAATTCAAGAACAAAATGCTGTGTTGGAGACGAACAACGTTGGCATGCACGACGCTCTGGTGGACGCTGAAGGCTTCCCTCGCAATGATATCGATGTTTATAAGGTCAGACATGCAAGACATCGCATTATTTGTAAGTACGTCATTTTAGTTTGCATGAAATATTCTCCAGTAGAAAATAATACACATGGGATGACTAAGCAATTTGAGAGATTGTCGGTACACTCAATGACTTCATGAGCTTGAAACTTTGACCACAACTAGCCTAAGTTAATACAAGATGCCTCTAAGCCTAGACTATAATATAGAAATCATTTGAAACTGCAGTTTTTGTAGGTACTAAAATACAATTTAAAAAAAGTATCAGATATATCAGCTATTGCTATGTAACCAGCTATTATATTGCTACTCTGCTGGCTGGTAATGGGCCAGTCAAGGTAGATTGCAGGTACCTATAGTAGACAACACACCTAATCATAAATATTTACAGGCCTCCAAAATGACCACAAAAGCCTAATGAAATCGATTGAAAGGGGTCTGACAGAAGTGCACAAAGACCTACTGGGTTCCAACGGTGAAGCGCCATCGGTGAACGCAGCTAGCTCAACCAACGGACACACTAACCGTGCTAGCAGAGGGGACACAATTCTCAGTGCTGTTGGGGATGAGCAGACCTTTGCTGTAGTTGGTTGCGTTAATGATGGGTCGCCTGCGGACATTGCTGTGAGTATGGCTTGGATTTTGTCTGTTAGATTAATTTAATGTATAATATTATAGATCAGTTTCATTAGTTTTACCAGCGGCCGCACGGCTGCAAGACACATGTATTCATGAATTAATAAAAAACCTTAATTTCAGGGCCTTCAAGAGTATGACGAAATTCTCCAATTTGGTTCCATCAACCACCAGAACTTTCAAGACATGTCCCAGATCAATAATATAGTGGCTCACTCTGTTGGCCAGAGAGTCAACGTCAAAGTCAAGAGGGACCACAATGTTGTCAGTTTGACAGTTGTGCCCAGGCCTTGGCAACAACCAGGCCTTCTGGGTTGCCATATACAGAGAAAAGCATAATTGTTGTTTCAAGCAGTTAAGTTAAAATTGACGTTCAGTTAACAGAATTTTGATTGGTATAATTTGAAAAATAGTTGGATACTAAGTAAAATTATATTTTTAAATATTGGAGCGGATTTGATTTTTCCATGAAAAAATTTGGCAATCGTAATGGTTTTAAATTTAAATACTATGGGCCGTACCCATCGATCACTAATAAAAAACTACATACACAATCTCATGCAAAAGTTCTCTTAAAAATGTCGCCAATTGTATTGTGTGTGTGTGTTACTTAAAATAAATATACATTAATGTAATTTCAACCTTAACTGCAATGTTTAAAGTCGAATTCACAAAGCTGTTACAAAAAGCAATAAAATTTTATGACCGGTACCCACTGCTCAATAAACATCAAAACAACTTCAACCTTATACGCATGCATTAAAGTCAGAATTACTAAGTGCCAAAAGAAGTAATAAAATTTTACGACCACACGCATAACCCAAACAATTTAAGTGGGCATGCGATAGTATGATTAATACGTTTAGTAAGAGTCTTTACAATTGAGCTGCTTTATATCGCCTGCTATTAATTACGACTTAATTTAAAATAATGTTTTTACGATGATTTCTTGACAAAATATCAGTATTTACAATACAGTGTTAACAATTATATAATGATAATAATAATACTTACCAAAAATATGAAATTCCATCCTTTTTAAGCGTCCTAGACGTGTGATTTTTACAATTTTTAAACGAGCACTGAGGCATGTTTTCCGTCGGAGCGTTCGAATGCTACTAGATGAAAAGACCACCCAAATGTTCAAGTGGGCGGTCATTTGGTGAGGACATTTTTTGACGCTGATTGTGTATCTAGTTTTTTATTAGTGATCGATGGCCGTACCACAAAAAAGATAAACACGTGTTCGACACGAATGCTACCAAAAATAATACGCACTTGTTTTAGCACTAACTTGTCTAAAACAAGTGTGTATTATATTTGGTAGCATTCGCGTTTAACGTGTGTCTATCTTTTTTGTGGTAAGGGTGTATGTGTCTAGTCTACCGGCAACTGTTGCTATAAACTATTTGGGGTATCGGCCTTTCTTTATATGTACCTATATTTGACAATGTAGATCGCATTGTCAATTAATGTTGTCATTTGTTTTAATCAAGCTAAGCTGCTTCGTATAATAAGTCAAAAAATAAAACAAACCATTATATTTATTAATATTGAAACTCATAAAAATATACAAACAAAAAAGTTAGGAAGTGACTCCGCGACTTGCTAAATTGGCAGCCGGCGCTGACATTGGAAAAAAGCGGGAAATGGGGTTGGCAATTAGGCATAATTAAAAAAACATTTCATGTTTCATTTTAGTAACATACCTAACTAGGGTCCAAGAGCGAGCGAAGCGAGCTCGGGAACTTGGATACCCCGACACGGACAATTTAGATTCGAAGGGGTTGACGGGGGCTTCAGTGAGCGAGCAAAGCGAGCGAACGAAGCCCCCGTCAACCCCTTCGTGTTAGGTTATTTTTAACCTTGCAGACAGAAATAGGAGCCCCGCGTAGCGGGGCTCCGTCGACCACCTCCCTCCCCCTTGTAAGTCCAAAAAAGTTGTATTTTGTTTTACATTGACACTGTAATTTAAAAGTCAGTCTAAGGTAGATAATTCAACTTAAAACACGGCAACATTAATCTGCTGCTACGGTAGTTTGCAATTATTTTCGTCTGGTATCACCTACTCCTCACCTACCTACTCCAAGGCTATGGCGGTTCCCAACGGCGTTATTATTGGGAGCCGCCGCCGGCTGCGGAGGCGCTCCCATAAACTTAACTATTAAAATAATTGAATTTAAAAATAAATCTTATGATTGATCACCATTGCATTTGTTTTTTTCTTTGGAATTTTAATTTTTACACGTTTTTCTTCGTTGGGTTCGCCGAGCTTGACAATTTTGTGGCTGCCATCTTGAATTTCTGTCTCGTCAACTTCTTTTTCCTCTTTTTTAGGTATTTCGTCGTCGCTATACATGTACTTCATGGAGAAGTCAAAATAAACTTTGTCTTCTGCTAGGCGGTAGTCTGGTTTGTCTATGGTTCCTCGTAGGCAGTCGTGGTAGTGGCATACTGCCTTTTCTTGCTCATAGGTTTCGCAGGATCCTGGAATGATGTTAGATTGCATTGTAAAACCTTCCTTTTACGACCTTATGCGAGACCGGACTAGACTAAGCATTAGGTACCTATACTGTTTCATTGGCTGATATTATTAGGTATTTTGCGACACATGATTGTGTTGGAAATTACGACCCTGGCGATGGCCTATATTAGCCTAAGCGGGAAACCAGATAAGCTGGCTTGATTTATGTGTCTTACTAGCTGTTCCCCGCAGTTTCACCCCCATTGCTCGGCTCCTAAGGGCCATGAACCTGGCTACAAACATACATACATACATACAAAAAGAATTTTCCGAATCCGACTGGCAGTTCCAGACATAAGCGCGTTCAAACAAACTCTTCAGTTTTATAATATTAGTATAGATTAAGAAGAAACAAAAGTGACGGTGTTGACCTGGTCGCTGCACCCTGACGGTGAGGACCGCCCGCTCCGGCGCCATGCCCTTGAAGTGCACCAAGTAGCACGCCAGCATGGTGCCCGTGCGGCCGCGGCCTTGTCTGCAATGCACGCCTACCACCTGCAACATTGCATTGTCAAAAAAGTAGCTCATTTAACAGCAACTTAAACTGCTGACTTTTTTCACGATTTCAGGATTGGCCTGGTTGGCTCGCTCCCTCCAAAAGCTTAAGTCCTGGTGGATTTCAAATTAGATTCGTTTTTTTTTTTTCTAACCCATAGGCGATTCGCACACTGCCCCGCATCACGCAGCGGGGTGCGTGGCGACGGAACAAAAATCCCGCGCGTGAATGCGTTTTCAGTGTGTTGCACCATGCGTGATTTCTATACAAATACAGGTACTTGAAAACAACGGAACATCACGCACCCCCGCGCTACGCTGCGTGATGCGGGGCAGTGTGCGAATCGCCTTAGACCCTAAATAATATCTAGGGTCCCTAAGTTCCCCCAAAAATATAACGGTTTTGTTATTAACTAATCCAATATTGACGGTTCATTTACCTATTTATAATTAAATCTCATGGTAAATAAGTAATAGCTATGTAATGGGGTACCTAAACAGTGAAGTTCGTGAACCACGTGCTGCAACTAACGCCATCTAGTGGCTGTTACTAGAATAGATAATAAACTAAACATGAAAAACTAAAAAAAAAAAAATAGTAAATAATAGTTCAAAAACTGACCTCTCCTCTTATCTCGGCACGTTCACAAATCTCGATAAACTTCAAAATCTGTTTCAAAGTCGGCGCACCGAACTCCTTTATCCTGATTTCTGACCATTTCAACTTTTTCTCGCACTCCAAAATTGGCGGGATTCTCTCTGGCGACAGCGTGACGAGGTGATCGACCCCCACGTCCGCCAAATAGTTCAGATTGGCCACGGTCTGTGGGAAGCCCATAGCCGCGATTTTTTTCTCAATGAACCACGAGAAATTATACGGAGCATAGGATTCGTAATCCTTTTTTTCTTGAATAACTTCAACATTTTCTATTTTTTCCTCTTCTTTTTCCGTCGGTTCCGTCCTGTATTTGTACCAAAGTTTGGCCAACTTCACGTTGGGCCGGTTGGGCACTGAACTCATAGTCAACACTTATGATTACCTTCTCAAACTAGTAAAGGAATTGGAAAAGTTTATTTTTACCGGAGTACGCCCCGCAGTTGGTAGGTAGCCAGCCGCCATTGGCAGCCGCGTTGGCACGGTCAGATTCGACATTTTAATGTTATATTTATAGTGAAATGTCAATTACAAATAATTAGGCTTATTTCAGGTGCGATTTTGTTACGATGTGAATCTCACACGGTATCAGATTATCCCGAGAGTTGAATTAGTAGATAATTTAACATCATGCTTGCATTCTTCAAAGAGTTACACAGAAGGCAGAGCCGGATTTAGGGCAGAGCAATAACCCGGGGTCTCGCCAACATGATTTTTTTTAGTTAAGAAAAATATAGGTACCTAAGTACTTATATTTTGTAAAAATAATTTATATTCATAGATAATTTGGGTTCAGGAATATGGACTAGTTTGGCTTTAAAAAGTAAATTACATGGACCTTAGTCGCCAATCGCCATACTTATATAAATAATGCTTCTATTGAATTAAACCAAAATGTAATAGTTGTATTACTATTACATTTTGGTAACTTAACTTGGTAGCTTAACAAATATACTCAGAGGCACAATTAACCGGCCACCTATGTTTAGTGTCACCACGTTTGCTTTCGAAATCGTAAAAATGCTTCGGGAACACAAATCAGAAAAGCAGTGAGAGTAATGTGTTTAATTTATTGCTATAGTATATATATGCTTTATTTAACTTAAACAAACGTGGTGACACTAAACATAGGTGGCCGGTTAATTGTGCCTCTGAGTATATTTGCTCCGTGTGGGAATCGAACCCGCGATAGGTTTTTATGCAGCAGCCAATCTCTCAGCCAAATGTTGTAATCATTTTGTTATTTTTCAGTTTTATATATTTTAATTAAGTAAGTCTAAGTAGCGCCACGTTCTACTATTTTTAATCAGCGTAGGAATTTTAATAGTTATCTAGAGTACTTACCCAACATCAATTATTCAATTTATAGCCCTTGAATTAACAATTTGTGTAATTTAATATAGTAAACTATGAAGAGTCAGGTGTGGCGACTTGTCTACTTTAGTATTTAAACTTTTACGGCCGTACCACAAAAAAATAAACATCTGTTCAACACGAATGCTACCAAAAATAATAGGCAATTGTTTTAGCACTAACTTGTCTAAAACATGTGTGTATTATTTTTGGTAACATTCGTGTTTAACAGAAGGTGGACGAAGGTGGTCTACGGGCAAGAAAAATTGCCCGTGGACCACCTAGGTGGTCGAAACAGGTAGTCCACGGGCAGTACCCGTTATCTTTTTTGTGGTAAGGCCTTTAAAGTAATAGGTAAGTACCGTACCTACATATTTTTGGACTAAGTATTTGGACTGAATCATTAATTTGAAGTCGGTTAATAAAATGGTGCTAATTAGGGCTAGCAAATATTCGGATATTCGATATTTTCTGTAGGGTATATTCGAATATTATTCGCATTGCAAGCCCTAGTGCTAATTCTGTTCGGTGGCAAGAAAAAGCAGACAAAAAATTAGCAGGTATCCAAAAATTTTTACATAAAGTGCTTGCCCTAAGGTGCAATTAAAACCAATAACATGTACCTACTAGTACAGAAAAAAAACTCCACCGTAAAACAAACAAATAAAATTTAATGTCAGGTACACAATATAACAGATCACAGTATTCTAGCTGAGCACACTCTTGGTGCACTCCTTGGCGGCTTGGATGAACTCCTCCATGACGTCAGCGCTCACTCCGAACTTCAAAGGGTTGTCCTCCGTTAGGTACTCGAAGTATCTGCCCACTGCCTCTTCATGCTCTTCGGCGTCTAATGATCCTGTAATTTTTTTAATTAACATTATTATAATGTGGATTTTTAACAGTTTAGGATAATATTGGGTACCTACTTAACAGTTTTTCGATTTAGGAGGAACCTAATTATTTTTAAGGTTTAAAAAGTAGCCTAGATTACTCCTTGCAAAGCCCTCTATTCCGTCGTTTTGAAGATTAGCCCGCAAAAAAAGGCGAACAAAAAATGTGTGCGGTCCCCCGTCAGGAACGAAGTTCCTCACGTCTCATATATAATAGAAAGAGACAGAGAGAAGGTCGCATGGAGGGGCATAACGATAACGCTTTTCCTTACGTGACGATTTCTACCAATCAACTCCTACCACAAACCGCGAATCAGATACTTCATTTGTAGTTTGTGCTCCCTCTCACAGAGGAGAGGCCTCCTGTCTGTTCTGAGGCTCTAGACAAGTTGTTTTTCTATTAGCGTTCACGCCAAACGATAAGCACAAAATGTATGGCAATGACATTACCTGCGGAAAAGTCACGTGACTCACAAATGTCATTTCCATACATTTTATCCGTATGGCGTTTGACGCTAACGCTAACAGAAAAGTAACTTGTCTAGGGCCTCTGTACCGACACGCCGCATGATACCGCACGACGCAAACGTTCGTCTTTGCGTCGTGCGAATCTCACCGTGACCACAGTAAAAATATGTGCACCAGAGGCCCTAGACAAGTTGCTTTTCTGTTATCGTTCACGCCAAACGATAAGCACAAAATGTATGGCAATGACATTAGCTGCGGAAAAGTCACGTGACTCACAAATGTCACTTCCATACATTCCATCCGTAGCGTTTGACGCTAACGCTAACAGAAAAGTAACTTGTCTAGGGCCTCAGTACGGAAACTACGTACTAACGTTTGGAACGGCACACTCACACAAACACGCGGCAACCACTCGTCTTGACGCGGCACTCACGACTGACAGCACCGCGATGTCCGCTTAGAGGTCTCGTCGATTCGCGTGTTTGTGTGAGTGTGCCGTTTCGAACGTTAGTACGTAGTTTCCGTACTGAGGCCCTAGACAAGTTACTTTTCTGTTAGCGTTAGCGTCAAACGCTACGGATGGAATGTATGGAAGTGACATTTGTGAGTCACGTGACTTTTCCGCAGGTAATGTCGTTGCCATACATTTTGTCCGTAGCGTTTGGCGTGAACGCTAACAGAAAAGCAACTTGTCTAGGGCCTCTGTACATATTTTTACTATGCCGTGACATTCTCCATGCACGTTCGCAAGCAAATTAACAGTCCTCGCGGTGATATCACGCGTCGTATCGGTATAGAATAGACATGCTCTCCCAGCAGTGACATTATACTTAGGCTGAAAATGTACAATTGTATAGGTAGCGACGTGAAAGATAATCACAAAGTCACCTGCGCCTTAGCTGGTTTTTCGGTCTCTTTGGCGGAATGAAGAAGACGGGGGGCGCCGAGGCTGCACGCGATTGGTTCGGCAGTCGATGTTCGTCGTCTATTGGACTATTCTCTATTACGTATTGTCAACTGTCGATTGTATATTGGGCCAAAAAGGTAGGTACATGCGCGATCTGTGATCAAGATCCCAGCCGATACTTTATACCTATGTGATGTGATGTGCGCTATTTTTAAACAACATCTAAATAATTGCGACCGCCAATTCGTTTGTGAAGCGGGGCAAAAATTGCAATTACCCTCATCACCGTTTATTATAGCACTCAAGTCATTGGGTAAATGGGTCGCCATTAATACGACGATGACGTCAACGATCAACCGGAAGTCAATATTATTCCTGCTTCGCAATAGATTTCAATGTAAAGTTCTAAATGTTTTATGATTTAAATCTTACAATATGATTTACGCCTTAATTGAGTTAATTCTCATTTCTTTTCATCTATTTCTATGTGTGTATTATTCAGGGTTTGCGCAGTCAGTATTTAAATAGAAACTTTTACACAATCCAACTCTATTTTTAATGGATATTTATGGTTAGGGAGCATCATTTACAGTTTAGTATTTTTGTGAAACTACCCACATGTCTAAACGCATTGCGATTGCAATTTCGCGTGCCAATCAACGCAGACAGGTTGATAGACATAGGTAGCCGCTCCCGTTCCAGCCGTTTGCCAAGTGTAGGCTAATGGATAATAGTCTATTTTATAGCCGTTCGAAGACCATGAAGTTCTCGAAGAAACTCAATTGGAATCAATTGTTTAATTCCCGTATTCCAGAAAGATACTCGAGTAGGTACCGATCTCTGCTTGAGCATAGATTTCAACCAATCAAATGGCTTTAAATCTATGCTCAAGCAGAGATCTGTGCGCGAGCATCGTTCTGTAATACGGGCCTAAGACGTTATATTTGAAGTTACCTATACAAGTGTATGTTTTGTGATGGGAGGATATCACTGATGGCAGTGGCAGCTGCACATACTGAGAGGGTGAGTTTGATAATAATAAATTAAATATGCTTTTGTTTTACCACGTAACATATCGTCGGCCACGCGTTAAAATTGGCCAGATCATGAAATTCCTAGGCATCATGAAATGGCGACGTTTCTAAGGAATTTCATGAGCTGACCAATATGTTCGGACCAAAGCATTTTACACGTCTCCGGCGCTGCGGGAAGTGCAGCACCTCCGCGCCTTTACAAAAGCACTAGGGGTTGGGCAGATAAGACCAAATGTAATCGGGGTAAACCAATACGGTTCTGTCACTGTTGGCCAAACATTTGTGTTCGTATTCTGTAGAATGATAAATGACAACAAATCACCCTACATAATCGATATGCCCAAAAATTGCGCTATTCGCTAGACAAATCGTCAAACGATGAGTACTGATTTTGAACAATATTAGGCGGGTATAGCTGGCCAAATCATGAAATGGCGGCGTTTTATGAAATGCTGAAGAATTTCATCATCGGATCACAATACACACATAGCCAGCAGCCATTTGTCCTACATAGTTTGTTATAAAAATATATATGTTACCTGGCCTGATCATCCTGATGGAGTTCATGGCCTGGTCCGGCAGGAACCGGTGGAAGTGCATCAGGTAGCAGGCCAGCATCACGCCCGATCTGCTCCTGCCCTGGCGACAGTGGATGCCCACCACCTGCGGGGACACGGCATTTGTTTACATTAGCAATATAATTATGTAGATCGTAGGTACTTATAGAGCATTTCAAATAAGAATTCCCTTCGACGCTATAAATAATAAATAAATAAATAATTCTTTATTTCAGACAATTCAGACCATAGATCCATATAGTGTTAGCACGGGGTCTCATCAGGAACAAAGGAACATTTGTTGAAATAACTCATAATAGATGGTGTTATATGTATCGATTTGTTATTGAAGTTTGTGTAAAATTGAGAACATGAAAAATAACATCATGAAAAAGATTTGTTCAAATTTTGAAAAATCCTTTAAGCACGGAAAAATGTAAAGCCCGAAGATAGCCCGCGCTAAATCGGTCACATTTCTTTGTATGAGATGAGGCATCTGTACGTATAGTATTATATTATCTGTGGTGTTAGTATCATCTTAACCTATTGTTAGTAAATAATATAATTAACCACTATAATTTATTGGGGATATGTACATCCGTGCGCACATGTCTACCCGCCCAGTGCCAGCTATGATAGCACTCCTGGATGTTACTACGTTTTTAACGGTTTTGGAAGTTTTATTTTAGCACCAATTTCTTTCACCACTTTTTAGTGTCCCCGGCATTAATCTAACACTTATCTAAAAAGAAGAACGTTAAGACCTGGATAAGTGACAGGCAAGGGAAGAGATAAAGCGTCGAAGGGAACTCTTTATGTCAAACGCTCCTTTCTAAAGAAACGAAGTGTGCCGTACGTCGTCCTTGATAGAACAAACACTCGTAGATTAATCTAGCATAGATTCTTTTTTTTTTATTTTTTTTTTATTGTTTATTTATTTTACACCACAGACTTTTCGTCCATGCCCTTTTAATGTTCGTGATTTTACATTTTTCTTATTCTTATATTATTCAACTGTTTTACATACTACATTTACCACTAGTTAATTTGTCATTGTTGTAACAAAATTAATAAAACAAACAGAAACAACGCATTGCCATGGTGGATCGAATGGACCAGTTCCAACTGAAGGCACCCGTTCACGAGCATGACGTATGCATCAGCGTCGCTCCGATCAACCATTTTATAGGGAACGGAACAACCCAACGCACAACGCCACCAACAGCAGAACATTTAAGTGAGCATGACATTCGAACCCATCCGGCAATGAGTTGCTTCCAACAAGCATAGATTCTTTCAATGTACTAAGATGCTCGAGCAGTGCCGTAACTATAGGGCGGTGCCAACGGTGCGCAGGCACAGGGCGCAGACCCTGGAGGGGCGTAGAAATGTCCAGATTAGGACCAAGTTTCAGATTAGAATATTTTTTAAGGCCGCAGTTATAGATGCTCGCACCGGGCGCATAAAAGCTAGTTACGGCACTGTGCTCGAGACTGTTTTTGCGTGTCATCCTTGCGCAGGGGCCATGCTAATCTTCTCTGTATCGTTCCAATTTTAGTATATGTACTTGCGTCTACTACGAAGTGTTAAAACCGAAGTATCGGCCGAATGTTCGGACGTTTCCTACTACGAACTTCATTCTATTTCGTTCGGTCGGTCGGATCCGACCGAACTTCATTTTGACGTTTGTTGTATCGTAAACCCTACTCCGAACGAGAAAAGTCCGACCGATAATTTGAGTTTGACAAGAGTTACATCGTGAAATTAATGTCAAAATTCACGACAACAAAATAGTTACCTTTTGAGTATCGTAAGCATCGAATTTATTGAATTTTAATATAATTATCATAAGTTTTATATTTGTTTAAGTGTTAAAGTATCGTAATTATCGAATTTAATGAATTATTACAATTATCTTGAGTTTTATGTTTATTTAAAGTGTTAAAGTGAATGTGCCACTTATTATTGTAGTGAAATGGCATCACGTATGTTTTTGGTGGAAGAAGCTCTCAGAGAAGAGCGTTTGGAGCGCAGAAGGAATCGCAGACGACGTCGTTCGTCGTTCGTCGTCGTTCCTTCAATACCAATGTAGTGCCCGACTTTGAGTTTGTAGCTAATTACAGCTGGACTGAGTGCTCCTGAGTTAAGCCAAGATGATTTTGAATCGGAGAACTCCCGGCAGGTCACATATCAGCCTGCTACATCTGCTACAGATGCTTTGAGGAGGGGGCAAAGAGAGAGGGATAGAGTCATACAATTATTAGAAAATAACGAATAAAATATATTTTTTTAATCACTAAACTCTTTTATTTCTCTAATTAACCTAACCTTAATAATTAACACTACCAAAAATTACAATACAGCTAATCTTTAATAATAAGTATGTTAAGTAAAAGTAAAACTAAAAATCAAAGCGGGTAAAAAAATATTATAAAACTATTGCAATCAAGAGTAAGTATACATATAAATTATAGTTTGAAAAAAGTAAAAAACGCCATTTGAACTAAAATAATCTTTCAATGTAAAGATTCAACATGTAAAAAAGCGTGGGGTGCTTGATATCAGTTGACTTGAATTTGTTATAGAAGAAATAGAAAGCACTCCACTTTTTTTTACATGTTGAACACAATCTTTACATTGAAAGATTATCTGCCTTACCACAAAAAAGATAAACATCTGTTGAACAGGAATGCTACCTACCAAAAATAATACGCACCTTGTTTTAGCACTAACTTGAGTAAAACAAGTGTGTATTCTTTTTGGTATCATTGGTGTTGAACAGATGTTTTCTTTTTTGTAGTACGGCCCTATGATATTAGATTTAAAAAAAAAAATATACTCTTGATTGCAATTGTTCTTTGTTCTTCTGCACAACTCTACAACAGCCATCCTTATGCCAGCTAGTTCCACGTTCCTTTGTTCTTCAAGGATCAAACGACGTTCGTCTATTCTGAAAAGTCTGTCCCGCACAGAGCTTCCAGCTTGAAGAGAGTCGACAGAACGCCGCTGAGTTCTCTGCGCCGTCGTGTGGCTGTAAAATGACAGAACATAGCTTAACGTGTGTGTATGACGAGGTAAACTTAACGGCGTGCGTATATGACCCTGTGTATGAATATGGACAAAATAAACAAAATGAACAAAATAAATTAAAGAAAGCTAAGCACTAAGTAAGTGCTTAAAAGTTTTCAAGTTCATAAAAAAGTTTAACAAAAAAAAAACAAATTTAACATATATTATGGTATTAAGATAATGTTATGTTGGTTTTAATGTTTGTAATAACAAAAATAAATTAAGTAAGTAAATAATACTGTGTAATATAATGAAACTGGAATATTATTTAGTTGCACTACATACCATTTAGCAAAGAAAGGTCCCCTTGGTTAGATGGCGTATAGGTAGAGGCAGCAGTATCCTCTTGAGATGGCTGGAAAGAAAAATATGTGAGTTGAGATAAAGCCACATACCTAATTTTATTTTTATTATAAATTGTCACAGGGACACAAATATTAAATTTATATTACTTAAAATAGAAAAGCAAATGGAAAAAAATACATACACGCTCAACAAAAGCTTGCGATCTAGCCGAGGTTTGCGGTTCACCAAATCCCTCTCCCTTAATGGAAACTATTTTAAGTTCCCATTGGGAGAGTGAAGGAGCCGTAGATGGTCCACCTCCTGTGGCAGACGCAGACCGCCGTGCAGCCGCTGCTGCCTTTTTTGCTAGATGTTTTTATCTGTCCACACCTAAAATAACAATGTAGGTAATTACACAATCACTCACAAAAAATATTGTATAAAATATCAAAATTGTCAAAATTAAGCTCAACAGACAGGAATATAATTATTTAAGTAGATAAAAAAATTACCTACATAGTACATAATAGAAACTTACTTTTTTCCACTGTTCCGTCGTTTTGGTGCACCCACCCATAGCATTCAGCGTGGTACAAATCTCCTCCCACAGTCGATGATTGAGCGTACGACCGTCAATACTCCTCAAGTTGCCTTGAGCCAAATCTCGATGCTCTTCGAGGAAATTGAGAAGAGCATCAATTTGTGCCGCTGTTGGTCTGGACATGGTGACTTGTTCTTGCAGAATGATTGTTCATAACTTTCATTTCCAAACTTCCAAAAGTCGAACATGAGAAAACAATAAACCCAAGGGGCACTTAAACACGGGTAAAGTAAATAGTCTAAAGTATATGTAGCTTATTTTTTGTTGACATTTCTTAACACTTTACACTCAATCAGCACTAAACTTGATGATAAACGACCGAAATACGGTTATCGCTATAACGATCGCGACAGACGAGATTTGGTTTAGTTCAAGTAGTTTTTTCCTGAATTTTGCAAGAATAAAAAACTCACTCAAGCACCGCTTGTTTGTTTACCTAACAAATTGTCATCGTTTGATTTTTTTTTTTTGACACTCGGCAATGGCATTCGGCTTATTGGCTTGATCGCCTACAAATATATTGTTTTTTTGAGAAATATTACAATGTTCTTAGTTAAACATACCGAATTATAAGCAAAGTTCAATTTCCTTGATAAAACAAATAATTTTACTCTGTAATTCAACAGTTAAATTATATCGAAATGAATATTAATGACTAGTAAAAACATATCGACAAAACGTTCAACTCTAGCACTTCATTTCGTTCGATCCTACACTCTTCCGAACATTGTCTATGGTACCGACGGAACCGAGCCAGCCCGAACTTAGTTCGTAGTAGGGCAACAATGCAAACTTCGGTCGTGTATCGGTCGGTTCCGAACATTCGGAATCGTCATTTCAGAGTAGACCCCTTGTCGTTTCAGTTGGAGCCGAATTAGTTGCTTCGCCTCCAATCCTACAGTTTTCGGTGACGTCAATTCGTGGTACAATGATATCGTGGTACAATAATTATATTATCAGTTACTTTGTTTTTCTTTTATTGCCAACCCTGAATTTACCTCAATTGGGGTTGATCTGTAATCGTTGCAATCCTTTTGAGAAGATATTATTTAGGTAGGTACATGTAGTATTAATACTGTTTACATTTTTTTTCTTTAATTTGTTACGTCTGTACGGGCTGATAAAATAAGATACCTATGATAAGTGATTATTATCATTGTAAACATCGGTGTCGATTCTGTAGTAAATTAAACCGCACTAAACTAATTTTAATTACATTTTAACTCTTTCATAAACAAAATAATATCATTGATAGACGACAGAAAATATTTAGAACCGTCATATTAGTCTATGCCCTATATCATTTACGAGAAAAGTTGGTAAAACATTACCCTGCTTTTGGGCTTCGCCGTAGTAGGGTAAAAAGCAAGTGGACTAACTTGACAGGGACTAAATTATCATCTATCTATTTACCGTTTTTGTTAGAAAGAGACATAGGTAGTGAGATGAAATTAGTTTAGTTTGTATTTTCTGAGTAAAAATAGCTAAGTACTTAGTTTAACTTTATAATTATGGCATTTGGCCACAATTTTTAATGATCTTGTTATTTATTTGGCACATGCGAGACGCAGTTTGTACTTGCTCAGGTAAATACCTATAACCTAGTCGTTTAAAATAGATTTTGTTTATTTATGTCGAGCGAAATGTGATTGGTGCTAATTTTAAAATTATTTCATAGTTCAATTTAAAATGTTTTATGTAGGTCCCTACCTATCTTTAGCATAATATCACGACTGTACCTACTTATTCCCTCAAGGGTCCGGAAGTGTACCTATGCCTAGTGCATTGTGCTGTTGTGCACCCATATTTCGCCAGTTATACTGGTTATACGTTCAACATCTACGGTGAATTTTCGCTAATTTTGGAGCCGAAAGGGGGCCATCATATTCATCATTATGAACAATTTCTACTAGGTAGTATGGGACCACCCCTAAAATTGTGAAAAAAAAGATATTCCCTAAATGTCGAGTGACCTTGACTTTTTTTTTTTAATTAACTGACCTTTCACGGCACGCAGTGGCATCTAGTCTTGACAAAAATCGTTGTACCAATGGTTTGACATTTCTCTATTTTAAAATTAGAATTTGGCTGTGTGATACATGGGGTTACTGGCCGATCTTTTTTTTAGCAAAGCGAGCACTTGCTTCCCGATGGGCCTAGCCAGGCTGAAATTGTCAAGATGGAGGGGAATAAGAAAGAAATCAAAATTAAATAGGGTGTTTTCTGTTGAGACTACCTACAGATTTTTTGCTGATGACACGTTTTATTTTTTAACTTTTTTGGCAGATACCTAACCAGCTAATTGTGTTAAGTAATTAGTGTCAATTCAGAGACTGAAATTAGCCCTAAGAATTATATTCCGTTAGTTTCTAACACTCACCTCGTCATTTTTGTCGGCTCTCTTGCACACGTCGATGAATTTCTTAACTTGATCTATGCTGGGTGCTTCGAATTCTTCTACTGGTACTTCTGTCCACTTTAGCCTGGACACATCATCCACTGGAGGTTTCTTACCAGCTGTCAATGTCACCAGATGCGTTATACCTTGATTAACTAAAAATTTTAAATTCTCTTTATTCCTAGGAAAAGCCATGGCTGCTATTTTTTTCGGAATCACCCAGGAGAATTTTAAAGGTGGATACGCATCCACCTCGATGTCTGGGAAGGGGTTTTCTGGTATAAAAATGGTTAAGTCATTCCTTATTTCCTTTGTTGCTCCTGCCAAGTTTTTATCATCTTGTTCTGTGATGTTTTCTATCCTTGATATTACTTCGGATTCGTAATCATCACCCATGGCTGTTTATTTTATTGTCACTGCACGAAAAAAAAAACAAAATGTATTTAGCGCGCAAATCTATGTCAAATTATTTTTTTTATATAAGTTTGTCAGGCACAGGTATTTTCAACACAGGTTATTTTTCCGGTTGACCATCTAGCGCGGTTTTTGCGTGATAACTGACTAGAAAGGGTGGGAAAAGTTGGCACTGGCTTCGCTGGAGAGGATGTAACATTTATTTCTGGAGTCTCTTATGTTTACAACGATCAATTTCTTGCAAGATTTATTTTTCTTGATTCTCAACCTTGTCTCGTCACAATAGAAGATAAAAATAGATGATTTAATTTTTTTTAGATAAGTTTCCATTGCTGAGAGATCGTTCGGAAAATTAGTCGCTCGACGGATGTTTTATTTATCTGTGTGTGTTGAGATATTACTGAACAGATGAAGATGACGTAGTTTCTGTAAACACGGATTTGGTAATTCCGGCTGGAAGTGTTGTTAGACGTGCAATATGAAAATAATTTGAGCGTGAAGTCGTTTTGTTGCGCTTGAATTATTATTTGAAACGTTGGCTACTATAGTCTGTAATCTACTTATAGATATTGATGCTGTCATACATAAACTAAGTATGTCGGTTATTCTTTTGGATCAAGCAAGTTGGTTTTTCGAAGAAATGCATGTTAGGGAAAATAGTTGCCTACTCTAGGTACTTATTCTGTTTATTTTGTTTGCTTTGTTAATATTTAAGTCATATTTTTTTTTCAATACTTAGGCTACACTTGGAATTTCCCCTGTAGATTTCGTGGGTGCGTTTACAAACACAAACACATAAACAGCTAGACCCAAAACAAATTTTGCTCCGTACGGGAATCGAATCCGCGACATGTCGCGCAGCAACCGATTGCTCAGCCACTGCGACAACCGGCCCGTCCGATTTTTAGTGGGATTAATAGATATTATTGGTCCAGCCAGCCAAATGACCACGATAGAAACGCGTTTTGTCTGCAGAAGAATAGACGGTGTCAGACTGTAGAAAGATTTCTACCGTTTTATGCATACAATGAAGAGAAGAAATTCGTCAGTAGAAATTCTGATAAACCAAGCGCGGGTCGCCGCGTGTTCGGGCAGAAGAGATAACGATTTGATAGAAAGAACTTTGTCTATTCTTTCGTAGAATAGAGAGAATTAGTAAAGCGTGCAGGCAGATAGATACAAATTATTACTTACATTATAGAGCATTATAGAGCTCGAGTTATTACCACGCTATCGAAACTAAGACTGAACCAAGCCAAATACATTGAAAGTATTTGAAAGCCGAATATGGAGACAGCAATGCATCTGTCAAACATAGAAATTAAATGCCATATCCAAAGTAATATCAACTCTATTTCTGAGCAGTAAAGTCCAAAATCACCTAAAATATTTTTATAAAATTATGTATTGAGTTACAGGGAATTTTAGGCCTAAATGCTTATTAATTAAGGGTGATTATGGCATGATTAATAGAAGTAATAAGCCCGTATGATCGTTGAACCCTTAGGTAGTTCAAGGAGTGTCTTTAGACTCGCCAGACTTATTGACGTTTCGAGACATGTGCCAAAAGTGATAATCAATGAAATTAATTACTTTTATCGCTATGCTAATTAGATGAAATGAAAAACGAAAAACAAAATGTCTATAAGTACCTACCTATACATAGGAGTAGGTAGATACCTAATAGGTAGTGGTGTCCATAGCCTGAGCAGGTTATCCTAATGACAAAAATTGGTAGGTAGCCTACCTACCAATTTTTGTCATTAGGATAACATTACATCATTACATTAGGGTAGTGGTATTAAGGCTGGGAAGAGATTTTTGGCATTAGGATACTTATCCTAATGACAAAAATCTCTTCCCAGCCTTAATACTTAAGCCGGAGGGGGGGGGGGGGGGGGGGTATCAGTTCAGCTAAAGTACCTACCCACTAGGTTCCCCTAGAACGCGAGAGAAACTGCGGGCAAATGGCTAATGAAAATAATAAACGTAACCTACAAAAACGGCCTTCACAGAATTCAGGACTCAAACGACTCTTTTTTTTTTTTGGACTAATCCGTTCCATTTTCAAAGATTTAAAATTCGAAATTTATTACTGGTCATAATGATTAAGCGGGTTACTTCCTCGTACTTTCATTTTTAACCGACTTCCAAAAAGGAGGAGGTTCTGCATTCGGTTGGTTTTTTTTTTTTTTTTTTTTTTTTTTTTTTAATGTATGTACACCGATTACACCGTGGCTTATGAGCCGATTTACGTGATTCTTTTTTCATATGGTAGAAGAAGCTCGCGCGGTGGTCCCATATAAATTTTATTAACTTTGGTTGAGTAGATTTTTATTAACCGACTTCCAAAAAGGAGGAGGTTCTGCATTCGGTTGTTTTTTTTTTTTTTTTTTTTTTTTTTTTTTTAATTTATGTACACCGATTACACCGTGGCTTATGAGCCGATTTACGTGATTCTTTTTTCATATGGTAGAAGAAGCTCGCGCGGTGGTCCCATATAAATTTTATTAACTTTGGTTGAGTAGATTTTTAACCAGGTGTAATAAACGGTATTTTTGGTGTATCTCGATGACATCATGACGATGATGAACAAGTGATATTGTGTAGGTACATGAATTCCTGAACGCAATTGCCCTCGATATTATACAAACATAACATCACGCCGATATTTCCCGCAAGGTTAGACAGAGGTGTATAGTACACACAATTTTTTTATGCTTAAGTCGCATTTGATAGAACGCTAGGGAGCGAGCCTATTGCCATTACAAACTGAAAAATCACTGTTTTTTAAATTAGTGGAAGTAATCGATCTTGGTAAAAGTACATACCAAATGTGTGTCAAAGGCAGTATTAATATACTGCCTTTGACACACATTTGGTATGTACTTTGTCTATATACTTTGTCGCTCTATGCATGATTTTATGGTACTTTTATATACGTAAGGTATTATTATCAAAAAAACATGACATGTTACACTACACTAAAAAGTTAAAAATAAAAAACAGGTTTTAAAAAAACCGACTTCCAAAAACTACACTAAAACTATGAAATAAAAAGTTTTAACTTCCATAATTAAAAATCTAAATGTATATTGAAGTCGGCGGGGCCTAGCATGAAAATAAGCAAAATTGCAGATTAACAAGGAATAAAAGGAAATCTTAATTTCCACATGCACACACTGCGCACACCCTTCCTGTTTAAAGACTGAGAGGCAAAAACCTGAATAGGCCCCGCCGGCTTCAATATATATTTAGATTTTTAATTATGGAAGTTAAAACTTTTTATTTCATAGTTTTAGTGTAGTTTTTGGAAGTCGGTTTTTTTAAAACCTGTTTTTTTAATTCAAGGCTATTGGAGAAATGTATAGTCTGTTTAACATTAAATAATACGACATAGGAAGCGTTTGAGACAAAATTCATTTATTTTTCATCTTTATCTGATTCTCAACCTTAACTCGTCGACTTAAGGTTGAATTTCCATATTCATGAGAACGGCCTGTCCTCTTTTACCTGACGCAATCGTAGACAAAATTAGATTACAGTTTTAGACAGCGTCGAACTTGAAACACATTTGATGAAATATGGGATTACAGTGTAGTGTCTACGAATAGACTCATCACTTTCCCGTGACGTCATGTCGCAAGGCCACTGAAAATGGGCTACAGCCCATTTAACCACGGGACACGGAACTCTATAGGTTTCGCCTTTACGTACGAGGCCGTTCCTCAAATATTCAATCTGAATTGCATTCATTTTTCTAACGCCAATTGTTTACTTTTACATTTCTGATTTCTTTACATGAATAAACATTTAATCTTTACATGAATAAACATTTCACATTTTCTGTTGTTTTATTTTCTTCTATACCTACATTATATGATACGCCTACATACACGTTTGACATTGTAACGCAGCCCGAGTCAGCACTCAACAGAATGTTATTATTCGTTGAACTTATCTATCACTCGTCACTTCTATATTAATAAGTTATTTGTGTATGTGACTAGGTGTCAATGTACTCAGTTGGGTTTCAGCAACGAACGACTGTAAAGAGCACGTGAAAAATTAAAAAATATGAACGTGAATTATGTGTACTTACCTAGTTTGTATTTAGAGTTGGAAGGACTATAATAATTGCTTCATTGTAGTTCAGTCGTACACTTTTAAGCCGCGTCTCCTGCGCCCTGTTTTCGTGTTCGACGAACATCGAACAGTAAACAGTGAACGAGAAAGGGGCGTGGTCTAGGTACGTAGACCACGCCCGGCTTTAGTACCTATTGTTTAGCATCAGCCAATAGTTTCTGGTAGTCTGGTCGCTGCCACGGCGCCCTCAACGGTGTTGAAAGATTTTTTGCAGCACCAATTCTCATTCTTCACCATTTTTAGTATCCTTTATTTTATTATTACTTTAACGCTTAAAAAATCTAAAAAAAAAACAGAGCATTAAGGCCTAGACAGTGACCGGCAGGGATCCAGCATAGTGTCGAAGGGAACTTTTATTTTAAACGCCTTATAAGTAGGTACCTACTTCAGTCCTGAAAAGGTTACCTTGTAAAATCATTGCAATGACATTATTTTCTCGCTCATAATTTTGTGTTGACAGCGCAAGACACAGTGGTGCTGATTCTGTTGAACATCGCAAAAAACTAATTTTAATCACACTATTATCTCTTTCTTACAATTATTATTGAAAAAAGACAGAAAATATTTAGAACTGTCAAATTAGTCTACGCTCTTGTCATTTACAGGAAAATAGTCGTGACCTTTTGCGATTACGACTAAATTGACATTAAAACTATTCAAGTGGCCTAATTTGACAGGTTTAAATATGTGCCATCCCTCTCTCATGTTTTTCATTAGAAAGAGACTTATTACGACTAAATTAGTTTAGTTCGTAAACAAGAGAATCGGCACCAATGAGCATATATTTAATCTTGCAGTGAGCAATACGTTTTCGCTCAATTTATTAGAGATGTCCAAACGTGGTCAGATTTATTACCAAAAATAATGAATAGTGGTGTTTAAAAGTGTAGAAGTGAAGTGAAGCTCTCATTGTTTATTTTAGAGATGACGGGATCCATGATGATTATAATATTCTTGTACAAAGTTGCTTATTTCAGTTTGCTATCAGATCATAATAACCTTGATCTGAATCGTATAGGTACTTAGGGAAATAATAAAGGGAAAAGAACAGATTTTACCTCTCTGTTTAGCTAGTCAAAATGATTTTCTGCCAAATAAACTAAGCGAAGATAAATCGGATTTTGCATAAGGATTCCCGTTGGAACATTTTTACCCGACTGACCCAGGATGGTATAGGTAGCGGCGTGAACTATGAGCACAGATCGCGCATGTAAATTTTCGGCCCAATATACAATAGACAGTTGACAATACTTAATAGGGAATGATCCTAACGAATCAATCGCGTGCAGCCTCGGCGCCCCCCATCTTCTTCATTCCGCCAAAGAATTTTTGCTCATAGCTGCTGCCGCTAGTTATACCTATCTAATGTTTTTCCAGTGTATGTCTTAATATGTATGTATGTGTATAATGTATATGTCGCAGGGAAATGGGGATATCAGGGATTTCACGAAATTACGTCTTCTTACTAAAAATGTTTAGTGATATGACAAAATGCTATATTTTTTTATTTCTTTAGGCCGTTTCACAATGTTTTGTAAAAAGTCATAGAACCAAAAGTTGTTGTTTATGATGTTGGTAATACAGTCCTGTAAGGTTGTTAGTGTTTTACCAATAACCCTGTAGTGTGAAAAAAGTAAAAAAAAATACAAAGTTTAAATTAAATATAATATATTTTATAATAACACAATATACTAGCTTACATGTGTAAATATTAACTATGTATAATCGTTTGACTATAACAACATTTTGGACATAGTTTTGAGCCAATCAGCAAAATTATTGGAAAGAAAGTTTTATTTTACATCTCATATTATAAAAATTAGGGCTTCATACTTTACAAACTATTTTAAGTACATTTTTCATTTGATTCAATGATCACAGAATGCACAAATGTCAATATTTAAAAGAATACTGTTTACAAATACATGTTTTTTAAATACTTATATGGAATGCTGAAATGTTGGACATAAAAAACTTGTATTTTTAAAGGGATACTTTTATTCAGCCTTTTACAGAATAAAAATCGTTGTTGAACGGAATATAATTTTAAAAATATTTGCGTGATAAAGCATTTCAGAAGGAATGTTTAAGTACATTGCTAAGATAATAATTTCAAAGTAAAATATATATAAATCACACTTTTATCTTTTTATAAAATCGTTAATGAAATTATAGTGACAAAACATTGATAAAGATAAAAGGGTTTTACAAATTATGAAAAAAACTTAATAATAAAAATCTATATCTAAATAATACATTAAATATCGGGTATGAACCTAAAATTATTTAGTATAACTGTATTCTGATTAGATACAGCGTTCACATAATGATTGATAAATTACAAGTCTCCGCAACTTAATATAATTTTTGATCATGACGTCATAAAGCGACGGACCAATAACTTTGCTCGACATAATTTCATATAAACGGCATTCATATAACGCATTTATCTCATATAAAAACAATTAATTAAATTTTGAATATTTCAAATTGCATCTAAAACATTTCTAAAGTAAACATAATAAGCTCATATTGTGTGTATAAATTAACACAAAAAAAAAATTAATTCATACTGTTTCTCAGTTTTTATTTTAATTAGAGTTGATATCGATATACAAATCAATTTCACATTCACCGCGAACAAACAGCCAGCTTAAATACAGATTTTATAATGATTTACTGTAACTCGAATGAACTTGGCGGTGCACTGTCGTGCATACAAGGCACGGTTTGAGGCCTTCAAAAATGTGTCACATAAAAAGTGATCACAATAGCACAGAGCAAGTCGCCACCAATTAAAGCAATAGCCCAAATATTTTTTTAATTAAAAGTATATTATTATAGATTTCTTCATAATGTTCAATGGAAAGTACCTACGTAGTTAACAACATTTTTAAAAAGTTTAATTTTAAATTAGACAGAGACATACTTCTGTAAACTTCTGTACTCATTCTCTAAAGAAATCAGTTTTAGGCCAAACGTGTTAACCATACGACAACTGTGCCGATGTTTTATACCGATCACTAATAAAAATAATATATTGAATTGATTGAACTTGGCTACGCGTACACGTCCTACACGTGTTTATTGGCCGAACGACAAAATGTGACTTCTCGAGATAAAATGTGTCCAACGAGCTTTGACGTCGTGGCATAACGTGGTATAAGTTTGTTCCAACCTTAAAACTGGCGCCACACTGCAATCTTCCGCGACGGAACAATAGTTAATATTATTTTTGCTAAAGGTGTGCGGATTGACCGATACCCGCGCAGTTTGGCAGCGGCCTAAGCTCACAATTGCCTGTTATTACATTTTTACTATCGATGTTTTTAAAAATTGGCCTCGACCATTTTAAATTAAAGTAAGCTACAAGAGATTCAAGGCACGTTGTCTTCTACAATGGAATGTTTTATGATAATAATCATAATTGTATAATTTGAAAATTGTGGAATGCATGCGTAATTGTAGCGTGTATAAGTATATTGATAACTAACATGATTTTAAGATTAAGTACATAGAATATACTAATACTTTTTTGTATAGCGATTGGTCTTGACTTTTAGCCTATTGCAAAAGTTTACTAGTTTTTTTTTTCTCTAAAAATATCCTAAAATGCTTTAAGTTTTTCTTTCATAAGCAAATATTAAGATTTATTCTCTACAATATTAGTTTTCGCTATTGTTAGGAATCTTTTGTTAAAAACCTCTTTGGACCTAATAGTCCACTACCGCCATTGTCAAATCAGCGGCGGATTTAGAAACTACGAGACACAATTTCAATAAATTGCTCTTTCCAGCTCCACCTTACTATTCTAAAATAATTCATAAAAAATTGACAAATTCATAATATTTATCTCTAAGTTTTTTGATTAACTATGAAAAACATGAATTTTGATTTTATTTAGCACCTTCCATAGGAAGTGAGAATAAAACTATCTAAGTGTTTAAAGACGTTTCATACTACAGCTTTGTTAAAGACGACATACATTTGCGACAATGGATTTTAAGTTAACTCGATTGTTTTATGTTTCGATAATCGGTTTCGGTAAATACATATAAATTAGTTCAAAGTGTTCAAACCCATATTTTAAATTTTAAAATATTTAAAATATACCCATATTTTAAATAGTTGAATATATTTAAAATATGGGTTTGAACTAATTTATAATGTATGTAAATGAACAGAAAAATTATCGGTCGCGTCCGTATGCTACGGCTGACATCCGCGACCGATTAGTGTGCATGGTTGTTCGGACGCCCGCCTACCAGATTTCTATCGGACGTAAGATGCTCAACGGCATACCTAAGGTACAGACACATTATGGGACGCGTCCGTAGGCCGCGGCCCAAGGTCACGTTCGAGGACGTGACCTTGAGGCCGCGGCCTACGGACGCGTCCCATAATGTGTCTGTACCTTAGGTATGATTGAAAGATTGATTGATATAAGAGATGATTTCAACGGGTACGCGTACAATGATTTTGATTCGATGACCATAACAGAATAAGAGAACCAGCGGCCATCCAAAACGTGGTTTTCTACATATCTCCGAGTTCCTAAAGGGTTCCTAAACCCACAAGACTGCAATGAAAAAGTTTGATGTATATCGTCTTTGACTTTAACATATATTATTTAAACAAAATGGATGGAATTTGACACTTATGCAGTACTTTACAACTAATTTTTATTGTCAATAAAGTAACAATTTTACAACTGATTAATAATGCCTATTTTTATCTCTGTCTATGAAAGATATAATTGTTTTATAATTTAAAGGCTCGTGTAGACGACACCGCCGCCGCGCCGTCAGTGCCGCCGCTAAAATATTGTTAGTTCTTAGTGTTATGTTGCTGCTATAACCTTTTATTATGCTTGTTACTTCCATTTTACCATTTTCAAGCCAAGTTACGTGCCGGGGACTGTACTAACTTCTTTTTCGTAGTTAAATGCGATATACATTCATCATGCGCCACGTCAGATATTCTTGGGCAGCAATGTAACACTAACAACTTACAATAATATGGCGACGGCGGCGCCGTAGCGTCTAATCTACGTAGTTATACGGCGCGGCGGCGACGTCGTCTACGCGCGCACTAAGAAAAAATATTCTTTCGAATCTTTTCGAATCTCAACTGTGATGATTATAATTTATCTAAAATATACTTGAGTGAAATTGATGAATGATCAAAGAACGACTGAATGAATGAATACGAAGCCTGATTGGATGAGACGTTACAATTTGATATGATATGAAAAATTGAGCTAACATTGAGTTGATAAGAATTTTACAATGGTAGATTTTTCTTTTAGTACATTCTAAATGGAATGATTGATATTTTTAATTAAATTTGGAATAGGTACGTAAAAAATACTATACACATATATTTAGGCACAATAATTAAGTATTGCTACTAGATAGTCCCTCTTACTTATAAACGCCTCTTAATTTAACCACTGATTAAATATACTTGCAACTATCCTTGTCATTTTTATGCCGTTGAATGGAGAGGGCAATTGACTTAAGAGCTATTTAATTTAACAATCGTTTATAAGTAAGAGGAGTATGTTCATAATGTTCATATGCAAAAAAATCTACTTCACAATTTTATTTAATCATCCATCGATCTGCGAGGTTAAGCTGCGCTTGCCGCGGCTAGCCAATGGATGGGTGGCTATTTTATTACACACTGACACGGCACTGGCACGTTAAACAGTCGGTCCCGGTTGTCATACCATCACAGTTTTTACGGGCAATCTGAACCCCAAAAGGTAAATGTTTTTAGCACTTAGTACGTCACTGAGCTTATCTAAATATATAAAGTGCTGAATTACATTACAGAAGGCTAATTCTCGCTTTAACCTACATGTCCCTAGACAAGCAGTTCTGAACAAAACTCATGGCCCATACGCGGGTACTTGTCTGTTGCTCACCGCATCAAACGTCAAAGTGAATGTGAGGCTTGTGTTGTGCCCGCACAACACTTGAGCGTGACATGTTTAATGTTCGGAACTGCTTGTCTAGACATGTAGGTCAATGAATTCTCGTTAATAAAAATGAGTTCCGATTTGGTTTCGATATAATGTCAATGACATTTAAGTCAGAAATGGTGTTCTCTTATCCGTTTGGACGTTGTCATTTAGCGCATGAGAACACCATTTGTGACATTTATGGCATTGAGTGCAGTGATAGCCTAGTGGATTAACCATGTGCCTCCCACGGCAAATGGTTCGAGTTCGATCCCGAGGCACGCACCGCTGACTTTTCGAAGTCATGTGCGTATTAGAAATTAATTATCACTTGCTTTAACGGTGAAGGAAAACATCGTGAGGAAACCGGCATGTCCTAGAACCAAAAATTCAGACATGTGACGTCCACCAACCCGCACTGGGCCCGCGTGGTGGACTACGGCCCACTCCCTCTCACAGAGGAGGCCTGTGTCCCAGCAGTGGGAACATTATAGGCCGATTATGCTATGCTTATGCTATGGCATTGAGATTATATCGAAACTAGATCGGAATTATATTTTAAACATTCTTGAATAAGAGAATTGGCCTTCTGCTGTAAAAGCAGCATATTTTTTGCATATAACACTTCAATACTTGCGAATTAAAATATTCGCGATATGTTTAAATACTTCACTATGTCGTCCGTACCTAAGTATTGCTCCCTAATCTATTGTGACGCCTAATTTAGCTATTTTGACACTTATTGCAGTATATATAAGGCATATAATGGAATGTTTATACGTAAGTACTAATGTTTGAGATTTTTTGGTGTGATGTGGTGAGACAGTTTTGTTTTATATGACTAAATATTTATGTAATGCAGTAAATAGGTATAACTAGCGGCACAAATTATGATCACAAACGTCACCTGCGTATTAGCTGGTTTTTCGGTCTCATTGGTGGAATGAAGAAGACGGGGGGCGCCGAGGCTCCACGCGATTGGTTCGTCAGTCGATGCTTGACCTTTCTCTACTACGTATTGTAACTGTCTATTGTCTATTGGGCCGAAAATGTACATGCGCGATCTGTGATCATATTTCACGCCGCGACCTATACCCATTACAAATCCAGCTTGAGTAAGAGATAATCGGCGAGTTTCAGCTTTGTAGAGCGTCGTATCCGTCACTCATATGTGACGTTTTGTCGCCGACTTGTTTATCAGATACCGGACTGTTAGTGCTTCGTGCGACAGAGATGACGCTCTATAAAGTCGAAGCTAGCCGATTATCTTTCTAAAGCTCGATTGAAAAATCGATTTGATATATTTTTACTTGGTCAAAGCCAACTTGATTAAACTATTGAAAATAATATCGATAAATTATTCGATTTTATGTAATGTTGGAATGTTGGTTGTTGTGTCAAATATTATTACCTAATCTATCGATCGAAAAATCGATTTGATATAGTTTTACTTGGTCCAAGCCAACTCGATAAAACTATTGAGTATAATATCGATAAATCTTCAATGTGTATTTTTGCACACACAGCTCAAATACTGAAAGATTATAATCAAAAGATCTTACACAATTATTTCACGTAGGTAAATAAATTATTTTTACATAGTTATAGATTCAAGTCACTATGATGACTTATCGAGCTCGATTAATTATTTATTATCGATAACCGCGACACAAAATTATCCTGTTTAATTTTTCTTCATTATAAAACACCGTAATAATTTATTTATAGGGAAACATCCCAAACTTGAAAATAGTATTTATCGATATTTTTAACACGACGGTACTGCCGAATCCATCGATATTCTTTACCATCTCACTACATCACTACACCCTCGGATCATAGAAAAAAGGAGATATGCCATCATAGCAAATTAGTACGGGAACCACTGTCGCCACTTTTAGAAAAGTTTGCGACACAATTACAAGCGCTCCTTGTGAATATAAAGATCTCCCATACATTAAAAATTCCGCACACCCTCAATCTAACACTGTTATTCGTCACTCAGCAATAGCCCTAAACTAAAACACTGTATTTATATCATCGATTGCGTTCGGTCTAGAGTGTACGTTTTAACTACGGTCAATGTGACCATATCTCGACCAGCACGCTTAGCATGACAATTATATCCCTATTCTACAAAAGAATAGACAAAGTTCTTTCTATCTAAATCGGTATCTCTTTGCCCGACGCGGCGACCCGTGCTTGGCTTATCAGATTCTTGTCTATTGAAGATAAATCATTTCTTCTCTTCATTGTATGCATAAAACGGTAGAAATCTTTCTACAATCTGTCACTTTGTCTATTCTTCTGTAGACAAAAGCCTTTTCTATCGTGGTTATGCTAGGCCAGCAGCTCAATAGCGCCTTGGCACATCTCTTGTTTCTATGATCTGAGACTACACTTCAGATCATAGAAACAAGGGAGATGTGCCAAGGCGCTATCGAGTTTGATGCCTGATTTTGAGCAAATTGCTCATATTAAAAACGTACGCGCTGGCGACGAACCGAACACGATCGATGGTTTAAATACAGTGTTTTAGTTTAGTGCTAGTGTTGAGTGACGATTAACAGTGTTAGATTGAGGATGTGCGGAATGTTTAATGCGTGGGAGATCTTTTTATTCACAAGGAGCGCTTAATTATGCGCGTAATTGTGTCGAAAAATGTACTAAAAGTGGCATCAGTTGTTCCGGTACTAATTTGCTATGATGGCATATCTCCTTGTTTCTATGATCTGAGACTACACTCTCACTATAAACTTCGCACCATGTATCACTATTAACCGTAACGTTCTTTCGCGAGGCGGTACCGCTCTAGTATGTACTAGAGGTGCAACACTTGCCCGTCGTCTTTTGACGTGATGGCGAAGGGCGGGGAGTCCGCTTCTTCAAGCGTGACTGCTGTTAGGTCCACTATCTCGTCTTGTTCGTCTTGGTCGAATCTGGGGAGAAATTGAGGATTATTTAGAATTAAATGTACTTATAGTGGTAGTGGCGTGCCTAGAGGGCAAACCTGACGCATTTTCACTAAAATTATAAATGCGAAAGTTTGTGTGTTTGTTATTCCGTCACGCTAAAATGGCGGGACGGATTTCGATGAAATTTGACAAAGAGGTAGCCTGGGAACTGGAAAAGCACATAAGCTTTTTCGTCTTTTGCATAGCATAATCGGCCTATAACGTTCCCACTGCTGGGACACAGGCCTCCTCTGTGAGAGGGAGTGGGCCGTAGTCCACCACGCGGGCCCAGTGCGGGTTGGTGGACGTCACATGTCTTCGAATTTTTGGTTCTAGGACATGCCGGTTTCCTCACGATATTTTCCTTCACCGTTAAAGCAAGTGATAATTAATTTCTAATACGCACATGACTTCGAAAAGTCAGCGGTGCGTGCCTCGGAATCGAACTCGAACCATTCGCCGTGGGAGGCACATGGTTAAACCACTAGGCTATCACAGCTGCGTCTTTTGCACTTAGCACTTTTCATCCATTTTCACGTAGAGTCGCGGGAAACAGCTTGTATCATCGCATAGCATTATATTATGGGTAACTAGCTTCCGCCCGCGGCTTCGCCCGCGTTTTTGGGATAAAAAGTAGCCTATGTGTTATTCTGATGTATAAGCTATATTACTGTAAAGTTTCATCAAAATCCGTTCAGTAGTTTTTGCGTGAAAGAGTAACAAACATCCATACATCTTTACATCCTCACAAACTTTCACGTTTATAATATTAGTAGGAATTGTCTGTTGTTATTTCCGCTAAGTTTAAAGCAGTCTACACATCAAAATCGCCGACCGGCCGACATGAGTCGCCACCTTTTTTGTCGGCGGGTTAATCGGATCAGTAAATTTTTTGGTAGTTAGTGTCGGCGGGAAAATGAGCGCGTACACCAGTCGCGGACATGCCGCCGACATGTCGCCACAAGTCGCCGGCGACACCGCAGGTACAAGTCGCCGACATGATTCTTTGAAATAAAGCCGTCGACATCAGCCGGATTAGCATGACCAATACGGTAGTGGACTACTATTAAAAAAAACCGGACAAGTGCGAGTATGCCTCGCGCCCTAAGGGTTCCGCAATATGATCATAGATGGCGCTACTGCATACTTCCAATGGCACCATCTATGAGCAGATGGCTCCACTAATGGTCCGGTGACTGACGGCGGACAACAAAGTGATCCTATAAGGGTTCCGTTTTTCCTTTTGAGGTACGGAACCATAAAAGTACAAATAAATTATTTTATTCCAAAGAAGGAATAGGAATAACAAAAAAGTAAAAAAAAAAGTAATTTTATTTATCACAAAATGGAAAACATAGACGCTTTTAAAGTTTTTGGAGCGAGTATCGCTCCGTCTTTGTCGCGCGAAGCGGACATAGGTGGTGTTACGTCACTTATCATGCATGCCGTCCGTGTCTAGCAAATCATTTTAAAACGCTTATAACTTTGCCAATTTTGTAGATGTTTCATCGGTTTTTTTGGTGTTAATTATCTTTTTTCAAATAGTTTACAGATTCACAATAAAAAAAAAATAGTCCGGTACCGTATTCTATCTCTATTCTACCAAAGAATAGACAAAGTTATTTCAATCCAATTCGTTATCTCTTCTGCCCGAGCATACGGCGACCCGTGCTTGGTTTACCAGAATTTTGTCTACTGAAGAATAGAAACATTTTTTCTCTTCATTGTTTGCAAAAAAGGTAGAAATCTTTCTACAATCTGTCACTTTGTCTATTCTTCTGTAGACAAATAGTATATTATGCAATTAGTGAATAAAGGACGGATTTAAAGCGAGGGCCATAGATGAATCACGAGCTAGTGAAGGATTCTAACGATTGAATCACGACCGTAGGGAGTGATTCATGATGATTGAATCACGAGCGTAGCGAGTGATTCAAGTGTTAGAATCCTGAGCGACGCGAGCGATTCATGGCCCTCGATATAAATCCGTTTTATTCAAGAGTTGCATACTATACTTTATACCATGACTACGAGAAAAAGAAAGATTTAAGTGAAAATTTACATATAATGAAGAAAAAGTAAAGTTAAATTGGCTTTAATGTAAACCAGCCGTGATTTTTTGGGTAGCAAGCTTTCCACCTTTCCACTATATCGGCCGCCCTCTCTTTTACAAACTCAGGTGTTAACACATCTTCATCACTAGAATGCATTTTTAATCGATTAGAACAACACTAAACAAACACAAAATTAAAGATTAAAGTAACACTAAACTTTGTGTTCGTACAACTTACAGTATTCAAAATAGCGCCAATTTACTAAGGACAGCAAAGAACACAAAACAGTTTTTATTCTAATGCTAAACTCCTTGTCGAAAATGTTGACCAATCAAATTGAATTTAGAACACATCAATATAGGTCGAATACACAGATTACACTTACACTAGATACGGCAAGCCACGACCAAGCGTGCCCTGTATGTTCGACTGTTCGTACTAAAAAAAGTCTGTTAGCTCAGTGACGCTTAGTGATTGAAACAATTCTGTTTACTCTGAGCACATCACTAAATGGCTGGGGTGAAGTTATCGTAGGTAAAAAAAAAAAAACGTTCGGTTTTCATACAATCTAATAACGTGCCGCATCTAGCATAGGTTCTTTAAATCTGTGGTCGAATACATTGGTGTGTTCCATTTTCAAACATCAAAACAGTGAGTAAAAGTGCTTTTTATTCACTGTTTTCAGTGAATAAAATAAGCTTTTTAGAGGGGGAATGGTATAAACACGTTTCTATCGTGGTCATGCCAGGCCGGCTGGCTGTGTGGGCAGCTCGGCGACTTTGGTGTGTAGACTGCTTTACCAATCACAGCACTCACCTGTCCTCATCGGGCTCGCTGGAAGGCTGCGAGTTCCGCGAGGCGGTCTCGGCGGGCGGCGGGCCGGCTCGCTGATTGGCGGGCCGCACCGTGATGATCAGGTTCGACGAGTTCGCTACCATCATGTCTGTCACCTGGGGGACAGGAGATAAACGACAATTATTGAATAAGGAAGTTTTGTTGAACATTCGTTAACGCCAAACGCTACGGATAAAATGTATGGAAGTGACATTTGTGCGTCACGTGACTTTTCCGCAGGTAATGTCATTGCCATACATTTTGTGCTGATCGTTCGGCGTGAACGCTAACAGAAAAGAAACTTGGCTAGGGCCTCTGATATGAAACTAGATAAGGCAAGTATCACTATCTGTATGAAAAGCAAGCGTGTCGATTTCGACTATTTAATTACAGGTTATCTTAAGAGGGAACGGGGCCTGCGAGGAATTTGAAAAATAGGTATTTGAAGAAACTATTGCCGTCGCGCTGCGCCCGTACAACCCCCGTAGTGTGTGATAGGGACAGCTGCAGCTCAGACCGATTATATCACAAAACAATTGACGAGATTGACGTTTCATATTCCCCCTTTTTCTCCTCGAAAACTGAGCCGATGCAATTTTTTTTTTTTATATATTTAAAAAAAGAGTATGCTTAGGTTCCTATCATTTTCTTTTATGTTAAAAACTTTTCTAAATTGTCTGGTAGTTCTCTAATCACGGCGGTAAAAATAGGTAATTTTTTGTAATTTTTGGAGGGTCGTAATTTCTTTACTAATTAGTTGCTGAAAAAAAGAAAATGACAGGGACATGAATACAGCAGACCTTGATTTTATGAAACAAAAAAAAATACTCTAGAGCCATCATTCAGGAAGAAAAAAGGGGAATACGTTTGTATGGAGAATCTCACGCCCTGTTCCCTCTTAACCATAATGCGTCGGCTTACTGCAAGAACTCTATTGAACGCCTTATAGATACAGATATAGGGCGTACAATAGAATCAAAAGTCAATTAACATTACTTTCGATTCCATTAAACGCCCCGTATCTATATCTACATATAGGGCGTTCAATAGAATCAAAATTAATGAATTGATTTCTCAATTTTGTTTTTGTCAGTTAATGAGTTCTTGCAGTAAGCCGACGAATGGTACATTTAAATTAGCGAGTACTGTCCCACTATTGGACATGGGTATATCGAGTCCTTCCAGTACATCCAGGTATAGCGTTTCATATAATAATGCGCTTCGACGCTAAGTTGGCTCCCCTGAATGTCAATGATTCAATACGTTACGTTTTTAATAGGCAAGCGTTTTTTACTTTTTTGGGCATTACTTTAACACCTTAACCGCGCCACCTCGAATCAAACTACAATAAACAAAAAAATATTTTTTTTTTTTTTTTAGGATGGGAAATCATCAAATGACCCCGTGTGTCATCAAATGACCGAGTGTCAGACTCTTACTGACTAAAACCCACCCGTGTTCCTTCCTTAGCCCTTTATGTTCCGGGTCAGCGGTACCCCTTTCGGACCCCCTCTTCGATGCTGACATCTCTACGTCACTGACCTGATCTAAGGTTTTATTGGACACGTCAATGCCGTTGACCTCCAGCACTTCATCGTTGACGCCCAGGAGTCCGGTGGACTCCGCGAGTCCGCCGGGCACCAGCCGCGATATGAAGATGCCAGGGGAACGCTCCACGCCGTTCGGTGTTACCCGAACTGAGGTGCCGTCTCTGGAATATAAAAATAGGTATAACTAGCGGCATCAGTCTTGATCACAAACGTCACCTGCGCATTAGCTGATTTTTCGGTCTCTTTGACGGATGGTGAGATGGCGGTCAAGCGCAAGCCTATCATAGAATAAAAAAAAAAAAAAAAAAAAATGAAGAAGATGGGGGGCGCCGAGCAGTGGCGGGCCTTGAGGGCAAGCCCGAGGGTATTTGACTAAATTTTTCATGAATGTGTTTTTTATTGTACGCTACTCACTTACATCCATGAAAAATTAAGTCAAAGGCTGCACGCGATTGGTTCGTCAGTCGATGCTCGTATATTGTCAACTGTCTATTGTCTATTGGGTTAATAATGTACTTGCGCGATCAGTGATCATAGCTCACGCCGGCACCGGCACCTATACTTAATACTGAGAACCTCCTTTTTAGGGTTCCGTAGCAAAACTAGGAACCCTTATTGATATTGATGTCAGTTAAAAACGGTCCGTAGATCAGGTGGGAAAAATATTTTTTAAAGAAATAATTAGGTAAGTATATCATGTTTTAGGGTTCCGTAGTAAAAGTAGGAACCCTTATAGTTTCGTCATGTCCGTCTGTCACATCCTCGTAAAATCTATAGTTCTTAACCAATATGTATGAAACTTCGCAGGTAGATAGATGTCTTTTGTGAACCGCCATAAAAGCGTGTAGTGAAATTACGAAAAATAAATTAGGGGAATCCCCATCAGTGGCGAAGGGTCAGTTTTTGTAAGAGGTAAACCGGAGCTACAAATGCTTACCTGGCCACCAAAAGCTAATCAAGAAAAGTAGGCAATACTGCCTATGCTATTTTTCAAAGGGAAGCCGGTAGGAATCGTATTGTAGGGACCCTTCGCCACTGATCCCCATACATAAAACTGAGGGATGAAAAAAAAAAAAAATCCCTTCATGTGGGAATTCGTTGCATAGGTCTTTAAAAATAACAAAGGTATGACCGCGAAAGATTGTACATTTGTTATTATTGCATATTTCGGAATCCTCAAGGCACGAGTCATACTCGCACTTGTACGGTATGCAAATGCATTAATTTGAGTTAAAGCTAATTAGTTGTTATTCCATACCTTATAAAGAACCCTAGCGGTCGATCTGATCCGTGCTTCAGTAGTTTCACCCTTCTGCACGTTTCTGGTACTATGTCTACGTCTATGATCGCCGATACCTGAAATTATTTGATGAGAAATTTGGTGATTTTTGACAGACTGTATTTCGGTGAAAAATGGTCGCATTGAGACTATTAAAAAAGCATTTTGTAGCTTTAAGATTCTAATTTACAGCTTTTTTGGTAAATTTTTGACCGTCGTGAGTACCGGCGTCGCACCGCGCTCTCGAAGCGTCAACTGTAAAAAAAAACCATCCGTGCGCAGTATGACACTAACGGCCGTACCACAAAAAAATAAACATCTGTTCAACACACGTTCAACACGAATGCTACCAAAAATAATAGGCAATTGTTTTAGCACTAACTTGTCTAAAACAAGTGTGTATTATTTTTGGTAGCATTCGCGTTTAACGTGTGTCTATCTTTTTTGTGGTAAGGCCGCAAACGTCTAAATTGAAAGAGCCCTTATACAGGGTAAAATTAAAACCAGTGGGGATATTTTAGGAGGTGAAAGTACTCATGAATATGATCAACTTTTATTATTGGACCGACACTGAAATATGAAAAAAAAAAATCTGCTGTTCCATACATTTTGATCGTGTTGTTGTGCATTTTTGTAGGGAACAGCTGATTTTTTTTTTCATATTTCAGTGTCGGTCCCATAATAAAAGTTGATCATATTCATGATTACTTTCACCTCCTAAAATATCCGCACTGGTTTTAATTTTACCCTGTATAAGGCATCCCAACGTGACCTATTATTAGTAGGGCTGCCATGCCATCCGTCCGGGGTTCCCCGGATTTGTCCTAGTTTAGAGGACGTCCGGGGAGCGTCCAGTAGAGGTTTCAAAAAGATCCGGACACTTTGTGTCAGAAGAATCCTGATCAATGAAATATTTTTTTTTCGAGGGCGTTCGGGAAAAAATACTCAATTTCAGCCAAATGTCCGGGGTTTTTAAAGTGTTTGTCCAGCGTCAGCATTTTATGTGATGGCAGCCCTACTAGCAGTGATAGCCTAGTGGTTTAACCATGTGCCTCCCACGGCGAATGGTTAGAGTTCGATCCCGAGGCACGCACCACTGACTTTTCGAAGTCATGTGCGTATTAGAAATTAATTATCACTTACTTTAACGGTGAAGGAAAACAACGTGAGGAAACCGGCATGTCCTAGAACCAAAAAATCGAAGAAATGTGACGTCCACCAACCCGCACTGGGCCTGCGTGGTGGACTACGGTCCACTCCCTCTCACAGAGAGGAGGCCTGTGTCCCAGCAGTGGGAACATTATAGGCCGATTATGCTATATGCTTATGCAGCCCTACCTTAAGTATAACCTGTATAGCTCACCATTCTAAAATCATGTGGGTTCGATATAGCGAGCCCCTTGTTTTTGGCTGGCGTTCCACTCAGTATTGATGAGATTATGTTCCTCGGCCGCATCGTACCATACCCGTTTAGCTCCTCCAAACTGTCTCCTAGAATCAAAATAATTATTTATATTTTAAAACGTAACCCTTATAGGTTCACTTTGTTGTCAGTCTGTCCGAGGAAGACCCTTAACGGGTGGAAGCATTCGCTCATAGATGGCGCCACTAGAAGTATGCAGTAGGGCCATCTATGATCAAGATATGATACATTTACTATGATGCGACATCTTGTTCATAGATGGCGCTATTGCGTATTTTGGAACCCTCAGGGCGCGAGTCGTACTCGCACTTGTCCGGATTTTTTTTATACCACGATGGTGGAGAACAGATTTACGTCCCGCCTGGTTGTAAGCGGTTATGTACCGTGAGGGAAAACATCGTGACGAAACCTGCATGCTTGAGAGTTCTCCATAAAGTTCTTGAAGGATAGTGAAGTCTGTCAACCCGCACATGGCCAGCGTGGTGGACAATGGCCTATCGCCTCTCATTTTGAGAGGAGGCCCGTGCCCAGCAGTGGGACAGTTTACAAACAGGGTTGATATTATATTATTATGTAGGACAAAAACATGACCATAATTACGTACTATTACTTCATCAAGCACAGTATCAAATGTCATTTTTATCTCACGATCGAACCGCGTCCGTTGGTATGCGTGCAAGTTTCCTAATACGAATTACCAGGCGCACAGACAATGAAACAGTTGACTACTTACTCATAGACATTACCTATCCACGGGGACGCAAAATATGGTAGTTATCGCCTATAGAATACTATAGACCTTGCCCAAATAAGGCCTTTAACACGCGTACGAATACGACGCAACACGTCACCCCGATTATAGGTATCTGGGCCGTGGGCCCCAAGTCTGCTGATGCAATTGCCTTACGTGTCAGAACGTAGGCTGTTGGCCATTTATCAATAATATTATAATTGTAGGTGGCTAATTTTTATTTAATTTAATCAAGGACCACTCCTTTTCACAGAGAGGTCTGAGGTCTGAAGAGTCCAACAAGCAGAACATTATAGGTGTGTATGTTTACCAAAGATAAAAAAATATAACTTTTAATACATAACAGCATATGGCAGTGGATCGCCGAGGCCCTTACAATATAAGCTACATATTGTAACGAGATCATTGCCACAAATCCGTACTGCAATGCATCAGTGCGCGCGTGACGTGTTCTGCGCCAAGTCTAAAGCGAGCAGCGGGGGTTTTGTCACACTGTGACAAGACATGTGTCATGCCGGTCAAACATGCGCGCCGCGACAAATTTTGTCGACTGTTTTGTCTAGCTCTTACACGTGCGATTACGAGACAAATGCACGATGAAAGCGTCGACAACATTTTGTCGCGGCGCGCATGTTAGGCGCTATGGTCACGACGGAATTGGAGTATTGGTAGGCCTGCAAAATTCCTAATGACAGAAGAATCCTTACATCTGGGGAAGGTATGTAGGTTTGGAAAGAAACCAAAAATCGGGTTTTGTTCCGGTTCGAAACCCAACTGCAAGGATACCGTGTACAGTGCACACCAACAGGACAGAGAGAAACAGGATATTAGAAAGAATTATGCAGTATTACAATAGGAGATCTTATCGCTAACAGTATTTAGAGTGGACGTTCTACAGCTTCAAGATCCCCAGTGGGACACATCAGTTCCTCTAATATGTTAATTAGGTACGCATTTGACACGTCCCGAGTCCCGAGGGACAAGTCTCCCTTAAGCCTAAGAAATACATGCATAATTATTATTATAAAGCGAGCCTTGGCTATTCTTTACCATTTGTGAAATACGTTGAAGGTCTCCGAACTCATCAAAAAAACTTATCTTTCGTATAACGAGGAAGATTAAAGGGAACTTGACAATGCCTTCACATTTGTATAAAATACGTAACTCCAATCGAACCCTTCGAAAAGCCGCTCTTTCACAACAATGAAGAAACCCCACTTTCCTAAACAGCAATCGCTAGGGTTGGCAGATTTTCTGGCTTTAACTCACACATGTCTATAAATACTCACATTTTTATAAATTCCTAGTGAAATTGACTCTTGTCTGCAGTTTCGCTTTAACTGGCTCCTTGAATAGGCGTTTTCGTCCTACGGCGGTGTAGTCCTACTTTTGAATAGATTAAAAAAACCGAGACATTTTTGTAAATTCCGGGACCCGGGACATGAACTCACATTCCTGGACAATCCCGGGACCGATCCCGGCCATCTGAAAACCAGCGCTGTGGCTCTGCTCCGTGCATGGGTCACAGCATCATGCTGAGCGATGGCCGTATTGCGCAGATGTGACGCATACTTTTCCTAGATTTTTTCCCCTGTATTATTATTTTTATTTTTGTGCTTCGCTTTATCGGGCAACCCTAAACCGCCTCCCCTTGAAAATTAAACCGGTTCTTCTCCATGTTCTATTTATGTCACTCCGTGTCACGGTCAGGGGTCGTGTCGTGCTCGTGTGTACACAATGTGGCCGGTTGCCTTTGAATACACCGGAAGCGAACAGAACAGGTTAGGTCGGACGGAACTGGACAAAATGTTTTGTTATAAATCGAGTGCTAGGTGAGTCAGTGTGCGAAAATTTTTGTGTAAAATGATTCATTACGTAATTATAATATTATGATATTGGTGCAGATTCTGTTGAACATCCCACTAAACTAATTTTAATTACACTATGTATATATCTCTTTCTTACAGATATCATTGAAAAAGGACAGAAAATATTTTGAACTGTCAAATTAGTCTACGCCCTTGTCATTTACGAGAAAATAGACGTGACCTTTTGCGATTACGACTAAATTGACATAAAAACTATTCAAGTGGACTAATTTGACAGGATTAAATATCTGCTATCCCTTTCTCATGTTTTTTATTAGAAAGAGACATAATAAGACTAAATTTGTTTAGTTCGTAAACAACAGAATCGGCACCATAAGGTATCTTTATTTTTTGGTTCATTGCAGACAAGAATTGGGAGTAAAATTGGTACCGACATAATTATATCAAAATAGAGAAAAGAGAAATGAGAAATGAGGACCAAGTTTCATTATCTTACGGTTATATCTGTAATCTTCAAAACTCAAGGAATTTCTCCGGCATATTGGATACCATAAATAAAAAAGTGTGCGGTCGGTCGACCCCCGTTAGGAAGGCCTTACACCTCGTATATAATAGAAAGAGACAGAGAGAGAGAGCAGTGGCGGTCCGACGGGGGGGTGGGGTCATGACCCCCCCCCCCGCGCCCCCAAATCGTACAAAAATGTGCGGAACACGGTAATTTACGGTAAAGCACGTCGGCATTAATCGGTTTGACCTCCCCGAAAGTTTTCGGCTGCGGTATGACCCCCCCAAGTCGTCGGCTGCAACCGCGCCTGGGATACAGAAATTCACATGGAGGGGGCATAACTCTTTTTTCCTACGTGACGATTTCTACCAGTCACGTCTTCTTCGTTCCAAAAACCTTTGCAATATGGTCGATACAAAGTGTAAAACCTAACGAGATAATACGGATCACAATTAACGTTAAATCCGTTGAGCGTCACGCCACGGTGGCCATCTTGCCTATAAACAGTATGCGAATGCGTTGCACCGTGACTCGGATGTACTAATTTCAAGTTATATTTTATTGTTATTAGTTTGTTCGCTGTGGTACCTACATAAGCGTTAAAACTTTGCGTCTTTGAAAAAAAAAATACGACTTTGGAGATTTTTTTAAAAACTGGAAAATCTACAAAGAGTATTTTTTTTTTTTTTTTAAACCGACGCCACGTTTTTTTCTCTGAGGGGTTCAGATTAAGGTACTGAAACTGAACCCATGGTTACCACTTACACCCAGTATAGGTATTCCATACTAGTCAATTAGAGCTGTTTATGAAGAAGCCATAATAGTACGACTCCTTGAATGGGGTCGCCAGCGGAAGTACCACCGCGATACCTATTTCAGTCGCTAAGAATTTCTGTGATCCGGTTTAAAGGGTGTAGACCCAGTGGCGGATTTCCCCTAAGGCCCAGTAGGCCCGGGCCTAGGGCGGCTAGATATTAGGGGTGCCCTATCGTGGCAAAAAAAATACAGTCGAGCTTGATCTAGCTTAACTCAACATAATATTTATATGTAGAAGCGGATTGTTTAAGAAAATGTAATTACCTAATGATTTTGCTACGCTTCAGTGTAGACGCGTTTTGTAACCTGTAAACCACGTTTTATACATTGTATGAGAATAAACCTGTGCTAAATTAAATAAAACATAGTTTCCTTATTTTAAACCTAGGTATACAACGTTTTATACTTTGTATGAGAATAAACCTGTGCTAAATTAAATAAAACATAGTTTCCTTATTTTAAACCTAGGTATACATTCTATTTGCTAAATAATGAGAGTTAAGAAAGGGGCGGCTGGTACTACACGGCCTAGGGCGGCCGAGACTGAAAATCCGCCACTGTGTAGACCAGCCGGCCTAGCATGACCACGATAGAAACGGGTTTTGTCTACATAGAAATAGACAAAGTGACAGATTTTAGAAACATTTCTACGTTTTATGAATGAAACGGTAGAAATGTTTCTACAATCTGTCACTTTGTCTATTTCTATGTAGACAAAACCCGTTTCTATAGTGGTCATGCTAAGCCAGCTGAGGTTCCTAACATTTTCAATCTTGTCACCCCTAAGACCTATTATAGCAACTCATTTTAACGCGGTCAAACGCATGCCAATTTAAAAAAAAAAAAAAAAAAAAACAATAAAATCAAACAAAATCCGGCAGTCCGAAAAGTTCGTACAACTCAGTGCAATATGACACAATATCATAATATTGCATGCAATATTGGTTAAAAATTGCATACATTATGGTAGTTTTAGATATTTTTTGCAGATAAACAATATTGCACAAGGTTTGGTCAATGACTACTGCATGCCTAACTTTTCCTTTTAATTGTTTTACGGTTCCGTAGCTAAATGGCAAAAACGGAATCCTTATAATTTTATCCTGTCCGTATGTCGACGCCATTTTACTCGGAAACTATTAACATTTTATAGATTAAAAACTTCGCAGGTGATGTCTTTTGTAAACCGCCATAAAGGTGTCTAATAATATTGCGATCTAAAAATATTTGGAGGACAACATACATAATATGGGCGAGGGCGAGCGGTTTGTTTACATAAATTTCACATCGAATTTGGCTTGAGTATAGTCAAATATACTCAACCAACTAATTCGGGTATGTACACAATACATAACAAAAGTAAATATGGACATCATGACGCGATAACGAGCCCTAGAAGTTATAACTCCATACAATGTTCTATTGTGAGCACGCGATTGCGAACCTTATGGCCTTGGGATAACGACTGCATTGTAGCCACGGTGGGAGTGCATGGCTATAGTGTCACATTCTATGCTAATTAACTATCTTTATCAGTACAATGGGTGTTGGTACTTTGTATGTCTTTCAATAGAGGTCATGGTATCTGGCGAGGTTTAAATGAATAAGTTTTGTTTGTGGGTGAGTGAGCATGGACTCATGGAGCCTATAAGAATAGGACAATGATTAAGTGAATTCAGGTAATAGTTCTTGTATTGGGTTTATGGTAATAATTCACCATGTTATTGCCTTTATTTACTGTTATATAACAAGTTTTACAGAACAAATATCCTTCCTATCTTGCTAATATTATAAACGCGAGAGTTTGTGAGGATGGATGGATGGATGTTTGTTACTCTTTCGCACAAAAACTACTGAACGGATTTTGATAAAACTTTACAGTAAATAGAACTTAATACTTAATAAACTTTACAGTTTTAATAAAAATTACATGGGCGAAGCTGCGGGCGGAAGCTACTAAGTAATATTATAAATGCGAAAGTTCATGTGTGTGTGTTTGTACTCCTTTACACTGAAACAGCTGGGCAGATTTTGATGAAATTTTACAAAGAGGTAGGCTGGGAACTGGAGAAACACACAGGCTACTTTTCATCTATTTTCATGCAGATGAAGAGCAGGAAACGGCTAGTCTATACTAATATTATAAAGAGTATTTTGTGAGTTTGCGTAATGTGGCAGGTATTCTCCGCAACAACTGATCCAATTCTGAAAATTCTTGCACTAACAGAAAGCTACATTATCCCCAAGTGCTACAGGCTACTTTGGATCCCGAAAAAATGCACAGTACCTGTTAAAAAGTGCTATAGCAAATATTTCTATATGCTTACCTTTCCTCTGTATAATAACCCTGAGCAGCGGCCGGGCCGTGAGCAGCGCTCTAGCCAGGTTATCATCATTATTGATTGGCAACAAGTCTCCGTCCCTTGGATCCGTATAAGATATAAGGAAGGCCACATCGTGAAGCCTGTGCAGTTTCTCTATCAATGCCTTGAAGTCTTCATACTTGAGCTTCTCAGTACGACTGAGCGAGAATCTACGGAATTCGGCATCGAACTGCAAGAGAAAAAGTTATGTAATTTTTTTCTTACATTCAAATAAATTTTATTACACTTGGCATGCCACTATGGCCATTACATATTCCAGAACGATACTCGAGCACTGATCTCTGCTTGGGCATAGATAAATATATGCTCAAGCAGAGATCGGTGCTCCAGTATTGTTCTGGAATACGGGCCTAAAGAAACTCATGCCAAAACAGTAATTATTAAATTGAATAGTAAACAGTAATGTTAGAGTATGCTGGTAAAACACATAGAATGCTCAAAACATTATCATCAGTGCAACTAAAAAAATTGTTGATCTTACAGTTTTACTATGATTTTATGATTAAAATTTATAGTAACCACACTAATTGGCTATTTGGATAGTTATAATAACAACAAGGAAATATTGTTTTGTAAGGAATTCGAATAATTTCCGAGCCCATGCTTCCTTTTAGATAGTAATTCGTAGACGAGTAATTTTTTTCACATTGAACTCATGGCAATAAATGCTAGTCCCTATGAAAATTCCGTAACTAAATATAGTCAAATTGTATCATAAAATAGTCTTCACTGTCCTAACATCTCGTAATAGGTGCGAAAGTTCGCGTGACTCTTCAAGTATGGTCAAGAAATTAGAAATTCCTTCCCAGTTACCTTAGTTTTGACTTCCACAGTTTGACTGTCAATACGAGCCGCTATTTTGTTCTTCGACATCTCTAAAGCATTTAATATAAAGCACTAACACTATAAAACTATTCTCAAAACATTTAGGCACTTAATTTCAAACAAAACATTGTAAAATATCAAAAGTTTTAATAAATTATTGATATAATATGACGGTGTCCATTCCACTCGCGTCGTAATTTCAGTAAGTTCGTTCTCAATTACCTACGACATTTTTCATGCATTAGTAATACTTGGCTTGACATAAACCACCAATGTCCACCAATGACAGAAAGGAATAAAATTGTTTCATTAAAACGATTCATTATGATTGGCCACATTTTTAACTAGATAAAACGAATAACGACAGTTGTTTCAATGATTCTTTTAACGCAGTAAATTCATGATATCCATTTTATTTTACATTTTTACTTTAATAATTTAATGTCAGTCATTTATTTTGTAACACAGTCTTCTTGAGGGCGTAACCTAACCATAGACCAATATGTATATAGGAACGACGTACGATTTTTTTTTTTTTTAACCATAAAACTATTTACAATTAATTGAATGTACTCGTAATAAGAAAGTGCTGCCGGTTAAATAATGAATTATTCAAAAACTCGCGAGATGGCTGTATGTTTAGATTCCTTCGCGTCTCTTGAATAAAAAAAGTTACGTTTGTAGTCTTTGACTTAGTCTTTGACTATTAACTTTGTAAAACATCATTCTTTATCATTTTCTTAACTTTGTAAAACTTCTAAATGTAGAAAATAAATGTCGTTTTATACTTGATCTGTTAGTTTGATATGGTAATAAAAATATTTTTTATTATCGAATTACCTGATTTTACTGATAAGAGATCGTTAAATTATAATATGTATCTTGTTTTTAATGAAATAGATTTATATCACATTATAAACGAAAATTTGAAAAAAAGATCGATTTTTCGGAAATCGATCTTATAGACCTCGATTTTTTTGTGTATCGATTCATTAGGTCACGATTCGAATCGATTTAATAATCGATCTTTTTCGGAAAGAATCGCCATCTCTAATATGGTACTTAAGACCGGCGCGCGCATCACAACTCAATGTTGCTAGTGAAAATTGAACTAACGTACCAAGCCAAAAAATGGCAAAATTGTTTTCTTTATAAAAATATTCATATAGCATATAAACTTATAAAAACTGAGTTTTAAACCTAAAATAAACTGAAACAATAATTTAATGATAGCGCAAGCTTCAGTTTTTGTATATAAACAATAGTTTATTATTCTACTACCCTACCATAATTCATTTTAATATGGCAGCACTGATCAAATTTATTTATCTGGAGCAAAAAGACTTGATTCCAAAGTCATGTCTTTTAAAAAAGCATTGTTCATAGTAATAATTTAGAATAGCGCCATCTCGTTAACAACCGACAATCGTTTTTTTTTAGAAGACCACTACATTTGTTCTAAGATAGCATACCATGGGCGTAACTACTATTTTATGGAGTAGGAGGATAGGAGGACACAAACAACTTAAAAAGCGATGATGGTAGCTTCGAAGTATTTTCATGTTGTGTATTTTTTTTCTTTCCGCTAAAAATATTTATATGGGGATAATTATGTAGCATCAAATGAAACGTTAAAAAAAAAATTACATGATTTATGTCAGAAAATGTTACCATACCACAGTGAAGATCTTGCCATCGTTTAGATTGTGGCTTTATAAATACATTTATAGCAGAAAAACTGACTTTCTTGAAAGTCAGTTTATAACACTGTGCACTGGGCAGTGTCGAATAGAATCTGATGTCAAAAGTACAGATTATGTTGCTGCCAGCACTGGGCTGAATGGATGAAAGAGTTTTAGCTTGCACTAGGAATTTTCAGAATTTTACACAACCTGTACTTCATTTGAAAAGTGACTAGTACGGTCCATTTCAATTGAATTTGTTAACTTTGTAAACAATGTCAGTATGGCCAACTGTCAAAATTTGATGAATTTGTATAGAAAGTTTGTTTACATAGTTTACAAGTTCTATTGAAATGGACCATAGGTAGACCTATGCATTGCTGTGCCAAAATCATTATTGAATTTATTTTTTTTATGCCATGAGATTCTGGTTTACGATACACCATTATATAATATAAGCAACGCCTGGAAAAATAATTAATCCAGACCAATAGTAAAATCTGTGATATTGTTCAGTATCTTTATATTCTGCATTTTTCAGGAAAGTTGGTTTCTTAGCTGGCAATCAACTTGAACTGTCAAACTCAATTTATTACAAGTTGTGGTTGTCATTGTCAGTTTTCAACAGTGCTGCCATTCTAGTGCTTTCGTCACTAGATCTAGCGCTTTTTTGACATATTTGGCGCCGAATTTGAGAATTCAGCGCCTTGCGCTAAATCTAGTGTTTTTTAGGGTCCGGCCCAAGGAATATAATTATTACTCTCTTCAAACCGATAAAATCGGTACGTAGGTAAGTAGGTAAATAAAAACTTGAGAGGTGTCAAGGGACACCCGGATGGAACGAAGTTCCTTTCGATTAATTAGTGAATAATTATTTTTTATTATTTATGTACAAAAAAAAAATATGTACAAAAACACACACACACACACAAGACACACGCACGCCGCACGGCTTAAAATAGCTTACTATAGCAAAAAGTGTCGTTACAACTTTTCGTCTTAATCAAAAAGTGTCGTTCCAACTTTTCGTCTTAATTTTTTATCGTCTAGCCCCCTTTCGTAACGCGCGATAAGGAACTTAGTTCCAATAAGATAAAAGCATGGCATTCATTGGTGTTGAACTTGTTTACTCAACTATTAGGTATATTTAGGGATCTTGTTAGTAGGCACCTCTCGTGAAGGTTTTCACGATCCCACTAACTCAGACTAGTATCAGAATAGTATTGAGCTGATAAATAAAAGATCACATTGATGTGATGCCTTGACAGGATTTATTTTCCAAGTGAAGAGTTACCAAGTAGACAGTTACCAAGTAAACAATGAGCATTCCAAAAACAAAAATACAAAAGTAGAAAAGTAGAAAAATAAAACTTGTTGAATAAAAAGATCTTATACCTATAAATAAAATCTCTTTTATTCTAACACTCCTCCTCAAGTTCATTTCTCTACTTTCATCCACCACGCTCACGCTCTCATCACACCCATATTTCGTGCACACCATTCATACTTCCCTTTCAACAAAGGCTTCGTCAGAGCATCTGCAACCAAACGAGTTGTCTCTACATACTCAAGTATAATATGCCCGTGCTCGACCGCTTCCCTTATAAAATGGTGCCGCACGTCAATGTGCTTCGTGCGTTGATGGTGCACAGGGTTCCGCGCAATAGCCACAGCAGATTGGCTATCACTAAAGATCTTCATAGAAACATATGCGCCCATATGCAGAAACACCATACCCGAGTACGACCTCCTGTCATAACATGAAGCATGACTCGCATCTGCGTAACCCTGCACTCTGCTCATTCCAGCTGTACTCTTGTACTGTAGTCCAAAGCTCTTAGTACCCTTCAAGTACCTCAGTACTCGTTTAGTCACTGTCCCATCTCTGGCTAAACCCTCTGGCAACAAGTCGAGCTTTATACCTGCGTCTATTTCCCGCCTCTTCTTTGATTTTAAATATCCATTTAAAATCAACAACATTGCTCGCTTGTTCTGGTTTTACCAAGATCCAGGTGTTGCTCTTCTTCAACGCATCAATCTTCTCCTGAATTGCTGCTCTCCATTTGCTACTGTCAGGTTTTGATAGTGCATCTCGAACTGTAGTAGGGTCTTCTGATTCTGCAGCTTGATAGAGCACATAATCAGGAAACTCCCTCGTTATTCTCACTCTGGGTGAATACCTCCGCTCCACCTCTTGAGGTTGGTTGTCTGCAGTTGTGTCAGACTCGCAATCAAGAAACTCTTCTTGAGAATGATCATCCACCGTTCGCGTTGACTCAGTTTCAGAAACTGGGGGAGTACTAGCTTGTTCTGAAAGCTGTACATCCACGCTCATATAAGAAGGCTCGAAAACACTAAGCTGTTGTTCCTCAACAACTGCTTCAGTCTGCTGTTTCTCCTTAATTTCCTGTTTCTTCTCTCTCTCTGTTTCTGTTTCAACAAATATGACATCCCTTGCCTTATACAATCTGTGTGTTTTAGTATCAATAAGTCTATAGCCTTTGGAGTCTTCACAATATCCAATAAAAGTTAACTCCATACTCTTCGCATCTAACTTCTTCCTCTTTTGATCTGGAATGTGCATAAACGCCTTGCTGCCAAAAATTTTAACAAAACTGAGATCAACTTTCTTTCCAGTCCACGCTTCCTCTGGCGTCTTTCCTTTTACGGCAATGGTCGGCGATCTATTCTTCAAGAAAACCGATGTCTGGACTGCTTCCGCCCAATAAGCCTTCGGCAAATTACTATCTTCGAGCATGCTTCTCACCTTCTCTATAATAGTCCTATTTGCTCTCTCGGCAACTCCATTTTGCTCTGGCGTATAGTCTATCGTGACTTGATGTTGGATCCCATTTTTCTTCAGGAAATCATCCATCTGTTTATTCACGAACTCGGTTCCGTTATCAGTGCGCAGAATCTTAATTTTCTTGCCGCATTGATTCTCTGAAAACGTCTTAAAATTTGTAAATTTTTCAAAAACTTCGCTCTTCTGTTTCAAAAAATATACAAATGTCTTACGTGTTGAGTCGTCAATAAATGTCAAAAAATATCTATACCCGCTAACAGAAGCAATTTGTATAGGTCCGCATACATCCGAATGTACCAAACCTAATGGTTCCGTAGCACAGTGTGTTAAGAACCCGATTTTTGTGTCATCATGTTTTTATTCAAGTAATCGATAGTTTATATCATTTCTAGTACTAGAGTTCAACTCCCGCTTCGCTACGACTTGTAGATTATTTTTAAAAAAATGTCAAAGTTTCGTAATATCCGCGTCACGAAAAATGAAAAAAAAATCTTATTTAAAAAACGGAACTACGTATTCTAGTTTCTATGTATTCCATTAATTGTACGTACAATAACCTACCCTTCCACCATTTTTTATTGCTTTAGTATGAATGGGACGCGGGATATGATTTTTTTTCTCATTTTTCGTTTTTATTTTTTTATTCACCTATAACACCGTATTAGTTCGTGATTTCTACATCAAACTATAGCTTATACTTTCTTTTATGTATAGTATTAAAACCACAACCTAATTCCGTGTTATGCTGCAGTTATTGTTAATTTTATATTTTCTTCAGGGCTGTCACTTTCGCGTATCCGAAAAAAATTAACTATAATAAATATTTTATCCGACAAAAAAACAATTTCTTTCGAATTGATATTAAGTAGTTAACTGTGTTATAACTATAGATCGGATAATCGGATGCATATTTACCCAAAGTTAATTTTGGCTAAGAAATTATGGAATTGGCTTCTTAAAATATATATTTTTTTAAATAAATCCCGGGATGCCAGGAAATCCGGGTATAGGTACCTACATAACCAAATATATTTCAAAATAATATTATGAAATTATTAAAAAAATATTAAAAAAATCGCGTTCGGAAGACTGAAATACTTCTTGCTACGGAACTCTAGACTGAGCGTAAGTCCGACACGCTCTTGCCCAGTTTTATTTTATTAACAAGAAGAATACATTTGTGACAAAAATGTAATAGCCCTCCTATTACATTTTTGTCACAAATGTATTCTTCAAATGTGTTTTGAAAAATGTATTTTTATTAATGTTTTAGATAATAATATTAATTTTACAGATAAATAATTGAAACACTTTTCTACTGTACTACTACAAACTTTACTATGTATGTATGTACTACAAACAAACAAACTTCAGCTTTTTAATAGTATAGATATATTAGCTACAACTTATTTATGTCCTTCGGATAAGAATTTATTGACAGTTGCCCAAGAAGGTGTACCAGCCCAACATGATACCATTTCCTTCGCACATATCCAAAAAGGGCCAGTAGCCGTTGAGCAGTCGTGGAAGAAGTCGACCTAGAATTCTACCGCCACTAGAAAAAACAGTTTCTATCGTGGTCCTGCTAGGCCGGCAGATAAATTTATTCCTAGGAAAAACTATATCGATCTCATAAAACAATAGGTGTTACAGTGAAACATACATAATTATTATTATTAATTCATATAGTTATCATAATAAACTTTTCATGGCGATTGAAACAGTTACCCTTAAATAAGAGAATAGAAATTATATTTAAATATATCTCTAGTCGAAAAACCATGAGATGATGTAAAAAATAAACAGAAAATCTTAAAAAAAAAGAAAAGTAGTTGGAGTGCTGCTTGCGTGGGGGGAGGGGGGGGTTATAAAGAGCAATAAAAATTTGGTTAAATATTTTCTAGGATGCAATAGTTTTCGAGATATTTGAATTTATTTATTTTTTTAAACCAGAGAAAAATCGGAAAAAATATAAAACAACGATGTAGGAGTACTGCTTGCGTGGGAGGGGGGGTTTTATAAAGGGTGGTAAAATTTTGGTTATTTTTTGCCTAGGATGCACCGTTTTCGAGATATTTGAATTACAATTTTTTATTTACCCCAAATACTCACTTTTTCTGAATCGCGATGTTAAAATTCTCCGTGACTTAACGACTCTCCTCAGAACATAGCAGTTTTTAACCGACTTCAATAAAAGAAGGAAGTTATGCATTCGGTTTTTTTTCCATGTAAGGTATATAGACAAATTTCTCTGTGATTTATGAGCGATTTCGATTTACGTGAATCTTTTATGAGGAAACTCGCGCGGTGGTCCCATATTTTATTACTTTGGTCGAGTAGTTTTTTACAATATCACTAGCTATTCCAGCTTGTAGTAAGGTGCATCGGCAGACCTCCTACCTCGTACCTCGTTGTATTTAAAAAACTCACGCTGACAGAACACCACTGCTATAAGCGTATCGGCGCAGAGACCCTAGACAAGTAGCTTTTCTGTTAGCGTTTACGCCAAACGATAACCACAAAATGTCTGGCAATGACATTACCTGCGGAAAAGTCACGTGACTCGGAAAAGTCATGTGACTCACAAAAGTCACTTCCATACATTTTATCCGCAGCGTTTGGCGTTAACGCTAACAGAAATGTTACTTGGCTAGGGTCCACGGTCCACCACTGAGGCACTGATCTTTGATTCAGCTAACTCAATCGGTGATTTGGCGTTGCTAATTCGCATAGCATGATAAATAGTAATAATATAATTCCCAAATGAATTAAATAAGTAAGAAATTATATTTATTATACCGAATACGAATTTATACAAAATATTTAAGCTTAAATATCGGATTCAGATAGACCGATATTTTGCCAACATCGGTTTTAGAAACAGGCAAAAATCGTTGAGAGTCATTCCCGGGATATATGAACTATCTAATATTTTACACGCGCTTGTCCAGTTTTATAAAATTTTCGTTTAACATTGACACAATATTAGCCAATATTGGCCAACTAACAACAACAAGCTACAACGTAACGATATCTAGTCATCGACGTGATAAATAAACAAAAATATTAAATAATAAAAAAATATTTACATTTTAGTTGAAGTGATAGCCCTAAGTGCGGATATTTCGGATTTTACTAAAATTTGCAATAAGTCCAGCATAACAAAGAATTAGGTTGTGGTTTTAATACTATACATAATAGAATGTATAAGCTATAGTTTGATGTAGAAATCATGAACTAATACGGTGTTATAGGTGAATAAAAAAATAAAAACGAAAAATGAGAAAAAAAATCATATCACGCGTCCCATTCATGCTAAAGCATAAAAGAGATTTTATTTATAGGTATAAGATCTTTTTATTCAACAAGTTTTATTTTTCTACTTTTCTACTTTTGTATTTTTGTTTTTGGAATGCTCATTGTTTACTTGGTAACTGTCTACTTGGTAACTCTTCACTTGGAAAATAAATCCTGTCAAGGCATCACATCAATGTGATCTTTTATTTATCAGCTCAATACTATTCTGATACTAGTCTGAGTTAGTGGGATCGTGAAAACCTTCACGAGAGGTGCCTACTAACAGGTTATGGGCCCAGACGAAATTCAGTAAAATAGCAGCTGGTAACGGGAGTTCGCCAGGAGGGCAGAGCTCAACGATGGCACACAGTGAGGGCATATATGATGGCACAAAGTGTTATTATGGTATATCAATGGAGAAGTTGGATGGTAGTAGCAACTATTCAACGTGGAAGTTCCAGATGGAGCTACTTCTGATAGACGCCGACTTGTGGGAGTATACAAGTGTTACGCCTGAAGCTACCGACACGAAAGGTATGCGGAGAGACCAGAAAGCCAGAGTGAAGATTTGTATGATGGTCAAATCACATTGCCAGGTGCATGTACGCAAAGCCAAAACGGCGAAAGATGCTTGGGAAGCATTGAGAGTTGCGTTCGAGGATAAAGGTTTGAATAACCGTTGTCGTTTATTAGCTAAGTTAGTGAGTATGAAGCTGGAACAGTTCCCAACTGTGAGAGATTATGTTACATCAATGATGATGGTAGCTCAGGAACTAGAAGATCTAGGAAAAGAAGTTGATGATGAACTATTGGCTGCTTTACTTCTCCAAGGACTTACGGTGGAGTTCCAACCTATGAGATTGGGATTAGAGAACAGCAACATGGCGCTTACGACTGACTATGTAAAGACAAAACTTTTTCAAATGGAAGATAACTACATGGCGAGTTCGAGTGCAAGCCAACCGACATCAGCATTACTAACAAATAAGCATATGGGTAAGAACAAAGCCAAGAAGGTCAAGGGAAAGATCAAATGCTTTATTTGTGATGGACCCCACAAGGCGAACAAATGTCCAGATAATCCTAAAGTGAAGAAAGAAGCTTTGCAGGCCTACGCCATGGGTATGACGACGACACCAGAACCAGGAGACTGGATCATCGATTCTGGCGCGTCGACGCACATGACAAACTGCAAGACTTGGTTCAAAGGAAGCTTGAAGAAGACTCCTAAGGCATTGAGAGTGACCTGTGCGGATGGTAATGAAGTGTATAGTGAAGGTGAAGGTACGGTAGAATGCGAGTCAGTATCATTGACAATCGACAATGTTACGTATGTACCTAAGTTAGCTTCTAATTTGTTAAGTGTGAATGCGATTGCGAGAAAGGGTCACGTGATTGTGTTTACAGAGAATGGCTGAGACATCTACAAGAAGAATGAGTGTGAGGTGCGTGGTAAGGCTGTTGTGAAAGGTGTGGAAGAACGAGGCATTTATAAGGTTAAGTGCTGTTCACAGGGTTCTGCGCTGGCTACAACAGATTACGAGCAGCAGAGGCTGTGGCATCGGAGGATGGGGCATCTTGGTATAAACAACCTCAAGCTTCTTAGGGATAAGATGGCGACAGGGGTGAGTTTTCCTGACAACTCTTCTAATCTAGAGTGCGTATCTTGCATTATGGGGAAACAAACCAAACAACCGTTTCGCAAGAGTGGTGCGACGAGAGCTACGCACAGTGTGTTAAGAACCCGAATTTTGTGTCATCATGTTTTTATTCCAGTAATCGATAGTTTATATCATTTCTAGTACTAGAGTTCAACTCCCGCTTCGCTACGACTTGTAGATTATTTTTTAAAAAATGTCAAAGATTCGTAATATTTGCGTCATGAAAAATGAAAAAAAAATCTTATTTAAAAAACGGAACCACGTATTCCAGATTCTATGTATTCCATTAATTGTACGTACAATAACCTACCCTTCCACCATTTTTTATTGCTTTAGCATGAATGGGACGCGTGATATGATTTTTTTTCTCATTTTTCGTTTTTATTTTTTTATTCACCTATAACACCGTATTAGTTCATGATTTCTACATCAAACTATAGCTTATACATTCTATTATGTATAGTATTAAAACCACAACCTAATTCTTTGTTATGCTGGACTTATTGCAAATTTTAGTAAAATCCGAAATATCCGCACTTAGGGCTATCACTTCAACTAAAATGTAAATATTTTTTTATTATTTAATATTTTTGTTTATTTATCACGTCGATGACTAGATATCGTTACGTTGTAGCTTGTTGTTGTTAGTTGGCCAATATTGGCTAATATTGTGTCAATGTTAAACGAAAATTTTATAAAACTGGACAAGCGCGTGTAAAATATTAGATAGTTCATATATCCCGGGAATGACTCTCAACGATTTTTGCCTGTTTCTAAAACCGATGTTGGCAAAATATCGGTCTATCTGAATCCGATATTTAAGCTTAAATATTTTGTATAAATTCGTATTCGGTATAATAAATATAATTTCTTACTTATTTAATTCATTTGGGAATTATATTATTACTATTTATCATGCTATGCGAATTAGCAACGCCAAATCACCGATTGAGTTAGCTGAATCAAAGATCAGTGCCTCAGTGGTGGACCGTGGACCCTAGCCAAGTAGCTTTTCTGTTAGCGTTTACGCCAAACGATAACCACAAAATGTCTGGCAATGACATTACCTGCGGAAAAGTCACGTGACTCGGAAAAGTCATGTGACTCACAAAAGTCACTTCCATACATTTTATCCGCAGCGTTTGGCGTTAACGCTAACAGAAATGTTACTTGGCTAGGGTCCACGGTCCACCACTGAGGCACTGATCTTTGATTCAGCTAACTCAATCGGTGATTTGGCGTTGCTAATTCGCATAGCATGATAAATAGTAATAATATAATTCCCAAATGAATTAAATAAGTAAGAAATTATATTTATTATACCGAATACGAATTTATACAAAATATTTAAGCTTAAATATCGGATTCAGATAGACCGATATTTTGCCAACATCGGTTTTAGAAACAGGCAAAAATCGTTGAGAGTCATTCCCGGGATATATGAACTATCTAATATTTTACACGCGCTTGTCCAGTTTTATAAAATTTTCGTTTAACATTGACACAATATTAGCCAATATTGGCCAACTAACAACAACAAGCTACAACGTAACGATATCTAGTCATCGACGTGATAAATAAACAAAAATATTAAATAATAAAAAAATATTTACATTTTAGTTGAAGTGATAGCCCTAAGTGCGGATATTTCGGATTTTACTAAAATTTGCAATAAGTCCAGCATAACAAAGAATTAGGTTGTGGTTTTAATACTATACATAATAGAATGTATAAGCTATAGTTTGATGTAGAAATCATGAACTAATACGGTGTTATAGGTGAATAAAAAAATAAAAACGAAAAATGAGAAAAAAAATCATATCACGCGTCCCATTCATGCTAAAGCAATAAAAAATGGTGGAAGGGTAGGTTATTGTACGTACAATTAATGGAATACATAGAATCTGGAATACGTGGTTCCGTTTTTTAAATAAGATTTTTTTTTCATTTTTCATGACGCAAATATTACGAATCTTTGACATTTTTTAAAAAATAATCTACAAGTCGTAGCGAAGCGGGAGTTGAACTCTAGTACTAGAAATGATATAAACTATCGATTACTGGAATAAAAACATGATGACACAAAATTCGGGTTCTTAACACACTGTGCGTAGCTCTCGTCGCACCACTCTTGCGAAACGGTTGTTTGGTTTGTTTCCCCATAATGCAAGATACGCACTCTAGATTAGAAGAGTTGTCAGGAAAACTCACCCCTGTCGCCATCTTATCCCTAAGAAGCTTGAGGTTGTTTATACCAAGATGCCCCATCCTCCGATGCCACAGCCTCTGCTGCTCGTAATCTGTTGTAGCCAGCGCAGAACCCTGTGAACAGCACTTAACCTTATAAATGCCTCGTTCTTCCACACCTTTCACAACAGCCTTACCACGCACCTCACACTCATTCTTCTTGTAGATGTCTCAGCCATTCTCTGTAAACACAATCACGTGACCCTTTCTCGCAATCGCATTCACACTTAACAAATTAGAAGCTAACTTAGGTACATACGTAACATTGTCGATTGTCAATGATACTGACTCGCATTCTACCGTACCTTCACCTTCACTATACACTTCATTACCATCCGCACAGGTCACTCTCAATGCCTTAGGAGTCTTCTTCAAGCTTCCTTTGAACCAAGTCTTGCAGTTTGTCATGTGCGTCGACGCGCCAGAATCGATGATCCAGTCTCCTGGTTCTGGTGTCGTCGTCATACCCATGGCGTAGGCCTGCAAAGCTTCTTTCTTCACTTTAGGATTATCTGGACATTTGTTCGCCTTGTGGGGTCCATCACAAATAAAGCATTTGATCTTTCCCTTGACCTTCTTGGCTTTGTTCTTACCCATATGCTTATTTGTTAGTAATGCTGATGTCGGTTGGCTTGCACTCGAACTCGCCATGTAGTTATCTTCCATTTGAAAAAGTTTTGTCTTTACATAGTCAGTCGTAAGCGCCATGTTGCTGTTCTCTAATCCCAATCTCATAGGTTGGAACTCCACCGTAAGTCCTTGGAGAAGTAAAGCAGCCAATAGTTCATCATCAACTTCTTTTCCTAGATCTTCTAGTTCCTGAGCTACCATCATCATTGATGTAACATAATCTCTCACAGTTGGGAACTGTTCCAGCTTCATACTCACTAACTTAGCTAATAAACGACAACGGTTATTCAAACCTTTATCCTCGAACGCAACTCTCAATGCTTCCCAAGCATCTTTCGCCGTTTTGGCTTTGCGTACATGCACCTGGCAATGTGATTTGACCATCATACAAATCTTCACTCTGGCTTTCTGGTCTCTCCGCATACCTTTCGTGTCGGTAGCTTCAGGCGTAACACTTGTATACTCCCACAAGTCGGCGTCTATCAGAAGTAGCTCCATCTGGAACTTCCACGTTGAATAGTTGCTACTACCATCCAACTTCTCCATTGATATACCATAATAACACTTTGTGCCATCATATATGCCCTCACTGTGTGCCATCGTTGAGCTCTGCCCTCCTGGCGAACTCCCGTTACCAGCTGCTATTTTACTGAATTTCGTCTGGGCCCATAACCTGTTAGTAGGCACCTCTCGTGAAGGTTTTCACGATCCCACTAACTCAGACTAGTATCAGAATAGTATTGAGCTGATAAATAAAAGATCACATTGATGTGATGCCTTGACAGGATTTATTTTCCAAGTGAAGAGTTACCAAGTAGACAGTTACCAAGTAAACAATGAGCATTCCAAAAACAAAAATACAAAAGTAGAAAAGTAGAAAAATAAAACTTGTTGAATAAAAAGATCTTATACCTATAAATAAAATCTCTTTTATTCTAACAGATCTTCCTAGTTTATAAACTTTTTTTCTCGTGTTGATAAATGACTGTTTCTTTAACAAGTCATAAAATTTCAGAATTTTGTGCTTTTTGCAGTTTTAGTGCTCAATACATTTTTCTATCTGCCTGTACTGATATACCTAATTCCATTTTGATAAGTTTTTTTTTTCTTTTTAAAGTCATAAACTTAGCGCTGAATCTAGCGCTTTTTTGAATAGTTTTAGCGCTCAATTCACTTTTCCATCTGGCAGCACTGGTTCTCAGTTGTGATTGTGACCTTGTCACTTGTCACCCAACCCAAACATAAAAACAACCATTAAATTTTGACTAAACCAAGCTGAAACCAAGAAAATTAAAAAACCAAGCAATTTTTTTAATTTAAAAGATGACTAAACTAGTAAACAAAGATGCCGAACGGTTAAATCCATGTCTTAAGGTTTTTTTTTTGTGCCAATAATATTCCTCCAAAAATGTTTTACATTATATAACCAATTTATTTATTTTTTTAGGAGCAAGAAATGTCCTACCAATGTTTGAACAAGAATGGGTATGATCAATCCAAATGCGAAGCCTATTTTGATAACTATAACACATGTAAAAAGTTTTGGGTAAGATAAAACAAATTATTGTATAATAATTGAGGTTACATTACTTCCGATATTTCGCTAATTTTATATTATCCTAAAGCATTGATAGCAGACTTTTAAGGACTCATTTTAAAGCTGCTACCTATAATAATTCAGACACTTTTGAATAATATCATATACATTTAACTGAATATTACAGATTTAAATGATACTTATATGACTTTTGCTTTTAGCAAATGTAAGCATAATTGTTCTTTCAGTATGAGGTCAACTTTCTAGATAAGATTATAATATGTGATAACTAGGCTGGACAAATATCAACAAAATGTACTTAATTAAAGAAAGAAAAACAACTGCATTTTTAGCCAAGAGTAACTTTAATAAGTAGATGTAGATCTAATTTGCATGGATCTTTTCTCTTTGGATCTACCTATATATTATGATATCTAAAAAGATAAGTTAGTGAAATCTAAAGAGATTTTGTAGTTCACTATCAGGTTTTTTTTTTCATAAATGCATCTTTTCATTCAACATTCTTAAAAATGGTTCTGTGCGAGCGAGAGAGGAGACAAAATTCCGAAACCAATGTCTGTAAAATGATGGTGAGAAAAATAAAGATAATTCATTTATGTTTTTGTTTTTCAGGGCAAAATATACAGGGACAGAAAAGCTAAAGGACTGTATCCATATTTACCGGAAGTGGAGGACAGAGCCAGAATAAAAGATCAATACTTCGAATCTGTTAAAAATAATTAGTATTTATTAATTAATTTACAAAGTTTAGGAATTGGTAGATATTGGTTTGATAGAAAAATATGTGACATGGAAGGATGCCAGAATATAAAAAAAAACATAGGTAGGTAGTGCTTACATGCAAAGTCTACAAAGATTCTTTATGGCATCACTGCTGGATATAAGACTCCCTTAATTGGGATCACTCACTCAATTATGCATTGTTGCCTGCATTTATTTTGTTTTGAAAAGTTGCAATTTGAGGCACAATGTTATATGAAAGTTCATTTTTTTGTGAAGAAGGAAGCCTAAGCTTACTGTAAACCAAAATCGAGCTACATTAAAAACTAAGACTGGTATACTTCAACTTGAAATATTTATACAGGGTGGCAGGTTAGACGGTGGAAATATTTTAAGGGGTCATTGTACTCATCATTATGAACAACTTTTACTATGGGACCAAACCTGAAATCTCGAAAAAAAAATCAGCCGTTCCATACATTTATGTTCACATAACTCAACAAAATGTATGGAACAGCTGATTTTTTATTCGCGATTTCAGGGTTGGTCCCATAATAAAAGTTGTTCACAGCGATGAGTACAATGACCCCTTTAAATATTTCCACTGTTCAACCTGCCACCCTGTATAACTGACCAACAGCACAAATATATTGTGAATATAAAATGTCTATCACACATGCAACAATACTGATAGAAATAGCTTTTGTTTCATTCTATTCTGCATTTTAATTAACGTATTTCCCGGAGGCAAGCAGGAATTCCTCCTGTATTTGTCACTAGCAATACTATTCAACCTGAATCAGGTGTAAAATAATTAAGAGTTAATTAATAATATATATTTTACATATACAACTATACATTTGTATTATTTACATATAAAACCTGAAGAATGATTCACCTACTAGCCACAAACTGAAAGCCTAAGTTCATACGAAATACGGTAGTGGACTACTATTAAAAAAGTACAAATAAATTATTTTATTCCAAAGAAAGAATAGGAATAACAAAAAAGTAAAAAAAATAAAAATAATTTATCACAAAATGGAAAACATAGACGCTTTTAAAGTTTTTGGAGGAAGTATCGCTCCGTCTTTGTCGCGCGAAGCGGACATAGGTGTTGTTACGTCACTTATCATGCATGCCGTCCGTGTCTAGCAAATCATTTTAAAACGCTAATAACTTTGTAGATGTTTCATCGGTTTTTTGGGTGTTAATTATCTTTTTTCAAATATTTTACAGATTCACAATAAAAAAAAATTGTCCGGTACCGTATTGTACTGCACCTTTTAGTTTTGCGGTATAAGGGCAATTGCCCTGTTTTCGACGACCGACTGTGTATGTAGTTCTTATACTGTGGTATTATTATAAGGTAGGTACAAAATAAAACCACAATAATCATCTAAATATTTTATTGTGACACATACAACAGTGGAGAAGCGATGACTGTGTGTCATTGTGTAAAAAGCCACTAGCTAGCTACAAATATAATGTGATACACCATCACCGTTACAAGGCAATATGGGAAGAACATGTTTCGCAATAATATGTTCATTGATTATTTTGATTATGGCTGAGTTCAGATGACCATAACGCGTCACAGAGTAGCAACAAATGGAGTACTAACCCTCGATCTGTCGTATTTAAAAACCGGCCAAGTGCGTATTTGGACGTATAAAGTGAAAAAATCCGGACCGCATAACTAAGTTTGCTTGTGAAGGAATTTTGATGATTTTGAAAAAACTGTACTAGTTAGGAACATTTTATTTTTGGTGCCATATTTGGGTCAATTCCTATCAACCATAATTATTTCAGATTTTTCGCCCCGCAAACTTCGGAGATAAGGGGGGGGGAATGGTATTTTTTCGGACATTTTTCATCATATGTCGAAAACTGTGAGACATAAAATTAAATAAAAATATATTTTGAAATGTGCAGATCAAGCCCTTTCATATGATATGTCACTTGACCTTGTAACCCCACTTTAAAATTTTAGACCCCCACTCCGGCCCCTTTTGCAATTAAAATATAAATATTTTGGGTTTTTTTTCATTTGCAATAAAGTTGAATTAGCATTCTTTATTACTGTTCCAAATTTTAAGTCGATAGCATAAGTAGTTTCTGAAATAAGCAGGTGTGACAGACAGACGAAGTCGCACCATAAGGGTTCCTTTTTTACCATTTTGGTACGGAACCCTAAAAATCGCCTCATTCAGGTCGAAATCAATTTTATTGTTTCTGTCTAGTGCGACAGACGAACGACTAATGAGCGGCCGTCATTTATGGCCTCTGCCGTGGTAGTTATTCTACCGCCAATCCACGATACTAATGCGTCACAGAGTAGTTACAAATGGAGAACCTGCCTACCAATGAGCAACCGTCATTAAAAGGGCGTTGGCAGTTTTAGGCTTGATATGGTACAGTAATAAAAGCTTAACCAAAAATAAAAATATATTTTAATTGTTCTTTGCCTAATTTATCTTAGAGATTAAGAATTGAAATAAAAAATCGAAATAAATAAGAAATAAAATGATTATGCCGTTGAAATTTTGAAAAAACCAATAAAACAATGATGAAATGAAATGAAATGATGATGATGAAATGATAATGAAATGATATTTTATTCTGTATAAATAGGTTCCAGGTAACACTTTTACACGTCAAAAATTGTTTTGATTTTTAAGCTAGATGAGGTCGGTGTTTCCTATCTGACTACCTTTGAGAAGAAACACCGAAACAAACTCAAAGGTCAGTAGTCCAGACAAATTAAAATGAAACTATGCAAGGACCATGCAGGTTAGTCTGGAATGGCCTTTAAAGGAAAGAGCCATACAGATTTGAGTGGACCTATCCTGACTGTGCACGCATTTGCTGAGTACCGTGGTAGCTCAACCCTGACTTAGGGAGCTCAACGACCCAGCGAACAAAAACGGGTGCATGCTGGCTGGCGCGTGCCTCCACAGAATATCATGTCGACAGCAACTAAAACCTTTGAATTGAGAACTCATTAGTCGGGCTGTACTTCATTGGATCATTCACAGCATACTTAACCTCACTGTCACAAATACGAAGATTCCTCTTTAACCCAATTACGTACAAAAACAAATAAAAAATGAATTTAAATACTCTTGAAATACTCGATCACACCAAACTAATTTCATATCTGTACCGACATACACAATCTGAAGCCCAGCGTTCTATGGGCGTCTGCCAGTGTCCTTTATGTCGCTGCGGAAGGTAATCGTTATTCTAAGACCAATCAGAACTCACGCAGCATACCACATTACAACCAAGCAGGATATTAAATTACTACACAACTCTGAGATAATCTGCATGCGTCAGATATGTATGGTCCATTTCAATAGAACTTGCAAACTATGTAAACAAACTTTCTATACAAATTCATCAAATTTTGACAGTCGGCCATACTAATATTGTTTACAAAGTTAACAAATTCAATTGAAATGGAGGGTCCATTTCAATTGAATAACAAATTAATTACCAAAGAGAGGTTTACATTTATAAATATCATTTACCGCCAACTCTACTAAAATTGAGTAATTTTGTGTTTCTCTACAAATGCGAGCTAGCCATTTGGTTACTAACAACATTGCAACTTGTATTATCATCTGAACTAAGCCTATGACAGATCAAGGCAGTCAGTGTACGCTAAACTTTAGCGGATTCGACGCACTACTGCCTAACTGCGTCCATCTGTTCAAATAAGATTACAATACACAACCATTCTTATATTCCTAATTATCCTTAATACAATGCCACTGGTGGATAACACCGATACTGGTCAAAAATGCTGGGGACTGTTCAACTTCTTAGCAGTAATCGTCATGTCTGGACTACACAACGTGTCTTCAATTATACGACATTTTTAATGGGGCCATTATACTCATCATTATGAGCAACTTTTACTATGGTACCAAACCTTATATCGCGAAAAAAAAAAAACAGCTGTTCCATACATCTTGTTGGTTTATGTAAACATAAATGTATGGAACAGCGATTTCAGGGTTGCTTCCATAAAGCCCTTTAAAGAATATCGCATAATGGGAGACACTGTATTAAGATAAAATATTTTCGTTTATTCGCAAAATACTTGCTTATTAACGATTATGTTGTCTTGAAACGGTTCTTCACAATCAGTGGCGTAATTACGGGGGCCCATGGCTGCTAAAATGCTAGGGCCCCAGTCTCAAGGGAGGGCCCGAGGGGCTCTGACAAGACGTGGTAGGATTTTTCGTTCCGTGGCATAGCGCAAAACATTGACCTATATGTTACATTAAACATGTCACACTCAAGTATTGTGCGGACACAACACAAGCCTCACATTCACTTTGACGTTTGGTGCGGTGAGCAACAGACAAGTACCCGCGTGTGGGACATGATTTTTGTTCGGAACTGCTTGTCTAGGGACATATAGGTCAATGGCGCAAAATGATTTTGATGAATTTGTTTTAGTAGGTAACTAAGTAAGACAGGCCCCAGTCGAAAAAAATGCCAGGGGCCCAAGTGTTGTAGCTACGCCACTGCTTATAATTCTCTCTTAAAAACATACATTGGTGCTGATTCTGTTGAACATCGCACTAAACTAATTTTAATCACACTATATCTCTTTCTTACAAATATCGTTGAATAAGGACAGAAAATATTTAGAACTGTCAAATTAGTCTACGCCCTTGTCATTTACGGGAAAATAGTCGTGAGTTCGTGACCTTTTGTGATTACGACTGAACTGTCATTAATACTATTCAAGTGGACTAATTTGACAGGATTAAATATATGCTATCCCTCTCTAATGTTCTTTATTAGAAAGAGACATAATAAGACTAAATTAGTTTAGTTCGTAAACAACAGAATTGGCACCATTATGGTCTACTTTTTTTTTAAACTTTATACATGACATACAATATTTATTATGCACAATTTCTTCGTATTTTGCTCAAATGTACGCAGTTGTGTTTTAATGTTTCCATCACTCTTAGGGTTACCCTGACTCGCATCAGTCCGACTTATCAGAGTTATTTTGCCGCAGTAAGCGGTTCTAATTTCGTAGAGTGGTAATGTCAATGACGTTTTAGTTTAGGGTACAGATAATCTATTTTACGAAGTCCGTTGGGTTATGAATGTTGTAGGCGTGCATATATACAATGCTTTAGTGTGCGTAAGCGCGGCAGCGCTCAGTCACGATCTCGGTACACATTACACACACAACGAAAGTTAAACGGACTTCGTGAAATAGATTATCTGTAATGTAAAGACCCTACCGCTCCACTGAGTGTTAATATTAATGATTCTTAAAAATAAATTAGTTTTTATGGGCAATTGCAGTAGATAAGCTAGAACTCGAGCTGAGAAAAATGGAAGAATTATATGTAAACTCAGAGTAACTTAATTAATTCATAGAAAAAAACAAAGTTAAAGGTAGTTTTAAGTTATAGCGATTTAAAATGTCCATTACACGCATAGACATTTTTCGTTTCAGGCAATACTATTATTGATATGATGTATTAAAATCAGACAGAAATTGTACACCATTTTTGTTGTCATAATTTAAAAAAATTATAATCTCTTTTTAAATGTCAAATCAAGCGTAGAGTATTGAATTATGTAAGTATGAAATATAAATACAGGGTGGCAGGTAAAACAGTGGAAATATTTTAAGGGATCATTGTACTCATCATTATGAACAACTTTTACTATGAGACCAAACCTGAAATCGCGAAAAAAAAAATCAGCTGTTCCATACACTTTGTCGAGTTATGTATGGAACAGCAGATTTTTTTTTCTCGCGATTACAAGGTTGGTCCCACAGTAAAATTTGTTCATAATGATGAGTACAATAGCCCCTTAAAATATTTCCACTGTCTAACCTGCCACCCTGTATTTATATTCCATACTTACATCATTCAATACTCAGCATTCCGGCGGATGCGCGATTCACTGCAATTTCTTTTACCGCATTGTAAAATATGGTCCGCTGCGCGCCGGTTGCTGTGAATTGTACCTAAGACCCTGTTCAAATGAGGCGTTCTATTTTACTTTATTAAAATTATACTTAATGCGTCCAGATACCGCGTTTCTGCGCTAGGATACAGTGTCCACTCGACACGGACTAGCGCGTAGTACCTACTGGACGCAGCAGTGGCGCCCGAGTATCTCAACTCGCGCGTTAAACGAGCGAGTCGAGAGTCCCGCTCATTCCAGGCGTTTTACGCGCGAGTGAGCAAACGCGCGGCATCTCGAAAACGCGCGAGTGTCTACGCGCGAATCGAATCCACTCGCGCGTAGACACTCGCCTCATTTGGACAAGCTCTAAGATAAACATGGTCACATTAAAATTCATCATAAAGATATCCATTTCCGTACGTCTAGAACTAGCGAAAAGCGATCTATGAAAAGCTACTCTTTACTAACGTGAGGCACTTTTATTTTTTAATGAATATCTAATAAATAATATAATCTCGTTCAGTGCGGCCGGATAGTACTCGCACTTAGGGCGAGATTCACAGGCTCGTATTACAGGACGTAACTCAATACTCAAGCATTACTTTGCTAAGTAGTGTTTCATTCAAATATGAACATTATAGCATACAAATAAGGTTCATATTAGAATGCAACACTTAACCAAGTTATCTAAGAATCTCGCCCTTAGAACACAATTTATACCTGCACAGAGACTTTTCAGTCATTTTGACGTCAAAAACAATGGATTCTGTCCATCATTCTATTTTTTTTACAACTTATATTTCATTTTTAATGTGATTTTTTTCATGCAATCTAGGTACTTATAAGTATAGGTGTATAGAGGGAATCATTCAAAGAAATTAATGATAATCCACATTATTCAGTAATATACTACAATATTGGTTGAGTCGGATAAGTAGCAAGAAAATCAACATAATTTAAATAACGTAATTTGCAGTTTTTGTTGAAATATTTGCTATTAAAACATGTTCGCTAAATGAGATATCCAGCCGCAATTATTAGTATAAGGTTGTAATTAATCAAGATACAGGTTATTGAAAAAATATTTTAAAAAAACTTCAATTTAAGCAATTTTCAAATTACATTGTAAGTAGGGTATTTGAACTTTCAAACAAATTGTGTACCTACTAATAATAATAAATACATCATCCGTTTAAAAATAAAATATTCTTTTAAAAACCTTTACTTCGTTGGGTAAAATAAGCTTTTCTTTTAAAATGGTGGGTTCACACAAAGTCAGGAGTTCCCAAATATGTTCAGTTTACGGCGCACTTATTTTAGTATTTTGTTACGGCGCTCTTGTCAAAATACATGTGAAATAATAAGGCGCGCGATTAGAATTTTTTAGTTTGTTTAGGGAGTAACAGGGAGGCCTCACGGCGCCGCTGCTTTCTCCCCGCGGCGCACCCTTTGGGAACCCCTGTAAGTAATACTGAGGCGTGATTTCAGTAATATTTTTTTGTTATTAGAAATGTATTAGTAGTTGTAACGTTAGTTATTCTTAAAATTTATTTAAACAATACTCTTATTTGGGGATTTTTTAGAAAAATCTCCCAAAGAAGTTTTATCATTAAATACTTTTTAACATTTTTAAACTAAGCATGCACAACTATTTATAATAGGAAATCGTCATTTTGTCTCTTTGGATATGAAATAATGCATTTTTTCTTTGTTATCCTAGTTTATGATTTTTGTATAATTATTCTTATAATACCTATTCATACCGGGTTAACGGGATCATGCTTGGCAAAATTAGTCAACATAAGTATAGTTTTTAAATATTAGTGAAGAAAAAAATAGTATTTCTTTTTAACATTATGGTAGGTACTTAAATATAATAATTTTGGTTAAAAGTATGGAATAATAATAATGAACACGAAATATACAAAACTTATTGGACTTATCATCCAATTGTTAATCAAGGTTAAATGTACAATAAATGTAGGTATTTCAAAACCATTAGGGATATTTTGATTAAAATCTCATTTTTCACTTAAAACTAAAATATTTTGAGTTGTTGTTTTAATTATTTTACTATCGCGACCAATTTGTATTACTGGCCATAATTTTATTTTTTTATTAAAATATATACAGCGTGTAATTGACAGGTTGGCAAAAACGAAAAGTATGAATTCAGACTGGTATATATTTTGATAGTGAAATATTTTCCCGGAAATGATGTAGGTACTACGGAGGCCAGTAAACTTTTACAGCTAACAGCTGATTCCGCGCGGGTTGTATGAATTTTCTTTTACGATTACATTGCCGAATTTAAGTTTTTTGCTTTTTTTCACTAAAATTGTGTTTTTAGGGCTGGATTTTGTTGTAACAAATGAATAGAACACAAATCTAGTTGAAAAACGGTCGGACAATTCGACAATTTTCCTGAAAAAAATTCCAACGTTTTTCAGTCATAATCATGGTCATGAAGCTACAGTTTCAGTTTTTGCCAACCTGTCAATTACACGGTGTATATAATTAATACAACAACTACACTAACATAATAATCAAGACAATAGTCTAATTACTTATTAAAAAAACAACAAATTGAAGAATGAGCAATAAAACATTTTTGAAAAGCTCTACGATTTTTCAGATCACCTTAATAGTGCTAACAGATTTAAAGTGTGTATTATTTAAATGTATCCGTCAATTCGGTCCATTATTGTTTGCTATAGAAAACTTTTTAGGTAAATTAGAAATTTTCCGAATAATACAAATAAATAATTGTAGCCATTTTCAACCTTTTGAGCGCTACGGTCTTGTATAGCCAGAGAAATCTAAATAATAATATAAGTCAATAGAAATGTCATCTACTACATTTTATTTCCAGCCGCTCTCTCGATGACTACATCGAGAGCGCGCATTTAAAAATGTGACGTATGTGAACGGAATTAAGTTTAATTTTGTATTAAAGCCTTACATAATATGCTCCAAAGCGGCGACGAGGTCACGCGCCTTTGCCACTTTTATCGACTTATTATTCAGATTTCTGTGGGTATAATAATAATAATAAGCATTTATTTCGGACCGAAATCCATATGAGTGTTAGTAACAATTATCTTAAGACCTATGTTAGTAATACATGAGAAGCAAATTACATTTTACCCGTAACGATTCCGACCCAGTGTGCCTGATGGGACAGTCGTTACGGGACGCAATCATTTGCAAAATGCTGTTGGTGCTACAGCGCAGTGTTTGAAAACCGACAAATTAATGAAAACAAGAAAAAAAAAAAAAACAAAAACAAACATTATATTATTTTATAGACCTTAATATGTACCTTTATAATAAATAAATAAATAAATAAGAGCTAACCAAAAAACATACATTTTTTTAAATGGCTGGCGGCGGGAAGGGCCCGCCGCGCCGATGCGTTTAAGCGATAGCGTTCAAAAGGTCAACACAATCGGTAGACAAATAAATAATATAAATATTTTTTTTATCGTTTAACGATATTTTTTAAATTAAATGTAAGCAATTTTATTTTTCCCTCTATTATCTAAATTTTAAAACTACAGATCTTAAAGAGATTTTCCTAAACTAAAAAAAACTAGTTAAAATAACAATATAATATTGTATAAGCACTGAATAATCTGAGCGCTAATACTGTGAAATAAGCTTTCTATATAAAATGCTGCATTCCTCAATTTGTATAACGATTACAATGGTCAAAGTTAGTCGCTTATTATCAAAAATTACCGGGTAGGACTAACAAAATTAAGTAGTATTTTTTCAGATGCTGACATTCTCCGGTTAATCCTGATAATAAGTATGCAAAAAGCTTTGTAAAAAATGTGTACACTTAAAATTAAAAGAAAAGTAGGTACCTGATAGTTTGGTACCGAATATACATATTAAAATCAAAAGACAATGCGCATTATGAATCCTCAAGATAAAGACGTACACAGTAGGTAGTGATAAAAAAAGAAGAAAAATATAAAAAAAATCTCAAAACAGTTTTGATCATGATTTGTGACAATAATATATATATTATATACAGGGTGGCAGGTTAAACAGTGGAAATATTTTAAAGGGTCATTGTACTCATCATTATGAAGAACTTTTACTATGACCCAACCCTTAAATCGCGCAAAAAAAATCAGCTGTTCCATACATTTATGTTCACATACCTAACTCAACAAAATGTATGAAACAGCTGATTTTTTTTTCGCGATTTCAGGCTTGGGCCTATAGTAAAAGTTATTCATAATGATGAGTACAATGACCCCTTAAAATATTTCCACTGTCTAACTTGCCACCCTGTATAAAAAAAAACAAATTATTATGACATTCCAAATATCCTTACCTATTTTCAAATTCAAAATTGCATAATTATGTCAGAAAATATATTTTCTGCTGTGTGTACAATCTTTATAAAAATAACATAACATTTAAAAGTAATAACAACAAAATGTACTGTTGTATGTTTTTACACCTAGTTTTTATTCTGTTCAATGAACAGTGTACGCACGGCTACATATCAAGCTATACATTTCCAGTATAAGCTGATCTCGCATTGTATAGGATTTCCTTACAATGAGAGGTCAGTGTAAACTGGGAATGTATAGCTTGATGTGTAGCCGTATGTACTTGCGTCTAATAAGCAGTTTTATTGTATTTTAATTGAGTTGTTTATTTTACAGTAAATATTAAGATATTAGTAATTTTGAACAAATTTTTATTGTATACATATTTTTTTTAACTAAAATTTTGAACCTGATTAAATTCAAACAATATTAGACAAAGTCTGATGTTCTTTTTGACAAAACAATACAAAAAAATCATCATTTACAATAAAATAAACAGCCTGTAGGTTTGTGATATATTATGTAACTAGATTATTTTAAATACTTATATTTTTGAAATGTTTAGTTAAATCTTATCTTATTTAAAGACTTACAGACTTACTTATCGGCCTATAATGTTCCCACTGCTGGGACACAGGCCTCCTCTGTGAGAGGGAGTGGGCCGTAGTCCACCACGCGGGCCCAGTGCGGGTTGGTGGACGTCACATGTCTTCGAATTTTTGGTTCTAGGACATGCCGGTTTCCTCACGATGTTTTCCTTCACCGTTAAAGCAAGTGATAATTAATGTCTAATACGCACATGACTTCGAAAAGTCAGCGGTGCGTGCCTCGGGATCGAACTCGAACCATTCGCCGTGGGAGGCACTCGGTTTACATAATTTGCTCCAAAGCGGCCTTTGCCACTTCTATTGACCTATTATTTAGACTAGCTGTTCCGCCGGGTTTCACCCCCGTTGCTCGGCTACTAAGGGTCGTAGCGTGATGTTAAATAGCCTATACTATTCTATTCCTAATGAATCTGGCCATTCATGAGGGATAGCCAGATTTCTCGTGAATATTCCTCATGAATACCCAAATTCATGATTCTCTTTTATGCTGTATCTAAGTTGAATTACTTAGATACGTGGAGGCGGGTTACTTTGACCCTAGGGCATATTAACTTTGGCCCAATGTTTGAACTGCCCGCCGTGTTGCGACCACACGAACGATCGTCGCAGTTCCTTCGCCATCTATTAGTTACTGAAGGAACTGCGACGATCAAAGTCAAAGTCAAGTCGGCTGGCAGTTCAAACGTTTTGGGCCAAAGTTATACCCTAGGGTCAAAGTAACCAGCCTCTACGGTACAGCATAGCAATCTCGATGTTTTGACATGTCGCCACGAGTTTAAATCCCAAAAAATAGGGCAAGCAGGTATATTTTATACCATAAATAAAATCTTTAAAATAATCTAGTACCATAATGATATGAAAGGGCGCGTGTACATAATGTTGTTGATTGTAATGAAACCTGTTAACATGTTATGTTATCAACACGCATTGTCATCTAAGAGTCAATCTGACCTCTGCTTTATGTAGAAACAGCTTATTCGGAAGTGATCGCACATTTGACGTACCTGTTAGGGAAATATAGAATTTTTTATTGTGTATTTTTCTTTCATAAGCAATATTATTTTTTGGATATAGGAAACCTGAAAGTAGATCGATTTCAGATGTTTTTAAATCATGTTAGGGGGCGTCCATTAATTACGTGAGGGTTTAAGGGGGAGGAGGGGATCGAGCTGAATCTCACGTGGGGGGGAGTCGGGGTCTCGGCAAATGTCACGTAATTTTTTTGCATTTTAAAAAATCTCACGTGAAATTTGGGAGGCTCCCCTCCCCCCCTTAAACGCTTCACGAAAGTAATGGACGCCCCCTAACATGATTTGAAGGGGTTGAGCCAAATCTGACGATATTTCACCAAGGGGGGGGGGGGGGGGGGAGGTGGTCGAAAAATCGCCAAAATCACCTCACGTAATTCATAGACGCTCCCTTATTTTGTACGTGGGACGGAATTTGCGTAAGTTATTTCTTTTTTTTTTTTTTTTTCGCGATTATATTGAGTGTCTAATGGACGCCTAATACTTACAACGCAGCCGCCATAGTGTATATGCGCCAGTACGGTAAGCAAGGTCATCGCGTAGAAGGCAGGCACTTCGTAGTGAGGCAACAGTAGCGAGATGGAGGCCGCCGCCGTCAACGGCCACAGAAGCCAGTTGACGGCGTCACAGCGCTGGTTACTCATCTGACTGACGATGAGACGGCACTGGAACAAAATATAAATGATAAATGATATTTATTTTGTAAATAGGTTAAAAATAACACTTTTACACGTCAAAACATTTTTTTAAGCTAGATGAGTTCGAGTTATAGTCTATCTATCTATCTACAGGGTTAATTTTTCAAGTCGGCTTGGATGGCCAAATCCGAAAGTATAAGAAATAGCGAAAAACACTCCGCGAAAAACAGCCGATTTTGATTAAAAATAAAACTGCGTCAATAGATTTTTCATAAATCAATCAATCTTTTTCAACTAATTCAAATATACAATTTCTTTGTTTGTTTACGAATAACCAAGCTTGTATTTGCGGCCCTCTGAATTTGCACGGGAATTTGCACGGCACGGGCCCCGGCTTGTCCCCCGTAGATCCGGGGCTGGTTGAATGATCATACTCACAGCTACGTTACTGAACAACGTTCCAATAAGCAGGAACAGCGCTCTAAGGTCATAGTCAGGCAGCCGGCTGGACTTGTGCACCCATACGGAACAGACTAGGAACACGGTCAGGAACGACCATAGAGGTCGCAACGCCTCCGTGGGCGAACGCATCTTGCCTGTGCGCAGTTTGTATGACCTAGAAAAATCGACTTATTATGAAAAATGTCTGAAAAAATACCATTGCCCCCCCATTATCTCCGAAGTTTGCGGAGCGAAAAAGCTGAAATAATTAGGGTTGATAGGAATTGACCCAATATATATATAAAACGATATTCCTAACTAGTATAGTTTTTCACAATCATCAAAATTCCTTCACAAAAAAACTTAGTTATGCGGTCCGTTTTTTTTTTCTTTTAAACGTCCAAGGATGGTACGGAATTCTCGATGTGCAAGTATGACTTGCACTTGGCCGGTTTGTTTTTACTTGGGCAAGTTTGTCTAATATGTGGTCAACTTTGAAAATCGCTCGACGAAAATGGAGTAAATTTCTAAAACGCTAAAGCTTTAAAGCTCGATGTGTAAGTGTAATACTGTAAAGAAAAGAAACAAAGAAAAAACATTTATTTGGCACAACACAGGTAGACACACAGACAAAAAAAATTAAAAGGTCTTAAAATTAAAATAGTTGCTGTGTGCCTAGCGGCTGTGTCAAATAGGTTCAGTTCAGCATAAATGCCAGAACACTAGTGCCTGACGCTGGTTTTCAACTGGACCCAATTGTGAGTTGGACGTATCGGATGTACATATATTATACAGGGTAAAATTAAAACCAGTGCGGATATTTTAGGAGGTGAAAGTACTCATGAATATGATCAACTTTTATTATGGGACCGACACTGAAATATGAAAAAAAAAATCAGCTGTTCTATACATTTTGATCGTGTTGTAGTGCATTTTTGTAGGGAACAGCTGATTTCTTTTTCATATTTCAGTGTCGGTCCCATAATAAAAGTTGATCATATTCATGAGTACTTTCACCTCCTAAAGTATCCGCACTGGTTTTAATTTTACCCTGTATATTATATACTCACTTGTATATATTATAGAGCGCAACCGGCAGGTTGGTGACCACGCCAGTAGCGTAGATCAACAATTCGAACACGTTAGCTAACGTGTACCCAGCGAATATGTACTTCTTGTAGAAGCTTGTGCCTTTAACACCAGTCCATAAGAAGAATCCTGTGGATGCCTGCAAAACAAAAATAACAATACATCCCGTTTTGAACGGGACTGTCCCTTTTCTCGGTCACTTGTCCCGTTGTCTCCAAACAAAGCTCAGGGACGCAAAATAGTAGAACGATTTCTAACGTTTTATGCATACAATGAAGAGAAGAAATGTTTCTATTTTTCAGTAGACAAAACTGATAAGCCAAGCACGGATCGCCGCGTTTTCGGGACTGCCCGCGAAACAATTTCGTCTATTCTTTGGTAGAATAGAGGCAGAATTGGTCATGCTAAGTGTTCTGTACCCCGATCATGAGTTTTTTTGACGTGTAGTATCGTTAACGTAAGCATATTTTGAATTGAAAATACACGTTTGTTACACAATATTTATATAAATTAAATACTTAATTAATTTCCCTGTATTTTTTAAAATGTGCAAATTGTATAAAATTTTATCAAAATGTTCCAGGACTGCTGTATTTGAAATTCAAAATATGCTTACGTTAACGAAACTATACGTCATAAAAACTCATGATAGACCCCTGATGAGACCCCGTGTATTATGGTGTGACTTACCCACATACTGAAGTCATAACCCCATGGTAGAAACAAGACACCAGTGTTGTACTTCTCCCAATGGCTTATGTAAAAATTGAGAAGAAGATTCCACATCACGTAATATATCCTGAAACAATTGGGTATATCACTGTATTTTTTAGGGTTCCGTACCTAAAAAGGAAAAACTGAACCCTAATAGGATCACTTTGTTGTCCGTCTGTCATGACCATGAGTGGAGCTATCTCCTTATACATAGATGGCGCTACTAGAAGTATGTAATAGCGCCATCTATGATCAAGATATGATATATCTACTATGATGTAATAGCGGCATAGATGGCGCTATTGCATATTTCGGAATCCTTAGGGCGCGAGTCGTACTCGCACTTGTCTGGCACTCGCATTTTGGTATGAAACCCTAAAAATAGATGTTACCTTATGGGCGGTATTGAGTAATCCAGCCGTCCAAATATAGAGTATAGACAAGCCGGTATATAGAACACTGAGTATGAATCCAAGCCGTGGTCGAACAGTTCTCCCAAGGGACCTGAGGTCTGCGTCCGGCGGGCTTGCTTGCCGTCTATACCATCTAGAACAAACAAACAGACCATTTTCAGAAGATAATCCGTGGTTTAAGGATTTGTCACACTGGATGCGTTCTGCGGCCTGCGGTCAGGTCAAAGCGAACGCAGCCCGCATCATGTATGAACAACATTGTCGGTATCAATATAGTTTGTATAGAATGCGATCTGACCGTGCGAGCACAACCAAAGAACGCATTTTGGCCCGACGGGGCCACGGGGGAGGGGGTGGGGAGGGAAGGACGCGATTGCTCTGCCCTGACCGCAGACCGATTGTCCCGACCGACAGCGTTGTTCATACATGATGCGGGCTGCGTTCACTTTGACCTGACCGCAGGCCGCAGAACGCATCCAGTGTGAGAAATCCTTTATGAATTAAAACTTGCATCAAAACTAATACAGGGTGTAAGTGACCGTGTAACGAAAACTTGAACATGGTTTCAGTACCTTATTCAATACTCAATTCTTTATTGCATTCCTTAATGTTTATTCTGAACCCCTCAGCCTTAAAACTTTGCGTCAGTCTTTTAAAATTTACGACTTTGTTTGCAGATGCTATCAAATGTACAGGGTGTCAGGTTAGACGGTGGAAATATTCTAAGGGGTCATTGAACTCATCATTATGAACAACTTTTACTATGGGACCAACGCTGAAATCGCGAAAAAAAAATCTGCTGTTCCATACATTTTGTTGAGTTATGTGAACATAAATGTATATAACAGCTGATTTTTTTTACGCGATTTCAGGATTGGTCCCATAGTAAAAGTTGTTCATAATAATGAGTACAATCACCCCTTAGAATATTTCCACTGTCTAACCTGCCACCCTGTATAAGTGGTTTTCAAAAACAACTGACAGAGGCGGGGTTTGAACCCGCGACCTCTGTTTTACTGTGGCATCGCTCTAACCAACTGAGCTACAGTGTCATACTCATGCCTGAATCAGTTGCAATTGGAAACCTCTTTTTACGCCTCTTAAGAGCGTTGGTGACATCTATCGGAGACTAATTTGTTTTGAGATTTTGCAGTTCGTTAAAAAATCTGAGAACAAAGTCGTATTTTACATCGGGCTTGATCTGAAAATTTTTACAGAAAATTCTGATAATGTTCGGCCGGCCTTAGAGTACCTGTACAAAATTTTACTAGCGAGCGAAGTCGTAAGTAACTGCTAGTATACATTACAATATACATTACAACTTACCTAAAGTATAGGCCAGGAACAAGAACACTCCAATGAAATACCACAGAGATTGTGGTATGACCTCCATATGTCCGTTCAACGGGGACTCGCCGACGGTCTCATTGAACACTGGTGTACTGGCCGCGTAGTAGTCGTAGTCGTAGTACGACAGCAGCAAGAAGTTGAGTACGATGAGGAGAAAACCGCCGAACGTTAGCACGTTGGGTGCCACCCATTTTGGTACAAACTGGAAATTGTTCAGATAATCTATGTTCTTTAGAAGGAATGAATGCTTATAATTAACCCTTTTAATCGGCATCATAAAAATACAGGATGTTCATTTTTTCACATTTGGTCGGTTCGATACCCAGATTAAGCAAGCAACATTTAAAAAAAAAAATTATGCAGTGTTACTTAATTTCAAAAATAAAGTCAAGTCTCCATAAAGCAAAACTTCCTATCTTAAATATTTAAAGTACTTTCCCTCCATGTGGTATAGCCGTGGGACAACCTGTATAGATAGGGTTGTCTTATCCTTCGGAAACCAATACGGGACGTTTTAATATTTCGGTGTTCCAAAACGCATTAACACATTCAATGCCGAAACCCTTGAATGTGTTAATGATAGAGATATAGATCCATTAGATTACGATTATGACACCTACCATAACTTAGGCCTATAGACCTTTTTTACATTTCCTAAAATGTTAAAAGGATATCGTCGATAATTAGTTCCATATAAGAATCGATAATAATCAAATAACCAACTTATTTTTTTTATTATTTTAACACTTGTCATTGTCATAGTATGTTGTCATTATAGGTAGGCCTATCCGCGAATGATAATTATTATCATTCGCGGATAGGCGTACCTATAATGACAACATACTGTATAATATTCAATCACCTATCAAACATAGTGACTAGCAGTGGCGAAGGGTCGGCGAAGATAAGCCGTAGCTACAAATGCTTACCTGGCCAGGAAAAGCTACTATACTATTTAACCATAGTAAGCAATACTGCCTCGGCTATTTTTCAAAGGGATGCCGGTAGGAATCGTATTGTAGGGACCCTTCGCCACTGGTGACTAGAGTATTAACCAGGTAGCAAGTTTTAAAATCCGGGATTTTCGAGCTTCTTGTCCTGGTTTATGAATTCTACAAATGGTTGTTAACCATTTGTAGAATTCATGTGGTGTACTTTACAATCTACTAGTACTTTGTTAAGTACTAGTAGATTGTAAAGTACACCTACATGGAATAGAGTACAATACTCTATTTTAGAGTATGGTTGGCAACCCTAATTAGTCCACAGCCGCGACTTCGCGAGCGGCCATCAGTGTGCGGCGAGGCTAATTTTGTGACAATGAATAATTTAACAATGACCACGCGTTAAAATAAACAAGTCAAAATTGATAACAATATTTTGTTTAGTTAATAATTTATAAATAATCTTTAATACATACAATTTTGAACCTTAATCCAACTATGTAAGGTTGAAATCAAAATGTGTTGTTTTTTGATGACCTTAGATGCGTAATGATAAGAAATCGTACGATATTCGTCATTGTTCAGTGTTAGTAATGTAATTTTATTTTCTGTATGAGTGATGGAAACTGGATTTTATTGCCATAATAGTGTTTAAATGTATACTAATACTAGCTTCCGCCCGCGGTTTGCCCGCGTTTTTTGGGGATAAAAAGTACCAACCTATATGTTATTCTGTTGTATAAGCTATATTACTGTAAAGTTTCATCGTAATCTGCCGGCCTAGCATGACCACGATAGAAACGGGTTTTGTCTACATAGAAATAGACAAAGTGACAGATTTCATTCATAAAACGTAGAAATGTTTCTACAATCTGTCACTTTGTCTATTTCTATGTAGACAAAACCCGTTTCTATCGTGGTCATGCTAGGCCGGCAGTGCTTAGTATGTTTTGCGTGAAAGAGCAACATTCATCCATCCATCTTTTCCGCATTTATAATATAAGTAGGATATTAAAGGATATAGGATAATTAAATAAAGCTAGAGAGTTTTGTTTTGTTTGTTTGAACATGCTTATTTCTGGAATTATTAAGGCCTGTGCACATGGGCGTAGCCACGGTGGGGCAGGGTGGGGCGCTTACCCCACCCTGACGCTGACCTGTAAGGTACCTAACCAAACCTAAATAAAATAAATTATCTAGCTACTAACTACAATGTCTACAATGCTTAATAATCGTAAAAAAGTTGACACAAAAAAAATGCGTTCGAACCGCGGGTATTGTTTGCTAGTTACGTAGGTATTATTTTAGACGTATGCCCCACCCTGAGCCCATGGCTGGCTACGCGGCTGCGCCCATGTCTGTGCACACCACGTTTTTTAAACGTGCTGTCAACGCGCGTTTGTAGCGATACAGGCGCGATACGCACGCAAGTCAGACGCAGCCTGTAGACCTCTGTAGGATAAAAGCGCGCCGTCAACGCGCGTCTTGGAAACGCGCGTTGACGGCGCGCTTAAAAAACGTGGTGTGCACAGGCCCTTAGTCGGATTCGAAAAATTATTTTTGTATAATGATAGCCAGATTAATGAGGAATGGTATAGGCTATTTAACATCACGCTAGGACTCTAAGGAGCTGAACAACGGGGGCGAAACCGCGGGGTATTGCTATTTTAATTCTTGGTATTTTTTTGTGAATTTGAAGGATGGCATAACCATGTTATTCTTCTTTTATGTTATTAAATATGTAAGCGATTTTTCAAAAATCGAATGTCGCGAGCGGAATTTGATCCCGCGACCTCTGCCGAACCGTGGCATTGCTTTGAACCAACTAAGCTACTGAGGCCCTTTTTTATTATTTAATAGGCTTGCGTTCGACCGTCATCTCGCATAATGTTAAGCGATGATGCGATCTACGATGGAGCATGCTCGCCTAGAAGAAACCGATTCACTTGTGACTTTGTAGACATACACCTACTGCGACGCTTTGTAGACGCCTAGACCTTTGTAGACATACACTGCTGAATGTATTATTAAGCCTCTACACTGTTATACAAGTTTGTAAACATGTTTTTGAGTGGTAAACAAGCAAGCGATGGTAAGTGGTCACCACTGCCTACTGACAACTGCAATACCAGAGGCGTTTTCCATCCTAGAGACAAAGTTGAAATGTCTCATCTACAAGCACATGAGACATTTCAACTTTGTCTCTTTGCACAGGGCCCTAATTTTGCTATTGCAATTGTGTAAGAATGGTGTCATAATGACACCATAACTGTCAAAACCTAAGCGGTCATTGGCTTAGAGTAAGACTATCTCTTTTGTCATTGGTCAAAATAATGTAATTGAAAGACCATTCTGACACGGTTATAACAATTGCATTAGCAGACTTGGGGCCCAGCACACATGTTACTCAATGAATGCAGCCAGCTCTGTTATCTATGTATTTTGTGAAATAGGTATGTATGTATTTATAACTGATCATGTGTTACTCACCTCTACAACTTTGTTCCAAAAAGGATGCATAACATACACACTCAGGGGACTGGTGTCTATTGCCATATACTGAAAAAAAAAAACTTTCATTATAAAAACTGTTTTGATTCATTATTATTTTAGAGACAAATTCTAATACATAAATCTATACTAATACTAGCTTTTGACCGCAACTTTGTCTGCGGAAAATGGATAAAAAGTAGGCTATGTGTTTTTCCAGGTCCCAGGCTACCACTTTGCCAAATTTCATCCAAATCCGACCAGCCATTTCAGCTAAAGAAGTAATGACACACAAAGAACTTTTGCATTTTTTATAATATTAGAGGGATAAAGAGGTAAAGTTTGTTTATACTTATAGGGGGTAATCTCTGGAACTACTGATCTGATTCTGAAAATTCCCTTACTGCCGGCCTAGCATGACCACGATAGAAACGGGTTTTGTCTACATAGAAATAGACAAAGTGACAGATTGTAGAAACATTTCTACGTTTTATGAATGAAACGGTATGTAGACAAAACCCGTTTCTATCGTGGTCATGCTAGGCCGGCTGATAGGAAGCTACACTATTTCTGAGAAACAGGCTGTTTTATTGTAATAAAAATAGCTTTTATAGTGCGAATTGTAAAATCAGTATATTATTTATTGTAAGTCATGCTGAAGAAAAATTTGCTGATAGGCTACGTCATCAGTGTACGCTGACCAAACAATATTAAACTATTCGGTCAGAGTATGCCTATGATGATAATTAAACTATGTATTGCAGGAAAATGGTCCCATAAATACAAAATAAATTATTGTCTTAAAATAGTTTCTTAAATAATTTCCTATTTTGGGTAGATGGTGTATTGGTACTGCATTTATAAAACACGCTACAACAAATAAATCTTATTGGTAAAAGGTGTTTTTTTCAACTAGTTTAGTAGAACTAGTGGAACGAGTTTCGTTACTTTTTTTATACTAGCTTCACGCATCATTTATAAAGTCGTACTAATTTCGTAATTCATACTAACGAATAAATTAATAGAACACAAAAATAACTACGACATAAGTTAAAGCTATCATCATAATGCGGCAATTATATCGACTACTTCCTGGTATAACCGCGGCGTAAAAAATCGATACTGTTTTAGGTTATATCACGATGATACTGCACCAAAAACCTGTAATAAAGCTTCTAATCAAAGTCTGTTACATGCATGAACACTATTTACAGCGGAAAACACTAATTTAATAAAGAGAACCGCCCATACCTTATAATTATCGAACCCTTCGAGGTGTTCGCGACCGAGGTACTTGTAATTCAACATTTTCACTGTTTACACTTACTCTACACTAATGAAATATAAAGTAAATGCTAACTAATTATTATCAATTAAATATTTGCACTTCACGTAATACATTTTCGGTCTATTTAAAAATAAAAACTAAAAAAATAAACGCACTTCACGACACTTGCGGTTTGCTTGACGTTTATTTGACGGTTTGTTCTTGTTGACGGTGACAGAAAGCAAGTCAGATAAGGGCGTTTGTGCACTTCAGACGTTTTCAATTCGTATTCGGTTTTTTACGGATTGTTAGCCAATAGGCAGAACTGCAGCCTAATTGCGTAACTCAATTTCTATCGCCATGGCTTTCATTTTGACAGTTCAACAACATCCATTGCATCGGTGAGCTAGTTACGGGAAGACGGATATAGAAACATGCGGCGTAATGGATGTCAAAATCAATACCATGGTGATAGCAATTGAGTTACGCAATTAGGGTGCTGTTGGCAAAAAATCCGTTTAAAACCGATTACGAATTGAAAACGTCTGTAGTGCACAAACACCCATAAGCCTGAAGCAGTGCTGCCAAGCTAGATTTTTATTTTACCCCAGTGCTTGATTAATTTTACCCTAAAATCATAACTATTTAAATAAAAATACCCTAAAGCTAAAGTTTTACATTGTTTAAGTTAAATAATAAAACAAGTTCTTTCATAATCAGTGGTTATATTTCACAATAAAAATATGCTGAATTTGTTTGTTCAATTGAAATTCAACATTATTTTCTATTCTATTTGGTATATTTATAGCTTACAAACCATAATAACAATACAAAATCTAAGCTTGAAAAAGAAAAACTTATCCTAACATTTAATTACCTACATAATGTTGTGATTGTGACTACACAACATCAAGAGTCTCTTCTGTATCGTCATCTTGTTTGTCATACATAATATGAACATCAAGCGAGTCACGTGTAAACATGTGTCAGTTGTCACGGAATCAAATAACCCTCCATCTGCCGCATTTAAAAAATCAGCCTCATTCAGGTCGGAATCAATTGTGTCTGTGTAGTGCGACAGACGAACGAATAATTTTCAATGAACGAATGAAAAATATTTACATAATAGGAGCGCACGTTGTTGTTTTTGTAACAAAAAAATTACCCTCAAGATTACCCTAAACCTAAACAATTCACCCTATAAATTACTCTGCGACAATATTTTTACTCTACATTGGGGTAAAATACCCTAATTGGCAACAGGCGTGAGTCGTCGTAACTGGTGATAGCTGAAAACAGAGAGATGTTCCATTTTAGGTCTAGTCCACAGATTATCTAAATCTGTGGTCTAGTCTATGTAAGCATAGCATAGTGCCACAGTGATAGCCTGAATAGCAGTGATAGCCTAGTGGTTTAACCATGTGCCTCCCACGGCGAATAGTTCGAGTTCGATCCCGAGGCACGCAACGCTGACATTTCGAAGTCATGTGCGTACCTATTAGAAATTAATTATCACTTGCTTTAACGGTGAAGGAAAACATCGTGAGGAAACCGGCATGTCCTAGAACTAGGGCTGCCATCCGTCCGGGGTTCCTCGGATTTGTCCTAGTTTAGAGGGCGTCCGGGGAGCGTCCGGTAGGGGTTTTAAAATGTGTCCGGGACTCCGGTAGAATCCCGGACACTTTGTGTCAGGGGAATCCTGATTGATGAATAATTCATAATTATGAAGAAGAGTATAGATTATGTAGGTACCTATTGTGGGTTTCACATAAGAATTCCCTTCGCACTATGTTGGCTGCCCTGAATGTCAATTTATTACCCACAACATTTTTGGTCGGTGTTGGAAGTTTTCTTTCAGCACCACTGTCATTACTTTTTAACGTCCTTAACATTACTTTAGAACATATAAGTACAACTAGAGGCACCACATAAGATCACAAACGTCACCTGCGCATTAGCTGGTTTTTCGGTCTCTTTGGCGGAATGAAGAAGACGGGGGTCGCCGAGGCTGCACACGATTGGTTCGTCAGTCGATGCTCGTCGTCTATTGGACTATTCTCTATTACGTATTGTCAACTGTCTATTGTCTATTGGGCCAAAAACGTACACTCGACAACATTGACGGTCGACCACTTTTCACCCTTATTACTAAGAACATAAGGGTGAAAAGTGGTCGACCGTCAATGTTGTTGAGTGTACATGCGCGATCTGTGATCATCTTTTCTGCCGGATACTATATCTAAATCTACAAAAACACAAAACGATTTATGACATAAATAGGAATGACAAACAGGGGAGCCAACATAGCGTCGAAAGGAATTCTTATGTGAAAGGTTGTATAGGTACCTATTTAATCAGTGGTTAAATATTATAAAAGGTGTTTATATTCAAGGGGGATAGAATAGAACTCTTCAATAGATAGCTAACAATAAATCACCAGCAATTTCTGTTCTCGTTTCTGTGTATTGCCTAGTTTACGACGCTTGAAACGAAATAATGAAATAAACTTTTATGTTGTACTTATCTATAGTAGGTATAGTAAAACAAGTTTTATCTTTTTTAAAATTATTTATTCCACTTTTTTTTTTGTTTTGGTTAGGAAATGCGGCGGCCAATCATAAGCGGTCAGGATGCCAAATTCTAAAATACGTCCCCGACTCCATCCTCGAAGGTGTTGGCTACATCCAAACAGTTTTGAGCAGTTTCATCAAAGGGGTTTTCTTCAACGTAGTGCCTGTAAAGATTAAAAGGAATAAGTTTTAAATCTCAACATAATTATACTATAGGCACAGTCTAAAAATCCATTTCTTTATACTGTGCTATAGGTATGAACAGCCGGCCTGGCCTGACCACGATACAAATGGGTTTTGTCTACAGAAGAATAGACAAAGTGACAGATTGTAGAAAGATTTCAATCATACTGCCTACCCCGATCAGAAGGGGTAAGACTTTATGACGTCACGACCTCGTATTTAGTTGAAGCCAGAACATAAATAGGAGCTCCCTTATCTTTGGAGAGAAGAAAACAATAATTTATTGGCATTTTTTGGCAATAATTAATTTCGAATCTTGTCAAGTTGTTATAAGCAATGACGTATAAGCATACCATAAAATATGATGAGAACTCACCTCAACCAGTTCCTTCAACAAATAAAATGTTCCAAAAATCAATACCATGACCCAAAACTGGTCTAGGCCTGGCGTGGTAAACGCACTATTATTGACTGCATCCTGGACCTCACGCCTCGACTCACTGGGCCGTCTCAATTTGTCCACATAAGTCTCTTCTTTGGGCCCCTCCCCAAACTTCCTCAAGTACAGTTTCCTGATGAGAGTGGACGATAAGACCAGCGTTTGTTCGTGTTGCTTGTTGATTGCTACCTCTCTCTTGACCTCTGTACTGATGGATTCGAAGTCGTGGATTGGGGATAGAGTGTTGATCTTATTGCATAACACCTGGATGAACCAGGATCCGCAGAGCTCGTCTCTGGAAGAATTTGTGAGAAGGTTTGAAACTTAAAATGTGGTAATAAACTCTACATAAAATTACGAAGAATGAAAACTGGGTGGATTGAGTTTTATAATCTAAGCTATTTTAATAGTCGAACCACAATCAAGTGATATTACTTAGTCAAGGTTCTCGAGCTTTTATTACATATTGAATTTGCAGCAGTTATCGCTACTAATTTAGTAGGACAAAATGCTATGGTTGAAAGTTAGTATAATATTGTTTGATCGCCATTGTTCGTGGGACGGACGGCCGGTGGCGGCCGAAGAATTCACGAGTGGCAACCGCGTACTGGAAAATGCAGCGTAGGTCCCCCATAAGGTGGACTGACAACTTAGTGAAGGTCGCGGGAACCCGCTGGGTGTGGGCAGCGCAGGAGTGGTCGTTGTGGCGATGCTTGGAGGTGGCCTATGTAGCGATGTGCCACCGCTACATGAACATGGTGGACATTCTACCCATACGCACAAATGTTTTGGGAACACGGTCATTATGCGTACAGCCAAGGAGCGGAACTCCGTACCGGAGTCTATGTTTCCCGATAGCTTATAACCTTGAAGTCTTCAAGTCTATAGTGAACAGGTTACTTTTAGGCAAGCGTGCACCATCGTCAACCGCATCATCGCTTACCATCAGGTGAAGTAGGTAATGGTCAACCGCGAGTTTACGCGAGTCTATAAATTATAAAAAAATAAAAAAATTATGGAAACAGTGTAAAAAAACCGGCCAAGTGCGAGTCGTACTCGCGCACCGAGGGTTCCGTATCGGTTTTGGACGTATAAAGTGAAAAAAACCGGACCGCATAACTAAGTTTGTTTGTGCTAGGATTTTTGATGATTTTGAAAAAACTGCACTAGTTAGGAACATCGTTTTATTTTAGGTGCATTATTTGGGTCAATTCCTATCAACTCTAATTATTTCAGATTTTTCGCTCCGCAAACTTCGGAGATAAGGGGAGGGGAATGGTATTTTTTCAGAAATTTTTCATCATATGTCGAAAACTGTGAGACATAAAATAAAATGAAAAAATATTTTGAAATGTGCAGATCAAGCCCTTTCATATGATATGTCACTTAACCTAGTAACCCCACTTTGAAATTTCGGACCCCCACTCCGGCCCCTTTTGCAATGAAAATAAAAACATTTTTTGACTGTTTTCATTTTCAATAAAGTTTGGCAAGCATTTTTTATAACTGTTCCTTTCAAGTCGATAGCATTAGTAGTTGCTGAAATAAGCAGGTGTGACAGACAGACAGACAGACAGACAGACGAAGTCGCACCATAAGGGTTCCTTTTTTACCATTTTGGTACGGAACCCTAAAAACTAGTAGTAGAATTCCCTTCGACGCTATGTTGGCTCCCCTGCTTGTCATTCCTATTTAGGTCATATCGTTTTGTTTTTTTTGTAGATTTATGTTTTATATTAATGTTTAGGACGTTGAAAAGTGATGAAAGTGAATTGGTGCTGAAAGAAAACTTCCAACACCTTTAAACGTTGTAATAAATTGAGATTCAGGGCAGCCAACATAGAGTCGAAGGGAATTCTTATGTGGAACGGTCTAATACAGATACAAGACAGATACCTATGCGAAAGGCTTCCAACATTTCCTATGTTGTGTAGGATCAGCAAATCAGACTCTATAGGCAGGATGTACGGCTCCAAATCTTTATCAAGCTCCTTGCGAATCTTGCCTAACTCCAGCACTGCGACGCCTGACTTGGTTTTAGGTCCACCTTATTTGTACAAAAGAATGCAATAAAACGTAGCTTTATTAGGAAAAGTTAGACATACCAAAAATTTTAATGTGCGCTAGACGAGCCGAACCGAGGACAAGCCGAGCACGAATTCGCGTAGTGTGGAGTTGTGGACGGGTCGGCTGTGCTCTGCCAAGGCCCAATACAAAGGGATTTGCAACGCGCTCGCAGTGGGCTTGTGGACGTACAATCCACACTTGACGAAGCGCAGAGCGGCTCCGCTCGTGCTCGGCTCGTCTAGCATAGACAGCCCATTAAGAGTAAGCTTCGCTGCGAGCGCGGCGCACTTTGAGCGGCTCGTAGTGTGCCGCTAGTTATGAGCATTCTCCAAATGCAATCTGAGCAGCTCATAGAGAGCGCGCGAGCCACCGCGTCACGCAATCTTCCATTGCTCACAAACCGCGCGTACGAAGGTCTCCACGCTCCGCGCTACTCAGACTGAGTGCCGCTCTTTGAGCGCGGCCAAAAAACCGACAACACGCGACTCATGGTCGAGCGGCGCAGACCGAGCAGCTCGAATCGAGCAAACAGGTATCGACATGTGGGTTGAGCCGCTCACAGGTCGATATTGCCATCATACTGTCTGATTCTACTTTGTGTTTGGCCCAGCTCTTATGAATAATTGGTTGTATAGAAAAAACGGATGAGACTGGCGCAATAGCGTGAAACTGGCACAAGCAAAGAGAGGCTCATGCCCAGCAGTGGGTGAAGTCGGGCTGTGGATGATGATGATGATTATGAAGAAAAACCGGCAAGAATGCATCCACAAATAATCCGTTAGGACTCTGCATGACACTTCACACTTACATATTTCATGATGCAGATTATCTGAAGACACGGTCTCTTCCGAAGCGGAAGAAAGTTGGTTGGTTGTGGAACTAGTTGCCAAGCCTTGGTGAAGCTGCTGCCCTGCATCATCCTGGGATATTTTGAGTTATTGTTGAATGGTGGTAGTTGATAAAGTAATATGATTATTCAGATATTGAATGTGATGATCGACTGACGAACCAATCGCGTGCAGCCTTTGCGCCTCCCGGTTTCTTCATTCCACCAAAGAGACCGAAAACCAGCTAATGCGCAGGTGACGTTTGTGATCATAATTCACGCAGCGACTTATAATTACTGGCAAACACAGTGATGTTGCTGCCAATCCCCCTAATATCTGATACTTAACATTCCCTACTCACCCGAATAATAATAAGCTTCGGCTTCGTCACGAGCAAGGGCTTGTTAGGGTCCTTAAAATGATTGATGATCTCTATCACGCTGTACAGCAAGTCCTTGGCTCTCAGGAGGCCGTTGTTAGTGCCGTGTGTTAATACAGCAACAGCCACACATCCGTAGTCCGTAAAGTCCCTTTTGCTGACTGTAATGACAAGAATTTATTACTAAACTAGCTGTTACCAGCGACTTCGTTCGCGTGGAATTTACAAATCTATCCCACGGGAACTGTACATTTTCCGGGATAAAAAGTAGGCTATGTGCTATTCCAGACTATAATGTATCTCTGTGCCAAATTTCATCCATCGTCAGCTGTTCTGGCGTGATTGAGTAACAAACATCCATTCATCCAAACTTTCGCATTTATAATATTACTAGCTTCCACCCACGGCTTCGCCCGCGTTTTTGGGATAAAAAGTAACCTTAGATGTGTTATTCTGATGTCATAAGCCATATTACTGTAAAATTTCATCAAAATCCGTTCAGTAATTTTTGCGTGAAAGTGTAACAAACAGCCATCCACACATCCTCACAAACTTTCACGTTTATAATAATATTAGTTCCTACTAATATTATTATAAACGTGAAAGCTTATCCTACTTCCTACTATCCTTAGTAGGAAGTAGGATAAGCAAGATTAGTAACAAGTAAGATTTGGTAAGTAGGTACCTCAGTTAGTGCTAGTGTTGAGTGACGATTAACAGTGTTAGATTGAGGGTGTGCAGAATGTTCAATGCGTAGGAGATCTTTTTATTCAAAAGGAGCGCTTAATTATGCGCGTAATTGTGTCGAAAAATGTACTAAAAGTGGCATTAGTTGTTCCCGTACTAATTTGCTATGATGGCATATGTCCTTGTTTCTATGATCTGAGGTAGGTACCTAGTTAAAGCTAAGCCTAATAAAAAACTACTTACATGCTTTCAACTTCTCAAGAAGTTTATCTTTAGTCAAATCTTTGTATCGTGTAACTTCAAATCCAAAATTCGTGAAGGTTTTCATCAAAGACTCCACGTCAATCTCTGTACCATGACTAGGCCTAAACCCATCAATATTCTCCTGATCAAAAATAATAAGTGCATTTTTCTCAAAATTCTCCAGTTCATAAGTCACCGCTTCTTTTCGCAAAGCTCTTGTGTTAATAGTATTTTCATTAAATACAGGTTCATCTTCAATATTTAGTTTGTCTAAAGAACTCTCTAGTGATTTATGGTCGGCTTGAAAGAGTAAAATAATTAGGTATTAGGGCTATGTTTCACCAGGACACTATGGCGACACAACTGGTCGCCGCCACCAAAAAAATGTATAGGTGTATGTCCACCAACAAAATGTACGGTCAGTGCCCCACGTTGTCTGACCCCTCATACAATCTTACTATTTCTAAGAGGGGTTAGACAATGTGGAGCACTGACTGTACAAACAATGGTTGCGCAACCAAGCAGACACCAGCCGGCTTAAGCGCAGGCCACAGCGCCAGCTAGCGGGCGGGCGGGCTAGGCGGGCGAGGCATTTCACACGCTGACGATATGTTCGCGGTGTGAACGAAGTATGAAGAGAGGTGAAACGATGCCTCGCCCGGCTCGCTAGCTCGCTCGCTAGCTGGCGGTGTGGCCTGCGCTTTAGCATGACCAATAATTCTATCTCTATTCTACCAAAGAATAGACAAAGTTCTTTCTATCCAACTCGTTATCTCTTCTGCCTGAGCACGCGGCGCCCCGTGCTTGGCTTATCTGAATTTTGTCTACTAAAGAATAGAAACATTTCTTCTCTCCATTGTATGCTTAAAACGGTAGAAATCTTTCTACAATCTGTCACTTTGTCTATTCTTCTGTAGACAAACCCCGTTTCTATCGTGGTCATGCTAGGCCGGCAGGCGAGATACCTACTCTGTGTAGAGTTATATAAATGGCGTGGCCATATCACTTCATGATGTGGCCGACCATTTCATGAAATGTTGAATTATTCATTGATCGGTCCACTCCATGATGTGGGCAGCGGGTATTCTCTATTTCATGAAATACAACCATTTCATGAAATGGTCGGCCACATCATGAAGTGATAAATTTTATGGTATGGCCACGACATATTTTTATACATTTTGTTGGTTGCGGGCGGCGACTAATTGCGCCGTCATGATATCCCGGTGAAATATAGCTCTATTTATACTAGATACAACTCCTTCTTTGTCATCGTTTTTGTACCTACGCTGGCCGTGCATAATAATATGTCGCAGCCAAATTGTAGAATTCACCGTATTATATAACGGCTAGCTATTTTAAAAAACAGAGCCGCAGCGAGTGATTTGGAAGGTGTAGCTTTAGTGATATGTGCTGAGCTCACGCTACGCGATATAGGTGTTACGGGCACTTTGATTAGCCGGGCCGTATTAATAGAACAGGTCATTATTAATAATGAATTAATGACAAAGAGCGTCGCCGCGTCGGTCAATTTGATAAATTTATTACTTTGACCGGCCATTATTAATAATGCCGGAGGGCCCGTGGCCCATTTAAAAAATCAAAGTTTCAACAGCTTGAATTTATCACTTGGACCAATTATAAGTCTAAGAGCGAGCGAAGCGAGTTTGAGAACTTGTGGCACCCCGACACGGACAGCTAGGTTAGTAGGTTCGAAGGAGTTGACGGGGCCTTCAGTGAGCGAGCAAAGCGAACGAATGAAGCCCCCGTCAATCCCTTCGTGTTAGATTACTTTTAACTTTGCGCACTGAAATAGGAGCACGTCCGTCGACCACCTTTCACCCCCTTATAATATGGCTGATCAATGTTCATCCGTATTTGGCTGCGACACATATCTACACCATGCCGTATAAAAACACATTCAAAGTAACAGGCTAACAGTTCAAGAACTTTGAGAACTTCAGTTTCAGAACATTGTTCTCTTCTACCATTATCATCCGTAATAGAATCATCTAGGTACCTACTGATTCCACAGTTTCGGGTTCGCTTTTGGCATCTTCAGTGCTGCTAAGTGTGGAGTGCCTAGCCGTAGATTTTCTTTTTCCTCGTTCCTTTCTCGGTGAAAACTTGTATCCAGAGTTTTGATAGTCCTCGCTATTTCCGTTTTCCATGTTTTCGTTCAGTTAACCAATATTATTATTGCAGTTCACTGTAGCCTTGTCACTAACACAAACACCTTCGATATTATTTTTTTCAACTGTTATAAGTACACAACCAATCAATTCCAACATTAGATGCTTTATGCAGCAATAGGTATCAGTCCGCATTATCTTTTTGTCTTATTATAATTTTAATCTTATCAAACTGATAGTGGCCCGTAGACACTCAATATTATTGACAATAGGTAATGTGAATATCTATTCGTCTATTCTGTTTAATCTTATATTACTCAACTATTTACATACTACATTTACCACAAATAAATTTGTCACAACCCAAATTAGTAGGTACGCTGGGTACCCATTGTAGGTACCCACACTACCCACGTCTCGGCACCTTATATCATTGGGTACGGGTAGGACGCACTGGTTCAAGACCTGAGTCTTCAAACGTTGCTGTATTGATAAGCGAAAGGAAGACTTGGTGTAGGTATTCCCAGGGGCGCCGGCTTTTAGTAAACCCCGTGGGTGCTCATGAACATTTGATGGCTCGTTTAAAAGAACGGGCAAAGTGAGAGAAGAGAAATCTAAACTGACCTTACACAATCGTGAAAGTCGCATCTAAATCCGTCCAGTAGAATTCAAGTAGGTAATAAGCGAACAGACAGGCAGTACGACGAAATAAGAGATATGTATAATGGAAGAGAAGAAATAAAGATAGGTTCTACTAAGTAGAGGTGTCGCTCAAAGCATTACTAATCAGCTTTGATATCCATGGTCATGGTTGCTCCGCACCCGCTATTTACCTCTCGGCCCGTATTCTAGAACGATACTCGAACACCGATCTCTGCTTGAGCATAGATTGAAACTAGTTTTAACCAATCATATGGCTTTAAATCTATGCTCAAGTCGGGATCTGTGCTCGAGCATCGTTCTGTAATACGAGCCTAAATGATTTCCGACTAAACTGTATCTAACTGTCGGCTTTTTTCATTACTCGATTAACGCGATAGTTTTCTTATTCAGAGTGCTGATTCCGAGTTGCAGATCACCGCGTTAATCGAGTAAACTTCTCTCGAAGTGAATGAAGTCACCAACCACGTGCGTTAGCGTCTTCACATTCGAGCATGAACCGTTTGAATGGTTGTTGACTATAATATGACCTTCATTAACGTTTTGATGATTGAGTATTTAGAAAAACTCGTACTAGGCAATTAGGAATTCAGACTGCCTGGTGATTTGTTACTCGGATTCAGCACTCTGAGTGCCTAGTGTTTTTCTAACACACTCGATCGATCGAACGTTCTCAATGTTAGCGAGAGTCATACTTAACGACCAATCAAACACCCGTTCGCGCCCGGTAGTGATGACGCTCACCACATAAGTCCCAGATGACGACGATGGTTGCACTTTCAGTGCTATCAGTTTGATAAGATTAAAATTATAATAGAACAAAAAAGATAACTGGTACCGATATCGCATCATAAATTGTCTAATACTTCGAATTGATTGGTTGTGTACATAAAACAGTTGACAAAAAGTATCGAAGGTGTTTTGTGTTAGTGTAAAGCAGAAAAAGGCTACTAGTGAACTGCAAGTTTGGTAAATTGAACAAAAAAATGGAAAACGAAAATAGGAAGGACTATCGAGATTACTCTCTGTAACTATACGAGTTATCACCAAGAAAGGGGCGAGGCAAGAAGAAAATAAAAACTTAAGGCTAGGTATGCCACACTTAACAGCACTGAAGATGCCAAAACGAATTCGAAACTGTGGAAACAGTAGATGATTCAATTAAGGATGATAATGGTAGCGGAGTTGATGAAACAGAAGAAGAGAACAAAGAGGCTGTTACATTAAGTGCAAACAAGTCTTTAGACGGCATGGTGTCAGCACCGCCAGCTACTAAAAAGATGACAAAGAAGAATTTGTAGAAAACGCAGACCCAGGGCAGTGAAACTTCCACACAATGGCTATTGTTACAAAATAATCATGGATAGTGCTGCCATCTGAGTGCTTAGGTACAGAACTATATTAAAGTGTTTATTATCTATGCGCAGACTTTATATAGAGAGCAGACTTTTATATATTATATATATATATATACTCTTTGGAGCAGACATCACTAGAGAGCTGTCGCCAAACCATCGAAGACGAACGGTCTGTATTTAAAGAAAATACTGATCATCTAAAAAGCAACATTATGTATCTTAACACAAGAGCTTTGCAAGACGAAGCGGGGACATATGAACTAGAGAATTTTGAGAAACATGCACTGATTATTTTTAATCAGGAGAATATTAACGGATTTGAACCTAGACTTGGTACAGAAAAGGACGTGGAGTCCTTGACGAAAACCTTTTCGAATTTTGGATTTGAAGTTACACAACACAAAGATTTGACTAAAGATGAGCTTTTTATGAAGTTGGAAACCTGTAAGTAGTTTTAAAAGGTAGGTTACTCAGCGCGTTTGAGAAATTCTTTGAAGGACAAGATCCGTGCTGACGCATCACATGACCGTGGATGACGCGGCGACGCTGGGGTAGCCCAGGATCGGGGTGTAACCTGCGCCAATAAAGAATAAATCTAAAACGGCGCCACTAGTCATTCGATTCTTTCTTGGCGCGGGTCATGTCACATCCAGCCGCATGGGCACCAGTGCTGCCTACCATGTTGCCAATTTAGCGACTTTTGCGCTAGAAATTTATGATTTTGCATGCATTTCTAGCGCAAAAGTCGCAAAATTGGCAACAGTGGTCTCTTCCAGGGACTCTCTGGCAGAGACTACTGTTACAATTTAGCGACTTTTGCGCTAGAATGTATGCAAAAGTCATAAATGTTAGCGCAAAAGTCCTAAATTGGTAGTCACCACTTAGCTCACTGACGCGCTAGAACGGGCATTTCACTGTTCCTATTTGTAACGTTGATTGAACGTTGATATAATGCGGTATTAAACCTATTTTATTACTCTTTTTGTTATTAACAATAAGGCTAATAATTTGGTTCTTCGATTGCGCAATTGGTACTTTTGCTCGCGCGTCGACCGCTAACACTTAAGTATTAGGGGCCGCCATACGCGTGGCTCCTAAATAATGCATGTTTTTCTGCATTAAAATTAATTTTAACTATTACAAAGTCTTACGAGAATCTGGTCAACGAATGTTGCCCACATGAATTGTGTTTTGCCATGTCCACAGCAATTTTGAAAATTAATAGTATCGGTAGTTAAAAGCATGCAAACAGACAATGCATTGAATAATGAAATCGATACTAGGAAAAAAAACCGGACACGCCCTAAGGGTTCCGAAATATGGAGTAGCGCCATCTATGCCGCTATAACATCATAGTAGATATATCATATCTTGATCATAGATGGCGCTACTGCATACTTCTAGTGGCGCCATATATGAGCAGATGGCTCCACTCATGGTCCGGTGACAGACGGACAACGAAGTGATCCTTTAGGGGTTCTGTTTTTCCTTTTGAGGTACGGAACCCAAAAAATGATTTTTAATATCATTGGATAATGAAACAGTATTTCAATTCGTTTATTCGGTTTAAAGTCAAAGTTTTCAGCTGCGAAAATTGCTGCCCTTTCATGTGGACAGTCGTTAGCCAGACTCTATCACTAAACCGTGATAGCCGACCAACACTAATTCTATTAAATATGATAGTATAGTATAAATTACGGTGGCATTCTGGCGAGAATGTTTAGTAATAAATAAATTCTTGTCATTACAGTCAGCGAAAGAGACTTCACGGACTACGGATGTGTGGCTGTTGCTGTGCTAACACACGGCACTAACAACGGCCTTCTGAGAGCCAAGGACCAGCTCTACAGCGAGATTGAGATCATCAACCACTTCAAGGACTACAACAAGCCTTTTCTCATGACGAAGCCGAGACTTATTATTATTCAGGTGAGTTGGGAATGTGAAGTGAGTATTAAGAGGATTGGCAGCAGCACGGGGTTTCATCAGGAACAAAGGAACATTTGTTGAAATAACTCCTAAGTTTGTAATAGATGGCGTTACACAGATATCTTTACAAATAAAGGTTGGGCTATACCGTTATTTAACCATTATACTATTGTGCTATTTCGGTACCGTTAAGGGCGTTTGTGCACTTATTTTTCGAACGTTTTTTTTTGTACTTGTGTGTATTAAATACATTTTGTTAGTGTTAGTAATCTTTTACTTATCCTTTTATATGTTTATCGGTTTCATACCGGTATACAAAATGATACCGAAATATTTCTGTAGCCCTTATTTAACGGTATGATGTCATACCGAAATTGTATGGTACCTTCATTTTTGGGTAATTCAGTTGCTTGAAACTTTCGTTACGGCGTTGTGGCAATTGCTCATTCTCTCCTGACGGCAATGGTAGGGGCTGTAACTTCTAATTATAACTTTATAAGAACTCTTGTACGATTAGTCATTTGTTTTTTATCAAAGTTGAAGAGACAAAGGAAATCTTCACATTTATAAGCGGAAGTAGGTACTTATAAGTTATAATATTAATTAATGCTATCATTGTGATATGATCATCATGCAATGTTGTGTAGGTATTGAGTCATATTCTTTCATAGAAGTATCTTTTGCGAAGTGCAATGGAACTTACCAGGCATATTATGCATTCTTTAAATAAGTTTTATGTTGAAAAACATTTTTCAAAACAAGTTTTTATAAAGGCCACATCCCAGCTTCATCATGAGACCCTGAACATCATCTAGGTCCATAGTACTTATCAAGATAAATCCAACGAGCCCAAACACGATGGAGTTCCGTTAAGAAGTTGAGGAGATCCGGCTCCATGGTGCCATATTATTGCATTGTCATCGAAGTGACATAAACGTTCCTCCGCTCAATTGGTTAGGGGAAACTTGTCTAAAATTAAGTTGCAAGATTTGCCCCCCACCAACAGGGCAAGTTAAATAAAAGCTTGTAAAAAGAGAGGCGTGATGTCAGGATGGATGTTGTGGTTCGTCCTCCAAATAGTTCCTAAGTGGCCGTTTAGGACTCCCACGATACGAAGAAGGTATGATCTTCGCTATTCATTAAAACTCTCAAATATTTGATTCCAGGCGTGTCGCGGTACTAAAAGGACGCCAGGCGTTCATGTGTTCCAGTCAGGCGTGATTCATAATAACCGTGATGAGGATTTGCAGCCGTACATCCTGCATTTAGATGATGATCTGCTGATTCTACACAGTTCCTATGTTGGCAACACTTCACATAGGTAGCTGTAATACTAGTTTTTTTGCACTATTGCCATTATACTTTTTATTTATAGGCTCGCGTTTGACCACTACCTCATATGATGGTAAGCGATGATGCGGTTGACAATGATGAACGCTTGCCTAGAAGTAATCTGTTCACTCTAGACTTGAAGACTCCAAGGCCATAGCTATCGGGAAACTCTGCAGACTTCGGCGGGGAGTTCCCAAAACATTTCATGCGTATGGGTACAATGTGCACCATTTTCATGTAGCGGTGGCACATCGCTACGTAGGCCACCTCCAAGCATCGCCACAATGACCGCTCCTGCGCTGCCCACACCCAGCGGGTTCCCGTGACCTTCACTAAGTTGTAAGTCCATTGTGGGGGGACCCACGCTGCATTTTCCAGTACGACTTTCAACTCCTAGTCCTACTAAATTAGTAGCGAGAACTGCTGCAAATTCAACATGTGTATTTAAAGCTCGTTAAAGTTACTAAGACCCTATAACCTTGTCGCAGAGTGCCTCCCTCCTCCGTCCTCCCTGCCTCGGCTAGCTATCGGAGGGAGCCTCCACAGACACAAATGTAGAATAAAACACTGCAGGATGGTTGGAGAGGTATATTGCGAGACGTAGGTTGTATATTTGCACTTTATAACGTTACACAGAGGTATAAAAATAACTGTTACAAAAAGAGACTATTTGCTTATAGCTTTGCACACTCGATAAATAAGTAGATAATAAATAATAACAGTACAGCGGTTCAGCGGTCACCAGTGATGTCGTTGGAGACCAGACAAAGAATGACGAAACAATGCAAAAAAATATGAGATGTTCTAATTTTGAAATTTAAAGTTAAAATCTAAACCGAATTTAGAAGAATGGGATGAAGGAAGTGGCCAGCAATGGAAGATTGCCAGCACTAAATGATGAAAGAAGGATGACTCCGTCACAACCTTGACTACTACCACTTGTTTGTGGTTCGACTATTAAATGGCTTGAAACGACCCAGTTTCCATTTTTCATACTTAATTGAATGCAGAGTTTATTTTTAACTTTCTAACAAATTCTTCCAGAGACGAGCTCTGTGGATCCTGGTTCATCCAGGTGTTATGCAACGAGATCAGCACTCTATCTCCAACCCACGACTTACTGTCCATCGTAACAGAGGTCAAGAGAAAGGTAGCAATCGACAAGCAACATGAGGAATACAATACGACAACCCGCGAGTTTGACGTCAACAAACAAATGCCGGTCATGACGTCCACCCTCATCAGGAAACTGTACTTGAGGAAGTTTGGGGAGGGGCCCAAAGAAGAGACTTATGTAGACAAGTTCAGACGGCCCAGTGAGTTGAGGCCTACCACGCCGGAGCTAGTCCAGTTTTTGGCCTTGTTTGGGTTTTACGTATATGTGGGACTGTTTGAGGTGAGTTATCGTCATATTTTGTAGTTGCTTAATAATAATTATGATAACTCAACAACAAGTTATCCTTGATTTGTTTTTTATCAAGTTATTAATCTGGACATCAGAACCATTTGGTCGGATGTCTAATTTTGGCAAAAATCACTTTTTAACTGAATCGAATGTAGGTTTTAGGGTTCCGTACCTCAAAAGGAAAAACGAAACCGTTATAGGATCACTTTGTCGTCCATCTGTCACTGCCAAGTGCCACTAGAAGAAGTATGTAGCTTGCTTATAGATGGCGCTACTAAGTGTCATCTTGCTCATAATGGCGCTTTTGCATATTTCTAGAGGAATATTTTATTTTATTTAATATTCCATGATGATGAAAAAAATCCAGGGTGAAATCGAAAAAAAAAGATCCTGGGGTACCGCTTGCATAGGAAGGAGGTTTCTAATTGGGTGTTAAAATTTTGGTTATTTTTTGCCTGGGATGCACCATTTTCGAGGTATTTGAGTTTAAATTTTTTATTTACATATAGTACCTACTCATTTGCAAATCCACTAGCGTCTAGCGTCATCTGTTGTGTAGGTAATTAATTTCACAATTAATTTGATTCAAGTTGTGAGTGTTGTGACGTCTATTACAGTGGTAAACACTTGAATCAACACAGATTACTAGATAGGTGTCATGGTACCTATGTAGCAGGCTAGTTGTTATCATGTTATTTCTTTATTTTTATCACTTTTTGCTTTTGATTGAAAAAAATCTAATAAGCCATCGAATGGAAGACTAATTCAGTTTTAAAATAATAAAAGTGATTATGAATATACAAAGCATTTTTAATTTAATAATATTCAGCTTTAGGCCCTACCTATTTTTCCACATTTATTAGAAGAAACAGCTTAAAAACTGGCATCCTCGAATCTCAAATAACCGAGCATAAATATTAATATTTATAGGTACTCAAAATTCTTCAAAACCTAAGGTAAGAATGTGTATTTTTGCTCTCCTGAAAAATTGCAAATATGGATATTCCACCAAATAGTTCAGTATGTCGAGGTGAATGCCAATAAAATTATTGTTTTCTTCTCTTAAGATGATCAAGATCTTCGAACCCTGGCTGACGCTGTCAGGGCAGGCCCTACCATAGGGCGAACGGGGCGGCCGCTCCAGGCCAGGTCCGGCAAACCCGGCACTGCTCATGAGGAAGCTCAGGGCATCGTTCGATCAACGACTAAGAACGAGTCGTAATGTAAATGTAATAATACTAATAATATATTGATTATAATTATTGTACATGAGAGTACTATGTGGGTTATTATGTAACTGTTATAGATCACAAGTTCAGTCTGACAGTTTGAGTAATTTAGGGGGCCTACCCAAATGTCCTTTCTAATGGTAATGTTCGTCGGGTCGTTGAGCTCCCTAAGTCTGGGTTGAGCTACCACGATACCCGGCACATGCGTGCACTGTCAGGTCAAATCTGTGTGGCTCTTTCCTCTAAAGGCCATTTCAGACTAACCTGCATGGTTCTTACATGATTTATCTTAGGTAATTAATTGTCTGGACTTTAAAAGAGACATCAACCTATGAATTGTTTTCGGTGGTTCTTTTCAAAGGTAGTCATATAGGAAACACCGAACTCATCTAGCTTAAAAAAAATTGTTTTGACGTGTAAAAGTGTTATTTTTAACCTATTTACAAAATAAATATCATTTATCATTTAATGGGGTGGCAACTGCTGTATTCCGTAGGTACCGTCTATCTGCTGAGGGCGACAAAGCTGTTAAAGCATAGCAGCGCTGCTTTGTTGTAGTTCACTATCAGATTACATTTTTCAAAAATGCATCTTTTCATTCAACATTCTTAAAAATGGTTACGTGCGAGCGAGAGAGGAGACAAAATTCCGAGACCGTCCTTATGATATTTGTAAGTTATAAATAGGTGTTATTTTAATAAATGGGTTTCTTTTCTACGACTATACGACATGCGTTTTATTCATATCCACGTAGAACCTCACAATGTAAATTGCCTGAAATAAACGTTTATTATTATTATTTTTGTTGCACGGGACTTTGCAAAGTCCCGGACCTTTCGAAGGCGTGGGTGGGGCCGAAGCCAACACGTAGAGGCCCTTTATGATTATAACAGCTTTTTAATAAAATTTAATGGTGACATAGCTGGTGACTATCCCTGTATGTACTATAGAAATACACCCAAGGACAGTCACCAGCTTATGCGGCGTCGCTACTCCCCGTCACCTCGCCTCAAGGTGCGCTGCGGGTGAATTCTCTGCGAATTTAGTCGAAGCTGCGGAGGCGAGCATGGATGCCTGCGCTTTGTAACGCAAGGGCGACGAGGCTGCTCTTCCCGCAGCGCCGGAGAAGACTTCTCCGGCGGACAATGACTCAATGAAATGAACCGAGTCGGGGTGCCCTAACTTTGGAATTGACACTTCTCGGAGAAGTTTCAATTCCAAAGTTAGGGCACCCCGACTCGGTTCATTAAGGTCCAGGACAATGACTCAATGAAATGAACCGAGTCGGGGTGCCCTAACTTTGGGCACCCCGACCCGGTTCATTTCATTGAGTCATTGTCCTGGACCTTTACTTTGACCACAAAGTCGTTGACGTTGACCCTAAGGTCGCTTTTTCATTTCATTTACTGGCCTTAAGGTTAATAATAATTCAAAACCAGTTCGGCCTAAGCCAAACTAGTTAAGCCTAAAGTTTGTAGGCGAAACTAGTTCGGCCTAAGATAAACTACTCTTGACACGCGTAGGATAAACTAAATTGACCTAGGACAAACTAGTTTGGCTTGAAATCTGGTTTGGCCGATATCTATACTATTATAAAATTGTAAAATAGCCGTGTCTGTACATTGAAGATATTCCAGAAAAAACAGTTGGGATAAGGTAATGGGACGTAACCATGCCCGAATTTTTTTTTGTCTGTTTGTCTGTTTATCTGTTTGTCTGTTTGTGCGCGCATCACGCAAAAAGTACTGAACGGATTTTGATGTGGTTTTCACAGTTCAATAGCGTGAGATCCTACTTAAAATCTAAGCCATTCATCGAATTCCGGTGGGATAAACCAGAGATACAGCTTGACCTCGTGGTAGTACCTATTAGCCACGCTACACTACGGAGGTCAGATAAACTGGTCATTTCATTGTAGTCCACGCGGACGGAGTCGCGGGCAAAGGTCTAGTATAATATACAGGGTAAAATTAAAACCTGTGCGGATATTTTAGGAGGTGAAAGTACTCATGAATATGATCAACTTTTATTATGAGACCGACACTAAAATATGAAAAAATTTAATCAGCTGTGCCATACATTTTGATCGTGTTGTAGTGCATTTTTGTAGGGAACAGCTGATTTCTTTTTTCATATTTCAGTATCGGTCCAATAATAAAAGTTGATCATATTCATGAGTACTTTCACCTCCTAAAGTATCCGCACTGGTTTTAATTTTACCCTGTATAGTAAGTATAATATAATTGTTAAAATCCGTCCGCTCGCTTAGTCTCTAGGACAGGTTAAACACTATACCCTCCTTTTGGGCTTCGCCGCAGTCGGGTAAAAATAAACAAGCTGCATGATTAAAAGCAAGTAAAGTGCCTTTTGTCTCTTCAAAGATAAAAACAATGATTAATAAATGTATTTAGTACTACAGTACAGGTATTCTTATCAAGATAATAATGCTATTGCCATCATTAGGCTGCTATTCCACCAGAGATGTGCTATGCAACGTTGCTATAGATGCGTTTGATATTCACCAATCACATTCATTGGTCCACATAGCATAGCACTGGTGGAAACTGATTCAACTAAGCTACGTTTTTTATATGGAAGGAATCGTGCTGTGGATGCGTGTTATGGATGCGAGCTATTGATGATGGATTCGTAATGCGTACTATGGATGGTCGCGAATGATGTAGCTCCCCTCACCATGCCGCCGCTCCCCGTGCCTTCCCTATCTATATCTATATTTTATACTTTATTATCATTTATTGATAAGTTTAACATAAAAATTACATTTTTAAATATTTCTTAAAAAATAAAACATTTAAAAATATAAAAATTAGTGCCCCACCGATATCGGGAACAGAGTCCAAGCTACCGGTGGTCAGGGCCCCAGAGAGAGGAACCTCTTCACGATGCGTGCCGTGTCTAGGAGTACTGCTTTCTGTATCAAGCCCTTGATCCAGCCGCCCAATGAGAGCCTCCAAAGGTGTTGATCGAGGCTCTTAGGTATTAGTCCATTGACCGTAAGGACTATCGGTACAATGACTGCAGAGTCAACATCCCACATGTCGACAACCTCGTGTGCCAAGTCAAGATATTTGATTTGTTTATCTTTTTCAGCTTTCACGAGGTTCTCGTCATGAGGAACAGTGATATCAACAATTATTGCATGGCGCTCTAATCGATCTATCACTACTATATCAGGCTTATTGGCAACAATAGTCCTGTCAGTGATGATAGATCGATCCCAGTACAATGTGACATGACCATTCTCGAGAACTGGGTCGGGCACATACCTATAGTATGGTACTTCCGATTCCACAAGCTTGTATTTCAAAGCAAGTTGCTGATGGATAATCCTAGCTACTAAGTTGTGTCTGTGCAAGTACTCGCCGTTAGCAAGACGAGAACAACCGGACAAATTTAATGTCAACCGTACCGTCCTTGACAATGTACCTGCCATAGTTATTCGTCATGATTGTTTTATTATTATTATTTATTTATTTTTATTTTTTATTTTAATATTATAAATAGGAAAGATTTTTTTGTTCGTACTGAATAGGCTCCGAAACTACTGGACCGATTTTAACATTTTTTTCACCAGTAGAAAGCTACATTATCACTGAGTAATATAGGCTACTTTTTATATCACTGAGTAATATAGGCTACTTTTTATCCCGAAAAAATGTCCAGTTCCTGTGGGCCACGCGGACGAAGTCGCGGGAAAAGTGCTAGTGGTCGATACGTGTCGCACAGCTACATAGCTTAGTATCAGTGGAAACGGTCACATAGTTTTGTAGCTTAGCTTTTACATTCTCGCAGCTGCATAGCATATTTCTGGTGTAAAGGTACCCTAAGATATGCAATCGCCACATTGAAGAGAATTTTCAAGAAGAATTTTCAAGTTGTTGATATTCATAGTTTCACACTTTGTTACGTTGAAACAAATCTATACTAATCTATACTATACATAGTCATACATATACAAATACTAGCTGTTCGCCGCGGCTTCACCCTCGTTGCTGGGTCGTAGCGTGATGTTAAATAGCCTATTAGATAACATTTATTCCATAATATTTTTTTATCGCCGCCATCTTTGATTTTGATTTAGAACTCACAAAAAGCCTATACTATTCCTAATGAATCTGGCCATAATATTTTATACCTACAAAAATAACTTTTCGAATCCTTTTGTAGTTTCAAAGATCAGAACGTTCAAACAAACAAACTCTCCACTTTATTATCATAGGTACTAATCATACTATATAAAGCTGAAGAGTTTGTTTGTTTATTTGAACGCGCTAATCTCTGGAGCTACCAGTCGGATTCGAAAAAATCTTTTCGTTTAAGATCTAAGCCCAATTATTATTCATCAGGACTAGAGTATAGGCTATTTTTTTTTAGATCAGACTATTAATTCAGTCTTAAAGCTAATTAGTTCTAAAGCGATCTAGTCTAATCGAGATTTAGTCCTATAGCGAACTAGTCTATTTGCTATTTAGTCTTATCGAGAAGTAGTCATAACGCTTCTAACCCCTACGAAACACAAATGTACCCATATAAATTAGCAGAAAATATATGGCGTGTCTGTTTAATATCATCGCATGTGTCCCCGATGTCGATGGTTGCACTATCAGGTCGATAAGATTAAACATTATATCTAATAGAACAAACACGATAATGGGCTTTGAGGAATAACTAAGCGTACCAATAGTCTAAGCAAGTACTTCGAATTGATTGGTTGTGTACTTACATAAAACAGTTGAAAAAAAAAATATCGAAGGTGCTAAAAGCAGAAGAAGAGGACAAAGAGACTGTTACTTTGAGTGTAAACGTGTCTTTAGACGCCATGGTGAGAGTTATAGAAAAACCACGCTATACATCACTACAGAGTTTTGTAGACAAAGCAAATATTAAAGATGAACCTGTATTTAATGAAAATACTGGTCCAAAAAAGCAATGTTATCCTACCAACACAAGAGCTTTGTCAAAAGAAGCGGCGACGTATGAACTAGAGAATTTTGAGAAACATGCACTGATTATTTTTGATCATGAGAATTATACTGATAGTACGCCTAGGCTTGGTACAGAGAATGACGTGAAGTCTTTGATAAAAACCTTCACGAATTTCGGATTTGAAGCTACACGATACAAAGATTTGAATAAAGATGAACTTTTAATGGAGTTGAAAAAATGTAAGTAGTTTTATAAGAACTTAACCAAGTCTGTAGTCCAGTAGGTTACTCATAGCTTGCAGCATCAGCAAGCTGAAGTGGCAGTGATCCTGTTATGTCTGTTGAAGGCCTGATGGTCTTTGGAGCAGTGTAGGACGTGGATGATGGATCGATGATCTTACAAGGCCGAAAGGGGCAGACACTGACAACTTGGAAGAGATTATGTTCATCAATACATTACAATAGGTTGAGTCTATTGAACTAAGTCTACTAAATACGATACGGGATAATTTAAGTGGCATTCTGGTGAAGAATTGAGGTAATATTTAGTTAGTTACTAATAAATTTGTTATTACAGTCAGTGAAACGGACTTTACGGACTACGGATGTGTGGCTGTTGCTGTATTAACACACGGCACTAACAACGGCCTCCTGAGAGCCAAAGACCAGCTCTACAGCGAGACTGAGATTATCAACCATTTCAGGGGCTACAACAAACCTTCGCTCGTGACTAAGCCGAAGCTTATTATTATTCAGGTGAGTTGAGAATGTAAAGGGTCAGGTATTAAGAGGATGGGCAGCAGTATCACCGTGTTTGCACGTAATAACGGTATTAACCACTTGAGATTTCTTTCCGGCGTAGTTGCGATTGCTATGTATATATTGCTATATACAGGGTGTCCCGTAGTTAATGGATAAAACGTAACGGGTAGGTAGCTCACCTGATTTCTAACAACTAATTTGAATAAGTACTTACTTAGAAAAAAAAAAAAGATTCTCAAGATTTTTTTTATTGATAGATAAACATTAGTAAGCTATTCAGAAATGTATAACAAAAATCATATAGGTACCTAAAAATTTGAATATTTGCAGCGACAGCATTAAAAAAACTGAATTCTGGTAGGAAAAATTTAAAAACAAAAATATTGGTTACCGTAACAGTTTTTTAAAACTAGGTATTTAAATTAGTTGTTGGAAATCAGGTGAGCTACCTACCCGTTACGTTTTATCCATTATTACGGGACACCCTGTATAATTATGGAATGACGGCAATAGCAATAACATATTGATAAGAATACCTGTAGTACTAAGTAGGTACTTATTAGTCATATTGTGTTTTTATTAAAAAGAAGAGACAAAAGCACGCGTACCTACTTGCTTTTAATCAATTCTGCAGTTTGTTTATTTTTACCCAACTACACGGCAAAGCCAAAGGGAAGAGTTTTTATTTTATTAATTTGATTAAAAGCGGAACTTAAGTAGTACCTATTTCAAAATTAATGTTATTATTGATATTCATGCAATGTTGCATTAATAGTTATTGAGTCATATTCTATCATGGAAGTACCTATCTTTTGCGAAATGTAAGGAGTACACTTAATAACACATTTCTTGGAAATTATTGAATCAGGCAACCAGCCATACTATGCATACGTTGTATTGCATAAAAAATAAAGCCAGTAAAATCCTTTGGAGTTTATACAACGTGAAATTTTAGTGGTTGTTATCCCGCGGCACAACGATTTGCCCTAAGTAGTACTATCGAAACATAGGGTTAAATATTAATAATTGACTGGTAATTATTAAAATTTAACTTTATGTTTTATTCGATAGTACTACTGAGGGAAAATTGTTCAGCTGCGGGAAAACAACCACTAAAATTTCATGTTGTATTGTAGATTTAGCTTGGCTTTCCGATAGCTTGCCTGAACTGTCATCCATCAAATTTTTATTTTAAACACGGCAGAACTATTAATTCGAGCCGGTGGCAAACAGTGGCGAACAGGCCCCGCTAACGCAACGGCCTAATTGGGGCGGTGTTGCTTGAATGTTCTGTGTATCTACTGAGCTCATCCAAATCGGAGTAATAAACACACAAAGTTTCGCATTTATAATATAAAAAATAAATTAGGTAGGTAAAGGTATTTCTCCAACATGCTCCTAAGTTTTCTAAAGATGCACTATCAAATAGTTTTGATGAAAATTACCTAAATGACAAGGGCATAGTTTTGTTCAGCAGGGCGGGGCAGGCAAGGAAAACATTAATACATGGTAAAAGGTGTAGGTACGAGATGATCCTCTTAAGGGAGAATGGCTCGTACATAGATTAACCGATACCTATTCAACTTAACGAGAGAAACAATTTATGAATGCTATTTTCTTTCTAAAGTTTGGGAGTACTCTAACCGAGCGGCAAGCACTTATTCAATCCTTGCTAGTGGGGGCAGCTGCTCCCTGCCTGTACCTGGCTACGCCCTTGTAAATGGTTATGTAAGGAAGGATGTTGTGATACGTCCTCCTAATAATTCCTAAGTGGCCGTTTAGGTCTCCCACGTTAGGTACCCATCTTCCCTATTCATTAAAATTTTCCAATATTTCATTCCAGGCGTCTCGTGGCACTGAAAACAGGATAGGTGTCCCAGTGTTCCAATCAGGCAAGATTCGCAAATACAGTGTTGAAAATTTGGAGCCCCACAATCTTCTTGTGGAGCCTGACTTTTTGATAATACACAGTTGTTATGCTGGCAGCGTTTCATACAGGTATCTATCTGTAATACTAGTTTTTTGCCATTAATTATTTTTTTTATAATTTATTGGCTTACGTTTGACCATCTATCTCACCTGCACGCTTAGCAAGACCAATTCTATCTCTCTACCAAAGAATAGACAAAGTTCTTTCTATTCAAATAGTTATCTTTCTGCCTCTCTAGTTTATCAGAATTTTGTCTACTGAAGAATAGAAACATTTCTTCTCTTCATTGTATGCATAAAACGGAAGAAATCTTTCTACAATCTGTCACTTTGTCTATTCTTCTGTAGACAAAACCCGTTTCTATCGTGGTTACCGTTTCTGATGGTAAGCGCTGCGATGGGCAGCGATTCGGTTGACGATGGTGTACGCTTGCCTACAAGTAATCTATTGACTCTAGACTTGAAGACTCCAAGATGTATTGGGATTATTGGGAAACACAGACTCCGATACTCCACTCCACTCCTTGGCTGTACGCATAATGACCGTATTTTGTGCGCATGGGTAGAATGTCCACCATGTTTATGTAGCGGTGGCACATCGTCGTAGGTACGTCTCGTCGTTCGATGATAGAATGGGCATGGCGAAATAACATTTTAATATACGTCAAGATTTTAATTTGTAGTACGAAACAACGGTCATCATCATATTAGTCGAAAAGCATTAGGTACTGCTCCAACCATCGCCATATCGACCGCTCCTGCGCTGCCCACATCCAGTGGGTTCCTGCGACCTTCACTAAGTTGTCACCCACACTACATTTTTCAGTAGGTATGCGGTTGCCACTCGTGAACTCTTCGGCCGCCACCGGCCGTCCGTTCTACGAACAATGGCAATCAAAGAATAGTGTATACCTAGTTGTATACTAACTTACAACCATAGCATTTTTGTCCTACTAAATAAGTAGCGACAACTGCAGTACCTACCTATACCTTGACTATCACCTACCACTTGATTGTGGTTCAACTACCTCTATTAAATGGCTTGAATCTAAACCCACCCAGTTCTCATTCTTCATTAAGTAGAGTTTATTACCATACTTTAAGTTTCTAACCTCACAAATTCTTCCAGTGACGGGCTCAGTGGATCCTGGTTCATACAGGAGTTATGCAACAAGATCAATACTTTATCCCCAGCCCACGACTTCGAATCCATAATAACAGAGGTCAAGAGAGAGATAGCAATCAACAAGCAACATGAAGTTTACAACAAGAGAACCCTCGAGTTTGACGTCAATAAACAAATGCCGGTCATGATGTCCACCCTCATAAGGAAATTGTACTTGCGGAAATTTGGGGAGGAGCCCATGGAAAAGACTCATGTGAACAAGTTGGGATGGCCCAGTGAATCGAAGCGTGAGGTCCAGGATGCAGGCAGTACGAGAATAGTAGTCAATCATTCGCCTACCACGCGGGGGCTAGTCCAGTTTGGGGCCATGTTATTGATATTTGGATCTTACTTATATGAGGAACTATTTAAGGTGAGTTTTTGTCATATTTTGTGGTTGCTTATAATAAATAGTTATAATAATTATACAGGGTGGCAGGTTAGACAGTGGAAATATTTTAAGGGGTCATTGTACTCATAATTATGAATAACTTTTACTATGGGACCAACCCTGAAATCGCGAAAAAGAATCAGCTGTTCCATACATTTTGTTAGTTAAGTGAACATAATTATGTATGGAACAGCTGATTTTTTTTCGCGATTTCAGGGTTGGTCCCATAGTAAAAGTTGTTCATAATGATGAGTACAATGACCCCTTCATTTTTTTTTTTAATAAACGTTGCCCCACACTAATATTTCCACTGTCTAACCTGCCACCCTGTATAAGTGACAACTTTACAAGATTCGAAATTATCAAGATTTTTCTGAGACTTTTTATCAAGATAATAAATTGTGAATACCAATTATTGTTTCTTCTCTCTCAAGATCTTCGAACTTCGAACGAATCTTCGAACTGTGGCTTATAAGTTATAAGCTCGTTTCGAGATTAGGGAGCTCCTATAGGTATAAGGGCTGGCTTTAACTAAATTCGAGGTCGTGACGTCATAAAGTCTTACCTTTTCTAGTCGGGGTGGGCAGAAAATTATAGAACGCAACCAAAATTCGTGAGGGATCCAGATTGGTAGGCGTAACTGCTTAACTTAACTATAACTAGTATATTAATAGGTACCACAGAGTAATATACTTAGGTATAAGGCGGTCTCTTAAATTAACTTGGGTCAGTCTAGGCCTTTTATTTGTTTTTTTTATAGATAAACAGCCCTTTAGGTACTGCGCTGATCTCAGATCATAGAAACAAGGAATCAGGTCAAATAATCAATTTGTTTGCGAACGATCGAGGGAGAATCTCACCGTGACATTCGCAAAAAAAGGGCACTGGCAGACGCCCATAGAACGCTGGGCTTCAGATTGTATAAGTCGGTACAGATATGAAATTAGTTTGGTGTGATCGAGTATTTTAAGAGTATTTAAATTCATTTTTTATTTGTTTTTGTACGTAATTGGGTTAAAGAGAAATCTTCGTATTTCTGACGGTGAGGTTAAATATGGTGTGAATGATCCAGTGAAGTACAACCCGACTAATGAGTTCTCAATTTAAAGGTTTTAGTTTCTGTCACCATGATATTCTGTGGAGGTCCAATGAAGTACAGTCCGACTAATGAGTTCTCAATTCAAAGGTTTTAGTTGCTGTCGACATGATATTCTGTGGAAGCACGCGCCAGCCAGCATGCACCCGTTTTTGTTTTATTGGTTTTTTCAAAATGTCAACGGCATAATCATTTATTTCTTATTTATTTCGATTTTTGATTCCAATTCCTAATCTCTAAGATAAATTAGGCAAAGAACAAGTAAAATATATTTTTATTTTTGGTTAAGTTTTTATTACTGTACCATATCAAGCCCAAAACTGCCGACGTCCTTTGCAGTTCTCGCGGTGATATCAGGCGGCAAGTTGGTAGGTATACAGATTATACAGGCTGTTCTTAAATAAGTTGAAAGGACATAGGCAGTTTTGGGCTTGATATGGTACAGTAATAAAAGCTTAACCAAAAATAAAAATAAATTTTAATTGTTCTTTGCCTAATTTATCTTAAAGATTAAAAATTGGAATCAAAAATCGAAATAAATAAGAAATAAAATGATTATACCGTTGACATTTTGAAAAAACCAATAAAACAAAAACGGGTGCATGCTGGCTGGCGCGTGCCTCCACAGAATATCATGTCGACAGCAACTAAAACCTTTGAATTGAGAACTCATTAGTCGGGCTGTACTTCATTGGATTATTCACACCATACTTAACCTCACTGTCACAAATACGAAGATTTCTCTTTAATCCAATTACGTACAAAAACAAATAAAAAATGAATACTCTGGAAATACTCGATCACACCAAACTAATTTCATATCTGTACCGACATACACAATCTGAAGTGGCGTTCTATGGGCGTCCGCCGTGTCCTTTAATATAACATATTCCTTAAATCTTTACAGGCGCATCGTTAAAGAAAGAAAACTGTGGGATGTAGCCAACACCTTCGAGGATGGAGATGAATTCAACACGTCCAAAGACAAAATGTAAAGCTATCATAAAGATATCATTTAATTTCATTTCGATACTGCAATCATTTGTGGAACAACGCTTGATGTAGCCAGTACTACAAATATCCTCGGTCATTCTCCGGTGTCCCATTGTCTGGTTGATGTCGGTGGCACATTTTTTTCTGTTAATTAGGACATTTTAACAGGAAATATCGAATCTAGATTTAACTTAGAGAGTATTGGTAGCAGAGGGTATAGATATTTTGATTTTCTTTAAAATGTCTTAGTTAATTGGAGAAAATTGTGCCACCGAAATCAACCAAACAATGGGACACCGGAGAATGACTCATCCTGTATTTCAAACATTAAATCCTACTAATAGTACTCTATACTAATACTAGCTTCGGCCCGTAGCTTCGCCCGCGTTTTTGGGATAAAAAGTAGCTTAAGTGTTCTTCTGATGTATAAGCTATAATTATTACTGTAAAGTTTCATCAAAATCCGTTCTGTAGTTTTTGCGTGAAAGAGTAACAAACATCCATACATACATACCTACATCCATCCATCCTCACAAACTTTCGCATTTTATAATATTACTAGCTTCCGCCCGCGGCTTCGTCCGCGTTTTTGGGATAAAAAGTAGCCCGTGTTCTTCTGATGTATAAGCTATATTACCTTAAAGATTTATCAAAATCCGTTCAGGATTTTTGGGTGAAAGAGTAACAAACATCCATACATACATACATCCACCCATCCTCACAAACTTTCGCATTTTATAATATTATAAGTGGGATAAGTAGGTAAGTATAACTAACCATACATGCGAAAGTTTGTGTGGGGTGGCGGTGGCGGTCTGTGCGTGTGTATGTTTGTTACTTCTTCACGCTGAAACAACTGGACGGATTTGGATGAAAGGCAAAGAAGTAGCCTGGGACCTGGGGAAATACATAGGCTACTGTTCATCCATTTTCACGCAGGCGAAGTCGCGGGCAACAGCTAGTTACTTCATAAAAAAAAAACTCGTAAAAAAATCGGGTAAGTCCGAGTCGTACTCGCGCACCGAGGGCTCCGTACCGTTCTTAGGCGTATAAAAGTAAAAAAAAATGGATGTCATACTAAGTTTGTTTGTGAAGGAATTTTGATGATTTCCGAAAACTGTGCTAGTTACGAATATCAATTTATGTTTTTTGTAGATAATATTTAGGTTAACTTCTATCAACCCTAATTATTTTAGATTTTTCGTTTTGCAAACTCTGGAGCTAAAGGGGCGAATAGTATTTGTTAGACATTATTCATCGTGTCGAAAACTATAAGGCATAACAGAAAACAAAAATATATTTTGAAATATGCAGATAAAGCCCTTTCTTTATGATACGCTACCTGACCTAATAACCCCACTTCAAAATTTCGAACCCCTATTTTGGCGCCAACTGAAATAAAAATATATTTTAACTTTGTAACTTTCCGTGAAGCGGATGGTTCGGGGCGAAGGGCAAAGGAATCAAACCTACACGTATCCGCAAAGGTTTATTTCTAGGCAAAGAATACATTCACTAGGTATAATATAGAAATATATCAAGTAATCGGACATGCTGTCACTATACGCGGAGCGGTCTGACTCTCTCTTGTTATTCCACTGCTGCGCGTGACGGGGTGCGCGGATGCACTCCTACGTTCTAGAATATATACTAAATAGTTCACCCCGCGCAAGCGCGGGGTCTGCAGTGAGAGCGGCGAGATGCGTTCCAAAAAGGTTAGCGTTACAACTTCTTTTATTTGCAAAAAATGCGGGCAAGCATTCTATAAAACTGTTTCTAATTTCAAGGCGATAGAATTAGTAGTTGCTGAAATAAGCAATAATAGTTCCTTTTTTACTATTTTGGTAAGGAACCCTAAAAAGACGCAGTGTAGATTTCAGGCAGCGGGGCGGCAAGTACCTACTCGTAGCGACCGACGACGTCATTGTCGGGATAGGGTACTATGACGTAACCAATAACCATGAAAAAAAAAATTGTCTGTTTGTGCGTGCATCACACAAAAAGTACTGAACGGTTTTTGATGTGGTTTTCACAATTTAGTAGCTTGGGGTCCAACTTAAAATCTTAGCTAAATTTCATCTAATTTCGGTGGGATGTGTAGATTGTATATTACTAACATATTTTACTGTCTGTCAGAAATAATATTATTATAATAATAGATATTTTTGTAATCGTTTACTTTTAATTTTAAATGATAGGTACATCATTAAATCCAGCCATAAACTGTAAAAAAAACAGGCTTCATTTTATTTTATTTTTAATTTTATCAATTTTATGTTGTGTGCATTGTTACCTATTATTTTATTAACATTATTACTGTCTGTCAGAAATATTATATTTTTGTAATCGTTTATTTTATAATATTAAAATCTAACCTTAAACTGTAAAAAAAACATTATGTTTACTTAATTTTTTTATACTTATTACTTATTTTATCAAGGAGGACGATGTTGTGTGTAGGTATTGTTATTATGCTATTGTCTGTCAGCAATGTGATATTTTTGTAAGTTATCGTTTACTTTATCATGATTACTTATTAAATCCGACCTTAAACTGTATCGACGTGTGTTATTTCCTTACATAGGGACTAACGAACTGTGTCCTAAGCCCCTTATACCAAGGCACAGTACAAATGCACCAGAGACACAACTTGACCTATACGTAGTACCTCAGATCATAGAAACAAGGGAGATGTGCCAAGGCGCTATCGAGCTTGATGCCTGATTTTGAGCAAATTGCTCAAATTAAAAACGTACGCGCTGGCGACGAACCGAACACGATCGATGGTATAAATACAGTGTTTTAGTTTGGTGCTAGTGTTGAGTGACGATAAACAGTGTTAGATTGAGGGTGTGCGGAATGTTGAATGCGTGGGAGATCTTTTTATTCACGAAGAGTGCTTTATTATGCGCGTAATTGTGTCGAAAAATGTACTAAAAGTGGCATCAGTTGTTCCGGTACTAATTTGCTATGATGGCATATCTCCTTGTTTCTATGATCTGAGCGTAGTACTAACGACCCTACACTAAGGAGGTCATTTAAAGTGGTCATTATTATAGTCCACATAGGCGGAGTCGCGAGCAAAACTGTAGTCAATAATAAAGTTCAAAGAAACAACACTAAGCATGTTGACGGATCAAAACTTATACCTAAGAAAAAAACTTAAAAAAAAAGTAAAACCCCCCCTTAAAAAGACCACAATAATGTTACATTTATGTATGTACCTATGTGACTGCACTGTGATTCGTCGTTGGAAGTCGGTGCGACTGAAGTCGTTGCGACCGAAGTCGGTGCGAAAGAAGTTAATGCGACCGAAGTCACGCGATATCGCCGACACGCTGCACGAGCCCTTACACCGAATTCTGCCTGTCTATCAGCGTGATATCACCGCGAGGACTGCTAATTTGTTTGCGAACGTTTGAGGGAAAATCTCACCGTGACATTCTCCCTCGAACGTTCGCAAACAAATTGGCAGCTCTCGCGGTGCTAACGATTTGTTTGCAAACGTTCGATGGAGAATCTCAGCGCGTGTCGGTTTCGAATAGATAGGCAAATCGAGGAAGCGTTTAGGTGCGAGTTGTTGCTTTAATTTTTTCTCAGTAACAACTGAACAGCACGTCATTATTGCTGCCGATGCATAGATAGAGCACTTGTTTGAAACAGAACTTGTTAGTTTCCTAACAATACAGGAGCATGTATTGCATATTGCATAATTAAAAAGAAAAATTATGCAACATTGCTTGTCATTTTACTTGTCAAGGAAATGCAAAATGATTAGATGGGTAGGTACTTGACTTAGCCTCTAAGTAAGAAGAAAAAAACCGGACAAGTGCGAGTATGCAAGGCCTAAAGGTTCCGAAATATGATCATAGATGGCGCTACTGCATACTTCCAATGACGCCATCTATAAGCAGATGGCTCCACTTATGGTCCGGTGACTGACGGCGGACAACAAAGTGATCCTATAAGGGTTCCATTTTTCCTTTTGACGTACGGAACCCTAAAAAAGCACGAAAAAGCGCCATCGGTTCATGGTTGATAGGTATAACAAAAACCCGAACGAAGCGCTTTGATTCCACTTTACCGTCAAACAGTGGAATGCGCTGCCCGAGTGGGTGTTTCCCGACAATTACAATCTGGATGTCTTCAAATCACGAGTGACTCGGTTTCTTCTAGGCAAGCGTGCTCCATCGTAGACCGCAGCATCGCTTAACATCAGGCGAGATGGCCGTTAAACACAAGCCAACCAAATAAAAAAACCGGCCAAGTGCGAGTCATACTCGCGCACTAAGGGTTCCGAATCATTTTTGGACGTATAAAGTGAAAAAATCCGGACTGCATAACTAAGTTTGTTTGTGAAGGAATTTTGATGAATTTGAAAAAACTGTACTAGTTAGGAACATCGTTTTATTTTTAGTGCCATATTTGGGTTAATTCCTATCAACTCTAATTATTTCAGATTTTTCGCCCCGCAAACTTCGGAGATAAGGGGGGGGGGAATGGTAATTTTTTGGACATTTTTCATCATATGTCGAAAACTGTGAGACATTAAATAAAATAAAAATATATTTTGAAATGTGCAGATCAAGCCCTTTTATATGATATGTCACTTGACCTAGTAACCCCACTTTAAAATTTCGGACCCCCACTCGGGCCCCTTTTGCAATGAAAATAAAAATATTTTTGGACTTTTTTCACTTGCAATAAAGTTGAACAAGCATTTTTTATAACTGTTCCAAATTTCAAGTCGATAGCATAAGTAGTTGCTGAAATAAGCAGGTGTGACAGACGGACAGACAGACAGACAAACAGACAGACAGACAGACAGACAGACAGACAGACAGACGAAGTCGCACCATAAGGGTTCTTTTTTACCATTTTGGTACGGAACCCTAAAAAGTACTTGTGTAATAGCAAAATTAACAAAAGTAGTTATACTTACTATACAACCATGTTCGCGTGAATTTCGAACAAACATGAGTAAGTTCGAAAAAACTTTTCGAAGAGCGTTTTGATAAGATTTTGCATTCAGTATTATCTACACCAGTAGCGGATCCAGGAATCATTTAGGGGGGGGGCTTATCCAGATACGATTTTGGGGGAGGGCTAAGAGGTAAATATCAAAACATTAATAAATCACTAATCTAGCCTGAAATCTGACAGAACTTAAGATTTTGGATCTGGATCCACTATATTATACAGTCGTAACTGATTCCAATGTATTTAACATTATATTCCCTTTATATATAGCTGTTGGTTTTCCTTCAGGTAAATACATAAATAAGTAAATGTAAGTACTTTTATTATTATTTGCAGAAAAAATATGGTGAATGATATCACCACTTAAGTCCCCGATGTCGATGGTAGCACTATCAGTTTGATAAGATTAAAATTATAATAGAACAAAAAAGATAATGGATATAATATCTACCGATATTGCAGCATAAATTGTCAAATACTTCGAATTGATTGGTTGTGTACATTTAAAAAAATATATATATCGAAGGTGTTTGTGTTAGTGAAAAGCAGAGAAAGGTTACAAGTGAACTACAATATTGATAAATTTAACGAAAAAATGGAAAACGAAAATAGCGAGTGTTATCAAAATTACTCTGGATACGAGTATTCAGCAAGGAAGGGACGAGGCAAGAAGAAAAGAAAATATAAGGCTAGGAACTCCGCATTTAACAGCACTGAAGATGCTAAAAGCGAATCCGAAACTGTGGAATCAGTAGAGGATTCTATTACGGATGATAATGGTAGCGGAGTTGATGATACAGAAGAAGAGAACAAAGAAGCTGCTACTTTAAGTGTAAAAGTGTCTTTGGACGGCATGGTGTCAGTACCGCCAGCGTACGAAAAAGATGACAAAGTAGGAGTTGTAGAAAACTCAGTCTACAAATCACTAGAGAGTTCTGTAGACAAAATAAATATTGAAGATGAACCTGTACTTAGTGAAATAATTGACCCAGAAAAGCAATATCATCCTATCAACACAAGAGCTTTGTCAAAAGATGCGGTGACTTATGAACTAGAGAATTTTAAGAAACATGCACTGATTATTTTCAATCAGGAGAGTATTGTTGGATTTGGGCCTAGGCTTGGTACAGGGAATGACGTGGAATCTTTGACGAAAACCTTCACGAATTTCGGATTTGAAGTTACACCACACAAAGATTTGACTAAAGATGAACTTTTTAAGGAGTTGAAAACGTGTAAGTAGTTTTTTAAAAACCTAACCAAGTCCGCAAGTCTAGTACGCTACTCAGCGCGTTTTGGAATGTGTTTGAAGGACAAGATCCAGAATGAATTTACTAGGTAAGGGACTGGAGTTACCGACTTAGCTTGCAGCATCAGAAAGCTGAAATGGCAGTGGGTCTCTCATTCCTGTTGAAGGACTGATGGCCGTTGGAGAAGTGTGGGACGTTCCACTGTAGATGGATCCATGGGCGTACCCGGGGAGGGCAGGGGAGAGCAGATGCCCTCCCTGGAAATCTCGCAGAAAATGTATGAACTCGCCTAATCACTAATCAAAGTGTAAACGGGCCCTTATGTGCAAACTTTTGAATAAACCGTGCAGTAAACACTGGCAAAATGCACGGTGCAATTGCCATAAAAAAACCGCGCAGTGAGCAAGCGCTACAATCGCCAGCCGCCGCCACGGCGACGATTGCGGACGAAGATTACCGAATCTAGCCCAGCGTTCGTATTCTTGGCAGTACGACTACCTTAAAAAAATCTGAAAGATCTGACCTAAAAAAATCTGACTTGCCCCCACTAGGCCAGAAGCTGACGATCTTACAAGGGCGACGCGCGACGGGGGCAGACGGACAACATAGAAGAGACTATGTTCCCATGTTCATTGTTCATTAGTGCACTACAATAGGTTATGCCGATTGAACTAAGTCTACTAAATACGAAGTGGCAATCTGGTGGAATTGAGGTAAAATTTAGTAATAAATTCTTTTCATTACAGTCAGCGAAAGGGACTTTACGGACTACGGATGTGTGGCTGTTGCTGTATTAACACACGGCACTAACAACGGCCTCCTGAGAGCCAAAGACCAGCTCTACAGCGAGATTGAGATCATCAACCACTTCAAGGACTACAACAAGCCTTTGCTCGTTACGAAGCCGAAACTTATTATTATTCAGGTGAGTTGGGAATGTGAAAAGACAGTGGGCAACTTTGTATGGGAGTTTGTCCAAGACCCGCTTCGATTAAGACATATGCCAAATGAAAGGGTATAATGTAGTCTTCAAGTATGCAGATGGGCATCAGAATCTGTCCGAGTGATTCTGAGTAATGCTACGTTTTTATGGTTTATAGTTTATATTGGTTTTCACGACTTAGTATTCGGATTTTAACAAATGAGGTATCATAACATTTGTCTTAATAGGTACCGCGAGTGACATTGGTTATGTGGATTAAAAAAAAACCAACACAGTGGATTAACCTTTCGTGTGCAACAATTTTAGACACAGTAAAAATGTACCTAATTTTGTCTCGCATGGATTCACGTTCCGGATATTAATATGATGGGTTAAGGATATATTTTTTATAGTCGTCATTGATGCCAGTGGTGATCGATGACGGAGGCAGGCCTTTGTTGAGTTGTGACGTGAGATTCCTATATTTTTTGTCTACTGACTTAGTGTAGGTAGGTAGGTACTGTCTGATTTTCGAATGACTGGCTTTTGATTTTGGACACCGAGACACGAGACACCGTCACTTTCTAGAAAGTGCGATAAACCCCAAACTGCTTTGGGTATCATGCTTACCAAGTTGACCACTGACGATGATGTACCACAGCACCTTGGCTGGGATGGGGCTAATGTTTTCCAGTGCGCTATTTAGTAATCCTGATAACAATAATACGATAGTGAATTGCGGTGCTGGAATCTACGTACAGTCCACACGAGTTTTTAAATCTTTGCCGTATACTTGTCCATATAATGAATCAGTAGAAAAAAAAGAGAATAGCACAACTCAACAAAGGATAGTGAAAGACTGCCTCAGTAAATCAGTCATGAATTACCATTTCACAAAAAAAATGAATTATTTTTTTATTGGCTAAAATCCACCATGTTTTTTTTTATCTACATAATTATAGCTAATGTCACTCGTGGTACCAAGACAAATGTAATGATACCTTAATTGTTAAAATCCGAATATTAAATCATGAAAATCAATAATAAACTATGAACCTTAAAAAACTTAATATAACTCAGAATTACCCGGACAGATTCTGATACCAGTTTGCTTATTTGAAGACTACGTTATGCCCTTTCATTTGGCATATGTCTTATCTTTGGCCGCTCTTGGACCGGATTCGCTCACTATCCTTTCTGGTATTAAGAGGATTGTCAGCAGCATCATCGTGTTTACCAGTTATAACATTTATTATTATTCTGTCCATAGATTTTCACTAGTCCATTTTACACTCTTTTGCATGAAACCTGAAAATCATCAAATTTTTGGATATGAATCTGAAAAGTAGATTAATATCCATACCAGGTACTACCAGACGGTAGTATATATAATGGATCTTTGAATTGAATGGAGAATGAAGATTTGAATGGATTAATCTACTTTGAAGTTGCTGTTTTCATCGGCCCCATCCTTTGCGTCCTCTGTGCCATGGACCTGTGCTTCTTGTAAGCCTTTCAAATGATCGAAACTCTTCCTCGCGAATGGCATTTTGAGAGTTTGTAAAACATTCTGCGACTACCAATCCGTTGGTAGGCGTATTTGATTTCAAGTGTATGCCCAGTTGTTTTAAAGATGTGGTCTGGGGAAGATTGCAATATCTAACTAGCTTCTATAAATCAGTTAGGAGAACGCGTAGTGTAAATGTTTCTTGTGAGTGATTTTGTCCGGGGAAGTACTTCTATCATATTAATTGTTTGCCTCAGCGAGTATCTTATCTGCGTTCCGGTTTAAAAGGTGCTGGAAAATTACAAGTGCATAAGTCTTTTTAGTTTACCTTGGTTTATTATAAGGCATCGTCAATACCCTAGATGTTGCTGGTACATTGTTATAATTAGATAGACTGACTTCCTGTTAGCCAAACTGCATCATTATATTACTTTAAATATCTCCCTGTAACAGGGTCCAATTATATTTACAAGAATTGGACTTAAAACAAGGTAGGATCAGTCAGTATGATACTCAGATCATAGAAACAAGGAGATATGCTATCATATCATATTAGTACGGGAACAACTGATGCCACTTTTAGTACATTTTTCGACACAATTACGCGCATAATTAAGCGCTCCTTGTGAATAAAAAGATCTCCCACGCATTGAACATTCCGCACACCCTCAATCTAACACCGTTAATCGTCACTTAACACTAGCACTAAACTAAAACACTATATTTATACCATCGATCGTGTTCGGTTCGTCGCCAGCGCGTACGTTTTTAATATGAGCAATTTGCTCAAGATCAGGCATCAAACTCGATAGCGCCTTGGCACATCTCCTTGTTTCTATGATCTGAGGTATGATGACATCTGACATCTTTATGAATGTTTCTACAATGTTTTAGTTTGCACTTTGCAGTGATTATGGTCTAGGCTGTTATAGGCTCAGATCATAGAAAAAAGGGAGATGTGCCAAGGCGCTATTGAAATTGACGCTTTGATATTGTCAGATTGAAATTTGGCTCGAAAACAGTCACTTACAGTGTTTTAGTTTACTGCTAGTGTTGAGTGACGATTAACAGTGTTAGATTGAGGGTGTGCGGAATTTTTAATGAGTGGGAGATCTTTTTATCCACAAGGAGCGCTTGTGGTTGTGTCGAAAAATATTCTAAAAGTGGAGTCAGTTGTTCCCGTACTAATTATCTATGATCTGAGGTTGTAGTATGTTTTACAAAATCAATTTTAAAGATCCGTTTCACCACTTTTCAAATTATCAGATATAAGTAGGTATGAAACCATGAACGCGGTATCAACCACTTGAGATTTCTTTCCGGCGTGGCAATGGCTTTTTATCATCTCCAATGACGGCTATGGCAGTAACATCTTGATATGAATACTTGTACGATTAGTCATTTGTTTTTATTAAAGTTGAAGAAACAAAGGCATACTTGCTTGTAATCATGTAGGTGTAATGAATCCTGCAGTTTGTTTATTTTTAAAACTTCTACCTATTACACACTTATCAATTAATGTCATTAATTTGATATGATAATCATGCAATGTTGTGTAGATATTGAGTCATATTCTATCATAGAAGTATATTTTGAGAAATGTAACAAATGTTCTTGGAATTTACAATAAGTGCGAGTAGGACTTGTGCCCTGAGGGTTCCGTACAAACTGAATTATGATATTAAATAAAATAAAATAATCCACTAGAAATATGCAATAACGCTATCTATGAGTAAGATGCAGCTCTCTTACATACTTCTTCTAGTGGCGCCATCTATGAGCTGATGCCTCCACCCATTAAGGGTCTTGCCTCGGACGGACGGACAACAAAGTGATCCTATAAGGGTTCCGTTTTTCCTTTTGAGGTACGGAACCCTTAAAATTACAAAAAAATACGAACTATACGTAATGGGTAACTATTATTTTCATAGATTTTGAGGGTGCCCGTGCCGAAAATGAGTTCAAAATCAGAATCCAAGATAGCTGTCGTTACAATTTACGAATAATAATAATCTTACTTCTATACTAATATTATAAATGCGAAAGTTTGGATGAATGGATGTTTGTTACTCAATCACGCCAGAACGGCTGAACGGATCTGGATGTGGCACAGAGGTAGATCATAGTCTGGAATAGTACATAATTAAGCTAATTTTTATCCCCGAAAAATGTACAGATCCTGTGGGATAGATTTGCAATTTCCACGCGAACGAAGCGCCCAATAGCTGAACTCGATAAATCGTTCGAAATAAAGAAAGAAAAATTGTTTATTGGGACTCGCACAGGAAATACAAACAAAAGAAAAAGGAAACAAAGTATGAAAAACAAAAATAAAATATGTAGTAAGACCTGTATGAGATCAAAAGGCTCCTGTCTCAGCTTAGTGCTGTAGCATTTAAAACTCAATACCACAGCGCTGATATTCTGATAGAGCCCAGTGGTGCCAGTCGAAGAATAGAGGTCGTGTAAGAAAGGATGTTGTAGATTGTCCTCCTAATACCTAATTCCTAAGTGCCCGTTTAGTACTCCCCAATACGAGGAAGGCATGATCTTCGCTATTCATTAAAACTTACCAATATTCGATTTCAGGCGTGTCGTGGTACTAAAATCAAGTCAGGCGTCCCAGTGTTCCAGTCAGGCAAGATTCGCAAAGACCGTGATGAAGATTTGGAGCCGTACATCCTGCCTGTAGAGTCTGATTTGCTAATTCTACACAGTTCCTATGTTGGCAGCCCTTCACATAGGTAACTGTAATATTAAGTTTTGCGCTATTGGTGTTTTTTAGGGTTCCGTACCAAAATGGTAAAAAAGGAACCCTTATGGTGCGACTTCGTCTGTCTGTCTGTCTGTCACACCTGCTTATTTCAGCAACTACTTATGCTATCGACTTGAAATTTGTAACAGTTATAAAGAATGCTTGTTCAACTTTATTGCAAATGAAAAAAGTCCAAAAATATTTTTATTTTCATTGCAAAAGGGGCCGGAGTGGGGGTCCAAAATTTTAAAGTGGGGTTACTAGGTCAAGTGACATATCATATGAAAGGGCTTGATCTGCACATTTCAAAATATATTTTTATTTTATTTTATGTCTCACAGTTTTCGACATATGATGAAAAATGTCCACAAAAATACCATTCCCCCCCCCTTATCTCCGAAGTTTACGCGGCGAAAAATCTGAAATAATCACAGTTGTTAGGAATTGACCCAAATATGGCACCAAAAATAAAACAATGTTCCTAACTAGTACAGTTTTTTCAAAATCATCAAAATTCCTTCACAAACAAAATTAGTTATGCGGTCCGGATTTTTTCACTTTATACGTCCAAAAATGATACGGAACCCTCGGTGCGTGAGTACGACTCGCACTTGGCCGGTTTTTTGTAATTTATAGGCTCTCGTTTGACCACTACCTCACCTGCCTCTTTATTCTATACCAACACGCCGCGTAATGTCACCACGAGAACTGCCAACTTGATTGCGAACGTTCGAGGGAGAATGTCACGGTGAGATTCTATCTCGAATCTCGAATAGGCTGTTGGTAAGCGACGATGCGGTTGACGATGGTGCACGCTTGTCTAGAAATAACCTAGTCACTCTAGACTTGGAGACTCGTTATAGACTGGTTATAGCTATCGGAAAACACAGCCTCCGTCATCAAGTCCACTGTACGCACAATCAACGTGTTCCATTTTTAGGGTTCCGTACCAAAATGGTAAAAAAGGAACCCTAATGGTGCGACTTCGTCTGTCTGTCTGTCTGTCTGTCATACCTGCTTATTTCAGCAACTACTTATGCTATCGACTTGAAATTTGGAACAATTATAAAGAATAATTGTTCAAATGAAAAAAATCCAAAAATATTTTTATTTTCATTGCAAAAGCCGGAGTGGGGGTCCAAAATTTGAAAGTAAGGTTACTAGGTCAAGTGACATATCATATGAAAGAGCTTGATCTGCAAATTTCAAAATATATTTTCATTTTATTTTATGTCTCACAGTTTTCGACATATGATGAAAAATGTCCAAAAAAATACCATTCCCCCCCCCTTATCTCCGAAGTTTGCGGGGCGAAAAATTTGAAATAATTAGGGTTGATAGGAATTGACCCAAATGTTGCACCAAAAATAAAACGATGTTCCTAACTAGTACAGTTTTTTCAAAATCATCAAAATTCCTTAACAAACAAACTTAGTTATGCGGTCCGGATTTTTTCACTTTATACGTCCAAAACTGATACGGAACCCTCGGTGCGCGAGTACGACTCGCACTTGGCCGGTTTTTTCGCATTTTGTGCGTACCTATGAGTAATCCATTCATATAACGGTGGCACATCTCGTTGTTCGATTATAGAACGGGCTTGGTGAAATTAGATTTTAATACACGTCAACATTTTGATTTCTACGATAAACAATGGTCATAATAATATATCATTATCATCGTTATATTAGTCGATAGGCATCTACCGTTGGACTTGGTCAACCCCCTAGTATCGTACTGACCGGTCCTGCTCTGGCCACACCCAGTGGGTTTCCGCGGCCTTCACTAAGTGGTCAGTCCACCTTGTGGGGGACCCACGCTGCAATTTTCGGTACACGGTTGCCACTCGTGAACTCTTTGGCCGCCACCAACTGTCCGTTCTACGAACAATGGCAATAGTTTTTTGTCCTACTAAATTAGTAGCGATAACTGCTGCGAATTTAAAATATGCATAGAGCCTTGACCTTCGAATGTGGTTACCACCTACCTACCTAGTTCTCACTCTTCATAATTTTATTTTATGTAGATTTTATTACCATAAGTATCTACCTTTCTAACCTTCTCACAAATTCTTCCAGAGACGAGCTCTGCGGATCCTGGTTCATCCAGGCGTTATGCAACAAGATCAACACTCTATCCACCACCCACGACTTCGAATCCATCATTACAGAGGTCAAGAGAGAGGTAGCAATCGACAAGCAACACAAAGAATACAACAAGAGAACGTTCGAGATTGACGTCAACAAACAAATGCCGGTCATGACGTCCACCCTTATCAGGAAACTGTACATGAGGAAGTTTGGGGAGCGACCCAAAGAAGATACTTATGCGGATATGTCCAGACGACCCAGTGAGTCGCGGCGTGAAGTCCTGGATGCAGTCAGTAACAGTACGCCTACCACGCCGGGGCTAGTCCAGTTTGGGCCATGTCATTGCTTTTTAGAACATTTTACTTATATGAGGAACTGTTTGAGGTGAGTTCTTGTCACATTTCGTGGTCGCTTATGACACCTTGACAAGATTTTAATTATTTATATAACATATTATATTTATTTGTATAACACACTGCACTGACTGACATCCGTGAGGTAAAAAGGTTCCAGATGAAAACCAGCGCCCAGTACTTGTGACTTGGCATTAAGCTGATCTGGAACCTGTTTGGGCCAGCCGTGAGACACAATTAAACCTTTGCGGGAACGCAAATTAGTGTACCTAACGTTTTTGTATTTATTTTTATTGTTTTGTGTTCTGTTGTGCTGTAGGTACCTTATCATAATGTCTGTGTCTTTTATGTGCTGTGTCCAAATAAATATTTTTCTTTCTTTCTTTCTTTCTTTCTTTCATTCGAAATTATCAAGACTTTTCTTAGATATTTTTTCCTGCCAGTTATTGTTTTCTTCTCTCTCAAGATGCTCCTATTTATGTGCTGGCTTTATCTAAATGTGACGTCATAAACTCTTGAGGAAGGAGTCCAGCTCACCTCGCCATCTCTTTCTACGCTTACCAAGTTGTCGGTTCCTGTTGTTGATAAGTTGAGATTAATAAGAATAATAAGTTATTCCTTTTCTCTTTGCAGGTACTACGTTGAAGAAAACCCTTCTGATGAAACAGCACAACACTTTTTGGATGTAGCCAACACCTTCGAGGATGGAGTCCAATTCAACACGCCCAAAAACAAAATGTGTATAGCTATCAGTAAACATTTGTGGATTAACGCTCGATGTAGCCAGTATTACAAATATCTGCATTTCAAAGATTAAATTATTAACATTTTTGAAAACAAGATTTTTTAGTGAACAATTAACAATGTTAGAACGGGGATGTGCGGCATTTTTAATGTGCGGGAGTTCTCTATATTTCCAAAAGAAGCGTTTGTGGTTGTTTAAGAGCCGCCTCGAGTAAAAAGTTTCTGTATCAATGGAGGGGCCATTGATACAGAAACTTTTTACTCGAGGCGGCTCTTAAACAACCACACGCCTCTAACCACCTAAGCTACTGTGTCTTCGTCTGAATCAGTTGAAATTTGATATCCCTTTTATTACGCCTCCTCTTTTAGCATAACATGGCTTGATAACATGTTTAAAATTAGCGATTCATTTTTAAGTAGGATTTAATCTATTTAGAATTCAATTCAGCTACAATAATTGTGTCTATAATAATTAATAAGTATAATTTTAAATATAATTTGTATTTTTATTTTATACTGTGAAGGTGGCCAATAGGCGTATGGCCCAGCTAAGGGTGCGTTTCCACTGACGTCGAGCTGGGTGGAGTGGAAAGGAGCGGACCGTGAATTGACCAATCACAGTGCTCGAAATCTCCACTTCGCATCAGTCGAAACAGTGTAATTGGCCAATTCGAGGTCCGCTCCTCCCCTTTCCGTCCAGCTCCGCGTCAGTGAAAACGCACCTAATGGCAAATGGTTACCGTAGCCTAAGAAACGCTTGGGCTTGCAACACCAGGAGTATGCATGCGCGTTTCTAACCCTTTAAAAACCTATTAACTTCTTGAATGTATTGAATGTATTGAAGAACTTCAATGTATTATGAGGTTCTTCAAGTCCTAGTGTATTATTTTTCGGTAGATTATAATCTATCGAAGTGAAACTGTTAAATCACAATCTGTTGCCCTTTGAATTGTCAACTGTCCGAAGGCTGTCCCTGATTGGTCGGTCTTCGAATATGGCGGCGCGGGCCACATGACGTTCAACAAATCAGCGCGCGAGGTGCGTTCCGTCGCATGCCATTTCACAATTTGACGGTTTCATTCCGATAGATTATAATCTTAACTCTCTGCCGATGGCGGGTGATGCGACGGCCGTACTGATGCCGTTAGCATAAGTTGATAAAGGCGCCTGGTGTCATTAGTTTGTCAGATATAGTTCTCTTTCCTTCTGTAATGCCCAGTCCCACTACTGCATATGGCCGATCCTATTGATCTGCTTTTACCTTCCCTGAAGTAAGTACCTACCTATTGGTCAGCATTTGAAGAGTCTTCAGCACAAAGGAGGTAAGATAGGTCTGTCAGGTATATAGTCGGTTTATCCTTAAGCAATACAGCATGTAACAAAAACCTGTTCGATCCCAAAGGGGGACAATAGTAATCATCATTATGAACAATATTTTGTATGACACAAAATCTGCTGTTCCATACATTTTATCGATGTATGTGAACACAAATGTAGGGAACAGCAATATTTTTTTTGCTATTCTGGGGTTGGTCCCATAGTAAAACTTATTCATAATGATGAGCATAATGGGATTTGGGATCGAACAGGGTTTTTGTTAGGTACATGCTGTATAATCTGGAACACATGTAAATGGCCTTTTGAATGGACCCAAGCATCTTACCGTTCCATAAGAAGGGGTCAACAAATGTTTGTGACAATGGTGCCGATTCTGTTGTTTACGAACTAAACTAGTTTAGTCTTGTTATGTCTCTTTCTAATAAAAAACATGAGAGAGGGATGGCAGATATTTAATCCTGTCAAATTAGTCCACTTGAATAGTTTTAATGTCAATTTAGTCAAAATCGCAAAAGGTCATGACTATTTTCCCGTAAATGACAAGGGCGTAGACTAATTTGACAGTTCTAAATATGTTCTGTCCTTTTTCAATGATATTTGTAAGAAAGAGATATAGTGTGATTAAATTAGTTTAGTGCGATGTTCAACAGAATCAGCACCAATGACCGCACTATCTCACTTATATCACAATCAAGTAAGATCTTTTTATAAGTGGCAACAGAAGACTTTGTCACTACTTAGACACGCAGATCTCTCAAGAGAACAGGCTGGATTGTAGGTAAAAATGCGTGAACAAAGGACGTCGGCAGTTTTGGGCTTGATCTGGTACAGTAATAAAAGCTTAACCAAAAATAAAAATATATTTTAATTGTTCTTTGCCTAATTTATCTTAGAGATTAAGAATTGGAATCAAAAATTGAAATAAATAAGAAATAAAATGATTATGCCGTTGACATTTTGCAAAAACCAATAAAACAAAAACAGGTGCATGCTGGCTGATGGCGCGTGCCTCCACAGAATATCATGTCGACAGCAACTAAAACCTTTGAATTGAGAACTCATTAGTCGGGCTGTACTTCATTGGATCATTCACACCATACTTAACCCCACTGTCACAAATACGGAGATTTATCTTTAACCCAATTACGTACAAAAACAAATAAAAAATGAATTTAAATACTCTTAAAATACTCGATCACACCAAACTAATTTCATATTTGTACCGACATACACAATCTGAAGCCCAGCATTCTATGGGCGTCTGCCGTGTCCTTTTCAATGTAGCATCACTCCGGTAGTGATGTTTTTCTCAACTGCAGAAAAGCTTTTGTGTGTAATATGGAATAGTTTCTGGCAGGCGCTGACATGAGGTATACGTATAAATAGCTTTTGCTAGCGGCTTCGCTCGTATTTTTCGGGATAAAAGGTAGTTTTTGTGTTATTCTAATGTGCTGTAAAGTTTCATCAAAATCCGTTCAGTAGTTTTTGCGTGGAAGAGTAACAAACATCCATTCATCGTCACTAACTTTCGCGATAATATGAGTAGGATAGGATATTTAAATATTAAGCAGTCAGGTTTTTGGTTTGTTTTTTTTGTAATGATTTAATGTTTGAAATGCAGATATTTGTAGTAGTAGCTACATCGAGCTTTGTTCCACAAATATTTGCTAATAGCTTTACACATTTTGTCTTTGGACGTGTTGAATTCGACATCATCATCGAAGGTGTTGGCAACATCCAAAAAGTGTTGTGCTGTATCATCAAAAGAGTTTTCTTCAACGTAGTACCTGAAAAGAGTTAAGGAAAAACTATTAACAACTTAACAACAGGAAACGACAACACGGCAGGCCTAAAGAAGATGGCAGGGTAAGCTGGACTCCATATTCAAGTATTGGCCCATAATTGCAGTAGTCCGAGGAAAGTGGAAAGCGAAACTTAGACTAATCATGATAGACAATTATAAAGAAAGACATAGCATAGGGATGCACTGCTCAGTACACGACGTGCAATTGATACTACAGTGTCTAGCAACGCAGTAACTAAAGGGCTGTTTATCTAAAAAAATAAAATAAAAGGACAAGACTGATTCAAGTTAATCTAAGATCATCGTGAATATTGCTCTGAGCTATTAACCCTACTAGTAATAAGTAGTTACGTCTACGAATCTGGTTCGCTAACGTTCTATAATTTTCTACCTACCCCAAAGAAAAGGTGAAAGTTGATAATGTCAGGGCCTCCCATTTAGATAAAACCAGTACATAAATAGGGGTTCCCTAATGTCAAAACGGGCTTTATGAGCCTCATCATAAGCCAGGGTTCCAAGATCTTGATAATTATGTTGAGAGAGAAGAAAACAATAATTTGTATGGAATATCTTGATAATTTTCAAAGAAAAATAATTATTTATTGATGATTTCGAACCTTATTGTAAGCAACTAGAATATATGACGAGAACTCACCTCAAACAGTTCCTCATATAAGTAAAATGTTCCAAAAAGCAATAACATGGCCCAAACTGGAATAGCCCCGGCGTGGTAGGCGTACTATTACTGCCTATATCCTCACGCCTCGACTCACTGGGCCGTCTGGACATGTCCACATAAGTATCTTCTTTGGGTTGCTCCCCAAACTTCCTCAAGTACAGTTTCCTGATGAGGGTGGACGTCATGACCGGCATTTGTTTGTTGACGCCAATCTCCAAGGCTCTTTTGTTGTATTCTTGGAATTGCTCGTCGATTGCTACCTTTTTCTTGACCTCCGTGAAGATGGATTCGAAGTCGTGGGTGGTGGATAGAGTGTTGATCTTGTTGCATAGCGCCTGGATGAACCAAGAGCCGTAGAGCTCGTCTCTGGAAGAATTTATGAGAAGGTTAGAAAGTTATAAGATAAACTCTACATAAAATGATGAAGAATGAGAACGGTGTCGGTGAGAGCGGTGTCTTCACTAGTGTATATACCTCAATGCTTGTACCTATTTAAAATCTAATTTTATTAGCTTCATCACGATTTTGAAAGTGACCACCCCATGAGCGCAAAAAACTAGAATTACAAAGGATTACCTGAGTGAGGGATTGCCAACATAGGAACTGTGCAGGATTAGGAAATCAGACTCCGTGACATGTATGTATGGCTTCAAATTTTCTTCTTCAAAGTCTTTGTGAATCTTGCTTGATTGGAGCACTGGGACACCTTGTGGGAATTTATCACCACGACACGCCTGGAATCGAATATTGGAATTTTAATGAATCGCAAATCTTAGGAATTATCAGGAGGTAATGCAACAGCATCCTTTCTTACTATATAAATTAATAACTAGGTGCGTTACGCTAAGCACCAAGTGTGAGATTTTTATAAGTTCATATATACATATATATGTATTCATATTCATATCATTTATTTGCATTCCACAATGTTGTGTTGAAGTTACTATCTGTTCCTCGCGGTTGGATCAAGGGCTTGATGCAGAGAGCGGTATTCTTGGACACGGCTCGCATTGTTAGGAGGTTCCTCTCTCTAGACCCCTGACCGCCGGTAGCTTAGACCCTGTTCCCGATGCCGCCGGTGGGATACTATTTTTTATATGTTTTTTTCTAAATATTTAAAAATGTACAAAATATGTAAACAAAATGAATAAAGAATAAAAATAAAAGACTCCTGCGCTTGTAATTTTGTCGCCACCTTTCAAACCGGAACATACTTTATGCTACTCGGTGATGCAAATAGATTTAATAAGATAGAAGTACTTCCCCGGACAAAATCACTCACGTGAAACATTTAGACTACGCGTTCTCCGAACTCATTTAGGGAAACTAAGCTAGTTATAGGTTGCAAGCTTCAACAGACAGCATCTATAGAACAACTGGGCATTTCGTAATACATAGATTACTCAATGAAAGATCTTCAGATACCCTTGCTGACAGATTGATTGTCGCAGAATGTATTACAAACTCGAAATGTCATTCGAGAGAAAGAGCTTCAATCATTTCAAAGGCTTACAAGAAGCACAGCCTAGGTCCATCGTGCAAAGGAATTAGCGAACATGATGATACTGCTGACAATCCTCTTTATATCTGACACTTCATATTACCAACTCACCTGAATAATAATAAGCTTCGGCTTCGTCGCGAGGAAAGGCTTGTTCTTGAAATGGTTGATGATTTCAATCTCTTCGTACTCCTGGTCTTTAGCTCTTAGGAGACCGTTGTTATTTTTTCGATCATTATAAACACATGACTTTCCATGTGTTAATACAGCAACTGCCACGCATCCGTAGTTTGTGTAGTCCCTTTCACTGACTGTAATGACAATGATTTGTTACTAAATATTACGTTAGTTACACTACAATTTCATTTTAATTATCTCGTGATAAAGTTATCGTATTTAGTGGACTAAGTTCAATTGACTCAACCTGTTATAGTCCACTGAAGGACATAAACCTCTCCCAAGTTATCAGTCTACCCCCGCCGCTCTTGTAAGGTCATCAATACATCAATAGAGGGGCTTCCCACACTGCTTCAACGGCCATCAGCTCTTCAAACATGACAGGCCCACTGCCATTTCAGTTTGCTGATGCTGCAAGACCGGTGACTCCGGTCCTTAACCGAATAAATTAATTCCGGATCTTGTCCTTTAAAAAAATCCAAAACGCGCTGAATAACCTACTGGAAGGCCTTGGTTAGATTCTTATAAAACTACTTACAAGTTTTCAACTCCTTAAAAAGTTCATCTTTAGTCAAATCTGTGTGTGGTGTAACTTCAAATCCAAAATTCTTGAAGGTTCTCGTCAAAGAATCCACGTCTTTTCCTGTACCAAGCCTTGGATCAAATCCAACAATATTCTCTTGATTAAAAATAATAAGTGCATGTTTCTCAAAATTTTCTAGTTCATAAGTCGCCGCTTCTTTTGGCAAGGCTCTTACGTTGACAGGATATTGTTTTTTTTTATTATCAGTTTTTTCATTAAATACAGGTTCTTCTTCAATATTTAGGTTGACTACAAAACTCTCTCGTGTTTTGTAGATTGCGTTCTTAACAACTTCTACTTTGTCACCTTTTTCGTACGCTGGCGGTGCATACACCACGCCGTCTAAAGACACGTTTGTACGTAAAGTAACAGCCTCTTTGTTCTCTTCTTTTGTATTATGAACATCGCTACCATTATCATCCATAATAGAATCTTCCTCTGATTCTACAGTTTCGGATTCCCTTTTGGCATCTCCAGTGCTGTTAAATGTGGAGGTCTTAGCATTAGATTTTCTTTTCTTCTTGCTTCGTCCCTTTCTTGATGAAAACTCGTATTTAGAGTAGTTTTGATAGTACTCGCTATTTTCGTTTTCCATTTTTTCGTTCAATTAAGTAATATAGCAGTTCACTGGTAGTCTTTTTCTGCTTTTCACTAACACAAACACCTTCTATATTTGTTCAACTGTTTTATGTACAACCAATCAATTCGAAGTAGTTGATAATATAAGCTGCAATATCAGTAACCAGTGACCACTATCTTTTTTGTACTATTAAAATTATAATTTTAATCTTATCAAACTGATAGTGCAACCATCGACACTGGGAACTTATGTTGATAAGTGTTATGACATCACACACCATTTTTTTCTCCTAATGCACATTGTACATTCTGATTCCGTAGGTTATCCTACACTGGAATTAGCTGCTTCTATATGAGGCTCTATATGGCTATAACAATATGAGGCTCATGATGGCTCCCTTTGGGGTGTGCGTTAATTCTATTATAATTATGTTGTGTATGTATGTATATGTCGGCTGATTGTATGATTCGTCATTATACAAACAGCGTTGTCTATTTTAAACGATCGCTGGTTAGCAAATGCCAAAAGCAAATTGATGATGGTTCTAATCGTATTTAAGAGTCTTTAAAGATATTATAGGTGCTCGCACAATTGCTATTAGTTTTAACGCGATTATTCCATACTTTCTTTCGGCCAGTGCAATTGTCGCTTAACTATGCATTACCAGTATGATCAGCTTCAGTATTTCCAGCCATGGCGAATTTCGTACTTTAGGTAAGAGCTACAAGTATTTAGCGTGTCCCGGGGAGGGAATTTAGTATAGGGAGGCCTAAGTCTATACTAATATTATAAAGAGGAAAGATTTTTTTGTTTGTTTGTTTGTACCGAATAGGCTCCGAAACTACTGGACCGATTTTAATAATTCCTTCACTAATAGAAAGCTACATTATCACTGAGTAACATAGGCTACTTTTTATCCCGAAAAAATGGACAGTTCCTGTGGGACACGCGGACGAAGTCGCGGGCGAAGTGCTAGTATAGTATATTCAAGAGGCCTATAGTTGGGTTTATGCCCGGGAATAAACCCGAACTCGGGTTTATTCGTCTAAAACCTACTTACAATCGTGGCAAACAGCAAACAGCGGCATTGTTGGTGATGCGTTGTGATATGCATATGCACCATATGCATATCGCATCACCAACAATGTGAAGTGAGCAAACATGTTTTATGTTTATGTAAACATATGCTTCGACAGCACCATAGACAATGAAACACGGATCAGTGGTTCGTTCCATCTTTTCTTATGTAAATCAGCTTGACCAGGATGTGTGCAATGTTTTGCATTTCTTTTGTATGAAATATTTGTGTGATGGATGCACGGAGTATTTTGGTTCTGAATAAGGTGAAACGCCATGTACCTACGATGTTTTTGTAATGTATTTAGATTTTACTTAACCTATACCTACTCCATTTCAAATAAGTAATATTAGAAATTTTAACCAAGCTCTATTTATATTTTAAAGTTTCTAGTTTATTCCACGTTTATTCAACCGATTCCGAGTTCAAATCTAGACTCCGGGCTGCTACTGAATATATGTTTAAACTTGCCTGTGGGCGCCGCCAAAACAATAAATTTTAATTGCTATTTCACCAAGCGGCGCCATGTTGGAAAAGGAGATATTCTTACGTAATTTTTTTTAACATTCGTTTGGAAAAAGGGTTTTTAAACTTTTTATGTAAAAACTACTTGATATATAAATGCAAAATAAAATTATTCGATAAATAAAGTGCGGTTATTGCTAAATTTCGTTTGATTTTTCATACTCCTTATGTTATTTATTTATGGCCAAACTTCCATGTGTTAAAACGACCGACGCCCAAATTTCCGTCACAATTTGTGTTAAAACGTGGTCTTTTGAGGCTCGTTATTACACTTTCGGTGTTACAACTTCAGCAACTATGTACTAATGCTATCGGCTTAAAATTTAGAACAGTTATAAAGAATGCTTGTCCAACTTTATTATACTTAAATGAAAAAATTAAAAAAAATATTTTTATGTTTATTGCAAAAGGGGCCGGAGTGGGGGTCCAAAATTTTAAAGTGGGGTTGCTAGGTCAAATGACATATCATATGAAAGGGCTTGATTTGCACATTTCAAAATATACTTTTATTTTATTTTATGTCTCACAGTTTTTGTCATATATCATGAAAAATGTCTGAAAAAATTCCATTCCCCCCCCTTATCTCCGAAGTTTGTGGAGCGAAAAATCTGAAATAATTAGAGTTGATAGGAATTGACCCAAATATTGCACCAAAAATAAAACGATGTTCCTAATTAGAACAGCTTTTTCAAAATCATCAAAATTCCTTCACAAACAAACTCAGTTATGCGGTCCGGTTTTTCACTTTATACGTCCAAAAATGATACGGAACCCTCGGTGCGCGAGTACGACTCGCACTTGACCGGTTTTTTTTTTCTATGATGCAACTCATTATTTCGATTTCTGTGATGAAGACGTACAAAAGGAATTTCAATCAGCGCTACGGAATTAACCCGATTAGAATGAAAATGTTAATTAGCCGTCTGATGAGATCTAAGTTTAGTATCCAAATAGGTTCATCATAGATCGTAATCTTTGGTTAAACTCAATTTGGCTTGAAATTAACGTTTATACGATTATGTACTCATCATGGAATTCTAGTGGCATTGATTTGGTCAAGAGTGAGTCAGGCTGGCACAATTAGGGTACCGTGGTAAAAAAGGTAAGCATCGTAAGTTTCTACCTGCTTTTATTAAGAATATTCTCCCAGTCAAGAGCGAGTATGCTCGTACAATTAGAGCTCCGTACTAAAAAAGGCCACCGTAAGTTAGTACTTACCTAATTTTATTAAAAATACTTTTTTTCCCGCAACTATTACCTAAATACATTGTCGAAAAAATCTGCAGTTTTCCTGTAATCTATCGCATAATATCTACTAACTCAAAACCTAGGAGAACAAAAATATGTCTCACTCGACAAAATGTACCTATAAGCTATAGCTGTTAAGTCTAGACACCCTGTATAAGCTATATCGCTACTAAATCTAGACAACCTGTATAAAAGCTAGAGCTGTTAAGTCTAAACACCCGTATAAGTTATTGCTGTTTAGTTTAGATACCCTGTATACTATTGCTGTTAAGTCTAGACAACCTGCAGCCTAATTGCGTAACTCAATTTCTTTCGCCGTGGCTTTCATTTTGACAGTTCAACAACATCCATTGCGGCGTTGAGCTAGTTACAGGAGCACGGATTAACAATCATACGGCGTAATGAATGTCAAAAACAATGCCATGGTGACAGCAATTGAGTTACGCAATTCGGGTGCTGCATAAGCTATAGCTGTTAAGTCTAAACACCCGTATAAGCTATCGCTGTTAAGTCTCAACACCCTGTATAAGCTATCGCTATTAAGTCTATTTGCTGAGCTATTATCATAAAAGAAGATACACATCTTCAAGAAGCCAGGGTTAACTTACCTCATAAATGGAACAAACTAATTCATGAACACGTTTCATAAATATGCGGATAATAAAGTTTATAAACATGACATAATGATGCTATGCACTTGCAGGAACACACAAAACTACGATGCTACGTCGCATCGCAAAAGTAGGAGCTTGAGCGACGCATCGCAAGAATCTGCGAGTCGATTCGCATCGCGCATTCTTGCGTTTTTTAGGGTTCTGTACCTCAAAAGGAAAAACGAAATCCTTTTAGGATCACTTTGTTGTCCGTCTGTCACCGGACCATAAGTGGAGCCATCTGATGATAGATGGCGCCACAAGAAGTATGCAGTAGCGCCATCTATGATCAAGATAATGATATATCTACTATGATGTAAGAGCAGCATAGATGGCGCTATTGCATATTTCGGAACCCTTAGGGCGCCAGTCGTACCTACTCGCACTTGTCCAGTTTTTTTTCTGCATTGTGAATACGGTAGACTAGTGGCCTACTATTAAAAAAGTACAAATAAATTATTTTATTTCAAAGAAGGAATAGGCACAACAAAAAAGTAAAAGCAAAAAATAATAATTTATCACCAAATGGAAAACATAGACGCTTTTAAAGTTTTTGGAGGGAGTATCGCTCCGTCTTTGTCGCGCGAAGGTCCGCTTCGCGCGACAAAGTAGGTGGTGTTACGTCACTAGTAGGTAGTGCCGTCCGTGTCCAGCAAATCATTTTAAAACGCTTATAAGTTTGCCAATTTTGTAGATGTTTCATCGGTTTTTTGGTGTTAATTGTCTTTTTAGGGTTCCGAACCAAAATGGTAAAAAGAAACCCTTATGGTGCGACTTCGTCTGTCTGTCTGTCTGTCTGTCTGTCTGTCTGTCTGTCTGTCTGTCACACCTGCTTATTTCAGCAACTACTTATGCTATCAACTTGAAATTTGGAACAGTTATAAAGAATGCTTGTTCAACTTTATTGCAAATGAAAAAAGTCCAAAAATATTTTTATTTTCATTGCAAAAGGGGCCGGAGTGGGGGTCCGAAATTTCAAAGTGGGGTTACTAGGTCAAGTGACATATCATATGAAAGGGCTTGATTTGCACATTTCAAAATATATTTTTATTTTATTTTATGTCTCACAGTTTTTGACATATGATGAAAAATGTCCAAAAAAATACCATTCCCCCCCCCTTATCTCCGAAGTTAGCGGGGCGAAAAATCTGAAATAATTAGAGTTGATAGGAATTGACCCAAATATGGCACCAAAAATAAAACGATGTTCCTAACTAGTACAGTTTTTTCAAAATCATCAAAATTCCTTCACAAACAAACTTAGTTATGCGGTCCGGATTTTTTCACTTTATTCGTCCAATAATGATACGGAACCCTCGGTGCGCGAGTACGACTCGCACTTGGCCGGTTTTTTTCAAATAGTTTACAGATTCACAATAAAAAAAAAGTAGTACATCCCTATTCTCATCGCGCCGATTCGTAATTTTGTGTCCAAGCCCTAAAATCCATCGATTTGTTTAAACATTTCACAACGCTTTTACATTCTGTTTTCAATTCGGAAATTGACCAAAATCCCGACTGCATTATTAACCCTGTGGCACACCGGTACATGTAAACTGTCGTCTGTCGTACTTGAAAAAATAACCTCCTGGAGGTCAAAATCAATTGTCTTTTTTATTTGCGACAGACGAAGCGATATAGACGGTCATAAAAAAACCAGTCTACCTATTCCGCGGTGCACAATCTTAGGATCTAAGTAGCCGAGCTAATATCTAAGTCAAGGTGACGCCGAGGTTTCGCATAACATGACATCAACCAACAAAAATGTGGGCGTATTATGAATTTATGACGTCCGTGTTATGTGTTCCTGATGCAGCTGTAACTTGGTGATACACGCGGATTTGTTCGTTTAAATCCGTTTAAATTATATTTCGCGAATAAACTTCCTAGGATCATTGCAGCTTACCTTCAAAGGCCTTGATGTTAGAAAACAAAATTAGTAAAATCAACAAAATGGAAAAATGATGCAATTTTATAAAAAAATAATGAAAATCAACATTTTAGTTTCCACATTTGGAAAGAATAGCATAGCATAAGTATAAGCATAATCGGCCTATAATGTTCCCACTGCTGGGACACAGGCCTCCTCTGTGAGAGGGAGTGGGCCGTAGTCCACCACGCGGGCCCAGTGCGGGTTGGTGGACGTCACATGTCTTCGAATTTTTGGTTCTAGGACATGCCGGTTTCCTCACGATGTTTTTCCTTCACCGTTAAAGCAAGTGATAATTAATTTCTAATACGCTCATGACTTCGAAAAGTCAGCGGTGCGTGCCTCGGGATCGAACTCGAACCATTCGCCGTGGAAGGCACATGGTTAATCCACTAGGCTATCACTGCACACTAGGCTATCACTGCACTGCACTTGGAAAGAATAATAAATAATAAAAAAAAATGTAGCTATAGAAAATTAATAAATCTTTTTTAACAAAAAATAACCGACTTCAAAAAGCCACTACAAAGAAAATAATAATTTTGGTTTCGGAAGTCGGTGGCTTTGGTTTTTGTTTGCTTTTTTTGCCACCGACTTCCGAAACCAAAATTATTATTTTCTTTGTAGTGGCTTTTTGAAGTCGGTTATTTTTTGTTAAAAAAGTTTTTATTTTTCCCTTTTTAGTTCTTTATCTCTCGTTAGATTACTTTGACGACTTCGTTCAACAGTAAATGTTCTACGTAGTGTGTTATGCATATAACTTTGTACATAGGAATGATTACATAATGTATTATATACTAAAACCTTTCTGAAAGTATGTAAATTACGTTAGTGAAAACCCCATCCAAATCGAATCAGTAGTTTTTGAGAAAATCACGCACATACAAACATACATACATACATACATACATACATACATACATACGGGACGAATACAGAACCTCCTTTTTTGAAGTCGGTTAAAAATGACTCTCCACTTTTTCATTTTAAATATTATTCACACAATGTGAGGTTCTATTTTCTTAAATTACCTTTGAGGAGACACCTTCCAGTTATTCGTTCAAATACTTTCACAAATAAATTGTTTTCACGTAACAAATACCGACGTACCTCCGCAATTTTGCAATGCAATCAAAATTAATGGGAAACTTACTGTTATTATGTGACTGCAAATTCGAATTAATTTATTTATTTATTTATATACTCTTTATTGTACACCACAAATAACATTTACAGAACAAGTTGTAATAGTTAAAATGTACAATGGGCGGTCTTATCGCACAAGGCGATCTCTTCCAGACAACCTTTGGATGGACTGAAAGATAGGAGAGAGATAGTGGGCAGTCTAGGTGTACATACATAATATTACGTATACATAATAATACAAATGCATAACATAAAATAATTCAATAACTATAAAATAAACTAATAAATATTAAAAACAAATGAAAAAGGAGAAAATAGCAAAATTAGAGGGAAAGGTAATGCTCCTTTACCATTTTTTTAAAAATAGCAATCGATTGTGCACGTCTCACGTTAAGTGGTAATGCATTCCACAGACGAGCTGCTTGTATAGTAAAAGATTTATCAAAGAAAGAGGTGGAATGCGATCGAATTTGTAAGTTAAGATTTTCTGATGACCTCAAGGACTTAGAGTGTGTGTCACAAAGGAACTCGAACCGTTCTTTAAGATAAATAGGGGTGGTAGGATTAAAAAGCACATTATACAGCAGAGAAAGGATATGAGCATTCCGGCGAAGGCGGATGGGAAGCCATTTGAGCTTAGTTCGAAATTCAGAAACATGATCATATTTGCGCAAGCCAAATATGAATCTGATACAAAGATTTTGTAGTCGCTCAAGCTTGTCAAATTGTTCTTGGGTGAGATCGAGATAGCTGGCATCTGCATAGTCGAGAATAGGGAGTAGAATAGATTGTGCTAGCGCAATTTTAGTGGTAATAGGTAGGAAATTTCGAAGACGTCTTAAGGAACCTGCAGAAGCAAAAATTTTACGACTGGCCTCCTGCAATTGTGTAGTCCAAGAAAGAGTTCTGTCGATATAAATCCCCAAGTTCTTAACATGGTCAGCTATAGGAATTATATTATTATTGAAAGAAACTCGGGGAAGTGTCGACCAATCAATCCTGGATACCATTCGCGGACTACCAACAACAGTGACTTGAGTCTTAGTGGGGTTGATCTTTAGCCCAAACTCCAAGCTCCAATCACCTATTCGAGCGAGATCTTTATTAATAGTTTCAATGGCATCAGACAACTTTGCGAGAGGGGCTTGGGTATAAATTTGAAGATCATCTGCATACAGGTGGTAGGAACAAGAAATACGTTGAGAAATAGAATTAATGAAGAGTGCGAAAAGTAAAGGAGATAAAACGCCACCCTGTGGCACGCCGGCCGAGGTGTAGCACCAAGAAGAGAAGGAATCTTCAACACAGACACGTTGCCGGCGGCCAAACAGGTAACTATGAAACCAATCAATTACCGATGGAGATATGTTAAAAGAGCGCAGTACGCCAAGTATAATATCGTAATCAACAGTATTAAAAGCATTGCTAAAATCTAGCAATGCAAGTACCGTTAAATTTCCGATTTCCATGCCTGACCTGATATCATCCGTAATGTTAATGAGAGCTGTGGTAGTGCTGTGTCCAAGACGGAAACCAGATTGGAACGGATTAAGCAGATTATTTTTGGAAAGGAATAAGCTGAGTTGATGGTGGATAAGGTTTTCAAGGACTTTGGATAGGAACGGTAGTATGGATATAGGACGATAATCAGAGAAGGATGCAGGATTCGATTTTTTAGGTAAAGGTATAACCTGAGCATCTTTCCACGCATGCGGGAAGACACTATAAGAAACAGAAGAATTAAGAATGAAAAGGATGACAGGGAGAATTTCATTAAGGATAGGAACTATCATCTTACGGCTGATACAGTCACATCCAACCGCGTTGGATGTTATTGATACAATGCTCCTTTTAACATCACATGCGGTGAATTGAGTAATGACAAAAGGGGAATAATCAGGTGTCGGAAGGTTAGAAAGATGACTCAAAGTAATAGCTTTGATGGCCTTATCCAATACAGGCGAAGTAGAGAAATGAGTATTAAGTAAATTGAGGTCCAAATCTTTAGGAATCACATTATGAGACGACTTTCCGACACCCATCGATTTCAGAAATTTCCAAACTTTGGCCGGATCACCATTTTGAACAGATTTATGGATATGTTGGCGTTGTGCAGTCCTACACACCTTGTTACAGTGATTTCTGATCGACACATACTTTTCCCTGTTGTAATCGTTAGGTCTAATCTTGTATTTCAATTTTGCAGCTGCTTTTTTGGATAACAACATTTTAATGTCTTCAGTAAGCCATGGTGATGGCAGGTGTTTTACTTTTACGGCCCGAATAGGTGCATGTTGATCGTAAAGCTGGTTTAAGTTATAGTTAAAGATGGAGACTTGCTCGTCAACCGACGAAGACTCAACCAAAGGTGTCCAGTCTATGTTGCCAGCATCCTCGCAAAGACGATCGAAGTTCATACCTCCAAAATTGCGAAGCAGAAGTGTTTTGGGCTTTGCCTTAGGTGGCCGAATTTTGTACGAAGTGAAAATTAAGTCATGATAAGAAAAGGCGTCAGCTGAACATTGGCCATGTTTAGCGACATGATTGGAAGATGAGACAAGAATAAGATCAAGAAGTGACGGAACAGAATTTGGGAAATGGTGAGTGGCACCAAGATCTAGAATGGAAAGATTAGTAGAATTAATAATGTGTCGAAGAGAAGAAGAACGGGTATCATTTTTAAGGAGGCAGGTGTTAAAGTCACCCATGATGATACTGTGACTGTAAGAGGGAGTTAAAGCTTCCAAGATATGTTCAAAAGAGGAAAAGAAATTAATGCGAAGAGAAGGACAGTAGTAGACACCAAGGAGAACTAATGCTCATCCTACTAATTTTACTCCTACTAATATTATAAATGCGAAAGTTTATGTGGGCTGTGTGTATGTATGTTTGATATTTCTTCACGCTAAAACGGCTGGACGGATTTGGATGAAATTTGGCAAAGAGGTAGTCTGGGACCTGGAGAAACACATAGGCTATTTTTCATTGATTTTCACGCAGACGAAGTTGCGGGCAATAGCAGTGGAAGCCGGTGGCGTGCCTAGAGGGCAAGCCCGACGCATTTTGAATGTAAGTGACTTTTAGGGTTCCGTACGTCAAAAGAAAAAACGGAACCCTTAAAGAATCACTTTGTCGTCCATCTGTCACACGCCACTAGAAGTAAGTAATAGCGCGCCATCTTGCTCATAGATGGCGCTATTGAGCGGTGTCATGCCCATAGATGGCGTTATTGCATATTTCGGAACTCTCAGGGCGCGAGTCGTAATGCTTTAATAACGTCATCAACTCACTTAAATTTATGAAAAATGGACTTAAATACCCTCTTAAGCAAAACAAATAATATTGGGCTTGCCCTCTAGGCCTGCCACAGGTGGAAGATATAGATAGATAGATCGTAGACGTCCTAACCAAACGACGCGACTTTTACCAAAAAAAAATGTAGGTATGAATCTATTGAATAAAAATCAACATTTTCCTTTTGTTTGCCATTTATGTCATTACTTCCCAGATTTGTTGGCTATTACGTTATTAGCGACACTTGGATGGTGCAATATTCTGCAATAATACAGTTGCTTGCTTCTGTATAATATCCATATATTATAAGTATGCATACATAAGGTCTTAATAATTTCCGTCGTTAAAGAGAATGTTTGCACTGCAAATATGTCGTCAAATGCTTTAAATTCCAAGATTAGCACAAGACAGTAAATACATTGTAAACAGATTGTGAAAGCCCCAAATCTTGATGCATCACATACTTTGTATGCACTGACTCACAATGATACCGAAACTACAATTACAACACCCCTTTTTCCTTGAGATAGAGTCTAAGATGGTTCAGCAAAATGTTTGCGGTTACGACCATTTGAATTTGACGTCATAATGCACTTTGGATCAAAAATATCTTATGATGCGGCCAACGAAAATTGGATTGGATTGGATGAATCCTCACCCAAGATAATTTGGATTCGCCGTCCGCCACTGAAAAATGGTCACTTATTATGAAATTATTAGCGTATTAGAAATACAATACATTCCTTTAAAAATATGAATCATGGTAAGTATATTAGTAATCAAACACCCACACTATTTGATTAGAATAAAAATAATATATTTTGCAACGATCATGGTAACATTATTACCTACGTTTTAGACCACAATATTCGGTGTTTTCGACATAAGAACAGCTAATTTTGGTATATAGGGGAGACCAGGTATAAAAGTAACACGGGATGAACGTAACAAATGAGTTTCTGGCCGAATTATGTTAGCTGCACTGATGGCTTGTGTCACTGATTTGCGCCATTTTAAACCCTCACTCACCTCAGCTGCTCTCAGTGGCAGTAGCGAGTCAGTGCCGTAAAAAGACCTCTGAAGTAAGTTTTGACCGTTTTCTCCAACTGTGTTTGTTTTTATTAAGGGATGTTTAAGTTTGCGTGTCAAATGTCAATAAGGTAGCATAACTATTCATCTTTCTATTTTGGCGTTGGAAACGGTATCTTTCTAACAGTTTTTTTGAGATAAAGGCATGTGTTTGTCGTATTCGGTAGAATTTTAAAATAGGGATGAAAGTAACAACTTGTTACTTCCATCCCAATTATGTATAGTGTGTATAGATTATGTATAGTTTGTATTATAGAATCCTTTTCAAACAGCAGGTCAAATTAAAAATGGGTACAATGCCTAGAGTATCGGCTGTGGGCTCATGTAGACTGTACTAATAACGAAATAAGTTGTGGGCCATACATTTTGTCTGACTAAGATCTCATTTTCAAATAATTTTGACTATTTTAAAAGATTGTTATGTTTACTAGATTTTTTTTTATATAATTGTGACACTAATGTCAAACCTAAAAGGCTAAAATGTTGATTATGAAAGTAACTTTGTTTTATTTACAATGTTACAACCATCCTCTTACACTGTTACAACCAACCCTAGGGGTAGGGATGGTTGTAACAGATTTCCCTTTTTTTATTTTGTTGTTTTTCTCAAAATCTGTAATAGCTGTTGCATTTATTACCTACGTAGTCCTACACACGATAGATTGGTCTTTCAACTATCTTTTAATTTGTAACCAAATTTAAAGATAGTTGAAAGACCAATCTATCGTGTGTAGGTACTAATTAGAATTTTGATATTCAAAAAGCTCTGTGAGATATTATAAAAAAATGAAAATTGTTACGTTCATCCCTGGTCTCCCTATTGCCAATGGGAATTTCCTAAAATTATTTAAAATTGTTCCCGTTGGCCTCACTGCTCTGTTTTCCTCAGTGCTCTGTTTTCCTCAGCCTCCAAATACTAGGTACCTACTCTAGATTCCTAGAAATAGCATAATTTTCAAAAAAAAATCGCAATTACAGGAACAATCAATTATTATCCTATTCATAGTTTCAAGAATTTCATTCAAACAATTTAAAAGCATATGATTCATATCTCGCTTGTTCAATAATTACCGTTAGCATAGAACGGAAGGAACCGATGACGTAATTCGCTATCCTACCATTCTGAATAAACTATTAATTACTCAAATAAGTGTTACGAATAGTAACAACACGATTGAGTTTATTAATTCCAATTAATTCTCAGAGATTTGTGGTCTTACTCATTATTTAAAACGGCTCTAATTAACGCACAGACAGGTTGAGGACATTTTATGTATTAATGTTGACTAGTTTATTAAAAAAAATGCAAAACATTTATGAATCATAATAACGATGGAATAAAAATACCTATACATATTTACAGAATACCAATTGGATTTTTACCACTACATGCCATTATTAAAACAATAACATTTACTTAATATTTTAAGGTGGACATTTTTTTGCTATAATATTTTTAACAACATCATCTTGCAAGTACCTACTTCGCTATCAGACCACATTTTTTGAAAATGCATCTTTTCATTTAGGTAACATTCTTAAAAAAAGATTTTACCTAATCTTTGTGAATTTCCTAATGAAATATGTTCAAATTAAATACATTTTTGACACCAAAAATTTAAATCGTAGCTGAACTTACCGCCGGTTTCTGAAAAGGCGTGTCACATGCCAAACTAGCTAACACACTGTCACAATTAACAGTCAGTCAACAGTCTGTTACAATTATTGGGTTTCCGAAAAGCAATTTTTCTCCAAATTATCTGATTGACAAATATTACGATGATTTATTTATTCGTCTCGCCACCCCGATAAAATTCATTCAATCATTCAACATAGAGGTCTTTCTTAATCTGTCTAGCGCATAGCGTTGTCTCTTTCGTCTGACAGAATACGTTAAACGTCAATTTTGACAAGATATGTTGTCAAGAGGACCGGGGTATGTAAAGGCGGTAAGTTTAAAAATGTATTCTGGTAATCGGCATAAAATTATATATAATATCGTATTTTATCATAAATGCGTTACCTTTAGTTTTCTCCTACACCTGTAAACTGTTGTTCACATAGATTTTGCATTTTTAATAAAACTATGACAAGTAACACGCGGTTAATTGGTCAATATTCAACAATTAACTTTATGCATGTTGACAGTATGTTAACATACGAAAAAGCCTACCGGAAACCCAAAATTGCTCTGATTTAGAGCTAATTGAAAATTGACAATTGAATGGACAAACGTTTGATAGACTATTGACAGCCTGTCACATATTTCTTTCAACAACCCAAAACACGTTTAATTTGAAGTTAACAGAGTGTTGACGCAAATATTTCGATAATTTTTGTTTCGGAAACTGGGGGTTAGTCTCGCAGCTCTCGATATTTTCTTTGGTTCGGTCTTATCCTTATGTACTTATCACAATTTAAATAAACATTTATTTTCTTAAAGTTAAATCTCTATTCAAAGGTATACCGTTTAGATTTATGTTTAGAAAGATATGAGCTTAAAGATAGTATAACTAATATTCTCAGAACGTTTATGTCAGGATCATAAAAGCGTCAGATAAATAGCGCAAATAGAAAGGAACAGTTAGACTTGGTTGAATTGAAAATATACGTGCTATTGTTTAGTGTTGGCCTGTAGCGATTGTAGTAAAAATTATATTCATTTAATTTATTAATTAGTTTGGAGAGAATGTCTACAGAGCTTGAGGACCAGCTTTTTGGTATTTTCAGTTGTAAAAGAATATTGGAGTTTCAGTTGTGAGGAAAATCATAAATTGAACCATGTTAATAGCTAAATAAAAGCAATAATTTTCTGGTCCTAGTGCAAAGATTTTTCTAATTTGCAGTTTACAGCTTACGAAAAAAAGGCCCATAATCATTAATTTATAAGTTTTCTTTGATGTTTTGCTAGAAACATAAATTAATTTGCAGCTATAAAATGAAACACGACGTCATTTTTAGTTTTTATAAACAGAGTTCCAAAAAATACGCAAACTATTGTTAGATACCACAACGGTTACTATTCTAAACTAATATTATAAAGATGAAAGATTTGATTGTTTATTTATAAAGGATAAACTTAAAAACTATAACTGGGCAGAAAAAAATCTTTCACCAATATAAAGCTACATTATTACTGAGTAACATAGACTACTTTTTATCCCGAAAAAATTCCTGTGGAGTTCCTGTGGGTCACGCGGAGGAAGTCGCGGGCAAAGTGTTAGTTCAGAATAATGCCAGAGCTGGCTGAAACTCAACAGTTTTGCCTTTGTGACATTTTGACTTACGGATGCAGCGTGCCGAAACACAACATGGTCCCGTATGTTCAACATATCCAGTGAAAGTAGATCGTCGGATTGGTGTAGCAAACCCTTGCTTAACCTTGAGGTCACCAGCGATTTATGATTAGCCGCGGTGCCATAACCTGACAGCTAGTTTCTATCAAAAGGTCAGCCGAGGTCAACTTGCTATTAGGTTCCTTCGAGATCAAGATTATTTTCAAAGGAAATTATTTGACACCAGAAGCATCAGGTCAGATGTACACATCCGCCCAAACTCACGAGCTGAATTGAACATAAGTCTATGGAGAGACATCGGCTCCTGTATTCTACCTTTTGATTACAGGCCGATTTACATCGGACGAGCGAATGCTCAGTCTATTCCCACTCTATCAAATTATTTTAGTGTAAACAGACGTAGAGCATTATTTCGTTGCTGTCTGCATTCACAAAGATTATTCTAAAAATGTTTGCTAGCTTGATGTACCTAAACGGCACTAGAGCGAGCAAACAGTTAGAGCGTTCTTGCGTGTTCGGACGTGAAACGTTCTTGTATGAATCTATCTAGCGATTATTTCGACAGATCTCTATTGTGCAAGAATTCTAGTTCTAGGTTTTAATTTTTTCTCGTTAATATTTTGGTGTAAACGCTGAAAACGCGCTTTCGTTTACATTAAAAGATCGAGAAAGAATGCTGTTGTTCTAGTCTAGCTCTTCGTTCGTTTGGTTTAAATCGACCTTAATGGATTGTGTTCCGAGAGAGGGGCTCGTGGCTAAATGATGACCGCGCTGATCGATCGATCTGCGAGGTTAAGCTGCGCTTGCCGCGGTCAGTCCTTGGATGGGTGACCGATCTTTACACATCGAGACCCCTCCGTGCCTCGGAGAGCACGTTAAGCAGTCGGTCCCGGTTGTCATAGGAATATCTTTGACAATCGTTACGGGTAGTCAGAAGCCCTAAAAGTCTGACAGCTGGTCTAACATTCGAATACCGGTATTACCCATTAATTGGGTTGTGGAGGTCAGATGGCAGTCGCTCCACGTAAAATATTGATATTCAGCCAAAACTAGTTAGACTGGATGCCGACCCCAATATAATTTGGGAAAAGGCTAGGCAGATGATGAATGGATTGTGTTCCGAGGAATTGTTCGACATGATGCCCACTACCACTTTCTACCATCGCACCACTCTCCATCGGTAGAGAGTGCATCCTCACACATTAGAACCTAAATAGTTGCGCACAGTGCAGTTTCAAAAGAATTTCTTCCCGCGAACGCTTCGATTGTAGAATGAGGTTTCTACTAAGGTTTTCCCGAGAGACTCCCGTATGGAGTTCTTCATGTAAGGGGGTAAATAGGTTTTTAAACGGTCAGTAACGTGCATGTGATACTCCTGGTGTTGCAAGCGTTTTATAGGCTACTGTAATTATTACTTACCATCAGGTCGATCGTGTGCCTGTTACTTGTAGTATTTCCCGACGAGCTTTTTCTCAAAGTCTCTCTCCTAATACACAGCATAGCATAATCGGCCTATAATGTTCCCACTGCTGGGACACAGGCCTCCTCTGTGAGAGGGAGTGGGCCGTAGTCCACCACACGGGCCCAGTGCGGGTTGGTGGACGTCACATGTCTTCGAATTTTTGGTTCTAGGACATGCCGGTTTCCTCACGATGTTTTCCTTCACCGTTAAAGCAAGTGATAATTAATTTCTAATACGCACATGACTTCGAAAAGTCAGCGGTGCGTGCCTCGGAATCGAACACGAACCATTTGCCGTGGGAGGCACATGGTTACACCACTAGGCTATCACTGCACTTAACACATAGAGATTTATAGTATTTACTTCTACGCTCTACTACTTAACGTACTTTTTAGTGGTAGCTTGCTCATTTGTGGTAAAAATATTAGCCATTCTCTGAGGCATAAACTCCATATAGGGTCAGGCGCCATAAAGTCTGCATACGTCAACCGAAAAAAACACTTAACTCACACTTGACCGGTTTGAAAGCGAACCGATTAAAATACCGATGCTGCACACGTTTGTTCCGATTCTAAATATAGCCCTTAGCTCAGAGATGAGGTATCCGTTTAAAGGTGAGACTAATTTTGATGAATGGCATAATGCAGATGGCGTAGATGTTTATTTTTGAGAAGTATTTTTAAATAATAAAAAAAGAAACAGTGGTGCTGATTCTGTTGAACATCGCACTAAACTAATTTTAATCACACTATATCTCTTTCTTACAAATATCATTGAAAAAGGACAGAAAATATTAAGAACTGTCAAGTTAGTCTACCTATTTGCCTAAATTGACATTGAAATTATGCAAGTAGACTATTTTGAAAGGATTAAATAGGTAGGCATATTCTATCGCTTTCTCATGTTTTTCGTTAGAAAGAGACACAATGAGACTAGTAGATATAACTTGTGACAATAGAATTGGCACAATTCCCAATGTTAGAAAAATTAATCAAATAAATTCCTATTGAAGGACAGTGGCGGGTCAAACAAGACTCACATTTCATAAGTAAACAGCTTGAACACACTTGCAATTAATCTTTGAGCGATAGTGGTTTGAGGAAAAGAAGGGACGAGGTAGAGTGTCCCACCATTGAAAAAGGAGGATCCTCCTGCCAGACCGGATGTTATTATCCAGCGGGCCACTGCCCCGACAGGTAATGTCGGGTTTCTGTATATATTGCTTATCGCTGTGAGAACTCTCTCTCTCAATCTTGCGCGATGTAGGATAGTCGCCGATAGATGGCGATAGATGTCACTCTCGCTATAATTGTACTGATCAAAAGAAAGTATGGATAATAAAATCGCTTGAAACCAATTGCAAGTGTGCGCGCACCTATGCTTTCTTCTGATCAGTCCGTAGCCAAGTGGCTTTTCTGTTATCGTTTACGCTAAACGCTAGGTACAAAATGTATGGCAGTGACATTAGTGAGGTCATAACTTTTCCGCGGGTAATGTCTTTCCCATACACTTTGTACTTATCACGAGGCGTAAACTCTAACAGAAAAGCTACTTGGCTAGGGCACAACGTTTAATTGCAAGTATGTTCTTCCTAAATTTAGAAGTACCGAAGTAGGCAAGTTGATTTAGCTAAGCCCTTCATTACCGACTTAATTTAGGATTCTAATGATTAATGCCTTCGGTTCAGTTCGGATTGCTAACAAATCATAGCATTTGGTATTGCGGTATGCCTAACCCATTCCAGAAAATGCTCTGTAGACTCTTAGGCTGTGTTCCCAGTAGACAAACTGTTAGCGGCCGACTGAGTTGGCGGCGGCCGTATCGGTTTAGTACGGCCTTCCATATATTTGAGCGTCCACAGTTTGCTAGTTTTGCGCTAACAGTTTGCCTACTGGGGACACAGCCTTAATTGATAGATGAGCTTATTTAGGAACTACGCATTAATAATTTCAAAGTTACGAGAGTTTTAGTTTTATTATAAAACGCTTAGTAAGATATAGTTAGCGGGATTATTAATACGACTATAGAGTGCACTCGCTCGTGCGTCTGTTTATTTTCAATGGCTTTAATAAAAGCGATGCATACGAATTATCAAACATTTTATTCAGAATTCCAGTTCGACAATAGTTATAAACTTACAAAGAAACTTTATGATGCTGATACATGAATTATGGATGTAGCTGGTGCCAAATTGCTATACAAGAATTTAGTTTTAATGATTATGATATAAAACCTGTCAAACACGTGTTGAACCCATCGATGAGTGTGGTTCCTTAGTCATTATCTTCTGTTGGCATTCAATGAGAATACAAGGAAAAGAAAGCGCATAATATAAAATAAATAATAAATATGGCTAAACCGATAATAGTTCCCAAATTATATGCTCGACCAATTGCGTTTTATAAAGAAAACATTAATTTTATATTTTAAATTAATATTATCTTTCTGCACTCCTTTTCCATAATAAACTTTAACTACCTTTTCCAAATCTCATACTCCTGCCTGCTTTTATAGTATAAAACATGCTTATAAAGGGGTATGAAGGTTTTTCTTCACGTGTTATCATAAGATTTAAAGAAGATGTCGAAACATTTCTGGTTTATTTTTATAACTATTGAACCCTAAAAAAGCGCCGTATATCAAACTAGAAAGGTTTTTGGCTAGACGCCTATGATTACTAATAACGGTCTAGGTATTTAGGTTACAATATCAATATTGGCAAAGGCCGTTCAAGCCGTTCGTCGCTGAGATGGAAACCCAGGAAGTTGAGCTGAATGACTTTATGGTTGGCAGATTCTGATAATCAGCTTTTCGATTGTTGTAATTATTATTTCATCGATCGTAAATCGTTCAGTATGGAACAGTTTTTTTATCGATATTTTTTTATCTCAAATAACTAGAAAACAAACTAATTTATTTACAAAGAAACTTATTTTCTATAGGGAAAAGAAGACACTTCCCTTGTAGAAAAGAAGTCCCTTCGAGTAAAATTAACATTTAATCAGGTCTATGTACTTATCTACCTACATATTTATCAAATATGTACAATTTGTACAATCTGTAAAATGCATATAAGAAAAAATATATTTATGTAGATTAAAATTGTCCATAGCTTGCATACTCTCCGTAGGTATTGGCGACAAAATGCAGCCATGCGGGACACCCTACCAAAATTCAAATGCTATCATCTAATTTTATTGAACGTCAATAAAAGTTTCTGTTAGGATTCCACAAGGCTTCGATCTACATAGTCAAAAGCTTTACTTGAATCCATGCAAAAAGGCAAAAGCCAACTTGAACTCGATTTTTTTCTTTATGGTCAAATGTTGAGTTATAATAACATTTTCTTTTTTTTTAGGGAGAACCTTCTAAAGAGTACCAGAAGGCTTACCACGAGCTCTTAGAGCAGGACAGAAATTGAACTGCCCTGCTTTTTTGTACTATGACATCACATTAGCAGGCCTGCGGCAGGCCTGCTGAGTTGACGTTTATGAAAACCGTTCACCTTTTTTTTTGTATAGACTTTTCATACCATGACGTGCTAGCAAAGCGTTTATTGAACGTCTGTAATGTCAAAATAAACCATCTTGAAAAAGTTACTATTACACAAGCTTATTCAACATTGTTTTGTTATTTAAATTGATATTGAAGTTAAGCTGTGAGGACTTGAGCGACCGTCTGACTATTATCACACAATATGAGGTTGTGAAGTCAATATTATATAAAAATATGAGAAATAAGTGCGTAAACAACACTTTTTATTAGCTAGGTAGGTACTTAAATATAATATTTGTAGGTGTATGACGAGTACGAATTATTTAACAATATTAATTTGGAGAATGATTATCGATTTATCGTAAGTATGATAAAAAGAAACTGACGGCATCGCCTTAGGGAATTAATTAATGAAAATTAATAATTAATGAAAGGGAATTTATGAATCAATATAGTTGGACATTACGACTTCTTTGTGTTCGACTAAAAACAAAAAATAAAATCATGACCTTATGAAATTAGGAATTTATTCAATTTCTAATTGAATCAATTACTAATTTATTTTGCAACAAAGAATAATTTGATTTAGGTTTTGGAACGTAAGCAAAGAATTAGATTTAGGTTTTTGAACGTTGTTTATTTGACTGGAGTGTATAAGATGGAGGAACAGTTCAATGCAAGTGTCAGTGTATGAAAAATATCCATCAAAATGTGTTAAATTAGGGTGGCGCTACTGTGCTACATTCATACCATACCATTTGCTTAAGCTAGCGTCACTTTGAAGGGTTTTTAAACTATTATTTTACTACATAAAGCTGGACACTTTTTCAACTTGTCTCCCGTAAGAGTTAATACTCCTCAATTTACTCTCCATAACAATGACGTAACAGCAGGCCAGAGACAAGCTTTACTATTCAACTTCGTTCAATAATCGTTCACCTTTAGTACTGTCATGGTACGATTTTTAGCGATTCAGCAGCAGGCCTGCTTTAGAACTGACTGGAAATTGAATGGTTTTCTAAAAGCTCATGGTAAGCCCCCTGATACTTTGAGGATCAGATAGAGGTTACTGCACATCAAAACCCTTCAAGAGTTTTTGCCGTCTTTACATTTATGCGGAGGGTTTCCGGGAAACCAAACTTAAATAGTGATGTTAAATTAAAGCGGAGTTATTCAAATGCACGTACTACACCTAAGTATATTGTATTAAATAGCGAACGATTTACAGCTTGTAAATTGTTTCTTCATCATTAACAGTAGCGTAATCAATAATATTAACGGTTACATGCCAATGGAATGGTATTAAAATCAATAGCTATTTTCAGTAGGATGCGTGGGCAGTAGACGCCTTACATATTTAAAAATTCCAACTATTTCAAGTGTGGTCTTTATAATCTTATTTCATCTGTGTTGCCGTATTATTTCCTTCTTTCAAGAGTTTATGGTTTTATAGGAAAAATGATATATAAGTTTTTATTATTTTCCTTCCGAATATTGTTATTTTGAACAATTTCAGCACCTAAAATCAAAAATAGGATGAGGAAAAAGCAACAATGATGGGGTTTTACAAAAATAAATATATTTTTATTAGCATTACAAAACATATCATTTTGTATGTAGATATTATAAACAATTTTAGCACCTAAAATCAAAAATAGGATGAGGAAAAAATAACAATGATGGGGTTTTACAAAAAAAATATAATTTTTTTGGAAGTGACTCCGCGACCGCCGACGTGACCTGAATTTGTAGCCGCCGCCGGTTGCTAAATTGGCAGCCGGCGCTGACATTGAAAAAAAAGCGGGAAATGGGGTTGGCAATTTGGCATAATTAATAAAAAAATCATGTTTCATTTGAGTAACATACCTAACTAGGGTCCAAGAGCGAGCGAAGCGAGCTCGGGAACTTGGACACCCCGACACGGACAATTTTAGGTTCGACAATTTAGGGGTTAACGGGGGCTTCGTTCGCTCGCTTTGCTCGCTCACCGAAGCCCCCGTCAACCCCTTCGTGTTAGGTTACTTCTAACCTTGCAGACAGAAATAGGAGCCCCGCTTAGCGGGGCTCCGTCGACCACCTCCCTCCCCCTTGTAAGTCCAAAAAAGTTGTATTTTGTTTTACATTGACACTGTAATTTAAAAGTCAGTCTGAGGTAGATAATTCAACTTAAAACACAGCAACATTAATCTGCTGCTACGGTAGTTTGCAATTATTTTCGTCTGGTATCACTGCTACTCCAAGGCTACTCCGGTTTCCAACGGCGTTATTTTTGGGAGCCGCCGCCGGCTGCGGAGGCGCTCCCAATTTTTTTAGCATTACAAAGCAGATCATTTTGTATAAGTAGATACCTATCAATAAATATTTACGTATTAAATAATGCCTAAGAGTAAAATCCAACAATAACATTAATAATACATAATGTACCTACTAATACATTTATATTAGGCTTGCCTTTTTCAGCACGTAAAATCAGAAATAGGACGAGGAAAAAACCACAATGATGAGTGTTTTATACAAATAAATACACTTTTATTAGCATTAGAATACAGATAATTTTGTGTAGTTAAATATCTATAAATATTTAATACTAGCACTTTTCCCGCGACTTCGTCCGCGTGGCCCACGGGAACAGTATTTTTTTTAATAAAATGTAGCCTATGTTACTCAGTGGCAATGTAGCTTTCTATTGGTGAAAAAATGGTTAAAGTACTTGTATTGTGGCGACTGTAGTGCGTTTTGTACACTGTACCGTAACTTCGCCCGAATTAATTAATTATTATTAGATCGGGACACGTTTTCGTTGACATACAAAAACTAAAGCACGATTTTGCTCTTACATATCTACTTACTATTCGACCGATACCTATATCGAAAGTAAAGACAAAGAGTACCTGCCACATGAATAGCCGAACTTATAACGAAAGGTTGGGCTAGAGTATTACCACCACAAGTATTTACTCGTATAATAATAATATCAGCCCTGTTTACAAACTGTGCCACTGCTGGGCACGGGCCTCCTCTCAGAATGAGAGGGGTTAGGCCATAGTCCACCACGCTGGCCAAGTGCGGGTGTGGCAGTCTTCACACACCTTCAAGAACTTTATGGTGAACTCTCAGGCATGCAGGTTTCCTCACGATAAAAAAGCAAGTGATAATTAATTTCTAATACGCACATGACTTCGAAAAATCAGCGGTGCGTGCCTCGGGATCGAACTCGAACCATTCGCCGTGGGAGGCACATGGTTAAACCACTAGGCTATCACTGCTTACAATATAACTACTTTTATCTCTAATTTTTATATCATCCTTGCTACTAAGCTCCGAGATATGAGGATGACCAGATATTGTATGCCAAGGATGTCAAGTTAACCAAACAACGTGGGTCTGTTCTTTATATCAATTATTTCTGATATTTGACGGCGAACACTAGCTTTGAGCAGAGCTGGGAGCCGATTGACTCACCACTTCAAGATATCAAGTAGTGAGTTAATCGGTTACTTCTAGGCAAGCGTGCTCCATCGTAGACCGCATCATCGCTTAACATCAGCCGGCCTAGCATGACCACGATAGAAACGGGTTTTGTCTACATAGAAATAGACAAAGTGACAGAATGTAGAAACATTTCTACGTTTTATGAATGAAATCTGTCACTTTGTCTATTTCTATGTAGACAAAACCTGTTTCTATCGTGGTCATGCTAGGCCGGCAGGCAAGATGGCGGGGCGGTCAATTTATGAATGCCCTTTTACTTTCTATTTTTTTTTACTTTTCGGTTCGGGAGTGTTTGCTAGGGGTGTTGCTTATACTGCGTCCTGTTTTTAAACCAAAAATTCCTGGTATTTCTGCCTTCAAATCCTGGTTTTCAAAATTTGGTGATGGCAACCCTACCTTAGCCCTTACACTGCGCCATTAGTAAAGCGAGTACAAGCAGTAGTTTACATCGTATGGTCAAGGTACATACTTATAGATATTGTTTTGGACTTGTGCCAAGTTTTCAAGCATATTAAAATGAAAATGACATAAAAACTTCAAGCATTTTGTCGCTGTTTTGTGAGTAAGTAGATTGTTTACGCATCTTGGACATGCTAAGTATCGAATACTATACTAATATTATAAAGCTCAAGAGTTTGTTAGCTTGAACACACAAATCTCCGGAACTACCAGTTAGATTCGAATTTCGATTCGAAAATTCTTTTTGTTGCTGAAATTCTTATAATTTTTAAAATACTAAGAAGGTACATAATATTAAACGTTTTTATTAACTCGCTTTCGTGTCTGTCTGTCTGTTTGTCTGTTCGGTACAAATTTTGCAATTCATTTTTCAAGCACTTCCTGTCATCGGATTAAGCTGAAATTTGGTATAGGTACCTATGTATTTTGGATGACAATGCAATAATATGGACTAAAAAGTATAAAATAATTTCTGATGAAATGAAAAACGTGGAGCGCATGCAATAGATAATAGTAAGATGCGCCCCACGTATTTCATTTCATCAGAAATGATTTTATACTTTTTAGTGCGTTATAAAAACATGTTTTTTTTACAATTATTATTTTTACTAGAAAAAGACGCAAGTATCCTTTAACCCTTCGTCTGTGGCAAAAAAAGGCTGAAATCTTTGCATATAAGACAAACGTTGCACATAGAGCAATGGATAAAGCTATCTTCATTGATAATAAATAATTATTATCTATGAGATTTGAATCTTGTTATCTTCATTCTACCGAAAAATAACAGACAAAATATACAGGCGAATCTTCAAAGGAATTCCTAGGAACACTAACAGTTGCGGAAATTAGGTCTAGACATAATTATTTATCTGTTTCCAAGATCTACGTGGGAATTGGGCTGTCTCAAAAACTGTTTGCTCTAAACTTTTTATAAGAAAATTGGATGTACCTAATTACCTACGCAATTTGTGAACTTGGTTCTGAAGAGGACAAACTGGACAAATCTATTGAATATCGCGAATCATCGGTTATTAGAACAATTGATTGCTAGCTCGTTGTTTAAAGGTGATCTGGCCAAAGTCGCGAGTGAATCGGTTTCTTCTAGGCAAGCGTGATCCATCGTAGACCGCATCATCGCTTGACATCAAGCGAGATGGCGGACAAACGCAAGCCTATTATGAAAAAATAAAACCGGCAAGTGGGAGTCGGACTCGCGCACGAAGGGTTCCGTACCATTATCTATAAAAACGCAAAAAAAATATGTCTGTTGTATGGAACCCCCCCTTAAATTTGTTTTTTATTTTAATTTTTTTTTTTTTAAGTGAATATATAATTAAATAAATTGTGTGACTATTTCAAGCGTCTACCTGGTGCCGTTATCAATATCGAGCCTAAACGAGCAAAAAAATCACGTTTGTTGTATGGGAGCCCCCCTTAAATATTTATTATATTCTGTTTTTAGTATTTGTTGTTATAGCGGCAACAGAAATACATCATCTGTGAAAATTTCAACTAACTAGCTATCACGGTTCATGAGATACAGCCTGGAGACACACAGACAGACAGACAGACAGACAGACGGACGGACAGCGAAGTCTCAGTAATAGGGTTCCGTTTTTACCCTTTGGGTACGAAACCCTAAAAAGGTCCTGTCAAGACGGGTAACTTTAACACTTATTTCAGATGTTAACGGATATTACTTAAAAAAAAAGTATTAGTTGAAATAGGTTTTATTAATAACTTTGAACGGCCATTTATATAATACGAGTTCAATGTTGTTGATGTATCACACATTTGACACCTAGAATATTTGGCTTTTCCGTTTTACGCTGTTATGATCTATTTGACCGTAAATATTTGAGAATAAAACCGGCCAAGTGCGAATCGTACTCGCCCACCGACGGCCTCGTACCATCCTTGGACGTATAAAAGTAAAAAAAACCGGACCGCATAACTAAGTTTGTTAGTGAAGGAATTTTAATGATTTCGAAAAACTGTAGGTACCTACTAGTTAGGAACATCGTTTTATTTTTGGTGCAATATACCTATAGGTAAATTTCTATCAAATTTAATTATTTCAGATTTTTCGCTTAGCGAACTTCGGAGATAAGGGGCGGGGAATGGTATTTTTCAGAATTTTTTCATTATTTACTTGCCCCGTAATAATGGCACCTTTGCCCAACTAGGGGATCGAACCTAGGACCCCACCAACAACAGTCGCGCTTGCGCCTACCAGACCAACGACTCATTGTGACATTTTATTACAATGTCAACAAATATTTTGTCTACCATTTTCAGTTGCAAAACATGGTACCTACACAATACAGGAAAATCAGTCCATCTGAACAAATACATAGAACGTATTGGAGGTAAATATGTAGGTATTACTTGTTACTCATTAATATGGCATCCATCGTATTTCTGTATTATTGACCTTATTTCACGCATGCGTCATACCCAGAGTTTAGTTTAAATATTTTCAGAATTTTATTGATTTCTGAGTAGGGTACTTTATTTAGATCGTCCTCCAGGAAAATGGGTTGACGACATCAAACATGTCACGTTTGATACTTGGATGCAAGTAGCACAAGACAGAGGTGGATTCCTTCTTTATCATAAGGGCAGGTTGGCATGGGCCCAGGGCCCATAGACTGCTGGGGGCCCCGAAATGACGAAACACATTGGCACGGCCGAAAACCGCTATAAATTACGGTACCGGTATCTAACAATTTCGGTTACCTTTAAGATTAAGGTTACCGCTATAATAGGTAACCAAGATAAAGGTTACCGTTTTAAAACCGGTTACCGGTTACACACACAAGCGCTATCCACCCTTTGAATTATGCCGACGGCACGTGTAAAATAGAGGTGATTTTTATTTCGGTAAACGGTATTTTAAAAATTAAGTTTATCTTTAAAAATACCTGAAAAATAATAAAGGTTGTAACCGAAATAATACAGGTAGGTATTGGTCTGCACATTGGTTTCTTAGTTCCACGCCTCATTAACATAAATCACTAGTAGTGACCTACCCAGTAGCCTACCAGTTGACCATAACCTCAGATCATAGAAACAAGGAGATATGCCATCATAGCAAATTAGTAAGGGAACAACTGATGCCACTTTTAGTACATTTTTCGACACAATTACGCGCATAATTAAGCGCTCCTTGTGAATAAAAACGCATTGAACATTCCGCACACCCTCAATCTAACACTGTTAATCGTTACTCAACACTAGCACTACACTAAAACACCGTATTTATACCATCGATCGTGTTCGGTTCGTCGCCAGCGCGTACGTTTTTAATATGAGCAATTTGCTCAAGATCAGGCATCAAGCTCGATAGCGCCTTGGCACATCTCCTTGTTTCTATGATCTGAGGTCATAACACTACATACCCATCATCATGTACAGCGTTGCCAATCCTAGCGCTGGGCACTGCCTGTTTTTAGAGCTCCGTACAGACGCGGTCACAGCCGACGATTTCGGGGGGGGTCATACCGCAGCTGAAGACTTTAGGGGGGGTCATACCAATTAATGCCGACGTGATATACCGTGAATTACCGTGTTTGGCGCATTTTTGTACGATTTTGGGAGGGGTCATGACCCCCATGACCCCCCCGCCCCTGGGACCGCGCCTGGCTCCGTATCAAAATGGTAAAAACGAAAACTTGAACGCAAAATTATTGTAGGTAGCTCAGATCATAGAAATAAGGAGCTATATGCCATCATAGCAAATGAGTACAGGAACAGCTGTCGCCACTTTTAGAACAGTTTGCGACACAATTACAAGCGCTCCTTGTGAATAAAAAGATCTCCCACACATTAAAAATTCCGCACACCCTCAATCTAACACTGTGAATCGTCACTAAATACTAGCACTAAATTAAATGAATTTATATCATCGATCGTGTTCGGTTCGTCGCCAGCGTGTACGTTTTAATTACGGTCAATGTGACTATATCAAAGTGTTAAGCTCAATAGCGTTTCTATGATCTGAGGTAGTTAGCAAAATCAAGTTACAATACAACAAAACCAAGAACTTGTGAACTAACAAGCATGACAATGCCCTAAGATTTTCTCAATGAGTGCAAGTCTGAAGCCTTGAAACATATTTATTTATAACAAGGACCTCATTAATAATTCGTAAATAAGGTTTCTGGAGCAGGAGAATTTAAAGATCGTCATCCACAAGAGGTTGAGTTATTTTTTGCTTAAGATTCACCGTTTATTTGTAGAGTATTACCAGGAGATTGCTAAAGACTTGATGGAGCTGGCGGACATTTTTGATGATAATTTCGACGAATTTGTGCTAAGAGACATATTGTTAGGGTCTTCCATCAAATATCTATTTGATCCTCTTATTGCTTGTCTATGTCGCAGGCAATTTGTTCGATTCCGCCGTTTACATACGGCGTCGTCAGTTAACAAACGCTCGCTCGTTCGCATTATGCCGAAGGCAAAATGTATAATTATTGCCGTGTCACTTTGTAGTATCAAAATTTCATCGACAGTTTAAACGCCACCTACATAATGCCGCGGCAAATTGAAGTTTTTGAAGTTAAAAAATGCTAAGGTAACCATAAAATCTGGGTCTCAAATAAAATTTTCGATATTCACTAAGAATTTTTCAGTATCCAATTGGTTTTTACACGTCTCCGGCGCTGCGGGAAGCGCAGCCCCTCCACCCTTGCGTAACAAATCGCAGGCACCCGGGCTCACCTTCGCCGCTTCGGCTTTTTGGTCTTCGGCGACCAGCTTCAGCCGCTCCGGCTCACACGGGTGCCTACACTTTGTTACAGCGGGCGAGGGCTGCTCTCCCTCCGCGCCTCCGGGTTTATAAAAACACTCTAGTGTAGGGCAGACAAGACCACGTGGAGTCGGGGTTGGCCAATTCGGTTCTGTCACTTGTCACAACTTATTTACGTTTATAAGTACGTAATAGTACCTGATTGCTGAAATAAAGTCTGATTTGTCCAAACTGTGTTTTATCATGGTCACCATAAAACTACAACCAACGACGAAATTATAGTTATCATTTTGCCTTCGGCATATTGCATAACTGCAAGCGTTTATAAACAGACGACGCCGTATGTAAACGGCGAAATCATTCAAATTGCCTGCGACATCTATATTATAAAAGAAATCTCTGTGCAAAATTGCATTTTTCTAGGTCCAAGGGTTTGAGAGTAGGCGTTGATGAGTCAGTCAGTGATTGAGTCAGGACTTTTTTGATAGTACTGATTACAGATACGTAACTTTAAGATACGTAATACAACTGGCCCTGAGAAAGAAAAGAAAGAAAGAGGAAAAGCTTACTGCTATACACTACCAGCCTTCTATTGCTAATACCATCTCATACTTATTGTCACTTATTAGAAGCTAAATTTTATCAATCCTTTCTTTTGCAGGTGTAGTCCCAGCCTTTCTTCCAGATCACCACTCACGTCTGGAAGTATTTACGACTCCTTAAATTTTAACGATCCTTTTTTCTTTCGGCGCCAATCTCAATTTGAGAAGTCGTAAAGTATACTTTCGAGTCGCGGTCACGTCAGGCCAAGTTTCCTGAAGGTGAGTTATTTTTGTTTCGAGTTCACCTAGGAACTGTAGGCGATGGCTAGAATCGATTCCTATAAATCGATTATTAAGAAAAAGAAAAATCGATATACCATCATTCGTTGATCTCTTTCGTCCATCAGGGTCTTTTGGAATTGATTAAATTGTCCATTCTTGCTTTGATACATCTTCGAATCCAATGTCATCTACAATCTTGTTTAAATCTCTGCAGGGTTTCATCCCTTTGACGGTATTCTACATTGTTTTGATTAGTAATTATTTTTGTTGACCATTTTAAATGACCTCTTTAGTGTAAGATGGCTAGTACTACGAAGAGGTCAAGCTGTGTCTCTGGTTCATCCCGCTGGAATAAGATGAAATGTGACTTACATTTTAAGTTGGACCCCAAACCGTGAAAACCTCAAAATTATTCTTAAAAATCCCAAAAATATTCTCTAGAATATGTTTAATGTACAGACAGGGCTTTTTTAATAGTTTTATAATATGTAGGTACATATACATAGATTTATGTTATGCATCTAGTCAATTCTACGTTAGCTTCAGCTACTACCGCTAGTGGTGGTCCTAAGTGTACAATTCTCAAGGTCATCTCGGTTTGATCCTTATTTACCCTTGATTTCACTCTTTATGGAGCACGTGGAGATGACCAAAATAACCATTTATATGTACATACACCTGATTGTGCGTCATATGTATTTGGGATATCAAACAAAAGTTAGCGAAGCGCATTCCGTTGGCTGCGTGCACAAATAGTGGCGTCGGTTTGGCAACAAAACGCTGCTCGTTAACCGACATCAGGTGAAACGACATATTTAAGAGCTATTGTAAATGCACTAAATCATTTTTAGCTCAGGACACCGACGATTTACAGCTTCACCCATATAACATACCTACTGTGTAATATCTGTTCAACAATGTCTGTTTTTTATTCGATCATAACTCCTAAATTACTCAATTGTTTTGAATGTACTTTTCTTCCATGGATAGGTCATTTATATGTCTATTTTCATGTTTTTATTTTATTCAAATCGGTTGTGTAGTTATTGAGATATGGTGGCATTTGTGCAAGTTGCGTTTAACCATATTTATTTGGTGACTTCACCAGTGTCGGTATAATAGATTGTTGTTTGAAAATGATCAATAACAGTGTCAAGATTATGAGGCCAAGTTATCACTTCGGATGATATAATATTTGTTAAACTATTTTCGTCCGGTAGAAATGAAATTTTGGAGGACAACCACATCAGGGAAAGTACTTTTTCAAACTCATAGCGAAGAATTACATTTAATTAGATATTTTTTTCAAAAACCAAGGAAATGTAAGTTAAATGGCTATTGTCTTTCCATAAAAATATTGAGCAACATCGACCTGACCTCCACTACCCAACTACTGGGTAAGTCCGAGTGTATGGCAGTTGGGTATCTGCGAAAACCCTCTCATTAAACGAGTGCAAGGACTTAAGGAGGAAAATTATTAATAGTTTTCGTTTATTATTAATAATTTAATAATTGAAACTTTTGGTAACTTTAATTAATATTGGGTCTAGGTCTGGTGTTATTGTCGACCATTAGCCTTCCCCCAAACCCACCTTAGCCCCCTATCCCCCCGTTGCTCCCCGGTGTCCATTACTGGACCCGGTGGTGAAAATCAACTTTGGGGAAATTATTATTAATGATCGATGAATGATGATGTTATTATTAATTTTTAATTTATCACACTTACCGTAACATATTTAATAACTATATAAATTGTGATACGACTAGGAAATCTCCTGAAATGATCTCAAAAGCTGTATAATTTCAGGACTTTATATACTATGACGTGTATGAGAAACCACGCCAACGCACTTGAATGAACGTGAACATTGGTATTAATACCACTTTATGTAACGATTGTTTGAAAATATTTCTCATCCCTACAATCAGATTATTAGATCACTCTGTATTTAAAGCAGTTACGTTCATTGTTATGTTCGGGATTAGAGATTTTGATTTTGTGTGCAATATTGCTGGCTAATGGTGCTCCCAGTCCCACACTGCTGTTAGAAAATGTTTAAAAACAGTACTAGTCACAGCACTGTTGCACGCGGACTATAAGAACAAATATCGCAATATCGCTTGCGATATTATCGCATACGTAATAAAATATAAAAAATATAGCACGAATTAGTTGTCTGTTTCGTAATAGAACTTGGGGCCGTCGATACTATGACGTGTTTAAGAGCCAACATCTGACTGTCCACTGGATCGGAGAGGAGCGGAGCGATATTAACCAATGGGATTGCATAAATTCTGCGCTCGCGGAGCTTTTATGCAACACTGTTGGTTAATATCGTTCCTCTCCTCTCCGCTCCAGTGGATGATCAGCCTTACTCACATGTTTATTTTGGGTTTAGCCGACTTTATAATAATCATGATTACTTTCAAAATACGGTCCATGGTTTGTAAGGCTAAGTATTTGACGGACGTCTTTTGACTCTTGACACTTTAATTTAAACTCATCTTGATCAGGACATATAAATAACGCTGTCATTTCTCGTTAAGAAGTGCATTTTAATTAATTCAGAGAATAAACTCTGTTGATTATTGTGTCATCCACCCTTTTGAAGCGTAAAGCGGGGTCCACATTGATCCTGTAGCTGTTAATTCTGTCTTCAGGAGGAACGGTGGCTGTAGTCGAGAATTTTGTGATGTACGAGTAGGTACCCACCTCAGATCATAGAAACAGGGAGATATGCCATCATAGCAAATTAGTACGGGAACAACTGATGCCACTTTTAGTACATTTTTCAACACAACTACGCGCATAATTAAGCGCTCCTTGTGAATAAAAAGATCTCCCACGCATTGAACATTCCGCACACCCTTAATCTAACACTGTTAATCGTCACTCAACACTAGCACTACACTAAAACACTGTATTTATACCATCGATCGTGTTCGGTTCGTCGCCAGCGCGTACGTTTTTAATATGAGCAATTTTCTTAAGATCAGGCATCAAGCTCGATAGCGCCTTGGCACATCTCCTTGTTTCTATGATCTGAGGTACCTACCTAAGTTAAATAATAATTAACCTTTCGGAATAAATTCGCTAAATGGTGGTGAAAACTGCATTACAAACTATTATTATAGCTTAGAAGAACTAAGCGGACAGACTAGAGGGGCTCGTGGCTAAATGACAGCCACGCTGATCGATCGATCTGCGAGGTTAAGCTGCGCTTGCCGCGGTCAGTCCTTGGATGGGTGACCGTTCTTTACACATCGAGACCCCTCCGTGCCTCGGAGAGCACGTTAAGCAGTCGGTCCCGGTTGTCATAGGAATATCTTTGACAATCGTTACGGGTAATCAGAAGCCCTAAAAGTCTGACAGCTGGTCTAACATTCGAATAGCGATATTACCCATTAATTGGGTTGCGGAGGTCAGATGGCAGTCGCTCCACGTAAAATATTGATATTCAGCCGAAACTAGTTAGACTGGAAGCCGACCCCAATATAATTTGGGAAAAGGCTAGGCAGATGATGAGGAACTAAGCGGACAAGTTACCTACAGACAGACAGGAAAAGAAAATGAAAAGCAAGTTGCTTTTCGTGTATACCTCAGATCATAGAAACAAGGGAGATGTGCCAAGGCGCTACTAAAATTGACGCTTTGATACAGTCACATTGACCGTATATAAAATGTACACGCTGGCGACGAACCGAACACGATCGATGATATAAATACAGTGTTTTAGTTTAGTGCTAGTGTTGAGTGACGATTGAGGGTGTGTGGAATGTTTAATGCGTGGGAGATCTTTATATTCACGACGGGCGCTTGTAATTGTGTTGAAAAATGTACAAAAAGTGGCGACAGTTGTTCCCGTACTAATTTGCTATGATGGCATATCTCCTTGTTTCTATGATCTGAGGTGTATACTAATATTATAAAGCTGGAGAGTTTGTTTGTTTGTTTGAACGCGCTAATCTCTGGAAGTACCAATCGGATTCTAAAAATTCGTTTTGTATTTGATAGCCAGATGCATGAGGAATAGTATAGGCTATTTAATATCACGCTACGATCCTCAGGAGCCGAGTAACGGGGGTGAAACTGCGGGAAACAGCTACTCCAATAATAAATACTATTTGTAAGTTATTAAATATATAAGTGATTCTCCAAATCATATGACCCGAGCGGGATTTGAACCCGCGACCTCTGCCGAACCGTGGCTAGTGCTCTGAACCAACTGAGCTACCGGGTCTCGCCCGACTCATTTGAAATTTGAGACCCCTTTGTAATACGCTTCTTAGGAGCATTCGTTTTTTTTTTTTTCAAATCCCGCTCGGGTCATATGATTTTTGAGAATCACTTATATATTTAATAACTTAATAGAAGCTTATCATGGCTTTGACATGTTTCAAATTCACAAAAAATATACTATTTGTTAGTTTTCATTCTTGTAAAACTTTCGGAACTAACTGTTGATGATGACTGTAAGTACTACTTAATGTAGGTATATCCCAACCAGCAAAAAAATCGTATAAGAAAATACTCTCCCGACTATGGATCGAGAAACACTCGTATGAAAGATCCCATTATTTCAAAAAGACGTATAAATGCATCTTTCTAGATTGTATTCCATCGAATGCTTTTTCGCTGTTTAAACATGTCTAGTAAACGTTTACTCGGCAGATTTATATTGCATTCACTCGATAATTCTATAAATACATCTTTCAATGACGTTCATACGACCATAATTCTCATGACAGTTCTTTGAAAGCAATCAAGTTGCCAAATTATCATCAAAATACCTTTTACAGCACTATTATTCGACAATTGAATGTCAGAACAATATTGTAGAGTAAAGGCAACTCATTCATCAAAATAGCATTGGAGTTGCTATTTCTGCACTCAAATGTTATATGATAGCTTTCTGGAGGCTTTCATTTGACTTAAATTTCGAAGTTGAGAAAATGCTTCTAAATTATCTATTACAGCATCGGAGGTGGTCTAAATATTATTTGAAAGTTAGTATACAGCGTTATAGTTAAATGAAATCTTTTACAGCACTATGAACGTCATTTTGTTAAATCAGTGTGCTTTTGCAACAACCGTATTTATTTCGTTTTCCGACAATGGATTGTAATCGGTGGAAAAAAATTAAAAGAAGTGGTGGTTACCGACGGAAAGTAAATAAAATTTACGCTCAATTGAAACAGGCAACATGTTCATTGACAGTAACAGATGGCAAAGAACAATCGCTTAATATTATTGAGGGCTCCGTAGGTAATATTCACACACCTAATAATGGAATCTGTTTACCGTCTTCTAGTAAAGAGAGTTTTCGTTTCCTTCCAAGGCCATTTCGATTTCTTAAGCTGCTTTATGTCGTCCTTTGTTATAAATTTATCAATATCCAAATAGTTTACCATTTTATTATCAGGCACCTATAAAAAAATACAAAATAAAATATTAGGTATGCCTATCCATACATATACCCGCATATACCTACGAATAAGCTTATACATAGTTTAATAATATTGTAGTTTACACCAAACTTGTGACGTCAAGCTTGCAAAAGTGTACTTTGCATCAGGATGAGATAATGACAAAAAACAGTGATTTAACATTTTACACGAGGAACCCTAAACAAGCTGTATGGCGCTCTTAGAAGTTGTAAAATGGAATCCTCGATTCTGTCTCTCGGCTAAAGGCAGAGTGAGTGCTTTGTAATTATAAAGTTAGTGCTATAAATGGCGAGTTAATTTTAATAATTAAATTAATATTATATGTCATTCAGTTTTTACCAAGAATTCGTGGGGCCCATGAAAATATTACTTAAAATGTGAGGCACATAGACGAAAAAATTTAATTCGCATATGATAATCGCTACAGATAACTAAATGCTTGTGACTTTAGAAAAGTAATACTTAACTTTTACATTACACTTTATTTATAACATCAAATAAATCTTTATAATATCTACCTATATACATAACTTATTAACTAATATACACATATTAAGTATTTACAAGCTTAAATTAAAATATAAGAATAAAAATAAAAACCTAATTTAATTATGCATCAAAATATTCGTCCGCATCGCTGTCAACGGGCAACGTGCCCAGAAGGCTGGCTGCATTGCCACGTTGAATGGCAATGCTGATTCTTTGACCGAAAAACAGGCCAGCCCTCTGGTCACGTGTTGAGTCGACTAGCCTTTTCGAGATGTCACGGAAAAGCAGCCGAGCACTCGGACCCCATGGCCCTAGCGTTTCAACCCCAAACGGCTCAAACAAATAATTAGCGACAAGATTATTGTATTTGCGCCGTTTTCCGCAGCTGCAGCGGCCGCTCCAGCACAGCTCGCCGTGCTAGGAAGATGAGATGGAGCAAGGGTGTCGACACAGGTTGCGTCCCACACCAAAGACCTTCCCAACTTCCATGGCATCAACGACATTCCATCTGGTCTCTTGCCATCGTCACGTGCCAAGCCATGGGGCTCTAAAATAGCTGGCACGCCGGCGGTGACAAGAGCACGACGGATGATATCGTTAATGCAAACTGTCGACTTTTACAAAAACTGTGGCAAAGTTTATAAATGGCAGAATACTTACTTTAATTATATAATCACGAACTCGTACAACTATAACGCACTTGTAAATATTACGACAAATAAAACGTTCCATAAACGTCGCTTGATAATGTTTACGCGATGAAACAGTCGAGTGATAGCAAGCGGGCTGCTAATTTACTATAAATAAGTCGAATGAAAGAAGTTCTACCGACTTGTAAACAGTTGATGTGTGGAATGATGGCAGTCTGATATAAATTCATAGCACTTTTTAACATTGGAGTTGCGATTACTCGGTATTTTTTCGACTATTTGGTTGTTTAAGCGATGATTTTACAATATTCATAGCATTTAAAGCTGAGAGAAGTGCGCCCAAATCGGACCGAGAGAACGTGAACAGAGCTCTCTCTCGACATTTTACAGATCTCTCTCTCCACCAATAGCAGAATAAGAAACGTGCTGCAGTTTTTTATACGACTAATTTTGCTAGATAGGCATGGGGTCTCATCAGGAACAAAGGAACATTTGTTGAAATAACTCATAATAGATGGCGTTATATGTATCGATTTGTTATTGAAGTTTGCGTAAAATTGAGAACATGAAAAAATACATCATGAAAAATATTTGTTCAAATTTTGAAAAATCCTTTAAGCACGGAAAAATGTATAGCCCGAAGATAGCCCGCGCTAAATCGGTCACATTTCTTGTATGAGATGAGGCATCTGCCGGCCTAGCATGACCACGATAGAAACGGGTTTTGTCTACATAGAAATAGACAAAGTGACAGATTGTAGAAACATTTCTACGTTTTATGAATGAAATCTGTCACTTTGTCTATTTCTATGTAGACAAAACCCGTTTCTATCGTGTTCATGCTAGGCCGGCTGTAAGTATAGTATTATATTATCTGTGGTATAGGTAATATGCAAGTCCTGTATGCGATTATAATAATATGGTGACCCTTTTTTGTGCCGGGTTTTTTTTTTTTTTCCTTGTTTTTGTCAAAATATCTCTGATAACCACTTCCGTTTCCTCATAGTATCAGGAATAATTAGTTAATTAACAAAATTCTGTAACTATTGTTTTATTTTTAATGTCGATTGTTTAGCAATATTTTTTACCTACCTTTTGTTTTAAAAAATAACTATTTATAAACTGAAGTTATAAAATAATTTACAGGGTGAATTTTTACTCGTTTTGTTGCGGGGAAAATCATAATAAAAACCGGAAAAACTTGAGTGGGACTGGCGTCCTGTGGATTCCGTACAATCTTAATTATGTACACTCGACAACATTGACGGTCGACCGGTTGATTTTCTTAGTAATAAGGGTGAATAGTGGTATACCGTCAATATTGTAGAATGTACAAACGATATTATAAAACCATCTTCTGCCGCGGCTTAGTTCGCGTTTTTGGGATAAAAAGTAGCCTATGTGTTATTCTGAGATATAAGAAATATTACTGTTTCAAAATCCGTTCAGTAGTTTTTGCGTGAAAGAGTAACAAACATCCATACATACATCCACACTTTTCGCATTTACAATATTAAGTAGGATAAAATATTCTACCAGAAATATTCAATAGCGCCATCTATGAGCAACATGTCACTATTTCATACTTCTTCTAGTCATCTAGTGGATACTATGAACAGATACCTCGGATTTGTCACGGACAGACGGACGACAAAGTGATCCTGTAGGTATGGGTTTCGTTTTTCAGTTTGAGGTACGAACACAAAAAAATGAAAACCCTATATGAGTAGGTATATGATATAATTATACCTATCAATGAATTGCATGACAACTGTAGGTACGGTACCTATTTTTAGGAAGAAATTATATCTTAAGGCCCCGGTATACGCCAACGGCCTTGAGTGATTTGGGCGGTATAGCTTGAGTGTTCTGCGCTGAGCTCAAGCAATGCGACATACATCCACCGAGCAATACGACTCGCCTATCAAGGAGCGCGCTGTGCAGAATTAGACGTATTATTACTTTTTAGTATCTAAAACATAAAATAAAAAAAAAGTAACAGGTATTATTAAAGGTAGTAACATAGTCTTTTCACACAAAACAAATCATGAAAATATCTTAAGCGGTTTGAAAGTAATTACGTTTTTATGTTTTGGGTAGACACGAATTCATGAATTTATTTCATTAAGTATTTTAAAACAATAGTTAAATATTCACAGGTACGATTGATGTATATGTATATGTTCTAGTTTAACATAAAAAAATTGCACAACCAACCTGCATTATTTGACGGCGAAATAAGAGATTTGAAACTGGCCGTTACCATTTACCTTCGCCTTAAAATGGTTCTTAACTAAATCGTAGTTTGCATCGGAACTCTTGTGTACAGTAATTTATTGTGTAAAGCGTTTTTAATTGGCGTAGTAGCTACGGCGTAGAACGTAGGGTCTACGCATTTTTACGTTCTGCGGAGCCATTTAAAAATGCTACGACTTTCCGTACGTAATGTCATTTGTACGGTGAGTCGAAAAAATGTCCGATTTTTTTTTGACCTCTCGAATGCTACTCTAAATAAGAGTATAATTATTTGTTTGTTTGAACGCTCTGGTCTCTGGAACTAACAGTCGGATTCGAAAAAATCTTTTTGTGTATGATAGCCAGATTCATGGGGAATAGTATATCTAAGCTATTTCAACACGCTATGACCCTTAGGAGCCGAGGAAAAAAAGTTTTTTGACTTTTTTTTCCTCGGCAAAGTACCTCGGTCGGGTCGGAAGGTCGGGCGGATAAATACTTATAAGATTTCCTTTAGATTAAACGGCGTGTGACTATTTCTTTCAGTCAGTTACATAATTACATTATATTAAAATTACCACTTCAACCACTGTCTAACACTGAGTATATTCAGACTGTGACAAACTGACAAGAGTATATGACTGTGTCTTCTGTCCACAATAGGTACGTGGCATGAGGGGTAAAGACGAAAACGACCTTCTTTCGTGTCCCGTAGACAATAATGTCTATGATTAATTTTATTGCTCTGTGGTGACGTTGGTACCAATTTTGAATTTTGATCACCAGGTCAAATGTGTTGACAGCTCTGTAGGTGAATCCACTAACAACAATTATTTTTAAACATTATTATTGGTAGATATAGTGATACCACAGTCTAAGAACCATACAGTCAGTAAACGAAGGAGTCTAGACAGGGCAATCGTGTGGGGTGAGACGCGGGTGGAGCGCTCCTGAACGACGGAACATTCACATACTGTCGTTCAGGACTTCAGGAGCTTAATCGTTTTATAAAAAAGCAAGCTGTTGCATATTTCATTCATATAGAATTATAGAGATTTATATAGATTCTTAGTGTAGGGTGGTTAGTACTAAGATGACTATGTCGACTTTTTTAAACGCGATGACAGACTGTATGGCTCTTAGACTGTGGTATTATTGTTTAAAAAGTAGTAGGTAGTAGATCTATCACTATTTGAGTCATATTTGAATTCGAGATTAGTCATTCCTTATTTAATTCCATAATTGAATTCAATACTACTATTCATAATTATTTTTGTAACTTTTATATATAGATCTCGCGTAATTTGTTTTTGTATTAATATGAGGAAAACTTTAATTGCTTTTAAAGAGTCATTAAACAATATTAATGTAATGTTACCCTATAAAAAAGTTATAATTTTCCGACTGCGCCGTAGGTATCTGAATGACTTAATTAAACAGAAGAGGGCTCACCCGAGCTCCAACGTTAAGGCGAAGGTAAATGGTAACGGCCAGTTTTAAATCTCTTATTTCGCCGTCAAATAATGCAGGTTAGTTGTGCAATTTTTTTATGTTAAACTAGAACATATATACATCAATCGTACCTGTGAATATTTAACTATTGTTGTAAAATACTTAATGAAATAAATTCATGAATTCGTGTCTACCCAAAACTTAAAAACGTAATTACTTTCAAACCGCTTAAGATATTTTCATGATTTGTTTTGTGTGAAAAGACTATGTTACTACCTATTATAATACCTGTTACTTTTTTTTTATTTTATGTTTTAGATACTAAAAAGTAATAATACGTCTAATTCTGCACAGCGCGCTCCTTGATAGGCGAGTCGTATTGCTCGGTGGATGTATGTCGCGTTGCTTGAGCTCAGCGCAGAACACTCAAGCTATACCGCCCAAATCACTCAAGGCCGTTGGCGTATACCGGGGCCTTAAGAGATCAAAATCAAACGCTTCAAGTAGGTACCTACCAATTTGGCTGTTAGTCCTTCTGCGCATCCCGTTCCCCAAAACAAGCTTGACAGATACTTACTCACTTCTTTAAAATACTCATCGTTTACCCAATTACAATGAAGACACGCGACAACAAAAATCTCGTGAGCTAATACATTGTGATACACATGCAATGTGTAATATATCAACCACCATTTAAAATCAGGTGTTGCTTTGCGCCAAGCGTAGTTTACTTGCGACATTCGTACAGAACGAACGCGACGACCGGTCGCTTTTTCCCGCGCGAATTCGAAATTCAAAGTGAAGTTTATTTTTTTTTCTTTTTAATTAATTAAATTTTGAATCTGTGCTTTTTTGAGTTCGAACAAAATGGGCAGTTGATTTTTTGACATTTTGTTTTTTTTCTTCGGACTTGTGTTTTTTGAGAACTATTAAGGAGGATATTGCATTTTTTTTGGTACTTTAGGCTGTGTTTGTGTTAAGGTGTCATGGCTTATACGTGAGTATTATTTTCCGTATTTAATTTAATATTACATATTATTCTGGCGCCAGTTTGTTTTGAACAGCATTCTTAACCATGTAATTGGTGTTCGACGTGCATTGAATTTTAATGACCGCATCGCGCCGTTTTTAATATTTTTTTCAATTTAAATATTATTTTACTTAGGTATTACTTCAAAGAAATAATAGTTTAATAAAAACTTTACAAAATTGACTAAGTTGGTACAAAAATATCTAATCAATAATAAACTTGCAAACCTTGATGTAAGTTTTTTGAATTTGCACAATCTGTGAAATTACATTCAAACCAGCAAGAAAATAATTATTGTGTCATATTACAATTTTATTTATTTATTTTAAGGGATTTTGAAATAACTGGCTAAATATGGGTGTTATTCACACTTCTGCGGCTCTGCCTACCTCTTTGGAGAGTACCTACAAGCATGATGTAATGTAGGTACCTAACAAAAATATTTATCTCGCAACAAACACTATAATAAAGGCTATCAAAACTTACACATAACAACAAAATGTTAAGAATGCAAATCAAATTGTACCAAATTAGTTCTCCATGTCGTCATTCCAATTTTAAATTGATAACTCCAAAAATGCCACTATAAATAAAACTATAAAACTTAAATGGATATTTCATGATAGATTCGGAGTCCGACTAAAAAAAAAACATAAAATCCGGACGTTTAAAAAACTTGACCCACCAACTTAATGGATATTTAATTTTGGGTCTAAAACCCAAAAAAACCAATCAACTTAAAAATAAAATCCATTTTAAATAAAAAGTCAAAAGCCATACTGATACAACGGTAGGTATACAAAAACATTTTTATGTAACCGGTGGTAACAGTACCTGAATGAAATAATAGGTTTAAGGAAAACCATTAAAAATAAGAATATTTTTTATGGTAGCTAATTTTAGCGGAAATTGGGATCGGAAAACAATCAAAGGCGCGCGTTTAATATCCATAATCTGATGGTGATGGTGCCTTATCTGCTGATAAACACATTATTGTAATCGTCAAGCACATTAAATACATACATGAGATAATGTTCGTAGATAAATAACAGCGTTGGTCGATCAATGTGCGAGGTTGAGCAGCCATTTTTGTCAGATACCAAAAGCTTGAGTGATACCAAAAACAATTGAATCCTGCATTCCAATTCCAAAGCTATTAGACCGTGAAGATTAAAAAATACCGGCCAAGTGCGAGTCGTACTCGCCCACCGAGGGTCCCGTACTATCCTTGGACGTATTAATAGTTAAAAAAACCAGACCACATAACTAAGTTTGTTTTTGAAGGAATTTTGATTATTTTAAAAAACTGTGCTAGTTAGGAACATCGTTATATTTTTGGTGCAATATAATTATGGGTAAATTCCTCTCAACTCTAATTATTTCAGATTTTTAGCTCCGCAAACTTGGAGGTAAGGGGCGGGGGGAATGCTCGAATGGTATCTTTTCATCATTATGTCGAAAACTATAAGACATAAAAGAAAATGAAAATATATTTTGAAATGTGCAGATCAAGCCCTTTCATATGAATGAGACCACTTTTCAATTTCGAACCCCCACTTCAGCCCCCTTTTTCAATGAAACTAAAAATATTTTTTAACTTCATCACTTGCAATAAAGCTGTACAAGCATTCTTTATAATTGTTCCAAATTTCAAGTGTTCCAAATCGAAGTCGATAGCAGTAGTTGAAATAACCAGGTGTGACAGACAGACGAAGTCGCATCATAAGGGTTCCTTTTTTACCATTTTGGTACGGAACCCTAAAAACACAGTAGTCTGGATAAAATAAAACTTGCTGATAAACAGCTATTAAGGTACGTCCGTATCTCGTGGGGTCTTTATCGAGAAATTGTAGATGTGAGTCAACATGCCAGCTCTATTACTTTTTTTCCCTGACCTTTCCTTACCTTTCCCTGACCGTACAAAAATAAATAATAATAATTTTTTATTTATTTTTATACGGTCAGGGAAAGGGATCCTTTAGTAGGTACACTATCATTCATATTTGGTCGTAGGTATCAGTGGCGAAGAGTCAGTTTTTGTGAGAGGTAAGTCGGAGCTACAAATGCTTACCTGGCCACGAAAAGCTAATTAATAAAAGTAGGCAATACTGCCTGTGCTATTTTTCGAAGGGAAGCCGGTAGGAATCGTATTGTAGGGACCCTTCGCCACTGTAGGTATATTCAAAACTTTGAAGCAATTCGGATTCGGATTGCTTCGAAGTTTGAATATACGACTAAATATGAATGATAGTGTACCTAAAGGATGTCTTTCCCTGACTGTACTATACTGGCACTGCACAAAACCAGGGACCGATTAATCGGGTTAATAGATTACCGGTTAAATCTCTAACCCATATTTTTGGTTAATCTTAATGCAGGGTAACCGGTTAACCCTTTAATACGGATACCGTTACCGGTTAATATTACTGAATGAAATAGAACAAAAATAAAACTAAAGGAACAAAAATGAATTCTATGCGTGAACCGGTTATTATTAGGCTGATTAACCCAGAATACGGGTTAACCTTTATGCAAGGTTTTTCACCTAACCCAAAAAAAATAACCCGTGTTAACCCCTATACGCGTGACCTTTTCGGTCCCTGCACAAAACAGTTACCTATATGACGAGGGTGGATTGAAAAGTTCGTGGGTTGACCCACAAATACGTGTAGTATCAAAATGAATTTATACTGATATGATAGCTTCATATTCTAGATATATTGATAGGAGAATGTCACGGTGAGATTCTCCCTTAAACGTTCGTAAACAAATTGGCAGTTCTCGCGGTAATATTAGGCGGCGTGGCGGTACAGAGGCCCTAGCCAAGTTGCTTTTCTGTTAGCGTTCACGCCAAACGATAAGCACAAAATGTATGGCATGACATTACCTGCGGAAAAGTCACGTGACTCACAAATGTCACTTCCATACATTTTATCCGTAGCGCAGAGGCCCTAGCCAAGTTGCTTTTCTATTAGCGTTCACGCCAAACGATAAGCACAAAATGTATGGCAATGACATTACCTGCGGAAAAGTCACGTGACTCACAAATGTCACTTCCATACATTTTATCCGTAGCGTTTGACGTTAACGCTAACAGAAAAGTAACTTGGTTAGGGGGGCAGAAAAGACAGGCAGTATTCGATCTACGACCAACCTTGAAACCATAATAAACAAAAAGCAGCTGTTCAAAACATTTTGTGAATAACATGGATATTTTTGTATGAAAAGTTGACTTTTTCCCTCTTTCTTATGTCCCTTGTTTCATCCAACAGACTGTAGGTATCTACTTATATAAAAACAGAATGGCATTATAAAAAGGTTTTACCCAGGTATTACCTATATTTTCAGCTCATAACAAAATTATCATGACAATAGGTAATTATAACGCATATGAAATATGCGCCTTGACTTTATGTTAAATCTAATCTATTTTGAATATATTATGTAAGTATGTGCCTATACTTATAAAAAAAACTCGCTAAGTATAAAATATTTTCAAGTTATCTTCATACACTTTTCCTTCGGGGGGCCCTACCATACTGGGCCCTATCAGAATACCAGCGCTGCGGCATTTATTTTTAAATGTCGTGGCACTATGCTGAGATAGGAGCCTTTTGGCCTCGTACAGGTTTTACTATTTTACCTTACTTTGTACTTTTATTTTTTTTATTTCATACTTTTGTTTTCTCTTTTTATGTATGTACCTACCCATGTAATTTACCTACTGTGCGAGTGTCAAATAAACAATTTTCTTTCTTCTTTCTTTCTTTCTTCGTGATAAAAGAGGAATTTTGTATCTTAGAGGCCTTTTTTCTTGGTTTTATTGAGTCTATCCAATTTTGGTGGATCTTAAGCTGTGTTATTAACGGATTGATGTAGTTTTCACAGTTCGATAGCTTGGAGTTTAACTTAAAATCTAAGCCACGTTTCATCTAATTCCGGTGGGATATTATGTGGGTGGGATGATAAACCAGAGATACAGCTTGACCTCTTGGTAGTACTAGCCACTCTACACTACGGAGGTCGTGTAAACTAGTAATTTCATTGTAGGTAGTAGGTACACGCGGACGGAGTCGATAGCAAAAGTCTAGACTTTCTATCTAGAATCATCCTACCTCAACAACCATTATTTTTTATGTGTCTTACATTCAGCGTTGCTAGTTTTTTTTTCGCGCAAAGCGGGCTTTTGAAACTTATTGAGTAAAAAAGCGGGATTATTTTATCGAAAGCGGGACATAGTGAAAAATGTAAATAATCAGTAGTTAGTTGAAGAACTCTGCACAGGATAGGTCCAGATTGAATTTAATTCTACTTTCGACTATTTGAAATTCATTTGGGAAAAAACGCGTTCGGGAAAGCAGTTTGAAGTTGCGGCCCGCATCGTCGAGTAATCTTCGAAAAGCGGGACATTCAATTTTGGGCAACAAAATCGGGACGTCTTGTCAAAATCGGGACGTCCTGTCAAAATCGGGACGTCTGGCAACGCTGCTTACATTTCTCATGTCCTAGATTCGCTACCAATTTCCATTTAAATCAATATTTTTAAGCTATTTTTAAGCTTTATTATTCAGAACAACGTTTTAAAATACGAGTCCTAAAGCTTTGAAACGTTGTCCTAGAAACCTTTAGAACTCACAATACGAATACAATAGTGTAGTGTTTGTGTATCTATTTAAATAGGTACATTATCATTGTCTCATATACACAAGTACTAGCAGTGGCGTGCGTACAGGGCAAGCCCGAGGGTATATCTCTAAATTTTTCATGAATGTAAGTGAGTAGCGTAGAGTAAAAAACACTTACAATCATGAAAAATTACGCAAAATACCCTCGGGCTTGCCCTGTAGGCACGCCACTGAGTACTAGTAGTACGGATCATGGAGGTATACAAACCTCCTTAATACGGTCAGCTACACATTGGTCTATTGTGTGGTCTATGGTACATACGGTGTGTGAACCAGGGTAGCCATGCGGGAGACGTAATACGTAAGTCTAGGTACTTGGTGTTATAGTGAGCCATTGCAACTACTCCTGATAGAAACTAACAGATCCTACAAATAGTATTTGTAAAATTAAGTACTACACGTTAGTAGAAAGGTTACTAACCGTTTCCCTTCATTGCTTTCAACAACTAGCGCAGGATGATAAGCTACATTTTCTTCAAGTCCACACTGGTTGCAATCAGTGACCTATTTAAGTACTGATTGGAAATTAGACCTATTCTTCCTTGAAAGACATTATTATGTTACAAATAAGATTTATGTATTGATGATAGATGATTTATTTATGTATGTATTTGCAACAAAAACACGTAAACCTGTGGTCGAAACTGGGTCGTTTCTTTCTAAGTTATAATATAACACTTTTGGAAATTTTCCGTCTTGCGACAAAAAACTGCAAATTTTGAGAAATCCACTCCACTCTGGGCACTCAATTTATACTTTTTTGATAGCTAATGAGCCAGTGAATCATTAAAAAAACAAACTATCATAAAAGATCCACAACCCTGTGAGTACTACAGATTCAAAATTACGTAAGTACTACTTATAAAGTTATGGTCACTCTGATAAAAATCGATAAACTCACGTTCCTATGAAAATCCATTTATGTTCCGAATTAAGATAAGCTAGCTCAATACGAATAAATCCGACCTGTTTGGCATTTTAAAATGTTTTAATAATTATAAATGTATATTTTTTATGATTTTGAAACATGTCAAAGCCATGTTATGCTTCTCTTAGGTTATTAAATATTTAAGAGATTCTCAAAAATCGAATGTCGCGAGCAGGATCTGAACCTGCGATCTCGGGCGAACCGTGCCAACGCTTTTTCCAACTAAGCTGCTCGGTCAACTCGAATTTTGAGATCCCTTTGCAACGCCTCTTATGAGCGTTGGCGACATCTATCGGAAACCATTACAGACTCGAACTCAATGCCTATAGATATCTTTGCAGTTATAGAACATCGATGCGATATCACCTTTTATACATTATAAATGTATATTTTTTATGAATTTGAAACATGTCAAAGCCATGTTATGCTTCTCTTAAGTTATTAAATATTTAAGAGATTCTCAAAAATCGAATGTCGCGAGCAGGATCTGAACCTGCGATCTCGGGCGAACCGTGCCAACGCTTTTTCCAACTAAGCTACCGCGACCTGCTCGGTCAACTCCAATTTTGAGATCCCTTTGCAAAGCCTCTTATGAGCGTTAGATTTTTGAGAATCTCTTAATATTTAATAACTGTTTTAATAATTTTAATATTTACTTAATTCGTATTTCGTGACAGACATCCCAAAGTGTGTAAGGTTATAAATATTAAAGGTGATGGTTTGTTGTACAGAGTGTAAGTTCTCAATACGGTGCGAATTTGAAAATTTACCCAATTTGCTATCTCATACAACATAGTGTTTTTTTAACATCTAGGTACTGTTAGAAACACGCCTAAGAAACATAATTATAGATAAAAAAAAACTATCCTTAAAGAGCAAGAAGCTATGCGAGTGGAGTTGGTCTTCAAAGTCTTGGAAAACAAGAACTTTATCTCATCGAATCGAAGTTTAGATAATCTTGACAGCTAACGAACTTTTTGACAGATATACTTCTTAATTTCAGATTAAAAATAAATCTTTATAGCGCCAGGATGTATCGGAATAGGTACTGTTTTTTTTTTCTAATCAGCCATCATTTAGTCCAAACAGATAAAGTAAATTGGTCTAGTCTAGACTTTAGACTAGACGAAAAAAATACTAAATTTATGTTCGGCTAAATCGATTTGACAGTTAAATTGCATCGATTAAACTGACAAACGGCCTGATTAGAATGTTATAAGGCTTTATAGCATTGTAAACGAGACGCTGACATTACGGACACGGACATACGGCACGACATACGGACATCACGTAATGAAAAAAAGTTGTATGCTCTATTTATGTCAGGCTGAATAGGTCTGTGCTCTGACTTTGTATTTAAAATTAAGTTATTATGGTTTTATATAGGCAATTTCCATTGTCATTTTTCGATAGACGTCATCTAACCGCGATTATGTAGACCTTGCGTAACTCAATTGCTATCACCATGGCATTGTTTTTGACATTCATTACGCTGTATGATTGGTAATCCGTGCTCCTGTAACTAGCTCAACGCCGCAATGGATGTTGTTGAACTGTCAAAATGAAAGCCATTGTGAAAGAAATTGAGTTACACAATTAGGCTGCAGTTAGCTCTAATGTTATGTAGGTATCGTACTGCAGTTGCAACCTGTCTATCGTAGTAAACGAGACCTGCCATTTCCAACGTAGGCAGGCAAAATCTGACAGTTGAATTTGAATAAGTAAAAAAGAAAATTTATTTTATGAAAAGAGTTTTAAAATAATATCTACGCGTATTTATGTTTGTTATAAAATTGAACCTGCCGTAATTTAAATAAAGAACACTTTTGTTATCATTAAGTTCTATTTTCACGCGAGATTTGTTTTTGTTTGAAAATTATCGTTGTTTTTATAGACCATCGACAAAAACATCGTGGGCCAAAATCAAAACAGTGTTAAAAAGCTATAAACTTACTAGGTAGTTGTTTAATATAATAATATATAAATAACCTTTGGTATTTGTTTACATAGGTTATAAGCAGTTATTACGGCTATTAGGCCTCTACGACCATCATGAATTTATAAAAAAACTATTTTTACTCGTGTTTATAATATATACTAGTAAACCACTGTTTGTATATTTCACGCCATAATCAATATTATTATGATGATAATATATTTACGTTTGAAAATTCTTACCGTTTTCCTAAGCGTTTAGCTTGAAATTTATTTATTGATACCAATAAACACTGAAAGATATATTTTGAAGTTATGTTCTTGTTTTTCTAAATGAGGTCATGGTAAAGGTAATAAAGAGAATATACCTACCTACCAATTGTATTTATTTTCGAACTTTTTGATGTTGTTGCTTACTAACATTTTTTTTAAATTCATTTTAAAGGTAAAGGCATAGCAATTATTTTTCTGTGAGGTATCTATTTAAAATAAATAATTAAGTGTGTTTTGTTTTTTATTACTTACATAATTATTCATTTTAAATCTAATCCGTAAACTAGTTTAATTTTTAATGCTGCATAAAATTCGCGTAAATAACAGAAAATTATTAAAATCATTATAATTTCGTGGACTATTAAAATAATATAGTTTCCTCTATATTTGATGAGGTATTTAAATTTAAAACCTGCCAGAAAATTAATTTTAATGAACTACTTTATTACGTCTAAATATTGTAGATTGGTAAAATTACTACGCACTAGTCTACTTCGGCCTTTATTTTTGTAGCTCCGTCTATTGTCCTATTTTTACTCCTATGCCTAATAATAGCTCATAGTCAATCTATTCCGGTACCTAAGTATCGTAACATTCGTAACAGACGACCAAGCTAATAATATCCCAGGAATGAAGAATAGCATCCACCTGCTAAAACCTACCTAATTATGTTATAAACACGCATCCTAATTATTCGTAACTCAATTTCTATCACCATGGCTTTCATTTTGATAGTTCCACAACATCCATTGTGGCGTTGAGTTAGTTTTAACGGGAGCATGGATTATGGATGTCAAAATCAATGTCAAGGCAACTGAGTTACGAATTAATAGGGTGGTATCTCTTTTTCTCTAAGCTAAGATAGCTTTGGCATGGCAACAATGGTTGCCTTGCCATGGCTACACTTATTTTTGTGAAGAATACAATATAAATTTAAAAAGGTTTAGCACGTCTGCCATATTGCTTTCGGGTCAAATGCAACTAAAAAAGGAACACAATTCAAAAAACGATTGGTTTAAAAATGGAAGTTTTCAGTTTTATTATCCGAATAAATAAAATTAACGGACAGTGAAAGTCCCATCCCATTGAAAACCGGTTCTCTGGCTTTTCGATAAAAATATTACTGAACATTTGCGTACTTTGATACAAATAAGAAAATATTAGGTACAGTTCTAAATAAAACACTCTATGAATAATCTTCATGGTATTTTATTCTGCAGCATGATTATTAGCTGATTAAGGCCCCGGTATACGCCAACGGCCTTGAGTGATTTGGGCGGTATAGCTTGAGTGTTCTGCGCTGAGCTCAAGCAACGCGACATACATCCACCGAGCAATACGACTCGCCTATCAAGGAGCGCGCTGTGCAGAATTAGACGTATTATTACTTTTTAGTATCTAAAATATAAAATAAAAAAAAAGTAACAGGCAATATTATAGGTAGTAACATAGTCTTTTCACACAAAACAAATCATGAAAATATCTTAAGCGATTTGAAAGTAATTACGTTTTTATGTTTTGGGTAGACACGAATTCATGAATTTATTTCATTAAGTATTTTACTACAATAGTTAAATATTCACAGGTACGATTGATGTATATATGTTCTAGTTTAACATAAAAAAATTGCACAACTAACCTGCATTATTTGACGGCGAAATAAGAGATTTAAAACTGGCCGTTGCCATTTACCTTCGCCTTAATTTATATTTACGTCATGACATGCAATACGTCATTGATGACATGACCATGAGTGACTCGCGGTGTGATGACGGTGACGTGTAGGCTAGGTATTAAAGAGGTAGACTCGTCTTGCCAAACGACTTTTTTAAACTGTAAATATTCAGTAAAAACGTACCTATCTATATCGAGTGCCTAACAATGATTCATAATTCATGTATAACATACTTAATAATAAAATAGTGTTACTGTATGCCAAGAGCTTTAATCGTAGTATTTGTAACGGTGTTCTCGTGTTTTTATACCTTTCTGTTAATCAATATTTTTCAGCAGGTGAAAAAAAGTTCACGTAAAAATATGATCAACAGTGAAAAATATAATACCTACGGCTGTAACCTACTTGAATTTAATGGATAAATGATAGTTAGAACACCATTAATATTATTACTGAAAGCCATAATTCAAACTTTATAGTTGCTCTAATGTTATGCAACAGATTATTGTAAATCATTGTATGATTTTTTTTAATCGGTCAAGTGGTAGGTATCGATGCTTTTGCTCAATAACACTATAAATACCAAACTTTGTGAGTGGGTATTTGTGTTTGTTACTCCTTTACGCTAAAACGGCTGGACGGATTTGGATGAAATTTGACAAAGATATAGCCCGAAACTTGGAGAACCACATAGGCTACTTTTCATCCGAATACACATACGAAGTCCCGGGCAACAGCTATGAGATAATATAATTTATGACTCTATCATAAAATAAACTATTATACATTTTCATGGCATAAAGATTAATCTATTAGATATACCAAAAACAATAATCATATTTTTTGTCCTTTGTTTTGAAAACAAAGTTTAGTTTTTAATACGCAAAAGTATTTTTATTACAATTTCACGGTTCTCGATTCCTACCGTGGTTGAATTTAAAATTGTTTATTGTTAGTTTTATTTATTTTCGTTTAGGTTTTTATAACACGGTCGGTGATGTCATTTTTGAATACAATGCGTATCTAATGGTTTTAAATTATTGTTTTATTATTTTGGTACAAACATAAATGTTCAAGTTGAATAGTATTGTAGTTACATAACAAAGGTGATTTTATTTTTAAAAGGTGACTGCCTCATTGGTCTGGCAGTCGCTAGCTCGACTCCTGAGCGTGTGTTCGGGAAGTGTTTTAGGTTTTTCAATTAGGAAATTCTCAATAGCAGCCTGCACCCTAATTGCGTAACTCAATTGCTATCACCATGTCATTGATTTTGACATTCATTACGCCGTATGCTTCAACGTTTATCTGTCGAGAAGCCTCCTGGAGGTCAAAATCAATTGTGTTTTTCACATGCGATAGACGAAGGGGTCCGTGCTTCCGTAACTATGTAGTTCAACGCCGCAATGAATGTTGTTAAACTGTCAAAATGAAGGCCAAGGTGATAGAAATTGAGTAACGCAATTAGGCTGCTGGAGTCTGGATTTTGTGCCCGGTACATGGCAATAGGCTCGTCGCCCCCTATTATCTACATGGGACCTCTGCCTAACCCTTCGGGTAATACAGGCGTGATGTTATGTGTTTTTCAACAAATTATCGTTTAATTTTTTATTGGTTGAATTTAGAAAATATTCCACAAACTTTACATTTTTCAGTCTAGTTGACATAGACTCGAGCCTTAAGTTAATAATAAAATTATACCTACTAGACTGAGGACCCGTGCTGCTTCGCAGCATTGCAATGCTTGATGACAAATCTGTGCATCAATACGTTTCATTGAAATAAATACAAGCAAATCAGTTTGATGGAACGGCCGGACGGACTCTTGATAGATTTTATAAATTCTTTTAATAAAATATATAAATATCCTATATGTATAGCAGACGGATACTATCATTTTCCATAATAACGACATCTTATAGGTAAAAATAACAGTGAATTTCAAAATGCAAAGTTGGAAATCAGAATGCGAATACGTAGGTAGGTACCAACGAAGCTGGAGAGCCTAAAGCCCGTCACACTTTTTGTAGGTCCGACAATTGGGCCAAATCTTTCGCCGACTTTTGTCACTCATTTTGTAACCGACACAACGTACACGTTATGTCCGTGACTTTTGTTCTTTAGCAAGGTAGATTTTTTGAACCATTTTTTTGTAGGACGTACCTATGCATTTCAATATTGCAATCCAGATGCTTCTTTTTTGCCGACAAAAGCAAGAAAGAGAAATAAATTATTTATTAAGTAGACTCGCACAGGAAGTTATAGACATAAAAAGATGAGAAAAAAAAACAGTGTAAAAATAAAATAAAAAGTAAAACCTGCCGGCCTAGCATGACCACGATAGAAACGGGTTTTGTCTACATAGAAATAGACAAAGTGACAGATTGTAGAAACATTTCTACGTTTTATGAGTGAAATCTGTCACTTTGTCTATTTCTATGTAGACAAAACCCGTTTCTATCGTGGTCATGCTAGGCCGGCTGGTGCCAGACCAAAAGGCCACTATCTTAGCATAGTGCTGCGACATAAAAATGCCACAATGCTGGTATTCTGATAGGGCCACAAAAAAATCGGTCACCGATTGTCGGACGTGGGTGGGCAGCCTTAGACGTTACGATGGAAATAAAGCTACGTGTCGACTAGATCGGCATCGGAATTTACGTGAAAAATAACAGGTAAAATAACCGTGAACAGTGCGTAATCCGCATTACGTGTACGGATTATTTAACACATTTCTATCAGATGACTGGTTGAGACAACAATACCTTTTTATGTCATAGATGGGGAATTACGTACCTAAACAAAGTGATTTTCCTATTGAGATTTTATGGGTACATATGATAATTAATGGTCAACACGATAGTTTTATAGAGTTGTGTAAATTAGGGGAAATTCCGAAATGTGACCTTTGAAGGACATGAACTGACTATACAATTACATGTTGGTGATGTCCTCTAAAAAGGACATATTTTTACCGCAAGTAGGAGTTAGGACTTGCATCTAAAGCGTATGAAGTTATGCAAAAATATGAAAGAGGCACATGGGAATGTATTTATTTATTTAATTATTATATACTTTATTGTACACCCAATATAATATAGGTACAGAACATTTATAACAAGAACATACAATGGGCGGCCTTATCGTTATCTGCGATTTCTTCCAGGCAACCATAGGATGGACACCATGTGTACCTAATAATGTATATTATTCAAAACTCATAAAACTTGTATGGCGAGAATAATTTTTTATATTTGCACTTATGCACACTAAGAGGGTTGATTGTCGAACCCGTTTTTCATATAAGTAGGTAATATTAAAAGTAAATGAATAATAACATGTTTCAAAGAACTGCCTCTATTTAATATCATCCTTCGTCTTCATCGGTGTTTATAAATTACAAGATTAAAAATCATTATAATCAGTACAGTTTGAGCGATCAATATTGTCACAATACTTTGAAATTAACTAATGATAACTATCATAAATTGGAAAAAAAACACCTGCTTCATCATTCGTATTGTGATAAATGTCAATTGAAAAAAAACAGGTTGAAAACGTGTAGACGTATTAACTACATAACTATCCGCATATTAAAATAAAATCATCAAAACCTGTATGAACTACGTAGGTATGACGAATATGGTAAATACTTTACAAGCAATTATTTTTATATTCATAACCTAAAGAGGTATATAATGTTCTAAGAATATACGGGAAAATATGACACTTAAGGTGGGAGATGTCTAATAAAATAATAATACATTCTTTTAGTAAGAACATTAAAAGTGTGGAAAATCCTATTATATTTTCTTTCTCTGTGCGGTGATATTTACTGAGACTTTAGTTTATTTAAGGGCCAATGAATACAGTAAGGTTTTCAAGTATATGTCTCAAGCACTAATGGCTTGCTCGTTCTAAAACCCTTGAGGGGAAATAATACATAAAATGTCGTGATTTACGATGTGTGTTAAGAACTCTTAGATAGCTATATTTATTTAGACATAATAACGCCTATTTGTTACTTTAACAAACGCTACTTTGGCACCTAAGGATGCGTGGCAAATCACGCATTTGTCCTTTAAAAAGAACATCGCCAATATGTTTTGAGCTTTTGTTGTTAATTTCTGATCGTATTTTATTAAAGTGATAATTATGTTGTTTCTGTCTACCTAGTTAAATCGTTATTCATCTATCTACATTCCACAAAATAGAATTCAAGTGCAAAAAGGCGTTTTATTTTTTTTGTAAGTTTGTTCGCAGAATTTTAATAAACTGCCAGAGATAATAAAACTGTTACAGATCTTTTTATGATAGCGAATATTTTTTTATTCCCGCCGACATACTTTGCAATGATCGAGTCCACTTTTACTTAACCCCAAAATACTTTTCGCTATATTTAACGTCAAAACCGGACTTAAATGATCAGGCGCCGTCGCGGATTAACGGGTTAATGCGAGCGAGGTAATGTTGGCGCCAAAAGAATGGTGTCGGCCATTTCAGGTGTTGACAGAGAATTAATTATGATTGGTTGTACTCGAATTAAGTTTAAATGTACTTAATTTAAAGTAGGGTTATGGTGATCGTTTAAAAGGCTTTAGGTTTTTTTTATTTTAATGTCAGTTTCTCTTTTATAGTAAGCTTTTTCTTATTAAATCCTGGAAGTAACTAGAAACTATTTGCTTTGTGCTTATATTATTATAAATATGTATTGTGCAATTTAGTAATAAGTTAGATGAAAAAACCGCTAGTTTCTATTCGAAATCTTCCAGCAATTTAAAAAGGTTGAATAAGCAAAAATCTAACAGCAAAAGTTAAAAGCTTAGATAAATTTTTTTTAACGGATATTACCATTTTGTTATGATTTTTAAGTTTAAAGATGATGTTTAGGTACCTGCAAATATTTACAATTTTAATTTAAAACAATAGTTGAGGATTTTTCGGACATAATTTGCCAATGTATTCGTCATTTTTAAGTAACCTATGTTACTACATATTACCTCTGCCTGTAGTCTCAAAATTGCCAATCGTTACGCAAGTTCTTTCAAAAGCACAAATTATTACAGTACGAAAACATATTTTATTTACTTATTATTCTTTCTGGATCGCCATGGAAACAAACAGCCAAGATTTAAGTACACAAATTGACTGTAACTAGTTCATGATGAAGGAATGCCAAGGTCGATTGCAGCAATTAGCGCTTCTCGCCTTACCGTCCGCTATCTAAGACATAAAGATACCGTGACGGGGATCAGAGAGAAACGAAATGTCAACAGTCAAGTCATGTTGTTTTTTATGGCGGTTGTAGGTTAGGATTTGTAATTAATTAGAAAAAAAACATTTGAGACATTTAAACTTTGCATTAGTAGTTAATGACATTTAATAGGTAGATATTCGAACAAAACAAAATTAATATCATCAGAAAATTTATAATTTCGACAGTGCCAAAATCAATATAATTTTATGTTTTTTTTTAATGTTGCTAGAAAAATATTAGCAATTCCTACTAGCTGTGAATATAATTCTAAAAACTGGTCATTTATGGTAGCAGTTTTCACTTACATTTTGGTATTTTTCTGAAAATACAAACAGACACTTGAATTTTATTTATTGGTAAGTATAACTATAGACTAATCAAATTACAGGATTGCATCTGCATTTAACACACTAGCTTCAAGTATTATTCCCTAATTCCAATCTCCCCTACCATAACATAAACAACATTGTCCTTTTAAAAGTACGCTACACAGTTGCGACACAAAACACGCGCGTTTAATGTGACATGTAAATATTTTCGTCCGTCTGTCATTAGTCGGTTTGTTTAGTCTACATGCCGATGTCGCTTACAACAATGATTTATTTCTCCGTTCTTATGAATGACACCTCTTAATTTGAAGTAGTATGAGAGCACGCAATATTTTGTTTCAAAGTACTAAACAGGACGTATTAATCGGCATACTCATCATCTGCCTAGCCTTTTCCCAAATTATATTGGGGTCGGCATCCAGTCTAACTAGTTTTGGCTGAATATCAATATTTTACGTGGAGCGACTGCCATCTGACCTCCACAACCCAATTAATGGGTAATACCGGTATTCGAATGTTAGACCAGCTGTCAGACTTTTAGGGCTTCTGACTACCCGTAACGATTGTCAAAGATATTCCTATGACAACCGGGACCGACTGCTTATCGTGCTCTCCGAGGCACGGAGCGAGGGGTCTCGATGTGTAAAGAACGGTCACCCATCCAAGGACTGACCGCGGCAAGCGCAGCTTAACCTCGCAGATCGATCGATGAGCGCGGCCGTCATTTAGCCACGAGCCCCTCGTATTAATCGGCATACTATTGCTGGTTAATTATATTTATTTATTAAAAAAAAAAACATACATTGTATAAATAGGTACTTAGCGAATAAATACATAACTTAAAAGTAAAGCGCAGTCCATTAACTATATGTAGTTTTTTTTTATTACACTATGTTGAGTTAAAAATAAACAAGACTAGGTTATTTCTTTACGCTAGTAATCTTAGTTAGTTTAGCTTTAAATATTTTGCTAAAGGAAGCCTTCATATTTAGTTTTTTTTTCTTCATACTTTTATGTAGCAGAATGTAGCAGTGCAGCATGCACTCGATTTTTATTTAAAAAAATGCAGACATTTAAAGAAACCTGCTGAAAACATGAAAACAGTCTTTACCACTATTAGGTTGACTGCCGAACTTCCAAATTAAATATTGAAAAGCAGTTAACTAACAGTCAAATCACATGCAACCTTTAATAAATTAGTTGACCAAGAGAAAACTTTGTACCTACTTACCCTTTTTGCGTGCACGAAGTAACACACATACAAAAAAACTTTACCTCTTTATAATATTATTTATTAAGGTGATATAACTGGTATAGTATAGATACGGTACAAATTAAATTGGCTAATAACAGTATTAGATCCTTTTTGGTGGGAATATAACGTTGTTTATTCCAAAATCTACATGTCCCATCCCACTCAATACCACTCCTAGGCCCGATTTTACCGATTGCACGCTGAACTTAGTTCAATAAAACGAAGTTCAAATTGATCGAGTTCACATATTGGTTTTGATCTCAGTTCACGTCGACAGTTTCACCGACTGCATTTTGATCGCGTTTACGAAATCAAAGTTTACGCCAATATCATCATAAGTTTAATTAAATGCAAGTGCTAATGACCTTCTCATGCTTGGATTTAAAGTAGAAAACCTAATTTTAACTATCTAAAGTTCTAAAACAATGCTCCCCAAAACCTAAAGACCGATGACAGCTCGCGCTCTTGAACGCGTTTAGCCGCGCTAAACGTCGAAAATAGTTCGTTCAGAAGTTTAAATCAGTTCAAGCTTGAACTGCGTTCACTTTATGTTGGTAAAATGCAAATAAATTGGAGTTCTGAACTCGGTTCAACGCGTAAACTGAGTTTAGCTAGAAGTAATCGCGTTCAATTTTGTTGGTAAAATCGGCCTTCAGTTAGGGGCCCGCATTCCGTTTAACAAATATGAGTGGGACGCGTTCCAGTTAGCCATATTAACACATTGACCTAACCCGGATTGGATTCCACTAGATTCTAATAGCCACAGTCGTTCCTGACTAATGAAAGAAGGATGACTTCTTGTTTTACTTAATTGTTGCTTGACTTTGACTTTTGTTTTTGGGTTTCGTAGGTAAAAAAGAAAAATACTGTGGGCCTAGCCTAGCACGAATAATTTAGACGTGTAGTAAGTACCTACCTATCGTAAACGTAAGCGTATTTCGAATTTAAAATACAAGTCATAGAACTTTTTGATAAAATTTTATACAATTTGCGCATTTTAATAAATACAGAGAATTATATAAATTATTATACAGTACAAATAATTATACAGATAATTATAAGCAGTGATAGCCTGGTGGTTTAACCATGTGCCTCCCACGGCGAATGGTTCGAGTTCGATCCCGAGGCACGCACTGCTGACTTTTCGAAGTTATGTACGTATTAGAAATTAATTAGGTATCACTTGCTTTAACGGTGAAGGAAAACATCGTGAGGAAACCGGCATGTCCTAGAACCAAAAATTCGAAGACATGTGACGTCCACCAACCCGCCCTGGGCCCGTGTGGTGGACTACGGCCCACTCCCTCTCACAGAGGAGGCCTGTGTCCCAGCAGTGGGAACATTATAGGCCGATTATGCTTATGCTATATAAATTATTTAAATTATATAAATGTTGTGTAGCAAACGTATATTTTCAATTCAAAATATGCTTACGTTTGCGATACGCGACGTCAAAATCGTTCGTGCTAGGCCCTCTGAATTGTTCTAGGATCACTTTGTTGTCCGTCAGTCAAGGCACTTTTTCTCAGAATCGGCTAGAGCTATCAAGTTAATAATAAAAAAAATATACAAGTCTACAATCCCGTGGAGACGTAAAATTCAGCCAATTCAAGCTTCTAAAGATGTTTCTTTATACCGTGACCCTACCATTCCTGCGTACTATCATTCATCGCAGAAGCAATCTGTCGACTAACAAAATCGTTACTACGATCTTTCGCACTATTATTCTTGGCACGTTTGTAGTTCGAAGTTCAGTTACGCATATTATTTTGAATTTTTGACCTATAATCATGAAAGGACACTGGCAGGCGCCCATAGAACGCTGGGCTTCAGATTGTGTATGGCGGTACAGATATTAAATTAGTTTGGTGTGATAGAGTATTTCAAGAGTAATTAAATTCATTTTTTATTTGTTTTTGTACGTAATTGGGTTAAAGAAAAATCTTCGTATTTGTGACAGTGAGGTAAGTATGGTGTGAATGATCCAATGAAGTACAGCGCGACTTTAGTTGTTGTCGACATGATATTCTGTGGAGGCACGCGCCAGCCAGCATGCACCCGTTTTTGTTTTATTGTTTTTTTCAAAATGTCAACGGCATAATCATTTTATTTCTTATTTATTTCGTTTTTTGATTTCAATTTTTAACAAGATAAATTAGGCAAAGAACAATTAAAATATATTTTTATTTTTGGTTAAGCTTTTATTACTGTACCAGATCAAGCCCAAAACTGCCTTTGGCAAGAAGCAAGGTATATGGAAATAATCACAAAAACATTTTACAAGAACATTAAAATGTTTAAAGGAAGGTTAATGTTATATGTGTAATTTATTGTGTATCATGTATGTCATGTACTACTTTTGTTAAAATTACCGTCGAATAATAAATACAGTACCTACTCAGTTATAGTCCACAACTGTGCAAATAAAAAGTTTAAGACATAATCGTTTATTTAACTTAACATTTGTTTAGTTTTAACATTGAGATAATTGGGTCAAAGTAGCTAGTGTAAAAATGACACACACAAACACAATATTCCCAGTATTCCCACTGCTGGGACTCAGACTCAGGGTATGCCAAATTTTGGGGCAAAAGGTAAAAAAATCGGAATTTTGGTTTTCAAATCGGGGCAACGAAAAAAATAGAGAGTTTCCATAATCAACCATTTTCTCAATTCTTTTATAAAATAATAATGAATGACTAATGAGTATAATAATAATGACATAAGATTTTGAAATTCTGTAAAATAATTATGTAGTTTAGTTTAGTCCAATGCAATCCGGGCGCGAATTCAGTTGCATTTTTCTGATGACTGAAGCAGAAACCACACCCAAATTTGAGACATTTGGCGTCCCGATAAAGAAAAAATCGGGACGTGACCACGAACCCCTGAAAATCGGGACGTCCCGCGCAAATCGGGACATTTAGCAACCACTTCGAAATCATCGAATCCACGACGATTCGTAAGTCGGAGCCATTATTACTAGGAGTGCTCTAGTATCACTGGTCACTACGCTTCGTCACAGTATCGCAACAGCCGGCCTAGCATGACCACGAAAGGAACGGGTTTTGTCTACAGAAGAATAGACAAAGTGACAGATTGTAGATAAATTTCTACCGTTTTATACATACAATGAAGATAAGAAACGTTTCTATTCTTCAGTAGACAAAATTCTGATACCTAAGTCAAGCATGGGTCGTTGCGCGCTCGGGCAAAAGAGATAACGATTTAGATAGAAACAACTTTATCTATTCTTTGGTAGAATAGAGATATAATTGGTCATGCTAAGCCGGCAGATTTATCTTTCCAAGCCCCAATCTGGTTCAAAAGCGGTACAACTCAAAACAGCACCACACTGCATCTTCAATCACAATTCCTATCAATTTGAATCACCCCCATCTATCATGGTGACCAATGCAAATCAATTACAATGCAATACAAACTGTAATGGACTGCAATAAAGTTTAATTTAGATTGTCTGAGTGGTCGAGATGGGGCCCTTAATAATGATGCATTATTATTAGAAATGCTTTTAGTTATGATTTATTGATTTGTTTGTGGCTAGTAAGGAATAAAGCTGCTGTAGTCCAACGGTTGAGGCGCAGTTTGTCGAAAAGATCGTAAGTTCAAACCTAGATGTTGCATTATTGACGTGAACCCACTGTTAGTACAACCTGTAGGTACATAACGTTATTGTTTTGCAGTAGGAGGGGAATACTATACTACTTTCCAATGGCTTTGACAACAACAAAACGTAAACAATCGAAGTCTAACCTTATACTGAATTAATCTCGCGATGCACCTTAATTTGTTGCTGTTTTTGTTCATGAGTTTATGATTTCGTCCTACGACGGTGTACCTAGTTCCACTTTTAAAGAAATCCGAAAAAATCCAGGTTTTATTTGGAAATTCCGGGACCCGGGACATACACTCGCATTCCGGGACAATCCCGAGTGGGTGTTCCCCGACAGTTACAATCTGGAAGTCTTCAAGTCGGGAGCGAATCGGTTTGTTCTAGGCAGGCGTATTCCATCGTGTAGACCGCACATCAGGCGACATGGCGGTCAAACGCAAGCCTATTATTATCAAATAAAAAAAAACAATCCCCTCAGTGTCCACTTCCATTGAAGGCGTAACTAAGTGCCAACGGCCTTGAGGGATTTGGGCGGTATAGCTTGAGTGTTCTGCGCTGAGCTCAAGCACGCGATATACGTCCACCGAGCAATACGACTCGCCTATCAAGGAGCGCGCTGTGCGGAATTAGACGTATTATTACTTTTTAGTACCGATATTCGAATAAAAAAAAAAACTCTAACTAAAAGTTAGATAGTTAAATTATCTTTAAAATGGTGAAGGTTTTGTAAAAATACGCTCAATAGTTTTAGCGCGATCTTCACTTTTTTGAAAGCGTTAGACCTAACTTTACAAATTAATTACACTACATAGACAAACGTAATCTAAAATATACTCATATTAAATTATTAGGAAATTCTCTAGTTTAGCATATATTTTTTTCAAATCATTAACACTACTCGTTTAGACGTATCTTCAGTTTAAAATCTTTAAAAGTACTATATCTGCGCCTAATGAATTCATTCAAGACGTAAAAACCATGCAAGCTGTAAATCAAAAATTCCTCAACGCATACAATCTTATGAGAGGAATGTGCGATACAATACGTAGGAAATAGCCCATGCAATTACCTCGGGAGTTAATTCACGATACCTAGAATCAATCAGTTATTTAGGTCGGCTGGATTCCTGGAAACCTCTGGTCTTCTTATTTGAGCGGTTAATGCCGTCCCGAATTCCGATATTAAAAGCCAATTAGTTACGTTACACTAGTTAATATTTATTAGGATGCTAGTGAATATAGTAGTAGAAATGGATATTTTACTCCGAAATATAAAAGGAGATTGAAGACTTCAAACTGAATCTATGCTATTACAAAACTGTAAAAAAGCCGTGTCTGTGTTTGTACATTGAAGATATTCCAGAAAAAAAAACAGACAAGTGCGAGTACCTACGACTCGCGCCCTGAGGGTTACGAAATATGCAATAGCGCCATCGATGGTTACTCTTTTTCAACGAGTGCAATTACAATTTCTTACATTGTATGTAAGAACAATGTAAGATATAAGAATGTCCATAATAATTACTTACTTGAATAGAAATAGGGAATTAGGAAGATAGTGTTATCTATGCAATTTCTGTTCAGGGTCCTGACATCGACCCAAACATGTGTGCGGATGAATCATCTTAAGAGATAGTATTTGGCACATTGATTCATATTGCCCTCAGATCATAGAAAAAAGGAGATATGCCATCATATCAAATTAGTACGGGAACCACTGTCGCCACTTTTAGAACAGTTTGCAACACAATTACAAGCGCTCCTTGTGAGTATAAAGATACACATTAAAAATTTTGCACACCCTCAATCTAACACTGTTATTCGTCACTCATGATAACTAACACTAAACTAAAACACTGTATTTATATCATCGATCGCGTTCGGTCCGTCACCAGTGTGAACGTTTTAATTATGGTCAATGTATCAAACTAAAGCGCCAAGCTCAATAACGCCTTGGCACATCTCTCTTGTTTCCATGATCTGAGAATTCTGAGATATTTGCTCCAAGTTTCACTAACATTAAGTGAGATTTTGAGCTAATTTAGGTCACAAGTGCACTGTACTCAATACATTTGTTGCATTCCTCAATGTGGACTTAGCTGTTAAACTTACAATTATGAGATCATCATGGATTGTGGTGCTCAGCAACATAGTAATATAGTAGAAATATGCAGGCCTGCAGGGCCTGATTTAGGGCAGGGCAGCAGGGGCTGTGGCCTCGGGGCCTCGACAAAAAAGGGGCCTCCACAAGACAGAAGCCTCCTTAACTTTATTTTTTTTAGATACCTAAGAATGGTAAAATCTGTCTGTCAAAGAGAAAGTTCACATTTACATGGTATTTTTTTGGAAAGCATTTCTAAGCATGTTCCTATGAAATCAAATCAAATCAAATCAAATCAATTTATTTGTGAAGTATAGGTAGGTACAATAAGGTGTTTGGATTACATAGGTGCATCTATACTTTGCCGTTCGACGTACAAATATTTGTTGTTTGTAAAATCAAATTTAATGAATTATGCAAAACATTAACTATTTGTTTCATTCTGCACGTTATGTTCAAACTGTAGAATGCATTGACCTTTATGTCCCTAGACTAGCAGTTCCGAACAAAAATCATGCCCCACACGCGGGTAGGTGCTTGTCTGGTGCTCACCGCATCAAACGTCAAAGTGAATGTGAGGCTTGTGTTGTGCCCGCAAAACACTTGAGTATTTGTGACATGTATAATGTTCGGAACTGCTTGTCTAGACATATAGGTTAATGGTAGAATGTATTATCTGTTGTTGCATTGTTCTTTGATAAAAACTGCATTATTTTATGTATTACATATCTATAATTAAATTATCTTTACATACTTAATGATTAATGGAATGATGGCGCCACCTACAGATAGTTATCGTTCATTTCCTTAATCCGATGTCCTTTAAGTATCGGTTATCAAGACAAAAATGTTGTTTACAAATTGTACTACATATATCCCACTTAGGTATTAAAAACTTTACATTTTATGTAGGTAATCGCTCCATAAATATTATCTTCTTACCTACCCATACTTTTAAAATTGTATAAATTGTAGGTTTCGGAATAGGTACCTATAGGCCGACCGTCTAACTGAGACCTCGCCTGCGCGGTACAGGGGCGCGGGGGTATGACGACCAAGGGGACTGAGACAGGTGCGGGCGGTGGGGGCGCTTAGTAAGATACATACGAGATGAAATGCGCCCACCGCCCGCACCTGTCTCAGTCCCCTTGGTCGTCATACCCCCGCGCCCCTGTACCGCCCAGGCGAGGACTCAGTTAAACGGTCGGCCTATAAGTGTGTCTTTCGACGGGTTTTATTATTAGAAATGATGAGAATGCAGGTAATTAAAAGAGAAACAAGAAATAATTGAAAAATATTTTATTACGAGTTACCATTTCAAGTTCTGAAAACCTTATTGTTTTTATTTAGTACCTACCTACGTTAAAGAGATGGAGCTATACGAGATGTATAGCACCATCCCTTTTTTAAACGGATTAACCATGGTACCTATTAAGAACACATCACAGTACCTACCTATGTTATTTAGAATTAATAAATAAATAAAGTAGAAAAAATATTTAATGTGGTAAAATTATAGTCCCTATTCATTTCTGCTAACACACTCACCTTCATTAACAAAAACACCCTCACACACTCACTTTAGAAATTCTTTTATTCATTTTGTTTTGTTTTGTACCTACTACGTTTTAATTTATATTTGATTTTATCAATCGTAGCTAATGACTTATTTGCTGTAGGTATATCATCATTATTGGCACCCAAGATACAGGCTTGCCTAATTTGGGGCCAATGATTTTGTATGTCATTTAGACTAATTTAGAGAATTTATCCCGAAAGGTTTAATTGTGTAGGTATAATAAGTACTTTAATACATATTTAGGTAACTCAGATACAACAACACACAAATCTCGATGTCTTTAAATAATGAAATGAAAACAAAACACAACCGTCCGGTTTTAAAACATTTATAAATTCTATTAAATGTTTTAAAACCGGACAGTTTTAATATAGTATAATATATAATATAGTATTAAAACTAGATATTATCAGGTCTATGCTAAATAGTATTCAAGTATTCTTACGTCATAGGCCATGACCAAGAATGTAGTCATATTTTACGGTAATTTTGTAATTGTCTGCACAACAACTCACTATACGTAAATATTTAGCGCTAAACATATTTAAAATCAATTCTGTCAACTTTTTGAAGCTGACAGAGATAAAATGAGGTTTGAAATGTGTTTAGTGCTACTTAATTTTATTGTCTTTCGTTTTAGTTTTAGTAATAATAAAAACCGGCCAAGTGCGAGTCGTACTCGCGCACCGAGGGTTCCGTATCATATTTGGACGTATAAAGTGAAAAAATCCGGACCGCATAACTAAATTTGTTTGTAAAGGAATTTTGATGATTTTGAAAAAATTGTACTAGTTAGGAACATCGTTTTATTTTTGGTGCCATATTTGGGTCAATTCCTAGCAACTCTAATTATTTTAGATTTTTCGCCCCGCAAACTTCGGAGATAAGGGGGGGGAATGGTATTTTTTTGGACATTTTTCATCATATGTCGAAAACTGTGAGATATAAAATAAAATAAAAATATATTTTGAAATGTGCAGATCAAGCCCTTTCATATGACCTAGTAACCCCACTTTAAAATTTCGGACCCCCACTCCGGCCGGCCCCTTTTGCAATGAAAATAAAAATATTTTTGGACTTTTTTCATTTGCAATTTAATTGAACAAGCATTCTTTATAACTGTTCCAAATTTCAAGTCGATAGCATAAGTAGTTGCTGAAATAAGCAGGTGTGACAGACAGACAGACAGACAGACGAAGTCGCACCATAACGGTCCCTTTTTTACCATTTTGGTACGGAACCCTAAAAATATCATGGGTGCTATAAAATTTCCGAACACGCCTTAAATAAAAGAGCGGGAATATAATTTCGTGGCTGGAGTAAAGAGTTGATTAAGTTAAAAAAATATGTTCCATGTTATTGAATTGGTACCTCTATCTACCTACAATATTAATTATTTTGATTCACAATAAATAGTTATTTCAATCTGAATAGATTGAAATAACTAGTTATTATTTTATCTCCTAAAGTGTTCTCGCTGCTGAAGTGAAAAGTTATGTGTGTTACACGAGAGCAAAGTTTTTGGCATCTCGTGCCTTTGAATTCCTCGCCACTTTAAACTTTAGAATCACTCGCTACGCTCGTGATTCAATCATTGAATCCTTCGCTTGCTCAGGATTCAAAATCAGCACTCGCAGCAAAAAAATACTTTGGTCTCTTGTTGCACAAATAACTATTTTCATAAGCCCCTACTGGCTGCTCAACGAAATGACAAATGATGGTATCTTTTTCACAACAATATGGAGAGATCTGGAACGACCATGACCCATAAATCTATAGATTTCGTAACTAGTTACCTATCGTAAAGCTCCCATTCGACACACATCTGTTCTTATACAGTCCACAAACATTTGAAACAAAAGACCTTTTATCCCTTCACATTATGCAAATAGAAACTTGAGATAATCTAAATACAAACTTAAATATACCACCTAATGTAACACCTTTTAATACAATTTGTTTGAGTTTACTACTTTTTGAACCGCACAAATAAAGTTGTTGAGTTTTCGTATCGTAAATTTTGTATGGAAATCGACAGTAAGTGGACGAATGATTTATATTCTGTTTGTTAAGGTTTTGTTAGGGACTTGAGACAAGGGCAATATCATATACCTACATAAGCTTTAAGAGAAGTCCCACTAGCATCATAAATCAGTGTTTGTTCGTATGTTGCTCAATCACTACGAAACCGCTTGACAGTTATTGATGTATTTTGGCACGAGATGTTGTATTGTGGTTTGAAGTTTCAAACGTTGAAATGAAATTGTTTCGCGTTCATTCAATATTTTTTTAGCTATTCAGCGTTCTAAATTAACTAGGTAAAATTCTAAAATTAGCGTACAAATGCTTTGAGTAAATCTTTCAGTCTTGCGTAAAAGATTGTTTTTTATTATACATGGATCCATAATAAGAAATGAATAACAAATGATGAGTAATACCAAATACCAAATACCAATACAGGGGGGTGATTCTCACGGGTTCGATATTGATATCGAATTCGATATATACCTATTGCAAGAACTGTCAAAATCCCTACCATTTTGACATTTGTTGCGATATATATCGAATTCGATATCAATATATCACCCGCGAGAATCACCCCCCAGATTCGAATGTGTTCACTGTTCACTCACACAAAAGTCACATTTATTAATAATATTATTAATTGTGTTGAATCCAAAGCTCATTCATTACTAGCGAGACGGTCGCTAAGTGATCGAAATTCAACCGTAATCTTTTGTTTATGGTTTAAGTCAGTGGTCATTTGGTCATACTGAAAAAAAAAAATTGTATTTGTCTTACTGAATGTCGAACATTCTCATAGTCATAATTACCTATAAATGTCAAACATATCTGTCATAGTCATAGTTTCGTTCATCATGTGTTTGTCAAACGCATGGCAGTGTGTGTATTGTTTTTTATTTTATTTCGAATGCATATTTATATTAGGCATATAAAAATACCTATTAGCCTTTTTGCTTCACGTATTAATTAATATAATGTTAATTAGCCGGTTAAATACGCCTCATGTTCATAAGTTCTCAAGCAACATAAAATATGAAACATCTGGATCTTGAATCCTTTATTTCCCAGACTGTCACAATAAATAACAAACAATAAAAAGACGGTTAATTTGTCTACAAACGTTTGTATTAATTTTAACCCAATGTCAAAATAATAAAAGGTCACATTATGACACGTGTGACTTATGTCACCAATTGTACAAAAAATAAAATTAAATAGATTGTTCAAATGCTCTAATTCACACGGCCGTTTTGTATTTTGATGTGTTTTTTTAGCAAATTATGGGCTGACGAAGTCTATGGCTGCCGGTTATATATTTTATTGTTGCTGGTTTAAAACATGGGACATTCTTTTATTTTTATATTTCTTCATGGCCAGTATAGAGCCTTGGCTGTGATCTTTTTCCATAGCCCATAAAACATCCGTATGTTACGCAAGTTTTTTAAAAAATATAGCATCAACGCAACAGTACAGTACCCCTATCATGAGTTTTTTTTGACGTATAGTTTCGTTAACGTAAGCATATTTTGAATTTAAAATACAGCAGTTCTGGAACATTTTGATGAAATTTTATACAATTTGCACATTTTAAAAAATACAGAGAAATTAATTATGTATTTAATTTATATAAATATTGTGTAACAAACGTGTATTTGCAATTCAAAATATGCTTACGTTAACGATACTACACGTCAAAAAAACTCATGATCGGGGTACTGGACTTACCTTAATAATTAGCAGTTCCCGCGACTTCGTCCGCGTGGAATATTGGATTTCATGGGTTTTCTTTTTTCCGTGGAACCCTACTTATTTTTCTAAAATAAAAGTAGCCTAAGTTACTCCTTATCATTAATCGAACTAGTGGCGAATACTGAATTCTTTTAATATGTCCCTCGTTTGACCACTCAATACATATATGGACAATTGTACATACATGCCCAGTATATGAACCCATCTCAGTGGATAATCCACTAAACAAGTTGTATACAGGCTGGCAGGTTAGACAGTGGAAATATTTTAAGGGGTCATTGTACCCATCATTATGAACAACTTTTACTATGGGACCAAACCTGAAATCGCGAAAAAAAAAATCTGCTGTTCCATACTTTTATGTTCACAAAACTCAACAAAATGTATGGAACAGCTGATTTTTTTTTCGCGATTTCAGGGTTGGTCCCATAGTAAAAGTTGTTCATTATGATGAGTACAATGACCCCTTAAAATATTTCCACTGTTTATCCTGCCACCCTGTATATGTAGGTATATATGTTCATAGGTGGCTTCACCCTCTCCCCTACAGTTTTTATAAGCTGTTTTTGTAACAGCAGAGGTTTAAAAACCTGTGGTTTACCCATTAAATAATGTTTAAATACCTTAGAAAAGTCCGTACCTACTCAACTAACAACAGAACACTATAATATTAATAAAATATACACAAGTTATAAAAAATATATGCGGTAGGTACTTAATGATAATAAATTACTAACATCCTCTCGGTAAACGTAAACAGACGAAGCCGGGTGAAACACTAGCTCAGCCATAAACCACCGAAGGAAGTTTAATGGTTTTACTAACGAAAACAAAATGAAAACATTAACTACGATACAAGCAATTTAGAAATCGTAAAGACTGAAAGGCAAAGAATAATAATTTTTAAATGACTGCAGAGGCGGCATTGGAAAGTTAACTTTTAGCGGTTTATCACAGTAGGTAGCGATTTACGAGCGAGTTCAAGGCGAGGCGAGAGCACAAGAAGCTCGCCGTGAGTTCACAGCGAGCTCGCACTGAAGACGCCGCGGGCACGCAACGTTATCGTTTTCTTTGTAGATCAAAATCCTCCAGAAAAAAAACTTACTACTTATTTAATAGGCTATTATTTTTAATTCTACTATTACATAAATCTTTACTATTCTCTATCCCTTCGTCAGTCGCATTCTAAAAACACAATTGACCTTCAGGAGGCTTCTCGACAGATAAACGTCTAAACTAATATAAAAAATAATAATTTTGTTTGTTCGTTATTCTCTGGAACTACCAGTCGGATGCGAAAAGTTATTTTGTATATGATAGCCAGATTCATGATGAATAGTATAGGCTATTTAACTGATGTTAAACTTTTTGGTCATAACGTGATGAGCCGAGCAAAAAGAAAAAAGAAAAACGCTAAGCGGAAACGAAGTAGGTAAAAGCGCGGGCGGGTAAATGATCCGATTTCTTATAAATCAAACCACGAGGAGAGCCAGTTAAAATAATACACGTTCTCAGCAAGTGATAAAAAGACATCTAGGTCATCTAGATAAATCCCAATTTAAAAAAATAATGATTTACATGGTATCTTCCATTTTCGTGATCTATGCAGATAATATAATCGTCATCTGCTATTTTAGACACGGTATTACCGCGACTTTCAGTGTCGCGATAATTTACAGCTTCTTTTAAATTGCGTTACGAGTGTCACATCTGTGAATTTATTCACTGAACTCGGTGAGTCCGATGACCCATTTCTTACAAATTAATGTTCTCGATAACATTGCCAATGCGTTTGAAGTTCCATACTTTATGATTTTTAGCACTTTTCGTTTTTTTACGATTATTGAAGTCTTAGTTGGAAAAAAATGGTCATCAGGTCATTGGCCTCTAGCAAGAATGAAACATGTTTATAACCTCAGATCATAGAAAAAAGGAGATGTGCCATCATGGCAAATTAGTACGGGAACCACTGTCGCCACTTTTAGAACAGTTTGCGACACTTTTTGAGAATCCCCCGGACGCCCCCGGACACCCTCTTAAACTAGGACAAATCTGGGAAAATCCGGACGGATAGCAATTGGCATCCCTAGCTGTCTTTAATGTTCTATGAATTCATGAATAAGATAAAAAGATTTATACAGCCATATTTAATGTCTCATATCTCTTGTTCCAGATTACAAATTGTGCTGCTGTTCTGCGGAACAGTGGGCTTAGGTCTCGCGTACTCTGGACCTGACCTACCGCCCGGCCCGTACTGTGGCATCACAGGACAATGCTGTAGAGACCGGCAAGATGCCTGCTCACATAGAATCCTAGGTAAGTACTTAGTGTATTGTATGACTATTACTACGAGGGTGGATTTAATAGTTCGTACCCACTTTTTGTAACATAATATACCTAATTATGTTACCCTAGACCTAGAGTATACAAACGTTTAAAATTTTGACCACTTATCATACCAAGCGTCATAATCGAGATTATTCGGGTCATTTTCTGATAAAGTCTCACATCAGTCACATCTGCCGCCTTGAAGATGTGGCTTGCCACCAGGACATGCCACTGTAGGAATTCCTCCTTCTCCGTTATCGTGAGCACTACATCAAAGAGGTATTGCATCACTACTGGGGAGCACCATCCATTAAAATTGTGGGGATTTAAGGACGATCCAATGTCATCCCTGCGACAGCGGTGGCGATTGCGATTAAGAAGTTAACTGTACCCCTATCGTGAGTTTTTTTTACGTATAGTTTCGTTAACGTAAGCATATTTTGAATTTAAAATACAGCAGTCCTGGAACATTTTGATAAAATTTTATACAATTTGCACATTTTAAAAAATACAGAGAAATTAATTAAGTATTTAATTTATATAAATATTGTGTAACAAACGTGTATTTTCAATTCAAAATATGCTTACGTTAACGATACTACACGTCAAAAAAACTCATGATCGGGGTACTGCTCTCATTGTTGTGACTGTAGGGCCGCAAATTAAAATTTTTAAACTGAAGCACCAAGAAAATTACAAAAATAAACCACTTTTGTTTTTAAAATAATTTCTAATGAAATGATAAACGTGGGGCGCATCTTATTATTATCTATTCATTAGAAATTATTTTTAACTTTATAGGTAATAGGCCGTTTTAAAAACGTGGTTTAATTTTTTTTCAGATTTTATTTTTTTGTCCATATTATTGCGTTGTCATCCAAATTACATAGGAATACAAAATTTCAGCTTCGTCCGATGCCAGCAAGTGCTTAAAAAATTAATAGCAAATTTTGTACCGAACAGACAGACAGACAAGAAAGCGAGTTAATAAAAACGTGGTAATAAAATAATAATAATAAAATACTGAGTCACAGGTTACCGGGGGAGGGAAGTAAGGTATTTAAACAGGATAGGTATTCAACTGTTCTCTACAAAAATATCCATAACACCCACAGAGGAATTACAGAGATAACACCATAAAATGTATGGAACAGCAGATTTTTTTTCAGATACGTAGGTATCCAGATCCACTAGCATTTACAGTATCGTATAATTATTTATTTTTTAAATACCGTACCTACCTAATACAATGTTATAATGAATTGTATTCACCTTGCAACAATATCAAGAACGCACTTAGCATAGAACACTTATAGAACTTATTTATTGTAATACCAGCTGTTGCCCGCGACTTCGTCTGCGTAAAAATGGATGAAAAGCAGCCTATTGTACACAGATAAACTAGAGATACAGCTTGACCTCTTGGTAGTACTAGCCACCTTACACTGCAGAGGTCATTTCATTGTAGTCGACGCGGATTGAGTCCATTGATACCTATATATCAGCGAACCCTGCTACGAAGAGTTGTATCATTGGTTCTTACCACCGAAATTAGATGAAAATAATGCTTTCGGTAAAATATGCCTTTTTTAAGTTGGACCCCAAGCTACCATGTGAAGCCACATCCAAAGGAGGTATTTTTTTTGTTAGAGGATTAGGCCTACTAAAAAACTTTTACTTATTTAGTAGGAAAATAGGTAATCTATCTCTATACTCTATGTATACTATTACGCCGGCTCCACACGTTGGCCCCAATATAGGCCCCAACGCTACTCGTCCAACGTGTGGATCTAGAAAATAGCATTGGCCCCAACGTTGGCCAATGCTATTTTCTAGATCCACACGTTGGGCGAGTGGCGTTGGGGCCAACGTTGGGGCCAACGTGTGGAGCCGGTGTTATAAAATTGCCAATCAAACAAGCCGTGTCTGTACATTGAAAATATTGCAGAAAAAACAATTGGGATAGGTTACTGGGACGTAACCATACCTACCCAAAAAGTATCTTTTTTTTTCATTTTTGTCTGTTTGTGCGCGCATCACGCTAAAAGTACTGAACGGATTTTGATGTGGTTTTCACAGTTCGATGGCTTAGGGTCCAACTTAAAATCTGAGCCACGTTTTCTCTAATTCGGTTGCGAAAAACCAGAGATACAGCTTGAGCCACGCGGACGGAGTCGCGTAGCAGTGATAGAGCCTAGTAAAACAGTGATAGATCCAATCCCCACAATATTAATAGATGCTGCTCCTGAGGAAATGCTGCTATTACCTCATTGAACTAGTAGTGCTCTCGCCGTTCATGTCTTATGATATTGACGAAGAAGGGGGAATTCCTATGCTAGCATATCCTGGTGGTCGGTATCGTTTTCCGGGCGGCCGATGTCCGCCTAATTATGTCGATTACGATTACTAAATATATCCAATGATTTGTTTGATGAGTGGTTGAAATTGAATTTGCGTATTGTTATCAAATAAAAAAAAAACAAAACAACTCAATTTTAAATACAAAACGTCACAATACGGCGGACGCAACGTCATTTCTATTCTCCGTTTTCAGATAGCAAATGTTACTGCGACGAGTTCTGCAACAGGACGCATATCCTATGCTAGCATATCCTGGTGGTCGGTATCGTTTTCCGGGCGGCCGATGTCCGCCTAATTATGTCGATTACGATTACTAAATATATCCAATGATTTGTTTGATGAGTGGTTGAAATTGAATTTGCGTATTGTTATCAAATAAAAAAAAAACAAAACAACTCAATTTTAAATACAAAACGTCACAATACGGCGGACGCAACGTCATTTCTATTCTCCGTTTTCAGATAGCAAATGTTACTGCGACGAGTTCTGCAACAGGACGCAGGGACACGATGACTGTTGTCCGGACTACCCGCAAGTTTGTCTCGGGGTCCAGCCTGACCCACCGGCAGAGCCTATTGTCAAAGGCTGCCAATATGGACGGCAGTTCTACATGCCAGGAGAAACAGTGACTCAAGATTGTCATATTTGGTAAGTGGAATTTTATTACCTGTAAATCAAACGGCTAAGATATGGTAGACAGCTCAGATCATAGAAACAAGGAGATATGCCATCATAGCAAATTAGTACGGGAACAACTATCGCCACTTTTAGTACATTTTTCGACACGATTACAAGCGCCCCTCGTGAATAAAAGATCTCCCAAACATTAAAAATTCCGCACACCCTCAATCTAACACTGTTAATCGTCACTCAACACTAGCACTAAACTAAAACACTGTATTTATATCATCGATCGTGTTCGGTTCGTCGCCAGCGTGTACTTTTGTACTAAGCCCAAAATGCTCAAATTAAAGTATCAAGCTCAATAGCGCCTTGGCACATCTCCCATGTTTCTATGAACTGAGGTAGACAGCAAACATAGATGGATGATCATTATGAGGTTTCAAATTTTGACTGAAGCAGGCGGGCAGTACTTAGCTCAGTTGGTTGGTAGAGCAACGCCACGGTTCGGCAGAGGTCGACAGAAGTTACACTTGAAAGAAGTGGTTTTGATTTTTTAATGGATGTGTATTTATGTAAATTATTTTATAAATTCTATAAACAAAAGAATAATGATAGGTACTTCACAATGGATACGCAGAAGGATTTAATTTAATCTTATAAAAAATTCAAACGTGTATTTAAAATGGCTCCCACTCAAAGAAAATACATTTGTTTTGTCGCCACATTACGCTGGCTCGACACTAATTCCTACTAATAAAACTATCACAGAATAATAAACAAAAATATCTTTTGTCACAGTTTACGAAACAGTGCCACTAAAGAATTCTGTGCGAATAATGAGGTTTTCAACCTAATTCTTCCCTGAATCACTGTTCGTGGATTAATCACATTCCAAATTTAAAACCGCTCTATTTTATGGCGTCCTGGTAATTTTGACACTTTTATTTTGTCAACAGGGAATTAATTTTCGAAAAGCAGGTGTTTCCAGCCTATATGAATTTAAAAGAGGTTATTAAAATTATTATGTTGAAAATAGAATTATGTAGGTTGATGCGGAACTGGCTGCTTTTTCATTTTATACCTACCTGTTTTATATTTTTTAAAGGTTTTTCGTTCTTGAATAAAATGCTATAATTAAATCGGATTTACCATCCATTCTCTGCCTGTCTTGAACTGAAATATTTTGATAAAAAGTATTAAAGGGTTTCGCAAATAGCATAAATTCCATAGATATCGAAGATTCTCATAGATAGGCCAATATGTTGATTGAGAAGACTGTCTTCTAGTATTGATAAATTTTTAGTTTATTATACTATCAAATGTTTCGCCACTGCGGTCATTAGCTGTTTTATTCACCATTAACACAATTTTAATTTTGTAATCAACACATCGTATGTTGACGTCATATGACGTCTGGGTAACGTTTCAATCAGAATTCAAGATCAAACAGTGAATTGGTAACAATTGTTCGGTAATACAAACAAATTCTGAGGTCAGGGTCAATGATGAATACCTACTACCTAGGATTTGCATAAAGTAGTCTAGTTTAAGCGTTCTATTAGTAGTAGAGGATTTCTTATAAAAGAGCTCGTACGAGGATCTAGAAGGGTACGTGCAACGAATAATAATGTGCCAATGCACTACAGTCACATGAGACGAGACATTTCAACTTTGTCTTTAGAGTGGAATTGGATAACGCACCAGTTGTGTTGCGATGCCTCTTACCTCTGACAGTACAGATGTCAACTACAAGCACATGAAACCTTTCAACTTTGTCATTAGGGAGGACAATGCACCTGTCATGCCTTTGGTACTGCAGAAGTGCAGACGTCCATAGACGTTAGTAGAAAAAAAGTTCTCTACAGGTCTAATCGATCCATAGCACATGAGACCTTTCAAATTTGTCTCCAGGGTGGACAACATACCTGTCATGCCTTTGGTACTGCCGACGTCCATAAGCGGTGGTAGAAGAAAAAGCTTTGTACAGATCCAATCATAACTTCCATCACTATTCCTGAGAGACTTGAAGATCTGAACGATACTTATAAATAGACTAGACCAAGATAAAGATTATTAATAATTGATGTGTAGCGAATCTGGTAAAGAAAGTCAACTGACGAGAGGAAAGTGGAAATAGGTACCTACTTACTATACCTGTAGTAGTTGTAATAACATTTCTATAATACGTTTAGTAAAGCAATGGTTTCGTCTAAGCAGGGATTCCCAACTTTTTTTGCGTTGAACCTCCTCGGATTATGAAAAATATAATCATGCTGTAATCGGTAGAAATCTTTCTACAATCTGTAATTTTATCTTTTCTTCTTTCGATAAAACCCGTTTCTATAGGTGCTTATACTACGCGTGCATGGAGGCGCGCCGCACTGGTTGGGAAGCTCTGGTTTAGAGTCTAGACTAGACGTAATAAAATGAAATAGGCAAGTTGTTGAATGTGTTTGCCGTTTAGTTGATATTCCTTTTTCGTGCGATCTACAGGCTGATTGCCAAAGTCCTTTGCAGCTGTTCTCCTGATTAGTAGTTAGATCATGATCTACATTTGCACCTGCATTACGTAGAACCAATCCCTTTCTTCAAACGTTAAAGTTAATAGAATTGTTCGAGATTTTTATAGGAATTTCTAAAATGAGTTCACACTTTTGGAATCCGCATACAATAATATATTTTCAAGTGGTAGGTAGGTCGTGGAGTTTAACCCCGGTAGGCTCACACTTCATGCAATTTGTTTCGTCACCACTGCTCTAAAAACGATGAAGTAAAACACCGTGATTCCTCGTTTTCTTGTTGGTTGGTTTCCACCAACCAACAAGAAGACACAATGACGTCCAACAACCTGCAATAGACTCACGTGGTAAACTAAGGCCCACTCCCTTTCTGTGAGAGGAGGCCTGACTCCCAGCAGTGAGAACATTAGGCTGATTGATTATGCTATGCTAAAAAACCAGTCCTGCTCTTAAACCTGACCACTAAAAATTATAAACGTCTGAAATCAGATCTCTTTGAAGTCGTAGCGAACCAGATTGCATCGCGTGAAACCGCAAGTTATTTTCATTAACCACAATGCAATTATGACAGTTTACTAACCGTGTAAGTGTGTAACTGCACTCGCACTAATGACTATTTATATTTAGACATGACCCAGGTGGTACATCGCTGGCAAACCGCCACGATAGATATGGGTGGAGATCCGAAAAATATCGATAATTTAGTCGATGTTTAGTATTTTTTGTGCTCGATACTTTTCCATCGACAATCCAGTAGATAATATTAAAGACTTCAGTTCCTTCAATAGGTAAGCCTGTTCCTTGTTCACGAGTCCACAAAACGTTATTGGTATAGAAAGAAATAATTAGCATCTTAAACTGACGCAAATAATTACCAAAAGGAGAAAAAAAAAAAAATTGCGTAAATATGCGGCACGTCACCCAGTGACAGCCGATGTCCATAGTGTTACGATACCATATCGATAAACTAGGTATGGGCCGCATCATAAATTAACGATCGATAACGAAGGACAGCGTTTTGTTCAGCTCTTCGATACGAAGGATGGCGTGAAGAGGTGACATTGACTTTTAGGTGTTTGAGGGAATCCCCGAGAAAATTAAATGTTATCTATTTACTTGCGTGATAAAACAACCGTATCTTAATATCTTTGTGAAGTACATTCACTACTAAGTAATAAAAGAGATAAAAAACTTTCTCCCGATAAAATTTATTTATACTGCCATTGAATTCTGTAAACATTTGTTTATCAAATCGGTCGTTTTGCTGATACAAGGCCCCGTAAGCCTCAAGTGCGTAGACATTTTTATCACCGCTTCTGTATCATACTGTTTTATAGATAAGTTGAATTTTCTACCCAATAAATTAAAGAATAAGCATTCCCTTCCTCCCGAATGAAGTCTAGATATCCTTTAGTTATGTGAAGGTTTAAAGCAACTTGTGACGTACGTATAAGAGTGACTTATAAAATAATTCCAAAGAAGATGAGAACTTATATCGCAATGAAATCGAAAATTGACCAAAGATGATCAAAACCAAAGCGGACATTCTGCTAAACATTCTGAACCGAAACAAAAGAAAATCATAACCCTAAATTGACGTCAATGGACGTCTGGCTATACCTCAATATAAAAGCAATGCCAATAATAAAATCGAAACAGATTGGTAAAAATTGTGTCAATGTTGTTTCAATTCATCAGATTCCGTCTGTAATGGATATGGAAGCGATAAATATGTAGGTCGAATGAGTTATTAAAGTCTAGAATTACAATTGTTGGTATTGACATCGGGTTTTTTTATCAATGGAGGAAATGGACAAACTGGTTTTACCAATAGGAACGAAGGAATGGAGGATATGTAGAGACAATTTTTCAACAGTAGTATATTCAGAATTTTTATTTAATAATATCTGGCAATTTATGTTTTAATTAAAGAACCTTTTACCCTACCTTTTCCTTGTTCAGAGACCTACTATTATAATATGTAGTTCATGGCAATTGTTTTACAATTGAGTAGTGTTGGCGAAGGAACACTGAACGTGTTTTACTGTGTTACGAACAGAAAGAGAGGGGTGTGGTATGTTAGAAAATACATTACTAGCACATGGTAAATATCTGCCTTAACTCCTATTCCTGTACCATTCGTATTAGGTGCAACTAATTATAATAAAATAATAATAATACCAGCCCTGTTTATAAACTGTCCCACTGCTGGGCACGGGCCTCCTGTCAGAATGAGAGATAGGCCATAGTCCACCAGCGGGACACGCTGGCCAAGTGCGAGTTGTCAAACTTAACACACCTTCAAGAATGTTATTAAATATTAAGACATTCCAAAAACAATTGACACAGGCGGGACTTGAACCCGCGACCTCTGCCGAACCGTGGCTAGCACTCTCACCAACTGAGCTACTGTGTCTTCGCCTGAATCAATTGAAATTTGGAATCCCTTCAATACGCCTCTTCCGAGCGTATATATATATATCTTAATAACATTAAGATAAGCATAACATGTTTAAAAAACACCTTCAAGAACTTTTTGGGAAACTCTCAGGCATGCAGGTTTCTCACGATGTTTTCCTTCACCGTTAAAGCAAGTGATAATTAATTTCTAATACGCACATGACTTCGAAAAGTCAGCGGTGCGTGCCTCGGGATCGAACTCGAACCATTCGCCGTAGGAGGCACATGGTTAAACCACTAGGCTATCACACTGCCAGGTTCAACTAGCAATTTATTTTTTACGTTATATTTTATGCTTGGAAACTCTGGTTGACCTCAGTAACTAAGCGGCAGGATGACTCCTTCAAATTGTTTAGTTTGATCCTAAGCTCACTCAGATCAACCTAGAAATGCTTGTTTCGAAACTGCATATGTTTCCAATTGCCTTGTACATATTTGTATTGGCAGCTACTGGTCTGACTCAGTGCGAATATCCATTAGGCATTCATGAATAAATAAAGACTAACTCAACATCAATACATACGAAATTACGTTACCTATGAAATACTGCGCCTTTTTTTTTGATTATTGAGTATTTCGGTTTCAATTTGTGCAAATAAAAATGCACTTCGAGGGATGAAAGGGTTGATACTTATATGTGACATTTTGGGCGATATTGATTCTGAATTATACAGGCTGTTGATTTAGTCACCTGCAACTTTAAAGGGGGTGATTCTACCCGTCATACTGAACAACTTTCCCTATGAGTCCCAATTATACCCGATTCGTAAAAAAAAATCATCCGTGCTATTTTTTTTATACATATCTACCTATATCTCAATTTCCTTTATATTGGTAATCTTGTAAAGAATGTAATATTGTGAAATCCTTAGATAATAATGTTATTCACAGCCGGCACACGTCACTCCGACGTGTGTCACAGTGCCAAACTACACCTTTACAAACACTAGGATTGCATCGTTATAAAAAAGGCTGCATATTTTTCAAATTCGTCATCTGTCAAAGTGGTCTTGGCAAATTGCGGTAATTTAAGTTTGCCAGCGAAAATTTTTAGTTTTTCATGTACTTTGAAGGGCATTTATGTTTGGAAACGTTTCCAAACTCATGTGATGATGATTTAATATTGTAAATCCCGCAAAAAATATGCCCACTGACAAACGGACAATGTACAGTTATAAGCATGTAATGCACAGAAGTTCCTAATTTCCTATACAACTTAGATTAGCACTAAGAAAGAATCTTTCAAAATTCATCCCATGGGAATGAAATATGTGGAGATACTTACTTATTGGGAGAATATTGGGATGTACCTACCCAAGATGTTGCCGATGGGAAATCCCGTCGCGCACACGGTAGTAGGTAGGTGTTATGAAAGGCGACAAAATACCTACATAGTACGGATAGTAAGAGAAACGATTTTAGAACATATTACCTATGTAGCATTGTTCTAAAAAAATCCAATATCAAAATGATTACCTATGTAAAAATATATAATTAACCAGGACTGTGATTTCTTAAGGCCCCGGTATACGCCAACGGCCTTGAGTGATTTGGGCGGTATAGCTTGAGTGTTCTGCGCTGAGCTCAAGCAACGCGACATACATCCACCGAGCAATACGACTCGCCTATCAAGGAGCGCGCTGTGCAGAATTAGACGTATTATTACTTTTTAGTATCTAAAACATAAAATAAAAAAAAAGTAACAGGTAATATTACAGGTAGTAACATAGTCTTTTCACACAAAACAAATCATTAAAATATCTTAAGCGGTTTGAAAGTAATTACCTTTTTATGTTTTGGGTAGACACGAATTCATGAATTTATTTCATTAAGTATTTTACAACAATAGTTAAATATTCACAGGTACGATTGATGTATATATGTTCTAGTTTAACATAAAAAAATTGCACAACTAACCTGCATTATTTGACGGCGAAATAAGAGATTTAAAACTGGCCGTTACCATTTACCTTCGCCTTAACTATTTTATTTATCGTCTAAATCAGGGGTGTCAAAGTCGATTTTCTAAAGGGCCATCTACAAAATTAAGGGTGTACTAGCGGGCCACACTTAAAATAAAACGCAAAAAGACATGATAATAGTTTATTAGGAACCTTTATTTATAAATTTTATTAAGCTTGCGGGCCGCTTGATTTTCATCCGCGGACCACATGAGGCCCGTGGGCCGTTTGTTCACTAATGCCTCGCGAGTTAACAATTAAATAAAACGAGCAGGCAATGACATTTAACCGAATGCCAATCTATAAAATTAATGCATTGACAGTTTGGCACCAGTCAAAACTACTCGTAACCTATTATCTTAGAATAGTACTAACTTTCGCATATAAAATTGACCTATTTGTGCAAGCTGACATAAAACGAATACCTATTGACGAATCGGTTTCACTGTCAGTACATTTGCCTGGCGTTACCATCATCAAATCAGCTCCAATTGCTACTACCTGGTGGCTATTCTAACACTAGCTGTGCGCAGTTTCACCCGCTTAGCCTTGCTCGGTTCCTGAGGGTCGTAGCGTGATGTTAAATAGCTTATAACCTTCATTAAGAATTAGACTATCAAAAGCAAAAAGATTTTTCAAATCCGACTGATAGTTCTAGAGATTGGTGCGTTCAAACAAACTCTTCAGCTTTATTAAATTACTTAGTATTAAATTATAGATTGTCCCTACTGCCTTGTTGTAGATTGCTTAATTTCAAGGGTCAAAGACATCAATGGTTAGCCAAAACATAGATGTTTTCATGTACGAAATAAAAAGGTTGTCGACTTTAATTTGAAGTTATTCCATACACGATTACACATTTAACTTTTAATGGATTACTTTACGTGTCCTTACAAACTAATAAAGACTGAACAGAACAAACAGACGTCGCTGTTTATTCGTTTTAAATCCAAAGGTTATTGAACTTAATCTAACTTGATGATATCATAGATGTGAAAGTGAGTTTGTTTATCCTGCTTTCATTCACCGATTGTGATATTTGGCACATAGATAGATTGGTAAGAGTCGACGGATATTGTAAAGTTATTCTAGAAACGATGCAGGATTTAGGCTTCCGTATCTCAAAAGGAAAAATCGGAACCCATACAGGATATTTTTGTTGTCCGTCACTCAAGACCCATTTCTCAGGAATGCATGGAGGTATCGATATTATTAGGAATCCTAAAAACTTAGTCTACTGCTCCTCGAAGCTGTAAAAAATTAAGCTTTTAAGTCAACACAATAAAAAATTAGCCATTTAGGTATGCTGCATATTTTGACACTCGCAAATAAATCAAAGCCTATAAGGTACTTCCCGTTGACCTAGAATCATGTTTGGCATAAAGAAAGGTCTAACAGCACAAGTAAAAGAAAAGTTCGAAAATCGTTAATTTGTTATTATATCACATGATTTTCTTTATGCGAATAAAAACTTACATTTAATACGGAACCTTAGAGACGCGAGTCCTACTCACGCTTGTACATTTTTTTTTTGTAACGAGCGTACCTGAGAAATATCTTCCACCATAGCTACTTATTTTTGAGGCTAGGTATATTCTGCTTTGAAAAGGTCCCGATGTTATAAAAACGCCCATTTGATGGTCCGCATAAAATAATTCGGCGGCCCGGATTTAACACCGCGGGCCGCAATTTTGTGTCCCCTGGGATAGGCCTACTTTTGTATTGATTCTTAGTTAGGCGCAATTACATATTTCTTACTTGTTCATAATGTTTAGATGATTATAATGTTTCTTAATTATTAGAATGAATGATGATAATTAAATCTTAACTTATTTTATTACCACAAAAGGAATATCTAGTTAATTTGATCTTTGATGAACATTAATGTTATTAATTATTTAGTTGTGAATTACAAAATTAATTAAAAGTTCTTTGAATTACTTTAATTGAATAATTTTAGCTTTTTGTAGTAAATTACAAAATTAATTGGATGACCTACTAAGTTTATAAAAGTTCCTTAAAAGTGATTATGCTGAGAGAGTTTGTGAGTCAGCGTACTTTAATTTTAAATTTCTGATTTCCCTGTATAGTTAATAATTATTTTTATATTTTATGAAGTTGCCATTTCATTAAAATTCAAAATGTTTACCAAAATATACCTACTTTGTGTTGGTGTGTGTTCAAATGGGACGTTTACTCATTAGAATGTTGCCATTATAATAATTTATGTTACGTTTAAGTACATAATTATTAGTTACAAATACAACTCCTTACAATAACTTAAAATTCAGTCTTCAAAAAACCCAAATTCCTTTATCTGACCTCGAGACAATAAGTGTATTCACGTTTAATAATGTGTTATTGAAATAAGTACCTATGGACGGCGTTGCGGGCAAAACCCAGTGTTCCCCAATGAGAAACCCAATGAGTCCCAATGCAAAACATCGGGTAGGTATAACTTACATTTGTCGTGCGTTTCTTTACACTTTATTATAAGTAGACTAGTTGTTCCTCGTGGTTTCACCCCGTGGCTCGGCTCCTAAGGGTCGTAGCGTGATATTAAATAGCCTATACCAGGGGTACCCAACCTTTTTTTTTACTGCGACTCCCTTTACATGTTTATGTGTATTGTGTATTGCCATTTAACGCGGCTGCTGCTGAGAATGCCCTAATAGAAAAACCTAATTACACTTTGCCCGACTCGGGAATCGAATCCAGGACCTTACGTTCAGCAGTCGCGCTTGCAACCACTAAACCGACGACGATCGATAAATTTATGATTCAATTAAAAAAATAATAATTCGAACAATTAATAAAAAAGTATTTTTAATTATTTCCCACTAACTTATGTCCTTCAATTATAGATCTTCAAAAAGATAAAAATAATATTATTTTAATTTGAAGGAGATATTTGACTCACAGATATTCTTGATTTACGACGAATTAATTTTTAATTATTAATCCAGTTTTGTCATTAAATTGAAGAAACAAGAAAAAATATAATTATTACGTACCTACGTAACTAAAAATTCATCAATAAAACAGATTTGATTATTATCAGCTGATTGATAAAAAAAGATAATGACACAATATTATGATTTATTCATTTTTGCCTGTAAAATGACAACTTATGACCTATAGATCAATTTTATTATTCTTCAAGATGATTTGACGCGTTTTTGCCGTTAAAAATACCAAAATAATCTATTTAAGTATTTACCAAATGTTTCACATATGTAGGTATTAGGCTAGATTAAAACTTCCTAAAGAAATGAGATAATGGTGCTGATTCTGTTGAACATCGCACTAAACTAATTTTAATCACACTATATCTCTTTCCTACAAATATCATTGAAAAAGGACAGAAAATATTAAGAACTGTCAAATTAGTCTACGCCCTTGTCATTTACGGGAAAATAGTCATGACCTTTTGCGAGAACGACTAAATTGACATTAAAACTATACCAGTGGACTAATTTGACAGGATTAAATATCTGCTATCCCTCTCTCATGTTTTTTATTAGAAAGAGACATAAAAAGACTAAATTAGTTTAGTTCGTAAACAACAGAATCGGCACCAATGTTGTTGTTCAAAAATACTCAATATTAGGTTTTTGAATATTTATATTTTTGCTTCTTTGCTCCAACAAATCTCCAAATGCCAAAAAAATAAATAACAGGCAATTTTTTTTGGGATTTCTCAAAATTTGGTTAAAATTACTTTAGTCTCTTGAACTGACGCTCCTCTAGCTATGTATAATGTGTCATTGTTTATAGGTACAGGATAGCTTTAACGGTTCATATTACGTCCCTGTACCGTCAAAACAAGTTTGTTTATTTGTTTACAGCTACACCTCAGATCATAGAAACAAGGAGATATGCCATCATAGCAAATTAGTACGGGAACAACTGATGCCACTTTTAGTACATTTTTCAACACAATTACGCGCATAATTATGCGGTCCTTGTGAATAAAAAGATCTCCCACGCATTAAACATTCCGCACACCCTCAATCTAACACTGTTAATCGTCACTCAACACTAGCACTAAACTAAAACACTGTATTTATACCATCGATCGTATTCGGTTCGTCGCCAGCGCGTACGTTTTTAATATGAGCAATTTGCTCAAGATCAGGCATCAAGCTCGATAGCGCCTTGGCACATCTCCTTGTTTCTATGATCTGAGAGCTACACATATACATATTATAAGCTTAAAATGTAATAAATTCGAACCAAGGACCGTGGAAATAAAAATTGTTGTCAACAAAACTTTTAACGATATACTTACACGGAAGCCCTTGAAGGTACCAATGGACACGATTGTACCTACGATTAAAGAATAAACAAACAGTTCCGAATAAAAATGACATAATCGAACATGGTCATGGTTAATAAGAATTTATGGTTTATATCATGGTGTCACGTCACTATGTAGGTACTTAGGGTTGGGCAACTTTTAGGCAATGTAGGTAAATAAACTTTTTTATTGGATTGACTCACGAGCCACATTTTACAATATCATTTAAAATTCTTATTTCCTAGCATTTCGTCCGCGTGACCCACAGGCATTTTTTCGAGATAAAAAGCAGTTTCAGTGCTTTTTAACTCGAAAAAATCAGGGTTAATGTAGCTTTCTAGTAGTGAAAGAATTTTCAGGATCGGATCAGTAGGTAGTTTCGCAGATTACCCTCCATATACTATATAATACAAATCACAAAATTCGTGCTTTCTATTATAGGTTAAAAGTAGCTAAATCCAAGTAGCACTTTCTAAAAGTCAACATACCTACAAAACACATCAATTAAAACGTCCGCGACCTAAAATAATTAAAGAAAAACACCACTTAAAAAGAAAATAGGTCGATCTTGTTGACAGCAACACTAATATTTACTTATTAAATATGGTAACACTAAACTAAAACCTTTTACTATAATAGCGCCATTAATTTTTGCCAAAAAGACGTTTTTGTCGAATCAATCTCTTCACCCTGACCTAAATAATTGTGCAAACGCTATTCGCTCGAATCAATCTTGTGAGACCTATTAATAACAATGACGACCTATTTATATCAATCTGTCTAGCGTATAAACTGCAATTGCAGTGTATCAATCATATAGAAAGTGATTTTGATGAATCGTTTTAGGGAATATTTTGGAAGATAAATATTAGTGGAATTTTCTAGAAGATTTTAAAATTGCTTGTACGATCAACTTCGATCAATAATTGATCGAAGACGATCAATGACATAATCTCACTAAATAAGATTATATAAATAAAATTGGCATTGTATTTTTAATTTTTAGATAATTAACATCTCACTAAACAAGATTATAATTAAAATTAGCATTGTATATTTAATTTTCATAAGTTTACGATTCATATTTTCATAAAAAGGTTAATGTATTCTAATATTTTACTAATGTCAAACGAGTTATAAAAATTGTAAAATTGAGGAAAAAAAAAACCTGTTCGACAAAATTGTATAAAATCGAATATATTATTAACTATAATACTGAAGTAAACCCTGAAATGTCTTTGATGCAACGTTTTGACAGTAGGTACCTACTGCACAATTCCTAAAAACAGTTTTCTTAAGATTTCTTCTCTAACTCTCAGCCCATAGTACCTAAGTAGCTAATGGCCGTTCCCAATAACCGATCTATCGGCTCTTTCCCCTACCAGATATAGATTTTTGACATAAGCTCTATAGAAGTAATGTCAAAAATCTATCTCTAGTAAGGTAAAGAGCCGATAGATTGGTTATTGGGATCGGCCATAAGACAGCAAGGATCACAACACGTGTACTTCACACTACACAAGAGAACAGGCTCTTAAACTATGTCACTCTTAACTAAGAGTATCGTCAGTAATTCACAACAAATGAGTAAGTTGGCACCCACCCACAGTTAACTCTACCAGTTAAAGGGCAGTTACGATTACTAGTAAATTGATTCATAAATCAAAATCTATTTTGTAATAGCATTGCGGTGTTCCAGTTTGAAGGCTATGGGTGCCGGTATCATTACAAGCACATGAGACATTTTAACTTTGTCTCTATGGTAAAAAATAACACCTGCGAATCCTTTGTAGGTCCTTAGGTGGCAATGACCGCTTACCATCGAGTAGGCCGCTTAGTTGTTTGCTAATCAGTCTACTGTACTACGTAATATACCTAATGTCCAAGAAATCGAACATAATATCTAATATCTATTACTGAATTAACAGCATTTAAAGATTAATTAAGATAAGACATTAAACTTGTCTTATCATAATTAATCTTTAAATGCCATAACATAGTTATAAAACTAAACAAAAAACGCTACAGCATGGGGTCTCATCAGGAACAAAGGAACATTTGTTGAAATAACTCATAATAGATGGCGTTATATGTATCGATTTGTTATTGAAGTTTGTGTAAAATTGAGAACATGAAAAAATGCATCATGAAAAATATTTGTTCAAATTTTGAAAAATCCTTGAAGCACGGAAAAATTTATAGCCCGAAGATAGCCCGCGCTAAATCGGTCACATTTCTTTGTATGAGATGAGGCATCTGTACGTATAGTATTATATTATCTGTGGCTACAGTATCGATACAATTAACCTTGAGCGTCGCATCACTATACGAAAGTGACAGTGACATTTAGCGGGTTCGTCACCCAGTGTTGCGCCAACACTGACTGATAGTAGTTACATGACATCATTAGTCATGGCTGGGCATAGTGGGCATGGCTATTATTAATGACGTCAGGGGGTAGTTATTTTACGATTGAATCAGCAACTATGCTGAATCCGGAAAAATTAGAGAAAAATATTTTGTTAAGAAATTTGTTTTTGTAAAACTGGTATCTGATTAAATATATAATGCCTAGAAAAAAAATCGACTTTAGATGCTCGGTGGGATCTACAAAATAAGGTTTTCAGGACAGTAAAAATAAAATTCACGTTTGTATTGGAAAGCCTTCAAATCTGAATTCCTTAGTGGATGGAGTAGGAAAACCAGAGTCAGTAGATTCGAAAGAAAAACGGAACCTTACAAGCCCTGTGCCAAAAATGGACGGTGTAGGTACCGACCCGCACGCTTAGCATTACCAATTCTATATCTATTCTACCAAAGAATAGACAAAGTTCTTTCTATCTAACTCGTTATCTCTTTGCCCGAGCACGTGGCGACGCGTGCTTTTTGTCTACTGAAGAATAGAAACATTTCATCTCTTCATTGTTACATAAAACGGTAGAGATCTTTCTACAATCTGTCACTTTATATATTCTTCTGTAGGCGTTTCTATCGTGGTCATGCTAGACCGGCTGATGTTTCTGATGTCGAATATGGATGGTGATTAAAAGACTTATTTATTAGTTTGGTAGATAGCTCATACATAATTTATTCGAACAAAGCGCGCGTCTAGACGGTGTTAGTAAACTTATTATTATGCAAAATATTTACTAAACAAACAGCTGCCTGTGTGCTGAAATTTAACACTTATTTGACAATTAACACTTATTTGACAATTAACACTTATTTGTGTTTGTGCATACCGCAACATCTACATGTTAACCTCCAAAATGTGCTGCTATGCTAATTGGTACTGCGATACCGAAATTCTCCTTGAATTTTATTATTTTGACTATTTGACTGACTTTTGAGTAAATCGTATTTTTTTTTGTGTACACATAGCTGTGCCCCGCAGTTTAAGGCGCTACTAAGTGCCAGCGGCCTTGAGTGATTTGGGCGGTATAGCTTGAGAGTTCTGCGCTGAGCTCACGCAACGCAACATACGTCCACCGAGCAATACGACTCGCCTATCAAGGAGCGCGCTGTGCCGAATTAGACGTATTATTACTTTTTAGTACCGATATTTGAATAAAAAAAAACACTTTAACCAAAAGTTAGATAGTTAAATTATCTTTAAAATGGTGAAGGTTTCGTAAAAATATTAAAATACGCTCTTTCGCGCGATCTTCATTTTTTTGAACGCGTTAGACCTAACTTTACAAATTAATTACACTACATAGATAAACGTAATCTAAAATATACTCTAATCAAATTATTAAGAAAATCCTCTAGTTTATCAAATATTTTTTTCAAATCATTAACACTACTGGTTTAGACGTGATCTTTAGTTTAAAATCTTTAAAAGTCGTATATCTGCGCCTAAAGGATCTCTTTTTTTATAGGGTTATTTATTTTTAAAGCATTATTTATTTAGGTACCCGCCCGCGCTGTTACTTTGTTTTCGCTTTATGGTATTTCTGACTTTTTTTTTATTTTTGCTCCGTACCCATATCATGAGTTTTTTTGACGTATAGTTTCGTTAACGTAAGCGTCGTAAGCATATTTTGAATACCGTTACCGTTACCGTATACCGAATACCGTTCGTAAGCATCGTAGCCTGATGTTTTATAGTTACCCATATTTATAGTTCCAGAGTTTAGCGCGTTTGTACAAACGAACAATCAAACAGAAAAACTCTTCAGCTTTATTAGCCGAGAAACTGATATAAAAAAAATGTCTATAGTACTCAGGGAAATGTTGCTTCCCATTGTGAAAGAATTTTCAGAATCGGATCAGTAGCTCCCGATATTACTGCCTACATACTAGGGATGTTACGAATATTCACATTCGCATTCGCTTATGCGAATGATTCGCATCATTTTAAACATTCGCATCGACATTCGCATTCGCATCAAGCGATGCGAATGTTTTGCGAATGCGAATATGTACTAGTCGTGTCGTGTCTCGCCCTGCGGCCGCGCGGTTGGTTGATCCTCGCACGCGCAGAAGGCGCAGGCAGGCATCACGTGTTTCATTCGACCAATATAAATCGTTTCTATCTCACTGCTTTCTTAGTTAGTTTGCCTTGTTAGTGTTGTCAGTCAGTTTAAGTAAATAAACAAGTAGGTAGTTTGTGAATTTAGAATTGAGTGGAGCTATTTTGACAGCTTTTTCCATGGTAGGTATCGGGAAGGAAACGTGAAATATAACGATTTTTTACGCCTATCGATCGAGACCACGCGAAATGCAATGTTTGTGATTTTTTTTTTATGTTAATCCCATATATTCGCATTCGCATTCGCACATTCGCATCCCAAACATTCGCATTCGCATTCGCGAATGTGAAAAATATGACATTCGTAACATCCCTGCTACCTACATACAAACTTACAAAGTTACCTCTATAAAATATTTGTAAGTATAGGTAGGTACTTACTTAGACATAGTGTCTAAGCAGCCTGTTATTTTTTTTTCTTTGAATATTAATTAGCATGTAGATGAGACATAAATAGCTAGTTCACAGCTACACGTTGCGTCAACACAAGAAAAACCGCAAATAAAAACTATTAATAATCGGAAAAAAAAAATACAATTTATTATTATACTCAAAAGTAGAGCAAGCTAATAAAATAAATACACACCTGGCCATTGAAACGCTGATATAATGCGTTATTTTTGTACACTGTCGTTGTCATCCAACGAGGTGTCAATGTACTTTTCATTACATAAATAAACTGGCGAGCAAAATAAATTGACAAAACTCTAAAAAAAATGTGTTTATATTTTTATATTGATCGCAATTTGAGCATTATTCTAATATACCTAACAATATTTTTTTTACCAAACTTATTCCTTCGATCTGTTCATTATTATTAATTCACTGTTTTAATAATAAATATCATAATAAGTAGGTACTTAGTGCAAACCAGTTTACAAAAAAACTATTGATTGCTATTTTCTTGATTGATTTTTAGTCATCAAATCGCGTAGATACCTACTGTTGTTTCGATTTGTAGCTTTTATAAAGTACCGCGTGTTAATTGGACCTCCGTTTAGTAGTTATTATTAATTAGATACGGAAATGAACGGTAGCGTTACGTTTTTTGTTCAGTGACGATAAAAAAACTATAGAGATCGATTTGACCGGACAGCGATATGTCTAGACTGGTCATATCTTCAATCAATCAATTTATTAATATAGGTACCTACATAAAAAAAAAACAAAAAGTATTGTCGAATCTTAATAAACGAACATAGTTTTTGTCGCAGTAAAAATATAATTTTTCTTTTTTTATTTAATTTACTGGCCAATTTTGTCGCATTTTATGTGTACGTTTTTACTCGCGACAACAATATCATAATAGTTTTTTATTTTAAAGCGTGTCGTACATTTCTTCGCAAAAAATTTCAAAAGATTTTTTTGCCTTCTATGAAATCACATCATGATGAGTCATTTGCAATATTTTTTCGTAATCTAGATTTTTTAACAAGATCAAAAATATATTTCAGCAAAGCAATAAAATCTAGCAATATCTTCTGTTTTCACAACATCAGTGCCTTGGATTTTTTTACGTGAAATATATATTTTAGATTTTCCTATATTATGAAAAATCGTTCTCGAAGGACTTATCCTAAAGTATTAATTATTATTATTATAGAATTTCCCTGTAGCGAGTAAATATGAGACAAGCCGGGAGACAGACTTACGTGTACATAATATTCTTGAGTCTTCATAGTATTTTTTGACTTACTAAAATAAACCCTACGCTAGTTAGGCTTGACCTTTTCTAAAATCTTCATATTGAATTTCAAAGCGGGCGTCCCGTGGATGTAATACTCCTGTAGAGTCTAAAATAGCTTACCTAATTTCTAAACACATTAGTATGTGCTAAGGTCGCAATATTCCATTGACATGACGTTGATCTAACGTTAGGATACGTTACAAACCAAAAAAAATATTGCATCATTATAAAATAAACAAAACAGTCGGAAAAAAATATACCTACCTACGACATTTTCGGAACCGGAGTCATGAGTTCGAAAATCGAAAAACTGCCAAAGCCGTGCCCGAATATAAACTGAGCCTAATTGATTACGAACAATAAATGTATTTTTGGTAATATAAATAATAATTAAATTATGAATGAGTTTGAAATTTATTAAAAACACAACACATCCAGAGTTTCGTCAGCTAATCGGTTTCGGATGCTGCGTGTCAGATATCCAGCAGCAGAAAATGCCTGTTCTGCCACGATATTTATCGGATTGCATTCATTTAAATGCGGACAATGTCTTAGATAGGAATGCACTTGACATTTAAAAAAGTGATATCCGTATAATATTTCCGGTTTCAAACCCACAAACAATTGCTTTTATGGTGATACAAATTGGCACAACAATTAAAATTAAACTAGTTTATTTTTATTAATCTAAAAACAACCTAACCGATGGCTAACCTCATTATTAAGTCACGAACATAAAAGCAACATTGTAGGTATTCAACTTTTATTACTAAACTAATTTTTTCTCGTGGCTTCGTCTGCTTGGCCGTCAGCAATTACCCTACGGGAACGTATTACCGGGATAAAAAGTAACCAATGTCATTCTCCTGCCCATAAACTATCTCTATGCAAAAAATCATGGCGATTCGTTACTCCGTTGCTGCGTAAAAGAAGAACAAATCAACAAACACTCTTTCGCATTTATAATACTAGGTTCCGCACGCGGCTTCGCCCACGTTTTTCGGAATAAAAAGACTATTTATTATCTATCTCTGTGCTAATTTCATCTTGATCCGTTCAGCCGTTCTGGCGTGATAGAGTAACAAACATCCAAACTGTCGCATTTATAATATTAGTATACATTTGTACGGATGTTTATTTATTCTAACCGCCAACAGGTAAATATCAATGTCAATGTCAGCTGTGATTGGCAGCTCATGACGTAACTTGCCATGCCATCAATCATATACAATGACAGCGCCAATGCTCCAATATTGGACGTGCGGTATGGCACAATTGTTGGGCCAATTGTGGCGTTAATTTGTAAGATGCTGTAAAAGTAACAGGCACTTAAATTCTGAATAAATTCAGAAACTAAATTACCCAAAAATTCAAGTAGATACCATTCAATTTCAGTATGACGTCATACTGTTAAATAAGGGTTACCGAAATATTTCGGTACCGATTTTATTTTCAGTAGCGGAATTTTGGGGTTGGAACTACCAACTACTACTACTACTACTACAGTACAGTCTACTAACTAGTCTAGTCAGAACTACTACTACAGTCACTACTACTACTACTAGTCAGAACTACTACTACAGTCGCATTCGAAAAATTCTTTTTGTATATGATAGCCAGATTCATTAGGAACGGTATATGCTATTTAACATCACGCTACGACCTTTAGGAACCGAGCAACGGGGATGAACCCGCGGGGAACAGCTAGTTTAGTATGTAACGAGATGACTCTATTAGTTACCGGAAATGATATGGCGGGCTGTGATTTAAAATAAATGGAAAAATAAATTACACATGTAGTGCTTGTCATTGTCATAATAGTTTACAATGCAGTGTGTCATACCCTAAGATCATAGAAACAAGGGAGATGTGCCAAGGCGCTACTAAAATTGACGCTTTGATACGGTCACATTGACCGTATATAAATGTACACGCTGGCGACGAACCGAACACGATCGATGATATAAATACAGTGTTTTAGTTTAGTGCTAGTGTTGAGTGACGATTAACAGTGTTAGATTGAGGGTGTGTGCAATATTATTAATGCCTGAGAGATCTTTATATTCACGAGGGGCGCTTGTAATTGTGTTGAAAAATGTACTAAAAGTGGCGACAGTTGTTCCCGTACTAATTTGCTATGATGGCATATCTCTTTGTTTCTATGATCTGAGGTCATACCCCTAATTCACATTTCGCGAACCCATTTGGTAAACCCTGCCCATCTGCCAAACAAATTAGCGGTTGTCGCGTTGATATCACGAGGCGTGTGTCGGTTTAGAATAGATATTAGGCTGTCCGAGCCGAACGCGCCGAAGGAGCCGACCGAACCGAATTTAGAATTCTTTTTATGAAATCCTATGAAACCTCGCTCACTTATCCGCGCCGAATCGGAGGAATCGGCTGAAGATCGGAAGGTACACAAAATCCCTGAAAAATTCTGATGACATCATTAGATTTCATACGAATACGAAACGCCTGGGCGGCGGCGTTCAGTTTTAAGGTGTTATAGGTATCTACTGGCACCAGTCTTGAGCACAAACGTCACCTGTGCATTAGTAGATTTTTCGGACTCTTTGGCGGAATGAAGAAGGCGGGGGGCGCCGAAGCTGCGCGCGATTGGTTCGTCAGTCGATACTCGTCGTTTATTGGACTATTCTCTATTACGTATTGTCAAATGTCTATTGTCTATTGGGCCGAAAATGTATATGCGCGGTCTGTGTTCACGACTCACGCCGGCACCGATGCCAACAGTTAATTGCAGGATGTCGACAAACTAGTTTACCTACCAATCTGAAAGACGAGATTCACACCTGCATTTAATTCATATGCAAATTATCCTTGATCTCTGGTTTAGAGTTAGACATCTGTAACAAATAAATTATTCTTTATTGTTAATTAGTTTCGCTAGCTGCAAAACGCCCATATTTTACAGTTTTTTTGTCAACATTTCGTGGGAAATAAAAGATTAAATTGAGTTTTAGTCTTTAGTCGGTCTAACGTTGCATGCATTTATAGACTTGGTTTTAATTATCATTACCAAAAAATCTGCTGTTCCATACAATTATGTTCACTTACCTAAGTACCTATCTCAACAAAATGTATGGAGCGATCAGCGGATTTTTGTTTTCGCCATTTCAGGGTTAGTCCCATAGTAAGATGTTCATAATGATGAGTAAAATGACCCCTTTTGAACTGACTAAAATTAAACCAAGTATTTAGTAAGTTTGAGCACCCCTGCCAATAATCATCAAATATCTACTTGTCGCTAGCAGATCTGGGGGGTGATTCTCGCGGGTTCGATATTGATATCGCCTTCGATATATATTGCAACAACTGTCAAAATCCCTACCATTTTGACATTTGTTGCAATATATCGAAGGCGATATCAATATCGAACCCGCGAGAATCACCCCCCTGAGTTTCATAAATAATGTGATAAAAATACTTATTGTGTCTAATGTGTTCTTTATTATAATAAGATTGTAATTTTATTCGTTAAGTATTATAAATCAATAGTATCAATTACCACTTAAGAGTGACACACCGTTATCTACCACTTTAAAATCACGGTCAAGTGAGGCAATATTCTCAATAAGAGCTTATGGGCCGTACCACAAAAAAGATAAACACATGTTCAACACGAATGCTACCAAAAATGATACGCACTTGTTTTAGCACAACTTGTCTAAAACAAGTGCGTATTATTTTTGGTAGCATTCGCGTTTAACGCGTGTCTATCTTTTTTGTGGTACGGCCGTAAATGTTTATTAAATTAAAAACTAGCTTTTGCCGCGGCTTAGTCCGCGTGGGGGTTGGAAATAAATTTAGAAAGTTTAAAGTTGATCCAAGCAAACACTTTTTCCCGTAAAATTTTGCCACCCCTTTTCACCTTTTTGGGGGTGGAATTTTTAAAAATCCTTTCTTATCGGATACTTACAATTACATCATAATTATGAGGAATACGTCCTCCAAATTAGGCTGTGCGTTGATCCATCAGCCAGGACAAAGCCTAAATATAGAGATAACAGCATGAAAAAATGTTCCCATTGCTCTTTTTTTCATTTAATTTCGTATAAATATTAGCGAATTAGGAAGATGGTAGCGGGGAATGCACCACGTTACCTAATAGTATCATCCAAATAAAATAGAAAAGATAATACATTAATTTGTAAACTCATAACCAACTCATATTTTTAATGATTGGTAGATATTATTATATTCGTTTCTTATTAACCGATTTCAAAAAGGAAGAGCTTCTCAATTTGACTGTATTTTTTTTGGTAACCGATTATAAATAGTTGATTTTTATATGGTAGAGCAGAGATAGCTCGCGCGGTGGTTCCATATACATTTTATTAACTTTAGTTGAGTAGTTTTTTACCCAGCTTCAATTTTCGTAACAAAAGCTTGACACCGTGTCACCGAGAATGCACTAAAAGTCTAGACGGGGCTTTAAACTTAGCACATCGGTCAATGCCCTAGGTTTTTGTGAACAAACGGTTAACGATATCGTCATACCTTTTTATGTTTTTGTTTAAAAAGGAAGCAAAAAAAGTTTGTCAGTTTAAAACAAGTAATAGCTTTTATTATTTGCGGATATTACCATTTTAGTGAAACTACTTTTTGATGAATAATTTCCAGTTTCTTTGGGGTTATTTTTATCCATTGTTTAATGCAGTGGTTTTTAACCTTTTAGTGATGCCCTCAGATCATAGAAACAAGGGAGATGTGCCAAGGCGCTACTAAAATTGACGCTTTGATACGGTCACATTGACCGTAAAGAAAATGTACACGCTGGCGACGAACCGAACACGATCGATGATATAAATACAGTGTCTTAGTTTAGTGCTCGTGTTGAGTGGCCATTAACAGTGTTAGATTGAGGGTGTGCGGAATGTTTAATGCGTGGGAGATCTTTATATTCACGAGGGGCGCTTGTAATTGTGTTGAAAAATGTACTAAAAGCGACAGTTGTTCCCGTACTAATTTGCTATGATGGCATATCTCCTTGTTTCTATGATCTGAGGTGATGCAATTTGACAAAATTTTGTCTTGCCAGTGACCACCAACTGTTTGGAGGTAATAGGTACATATACAATAAATATATTATACTTATGATTGCATAAATCTTTACTGACTTCAGAATCCTAGGTTCAGTGCAACCCGACTGAGGAAGTATCTCCATCTTTCAGAAGCCCACAGCCAAAAAGCGCTACTCTTCCGAAACGTTGTGTTCCTGTGGTTAGTAAGATCGCCAAAGCTGCTGAGGATGCGCTGTGTTCACACACAGCGCATCCTCAGCAGCTTTGGCGACCTGCGGGGGACCTGCTTGTCTCCTAAGCCATCGGCACAGCGAAATTTTCATTTTAAAGGGTCGGCAACGAGCATATGAGTTTGGAGATTTTGCAATAGATAGGTACGTTAAAAAATCTCCAAACAAAGTCGTATTTTTACCCGACTATGAAAAAGGAAGGGTAATGAGTTTAACAGCCTATGTATGTATGTATGTGTCTATGTATGGATGTTCGATCGTAGCTCAAAAACTACTGGTCAGATTTTGACAAATGAGGTATCGGTTGATTCGTATTTACATTATGAGTGTCATAGGCTATGTTTTTTTTTTTTTAAATCAAGATGGCCGACAATACGTAAAAATGAGGACCAAAAAAAATAAAGTTTACCTAATTTTAACAAATGGGGTGTCCTTGGATTCGTCTTGATCCAAAGAGTATCGTGAGGTAGGTATATGGTGTTACAAGAAATCCAATACCTACAGCAAACATTGGAAATTTAAAAGTGTACAATCTGTGACTTTCTTGCTACTAAATAGTGTCATCTCGTTAATTAAGACTGCGACACTTATAGTCTGAAAGTAAATGCAGTGATTGACCCAAGCCACCAAAAAATTGTCAAATAAAACAAGAGTTAAAAAAACTAAAACCCAACTACGGAAAAATACCAACTGAATAGCATAAAATAAGAAAATATTTAACACATCGGTACAGTGGTGTCCAGATTATAGCCGTCAAAGTCAAAGTCAAAGTCAAAGCATTTATTTCAATTAGACCAATTACAGGTACTTTTGAATTGTCAAGGAGTCTGTCAGTTAGTCATAATGATGAAGCTAGATGCCCGTTCCAAAGCGTAGATTCCTATGGAGAAGAACGGACAAGAAACTCCATGGTTACTCTTTTAAATCAAATGATTACAATATCATGGTTACATTGCTTTTGTCGGAAATAACACAAATATGAGAGAACAATGTAAAAGTCTAGAATTGGCCATAGCAGTTCAGAGATGACCAGTCCCAACAGACGGCGCCCGTTCACGAACATGACGCATGAGAGCCAAACCACACGGTGCGGTGCGGCGCCGCACCGGCAAGATTTCACCCTATCCGCGGTATCGGCGACCGATCGTGTGCCCGCCGGTTGGGTGAAATCTTGCCGGTGCGGCGCCGCACCGCACCGTGTGGTTTGGCTCTGAATCAGCGCCAAAGTCGCCGTAGTCGCATGTCGTCATTAAGCAGCCATTACAGGTCATAGCCATAGCGGCATGCGACCACGGCTATAACCTGGACAACACTGTACCGATGTGTTGAATATTTTCTTATTTTATGCTTTTCAATTGGTTTTTTTTTCCGTAGTTGGGTTTTAGTTTTTTTAACTCTTGTTATTTTAAAGTTCGACGCAAAATTTTATCGCTGAGAGGTTCAGAATAAGGTACTAAACCCATTGTTTCAGTTTTCGTTACGCTGTCGCTTAAACTCATTTTAAACGTGCAACACTATTGTAACTAAACATTTAATTGCAACAATCTAATTAGCACTTCAGTACATTTCAAGCGCATTGTATCACCATGCAATGATCGCATTTTATGCGCACGCTAATTGTTGTAATTCAGTATTTAACTAACTATTAACAGATCTGACATCATTCTATTTTCAAAACCTTGAGTCTAGTTAGGCAGACTGGAAACTGATCACGTTTCTGAATTCTTAGAAAGCGTTTTAAGATGATATCAGATTAATTAGTTTTTATATCAGCATGGGTTGTTTACGAATCGTTAAGACAATTCTTAAAAGACAGCCGCATTATATTCCGTTATTTTTAACCGACTTCAAACAAGGAAAATCTTGTAGCGAATCCCCTACTATCAAATGGCGAACCCTCAGATCATAGAAACAAGGGAGTTGTGCCAAGGCGCTATCGAGCTTGATGCCTGAACTTGGGCAAATTGCTCATAATAAAAACGTACGCGCTGGCGACGCACCGAACACTATCGATGGTATAAATACAGTGTTTTAGTTTAGTGTTAGTGTTGAGTGACGATTAACAGTGTTAGATTGAGGGTGTGCAGAATGTTTAATGCGTGGGAGATCTTTTTATTCACAAAGAGCGCTTAATTATGCGCGTAATTGTGTCGAAAAATGTACTAAAAGCGGCATCAGTTGTTCCCGTACTAATTTTCTATGATGGCATATCTCCTTGTTTCTATGATCTGAGGGCGAACCTCTAAAGGTTCGTGTACCCCACTTTGAGAAACCATGCTTAAACTATGACTATAATGCATTTAGTGTTTAGTTTATGCTGTAATTAAATAATTACTGTAGGTACCTAATAGCGGAAGAATGAGGAAGCAACATACCTACCATGTCATATTCCAGTGTAGGTATTATGTAGGCTATAGTTTTTATTAGATAATATATTAATATGTATGTCATGCTTCATAACTATATTTATATGCAATTCAAGCTTATAATTACTATTTTCCTATCTGTTACAGGAAAATCTTTTGACCTCTTCCTAGTTAGCTATCTTGGCATATTTTGACCAGTTCAAAAATATCGTTGACAACGCGTAAAAAGTTAATATGAGTTAGGTTGTTTTACTCTACGGGTTGACGTCAAAAAATAAGAGGCCCTAGACAAGTTACTTTTCTGTTAGCGTTAACGTCAAACGCTACGGATAAAATGTATGGATGTGACATTTGTGAGTCACGTGACTTTTCCGCAGGTAATGTCACTGCCATACATTTTGTGCACGCTAACAGAAAAGCACCTTGTCTAGGGCCTCAGTAGGTAGATATACTTTACAATTATGTTATCATAATCACAGAATAAAAACATTACATCATTTTAACAATTAAAATCACATGAGCACCTAACATTCTCAAGAACTAAATTACTTCCTCAATGCAAGAATGTCTGTTTACTGTAGAATTTAAAGTATTTACTTTATGAAACGTTCCGTGATTTATATGGGCATATCAAAGTAGCACTTACTGATCTCTAAAGTGGAGGACTAAAGAAGTGCTGATTGATGTTAATGTTGACATGGCAATGGGACTGTTATTTGAATTCTACATAACGCAGTAGCTGTCTTGACTCTTGCTTGATTCTTGAAGCACCTTTTAAATATTGGAATCGCCCTAATAACAGTGTAATTAAAAATAGTATCTATCTAATGTTTTGAGTAGGTTTACCCTTTTATTTTCATATGGTAATGTAGATAGCTATATAAGTTTTATTTACAAAAAAATCTTTTTACAAAAATGCAGCCGAAATCAAAAAAATACCACTTAAATAATATTTTTTGTTTTGGAAGCCGGTAAGTTTGGTTTTTTGCCTTTTTGCCACCGACTTCCGAAACTAAAATGTTATTTACTTTGTAGTTGTTTTTTGAAGTCGATTGTTTTTTTTTTTGTAAAAAAGTTTTGTCTTTTTACCTTATTGAATCAGACACTGCGGGGTCTAGAGTCTAGAGCAAATAGCAGTGGCGTGCAGTGCATACAGGCAAGTAGGTAGTGCCTACCTCATATAATTCAATATAACTATTTTAACTGTTACTACATAAATAAAATATATCAATTATGACTAATTATTGATATATAATGATGTATATTGATGTAGTAATAGTTAAAATGGTTTTATTGAACCTTAAGAGATAGTCACTGCCTACTTGCCTATATGCAATGCACGCGCCTGGCAAATAGTAAGTAGCTTTCCGGCGAGCTTCAGAATTTTCCTTGCAGAAAATTCTTATAATGTGCGGTCGGTCTTATTTGATAGGTACCTCTTTGAGAAAAAATAATCATGTTTGAATTTTGTTAATGTTGTATTCTGTGGTTAAGTTACATGTGCTGTAGCTCCATCATTTCATCATCAATCACTCTTGTCTTTACCTCAAAAAATGACGTGAATATTAAGACAACTCATACAGCTGCGCGTGCGCAGTGAATAACCAAATAATGTTATATTAGGTACCTACACCATTTTACGAGCAAACATAAATAATCTTGCAATTTAGCATCTCCTTTTAGATAACAATGTATTAATGGTAATAAAATTCATTACTTTGACATTTATACACCATAAATTATTTCAATCCATGTTAATGATATCCAGTATTACTTGGTATGTGGTAAAATATGGAACTAAGTTTTGAGGATTATGTTTGGCGTATGTCATTGCACGTAACGCCATCTTGAAGTGTCAAGATATATTGGATACCCTTGTAGTTGGGTTAGCAACATGGCATTAAGAAGATGTAATATCCTTTGTAATATCTTTGCAATCTTGACCAACGCCATTCGTTGACTCAATCATAGGCGATTCTATTTCGCAAATTAGTTAAACATGACAAATAAACAAGTCAACTTTTTTAAAAATCAGTTGAGAGTGGTGTTTCTTTTCAGAAAAATCTCCGAAACTAAGGTCCGAAACAATCTCAAAGATTAAGGTCTCTTGTCCAGATATCGACACCTTTGGGTTCAAAGGGCGTAAAGGCCATTTTGGCAAAAATGAAATTTGGGCCTAAAGGTATCAATTATATGGCTCAAATCTCATTTTGGTCAAAATGGTCTTTACGCCCTTTGAACCCAAAGGTATCATTATGATTAAATAATGTAAAAACAATACTGGTTAGTCTGAATCTGAAATAGCCCTAAGTTAAGTTTTATGGGCCACTCAAACCACCCTATCTTTTCACGTGGGTATCGCGTGAATTGCGACTAGGGGATGTCAGGGGCTGTACCACAGTCCAATTATTAGGTTTAAACGATCTTGACCTCTGCCGTACCGTGGCTAGAGCTCTGAACCAACTGAGCTATCGGGTCTCGCTCGCTTCAAGTCGCAACAACTCGAGGGTTTTAGGTTGCGGAAGAGCTTTTATGTCCTCAACTGCCATACATGCTTAAAGCCCGGTTTCCACTGCGAGCGGAACGGACCCATTAAGGACTCCGTTTAACTCGCAAGAGTAAACTGCATGCTTGTTCACACGAATCCAGGACAACTAAGTAGTTGTTTATACGTATGTGGTTTCATATAGCTTAAGTCCAATACTTACCGACTATTTGTTGCTTAGCTCACCTAGCGATATTGCAGTATACTAATATTCTATAGAGTACGAATTTTGTAAGTTTGTGTAGGTACCTATTATACGTGGAGGATTCTTTCACTATTAGAAAGCTACAATATTCCGGAGTGCTTATAGACTACATTTTATCCCGAAAAAATGCATAGTTTAGACCTTCTGATCAGGAGCGTTCCTATGGATCATACGGACGAAGTCGCGGTCAAAGTGTTGTTACAAACTCAAAGGAGGAGATAAAAAATCTCCTGTTCCATACATTTATGTTCACATAACTCAACAAAATGTATGGAACAGCAGATTTTTTATTCGCGATTTCAGGGTTGGTCCCATAGTAGAAGTTGTTTATAATGATGAGTACAATGACCCCTTAAAATATTTCCACTGTTTAACCTGCCAACCTGTATAATTATAAGTACCTCAGGTACCTGGCCAATTTTGCCTCCGTAAAATATTTACACTGTCTAACCTGCCACCCTGTATATTTAGGAAAAAAATGATTCATTTAGGTACCTACCTACCTAAGGAATAAATAGGTATATACCAAAGCATGCCTAAAAATCTCCAATATAGTCAACGTCGGTGACGTTAGAGTAACCAGTGACATCATCAGTGTCTTAACAAAGAATCCACACCTACACACATCAAAAGTGTCTAGGGATCAAGCATTTTTATGCGGATTTCTTGAGATTGAGATGTGGCTTTGTAATAAATTTATGATTTTATAAATTTATATGGATCCTTTTTGGTGCATTTCATAATTTGAATCAGGAACTCTCAATCAAATTCGAGTAAAAGATGAAAATAAGCTGTCAATATTTTCCCTATAAAAACATACAACGCATTGAAGACATTATTAGTGCTACTGTTTCCCTACTACTGATTAAAACCAACGTTATTATGGAGCGGCGACGTCATTTAAGCAGGGAAGAAATGCTCAGAGCCGTGGGAATGATAGAAGCTGGTTCCCGGCAACGTACTGTAGCTTTAGCTCTGAATACAAGTCAGAGTGTTATCAGTCGACTTTGGACACGTTACCGAAGCACTGGTACCGTGGCTGAGCGCCATGGAGGACGGTATCGCTGCACCACACGGAGACAAGACCGATACATTCAAATCTTAACTCGAAGAGCTCCAACAATAACCGCCATGATGTTAGCCGTGAGGCTTCATCACTCTTCAGGGAACTTAATTAGCGACCAAACAGTCAGAAACCGCTTGCATGAAGTGAACCTTCATTCCCGAAGACCGCTACGGGTACCACCTATAGCAATGCACAATCGTAGGATTCGATATCAATGGGCTCTTGAACACAGAAATTGGGCAGAAGAACAATGGCGTTTCGTGTGCTTTTCTGATGAGTCTCGTTTTGGTATGAGACCGGATACAAGACGTATACGACACTGGAGAACCCCTGGACGCCAACAGCGATTAAAATCCTGCCAGGAAGTCCATCCTTATAGTGGTGGAACCATCATGGTATGGGCGGGTATTTGGATCGGCGGAAGAACTGAGTTGATTTGGATCAGAGGCAACCTCAACGCTCAAATTTATGCTGAGACGATTGTATCAGACGTCATCGTTCCTCTACAAGTGCAAATCGGTCCCTTATTTCAGTTAATGCATGATAATGCACGACCGCACACCGCAAGAGTTGTAAGACAGACTCTCGCCGCAGCTAACATCAATGTCCTGCCCTGGCCTGCTCAGTCGCCAGACTTGAACCCGATTGAGCATGCATGGGATATGCTACAGAGAAGAGCTCTGCCGAATATGGAGGGTATCCAGTCGCAAGAAGACCTTTTTTTGTTGTTGCAACGAACATGGGCGGCCATTCCACAGCGTGATTTGGATGAACTCATTTTGAGTATGCCAAACCGATGTTCTTGTGTTGTTAGTGTTCGCGGTAGAAACACGGATTATTAATTGTTTAAGTTACCCAATAAAATTTTAAAGAAAACTGTTATTTCAGTCTTTTTTTCGAACTTTAATGTTAGTGGTTCAAATGTCAAAAATCCCTTTATTAGGAAAATGGCAAATTTCTTTATTAATGCAAAGGTGACTTGGTTTATCGTTACTGTGACAAACGAAAACACTTTATTTGATGAATCCTTAAAGAAAATTTTAATTAATATCAATCAGGAGAAAAGTTATTGCAAAAATATATGTTGATCCCTAGATACTTTTGATGTGTGTATTTAGTAAAAACAAGATACCGCGGACCATTCATTACTACAAATAAGGACTGACAGGCCGATAAAATCGATCGTCTTTCACGCTAAATTCAGAATATCATCAATAACAAAAACAATAATATCAGCAAGTATCATTGAACATCATTCATCAATTATCGCCATATGGAGAGCTGACCGATGTATCGATATACAAACGCCTACGATCGATAAACAACGTCATTATCGAGTATCGACCTCGATGTGTCGCGTCACTCGCGTCCCTAGTTGTTTATGTAAAACACATGGGTGCAGAAGGTTTATTGTTGATTGAAGGATTCTTTGTAACCTCTTCATGGTACGATAAACACTTTATTCTGCGGCTCGCACGCACCACTAGCTAGTATGATCATTAAAAAATGTCACAGCATTATGCTGAGCGATATCTAACCGTTTTGCGCGGATGTGACACATATTTTCCTAACACTTCTTTTTATTATTGTTGTAGCTATTTTATTTTTGTGCGTCATGTGGATGTAAGTAAAGTATGCATTTACTTTCTTTATTTTAAATGGAACTTATCCAATGATAAAACCGGCCGTAAGCCTTCTATAAAACTTTATTGATCTGTTAGGCCCTGAGCATCGACCTTATGATGTCATGTCATATTGAATGACATTAGGATAAATATAGCTCTTATTGTTACACGACTATGAATTGTGCCAACGCATAGCGTTGATTCATTCATACATATTTTTAACTATCGATGAATCGTAGGAAACATGGCATTTCTGATGCATCATAGATTGGTTTTGGTGATCGGTATTCATGGCAAGAATGGCCGTCTTCAGCTACTCTTTCCCTTCCAGTCGGTTAGTCATCCATCCGCCTAGCCTTTTTCTACTAGGTTGGGATTGATTTCCAGTTCCAGCTTACTCCATCAGATGCCGAATATCAGTCTTTTAGTCATTTTTTTTGCTTGTACGGTATTCTTGTACATTTTGATTATTATTAATACCATATTTTAGTATTAGGTTTCTCAATAAGCCTCATTACCCGTTACTGCAATCATAAATACCTACCTATTTATGATATTGTCTTCCCATCTTTCTCTAAACGGTTATATTTCTTCAACAGTGAATGCGTGCACCCTGACGTTGGGGCCGAGGACTACTGGCGGTGCGACCAGGACCCGTGCCTCATGAGCGAGGACGTCCTCCGGAACGTCAGAAACGCCCGCCTCGGCTGGAGGGCCACCAACTACACACAGTTCCACGGGAAGAAACTTAAGGATGGACTTATTTATAAACTCGGTAAGTAATTTATAGTATAGTCCAGTGATTCCCAACCGGTGGTCCGTGAGAACTAAACTAGTGGTCCGCGAGAACTTAAGGTCCACGAAAACAAAATTAAGGTCCGCGAAACAAAGTTATACTCCATAATAAATATTTTTTTTGACCTTTGGGGTGAAAAGGTCAGTGGTCCCTCCCTGGTCAAAAAAGGTTGGTAACCACTATTATAGTCTATGCATAGTAGAGTCCTATAGTCGTATAGTCTAGTCCTCTATTCATACATATATTTCCTATAATCATACATGTATATAGTCTAATAATATTCTATAGTCATATTATAGTCTTAATTATGTATGGACTATACATAATTAAGACTATAATATGCCTATAGAATATTATTATACTACTTATATACATGTATATTAAGTCTGGGACTGCCTCGTTGGTCTAGTGCTTGCAGGCATGATCGCTGAGCGTGGGGTCCTTGTATCCCCGGGTAGGGTTAAGTGTTATTGGGCATTCAATTAGGAGATTCTCAGTAGCAGCCCGAGGTTTGGATATGGGCCCGTTTAATGGCAATAGGCTCACCACCTACATGAGGCATTGTGTACTATATCACTCCTGCCTAACCCTTCGGGGATATAGGCTACGGTAACCGTTTACGTTTATAAAAAGAATATGAGAATCATATTAACTACCCTTAATATACCATTACCGTCAATTGACGTCTGCCAGAACAGTTAGCCACACGATCTTCAGCATATTATTTACAACTCACTGTAAACAAGTAGGTACTAAGAGACTAAAGACAATGCACTTCCATTAAAATTACTGACATCATTTTAAATCTTCAAAATCATACCATCATCCAATCATTGAATAAACTTTTATTGCTGTAAAAATAAGATTCAAAATCGTATGGTAAAATCATCACGCAGTTTTTAATAAACCTAAAAAGCTTAAAAATAACATCAAATCGTATGACATAATAAATTATCAATAGTTGTCAGTCAGTTTGTCCGTTAGTTGAAGTTGACCGTTCCAAAACCTAGATCTACTTCTTCCTAATAACAAAACAGTGCATTAATGTAAAAACAGTGCAATAATGAGATTTCATACAACATTACTGCACTGTTTTCGTTCTAAGCAGAAATGACGTCCTTTGTGATCAGTTTTGTAGTGATTAATGATAACATTACTGCATAGTTGGAAGAAAAGATATTTATGAGTATACTGAAACGTGTTAGACTATGATTATCCTATTACTGATGAACAACACAAAGGCTTTATCGCAAATAGTCACAAGCGCTTTAAAGTCTAAAGACTCATTGAGCATGGCATTATTTCTCGTAAGTAGACCGGTCTAGACAGCTATTCAGGCTCTAACAATAGGTGAAAGTGCAGTCTGCCCCGCGATTCAATGAAATCAGATCTATGTAATAGGTATCGCTTGAGGTTCTCATTGTGGTTTGACTTTGACACGAGTTTACTGTTTTCAATAGCATGAATAGAAAGAATTTGTAGATTTCACCGTACGATTTATCACTCTTGTATCTTTGCAAATGTCGCAAGGTAAACTGAGCTTAGCATATTTTGAATTCGGAAATAGAGTCCCGCGATTCAATGAAATCAGATCTATGTAATAGGCATCGTTCAAGGTTCTCACTGTGGTTTGACACAAGTTTACTGTTTTCAATTGCATGAACAGAAAGAATTTGTAGAGTTTACCGTACGATTTATCACTTTTGTACTTATACTTATTCGCAAATATCGCAGAGTAGAACATAGCTAGCATATTTTGAATTCTGAAATAAAAAGCGGCAAAGAAAACAAAAACGATTTGCATCTTAACTCCAATAAAAATACAGTCGAATTGAGAACCTTCTCCTTTTTTGAAATCGGTTAACAATAATAAAAACGTAAGTATAGGTACGGTTCTAGAGAAAAAATAAACAAAAACTTACTAAGAAAATAATGCGTCCCATCCGCGCAAATCGACTATTGCTCAGCATAATGCTGTAGCACGTGTTCAGGGCAGAGGCACATCACTGGTTTTTAGCAACTCCTATGTGTACTGTTGGTTTAGTGTTGGAACTTAGGTACATGGAAAGGCTCGCTAATACCAAAAACTTCCTAAACACGACAGAATTTTAAACTCCTTTTTATTTTCAGGTACTTTACCGCTGAGCCGCGAGATTTCCCGCCTCGGCCCCATCAACCTTGACAAGGACATCTACTACCCCCCCCAGTTCGACGCCAGGGTTGAGTGGAAGAACTACATCTCGCCTGTCGTCGATCAGGGCTGGTGTGGCTCCGACTGGGCCGTGTCCGTGGCTACTATTGCATCTGATAGGTAAGTGAAACGCAGCTTTTTTTATGTCTCGAGATGGACCGAGCGTGTCAATTTGCCCACAATTGAGTAGCTCTAACTCACGGTCGTAACAGCCCTGAGTGATAGTCATTGATATATGGCGCTAGTGCAGCTATTCTAAACTATAGTTTCATCGCTGGAGCAGCGCTCCTAAAGAAAATAGCACTACTGGATATCTTAGGTCATATTATAATTATGTCATTTAGTGACAAATAAGCAGGTTGTCCAGCTGATGGTATAGGTAAGTAGGTAGTCATCGATACCCTAGGGGACATCTGCAATACCGCGCCGCATGCGCTTCAAATACAGGTTAGTTTCTTTTATTTATTTATTTGTTGCATAAATACTGCTCATTTTAATTCAAATCGAAGATAACCTTTAAGATTTTACTATACTTAAAGTCAAATCAAATTAAGAAACGCATTCCTCCAACCGATTCAAGTTTAGCGATTTAAAAAAAACCGGCCAAGTGCGAGTTGTACTCGCGCACTGAGGGTTCCGTATCATTTTTGGACGTATAAAGTGAAAAAAACCGGACCGCATAACAAGTTTGTTTGTGAAGGAATTTTGATGATTTTGAAAAAACTGTACTAGTTAGGAACATCGTTTTATTTTTGGTGCAATATTTGGGTCAATTCCTATCAGCTCTAATTATTTCAGATTTTTCGCTCCGTAAATTTTTTTCAGACATTTTTCATCATATGTCGAAAACTGTGAGACATAAAATAAAATAAAAATATATTTTGAAATGTGCAGATCAAGCCCTTTCATATGATATGTCACTTGACCTAGTAACCCCACTTTAAAATTTCAGAGCCCCACTCCGGCCCCTTTTGCAATTAAACTAAAAATATTTTTTAACTTCAATCACTTGCAATAAAGCTAGGTAAGCATTCTTTATAATTGTTCCAAATTTGAAGTCGATAGCATTAGTAGTTACTGAAATAACCAGGTGTGACAGACAGACAGACAGACGAAGTCGCACCATAAGGGTTCCTTTTTTACCATTTTGGTACGGAATCCTAAAAATAGACCTCAGGAATGCCATACGACGAGTAATAAGAATGATATGATATGCGTCTCCGTCTCAGGTTTGCATACGAAGAAATAAGAATATTTCTTCGTATGCAAACCTGAGACGGAGCTAAAAATAAAGACGAGGGCCCTTGGCGGCGCTCGAGAGGCTTCATGTCAGGTAGAAGAAAAACTTGAATTATATGGAAGCGTAAGGTCGTTGCTTTGTTTTCTTTCTTGTGTTGGTAGGTTATTTTTGGATTTTGACAGTGTATTTTTAATTTTTGACTTGATTTGTACCGAAAATATACCTAAGTACAGGTTGAAAATACACCTGGTGAAAATATGCTTACGGGATGAAAATTAAGATACCTAGGAAGGATGAATATTTTTAAAGTAAACGTGGATGGAATATTTGAAATTCGAAACTAAGTAAGTGTACGAAATAGGATTCTAGGGGCCGATTTTCATAAAACTCCATCTTTAGATTTTTGAAAAAAATTTGTACCTACTTAGTTATGGTTATGATACGTCCCGGGTAAATGACCTTTCCTTTAGTTTTCCGTAGGTATGGCATTATTGCCCAGAATTTGACCCTTATTAGCGATACTAGGATCAAATGGTGCAATTATACAGTAGCTAGGTATGTTTTTTTCCCAAAATTATAGAGTGGCTAGAAAAAATTAAATAATACCTACCTATCGTTTTAGTTTTCATTAAAATCAGCCAATCGGAAAATTTCTTATACTAGTTACTTAAACAGGGTGGCAGGTTAGACAGTGGAAATATTTTAAGGGGTCATTGTACTCATCATTATGAAATATTTCCACTGTCTAACCTGCCACCCTGTATAATATGTATTAGGTAGCAAAACGAATTTTGCGCTGTCTGTACCTCTGTAATGTCTTGAGTCCCTGCTTTCTTGTTTTGCGCTTTCAATTGGTCACGAAGTCGTGACGATTTCGAAATGGTCACAGATTTACTGTTGGTAGTTGTAGTTTTATTCATATCGATGTTTGAAATTACTTTTTGGACGTCATATTTTTGTTTCTATTTTACCTATGTACCTAGGTATTATTTTACCTAAAATTAGTTATATATCTACCTACATCGTATCCACATACCTAACTATATTAAAAAACAGTAAAGAAGCCGTGTCTGTACCTACATTGAAGATATTTCAGGAAAAACAATCGAGGCAAGGTACTGCGACGTAACCATGCACAATTTTTTTTTATTAATTATTGTCTGCTTGAACTGTGGTTGATGATTGTGACTCTAGACTTCTTGAGGTGCAAGTCCTACTTTTAAAGAGTTTGCGTGAGACGTTTTCGGAAATTCCTGGACCCAGGACACGCTCGCATTCCGGGCCGGTCCCGGTGGGTCCCGGCCTTATGACAACCCTATTCCCAATAAGTACCAGCTGAACTATCGATCAGTTTTTAATGGTTATTGCTAGGATGTTGCTCGGTAACTTATTAACTATCTAAGGAAAGACATAGGGTTATTTGCACCCCGGAACTCGTAGATCTACCTATTATAATAGATTGGCAATCTAAATAATAAGGATGGCAGATAGGATAGACTGAGGGTACATAAGACCACAATTTGCGATGCAACTGGGAGAGCGTAACCGGATAAGCATGATCTTGTCCCGATTTATTATTATAGAGTGATTCAAGAGGGAGGTTTATACGTATAATACATTACGAAAAACGCGGGTGAAGCCGCGGGTGGAAGCTAGCCATGTATAATACAATATATTTATGCCCGATTTTTTTCATTTTTAGGTTCCGTACCTCAAAAGGAAAAACGGAACCCTTATAACTTTGTCGTCCGTCTGTCACCGGACCCCTACAAACATAATATTATGTTGAGCGCCATCTATGAGAATATACCTTCCTGCTGCTGGTTGATGCTGTTCAACTTTATTCTCATAGATGGCGCTCGTGTTTTTATACGCCGGAGGAAGGTACCTAAGTACGGAACCCTCGGTGCGCGTGTCCGACTCGCACTTGGCCAGTTTTTTTCTTCTAATTCTAATACTTAGGTAGGGTAGGTGCGTCGGTTTCCCGTCCAGCGTCCATAGGCGGACATTTCGAGGATGTGCTGCACAAATATTAAGAAAATAAGAGTTCTATCCTTCAGTTCCACTTGAAATACGGCTCTAGGAAGAAAAGGATAGCTGTTCCATTCTGACCTAGTAAAATTAGTTACGTAGTATTACCCAAATATGCACAAATCCTCGTTCAATTCACCGTTAGCACCGCCGGTGCACATGCGTTGGCAAAACTAGCGAAAAAATAGTGAGCACGTATTGCTTGCAAGGTAAGTATTTCTGGTTTTATTTATCTGTGACATGTTTTTGCTAGTAATGCATTATTACAATGCATTTTGATAAGTCTTTTTCAATCATATTCAAAAACTTGTTAGATATTTAGTGTCCGCGAACTAGAATAGTAATTCTTTAAAAATGTTAGTTTACGGCCTGGTGGACGCAAATAGACATAAAAAATAATAACATCTTTAATTTTTTTTAGTATCTTATTAATATGGGTTAGGATCGAAATTCTTTTAAATATATTTCTTTTATATGCTGTTACATCGCTGGTAGTTTACGTCCGCCTAAATATAAATAAATCGTGTTTTTTCCGGCCATACAAAATGTATGGGAATTCAATGGCCGCCAATAGAATATGGCACTATGATGTCTCAGTTTTCGACCACTGAACTTGTTATGTATTATATTTTTAATGTTTCTTTTATAGATGTCCTCCAAAGTTCCTAATTAACATACCTAAAGGTGAAAAACATTACCCTCCTTTTGGGCTTCACCGCAGTCGGGTAAAAAGAACAAAATTGATAATTATTCACAAGCATATTTTTATTTATTAATATAATATCTTTCAGTTGGCGTTTAAAGGGTTAGAGTAGGAGGATACTAGACAACAAGGGAAACAGAAAATATGGCATTATTGGCATTCCGAGAACAACAATCCAGTGCAACAACACCGAGAACAACAAATTAATGTGCAGTCATCCATGGTTTAAGCGAGCGGAGATGGAATCCCTTGGATCCCAACTCATGGATTCCATATACCTTAGATCTCTCTCCGCAACTGAAACCTAGAAATACTTGGGTACCGTATGTCGGAACTCGGAAGCGTTGAGAATTAATGAGGCTGACTTTGACTTTTGACTTTGAGGGGTTTCGTTCACCGTATTAACAGTCTTTTGTCAGGTGGCAACAAGGTATGTGCCGACATTGGTTGGGTCTTGATGTTTTCTTTCGGCATATTTAGATGGATTCAGCTAGTGAATTGGAAGGTTCGTTTATTTCCGATTGCATATTGGATGAATCCAGCACCACCTAAGTGTGTCGAGAACGAAGACCACGAAGTGTCGAGGTCGAGGCTTTTTAAATACCAAAACTTTTCACAAACCGTGAGGTGTGCGATCTTAGGGAATATTTCCTCAAAGCCGAAGTAGGGATGCACCAAGATGTAGTTGCAGTGAACAAAGTGACAAATGGACTCACGCCACTCCCATTAGGTAAAGAGAACTAGCGCAAGCCTATAGTGCTCAAAACCAATCTCATGGAGCTACATGGACACTTTTATTGGGCCCTTTATAGGTCTGATGCAGACTTCTTGGCTTCCATATTCTGGCTGCGTTTCGGCGAACGCAGTCATCGAAAATGGTCATATCACATTGTACTGGGATCGCTGTATCATCAATTCATCACTGATCGGACTATTATTGCTAATTTTGATAGATTGGTTAGAATGTCGCAAAATAATTGATAAAAATTGAAATTGCAGTCCCGCATGATGGACATCTCGTAAAGGCCGAAAAAGATAAATAAATCGAGTATCTTAGCACACTAGGTTCTCCGCACGTGGAAAGTGCACTCAGCAATAATTGTGCCTATAGTCGTTTCGGCCAATGATCTAATAGCCAAGAGACTCGACCAACACCTGAGAAGGCTCTCGGATCAAGGTCTTTATCCAGAAAGCTTTCCTAATTACACGGCTTACATTGTTAGGAGAATCCTCTCTCTAGATCCCTGACCACTGGTAGCTTGGACCCTGTTCCCTATGCCAATGCGAATTTTAAACATGTTAAAGCCATGTTATGCTTATCTTAATATTTAATAATATTTTTAGGGTTTTGTACCCAAAGGGTAAAAACGGAACTCTATTACTAAAACTCCGCTGTCCGTCTGTCTGTCACCATGAGCTGTATCTCATGAACCGTGATAGCTAGACAGTTGAAAATTTTACAGATGATGTATTTCTGTTGCCGCTATGACAACAAATACTAAAAACGGAATAAATAAAAATATCTAAGGGGGGCTCCCATACAACAAACGTGATTTTTTTGCCGTTTTTTTCTCGATCTTAATAAAGATTATAATACTTATAATATGGTGTCTAATGTTGTATAGATAATGGTACGGAACACTTCGTGCGCAAATCCGACTCGCACTTGACCGTTTTTTGAATTTTTTAAAGTCTTTTTTACTGTGATTAAGAAATTTACAAAAATATAAAATAAGTTGATAAAATTAATGTAGATGTGATTAAAAACGAAAGACTGACTTAGATTTTGTTTTTATATTAAAAAGCAACGTAATTTACAGTGTTATGTTATTTTATTATCTTTTTAAAGGTAATTTACCATAATAAACCATGTGGACGTAAACTAGATACAATGTGGCCGTAAACCAAAAAAATGTCCGTAAACCAGCATTTCACCATGTTTTGCGATTAAACACCTCTAAAATTAATTTACAGCTATGTATGTCATTTTTTTACTTCTTAATTCAATTTTCATAATATCTGGTATCCATACAAATACGTTCAATAAATTTTCTATGAATATTTCATACTAATATATTAACGTAAAGTTGGACACTCCGCTAATCGGCCGCTATCCAGCGCAATGACCCTACCTACTTAGTATTACTTATATCTAATTTTCTTCATCTATAGTCATTCTCTCATTATTCCACTTCGTTTCAATATCTATCTATTTCTTTACGCCTTATTAATAGAATTTGGTGATCTATTTCTACAGGAAATTTTAAGATTGTGTTGTGTTGACTTAACCAAATAAACAACTTTGCCAACAGATTCGCGATCCAGTCAAATGGAGCTGAGAAGGTGATCCTGAGTCCTCAAACGCTGCTGTCTTGTAACTTGAAGCAGCAGCAGGGATGCCGCGGTGGAAACATTGACTCTGCCTGGATCTTCGCTAAAAACCATGGGTATGTAGACCAGCATGGGTATATAAACCTAGGTACATAGATGTTTTCAGCTGCATTAATAAAAAAATATGGCTACGATTTTTACCAACTGCTGCAGAAGGAGGGTAAAGTTTTTCGAGTGTATGTATGTATATTTCTTTGATGAAAATCATGATGATAGAAATTGAGTTACGCAATTAGGCTGCCGTTTTACCTCCAAATTTTTGATTGCTCTAATCTTTCCTACTATTCATAACCCTATTTTTGTTCACCAAGCTAGTAAACTCGTAAGTCATCATAACCCTATTATTGTTCACCAGGCTAGTAGACTCTAACCCTATTTTTGTTCACCAGGCTAGTAGACGAAGACTGCTACCCCTACATGGCTAAGGTCACCCGCTGTACGTTCAAGAAGCGGGGCAACCTGCTCACCGACCGCTGTACTCCTGTCGTTCCTCAGCGCACTTCGAGGTACAGGGTCGGACCGCCCGGCAGGCTGATCAAGGAACAAGATGTGATGTTCGATATCATGCAGTCAGGACCTGTGCAAGGTTGGTGTTTGTTCAGCTTTTCTTTACGAGGCATATCTTTGCCCAGTAGTGGGATAGTAGGTATACGTGGTGTAAGTGACAGCGTAACGAAAACTGAAACCATAGGTTCAGTACTTTATTCTGAACCCCTCAGCATTCAATAGGTTCAGAATAAGGTACTGACCCCAGCCCCGGATCTTGAATTACCTATTTCGAGGCGGGGCAAAAACGAAACAATGCCGCCCCTTCCCGACAATATTTTTACCTTTATTCAGCATTACCATTATTATTACCTTCATTTCAGCCAGAACACGCCCACTGATGCTGATAGACATAGGCCTCCCCCAAAGAACGCCACAACGACCGGTCTAACGCTGCTCTTTGCGATTACCTGTGATCACGCTTGGTAGACCATGTCTACCAAGCGTGATCAGAGGGCGGCAAATTCAAGCTTCGCCCTCTGAATTTGCCGCCCGGGGCACGGGCCCCGGCTACCCCCCCCCCTTGATCCGGGGCTGACTAAACCCATGGTTTCAGGTTTCGTTATGCTTAAACCCCGTAGATACAGATAGGTTTTCAATAATAATGAAATAAAACCAAAATTCTTGACTCATTTGTTCACTGATTAACTCATCAACGCCAAGCCCAAACTCTTGGACCTAGAAAGCTGGGCACAGAGGGCCCCTTAAATTATGATGTACCTAGACAAGGAATAAGGCCGATTTTTTCTATATTCGCACGGGAACGGAGTCGCTGGCACAAGCCAGTGAAACTATAAAATTTACACAAGTTAAGACTACAACGAAACAAAAAAAAAATATAGTGCAGAAATAAGATAACCTAATCTTATAAAATAGGTAGGTATCTATGTGGAGTACCGATAAATTGAACAGTGATTTCATTCACAAAATATAGGTACCAAACTATTTTTATCTACAACCTTGGTGGCGCTATCAATGCTCATACAAATATCATAAATGGTAAATCCTTGTGTGATTTAGATAACAAAATCACGGCGGCGCTTCACTGGTTTTAAGGCAGAGGCTACATAAGGCCGAGATTTGATTGCGACTGAGAGCGTAACTAGATAAACATAGTGTGGCTACATTATACGCGAAAATCCGGCGATTACATGGCTACATTGTACAAACTTGAACTGCGATCAAATTTCCCACTGTGCCTCGAATATACGCACAATGTAGCCACTAGCCACACACATATTTAGCAGTAGGAGTACCTACAGTCAGTGCCCCGCTTTGTCTGACCCCTCTTAGAAATAGTAAGGACCGTTACACATTGCGCCGCAGCGGCAGGGCGCCGTATTTTCATACGTCTTCATACGCGCGGAACCATGACTCACCGCTGCCGCCGCGGCGCGTGTGTGAAAGCACGTATACAAAATGCAAGGATGATTACAACGGCGGTGACGCCGCTGCCGCTGTGGCGTAATGTGTAAACGCCGTAAGATTCTAAGAGGGGTCAGATAATATGGGGCACTGACTGTACTATAAACTAATTATGAAAGTGATTTTTTTTTAAATAATTATTCCGCTCTTTCGCTGATAGGGTGATTATGTAACTAACCAAAAATTGCTAGCGATATTTGGCGTGCAGTTTAGCCATACATGTGAATACTACTATGTTTTAATCGCATAGTAAGTAAATATCACAGTTCGCGTCGCGGCCTGTAGCTTCAGCCTAAGAGATTACATTTTAAAGTAGCCATTGAGGACTATTTGCGGATATTTTGTTATTTAAATTACTTATCTATAAAAATGAAGACGCCATATTGATGTCGCTTAGGAAAATTCATGACCGATCGCAATGGCAGCTGCTGTCACTGACTGCAAGCGACACTAGTGGTTCCTTTTTTATTTTCTATGAGATTGTAAAAGGTACATTTTGAGGGCGGCGACACTGTCGCCTGTCGCCTCCAGTAGGTACATATTTTGTACTGTGCCGCTGCCGCTTGCTGCTGCCGGTTGCCGTTGCAGTCGGTCGCTGTCGCCAGTGACTAAATTGTACCCAACCTTTACCTTCTCTACGTACGTACACTTACAGCAATTATTTATCAAGATGTTTTTTTTTTTATATTTTGAATAGGTAGGTAGTACTGATAAGAAGATAATTTCGGCATGCCAAGAATGTGAACTACGTTCTTTGTTTTGAAAACAATAAAGGAATCGTATAGAGATAGGCATTGTATATGAATTTCCTAACTTATCAGATTCCTAAGATAGCGTGAGTTGGTATTATTTATCTAAAGCATTTTAGCTTTTAATAAAAACAAACAATTTTGAAGGTATTTTTGTTGTCGTTTGACCAGATGTCCGTAGTAAGTAGAAATCTTCTATTACAATTAATACATATACTTAGGTAAGAGCAGATTTAGGAATATAATAAAATCTGTGGCGGTAAATGCGGGTTTTCTAACATTAACCCTTTCTCTGTCCAGTGAGCTACATGTTGTGCCCGGCGATTGTTAAGCCATATCATTACCGTGGCTGTGCCGTGGCTAAACAATCGCCGTGCAGTTTTAGCGGACAGTAAGGCTAAGGCCACACTACAATGAGCTTCGCTTAATGCTAAGAGCCAAGTATTGGTATGACACCCACTCCCCCCAAAGTCTTTTGTAAAAGTCTGTTTACACTAATAAAATTGACGTTCCTATACCAATCCTAAACTCATTTATTTTTCTTCCAGCTCTAATGACGGTGTACCAAGACTTCTTCCACTACCAGGACGGCATCTACCGTCGCTCGCGGTTCGGCAACAACGAACTGAAGGGTCTACACAGCGTCAGGGTCGTCGGCTGGGGCGAGGAGAACAGAGACAAATACTGGGTAAGAATTGGGGCCAATTGAAACTAGACTCGTTGATGATCATCGCTCGCAGTTTGGCAACAACAAGCTGAAGGGTCTACACTACACAGCGTCAGGGTCGTCGGCTGGGGCGAGGAGAACGGAGACAAATACTGGGTAAGAATTGGGGCCAATTGAAACTAGACTCGTTGATGATCATCGCTCGCAGTTTGGCAACAAGGAGCTGAAGGGTCTACACATCGTCAGGGTTGTCAGCTGGGGCGAGGCGAACGGAGACAAATACTGGGTAAGAATTGGCGCGAATTGGTTTTGAAGGCGGCTTTTTTTTTAGAGGCGCGGCTTTTGGTAGGATTTGACTGACAAAAATTGTCACGAAAGGAAAAAGCGTTATGCCTCCTCCATGCGACTTTCTCTCTCTCTCTCTCTCTCTGACTCTTTCTGACGGAGGCCCCCCGACCGCACGTTTTTATCCCATCATTATTTATTAAGGAGCCCAAACTGCTATTGCAATTGCGTAAGAAAGGTCTCTTATTGACATCTTATCTGTCCTACCTGTACCTTTGGTCATTGGCTTAGAGTAAGACTATCTTTTTGGTCATTGATCAAAACCAACAATAACGATGTCATTATGAGACCATTCTGATACGATTATGACAATTGCAATAGCAGACTTGGGGCCCAGATGTACAAACATGAACGACGCAAAAGGAGTACCTATGTGAGGATCGTAGCCCGCGGCTTTCTGTGATTTCTACCTACCATGGGAAAAAGGCATAGTTTTAAGTTAGTAGATATAGGTCGCGGCGTGACGTGAGTTATGAGCTCAGATCGCGCATGTACATTTTCGGCTCAATAGACAGTTGACAATAGATACGTAATAGAGAATAGTTCAATAGACGACGAGCATCGACTGACGAACCTATCGAGTGTAGCCTCGGCGCCCCCCGTCTTCTTCATTCCGCCAAAGAGACCGAAAAATCAGCTAAGGCGCAGTTGACGTTTGTGACAGGATACCTATGTTATCAAATATTTTAATAAACAATTTCTCTTGCAGATCGTCGCCAACAGTTGGGGCACATCATGGGGTGAAGACGGCTATTTCCGAATCGCTCGCGGCGAAAACGAATCAGGGATCGAATCCTTCATCGTGACCGTTCTGAGTGACGTCACTGAGGCTTACCTCCGCAAATAACATCCGACCCACCTGGTAACACCACTGTGCATCACCACGAAACTGGTGAATACCAACAGGGGAATCCTACTGCTAAATAGTACTAGGGATTTTGGTTAGCGAAGATAGTACAAATTGAGATATTTTTGGAGCAAATGTACTATTTTTTGACAATTTTAGTTTGCACTTGTATGATTTTGAAACTATAGATAGGTACGTAAAAAGTAGATATTATAGATGCAACAAAAAAAATAGATTTTTATTATAGAGTGCCTAAAAATTGCCTAAAAATGCCTAAAAAAGGGCATTTAAAAGTAGAATTACGTAGGAATTATCTTCGCTAATCAAGATCTAGTATCACAATGTTTAGAGCCCGCGATTAAATTATTTAGAGTACGATCTCCGACCGATTAGGTATTAAGAGATTATTGTATTTTTATAATTAATCTTAAATCATATGGCTAAAATTGGCGTAATCACTATTCAATTAATACTGAATCAGCCATTGGATTCATAAAATATAGGTATTGGAAAAAGCGAAGCAAAGATCATATTTATTGCACTGGCAACTTTGATAAATTACAGAAAGCCCCGTCAAATCCCTGACTACCCAGTGTTGTCACGTAAAAAGTGACTTGCACAAATTATTACCAACACAAAAAAATGAAAAATTCCAAAAAAATAATGCTTTTATTTTCATAATTATTATTATATCCATATTTATTGTACAGTAGATCATTTTGTGAATCTTTACTGCCATGCTAGATGTGGACAATTTATTAATTAAGTTACATAAAGAAATCTTACTAGTCTTAGGCACATTTAAATTTTAGGTTAAGTGATGATCATCTCAAAATATGCTTATAGACAATAACTGTTAGTGTAGCGATAACGTTAATTTTAGAAACGGTTTTATATTTACCGATAATGATACCAATTTAGAGCATGGATACAGGAGAAAAAATGGCGCATTAGAACAAAAAATCCTTATAAATGCACACATAAAAATAGTTACACATCATCACAAGAGCCAAACAGACTTGAAACAACCGACGCGATCAGACGTGATTTGATTGGCTACAATATTTCAGTATTAAAATACAGCCAATGAAATCACATCAACTTACTGTCACGTCGTTACAAATCTGTTTTAACCGCCTTTTTTTTAATACGTACCGTCTCCTGTGTCTATGCTCTAACCCCCAAATTCTGAGTTGTTTTTAAAAAAAGTCGCGACCTCACTAGAAAAAAATCGTTTGATTTTGTTTGAATGACGCTTGATTCTCATTACACTTACGTGTAGTGTCGCGATGTATCAGTAGGTACATCAGAAGCCTATCGGCGTCATGTATTTTGTATGAAAGTGTGCACACTATTCTGACGTCATGACGTGACGTGATGCGTCAGAACAGTGTGCACACCTTCATACAAAATATATGACGCCGATAGGTTTTTGATGTACCTACAACTGATGTATTACGACACGCCACGTAGTCAGTGCCCTAAATTGTCTGGCCCCTCTTAAAATTTTACTATTTCTAGGAGGGGTCAGACAATGTGGGGCACTGACTGTACATATCAACAAACTGTTCTGGCGTGCTCTAAAGTTAGCGTTTGAATGCGCAATGGATTGTTTAGGGTATAAATTGTCTATTGCGCAGACAAACCGCTAACTTCAGAGCGGACATTAAACAAAAACATCTACACAAAACATTACTTTGACAATGAGTACGGCAAAAAGTTTGAGAATGCGTCAAGGATGAGAACATCTAAGAATATGGGGGTTATAATGTTAGTTCTAAGGAATGCAATGTCAATAGCAACTTATTACTAAACAACTTTTTTGACAAGATAACGCACTGCGCCACGACCTATTAGCATGGTGTATATATAGGGTCCTACCCTTCATACTCGAAATATTTTAAGAGGCACATCTATAGGCGGTAAAGATGCCATACGAAAGAAAAAAAACCCTAAAAATTGATCTGAGTATTTTTTTTTTAATAAATAAATAAAATGATTTTAAATAAATTATTTGACACATAAAAATACTATTTTCGACATCCATTACGATTGTTTCTAACATTAATAGTAAGATACGTAAAAACTAGCGTAATGGATGTTGAAAATAATATTTTTTATGTGTTTCAAATAATTGTAAATTAATTTATTTAAAAAATATATATACTCAAATAATTTTTGTTTTCGTTTGTATGGCGTCTTTACCACCTACAGATGTACCGCTTAAAATATTTCGAGTATGAAGGGTAAGACCTTATACATATATTCTGTACCCCTATCATGAGTTTTTTTTACGTGTAGTATCGTTAACGTAAGCATATTTTGAATTGAAAATACAAATTTGTTACACAATATTTATATAAATTAAATACTTAATTAATTTCTCTGTATTTTTTAAAATGTGCAAATTGCATAAAATTTTATTAAAATGTTCCAGGACTGCTGTATTTTAAATTCAAAATATGCTTACGTTAACGAAACTATACGTCAAGAAAACTCATGATCGGGGTACTTATGTGTAACGCTCTATACGTATAACAGGACATGAGAAACGTCAAAATTGATGACATCTAAATGACAATGTGTTTCAGGTCTTGGTAGAGATTGGTCGACCGAAATGACAATAGCCAATTCTCTTGACGTGAAGTTATACAGGGTGGCAGGTTAAACAGTGGAAATATTTTAAGGAGTAATTGTATTCATCATTTTAAACAACTTTTACTATGGGACCAACCCTGAAATCGCGAAAAAAAATCAGCTGTTCCATACATTTTGTTGACTTATGTGAACTTATATGTATAGAACAGCTGATATTTTTTTTCGCGATTTTAGGGTTGGTCTCATAGTAAAAGTTGTTCATAATGATGAGTACAATGACCCCATAAAATATTTCCACTGTCTAACCTGCCACCCTGTACCTATAACAGCAAATTAAAATTAGATATACTTCTTTCAGTAACTGTGAGTTAGCATAACGATATCATTATTGAATGCCATATGAAACAGTGTTAAAATAAGGAGTAGGTATCTAGAACTTACGTATCCGGTATCATTTTAATTTATATTATTCAGGCTATAATATTTAACAGAGCAATAAATATTTATATATTTTTTTTAACAAAATCACTTTTAAGTTCAACTTAAGTATGTAAAAAGTATGAATCTAATTCATATATTAATGCAAGGGCCAAGCGTAACTGGCGCCCCCTATATTTTTGTTCTTTAAATTACCGGTTGCCGAATGGCTCTAGCCTTACAATATCTTAGTAAATAGAGTTGTTATTATTATAATTAAGTAAAATATAATATTTATTATTAAATAGTACTTACGATTTATTGTAATTTAAGTTTTAAATAAATAAAGTTTCAATATAATTTGAGTGTTCATTTCAATATCTGAGCATCCCATATTTTTATATCGTGTTTTTTTTTTCAGAACATAAATCTTGAAATAAAATATATTGCGCGCAATATAAAGCTCATTTCAGACTACGCTATATTATATAGCATTATAGCATATAGCTCATAGCACGACAATATTGCGCACCATACATTGTTGTGGACACGTTCACACTGTGCTGTACTATATAGTATGGCTTTGTATGGCGCGCTATACTATATAGCATACGCTATACTTTATAGTATAGCGTAGTCTGAAGACAGCTTAATTCGATTGGTTCAGATACCTGGTTTTCCAAAATCTCTTTGTTGTCGGTTACTTAAGGTTCAAAATTCACAGAAAAAGATACCGCGACGCCATTCGCAAGAACTTCAAACCAGTCAAGTTAAAGCGTATTGAAACATAGTGATAGATTTGCATGAAAGGAATGCCACAACCTAAGTATCTCCCAAACTGCGGTATTTTAGAGGGACTTTAGCCTCATACACTTTATGCTTAAAAATTTTGCACAAATGCCGGCTGTAACCAACTTTGCAGTTACATGAAGATAGAATGTGCTGATTGTAAGTAGTTTACAGTACGCGGCAGTAAATAAAAAGCTTAAGAAAAAGATATCAGCTAGCTTCGGCTTTATAGAGCGTCACATCTGTCGCACGAAGCATTAAGGCTTTTATTTTTTTTTTTGAGGTTGGGAAATCATCTAATGACCCCTCCCGCTCTGGGCGGAGCGGAAGGGAGTGTCAGACTCTTACTGACTAAAACCCACCCGTGTTCCTTCCTTAGCCCTTTGTCCGGGTCAGCGGTATCCCTTTCGGACAATCCCGCTTTCCCGGCAGGCAAGCAGGCACGAAACTTGCTCGGGCCGAGCGATGGCGGGGCGGCGCGTTGGCGATGTATACAAAAGCATTGCAGTCGCTGTCGCCCGTTTCGTGCCCGTCGCTATACTGTGCAATGCAAAAGCATTGCACAGTATAGCGACGGGCACATCGCCTTCGATATATATTGCAACAACTGTCAAAATCCCTACCATTTTGACATTTGTTGCAATATACCGCTGCATATAAACGAAAGGGCCACAAATCAAAATTACGAATTTTTCAGGATAACACGTTAAAATATTTCATGTTTTGTTTATTTTTCGGCACCCCTTCTTTTAATGTGATTATGTTATGAATATGAAACACATAAACATTAAAAGAAGGAATGCCAAAAAATAAACAAAAATTTAAATGAAATATTTTAACGTGGTATCCTGAAAAATTCTTAATTTTGATTTGTGGCCCTTTCGTTTATATGTAGCGATATATCGAATTCGATATCAATATCGAACCCGCGAGAATCACCCCCCAGTCAGGATAAGTCAGCGACAAAACGTCACATAGGTATGAGTGACGGATACGACGCTATACAAAACCGAAGCTAGCGGATTATCTCTTTCTCAAACTTGATGTGTATTATTTAATGCCAGTTACTGCAAATATTTAGTCTTTTTAATATTAAAGACAGTTTTCTTCAAGCATATCTCGAATAAGAACAGCGATCAGTACTAACTGCTAGAAGCTCCGGGTTTGCTGGCAGCCTTTATTTTAGCTGCTTTTTCTACATTTGCTGCCCTCACCTACAAAGGAATAGAATACAAGACAAAATATTAGCTTTAATAAACAAAAACTATTTTTTTAAATTCACAAACGGTGTCCTGTAGCATAGAGTTTTTATTAACAAAAAAGTTTTAGAACTCAAATCTTGTCTAAGGTTTTTGCGATTACTACACATTATAATAAAACAAGTAAAAACAGATTAGTCGCGTATATAATTGATTTTTTTTTCTGACATTTCGAACACTTCGTGGCATTTGTAGTCGCAGCTCGAAAACTTCAAAGCAATAGAAACATCAAATTACCTGTAAAGTCTGTACTCTTTTGTGCAATGACATCATTGAATTTGATATAGTGACCAGCTTTTCTCTGTTAGTTGCAATGTCCGCCAACTGTAACAGAAATAATATTACCTAATCAGCCTATAACATTCCACTATTAGGACTTGCCTCTCTGTGAAGGGGAATAAGCCTCCATCATGCCGGCTACCATTGCTCTCTATGGTATGGCTAATGGTCAATTTAAATCTTACTACTCTAAGCAAGCAATTCTTGTTTTATCATCCAAGTTTATCTACATAGGTGCCAAGTCTGAGAAAATCTGTTAAAACAAAGCTAACACCATCATCTATACTAATATAATAAAGAGGAAAGATTTTTTTGTTTGTTTGTTTGTTTGTACTGAATAGGCTCCGAAACTACTGGACCTATTTTAAAAATTCTTTCACTAATAGAAAGCTTCATTATCACTGAGTAACATAGGCTACATTTTATCCCGAAAAAATGCACAGTTCCTGTGGGACACGCGGACGAAGTCGCGGGCGAAGTGCTAGTATAGAATATTAAGCTACCAGTGGCCATTACCTAGGTGCCAAGCGAGCTCTTTATCCCTGGATAAAGAGCTCGCTTGGCACCTAGGTGTGATCTACTTATATGCCCATATCTATTTACTTATGCTGGAAATCAGGTTTGTATCCTAATTCCCAGCACAAATAGATAATTATGGTGATGGATAAAGGTGATGAATAAAGTGCAAACAAAATTACCAGAGCATCAAGCACAACATCATTCTGTAGGTCTTCAAGTTTCCGCCTTTCTGAGGTGAGCATACCCTGGACAGCATCTTGTTTCTCCCTAAAATAATAGATGAAACATTAACTTACTTTGTGGATTTATCCTAGTTATTTGTTTTTATCAATGCAGGTGAAGGATTCATAACCTAGGTAGACAGGGATACTAATAAGCTTGTAAGCAAATGCTTGATTTTTGTTTTCTAGTTAATATTGGTTAAAAATGCCATCGAATTGTTGGTAAGGTTATGGGAAAGGCAAATTACTAAAACTTACGTTAATTCCTTTAAATGAGTATTAATAGTCGTTAATGGTGGTTCATACATCTCCATGATACCTTTAGCTAGTAGTTGCACAGTCTTTGCTTCCTCTGCGTTGGAACTATAAAAATAATGGAAAAAATTAACCAAGGTAGACCAAAACATCAACATAAACATGAAGTTATTCTTTTATTTCTAATGAAGTAGTATTTATTTAAACATGAAGTTATTCTACGATTTTAGGGATAACAATTCTTGAATACCTTTCCATGGTTTGGGAATCTGTGTATTCTGCACTTGAATAATTGTATAATGAATCTTTTTATGGATTCTGTATAAAATGAAAGTTTATTCTGTTTATAGTGATCCCTTCCTGAAGCTGATGACCTGATGACATTTTATTTGATTGATTGATTGAAATTGTCAAATTGAAGGATTATTGACATTATTTTGACAATGACAATTATGACAATATTGACAACTACAAATCAAAAGTTCAAAACTAGTATTCTCGTCATATGTAATGAAAATCTTGTTTTCTTTGACGTAAGTTTTTTGTTTGTTTACGTGTCGAACTATTAAAATAACATAATACTACGGCTACATCGGGATTTGGCATAACAATGAATGTTCAAATTGTCACAATCACTCACGACAACACGACAAGTATATCCGAATATCCAAGAAGTTGGTCTAATCGCGATATATTCGGGCGAACACGAATGCTTATCTTGGACCATGATTTACAGTACTGGCGCATGTCGGTAAATTGGCGCGTATCAAAAGCCTCATACACCAAAGGTAATTCGGTTCTTGACAACATTGAAAATATGCTACAGATTGTGGTCATCCTATCAGTTCATAGCGTAAATAAACTTATTTCACTTGATTTTTAACTAAAATATGTATATTTTTTGCAAATTACACGAAAATAAAATGCAATATTTTTTGTTATTGTAGCTGTCACAAGAACGGCCTGTCGCACTCTGTTGACGTCACACGCTCGTAAGCCAGTGTTGCCAACTTATTTTTAGGGTAAAAAATTCTTTAGTGTAAATTTGAGGGTAAAATTTTAGGAAGCGCCTCCGCAGCCGGCGCCGACTAGGCTCCCAAAAATAATGCCGTTAGGAACCGGAGTAGCCTTGAAGTAGCAGTGATACCAGACGAAAATAATTGCAAACTACCGTAGCAGCAGATTAATGTTGCCGTGTTTTAAGTTGAATTAAATACCTTAGACTGACTTTTAAATAACAGTGTTAATGTAAAACAAAATACAACTTTTTTGGACTTACAAGGGGGATGGAGGTGGTCGACGGAGCCCCGGTACGCGGAGCTCCTATTTCTATCTGCAAGGTTAAAAGTAACATAACACGAAGGGGTTGACGGGGGCTTCGTTCGCTCGCTCACTGAAGCCCCCGTCAACCCCTTCGAACCTAACCTGTCCGTGTCGGGGTGTTCAAGTTCCCGAGCTCGCTTCGCTCGCTCTTGGACCCTAATTAGGTATGTTACTCAAATGAAACATGAAATGTTTTTTTTAATTATGACAAATTGCCAACTCCCTTTCCCGCTTTTTTTTCAAAAGTTAGCGCCGGCTGCCAATTTAGCAACCAGTGCTGGCTGCAAATTCAGGTCACGGCGGCGGTCGCGGAGTCACTTCCAAAATTTTAAGGTTAGATTTCGTATTGTTGTTATGATTACTATAGTTTATGGGCTTTTTGGTAAGCAATACATGTAGGTACCTAAGTATTTGAATTGAATTTGAGTTAAACAAATTCAGCATATTTTTATTGTGAAACATGACCATTGATTAAGAAAGAACTTGTTTTATTGTATATCTAAAACCAAAACTTTAGCCAGGTATTTTTGTATAAATAGTTATGATTTTAGAGTATAATTAATCAGGCATTGGGGTAAAATGAAAATCTAGCTTGGCAGCACTGGAGTAAGCACGGCTTTGACAGATTGTAGTTTGCGTTTTATGGTTTCTGGGTGCTATATTTGATCTTTGAGCTATTTCTGAAGATGTTTTCATAGAAATCTTCTATCTAGTGGCATAAATATTCATATCGAATCTCAAAATGGAGTCAAATTTTGTGCAAGCTGATACAACCTACCTAAGATAGACGCATTTATGGTTGCACTTTTCTTTAAGAATACCTAACGCTGATTATTATGCTGCGGAACTTAAAAATGTAAAAACAGCAGTGTAAGTACCTACCTGCCACATATTTATTTACAAATCTTTTGTATAATCATTCAGAAGTTTTGTGAAATCTCATTTTAGGTTATGTTGATAAAAACTTAGAAACATTACCTATAAATTCTTTTGTGTCATGAATCATGATGGACTGCTTTAAGACGTATTTGTACATTGTGGAACTACACACCATTTATATACGCCATTAGCCAATAAAAATAATTTATTGATGAAATTAATTTCAGCTGCACCGTCTGTCTTGTTGACAAAGCTCGTTTACTAGCGTGTTACGTCACTTCCGCAGAAACAGCGTTTTTGGAGCGGTTTTGGAAATTTATACTTTATCACTGATTTTTATTGATAAATACAGTAGATCTCCCTGAAATATCAATGTAGTGTGCTTATAATATAATGAAGATTAATATAAACCATTTCCCAAAATCAGTCAAATACCGAATTCGTAATACCTACCAATATTTTTTTTATCAAATCATTTTGTAAATTCTGTTGAGTCGTCGAGAATATCTTTGATAATGACTTTTATCGGTCAATGTTGCCAAGTTTTTGTGATGCGTTTCGCGTTTCGTTGCAACCAATAAGGCAGAAAATCCCAATATCCCAATACAGAGAAATTGTGATTAGCAGACATAGTGAGAGGTTAAAAGACATAATATGAATGCAATAATAATATTTAAAAAAAGTAACACATTTTCATTTTTTTTATTTAGCTAAAAATTATTACATATCAGCAATCAGCTCACAATTGAACGAAACGCAGCTTTTTTATGGCCGCTAGATTCCCCTTGTTTTGACGTTCTTTCATTTCATTTTTCGTAAAACGAGAGGGGATTTCTTAATAGCGACGGTATACCGAGCACGATTACGCTGCGTTTTATCCGTTAAAAATACAACAAAGCCGTCAAACTGGAAGTTCTGCAGGTTACGAGGGAGGACGCCGATATGACGTCCGTGGCTAGGAGACGAGATCACGAAGATTCCGGAGAATATTCGGATGCATCGCAGGAGATCGAGCACAATAACTCAGGGAACGTAAGTACAGGGTCTAGTCACAATAGCGCAAACTTTCGTTTTGGCGCTAAAAGTATTACGGCTTACTTTCTCTCGGCGGGTTCGCGTGACGGAATGTCCATTTCTTTTAGTTATATTGAGGTCACGAATTGGGCACCACTCACTGAAACGCCGCCGATGTGTTTAGACTTTAATTTTAGAAACATTGCCGCCACGTAGGTTGTAAACAAAAGAGTTTTGTGTTGAAAATGCAGCTGTTAAAGGTGGAAGGATGTTTGCAGGATGGTGGGCAGCATGAGTCTGACTATGACTCGCAGGGAAGTGACTCCGAGCACTCCGACCAGGATTCTGAGAATAAGGTACACTCACTTTCATATTTACACCAACATTTCACTTTTTTATAAGTCTAAAAACTGACAAACAGCAAATTATTCTGCCAAAATAATTAAAACCTTCATGCTTGATTTGTTTGTAAATAATTACATTACACCTTGAATGCTATGTATTTATTGCTTTGTATATTATAAGGTGTAAAGTCTGTGATTGATTTGTACACTTTAACCCAGTGACCTGTGAGTAGGTCATCGACGGTAGTTAATAGGAAACCAATTAGTAATAATACATACCTAAAAACTGTTAGTACTAGATTTGAAATCAAAATAGGAATATTAAACTTTCTTCTTTGGGTAGATACGTATGTCTTAACTTTTGCAATGATACTTGTAAACTTATGGGCAAATACTTAGCTGCATAGGTACTCAAAATTTTTGGTACTTCTAACAATAAAAAAAAATTTTGGTAAGTGCATTGGAAAAATTAATGTTGTGTATGATAGCCAGATTCATGAGGAATAGTATAGGCTAATTAACATCACACTACGACCCTTAGGAGCAAAGCGACAGAGTGAAACCGCAGGGAACAGCTAGTCATTCATAATATAATGATTAGTAAGTTACAGTCAAAAATAAACAAAATAGTACAAGCTAACATTAAATCATTGAAACAATAAATAGAATCTGGGTCACCACTGCAACATAGAACTTGAGCACTTTTATGTCATCTTAGAACTTTGTGCCACAGGCTTATCTTCAAAACAATGCGCACCCTTGAGATGACAGAGGTTATAAATCAATATTTTTATTTTTAAAATGTCTTGCTGACCTACTTTTCGTTGTCTACCTACATTCATAACTTGTGAAAGTTATTATCTATTGTGTTGTTATTGTTTTTATGTAATAACTTAATCAGAAAAAAGTATTATTATCTGTTTATCAAGATTTTATGTAAGTTTTAAGGAAACTTAATGAATATTAAGGTGGCTTCCCATGGTCAGTGATCTCAGTGACCTTACGGGTCGTAGTATCGTACACCTGACGTTTACAGACAGTCACGGACCGCCCCGGCGCTCTTCTCATGGTCAGTGATTTTACGCGCACGTCTGTGTGCGCATCACGCAAAAACTACTGAACGGATTTTGATGTGGTTTTCACAGTTGCTTGTAGTTCAATTTAAAATCTAAGCCACATTTGATGGACCAGAGATACTACTTGACCTCTTTGTAGTACTAGCCACCCTACACAAACGAGGTCATTTAAAATGGTCAATTTATTGTAGTCGACGCAGACGGAGTCACGGGCAAAAGTAGTAATTCATAAATAGATCTATGTGTTATCTCTGACTTCATTCATGTTGCAACTTTATGATATTACGCATCCATACAGTCCAAAGTACAGACATACAAATTATCATAGACAAATGGTTCATTATATCCAAGGGGAATTACCTATTTACATAATTAAAAAACATTACGTATAATAGTAATGGAATTAGTAAAATGCAATATCTTGCAAAGACATACAGACATACCTATAGGCGCGGTCTGAGGGGGGGTCGTGGGGGTCATGACCCCCCCAAAATCCAATCCACACAATCTCGCCAAACACGGTAATTCACGGTATAGCACATAGGCGTTAATCGGTCTTCGGCTGCGGTATGACCCCCCCCCCCAAATCTTAGAAGATTTCTACAATTAAGGATTTACAGTATGTATTTTACACTGGCTACTATTCTCTAAAATATTCAAAACCATATCCCTCGTCTATCATTATCACATAATTCATGAAATATTCATGCTTGAGACCAATTAAAATTTGGAGAGTTGTATTCATGATTTAAATGATTATTATTCTATACTTAAATTCACATTGATTACTAGCTCGAATCGAATTTTGATCAACACACGAGCTGATGCTTGGCTGCAAAATGCAAAAAACCTAAAAAAAATGAATTTCTCGAGATACCTTAGTGCAGGTCCTTTTAGTCGATAATAACTAACTTAAAATATCGCACATCGGCAAGAAGGGTGTTACAAGACATAATAATACGAAATTGAGTTATGTATGCCATCTGAAAGGCAATTACGAACTTGATCTGCTAAAAAAAAATCATAATTATAGTGCGATTCCTCGCTGAGATATGGCTTTAATACAGAATTTTTTAATGGAATTCTAGGATCTAAAAAAAAGAAAATCGTGATTTCCCAAAAACTTCATTTATTGTGTTGTGACACTCTTCTTGCCGATGTGCGATATGCAGTATTATGATTAAGTACTTTCAAATAACTTTAGAAAGTCACTTAAACTTATCTGTGTGGCCTATGGTCATTTCAGACAAGATAACAGTAAAACGCAAACAAATATAAATGCACTTTCATATCATAATTACTTAGGAATCAGAAAGTGTTATTATGAGGTGTCTATTACACAAAATTGCTGTAACAATTTTGATAAAATTGACGGTGATCTCTGGAACTACCAGTCAGATTAAAAAAACTTTTTGAATATGATAGTCAGATTCATGAGGAATTAAATAGTATAAGCTATTTACCATCACGTTACGACCCCTAGGAGCCGAGTAACGGGGGTTTAACCGCGGGGCATAATATTTAAACACTAGCACTTTGCCCGCGAATTCGCCGCGTGGCTCACAGGAATTGTGCATTTTTTCGGGATACAAAGTAACCTATAGCACTCAGGGTAAATGTAACTTTCTATTAGTGAAAGAATTTTCAGAATCGCATAATTCGTTTCGGAGATTACCCTCCACATATACACAAACTCACAAAATCCGCGCTCTCTCTTTCTAAAATTAGGTATAGATTACACGGTGTTTTTTTAAATTATTTCGGTTATCTTGTTAAAAGAGTATTTTAAATTACCTACAATGATTGACGCGCGCTCCCATAGTAATTAACCAGTTTCGTCTCATCAAAAGAATATAAGTAGGTATACTAGTCGATTAACAAAAGACACCGCTGTTATGTCCGTTCTAGTAACCCTTCTATTGAAATAACGGGAGGGGACCCTTTTTACAAGGACATCTGTTATTATTGGACCTTTTAAAAGGTCAAGTTTTTAGTATTTGCTAACGGCAAATATGGATGAAAAAAACTTGCCGATGCATAACCTCTGTTTTTTGAAGTCGGTTAATTAATTATATTTTCAAAAAAGACATGTGTTTTATTATGAAGTAAGCAGTATCAGAGTTTTGCTGTTTTAAGACAGGTTAAAATTATATAACTGAACTATGATTTTAATTATAAAATCTGAAAATTATAATATTCAATACAAATAAACTAAGTATTGATCAAACTTTTATTTTATTTGTATTCTCAACTAGCTGTTGCCCGTGACTTTGTCTGCGTGAACATGGATGAAAAGTAGCCTATGTACTTCTCTAGGTCCTGGGCTACCTAAATCCGCCGTTTAAGAGTGAAGGAGTAACAAAAACAAACGCACACACAATCTTTCGCATTTATAATATTAGGGTTCCGTACCCAAAGTTTAAAAACGGAACCCATCGTCTGTTTGTCACCAGGCTGTATCTCATGAACCGAGATAGCTAGACAGTTCAAATTTTCACAGATGATGTATTTCTGTTGCCGCTATAACAACAAATACTAAAAACAGAAATATTTAATATTATTATTTCCCATACAACAAACGCAATTATTTTTGCCGTTTTTTTCTCGATCTTAAAGGATAGAATATAGTGTCTAATGTTGTATAGATAATGGTACAGAACCCTTTGTGCGCGAGTCCGATTCGCACTTGGCGCACAATGAATGTAACAGATTGTGCAGTGTATCCAGTGAATGTACAGTAATAAATATATGAGTCATCTTTTTGATATTAAATGAGACCTATACTTAACTATAGGCGTTGTTATACTCTAGCTAAAGTCTAGATTGTATCTTTGTATTGACCTACATATCTGAGACATCTCCAAAACAAAGAAAACCTCATTGAACCGGAACTAACAGTTGTCTAACGGAGTTTAATACAATGCTAGCCATACATGACTTTGGCAATTTATTTCAACGTAGGTAATTAGTAGGTAATTAGGTATATTAGTCGTCAGAAAAATAGTTTGCAATTTATTCGGAATGCTTCTTTCTTTTTCTCAGTGTTCGTCCAATCCTACTAATATTATAAACGTGAAAGTCTGTGAGGATGTATAGATGTATTGATGTTTGTTACTCTTTCATGCAAGAACTACTGAACGGATTTTGATAAAACTTAACAGTAATATAGCTTATTGCTTATTTGTCGACCGTTTTGTCTCGCTCTTTCTCGTGTCGCGCATGTTAGCCCGGCAGGTAAGGGGCCGTCCATTAATCACGTGATGTTTTTTTAGCAAATTTTGACCCCCCCTCACCCCTGGTGATACGTGGTGAGGTTTTGAACTAACCCCTCCCCCCCTACCCAAGATCACGTAAATTTTTTTGATACAAACTCTTAATTTTTTTCAGAATATTATCTTTAAATACAACAAAAATATTTTTTTTTCGGTTTAGAAATTGCGCGTTAAACGAAAAAATTAATACACGTGATATCTCACTACACCCCCCCCTCCCCCTTGTGATATTTCGTGATTTTTTCCGCCCCCTATGGACGGATGGACGGCCCCTAAGCATTTGTAACTCGACTTACCTCTTAGAAAAATGTACCCTTCGCCACTGATATGCTAATTCATAGTGTGCTTCACATTATAATAAGTTTCTTTTGATATACATAGATGCTATCTATACTAATACCTATAATAAAGCTAAAGAGTTTGTTTGAACGCGCTAATCTCTAGAACTACCAGTCGGAATTGAAGAATACTTTTTGCATTTGGTAGCTTAATTCTTGAGAGAGGGTAAAGGCTATTTAACATCACGCTACGACCCTTTGAAGCCGAGCAAAACAAGGAGTTATGTATAAATAAGTAACCCGATTTCTTTTCAATTAAACGGCAAATGAATCCGACGGGCACAGCTAGTATGCAAATACAGCACAAAAACTTTTTTTTTTAATAATTTAATTGGGACATTAATCCTTAGGCGTCGTCCTAATTGGCTAACGATCGTACGATTGTACGATGCGATTTCGTCGTGCGATGAAAATAAGTTCCTGCATATCCTGTGATCGCACGATGATTTGCAAGCTTCAATTAGAATACTCTAAAAAAATGCGAGAGTAATCTCGTCGTGCGACGAAAAGAACAAAAGCGCTTACCCACATGACCACATCCAAAAACATTACCCTTCTTTTGGGCTTCGCTACAGTCGGGTAAAAGTTAAGACTAATGACAGAAAACGATACGTTTTTCGAACTTTAGAAATTAAAAATATATTATTTTCTTAGGCAATATTTCTAAAGTATAATTAACTAGCGACCCGGCCCGGCCTCGTACGGGTGCTATAAACCTTCCTCTTGAATCACTCTATCTATTAAAGAAAACCGCATCAAAATCCGTTGCGTAGTTTTAAAGATCTAAGCATACATAGGGACAGACAGCGGGAAGTGACATTGTTTTATACTATGTAGTGATTGTAGATTGTGTAACATTACAGGAGGCCGAACGCCGGGTAGACGACGATGAGGACCGAAGCAACCCGCAGTACATCCCCAAAAGGGGGACCTTCTATGAGCACGACGACCGAACTGCGGCCAGGTGAGTTTACAAGCCGACAAAGTTATACAGCGTGGCAGGTTAGACAGTGGAAATATTTTAAGGGGTCATTGTACTCATCATCATCGAAAGAAAACAGCTGTTCCATACATTTATGTTCACGTAGCTCAACAAAATGTATGGAACAGCAGATTTTTTTTTCGCAATTTCAGTGTTGGTCCCATAGTAAAAGTTGTTCATAATGATGAGTACAATGACCCCTTAAAATATTTCCACTGTCTAACCTGCCACCCTGTATAAACCGCCATCGGTTCATGGTTGATATACCAAAAACCCGAACGAAGCGCTTTGATTCCATTTTCATTGTGAAAACCGCCATACAGTGGAAAGCGCTGCCGGGTGGGTGTTCCCCGACAGTTACAATCTGGGTGTCTTCCAAGTCACGAGTGAATCGGTTTCTTCTAGACAAGCGTGCTCCTTCGTAGACCGCATAATCGCTTAACATCAGGCGAGATGGCGGTCATACGTCACTTTTTTGTGCCTTGATCTGTCCAGTAGAAAAACGGACGTAGGAGGGAATTAGATCATGCAGGGGGTCTACTCTGTAAGTCCGTCAACGAAGATACGGGCCCGTCCGAAAGTACAATAGACATAAGATTCCGTCAAAACAAGTGTCAAATTCAATTTTTCGGACGGATAAAAACACATCGGGAGTAGGGTTAACTGTCAAATCGTGCTATTATTCATTCTTAGTTAGGGCCCCGAACTAATCTTAAGTCCGTAGGTGATACGGAGTAAGAAACGCCCGTAACTAAGGTCGAAACTACGGATTTCGTGCTTAGAGAGTAGACCCCCAGATCCGAAGCACAATCCGATAAAAATCCGATAGACTAGCAACTTTGCGCCCATGTTCAAGACTTTAGAGCTTAGTCTGAACAAGGGAGTCGTGCTGATGGGCTTTTTGGCACGTTTCTTAATGCCTCAAGTTGGCACTTGGCTGTGCCATCCCAAAGGTGCGAGCTTTGCACCCAAATGTCTAATTGTGTCGGTCACTATTTATTCTAAAGTAAAGGACGTTGGTAGTTTTGGGCTTGATATGGTACAGTAATAAAAGCTTAACCAAAATTAAAAAAATATTTTAATTGTTCTTTGCCTAATTTATCTTAGAGATTAAGAATTGGAATCAAAAATCGAAATAAATAAGAAATAAAATGATTATGCCGTTGACATTTTGAAAAAAACAATAAAACAAAAACGGGTGCATGCTGGCTGGCGCGTGCTTCCACAGAATATCATGTCGAAGGCAACTAAAACCTTTGAATTGAGAACTCATTAGTCGGGCTGTAGGTACTTCATTGGATCATTCACACCATACTTAACCTCACTGTCACAAATACGAAGATTTCTCTTTAACCCAATTACGTACAAAAACAAATAAAAAATGAATTTAAATACTCTTGAAATACTCGATCACACCAAACTAATTTCATATTTGTACCGACATACACAATCTGAAGCCCAGCGTTCTATGGTCGTCTGCCAGTGCCCTTTCAGTGAGTCTTAATCAAACGTTGTCACCTCGAACAGATTTATTAGTAATACATCGTACAGATAAACAACATCGATGAAACTGAAACGCGCCGTTGCGTGCGTGAAAATCGCTTTAAATGGTGAAAATCGCACCAAAATCCGGCTGCCTCTGATTTTACAGATTCCTTATAACATGCAGAAGTGTAGCTTTGTATTGTAATTTGCTCGTTGCATATTTTCTAACATAACATCACGCCTTAATTCCCTGAAAGGTTAGGCAGAGGCGTATTGTAGTACCTACACATCCTCATTTCGCCAGTTATGTTCCAAGTCCTATAGGGTTCTCAGATTATTTTTCAGCCTATAGGTAAGGGACTAATGCTTAATTGGGAAAAAAAATATGGGATTTCATTTTTTACCCGGGACAATTAAGAAACAAAGTATTTAGTGATATTTTTTTTAATTAGAAAAAGAATAACAAGAAAGACAAACAGAATGAATGCGAAATATTTATTATGCATGAAACAAAGAGGGACAAATAGTTTACTTGAGTGCCTGCTTGTCAACCGTAGATCGATCGATTCACGAGACATAGTCCCGCCGGGGCTGAGGGACTCGTGGCTTAATGACAGCCGCGCTGATCGATCGATCTGCAAGGTTAAGCTGCACTTGCCGCGGTCAGTCCTTGGATGGGTGACCGTTCTTAACACACCGAGACCCCTCCGTGCCTCGGAGAGCACGTTAAGCAGTCGGTCCCGGTTGTCATAGGAATATCTTTGACAGTCGTTACGGGTAGTCAGGAGCCCAAAAGTCTGACAACTGGTCTAACATCCGAATACCGGTATTTCCCAATAATTGGGTTGTGGAGGTCAGATGGCAGTCGCTCCATGTAAAATATAAAATATTAGATATTGATATTCAGTCGCAACCAGTTAGACTGGAAGCCCGGCCCCAATCATGTTTAGGAAAAGGCTAGGCGGATGATGATGAGTCAGTCCCGCCGGGATATTTTAAACTATGCCTCAAATACGGGACGTCCCAGGAAATACGGGATGTCTAGCAACGCTAGTCCCATGTAAGGCGGGCAAGAGCTCGTCCGGTGGTTTATTAACTTTGGTTGAGTAGTTTTTAATCAGTTTCAAGAATTGGTATTTAGTTCACTTCGCTTATGTTGGTTCATAATTATATTCATTCACAGCAAAAAGTGGTATGTAGGTTCGGTTAGTGGTAATGAATTCACGCTATTGCTGTAATTGCGTGGTCTTATGTCAAAATAAAACCGGACAAGTGCTAATACGACTTGCGGCCTGAGGGTACCGAAATATGCAATAGCGCCATCTATACCGCTATCACATCATATTAGAATTTTATATCTTGATTATAGATGGCGCTGTTGCATACTTCTAGTGGCGCCATATATGAGCAGATGGCTCCACTCATGATCATGACAGACGGACAACAAAGTGATCCTATAAGGGTTCCGTTTTTCCTTTTGAGGTACGGAACCATAAAAAAAGTAAAAATCACCTTCAGAAAGATCAGAACAGTAGGTATTGGAAGTCGGTGCGGAATCAAACCAAATAATAAATCAAAGGCACCAACTTCCAAAACTGTTTCATACAACATTATTGTGAACTTTCGATTCATACTTTTTAGGGTTCCGTACCAAAATGGTAAAAAAGGAACCCTTATGGTGCGACTTCGTCTGTCTGTCTGTCTGTCTGTCTGTCTGTCTGTCTGTCACACCTGTTTTATTTCAGCAACTACTAATGCTATCGCCTTGAAATTTGGAACAGTTATAAAAAATGCTTGTTCAACTTTATTGCAAATGAAAAAAGTCAAAAAATATTTTTATTTTCATTGCAAAAGGGGCCGGAGTGGGGGTCCAAAATTTCAAAGTGGGGTTACTAGGTCAAGTGACATATCATATGAAAGGGCTTGATCTGCACATTTCAAAATATATTTTCATTTTATTTTATGTTTTCGACATATGATGAAAAATGTCTGAAAAAATACCATTCCCCCCCCTTATCTCTGAAGTTTGCGGAGCGAAAAATCTGAAATAATTAGGGTTGATAGGAATTACCCAAATATGACACCAAAAATAAAACGATGTTCCTAATTAGTACAGTTTTTTCAAAATCATCAAAATTCCTTCACAAACAAACTTAGTTATGCGGTCCGGTTTTTTTCACTTCATACGTCCAAAAATGATACGGAACCCTCGGTGCGCGAGTACGACTCGCACTTGGCCGGTTTTTTTTAAGTTATTTTCTACGTTGGGTGTGGTTGGGTGGACTTCTACCAACCTATGAAACTGTAAGAAGTTCTTTATAATCATCCTGAGAGAAAGAAAAGCGATAATTTTGATCAGCTCTCGCTGAAAACCAGCGCTGTGGCTCTGCTCCGTGCATGGGTCACAGCATCACGCTAAGCGATGGCCGTTTTGTTTTTTTTTGTATATTTTATTTATGTGCGTCATATTGACGCAAATAAATGCATTTTCTTTCTTGATACTGATCAAAGAAAAATAATTATCTTGATAATTTAGAACCTTGCCATTAAGTTATCTTACGGCCCTGATATAATCTCTCCCAATATTAAGCCGCGTTACTTGAAATAGTTTCAGCGTATTCAGTATATTTGCAGCTTTCTATTACCGCATCACTGAGCAGTTCGGTCATTACCGCTCCACTGGTTGTAATTATAATTATATGTACCGCACGCATTGTTTGCATTTATTTAATTAATAATGTGCGGATTACCTAAATAGTTTTGTAGCGTTCGTGAAACAATGGCTTAAGGTGGATCCGTCAAGGTTGCGCGCGAAATTCAAAGGTTTTTTGCAAATTGCAGCGCTATTTTACATTAAAGATTGATGCAAATTCGATTCGCGACAATAGTGATAGTATAGTTATTAAAATATAATATAATTAATATAATAATAATTAAAATCATCATTGTAGCCCCAGAAATTATATTTGAGGAAAATAAGATTATTTCGTGAAAACATTACGATTATCCTCAAATATAATTTCGAGGGCTATATTGATGATTTTGATGATTATTATTTAATAACTATATTATCATTATTGTCGCGAAACGAATTTGGATCAACATACAACGTAAAACAGCGCTGCAATTTGCAAAAAACTCAAAATATTTAGAAATTCGAGCGCAGCCTTGACGGATCCACCTTAAGAGGTTGACAAGACCTATCATATCGGTTCATGCAATACGGTACCGCACTATTTTTTTTTTTTATTGTGAATCTGTAAACTATTTGAAAAAAGATAATTAACACCAAAAAAACCGATGAAACATCTACAAAATTGGCAAAGTTATAAGCGTTTTAAAATGATTTGCTAGACACGGACGGCATGCACGATAAGTGACGTAACACCACCTATGTCCTCTTCGCGCGACAAAGACGAAGCGATACTCCCTCCAAAAACATTAAAAGCGTCTATGTTTTCCATTTTGTGATAAATTATTATTATTGTTTTTACTTTTTTGTTATTCCTATTCCTTCTTTGGAATGAAATAATTTATTTGTCCTTTTTTAATAGTAGTCCACTACCGTATTCCAGCCCGAGAAAGCTAACATGCCTGTATATTCTGTAGCGACACGCCGCGTGATATCACCGCGAGAACTGCCAATTTGTTTGCGAACGTTCGAGGGAGAATCTCACCGTGACATTCTCTCTCGAATGTTCGCAAACAAATTGGCAGTTCTCGCGGTGTTGGTACAGAATAGACAGGCTGTACACTAAAGTAAACGGAAAACTGTCAAAACATGATCAAAAACCGGGTAAAATTGAACAAAATCTTTAAACTTTATGTGAAATCTAAGACTATGTTCTTCCGAATCAAATAACACACTGCATATTATAAAATTAGGTACCATTTAATATTCAAGATTTTTGGCTTTTAAACATTTTTTTGGCCTAGTACAAGTTGATGGACCGAAGTCGGAGGACCTCATTGTGACAATTCGCGAAAAGAAAATTTGCTATTCCATACATTTATATTCACATAAATCAACAAAATGTATGGAACAGCAGATTTTTTTTTTCGCTATTTCAGGTTTAGTCCCATAGTAAAAGTTGTTCATAATGATGAGTACAATGATGACCCCTTTTCGTATTGCCACTATCTAACCTGACACCCTGTATAATAAGTCTATTAAAGTCATGAAACATGACATGTTATAGTATAATAAGTCTATAAAAGTCATGAAACATGACATGTTATAGTATAATAAGTCTATAAAAGTCATGAAACATGTCATTTTATAACAAAGAAATTATTTGTTTGATTGACTGATTGACGCGCGCCCATGATTTGTAACAGCACTTCGATTTAACCCAAATTCTCTTGTAGCGGGGAAGAATCCAGCAACGCAACGTCGGAGGCCGCCTCAGAAAAGAAGGAAGGCACCGAGCCCCCGACCGAGCGCCGCCGGCCGCCGCGCAAGTCAGAGATAGTCAACAAGTGGTCGCACGACAAGTACAATGAGAACGAACAGGTCAGAACCCTCAGATCATAGAAACGAAGATATGCCATCATAGCAAATTAGTACGGGAACAACTGTCGCCACTTTTAGAACATTTTTCGACACAATTACAAGCGCTCCTTGTGAATATAAAGATCTCCCACACATTAAAAATTCCGCATACCCTCAATCTAACACTGTTACCTAATCGTCACTCAACACTAGCACTAAACTAAAACACTGTATTTATATCATCAAATGTTGCTTCAGTTGCCGAAATCTCGTGACGAATTGGTAGCTATCTACGGGTATGACATAAGGAACGAGGACGCACCTCCACACGCGAGGCGCAACAGGCGATATGGGTGAGTTTTGTTTGAAAATAAATACATTTCACGAGAATGAAACAAAACCGTAATCTTAAGGACTCTAACCGCTCTATTAAGGACTTTATGTTAAAACTCTGGTAACATAGACTGTTACTTTGAACGAACAGCGATCTTTCAATGAGATACCAAAAATAGAAATTGTCAGAAAAAAAAAATTTTTTTTTATTTTCTAGCTTTTTTGTCAAAGAGAAATGGCATGGGGTGTGATTTGTCGATAAAAAAATTGATCATATTGAATACCATTACAAACTCTGTCACTGATTTACTGACACTGTATAATAATAATATGGTACAGCTGTTTACCTTGACGCCATAGAATTATGTTTTCACACAAAATTATAAAGAAATTATATTGTAACATTTTTTATCATGCATTACAATATGGAGGTACCGACACTCGTGGCGGTTAGTGGAATCTGTCTCAGCATGCGTGTTTCATTATTTTTATTACAGTATATTTTTTAGGATTTTAGTAAATGTTGGTGATCCATTGGGGAGTCGGAGTAATTCCGATCCACCCCGGTCGTCCCGTCCCGTTAATCATCATAAATAACTGCTAAAAGTGGCAAAACCTCGCCTGAAACGACGTGGTCGGTACTACCGGGGCCGACCGGGGTGGATGGGAATTACCCGACTCATTGGCTCGCCGAATCTCTTTGGTGATCCGTTAACGAGCCGAACAATCGGTCTCACAACGAGCTAGCGATATACCTCGGTTTTTGAGACCGCGGTCTTTTAGGCCGGTCACATACGTCCGGAATGCCCCTTCACAATTATTGCGGCTGGAATCGTTCATAAATTTCAGTTTTTATTTATTCAATGTCTCTGAATGTCTTTCCAGCCGCAATCATTCACTTCGTCGTAAAAGTCTATAAATCATAGACAATTCACTCATTCGGATTTTTTAATTCCGGAGGGGCATTCCGGACGTATGTATGTGACTGGCCTTAGATGCGCTATTGGCGTTTTATACATTATCTCGCGGGCTTGTTGGCGAACCAATGGGTTGGCTCGCCAATAGCTCGCCCCCATAACTATAAGAATAAATATTATTTGATTTATGATTATGTTATAGTATGCCTGTATTGCTTGCTTTCGGTTTAATTGCCATCATTTTGTCTTTTTCGGGGAATATTATATTATTCGCTTTTTGATTTGTTTAGGTTGGACGGCTTTTTTGTAGGTATGTGTTCTAATTTATTCTGAAACTATTTTCTTCGCCCCGATATTTTTTTGTTAAAGGGGCTCTTGCATTTTGTCACCTTTCTTGCTCGCCCAGAACCATATTTTTAAGATTGTTGAATGAAAAGATACCTAAAATATTTGCATGCTGCCTTATTAGCAAAACATGTATGCTGTTTAATGTATGAAACAACTTTAACCACGTTTTACAGTCGGTTGCAGAAAAGGTCATTAAGTTTTAAAGGAGACTGTAACGATAGAAATTGTATGGTTAAAGTCTCCTTTAAAACTGATCTTTTCTGCAACTGACTGTTAGTCAAATAATAGTTATTTGTTATACAAGAGTGCGAAGTTGCTTTTTAACCGCGTGCTCAATTTTGATGACCGAGCAAGCGAAGGATTCAAAAATTAGAATCCTGAGCGTTAGCGAGGGAATCAAAAGAGCACGAGGTGAAAAATCTGCACTCGAGTGCAACACGTAATTTTTCATCCCACCTCAGCGAGGAAAAAAAGTTGTATTATAAATTCGGCACCATGGAGGTAGAAGAGTGCAGTGATAGCCTAGTGGATTAACCATGTGCCTTCCACGGCGAATGGTTCGAGTTCGATCCCGAGGCACGCACCGCTGACTTTTCGAAGTCATGTGCGTATTAGAAATTAATTATCACTTGCTTTAACGGTGAAGGAAAAACATCGTGAGGAAACCGGCATGTCCAAGAACCAAAAAATTCGAAGACATGTGACGTCCACCAACCCGCACTGGGCCCGCGTGGTGGACTACGGCCCACTCCCTCTCACAGAGGAGGCCTGTGTCCCAGCAGTGGGAACATTATAGGCCGATTATGCTTATGCTATGCTATGGAGGTAGAAGTAAATAGGTTTAATGATGTTTTGAATTCACAAACTTAGTACACACGATGTTCTAAATTCAATGCACTTTATCCTCTAGAGAATAAAAACGGCTTTTGCACTCAGATATCGAAGAGCATTTACTTTAACCTCTAGCGGATAAAAACGGCTTTTGCACTCAGATATCGAAGAGCAAAAATACTCTTTTCAAGATGGCGGAATGAAAATATTATTGTAATTCTTGCCAACAGTCGCGGGCCTAACAAGTACACTCGCACGTGGGAGGACGAGGAGGCCTACAGGCGGCAGTCGGCGGCCCAGCCCCTGCCGCGGAAGGTGCCCACCGCCGAGGACTTCCCCGAGCTGGACGCTAGCCGGAGATACGGGTACGTCACCGTTATATATTGTGTCTACTACCGACAGTCGCGGGCCCAACAGTCGCGGGCGCTTAGACCATTTATCTATGCACTAGGCAAAGCCGGGCGAACCCCTCTGCCAAAATAACACTGGCCATTTGACTGATTTGACAGGATTCGGCCATTTCAAACTAATTCATGCCCGACAGCTGTCACTTTGCATTTTGTATTGTCATTTTGAAAATGATTAAATTGTGTAGTTTCCTTTTGTAAAAGGCGGTCTGCTACTTCAAATCTGCGAAACCATGGAATTTCCTATCACATGTAATATTAAACATTATGCACCAACATTGTTTTATTTATGTACAATCTGTAAGTATCTGTGTGTGATTTTCGTAGTGTGCTATACGTGTTCACCTCGCCCCCCGCAAAAAGTGGAACCGCACAAACTCCGACTAACTTTACCAACTTTTATTGTCCAACAGTAAACCCCGCACCCCTCGCCCCCGCTCCAAGTCGCAGCCGTCAGTCAACGAGCCCATAGAGAACGGCTCGCAGTTGCGTCGCAATGCATCCATCAAAACCACCAAGAAACCCGTCGTGAAGCAAGGCACCGGCCGCGTCGCTATCAAGCCACCTAGCAACAAGCCGAAGGAAAAGATGCCCGCTTTGGAGAATCTCACCATCACCGCTAATATAAATAACAAGTGAGGTTTTTGTTGCTATTGATTTCCTCCTCCTTCAGTCGTTTGCTCACTGCAGAGCGTCGTGATGTGCCCGACTAAACTTTTTAAAGATCTCCCTCCATTTGTGCCGATCTTTGGCCTCGTGTAGTGCGTCGGAGATCTTGATGTCCAGGTGTTGCTTCCCTTGGTCAGACCATCGTGTAGGGCTACGTCCCCTAGGTCTCTTTCCTTCCATTTTGCCGGTAACTATAAGCTTTTCAAGGTTGTCGGATGGCTTTCGGGCAATATGCCCGAAGTTCTGCAGCACCCTTTGAAAGAAAATGCTTGTAAGCCTTTGGCCTATTTGGAGTTCTTTTAGGATGGATATATTCGTCCTGTGTGCTGTCCAGGGTATACACAACATGCGTCTCCAGCACCACATCTCAAACGCGTCGATACGGCGTCGGTCTGCTATTGATATAGATTAGATTTAAAAAAAAATGAGAACCCTCCTTTTAAAGTCGGTTAAAATTAGTATTATTTAAGTTTTCGTCAAAAAAGAAACTATTATTTTTAAAGTAGCAATAACAGCGAGTTACATACCTATATGACAAAATGAAATACTGTTTTGTTTAGGCATCCAAATTCATTAATTGTAATTGTGTAGGTCATAACTTTTTATGCGTAAGGCATATTACGCACAGGTGGATATAGGACTGCTTTGTTGAGGAAAAGTGTTTTATGCATGGCACCCGCTATTTTTAACCACATTCCTAATTCTGTAAAAGAGGAACCAGTAACAACTTTCAAAAAGAAACTAACTGTACTTCTGATAAATAAATGTTACTACTCTGTATCGGATATTCTAACTGAAAAATTTTAGTTGTACCAATGTTTGTATATTTGATGATAAACTGCACCAATGTTTGCATGCTGAAATCGTAGAATGTACAAGGATTCATTAATATTATTGTAACCACCTTATTGTAAATACCTACATTCTGAGCAAATAAATGAATATTCTATTCTATTCTATATTAGATCTTAGCTCGTAGTAAAATACGTAAATCTATTAAAATGCAAAATATATTAGTTGTTTGGTTACTTATCTTTTCGTCGCCAGTACTTTAATAATAGGTACTTTTGTCTATGTCTTCGGGTCTTAAACATGTAAGTACATGACTTGCGTTCTGCCTCCGTTTTTCGATACAAAAGTGAATTCCTTAATAGCAACACCTGATCTTTAGGTAAATAGGCATCCGATTATCCGATCTCTAGTGATAACACATTACGGATATAAAGTCAAGTTGTAATTTCCAGTCAAGGCCAGGCCCAGCGCAAGGTGAACGCGACGGTGGCCCAGCAGCGACCCGTGCCCACTGACCAGGCCAGGAAGAAGCCCAACGCTAATGCACAGGTCAGATTTGTTAAGTCATTGGGTCGCAAACTTATACAGGGTGGCAGGTTAGACAGTGGAAATATCAAAAGGGGTCATTGCACTCTTCATTATGAACAACTTTTACTATGGGACCAACCTGAAATCACGAAAAAAGCTGTTCCATACATTTATGTTCACGTAACTCAATAAAATGCATGGAACAGCAGTTTTTTTTTTCGCGATTTCAGGGTTGGTCCCATAGTAAAAGCTGTTCACAGTGATGAGTACAATGACCCCTTTTAATATTTCCGCTGTCTAACCTGCCACCCTGTATAATAAAAACTAGAGTCAATTACCCACGACTTCGTCGCGTGGACTACAATGAAATGACCAGTTTAAAAATCTAAAAAAATAAAAAAAATCAATAAAAATCTAAAATATCATGATTTTTTTAAAAAAAACTGATTTGATAAAATTAAAAACAATCATGATTTTTTTCAACCCTGCTGTCTAGTAAAAGCAGTGTAACAAATAAATATTATAGACTTAATCAAATATATTTCCTTATAACAGCCTCCACCGCAATCGAATCTGCCGCCGAACAAATCCCCGCCTCACCAGCAACCCGCGCCGCAACAACAGCAACAGAAACCGCAACAAAACCAACAACAACCGGCTAGCGGTGAGTTCAACAACATAATGACTTCTATTTGTTGACTGCTATGCATTGATTCCTTGATTTCATTCTGATTAGTCGAATGTTCCAACTGCAATCAAACATCAGTTTTTAGGGTTCCGTACGTCAAAAGGAAAAACGGAACCCTAATAGGATCACTTTGTTGTCCGTCTGTCACTGGACCATAAGTAGAGCCATCTGCACATAGATGGCGCCACTAGAAGTATGCAGTAGCGCCATCTATGATCAAGATTATGATATAACTACTATGATGTGTAATAGCGGCATAGATGGCGCTATTGCTTATTTCGGAACCCTTAGGCCCGTATTACAGAACGATGCTCGAGCACAGATCTCTGCTTGAGCATAGATTTAAAGCCATTTGATTGGTTGAAATCTATGCTCAAGCAGAGATCGGTGCTCGAGTATCGTTCTGGAATACGGGCCTTAGAGCGCGAGTCGTACTCGCATTTTTTTTTTTTTAAAGAATATAATTGTTTTTTTTTACTATTTATTTACACAGAGTGAGACTAAATGAAATAGTCTCTTGGAATCCGAACTTGCGCAATAAAACTTGTTATTGCCCTTTATGAGCGGGAATATTTACGTAAGACGCATTTCCAGCAAACCAAAATAGACAAAAAAAATATATAAAGCATGAACATTTAAATCCTAAGGTGGCGGTAGCAAACGCTACAGTAGCTTGCGTCAGCGGCCGCTCGCCGACTCGTACACGCCACAACAGCCGCAACAACAACAACAACAACAACAGCAACAACAACAACAGCAGCAACAACCACAACAACAACAACAGCCAGCGCAGCAACAGCAACAGCAACAACCGCCGCACAGATATCATGCTGGTATGTTTTGATTACCAACCATATCTTAGTTGAAATGTGTGACTCCCAGTTTCTAAAATAATGGTCAAGCAACCGATCAGTAAATCTGCTGTCAATTCTCAAGTCAGCTGTTGTTATTAGTTTACCGTAATAATAAATAACCGCTAATTTACGTAAAATTCGAGGAACAGAGACGAAAACTAGAGACTTCCTTACGACAACATTTTTTCCGGGGCGAATATCGTCCCGGGTTTTGGAACATTACTTAAATAAGTACATTATAAAATACTAGCTTCCGCCCGCGGCTTCGCCCGCTTTTTTCAGGGTGTCTGAAAAATGATCCGCCTAGCCTTTTCTCAAACATGATTGGGGTCGGCTTCCAGTCTAACTGGCGGCCAGTCGCGGCTGAATATCAATATTTTACATGGAGCGACTGCCATCTGACCTCCACAACCCAATTATTGGGGAATACCGGTATTGGAATGTTAGACCAGTTGTCAGACTTTTGGGCTCGTAACGACTGTCAAAGATATTCCTATGACAACCGGGACCGACTGTTTAACGTGCTCTCCGAGGCACGGAGTGGTCTCGATGTGTAAAGAACGGTCACCCATCCACTGACTGACCGCGGCAAGCGCAGCTTAACCTCGCAGATCGATCGATCAGCGCGGCTGTCATTTAGCCACGAGCCCGCGTTTTTCAGGATGTATTATACATATTTATTATGTGTGATTCAAGAGTGATTCAAGAGGTAGGTTTACCTACCTCTTGAATCACTCTATCTATTAAAGAAAACCGCATACATAGGGACAGACAGACAGACAGCGGGAAGCGACTTTGTTTTATACTATGTAGTGATGTTCTCTGTTCCTCGAAGTTTAGGCAAATTAGCACTGCCTATTCCGACCACTGGTAATAACATTGGTTTAAAATAACACGGGATTTGACAACAGATTAAATTGAACAGGCTTTCAGAAACGGGATAGTTGAGATTAATTTAGTGAGTTAATGTGTACCGCCAGGTCCCAGCGAGTTCGTGGGCGCCGCGCAGCCGCATGCGCACGCGCAGCATATGATGCACCAGGTAACTGATACATTCATATATCTACCTAAATAACTATTACTAATATTATAGAGCCTAATATTATAGAGCTAAAGAGATTGTTTGAACGCGCTTATCTCTAGAACTGTCAGTTGGATTCGTAAACCAGGGGCAAGCTGAGATGGCCAGTTTGACGTTTATACTCGGACTTTTAATTGTTTGCAGTAACTTGACAGTTCGAAGCAAAATAATGATACCATATTTACATTAATAGTGTTGGGGCACTGAACGAATTTGCGAAAAGAACGAATGATAAAAACGGTTGAATCAAATAAATATTAACAAAACTATATTTTTGTGAATTTTAAACGTGCTAAAGTCATATGCAATATGCGTATATTTTACCTTATTTATGCATATTTTATTTTACATCTTAAGAAATCAATGAAAAGTACATAACATAAGTACATCATTCAGTTCAATCAATTTGGTTCATTTTTTTTTTCACATCGCTACCTTTTTTTTGTTAAAAATGGTATCCCTCCAGTTGTCAAGTTAACTGTGTCAAGCAAACAATTAAAAGTCCGAGTATAAGTCCGCTCATAAAGTTTTGTAAATATTTACAACTACTTTTGAATGAACAATTGCTGTACTTTATTGCTAATAGCAGTGGCGTGCCGTGAGGACAAGCCCGGCGCATTTTTTGACATTAGAGGGTATTGTGTTCACTTTTTATGAATTGTAAGTAATTTTTAATGTACGTATTGCTTTAATAACGACATCAACTCACTTAGATTTATGAAAATTGGACATAAATACCCCTCTAAAGCCAAAAATATACTATGCGATCAAAATAAGAATAGGACTGACCTTGCGCCATATTGTGACGTTTTGTGTTGAAAATTGAGGTGTTTTTAGGGTTCCGTAACTCAAAAGGAAAAACGGAACCCTTATAGGATCACTTTGTTGTCCGCCGTCAGTCACCGGATCATAAGTGGAGCCATCTGCTCATAGATGGCACCATTGGAAGTATGCAGTAGCGCCATCTATGATCATATTTCGGAACCCTTAGAGCGCGAGGCATACTCGCACTTGTCCGGTTTGTCGACAGTTCGAGATCATTGACGTTCCTATTCTTATCGCGATCGCATAATACGTTGGGCTTGCCAGCTAGCCATGGGTTGGGGGTTCAACCTCCCTCCCCCCCGAAAAGTTAAGATATTACATATTTTTGTTTTTTCCATTTATACAGAGTGGCAGGTTAAACAGTGGAAATACTTTAAGGAGTCATTGTACTGATCATTATGAACAACTTTTACTATGGGACCAACCCTGAAATCGCGAAAAAAAACAGCTGTTCCATACATTTTGTTAAGTGAACATAAATGTATGGAACAGCTGATTTTTTTTTCGCCATTTCAGGGTTGGTCCCATAGTAAAAGTTGTTCATAATGATGAGTACAATGACTCCTTTAAATATTTCCACTGTCTAACCTGCCACCCTGTATAATTACAGTTTATTTCATGCACTTTTAGTCGTTTTATTTTCTTGAACCTCCCCCGATACTAAAACCTGGCTACGCCCTTGTTTAGATTGATTACGTTAACTTATTATTTAGCAGGTATTAGTGGGCGGGTCTCCGGGAGGGCATGCGGCCTCGCCGCCGCACGCGCTGCCCGCACCACCACAGGCACAACACGGCCCACAGGTACACACACACTTTCACCACTACAAAGAAAAGAAGCATGCCAATAAGCTCATCAGCAATGACTCCCTTGTTCAGTACCCCGATCATGAGTTTTTTTGACGTGTAGTATCGTTAACGTAAGCATATTTTGAATTGAAAATACACGTTTGTTACATAATATTTATATAAATTAAATACTTAAATAATTTCTCTGTATTTATTAAAATGTGCAAATTGTATAAAATTTTATCAAAATGTTCCAGGACTGCTGTATTTTAAATTCAAAATATGCTTACGTTAACGAAACTATACGTCAAAAAAACTCATGATCGGGGTACAGACCTAGCTCTTAAGGCGCAGATATACGACTTTTAAAGATTTTAAACTGAAGATCACGTCTAAACGAGTAGTGTTAATGATTTGAAAAAAATATATGCTTAACTAGAGAATTTCCTAATAATTTGATTAGAGTATGTTTTAGATTACGTTTATCTATGTAGTGTAATTAATTTTTAAAGTTAGGTCTAACGCTTTCAAAAAAGTAAAGATCGCGCAAAAACTATTGAGCGTATTTTTACGAAACCTTCACCATTTTAAAGATAATTTAACTATCTAACTTTTAGTTAGTGTTTATTTTAAACCAAATATTTGTTACTAAAACGTAATAATACGTCTAATTCGGCACAGCGCGCTCCTTGATAGGCGAGTCGTATTACTCGGTGGACGTATGTCGCGTTGCGTGAGCTCAACGCAGAACACTCAAACTATACCGCTCAAATCACTCAAGGCTGCTGACACTTAGTAGCGCCTTAAGTCTTGAGCATCGGCGCAAAGTTGCTAGCCTATCGGTTTTTTATCGGATACATTTCGGAGAGCGCGCTTCAGATCTGCATGATCTAATTAATTATCCTGCCCTTTTTTCTATCGGACGGCCAGAAGCACGAACAAGCGCCATCGGTTCATGGTTGATATACCAAAAACCCGAACGAAGCGCTTTAATTCTACTTTCATTGTGAAAACCGCCAAACAGTGGAATGCGCTGCCCGAGCGGCTGTTCCCCGACAGTTACAACTTGGGTGTTTTCGAGTCGCGAGTGAATCGGTTTCCTCTAGGCAAGCGTGCTCCCTCGTAGACCGCATCTCTATTGAAACTTAAACCTTCAGGGCCGTACCACAAAAAAGATAAACACGTGTTCAACACGAATGCTACCAAAAATAATACGCACTTGTTTTAGCACTAGCTTATCTAAAACAAGTGAGTATTATTTTTGGTAGCATTCGCGTTCAACACATGTTTATCTTTTTTGTGGTAAGACTGTCAATCTATATCTATCTATGTCAATCTTATCTCCATAACCGATCATAACCGAACCAGTCGGTTCCCAGGTACGGTCCAGTACAAGAAAATCATCGTATTTGTGGGTAGAATAATTATGTGGTTTTAGTTTTCGTTAAGTCTTTTTACACCCAACAAAACCACAATAATAAAAAAAACATTCTGATCCTAAAGTCCCCCTCTCAACTCCGAATTGTTTTATATATTTTTTATTTAACCCTATGTATATAATTACGTATATCAAAGTTGTATCGACACCAGAAATATGGGCAGCCCTGAACTGCCCATATTTCTGGTGTCGGTATGTAAGCCGCAGTTGCCCGCAGGTGCGGCTGGGCATGTTGGAGCAGGCACAGATGCCGCCGGTGCCGCATCCGCATCACAATCTACATAATATACCTACGCCACATACTATGGGTAATTAAAAAAAAATTTTTGCTCATTTTTTAAAACTTCTTAATTTAAAAAACAGTTTAATCGTCGATATCGTGTGTATTAACAATTGCATTTAGATAAAATTGTAGCATAAAAGCGTTTAATTTCGATTTTCTATTTGTTTGACAAAAAAGATGATTTTATTATTTAAACAGTCAGCAAAAATTCTCTGTTCTGTGTGATTTTTTTAATGTCACTTTTGGTTAATTTAAATGTAGAAAATATGACCACTAATTTCACGACAAATTCCTTCCGTTCAAGAAAAAAGAAATGCTGTTTATACTAGAGATGCCATAGACATTTAGCTGTTATTCGGTATTTGGCCTATTTGGCTACTTTTTTAATATTCGATATTCGGCCAAAACAGTTTCATAAAAAAGAAATTGTCTGTGCCATGCCAGCAAGTACTTTTTTCACAATTTCGTAGTTGGGCCGATACAAAAAAAAAATTAACTGAATGACGAGCACAATTTATAATTTTCGGCTTCAAAATGAATAAAATTCAAAGTGTATAAAAATGAATGCGTTCTACAGGTCAAATACAGCCCGCACAAGGATACGCACCGCCAGCCATGATGCCCGCCCAATATATGCAGGTAAATCCTTTACAGCCAGCAAAAATACATAAAATATAGTCTTGGTCCGTGAACTTCTGACACCTAACTGATTTTTAAAGTCATCTATTGGAGATGGCTATAACCGATAGAATGCAACCAATATATTGTAACCCCCGTATTCACGAACATTACTATGAGGTGTCGAACGCACAGTGCACAGAAAACTCATTCGAATATGAACATTGCAAGTATATAAATAAGATTTATATTCATATAAGTGAATATAAACAAGCACTTCATACGAATATGAACCTTATACAATGTTCATATTTCAATGAGTTTTTTGTACACTTTGTTGTGAATCCTCATAGCGATGTTCGTGTATTAAACCCCTATAGGGTTTAATCCGCGCGCGATGAGAATGGGATGCTATCTTTTGGAACTGAGACACGCTTGGTCCGCCCGGTAGCGGTAGAGTCGGACTCGCATCGATGCTCGCGAGACGATTTATATCACGTGTTGTTATTTGCCTGTTAGTGTGGATATTTGCTCGTAATTGGTTACTACATTACTTTAGAGATTCATAGCTGCAAGATTATTTTAGTTATTAGGTTAATAAGTGGAAAGAGTGGTAACATTTTGAAAAGTCAATGACGCGAAATAATTCTTTCGGTTGATAGATTTTTTTAACAAGAACGAAGTCAGTATTCTAACGCATTGAAAATAATGATACCTACATATTATACATACATACAAACATACAAATAAACATGCATACCTACATAAAGTACCCGTCACGAGAAGCTATAAATTATGTAAACAAACATCTTTTACTAAGTAAACATTTTATACTGCGAGATAATAATAAATTGACCATATTCAATCGACATGAAATATAGACGTGTTATATGAAAGTAACAACCTATTTAATTTAGTCGGATCATATTTTAACGACGCAAAGCGCTATCGTTTGTGTTTCTTGGTACCGGAACGCGTCCGTCGCAGGGATTGTAAACTATCGGGACGCCATTTTGAAATAAACGCGTCATTCGAGTTTCGAATGCGTACGAGTTTGTTTCATTGCTTTGCATATATCGCGGATCTGGTTGTTATTGTTAATTTTGTTATTGTTTCGTTATCACTTTTTTATTGTTGTTACTTTAATTGTTGCGTTAATTTTATATGTTATTACGTATAATGGAGCCAGTTTTTATTCCAAAATCGATGAGATGATTGATGAACTGTAGACAGCTTCGTGATACATGTCACTGATTCTGACACAGAAATGGAAACATCTGAATCTGACGAATAATTATTCTTAATAATATATGTTAATTAATATTTGTTACTTAATAATTTATTAAATCTTAAACAAATTCATTTTTTTTGTTGGTCCAAATGTTGTGAACTCCTGAACACTTGTTTACAAAATTTATAGCTTCTCATGACGGTTACTTTAGACATAATCTGCTAAAATCTACTAACATCATTTTTGGATTTGCAAGAATCGGCTAATATTGTTCAGAACGTCCTTGCTAACGCTACTTCGCTCGAGAACTGTCATTTTTGATTTACTTTGACAAGGTTCCATACCATTCTGATAGCGCGGTTATTTGACAGATTTAAAAACCGTCCCACAACATTTGATTCGTCAATGATAACATTTCTTCCCTGTACAGCAAAGCAGCGGCGGCGCAGTGTTCGGCGGTGCGATGTTCCCGGCAGCTCCCCACGCGCCTCACGCCGGCCACGCACCTCACGCGCCTCCTCACGCGCCCCTGGCGCCCCTCGCGCCCCCCCACGCGCCCCCCCACGCGCCCCACGCGCCCCACGCGCCGACCCACGCCGCTCACGCCCCGCCCCACGCGCCGCCACACCCCACATACCCGCACCAGATATATACGCCGCATCATAATTATGTATGTATTCTGAAGTCATTTATATGTAACTGTTATTTTTAAAGCTTAAATAGTTCGCATAAAATTAAAAAAATGCAGGGCGTCCCACGGAAGGAAGTACTGTAAATAAAGTCTCTATTATGCAAAATTCCCTATCTACAATTAATAGATAGGAAATTTTCTTTTATTTTTAAAAGTTTTAAATTGCTTGCCTCATCTGACAATCGAACCGACCAAACGTAAAGTCATTTTGTATTCCTATGCTGACCGAAAGTATTAATATAAGGATTAATTCCAAGGGCCAAGTTCACCGATAAACGGCCGTTTAACATGTCTTTTTATTCCTAAGGGCCAAGTTCACCGATAAACGGCCGTTTACAGAAAAAAGTCATGTTAAACGGCCGATTTTTTCCCTTTATCTTCTCAGTGAACTTGGCCGCAAGTAACACAGCATTTTAAATTAAAGGAACACCGTGAAATCATGCAGGTGGCGCAAGTGGCGCAGGCGGGCGGCGTGACGTACTACAACTGTGTGGAGCAGGAGCCGCCCGCGCCGCAGCCGCGCGCGCAACGACGCCCCACCGCCGCCATTCCCATCGTCAGCCCCCACCACGCCGACAGGTAAAGAAACGAATCATAAATGGCGGCACTTGTCATTTCATCTCAAGCCATCATCACGCCGATAGGTAAAGAAACGAATCATAAATGGCGACATTTATACTTATCATTTCCTCTGAAGCCCTCATCACGCCGACAGGTATAAAGAAACGAGTCATAATGGCGGCACTTATCATTTCCTCTCAAGCCATCATCACGCCGACAGGTAAAGAAACGAATCATAAATGGCGGCACCTATCAGTTCCTCTCAAGCCCTTATCACGCCGACAGGTATAACTCGCGCCAATAAAGAAACGAATTATAAATGGTGGCACTATAGATGGGCAAACTCAGTTTCTGTGGTAAACACCCGATAAACACCCAAATTTTGGGTGTTTATCGGGTGTGTTTACCAAAACACCGCCGGCTTAAATCGGGTGGATTGCCCATCTATAGGTAGAATTTCCTGCAACGAGGGTTATATAAATATTGTTTTAACAATTACTTATTTATATTTTTAGGTAAAAATACTTTTAACTGAGCAGTTTGTCCACATTTAGCCAAGTTTGAGCAATTCCCTTTATGTAGTCTAATTCATTAACGGCGTTCGATATCCTTCGATCAATCCTGAAATCACGAATAAAAATCAGCTATTCCATACATTTTATCTAGCATTACACATTACATTGCATTTTATCTAAAAACTACTTTCAGGGGAAGTCTGCTTTTGCAATTGTTATAATAGTATCAGAATGGTCTCATAATGGCATCGTTTTTGTTGGTTTTGACCTCAGATCATAGAAACAAGGGAGATGTGCCAAGGCGCTATCGAGCTTGATGCCTGATTTTGAGCGAATTGCTCATATTCAAAACGTACGCGCTGGCGACGAACCGAACACGATCGATGGTATAAATACAGTGTTTTAGTTTAGTGCTAGTGTTGAGTGACGATTAACAGTGTTAGATTGAGGGTGTGCGGAATGTTGAATGCGTGAGAGATCTTTTTATTCACAAGGAGCGCTTAATTATGCGCGTAATTGTGTCGAAAAATGTACTAAAAGTGGCATCAGTTGTTCCCGTACTAATTTGCTATGATGACATATCTCCTTGTTTCTATGATCTGAGGTTTTGACCAATGACCAAAGATCTTCCTCTAAGCCAATGACCAAAGGTTGACTTAGGTTTTGACAGTTACGATGTCATTACGAGGCCATTCTTACACAATTGCAATAGCAGACTTGGGGCCCAAAACTTACGTATAATTAATGTTGTGACAATTGACCCCAATTTTTGTTACGTATCAACAGGCCCGCGAATTCCTCTGAAAAGGACAACATAGACAGGATTGTGGAGAATATGTTCGTTAGGAAACCGTGGCCAACGACACATGGAGCTGGTAAGTGCATTTTTATCAAATTGATCCAAAAGAGGGTACAATGCGACCAAAATAAGGATAGGACTGGAGGATCTTTAGGACTTTGCGACCAAATTCGGACGTAAAGCGGTCGCTATCTTTTCTAGCGACTGCAGGCCCTGCAGTCTCGCCATAGATAGCGATCGCATTACGATCGAAATCGGTTGTTCCGCCGTATTTTTCCATAGATTTTTCATAGATTGCGACCGATTTCGGTCGTAAAGCGATCGTTATCTATGTCGAGACTGCAGAGCCAGGCCGTGTTTGGTGTGTTAACTAAACATTAATAGATTGTCAATGTAAATGTATGCAGAAAAATGACAATAAATTGTCAGAGATTCCAATGAATGTTCAACGTGTATGAATCTAAATAAAAATGCAAGTTGTCCGACTCAAACCATGTCTAATTGAACACTAATAAAGTTATTTACCAAAAATGTATCTAGGCTCTGCACTAAGTAATTATGCATTCCTAAAAGAACAATGGCCACTTTCCTAACATGCTTGGACTCGGAAAATCTTATAAAAGTTGTAACGATGAAACATTTGTCATTTTATTTGCCTATTTATATATAACTACGTTCGGCATTCAATATATTTTTTAAAGCACGGAGAATCGAGAAATTACGTATAATGTTTTTTGAGTTTATGCGGTATATTTATTAATCTGTAGCATTTTGAATTGAGAGGTTTTTCACATTGAGGTCTAATTTGAGTAGGCAGGTACATTAAACCTTGGGATAAATAACTATCATGATTTTATCCAGTTGAATACAGCCTGGGATTAAATAAGATTCAGAAATAAAATCAATTTAGATTTTAAAAATGTATGGACGTCTCTAGGGACGTAAATAAATGTGGATGCGTTCATAAATAAATAAATAAATATTTTATCCTGCGTTTTGTTTCAAGCATTATGGTATACTTTTGAAAACGTTTATCTATTATTTCCCGGCTTTTAAAAATAAACTGATGCCATCCATTAATTACATTAACAATGTACTACATTTTTCTAAAATTACTATATCTATTACATTACTATCTCTATAAGAATTAATGTTTTTTCCGAGGCTAAAATGGCCATTGTTCTTTAGGCCGCGTTCAAAGTGCAAATAGAGGCTGCTAGCTTACTTATTTCTCTATAGCTAGCAGTGGCGAAGGGTCAGTTTTTGTAAGGGTTTTTGTTTTCATAAGGGTAAGCCGGAGCTACAAATGCTTACCTGGCCACAGAGCTAATTAATAAAAGTAGGCAATACTGCCTGTGCTATTTTTCAGAGGGAAGCCGGTAGGAATCGTATTCTAGGGACCCTTCGCCACTGATAGCTAGCATATTTTGAACTCATGTACGTGCACCGTACACCCTGGCCAAATAGTTAATTAACGTTTCTCACTCAAAGATTTGCTCTGGGCGAAGTTATCGCTGCGAGCGTGGCTGCATTCTCGAATGCAATAGAAGTTGTTCAGCCAACGGAAGAATTTTACAGAAGGGACAGAAGATCCCATTTTAAGTTGACCCCCTTTTTATTTTACTGTTAGTATTGTTTATTTTATTTTAGATACATTAACAAGGAGCAACTTATTGCCCGTTGAATGCAATAATTGGGAGCAATATTAAAAATAAAAAACCGGACAAGTGCGAGTACGACTCGTGCCCTGAGGGTTCCGAAATATGCAATAGCGCCATCTATGCCACCACATCATAGTAGATATATCATATCTTGATCATAGATGGCGCTATTGCATACTTCTAGTGGCGTTATCTATGAGCAGATGGCTCCACTTATGGTCGACGTCGACGGTCGACAGACGGACAACAAAGTGATCCTATAAGGGTTCCGTTTTTCCTAAAAACGAGACAATTAGAGCAGTACTTACCAAGTTGTGGGTTCGAACCTCACATTTGACACGTCGAGAGAGCCATCCGGCTGTGCGGTAGCCGTGCGGGCGTCGCACGATAGCCGGACGGCTCTCTCGACATGTCAAATGTATGGCAAAAAACAATCGGCGGTGCGCAGTGATAGTGATAGCCTAGTGGATTAACCATGTGCCTCCCACGGCGAATGGTTCGAGTTCGATCCCGAGGCACGCACCGCTGACTTTTCGAAGTCATGTGCGTATTAGAAATTAATTATCACTTGCTTTAACGGTGAAGGAAAAACATCGTGAGGAAACCGGCATGTCCTAGAACCAAAAATTCGAAAACATGTGACGTCCACCAACCCGCACTGGGCCCGCGTGATGGACTACGGCCCACTCCCTCTCACAGAGGAGGCCTGTGTCTCAGCATTGGGAACATTATAGGCCGATTATGCGATTATGGTGCGCAGTGTGACACCCGCACGGCTGTCACACGACTACCGCACTGCAGCAGTCCGACACCAATCGTCTAAATTGAAAGAGCCCTAAAAATTGCACAAGGGCGGGTTGCTTCAAACCATCTGTATCCGTAAGTCAGTACGTAATCGTTAAGTCAGTATGAAATTCTCGTACAAGCCGCCATATTTGACGGTTACAGATACGTAACTGCAAGATGAAACAACATGGCCATATACTGTTTAATTTATGGTACATTGTTATTGTTTCTATTTAATGGGGGGCTCGTGGCTAAATGACAGCCGCGCTGATCGATCGATCTGCGAGGTTAAGCTGCGCTTGCCGCGGTCAGTCCTTGGATGGGTGACCGTTCTTTACACATGGAGACCCCTCCGTGCCTCGGAGAGCACGTTAAGCAGTCGGTCCCGGTTGTCATAGGAATATCTTTGACAATCGTTACGGGTAGTCAGAAGCCCTAAAAGTCTGACAGCTGGTCTAACATTCGAATACCGGTATTACCCATTCATTGGGTTGTGGAGGTCAGATGGCAGTCGCTCCACGTAAAATATTGATATTCAGCCGAAACTAGTTAGACTGGAAGCCGACCCCAATATAATTTGGGAAAAGGCTAGACAGATGATGTTATTTTTTCTATTTATTGCATTTAACGAGCTGCCGGTCGATTTTGTAAAAATCTCACCGTGAAAACTTAGGTGAAGTGAGTTTGTTTTTGCTATAAATTGACACTATTGACAGCTCACTCCACGCTCACTTCACCTAAGTTTTCACGGTGAGATAGTTACAGAATCGCACTGCTGTATTGCTCCGTGTAAGTGAGTGTTATGTAGACCTTCATTTGTAGTTTTATGGTTATTAGAGTAAACATTTAAAAATATAGAAATAGATTAGGTTTTAAAGTACATGTATTTTAGATTATGACACATTTAGTTATTAAAATTGGCATTCATTATGAATCATTCATTTTTGGAGTATCTTTAAAAGTTAGATATATCTTATAATCAAAATTATAGATCAATATTGATGATTCAATATTGATGATTTTTTAAAGTGTGCGTGGCTAAATCCGAAACTAAGAAATAGCGAAAAATACTCAAAGTGCACTTATTGCACCACCGATGGTGTTGCTAAAAAGGATCAAATTCTGTGAAGTAATGACATTCGCCAAACTAAAGTTGTGTGAGTGTGTTGATTTTTAATAAACTGATTCTTATTTTCAAGTATTCACACGTTACCTACTCGTGCCTAAATTAATAAAATAAAATTCTTCATAAATCTAATGATGCAGTTCCAGTTTTCATCAAAATCGGCCTCGAGAATCCTTTGATTATTTTTCGCTATTTTGTATAGTTTCGGATTTGGCCGTCCACAAAAAAAAACCCACTAAGATAATTTTGCCTCTATAATTATCTAAAACAAATCGTAAGTATAAACGTAATTCTAACTTTCGGTTTCTAAAAGTCTATTAAATTCCATCTGTTTTCAAATACATAATTATGTCAACTTATACGATTGGTTGTTGTTTTTTAATTGGTCAAACAAACGCAACAGCTAATGCCGCGTACAGATTGGTGTAACATGAATCATGCAATGAAAGAATTTGTTTGCCGTCCACATTGCTGCAATGTATGATGAAGGGAACACAATTTGTATCAAATTTTCATAGCGTGGACGCCTTGTGCGCGCCAATTGTGCATTTCACGCGCACGCTACGAACATAAAGCTAAGTTCACATGACCGTGTGGTACCGCGCGGACTACTCAGCGCGCGGTACAAGGATTCAACTAAACAGTAATATTGTTTAGAATCTCAACAATATTACTGTTTCTATTGTTCATCTAAACTTTAGATGACCGCGCGGTATCGTGCGCTGACTCGTTCACGAGGTCATGTAAACGATAACATCGTTAAGCTAAATCCTTTTACCGCACGGTCATGTGAACTTAGCCTTACAAGTAGTGTTTTGTCAGTTTTTTGGACGTTCACAAAGGGGCGCAGAGGATAAGCAGAATGATAAATTGCATGTTACGTTTCACCAATCTGTAGGCGGCATTACATGAAACACAACTTACAGAGTCTTGAGCAGGCTTTCCGCAACCGTTTATTAAACAAACATTATTACTTAAAGAAAACTCCACAGATTCAAAAGAAAAACAGACAGAGAACCGCAGTTCACAAGAGCCGGCAAGCAAAGAGTCTTCCCAACCGAACAGCCTAACCTCCAGCTCCATCTCCACCGACTCCAAACCTTCTGAAAGCAGAGAAGAGAAGTCAGAAGAAGTTAAAGAAGATGAGAAGAAAGAGTCGGCAGAGTCAGTTCCCCAAGAAAGTATAGCGACAGATGCCTGACTGGTAAGAATCAAGTTGTACGAATGCTATCAAGCAAAGTACTACAGCAGGAGATAGAATACTTTTTTTTAATCTGACGGTCACGCTTACTGAAATTGACCTGGAGTTTCCGAGGCCAGGACTTGTAACAAGTATTTCTTAGGCCTCACATTGGAATATCTCGGAACAAAAGTCTTAAGCTACGTATTCACATGGAAACTTTTGTGTATAAACATAGTATCAGATACAATGTTTACGTGTATCGAATAGAACAGTTATTGTGTCACAAGCAAGTATAGATATCGCGTAACAAGTGAATGTTTATGATACAATAATCACTTGTTCCTGATACAATTTGTTGTATCTGATACACCTGTAATTGTATCTGAGACTGTGTTTATATACAAATGTTTTCTAGTGAATATACAGCTTTATAATCTTTATTTCTGACAATATCGAATGCAAATATTAAGAAATAATATTAAGTAGGTAATCAACACCTTGTTTTAAGGCGAATTATGTTATGCGTCAATTCTTGATGACGAATTATTGACAGTTGAGTATGTCGATTCGAAACGTCATCGAATTGTAATTATTTTTTAATTAAATCGTAATTATTTAATGAATATACGTAAAGAAATCTATAGTCGTGTAATAAATTAACTGATATATCAATGTTGTATTTTTATATCCCTACATATCTACCCCATACTTATAAAAACTTTTAACCACGGATTAAAATATAACAGACTATGATTGTCATTTCTTATGCCAATAAATATAATGGCAATTGACTTAAGCCCTACTTTAGTTAAATAACGTTTAATCATCGTTTATGAGTAAGGAGGTTAATCTAAACTTTACAATAAACTCCAGGCCGAAATTGTTAGGTATATTTTTAGAATGTTTGATGATTCCATTATCAGCTCTTGGCCTAACTTATAATTTTATAAATGTTGGGTGTTAATGTGTAGTCTGTGTGGAATCTTACTAAGCGTGATCGTCTGACACTCTAAATTATATGTAGTTTTCAAATTACAGTACATCGCATCGCAGTAAATATTACACATCGAAGAGAATCGGCTATCTTCGGCTTTGTATAGCGTCGTCTCCGTCACTCATATAGGTAGTGGCGTAAATTGTAATCACAGATCGCGCATGTACATTTTCGGCACCATAGACAATAGACAGTTGACAATACGTAATAAAAAATGGTCCAATTAGACGACGAACATTGACTGACAAACCAATCGCGTGCAGCCTCGGCGCCCCCCGTCTTCTTCATACCGCCAAAGAGACCGAAAAATCAGCAATAATGTGCAAGTGACGTTTATGATCAAGACTGGTGCCGCTAGTTATACCTATGTGATGTTTTGTCGCTGATTTGTCAGTCGTTGTACAAGTTCATTAGGGTGCGGTCGCGTCCATTTCAAATATATTCACAGAGTTGTTAAAAGTTTAAAACCACGACTTAAAATTGTATTATTGGCGTCTTTATAAATTTTAATAAAATAAATTGACATACATAATATCGTCGCATTTCTTTCTCAACCTCGTATCTGTAAAATCTTAGTTTTACAGGAACGAAAAAAAACAGTTTTTTGTGTCAAAATTGCTTTATATTTCAATACAATAATTATTAAATAACTTAAATAAGGATTGGATGAATATATTAAATGTGTTTCTTTACATAAACAATGAATGATTAATAAGAATTTTAGATAATTTTGCTCGTTCCTGCAAAACTACGATTTGACAGATACGAGGTTGAGAAAGAAATTCGACGATATTATGTAAATATGTTAATTTTCTTCCAACTAGGTTTCTAAAGAAAGCTATCATAAAACATGTTTTATTTTTAGGCGTTTTAATTCAAATACAAAAACATTATTGTTTTTACAGCTCTATATTGGCACCGGACTGTTAGTGCTTCGTGCGACAGAGATGACGCTCTATAAAACCGAAGCTACCCGATTATCTCCTTCTAAAGCCCGATGTGTAATAATTACTGCCACGTACTGTATGTACTACTTGGCTGTGTTAAGGTCTGTGCGGTTGTAGAAATAATATATCTGTACTTTAAAAATAAACCTTGGATACAAATTAACATAAGGTGGCTCTTTGAATCTTTATATTAACCTGAAATTGTATTAGGTCTTGCGTTTCTTTGCGAGTGTGTACAAGGCCCAAGATTGGAGATTTCAATTTTCGGCCTAATTGACTTAGACGTAGAATACGATAAAAAAAATAACTTTTCGTCAAAATCTTATGAAAGTTTAGAATTGGACTAGCTTTAAGTGGATTAGCGGTATATAAAACTTCTAAACCGTAGATGATTATATAAAAAAATACATCACAATATAAGGCGAGTATTAAACTATTAAATCACCATGTAAAATAAATAAAAGAATCTATTATTTTTTACAACCAAACGGAAACTTTAAACAATAAGATTGAAATCTAAATCTTAAAAATACTATCATATCCTTGTTGACTTATTGTTCAATTTTAAAGGGAAGTATATCTCAGCTAGTTTGTCATGTGAAAATGCTTGATACAGCTGCCAAATAAAGTGTGTGGAATAAGTTATTTTAAATATCAGCGAAGATATTTTAATGTCTGAAATTGTAGGTAGATAGGAAATATGTTAACTTCATAAGAGGCCATGGCCTAGACAATATTACAAGCAAGAGGCCTGGGACACTTTTCAAAAATTTTCATTCCAAAGTCATGATATTGTAGGGTAAAAGTATAATTCCTACGGCGGCAACTGCAAGCGACACGAGTGGTTCCTACACATTTTTATGAGGTTGTATGAAAGTACATTCCGAGCGCGGCGACACTGTCGCCTGTCGCCTGTCGCCGTACATTTGTTCTGTGCCGCTGCCGCTTGCTGCTGCTGCTTGCCGTTGCGGTTGGTCGCTGCACTGTCGCGACATCAGCAATGAAATCTTTATTGAATCACTGTATAGATTGAGCAAAATTGGCACATAGTTTTATTCTGTTAATCGAATACTATATTCAACCTCAGTCTAAAGTCTAAGCCATGGCCTTCGACGGGTGTTTAACCCGTAATCTATATTGAATCACTGTATAGATTGAGCAAAATTGGCACATAGTTTTATCTGTTAATCGAATACTATATTCAACCTCAGTCTAAAGTCTAAGCCATGGCCTTCGACGGGTGTTTAACCCGTAATCTATATTGAATCACTGTATAGATTGAGCAAAATTGGCACATAGTTTTATCTGTTAATCGAATACTATATTCAACCTCAGTCTAAAGTCTAAGCCATGGCCTTCGACGGGTGTTTAACCCGTAATCTATATTGAATCACTGTATAGATTGAGCAAAATTGGCACATAGTTTTATCTGTTAATCGAATACTATATTCAACCTCAGTCTAAAGTCTAAGCCATGGCCTTCGACGGGTTAAACATATTGTTACGTGAATTTGAAAAAAAATCTGTTGTTTTTTTTGTCGCGATCTCAGTGCTTTGTTTGTTGTATTCACATCTTGTTATTATTTTATATTATAAAATTGATGACGTCACGTGATTTCCATTTTGCGTTAAACGCTTTCAATCATTTTTTAATCACCGAGTTTTAAGTTTTTTTCTTGTTCATTTCGTAAATTTCGTAAATTTAATATCACTTTAAACATGTAAAAACACCAACTAGTTGTATATCGTTGAAATAAATGTTCTACACAATATTTTTACGAAGTTAATAATAATAATAAAAGTTAATCATATTTTTACCAAATCACACTACGTTTTTGTCGTATACGTAAATCGAATGTCGTATAGAAATTAGTTGTCGTGTTGTCAAAAATAAATATGCCATTGTAATGTTAAAATTTTCACATTTTGTATGAAATAAACGCATATCGGATATCGAAATACCTACGGTAATATAATAATATAAAAAATATAAACTTAGTGTAGTAGGTACCTATTTCATTATTATGACGGGAAATAAAGGGTATATTTTCAAGACTTCCCCGCAAACTTCCAAATATTTTCTTTGAGCTTGGTATATGGCGTTTTCAAACGTCTATAGACGTTCCGACCACACTTATGCCCGTTTCCGCTAACATTAGGAGACACCAAAGTGAAATGTTTTCACTAGCGCAAAAAACATGTCACCAACTAAGTACTAGGCGACAGTTATGGGCTATCCATGGTTTTTGCCTAATGGTTGGTGACATGTTTTTTAGCGATAGGTAAATTCTTTTAATATTTTAACATTTCACTTAGATGTCTCCTAGTGTTGGTGAAAACGGACGTTAAGCTCTTAAACTCAATGGGCCGTACCACAAAAAGATAAACACGCGTTCAACACGAATGCTACCAAAAATAATATGCACTAACTTGTCTGAAACAAGTGTGTACTATCTTTGGTAGCATTCGCGTTTAACGCGTGTTTATTTTTTTGTGGTAAGGGTGAATATAATCTAAGAGCAGAGTTCCAAGAGCTGAGAGTAAATATAAAATATCATTTCAGATTTCTCTTTCCCAGAAGACATCGACTATAAATTAAAAAGGGATACATGAAACCCTCTAAATTATTTAGACTTCTGAATAACTGGAACTTAAAGGAAATATTTCTTATAATTTCTGTTCCGATATTAGTAAGTTAGTTCCAAGGAAATTGCTCTGAAGTGCGAAATAGACATGCGTACGTATATTTTAACGAAATCAAGGTGTGATTAAAGATTATTCTCAAAGTTCTTCGATGCCAAAACAATTTGGTACATGTATTGTCCTCGAAACACGCTATTATTCTATCGCTAAGGCCTGTTTACATAGAGCAATTAAATTGTCCGTAAAATGCAATAATAAAACTAGCACATTTTAAATACTGTTTCATTGGTATTGCTTCAACTTATTGCATTCAGCGAGCAATTAAATTGCTCCGTGTAAATGAGCTTTAAAGTAGTGAACTTACTCAGAACATTGGTGTCGATTGTATTGTTTACAAACTAAACTAATTTAGTCTCATTACGTCTCTTTCTAATAAACAATATGAGAAAGGGATAGAAGATATTTCATTCAGTCAAATTAGTCGACTTGAATAGTTTTGTTGTCAATTTAGTCGTCATCGCAAAAGGTTACGACTATTTTCCCTTAAACGACAAGGGCGTGAACTAATTTGACAGTTCTTAATATTTTCTGTCCTTTTTCAATGATATTTGTAAGAAAGAGATATAGTGTGATTAAGATTAGTTTATTGCGAAGTTCAACAGAATCAGCACCAATGTTGACAATTAAAATGTTAATAATTTAAACGTGTGTTTTGTATGTTCCCAAGATAGCATGTATGAATGTTCGTCGTTAAATGTCGTTTCATACTAAATCTCTTCAATATTTGTTTGTATATGTGTTTCGAGATTTCTAACTACCCGCTTTATGTTATGGGTGTTCTTATACTCCTATTAGTACACCAATGTTCCAATTTTAGGGTCTCCTTCCATTATGACGTAACATGTGGTTGAATTGTCTCAAGAAAACCATTAAACAAATTAGACTTCACAGTGCTAAATGACTTTGCCTGTTTTGGTTATATGGTTGAAATTATGTGGACGATACTAAATTTTATTGAGAGTGAACAATAATAATAAAATAGGTACTAATATCTAATTTCTGAGATTAATTAAGTACTTTATACTCGTCAATGAGAAATGACAGACTTTACAAGTTTTATCAAGTTTCAATTTAATTATATTCGGAAAAAACTAATAATTCCAACATGATACGCCGTAATGAACGGGGTCTATTCACCACATTTATGACATGTATAAATAAATATAGTTATAAACAACGTTGTACGCAACTAGTCTTTTTTATAAGTATCAAGCGAATAAGACCTAAGACCATGTTCCCATTTCTCGAGAAATTGGAACAATTACATTGACGATACCATTGGCACCTTCGTATAAACATCGTCGACGTAAACAAATTTAAGGTAATTTGATAGTAAGTCGGATAATGGTCTACGAAAGAAAATATTTTTTAATATAAATTAAAATCATTGACAGGTAACATGTAAAACTGGCAATAATTACACTTGAGTTCTAAACGATATTTTTTAATAAAACCAAGGGAAAAAATGTAAAAAAATAATGCTTTTGTAAACTAAGCTGGTTATTTATTATGATAAGTAAATCTTATAAAACTGGTATTTTTGTTTTATTTTATTTATACAACCATAATGCATTTACCACTATTTTCTCGGTGCTTGCCTTCGGGGATAAAAAAACAAAATATTTTTCAAACACTGAAAATTTTTATTTTATCACATAAGTACCTGTTTCACGTTCAGCATATACCTACCTATTTATTTTAGATAGAATTCTGTTATAAAAATGTATATACTTATGTGTAATGTTTTTAATTTAATAATAGTGTTGCAGGTATTTTAATAGATATGTTATGTCATACTTATACCGGTTTTCACCAGCACTGGGAGACACCTAAGTGAAATAATATAAAAAGGAGTTCCCTGCCGCAAAAAAACATGTCACCAACCACTAGGCGACGACTATGGACTATCCATGGTTGGCGCCTAATGGTCGGTGATATGTTTTTTGGCGCTAGGTAAATTCTTTTAATATACAAACATTACACTTAGGTGTCTCCTAGTGTTAAAAACGGGCATTAGTAGATCTAGATACTACACACGATTAATTACTGTTGCATAACCAACATTTAACTAGTACAACATTTATACAAATTGTACTACGTTATAAACATGTAGAAAAATCATAACAAAATAATTTACATCTATAATAAAGTTGGTATAATTGATATTCAACCTATGCAATTATGGCTTCTATTTTTTTACGCAATAAAGTATATTAATAATTATACAGGGTGGCAGGCTAGACAGTTAAAATATTTTAAGGGTCATTGTACTTATCATTATGAACAACTTTTACTATGGGACCAACCCTGAAATCGCGAAAAAAAAAACAACTGTTACATTATATTTTGTTGAGATACGTGAACATAAATGTATGGAACAGCTAATTTTTTTTCGCGATTTCGGGTTTGGTCCCATGATAAAAGTTGTTCATAATGATGAGTACAATGACCCCTTAAAATATTTCCACTGTCTAACCTGCCACCCTGTATAGTTTGAGGCTACATTGTCTATTTGATTAATTCATGAAAAAAAAAAAAGAAAACTACTGGAAAATATTATCGCGCTAAACTCGAGGATTGAGTAGACATTTGTACCGGTGACTAGAAATAGACAATGTGACCAGTGGACTTAATCTAGCTATTATTTTAATATGGCAACATGGAATGATATGAAAATGACTGTTTGAAATGAGATTCATAAACTTAAATTAAAATAGGAGACATGCATGTAATACTGAATTTTGTAGATTTTCTACAAAATTCTTTATACTAAGTGAACAATGAAAACTACTTAAAAATATTTAATAACACAATTTGCACTCGGAATCGCATTCCACATTTATTATTTAAATAATTACGTACATATGATATTATTGTAAAAGCGATCTTAATATTACCTACCTATTGGTATACAATTTGTCCGGTCACTGGTAGTGCTTTTAATGTTAGGTATGTGATACGATCAATTTTATCGACAAATTGCACGGATGCGTGTGTTAATTTAGCAATATCTAACGATGTAGCAATAATGTACCTACCCATGCTCTTCAAACACAAAAGAGGTCTCATCCGACGTCTAAAAATGTAGGCAATAAATCACTGTCAAACATGTTCTAAAATGTTTCAAGACCGAAAAAATTATTTTCGGTCTTGAAACATTTTAGAAATTTTTTGAAATTTTTTGAAAGAAATTTTTTTTCGCCAATTGGCGAAAAAAAATTTCTTTATTTTTATTTTTTGATGAAATGATATGGGGCTGATTTTTTTATAAAATTCATCGTATTGCATACTATTCAAGGCTCCGATACCGGTGACTGGACACACCGTATAATAGCTACCTATTTTTTTAAAGTTCTGACATTTACCTCCATTTCTCGTTCTCTGATCGCAAACGTGCAAAATGGTAAGCATTGTGAAGAACCTCACAATGTGTAGATACCGTTCCACGTAAGAATTCCCCTAGAAGTTATGTTGGCTGCCCTGAATCTCAATTTATTACAACGTTTTTAACGGTGTTGGAAGTTTTCTTTCAGCACCAATTAACTTTCATCACTTTTTAACGTCCTAGATATTATTATAAATCTACAAAAAACACAAAACGATATGACCTAAATAAGAATGACAAGCGAGCCAACATAACTTCTAGGGGAATTCTTACGTGAAACGGTCTCTACCGTATTTGGCCTCATAATATGAACTTTTTTCGTATACCAATACATCAGCCATTTTGTAAACCAAAATGGCGTCATTGTTTTTTAAACATGGCAACATTAAAGTACTTAGTCTCTATCTAATAGGAACATAACCTAAACATGATTGGTTTCCACCACATCTTCGTTCTTTTGTGTTTTTTTCTTTCCTTCTAAGTCTGCATAAATGTCTTTTAGACTCCTCATTTTCGTCTCGGGAACGCAGAATATTAGGTAGAACACGTTTGATAGGCAGATGATACTGAACATCCAGAATGTGGAGTAGTAGCCTATCCAGACGTTTAGAGGGGCGAAGAGTTTGAGGAGTGCGAAGTCTGTCCCGAGGGATATCGCCATGACGAGGGTAGCGACTGTGCCTCGGAGCTGGAAAGAATTAAACATTAATTTTCCTTTTTAAGAAACAATTCAAATTATTGCGTAGGTATAACAAAGACCATATCAAAGCGTCAAGCTCAATAGCGCCTTGGGCCTTGGCACATCTCCCTTGTTTCTATGATCTGAGTAGGTATTTACTTCAACAAAAGTACCAGGCTCCCATAAAATCAATAAAAAACTTTTTTAACAAAAAATTACCGACTTCAAAAATCCACTACAAAGAAAATAATAATTTTGGTTTCGGAAGTCGGTGGCTTTGGTTTTTGTTTGCTTTTTTTTGCCACCGACTTCCGAAACCAAAATTATTATTTTCTTTGTAGTGGATTTTTGAAGTCGGTTATTTTTTTGTTAAAAAAGTTTTTTATTTTTCCCTTTTTAGTTCTTTATCCCGTGTTAGATTACTTTCACGAATTCGTTCAACAGTAAATCTTCTACGGAGTGTGTGCATTTATGCCTATAACTTTGTACATAGGAATGATTACATAATGTATTATATACTAAAACCTTCCTGAAAGTATGTAGATTACGTTAGTGAAAACTCCATCCAAATCGAATCAGTAGTTTTTGAGAAAATCGCGCACATACAAACATACATACATACATACTTACTTACATACATACATACGGGACGAATACAGAACCTCCTTTTTTGAAGTCGGTTAAAGAATCTAAACACATAGGTACCTGGAAGTTGAACATTTCAGTCATAATGACAAACGGCAGGGGTTGCAAACCGGACGCGTCGGCGAATATGCACACACATAGCGCGACGATAGGCACCCAGCCGGGCATGAAGACTCCGATACTTTGCAGGTAGAACCATACGCCTAGTAGGCACATACTGAAACCAGCTACCACGCTTGTTACCGCTAGAAGAGGCTGAAAAGAAAAAATAAATAATTAATAATCTATTTATACAGGGTGGCAGGTTAAACATTGGAAATATTTTAATTGTACTCATCATTATGAACAACTTTTACTATGGGACCAACCCTGAAATCGCGAAAAAAAAATCAGCTGTTCCATACATTTTGTTGAGTTTTGTGAACATAAATATATGGAACAGGTGAGTTTATTTCGCGATTTCTGGTTTGGTCCCATAGTAAAAGTTGTTCATAATTATGGCTACAATGACCCCTTAAAATATTTCCACTGTCTAACCTGCCACCCTGTATGTAACATTTTCGACTCCGTCAGCGTCACAGAAATCTAAATAGGTAATAGGTACCTAAGTCAATAGTCCCAAAGGCGCGTGACCTTGTTGCCGCTTTCGAGGCAATTATGTAAGGCAGGTGGTATCTTACAGGCGACCACTACATTAAGAGCGCGCGTTTCAAAATGTGACGTATGTGAACGGAATTAAGTTTAATTTTGTATTGGATGCTTTGACATTGACTGAGAACCGGCGACACGCGTCTGTGAATAAAATGTATGTAGGTAAGTGCCTAGATGACATTTCTATTGACTTATTATTTTTAGATTTCTGTGGTCGGCGTCAACTAGGGTCCACAATTGAAGATTTTTCGAAAAATTATTCATTATTCTCTATCTATCTATCTATCTATCTATCTATTCTTATTCATTGGTGCTGAATTGCTGATTCTGTTGAACATTGCACTAAACTAATTTTAATCACACTACCTATCTCTTTCTTACAAATATCATTGAAAAAGGACAGAAAATATTTAGAACTGTATAATTAGTCTACGCCCTTGTCATTTACGGGAAAATACTTAGTCATAACCTTTTGCGATTACGACTAAATTGACATTAAAACTATTCAAGTGGACTAATTTGACAGGATTAAATATCTGCTATCCCTCTCTCATGATTTTTATTAGAAAGAGACATAATACGACTAAATTAGTTTAGTTCGTAAACAACAGAGTCGGCACCATTGTCTACCTACAACTTTAGGACCTACATCTTAACGTGTACCTCTGTGCATTTCAGCGTTGGTGAGTCAGTCTGTGAGGACTTTTTGTAGGTAAGTAGCACAGTAAGTAGGTGTAAGTGTACCTATCTATTGATGATAGGTAGGTACGTCAAGACACGTTCCAACAATTTGTAGGTACTTTATTAAAATAATTGATTCTTTGTTCTTAACAATATCTACAGGGTAAAATTAAAACCAGTGCGGATATTTTAGGAGGTGAAAGTACTCATGAATATGATCAACTTTATTATGCGACCGACACTGAAATATGAAAAAAAAAAAAACTGTTCCCTACAAAAATGCACTACAACACGATCAAAATGTATGGAACAGCTGATTTTCTTTTCATATTTCAGTGTCGGTCCCATATAATGAAAGTTGATCATATTCATGAGTACTTTCACCTCCTAAAATATTCGCACTGGTTTTAATTTTACCCTGTATAACAAGCTAATTACAAGCTAAGATACCTACTTATAACCCAGCAAATAATGGAGTGATTACTCAAATTATAAGTTAATACGCTAACAGGCGCTGACATAACGCGTTTGAGAGATCATCAGTAGTTAATGATGGGTAATTAGGTCTCAGTGGTGTTTTCCACTGATTTCTATGGGGTTAGGTACTGTTAGAAGCTCAGATCATAGAAACAAGGAGATATGCCATCATAGCAAATTAGTACCGGAACAACTGATGCCACTTTTAGTACATTTTTCGACACAATTACGCACCCTTGTGAATAAAAAGATCTCCCACGCATTGAACATTCCGCACACCCTCAATCTAATACTGTTAATCGTCACTCAACACTAGCACTAAACTAAAACACTGTATTTATACCATCGATCGTGTTCGGTTCGTCGCCAGCGCGTACGTTTTTAATATGAGCATTTTGCTCAAGATCAGGCATCAAGCTCAATAGCGCCTTGGCACATCTCCTTGTTTCTATGATCTGAGATTAGAAGGTTGTTTTATTGTTCCTGTGATTGTCTAGTTTTATAGACTTCCGAGTGGTTTCATGACCTGCAAAAGCTGTAATTTACCTAAATGATGACGTAGCTGTAATTTAAACAAGCTGTAAAGTTAATGACAAATCCGTTTCAGCAATGAAATCGTATCAACGGTATAATTTAGTGTTTTAGTACTGGAACAGTCAACATTAGGTACCTATCTTCCTACTCACATTTCTAGAACCTAGATGACCTGCATGCCTCCATGTTTACCGTACCTACCTCAGGCGCGGTCCCAGGGGGGGGTCGTGGGGGTCATGACCAAAATCGTAAAAAAATCAACGCAAAAGATAAGTACCTACCTACTAGGTACTATTTGTCACATAATAGGTATATTTATTAAGTAAAGTAAGTACCTATGTAAGTAGGTATTCCAAGAGTTAATTTAATTCCAGGTGTACCTACCTACTTACCTACTTATTTTAAAATGCTGCATCACAAAACCATCTAAGTTTTTAATTAAGTAAGTATGCTACCTATCTATAAGTAGGTATCTAAGTAATTATATAAGTAGGTATTTAATAATTAATATCCTACCATCGCGAAGTCATGGAAAACGGTAAGATCCATTTTTCAATAGAACTTGCGATCTATGTACCTACCTACCTACTTATGTCACTATGGCAAAGAGTTAATGAATTTGTAGGTACCTAGGTGTAGGTACCTATAGAAAGTTTGTCACAATTACTCAGGCCGAGATAAATAGACGTTACTTAGCACGTACTTTGGCTAAGCAGTATCGTTGTCACTGTCGCGCAACTTGCAAGTAAGACAGAGACGGGAACATAGCTTAGCCAAAGTACGTGCTAAGTAACGACTATTTATCTCGGCCTAAGTATTGTAATGAAGTTTAGGCAGTTAGAGAAACAAGTTGATAGATAAATCTTACCTTCCTCCCAACTCTATCGACAAGTTGACACGCCAAAAACGACCCAAGGATCTGTACAGTAGCGAGCAACATTGACTGCTTGTTCGGCGACAGGGCGATGCTGGTGCCGGGGTCTTTGCCGGCCTCAGTGAAGATGTGGCTCGCGTACACCAGGACCGCGATGCATCCGCAGAACTCCCGAGTGAGATTCACTACAAGAGCCACCCAGAACGCTTTGACGGTTGTCTTGTCGGAAACTGTTGAGGAAAATCACTGTTGAGCTGTGGCGTGTCTAGGGATAAACATTCGGACAAGCCGGCCAGTTTTTAGGTTAAAAAAAAATACCTTCCTTTTATGTGCGTTTACAAACACAAATAGATACTTAACACACACTCTATCACGACCTTTTCGAAGGTCATCTAAGGGCAGTGTTTCAATGCTTCATGTATCTAAGTAAATAACATCTAATTTACTTGGGTAAAAGGGTTGGAAATCATTTTTCGTGAAACTTAACCCACGCTTAAATATAAAAGGAAATGTAGATTCTATAATTAATTAATTAAAAAATATTATTTTTACATAGCCGCAGGAATTTAAGAGGAGATGCCTTGATTTGGTCTACAATATTGTTTATCGATCTATCCTTATAAAATGACATGTCCTGATTCATTAGTGCCCTGATCAAACCGCTGCACCTAGAAATTTGTTTGGGTCAAATATTTCTTGAATATAAGTGGGTACCTAGGTACTCTAGAGGTGCACTAAGGATGGATTTATTGAAATTCCATACCTAGAGAGTTGTTAGTAGGTAGTAAAGTATGCATGAAGAAACATATTTTCCTTAAAGTTACGATAATGGGCACTAAATAAATACCTAGCCTACAGAATACTCTTCAAAAGAAAAATAACACGTGTTTGATTTATTGAAAATTCATCTCAGTGAGCGAAGCCGCGGGGGCGGAAAACTGAACTAGTGAACTATATTTGAGCATAGGAATAGAATATTCCATGATGAATGGAAATATAAATTGCGTCGCTTTTATTCAATTTTCGCTTGCACACTGTTGCTATTTATAGACCTAGATAGGTAGGTACTTACATCCGCCGGAGTGCGAGCGAGGCGACGCCATTTTCAATCTAATTCTTTATTCATACGGGTAGTGGATACCCACTACCCGTATGAATAAAGAATTAGAAAATGATCAAAGATCAAAGATGATAGATCAAAGATCGCGCATGTACATTTTTGGTCCAATAGAGAACGTTAGAACCGTGGCGGAGAGCTTTACCTCTCCTATCCTCAGACAGTTTGTGCGGAGACTGATCATGTGAATACCAATGTTGTTCACATAACCACCTTTGGCATGAACATAATTATTATTTTAATGATTGTTTGTTATTTACTAACACTATTTTTAAGTTCTTTTGTTACTAACCAACTATGGATCTTTTTGTAGTCCGCAATAAATAAATAATAATAATAATAATAATAGACCGTTGACAATACGTAGGATAGAGAATAGTCCAATAGACGACGAGTATCGACTGACGAACCAATCGCGTGCAGCCTCGGCGCCCCCCGTCTTCTTCATTCCGCCAACGAGACCGAAAAACCAGCGAATGCGCAGGTGACGTTTGTGATCATAAGTGGTGCCGCTAGTTATACCTACTCACATCCGCCGGGTGAGAGCGAAGGGTGAACAGGGGCGACGCCATTTTCAATCCAATTATTTATTCATACGAGTGGTAGGTACCTACTGAGTACAGCTGTGGGTGCGACAACCAACCATCAACAAAAAAAATCACCAGCTCAACCATTAAAAAATAGTAAATTAAAAATAAAAAAAACCCGACTGCCAAAAAACAACTAAAAAGTTCAAAACAAGAGCACTTTTCAAGCAGTCTGATGCAGTTGGTGGCAATTATTTGTGTTAAATCTTAGATTTTATGCCACCAACTGCATCAGACTGCTTGAAAAGTGCTCTTGTTTTGAACTTTTTAGTTGTTTTTTGGCAGTCGGGTTTTTTTTATTTTTAATTTACTATTTTTATTTTTCACTTTTTAGTTTTTAATGTATGTTTTCGTAATCTTCTTTTCGAGCCCTTCATTTTGATACCCCACATGATAGGTTTTGAGGATAAGTAAGAATTAGCGAGAATGATTGCTTTGTTGAACAACTTTAAATCGTTATATATCCTAAACTATTATTTAAAATGAAAAATGATAAAAGGAACCTAAAGATGATTTTAAAATACCTATTCAACGACACCCCACTTGACATAGTTCATCAACTTTTTTTTTTTTTCATTTTGACAATATGGCGTCTGGTTGTCGCTGTGGTGAATTTTGATTACTGTTATGTCTTTAGTGACACTCGCAAGGTTAAGACGAATCGATTGACGTAAGAATTATCAAAATCGGCCTACGCATTTGGTCTCTAGAACGCCACATAGAAACAAACATACATACATACATACATACATAGACTGATAAACACATTACCCTCCTTTGCGTCTCGCAGTCGGGTAAAAACAATTATTACCTACCAGGAACCCATGAACGTAAGGCGATTGACATCACCTCAATGTTTAACCCCAAACAAACCGTTACCAATTGACATTTGACACATGCAAAACGACAGAAGGAAATTAAATGTTCACCAGAATTAAGAATGATGATGGCTGGTCAAGAATCAAGGACATTTTGGTCGCCACGTTTTTTATAAAGAGGTCGAGCGACATCAATTGGTGTCGTATTGATTAACACGTTGTTTAGATGTTGTTTGGCGATATTGGGAGGGTTAGAGGTTATTTTATAGGGGCACCATTTTGCGGAAGTGGTCCACTTTCAAGACATAATTTTGTTTTGATGGAACGGCCAGCTTGGGCCACATTTGGCAGTTTCCGAAACATGATCAAAAATATTTCTTTTGATGGGAACAGGATACCTACCTGATGAAAAGCGGTTAGGACTTAGGTTCGTTAGGTGGTAACACCAAAGGATTTGTAGATATTGTGATCTATTTTATTTTTTTAGCGCTCATGTGCTTTAATAGTTGTCGCTTGCTATAACGGTGAAGAAAAACATCGTGAAGAAACCTGCATGCCTAAAAGTTCTCCATAAAGTTCTTGAAGCTGTGTGAAGTCTGCCAACCCGCACTTGGCCAGCGTGGTGGACTATGACCTATCCCATCTCATTCTGTGACTCCTCTCAGAATGAGATATAGGCCATAGTCCGGCCCGGGCCCAGCAGTGGGACAGTTTAAAAACAAAGCTGATATTATTATATTACCTAACGCGGAGTGAGCTAGGCCTGATTGTGGGAGGTCTATCCACGCTGCGTCTTACGACTAGTAGATACTATTCGTGCGTACTCCGTCCTTCTATTAGTAGGTATGACACTGAGTAATTAGAAGGAGCGTACGTTTCAAGCCTATTCGAGTTTCCGTGTTTAAAATAAACTGTTTGTGTCATCACTAGTAGCTAACTAAAAACGCAATTAAGTACACTAGCCGTTTTTAATAGCATTATAAGAACATTGGTGCCGATTCTGTTGTTTACAAACTAAACTAATTTAGTCTTATTAAGTCTCTTTCTAATAAAAAACATGAGAGAGTAATAGCCGATATTTAGTCCTGTCAAATTAGTCCACTTGAATAGTTTTAATGTCAATTTAGTCCTAATCGCTAAAGGTCATGACTATTTTCCCGTAAATGACAAGGGCGTAGACTAGTTTGAAAGTTCTAAATATTTGCTTTCCTTTTTCAATTATATTTGTAAGAAAGAGATAAGTATAGTGTGATTAAAATTTGCTTAGTGCGATGTTCGACAGAATCAGCACCATTGGCTTTATTATCCTACTATTAAATAGTGTCGCAAACTGTTCTAAAAGTGGCGACAGTGGTTCCCGTACTAATTTGCTATGATGGCATATCTCCTTTTTTCTATGATCTGAGGGTTGAACCCCCGACCTACAACTTGTAAGTCGGGCCACCGCTGGGCCACCGCTGCTCTTCAACAGACTCAGCATAAGCATAGCATAATTGGCCTATAATGTTCCCACTGCTGGGACACAGGCCTCCTCTCTTGTGAGAGGGAGTGGGCCGTGGTCCACCACGCGGGCCCAGTGCGGGTTGGTGGACGTCACATATCTTCGAGTTTTTGGTTCTAGGACATGCCGGTTTCCTCACGATGATTTCCTTCACCGTTAAAGCAAGTGATAGGTACCTACCTAATTAATTTCTAATACGCACATGACTTCGAAAGGTCAGCGGTGCGTGCCTCCGGATCGAACTCGAACCATTCGCCGTGGGAGGCACATGGTTAAACCACTAGGCTATCACTGCATGCAACAGCCTTTTTCCAGTGAAAGATTGGAAGTTTCAGACTTCCAACTTTTCTCTTGCCTGCGATCTTTTCTACCATAATACTTACATAACAGCTTAGGAGAGAACTTTGTTTCGCTTGTAGTCTGCTCAATCATCAGTCGGTCTACTTCTTCGGAGATTGACTTGTCGTCCACCGGCAGAGAACGCAGCCAAGCTAGCACCTTCGCTGTGTCCTAAAACAAAATGTTAATAAGTAAGTATAGGTACCGGCAGGAATCATGATCACAGATCGCGCATGTACATTTTTGGCCCAATAGACAGTTGACAATACGTAATAGAGAATAGTCCAATAGACGACAAGCATCGACTGACGAACCAATCGCGTGCAGCCTCTGCGCCCCCGTCTTCTTCATTCCGCCAAAGAGACCGAAAAACCAGCTAATGGGCAGGTGACGTTTGTGATCATAACTGGTGCCGCTAGTTATACAAGACAAGAAAATATCGTTTTATGCAGTCAGCCTGTCCATTCTGTAGGTACCGACACACCGCGTGATATCTCACCGTGACATTCTCCCTCGTTCGTTCGCAAACAAAAATAGACCTTTGTAGGCACAAAAGAGTATTTTAAACACGATTCATCAATTATGGCACGGTTGGAGTAGTGGCAGAGCGATCGGTTGCTGCGCTAGGTGCAGCCCCGGATCTAGGGGGGGGGCTAGCCGGGGCCCATGCCCCGGGCGGCAAATTCAAGCTTGGTAGACGAATACACTGAGTAGTGTATTCGTCTACTAAGCGTAGTAATCGCAAAGAGCAGCGCTAGACCGGTCGTTGTGGCGTTCTTTGTAGGAAGCCTATGTTCATCAGCATCAGTGAGCGTTTATGGCTGAAATGATGATAAAGGTAAAAAAATACTGTCGGGCGGGGGCGGCATTTTTCAGTTTTTGTCCCGCCTCGAAATAATTCAAGATCCGGGGCTGTATAGGTGTCGTGGTTCAATTGCCGCTCGGTGCAAATAGGTATTTGTATAGCTTACAGACGTTGTTTCGGGTCTACATGTTTGCACAAGTGAAATTTTCGTTGCAAAAGAAGTCTGTAAACTAACGAAAGTCGCATATCGTACTGTTTACTGAAGATAATTGTTATTCACGCTTTTGTTTAATTAGGTGTAGCGGGGGTGATCTATAGGTGACGCTCATTGTCTAGGCGACTAAAAACGCGACTAGAGTTTCGAGTCTTCTCTAAACTTTTAAGTTATTAACTTATACCTGCCTAGTGTTTTCTATCGATTAATGCCGACGTGCTAGGTATACCTGCCGTGAATTACCGTGTTTCGCACATTTTAGTACGATTAGGGGTCATGAACCCTACGACCCTCCCCCTCCCCCCAATCGGACCGTCACTACCTAAGTATGACGTTGACCAGCGTCGTCGTTTCGCGCATATTTATAGGGATTGCAATTTGATGAATAGGTATTGACCTAGATACCTAGGTATGTCCCGAAAGGCATCAATGCCTTTCGGGACATACCTAGGTATCTAGGCGTCGGACTATCTCTTACCTCATTTCTTCCGCACTTGATCAAGTACGAGGGTGTCTCCGGCAGCCGCAAAAGAATGCAGAAGTGGATGAGAGGAATCGCGAGAAGAATCCACAGCACTGTGTTGAACGGTAGCAAGTCTCCTAGAACGAAGACTACCAGGTTCCCAGCGGTCTGCAGACAAAAGAAAAGATATTCACAAACATTACGCGATATTGTAAAATTTCGCGAAAAAGTTTTATAGCATGACGATAAAAATCGATAGCTTTGACAGTTGCGACTACCAAATCCTACTAATATTATAAATGTGAAAGTTTGTGAGGATGTATGGATGGATGTTTGTTACTCTTTCACGCAAGAACTACTGAACGGATTTTGATGAAACTTTACAGTAATATAGCTTATACATCAGAATAACACATAGGCTACTTTTTGTCCCAAAAACGCGGGCGAAGCCGCGGGCAGATTTCAGTCGTCAAAGCGATCGCTATCTATGTATGTCGAGACTGCAGGCTCAGCCTGTTTCCCACTAGGGCCCAAGCCTGCCGGGAAAGCGGGATTGTCCGAAAGGGGTACCGCTGACCCTGACCCGGAACATAAAGGGCCAAGGAAGGAACACGGGTGGGTCTTAGTCAGTAAGACACTCCCTTCCGCTCCACCTAGAGCGGGAGGGGTCATTTGATGATTTCCCATCCTCAAAAAAAAAAAAAAAGTTCAGCCTGCTTATTTGTACCGACACGCCGCGTCACAATTTGTTTGCGAACGTTCAAGGGAGAATGTCACGGTGAGATTCTCTCTTGAAACAAATTGGCAGTTCCCGCGGTGATATCACGGGGCGTATCGGTACATAATAGACAGACTGGTTTAGAAATATTGTTGCTATATGAAGAATAAAATTATGTTTAAAAAGTAAAGAGCGATTGTTCTAATTATTCTTTACAAGTAAAAGGCACATACAACACTGCAAGCACGATGCAGTGTCTTGTTATTTCCTTGTGTAGGTAGGTACCTGGAAATTACTCACAAATCCTTCAATAGAACGAAGCTGCATTTTAAAACCTGAATATTATTTGCACATTGCTCAATCAAAATTTGACGGGGATTACCTCAGATCATAGAAACAAGGAGATGTGCCAAGGCTCTATCGAGCTTGATGCCTGATCTTGAGCAAATTGCTCATATTAAAAACGTAGGTACGCACTGGCGACGAACCGAACACGATCGATGGTATAAATACAGTGTTTTAGTTTAGTGCTAGTGTTGAGTGACGATTAACAGTGTTAGATTGAGAGTGTGCGGAATGTTCAATGCGTGGGAGATCTTTTTATTCACAAGGAGCGCTTAATTATGCGCGTAATTGTGTCGAAAAATGTACTAAAAATGGCATCAGTTGTTCCCGTACTAATTTGCTATGATGGCATATCTCCTTGTTTCTATGATCTGAGGGGATTACCGATAGATCATTTCTTAAAAAAATCTTCCTAGAACATTATAAATAGGAGGAAAAACTCATGCTTTTGTTTAACAGGGGAACACCTGTGGATTCTTAAAAAAATATGATAATTGTATTTTCCTTGTACGCACGGCTACAGATCAAGCATTTCCAGTAAAAGCTGATCTCGCATTGTATAGGATTTCCGTACAGTGAGAGGTCAGTGTAAACTGGTAATGTATAGCTTGATGTGTAGCCGTGTGTACTGTCGTGCCTTACTTGTCACGAATCGCAATTGTTTTAGTAATTAGAGTAATTTTGCGGTCTATTATATCATGATTGATAGAATAGGTATTTAGTTAAGTTTAATACCTACTTATATCATCCTATCCTACTAATAATATAAACGTGAAAGTTTGTGAGGATGTATGTATGGATGTTTGCTACTCTTTCACGCAAAAATTACTGAACGGATTTTGATAAAACTTTACAGTAGCTAGATTAAGCATTAGAATAACACATAGGCTACTTTTTATCCCATTCCCAAAAAGGCTGGCGAAGCCGCGGGTGGAAGCTAGTAAAATTATATCCTCATTGGTCTAGCTAGTTAGCTAGTCACTAGACTTATTTGGTGATCCCTGCACTAGACTGTAGTGATCACCAATTAGTTTTATTGGGGGCCAGTTTTAAAATATAAAAGACTAGCTTCCGCCCGCGGCTTCGCCCGCGTTTTTGGGATAAAAAGTAGCCTATGTGTTATTCTGATGTTATGATTCTGTGATTTATCGTTCAGTAGTTTTTGCGTGAAATTGTAACAAACATCCATCCATACATACATCCTCACAAAGGACGCGGCAGACGCCCATAGAACGCTGGGCTTCAGATTGTGTATGTCGGTACAGATATGAAATTAGTTTGGTGTGATCGAGTATTTCAATTATTTTTTTATTTGTTTTTGTACGTACCTAATTGGATTAAAGAGATATCTTCGTATTTATGACGGTGAGGTTAAGTATGGTGTGAATGATCCAATGAAGTACAGCCCGACTAATGAGTTCACAATTCAAAGGTTTTAGTTGCTGTCGACATGATATTCTGTGGAGGCACGCGCCAGCCAGCATGCACCCGTTTTTGTTTTATTCGTTTTTTCAAAATGTCAACGGCATAATCATTTTATTTCTTATTTATTTTGATTTTTGATTTCAATTCTTAATCTCTAAGATAAATGAGGCAAAGAACAATTAAAATATATTTTTATTTTTGGTTAAGCTTTTATTACTGTACCATATCAAGCCCAAAACTGCCAACGTCCTTTTCGCATTTATAATAGTAGTAGGATAGTAAGATAAGATTAGTAGGATAGGATAGGATAGGATAGTAGGACTGTCGCCGTATGGAACCCTAAAAATATTAAGTATGAATTTATTAATCTGATGATAATGTGGGGTGTACTTATACATCTGCTGTCCCCTTCATAGAATGTAGCCGTAATGTTAAGTTACACGTGGCAATGTTTACGTATTTATTTTAATTGATATGTTATTCATTGTTTTTATAATAGGTATTGCTAATCTGTGGCGCATGCCGTAACCACCTATTTATCTTGGGACAGTCTAATGACTGTAGATAGACTGGTAGATTAATAATTAATTGACATGTAATATCAGCCTTCATCTGCTATTATTACGTGTTTCCTTATATCGTCGTAAAATACCTAACAATCCAATAATAACACACACCTCTTTTGCATGTTTTTTATAAAATAAAATTTTACTTAGGTTGTTCGGATGGCGAGACATGCGAATAGACTCGCGTGTTTTAATTTAAAAATCAGTTCACATTGTATCGTACTATTGAACTTGACTCGTAATTGGATGCGTGTGAACGCGGACACAATAAATTGGCGCCTAGCTCTGTGGCGGGAATTTAAACGCGCAAGCTGGATTCAGATACCATACCTCAAGCCTATCTACACAACACACAAAAACGTGTACACATTTTTGTAAACAACATTATGATGACTAGGGCCAAGTTCACCGACAAGATAAACTGTCTGTTAAATTGAAAACGGCCGTTTAACAAGACCTCTAAAGGCCAAGGTCATGTTAAACGGCTGTTTTCAATTTATTGGACTGTTAACTTGTGGGTGAATTTGGCCCTAGGACCTAGGGCGAAAATCACCCACCCTAGACCTAGAGGCTAGGCGCCTGAAATCGCGAAAAAAAAATCAGCTGTTCCATACAATTTGTTGAGTTTTGTGAACATAAATGTATGGAACAGCTGATTTTTTTTTCGCGATTTCACGGTTGGTCCCATAGTAAAAGTTGTTCATAGTGAAGGGTACAATGACCCCTTAAAATATTTCCACTGTCTAACCTGCCACCCTGTATAAAATACTCGAACTGACCTGTGAGAATATTACGAAGGTACCAGTCATGCCTCTGATGCTGTCTTCACTGATCTCTTTCACGTACAGAGGACACACCACGAACCCGCCGCCCGAGCCGAAGCCGATGAGTGCGCGCGCGCCGATTAGGGCGATAGGGTGCGCAGAAATCAGCTTTATTGCCCAACCGACCTGTAGGAATGGTTATTTATTTAAATGATCATAGAATATGTCCGGTGTCTAATGAAAAAACGCCCAGTTTACTAGCTGTTACCCGCAGTTTCACCCCCGTTGTTCGGCTCCTAAGGGTCGTAGCGTGATGTTAAATAGCCTGTACTATTCCTCATGAATCTGGCTATCATATACAAAAAGATTTTTTTAATCCGACTGGTAGTTACAGAGATTAGCGCGTTCAAACAAACAAACAAACTCTTCAGCTTAGTAAAGGATCTCTAAGTTAACTAAATACTTACAGAAATAGGCACAGAAGCGAAAAGCAACGCATTTTTCCGACCAAACTTATCCGCGGCGACTCCATACACGAAGACAGCGATGGGCGCGAAGATGAACATTATGGAGGCCATCCATGACACGTCCTCTTCAGAAAGTGGGGAGTTTGAGGGTGAGTAGTCCCCCATAAGCAGGGCTTTGTTGGGTGATATCCACCCCATGGCTGTGCCGTACGCCAGGATTGGCATGCATACTGGAATTAAATAAAATGTTGTGAGGGCGTCGTTATTGCAACATGATTATGAACTTTGCCATCGCAATCGATTAGAAATTTTGGGTATAGTCATAATATTTTTTATTACGTTAATTTAATTATGACATAGACTGCGGATGGCAAACAATGGAAATTAATACCTATTAAGTTTATTGTGTCCACTTTTCCGAGGCATTTTTACTAACGAATTGTTTTAATGATAATATTTTTCTTTATAGGTAGGTAGTTATCTGAATATTTTGTATTTACAGTTTTGCTAAATAATTATACGAAGAAAATGCGTGCTTTTTTTATTTGATGGATACGAGTAGGTACCTATTTCATAATATACCTAAAGCATTTTTACCAATTTATTTGAAGGTATTGCAACTTTCGTGTCTACATACCTACAGACAGAACATAAACAACATACAATATAATTATGTATAGTCGGCCATGAGGGGCTCGTGGCTAAATGACAGCCGCGCTGATGGATAGATCTGCGAGGGTTTGCCGTGGTCAGTCCTTTACACATCGAGACCTCTCCGTGTCTCAAAAAGCACGTAAAGCAGTTGGCCCCGGTTGTCACAGAACCTCAGATCATAGAAACAAGGAGATGTGCCAAGGCGCTATCGAGCTTGATGCCTGATCTTGAGCAAATTGCTCATATTAAAAACGTACGCGCTGGCGACGAACCGAACACGATCGATGGTATAAATACAGTGTTTTAGTTTAGTGCTAGTGTTGAGTGACGATTAACAGTGTTAGATTGAGGGTGTGCGGAATGTTCAATGCGTGGGAGATCTTTTTATTCACAAGGAGCGCTTAATTATTATATTGTGTAGAAAAATGTACTAAAAGTGGCATCAGTTGTCCCCGTACTAATTTGCTATGATGGCATATCTCCTTGTTTCTATGATCTGAGCATAGAACAGTCTTTACGGATAGCCCGAAAGTCTGACAAACTGGTCTAACGTTCAAATACCGGTATTACCCAATAATCGGGTTGTGGAGGTCAGATGGCAGTCGCTCCATGTAAAATATTGATTCTATACTTATTCAGCCGCAAATAGATTGAAAGCCGAACCCAATCTAGTTTGTCTAATTGGTAACAAGATTAGGAAGTGGAACCATTGTTATGGTATACCTACTTAGTGGAATGTGAAGTGCTACTAACATAGTCCTACGCCACATTTACAAACACAATTAAAATATGTATATTTTAGGTTATGGTATTTATCTCTGCAATAAATGAATAAATAAATAAAATAAAATTAAAAGAAATTCAAATTTATTTTTTGTGTAATAGTGTTCAAAATTACGTAGGAAAACGTTTTTAAAAATCATGGCGGCAGTGTCTATTTTGCTATCGTAACAAATTTTAAGACAATGAAAGTAACAATTGTCCGTCAAACTTATGTTGATTCATAGTTTCAGCGTCACGTGAATATCATTATTGTTTGCAAACTTATAAGTACCTAGACGAGTTCCGTCATGGTTGAAGAAGTGTTCAAAGAATTGTTCATAAAGTAACAAATGTGACAAATGAACTGTGTACTGACTATGTTGAGTTCTACAATAAAAATTAAATAAGAATACCTACGTAGGTAAATATGTAGGTATAAGTACCGGCACAAAAAATGATCACAGATCGTGCATGTACATTTTCGGCTAAATAGACAGTTGACAATACGTAATAGAGAATGGTCCAATTAGACGACGAGCATCGACTGACGAACCAATCGCCTGCAGCCTCGGCGCCCCCCGTCTTCTTCATTCCGCCAGAGACCGAAAAACCAGCTAATACGCAGGTGACGTTTGTGATCAAGACCGGGACTTATACGTAGACGTACCTACTTATTTCTTAGCATAAGCTTATGCATAATCGGCCTTTTTAATGTTCCTACTGCTGGGACACAAGGCCTCCTCTGTGAGAGGGAGTGGGCTGTAGTTCACCACGCGGACCCAGTGCGGGTCGGACGTCACATGTTTTCGAATTTTTGGTTCTAGGACATGCCGGTTTCCTCACGATGTTTTTCCTTCACCGTTAAAGCAAGTGATAATTTATTAATTTCTAATACGCACATGACTTCGAAAAGTCAGCGGTGCGTGCCTCGGGATCGAACTCGAACCATTCAATATGCAGTGATAGCCTAGAGGTTTAACCATGTGCCTCCCACGGCGAAAAAACTTATTTCTTAAAATACAAAATTATAAATTATTTTAAAATACACAAGATCAACTATTTTAGCAGCTGGTACGTACGTCTGCGTATGCTCTAAGCAAATAAAAGACATGTATAAAATTCTGCCAATTTCAGAAATATTTTTTTCTCTACATCTGCTAATTTGCATGTAATGTAGTCGACACGTTTGGGCCAACGCGAGCCATAATGTTTGGGCCCACACGGACCTATATGGGCCTAAGATATTCAGCATTGGCATACCTAAGAGTAACCATGGAGTTTCTTGTCCGTTCTTCTCCCTAGGAATCTACGTTTTGGAACGGACAACTAGCTTCAACTAACGGACAAACTGACTGACAACTATTGCTTGACTATTCAAAAGTGCCTGTAAATGGTCTAATTGAAATAAATGTTTTGACTTTGACTTTGACTATAATTTGATAAAGCATTTATGCCTTTCTTGAGAGTATTTTAAAATCTTGTTTAAATCTACTTTGATCTAACGTGTTTGCATTTTTGGTTTGTTTGAAGGAACATTTTTATTTGCATTGTACAAAAGTGTTCTTCAAATATGCTGAAAAATAGATTAATAAAAATAAATACAAATTAAAACTGCTACTAACACTTACACTAATTTTGGCAAAAATAAGTAGGATAATGAACCTACCATCACATCCTACTAATAGATATTATAAACGTAAAAGTTTGTGAGGATGTATGGATAGATGGATGGATGTATGGATGTTTGTTACTCTTTCACGCAAAAACTACTGAACGGATTTTGATGAAGCTTTACAGTAATACAGGGTAAAATTAAAACCAGTGCGGATATTTTAGGAGGTGAAAGTACTCATGAATATGATCAACTTTTATTATGGGACCGACACTGAATTATGAAAAAAAAAATCAGCTGTTCCATACATTTTGATCGTGTTGTACTGCATTTTTGTAGGGAACAGCTTTTTACTACTTTTTATCCCAAAAACGCGGGCAAAGCCGCGGGCGGAAGCTAGTCTGTATATAAATTAGGACATTAAAATCCTTACTTCAAAAGCTACGAATTTTCAAACACAAATATCTAGCTAGAGCAATGACACGGTACGCCCGAAGTCGCGGATTCAAATCCCGCTCGCGATATTTCGATGTTTGAGAATCTCTTTAAACATTACACAAACCTATTTAATAACAAATATCTATCTCAAAACTGTTTTTGCAGATAGGTAACTACTACCCTTTTGCGTGTGACGTACGATGTGTTATTGCAGTTTTTCCGTCCATTGAACTTGTTATTTAATCTTTGAACGCCGTAGTAGTCACCAGTGACCTCAGATCATAGAAAAAAGGAGACATGCCATCATAGCAAATTAGTACGGGAACCACTGTCGCCACTTTTAGAACAGTTTGCGACACATTATCAAGCGCTCCTTGTGAATAAAATAAAAAGATCTCCCACACGTTCAAAATTCCGCACACCCTCAATCTAACACTTTTTTCATTCGTCGTAAAACGCTGTATTATATCATTGATCGCGTTCGATCCGTCGCCAGCGTGTACGTTTTTCAAAGCGTCAAGCTCAATAGCGCCTTGGCACATCTACCTTGTTTCTATGATCTGAGCCGGTGACGGACAAACAAAACATTTTCTATTGTGTCTGGCAAGCTCAAAATATCTACTGTAACTAAATATAGACTAGGTCTTATAAGGCACTAAAGCTAAGCAGGTATGTATCCCTGGGTACGTCAGAGCACGATTAGATATAGTATTTTAGATACAGGTAGTAGTATTTTTAGATATATGTAGGTAACACAACTTGTTTATGATTCATTTTACGTGTCTGTGGAATGAGGGGGGAAATTCAACTTTGGAATCGATGTTCATTGGTTAATATTTCGTTTTTAGGGTTCCGTACCAAAATGGTAAAAAAGGAACCCTTATGGTGCGACTTCGTCTGTCTGCCTGTCTGTCTGTCACACTTGGTTATTTCAGCAACTACTAATGTTATCGACTTCAATTTTGGAACAATTATAAAGAATGCATGCCTAGCTTTATTGCAAGTGAATGAAGTTAAAAATATTTTTAGTTTCATTGAAAAAGGGGGCTGAAGTGGGGGTTCGAAATGTAAAATGGGGTCATTAAGTTGAGTGGCATATCATATGAAAGGGCTTGATCTGCACATTTCAAAATATATTTTCATTTTCTTTTCTGTCTTATAGTTTTCAACATGTGACGAAAAATGGCTGAAAAAATATCATTCCCCCCCCCCCCTTATCTGCGAAGTTTGCGGAGCGAAAATCTGAAATAATTAGAGTTGATAGGAATTTATCCATATATTGCACCAAAAATATAACGATGTTCCTAACTAGCACAGTTTTTTAAAAATAATCAAAATACCTTTAAAAACAAAGTTAGTTATGCGGTCCGGTTTTTTTAACTTTTATAAGTCCAAGGATGGTACGGGACCCTTGGTGGGTGAGTACGACACGCACTTGGCCGTTTTTTTTACCCATCGTTTAATTTAAAAGAAATCGTTACACGCCTGCACCAATTAGGTAGGTACCTACTTCGTTTTCACTTAGCATTCTGTCTGTTTTTTTTTCTTTGTATTTTTTCTTTGCTCGGCTCCTAAGGGTCGAAGCGTAATGTTAAATACCCTATAACCTTCCTCAGGAATTGGGTGATCAAATGCAAAAATATTTTTTCAAATCGGACTGGTAGACTGGTACTTCCAGAGATTAGCGCGTTCGAACAAACAAACCAGCTCTTAAGCTTTATTATTAGTACCAATAGATTCGACTTTAATGTTAAGAAAAGATTCCATTAAAACAACATTCAAACAAACATTTCGTATAGATTATTACAGAAATCATAAAGGTTTCACACAAAATTATGTGAGTAGATAGCTACCTATCAACAAATGCGCTGAGTTACCTACCCACTTAGATTTTCCCGCGCGATTCGTAACTGTCACTTTATCGTGTCATCAAAGTGACAGTTGACGACCGAAAGGCTAATGGATGCTAAAATAAAAGGAAACGGAAGTCTATACAAATACTAATAAAGAGTATTTGGTACAATGACGTATTATATTATATATCGTTTTTTAGATTTTTATATATCTACCTACGGTGGTTGCTTCTCAAATAAAAAAAAATGAAAATTAGGAAAAAAATTAAAACCCGACCGCTGTTCGCCCTACGTCTTAGTATCTGGTGTGTAAAACTACTAAAAAGAAAAAAAAAAACAAGACATTGCAGTCGGGACCATTATTAAATGACTATACCCTATCCGTTTTACCAAAAAATAAAATGTAAACAAACAAACCAATGGTTCTCAAATAGCTTCGAGATATCCCCATGATCTCCGCAGTTTTATCGGCTATGTCGTACTTGTAAGCATAGGAATCCTTAGGCCACGTCTCTTCTACATGCTTGTAGACGTTGATAAGGATCTCCTTATCCACTGAACCCATCACTGTCCTCTTGGACCGCTTTTTATTCGGTGATGAAGAAGTGCAAATATTGCTCGGCCCAGGTTCACTCATTTTACAAAAAAAAAACAATAAAAATAAGAGGAACAAAGAAGACAAACTCAACAAAATCAATAACTTAATGAATAATAACGAAAACACAACGAAATATCGAATAATAACACGGTGGCATCAACAAGTTCAATCACAGCTGTAAACAAAACATGGCGGTTATAATCCGACCGAATTAAGAAACACTCGTTCCAATGTAAAATAGTCAGTTATAAAGTACACTTTAAATTACCAGCGTATAAAATGAAATACAGATTAGAAAACCTTGCCATTTTAGTTTCTTTATAAGGTAAGTTAGTTATTCGTATTATTTTGTATTAATAAAAATTTTATACGTATTAATATTGGTATCAATAATAATTGTAAAATCTAAGATTTTATGTTTTTTTATAAATGTAAAGAGTTTAAGGTGATATTTGAAATAAATAATTAAATTTTGCTATAGTAATGTTATTATTAACTTTATCATTGTAAATGCGACATCCAAACAACCCTTTTTATGGTTTGTTTACATTTTATTTTTTGGTAAAACGGATAGGATATAAGTATTACCTACCCGGAAACAGTGCCGAACCCTAAAAAGTAGCAACGCAGTTTATACAATTTATTGACTAGTATGTATAGCCATTTCATCACTAATTACTGACATTATGATTCACAAGATGGACGGATCTATTATTTAATTAAGTAGGTATAAAAACAATAGCTAGGTATGAGAAAATTAATATTCCATTTTACTGGACGATGACAGTAGACTTGCCATTACCTATAGGTAACAATTCATGGTTCCATTTTAAACCAACTTTAAAAAAAGCAGGGTTGTCTCAATTCTTTGGAATCTTTTTTTAATATAAGTAGGTACCTACATAATTATGTTCACGCATAACTACGATATCTAAGCACCGATTTGGATGATTTTTTTTGGTATTTCAAAACTGATTTAAAATGAGCAAAAAAAAATTGGAATTTTGGAATCAGCTCAATTGTGCCATTTTGGAAATACGGTTTTTGGTTTATCTCGCGGAGATCCTAATTTTCTGATGTTAAAAAAATGTTTAAACATTGTTCTGAAAAAATCATCGTCAGAGACGTATCTATAGGTAGTACCTATCTATTGTTTATGAGAATGAAATGCAAATAGTCTGACAGGCTAACTATGTAAAAAAACTCTTCTCTATTTCTGACAAGATCTAGAGATAATGACACCGCTGACAAGACCGATGAAAATGTCACGATTTCACCGAATGGGGCCTGAAAACACGATCTCTCGATTAACCATCGGACGCCTTCACCTTTAGGCTATTGCTCTACTGTGTATAAATTAAGCTTCTTATTATTATTTTGTTCTGACGCCTATGAAGAGACGTAATTAAGAATGTCAGGTGCGTGCACGTGGTGACAAATAATTTGGCACGAACTGTACTGCCGTATCTGACAATGATGTAAGAAACAAGACAGGCGAAACTTTTATTTTGTTGCAAGCATAATTTTTTTGCTGCGACGAATGGAGAAAATTCACAAAAGGTGGAAAGTTTGCTAGATTTGAACAAAGCTGCTGAAAAGTTTTATGTATTTTTTCGGTAATTGCGACCAAGTCATGTTGCTACCATTTATAAATAGCTAGTACCTACCTAATTTATTTCGCAGATGTTAGTAGCCTCCTGCGGCCGCAAACAATCGAATTATAATTATAGTGTCAAATTAATAAATTATTGTGTGTAGTACTATTTAATGATAAATTCAAAAAGGAAAATATTTTTTATTAATCTGCCAAATTACGGAATTTATCAACAGATGGTTTCGTTTCTCAGGACAGCATAGTTTTCACCACAAACGCATCAGCTATAGGTAGGTAGGTATTATTATAAAACTGTATAAAAGCCGTGTCTGCACATTGAAGATATTTCAGAAAAAAAAAGTTGGGATAGGGACTACTGGGCGATAGGGATAGGGGATACTGGAACGTAACCATGCCCATAATTAATTTTTGAATTTTTGTGTTTGTGCGCGCATCACGCAAAAAGTACTGAACTTTTTTGGTGTGGTTTTCAAGTGATTTTCACAGTTTGGTAGTTTGGGGTCCAACTTAAAGTCTAAGCAACATTTTATCTAATTCTAGTGGGATGAACCAGAGATATAGCTTGACTTCTTTGTAGTACTAACCATGCTATACACTAAGGAGGTTATTTAAAAAGGTCAGTTCACGCGGACGCAGTCGTGGACAAAAGTTTTTAGATAGGTAATTTATGATAATCACCCGAAATGTCGCAATATTTATACCATATTGCATTATTTACACAGATGATAATTTCATGATAGGACCACGGTAGTGGACTACTATTAAAAAAGTACAAATAAATTATTTTATTCCAAAGAAGGAATAGGAATAACAAAAAGTAGAAAAATAATAATAATTTATCACAAAATGGAAAAATGGAAAACATAGACGCTTTTAAAGTTTTTGGAGGGAGTATCGCTCCGTCTTTGTCGCGCGAAGCGGACATAGGTGGTGTTACGTCACTTATCATGCATGCCGTCCGTGTCTAGCAAATCATTTTAAAACGCTTAAAACTTTGCCAATTTTGTAGATGTTTCATCGGTTTTTTTGGTGTTAATTATCTTTTTTCAAATAGTTTACAGATTCACAATAAAAAAATAAATAGTCCGGTACCGTATTATGACATTTATTAAGACTGCATGCACAATAAGCGTGCCGTCTTATTTAAACATTATATTTTACCAACTTCCAAAATAAGGCTGTTTTGACAAATTGTCAGTCATGACTGGCGAAAAGTGGATGTAGGTACCTACATATACAGCGACCAACCCCGGCTTCGCACGGGTACACTTCTAAAAAACCGGCCAAGTGCGTGCAAGGACTATTTCAGTTTGTGACGACAAATATAAGTTTATTATTTTTGCGGTTGGTTAATCCAAAAACCGAATATCTCAAAAACTACACAACAAAAATTCTGAAAAATCTAAGGGGGTAGAATTAAAAAAAAAACCGGCCAAGTGTGAGTCGTACTCGCGCACCGAAGGTTCCGTATCATTTTTGGACGTATAAAGTGAAAAAAACCGGACCGCAAAACTAAGTTTGTTTGTGAAGGAATTTGGATGATTTTGAAAAAACTGTACTAGTTAGGAACATCGTTTTATTTTTGGTGCCATATTTGGGTCAATTCCTATCAACTCTAATTATTTCAGATTTTTCGCCCCGCAAACTTCGGAGATAAGGGTTGTTATTTTTTTGGACATTTTTCATCATATGTCGAAAACTGTGAAACATAAAATAAAATAAAAATATATTTTGAAATGTGCAGATCAAGCCCTTTCATATGATATGTCATTTGACCTAGTAACTCCACTTTGAAATTTCGGACCTCCACTCCGGCCCCTTTTGCAATGAAAATAAAAATATTTTTGTACTTTTTTCATTTGCAATAAAGTTGAACAAGCATTCTTTATAACTGTTCCAAATTTCAAGTCGATAGCATAAGTAGTTGCTGAAATAAGCAGGTGTGACAGACAGACAGACAGACGAAGTCGCACCATAAGGGTTCCTTTTTTACCATTTTGGTACGGAACCTAAAAAGACTTCGAATGAAAATGGTTTGACTTAGATACCCTATTAACTTATTCAAACCAATTTTCATTGGAAGTATGTTATCTTGTTCAAACCAATTTTCACTGGAAGTATATTCCTTAATTGTATCTACCCACTTAATTTTTTTTCAGAATTTCAGGCAAATTGTCTGCTAGCGATAATAAAATTCAATATGTACCTTATACACCAGGCTTAAACACCACATTTCCTGCAATATGTGTAAATTCAAAAATAAATTGTTATTCACTTATAATAAATTCGTCACACTGAACATTATAGGTAGGTAAGTACAAATTTTAATATTTATTGAGTCTGTATTTTAATTCACCTTCATTCATTCTCTTCTCTATAGTTAAATTATATTAATACTGCATTTTTTTAGCATATCAACATCAATATTGCATCGTCATCCATGTTTGGACTATAATTAGTTTTAAATCTTCAGCTCATCGGGATCTGTAGAAACTTATTTAGAAATTATCTATACTATTATTATAAAGCTAAAGCGTTTGTTTGTTTGTTTGAACGCGCTAATCTCTGGAACTAGTCTACTAGTCTACTACTACTACTAGTCTAGTTAGTCGCATTCGAAAAATTCTTTTTGTGTATGATAGCCAGGTTATTGAGGAACAGTATAGGCTATTTAACATCACGCTACAACTCTTAGGAGCTGAGCAACGGGGGTGAAACCGGGGATAGCTAGTTTTTAATAAAAAGTACCGCATCCGATTTATGTCTTGATTCTTTTTGTAGAATCACGTGGACCATGATTGAATTGGTTCTAAGAATAATAATAGGAAATAAACAGAACATTATAATAATATGATATTTTGTATTGTTTTCTAAGAAGATGGCGTATATAAGTTGTTTCAAAATTTTTATTTTCTTACTTCATAATTATAAATACCTTACCTTTGTATGTATTTAATAATATTGTATATTAAATACATACAAAGGTAAGGTATTTATAATTTTCTATTAAAAGTTAAATCAAGAACCAGTTAAAAAATGATTAAACAGGTTTAAAAATTGACGTATTTAATCTACTTTACCGTTAGTTATGTTATCATTATTAGTAATAATAATAATAACATAAAAAAATATATAATAACGTAAAGAGTCGATTGGGTAATAATTTATTACCCAATCGAGTTTTTCTTGATAAGGTAAATTAAGTACAATAAGTACAGATTTTGTTTTCCTGGTCAATAAAATCTGTTTATACTTATTTAAATGTAAGTAAAATAATAAATTATAATTAATTTAATTCAAAACACATCTTAGGGCCATGATTCATCAAGCTAAACTTAAACGACGAAACTACGACTGCATATTTAGGGCTTGTATACAAGACTGCGAATTGGCGCGATGCGAATTCGTAACGCAGAAAACTGCGACGCGAATTGCTATAATGCGATTTCGTGCGGCAAGGGGTCTACCTTCCCCAAAAGATGGTAGCCGTAAGGCTGATCCGGTGCTACCGCACGATCTCGGGCGAGGCGGCAAGCCTTCTTGCCGGACTGCCACCGTGGGATCTGGAGGCGATAGTCCTCGCGCGCCTGTATGAGTGGCGCGCGGAGGCACTACGTCGGGGGGAAACCCCGCTTCCGCGGCAAATTGCGGCGGAGCGGACGGACCTCCGGCGCGATCTCATGGTGGCATGGAAGGAGCGACTTTCGCAACCCAGTGCAGGGCACGCCGCAATAGCGGCGGTAAGACCCCTCTTTGAGGAGTGGCTAGGGAGACGTCACGGCGTCCTCACCTACCGCCTGACGCAGGTCCTCACCGGACACGGATGTTTCGGGAGGTACCTGCACATCATCGGGCGGGAGAGCGGGAAAGCGGGATTGTCCGAAAGGGATACCGCTGACCCGGACAAAAGGGCTAAGGAAGGAACATGGGTGGGTTTTAGTCAGTAAGAGTCTGACACTCCCTTCCGCTCCGCCCAGAGCGGGAGGGGTCATTTGATGATTTCCCATCCTCAAAAAAAAAATAAAAAAATAAAGGGGTCTACCTTCCACGCGGTAGGTGAATTTTTTTTCGCCGATTGTCAACTGTACTGAATGTATTTTTTTAAATAGGTAGTGACCTGTGACATGGATAGTAAAAAGAGTGTGAGTAAAAAAAGTGTTGTTATAAAAAATATAGAAAAAAATATAATACAAAAAAATGTAACATCGCAAGAATGCGCGATGCCGAATCGATTCGCAGGTTCTTGCGAGGCATCATGTGAGCTTGTAGATTTTTGCGATGCGACGTCGCAGTTTTGTGTTAGCCCTAATATTAGCCTAAGCCCTTAGCCCTAATATTTACAACACATCAGACGGAAATCATGACGCTTGTGACGTTCTAACGCTGAATTTCGGTCGCAAACCGCGAACCGGTTGTATTTAACCGAATGTATTTTGTAGGTATAGAAATTACGACGCGTAAGAGTTGTTTCATCCTGGAACTGGTAGTTACGTACGCCACATAGAAAAATAGGAAAAAAATCCCCTATTTTTTTCCATAATCTACATAAAAATATTATTAAATTCATTTGAAGAACAGTACCTACAATTGGAAGAGAATTATTTAAGATGAAGTTTTTCACTATGATATCCCTATTTTTAGGGCAGCCATGACAGTTGAGTTTGACAGTTTTATTTTATGACGTGACCTTTGAGTCGTTGTGCGCACGCGTGGTGGATTGAATGTTGCCATTTTGACCGACATTGACATAACAGCAGTTGTCAAAATGACGTTTCACTTAATTCATTATTTTGTCGATTGTTGATCAACCATATTTGTGTTGTGTTGCTCTCCTTGACAAAGAAAAGAATGAATTACAATTCAACGAAGTAATATTATAGAAAAAAAGCATTAGGAACCGGTTTCTATCATGTATAGCTATAATATGTAATTGCGTACGTAGACCCCTCCCAGGCTCCATACATTTCTGAAAAAACTCCTTTATGGCTTGGTGTATCATAGTCATAGCAACCGAATATGCTGAAGCATCTATTCAGCCGCCGAATTACAGCGACAGTCAGTAGGTAGCCTAGAAAGAAAGAAAGAAAGAAAGAAAGAAAGAAAATCAATTTATTTTGCTCTCGCCATTTTTGAGTACAAAATTAACTTAATACTAACATAATATTAAACTTTGCACATGCAAATACAAAATGATAAAATAAAAGGAAAACAAGGTAAGAGTCAAGCATCATGTACAAAAAAATAAAATCACAAACAGAAAAGGCGAGAAACAAAAATGGTCTTAGCTCAGCATTGTGCCACTTCAAAGGAGTGAAGTGGCGCTGATATTCTGCTAAGACCAAGTGATTTCACGAACTGTTAACGACGTTACTATCACATAGTTGAAGATAAAGTAAGTTTTTATAGGAATTGAACATAAAAGATAAATAATAGCAAGATAAATATAAAAAAAATTTGCCAAAAGACACAATCTGTATAATAAAACAAGAAAAGAAAAAAAAATATATATATAATAAGTTTTAAAAATGGCAACACTTCCCGCCAGCCGCGCCCGTTCCGCTTGTCTATGACATTGGATGGGCGCGGGGTTTTCATCGGTTTGAAAGAATGGAAAGTTATATACATACAATGGTGTTACAATGGGAAATGGTCAGAAATGGCTGCCGTATTATTAATTTATTGAGGTGTTGGTGAAAAAATTGAACAATTACTAGACATTTACGCTATTAGTGATGCGGATAGTTTCATATGTGTAATGTTTGATTTATGATTCGTGTAATTAATAAGTAACTTGTTTAAAGTGTTTTACCAAGTGAATTATAAGTTTGGTTATGTTATGCTTAAAAAATCACTAGCCTACTTTGCAAAACTGCCATAGGTACCTAGCATCCAGCGACCTATGTATATAACTTATATACTTTTATTAACCGATTGCTGTTCAAAACTTACCTACTATTTCCAGCTTACAGTACCTACCTAGCACGAATAATTTTGACGTATCGTATCGTAAACGTAAGCGAATTTAGAATCTAAAATACAACAGTCATAGATCATTATTTAGTTAAAATTTTATACAATTTGCGCATTTTAATAAATACAGAGATTTAAATACAGTATTTAATTTATATAAATATTGTGTAGCAAACGTGTAGTTTCAATTAAAAATATGCTTACGTTTACGATACGCAACGTCAAAATCGTTCGTGCTAGGCCCTCAGAATACTACAGCCAAATAACCATACCGGTGAAACCATAGAAATCTATGATCTGAGGGTGGAACCCTATTTTTTACATTATTAAAATGTTGTTTTTTCCCTTATAAAAACCCTTCCCTTTTCCCTTATAAAATATTTCTTAGACTGAAATAATCAGTCTAAGAAATATTTTAAAATGTAAATAATATGCAGGTGTATGAAATAAATAAGGGACCTTTAATTTAGCAGACCACATAATCATGTGATTATGTGGCCCCCATTCATGGGAAAGAGTATGTACTACTCTTTCCCATGAATGGGGGAAGGCAAAAATTACAGAACGCTACTATTTATTTAACTTATTTTATGAATTGAAAAATGATTTTCAGAGATATATATTTTTTATTGATAAATAATTTGATAGTTATTTTTTACCTAAATACAGGTGTTATGTTTTCAGTTCCATTTTATTTTATTTTTCAGTTTAAAAATTAATGTAATTTCCCTAAAATATATTATATTTTAGGGAAATTACATTAATTTTTATTTTTATAAAGTCACCTTTACGAGCCGGATATAAAATAATAGAATAATAAATATAATATAATAAAATTTAAAAAAATACAAATTGTCTTTTCATTTTTTTATAATATAAAAAAATGAAAAGACAATTTGTATTTTTTTTTATTATATCATGTGTATTTTTAAATTTTAATATTATTATTTACTTACTACATAAATATTTAGACAAAATGCGATAGCTCTGCCTTCATTATCGGGAAATACTGGCATTATGTAGATATATTTATTTATTTATTTAACAAATAATAATAATGACGCCTCATATTAATGAAATAAAAAAGTCCCTTGATTGTAAAAAAAAATATGATTACAACAATTAACTCACCAACAATAGACATTAGAATCTGATTGTGTTTGCTCCCTCCCTTTTTCTCCTCTTTCGTAGAACTAACTTTGTACACTTTGTTCACCATTTTTATATTTTTTTTAATACAGCACTACAAAAAATATATCACACTTTTCTTTATTAATTCGCAGTAATAAAAAAATTACACTTAATTTTTTTATAAAAAAGATAATTCAAATAAAAAATTAAAAACAATTTTAAATTATTTTAAAATCAATAACGGTTGCAAATTTGGAATTTATTTATTCTATTTTCAGACGCGTGTTTGGTGCGCGTATCACTTGGTTGCGCGCCCAAGAGGTATGCGTCTGCGCACTGCCCGTGCTATCATTATCCCTAGCTTATATATTAGCGTCATGAGATGAGGGTGAACATCGTTCATATCCGTATAGTAACATATTTATTAAATTATATTCATGTAAATTAATTAAAATGAACACAGTGTCGTCCTAATTAGATTTTAAAATTGGTCGTACTATGACAACGTATGGCCATCGCGGTTCCAATTTGACGGTGTGAGTGCGAGATGAAATACAGAAATGTTTAGACACCATGATTTTTAATTCACTGTTCACTGTAACAGCCAATATTTTTCATCAGGTAAATATTGTTTTTTTTTATATTTTTTGTTTTTAGAATTTTGTATCTAATAGTCTTTGTATTAAATCCCGCAATGTCGTAAACTCGTCCGAAACCGTTTACTTACTGTATCCTAAATTATATTATGGAAGGCTTGTGATACAATGTTTTTCATTCGTACAGGTACCAACGTTACACTTTTTCCTGTAATGATCCGATTCAGTAGGTAATATATGTATAGGTATTATTATTAAATAAAAAAAATGAGACAGCAATTTTTTTTTTCGATATTTTCTTATCGAGATAATGGTTTATATTCATGAGTACCTAAATAGGTAGGTACTTTCACCCCCTGAAAGGAAAACGGTGATTAAAAAATCACTGTTTATACAGGGTGAATTATCAAAGCGTGCGTGAATTGCCAAATCAGAAACTGCGAAATATACTCAAAGGAGTTTCGAGCGGATTTTATCCAGAATAAATTCTCTAAATGGTAGTGAAAACCAGATTAAAATCCGTTGTGTAGTTTAGAAGAACTAAGCGGACCAACAGACAGATATAAAAGCGACTTTGTTTTATATATTTAACTAGCTGTTCCCCGCGGTTTCACCCCCGTTGCTCGGCTCCTAAGGGTCGTAGCGTGATGTTAAATAGGCTGTACTATTCCTCATGAATCTGGCTATCATATACAAAAATAATTTTTCGAATCAAACTTGTAGTTCCAGAGATTAGTGCGTCCAAACAAACAAACAAACTCTTCAGCTTTATAATATTAGAATAACAATTCGAACGCTGATAAATTTTACTGAAAAATGTTACAATTTCCCAGTTTATTAGTCTCTATGAGCATGAACTTGACCGATTGTATACTTTATTGGTTCAATTGATTGTCATTATTATGACCTATCAGAGGCTCGGCATAATATTTTCCGAGCAAACCAATCAATCATCGAGGTTAGCCAATTAATTTCCGCGAACAGTACCTACTTGAATGATTCTAGGAAATAAGGTTGACAGAACATTTATAAATTCCTATGTTATAAAAAAATGATTTTTACCCGACTGCCCCAGAACGGGGGTAATGTTATTCGAGTGTATGTATGTAAATATGTCTAGTTCTTTGGCACTCTCTGTAGCCAGTGAAGTGACATAGGGTATTATAGGTATTATAATATTTAATTTAGAGATGCCAGGATTAGTGATTTGGCCGAATACCGAATATTCGGATGCATTATCGGCCGAAGTGCCGAATATTCGGCGGCCCAATAGTTGGCAAAAGATGTGTACATTTCTTGCGTGATAGGACTGTTTCATTGCGGTGTGTGTGGAGGCGATTGGAGCATTTGCGAATAGTGACATACGTCATTTGTTCTACTAATCAATCGTTTGCTACCACCAAATGCTGAAAAATTGCTTTCACTAATCACAGGATACCACCAATAGATTTTAAGTATTAAAGTAATAATTCATGATTAAAATAGATAATTTTTTGAGTAGGTAGGTACTATGTGTATTGTGTATGTAAATAGATACAATTTTTTCATGATTTGATATTCGGCCGAATAGTACGCACTATTCGGCCGAATACCGAATATTAATAAAAGTAGTCGAATAGGCCGAATACCGAACAGTAACAAATATTCGTGGCACCTCTAATTCGAATATTACTCGCTAGGTTATTTATTTTTTCTAATAATTGTGGTTATTTTGTTTATTTTAAAGGTAAGTACTTCGGGATGATTTTACATAATATCAGCAAGATAAATGGGTGTCTAATAGTAATGTGGCGAATTAATACAGTAGGTAGGTATCTACATGACGGAAAAGTTGACACAATAAATGGCTGAGCTGTTCAATTCTCACGCCACGCCAATTTCAAATTTTCGTGTTTACATTACATCTACGAAACAGACGAAAATCCCCGCGTTGGGCAGCGTTTAAAAAAAACATAAACCCAGCTGAAAACCGATTCAAAATCTATCGAATTGTTAAAAGTGCTAACTAAAATAGATATACGACTTTGTTTTATGCTCTTACAAGGGAACTGCCCCGGCTTCGCACGGGTGCAATCTACTGATGTGGCGATATAAGGGTGAACTTCAACAAGAGACTTTTATGTGTCATTTCGGTGGGATTTTTTTATTTCGACGCTATCTACATATTTTTAGTGACAAATAAAACTTTAGCCTATTTTATAACTTTGTGCGTGAGTGGACATCAAATTTCATCAAAACATAAATAAACATACATAAATATTTAAGGATGAATTTTTAAGAGTCCACTGAAATGAAAAGTGTCTACCGAAATGATAAAAATTACCACCGAAATGATAGACTGTGCACAAAATTATTAAAAAAAATAATTAAAAATATATGAACACTACTTAAACAAAACAGTACCTACGGCGAATTTAATACACAATTTTGAAACAAATTAAACGAATCTAGCACGAGTTATAACAGTCACCGAAATGAAACAATTTTTGTCCCCATATCACTGAAATGATAAACTTACTTTTTTTGTAGGAAACCGCAAGACGTTGGGACCAGTGCGTTCGCGCCGGAAGCCCAAAAGGAGGGAGTGTTTCACCTGTATGTTAGTATGTATGTATGTATGTGGGTATGTATGTATTTCGGCTTCTGTGTTCCCTCCTAGAGACCAAACGAGCAAACGGGTTTTAACATATGGCATATCATTAGATTCGTATTAACGTCGCGAGTAACATAGGCTATATGGGTTATGAAGAAAACCAACATGGCGGATTTTAATCACCAATAAGTGAAGTGGTAAAAAATAAAAAAAATCTGACATGGTCATGTGGGGTATCAAAATGAAGGGCTTAAAAAGACGATTACGAAAATATACAGGGTGGCAGGTTAAACAGTGGAAATATTTTAAGGGGTACTCATCATTATGAACAAGTTTTACTATGGGACCAACGCTGAAATCGCGAAAAAAAAATCAGCTGTTCCATACATTTTGTTGAGTTATGTGAACATAAATGTATGGAACAACTGATTTTTTCTTCGCGATTTCAAAATTTTTTTTTTTTTTTTTTTTTTTTTTAAAAAACGTTGCCCCACAATAGGATTTCTCCTGTGTCGTGGGTGCGTTTACAAACACAAATTTCACATACACAAACAGCCAGACCTTGTGCAATGCGGGAATCGAACCCGCGACACGTCGCGCAGCAGCCAATCTCTCAGCCACTGCGACAACCGTGCGGTCAATTTGGTTTGGTTCGGCATTGGTTTCATAGTAAAAGTTGTTCATAATAATGAGTTCAATGACCTCTTAAAATATTTCCACTGTTTAACCTGCCACCCTGTATAATATATGTCATTGACATCAAAAACTAAAAAGTTAAAAAATAAAAATAGAATATTAAAATTTTTTTTAAAGGAAAACAAGACATTGCAGTCGGGACCCAATTTAAGACTAGGTATTACCCGAAAACACTGGGTCTCGACTGCAATGTCTTGTTTTCCATTTCTTATTGGTGGTTCTATAACACCAGATAAGACGTACGTAGGGCAGACCGCGGTCGGGTTTTGATAATAATTTTTAATTTTCTCTTTTTCACCCTTATGTTCTTAGTAATAAGGGTGAAAAGTGGTCGACCGTCAATGACGTCGAGTGTACATAATATAATAATTTCTTAATGTCGGCGGGAATTATGGGCGGGAAAATCCGGTGTTATCAGTTAAGTAATTAGACAAGAGTCGGTCTTGGGGTCAGTCGTATATCAAGTGATAAGGGAACACGGTACAGGGGAATCCTCTCTTCGGTAATCTACCTAGACGACTGCTTACAATGTTCTTGCAATACTTCCAGATAAGTCTCTGTTATCTTTGTCAAGGATAAGGTAAATCTTATCGAGTTTTCCACAAGGAAATTCTTGGTAACAGCCCGGAGTCTGGATTTGTGCCCGGTTAGGGGGCGTCCATTAATTACGCGAGGCGATTTTGGCGACTTTTCGACCCCCCTTCATGAGATGTCGTAAGATTTGGCTCGACCGTTTTTCTCTCGTCTTTTCTCTTCACGACACTCCTTTAAATTTTATTTTAGGAAAATTCATTCGATGATTTTTGTGGTATAAAGGCTTATTCATACGAAGAAGATTTGCTTTTTATGACGTATCGTTTTTTTTCACGATTCGTTATTTTTTTGACGTCGATAATGCTTTTTAAATGCCAGTGTTCACACGCATCACAAATCGTGTAAAATGACGGATACATCTTAAATCACACGCGTATCGTCTTTTAAAATTCACGTTCATCAAAAAACACGAGTCATGATTTTTTTGTGACGGATCGTATTCGGTAGTTCACCCAAGACTGAACTCTGAATCACAAACCCAATGTGAACATCAATTCGGATATTTCGCCGTAATGTGAACGTCCATCCGTCATGACTAGGGCTTCCAAAATTACGGATTGGCTAATTACGTTACGCATTTTCATGCACCAATTACGTACTTATACGTAATTACGTAACCACTTTGATTTTTTAAGCCACGGCGTTTTTCCTGGTTCTTAAGTACAAATACAATCACCCATTTTGATTCATGACCCACCATAAGCTGATTTTCTTACAAATATTCTAATACAGTAAGGTCTAGTTTCGTTTAAATATTAAAACTGACAAAACATCTAAACAGTTTCCCTGGCAACAAACTTGCTACCTATCTATAACAAACTTGCTACCTATATTTTATTACAGTGACAGTTAGTATATTCTATGCCACCTCTTTTCGTGTTTGTTGGACACATTTGACTCCTTGACATGTGAAGTGATTTTCTGACGTTTTTTTATTTGTCATTTTTCTTTTAATTTTAATAATATTCTTCTTCGAAAGAGATAGTAAAGATTTTTGAAAAAAAATAGTATATTATGCAATTAGTGAATAAAGGACGGATTTAAAGCGAGGGCCATAGATGAATCACGAGCTAGTGAAGGATTCTAACGATTGAATCACGAGCGTAGCGAGTGATTCAAGTGTTAGAATCCTGAGCGACGCGAGCGATTCATGGCCCTCGATATAAATCCGTTTTATTCAAGAGTTGCATACTATACTTTATACCATGACTACGAGAAAAAGAAAGATTTAAGTGAAAATATACATATAATGAAGAAAAAGTAAAGTTAAATTGGCTTTGATGTAAACCAGCCGTGATTTTTTGGGTAGCAAGCTTTCCACCTTTCCGCTATATCGGCCGCCCTCTCTTTCACAAACTCAGGTGTTAACACATCTTCATCACTAGAATGCATTTTTAATCGATTAGAACAACACTAAACAAACACAATATTAAAGATTAAAGTAACACTAAACTTTGTGTTCGTACAACTTACAGTAGGTATTCAAAATAGCGCCAATTTACTAAGGACAGCAAAGAACACAAAACAGTTTTTATTCTAATGCTAAACTCCTTGTCGAAAATGTCGACCAATCAAATTGAATTTAGAACACATCAATATAGGTCGAATACACAGATTACACTTACACGATACGGCAAGCCACGACCAAGCGTGCCCTGCATGTTCGACTGTTCGTACTAAAAAAAGTCTGTTAGCTCAGTGACGCTTAGTGATTGAAACAATTCTGTTTACTCTGAGCACATCACTAAATGGCTGGGGTGAAGTTATCGTAGGTATAAAAAAGATGACACGTTCGGTTTTCATACAATCTAATAACGTGCCGCATCTAGCATAGGTTCTTTAAATCTGTGGTCGAATACATTGGTGTGTTCCATTTTCAAACATCAAAACAGTGAGTAAAAGTGCTTTTTATTCACTGTTTTCAGTGAATAAAATAAGCTTTTTAGAGGGGGAATGGTATAAATACTTTTGGCAAACCATGTGGAATGACAGTTAATTCGAAATATCATATACCTATGTATAATAGAAAAAATAACGAAAAGCAATTTTTTATTTTATGATTTAATCATTAGGTATAGGTAAGTATGTCTTTTTCTTCCATTAATCTCTATCAGACTTCATTTCCGGATTCACTTCTTCACATTCATTTTCCACACAGATCATCCATCTTTTTTTGGGTTTACCTCTTCTCCTATATAGCCATCAACATATAAATTGATATGATAAATATGAATTGATCTATATCACTATAAAAATCAATTGATATATTTCAAGATATATATCCATTCATATATATCAGCGAACCCTGATAAATTATGAAGGTCGGTATCATAGATTATTTGCAGCAAAATCAGGCGGGATGTATGCCTGTATGCCACCACATCGCCGTTTAAAAAAATGTAAACAAAATCGCTTAGTCACACGTGCCGTCAAAACTGTCGAAAACAGTTTCGTAACAACCGTGTCAGCAAATCGGTAAGGAAGACGTAAACGGGGATTCCTGGACGAACGTATTCTGAGCACGACTGTACGTGAAGCGAATGTATGCTTGTCCTATGTGAGCGTTTACTTGCGACAATGCTTTGCAATGCGATGTGATAATAATTATTAAACAATAACTTTGTTGTTTCTGAGACAGCCAGCGCGGTCACCGATGATCGCTCGGTGCGTTGTTGTGTTTAATTATTTAGCTTATACCCTCACTGTAATATTAATCGTAATGAGTGATATTTATTTTGGTAAATTATGTAAGTAGTCGATGATTGTGATGCACGGTAAAACTCCAATGAGTTTACGTTTGCATCATTTAGAATGTAATTGTATGTTTTATATTGTGATCAAATATATAAATAAATAAAAAATAAAAAAAATATCTTAAATAACCGGATAACTCCTAGTCAGGCTCAAACAATTTTTGATAAGGATTTATAATAATAGTGTAGGTTAAAAGGCAACGCAGGTAAGTTTATGCTTACTTTAAAATACTGTTTTCCCACAACTATTACATTGTAGAAAAAACCTGCAGTTTTCCTGTAATCTATGGGTTAATAATGGTGCTGATTCTGTTGAACAACGCACTAAACTAATTTTAATCACACTATATAGTGTACAGTTCTAAATATTTTCTGTCCTTTTCCAATGATATTTGTAAGAAAGAGCTTACAAATATCATTGGAAAAGGACAGAAAATATTTAGAACTGTCAAATTAGTCTACGCCCTTGTCATTTACGGGAAAATAGTCATGACCTTTTGCGATTACGACTAAATTGACAATAAAACTATTCAAGTGGACTAATTTGACAGGATTAAATATCTGCTATCCCTCTCTCATGTTTTTTATTAGAAAGAGACATAATAAGACTAAATTAGTTCAGTTCGTAAACAGCGGAATCGGCACCAATATCAACGTCGGGACCCTTCCCAGGGGAACGATCATTTTTTGCACATTTTTAGCTATTTCTATCATTAAGATCACTGAAAGTAGGTACTAACTAAAATAATATTCTTAGAATCTATTCACCTACCTAGCTCTTTTAATTACCCCATACGATACCTATGTTCTGTCACTTAGTTTTTGATAAAAATCGCTGTGACAGATTGACAGACGTAGGAGTAATCTTATAAGGGCTCCTTTTATTTCTTTTTAAGATCTATCTTAAAAAAAAAAAAGTTATAATGCAATTTTCAGAACATATAAAACAATCGCATCACATCGCATTGGTTGCTCATCTGGGACAGTGGATTGATTGCAGTCAAAGCATTGTATACTGATTTTCATTGTTCGTTTGATGACTGTAATGTATTGTTTTTATTGATGGGCTTTATAAGAATATCTTTCTTAAAATACGTTAACCATGTTAAAAAGATGTGACATCCGTTTTACGAGTAGGTACTTATATTCAACTAGCGGTTGCTTGTCGTTTTGCCCTTACGCCCTAAAGGCACTATTTCATAAATCCCTCAATCCTCAATTTTTTTTTTCATTTTAATTGATTTATTTGTCATAAAACAAAGCTGACCGGTGATTTTGACAAGAACTTTATCATAAACCCAAAGTAGTTCAGGTTTTTGATCAAAAATCTGGATTGTTACAGGTTTATAATGAAATTGAGTATAAAATGTGTCATCTTCTGGTTTTTCATCAAAAACCTACGTTTTTGATCAAAAACCTAATTTTATGAAAAACCTGCGACATAGCTATTATTAGCTTTAAATAGATGGTGGCAAACAGGCGTACTGCCGTACTGATGGTGGCCAACATAGGCTAAGAAACGTTTGCAACACCGAGTATCACATGCGCGACCCTTTAAAATAAGGATTCGCTGTTCCTGTGCCACAAGCAGGTCCGCTGCCAACACAGCGCATCCTCAGGAGCTCTGGCGACCTTACTCACCACAAGAACACAACACTACCGAAGAGTAGCATTATTTGGCTGTGGTATTCTGTAAGGGCAGTCTCTCTACCTCTTTTTTGATCTTTCCATATGACTGTGTGTCTTCTGTACCTACCTACTGTACTCTACCTGTAAGTATTATTTTCCTCTAGAATGATCTAGAAGCTACCCCATCTACCTACGTAGTTTGCGACCACAATGTATGCTATCAATTATTCTTTAATATCTGTATGGTGAACTACGTAGGTCTGTACAACAAATTACAACTTACTAACAATAAATTGTATACTTATCATACGCCACGTGACGGTGGTGAAATGAAGGACTTGTGGCTAAATATGAGCCGCTCTAATTGGTCTGCGAGTTCAAGGCGCTGGTAAGCGCCGACGGCCTTGAGTGATTTGGGCGGTGTAGCTTGAGTGCTCTGAGGCCCTAGACAAGTTAGTTTTCTGTTAGCGTTAGCGTCAAACGCTACGGATAAAATGTATGGAAATTACATTTGTGAGTCACGTGACTTTTCCGCAGGTAATGTCATTGCCATACATTTTGTGCTTATCGTTTGGCGTGAACGCTAACGGAAAAGCAACTTGTCTAGAGCCTCTGTAGTGTGCTTACGCAACGCGACACATGGCCACCGGCCTCTTAGCAATACGACTCGCCCATCAAGGGGCGCGCTGTGCCGAATTAGACGAATTATGTAGTTCCGAAAATATGAATATTTGAAAAAAATCGTAGATAGAATTATTGATACAACCAGTCAGACTGGAAGCCAACCCCAATCTAGTTTGGGAAAAGGCTAGGCGGATGATGTTTGCATACTATTTTCATATTATTCTACTCTTTGGTATTGGCTTACAAAACAATGAATCATGTAAATATCTTAGACTGAAAGTAATTTCGTAAGAATAATATGTTTTGGATGGACAGTACTTCATGTTTTGACCACCATTTGAAGAATTTATTGTGGATGGTTTATGTGATTAAAATATTAACTTATCTAGATACAGTGCAGAAATCTCGATGTTTAACCATGTCGCCACATATTGCACCCGTGAAAAGCAGCCCGGGCCAGATTGTAGTTATCAATTTAAATATACACGTCACTTTAACCGAACTGCATAATAAGAAAAGTTTAAAAACGTGTATGGTAACGTAAGCTAGTGATGTAAATTCAAGGCACGTGCCCACAAATGTGTGAATCAATCGAACACCATATTAATTGGCTTATTTCCCGTGACGGGTGAGTCACATGGGTTAACAGCCTATTTATTCTGTACCGACACGCCGCGTGATATCACCGCGAGAACTGCTAATTTGTTTGCAAACGTTTGTGGGAGAATGTCACGGTGAGATTCTCCCTCAAACGTTCACGATGTCACGTGGCGAGTCAGTACAGAATAGACAGCTAGTGTTTGGGTCATTACTTGTGCATAAGAAGAAAAACCAGCCAAGTGCGTGTCAGACCACGCTCACTGTAGGGTTCCGTAGCAGGGAGTACCTATGTCCGACCACAAATACATCGTGACATTTTCATCGCTTTCATCCGGCGATGTAGCTAGTATACCTACTCATCATTATGAACAACTTTACTATGGGACCAACCCGGAAATCGCGAAAAAAAAATCAGCTGTTCCATACATTTTGTTGAGTTGAGAACAGCTGATTTTTTTTTCGCGATTTCCGGGTTGGTCCCATAGTAAAAGTTGTTCATAATGATGAGTATAGTGGCTACATCGCCGGATGAAAGCGATGAAAATGTCACGGTGTATAAGTTTTGCGGTTTAATCTTATTTTTGCGATTGGTTAACTCGAAGCCAAATATCTCAAAAACGACACAACATTTCTTATAATTCGTTGAAGGTGATTTTTAAATTCTAACCTTTAAATTTTTTTCTGAATTTTCCACCCCGTAGTTAAAAAGTTAGAGAGGAGGACGCGAAGCACATAGCTCAAATATTCAGCTAAATAAAAAAGTCAATAAGATTTTTTAATGTTATTTTCAAAGACTTATCCGAAATCCGAAAAATTCCAAAGACCGATACCCATAATTATGATGGTTTGCGCAATGCGGTTTATAGAAGACAAATCTTCACGTAAATAGAAAATTTCAAAATTCACGTAAATTGGGCCAGAAAACATAGAGAAAATTATGTTTAGTGGTTTGTTGGTTTGTCCTTCTTTTACGTAGCAATGGAGCAATAGACGGACGTGATTTTTAACATAGAGATATTTTATGGGCCTCAGAGTGATGTACCTGTCTAGTGTGTGACTCACCTCCTACCTATACAGGGATAAATTAAAACCAGTGCGGATATTTTAGGAGGTGAAAGTACTCATGAATATGATCAACTTTTATTATGGGACCGACACTGAAATATGAAAAAAAAATTAACTGTTCCATACATTTTGATCGTGTTGTAGTGCATTTTTGTAGGGAACAGCTGATTTTTTTTTTCTTATTTCAGTGTCGGTCCCATAATAAAAGTTGATCATATTCATGAGTACTTTCACCTCCTAAAATATCCGCACTGGTTTTAATTTAACCCTGTATATTAACCTTTGTATTAGGTACTTAGCTTGTGAGTGGTCATTCAACATGGAGTAAAGACGTCTTTCCTTTGACCCGCAACACCCCACATTGCAGTGACTTTTTATCGCGGTAGTAGGTAGGTATGTTTCCGTGGGATAATTTCCCATCTCCACGCGAAGCCGCGGGCTAAAGTTAGTATCTAATAATCGATCATACTTACATCTTTATTTTGAAGTCCATTTTAAATACTTGACCTTATTAATCGTTATCAAATAAGTACTTTACATATTCTCGCTAGTATTAGGGGAAGAACCGCCTGAAGTAATTGAACTCATTATCGTTCTGAGAACTCGCAATAATAGCCTAATAATTTAGTGTTTTCGACACTTATAATTTGACCATTTTAAATGACCTCCTTAGTGTAGGGTGGCTAGTACTACGATGAGGTCAAGCTGTATCTCTGGGTCATCCCACCAGAATTAGATGAAATGTAGCTTGGATTTTAAGTTGGACCCCAAGCTACTAAACTGTGAAAATCACATCAAAATCCGTTCAGTAGGTACTTTTACCAACCATAAAAAAATCACCACCAACTACCTATAAACAAAAATCTCGATAAGCAGGTACAAACTTAAAGCAACTCATACAAGTAGGTACCTATGTAATGAAATAAATTAATTAAATAGTTGACCATTTTTAGATTAAAACATACACGTGTAAGATCATATTACCTATTTAGAGTCGTAGCCAGGAATTTAGCTCGTGGGAAGAGGGGAAGAGGCGATTGAACCCGAAAGGCAATTATTAACAACAACTTTTGAAAAACTAATTTTACTTTATTAGTAGTAGTGTTGCCCGAAATCGATGTTGCGTCAATCATTTTCGCAAGACCAACACCACATAATTGCAGCAAGACCAAGAAAAGACTGAGTATGCAATACCAATACCAAGCAAGACCAAGACCAATACAAGACTGAGTGTGCAATACCCAGACCAAGCAAGACCAACACCACATAATTGCAGCAAGGCCAAGAAAAGACTGAGTGTGCAATACCCAGACCAAGCAAGACCAACACCACATAATTGCAGCAAGACCAAAAAAAGACTGAGCGTGCAATACCAATACCAAGCAAGACCAACACCACATAATTGCAGCAAAGCCAAGAAAAGACTGAGTGTGCAATACCCAGACCAAGCAAGACCAACACCACATAATTGCAGCAAGACCAAAAAAAGACTGAGCGTGCAATACCAATACCAAGCAAGACCAACACCACATAATTGCAGCAAAGCCAAGAAAAGACTGAGTGTGCAATACCCAGACCAAGCAAGACCAACACCACATAATTGCAGCAAGGCCAAGAAAAGACTGAGTGTGCAATACCAATACCAAGCAAGACCAACACCACATAATTGCAGCAAGGCCAAGAAAAGACTGAGTGTGCAATACCAATACCAAGCAAGACCAACACCACATAATTGCAGCAAGGCCAAGAAAAGACTGAGTGTGCAATACCCAGACCAAGCAAGACCAAGACCAATACAAGACTGAGTATGCAATACCCAGATCAAGCAAGACCAACACCACATAATTGCAGCAAGGCCAAGAAAAGACTGAGTGTGCAATACCCAGACCAAGCAAGACCAACACCACATAATTGCAGCAAGGCGAAGAAAAGACTGAGTGTGCAATACCAATACCAAGCAAGACCAACACCACATAATTGCAGCAAGGCCAAGAAAAGACTGAGTGTGCAATACCCAGACAAGAACATGACCAGGTGTACTGGGCTTACCAGTGTATTTTATAAGGTTGTGACGGAGTCATCCTTCATTCATCATTTAGTGCTGACAATCTTCCATTACTGGCCACTTCATCCACTCCATTCTTCCAGATTTGAACTTCAAATTTCAAAATTAGAACATCTCATATTTTTATGCATTTATTTCATTGTTTCGTCATTCTTCGTCTGGTCTCCAACGACATCTTTTGTGGACCGCTGAACCGCTGCACTATTATTTATTACCTACAAATTATAATTTATAACAAGTGTGCAATACTATCAGTTAAGAGTCTTTTTTATCAGTTATTGTTGTAACTTCTGTGTACAGTTATTAAGTGCTAATAAACCATCTACATCACAATTCCAACTCTCCCAATCCTGCTGTTTTATTTTATCAAGATGTGTGTCTGTGGAGGCTCCCCTCATAGCTAGCCGAGGCTGAGAGGTCAGAGGAGGGAGGCACTCCGCGACAAGGTGTCTTAAGGAAAAAAAAAATTACACAGTAGCAGACTTCTTTAAAAAATAATAATATTATTATAATTAATTACCTAATTGTAAGAACAAAATTAGGTACCTATACTCCTTGAAATGCATAATTTATTCATATTTTATTAAAATAAGCACTAAGCATCTTGTCTTTATGTTAGGTAATTAATATTAAGATAATGACATTGTTACAGCGCAATTTTATAATTTATTGAATCTATTATTAATTGTATAATTTTTATTGACTATCATAAATGTTTGCATGTCACAATAATTAATTATGACTAAGTGTATAATTATGATCTATATAATTTATTAATGTTAAGACCAACATTGTACCACACTTATGGCAAATAAATTGAAATTGAAATTGAGACCGAGACCAAAGACCGGGTAAAAGTGGTGGTTTGCGACGCGACCGCGACCGGAGACCAAGACAGAGACAGGAAACCGCGACAAGTGTCTCGGTCTCTTCGTCTCTTCTGCATTTACTGTGGGTCGAGGCGGTACTGGTCCGGGGCGGAGACCATCTTGTTGTTAAAGGTCTCGCATCTCTGTCTCCTGTCTTAGTGGCACGCGCGAACTGGCGCCCTATAAAACCTAAATGACAAGTATCGGTCGCGGTTTCTAGTCGAGGTCTCCTGCTACGGTTTCCTGTCGCGGTCTTCTCTTACGGTCTCTTATTGCGGTCGCTGCGCGAACCCCATGCGCCTAAACTCTTATTGGTCTCGCATTTGGACACTAGGTAACACTAGTCATCAAAAACTTATTTACCCAAAACATTTCCCCACTTTTGACAAACGGATTTTACGTATATTAAACGAGATGAGGTCTTCTTAAACATATTTTAATAGATTATTAATTACACAAGCAATTAAATGTATATTTTTGGGAATTTTAAACATAATAATATCAAATCCAAATTAAGCTCATCTTATTGTTATTAAATAGAGATCTAAAAACAATATTTTAAGCAATTAATTTTATCATCATCGTTATCTTAAATACACAGCACGCGTGCGCATGATTTAGGAAACGGCTGAACAAATGCCGATGCATGATGATGATGCAATTTGGCATAACATCACGCCTGTATTCCCCGGACGGGATAAGCAGAGTTGTATTAGTTTACCTACTACGTCCAACTCACAACTAGGTCCAGTTGAAAACCAGCGCCAGGCACTAGTGGTCTGACATTTTTATGCTGAACTGGACCTATTTGGCAAAGCCGCTAGGCACACAGCAGCTACTTTAATTTTAAGACCTTGTATTTTATTTTTTATTTATATTTTGTCTGTGTGTCTATCTGTTGTGCAAAATAAATGTTTTTTCTTTCTTTCTTTCTTACTCACATTTCGCCAGATTAGTTTAAGTTTCATGTAGGTAATAGGGGGTGAGTCTAAATTGTCATCAATCGAACAGAAAGACAAACTCCGGACTGTTACTCCAATATAAATAATACTATGCCTGACTCGGAAATCGGACGCAGAATCCCTTCAAGGCAGTCGCTAGCTAGACCATTGAGAGCGCAGTTTAATAAACGTATGACTATTAAAGACTAGCTTCCGCCTGCGGCTTCGCCCGCGTTTTTGGGATAAAAAGTAGCCTATGTGTTATGATGTATAAGCTATATTACTGTAAAGTTTAATCAAAATCTCTTCAGTAGTTTTTGCGTGAAAGAGCATAACAAACATCCATCCACACATACATCCTAACAAACTTTCACATTTATAATATTAGTAGGAAGTAGGATAGGATCTCAGATCATAGAAACAAGGAGATATGCCATCATAGCAAATTAGTACAGGAACAACTGATGCCACTTTTAGTACATTTTTCGACGCAATTACGCACATAATTAAGCGCTCCTTGTGAATAAAAAGATCTCCCACGCATTAAACATTCCGCACACCCTTAATCTAACACTGTTAATCGTCACTCAACACTAACACTAAACTAAAACACTGTATTTATACCATCGATCGTGTTCGGTTCGTCGCCAGCGCGTACGTTTTTAATATGAGCAATTTGCTCAGGTTCAGGCATCAAGCTCGATAGCGCCTTGGCACATCTCCCTTGTTTCTATGATCTGAGGATAGGATAGTCATAATAGCGGTTTATTTCGAACCTTGATTTATAAAAATCTTTCTGTTTCGCTGCTCTCATGTTGGTACGGATTTTTCACGCTGTGACGCCGTGCTGCACTATGCAAAATTTAAAATCACCCCAACAAAACAAAACCGTTGGAGATCGGATATTTTTCATGTTGTACCACTGTACAACATTAAATCCGTATATTGGTAAATATTAGGTTTTACTGGTAAATCTTAGGATTTACCAACAGGACTTGGTAAATGTAAGATTAGACATAAAATTAGACGATTTTTCGGGCTTTTGCCATTAGAATTTGGTACATGCTAGGTTTCATTAGTAAATGTCGGTTTTAGGGCTGCTAATATTTTGAGAGTTCCATCTATGTTTTCGGTACCCACTTGCAGTTTTGCGATATTCACTTGCATTTTAAACATCTCCGGTGATGCGGGAAGTGCAGCTGCAGCTCCAGCACCCTTGCGTAACAAATTGCAGGCACCCAGGCCTCATTTGCAGCTTCGGCAGTACAAAACCACTCCGGGCTTACAAAAACACTCTAGGGGTAGGGCAGACAAGACCACGTGAAGTCGGGGTTGAGCAATTCGGTTCTGTGAGAACTTATTCACTCTTTTCAACATTTACCGTGTCTCTGAGGTAAAATCTAAGATTTACCGAGCCAATGGTGGTAAAAGTTCGAAAATTCGAAACGATAATCACAGAACAGTTCGGACATTTACCATTAAGGGCCTGTGCACACCACGTTTTTTAAGCGCGCTGTCGACGCGCGTTTTTTAAGCGCGCTGTCGACGCGCGTTTTAGAAACGCGCGTCGACAGCGCGCTTAAAAAATGGTGCGCTTTTATCCTACAGAGATCTATACAGGCTGCGTCTGAATTGCGTGCGTATCGCGTCTGTATCGCTTAAACGCGCGTCGACGGCACGTTTAAAAAACGTGGTGTGCACAGGCCCTAAGAGTTGGTAAATCTTAGGTTTTACTGGTAAATCTCAGGATTTACCTAATTTCGGGCTTTTACAGTAACATACCGTATTATTATTAGGTACCTACGCATATGACATACATATTTCTTAAGTAATAAAGTCAGTAGGCTATTTATAATTTTGTTACTATTTTATTGAACCGGCTTCCCCTCACCCTTCACCACGTGGTGAAGGGCAAGGGGAAGCCGGTTACACTAACTGGTAAAATTAGTATATTTTTGAAGTTTATTTAATTACGTAATTAAATTAATAAACGTCAAAAATATACTAATTTTACCAGCTAGTGTTAATATTAGGTAACAATAGATAACCTTTAACATTGATATCGTAAATCCACATTCTGACAGCACCACGTGGTCTGATTTCTTTATCAGTCGATTATAAAGAAATCATTATATTAGGTATTATGGCTACCTACTGATAGATTGGATTAGCTGGACGATGCGTAAGTCAGCGCATGCGATTCTATGGGTCAACCGATAAGTTGTACTGACTGCACGATTGTGTGTAGAAAATACAAGTAGATAATATCCGCGACTTCGATTACGTGTTTTTAGTTATTAGTAGGTATACTTACCTACTAAGCAAAATTGTTTGTACATTTTTAATAATCTAAATAATATTTTCGCTATAACAAAAATCCGGGCAAGTGTGACTAGAACTCGCGTCCTGAGGGTCCCGTACAAAATTGAAGTTTCTAATCGCAAAAAAATATTTTTATGTGATCACCTAACTACAAATTAACGTTTTTCCGATGCTGTGAGTGTGTGCTTCTTGCCAAATTTCATGATTATGGGTCAACTGGGAGTACTCAATAGGATTTATTTGCGAGTGTCATAGACTATGCGGCATGAATGGCCTTATTTTTTTATTGCGTTCATTTAGAATCTTGATTTTTTTGGAGCACTAACGTAAGATCTTTTTGGAGCAACCTATTTTGATACTAATTTCAACTCAATAAGTACTTCCACACGTTCCGATAAAAAGGATCTTGACAAAGAGACGGTCAAAGAAGTAATCTTTTAAATGTAAGGGTCCCTTTTTTCCATTTGAGTAACGAAATCCTAAAAAAGGGGTACGGTACCTAACAAATGTGCCGCAGCACATCCATACAAAATATGTATACATCCTTGTCACAGCAAAAACGACGATCAGAATAAGGAATTAAGGTTCATAATAGAACGGAAAAGTACCAAGATTATAACAATAATAACAGGCTTATTGACGCGGATGACTTTTGTCCACACTTCTGCACACCTCAAAGAAAGATGTCTTTATGTTTAAAGACACGATTGTAGCTAAGAAACTCTTTCGAAAAAAATCTTTCGTATTTTCTTTTGAATATTTCTATCGTTCTGAAGCATTTCCAGGGATATGCTATGCAGCTATGCTGCGAGATCGTCACTGCATGATAGTGCCGTCCGTGTCTAGCAAATCATTTTAAAACGCTTATAACTTTGCCAATTTTGTAGATGTTTCATCGGTTTTTTTGGTGTTATTTATCTTTTTAGGGTTCCGTACCAAAATGGTAAAAAAGGAACCCTTATGGTGCGACTCCATCTGTCTGTCTGTCTGTCACACCTGCTTATTTCAGTAACTACTTATGCTATAGACTTGAAATTTGGAACAGTTATAAAGAATGCTTGTTCAACTTTATTGCAAATGAAAAAAGTCCTAAAATATTTTTATTTTTATTGCAAAAGTTTTTTCAAAATTATCAAAATTCCTTCACAAACAAACTTAGTTATGCGGTCCGGATTTTTTCACTTTATACGTCCAAAAATGATACGGAACCCTCGGTGCGCGAGTACGACTCGCACTTGGCCGGTTTTTTTTAAATAGTTTACAGATTCACAATAAAAAAAAATAGTACGGTACCGTATTGTATGGCAGTGAAAAACCTGCGGAAAAGTCACGTGACCTCACTAATGTCTCTGCCATATTTAGTCCGTAGCGTTTGGCGTAACCGCTAACAGACTTGGCTAGGGGGGCTGGGGATCGAACCCAAAACCCTACGCTCAGCTCAGCAGTTACGCTTACTAAACCAAAGAGGCCTTTACAGGTGCAGTCGCAGCCAAAGACTGGGGGGGTCATACCGAGTAGTACCGACGAGCTATACCGTGAATTACCGTGTTTCTCGCATTTTTTTTACGATCTTGGGGGAGAGAGGGGGGGGGGGTCCTAGAGGTTTTGACCCCCCCCCCGTTTCGGACCGCCACTGGGCAGATAGCTTAGCAGTTACAAAGGTCCAATACTTACAAAATAACAAGACAATAAGTGGCTGTTCTGCTACCAATTGCGTTAAAAATTTCATCAGGCGTTTTAACATTTCCAACTTCCAACATAATCTGGTTTGTTTAGAAGGTTCCTGTAATGAACCAACAAACTTCTGGATAATTTTTCCAAGATTTTCCTGTTCCTTGTTTATCAGAGTTCTTCCAGGAGAGTATCTATTTTGGATTTAAACCTAACAAGCTTGTCAAGTTCCTAGAATAAATAGATAATTTTATTACTAAGTACAATGCTTTTGCTCGGAATATTTTTTGTTGGCTCAGCTTGGATTTTATCAGGAACCGATTAATCGGGTTAAAAGGTTACCGGTTAAATCTCTAACCCATATTTTGGGTTAATCTTAATGCAGGGTAACCGGTTAACCCTTTAATACGGATACCGTTACCGGTTAATATTGCTGATTAGCCAGAATGAAATAGAACAAAAATGAAAAAAAAAGAACAAAAATTAACTCTCTGAACGTGAACAGGTTATTATTAGGCTGATTCATCCAGAATACGGGTTAACCTTTATGCAAGGTTTTTCAGCTACCCCAAAAAAAAATAACCCGCGTTAACCCCTATAGGTACGGGTGACCTTTTCGGTCCCTGGATTTTATTTATACTCCTCAAGCAAAGCCGATACGTACCTAAATAAGAGTGCAATCAACCTCAAGGATAATTAATAACCATGTTTTTCTGTTATACCTATCTATCTATTTATACACTTTAAGCTATAGTAGGTACTGTAGTTTCATCAAAATCCGTTCAGTAGTTTTTGCGTGAAAGAGTACCAAACTCCATCCTACATTCATCCTCACTCCTCACAAACATTCGCATTTATAATATTATTAGCAGTTCCCCGCGGTTTCGTCCTTGTTGCTCGGCTCCTAAGGGTCGTAGCGTAATGTTAAAGCCTCTTCCTTATAAATCTGGCAATTAGGTATACAAAAGAAATAATTTTTCGAATCTGACTGGTAGTTCCAAAGATTAGCGGGTTTAAACAAACAAACTCTTCAGCTTTATAATGTAGTATACAGGGTGGCAGGTTAGACAGTGGAAATATTTTAAGGGGTCATTGTACTCATCATTATGAACAACTTTCACTATGGGACCAATCCTGAAAACGCGAAAAAAAAATCAGCTGTTCCATACATTTATGTTCACTTAACTCAACAAAATGTATGGAACAGCTGATTTTTTTTCGCGATGTCAGGCTTGGTCCCATAGTAAAAGTTGTTCATAATGATGAGTACAATGACCCCTTAAAATATTTCCACTGTCTAACCTGCCACCCTGTAGAATAGAACATAGATAGTAGGATTTTTGACTCATCGGTTTAGGCTGTGTGCGTTGTCAGTCAGTCAGTCAATCAGTCACGGTACTCATCTATATGTATAGATAGGTTATTATGTAAAATTGTTATTGTTTGAAACATTACAAATTTAAAATATTCATGTCATTAAAAATAATAGGGTAAATAACCAAAACTTCCTTCTAAAGGCTTATCTAGGTAGATGATGGTTGAATTTTGTGGTAATTAGCTATGCCCACGACTACGTCGGCGCGGAAATCGGAAAACCACAAAATGATGTAGGTAGGTATCTACCTAATCATGATATTGTAGGTATCTACCTAATCTCTAAATCTATGCCCGCTACATTACCAGCATGAAATTCGATAAACAATATACAAACACCACCACACAGCACGGTCTACCAATCTTTAATGATTCACTCATCGTCACGTCACACTGACTGACCGCATCTATCTCTAGGCTTACCATACGTTCCGTATATACAGGTTGGCAGGTTAGCGGGATAGCCCGAAAGGGGTACCGCTGACCCGGAACATAAAGGGCTAAGGAAGGAACACGGGTGGGTTTTAGTCAGTAAGAGTCTGACACTCCCTTCCGCTCCACCCAGAACGGGAGGGGTCATTTGATGATTTCCCATCCTCAAAAAAAAAAAAAAAAAGGGTGGCAGGTTAAACAGTGGAAATATTTAAAGGGAAATATTTATTCATTGTACTCATCATTATGAACAACTTTTACTATGAGACCAACCCTGAAATCGCGAAAAAAAAATCAGTTGTTCCATACATTTTGTTGAGTTATCAATGTAAACATAAATGTGTAGAACAGCTGATTTTTTTTCGCGATTTCAGGGTTGGTCCCATTGTAAAAGTTGTTTATAATGATATGTACAACGACCCCTTAAAATATTTCCACTGTCTATGTCTAACCTATCACCCTGTATACGGGACTGACACCGTATTTGCCCAGCGCGTCCCGTATTTGTCCCGTTTTTTGACAATTTCAACAAAAAGTAAAATCAAAATCAAAATATGGTCGAAAAAATTAACTAAGTGAGTACCTACCAATTTAAGTAAAAAATTGTAGTAGTAGTGTTGATTTAAGTTAAAAATTGTTACTATGATTACCTCGAATAAAAACTGGGTCCGATTAAAAACAAAAATTGTTTGATAATTATGTACTTTTGATGCCCACTTCAGTTGAGATCCAAATCTAATGTCTGTCACTGCGTGTAGGTACATGTAAGTATAATGTATGTAGTTGAAATGCAACGTTTTGGCGTTGAATGTGTTAATACTTCTTTGTTTTAGGCATCGAAATATTAAAATGTCCCGTATTAGTTCCTGGATATTATGGCAACCCTATCAATCTCAGGGATTTCCAACCTTTTTCGCGGTGACCGTTCTTCGGATTATGAAAAATATACACATTCCCCTTTTTGACTTTCTTCTTCGTTACAATAAAAAAACACATCAGTTTCACGGCATTTATTTTTCGATTCTAGAGTAGAACAAGAGCATTCTTTCTCGATATTTCAGTGTAAACGAAAGCTCGTTTTGAGCGTTTATACCAAAATATCAACGAGCAACAATGAGAATCAAGAACTGGAATAAAATCCTTGCACAATAGAACAACGCAAGAATGCTCTACGTCTGCTTAAACTAAAAAAAATTGATAGAGTGGGGATAGAATGAGCATTCGCTCGTCTGATGTAAATTGGCCTTTACACAGTTACCTCACTGTAAGTTGTAATTTATTATTGTTTCGACCACTCATCATACAAAGCGTCAAAATCGAGATCATTGAGGACATTTTCTGATACAGCCCCACATCTGCCGCCTTGAAGATGTAGCTTGGCACCGGGACATGCCACCGGAGGAATTCCTCCTTCTCCGTTATTATCCTTAAGTATGAATGGCGAGAGTGTTACATCAAAGAGGAACTGCAGTACTTCCTCAGGAGTAGCACCCGTCTGTAATCTGGGGATTGGCTCGTTCATCCCGGCGACAGCGGTGGTGATTGCGATTAAGAAAATAACTGCCCTCATTGTTGTGAGTTTGTGACTGCAAAGTTGAAAATTAAAATGATTAAACTGAAGCAACAAATACTGGGCCACAGGTTCAAATGTTCTGTACAAAAATATCCATAACACTCCACAAAATGTATGGAATTTTTTATCCGTTATACTTACAGTATAATTTATAGATAGATATTATATTACGCGTTTGACCTAATAATACATTTTACATTTAAATTATATTTGAGGTAAATCGTAATGTTTTCACGAAATATTCGTATTTTATATACGTAATTCGTGTACGTAATAATCCTATGTGTTTTTCCAGGTTTCAGGCTACCTTTTTGACAAATCCGTCCAGCCCAGGGACCGATTAATCGGGTTAAAAGGTTACCGGTTAAATCTCTAACCGATATTTTTGGTTAATCTTAATGCAGAGTAACCGGTTAACCCTTTAATATGGATACCGTTACCCGTTAATATTGCTGATTAACCCGAATGAAATAGAACAAAAATGAAAAAAAAGGAACCAAAATGAACTCTATGCGTGAACCGGTTAATATTAGGCTGATTAACCCAGAATACGGGTTAACCTTTATGCAAGATTTTTCACCTAACCCAAAAAAAATAACCCGGGTTAACCCCTATACGGGTGACCTTTTCGGTCCCTGGTCCAGCCGTTTCAGCGTGAAAGAGTAACAAACATACACACACGAACACACAAACTTTCGCATTTATAATATTAGTTTGATATCTACTTACATGCACAACAAGGATAATTTCAGACAGCCACCAATTTTGGAAGTGAGATTTTATGTTCAATTTTCATGTTTATAAACGGCGCGATTGTTTCATATCCTATTAATCATTTATCCTACATTATTAATAACATGCTTTTGGGCCCGACACCGTCCGCATGGACTAAAATAAAGGAATTAGGTATTTGACTGATTTTGGGAAATGGTTTATATTAATCTTCATTATATTATAAGCACACTACATTGATATTTCAGGGAGATCTACTGTATTTATCAATAAAAATCAGTGATAAAGTATAAATTTCCAAAACCGCTCCAAAAACGCTGTTTCTGCGGAAGTGACGTAACACGCTAGTAAACGAGCTTTGTCAACAAGACAGACGGTGCAGCTGAAATTAATTTCATCAATAAATCATTTTTATTGACTATAATGGCGTATACATATAAATGGTGTGTAGTTCCACAATGTACAAATACGTCTTTAAGCAGTCCATCATGATTCATGACACAAAAGAATTTATAGGTAATGTTTCTAAGTTTTTATCAACATAACCTAAAATGAGATTTCACAAAACTTCTGAATGATTATACAAAAGATTTGTAAATAAATATGTGGCAGGTAGGTACTTACACTGCTGTTTTTACATTTTTAAGTTCCGCAGCATAATAATCAGCGTTAGGTATTCTTAAAGAAAAGTGCAACCATAAATGCGTCTATCTTAGGTAGGTTGTATCAGCTTGCACAAAATTTGACTCAATTTTGAGATTCGATATGAATATTTATGCCACTAGATAGAAGATTTCTATGAAAACAGCTTCAGAAATAGCTCTAAGATCAAATATAGCACCCAGAAAACATAAAACGCAAACTACAATCTGTCAAAGCCGTGCTTACTCCAGTGTTGCCAAGCTAGATTTTAATTTTACCCCAATGCCTGATTAATTTTACTCTAAAATCATAACTATTTATACAAAAATACCTGGCTAAAGTTTTGGTTTTAGATATAGGTACAATAAAACAAGTTCTTTCTTAATCAATGGTCATGTTTCACAATAAAAATATGCTGAATTTGTTTAACTCTAATTCAATTCAAATACTTAGGTACCTACATGTATTGCTTACCAAAAAGCCCATAAACTATAGTAATCATAACAACAATACGAAATCTAACCTTAAAATTTTGGAAGTGACTCTGCGACCGCCGCCGTGACCTGAATTTGCAGCCGGCACTGGTTGCTAAATTGGCAGCCGGCGCTGACTTTTGAAAAAAAAGCGGGAATGGGAGTTGGCAATTTGTCATAATTAAAAAAACATTTCATGTTTCATTTGAGTAACATACCTAATTAGGGTCCAAGAGCGAGCGAAGCGAGCTCGGGAACTTGGACACCCTGACACGGACAGGTTAGGTTCGAAGGGGTTGACGGGGGCTTCAGTGAGCGAGCGAACGAAGCCCCCGTCAACCCCTTCGTGTTATGTTACTTTTAACCTTGCAGATAGAAATAGGAGCTCCGCGTACCGGGGCTCCGTCGACCACCGCCATCCCCCTTGTAAGTCCAAAAAAGTTGTATTTTGTTTTACATTAACACTGTTATTTAAAAGTCAGTCTAAGGTATTTAATTCAACTTAAAACACGGCAACATTAATCTGCTGCTACGGTAGTTTGCAATTATTTTCGTCTGGTATCACTGCTACTTCAAGGCTACTCCGGTTCCTAACGGCATTATTTTTGGGAGCCTAGTCGGCGCCGGGTGCGGAGGCGCTCCCTAAAATTTTACCCTCAAATTTACCCTAAAGAATTCTTTACCCTAAAAATAAGTTGGCAACACTGGCTTACGAGCGTGTGACGTGAACAGAGTGCGACAGGCCGTTCTTGTGACAGCTACAATAACAAAAAATATTGCATTATAATTTCGTGTAATTTGCAAAAAATATACATATTTTAGTTAAAAATCAAGTGAAATAAGTTTATTTACGCTATGAACTGATAGGATGACCACAATCTGTAGCATATTTTCAATGTTGTCAAGAACCGAATTGTTTCATCCTGGAACTGGTATACGTACGCCACATAGAAAAATAGGAAAAGAATAAGGGATTTACATAAAAATATTATTAAATTCATTTGAAGAAGAGTACAATTGTAAGAGAATTATTTGAGATGAAGTTTTTCACTATGATATCCCTATTTTTAGGGCGGCCATGACAGTTGAGTTTGACAGTTTTGATTTATGACGTGAAGTTTGAGTCGTTCTGCGCACGCGTGGTGGATTGAATGTTGCCATTTTGACTGACATTGACATAACACCAATTGTCAGAATGATGTTTCACTTAATTCATTTGTCGATTGTTGATCCACCATTTTGTGTTGTGTTGCTCTCCTTGACAAAGAAAAGAATGAATTACAATTCAACGAAGTAATATTATAGAAAATAAGCATTAGGAACCGGTTACTATCATGTATAGCTATAATACTTAATTGCGTACGTAGACCCCTCCCAGGCTCCATACATTTCTGAAACAACTCCTTTACTACTTTAATTCAGTACTTACCTCCTTAATTGTAAGATGGCTAGTACTATGAAGAAGTCAAGCTGTATTTCTGGTTCTTACCATGAAAATTAGGTGAAATAGGTATACTTTTAAGTTTGACCCCAAGCTACCATGTAAAAACTACCTACATCAACATTTGTTCAGTATACTTTTTGCGTAATGCGCGCACAAACAGACAAATAGAGAAAAATGTGTAAGTTATTACTGTATTGTATGGCTGATAAAAATAGGTTTCACTGTTTAACTAGGATTAGTAGGTATAAGACATGCAAACGGACTGCAAACAAGGATTTAAATTCAAAAGATACAATACTCCTACCTAATATTTTTTAATTGTTGTAATTAATTAATTATGCCGTGATTCCGCTTAATACTTCTTCCTTTGGCGCTACAACACTTTGTGGGTCTTGGCCTCCTCAACGATTTTCTTCCATGATTCCGCTTAATAATTAATTAAAATTAATTAGCATCTAATTCTTATTAAATATAATAATCTGTAATAGAATGGATAAAACATTTAACATATGAGGAGACCGAAGCACTTTTAATACACGCCTCATAACACATACTTAAACACACCCCACACACACACATCCTCACACGCCATCACACCTAACACACATACACATACCCAGGCACATACACACACAACATTGCACTCAACTTAAATATACCTACCCATATAAAAAATGCTAAAAAATACGAGTATAAAATAAAATAATAATATTATACATATAGGTACATTGTTAATCTTCTAAAAACATTTCACATCGTTATTCTTATCATTTGTGTTATTATCGCTATTTAGTTATGGAAGAGCGGAGTCTCCTAACAGGCATTATTTGCTTAAAAGGAGGCTCCAATCTCAAACTAATTGTAAATAACCTGTTTCTGAAAATAAACAAATTTTGTTTTTTTTTTGAATTTTAATTTTATTGTCATCTGGTTTTATTTTTATGTTTTTTACTTTTTGTGCTTTAAATGAAGGTTTAGTAGGTACAGTTAAATAAAACTAGCGAGAATTCAGTGTTACAACTAGAAATCGTATTTACCTAAAGTTGAGGTGTTAGCTATTATGGAATGCACTTTTGTACCAAAAAATCCCGGGATTCCGGGATCGATCAATTTAGTGTTCTGATCGTTACCCAACTTGCATAGCAAACAACGTCAGGATAAATTAACAGACTATATTAATACCTACTTATTTAGAATAATTCATTTATGTATCTATTGAAACAAATTATTAAAAATTATTGTGCTTAGTAAAATTTGTTTATGTATACCTGGATTTCCTGGCATCCCGGGATTTATTAAAAAAATCATAATTTCAGAAGCGGCTTCCATAATTTCTTAGCCAACAATTGACTTTAGGTTAGGTAAATAAGTATGCATCAGATTATCCGATCTCTAGTTATAACTTCGAGCAATACGCATCAAATTCAGATGACCAATGTCAAAAATCAGTCTAACATCTTCAAAGTTGGATGATTTTTTCTATGTACCTACTACCTGTATAAAGCCCGTCACAAACGTAGCTATAATATACATATATTAATATATCGAGATATATATTGTGGTATAGCAAGCTACCACACACGGGAGCTATAATATAATATATATTTTGCCCTCAGTCGGTCTGCGGTCGTCCGTGCCGGCGCACGATTTTAAAGCTTTTTTTCTGTACAGGATGTTAAAATTTTGAAATACCTACCTAACGCTATAAATACACACATCAAAAGTGTCTAGGGATCAAGCATTTTTATGCGGATTTCTTGAGATTGAGATGTGGCTTTGTAATAAATTTATGATTTTATAAATTTATATGGATCCTTTTTGGTGCATTTCATAATTTGAATCAGGAACTCTCAATCAAATTCGAGTAAAAGATGAAAATAAGCTGTCAATATTTTCCCTATAAAAACATACAACGCATTGAAGACATTATTAGTGCTACTGTTTCCCTACTACTGATTAAAAGCAACGTTATTATGGAGCGGCGACGTCATTTAAGCAGGGAAGAAATGCTCAGAGCCGTGGGAATGATAGAAGCTGGTTCCCGGCAACGTACTGTAGCTTTAGCTCTGAATACAAGTCAGAGTGTTATCAGTCGACTTTGGACACGTTACCGAAGCACTGGTACCGTGGCTGAGCGCCATGGAGGACGGTATCGCTGCACCACACGGAGACAAGACCGATACATTCAAATCTTAACTCGAAGAGCTCCAACAATAACCGCCATGATGTTAGCCGTGAGGCTTCATCACTCTTCAGGGAACTTAATTAGCGACCAAACAGTCAGAAACCGCTTGCATGAAGTGAACCTTCATTCCCGAAGACCGCTACGGGTACCACCTATAGCAATGCACAATCGTAGGATTCGATATCAATGGGCTCTTGAACACAGAAATTGGGCAGAAGAACAATGGCGTTTCGTGTGCTTTTCTGATGAGTCTCGTTTTGGTATGAGACCGGATACAAGACGTATACGACACTGGAGAACCCCTGGACGCCAACAGCGATTAAAATCCTGCCAGGAAGTCCATCCTTATAGTGGTGGAACCATCATGGTATGGGCGGGTATTTGGATCGGCGGAAGAACTGAGTTGATTTGGATCAGAGGCAACCTCAACGCTCAAATTTATGCTGAGACGATTGTATCAGACGTCATCGTTCCTCTACAAGTGCAAATCGGTCCCTTGTTTCAGTTAATGCATGATAATGCACGACCGCACACCGCAAGAGTTGTAAGACAGACTCTCGCCGCAGCTAACATCAATGTCCTGCCCTGGCCTGCTCAGTCGCCAGACTTGAACCCGATTGAGCATGCATGGGATATGCTACAGAGAAGAGCTCTGCCGAATATGGAGGGTATCCAGTCGCAAGAAGACCTTTTTTTGTTGTTGCAACGAACATGGGCGGCCATTCCACAGCGTGATTTGGATGAACTCATTTTGAGTATGCCAAACCGATGTTCTTGTGTTGTTAGTGTTCGCGGTAGAAACACGGATTATTAATTGTTTAAGTTACCCAATAAAATTTTAAAGAAAACTGTTATTTCAGTCTTTTTTTCGATCTTTAATGTTAGTGGTTCAAATGTCAAAAATCCCTTTATTAGGAAAATGGCAAATTTCTTTATTAATGCAAAGGTGACTTGGTTTATCGTTACTGTGACAAACGAAAACACTTTATTTGATGAATCCTTAAAGAAAATTTTAATTAATATCAATCAGGAGAAAAGTTATTGCAAAAATATATGTTGATCCCTAGATACTTTTGATGTGTGTAGCTGCGTGTGTGGTCACACGAAAATTTATATAAGAAAATATGTCGTAATATGCCTTGCTATGATTCATATTAATATATATTATAGCTACGTCTGTGACGGGCTTAATAGGGAAATTTTATTCAACATAGTAATAATATGCCATAGAATATAGATAGTCAGTTTAGCCGTAATACACACATGCTTTAAATATGAGTTGAATCAACTGTGAATAGAAAGAAAAAAAAAACCATTTCAGCCGCTTCATGTTTGACGTACAAACAGACATACTAATAAACTTTTGCTTATTTAGAAGGATAATATAAAAGTGCCAATTATAATAACCGCTGGCGTATAAAATTGAAAACATAACATTAAAACCTCACTTGCAAAATTGTTAACTGTGTGATATTATCCTTGTTGTGCCTGTACACATATTATATTACAATAAACATTAGAAGTGTTCTGTGACAACTGCGTCTTTAATCTTGATACAAGGTAAATATAACAGGTATTATTATAATTATTATAATGAGGGGCTCGTGGCTAAATGACGGCCGCGCTGATCGATCGATCTGCGAGGTTAAGCTGCGCTTGCCGCGGTCAGTCCTTGGATGGATGACCGTTCTTTACACATCGAGACCCCTCCGTGCCTCGGAGAGCACGTTAAGCAGTCGGTCCCGGTTGTTATAGAAATATCTTTGACAATCGTTACGGGTAGTCAGAAGCCCTAAAAAGTCTGACAGCTGGTCTAACAATCGAATACCAGAATTACCCATTCATTGGGTTGTGGAGGTCAGATGGCAGTCGCTCCACGTAAAATATTGATATTCAGCCGAAACTAGTTAGACTGGAAGCCGACCCCAATATAATTTGGGAAAAGGCTAGGCAGATGATTATAATTATTGTATTAATTGTAAAACAAGTTACCGTAAATGCTATAACTTCGCGTCGATGGAAACTAAAGCGTATTATTTGGTCAAACGCGTAACTGTAGTGTAATAGTCTCTATACAAATATTAAAAAGCTGAAGAGTTTGTTTGAACGCGCTAATCTCTGTAACTACCACTTGGATTCGAAAAGTTCTTTTTGTTACGATAGCCAGATTCATAAGTATAGACATTTAACATCACGCTATGACCCTTAGGAGCCGAGCAACAGGGGTAAAACTGTGGGGAAGAGCTAGTAAAATATACCCGGAGGCGCAGAGGGAGAGCAGCCCTCGTCTGTAACAAAGTGTAGGCAAATGCCGAAGCTGCGAAGGTGAGCTTGGGTGCCTGCGATTTGTTACGCAAGAGCGGAGGGGCTGCACTTCCCGTAGCGCCTACCTAGAGTGAGGCAAAGTTAAAAACAAATACAATTTGTGAGGCGACTCGACTGTGCTAACTATTGAGACACGCTCAATAGGTATTTTATTTTTGTTGCTTCAGTTTGATATTTTTAATTTGCAGCTCTGCAGTCACAACAATGAGGGCAGTTATCTTCTTAATCGTAATGGCCACCGCTGTCGCCGGGATGACCGATCCAAGGGCAGTGCTGACGGATGCTACTCCTGAGGAAGTGCTGCTATACCTCTTTGATCTAGTGCTCTCGCCATTTATGCTTTATGATTCTAATGAAGAAGGGGGAATTCCTCCGCTAAATTGTCCTGGTGGATTCCCTCGTTTTCCTAACGGCAGATGTCCGCCTAATGATTATTATAATTATGACGATTACTAAATATACCTAATGATTTATGATGAGTGGTTGAAATTGAATTAGTAGACTTTAAAACGTTTTTATACCTAATTACCTACCTATACTTTAACATTAGACAAAAAACGGTTATCACCTGTTTCGTTACTTGGATATACAGGATAAAATTAAAACCAGTGCGGATATTTTAGGAGGTGAAAGTACTCATGAATATGATCTACTTTTATTATGGGACCGACACTGAAATATTTTTAAAAAAATTCGAAATTTAAAAGTAGGCTCATTAGGATAAGTAGTATATCATGGTGAATTTTTCAAGTCGAGTTGGATGGCTAAATCCGAAACTGAAATAGCGAAAAACGCTGAAAGGAGTCTCGGGGCCGATTTTGATAAAAACTAAAACTGCATAATTCGATTTTTTTTTATATCAATTTTCCTAGCCAGGAATCGAACCTGTTGATTTTGAAAAAAAAAAAAACACCCTGTATAACCTGTAACACCCACACCAGTCAATAGTGTCGCTTAAAAGGATCAAATTTTCGGAAGTAATGACATACCTACGGCAAAATAAAGGAAGGTGTTAATTTTTAACAAAATACTATTTTATTTTTCTTACATTAAGTCGTAATGAATTAAAAAAAAAAAAATACAAAACAGTGTGCACCCCAGTAGTAATGATCAATAAAATGGCACCAATTCACTTTCGCGTTCTGGCCATGTTCTAATTTCAAATGTTTATTTATGGTCAATAATTTAATACAAAAAAAAAAAAACATTTGTCAGGCTGAATGCGGATAGGGACAAAAGTCGAGTTCAAATGTGATTTAAAAAAAAATCGAGCATCATGTTTGTTAGTTGGTACGGGTACGTTGGTACAATGTATGAATACTTGAAAATATGAAGCAGTTTATTAAAAATCAACACTTTCCTTTAGTTTGCGGTACGTCATTACTTCCCAAAATTAGATCCTAATTAGCAACACTATCGGATAGTGTAACAATACAGGATGTTTTTTTTTCCCAAAATCAACTGGTTCGATTCCTGGCCAGGAAAATTGATTTTTCAACAACAACAACAACTCACCTACATTCTATGCAAATAAATTTATTCTATTCTATTCAAAAATCGAATGATGCAGTTTTAGTTTTTATCAAAATCGAGACTCCTTTGAGCGTTATTCGCTATTTCTTATACTTAGTTTCGGATTTGGCCATCCAACCCGACTTGAAAAATTCACCCTGTAGGTATAGGTAAGGGCTTGATCTGCATATTTCAAATAGATACATTTTCATTTTCTTTTGTCTTTTAGTTTTCGACATAGTCTTCATCATATGATGAAAAAAGTCTGAAAAAATACCATTCCCCCCTTTACCTCTGAAGTTTGCGAAGCAAAACATCTGAAATAATTAGAGTTTGATAGGAATTTACTCATAAGTATATTGCACCAAAAATAAAACGATGTTCCTAACTAGTACAGTTTTTTCAAAATCATCAAAATTCCTTCACAATCAAACTTAGTTATGCGGTCCGGCTTTTTTAACTTTTAAACCTCCAAGGATGGTGCGGAACACTCGGTGCGCGAGAACGACTCGCACTTGACCGGTTTTTTTTAAGTCTTTGAACGCTGTGTCGATCACCGGTGACCCACAAACAATACATTTTCTATTGTATCTAGTGGCGTGACTATTTAAAAATGTTAATTTTGTGTTTAGTCACCTAATAAACGAAAACACAGATTGTACTTACTTAGCTAATAATCATGAAATCATTTCAGGAAAATAATTATTTTAGTTTTTTCCGTCCGCAACTTCCTATGACATCGATAATAATTTATGAAAATAACTGACTAACGCCCATAATAAATAAATTAAACCGTTTTCCTGTGCGTCTAATAAATAACAAGTAGGCAATCATTTCTGTGGAGCCGCACCCAAATTGCGTAACTCAGTTACTATCCCAACTAGCAATTTTCTCTTGCGGATATGCTGATTTAAGAACTAAGGTGTTGTTACAGCAGACTTACACGTGTCTAGACTATGACATTACATCTTATAAAAGCATGATACAAGTAGTTTTGTACTAAAAGAATACAACATTTAGTACGTGCTCTTATAGATGTATATAGGGTCCTACCCTTCATACTCGAAATATTTTAAGAGGCCCATCTATAGGTGGTAAAGATGCCATTAAACGAAAAAAAAAATGATCTGAGTATTTTTTTTTTAATGAATTAATCAAATAATTTTAAATAAATTATTTGACACATAAAAATACGATTTTCGACATCCATTACGCTAGTTTCTACCATTAATAGTAAGTTACATAAAAATTTGCGTAATGGATGTTGAAAATAATATTTTTTATGTGTGTCAAATAATTTCAAATAAATTTATTTAAAAAAAATATATAATCGGATCATTTTTTTTTTTCGTTTGTATGGCATCTTTACCACCTACAGATGTACCTCTTAAAATATTTCGCGTATGAAGGGTAGGACCCTATATGTATAAGGAATCGTTTTAACACATTTATCAGCACAGTTGTCTTACAAGTACATTTTAAAGAGCAATTGCTCTTGAATATTATTTGCACTTAAAAAAGCATCTTAAAAGTACATTCCTTCTTAGTAGAATCTGCATTGAGTGTTTTATAACATTTATGATCATAATAAAATTTTGCCTAAAACTACTATAAAGCCAACAAGTTGTAAGTGTGAATTGTCTTATCTGAGTCAAATTAAAGAGAAGACAAATAATTGTAGAGCTCTATCAGAATATTTTGCCTTTTAAAAGACTTGTGAACACTTTATTAAGAATATCGGCCATTATATGTATTTGTGTAAACAACACTAAAGTCTTTGTATAACAGTTAAGCACGGAGATTGAAAAATGGAAAAGATTTAAAAGAAGTGGGGCATATAGGAATAAAATTAAACAAAAATACACAAACGCACAAAAAAAGCTACTTGGTACTAGTAGAACTACTATAGGAAAAGATGGAGCTAGTAAATCGTTCGATGGTTCCGTACAAAAACGAGAAGATAGCAGCTCTGAAGACTTTGAACTGGCAGATTCTAGTCTTAATTCTAGTTCTGACGATAGTGAAAGTGAATGTGAAACAGACACAACGGATTTCGAAAAAAATATACAATTTCGTGAAGAAATCAAAATATGGCAACCATTATATTATTATCGTGACACTGCCGGGGGTCAATATCCACTATAAAAAAGAGTTAATAAAAATATTTTAAAACCCACTCACTTTATAGTACCTACTTACCCACCCATTATGTACCTACACTACCTACATAATATTATATACCTACTTAATTATGCATGTTTGGTCGGGTTATCTTCATAATATCGACAGTAACTACATCGACAGTCGCTGTATCGACAACGTTCCATCGACGGGCCTAGCATTATACCTACCACAAAATGGTTTATTTGTATGCCATGAACTTAAAAGGAACCCTAAATTTATTAAATGGCTGCAAGTAGCTACCTTATGTAAGTGCTCAATAAGACCAAAAGGTTTAAAAGTAACTTAGGTAGTGTGAAATAAGACATATTAGTATTAAGCTTATCTTAGAGAAGAGTAATTGGTCTTATCAATCTCTAAGGCGTCAGTTTTTATTTTTACAATTAATTAATATTTTTTACTAATATTCTAAATACATAAAGAGGTGAGCCCATGAAAAGATTTCACTTTTTGCCACAAAACATTCAAAGAAATGTACACCGCAAGTTATTTAAGTTCATAGACACTTAACTATCAAGCAAATAGAACTAAATGATAACAGGAAATAAAAAACGACTAATACAAATAATACGTAGAGTTGACAATTAAACTTGTTTTTTTATTCCAGTAGCACAAGCGCACAGTACTCGCCGTTGTGATAAATACTCCTTTATTGAGCTTCCAGAGAGCAATATAAGGGGAATTCCACTTATAAAAGCAGTCGTAAGAGCGCTCTAAGTCCTATTTTGCCTCAAACCATGCCATTATAAAACCATCATAAGTTATTTTGGTATTACAAAGGCAGTAACAAGATTATTGTAAGTGCAAAGTAATCTTCAATAAGAGCGTTATAAGTTGACTCTAAGTGAGAATTATCTTATAAAGTGCGCCTAAATCGACACTTACAGTTGTTTGTAAGTATGCTAAAAGAGTAAAAAATCTTGGTCTTGAGACAATTATAAGTAAGTTAAAATTTTGCTAGTTGGGATCATGCCATTGATTTTGACATCCATTACGTCGTATATTTCTCCCGTGCTACCGATAACTAGTTCAACGCCGCAATGGATGTTGTTGAACTGTCAAAACGAAAGCCATGGTGAATTGGTGATAGAAATTGAGTTACGCAATTAAGGTGCTGTATTTATAGTCAGCCCCGGATCTTGAGTTATTTCGAGGCGGGATAAAAATTTAAAAATGCGCCCCCGCCCGGATTTTTTTTTATCATCATCATCATTTCAGCCATAACACGCCCATTGATGCTGATGGTCATAGGCCTCCCCCTTAAATCATAGAAACAGGACATATGCCATAATAGCAAATTAGTACGGGATCAACGGTCGCCACTTTTAGATTTTTTTTCGACACAATTACAAGCGCTCCTTGTGAATAAAAAGATCTCCCACGCATTAAAAATTCCGCACACCCTCTATCTAACACTGTTAATCGTCACTCAACACTAGCACTAAACTAAAACACTGTATTTATACCATCGATCGTGTTCGGTTCGTCGCCAGCGCGTACGTTTTTAGTATGAGCAATTTGCTCAAAATCAGGCATCAAGCTCGATAGCGCCTTGGCACATCTCCCTTGTTTCTATTATCTGAGGTAGGTACCTACTATAGATATAAATAGGTACCTACACACATGACACAAGATAGATTTAGATTCGTTTTTTATTCTGGGAATGTAATTTCTATCTACAATAGTGCCTCTGATTGGCAATAAATGGCTAGGTTGGTATGAATAGCAAACTGAGTTTTCTTGAGTTTATGAGATAAGTCAATTAGATTCGAGAAAGAGCACACTAATTGACTTACTTATTCAATTAGATATAAATCGGTTTTCGAACAATAATTTATTGTTGCAATTCTATGAAATGTATGTATGTTGTAGGTAATAGCCAATGATCGGAGTAGGTAGATTGATTTTATGTACTTGCATCATGAATAGTCATAGAAATCATAACATGGATAAGCCATTTTTCCGGGATTTCATTTTGGTACTTACGGGATGGAATCAAATATTGTGAATGTAAAGATTTTTAAACTAAAACATTTGAAATTTATAGAATGCGACAGTCAAACGTAAAAATTGTTTTTAAACTTACGCGAATTGTACCTACACATGTTTTTAAATTATATCGGTACTTTTCGCGCACAAACATAATTAAAATATCAGTATTTTAACTAACCTCGACGTTTCGATCAAGTTGCATTGACCGTGGTGACAAGAAGACTGACTTTTTCTTATTTAGTGAATCTTACTTTTGTGCGTCCATTCTTCATCCTACACATAACAATATTTGAAATTCTTAAAAAATCTTAATTATTACAAAATCCCGGAATCCCGGAGGCATATCCATATTAATATAGGTATACGTGCCAGTTCATTGACCCCAAATCAATCTACCTACTCCAATCATTGGTAATAGCATATAAGGTGTGTTCTTTGTTAAAGGTATATAAAAATAGTAGCTTCCGCCCGCGGCTACGCCGGTGTTTTTCGGGATAAAAAGAAACCTATGTGCAATTGCGTATTCCAGACTATAGATCAGGGATGTTGCGAATATTCGCATCCGCATCCGTAATTGCGGAGCTTCCGCATCGATTTGGACATCTGCATCCGCATCCGCATCCGCAATATACACTGCGGATGTTCATGCGGATGTGGATGTAGCACAGATCGCGGCAAGAAAGAAATAGGCGGGCCCTGGCGACCGGCGCGTGTCGTGCATGTGCTCATTGACCAATAAGAGCGAAGTTATCACCAATAGCATGCAGATTTTTATTGACACCACCAGCCAGCAGCGTTCCTAGCGGCAATATTACTTTTTATTAAATACTTATATCTAATGCTCTAATTTTTAACTTTATTTACAAAATCTTTATTAAAAATTACTATCTTATTATTTTATTTCTCCACAAATAAAGTTTCTTATAAAATATATTAAGATCCGCATCCGCATCCGCGGATGTGAGCCTTCAACATCCGCCTCCGCATCCGCATCCGCGGATGTGAAAAAATCTGGATCCGCAACAACCCTGCTATAGATCTACTAAAACTATAGATCTAAACATTAGCATTTATTATATTAGTATAGATAATTATCTAATTTATCTATACTTATAATAAATCTGTAGAGAGGTCAATTGTGTACATTAAATCTATTTTCAAAATAACTATCAGGGGATGATTAGTGATGCCAAAAATGCAATCAGTAAAATTTGTGTCTGTGTGTCTGTCTGTATGTCCCTTATAGAAACAAAAACTACTCAACGGATTTTAACGAAAATTGGTACAATTATTTTTCATACTCCTGGGCAGATTATAGTATACTTTTCATTATGCTATAATTAATAGGAGCAGAGCAGTGAAGGGAAATGTTGGGAAAACGGGAGAAGTTACTCCATTTTTTAAGCTTCCGTCGCGTGTGCAGCCTTAATGGTTAAAGCTACATAGAAATCATGTATGACGGAAATGTTCTACATAAAATTATCTAAAAAATATCCCACAACAGCATATGTCTATCTTTTATGGTTGACTCACAATAACACGTGTAACTCCCGATAGCTTAGCAGTTCGGAGCTTTCTGATTGTATTACACACAAGGAGTTACACGCTGATGGAGTCGCGGGCACAGCTATTAATAATAATATTCTGCGGTTCCTTATTGCGATATTTTTCAACAGTATTGTGGATTGACATATTATATTTCCCTACTAAAATACGAAAGTTAATCTGTCTGTTACATCAAAACCATTGAACCGTGAGGAAGGACATACGCTACTTTTTTACGAAAAACGACGGAAACGCGGACGAAGTCGCGGGCAAAAGCTAGTAAATGAAATAAAATATGAATACCTAATAAAAAAAACCGGCCAAGTGCGAGTATGCCTCGCGCCCAAAGGGTTCCGCAAAATGATCATAGATGGCGCTACTGCATACTTCTAGTGGCGTCATCTATGAGCACATGGCTCCACTTATGGTCCGGTGACTGACGGCGGACAAGAAAGTGATCCTATAAGGGTTCCGTTTTTCCTTTTGAGGTACGGAACCCTAAAAACATTCATATTCATATTCATATTCTTTGTTGTACACACAAATATTAAATACAACTTTTGTATGGAGATTTTATGTACAAAGGCGAGCTTAACTCAACATTGAGTTTTCTTACAGCAAACCTTAGAGTGATAGAGAGATTTGAGAGCATGAGAATAGAGATAAGTGCACAATAGGCTATAATATACTAATTATAAAGATACATACATACTTACATATTGTATAAACTAAACAAATATGTGCAAATTGCACCGTACATAAATATAATACTTAAACATAATTATATATCTATATAAAATAAAATAAATACATACATAATCCATTTATAGGTCATGGTAATAGGAAATGTTCTTTAATTCTTCTCTTGAAAACATCTAAATAGGGGCTATCACGTATGGAGTGTGGCAGTGAATTCCAAAGGCGAACTGCACGAATAGTGAAAGATCCATCGTAACGGGCAGAGGTATGACGAGGAGTCCGAAGGAGAAGAGATGAAGAAGAGCGACAGGGCTTTCCTCTAGGGATAAGAAACTCAAAGCGTTCACGAAGATATATAGGAGAATGAGGATTATAAAGAACAGAAAAGAGAAAAGATAGAATGTGAGCATCTCGACGCCGCCGAATAGGCAGCCACTTCAGTCGCGTCCGGAATTCCGACACGTGATCGTACTTCCGAAGGCCGAAAATGAAACGGATACACAAATTCTGCAGGCGTTCGAGCTTATCAAGAAGTTCCTCAGTTGCGTCGAGAAAGCAGACATCAGCGTAGTCCAGAAGTGGTAGAAGAAGAGATTGGGCAACATTGTTCTTTTCTAGAAAAAAATACGACAATATAATATTATTTACGTTGCACAAGGTCGTGAATGGGACTATGATTACGACTTTACGACAAATGTATGGAAAAATAATTGTGATTTCTGACGGTTTTAGTATTCTAGCCTCAATTGGTCCAATAGTCTTTTGATCCATAACTGAAACAAGATTGATTGGCATAATGATAATAAAACGCAAGAATTGTCGTTTCTCTTTCGCGAATGCAGGTAGAATTAATGTTAGAAGTTAAATGTGGTCTCCTAAGAACGTTTTCCTGTAGCTATAACGATTAACACTGCGGTGCACGCGCCCCTATTTAGTACGTGAGCGCTCGCGTGGGGTCATACGTACCCCAAATTTGATAGCATATAACACAACCAAAATGATGTGATAAAGAAAACAGACGTTGTATTTATAAAAGGGAATTATATTATTCAAATTTTAACATGAAAAAGTTTCACATATCTTGTTTTTATATTACATAAACTAAAAAAAACGAAAATCAACAAAATTTATATTATTTTTAGTTTTTTTATTTAAAACCAGCCTTATGTTTAAAAAAAAAACTAATTAGCGCACATTTTAATTATTTTGATGGCAGACCGGACATATCATCACTACAAATCCACCTGGAAAACATTTACAGGCACTACCTTAATAATCACTAGTACAAAACTACCCACTAAAAAAACTTCCGCGAACGCACGGACGGGGTCATGTGTGTGTACCCCAAGCAACTTTACAGACTTCCTGCGCAAACAGCTAGGCCGACCAATCGCCGGTGAACCACTGAACGCACAGATTAGTTATTGAGTGAGGCATATCTAGACGCTCAAAGTAAAAGAAATGCAACTCGCAAAGTTATTGGGTAAAATCAAACACTGGGATCACAGGTACCCCCGCGTGCTCCCTAGTGTTAAGGTTGGCTGCCCTCTACTGCCTATCTCAAAACAATATAATATCCATCCTGTAGGTATACAGGGTGGCAGGTTAGACAGTGGAAATAAGAAAAGGGGTCATTGTACTCATCATTATGAACAACTTTTACTATGGGACCAATCCAGAAATCGCGAAAAAAAATCAGCTTTTCCATACATTTTGTTGAGTTATGTGAACATAAATGTATGGAGCAGCTGAATCTTTTTTCGCGATTTCAGGGTTGGTCCCATAGTAAAAGTTGTACATAATGATGAGTACAATGACCCCTTTTCGTATTTCCACTGTCTAACCTGCCACCCTGTATAAGAAGGTCTAATCAAAACGTGATACCTAACAAACAAGAACAATACCTAACAATAGGTAACAAACTCAGATCATAGAAACAAGGGAGATGTGCCAAGGCGCCATTAAGCTTGACGCTTTAGTTTGATCACATTGACCATAATTAAAACGTGCACGCTGGCGACGGACTGAACGCGATCGATGATATAAATATAGAGTTTAAGTTAGGTGCTAGTAATGAGTGACGAATAACAGTGTTAGATTGAGGGTGTGCGGAATTTTTAATGAGTGGGAGATCTTTAAATCCACAAGGAGCGCTTGTAGTTGTGTTGCAAACTGTTCTAAAAGTGGCGACAGTGGTTCCCGTACTAATTTGCTGTGATGGCATTATTTCCTTTTATTTTTCTATAGTCTGAGGTTACAAAAAATAAACCCTTAAGGGCGCTCTCGGGATTTTGTCTCCTCTCTCGCTCGCACAGAACCCTTTTTAAGAATGTTGAATGCAAAGATGCATTTTTGAAAAATGTGATCTAATAGTGAACTAGAAAATAATATTAATTTTACAGGTAAATAATTAAAACATATTTCTACTGTGATATCTAATAAACAAACAATTATGATCTGTTTCTGAGGTTTCTTTAACTCATGTGTTTTTAATAATTAATTTTGAGTTTATAATATTATAATTAATATCATTTTGTAGTTCGGTATCAGATTACATTTTTCAAATATGCATCTTTTCATTTAATATTCTTAAAATATATGGTTCCGTGCGAGCGAGAGAGGTGCCGAATGCGAGAGCCCTCTTAACTAGCGGTGTCATCTTTCTCTTCATAATGGTCTGTCTGCATCTAAAAGAATAGTTCCAATTACATCATGTTATGTCTAAGTATTTTGAGCGAGTAAAAATAAAACAAGTTTTTCCACGTTGAGTTCTCGTAGGTACAATGATTTGTCTAAACAACTAATCACCAGTGGTCGGAATAGGTAGTGCTAATTCACCTAAACTTCCAGCAGTGCGATTCTGTAACCATCTCACCGTGAAAACTTTTTCTTCTTCTTTTCTTTAAACCGAAAACTTAGGTGAAGTGAGCGTGGAGTGAGCTGTCAATAGTGTCAATTCCTAGCAAAAACAAACTCACTTCACCTAAGTTTTCACGGTGAGATTTTTACAGAATCGACCGGCAGGAACAGAGGCGAAAACTGGAGGCTTCCTTACATTTTTTTTCTGGGACGAAAATTGGCCTGGGTTTCGGGATTTTACAAGTAAAAGAATTTAATTCAATTCAGATTATTGTCTCCCAGAATTGACAAAAAATAGAGTAGACACGTTTTTATTCCGTTTTCAAAAGTACCTAACAAAACTTTCTCGTTATCTTAGATTGAACTCTATTAATCTTAGGATATAGCAAAGCCAATAAAACTTATTCAAACGATAAATAACGTGTTTCCGTGCAGTCAGGGTGCACTGATTTGGATTATCATCTACACTAGCACTTTGCCCACCAGTGGCGAAGGGTCCCTACAATACGATTCCTACCGGCTTCCCTTTGAAAAATAGCATAGGCAGTATTGCCTACTTTTATTAATTAACTTTTCGTGGCCAGGTAAGCATTTGTAGCTCAGCTTACCTCTTACAAAAATTTACCCTTCGCCACTGTTGCCCACTCTCTGTCGTTGCGTCTAGCGTCCTAAAGCAATTGTGACCGTCGAAAGTTATTGTTTTTAGGGTTCCGTACCTCAAAAGGAAAAACGGAACCCTTATAGGATCACTTTGTTGTCCGCCGTCAGTCACCGGACCATAAGTGGAGCCATTTGCTCATAGATGGCGCCATTGGAAGTATGCAGTAGCGCCATCTATGATCATATTTCGGAACCCTTAGGCCGCGAGGCATACTCGCACTTGTCCGGTTTTTCTCCCTTAGGAACAGTACTTTTTTCTGGATAAAGGTGGGCTATGTGCTTTTCTGTACCCCTGACAACGTATATGCAGAATTTCATGATGATCTGGTTTAGTAAAAAAGTAACAAAGAAATAAACAAACTTACTTTCGCATTTATAATATTAGTGAGGCTCTCAGATCATAGAAACAAGGAGATGTGCCAAGGCGCTATCGAGCTTGATGCCTGATCTTGAGCAAATTGCTCATATTAAAAACGTACGCGCTGGCGACGAACCGAACACGATCGATGGTATAAATACAGTGTTTTAGTTTAGTGCTAGTTTTGAGTGACGATTAACAGTGTTAGATTGAGGGTGTGCGGAATGTTTAATGCGTGGGAGATCTTTTTATTCACAAGGAGCGCTTAATTATGCGCGTAAGGATTAGGATTTATCTATTGTTAATCGTTTCCAAACAGAAGTAGTTTTCAGGGTTGATTAATTTATTTTGCTTTCTACTATAATAGCTTAATAGAGATATTAAAAAAATAAAAACCTTTTGTGGAATTAAAAACAATGTTTTATAATTTATAATTGAAGGTGCCTCTGAGTGATTCTTATAGTTATTACTTAGATAAATAAATTAGGGTTCCGTATCTCAAAACGAAAAAACGGAACCCTTATTTAGGACTTCTTTGTCCGTCTGTCTGTCTGTCTGTCAACACCCTTTTTCTAAGGAACGCGTGAAGGTATGAAGTTCAAATTATTATAAAAAAAAGGTCTCCAGTCCCTTGAAGCAGTAAAAAATCAAGGCAATAAAAAAATACGGCCATATATGCCGCAAATTTTGACAATTACAAAGAATCAAAGTCTATAGGGTAGGTACTTCCCGTTGACCTAGAATTATAAAATTTCGTGAGAAGCAAGGTCTCATAGTACAAGTAATAGAAAAAATTGGAAAAGTGATAATTTGTAGTTATATCCACTTTTTTTTTTTCGATTATAAACTATCTAAACTATTATAATGTACGGATCTCTCAGGGCACGAGTCCTACTCGCGCTTGACCGGTTTTTTTTTGTCTGATATAAGAATCACTCCTCTGATGGGCAATTTTCTAATTGAAAACCTGCTTTTGCCTTTTATATTTTATTCATTTTTACGTTAAACAATTTTTATTTATTAGTTAAAGAAAGAATTCAGAGTCCTGATAGTTTATTATGAAATTGTTGCTAAGTTTAACTTTACGTGTTTTAGAATTTAATTATATTTTCGAACTGAGACGTTTTTTTCTGTCGTAGCAGACCGTGATGTGAAGAAGAGAGTGTCACATTGATAAATACGATTTTCGGCTTAAGTTTCTCGGCTGAATGAATCGTTTTCACTCCACGCACACTCTAGTTCAGGGGTCGCCAAATGGCGGACCGCGGTCCGCATCCGGACTCATTTTGTGCGGACCGCAAGAACACAGCAACTTGCACTACAGAGTACGTAATGTAATAAAAAGGTATCCCTCGTATTATCTTAGTTGACGTCAATTCGAAAACGGTCGGGCGAAGTAAAAAAATAAAAAAGTAACCTTTGTTATTTCCGTAATTACTTGTACATTTGTTTAATAAATATTTTTTTCTATAGAATGTTGGGCGGACCGCGATGGTCATTTCATTTCTTAAAACGGACCCCGAGGGAAACTAATTGGTGACCCCTGCTCTAGTTGATGGAATGTAGGACTGATGACTGTTGGAATGATGGACCACTTGGATATCAACATTCGACGCGTTATTGCCGTTATACAGCCCCAGTCGCTCGATAAAGTAGTTGAAAATTGGATTTCCCGATTACGCTGCATTCTGGCCCAAAATCATGAAATTGTTTTATTCCACCATGGCAATTGTTTTATTTCATTTTAAAAACTAAACCTCTAAAAACACCCTTATTAATTTAATTCTAGAGACTACTGTAGGGAAAACGTAAGTGACGTAGGCAATGGGTACGGGAATGATACACTAAAGCAATACGGTAGTGTCCTACTATTAAAAAAGTACAAATAAATTATTTTATTTCAAAGAAGGAATAGGCACAACAAAAAAGTAAAAGCAAAAATAATAATTTATCACAAAATGGAAAACATAGACGCTTTTAAAGTTTTTGGAGGGAGTATCGCTCCGTCTTTGTCGCGCGAAGCGGACGTAAGTGGTGTTACGTCACTAGTAGGTAGTGCCGTCCGTGTCTAGCAAATCATTTTAAAACGCTTATAACTTTGCCAATTTTGTAGATGTTTCATCGGTTTTTTTGGTGTTAATTGTCTTTTTTTCAAATAGTTTACAGATTCACAATAAAAAAAAGTAGTTAATATCCCTATTTAACGCTATTTTATAAACTGTATGTGCGAAATAGGTATTCTATTTTTATCGAAAGACCTACCTTACCTTTAATATGACATCTATATGTGACTTCTTCTCTTCACCACGGGTTTCATCTATAAATAGTATCTATAAATAAATTATAGTCTCTTTTCATGTCCCTGTTTGTTTGCTTAGTTCTTTTAAACTACACAAAATGGATTTTGGTAAGGTTTTCACTTCCATTTAGAGATTTTATTCCGAAAGGTTTATTATTATTAAGTACAGTACAGAAATCTCGATTTTTTGACATGTCGCCACAGCATATTGTAACCCATTTTAGAAAAATCTTTTAATCGACGGCTTGTTCAAACATTGTAGACGGTCAACAATAGAACTTTACGGTACCTAATGTTAATGCAACGTCTACGCTACCTACACTTATAAATCACATTATTGATACATATATCTAGTAATATTCAATAGCTTTCAAAACACCTTTAGCTTTTAAATGGATTGGTGTACCGGGAGCTTTATTTCTCACTCTCGCCAGTCCGCTATCGCTGGCTGAATGAAACGGTTGCCTTGGCGCGTATGAAAAAAAAATTGACGAGCGGGAAATTCGAAGAATATTATCTGTTGATTTTATAGTGTAATAACTACCTATTTGAAAAGTATTTCTTTAGATTTGGAAATTAGTGAATATTTTTTTTGTGTACAGTGTTTTTTTTGCTGAATTTTAAAGTTGTGTAAGTATCATATTATTTTAATAATTAGTTTTTATCCTGACTTTATTTAAACGAAGTTATTAATTTAAAGAAATTATTATTTCCTATACTTATATAGTTTAAAAACTTGCATAAACATTTTTGGTGTAGGTACCTTTGTGAAACAAACTAACTAACAAAGCAATAAACAATTTACATAATTATGTTACCTAAATGTGTGAATTGTAAGAATTGTAGATACCTAAGTCTGCCTTTTTTAACCGACTTAAAAACTTAAGGAAGCTCTCAATTCGACTGTTTTTTAACCGACTTCAAAAAAGGAGGTTCTGTATTCGTCCCGTATGTATGTATGTATGTAAGTATGTATGTATGTATGTATGTATGTATGTATGTATGTTTGTATGTGCGCGATTTTCTCAAAAACTACTGATTCGATTTGGATGGGGTTTTCACTAACGTAATCTACATACTTTCAGGAAGGTTTTAGTATATAATTCATTATGTAATCATTCCTATGTATAAAGTTATAGGCATAAATGTACACACTCCGTAGAAGATTTACTGTTGAACGATTTCGTGAAAGTACCTAATCTAACACGGGATAAAGAACTAAAAAGGGAAAAATAAAAAACTTTTTTAACAAAAAATAACCGACTTCAAAAATCCACTACAAAGAAAACAATAATTTTGGTTTCGGAAGTCGGTGGCAAAAAAAAGCAAACAAAAACCAAAGCCACCGACTTCCGAAACCAAAATTATTGTTTTCTTTGTAGTGGATTTTTGAAGTCGGTTATTTTTTGTTAAAAAAGTTTTTTTATGCATACCTATCTATATTTGTTACCTACGCGATATCTTTGCCGACTGTACAGTAGGTAAACCGATTTTGATTTTTATTATAATAAGTATTCAAATGAAAAAATAATAATTAAAATCGAATCCAATAACCCTGTTTAGAAAGAAATACAGGGTTATTGGAAAAACATTAACAACCTCTCAGGACTATATTACTAAAATGTATTTTCAAGTTTTTGTTTTATAAGGTATGTACCGATCGGACACGTTTTAGATCTGTATTTTGTAGTAAATAACTACGTAACGTCTCCCGTGCGCTCTCATTATTAATAATAATAAATAGAAGTACCTAAACTAGGAGTTTCCGCGCTTTGTACACAAAAACAGATATAAATTTTGTATGAAAATAAAAACTGATGAATTAAAAGTCATAGAACAAAAGTTGTTGTTTATGATGTTAGTGATATAGTCCTGAGAGGATGTTAGTGTTTGTACAATAACCCTGTATAAATTTTATTAACTTTAGTTGTACACTCGACGCCATTTACGGTCGACCACTTTTCACCCTTATATTCTTAGTAATAAGGGCGAAAAGTGGTCGACCGTAAATGGCGTCGAGCGTACCTATGTACGTAGGTACGGTTTGTGGTACCTAATGAATGGTTTATCAAAATAGAAAAAAAAAAGAAAACCGTCTTGAAAGATATCACATTAAGTAGGTAGGTAAAACTAGTGGCACCAGTCTTGATCACAAACGTCACCTGCGCATTAGCTGATATTTCAGTCTCTTTGGCGGAATGAAGAAGATGGGGGGCGCCGAGGCTGCACGCGATTGGTTCGTCAGTCAATGCTTGTCGTCTAATTGGACCATTCTCTATTACGTATTGTCAACTGTCTATTGCCTATTCGGCCGAAAATATACATGCGCGACCTGTAATTCACGTCGCTACCTTTACCTAATGTGTGAAACAGTTTCGGAAGTCGGTAGGTACCATAACATTTCTATTGACTTATTATTCAGATTACCGAGGTGTACGAGTTTATTGGAAAAATTATTCAAGTGTAAAACGGTCCGTGCATCTTAGCTAGTTTCTATTGCTGCCCATTGACCTTGCTGCCTTAGATTTTCTTCATCGTTGAGCTTACGTCTCGAGCTGGGCATAGAGGAGGCTTGTGGTCTCGTTATTTCCTCAAAGCCGTTACCGAACAAGCAAAAAGTTGTTCTGTAAAGGCGCGATTCCATTAAGCAAGTTACTTGCATACAATTTGCAAATTGTATGCAATTTGTGTAGTGGAAACCACAGCTTGCAACTGAAATGTTCCATTCAAATCACTTGCATACAAGTGTGACGTCATACTTGCATGCAAGACTTGCTTATTGGATTCGCGCCCTAAGTAACGCCAGTAAGGTCAAAATTGCACTTACAAATTACACTACATAGATAAATGTAATCTAAAATATATTCTAATCAAATTATTAAGAAAACGCTCTAGTTTAGCATACATTTTTTTTCAAATCTTTAGACGTGATCTTCAGTTTAAAATCTTTAAAAGTCGTATATCTGCGCCTTTAAGGCCGTAAATTTAAACATTTATAAGACTGGGAATATTTGGGCACAAAAGAAACCAATAAAAAAACGTTTGTAAGATTTTCGTCGAATTTACGTTCAAAGTATAACAGGGTAAGACCTAAGTTACAGAATTCTTTCCAGAAGAACATACAAAATGAAGTTACATTGGTCTCAAACTAGGTAAGCTTGTATCTTAGATGTGAATAATAATTAAGTTATACCGATAACAAATAAATATAAAATACGGTCACAATAAAAAAACTTTTTAACAAAAAATAACCGACTTCAAAAATCCACTACAAAGAAAATAATAATTTTGGTTTCGGAAGTCGGTGGCTTTGGTTTTGTTTGCTTTTTTTTGCCAGCGACTTCCGAAACCAAAATTATTATTGTCTTTGTAGTGGATTTTTGAAGTCGGTTATTTTTTGTTATAAAGTTTTATATTTTTCCCTTTTTAGTTCTTTACTTTCACGAATTCGTTCAACAGTAAATCTTCTACAGAGTGTGTACATTTATGCATATAAGTTTGTACATAGAAATGATTACATAATGTATTATATACTAAAACCTTCCTGAAAGTATGTAGATTACGTTAGTGAAAACTTCATCCAAATCGAATCAGTAGTTTTTGAGAAAATCGCGCACATACAAACATACATACATGCATACATACATACGTACATACATACATACGAGACGAATACAGAACCTCCTTTTTTGAAGTCGGTTAATAAATCTAAGAAAATTTTCTAAACATTACACAAAGAAAGGAAAATAAAGAAATCAAAGAAAGAAAATAAAGAAATCAAAACATAATACAAAACAAAATAAAATAAAGGAAAAACCGTTTTAAAGTGATACCGTACAGGTCTCCCAAAGTGATAATGTGCATAGAAATCTTCGTCACTGTTCGGCAACGGTCGTACTCCCGAGCGTCGGAAGACGATATGTATATAGAGTGGTTAAGTGCATTTTCTTCTTGCATAATTTGGTAGAATTATGGGTTTTGTGCTAAAAGAGATAGACAGAAAGAGACAATTAGCGAGATCTGCTTGCGCATTATTAATTTGGGAATATTACAGTTATAGCAGTTATTGTTAAGTATTATTTTTCCTCTGTAAATAAAGGATCGAGGATATACTTATTTTTACTTGGTATAGCGTACTTCCGTTCAGCATCCGGTGATAAATGATTGTCACTTAACACAATACCAACATTTATTAATTCATTAACTATATACGTAACATTTTTCTTATTGAGTTTTGCAAAGTGAGAATTCACCATAAATATGGCAAAAAACTCGTTCCTAATGCTTATGAAAGTAGTTTTTTATTGGTTTGGCCCAAAAAGGAAATTGGTACCCATGTAGGTACTGTGATTTTAGGTGACGCGGGAATAAATTACAGTAAGTATTTTAATTTAAGACCTCTTTGTTTTGCTATAAAAATAACTCTGAAAACGATTTTTAAAAAACGAATATCATGTTACGTTTTCGTAAATGGGTCAATTTGATGAATGAAACCGTTGAAATTAATATGCCAAGTACAATATCAACAAACGGTGGAATCCCTGTTTGCGTTTGTCATATAATCAATCCATTTCATCCGTGATCATGTATGATGATCCGTAATCATTTGATAACTGGCTATGACTGCGGTTTTGCTCATAGCATTTTCGATCTAATGTTCATTGTCTCCTCAGTAGCAGCTCGGAGTCACAGATAATACCGTGTACAGATTCCTCATCTCATACAAAGAACGTCACCGCCATAATTCGGGCTATCCTCGAGCTATATTTTTTTATTACAAGCTTTTATTTAACTTACTCTGTTAGTAATGGGGCCAAATCTTGCAACAAAATTTTGGACCAGTTCCCCCAATCGATTGAGCTGAAATTTGAAACACATAATAATAATGTAACCGCCGTAACAATGCAATAATATGGTACTATGGAGGTGGTCTCATGATGAGGCCGGGAGGTGGCCATGGGAACTCCTCAACTTCTCAACACAACTCCGTCGTGTTTGGCCTCATTGGATTTATCTTGCCAAGTACCTACTGTACGACCTAGAGGATGTCCAGGGTCTCATGATGGAGCTGGGAAGTGGTCATAATAAAACTTATTTCGTGCTGAGAGGACTTTTTTCTTTTTCTGACGAAAGTGAGTAATAAACTTTGTTGTTTCACAAAAATATACTTTTCCAGTTATTTCTTGAATTATGTACAGTAGTCACATGTGGGCTTGCCAGGGAATGAGGAGGCAGATCGCTTAGCAAGGAAAGCTATATCAGATGGTATCGAAATCAATGTCACCCCAAGCTATTTTGAATTTCTACCTAAATTTAAGATTATATGCCAAAAGAATTGGAAAGAGTATTTTAATCAAAGATCTTTAGAAAAAGTAATCTGGTATAGAACAATTCAAAGTGAACCCCCTCGTGTTCCTTGGTTTGCCAACACTGCTCTTAATAGGAAGTATATTGTAATAGCTCATAGACTTCGATCTGGGCACGTTCCACTCAACAAGTTTCGACACCTCATGGGAATAAGTACTAGTCCAAATTGTACTGAGTGCGGCGGTGTGGAGGATGTCTATCAATTGTTGGTGGAATGTGTCAAAACTAGAGCTGGGAGAGAGGCACTGATGAATAGACTAAGCATAAATTTGATAGATGCGGGTATCTTTCAGAGTATTATGTCAGCGCCTCTGTCGGAAGAATAGAATAGAATAGAATATATTTTATTGTACACCATAATTGTTAAACAGTTTTTTAAAAAAAGGCGGAATTTTAGTATATATAGTAGTATTTTAGGAAGCTGCAATTTTAGTTTATAAGATAGTGGATAATTTTAATAATTAAGCACAAACATATTTTAGGTTACGATGGGGCTGACATGGTCTTTTATGTGACTACAAGCCCCTAACTAAAATAAGATTTAAAAAAAAATATATTGTAAAAAAAATATTAGCAATTCAAATGCGCAGCCACTCGTCGACCTGTCGCTGTAACGACCTGTCGCAGTAACGACCTGTTGCACTTTCGTGTGTCGCACTAATGACATTCCCCCCTTTTTGCTCGGCCAAGCAAAATCTAGCGAACTGTGAAAATTTAAGTATACCTACAGCGCTTATACTCAGGAATTTTCTTTATCTAGAGCTCTGACCCGGATAGCTCGACCTTTGTTCCCGATGCCTGTAAACTACTTTCCTTTACATATATTTTTTTTTTACATTCATAGAAGAAAGAAAGAAAGAAAATGCGTTTATTTGCGTCGGTATGACGCACATAAATAAAGTAACAAAAATACAAAAAAAAAAAAACCGCTAGGGAAAATATGCGTCACATCTTCGCAAAATGGCCATCGCTCAGCGTGATGCTGTAACTCATGCACGGAGCAGAGCCACAGCGCTGGTTTTCAGCGAGAGCCGGCGTTGACGTGATGACGTCAACCGGTGCAGCATGCAATTAGTAAAGGTAATGAATGTGGACATATGTAAAGTGAAAAATAATTAAATACCATGGTACATGTGAATAGAAAATAAATATAATATTTTAAAAATAATAAATATTCCAACAGTTTATCGCGTCGCCATCGTCGATGTCGCTCACGCGCAGACACTAAACGTTCGTTTATAAGTTATCTGTGGGTAACTGATTGCGAGTTTGCGACATGGATTTGATTTGATTTGTCAATGGTTACGCAATGTTTATTTATAGGTATTTTTATGAGATTTTAAAAGCGACCCGTGCGGGATTCAAACGTGCAACCTCTACCTTATTGTGGGATCGCTCCAACCATTGGAACTATCGTATAAATAAAACGATGTTCGTATCCAGCACAGTTTTTTAGAAATCATCAAAATTCCTTCACAAACAACAGTCCGGTATTTTATACTTTTATACCTCATCTAGCTTAAAAAATCTTTTGACGTGTGAAAGTGTTATTTTTAACCTATTTACAAAAATTTATCATTTATACGTCTAAGAACGGTAAGGAACCCTCGGTGCGCGAGTAGGACTCGCATTTTGACAGTTTTTTTGTATAAACGGCTCTAGAGATCATAAAGCGAATATTGTATAAAATATATACAACTTCAAAGCATTTGTTTCAATTAGATTTATAGGGCACTCTCGCATTATAAGGAAGTCTGTCTGCGAGTAAATTGACACAATTATCTGTATTGTAAAAATATAAAATTAAATCACTCAGGATAATAAGGCAACTTTAGTATCTTTGTTTTCAATTACATCGGGACTTTTCGCGCACAAACATAATCAAAATATAAGCATTTTGACTAACCTCGACGTTTCGATCAAGTTGCATTGACCGTGGTCACGAGAAGTCTTCTCGTGACCACGGTCATAACGGCGGTCATAACGGCGGTCATAACGGCGGTCATCACGGCATAACTCAATTTCTATCACCATGGTTTTCATTGTGACTGTTCAGCAACATCCATTGCGGCGTTGAGCTAGTTACGGGAACACGGATCTAAAAAACAGTCGGCGTAGTGGATATCAAAATCAATACCATGGTGATAGCAATTCAGTTATGCAATTAGGGTGCCGATTTTTTCGCATAGCGTTCTATCGGACTTTTTTTTTGCTCGGCTCCTAAGGGACGTAGTGTGAATAGTGTGATGACTAGAGTTCGGATAATCCGATGCATATTTACCTAAAGTTGAGGTGTTGGCTATTATGGAATGCACTTTTATACCGAAAAAATCCCGGGATTCCGGGATCGATCAAATTAGCGTTCTGATTATAGAATCGGATGTATATGTACTTACGTTCAGGTGTTGGCTAATATGGAATGCACTTTATTATCGATCGTAAAAATCCCGGGATTCCGGAATCGACATATTTTATGTTTTTCAGACTATAGAATCGTATGTATATGTATCATTTAATAAAAAATCCTATAATTTAATAATAATAAAAAAAAAATCTACCTGTTTTAAAGTAGGTAGTTACCCAACTGGCATAGCAAACAACGTCAGGATAAGTTAAAAGATTATCTTTAATACTTTTTAGAATAATTCATACAAGTACCTATTGAAACAAATTATTAAATATTGTGCTTAGTGAAACTTGGTTATTTACCTATACCCGGTTTTCCTGGCATCCCGGGATTTATTTAATAAATATATATTTTAAGAAGCCGCTTCCATAATTTCTTAGCCAAAAAATAACTTTAGGTAGATAAATATGCATCCGATTTTCCGACCAGTAGTGATGACCTTTCTTCAAGAATTAGAATATCAAATGCAAAAATATTGTTCAAATCCGACTGGTTCCAGAGATTAGCGAGTTCAAACAAACAAATTTTTTAGCTTCATTAAATTATAATAGATTACACACAAATTGCACAAAGTGCGTGCCTGCCTGGATTCGAACCTAGCCTACGTATTGTAAGCCAGCACATTGCCATTGGACCACCACTGATTATAATTATTATAGAATATTTTATTTTCATTTAATAATAGGCTTGCGTTTGACCGCCATCTCACCTGAAGTTAAGCAATGATACGATCTATGATGGATCACGCATATAATTTAAATCTAATCTAATCTAAATCCAATCTGAATCTAATCAAAATCGAATCTCATCAATTTATTACTTTTTTAAAAAGAGTTTTTCATGTAATTCGAATTAATATGCATTTTGACATCCATTTCGGAATATACGCGGGTTAAATCCAAGGGACAAGGGTATTATATACAGGTTGGAATTTTGTAATGACACCTGTACCCCTATCATGAGTTTTTTGACGTGTAGTATCGTTATCGTAAGCATATTTTGAATTGAAAATACACGTCTGTTACACAATATTTATATAAATTAAATACTTAATGAATTTCTCTGTATTTTTTAAAATGTATAAAATTTTATCAAAATGTTCCAGGACCGCTGTATTTTAAATTCAAAATATGCTTACGTTAACGAAACTATACGTCAAAAAAACTCATGATAGGGGTACTGAAGGGAAAGTACTCTTAATACGGTAGATCGAACATTTTACTCAAAGAAAACATTCCTTTATTTTTGAATAGAAACAAAACTGCATATAAAGATTTTCGTTTTTTTTTTTTAATTTTTCAAAGCTTTAACTTGACTCATTGAATTTATAAGTCCAGATTTCATGGTTTACCTTTCATTTAATTTATCGAGTTTCTTAGAGAGATTTAATCCTTATAATTGATCCTAACGATCGATGCAATAAAAGTACAGGTTGTCATTTTTACAGATTTTAGTCGGTTCGATTCTCGTGTGTGGCAATCGAATTTTTGAAAATCTTTTAATGCAGTTTTCTTTCTATTCAAAAATAAGAATGTTTTATTTGAGTACAATTTTCTATCTACAGTATTAAGAGTACTTTCCCTTCAGGTGGCATTACAAAATTCCACCCTGTATATTGACATTCGCCATACTTCCATTGTTTGCGAACGTTCGAGGGAGAATGTCACGGTGAGATTCTCTCTCGAACGTTCCCAAACAAATCGGCAGTTCTCGCGGTGATATCACGGGGCGCGTTGTTACAGAATAGACAGGCAGATTATAGTGTGCAGAACCAGTAATCAAAAACCTTGCATTTGTGAGGCGTTTTTCTTTTTAACCTTCTTTTTTTAATTATTGGCTATTGTTTGTATTTAAATTTAAAACTAGACTTTTGCCCGCGACTCCGTCCGCGTGGCCTACAATGAACTGACCAGTTTATATGACCTCCGTAGTGTAGGTTGGCTAGTACTACCAAGAGGTCAAGCTGTATCTATGGTTTTTTCAGCGGAATCAGATGAAACGTGGCTTAGATTTTAAGTTGAACCCTAAGCTAGCGAACTGTGAAAACCACATCAAAATCCGTTCAGTACTTTTTGCGTGATGCGCGCACAAACAGACAAACAGACAAAAATTCAAAAAAAAATATTTTCGAGCATGGTTACGTCTCAGTAGGTACCCTATCCCGACTATTTTTTCTGGAATATCTTCAATGTACAGACACGGCTTTTTTACAATTTTATAATAGTGTAGAAGACAATTACAGGCAACACGTAACTTACGCGCACGTAGGAATGCAAAACACGTGCGGTTCTCTCTATCCGCCTTTCCCACATTATTTCGTCGATGGGTCGACTTCAAAGGAAGTTTCGAATGACTTTTATTGGCATACAAGAGATCGTTTAAATTGGGTAATGATGCCTGTACTTATATTAATCAAAATTGAACTGAATCTCTATAATATATAATATTTGTGACGATGGAACTACTTATTTTATAAGGATTAAGTATGTAATATTTTATTGATAAATGTGTCCAGCTAAACATTACCATTCTTAAATCATAACAACAGTTTTTGTGGCTTAAATATAAAAGTTAGATAATTAAAATTATCTTGTCGCGGATTTTTTTATAAACTATTTTTAAGGCCATAATTTTTGTCATACATTGTTTTCACATTATAATATTATCAAATGGCTTAGGCAGCGCACGCGCAAACAGCCCTTTTAAACCGATTTTTTTCTGACTTCCTTGGTAAAAACCTAATGCCGCCCGATACACCCCCTCTCAGATTAGCAAAATTCGCCGCCCGAGTCATGCTTTAAATACTCCCGATGATGCTATCACCTTAGAGACCAGCACTCTGCGTAGGTACAAACACAGACCGGCGCCATTCCGACCTCGCCGACGAGGCCCGTCGCGACGTCCCCATCATGACCCGAATCCGCCGCCGCGTATGACTCAGTCCCCTAACCGACCCTTGCTCGAGCCAGCCCGCGCTGAGCCTGTAGATTTAAATATGTCCCTAAATCATATTAATCCGTTCCAGCTAGTAGCCCTCCATCTAGTTGTCCTCCCCCCAGCGATGCCCTAAGCCGAGGCCCGTACCCCAGTAGGGAGTGCCATTAGCGTGTAGTCGCTTAGTTTGTAGTTTACCTTAGTTTTAAGCCTGGCTGGAGGCATTTGTAAGTCCTCACCAGATGACCGGTTAAGCAGTGACGGCTGTTGGAAGCCATCTGCGAGAGGCCCTGACAAAAAAAGGTAAAAACCTAATCTTGGCTAAGGTATAACTAATTTATAAATTATATACAAAACTTTCCTCGGAAATCTGTTTTTCCATTGGTGAAAACTGTATGGAAATCGGGTCAATAGTTTTTGGGTTTATAGACTGACTTGACTTTTATTACGAGATGAAGTTTTTATCAAAGTAACCCCAGGAATCAAAGTAACCCCATCCCACGGTATTGTACTTACCTATTCGCCTCCTCAAGTTTCTCATTTCGATTAGAGCTATTCCGCGAAACTACCTTCTTAGAAGAAATGTCGTTTAATAAATTATTTTTGCATGGAATTTAAATGGTTTCAGTACGTCTTTTGCATCATAGCATGATTTTAATTTGTTCTACGAAGGCTTCTCCATACAGGTGCAATAATATTATAATAACTAGACTTTTGCCCGCGACTCCGTCCGCGTGGACTAGTGTAGTGACCAGTTTAAATGACCTCCGTAGTGTAGGGTAGCTAGTACTACCAAGAGGTCAAGCTGTATCTCTGGTTTCTCCCGCCGAAATCAGATGAAACGTGGCTTAGATTTTAAGTTGGAGCATAAGCTATCGAACTGTGAAAACCGAATCAAAATCCGTTCAGTAGTTTTCGCGTGATGCGCGCACAAACAGACAAACAGACGTCGACAGATAGTTACGTCCCAGTACCCTATCCCGACTATTTTTTCTGGAGTATCTTCAATGTACAGACACGGCTCTTTTACAATTTTATAATAGTACTAGATTTTGCCCGCGACTCCGTCCGCGTGGACTACAGTGAATGGACCAGTTTAAATTACCTCCGCAGTGTAGAGTGGCTAGTACTACCAAAAGGTCAAGCTGTATCTCTGGTTCCTCCCATCAGAATTAGATGAAACGTGGCTTAGATTTTAAGTTGGACCCCAAGCTATCGAACTATGAAAACCACATCAAAATCCGTTCAGTACTTTTTGCGTGATGCGCGCACAAACAGACAAACAGACAAAAAATCTAAAAAAATCTTTTTGGGTATGGTTACGTCCCAGTTTATCCCGACTGTTTTTTTCGTGAATATCTTCAATGTACAGACACATCTTGTTTACAATTTTATAATAGTATAGATAGATAGATAGATAATAATAGCCTTTTATTTCCGAACATTGGTAAAAAGTTTTGTTAGTACTATTTTAGCTGTATTTATCTGTATTTTCTACAGAATGTCCCTCAATTCGGCGTGCGTTTTGGCATCGGCCTTCTCCAACGTTCTCCATTGGGCTCTGTCCGCTGCCACCCTTGTCCTATATGGCCCCAAGGTCAGACCAATTTCGTCTTCCCATCTTTTTGTTGGACGACCCTGGTGCAGGTGCAATAATATCTATACCTAACTATACTATACAATACATATAGTATTATTTTATTGAATAAATAAATAAATATATGTAATATATAGGTACTTAACTCATTTTGTTAACGTTTGAATAACTTATTTTTTGTTACGTACATTTTCCCGATTTTCCCTCTTCCAATTTCCAAAAATCCTGACAATTAGGTACAGTTTTCCTTGTTTTCCCGACAGAGGGTCAAAATTCCTAATATGTCAGGAAAATTCCTGTCGACGGTAACCCTTGTCGGGGTACCAACTCATAAATTATGTTTTTTCCAAACAATAAAATTTTTAAATACTTACCTAATAATAAAGTCATTCACGCTTTTTTTTAACTTAAATATTGAGATATTGCGGTTGTTTGTGAACCCACGCACTCAATTAGGGTACCTACTGACGTTAAATGAAAGCTGTGTAAACACTACAAAAAACCGGTCAAGTGTGAGTCGTTCTCGCATACCGAGGGTTCCGTAGCGATTTTTGAAGTATAAAAGTAAAAAATAGCCACATAACTAAGTTTGTTTGTGAAGGAATTTTGATGATTTCTAATAAACTGCCAGATACAAACATTGGTTTATTTTTGGTTCAATATTTAGTTAAACTTTCTAAACTCAGATTTCAGATTTTTCGCTTTGCAAACATCGGAGATAAGTTCACTACGGCGCCATTTGTAGATAATGAAAATAAAAATATTTTTTTACTTTTTTAATCTGAAGTAATGGTGGGCAAGTATTTTTTATAACTGTTCGAAATTTCAAGTCGATACCTACCTAGCAGTTAGTAGTTGCTGAAACAAGCATCTGTGACAGGCAGACCGACGAAGTCGCACCTTATTGTTTCCTTTTTATCATTTTAGTACGGAACCCTAAAAATTTACTGGTAGGTACTGTAATAATGATTATGTTGCAAAAAGTAATTAAAAAACCAAGTAAGAGCGTGTCGGACCACACACAGTCTAGGGTTCCGTAGCAAAAAGTATTTCAGTGTTCTGATCGCCAATATAGGTAATTTTATAATAAATTATTATGATATAGGTACAACGTTATTTTTGCGGTTGTCGAACTCAAAACTAAAAACCGGCCAAGTGCGAGTCGTACTCGCGCACCGAGGGTTCCGTATCATATTTGGACGTATAAAGTGAAAAAATCCGGAACGCATAATTAAGTTTATTTGTGAAGGAATTTTGATGATTTTGAAAAAACTGTACTAGTTAGGAACATCGTTTTATTTTTGGTGCCATATTTGGGTCAATTCCTATCAACCCTAATTATTTCAGATTTTTCGCCTTGCAAACTTCGGAGATAAGGGGGGGGGAGAGGGGAATGGTATTTTTTTGGACATTTTTCATCATATGTCGAAAACTGTGAGACATAAAATAAAATGAAAATATATTTTGAAATGTGCAGATCAAGCCCTTTCATATGATATGTCACTTGACCTAGTAACCCCAATTTAAAATTTTGGACCCCCGCTCCGGCCCCTTTTGCAGTGAAAATAAAAATACTTTTGGATTTTTTTCATTTGCAATAAAGTTGAAGAAGCATTCTTTATAACTGTTCCAAATTTCAAGTCGATAGCATACATAGTTGCAACAGCAAAATAAGCAGGTGTAACAGACAGACAGACAGACGAAGTCGCACCTTTCACGCACGGGTTCCTTTTTTACCATTTTGGTACGGATCCCTAAAAACGTAGTAAAATAGTGAATTACAAAAAGTAATTGACGTATCTTGTTCAAACCAATTTTAGTCGAAAGTATTTAGGGGACGTCCATTAATCACGTGATGTTTTTTAGCAACTTTTTGACCCCCCCCCCTCCCGCCTTGTGATACGTTGTGAGGTTTTTAACTAACCCCTCCCCCCCTACCCAAGATCACGTGTATTTATTTGGTACAAATTATCTTAATTTTTTTCAGAATATTATCTTTAAATACAGCGTTTTTTTTTCGGTTTAGAAATCGCGCCGTCCAACGAAAAAATAAATACACTTGATATCTCACTATACCCCCCCCCCTCCCCCCTTGTGATGTTTCGTGATTTATTCCGAACCCCCTCCCCCCCCTTTCGAGCCTCACGTGATTAATGGACGGCTGAACGACGAATGCTATACGTTAGATTTTTTGATAACGCGGTTGGAAAATCAAGTACTTATCCAAGAATACCCTACATGAAAGGGTGCGCGAAAATATTTTTTTATTACGGAACCCTAAACACAGCATGTTTGTGTTGCAAGCAGTAAAAATACATTGTATCTCAATTGTAGGAGCGGATATCATCTCAGTAACACCGTATCAACAGCTCAGTGTTTGTTTGCTTTACCGTGACTCAGTGAAAACATAGCTGTTAATACCTCAGATCATAGAAACAATCCAGCCAAGGCGCTATTGAGTTTTGATACTTTAGTTTGGGCATTTTGAGCGTAGTACAAAAGTACACGCTGGCGACGAACTGAACACGATCGATGATATAAATAAAGTGTTTTAGTTTTTTAGTGCTAGTGTTGAGTGACGATTAACAGTGTTAGATTAAGGGCGGGTTGCTTCAAACCATCTGTATTCGTAAGTCAGTACGTAATCGTTAAGTCAGTATGAAATTATCGTACAAGCCGCCATATTTGACGGTTACAGATACGTAACTGTAAGTTGAAACAACATGGCCTAAGGGTGCCCGGAATTTTTAATGAGTGGGAGATCTTTTTATTCACAAGGAGCACTTGTAATCGTGTCAAAAAATGTACTAAAAGTGGGAACAGTTGTTCCCGTACTAACTTGCTTGATATCTCCTTGTTTCTATGATCTGAGGTTAATACCCACGTATTGCAAATATAGGAATTTAAAAACATTTGTTTCGCTGTAAGAATCTATCACATCCTACGCGAATGAATAATATTGTAATGTAAGCTAGATTTGACGTATTTATGTTTTCCGCCATCTTGGTTTTATGTCAGGGTTGCTGGGTTACTGGGTTAGTGACTTAGAGGAATAAGTAAAATAGCATAAGCATAAGCATAGTATAATCAGCCTATAATGTTCCCACTACTGGGACACAGGCCTCCTCTGTCTGTAAGGAGGCCTCCTCGATCTGTCCTCTGAGGGAGTGGGCCGTAGTCCACCACGCGGGCCCAGTGCGGTTGGTAGACGTCACATGTTTTTTCGAATTTTTGGTTGTAGGACTTGCCGGTTTCCTCACGATGTTTTCCTATACCGTTAAAACAAGTGATCATTAATTTCTAATACGCACATGACTTTGAAAAATCAGCGGTGCGTGCCTCGGGATCGAACTCGAACCATTCGCTGTGGGAGGCACATAGTTAAACCACTAGGTGACTAGGCCATCACTGCTTGTGTGCAGTAAAATAGAGGGATCGTAAAAAACGATAAACACTGCAATATCGACGGTCCCTGCGTACAATCCCCTTAAGTGGTAGATGCATGTTTTGTTTTCGTTACCTTCAGGTCACCCAAAACTATCGTTTAGATTAATTGAAAACCCAGAAGATTTGCCCTACGTCTTATCGCGTGTATAAAACAAGACATTGCAGTCGGGATTCATATAATGGATGCCGACTGCAATGTCTATTTCATAATAATATTATGAAATACAAACTTATATTTGCGGTCGGAAGACTTAAATACTTCTTGCTACGGAACCCTAGACTGTGCGTATTCGGACACGCTCTTGCCCGGTTTTTTTTACCGCAGTGAACTTTTAATAACTTTTCTAAGCGATTAATGTCAAAATGGTTCGTCTTTCTCTAATAGCATTCGAAAACACTCAGGCGTGAGTCTCTCTCATTTGACAGTGTTGGAATTACTCGTATTTTCAGTTATAAAATTCTTTGTAGCAATGAATTTTGCTTTTCCGGTGAATGGTAATAACTTTGATCCTATTACATGGGTCTCAGTGCCGGTGGAATGTGGGTGAACGTTTATATTGAATCTCTACCGGCTTCAAGACGTTATTAAGAGCCCCTCTCCCCGAAGAAGCGTGAAACAAGTACCTACCTAACTTAGCAGAATTTTCGAGCAATTACATGTAATAAAAAAAAACTGGACAAGTGCGAGTATGCCTCGCGCCCTAAGGGTTCCGAAATATGATCATAGATGGCGCTACTGCATACTTCCAATGCCGCCATCTATGAGCAGATGGCTCCACTTATGGTCCGGTGACTGACGGCGGACAACGAAGTGATCCTATAAGGGTTCCGTTTTTCCTTTTGAGGTACGGAACCCTAAAAATAAATACCTATATATCTTCACGACGTGAGTATAGTTGCAAAACTTCTGAAAAATTCTGAATAATTCCGGAATACTTCTGGGAAAGTTTCTTTAAATCGGAATTATTCAAAATGAATTTAATTAAGATTATTATTTTTTTTACTGAAAAATCATTATTTTGCATCGATCGTCGATCGCCGCCGCCGTAGCCCGTGCGCGCCGGCCGCAGCCGCCGCGCGCGCCCGACTGCCACGACTGCCACGAGTCATACCGTCGTCGTCGTGAGTCATGCGATGGCGGTGCGGCGTGCGGTAAGAGGGGGAGATGCTCCCCGGGGAAGTTTTCACCCGCGCGCGAGAAACATTCATACCCCGCAATGGAATGTTTCGGAAACTTTCCGTGTGTCGAATATTTCGCCCGAATAATTCAATGGGAATATTACGTACATGTTTGTTTGTGGTGTTGGTGGGTGAGTTAATTATTGTTCAGTGGCACATACGTAAGTAAAATATAAATGTTTATTTAATTATAAATGGGATTGATTTTAAGTATATATTAAGTTGATATTTTTATAGGTGTTAGGCTGCGATTAACAGGATTTTTATTCTTTTGTTTTTAGGTAGGTACCTACTTATTTCGAAATCGAATGCAATTTTACAAGCTTTTATTTAGCTTCACCTGTCGCGTTATGTTATCTGTGGGTAATCAAATATTACATGTTAAATTTGACCCACTTCCCGGTGATCGATTACCTGAAATTTTGTACTTATCCATATGTAAATTGCATGACAATGCAATATAATGATGCCATAGAGCTGGTCTGATGATGGAGCCGGAAGGTGGCCATAGGAACTCTGTAACGAAACGACGCAACCTCATCGAGTTTAGGCTTATTTGATTTGTCTTCACGAGTATTCTGGTTCTAGATGATGTCCAGGGTCCTGATGATGGAGCCGGAAGGTGGCCACAGGAACTCTGTAACGCAAACGGCGTAACCCCATTGAGTTTGGACTCGTTAGATTTGTCTTCACAAGTGCTATGATCCTAGATGATGTCCAGGGTCTTGATGATGGAGTCGGAAGGAGCCACAAGAACTTTGTAACGAAACAACGTACCTATATTCATCGAGTTTGGGCTCGTTTGATTTGTCTTCACAAGTGCTATGATCCTAGATGATGTCCAGGGTCTCGACGATGGAGCCGGAAGGTGGCCACAGGAACTTTGTAACGAAAAGAGTAACTTCATCGAGTTTGGGCTCGTTTGATTTGTCTTCACAAATGCTATGATCCTAGATGATGTCCAAGGTCCTGATGATAGAGCCGGAAGGTGGCCACAGGAACTTTGTAACGATACGACGTAACCTCATCGAGTTTGGGCTCGTTTGATTTGTCTTCACAAGTGCTATGATCCTAGATGATGTCCAGGGTCTTGACGATGGAGCCGGAAGGTGGCCACAGGAACTTTGTAACGAAAAGAGTAACTTCATCGAGTTTGGGCTCGTTTGATTTGTCTTCACAAATGCTATGATCCTAGATGATGTCCAAGGTCCTGATGATAGAGCCGGAAGGTGGCCACAGGAACTTTGTAACGATACGACGTAACCTCATCGAGTTTGGGCTCGTTTGATTGGTCTTCACAAGTGCTTTGGTCCGAGATGATGTCCAGGGTCTCATGATGGAGTTGGAAAGCGGTCATTTATAAAAGCCTGTTATAAATGTCAGTTGTGGAATAAAAAACAGGCCTAGCATATTTGATTTGTTTTTTGATAAAGGCTTACCTATGTTTTTGGTTTGTTTGTATGTAGCTCTGTACGCACGCATCGCGAGTATTCGCGAGTCGCATAATAGGTAAGTAGGTATTAATCATTACCTACCTAGGTACTTAACGCGTATAATAGCCCAGTCAATAAAAACAAATAAAGGCAAACCTTGCAAGCAAACACGTTTTGATGCGGTTTTCAGAAAAGTATTTGTTATAGGTACCTACTTAGGAGCAGGTTTTGGTACATTATTAACCAACTTCAAAAAAAAGGAGGTTATGAGTTTGAACCGTATGTATGTATGTTTGTCCGCGATCATCTCGCGTTTGGCTGAACCGATTTTGATGCAGTTTTCAGAACAGTATTATTAGTCACTATATGTATACCGTACGTGACATAAAAAAAAGGTTGAAATAAAAATGTTTAAATAAAAAGATAGAACCGACTTCAATGAAGCCGGAGCACCTCAAACCACCACCAAGCGAAGACTTTATTGAAGAGGCGCCGGAGCACACAAGTCACTCGCTCGCACGCAATACAAGGCTCGCGGGCGGCAGGACATGCATGCGCAAACGGCACGGCGCCCGGCCCCCCGCGCCCCGCGCCCAGTCGCGCTCGCGCTGCCCATGACGCGACGTTGTGTGTGCTTGATGCGATGTGCACTCACAACCATAAACTTAATATACCTACCGCTCTCAACACAACTGCAGATAATATAATTTACAACTACCAAGCGCGAAATAGGTAGTAAAGTCGATTTTCCTGGTTTATTTTTGACAGTTGAAATATTCCCAAAGTTTCGGAATAATTCGGAATACTTCCGAAATATTCGACGGGAATGATTCGGAAACTTTCCCGCCAGCATCTATAGACGTGAGCAATTATGATTGCAGTATTTGTGTTCATTCGACAAAATGTACGGAACAGCTGATTTTTTTTCGCGATTTCAGGGTTGACCTCTTTTCAACTTTCACATTAATTAAGAATAACGTTGTACAAACGGAGGTGTGGGTGCACTAAGACAAGATTTTTAAAAATTCATCCCCTAAAAGGGGGAGAACACTCGGATGGTCCCTGAGATGTTACCGATGGGAAATCCCTTCAGGCACTCGGCTAGTAAAAATAACATTTCTTTCTTTCTTTCTTTTTACAAACAAATTGGCAATTCTCGCGGTGATATCTCGTGGCGTGTGGGTACAGAATAGGTAGGCTGTTGGAACAGCGAATCCTCGTGATAAAGGGTGGGCAACATGCATATAATACTCGGTGTGCAGGCGTAGGCGTTTCGTAGGCCATAATTATGCCTATTTGCCATCATCATCGTACCTATACAGGGTGGCAAGTTAGACAGTGGAAATATTTTAAGGGGTCATTGTACTCATCATTATGAACAACTTTTGCTATGGGGCCAACCCTTAAATCGCGAAAAAAAAATCAGCTGTTCCATACATTTAGTCGAGTTATGTGAACATAAATGTATGGAACAGCTGATTTTTTTTCGCGATTTCAGGGTTAGTCCCATAGTAAAAATTGTTCATAAAGATGAGTACAATGACTCCTTTAAATATTTTCACTGTCTAACCTGCCACCCTGTATAAAAAAAATCATACATTTTCAACAAATGAACAAACAATACAAATTCGACAAAACGATTTGGCTTTGTATCAAGCATAAACTCTGCCTACTTTTAGAAATACGGTATCAAATATTCGAAAGCTTCTAAACACCGCTAGTAAACAATGGGGAATAGACGGATCTATTTTGGGTGGCCAATGAGTCATTCCTTAAATCATTATAAGCTATTGTTCGAAACCAATTGGTGAGACTGTTTGCAAAAGCATTGTTTATAGTTCCAGTTATTATTGTTAAGCGTATTTACTGTCTAGGTTCTATGCTTTATTGCGTATTTTTTGTTTACGCCATAGATATAAGGGAGGTCGCCCACGGCGAGTTTTTGTAACAATGCGGTAGCGTGTTTCGTTAACGTGCTTCTGCTCAGAAAAAACGACAATCGGCTAAAAGTAGCGATGCAGAAGCGCGTTAACGAAACACGCTACTGCATCGCTACTTTTGACCGTTTGTCGCTTTTGCAGCGCGCGACTGCATCGTTGCAAAGGCGCGATTTTTTCGGGCGATCTAAGGGTAGTGATTACGGCGTATGACTGTGTCCCAGTAGGTACCATCAGACAAGTCTAGATCTGACCATTTTGAAAACAAAATCCGGTACACATGAAGACCACAGCTGTTTACCGGACATGGCGGCATGTACGTACACAGAATTAACAAGTCTTAAAACAATACGCGCTTCTATAGCGACCAAGGGCTGCAAGCAAGAAAAGCCCTTATGGTGGTCAGATCCAGATTTGTCTGATAGTACATACTGTGTCCCGTTTTTTCTGGAATATCTTTAATGTACAGACACGGCTTCTTTACAGTTTTATTTATGTATAGATAACGATTCGTAAGAGATCCTTTGCCAAAACAGTTTGAAGGCAAGATTGATTTCTGCATCGAAACATTTAGACACAACAGTAACATCAATACCGCAAGAATGTTAAACGGTTCGTTAGGTTAACTTTGATGTATGAGGATCAAAGAACAGTTAATTGTAAACTTTGCAGAATTGTTTATTTAAATTGTTTATGTTTTCTTGGTTTTTAATTAATGTCAATGCCAAATTATTTTTTTTTAGAATATTTGATTTAGTAACTACCTCAGATCATAGATACAAGGAGACGTGCCAAGGCGCTATCGAGCTTGATGCCTGATCTTGAGCAAATTGCTCATATTAAAAACGTACGCGCTGGCGACGAACCGAACACGATCGATGGTATAAATACAGTGTTTTAGTTTAGTGCTAGTGTTGAGTGACGATTAACAGTGTTAGATTGAGGGTGTGCGGAATGTTTAATGCGTGGGAGATCTTTTTATTCACAAGGAGCGCTTAATTATGCGCGTAATTGTGTCGAAAAATGTACTAAAAGTGGCATCAGTTGTTCCGGTACTAATTTGTTATGATGGCATATCTTCTTGTTTCTATGATCTGAGGTAACTACTAACTGTGGGATAATTGCTTAACATACTCCCGTAGACAATCGCTGCGTGTTCGTGATCGTTCGTGGATACCTGGCTTTATATTTGTAGAAGGGAGGGCTATTTTACAAGCATTTATTTATCTTGCCCTGTTAGTGGAAGGCAAAATCTTGCAACAGATCTTTAGACCAGCTTTTTCCAATCGATTGAGCTGAAAGAAACACATAATATCGTCGTTGCGACTTTAAGACCTCTTATGTGTAAAATTTTATTTTACACATAAGAGGTCTTATATGTAAGTAATTAAGACCTCTTATGTGTAAAATTGAATTTTACACATAAGAGGTCTTAAAGTAACCTTGGTGACAATGCAATAATATGGTACTATGGAGGTAGTACCATGGAGGTAGGAGGCATTATGAAGCCGGGAGATGGCCATGGAAACTCCTCAACTTCTCAACATAACTCCATTGTCTTTGGGTGATCAAAATGATACTACATTACTTTAAGTAATGTCATATTAGCCAGTTTTGTTGTTCGCCGCAAAGATTCTTTTATCCAGACCTATTAGCCAGTCCATTAACCAGTCACTCTCACATCACATCTTTGATGAAATTCGATGTGTTGACTGACGTTTTGCGGGACCCACTCAGGCACTCAGTAGCTATTCTAAAATTGTTTTAGTCGGGCGGGTAATATCGCCTTGTTAGCGGCGCAAAGGTTGAGAATCCCTGATCTGAATATATTTCCGAACTTTTTTGCTTTGCTCCCCGAATTATAAAAAATATACCAACTGCATGCGCATTTTCGTTTCATTATTTTAAACTTTTTGGTCCGTTAAAAAGGTGATAAAAAAATATACCTATTTTTTTTTTCAAGTAATTATTTTTGTACTTTTGAAGTTTTTAGTCCATAATATTGCATTGTCATCCAAATTACATAGGTATAAGTACCTTTCAGCTTAGTACGATGACAGGAAATGCTTGAAAAATTAATTGCAAAATTTGTACCGAATAGACAGACAGACAGACAGACACGAAAGTGAGTTAATAAAAACGTACCTAGTAAAAAATAATAAAAAACTAATTTTCACCACAATTATTTCTAATTATTAAGCATTCCTAATCAAGTAAATTAAAACTTTTGTATTAATTCCTAAGAATACGAAAATCTGGACACTCAAACCTAATACATTTTGCCCGACTCGCGGATCAAACCCTCGCGATCAATTAAATAGTAGGTCGTGTTTGTGACCATAGCCAATAAGGCAGCCCAATCCAATCAATATAAAACTTTTAACTTTGGCCATGACAAAATTTTCTTATGTAAAAAGATAGTTTAAAACTTAAACCCGACTACGATAAAAATCGAACTGAAAACCATGAAACAAGAAAATATTCCTGTCTGAGAGCCTGAAATAAATTCTTCTCTAGATTTAGGAGTTCAGTGTTGTGAAAAAGTTATTAAGTCAACGCTTTAATATTTATATCCGGGTATAGATGTGGTATAGATGTGGTGGAAAAAAGCAGTGATAGCCTAGTGGTTTAACCATGTGCCTCCCACGGCGAATGGTTCGAGTTCGATTCCGAGGCACGCACCGCTGACTTTTCGAAGTCATGTGCGTATTAGAAATTAATTATCACTTGCTTTAACGGTGAAGGAAATCATCGTGAGGAAACCGGCATGTCCTAGAACCAAAAATTCGAAGACGTGACGTCCACCAACCCGCACTGGGCCCGCGTGGTGGACTACGGCCCACTCCCTCTCACAGAGGAGGCCTGTGTCCCAGCAGTGGGAACATTATAGGCCGATTATGCTATGCTTATGCAGACAGACAGACAGACACGAAAGCGAGCGTCGTAAAAAAATAAAAAACATACTTTTCACCATATTTATTTCTCATTATAAGCATTCCTAATAGCTAATAAAAAAATACGCTGGCCCAACAGGGTGGCATGCGACCATGGCTATACCGTGTCTATACCGTACCGTACTAGACTGCTAAAGTCATAAACCCCCTTCCTTTTGGCTTCGCGGTAGTCGGGTAAAAAAGAGCGACATATATCGATTAATCATGCTTGTCTATAGTAGAGATTCGATATGTGGTGGCGACACAGCAAGATGGCCTAAAGTCAATGTGGGCCCACCTTAATACTAGAGTTAATTGAACATAAAACGTAGGTAATAAAATAACCAACAAAATTAATACGTACGCCTTACAACCTAAATGGCTTCCGGGCACTTTAATGACCACAGACAAATAAAGGGGCTATGTCATAACGTGTCATAACGTGTGATGCTATTATAGCCACGTGTGCAAACATTTCATATGGCTATATCAGTGTATTTGACGTTGCCTTAAAGCAGTGGTTCTTAAACTTTTTGTAGCCACGGACCACTTTTAGAATTTTAAAAATTCCACGGACCCCTGTCGACGAAAATTTTTAGGAAAAAAGAAAACAAACCATACTAATATTAAAAATCACATTTATTGGTTAGCTAACCAAGCAATGCATGAATTACTGCATTATTTTCCCAAGAAATATGTGAGTGAATTGAGTGGCTGCGGACCCCTGGCACTCACGTCACGGACCCCAGTTTAATAAACCCTGCCTTAAGGGTTAGTAGGTACAGTCCCCGGCACGTAACTTGGTAAGGTTTTGGCGTAGTGGAGGTAAATTCACGCATCGTGTCCCATACCCCGCGCCTCGCTTGACCACGAAAGAGACCTAAAAAAAAAAAAACTACTTCTGCGCATCTAACGACTCTTGCCAAGTTACATGCCGGGGACTGTAGTTAATTTTTTTGTAGGGTTCCATGCCTTATAATGAAGAACAGAACCCTTATAAGATCACTCCCGTGCCCATCCTTGGTGGTTTTTTTTTTCCATACAGTTGACTCGCCGAGAGCGCGGTGCGACGCCCGCATGGTTGCCGCACGACAGTCGGACGGCGCTCTCAACTTATCACCTGTACCCCTATCATGAGTTTTTTTGACGTATAGTTTCGTTAACGTAAGCATATTTTGAATTTAAAATACAGCAGTCCTGGAACATTTTGACAAAATTTTATACAATTTGCACATTTTAAAAAATACAAATAAATTAATTAAGTATTTAATTTATATAAATATTGTGTAACAAACGTGTATTTTCAATTCAAAATATGCTTACGTTAACGATACTACACGTCAAAAAAACACATGATCGGGGTACTGTATGGAAAAAAACAACCGGCGGTGCGCAGTACGACACTCGCACGGCTACCACACGGTAGCGGTCCGAAACCAAACGTCTAAATTAAAATAGCCCTTATATGTACGACGGGGCTTAGCATCAAATAAAAGTCAAGGTCAAAACATTTATTTCAGTTAGATCATTACGGTACTTTTGAATTATCAAACAAAAGATGTCAGTCAGTTTGTCCGTTAATTGAAGCTAGTTGTCCGTTCCAAAACGTAGATTCCCATGGAGAAGAACGGACAAGAAACTCCATGGTTACTCTTTTTCAGCTAGTTACAATTACAAACACAGAGTATTAACTTTGACACACTTTTACAATTTACAATGAGAAGAGGTACGTGGAATGGCGAGCGTACGGTCTGTGCCACGGCTGCACTCAAACTGAACTGAATCACATTTTTTTTTTTTTTAAATGGCCTCTCGCTGTTGGCTTCTAACAGCCGTCACTGCTTAACCGGTCATCTGGTGAGGACTTACAAATGCCTCCAGCCAGGCTTAAAACTAAAGTAAACTACAAACTAAGCGACTACACGCTAAGGGCACCCCCTACTGGGGTACGGACCTCGGCTTAGGGCATCGCTGGGGGGAGGACAACTAGAGGGAGGGGCTACAATTTCAATTTCAATTTCAATTTGATGAGGACGTCGCGACGGGCCTCGTCGGCGAGGTCGGAATGGGTGAACTGAATCACAACACGGCCGGCCGCTTTACAAAGACGGCGGTCGCCCCACTACCCCCACTGTGTTACAACAAGCATGACTAGTTCTGGCGCTGACGTCACTCGCAAGCCCACGCGGACTAATTGGTCCCCTCTTTGTTTTAGCAACTAATTTTATAAGGAAAATCTAAATCAATGGAAATAATTCGATATACAACCGAATTCGTTACACAATTTAAACAAAATTACAAAAAACACTCTAAATAATATGATCGCGCTGTCATGTATTTGTGTCTGTGAAAAAATTAAATATACAGAGTACATAATAAATTAATATAAGTTACCATTGTAATTTAATATTAGGTCTTTACCTATGAAATTGCCGTTCTGCAGTACTGGCCATTTCAAATCAAAATAATTTTTGTTTGGCTAAGAATTCCAATTTCAAATTAATTTTATTTTAAAAACATGGTTTTTTTTTTCCAAAAGTAGTCATTTGTTTATTGATTAGTGTTACATTTTCATCGCATTTCAATCTTTTTCGTCATCATGGATACGTTAAAAATTCGAGTAATTATGGAATACGAGTACCGTCGTAGCAGCAACGCGCCACAAGCGGCACGCAACATCAACGACGTTTACGGAGCTAACACTACAAACCAACGCACCACCTGTTATTGGTTTGCTCGCTACCGTTCTGGAAATTTCGACCTGAAAAATGAACCTCGCGGTCGTCCGAACACTTTGGTTGACAATGACGAATTAAAGGTGATTGTGGAAGCTGATGATACACAATCTACGGCTGAATTAGCAGCAGCTTTCGACGTTAGCGTCAAAACAATATTGGTCCATTTGCGTCAAATTGGCAAGGTAAAAAAGCTTGACAAATGGGTGCCCCACGAACTCAATGATCGCCAGCGCGAAGTACGCGTCGAGACGTGCCTTGCACTGCTCAACAGACACACAAATGAAGGAATTTTGAACCGCATTGTTACCTGCGATGAGAAATGGATTCTGTTTGATAACCGCAAGCGCTCAGCAAGTTGGTTGGATCCTGGTTCAGCACCTAAACAATGCCCTAAACGAAAACTTACCCCTAGAAAAGTGATGGTCACTGTTTGGTGGTCTAGCGCCGGTGTGATTCATCACAGCTTCTTACCAAACGGGGTGAGCATTACTGCAGATGTGTACTGTGAAGAACTGAACACAATGATGAAGAAGCTGGCACATCTCCAACCAGCATTGGTCAATCGCTCGTCTCCACTGCTCCTGCACGACAACGCGCGACCTCATACTGCACAGCAGACGGTCTCCAAGTTGCAAGAACTGGGGTTGGAAGCTCTCCGTCATCCGCCCTACTCACCAGACCTTGCGCCTACAGACTACTAACTTTTTCCAGAATTTGGATAACTTCTTGGCGGGAAAAAAATTCAATACCCGAGAGGCAGTACAAAATGCCTTTGAAGCTTTTGTTGCCTCCCGTCCAGCTGATTTCCTTAAGAAGGGCATCAATAAACTGCCACTGCATTGGCAAAGATGCATTGATTGCATGGGTGATTACTTCGATTAATACAAATAAAAAATACATGAAAAAAATTCGTTTAAATTTTTTCATACAAAACGGCAATTTCATAGGTAAAGACCTATTATCTACTGGATTGCGGCTGTGGTTTTTGAAGCCTTTGAACTACAATTTCCTAAGTTAAAGGTTTTGAAATGAAAATTTCCAGGTAAAAGTATGTCCAAGGAGGGAAAAGGCTGTATAAGTTATTCTTTTGTTGCCTTTTGGGGTACGGAACCCTAAAAATGTAATCATACATCAATTTTGTATGCTAAATGGATTGCAAGATTAGCATAAAGCTTATTTGCAATGAAAACGAGAATTTCATCCTGAAATTAATACAGTTTTGATGGGATTTTAAACACCTGTAACGATCAATACAGGGTGGCAGGTTAGACAGTAGAAATATTTAAAGGGGTCATTGTACTCATCATTATGAACAACTTTTACTATGGGACTAACCCCGAAATCGCGGAAAAAAAACAGCTGTTCCATATATTTATGTTCACATAACTCAACAAAATGAATGGAACAGCTGAGTTTTTTTCGCGATTTCAGGTCTTACAATAAAAGTTATTACAACAAAAATTAACATTATGTTAATTTGTAAGTCAAACAAGAATCTCTTCCTGATATTGATACAATATTGATGGAATTTAGAATATCTAGGAATATAAGTAGATAGAGTATAGAAATAGTAAGTATAAAAATGCAAAAAAAAATTAAGACCTAAACTCCATAAAAAACCAGTCAAGTCCGAGTCGAACCACTCAGTGTAATTTCGTAGCATATTCTAAGTAGCAAGCACAGTTGGCGTAGCATAAGGTACAGTTTCGTAGCAGGTACAGTTTCGTAGCAGATACAGTTTCGTAGCATATTCCTCGTAGCAAATACAGTTTCGTAGTATATTGTAAGTAGCAAGTACAGGTTCGTAGCATCAAACTTCCGAACATATAAAAACGGCCTCCTTCTGGGGCTTTTGGGTAAAAAGCTATATGACTTATTTTTAACGATGTTGATTCCATTCCGATGCTATTGATTTCAGTCGGTCATTATGACTTATGACGTCACGTAATTTGACCTCCCTGCGTGCCATTAGGAAGATTGTTCGGATTGTTCGGAACGTTGTTCGACATTAATTTATTCTTATTATGGTATTAAAATAGGTACCTACGTACTTGGTACTGAAGAATTGATTCCTTGGCAATCATCTCCAACCTAGTCAAGTTATAATAATTACATTATAGTCCGCACGAGATATAATATATACATTTTTTGTAATCGTCTCTTTGAACCCTTTATTTTGATACCCCACATAATCGTGTCAGATTTTTAATTTTTTTTACGACCTCACAATAATTGACGACAAAAATCCACCATGTTGAGTTATACAAATACAAATATTTACATTTTGATTTCATTTGATACTTTCCCTAGTTTTTATTTTTTTCCTGTAGGTATATGATTTCTATTTTTATGCGTTATATCAACGCAAATAAATATTTCTGTCTTTCTTCTTCTTTCTATTTGTTCGTATGAAATTATTTGTCAAATATCTACTTCGATCAACAATAGCAACGTCAAATAAGGCCTAAGTTCACAGACAAGATAACAGTCCGTTAAATTGAAAACGGCTGTTTATCAATGTTTTCACTTATATCGGGACTTTTCGCGCACAAACATAATCAAAATATAAGCATTTTGACTAACCTCGACGTTTCGATCAAGTTGCATTGACCGTGGTCACGAGAAGACTGAAGTGTGTGGGTATCATTGTCTTGAGCGGCGGGTGCTGTCTCGAACTACCCGCGCCTGGTTTTGTGAAACGTAATTGTCTAAATCACGACACACAATGCTGACGGTTTCGGCGGACACACGGGCAGAAAAGTCGCGACGCGAACACTTCTTGATAACTGGATTCCACGAAGACGACAACCTAAATCCATCTTCCCGATTGAAATTTTTGTACTTTTTATGTCTCTGTATGACCATTAAAAAAGTTAGATAATAGAATCTTAAGTTCAGTGTTATTCGTCCGTATTCTCAGTTAAAAGGTCACGATGACAACAATAAGTAAAAGCCTAAACTTGTGTCCGAATCCCTTAACTTTTATCACCAGCTTTACTAAAGTCCTCTTTAAGATTCACTTTAGTGCCCGCTGTCACGGTTCTACTTCACAGGATGATCCGTAATCCATTATTCTTTTATTAAACCGTAGGTAGAGCCAAGTAAAACTAAGTTTTATGTTCAGAAATAAACACCGAAGGCTTTTCTAGTAGTTTTGGGATTTGTCGAAGTAATGACACCTTTTATGTTAGTTGGAGATTAATTGGAGTGTTTTTTTTGTGGAACAAGCTTTATTTCGTTGCACAAACGACTATTTTAATCGAAAATTGGTTTTACAGGGCATTTATTTTAACCACGGGGTCTCATCAGGAACAAAGTTCGACCGCACGGTTGTCGCAGTGGCTGAGAGATTGGCTGCTGCGCGACGTGTCGCGGGTTCGATTCCCGTATTGCACAAGGTCTGGCTGTTTGTGTATGTGAAATTTGTGTTTGTAAACGCACCCACGACACAGGAGAAATCCTAGTGTGGGGCAACGTTTTAAAAAAAAAAAAAAAAAAAAAAAAAAAAAAAAAAAAAAAAAAAAAAAAAAAAGTAATATTTGTGGAAATAACTCATAATAGATGGCGTTCTATGTATCGATTTGTTATTAAAGTTTGTGTAAAATTGAGAACATGAAAAAATACATCATGAAAAATATTTGTTAAAATTTTGAAAAATGCTTTAAGCACGGAAAAATGTATAGCCCGAAGATAGTCCGCGCTAAATCGGTCACATTTATTTGTATGAGATGAGGCATCTGTACGTATAGTATTATTTATTATCTGTGTTTTAACTAAAAGTGATTGCTTTTAGAGATAAAACCAGCGTTTCTAATATTACTATTTATATACACGGCTGTGTTTTTAGACCCGTGTTTTTATGAAAAGTGAGTTCTTTTGTACAATTATTCCTCCTCATTATTTAATTCTATGCTATCATTTTACAAAGAGTACCAAAAGTACTAAAACTTGATGTTATTTCGTTCAAAACTTCAAATAATTTTATTAAAAATTCAATCCAATTACAATCAAATTACAGGTAGGTACTTACCTAGTGTTTTTATTGAAAACAACAACAAAACTATTTAAGTCCTTCCCCACCCCCAGACTTGCATTGTGTAGGGGCCTCTACATAGGATAAACTTATGCGATCGCGATAAGAATTGGAACGTCAATGACCTCGAACTGTCAACTATCACTAGAAAAGTAAGTCTTTTTTTCGTGTCTAAATTTTGCTGGATATCAGAGAAATTTTAAATAGTCGTAAATATTAGCGTTGTAACAGCACGTAAACATAGGCTTGTCGCGGAGTGCCTTCCTCCTCTGTCCTCTCAGCCTCGGCTAGCTATGAGAGGGAGCCTCCACAGACACAAATCTTGATAAATAGGAAAGGAAACGACTTGGATGGTTTGAGAGGTGTATTTGCAACGTAGTAGCACTTTACAACTGTTCACTGCAGTTAGAACGGTATAAAAACAACAACTGTTATAAAAGACGATTCTTGCTTATAGCTTTGCACACTTGATAAATAGGTAGTAGGTATAAAATATAACAGTACAGCGGTTCAGCGGTCCTCAAGTGATGTCGTTGGAGACCAGACAAAGAATGACGATACAATGAAATAAATGCATAAAAATATGAGATGTTCTAATTTTGAAATTTGAAGTTCAAATCTGGAAGAATGGAGTGGATGAAGTGGCCAGTAATGGAAGATTTCCAGCACTAAATGATGAATGAAGGATGACTCCGTCACAGGCTTATAAACAAAAATGGCATTTTTAACCGACTTCAAAAAAGGAGATTCTGTATTTTTTAAAACGTTGCCCCATACTAGGATTACTTATGTGCTTTTAAAGGCACACACTCAGACGCGTAAGAAATATTTGTCCCAGAACAAGTTTTTTGTAATATTGGATATTTTTTTTAATGTAAGTGTAATTGTTTTATTTGTCTTCTTTATGCTATTCGATTTCACTACCTATAAGCGAGAGACAGCCTCTAAAATTCTAAATTTATCATAGTACTAGGTGAACTACTTCTTACGAAAACAATGGTTAATATGGTAAAGTACCTACTTACATACAGGTTATTATGTATTAAGTATACAGGACGGCAGGTTAGACAGTGGAAATATTTTAAGGGGTCATTGTACTCATCATTATGAACAACTATTACTATGGGACCAAACCTGAAATTGCGAAAAAAAAACAGCTGTTCCATACATTTTGTTGAGTTATGTGAACATAAATGTATGGAACAGCTGTTTTTTTTTCGCGATTTCAGGGTTGGTTCGATAGTAAAAGTTGTTCATAATGATGAGCACAATGCCCCCTTTATATATTTTCACTGTTTAACCTGCCACCCTGTATAAATGCGGTAAGCCGCGTTTGTTAATTAAGGAAAATTGAGAAAATTGTGTGTTGCTTTGTTCATGTTTAAGTTTATATTAAAATAGACGTCTCATAACAAAATCTCTACTGTGTCAAAAATTGACACAGTTGAGATTTTGTTATGAAACGTCTGATAATATCGAAACGTCTTTCTATTCTACTTTCCACGCCAAAAGCTGTTGACCTCTGTAACCTCTTTGACCTCTTAATAATATTCTTAACCTTTGTCATCACGAAAATAATTTACTCTATAAATAAATGTTAATTTTGATGTTAATGAGACTGAGATCTCGAAAACAACATATTATGGTTGGCTAGACACAGAAGGTTAAACACAAAGGAATAAAACATGAAATATAACATTTTTCCGTTCGTACAGTCAGCCCCTCAGATCATTTCTATGATCTAAGGTCAGCCCCAAAAAGATTTACACTTAGTGAAACTGAAAAGCGGTTTTTTCAGAAAGTATCGCACTCTTAGTAAAACATCAACCGAACTCAAAATTATCCAAAATGAGTTTCAGTGAAATACTGACCTAAAAGAGCAAGCTTATAACTAAGTCTGAAAGAAACACGCTTAGGTTTTCTTTACTCATTACTATACATAGGTACAATGAGTTAGAAATAGGGATGTGGATGGACCGCTCTTTCTATAAGCGCCTTCTGCTTAGCAGAAAAAGAAAACTAACAAAAACAGTTATATATTTATATATTAAGTATATTTTATTTTATAATATTTACCCGACTGCGCGACGCACGGAGGGTAATGTGTTTATCAGTCTATGTATGTATGTATGTATGTATGTATGTATGTATGTATGTTTGTTTCTATGTGGCGTTCTAGAGACCAAATGCGTAGGCCGATTTTGATAATTCTTACGTCAATCGATTCGTCCTAACCTTGCGAGTGTCACTAAAGACATAACAGTAATCAAAATTCACCACAGCGACAACCAGACGCCATATTGTCAAAATGAAAAAAAAAAAAGTTGATGAAGTATGTCAAGTGGGGTGTCGTTGAATAGGTATTTTAAAATCATCTTTAGGTTCCTTTTATCATTTTTCATTTTAAATAATAGTTTAGGATATATAACGATTTAAAGTTGTTTAACAAAGCAATCATTCAAAACCTATCATGTGGGGTATCAAAATGAAGGGCTCGAAAAGAAGATTACGAAAACATACATTAAAGACTAAAAAGTGAAAAATAAAAATAGTAAATTAAAAATTAAAAGAAACCCGACTGCCAAAAAACAACTAAAAATTTCAAAACAAGAGCACTTTTCAAGCAGTCTGATGCAGTTGGTGGCATAAAATCTAAGATTTAACACAAATAATTGCCACCAACTGCATCAGACTGCTTGAAAAGTGCTCTTGTTTTGAAATTTTTAGTTGTTTTTTGGCAGTCGGGTTTTTTTTAATTTTTAATTTACTATTTTTATTTTACGTTACAGTTCATGTTATAGATATTAATTTACACACTGTGTCTTAGTTTATTCTATAAACCTATCCTGTCGCAGGTCTGCTGGCAGAAAATTCGTCAGAAATAAGCAGTACCTTTGTACTTAATATTTCATTTGTATTTGTTTTCCTCTGTAGGTTGTGTGTACATAAATTATAAATAAATAAAACTACATCTTGAGCGGTACATCATTATTTAGAAAGGAATTGCCACTTTATAGGCCCACGCACGGAATTTGATATGACACTGCGCCGTAAAACGGCGCGGCTCCGCGCGGTTTTTTTCACGATATAATCCTTTAATAATCCCTGTCGAAAAAAAATAAAAATAAAGCTGAAGAGTTTATTTGTTTCAACGTGTCAATCTCTGAAATTACCAGTCGGATTAAAAAAAATATTTTTGTATATGATAGCCAGATTTATGAGAAATAGTATAGGTTATTTAACATCATGCTACGACTTTTAGGAGCCGAGCAACGGGGGTGAAACCGCGGGGCATAGCTAGTAAATAATAAATCAAAATCCGAACTAATCCGCTTTACTTTTATCTGCTTTATCCTGAGTGCAGCGGAGACCAACCATCTATGGCTTTAACTTATTCAGCGAATACATTTTCTCACGGATATCCTCAAGAATATCCTCCTCTAGGAAATACAGAGGACTGGTAAGTACATAAGGACCTCAATTTAGGATTTAAGGTAGTGTTCGCACTGTTTCCGCTAGTGCTACGTCTTTGTTACGTCCCGGCGGGAACAACGTCAACAAAAGCTCGGCAAAGTACTACTACCATTCTGTAGCTGTTAGCTTTGCTGTGTTCCAATTCGAAGGGTATGTGTAACATTGGCTCTAGTGGAACAACGCTGCAAAGCCTCTGGCACTGCAGATGTCTATTAGTGCGCTATTACACTAGCGATTTGTGGACGTGTTTAAAGTGCAACGCCGCGTGTTGCCACAACGTTTTCGCCGCGTGTACGCAATGAGCTCGCGTTGTTTAATCCGCATTTTGAACCGCAGGTCAGGCTGTTGTGATAAGACAAAATATGAATTTTGACGAACAATACGTCGCGGATTCGTCGAGACTCGGCATACTCCTATGCTATCAACTTCCTTATGATCGCTCGGCGAATATTTCTAGTCTCCAATCGTATCACCCGTAGCCATAAAGGCGTAAGCGACTTCCGTTACCATAGATTATATTGACTGAACCTTCTGTCCTCTCCTTCGTGAATTGAGTAATATTTTACGAGCATTAATGGCTATAAGAGATGCTGAACCCTTTGTTATAATTTTAAACCACTCAGTTAAACTTTATGTCGCAGTCTCGGCGTTAAAGGGAAACAATGGAGTGGAAGGTTATGTGCCTTCGGTTTTCTCCGTAATGGGTGGGTTATTTTAGACATAAAAAATGTATCCTACTTATCACACTAATAATATTATGAACGTGAAAGTTTGTGAGGATGTATAGATGTATGGATGTATCAGATGTATGGATGGATGTATGGATGTTTGTTACTCTTTCACGCAAAAACTACTGAACGGATTTTGGTGAAACTTTACAGTAATATAGCTTATACATCAGAATGCAAATATAAGTTTGTACTTATTTCAAAATATTATTATGAAATACAAATTTATGTTTGCGGTTGGCAAACTCAAAACTGAAAATAGTGAATATTTCAAAAATTTATAAACGTATCTTGTTCAAACCAATTTTAATCGAAAGTATTTAGATGCTACAAGCATGACCTTTTTCCGATTTTTTGATGACGTGGTTAGAAAACTACAGGGGGGGGAAACATTCTTTACGACTTTCGGAAGTACTTCTAGTTCACTAAAATAATATGCACTTAAATAATAAAGTCATTCAGAAACTTTTATGATATTTTCAAAGACCTATTTAACGATACTCCATATGAAGGGATGCGGAATTTTTTTTTCATCCTTCAGTTTGATGTATGGAATTATTGTATTTTTTAGAATTTTTCTGCAGAAGACATCTACTACTACTATCTATCTGCTGCTATCGCTGGTTACAGAAGACATCTGCCTGTGAAGTTTCATACAAATTGGTTATGAACTTTAGATTTTACGAGGGTGTGACAGGCAGACAGACGGACAGACAGACGAACATGACGAAACTATAAGGGTTCCTAGTTTTACTACGGAACCCTAAAAATGAACCGCCGTCTTGCAAAAACTCGAAAATAGCTCGACCGATTGATTTGAAACTTTGTAAAGCTTTGTAAAGTTTATAAGTAGTAGCACTCGTGAGGGGCTCGTGGCTAAATGACAGCCGCGCTGATCGATCGATCTGCGAGGTTAAGCTGTGCTTGCCGCGGTCAGTCCTTGGATGGGTGACCGTCCTTTACACATCGAGACCCCTCCGTGCCTCAGAGAGCACGTTAAACAGTCAGTCCCGGTTGTCATAGGAATATCTTTGACAGTCGTTACGGGTAGTCAGGAGCCTAAAAGTCTGACAACTGGTCTAACATTCGAATACCGGTATTCCCCAATAATTCGGTTGTGGAGGTCAGATGGCAGTCGCTCCATGTAAAATATTGATATTCAGCCGCAACCAGTTAGACTGGAAGCCGACCCCAATTCATGTTTGGGAAAAGGCTAGGCGGATGATGATAAGTAGTAGGACTCGTAATATAATGTAGTACGATACCAGTGGCGTACCTAGAGGGCAAACCCGACGCATTTTTTTTTCATTTTAAAGAGTATTTATGTTCATTTTTCATGAATGTAAGCGATTTTTAATGTACGTATTGCTTTAATAACGACATTAAGGCGAATCGCACACCGCCCCGCGCTACGCTGCGAGGTGCGTGGCGACGGAACAAAAATCCCGCGCGTGAATGCGATTTCAGTGTGTTGCACCATGCGTGATTTCTATAGAAATACAGGTACTTGCAAACAACGGAACATCACGCACCCCCGCGCTACGCTGCGTGATGCGGGGCAGTGTGCGAATCGCATAACTCACTTAAATCCATGAAAAATGAGCATACATGCCCTTTAAAACAAAACAAATGCATCGGGCTTGCCCTCTAGGTACGCTACTGAGGATACTATGTTATATGGTAGGGTTGGCAATTCTAGATACAGCCGTAGTATTGTTTTAGTCCTGGAAAAAATATGTGCCAGAATTCTACGAATAAGGACATGTATTTTTGTCCATTGGAAATCTGGTCCCATAATCGGATTGAGTGCCTCCCTTATTTTCGGGCGTCCGCAAAAAGCGTAATTATTACGGACACTCCCTAAATTGTCAAAGGTCATGTCATTTTCGCTGTGGGTAATGGGCCTTTATTCGTGAGCTTAATAAAATAATTGAATCATAAAATTCTCATAAAATCTGATCGTAAAATGTCTGCAGGTATTGCTATTATTATAATTAAGTAGATACTGCTAGTCTTTTCCATAGCTCGATTTACGGATTATTTCGTTTGTTTATTTGTGTTTGTAACATTTTTAAATATGTAGGTACCGTACTTATTTCTATAAAAAACACGAAATAATAAAAACCTCTTTTTTTCATTTAAAGAAGAAAAGGATGACTTCGTTGTCCGGATGTCTGTTTGTCTGTCTGTCAAGGCCCTTTTTTCGGGGAGCGTGGAGCTATCAAGTTGGAATTAATATCAATTAACAAGGTCTACGGTCCCTTGAAGTTGTAAAAAAATCAAACTTGTAAGCCAACGCAATAAAAAAAATACGGCTATTTATGCCGCATATTTTGACACTGTCAAATAAAGTTTGTACATAACCCTCAGGGTGCGAGTTCTACTCGGATTAGTCCGGATTTTTTCTTGTTGATAGCGTCACGGCTATTTAAAAAATCGATGGAATAATTAAAAAACCGGCCAAGTGCGAGTCGTACTCGCGCACCGAAGGTTCTGTATCATTTTTGGACGTATAAAGTGAAAAAAAACCGGACCGCATAAGTAAGTCTGTTTGTAAAGGAATTTTGATGATTTTAAAAAAAGCTGTACTAGTTAGGAACATCGTTTTATTTTTGGTGCAATATTTGGGTCAATTCCTATCAGCTCTAATTATTTCCGATTTTTTGCTCTGCAAACTTCGGAGATAAGGGGGAATGGTATTTTTTCAGAAATTTTTCATCATATGTCGAAAACTGTGAAACATAAAATAAAATGAAAATATTATGAAATTTGCAAATCAAGCCTTATCATAGGATATGCCACTTGACCTATTAACCCCACTTTAAAATTTCGGACCCCCACTCCGGCCCCTTTTGCAATAAAAAAAATATATTTTTTGACTTTTTTCATTTGCAATAAAGTTGGGCAAGCATTCTTTATAACTGTTCCAAATTTCAAGTCGATAGCATTAGTAGTTGCTGAAATAAGCAGGTGTGACAGACAGACAGACAGACGAAGTCGCACCATAAGGGTCCTTTTTTACCATTTTGGTACGGAACCCTAAAAATCAATATAGTTGGCAAGAGTAAAGCTTTCTATAAACTTTAAAGGTTAATAATTTTGTAAGGTATTTTTAAATGAAAATGTTGAAATGCAAGCAGCATTTTAAGATTTCAAGCGTCGAATAATGAGACACTTTAATTTTTTTTGTTTACTGGCCGAGATCTCAGTAATCGCCGCTCGAGAGGGAATTTTTCCTCTCTTCCCGTCTAGTCCTTCCGTCCTTTCTAATCTGTCCCAGTACTGAAAAATTTAAAATCTTTTAAGCTCCTTTCGGCTTTTTTCGTGTGAATCGGCTGATCTTTTCACAGCCAAATTTTATATTTGCCTTGACGTGCTTCCAGCAATACGCTAAACAAACAAATAAAGGAGACGTTCAATAAATGTATGGACTGTATGGAGCTTGGTACCAAAATGAACAGCAATCTGAGCTATGTAGGCTTAAAGAGCGTAATTATTTTGATTATTTGGAGCTTTTAAAATAATTTTAGAGTTTTTTAAAAAAGAAATGTAAAAAAATATTAAGTATACTTAAATCACCAAAAATATTATTTTATTGGTTGGCAGCCCTGTGCCAAATGACAGAAATGACAGTCAGATTTGGTCAGAAATATTGGTTTTGGAAAATTGGTCAGAAGATTTGGTCAGTTTGCAAAAAAAACAATAATTGTTTTTTATTGTTATACATTAATGACCGTGATATCACGTGCTGGCACTACCAAGTATGTTCACGATAAACCATGATATTGCGGGAGGGTTATCTATCTCGTAATTAGATACCACAAGGCGAATTCTCACAAAAATCGGCGAGCGAGCTACGGGATATCGGGATATACCTCAGATCATAGAAACAAGGGAGATGTGCCAAGACGCTATCGAGCTTGATGCCTGATCTTGAGAAAATTGCTCAAATTAAAAACGTACGCGCTGGCGACGAACCGAACACGATCGATGGTAAGTATAAATACAGTGTTTTAGTTTAGTGCTAGTGTTGAGTGACGATTAACAGTGTTAGATTGAGGGTGTGCGGAATGTTTAATGCGTGGGAGATCTTTTTATTCACAAGGAGCGCTTAATTATGCGCGTAATTGTGTCGAAAAATGTACTAAAAGTGGCATCAGTTGTTCCGGTACTAATTTGCTATGATGGCATATCTCTTTGTTTCTATGATCTGAGGGATATACCTACAGCATATCTGTGCTTTCTATTTTCAAACAACGCTGAAAAGCCATACTTGGCGTTTATAAAACCGCATTTTTGCGATACCAGTGAGCTTTACCGGTAAATCCACAAAAAAGCCACAGTACCTAAAGCCAGCCTTTGATCACAGATTAAGGGCGGGTTGCTTCAAACCATCTGTATTCGTAAGTCAGTACGTAATCGTTAAGTCAGTATGAAATTGTCATACAAGCCGCCATATTTGACGGTTACAGATACGTAACTGTAAGGTGAAACAACATGGCCTTAGTGACTCCACAAGTCCACACACGGGTCGCGCGTTGCGGCTAAGTCGATGTGACTTTGTTTTGCACACGTCCAATCAATTTGAATGACTGACACGAAATCATATTCATATTTCGAAGATAAACACTGAGTTATTTTAGTGCATCAATTTGTGCAAGGAAAATACGTCAAATTCGAACATTTTCTACAGGTAAATAAACAGTTTACTAGCGTACGCCCGCCGTTCATTCAAAATTGCAAAGTCGGGTCGAGCATTGACACTGAAAAAGTCTGATGTATTTAAATCAGATATTTGTTTATTTAAACAATTCGTAGTATTTTGGAATTTCTACGCAAGACACAGGTGCTTATAAGGCGATTCGCACGGTGTACCGCATCACGCAGCGTAGCGCGGGAGTGCGTGATCTTACGTTGTTTGCAAGTACCTGAAAACACATTCACTTTTTTATTATGTTAATAATACTTAAAAACAACAGGTACAATGGGAGAGATTTGAGCGGCTTTTTAAATCTCTTAAATATTTGGTAACAATAGAATTGTAATGCTTCTCAGCAGCAATAATAAGTATTTCCAGTAATAGTATGAAAGCACTATTTCAAAACAAGCTTCTCTTCCACGGACTGCGGTCGTTTACTGTACAAGAGTTACCACACTCTTTGATTCGCTCTCTATTGGCTTCTTTTAGAACTACATGTAGAACAATTTTATGGCCTTTTTAAATAACTTATACATCGCCACTTTCCTCTAGTGTGTTTCACATAAGAATTCGCTTCGACGCTATGTTGGCTGCCCTGAATGTCAATATGTTACAACGATTTTAACGGTGTTGGAAGTTTTCCTTCACCGCGTTTAAGGCGATTCGCACACTGCCCCGCATCACGCAGCGTAGCGCGGGGGTGCGTGATGTTCCGTTGTTTGCAAGTACCTGTATAGAAATCACGCATGGTGCAACACACTGAAAACGCATTCACGCGCGGGATTTTTGTTCCGTCGCCACGCACCCCGCAGCGTAGCACGGGGCGGTGTGTGATTCGCCTTAAATCTACAAAAAAACGTAAAAAGGTAAGACCTAAACAGGAGTGACAGACGGCAGCCAACATAGCGTCGAAGTGACTTCTTTACCCCGATCATGAGTTTTTTTGACGTGTAGTATCGTTAACGTAAGCATATTTTGAATTTAAAATACAGTAGCTCTGGAACGTTTTGATAAAATTTTATACAATTTGCACATTTTAAAAAATACAGAGAAATTAATAAAGTATTTAATTTATATAAATATTGTGTAACAAACGTGTATTTTCAATTCAAAATATGCTTACGTTAACGATACTACACGTCAAAAAAACTCATGATAGGGGTACTTACTTGAAACGTTCTCTACTAGATATCGAATGTCAGAACTCTTTGTAGAAAGCAAAACGACGGATAGATACATTAATGAAAGCTGCTATTAGTAAACAAACGTTAGTGACGTTTAACTAATGGTTAGCAACCTTGAACGCAAAAAGGTTTGCCCACATGTCAACATGCCACATGAACAAAATCAATGAGTGAAATTAAGAATGATACACAGGATGTGCGTCGTGCAGTGCTTGCTGACGTCACTGGCGTGGGCAGAAAGACAAGAGTCTGACACAGAAGTTAGCTCGTCAGTCAAACTTGTCAGTATAATAAAAGGAGTTTCCTGACCGCTACTTCATAAGTGGCCGTCCATTAATCACGTGAGGCTCGAAAGGGGGGGGGGTTCCGGAAAAAATCACGAAATCACAAGGGGGGAGGGGGGGTGTAGTGAGATATCACGTGTATTTATTTTATCGTTGGACGCGCGATTTCTAAACCGAAAAAAAAATTGCTGTATTTAAAGATAATAAGATTCTGAAAATTTTTTTAATGATTTGTACCAAAAAAATACACGTGATCTTGGATAGGGCGGGGAGGGGTTAATTAAAAACCTCACCACGTATCACCAGGGGGGAGGGGGGGCGTCAAAAAGTTGCTAAAAATGATCACGTGATTAATGGACGTCCCCTAATATGAGGAGGTCGCAGCGTGAATTATGATCACAAACGTCACCTGCGCATTAGTTGGTTTTTCGGTCTCTTTGGCGGAATTAAGAAGACGGGGGGCACCGAGGCTGCACGCGATTGGTTCGTCAGTCGATGCTCGTCGTCTATTGGACTATTCTCTATTACGTATTGTCAACTGTCTAGTATTGTCTATTGGGCCAAAAATGTACATGCGAGATCTTTGATCAAGATCCATGCCGTTACATCTTTTTCATGCTAGGCAAACCAAGGACGCTAGGCAAAGTTACGGCAGTTGACGGTACTTATTATGAGTACCTATTATAAAATACAAAGTTATTATTGCGGTTGGTAAATTTAAAACTAAAATTAGCGTATATTTCAAAAACTTATAAACGTATCTAGTTCAAACCAATTTTAATCTAAAGTGTTTATTACGTTATACAATCTCGATTCGGCTAAAACCTAAAAAAACAAACATTTTTCGGGAAAACGAACTTTTCCTGATGTCTTTTCTTATTTTATTTTGGTAGTCCGATAAGACTTCAAGACAATAAGTTTAGTATTGTTCCTCAGTCCTCACTGAGGCTTTTATTGTGTCAGAAATCTTCACTTGTTTCATTGTTTTATAACTTTAAGGCCCGTATTACAGAATGACGCTCGAGCACAGATCTCTGCTTGAGCATACATTTAAAGCCATTTGATTGGTTGACATCTATGCTCAAGCAGAGATCTGTGCTCGAGCATAGTTCTGTAAATACGAGCCTTAGTTCTCTTTACCCATCTCAGGTTTTACGTTATTTCTTTTGAATAAGTTTTCAACTAGGAAACATTAATCTACTTAACGGTTACAAAAATAGATTTGAAATAAGACAAGACCATCAGAATCACGCGTTAAAATAATATTTATAACCGAAAATTTCTGTTGAAAAGAGATGCGGTTAGATTTATGAACCATCAACTATGATGTGTTTATTTATAAATGGAACGTTAAAGCGGCCATGTTTATTTTATTTTTATTGAACGCGCTAATAGGTGACGGACAAGATGTTGCCAATTGTAAATAAACGGTGGCAGTTGATTTATTTATTAATTAGTTTAGGATGATTTAAACTGATGGTTTTAAAAATGGTTTTCTTATCATAACATCACGCGTGTATTTTCCGAAGGGCTAGGCAGAGTCGTTTGGTAGAGCCGATTTACGTGTTTATATTTAGTGGAAGCAACTCGCGCAGTGGTCCCACACAGTGGTCCCATTTGGGTTGAGCTACCACGATACCCGGCATATGCGTGCACAGTCAGGTCAGGTCCACTCAAATCTGTATGGCTCTTTCCTCTAAAGACCATTTCAGACTAACCTGCATGGTTCTTACACAATTTATCTTAATTGTCTGGACTTTAAAAGAGACATCAAACTTTGAGTTTGTTTCGGTGTTTCTTCTCAAAGGTATATAGGAAACACCGAACTCATCTAGCTTAAAAAAAATGTTTTGACGTGTAAAAGTGTTATTTTTAACCTATTTATAAAATAAATATCATTTATCATATTTTTTTTAGCTTTGGTGTACCAGTTTGTAACTAGCTTCAATAAACGGTATTTAATTTACGTCGCCTATATTGATCGCCATTTTTTTTGTCTCCATTCCATTTTCAAACATTTTTTATTATTATTTCACTCTGTTCGTCTTATTACCATAACTAACGGGTGTTGCCACTTTACTCGTCTTATTTTTTTATTCCATAAATTAAATATAAGTTTTTATTGAATGAGTCTAAAATCAAATTATTAATGTTATGTACATACTACATTATAATGGGTAATTAGCAAGTGATATAACATTTTGCTCAGTGTTTTCTGCTTGACCATTCTTGACATAGTCGCTGATTTGCAGATAAGGTAATTAAGTTTTAAAGGAGACTTTAACGATATAAATTATATGGGTAATGCCTCCATTAAAATTTAATTATCTTTGTGCCACCGACCGAGTATTTGATACTTAATTTTATTATTTATAGAATTTCCAAAAACTGTGATTGTCTCCGATGCAAAATCGTGACCCGTCGTAGTTAGCTAACTGTAACACGTGATGTTCACTAGCGGCTTCCTCGAAACGTTACATAAACATTTAGAACTAATAAATACATTAACACGTTTAAGGAAAACAGTGAAAAAACTGTTTTTCAATAAATCTGTTAAATGGAGTTAAAGATACATTCCACCTGTCATGTTTTACGGGATATATTGAGGTAATAAATAGATTCTGTACCTTATGTGTTAAGTAAGTAGGTTTATTTTAAGTTGTCTGCGTATATTTTCCACCGTATGTTAACCGTATAATAAATTCGGCTATTGTATGTAAATTACCAAAAATGTTTGTGGTCACTATTCATCAGTACCTACCGTAGGGTGAGGGGAAGTCGGTACAATAAAATAAGTATGGAAGGAGGTGAAACCATATTCGGCCGGGTAACACCCATCCACTCCGGTCGTCCCGTCCCGTTGACGGGACAGTTTGAAAAATGTCGCATCGACCCCGGTAGTGCCGAACTACCGACCCCATCGCTTAAAGCGAAGTTTTCTGTTGATGATCTTTGAACGTATGTGTCTACGTAGTCTATAGAAACATGATTAATAACAATGCACTCGATAGAAAAAACGAACTACTACGACGAACTACGTTAAACAGTCGGTCCCGGTTGTCATAGGAATATCTTTGACAGTCCTTACGGGTAGTCAGGAGCCCAAAAGCCTGACAACTGGTCTAACATTCGAATACCGGTATTCCCCAATAATTGGGTTGTGGAGGTCAGATGGCAGTCGCTCCTTGTAAAATATCGATATTCAGCCGCAACCAGTTAGACTGGAAGCCGACCCCAATCATGTTTGGCAAAAGCCTAGGCGGATGATGAGAAAAAACGAACTACTAATAATATTCTGTCTTGATATTAATAACGGGATTAAAATGCTAAATTTTGATATGATTCGGCTTAACATAAACGTAGATACAGACGTTCAATGATAATTGCTAAAAGTGAGAAAAACGACGGGGTCGGCACTACCGGGGTTGATGTAAAAAATTTTCCCAACTATCCGGTTAACGGGACGGGACGACCGGGGTGGATGGGAGTTACCCTATTCGGTCGGCTTGCTAGCTGGCGATGGCGTTGTGGCCTGCGCTTCATGATTTGGCAGCAACTAGACTAGCCAGCCAAATCGACAAACAAACGAGTTGTTGATAAATCTGTCTGAATGTTACTTATGCATTTAGAAAAATCATGAAATAGCGGCGTTTCATGAAATGCCTAGGAATTTCGCGATCTGGCTAAATTATACGATTAGCCGTCGACATAGATAAGGAATAAGGTCGAATTTTCCGAAATTACCGCGCGGACGAAGTCGCGGGCAAAAGCTAGTATCAGATAGGTAATAATAAAAATAAAAACGATAGGTATAATACAATTGATACAATTTTTTATAGACATTTATTAAAAAAAGGTCTTCGTACGATTTCGATATTTTTTTATCAGCGAGATAGCGGCGCGCGGCGGGATCATTTCTACCGAAAGAGCCGCATTTAATTAGGCTATCTAATCAGTCAGATAATTTGAAGTATGGGCTTGTATGGGCTTTTGACTGTAATTGGCCTATAGCCTTATCTTTATGTGTTTTATGACTATAATTTGGGTAGAATCGATATAATATGCATTTTTTAAAGGTGATGTGTTTTTGGTGGTGAATGTTTTGATCTTTCTACTTTCAGGTAAATTTTTAGGGTTCCGTACCAAAATGGTAAAAAAGGAACCCTTATGGTGCGACTTCGTCTGTCTGTCTGTCTGTCACACCTGCTTATTTCAGCAACTACTAATGCTATCGACTTGAAATTTGGAACAGTTATAAGGAAAGCTTGTTCAACTTTATTGCAAATGAAAAAAGTCAAAAAAATATTTTTATTTTCATTGCAAAAGGGGCCGGAGTGGGGGTCCGAAATTTTAAAGTGGGGTTACTAGGTCAAGTGGCATATCATATGAAAGGGTTGGATCTGCACATTTCAAAATATTTTTTCATTTTATTTTAAGTCTCACAGTTTTCGACATATGATGAAAAATTTCTGAAAAAATACCATTCCCCTTATCTCCGAAGTTTGCGGAGCAAAAAATCTAAAATAGTTAGAGCTGATAGGAATTGACCTAAATATTGCACAAAAATAAAACGATGTATCTAACTTGTACAGTTTTTCCAAAATCATCAAAATTCCTTCACAAACAAACTTACCTATGCGGTCCGGTTTTTTTCACTTTACACGTCCAAAAATGATACGAAACCCTCGGTGCGTGAGTACGACTTGCACTTGGCCGGTTTTTTTTTTGTTATAACACAACATCAGCCTGTATTTACAGACCGGTTAGGCAGAAGTCCCATATAATAAGGAGTGAGCCTTTTTTTTTTTTTTTTTTTTTTCCGCTGAGAAATGCTACTTACGCATCCCCGCTCGTGGGGGACGAGACGGGGTATGTGGGACTCCTGTCCAAATGACAGTATACCCACTAAAACTCAGCGGTGTTCCCGCATCGCCGTGATGGGAGGGTCATGGGGAACCGGCACAGCCTTGACGTCCACAACCCTCCCGGCGCATGCCCGCCTAGCTGGCGGGCCCCGCATGCCCCCCAGACTGGGGGGCTATGGGAGTGGCCGGGAACACCTGGCCACCCCCGTCCGGCACTAGTGGAGGCCTGTGCAATACAGGCAAGGGCGCCCCCGCACCCGTTGCCTGCTGGCCTCCACCTGGGAGGAGTCGGAGATGCCTGTCAAACTGACGTCTTCTCCGACCCCCCCTCCTCCTTCGGAGCAGCGCCGCGTGAGGATCGTCCTCACGCGCGCGCTCCGCCGCCTCCTTCTGCGACATGACGTGCTCGCAGAAGGCGGCGACTGCCACCCAGGATCTCTCGTCCCCCACCATGGCGTTAACCACGCCGGGGAGCGAGAGGTCCAGACCGACCACCGCGATGAGACTGCGGCGCGGCCCCGACCACGACGGGCACACCTCGAGGGTGTGCTGCGCCGTGTCCTCCGCCGCGCCACAGTCGTGGCACGACGGCGTCTCCTCCCGTCCGATTCGGTGCAGGTACGATCCGAAACAGCCGTGTCCGGACAGCACCTGCACCAGACGGAAGGAGAGGAAACCGTGCGATCGATCGAGCCAGTCTCGCAGGACTGGCCCAATCGCGTCGAGGGTTCGGCGGCCGAAGGCTGCGGTGGCGAGGTCCCTCGTCCAATGGACGACGATGGCGTCCTTCGCCTCCCGCCGCACGGCCTCCCGCTCTTCCGGAGCTGGGCGTTCTCCTCTCGCCCTCCGCCCCGCCGTCCATTCATACACTCTGGCGAGCACCCACGCCTCGAGTTCCCAAGGAGGGGTGCTGGCCAGAGCGCATGCCGCCGCGAAGCCTACTGTGCGGTAGGCCCGCGCCACCCGCTGGGCTATGGCCCTTTGAGGTGCCCGCAAGGCGGTAGCGTTCTCCCTCCTCTGGAGGGAGTCCTCCCAGATAGGGGCCCCGTAAAGGGCCATGCTCCTCAAGATGCCGGCATAGAGCTGCCGGCATCGTCCGCTGGGCCCCCCCGAGTTGGGGAGCAGCCAGGACAGCGCGCCTGCGGTCTTCAGCAGGCGCGACGACAGCCCGCTAAAATGCGGGCCGAAGCGCCACCTGCTGTCGAGTACTAGGCCCAGATATTTCATCTGGGCCTTCACCTCGATCCTGACGCCCTCCACAAAGATGTGGGCGTCGGGTGGGGGGCGCTGCCGAGGTCCGTGGAAGAACACGGCCTCGGTCTTGTGCAGCGCCACCGTTAATCCTAGGCGGCGGATCCTCCCCGCGACCAAAGATCCGCCCGCCGAGGCCAAGTTGGCCGCCTCCCTGAAACTCCCCCCCCGGGCGGTGAGGAGAGTGTCGTCCGCGTAGCAGAGGACACCCGTGCCTCGGAGGAGAGTTCCCCGCAGGAGCCAGTCGTAGCCGACGTTCCAGAGGAGGGGTCCCAAGACTGACCCCTGTGGAACGCCGGCCTCGACGGAGTACCGCCGGACTTGGCCAGTCCTATTTACTAGGAGGATCGCCCGGTCCTCCAGGTAGCTGGCCAGCAGACGGCGCATGTACCGAGGCACTCCGTGGAATCGGAGCGCCTCTAGGATGGTGGAGTGGGGAACGGAATTGAAGGCGTTGGCTATGTCGAAAGACACAGCCAACAATCCGTCCCGCGCGTCCATCGCCTCCCTCACTTGGCCCTTGAGGCATGCAAGCGCGTCCACCGTGGAACGCTCAGCCCGAAAACCAAACTGAGCGTCCGACAAGTCCGGCCCGACCCGCCGCAGATGGCCTTTCAGGCGGGCAGCGACTATCCCCTCGAACATTTTTCCGACCTCATCGAGCAGAACGATGGGCCGGTATGCCGAGGGGGAGTCTGCGGGGCGGCCCTCCTTGCGAAGGAGGCACAACTGCCCCTCCTTCCAGAGTTTCGGGAACCTCCCAGACGCAAGACATGCGCTGAAGAGTTCCCGAAATCTCTCCTCCATTTGAGTGGCGGCGATCGCCACCACCCTTGCGGGAACGCCATCAGGGCCTGGAGCCGTCTTCTTGGCGCGGACACGGAAAATCGCCGCGCCAAGTTCCGACTCCGTGACGGGAAGGGCCTCCTCCTCTTCCTCGGCCGGCGGAGCTATCCCCCTTGGAGGGCCCATCGCTGGTGGGGTGAAGTTGCCCCTGCGTGGAAACAGGGACTGAACAACCCCATCCAGGAACGAGGGCTCCAGGGTCTCGGCAACCGGGGGACCAAAGGGGCGCAGTTTGTTTCGCGCCGCCTTATATGGTCTCCCGTAGGGGTCGTTGTCGAGACCCCCCAGCAGTTCAGCCCTCGCCGAGTCTTTGGCGGCGGCGATGGCACGCTTGAGGACCGTTTTCGCCTCCACGTACACCTCGTAGAAGCGGTCCTCGTCGGTCTGGTCCCGTCGACGCCGCCGCCGGCTCCGCGCATAGGCCCTCCTGGCCGTCACGCACGCCGCCCGAAGCCCCGCCAGCTCCGCCGACCACCAGTACACGGCGCGTCTGGGTGGCGGTCGGCGAGACCGAGGCATACTGGAGTTGCAAACCTCGGTCAGAGACTCCCTCAGTCGCCCCGCCACGGTGTCCACGTCCAGCCCCGCGGAAGGCGGCGAAAGCCAGTCCTGGATGAACGCCGCCTCTTCCGCCGCCTCCCTATCCAGGCGGGTTAGGGCCCACCGTGGGAAAGGCGATCGCCCCGAGAGGGGCCGCGTCTCTCCGGGGCCACCGGTGGAGACGTCGAACCGCACGTAGCGGTGGTCCGACATAGTCTCCACCAGGTCCACCCGCCAGTTCCGCACGCGCGCGGCCAGCGCAGGGGTGGCGAAAGTGACGTCCACTATTGAGCCGCCCTGACGCCGCACGCATGTCCGGACGCTTCCTCTGTTCAAGAAGGAGAGTCCAGAGGAGGCCGCCCACAACTCCACCGCCCGCCCGCGTGCGTCCGTGGCCGGGTTGCCCCAGGCCACCGACTTGGCGTTCAGGTCTCCCAGTACGGAGACCTGACGCGGCGCCGCCCTGCCGACCACGGCGGCCAGGACTCCGAGATAATTCTCAAAGTCCTGCAGAGAGCGGTTTGGGGAGAAATAGACCCCGACAAGGGCCAGGTCACCCCACGCGGCGGCCACGTATCCTGGTCCCCTCTCTAATAGCGAGAGGGGAGGGGAGTCTGTGGAAGACCGCGCCGCTATTGCCACCGTGTCGTCCGCGTCACCCAGCCAGCTGCCAGGGACAAAGTAAGGTTCGGCGACCACCGCCACGTTCACCAACCACTCGGCCATGACCTGCACCACCAGGTCCTGTGCCGCTCTACAGTGGTTGGCGTTCGCCTGAAGGATGCTGTAGTCGGAACTCATTATTCCGACATCGCAACCCTCTCCTCAGCTACCGCCGCTGGAGCTACAGCGGCGGCGACGGCGGTGGCGGCGGCATCAGGGCGAACCTGTGCCGGCACTTTGCCCTTCCTGACGGGGGGCTTGCAGCTCCTGCCCGTCATTTTATGATCCGCGGGGCGGCCACTGGCGGCGCACGCCACACAGTGTGGCGCGGTGGCGCGGCAAGCGGCACTCTTGTGCCCCTCTTGCCCGCATCGGTAGCACGTATCCCTCCAGTCGGATGTGGCGGGACACGTGGTCCGGGTGTGGCCGAACGCGAAGCACTTGTAGCAACGCGTTGGCTGATCTTCGAGGGGCCGGACCACAGCCGAACTGAACCCGACCAGCAGCCGTCCCTTGGTTGCAGCAAGGACGGCCCTAGCCGCGGCGACCGGGCACTCGACGCGGATGATGCCCATGCCACGGCGGCCGGGCCGGATGGCTCCACCTTTTACTGCGCCAGTGTCACAGCCCCCGGCCGCCGCGACGGCCGCCACCACATCCTCCCTGGTGACCGAGTCGTCCAGATCGGCCACCTCCAAGGCTGCGGTCTTGACAGGCCTGACGACCGTCGCCACATCCGCGATGACCTCTTGCAACTTTGTTGCAAAGAGGTCCGCATTTGTGCCGCGCTGCTCCCCCGAGAATTCGAAAATTCGAGCCCCGGTTAGGGTTCGGCGGCACGTAATCTTGCTGATACCAAGCTGGGTGGGATCAGCGTTGCGACGAGCCCGCGTCAGGACGGACTCGTACGTCTCGCCCCGCTTCGCGGCCTCCGGGGTGATGGTCACCACGACGGCCGCGGTTACGGGAGGAGGAACAAGCTTCCTCCCGCCGGCTGGAGCCCTTTTGCCTGCACCTGCAGGGGCAGTCGCAGCGGGCTTGGGAGCCGCCTTGTTCCCCCTTCCCTTCTTGACCACCTCCGTCCAAGACTGGTTGGACGGAGTGGTGGAGGGAAGCAGGGCGTCTTCCTCCTGCGAGTTCTGGGGCGGTGGGGGCGCCGGAGTGGCCGACGACCCAGGTGCTCCCTCCGCGCTTGTGGTGGCGGTTTGAAGAGCCACCTTGGTCTTTTTGCCCCTGCCTTTGCCCTTGGCGGGCTTCGTGGCCTGGGGCTGCGCTCCCGATGCCAGGCCCGCCGGAAGCGCAGGTTCCGGCTCCCTTGGCGCACTCTTATCCGCCGCTAGCGGCGGGCGGAGCCGCCTTTCTGGTAAGAGCCGGTCCTCGATCCCTGCGAAGCAGGCTCTGGTGAAGGCCCTCTCCTCCATGACAACCTTGCGGATTATATCCTCAAGGTTGGTAGGGGAGGAGGAGGAGTCTTCTACCACCGGGCCGGGGGCAGGTTGGGCAGGCAGGGCCATGGCCTCAGCCAGCTTCTTATGTAGCTGGCTGACCTCCGCCTGCAGGCGATCCACTTTCGCCTGCAGCTGCCGCGTCTCGTCCGTGGCCGTCCGCTTCGCCAGCTCCATGACGATGCCATGCATGCTGGCGGCCCGGCATTTGAGGGCCTTCTGGAAGGTCCCCTTCAAGTTCGAGGACTTTGAGGCGACCTCCAGGACCTCCTCCTTGTCCTCCTGTGCCATGCGCTCCAGTTCCGCCAGGGAGTGGTCAGCATATAGCACTCTGGATGCACCATAGCCGGCCCTCGACCTGGCGGCCCGCGCCTGCCGCTCCTTGGCGGCGACCCTCTCCTCGAAGTCCTGCTGGAGTTGCTCCCTTCTTGCCAGGTTTAGCTGGCGCTCGGCGTCTACCAAGCCCACATCGTGGGTGAGAGACGAATTAGAAGTCGAAGCCGTTTTCGACTTCGACTTCTTCTTCGCCTTGCTTCCGGCCCCCGAGGAGCCCTCGGACCCTGTCCTCAGAAAGGTTCGTTTCCTCTTGTGGCGGACATTTTCGGCCGCTGACGTGTCCATGTTGGAGTTGTCGGAGTCCAACGACTCGTATGGCCCGCTAAACAAGCTGGCCGCAGATGGTGCGCGGCCAGCCTCCGACGCCGAAGCGTCACCCGAATGGCCCTGAGAAGGGCCGTCAAGTTGGCCCTGAGAAGGGCCGTTGGGTTGGCCCTGAGAAGGGCCGTTGGGTTGGCCCTGAGAAGAGCCGTTGGGTTGGCACTGAGAAGGGCCGTTGGGTTGGCCCTGAGAAGGGCCGTTTGAATCGCCCTGGGGAGAGCGATTCGCAACAAAACGCCCAGAGGCGTCACGCACAGATTTTTTCGACATATTCACAGCTGACCGCATTGATGACTGTGAATCACAGCGCACTTTAGCCGCCGGTCTGCCACTCCGTTACGGTGGTCAGACACGGCGTTGCCCGGGGGAAACTACGTGGAAGTATGCGCTGTGGGGGGTTCCCCCATAAGGAGTGAGCCTAGCACAAACCTGAAAATCTTTCTAATGAAAAAACAAAAATCTATATTATTATAAAGCTGAAAAGTTTCTTTGTTTGTTTGGACGCGCTAATCTCAGGAACTGGCCGTCAGATTCCAAAAATATTTGTATAAATGATAGCTAGATTCATGAGGAATAGTATAGGCTATTTAACATCACGCTATGACCCTTAGGAGCCGAGCAACGGGAGTGGAACCGCGGGGAACAGCTTTCTTTATATTTTCGCTGCAATTAGGTACAACATGTTTTGTCAATTTTCCGTTTACTCTATTGTGACCCGTACATGTTAGCTTTTACGGGAGAGAATTGTGTAAATCGATATAAAATAAGGTTTTGTTAGCCTCTTAACCACGGAATGCGAGACCCCTTGAAAAATTCATGTAACTCGGAAGGTTTGGAATGTTAATCCAAATTGAAGTTGCGAAAATCAAGGTTTTAGATTAATTACCTACTGTTGAAGATTAACTACATTTGTTGACATACTGTGACATACATACCGTCAACTGCCGTAACTTTGCCTCGCGTCCGCGGTAAAATGGTAAAATAGTAAAAAAAAAGTTAAAGTGAAAAAGGTTTAGGTAAATTTATTCATTTTAGGCAAACATAGGACGCGAGGCAAAGTTGACGGTACCAAGTTGTGCTAAAGTCTGTTTCTACGGCAAGCGGCAAAAAGGACAATGAGCTGTGAGCGTAGGTACCGTAGGGATTTTTGCCATTTCCCCAGTTCTATTTTTAGTCATATCTATTTCACCTTCTATCTTATCTTACGAAAAATTGGAGATATATAAATACAGTACATAGATCTTGTGTAAGGAATAAAAACAATAGATTAAATTATATTTTTTCACATAAAAAAATCAACTGTTCTACTTATAACGAAAAAGATTATGGAATAGGATTTTTTTTTCGTGTCTTCAAGATTGGTCCCGTAGTTAATCAAACTAGTATCGACTACGAATACCCTCCATAAATAATCACTGTAGGTAGAATATACTGTATTTAAAATTCATTCATTCACATAAATAGAGTGTATTGGAAATTCATTCATTCACTTTTCATCGACTGTGAAACTCAAAGCCGTTATTACATTTTTCTTAATAAAAGTGAAATTCAATGATAGGTATATAAACCGAGCCATCAATCAACTTTCATAAACATTATGTTTGTAGACATCAAACAAACTCGTGTAAGATCACTTGTCAATGTAATTTTATAAACATTTTTGTATTATTAGCTGTAGGTACCCCGCGGTTTCACCCACTGTTGCTTGGCTCCTTAGGGTCGTAGCGTAATGTTAAATAGCCTATAACCTTCCTCAAAAATTAGTCTATCAAATACAAAAAGATTTTTTCAAATCCGACTGTCAGTTTCAAGATTAGCGTATTTAATCAGACAGACAATCAAACAAAAAAAATCTTCAGCTTTACGAGAGACCCGTGTTGCTCCGCAGCATTGTGTTGAATACAATTCAAAAATAACGGTCATAAATGATGAGTAATTGTTGCCTATTTGAAACGTATATTGAAAGTCAAGTTGAATGTACACACCTAGCTTCCCTCGAACTCAACCAATTTAAGTGGGAAAAGCTCATGAAAATGAAAGAATTCGTCCCAACGAGAGGCCGATTTACACGAATGCTCATTCTATCCCCACTCTGTCAAATTCTAGTGTAAACAAACGTTTTTTATTGTGCAAGAATTTTATTCTAGTTCTTGGTTATCATGTTTGCTCGTTGATATTTTCGTGTAAACGCTGGAAACGAGCCTTCATTTACACTAAAATATCGAGCAAGAATACTCTTGCAGTCTTGTTCTACTCTAGCTCTTTGTTCGTTTGGTTTAAATCGACGACGAGATTGAGACTGATTTCCATTTTTGAATTTAATTAGTGGATAATACCAATCTGGAGGCTATGGAATTGGCATTTAATGAAAGAAAAAAAGAAATCCCAACAAAATTCCAATAAGATTTTCAGATCCGCTGATATTGAATTTCGTGTTATTGTATGGCCTAGGGCGCTATTATTGGTAGAAATATTCCATTACACTGCTTTGATAACTGTGTTAGTATTTTCCTAGTATTTTCCCGTGACATGACGGTCGGAATTTGCCGAAGTAGATAGGTACACTATGAGATACCGTACAATCATAAGATATGTTTTTTCCTTGTTTCAGATCCGGATAATGATTGAAAACAAAGGAACGGAATAAACAACCACAAAATGTATATCACAAAGCAAATTACAATTTTAATCCTAAGCATTATCCTCTTCAAAGGCATTGAGAAGATCAATGCAGATAAATACGACGAAGAAGCTAACATCGATCTCAAACACAAAGATACAAAATCAAGACAAAAGAGAACTGCGGAAAATGACACAGATCTAAATGTAACAAACACCGAAGAAATTCGAGAAAACATGACAGAAGAGTGTATCGGACAGAAAGAATTCTGCAACTTATCTCGAGAGGAATACGTCTCAATGTTGAACGACTACATCTATCCGCACACATACGAATGGATACTGATAGGTACGCACACATTGGTATTCATCGGGGGATTGGTGGGAAATGCCTTAGTGTGCGTGGCTGTTTACAGAAACCATTCTATGAGAACGGTGACGAACTATTTCATTGTAAACTTAGCCGTGGCGGATTTTATGGTGATTCTGTTCTGCTTGCCTGCAACGGTGTTGTGGGATGTGACTGAGACCTGGTTTCTGGGAGATGTACTGTGCAAAATGCTGCTTTATTTCCAGGTAAGATTGCTTGTGTTGTTCTAGACTTCATTATCGGCTGCCTAGCCTTTTCCCATCTAGATCAGGGTAGGCTTTCAGTCTAAGCCACAGTCTAAATGATAAGCCAATAGAAATGTCATCTACTACATTTTATTCCCAGACGCGAGTCGTCGGTTCGCAGTCAATGTCAAAGCATCCGATGCAATACAGATTTAGACTTAATTCCTTATATAATTTGCTCGAAAGCGGCGTCAAGGTCACGCTCCTTTGCGACTTCTATTGACTTATTATTTAGATTTGTGTGGCCTAAACCAAAAAGATGCGGCAACATATCAGTATTTTTTATGTAGGGTCTGCTATCTGACATTCATATACAGGGTGGCAGGTTAGACAGTAGACATATTTTAAGGGGTCATTGTACTCATCATGATGAACAACTTTTACTACGGGACCCACCCAGAAATCGCGAAAAAGTCAGCTGTTCCATACCAGCTGTTCCATGTTCATATAACTCAACAAAATGTATGGAACAGCTGATTTTTTTCACGATTTCAGGGGGTCCCATAGTAAAAGTTGTTCATAATTATGAGTACAATGACCCCTTAAAATATTTCCACTGTTTAACCTGCCACCCTGTATATTGTGTACCTATACCGGTATTGTAAGATACATACCTACATAATTACTCCCTGTCTTTGTTGCAGTCAGTATCGGTGACGGTGTCAGTGATGACGCTGACGTGCATCTCAGTGGACCGCTGGTACGCCATCTGCTTCCCTCTGAAGTTCAAGTCGACCACGGGGCGCGTCAAGACCGCCATACTTATTATATGGGCTCTGTCTCTCACTTTCAGTAAGTATTTTGATCAGTAAGAGCTACTACTGAGCTTGGTAAGATAAGCTCATTAGAGCCACCCGACACTCGACCAGCACCGCCTCGCCTCGAGCGGCTAGTATTCTCTGTATGGGTATGCGCTCACTACATCAACTCTGGAGTGCCTCGCCCGCGGGCTGACCACGCGCGGACGGCGAGTAGACCACTCGGTGACCACCCGTTGCTCGCACGCTTGTCTTGCGTCGCTCACGCGCAGGTCCCGAATGGATCGCGCGCCGTCCGTAGTAATGATCCCTGACAAATTACTCATCTATTTGCGGACAACGCAATGTCCACTCGTTGACCACGCGACGTTCACTGGTTGGCACGAGGCATCCAATCGTGGACCACCTGTCAACGAGTGGACACCGAGCGACGAGGTGGTGCTGGTCGGGTGTCGGGTGGGTCATCGATGCGAACGAAGTCGCGGGTAAAAAGCTTGGTTCAAATAAAATAAATAAATTATGATGAAATTGTTTGCTATCAATGCGATAACAACGTGAAAAATGTTATTAGTTTCGTAAAACCTGCCCTTTTAAAGGATATGATGGCTTACAAAAATTAATTTTATCAATTTCGCAAAATAACCGCACGTATCGTAACGACGAAATAATAGTTTATATCTACCGCTTACGTATTTCAAATTGTGATGTAATGTTCAATTTTATAACTAAGTTCGTGTTTAGGCTGTACAAACTGATTAAAATTTTCCTCGTGTATGTACTCATCACAATCCTCAGTCTTTTCAGTTACCTAGTTGATCAATCAATCAACCGATCAAACAATTAATCAATCTATTGAGCAATCAATCAAACGATCATTCATTCAATCGGTTGATCAATGAATAAATCGGTCATTCAATTAATCAATGGTGACGCCCGCACGGCTGCCGCACCGCAGAAGTCCGACACCAAACGTCTAAATTGAAAGAGCCCTTAAAAAGCCCTTTAGAAATATGCTGGGCCAATCAAACAACCATCCTAGGTAAAGTAAAATAGCTACTGAGTCTTATACCTAGAGACCGTTCCACGTAAGAATTCCCCTAGAACTTATGTTGGCTCCCCTGCTTGTCATTCATATTTAGGTCATATCATTTTGTGTTTTTTTGTAGATTTATGTTTTATAATAATACTTAGGACGTTAAAAAGTGATGAAAGTGAATTGGTGCTGAAAGAAAACTTCCAACACCGTTAAAAATATTGTAATAAATTGAGATTCAGGGCAGCCAACATAACTTCTAGGGGAATTCTTACGTGTAACGGTCTCTACCTATAAAATCTTTTCAGATAGCAACGAACCTTTTTAAATAAATAAAACCTTTTAATTCACAAAGAACAAGTTCAACGTTTTGAGAGCAATACAAAGGTTTTGTCGTATTTTCCGAACTTTGAATTGGTACAATGGAACGTTAAATTAGTTTGTGGCAATTTATTTTAAAGTAGGTAGGTACTTATTACTTGAATGGTTTACAAAATCGCAATTAGCCTTGTTTTGTTTCAATTTGATTCGCACAATGTTTTTATGATAACTTTTTATGAGGAAGGAGCTTTGTTTATTAGACATACAAACATAAATCTCGTCTATGTATACTTAGACTATATTCTTCAAAGAGTAAGGTAGAGGTGTATTGTAGTAAGTAGGTGCATTCACATTAAGCGAGATGTGAATGCACCTACTAACTACAATACACCATAGGCCATGAACAAACTCCCCTTCTGAACTTTATAGTTCCTTTGAACAAGGGTATTATCACAGTAAGCGTCGTCGCACACGGGCCACAAGTGGCGGCCACTTGTGGTAGCCACTTGTGGCTTGTGGCCCGTGTGCGGCGACGGTAAAGCTTTGCGAGCGAGTTCAAGGCGAGGCGAGAGCGAAACGGGCTCTCCGCGAAATCACAGCGAGCGCGCATCGAATACGCCGTGGGCGGGCAACGTGGCTGAAAAGGGGCGGGCTGGGCTTATCATCGTAGGAAAGTGTACAACCTGGCTTCCACGGTGTAATTCGCGGTGTGTTCGCTGCGCGCTCGCTTTGAAATCGCTAGTAAATCGCCACTGTGATAATGCCCGGTACCTAAAAATGAACATTTTATTGTCAACAGATGCTCCAGAGCTAGTGGTCCTGACTACGGAGAAGTCAGTGCCTCTTCGCTTCGAGCTGGAGTACCTGGTGCAATGCATCGCGACCTGGTCTTCGAATAGCGACCTTGTGTGGCACATTATTAAAGTCATTTTTATTTACACGTAAGTAAAATCTTCCCTACATTAAAGAAGTTTTTGGACACAAATTAAACTACCGCTTTTTTAGGGTTTCGTACCCAAAGGGTAAAAACGGAACCCTATTACTGAGACTTCGCTGTCCGTCTGTCTGTCTGTCTGTCTGTCTGTTTGTCTGTCTGTCTGTCTGTCTCCAAGCTGTATCTCATGAACCGTGATAGCTAGCCAGTTGGAATTTTCACAGATGATGTATTTTTGTTGCCGCTATAACAAAAAAAATACTAAAAACAGAATAAAATCAATATTTAAGGGGGGTTCCCGTACAACAAACGTGTTTTTTTCGCTCGTTTTTGCTCGATATTGATAACGGCAACAGGTAGATGCTTGAAATATTCACAGAATATTTAATTTTATATTCACTTTAAAAATAAATAATTAAATTAAAATAAAACAAATATTTAAGGGGGATCCCATACAGATCCATAGCCATCCAGAACCATACAGACATGATTTTTTTGCCGTTTTTATAGATAATGGTACGAAACCCTTCGTGCGCGAGTCCGACTCGCACTTGGCCGGTTTTTTTATTCCTTAAGCAAGCCACAAGACAGAGAGAAAATTTACCACGGTTTTACACGCGCCTCATCTTTTCAGATCGACAAGGACTTTAAAAATCTTTGAAGACGATTCTAACGATATGACTCCTAACGGCTCAAATACACCAAATCCGTCATCGTACGAACTTTGCTTGTACGACAACGGCCGAACTCGGACGATTGAATCAAACACATGTAAATCATAGAGAGCGCGTACACCAAAACGTCCGCCATCGGCCGACAAAATCGGTCGTGTTGGTGTACGCGCTCTCTACAATTTACAAGTGTTTGATTCAATCGTCCGAGTTCGGCCGTCGTCGTACGAGCAAAGTTCGAGCGATGACGGATTTGGTGTATTTGACCCATAAGTCTTAATTGTCGATATTATATTGTCATATATCTATAAAAGAAAGATCTTTGATCATATTTTGAACGTGTAATACACCCGTATGAAATTATCTGTCTAATAAGGTAAACAGTACTAGAAAGTAAGTAATATTATAGAAATATGAGAGCTCTGATTCTGCGAAAAAATCTAACAGCAACGCTAATAATATGAAAACAATAGCAACTTATAGGTACCTACTCTATTTCTGAACATCTACCCAGAATTAGATACTGAGTGAAGGGTGTCCACAGATATTATTACCCTCCGGACGCGAAATATGTTGGTAAGGATGTTTTTTAATTCAATCGAGACTTTTCGCGCACAGAACGTGCGTAGTCAAAATTATAAAATAGTATTTTGAGTCTTCTTGTGACCACGGTCAATGCAACTTGATTGAAACATCAGGTTAGTAAAAATACTTTTATTTGGATTAATAATCCAAATAACAGTATTTTTAGTAACCTGACGTTTATGCATTATGTTCTGTGCGCGTAAAACCTCGATAAACATGTTCTTAAAGATCTTTTCTTAAACATCCTCTTGCCACGAACTGGGCCGTATTTATTAAAGCGAAAAATCATAATAAAACTACTACAACAAACAATTACGACGTCATGAACTCATGACCGATGGTTGTCCGTCATGCCAAAGTCATAGAAAAAAGTGTTCGCACATGAAAATATTCAAAAATCAAAAATCCCTACAGACATTTTACAGCACAACAAAGCTGTAGTAGGTACCTATAGTTATCAATGTCAGTGCCTTTGTCTTGTCAGTTCAGATGTCCAGAAGATTTTCTGGCTCTATTAAAAATTAAATTATAATAGATGAGCGGTGGATAAGGCGAATAAGATCAGTGTTTCTAAGAAAAGCAATTAATTATAGAAAAACCACAGTGAACTACCTTATCTTGATTTTTTTTTAAGATTAAGCACGTATTTTCTTGAAGAATTTCCAAAGTGTTCTTTTTTACTTTAACATAATATTACTCACTTCTTCGTATTACTTTCGTTTTATAATCATAGAAAAAGCCCTTGCCTACGATAGTAATGGATACAAAAGTAAATATACTGCAAAAAATAATTTTGTTCAAAATATTTTTTGGCTCCATTACAAATGAAAATAAAATAGATACGGAACGACGTGGCGGATAAGGCTAGTGCATCTAATAAAAGCAATAAATTGCAAAAATCACGGTGAGCTATTATAATTTTCACTATTTTGATTAACTGACCAGTGACAGGAAAAGCTTCAGCTGCTACATTTGTCGCGACATCTCTACAAATCGTGGTAATTTAAAAGCGACTGCCACCCGTTTCCTACAAAGTTTTTCACGTGACATTTGTCAGATATTGACTGCCGGTCACAACAGGTTATTGTTTTATGAAAAACATTATGGGCCATATTTCATTAGAATGCCACGGCAGCGACGCCAGTATCGCTTCCGTGGCTACCATTGGCGTCTGTGAAACGCCAAAATTGGTGCTAAAGTCGATGCCAGACGAGATTAGTATCGCTTGTTCACGAAACCAAAATGGACGTCGAAGAAATGTGTGTGTGTCAAGCGAGTGAGCGGGGCGTTCGGGCTGGCGGCGACGCCAAGTCGTCGCCAAGTGAGGTAGAGTTAGGTATCCAATGATATGTAAACCATAGATACGTTACCCGCGATCTAAAATGGCGACAAAAAAGTAAGGTAATTGCCCACCATTCATTTAGTCATGCACCAACCAGTTTCTTGGCTGAACGTCATTTCTTGCAACATTTTGCAAAAAAAAATCTACTAAACAAGAGGTAGGTATGCTAAGTAAGGTATTCGTTTTCTTTCCCTTTTTTTGCACATATGCACTGATATGTAGCTATTTCGCTATTTAAAGTATTTGCGCCATTTTTTAGTACAGTGATGTTGGTGTATGACGTGTCTATATATAATACGTCATTGTAGATACATTGTAATACAATTTGACATATTTTAACTGGCGGCGCTGCTGCCGACGCTGCCGGAGCATTCTAATCAGATATGACCCTATACCTATGTGATATTTTAAGAATTCATTGAATTTATCAAACGTATTTCGGTAGTTTGATTGGCAATTATTGTTGATTGACATTGTCAGTTTAATATAGTTTTATGAAATAGAGCCCTGTAAGAAGACAGATTCTGCGACAGCTCCTGAATTTCGTTCATTTTCCGAGCGCCACGTGTCCCGTGGATAATAAATCTATGGAAGTGTCCAATGGATACCGTTGTTTATTTATCGATTGATTAGTGATACAATTGATCAATCAGGCTTGAAGGACTTGGGGGTCGGTGTTGGTATAATTCCAGGAACATAGTTTCATTCATAGACATAATATTACCCAGAGAACGTGAGATACTTACCTGCGAAATGTATGATTTTTGGAACAAAGTTTCATAACGTGGCTTGCGGTAGAAGTTAACTTGTAAAAAGCGTCACGTAATTAATAAAACCGTTATGCCCTGTCCATAAATCTCCAAACGATCGCGCTTGCAGTCTCCGACCAGTACCCGTCGAGACATCAGAGCGGGTGTCACGGCAATCGCGTCGCGGTTTGGAAGATATACGCGTAATTTTACTATGTGAAAATGGGTGCCTAATAAAAGAAACGTTCATAGTTCATACTAATCATGCACACTAATGGAACTTTGTTCCTGACGGGGGTCCCCCGACCACATACGTTTTTTTAAAGAATATCCTCTATGACAGACGGACGGATACAGGAGTGATCTTATAACGGTTCCGTTTTTCTTTTGAATATAAATGAAACCCTAAAAATGTGTTTACAAATCAAACCCAGTCCCACTTTTTTTTAACCCCTTTCTTATTAATTTCGTAGTAATTTGAATGAGAAAATAACAAAACACTCGAAAGATTTTGGCGTTTAACAAATTAATTCGCGTTAATCAATGTCAGTGTGGAAAACAAAAAAAAACTGTGTTCTTAGAAATTAATTGAATTCAATTAATATTGTTTGCGAAAAATTTGAAGGTTGTTTGTCTTAAGTAATTAGTGAGTTTATGTTTACTTGATTAGTGGACCGAGATTTAATTTGTCGTATTTGATTTCAAGAATTTCTGGAGAATTTGAAGGTCCAAACATGTTTTATATTTCTTGATTGCAATAATTATTATGATGCTGCCGGACTAGGTATTCTCCAATAGTTACAATCTGAGCATCTTCAAGTCGCGAGTGATTCGGTTTCTTCTAGGCAAGCGTGCTCCATCGTAGACTGCATCATCGCTTAACATCAGGCGAGATGGCGGTCAAACTCAAGCCTAATAATTCTGTGTCGAAGTGACTTCTTGTGTGGACCGCTCTATAGTATTAAACTGACATTCATAATATGACAATCGGACCGACTGCTCAACTAGCAAGACATGGAGCCTGGAGGGATCTCGATGTGACAAGAAATGGTCACCCATCTATGGACAAGCCGTGCAAAGAGCAGCGCGTCTACAGCCAGGACTCATGAATAATACAGGCTATTTAACATCATGCTATGACCTTTAGGAGCAGAACAACGGAGGTGAAACCGCGGGGCACGGCTAGTTCTTTTATTTATAAATAGTGTAGGAAAACAATAACAAATCAAATTGTTTTGTTTTTCGTTACAATTTTATTTCTACAATAAGTGTAGGTGTAGTCCTTGGCAACGGATGTTTTCCCCCCTATCATATCCTGTATCCGTTATTGAGTCCATATTTAAGGAGAAACAAAGAAAAACTATGGGAAATCAGTTGTCAATGACAACGGTTTCCTGTCTTCAGTGAGCAATAACGATGTCTATACAAGACTTCTATTTATTGAAAATGTGCAAATAAATCATTTAATTTCAAAGAAGGAATAGGAACTGAGTAAAATTAAAACAAAAATATTAAAATTTATCACAAAATGGAAAAGATACACGCTTTTAAAGTTGTTGGTTTTCCAAAAACTTTAAAAGGGTGTATCTTTTCAATTTTGTGATAATTTTGTGTCTAAATAAAGGTGCGGTTAAACGGGCTAGTTTTTTGACAATTTCTTGAAAATTTTAGAAAGATCTACCAATATAAGCATGAAGAATTGGAGATGTTAAAAATTATTATGAAATGTTTCTATTCTTCAGTCGACTCAAGTCTATAATGCAAATGCCAAGAACGGGTCGCCGCGTGCTAAAACAGAACAGATAACGAGTTGGATAGAAATAACTTTGTTTGTTCTTGGTAGAAAGGAGATGGAATTGGTCATGCTTTGCGTGCACGTCAATTTGAAATTCTGAACCCACGAGCGTAATTTAGGGCTAACAGCGTTCAATTAAAGCACTCAAAGAGTCTCGCAAATTATATTATCAATGGTTTAATTTCGAGTACAACTATAATATAATTGATTAATAATACAGATTGAATATAATAGCAATTTTAATGTAGAAACTATTTCATGTAGCTAATTAACAACACCGCAAGTTTCTGACAAGTTATGCTAATTAATCAATTATGCTATGGGCCGATCACGAGTAATTTTGACGTAAATGTAAGCATATTTTGAGTTGAAAATATACTTTTGCTACACAATATTTATACAGGGTAAAATTAAAACCAGTGCGGATATTTTAGGAGGTGAAAGTACTCATGAATACGATCAACTTTTATTATGGGGCCGACACTGAAATATGAAAAAAGAATCAGCTGTTCCATACATTTTGATCGTGTTGTAGTGCATTTTTGTAGGGAACAGCTGATTTTATTTTTCATATTTCAGTGTCGACCCCATAATAAAAGTTGATCATATTCATGAGTACTTTCACCTCTTAAAATATCCGCACTGGTTTTAATTTTACCCTGTATAAATTAAATACTTTATTTATTTCTCTGTATTTTTTAAAAAACCGGACAAGTGCGAGTATGCCTCGCGCTATAAGGGTTCCGATATATGATCATAGATGGCGGTACTGCATACTTCTAGTGGTGTCATCTATGAGCAGATGGCTCCACTTATGGTCCGGTGACTGACGGCGGACAAGAAAGTGATCCTATAAGGGTTCCATTTTTCCTTTTGAGGTACGGAACCCTAAAAATGCGCAAGTTGTAGGTATAAAATTTTATCAAAATGTTCTAAGACTTGTATTTTCAATTCAAAATATGTTAACATTTACGATACCATACGTCAAAATTACTCGTGATCGGCCCACTGTTTCATGTTATAATATTAGGGTGGGTGCACATCTATAGCTTAAGACCATGTTTTTTGGAGCGTAACATTTATTTTGACGTAACATATGGCAAACGCAAAGGGATTTTGAGCTTTATGATATGTTAGAGTGTGCATGTGCGATCATAGAAAAAAGGAGATATGCCATCATAGCAAATTAGTGCGGGAACCAGTGTCGCCACTTTTAGAAAAGTTTGCAACACAATTACAAGCGCTCCTTGTGAATATAAAGATCTTCCACACATTAAAAATTCCGCACACCCTCAATATAACACTGTTAATCGTCACTCAACACTAGCACTAAACTAAAATACTGTAGTATTTATATCATCGATCGTGTTCGGTTCGTCGCCAGCGTGTACGCGTTTTAATTATGGTCAATGTGATTAAATTAAGCGTCAAGCTCAATACATCTCCCTTGTTTCTATGACCTGCTCGCTTAGCATGACCAATTCTATCTTTATTCCACCAAAGAATACACAAAATTCTTTCTATCAAATCGTTATTTCTTCTGCCCGAGCACGCGGCGACCCGTGCTTGGTTTATCAGAATTTTGTCTACTGAAGAATATAAACATTTCTCCTCTTCATTGTTTGCATAAAACGGTAGAAACCTTTCTACAATCTGTTACTTAGGGCGGGTTGCTTCAAACCATCTGTATCCGTAAGTCAGTACGTAATCGTTAAGTCCGTAAGAAATTGTCGTACAAGCCGCCATATTTAACGGTTACAGATACGTAACTGTAAGTTGAAACAACGTGGCCTTAGTCTATTTTTTTGTAGACTGAACCCGTTTCTATCGTGGTCATGCTAGGCCGGCTGAGGTGGCGACCTTCGATTGCCGCGTGAGGGTTTGCCGCTGGTTTACAATACGGAACGTTAAACGAATATTCTAATTTCAGACTACCTCTACTGCTGATGACCGTGGCCTATCACCAGATAGTGAAGGTTCTGTGGCGATCCCAGAAGATACCGGGACACGCGGAGACTGTCAAGTTAGCACCAGCTGAACAGAGTAAGTAGATTATTAGCACCCATCTTTAAGCAAGCCACGGATTGAATCACGAAATTCTACGAAAATAGTTTTGCTTGAACACATATTTGCAATTCGCCATCCGTTGACAGTTTTTAGGGTTCCGTACGACTTCGTCTGTCTGTCTGTCTGTTACACCTGCTTATTTCAGCAACTACTAATGCTATCGACTTGAAATTTGGAACAGTTATAAAAAATGCTTGTTCAACTTTATTGCAAATGAAAAAAGTCCAAAAATATTTTTATTTTCATTGCAAAAAGGGCCGGAGTGGGGGTCCGAAATTTTAAAGTGGGGATACTAGGTCAAGTGACATATCATATGAAAGGGCTTGATCTGCACATTTAAAATTTATTTTCATTTTATTTCATGTCTCACAGTTTTCGACATATGATGAAAACTGTCCGAAAATATACCTTTCCCCACCCTTCTTATTTCCGAAGTTTGCGGGGCGAAAAATCTGAAATAATTAGAGTTGTTAGGAATTGACCCAAATATGGCACCAAAAATAAAACGATGTTCCTAACTAGTACAGTTTTTTCAAAATCATTAAAATTCCTGTTTACGGGAATACATATACCTAAATCAAGTATATTAGATAATAAGTTATGTATATAGGTAGATATTATAAAGTTCTAATAAATATTATAACTCTGTGTGAAAACAGATTACCTAATTAAAATTCCTTCACAAACAAATTTAGTTATGCGGTCCGGATTTTTTCACTTTATACGTCCAAAACTGATACGGAACCCTCGGTGCGCGAGTACGACTCGCACTTGGCCGGTTTTTTATTCACTTTATACTAGTGCTCATAATTAAAAATCCAATGGTGCATGCTTGCACCTTATTGTCGACCGTAGTAACTATAAATATCGAAAACACAGACTCCAGGAAGGAGTTCCATTCACACAATGAACGTGTTTCTGATACCATTTTACCCGGTTATGGAAAGGATTTGAAGGAATATAATCCGTACTAATATTAAAAAGCTGAAGGGTATGTTTGAACGCGCTAATCTCTGGAAATACCAGTTGGAAAATATTTTTGTATAGAATAGCCAGATTCATGAGGAATAGTATAGGCTATTTAACATTACGCTACAACTCTTAGCAGCCGAGCAACGGGGGTAAAACCGCGGGGAACAGCTAGTTATGAAATAAGAAAATATAGTACCTATTTAAAATTAAATAGATCTTCAACATGGTTGGAATTTAATTGGAATTTCAGTATTCGGGCACACATCAAACGAAAAGTTACGATCAAGTTCACATTCATCAAAAAAACACGTGAAGGTTCTTCAAAAGTTTACGGACATCAAAATTTAATATCTTCTTATAACTTCAAATAATAACGTACATTATTACAAATTCCGACACTTTGAAATATTTCGTAGGTATCTAGAATACGAAAGTTTCACGGCTCTGGTTTTGATTAGGTAAGTACCTATGTATTATGCCGTTATAGACAATAAGGGCCGTACCACAAACAAGATAAACACGTGTTCAACACGAATGCTACCAAAAATAATACGCACTTGTTTTAGCATTAACTTGTCTAAAACAAGTGTGTATTATTTTTGGTAGCATTCGCGTTCAACACGTGTTTATCTTTTTTGTGGTAAGGGTGTAATTGACTATAAATTCCTTTGAAATAGCTAAACAGCTTCTAGTAGTTTCTCTCTGACTGGAACAAAAAAAAACAAGGAAAAATGAAATGCCTCAATCTAACAGATTACTCAAGGTTAACTTAAGTCATCCATTTATTTGAAAAACAAACTGACATCGGAATTACACACGCCGTTTTTCTTTCTAACAATAAACAAAATTCACATACATTACACTTTTTTGCATGAAATACCAACATTCCATGATATCAGTTGCAGAATATAAATAATACAATAATTGCAATAAATTATGATCAAGAAAATAAACCGACAGTGCGCGGGCGCCTTGCATTATTTTGCACCAATATCATGTTTATATATCAGGCACTAGAGAAGGCGGTTATGAGTTAGGAAAAAAATCGTTTAAAATAACACGAATTATGTTTTGGGTTTGGGAAAATTATTTTTATGGGAATAATAGTTTTTGTTGTGGCACCATATTATATATCTTTTGTTTATCTAAATAATTATTTGAGATTACAAAACAATTCGTCAGACAAGGGGATTATAACAATACTTATAATATGTAGTATGTAACTAGCGTCACCTTTCTCTCAGCTTCGTACAGGTGCAATTTACTGTTGTCAAAACATTGAGATTTTTATGCTGTATCTACGAGTACGTCAAATATTAACGTATTAGACACAAACCTTCCGGAATAAATTCTTTAAATGTCGGTGAAAACCGCATTAAAATCAAGAGGATTATTCGTTCGTCTGTTGCACTTGACAGACACAATTGATTTCAACCTGAATGAGGCGGATTTTTCAAATGCGACAGGGGTTATAATAATTGGCCAAGCGTGCCATCAAAGGCGGCGGCATGCTTCGAAAATTTCGAAAAGCACGGTTGCAAGGTGCAAATCAAATGTCACAAACATTTGTTTCAATGTTTTGATTTTGTAGCTATTTTACTATGAACAGTAAAACTATGGTTACTACCTACTTGATTTTTTTAATTTGAATTTTATCAATGGCACGCCAATACAGGTGCAGTGATAGCCTAGTGGTCTAACCATGTGCCTCCCACGGCGAATGGTTCGAGTTCGATCCCGAGGCACGTACCGCTGACTTTTCGAAGTCATGTGCGTATTAGAAATTAATTATCACTTGCTTTAACGGTGAAGGAAAACATCGTGAGGAAACCGGCATGTCCTAGAACCAAAAATTCGAAGACATGTGACGTCCACCAACCCGCACTGGGCCCGCGTGGTGGACTACGGTCCACTCCCTCTCTCACAGAGGAGGCCCGTGTCCCAGCAGTGGGAACATTATAGGCCGATTATGCTATGCTTATGCAATGGCACGCCTACATCCCTCTAATATCCCACTAATATTATAAATGCGAAAGTTTGTGTGGGTGTGTGTATGTGTGTATGTTTGTTACTTCTTCACGCTGAAACGGCTGGATGGATTTGTATGAAATTTGGCAAAGAGGTAGCCTGGGACCTGGAAAAAGACATAGGCTACTTTACATCTGTTTTTCGCAGACGAAGTCGCAGGCAGCAGCTATTGTTTAAATATACACCCAAAAGGAACAACAGGGTTTTTGTTACATAGTGTCATATAGCTTTAAACGATTACATACTCTAATTCTAAATCCATTCTAAAGTTTTGTCTAGCGATTGCTCTCAAAATGTGGCTTTAAAATTGAGAACTGTAGGTCGAATTTCTCATGAATTAAATTACCTATCTCTGTTTACAATCAAACAATATGAAATTCTACTGTCGTTACTAATAGTCAGATGGCTGAAATTCTGAAATTATGAAAACTGGTCTAGGTTAGAACGTAGGTATTTCCCAGGAATTGGAATATCGATGCTAATATTCCATGTATCCGGCTATAACTACCTATTACATATCGACCTTTAGGCTGGGCCCAGATAATTATGTTCTTTTGTCCGTACTGTACCTCCGTTTTGTATCAGCGTCGGTCGCGATCCAAGAACGCTGGTTTGGACTTGGCTGATACAAAACGGAGGTACGGTACGGACAAAAGAACATATCTGGGCCCAGCCTTAGATAGAGATAATCGGCTAGCTTCGGCTTCGTAGAGCATCGCTATAATATAGGTAATCTCATAACTATGTGACGTTTTGTCACCGACTTGTCAGTCAAATGTTACTTCAATAGTAGCTATAAAACGGTTAAAAAACTAAAGCATGAGACGCCTCAGATGTTGAAGAGTCAAGAAACTTTTGAAATATTCTAAAAAGACAATTAAGTACCTATTCCTTATTTTTTTCAGAAACCTTTTGAGTGACATTGTAGATTATACCCATCATAACTTAAAACGAGAAAACTAAGGGTACCATGCCGAATATGCCTGTCTGTGATGCCTCGCGGTCGCTACCTGGATATCACTTCCAGGGTTCCGTATCCTTTTTAGACGTATAAAGTGAAAAAAACCGGACCGCATAACTAAGTTTGTTTGTGAAGGAATTTTGATGATTTTGTAAAAACTGTACTAGTTAGGAACATCGTTTTATTTTTGGTGCAATATTTGGGTCAATTCCTATCAACAAGAAAGCAGTGATAGCCTGAAAGCAGTGATAGCCTAGTGGTTTAACCATGTGCCTCCCACGGCGAATGGTTCGAGTTCGATTCCGAGGCACGCACCGCTAACTTTTCGAAGTCATGTGCGTATTAGAAATTAATTATCACTTCCTATAACAGTGAAGGAAAACATCGTGAGGAAACCGGCATGTCCTAGAACCAAAAAATCGAAGACATTTGTGACGTCCACCAACCCGCACTGGGCCCGCGTGGTGGAGTACGGCCCACTCCCTCTCACAGACAGAGGAGGCCTGTGTCCCAGCAGTGGGAACATTATAGGCCGATTATGCTATGCTTATGCCTATCAACTCTAATTATTTCAGATTTTTCACTCCGCAAACTTCGGAGATAATGGGGGGGGGGAATGGTATATTTTTTGACATTTTTCATCATATGTCGAAAACTGTGAGACATATAATAAAATAAAAATATATTTCAGAATGTGCAGATCAAGCCCTTTCATATGATATATCACTTGACCTAGTAACCCCACTTTAACGGACCCCCACTCCGGGTCCCTTTTGCAATTAAAATACTCGTATACATATATATATTTTTTTCATTTGCAATAAAGTTGGGCAAGCATTTTTTATAACTGTTCCAAATTTCAAGTCGATAGCATTAGTAGTTGCTGAAATAAGCAGCTGTGACAGACAGACAGACAGACAGACAGACGAAGTCGCACCATAAGGGTTCCTTTTTTACCATTTTGGTACGGAACCCTAAAAAGCACGCCTTGCCGAACGATACCTAACAGCGATACATCGCGGTTTTTGTGGAGGTTCAACTAAAAACAAAACCATGAAGGCGTAGCCAGAATTTTGTTCAGGAGAAGGGTAAGAGAGGGTAGAAAAGAAAAACAATTATAGGTACATAGGGGAAAGATGTACAACATCCCTTTAAAGAAGAATGCTCGTAGTTTAAACGATATTCAACGAATCAATTTATGAATTATTTAGAGTGCTTTTTTTCTTTGTTAAATTATCTACTTCGGTTCGGGAGCACTCCCACCGAGCGGTGAGCACTTACTCAATCCTTACTAAGGGGGGAGCTGTCCTATGCCCTCCCGCCAGTACCAGGCTACCAGGGATGATACGGAGGTGGTTTTATCGAACCGAAGCCGGAGTCGGAATTTTTAAATTTGGTTTTTTGGAGTCGGAACCGGAATCGGAGTCGGAGTCGGAGGTGGTGGCAGAAGAGTGATGTGTCAAGGGCAGGCCTAATAAAAATAAAATAGTATAAACATTATAGCTTAAAGCAGTGATAGCCTAGTGGTTTAACCATGTGCCTCCCACGGCGAATGGTTCGAGTTCGATCCCGAGGCACGCACCGCTGACTTTTCGAAGTCATGTGCGTATTAGAAATTAATTATTATCACTTGCTTTAATGGTGAAGGAAAACATCATGAGGAAACCGGCATGTCCTAGAACCAAAAAATCGAAAAACATGAGACGTCTACCAACCCGCACTGGGCCCGCGTGGTAGAATACGGCCCACTCCTTCTCACAGAGGAGGCCTGTGTCCCAGTAGGGGGAACATTATAGGCCGATTATGCTATGTATAAACATTATTCAGCCAGAGTCCGTAATTTCAATGAAAAAATAATTGAATTTATTGCCGCCGCCGCTATCCGCTTTGCTTCGACCTCCGAATAAAACGTCCGATTTAAAAGTATCGGAGCAGAAGTTGGAACTGGAGGTGTAATACAATCGGAAGCTCCGACTTATCGGAATCGAAGCTCCGTATTATCCCTACTAACTGTCTACGTCCTTGTTAACCCATGTCATGTGTTCGCTGTGTTGTCAACTCTTTTATGTCGCTCGTACAAATATTTACAAAATCACTCAATAATCAGCCATAAATATTCTCACTGCTGTTTTATCACCATGTTTGCGTGTTTCACGAAGTGCGTATATGACGAATAAATGTTTTGACAAAAAAGGAATTGACGAAATTTTGATTTTGACTAATAAAAGATTTGATCTATCGAGGATTTGACAAGTGTCTGTGCAATAACAACTACATTATGTAAGTTGAGACCATTAGGTAAAGTCAGTGCCCCACATTGTCTGACCCTTCTTAGAATCTTATTATCTTTAAGAGGGGTCAGGCAATGTGGGGTATTGACTGTACAACTGAGCCATGACTGCTCTTATAAATAACTAGCTGTTTCCCGCGGTTTCACGCCCGTTTCTCGTGTGCTAAATAGCTTATACTATTCCTCTTAAATCTGGCTATCATATACGAAAAGATTTTTTCATATACGACTGGTGGTTCTAGAGATAAGCGCGTTCGAACAAACAAACTTTACAGCTTTATAATATTAGTCTTATTCTCAGATCATAGAAACAAGGAGATATGCCATCATAGCAAATTAGTACGGGAACAACTGATGCCACATTTAGTACATTTTTCGACACAATTACGCGCATAATTAAGCGCTCCTTGTGAATTAAAAGATCTCCCACGCATTCAACATTCCGCACACCCTCAATCTAACACTGTTAATCGTCACTCAACACTAGCACTAAACTAAAACACTGTATTTATACCATCGATCGTGTTCGGTTCGTCGCCAGCGCGTACGTTTTTAATATGAGCAATTTGCTTGGCACATCTCCTTGTTTCTATGATCTGAAGTCTTATTAGAGATGATGCGAGATTCAACCAATATATTGATCCGTTAGGAATGTGGCATGGAATCGCGGAATTTAATTTAAATACAGAGTCTATAAATAATTGGTTGGACCCGACGCTTTCCGCGATGTTGGAGTTTAGGAATTTTGCAATATTTGGGTTAAATTATAGGTATAAAATGAAATATAAGGTCTTACTTTATTAATGGCAAATATTTTAGAAGCGATATCTATAGGTACAAAGGTAGGTAAAGGTACAAAGATCCTTTTTAGCAAAAAAAAATCGACTTTATTTTACTTACAAAATTAATTAAAATAATTGCAAAAAACATAAACACGTGTTCAACGCGAATGCTACCAAAAATAATACACACTTGTTTTAGACAAGTTAGTGCTAAAACAAGTGCGTATTATTTTTGGTAGCATTCGTGTTAAACACGTGTTTATATTTTTTGTGGTACGGCCCTTGATGTTTATGTTTTCATAAAACCTTATTCCTAGATGATTATAAATGACTTGCTTACATCATGTAAGCAGGTCATTTGGCACTAAGGTCATGTAAGTTACATGACCTTAGTGCCATTCATAATCAAAGAGGAAGGAATTAAGCGATGATGCGGTCTAAGGAGCACATACTAATTAATGTTTAATCGTTAGCTAACAAAGATTCCCTCTAATTATTTGAGGTCAACTTCAATTTCGTTTATAAATACCCACGCCCAGAGGCCCTGAGCCCCTGAGGGTTTCTATTGAAAAGCCCTTCATGAATTTATTGTGTTGAATTTACTGAGAATAATATTGTCAGTCAATAAATTTTATCAACATAAATAATGTTGAACTGGACGGTCAGTAATTTTAAACGAGGTTTTATGATTTTAGCACGCTATGTGTGTTATAAGTGCAATATGACCGCACGGTTGTCGCAGTGGCTGAGAGATTGGCTGCTGCGCAACGTGTCGCGGGTTCGATTCCCGCATTGCACATAGGTCTGGCTGTTTGTGTATGTGAAATTTGTGTTTGTAAACGCACCCACGATACAGGAGAAATTCTAGTGTGGGGCAACGTTTTTTATTAAAAAAAAAAAAAATTACATGATAATTATGTTAAAGTACACAAAACTGAATCGGCGCGATGTGATTTCGTGCGCTTGCCGAAATCACATCGCGCCGATTCAGTTCTCTCGTCCACGGTTCGAGTGACCATTCCTTCGACGATCGTCAATCGTACTGAATATATTTTTTTAGTAATACACGCAATTTAATCCGTTTAAACTTGTTTTATTACAATCATGATTTTAAATTTGCAGGTCAGCTGCGTTCCAGGCGGAAGGCAGCCAAGATGTTAGTGGCAGTGGTGATCATGTTTGCAGTATGCTACTTCCCTGTGCACCTTCTTTCTGTACTCAGGTAAGATCCTCTTAAAGTTCTTATGTAAGTATTTAACTTAGAGCTTGTACATAAAACTGCGAATCAGTGCGATGCTGAAAAACATCTCCTCACATCTCCGCTTGGTGGAGTCCGAGCCTAAAGTGAGCGTCACCGCCAAGGCCCCAAATCGGGTGCTCCAGGTTAGAGTGAAATATCCCGCTGTGCCCTACCTACCACTCTTTTTTAGGGATTCGTACCAAAATGGTAAAAAAGGAACCCTTATGGTGCGACTTCGTCTGTCTGTCTGTCTGTCTGTCACACCTGCTTATTTCAGCAACTACTAATGCTATCGACTTGAAATTTGGAACAGTTATAGTGAATGCTTGACCAACTTTATTGCAAATGAAAAAAGTCAAAAAATATTTTTATTTTCATTGCAAAAGGGGCCGGAGTGGGGGCCAAAATTTCAAAGTGGGGTTACTAGGTCATGTGACATAGTATCATATGAAAGGGCTTGATCTGCATATTTCAAAATATATTTTTATTTAATTTTACGTCTGACAGTTTTCGACATATGATGAAAAATGTCTGAAAAAATACCATTCCCCCCCTCTTATCTCCGAAGTTCGCGGAGCGAAAAATCTGAAATAATTAGAGTTGATAGGAATTGACCCAAATATTGCATCAAAAATAAAACGATGTTCCTAACTAGTGCAGTTTTTTCAAAATCATCAAAATTCCTTCACAAACAAACTTAGTTATGCGGTCCGGTTTTTTTCACTTTATACGTCCAAAACCGATACGAAACCCTCGGTGCGCGAGTACGACTCGCACTTGGCCGGTTTTTTATTTGGTAATAGGCTTGCGTTTGATCGCGATGATGCGGTCTACGATGGAGCACGCTTGCCTAGAAGAAACCGATTCACTCGTGACTTGAAGACACCCAGATTGTAACTGTCGGGGAATACCCACTAGGGCAGCCCATTCCACTGTTTGGCAGTTTTCATAGTGAAAGTGGAATCAAAGCGCTTCGTTCGGGTTTTTGGCATATTAACCATGAACCGATAGCGCTTCGTGTTTCTGGCTGTCCGATAGAAGAAAGGGCAGGAGGAAATTAGATCATGCAGATTTAAGCACACTCCCCAAAATATATCCGATAAAAAACCGATAGCCTGCAACTTTGCGCCGATGCGCAAGACTTTGGAGCTTGGTCTGAACAAGGAAGTCATTGCTGATGACTATACATGGGCAAAACACCCGGATGTTTTGGTAAACACCTGATATAATCCCAATAAACACCCGATAACCACCCGTAAACACCCTATAAATACCCAATATTTGGGGGTTTATCGGGTTTTTACCAAAACACCCGGGTGTTTGGCCCATCTATACTGATGAGTCATCTTTAAGTACAGTACAGTATTTGGATTGTCACATCAATGATTTCGCATCACATCCTCAAACCACAGAAAATCAACAAGAAATATCATACACTGTTTATAATAGTCTCGGTAAACAAGGATACAGCATGAATACAAGAAATTATCTCGAAGAATAAATTATCGTTCCGTATGTTTGTTTTATTAGCCAGTGTTGACTGTGAGATGAGATTTTGCGTCTGGGGTTTTGTCAATATGTTACGTGTATTATGATTATGGCAGCCATAACCTAAATTGCCGACACCGGATAATAATTTCGGAAACTCCGGATATTTGGTCGAAATCGAGATTTTTCTTCGAATGTCCTTGAAAATATAACAAAACCGTCCAAGTACGAGCTGTTCTCGCCCATCGAGCAAGGGTTCCGTAGGTACCTCAACATATTATTTTTTCAATTTAATTTTGTTTACATCATCTCATGGTTTTCGACTAGAGCAATAATTTCTTTATATTCTCATAGAATAATAAATAAAATTTTCCACTAGATTAATATGCAATAGCGCCATCTATGAGTAAGATGCCGCTATTACAGTCACACTTCTACTGGCGCCATCTATGAGCAGATGTCTTGCACACCAAGAGACGGACAACAAAGTGATCCTATAAGGGTTCCGTTTTTTCTTTTGAGATAATTATGGAACCTTTCAAATATGATAGCTAAGCAAGACGAACGAAACTGCCAACCCAATGGGCGTCCCGATTTCTCCAGGACACTTTTTGAGAACCCTCCCGGATGACCCTAGACGGCCTTCTAAACTACGACAAATCCGGTGAAATCTGGACGGATGGCAGCCCTAATTATGATCCCAAACTCGAATCATAGAAATAAGGGAGATGTGCCAAGGCGCTATTGAGCTTGACGCTTTGATATGATCAATGCGATCACATTGCCGATGAACTGAACGCGATCGATGATTTATATACGTTCCGAATAACAGTGTTAAATTGTGGGTGTGCGGCATTTTTAATGAGTCGGACATCTCTATATTTACAAAGTTTTTTCTAGTTGTGACTTGTGACACACAATGCTATAAAAATGGCGACAGCAGTTCCCGTACCTACTAATTTGCTCTGATATATCTCCATGTTTCTATGATCGCCAGCCCCAGATCTTGAATTATTTCAAGGCGGGGCAAAAACTGAAAAATGTCGCAAAATTGCAATATTTTTACCTTTATCATCATCATCATTTCAGCCATTACACGCCCACTGATCATCACTGATGCTGATAGACATAGGCCTCCCCCAAAGAACGCCACAATGACCGGTCAAGCGCTGTTCTTGTTCTTTGCAATTACTACGCTTGGTAGACGAATACACTACTCAGTGTATTCATCTACCAAGCTTGAATTTGCCGCCCTCTGAATTTGCCGCCCGGAACACGGGCCCGGCTTGTCTCCCCATAGATCTGGGGCTGATTATCGTATCGCATTGTAGTATTACAATTATTTTGCTTACCCCTTCAGCCAATGAGTGGTATATGTTGGAATTGGAATAATGTTATGGTGGAATATGTTACGATCTCAAGTTCCCAACCTATATTCAAATAACGATCGATATACTGTAGATTAAATTAATATTAATACAGCGATAACTACCACCGACGTTGAAACTCGGTACATAAACCGTCAATTTGTGTAATTATACTGGAATGTAGAATGAGAATGAGCTTGGTAATTACATTTCTTACGTATGTCGCGCTTAATTATACGTTACGCTGGGTGACAGATTAAACGTGGGACATTAATTGAGGGAATATGCAGTAGGTTTCGATACTTGTTCGATTAACTACGGGACTAACCTTGAAATCACGGATAAAATTTTTACTTAAGGGTGCATTACGGCAAATCGTGTTATAGGATTTCAATAAGTTTATATAGAAAACGTAACCACGAAAAAAAACGTCTGACAAGTTGAAGAGTTTGACTGTTCTTTAAAAAAATCGGTTTAAGGATAATCCTTGTAGATGAATCTAAAAAAAAAATTGTAATTCACTGAAAACGTGTAAAAAAGCACTGCCATACTTTCATAACTTTGAAATGAAAATTTTATGAATTTGACACAATAAAAAACAGAGAACCCGCAATTTTTTTTTGTTTTACATAACAATGTTTCCGTTTAGTGTAAAAATATCGCAATTTTTTTGACTTTTTTTTCCAATATATCCATAAAAATTGTAATTCAGAAAAATTCAGCAACTTTGCGATTTTTTTACACAGAACAGAAGTATTAATATAGAAAAAAAAACATCAGCCACTACTCTGTTCTTTGTAGCCTATAATTAAGTTAATTTCATTAAGTGTTCGTTCTTATTTACACTAAAGTTATGGTTCTACGGCAGTGCTATTTCCACTTTTTCAATATTTTTTTTTACATTATTCTATAAGGTTTATTCTCAACACGATTTCACTAGCCAATAGTGAAACTCTTTAGCTAGCCAGACCCTTTTTTTGTAGCTACTACTTTACCTTTTCTGTATAAAGTTATGGTTTTCCTATAAGACTTTTGCATGGTGCCGACCCTTATGTGAAAACATTTTTTTTAAACGAACTAAAAAGTATAAAATAGTTTTTAATAAAATGAAAAACGTGGGGCGTATGCAATAGTAAGATGCGCCCCAAGTTTCTCATTTTTTTAGAAATTATTTGATACTTTTAGTTCGTTTTAAAAACGTGGTTTAAAATAAAAAAATATCAAATACTATTCATAAGTTTAATTACCAAATTTCAGCTTAGTCCGATGCCAGCAAGTACTTGAAAAATGAATTGCAAAATTTTTACCGAATAGACAGACAGACAGACAAGAAAGCGAGTTGATAATTATATCTCTTTCCTTCTTGCAGGTACACGCTAGATATGGAACAGACGGACGTGATCACCTGTCTCGCTCTGATCTCGCACGTGATGTGCTACGCGAACTCTGCTATCAACCCCTTGATATACAACTTTATGAGCGGTGAGTATACTACTTAATCACAGTATAGGTAATAGGTGAATCTCAAAACACTTTTTTTATTGCATCACCGTTTTGGGTAGCTAACGTAAAATACCCGTGATGAGATGGATATTAAGACAAGACAGAACAGGACAACCATCAAAGGGCATAATTATCTGCATCGCCACGATTAGACTCTGATGATTTTTGTAAAAATATGTCCGGGTTCAAATTATATTTTTCTTTTTAGAAAAAAAAAAAATGTTGGCAAATTAATTAGCTGTTTACAGAGGTCTAGTGTACAAATTTAACAACGCAAAAATAGAAACATATAGACACAGTATATATTCTTCTTATTCAGTTTATGAAATTGGTCCAATATTGAAGGAGGAAACAGTAGAGAGCCAAACCAAATTATGACTTTTTATTTAGGCTATTCAGTTGGATCTGAAGTTGTCCTTATCGCACGAATGTGAGGGCGGGGAGGCGCAGAGCGATAGCGATAGTTTTATCAAATGTCTAATTTTCAAAGGTCTTTCCGCCTGCATTTCCTCTTAATGCTTGTTCATGTTCATAGTCGAATTTTTAAATAGGTTAACAATATACATAGGATAGTTTACGATTTTTACCCGACTGCGCCAGGAGGGTTATGTTTTTCGAGTGTATGTATGTATGTATGTATGTATGTATGTATGTATGTATGTATGTATGTATGTATGTATGTATGTATGTATGTATGTTTGTATGTATCAGGGATGTTGCGAATATTCGCATCCACATCCGCAATTGCGGAGCTTCCGCATCGATTTGGACATCTGCATCCGCATCCGCATCCGCAATAATCATTGCGGATGTTTATGTGGATGCGGATGTAGCACAGGTCGCAGCAAGAAATAAGCGGGGCCCGGCAACTGGCGCCTGCCGCGCACGTGCTCATTGAGCAATAGGAGCGAAGATTTCATTCGGTGACAAGATTCGACGCGTTTGTTTTTGTGCAAAATTTTTTTTTCTTGTAAATCAGTCATCCTAACTTGTTTTGTTGCGCTTATCGTATAAACATTTCAGTTTTCGAGTCTTACTGTGAAAATGTGGATATACAGTGAGCATTGAGTGTTAAACGAGATTTCAGCAGTTGATAGATTGTATAAAAAGTAGATTTAAAATGTCACTAACTTAATACCGACGCAAAGTAACATTTGGAATTATTTTAATCTGCTTATATTAACAGGCTTGACCCGGAAAAGCCAGCAATATTACTTTTTATTAAATATAATGCTCCAATTTTTAACTTTAATTACTAAATATACATATAAAAAAACCAGCCATTTGCGAGTCGTACTCGCGCATCGAGGGTTCCGTATCATATTTGAACGTATAAAGTGAAAAAATCCGGACCGCATAACAAGTTTGTTTGTGAAGGAATTTTGATGATTTTGAAAAAACTGTACTAGTTAGGAACATCGTTTTATTTTTGGTGCCATATTTGGGTCAATTCCTATCAACCCTAATTATTTCAGATTTTTCGCCCCGCAAACTTCGGAGATAAGGGGGGGGAATGGTATTTTTTTGGTCATTTTTCATCATATGTCGAAAACTGTGAGACATAAAATAAAATGAAAATATATTTTGAAATGTGCAAATCAAGCCCTTTCATATGATATGTCATTTGACCTAGTAACCCCACTTTAAAATTTTGGACCCCCACTCCGGCCCCTTTTGCAATGAAAATAAAAATATTTATGGACTTTTTTCATTTGCAATAAAGTTGAACAAGCATTCTTTATAACTGTTCCAAATTTCAAGTCGATAGCTTATGTAGTTGCTGAAATAAACAGGTGTGACAGACAGACAGACAGACAGACAGACGAAGTCGCACCATAAGGGTTCCTTTTTACTGGCGCGCGGAGGTACTACGCCGGGGGGAAACTCCGCTGCCGCGGCAAATCGTCGCTCAGCGGACAGATCTCCGGCGCGATCTCATGGCGACATGGAGAGAGCGACTGTCGCAGCCCCGTGCAGGGCACGCCACAATAGTGGCGATAGTGCCCCTCTTTGAGGAGTGGCTAGAGAGGCGCCACGGCGCCTTCACCTTCCGCCTGACGCAGGTCCTCACCGGACATGGGTGTTTCGGGAGGTTCCTGCATCGAATCGGGCGGGAGGAAACGCCCGGGTGCCACCACTGCGTGGATCGACCGGAGGACACGGCGGAGCACACTGTAGAGGTGTGCCCCGCTTGGGCGGAGCACCGCCGTGTCCTCGTAACGGCGATCGGCGGCGGCGACCTCGCGCGCCCGGCCCTGGTTCAAGCCATGGTCCGGGGCGAGAGGGAATGGGAAGCCGTCACCTCCTTCTGCGAAGCAGTCATGCTAGCGAAGGAGGTGGCGGGGCGTGAGAGGGAGAGAGCCTCACGTCCCAGCCGCCGCGGCGGTGGACGCCCCGGGCGTCGGGGGTCACTTGATGGCCCCCGGCCACCGTAGGCGCGGGCCTGTGGACGGTGAGTTGGGCATGCTCACCGTCCGTCCGTCTCATGACGACAGGCCGTGTCGACGGCGCGTTCGTGTTCCACGCGCGCCTCAAAGAGAGTCAGCAACAGCGTAGGGGCCCGCAAGGGCCGAAGCCTGCCAGGGCTGCGGGACTGTTCGAAAGAGACACCGCAGCCCTGGAATATAACGGGCAACGAAGGAACATGGATGGGTTTTAGTCAGTACAAGTCTGACACTCCCTTCCGCTCCGCCCAGAGCGGAGGGGGTCATTTGATGATTTCCCATCCAAAAAAAAAAAAAAAGGGTTCCTTTTTACCATTTTGGTACGGGACCCTAAAATATGAAAAATTAATATTTTATTATTTTATTTCTTTACAAATATATAGTTTCTTATAAAATATCTTAACATCCGCATCCGCATCCGCATCCGCGGATGTGAGCCTTCAAATATCCGCATCCGCATCAGCGGATGTGAAAAAATCTGGATCCGCAACATCCCTGGTATGTATGTATGTATATTTCTTTGGCACGCTCTGTAGCCTAAACGGCTTGATGGATTTTAGCTTGAGAGGTATCGTTAGATTCGTCTTAATTGTGAGAGTGACACTGGGTATATCAAAATTATAAATAAATTAATTGGCCGATTTTTGGCGTCTTTAAAAAGTTTGTTTCCCTCAAAACCTATCGAGTGGGGTATCAAAATGAAGGGCTCGAAATGACGATTATTAAAAACTAAAAAGTGAAAAATGAAATAGTAAATTAAAAATTAAAAAAAACCCGACTGCCAAAAAAAACAACTAATAAAAAGTTCAAAACAAGAGCACTTTTCAAGCAGTCTGATGCAGTTGGTGGCATAAAATCTAAGATTTAACACAAATAATTGCCACCAACTGCATCAGACTGCTTGAAAAGTGCTCTTGTTTTGAACTATTTAGTTGTTTTTTTTGGGAGTCTGGTTTTTTTAATTTACTATTTCTTCATGTCACGTTAGGATTGGTTGACTAGTTTCATGAGTCCGGGTGACCCTCGGTCTGCCTAACGAGTCGAATGACCTTGATCCGCATTCAAAGTCGTTCGACTCGTGACCTCACGAATAACAAGCAATGCTGAACATTTTGTAAAATCGAAATAAAAATATTTAGAACACATTTTTGATGAGTCTGACATTTGTAGCTTCTTCATTCCCGAAATCAAATCGACACGTCTCAAGTAGGTAGGTACTAGAGCCATAAACGTGCTTTGAATAAATGAGGAGTGATTGAAAAAAAAATATATTTCCATTTATTAAAAAACTATTGCTTATTGATTTGATACGTGCGAAATGTACCTAACTGGTGAAATGTAAGTGTATTGAACTCGTGCTTTTTGGAACCGAAATATTGATATTTTTACACAATCTAAATGAACTTCAAGATGCATTAATGGAACTATTTCAGCCGATTCAAAAAAATAAATTATAAGTGGAATTATTGGTCTTTGTCCATTAACTTTTCAACCGTGGGAGGGCCATGCTTCGGCACGAATGGGCCGGCTCGGCCGGAGTAATACCACGGCCTCATCACAGAAAGCCGGCGTGAAACGACCCCCCCCCCCCACGATGGCGCAGTTGATAAATCCATTGTTGTGGGAGGGGCAAAACTGCGCTCAACAATGCCCAAGGCAAGAGCAGTTTATTAAAGGCCGGCAACGCACTTGTGACTCATCTGGTGTTGCGAGTGTCCATGGGCAGCGGTAGGTAATCACTTACCATCACGTGATCCGTCTGCTCGTTTGCCTCCTATAATACAGGGTAAAATTAAAACCAGTGCGGATATTTTAGGAGGTGAAAGTACTCATGAATATGATCAACTTTTATTGTGGGACCGACACTGAAATATGAAAAACAAAATCAGCTGTTCCCTACAAAAATGCACTACAACACGATCAAAATGTATGGAACAGCTGATTTTTTTTTCATATTTCAGTGTCGGTCCCATAATAAAAGTTGATCATATTCATGAGTACTTTCACCTCCTAAAATATCCGCACTGGTTTTAATTTTACCCTGTATAAAAAAAAATAACTATTCTAAAATTTTAAAGAATACTTATTGGTATTTCTCGCGGTGACATCATGCGGCGTGTCGGTACAGAATAGATAGGCTGAGGTGTTAGCAAGCTCGCAGATTCACATATAAAAAGTCGTTTTCCGCGTCTGTCTGTTTGTCCCTCAGATCATAGAAACAAGGAGATGTGCCAAGGAGCTATCGAGCTTGATGCCTGATCTTGAGCAAATTACTCATATTAAAAGTACGCGCTGCCGATGAACCGATCGATGGTATAAATACAGTGTTTTAGTTTAGTGCTAGTGTTGAGTGACGATTAACAGTGTTAGATTGAGGGTGTGCGGAATGTTTAATGCGTGGGAGATCTTTTTATTCACAAGGAGCGCTTAATTATGCGCGTAATTATGTCGAAAAATGTACTAAAAGTGGCATCAGTTGTTCCGGTACTAATTTGCTATGATGGCATATCTCCTTGTTTCTATGATCTGAGGTTTGTCCGCTTAGTTCTTAGAAAAAACACCATGGATTTAAATACGGTTTTCTGCACCATTTAAAGAATTTATTCCGCAAGGTTTATGTGTGTGACGCGTTATTATTAACTTAGATACAGCACAGAAATCTCGATGTTTTGACATGTCGCCACATCTATATAGATAGATTGCACCCGTGCGAAGCAGGGGTGGGTCACTATCAGCGTTGCCAGATTTTTTTTCGCGCAAAGCGGGATTTTGAAACCTTTTGATTAAAAAAAGCGGGATTCTTTTGTCGAAAGCGGGACATAATAAAATACGTAAATAATCAGCAGTTATTTGAAGAACTCTGCACAGAATACTTCCAGATTGAATTGAATGAGTAATTCTACTTCCATTTTTACGGAGCCTATTTATTTCTGGCTTCCGACTATTTAAAGTTCATTTAGGAAAAAACGCGATCGGGAAAGCAGTTACAAGTTGCGGTCCGCACCGTCGAGTAATCCTCGAAAAGCGGGACAGAGTCTGTCCCGCGCGGGACATTCAATTTTGGGCAACAAAATCGGGACGTCCCGCCAAAATCGGGACGTCTGGCAACGCTGGTCACTACCGCCCCGCGCTTCGCTGCGGGGTGCGTGGTGACGGAACAAGAGCCCCGCGCGTGAATGCGTTTTCAGTGTGTTGCACTACGCGTGTTTTCTATACAAATACAGGTACTTGCAAACAACGTAAGATCACGCACTCCCGCGCTACGCTGCGTGATGCGGTGCGGTGTGCGAATCGCCTAATTAAGCCACTGTTTTTTTTATTTTCAGGTAAATTTCGTCGCGAATTCCGTCGAGCCTTCTGCTGCTCAACAGCTAGCGACTTAGAAAACTTCACCACTTTGAGCCGAATCACCACATCGAAGAAACGACCCTGTGACCTCATGACTTTCGAGACCAAAGCCCAAGGTCGCAACGTGTGCAGCACAACCTTCGTACACAATAGATTTAAGGATAGATATATACTAACTTAAAATGGAATTAAGCGTGAAAACGCACAGGCAGGTGGCTTGCTTAGCGCCTAGAGCCTAGCTAGTCACGTAGCGAGTAGCTCAGTAAAACAAACGTTTTAGAATGTTCGCGACCGGCCGCACTGCGCGCTTGGCGCCTAGCTAGTCGTTCCTCAGCGCGCAGTGCGGCCGGTCGCGAACATTCTAAAACGTTTGTTTTACCAAGTTTGTCGCTAGGTGACTATCTAGGCTCTAGGCGCTAAGCAAGCCACCTGCCTGTGCGTTCTTAGCCTAAGAGTAGGTAGTTGAAAGTCGGTGATAAATTAGTATTGGAAGAAGGAATGGTATTTTTAGGTTTGTACGAGATGGTAGTTGACCCTCATAGGACGGCATGGCAACATATATTTTTATGTGACCACAGACAATAGAAATATCTGTACGGGAACCGCTGCGCTGTCGCCACTTTTATTATGTGGACAACTGAAACCCTCCTTTGTAAATATAGCAATCTCCCACACATTTTTTTCTTTTTAATTAAAATAAGAATCAACATAATTTCAACATAAATAAGTTATTTGCTATGTCATGCCGTTCTATTAGTGGCCTTATAGGAGCTATAATAATTAATTGAATATTTTTATAAAGTCTTAGTTATAATGTCGCGTTTATAACTACTTAAGAGGTAAGTACTTGATAAAGATAAAGATATATTTATTTGCAAAACATGTATTGTGTACATAATAATACATAGTTAAGATGCTTAATTATATATGTTATTTAATAGTTCGAATCAACATGTTTGACCATGGCTGGTGTACAAATCTGAATAAACTTAGCATCAGATTTTGCATCTGTGTAAAAGACCTCATTATACAGGGTAAAATTAAAACCAGTGCGGATATTTTAGGAGGTGAAAGTACTCATGAATATGATCAACTTTTATTATGGGACCGACACTGAAATATGAAAAAAAAATCAGCTGTTCCCTACAAAAATTCACTACAACACGATCAAAATGTATGGAACAGCTGATTTTTTTTTTTCATATTTCAGTGTCGGTCCCATAATAAAAGTTGATCATATTCATAAGTACTTTCACCTTCTAAAATATCCGCATTGGTTTTAATTTTACCCTGTATTTAAGGGATACATATTGGTTTGAGGACAATGCTCATGAAATATGGGGAACAAAACGTGTTAGGTCAGGGGACCCCCATCAGGAATGAACTTTCCAAGAATGTAGGTACCTACATACATGATACGTTTCTTTTATGAGAACCTATTTTTACACGGTAAAATTACGCGCATTATTTTCCGACCTGTACCCCTATCATGAGTTTTTTTGACGTGTAGTATCGTTAACGTAAGCATATTTTGAATTGAAAATACACGTTTGTTACACAATATTTATATAAATTAAATACTTAATTAATTTCTCTGTATTTTTTAAAATGTGCAAATTGTATAAAATTTTATCAAAAAGTTCCAGGACTGCTGTATTTTAAATTCAAAATATGCTTACGTTAACGATACTACACGTCCAAAAAACTCATGATAGGGGTACTGGTGACGCGACGTCTTGACGGTTACTGGTCGGAGACTGCGAACACGATTGCCATGATTTTTAGATTTATCGAAGGGTATAATATTTATAAAGAAATGTATCTCAGATTAATCTGTGATTAATTGATTGTGTCATTTATTAAAATTTGCGCCACGTGAGTATTGTCCGTTGTATGCGTGGAGTGCATCTAATTAATGCAGGCATCTATACGTTATTTTATAAGAGGTATAGTCAGCGACATAGTCGGTAAACATTAGTCTAAAGTTTGAGAAAATTTTATGAATGAAAACTTGCTAATTATTACTTGCTTGTAACAAATAATTGAAGAGCAGGAAATACTTTGAAAACTAGTATTAGGATATTATTTTTAAAACAATAACTGATCTGAACCGGAAGTGATCTCTGTATCGTCATTTTTAACCCCTTTGAAAAACGGCGGGTGTTATAAGTTTGACGCCTATATCTGTGGCTTCGTAGCTCCCAAACGGATGGACCGATTTCAATGCGGTTTCTTTAACTTGAAAGCTAATTTAATCTGAATTGTATTTATATATATTTGATAAAAATCTGTCCAGCTGTTTAAAAGTTATGAGCTCTTTTCCGAATTGATGTGAGAATTTCATAGATATAAGTACAATGGAATATATTATGAGTGTACCCTAAACTTTATATTTACAATAATTGTAAGTAGTAGTATTAATATTTAAAAAGCCATAAATAAAACTGTAATAAAAACATTTATTTAAAACTATTCTTTTTAGGGTTCCGTACCAAAATGGTAAAAAAGGAACCCTTATGGTGCGACTTCGTCTGTCTGTCTGTCTGTCACACCTGCTTATTTCAGCAACTACTTATGCTATCGACTTGAAATTTGGAACAGTTATAAAGAATGCTTGTTCAACTTTATTGCAAATGAAAAAAGTCCAAAAATATTTTTATTTTCATTGCAAAAGGGGCCGGAGTGGGGGTCCGAAATTTTAAAGTGGGGTTACTAGGTCAAGTGACATATCATATGAAAGGACTTGATCCGCACATTTCAAAATATATTTTTATTTTATTTTATGTCTCACAGTTTTCGACATATGATGAAAAATGTCCGAAAAAATACCATTCCCCCCCCCTTATCTCCGAAGTTTGCGGAGTAAAAAATCTAATTGACCCAAATATGGCACCAAAAATAAAACGATGTTCCTAACTAGTACAGTTTTTTCAAAATCATCAAAATTCCTTCACAAACAAACTTAGTTATGCGGCCCGGATTTTTTCACTTTATACGTCCAAAAATGATACGGAACCCTCGGTGCCCGAGTACGACTCGCACTTGGCCGGTTTTTTACTTTATAAGGTCTGAATAAGTACAGACCCTACCTGTGTCTGTAATTTTAAATTAAAGGCATAGATACTCTGTCTTTATTTTTGATATTTTACATACAGTAGCAGCTCAGAGTCATAATTAGGTATATACTTTATGACAATATATATTGGGATTACATAATTAGCAAAACTAGAAAAATGTATGTGTAGGTACTAATAATATACCCCTGTCTATCCCGGCGAGTAATAGAGGCGTGAAGTTATGTATTGAAATTATATTTATGTCAGCGTTTTCTGGCCAGTATAGGCGTTGATAAAGTATTTTATTGACGTTTGATGACTTTTTTAATTTTAAATAATATTATAGTATGTACTAGTCATAAAAATAGTCAAAATTGTCTAATTTTTTATACAACGACGTTAATGTTTATTATGTTACCTATTTACTTTATACTACCTATTGCAATTTTGGTAATAAATATTGCATGTCAATATTGGATATTTTATTTTCCTAACTTATGATGTCTATACAAGACTAAGTAGCGACTAAATCTGGAAACAAACATAATTTATCTTCACCGGGTTAACCAGGTATTTGAGATAATTAAACCGTGTTTTTTTTGTGGATTTGGAGCCGAAGGGTAATGACCCAATATCGGCTGTAAAAACATACATACGACACACTGTTATTTTTTTGTTTGAAACAAAAAAAAAACGAATAAATGATAAACAAATTAAAAAATTCGGTATGAAGCCTTTTTGGCGTGCTCAGGTAAAGAGCGCCATCTATGAGGTAGATTTTGTATCAAAATGGCTATCCTTCACGAAGTTTCAACAGAAATTATTCATCTTTGCACAAGCTCATACGGTCTCACCTATGTCACAGTCAAGCAAAAAGCTTCATCCAGTGAAATTCATGAGTAGTTGATGAAAATTCTCACAGATGGCGCTGTCATCAGATACTCATAGAAAATAAACCAAAGGAATTTTCTTGCTAAATTGGTTTTTCTTATTTAGTAAAAGGTTTGATTTTTCGAATGAATTTTGATGATTCTAGAATTTCTAGATCATGTTTGATTTTTTTAAATAAATTAACATTTAAATATTATGCCCTACACTGACTGTGTAATATTTAAATATTATACCCTACATCGCTCACACAATAAAAACGAATCTAACAACACCTCATAATTATGTTGAAGTCCATCGAGCCAAAGAAATATACATACCTACATACATAGGTACTGCATACATACATAATTATTACATACACTCGAAAAACTAATACTCATTCTGGTAAAACTGGTACAGTCGGGTAAGAAAGGAGTCCTCACAAATGATTTTGATAGTCACTTGTTTCAATATCAGTACCCTAAAGCTGTCTTCAGACTACGCTATACTATACAGCATTATAGCATATAACTAATAGCACAACGATATCGCGCACCATACATAGTTAAGGACACGTTCACACTGTGCTATACTGTGCTATCTATACTAATATTTTAGAGAGGAAAGTTTTTTTAGTTTGTACCGAATAGGCTCCAAAACTACTGGACCGATTTTAAAAATTCTTTCACCAGTAGAAAGCTACATTATCACTGAATAACATAGGCTACTTTTTATCCCGAAAAATGCACAGTTCCTGTGGGTCACGCAGACGAAGTCGCGGGCAAAGTACTAGTACTATACAGGGTGGCAGGTTAAACAATGGAAATATTTTAAGGGGTCATTGTACTCATCATTATGAACAACTTTTACTATGGGACCCACGCTGAATTCGCGAAAAAAAAGTCAGCTGTTCCATACATTTTGTTGAGTTATGTGAACATAAATGTATGGAACATATGATTTTTTTTTCGCGATTTCAGGATTGGTCCCATAGTAAAAGTTGTTCATAATGATGAGTACAATCACCCCTTAAAATATTTCCACTGTCTAACCTGCCATCCTGTATATTATTGGATTTGTATGGTGCGCTATGCTATATAGTATAGCGTAGTCTGAAGACAGCTTAAGGTTTCTATCTTAAGGGTAGGTACTTATTTATACCCTTAAGTTAGAAAGTTGTTCAGTCGATCGGAACGTCCAAGTATTATGTTTTGGTAAATATAAATATACGGTATCCAATCCTGTCTAGACTCGGATTATGGGTCTGTGATAGTGTTTAAACATGCAATTGAGCGAAATTGAACTTTAAACTTGATAAAGTTATTTGTTAAGGACGATATCACAAAATATTTATTTAATTAGTAGGTAATTTATATCTTAGAAGAGGGGGGTTCATACCACAATCGAAATCTTTGGGTTAGGTTAGGGGTCATACCGATTAATGACGACGTGTTGTACCTACCGTGAATTACTGTGTTCCGCACATTTTTGTAAGATTTGGGGGATTTGCAGTACTAGCCTAGTGGATTAACCATGTGCCTCCCACGGCGAATGGTTCGAGTTCGATCCCGAGGCACACACCGCTGACTTTTCAAAGTCATGTGCGTATTAGAAATTAATTATCACTTGCTTTAACGGTGAAGGAAAACATCGTGAGGAAACCGGCATGTCCTAGAACCAAAAATTCGAAGACATGTGACGTCCACCAACCCGCACTGGGCCCGCGTGGTGGACTACGGCCCACTCCCTCTCACAGAGGAGGCCTGTGTCCCAGCAGTGGGAACATTATAGGCCGATTATGCTATGTATAAACATTCTTCATCACTGCCCTCGCTCTCAAGTTTCATACTTGATCAGAATTTTATAATTGTTTGAAGTGATTCCCGTGGTTAATAATGTCTATGATCGATATTTATAAATCGAGTTTTTCACCTGAACGGCTTCCACTGTATTGCGTGTCCTCTCTAAGCAATATTAGTGAACTGTCACAAGTCAAATTATTTTAGAAATACGATCTAAAATTACATTTTGTGATTTGTTTTTGAATAGTAATTGGATTGTGCACGAAAAATGATTTAAAGATATTCTTGTTTGTGTAAACTTTTGACTCCCGTAACGGCTGTCAAAGATTTCTATGACAACCGGGACCGACTGCTTAACCTGCTCTCCGAGGCACGGAAGGAGGGGTCCCAATATGTAAAGAATCCAAGGACAGACCGCGCAGCCGCAGACCGCAAGCGCAGCTTAACTTCGTAGATCAATAATTGACCAGCGCGGCTGTCATTTAGCCACAATAGGGGGCTATTGTGGCTAAATGACAGCCGCGCTGGTCTCACAAATAATCAATTACTTTACATAAAAAAAATAAGAGTGTGTCTGACATGGAGTTTTGAAAAAATAAAATAAATCTCACGGCAGACCGTCGTGATGCGACAAATAAAACCGGCCAAGTGCGAGTCGTACTCGCACACCGAGGGTACCGAGGGCACGTATCAGTTTTGGACGTAGGTATAAAGTGAAAAAAACCGGACCGCAAAACTAAGTTTGTTTGTGAAAGAATTTTGATGATTTTGAAAAAACTGTACTAGTTAGGAACATCGTTTTATTTTTGGTGTGGGTAAAAATATATTTTGAAATGTGCAGATCAAGCCCTTTCATATGATATGTCATTTGACCTAGTAACCCCACTTTGAAATTATGGACCCCCACTCCGGCCCCTTTTGCAATGAAAATAAAAATATTTTTTTTATTTTTAAACGACTTCCAAAAAGGAGGAGGTTCTGCATTCGGTTGGCTTTTTTTTTTTTTTCTTCATTTGCAATAAAATTGGACAAGCATTTTTTATAACTGTTCCATAGCATTAGTAGTTGCTGAAATAAGCAGGTGTGACAGACAGACGAAGTCGCACCATAAGGGTTCCTTTTTTACCATTTTGGTACGGAACCCTAATAAGAATTAAACATGTCTGAATAATAAAGAACTCATTACATACTCTGCCTGATTCGATAATGTATGATCTTAGCGAGATGGAAATTTCCAGATTTATTTTTGCTACGGAATTACTGCGAAATTTTTGATGAGAACTAGAATAAGACTTCATTTTAATTTAAGATGTCTAGAAATGTACAAATTACTTGGAGACTGAAGATATATGTTAAGACTTTTTCAGGGTTCCGTACCTCAAAAGGAAAACAGAAACCCTTATAGGATCACTTCGGTTACGCGTAGTATTATATATTATCTGTGCTTCGATGTCCGTCTGTCTGTCTGGAAAATCCCTATTTTTCAGAAACGCGTGGTATCAAGCTAAAATAAAAATCGAATACAGGGTAAAATTAAAACCAGTGCGGATATTTTAGGAGGTGAAAGTACTCATGAATATGATCAACTTTTAGGAACCGAACCTGATATATGAAAAAAAAAAAACAGCTGTTCCCTACAAAAATGCACTACAACACGATCAAAATGTATGGAACAGCTGATTTGATCTTATCATGAGTACTTTCACCTCCTAAAATACCCGCACTGGTTTTAATTTTACCCTGTAGGTATACAGTTTACGGTCCCTTGGAGCTGTAAAAAATTAAGCTTCTAAGTCAGCGCAATAAAAAAATACGGCCATTTATGCCGCATATTTTGACACTTCGTAAATATCAAAACATATACTTACGAGTACTTCTTGTTGGTCTAGAACAGCGGTTCTTAACCTTTTCAATCTTGTTACCCCTATGACCTATTAGGGAAACTCATTTTACCCCCCTTAAAATGTTATCACATGAAAATACTTACAATAGCCTTTAATAATCATAATAAATTGCACAAAAAGTTCATGAATTAATGGTAATGCAGTGTGAATGTTGGTATAGTTTTGTATTTGCAAGCTTTTTAACCGCTGACTTTTCGAAGTCATGTGCGTATTAGAAATTAATTATCACTTGCTTTAACGGTGAAGGAAAACGTCGTGAGGAAACCGGCATGTCCTAGAACCAAAAATTCGAAGACATGTGACGTCCACCAACCCGCACTGGGCCGGCGTGGTGGACTACGGCCTACTCCCTCTCACAGAGGAGGCCTGTGTCCCAGCAGTGGGAACATTATAGGCCGATTATGCTATGCTTATGCTAAGCTTTTTAATGTTAGGTAAAGATTTTAATGATTGATTATAAAATTTGTTATCTATTACCAGCCTTATTACCCCCGCAGAATAACTGTTTACCCCCAGGTTCGGAACCCAGGGTCTAGAATCACGAAATTTGGCAAGAAGCAAAGTCTTACAGTTCAAGTAAAGGAAAAAATACGAAAATTGTTTTCAGATGTATCTCATAAAAATGTTTTTTTTTTGCAATTACATTATATTTTGTACGGAACCTTCATAGCGCGAGGCCTACTTGCACTTGCCGGTTTTTTTAGTACCTACCTAAGAGAAAATTGAACGTATCTTCTAATAAGAATTAGGTGAGGCATTACTCTCAAAGGTACTACCGTGAAGTACTTTCATACATTTCATCATTCTACTTAGTATTCTTTTTATTCCAAAATCTACATTTATCTTACATTTTACTTACATGAGTTAATGTATGTGTGTGCAAAATGCCTTTTATACTTTCCAATCAAAGAAAACATTTTAAAAAGTAAGTAAAACTGTATCCAATTTTTATTATAAAGTCGCTTGCTTCATCCAAAAATCGAACATCTGTAACTAGTTTAATACGTGCCATTAAAATACAGGGTGTTATTTTTTCACATTTGTGTCGGAAAGTTTCTGCAGTAGGTAAGCATTGCATCTTATGATCTTAAGGGCCAATTTCACCGAGCTATTTTAGTTGCTAAATGTCCCGTTAAGAATTTTGACACACCTGACACGTCTTACTATGCAAAACAGTCGAAATGCTTAACGGGGCATTTAGCAACTAACAGAGCTTGGCCCTAAATTTAAGTAAGGTCATGAAATCTAACATTAACTTATAAATTGAATGGGCCAATGGTTGCAAATTCAAAACTTTTATTGACTCTTTCCATTCAGTGGTTGTCTGGAAGAAATTGCTTTACGCGATAAGAGAGCCATTTGTTCCATGACTAGTGACTTATGACTTTTTTCAATGTACAATAAAGCATATCTATAGAGCTAAACAAAATCCGAACAAAACGAAAAAAAACTTAGAACGTCTTGTTTATAACTATTGACCTATATTTTATGTCTAGACAAGCAGTTCCCAACATTAAACATGTCACACTCAAGTGTTGTGCGGGCACAACACAAGCCTCACATTCACTTTGACGTTTGATGCGGTGAACAACAGACAAGTACCCGCGTGTGGGGCATGATTTTTGTTCGGAACTGCTTGTCTAGGGACAATATATAGGTCAATTTTTATAACCAAAATAGTAGCGCGGCATTGATTGATTAATCATATTATTTGGATTGGTTGTCTTTTGGTGATAAGGTGTTTTTGTACATAATAAAACTGTAGGTACATACATAATAAGTAAATAAAAAAAAGGAACAGAATTTGTGTGATAAAAATACGCGAAAAAAGTTTCTACAAAAAAGTATAACCAGAAATTTAAAAACCTCTACAAATTCAATAGCCAAGCAAAAAATAATCATGTCCAGCATAATAAGGTGTCAAAACTTATTTCACACCATCGTTTCGTTCGTCAAACGATGGTCGCTCCCAAATCCTGATCAAATAGACTTATTTATGGAAATAAATTGTGTCAACATACCTTTTGAATCAACTTTACTGTTTTGTGTTGACTAAAGCAAAACGTTTGGGACATAGCATCTGTTGAGGGACATAATAAAATCGTTTTGGGTTTGTTAAAGGAAAAAAGTTTTTTTAACCCCTGACTTTGAAAAACGAGGGTGTTTGCGTTTGTATAAGTCTACACTCTGCATGTTATGTGTATGTTGTAAAATTTCACGAAATTCCAAGAGACATCGTATGGTCTTAGCATACGATGCATAGCAGCATAGCATAGTCGGCCTATAATGTTCCCACTGCTGGGACACAGGCCTCCTCTGTGAGAGGGAGTGGGCCGTAGTCCACCACGCGGGCCCAGTGCGGGTTGGTGGACGTCACATGTCTTCGAATTTTTGGTTCTAGGACATGCCGGTTTCCTCACGATGTTTTTCCTTCACCGTTAAAGCAATTAGTGATAATTAATTTCTAATACGCACATGACTTCGAAAAGTCAGCGGTGCGTGCCTCGGGATCGAACTCGAACCATTCGCCGTGGAAGGCACATGGTTAATCCACTAGGCTATCACTGCACACGTACTCGTATGGTCTTATATAACATTTTTAAAAATCTGATTTGATATTTAAGTCTGATAAGTTTATAGCCCTATCCACCTGTCATACCTTAACATATGTAGGTAGGTATATATAATTCAAGCTTGTGAACCATTAGTGTAACAATGAGGTTCTATGGATCAAATACATTCTCACTATTTAATGATGGACCGAAAAAGGAGCTTATATTTTTTGTATGCATTTTAGCATGAAAGATGGAAATTGTAACAGATGTGGTCCAATTACTGACAATGCACAAAAACTGAATAATAGATTTTAGAGTGGAGTATACACGGTGAAAATTCGTTGGTTTTGCAACCAAAAGGGGGCCATTTGCTCATCCTTATGAACAATTTCTGCTATGGCAGCAACCCTAAAATCGTAAAAAAATACCGATTTTTCCAATATTTTATCGATTACATCGATTTATCACTAAAACTAAGGTAATTTTGTAATGTAAAGTTTCATAATTTTCTAATTCATCTTTCACTGTTATTGCTGCGATCACGTTTACATTACAAGAAGTCGATGTTATTTATAGGAAACTCGTGCTAATTAATAACTGGAATGGTACGTTTTCTTTGTAAACAATCTGTAATCAATGCTTTCGTAATGCCTTATCGAATGTTTTCTTGATAAAGTCTTGTTCATTCTTGTGTGATTTCAGCTGACTTATTTTTTCTGCTTTTTGAAAATTGAATAACCTCAATTTATTCCGTCTATCTTGATTTTGTGCTACTTTCACGTATTCTAGAGAAAAAAATTCTACGTTAACTTTCTACATCTCTTCGTTGTCTACAGCGGTATCACCATCTTTGCAGCGGTCCCAATCACAAATTAGTTTTCATATGATTTGTATAATTTTAGAAATGGCTTCAAAGAGCAGTGAATAATATGATTTAAAATAGATCGTGGGATTGAACCCAAGCGGGCAAACACTTTGTTGCAAATTGTTTTATCACCAAAAACTATGAAGGAAAACATCGTGAGGAAACCAGTGTGTCTTAGTACAAAAAGTTCGAGGACATGACTGTGGCGTCCACCAACTCGCACTGGGCTGGTGGACATGGAGGACTACGGCCCACACCTTTTCCTAAAAAGGTAGCCTGAATCGCAGCAGCGGGAACATTATAAACGGATTATATATCGACGGTTGAAAAGCTATTTGATTGCGATGTTTTGGGCGATATTAATTCTGAATCATATGATTATTTATTTTAAGATTCAGAATCAATAGCGCTCAAAATGTCGCATAAATCAAATAGCCTTTCAACCGTTGATATGTACCTACAAAAAAACTTTTTAACAAAAAATAACCGACTTCAAAAATCCACTACAAAGAAAATAATAATTTTGGTTTCGGAAGTCGGTGGCTTTGGTTTTTGTTTGCTTTTTTTTGCCACCGACTTCCGAAACCAAAATTATTATTTTCTTTGTAGTGGATTTTTGAAGTCGGTTATTTTTTGTTAAAAAGTTTTTATTTTTCCCTTTTTAGTTCTTTATCCCGTGTTAGACTACTTTCACGAATTCGTTCAACAGTAAATCTTCTACGGAGTGTGTACATTTATGCATATAACTTTGTACATAGGAATGATTACATAATGTATTATATACTAAAACCTTCCTGAAAGTATGTAGATTACGTTAGTGAAAACCCCATCCAAATCGAATCAGTAGTTTTTGAGAAAATCGCGCACATACATACTTACATACATACATACATACATACTTACATACATACATACATACATACATACTTACATACATACATACATACATACATACATACATACATACATACGGGACGAATACAGAACCTCCTTTTTTTTGAAGTCGGTTAAAAATGGCTTAAAGGTTGATTTACAACTGAAGTTCATAATGTAAAAGAGCTTAGGTATTAGTCCACACTGTGATTGCGGTCTTAGTGTTTAATATCCACATAACTCTTGCAGTGCATTAACTCTCCACACTCTAGTGAACCATTTAGTTCTTAAGTTGGCAAATTATTTCCAGTTATAACCTCATTATTATCAAACTAGTCTCTTGGACATAGATTGGATCATTACTCACGTTTCTGTCTTTGAACCTTGCTTGAAACAATTTGTCTCTCATCTTTGTAAAGTTTTTTTATTAATAACGTTTTGTTTTCTATCATCACTTCATCAGTCATCGTGAAATAGGGATTAATAAAAAAAAACTGTGGATAAGTATATAAACTATTTCCATCCTGATTCATTCTTCCATTTGCTGAAATAACTTGCGGAGCCTGATATAATTAGTTGACATTATTGCAAGCTTTCACCAAATATCATTAAAAATGAGACTCAATCTAATAGTCCTCATAGTTGTTCTAAATAAATATAGTGAAGCTATTATAAAACAATCAAAAATGACGACGAACAAGAATATATTGACCAATGAGATCAAATACAATGAATTGGATGAACATACTTTGGTCACAGACAGCGATATATTTCCTTATGTGGTCGCAGTTTTAAAAATGTCAAAGTATTTAAGTGCTGGTGCCTTGATTGATAACAATTGGGTACTCACTGCTGCAGACGCTTTATTTCTGTAAGTTCTATAGCTCTCCATTTGTCGCATTTAAAAAATCCGCCTTATTCAGGTCTAAATCAATTGTGTCTGTCAAGTGTGACAGATGAACGAATAATTATAGCATAATAAGACTTTTGTTAATAACATTGTTCTAAAAAAATACTGTTTAAGGTTTGACAGACAAAGACAGCCTAAATTAAGGTTTAGTAATCATTGCTAATTTAGTATTTTACACTAAGTAGTATAGAGAATACCTATTTTGAAATGCTTGGTTTTCTTTCGAGTTTAAAACGCTAATAAAATTGAAACTATGGCTGTTTTATATCCATACGAAAGCGGGTCATAGGCTTTGAAATTCAAGAAATGACATACTATATCATTCCTGATTATTTATATGCTAATAAATAAAGATACTAAATCCTTATAAAGATAAAAATCTTATGGTATCGTTTCTTCTGTCTGTTTGCTACTTCTTATAGTTTCGGATTTGGCCGGATCACGCACACTTGGAAATTCATCCTGTAGCATAATCATATTTTTGAAGATACGCATTATGATAGTATGTTTTTCTTCCCCTGCTAAGAAAAAGTAGAAAATTCAACTGACTTATTGATTTCAGAGTACGAGAATCATCAAGAACGCTTCGTGTAAGACTTGGTAGTATAAATTACCGAAAAGGAGGCATCGTAATCCCAGTCAAATACTTCGAGATCCATCCTAACTTTGATGACAACCAACCAATGTATGACCTGGCATTAATCAGACTGCCTGAGTCTATTCAGTTTACACCTAGCTTAAAGGCTATAAGACTGCAAAGGACTATGAGAGAGGCTGACGCTACTCATTTTATTGTGACGTCATGGCCTTACCCAATGGTGAGTTTGCCAATGTTTTTGCGATTTAAGAGGGCCAGGGTACAGCGGGGAATCTTGCTCAAATCTAGAGCAGCCCGACTGGGGAAGTACCTCCAGTTTACAGCCAAATAACGCTAGTCTTCGGTAGTGTTGTGTTTCTCTGAGTAAGGTCGCCAGAACTTCTGAGGATGCGTTATGTTGACAGCGGGGGACCTGCTTGTTCCCTGAGCTGTTGTCACAGCGAATCCTCATTTTTAAGGGTCGGCAACGCGCATGTGATTCTCGGTGTTGCAAAGATTTCATAGGCCACGGTAACCGCTTGGTCGTATAAAAAATCACTGTGTCTAATTTATTTCCTTGACTGACAACAGTAATATTATGAGTGCCTAATTTTGTTTGTTACGCTTCAATAGATTATTATTTATCCGATTTATAATCCATGCTGCCGGGCGGTATGATCCGGTTGAGGGGTATTTGTGACAAAGGCATTTCTTAGCGTCAATTATTTATAGTCTGTAAGAATTTGAATAGGCGTAGGTAAGTACGGTACATTTTTATTGAGTTATTAATTTAGTCAGACTTACGGTCTACTTATTTTATAACCTCCATAATATGTAATCTTCTTAAATTAGTTTTTGGTCTGAAAAAAATACGTCTTATTAATGTATTTATTAGATTCTAGAGATTATTCGACTAGGTGGTAAGTAAGTCGTTTTTTTTCGTAGTTACGTGACTTTAAAATCATAAATGATTCAGCCATCGAGACTCTTATCATTATTTTTGTTATTTAATAATAGGCATGCGTTTGACCATCATCTCTGTGCGGTCTACGATGGAACACGCTCAACTATAAAAAACCGGCCAAGTGCGAGTCGTACTCGCGCACCGAGGGTTCCGTATCATTTTTGGACGTATAAAGTGAAAAAATCCGGACCGCATAACTAAGTTTGTTTGTGAAGGAATTTTGATGATTTTGAAAAAACTGTACTAGTTAGGAACATCGTTTTATTTTTGGTGCCACATTTGGGTCAATTCCTATCAACTCTAATTATTTCAGATTTTTTGCCCCGCAAACTTCGGAGATAAGGGGGGGGAATGGTATTTTTTTGGTCATTTTTCATCATAAATGTCGAAAACTGTGAGACATAAAATAAAATAACAACATATTTTGAAATGTGCAGATCAAGCCCTTTCATATGATATTATGTCACTTGACCTAGTAAGCCTACTTTAAAATTTCGGAACCCCACTCCGGCCCCTTTTGCAATGAAAATAAAAATATTTTTGGATTTTTTTCATTTGCAATAAAATTTAACAAGCATTCTTTATAACTGTTCCAAATTTCAAGTCGATAGCATAAGTAGTTGCTGAAATAAGCAGGTGTGACAGACAGACAGACAGACGAAGTCGCCCCTTAAGGGTTCCTTTTTTACCATTTTGGTACGGAACCCTAAAAATCGAAACGCTCGCGACTTGAAAACACCCAAATTGTAACTTTCGGGGAATACCCACTCCGGCAACGCATTCCACTATCTGGCGGTTCTCAAAATGAAGGTGGAATCAAAGCGTTTTGTTCGGGCTTTTGGTATATCAACCAAGAAACGCAGTTCTCTAGGGTAGATAACTACGGGATCTTTTCCAATTACAACCCAATGGGCGATACTCTTCTAAGTTGAAGGGAGATAGGAATAGTTTAAATTAGTCCCCCGAGATCAAGAGACGCTCTTTAACAGGAAAGGTAATTAAGTTAAAGAAACCGCTTAAATCCTTGTTTCGTTTATCTTAAATTGTAACTAAATCACTAGCTTCGCATAGCACAAAATGTTTTTGGTAATGCTTTTACTGTACTTGTAATTTCTTTGAAACCTATTTATTTTGTAATCTACATATACTTATACTAATAATAATAAAGCTGGAGAGGATATTTGTTTGTTTGTTTGAACGCCCTAATCTCTGGAACTACTGGACGGATTAGAAAAAATATTTTTGTTCCTAATAGCCTGAGCCTAAAATTCATGAGGAATAGTTTAAGAGTCGAGCAAAAATAAAAAAAGTCAGGAAGAATTCTAAGCGAAAACGAAATAATAGCGTGGCCGGGTAAATAATCCGATTTCTTATAAATTAAGAGGGCTGTTACATTTTGTCACCTCCATTCCGACCTCGCCGACGAGGCCCGTCGCGACGTCCCCATCATGACCCGAGTCCGCCGCCGCGTATGACTCAGTCCCCTAACCGACCCTTGCTCGAGCCAGCCCGCGCTGAGCCTGTAGATTTAAATTCGACCCAAAATAATGAACCGATCCAGCTAGTAGTCCCTCCCTCTAGTTGCCCTCCCCCCAGCGACGCCCTAAGCTGATGCCCGTACCCCTAGGGGGTGCCCTTAGCGTGTGGTCGCTTAGTTTGTAGTTTTATTTAGTTTTAAGCCTGGCTGGAGGCATTTGTAAGTCCTCACCAGATGACCAGTTAAGCAGTGACGGCTGTTAGAAGCCAACTGCGAGAGGCCATTCAAAAAAAAAAAAACATTTTGTCACCTGTCTCGCTCGCACAAAACCATATTTTTAAGAATGTTAAATGAAAAAATGCATTTTTGAAAAAAATATTCTTATAATGTTTTAGATAATAATATTAATTTAACAGGTAAATAATAAAAACTCATTTCTACTCAGCCATCTAATCAATTTAGGAGCAGTTATATAGGATAATACTTCTGCTCCTGAATTGATTAGATCACATAGTAGAAATGTGTTTTTATTATGTATCTACCTGTTAAATTAATTTTATCTAAAACATTATAAGAATACATTTTTCAAAAATACGTCTTTTCATTTAACATTCTTAAATAATATGGTTTTGTGCGAGCGAGACAGGAGACAAAATGGAAATAATCGATCATTTGGTCCGGTTCCTTTATTTTCGTTTACAAAAGTCATTGTGGCGAAATAGATACGTATTCTATTTCTATGATAAACAAGAAATAAGTCAGGGTGAAACGTGGATCCCAATTTATAGCCAGTTTTTTATGGAAAGGTAAAGAAGTCTGTGCTCATTACTCGTGCCGGAAATTATAGGTATGATCCTGGAATTAATCAACATGGATGTTTTAGTCTCGTCAATCACAGATGTCTGACGAATCGGAGCACTTGAAATCTATGGAATTGATAAAGCGACGACGGATCTTATCAGTGACTCATCTCCATCCTTCGGATGCTGACGATTGTGCCGAAGAGCTGGCGTTGATAGGAATCAACGATACGAACAGCATTATGTGTTTGGACACTGGAGTCATGATGGATCCTTGCATGGTAAGGAAATCTTTAAATTTTTAGGGTTCCGTACCTCAAAAGGAGAAACGGAACCCTTATACTTATAGGATCACTTTGTCGTACGTTTGTCCGAAGACCCCTACAAACTTATTATTATGTTAAGCACCATCTATGAGTTGCTGGTTTTTGCTAGTTTTTGTTTTAGCAGCATCTCGCTCATAGGTGACGCTATTGCATAATTATTTCTAGTGGAATTTTTTATTTTATTTATCTACATAGATAATTAAGTTTGTGCGGAACCCTCAGGGTGCGAGTCTATAATCTTTCTTCTATACCAACAGTACCGTGATTGACTGACTGACAACGCATAGCCTAAACTGGTGGACCTAAAGATTTGAAAGGAAGAATTATTTCTTGAGTACCTACCCCAGCCGGCCTGGCATGACCACGATAGAAACGGGTTTTGTCTACATAGAAATAGACAAAGTGACAGATTGTAGAAACATTTCTACCGCTTCATTCATAAAACGTAGAAATGTTTCTACAATCTGTCACTTTGTCTATTTCTATGTAGACAAAACCCGTCTCTATCGTGGTCATGCTAGGCCGGCAGAGGTACCTATATAGACGAATACTATACCATTGATATTACAAAGATAGAGTGCGAATTTTGTAAGTTTGTGAATATGGGGAGGCTAACCTCCGGAACTACTGATTCGATTATGAACATTCTTTCACTATATAAAGCTTCATTATCCCTTAGCGAGCCCCTCGCGTGGCCAAAATTCGCACCGTGCAAAACCATGGAGTGGCCAAATTCGCACCCATTTTCGAGTATTTTCGCACATATTTCGCACTATTTTTGCACTTCCGTAAAAAACACTATAACTCGCTATTTCGATAAACGACCTATGTAAAACCGTATATTTACAATCTATATAATATTTTCTATACGCTGTGTAAGTTTCATGTAATTTGGATAAATAATAAAAAAGATAAAAATAAGAGAACACATTTTTCACGCGTTTTGTTCGTTTTCACCACGTCCACTTGAGAGCTCTAAATATACACGGAAACCTTCGAATTTACTGATGAAAGTCATATCAATCGCCGGGGAATATAATAAGCTCACTATATCACAATAAACATTAATATATGGAGCCCTAACCAAAACTAGCACCGACCGGCGGAAATTCCGTTGACGTGTGACAACTTGATTCTTGTTCGAAATGTCAAGTCCGATTTTTTGTTCGAGTACAAGAATATAATTTGATCTGAAGCATTAGTGGATGTATGGAATTATTGGTAGCCTGGTCTTTCACGAACATTTTAAGGTATACAGGAAAGAGATCACACATGCATAGACAAAGTAATACCCGACTTTGTACCGCGCGGTGCGCTGTATCGGGGCTCAACTTGGCATTACCGGCGGCTGCCAGTGGCCACTCAAGGGATTTTACTTTATTGGCAGCCGCCGGCAGTGGCCACGCGGATTTTGATGTGGTTTTCACAATTTTGGCTACTTTTTATCCCGAAAAAAATACACAGTTCTTATGAGTTACGCGGATGAAATCACGAACAAAAAGCTATACTTATTAATCAAATTCTAATAACATCTTTCCAGAGAGACATTGGAGCTCCCGTAGTATTGAACGACGTACTATGGGGGATTGTTTCTTCTTGGAGACCAAGCAACTGCGAAGATGATTTGGCAGGCCCTAGTTTCGTGGCCTTGGTATCATCACCAAACATCAGTACTTGGATTCACGCCACCACAAGTGGACACAAATAGTGATGAAGCGATGAAGAACAATATGGATGATTGAACAGGTCCTGAATACGCAAAATTTAATAAGAAAAAGGAACTTGGTGTTTCGAAAATTATTATAAATGCCATCTTTTTAATCATTGTATTCAAGAATCGTAGAGAATACCTACTCTCGAATTTTAGACGGAATTGAACGTCCAAATTCGAATTATGTATTATAATATATTTCGTGCTTTAAAATAATTAAATATCTGTTTTAAGTCGAATCAGTTTATAATGTACTTTTAAAGAAGCAATAATACCTACTATTTTCTTCTGTCTCTTCATTTGGTGCATTTTTTTCTTATCGTATGGGGAAAATGTTATAGTTTTATCGACGGCTGCCGATCGTGTTGACCTGAATGCCACAGCGGCTGAGTGCACACCTATTGTTTTAAAAGCCTGTTCAGATTTCTTACTTATCACGCCTGTATTATGAAGGGGAAAGCAGATATACAGGGTGTAAGGTTAGTCAGTCGCAATACGAAAAGGGGTCATTGTACTCATCATTATGAACAACTTTTACTATGGGAACAATCCTGAAGTCGCGAAAAAAAAATCTGCTGTTCCATACATTTTGTTGAGTTATCTGAACATAAATGTATGGGACAGCTGATTTCTTTTTCGCGAGCTAGCCTATATTAGGTACTCAGTGATAATGTAGCTTTCTACTGGTGAAAGAATTTTTAAAATCAGTCGTTTTTGAGTTTATCCATTACAAACAAACATACAAATAAAAAAAATGTTTTTATCTTTATCAGTTTAGTGTATTTGTGTGTATCAGTTTAGTGTAGTTTAGTATATATTTTTATATCTATACTAATCTTATTAAAAAAAGTTTGTTCACGGGCCTGGTGTTGAGCAGCCTTGGTCTAACTAGACCATGGCTGCTCAACACCAGGCCCGCGGGCCACGACGTGGCCCGCCAACGAATTTGAATTGGCCCACCAACAGCGTTTTGTATTAGATTATAAATAAACCATGAGTAAGTTGAAGGAAAGTTTTATTCACTAGCTGGCCCGCCGGCTGACACGGAATCAAAATTATGGCCCAGCTTAGAAATTAGTGGAGCAACCTTGGTTTTGACTAATCCATTATAACTTACACAAAATGTAAATAAATAGTACGGAACCTTATCGCATTGACTGGTGACTGGGTCACGTCTTTCAATATAGGTATTTCAAGAAATTGTCACTTTTGCAATGGTAATAGAATTTTCCTACAAACGTAGGTAGATTGGATTTCATGATTGAAAACCTACACTGAACGAATGAAAAGGACCGGTGAACAAGCGGTTCAACCAATGAAAATAACAAAGAATAATGAATTATATGAGCAAACTGGATCGAAGTTTAATAAAAATAGGGACATTTTAGTCAAGGGAAATTAGGCCTGCTTCATTAGGAGACTAAAAATCTTTTTTACACAAATATAACCGACTTCACAAAGCTTCTACAAAGTAAATTATTATTTTTGTTTTGCAGGTCGGTGGCTTTGGTTTTTGTTTGCTTTTTTTGCCATCGACTTCCGAAACAAAAACCTTCCTCAAAGTATGTAGATTACGTTTGTGAAAACCGGATCCAAATCGGATCAGTAGTTTTCGAGAAAATCGCGCACATACATTCATACTTACGGATCGAATACAGAACCATCATTCTGAAGTCGGTTAATAAAAATATTTAAAAAAATCAATTTAAAATCTAATATGTATAGTAGTATATTAATAGTAAATAAATATGTTATCTAGGGTGTTGATTTTCAATATTTTCAAAAGTATACCAATTATCACTTAACCAAGTAACATGGTCTTTTTAGGGTTCCGTACCAAAATGGTAAAAAAGCAACCCTTATGGTGCGACTTCGTCTTGCTGTCTGTCTGTCACACCTGCTTATTTCAGCAACTACTTATGCTATCGACTTGAAATTTGGAACAGTTATAAAGAATGCTTATTCAACTTTATTGCAAATGAAAAACATCCAAAAATATTTATATTTTCATTGCAAAAGGGGCCGGAGTGGGGGTCCAAAATTTTAAAGTGGGGTTACTAGGTCAAGTGACATATCATATGAATGGGCTTGATTTGCACATTTCAAAATATATTTTCATTTTATTTTATGTCTCACAGTTTTCGACATATGGTGAAAAATGTCCAAAAAAATACCATTCCCCCTTATCTCCGAAGTTGGCGGGGCGAAAAATCTGAAATAATTAGGGTTGATCGGAATTGACCCAAATATGGCACCAAAAATAAAATTATGTTCCTAACTAGAACAGTTTTTTCAAAATCATCAAAATTAGTTCACAAAAAAACTTAGTTATGCGGTCCGGATTTTTTCACTTTATACGTCCAAATATGATACGGAACCCTCGGTGCGCGAGTACGACTCGCACTTGGCCGGTTTGATTTTTTTTTTGCTAGAACTAGTAGGTACAACCTAGCTTATCACCCCGTACCCACTTGACGTTGAGCTTCGGTACACCCTGTATATCATATGTATCATAGTGCTAAATTAATTACGATAATTGGCAATCTGACCAACCAGACGTAACAATAAGATTATATCAATTGGCCCTTAGGGTGGGTCTGTAATCGCTTTAATGGCGACCCTAATGATAATTTCACACTGACTTAACAATTACGTATCTGACTTCCGAATACCGACGGTTTAAAACAACCCACCCTAACGGCCAAGTTCACCGACAAGATTTTTTATACATGACTAGTAATTTTAAACAGCCGTTTTCAATTTATCGGCTTGTCCGATAAAGTCCGATAAATTGAAAACGGCCGCTTAACATTACTTTTTATACATGAAAAGTCATGTTAAACGGCCGTTTTCAATTTATCGGACTGTTATCTTGTCGGTGAACTTGGCCCTTAGTGAGCCATCTTACATTTTAAGGACTACAGTTATAACAAGCGTATATTGTATGCACTCCTGATGAGCTGCGTTTCGGGAGCTCTACAAAATGGTATAAATATCTATATGCAACAGATGCTGAGCGCGCGTACCAAAGGGGCAACGCAGACGACAGACTTTTTGTGCGATCGAGTCTGCAGCGCTTTGCAGCGCTCGAACAATCTGCGAAACTTAGTGCACAGGATGTTTGAGCGCTGCAGACTCGATCGCACAAAGTCTGTCGTCTGCGTCGCCCCTAATAGGCAACCAAAACGTAGCGCATAACGCATCGGATGCACTCAAGTTCGCTTGTTATTCGTCTTCGTTCTTTTATAATAAAAAGCTTTGCAAAAGTAAATAGCAAATAAAGTTAATGAACCAACGGCAAGCTATGATGCCTGGTTTGAAGTTTATCCGCTCATAATGTTTCGTAAAAATTGACAACTGCTGACTTTTGAAACTTAAACGTCAAACCGGCCTTCAGCGTTCCTGCACACGATGCCGTCACCGCGCCGTCGCCGCGCCGCCGCCGCCGCCGCGCAGTTACACTGTAGATAGGAGTCGCGCGAAGCCCGCCACCGCGCCGACGCCACGCCGCCGCCGCGCGCGTTTCCTCTGTTTGATTAATTCCATTACCGGCCGCGTACGAACGTGACGTGCTGTGGTAATGGAATGAAACAAACAGAGGAAACGCGCGCGGTGGCGGCGCGGTGGCGGCGCGGTGGCGGGCTTCGCGCGACTCGTATCTACAGTGTTATTGCGCGGCGTCGGTGCGGCGGCGGCGCGGCGCGGTGACGGCATCGTGTGCAGGAACGCTTCGTAGTGTGCCGCTTGTGTAGGTACTGTCACTGCTGGGCACGGGCCTCCTCTCAGAATGAGAGGGGGTAGGCCATAGTCCACCATGCTGGCTAAGTGCGGGTTGGCAGACTTCACACGCCTTCAAGAATTTTATGGAGAACTCTCTGGCATGCAGGTTTTCTCACGATATTTTCCTTAACCGTTAAAGCAAGTAATAATTAATTTCAAATACGCACATGACTTCAAAAGTCAGCGGTGCGTGCCTCGGGATCGAACTCGAACCATTCGTCGGTTAAACCACTATGCTATCACTGTACTTAGATATAAACATAAATTTAAATAACGCTGACCATTTATGATTGATTGCGTAAACATTTAATACGATATCGAAATTGACTCAATGAAAGTTCAATACAGATGATTGCATCCAATATCTACTTTAAAATTTCTGTTTTCAATACAAATATTACCATTTTATGACCTTTTAAATATCTCATATCTCTCAATATTTGTTGCCGTCAAAAGTCTGGTTTTTGGATAAACTTGATTGTCCTAGGCCAAATTAATTTATCAGTGCATAAAGACATATAGGTTTATCTAAGGAAGAACCAGTATATCTGAATGTTGGATATACCACAGTAGCGGCTGGAGATGTGCTAGAACAGACTAAGGATTATATTCATACATCCTCACAAACTTTTGCGTTTATAATATTAGTAAGATAGGGTAATTTTTATTTGGTCCGCCCCAACCTAGTCTAGAAAAATCTGGTTTATCCGAAAATCGGGTTTGGCCGGTCACATGTCTAAAAACTGCAATCTGAATTTACCAGAGCCTATGCAAAGTTCAATGACTTTGGAGAGCTGAATTTTGGTCAAAATTCTGTCCGGTAAAATATTTGCAACGTGTGTATCTTGCTGCGACAATAACGCGTGTTAATCGTGTTGTTATTATCGCAGTGTATGATATCGCAGTGCATAGGTATAATATCGATAAAACAAAATGTAGGTACTAAGAATCAAATGTCGCAGGACGCAATAACGCAGCGTTCTACTAGTATCGCGTCGATTATTATCGCAGGAGTGTGTAAAATCGCATGCGTCCTAATACAAAGTGTAACGTTCCTAACAAACCTCTGTGGTTTTCTGGAACGTATATTTTGTAATTGTAATGTTAATAAGTTTCTTGATAATATCAATAAAAAAAAAAGAACTATTATCGACCGATATTTACGTACAAACCTATGTGGTTGCCTTTAATATCGGTGTTTTCTTTATCTTTATTTTTAAAAACGGGGGCTTCTAAATGAATAGTCGTTAGTGTGAAATGCGTGGCTCGTGGTACAGGGCGGAGCATCGGATAACTGATAGTGCGCACCGGACAATGTGTAATTGCAGCTGTGGGCTATGGCATGGGCTTCTAAATGTTGCAGCATTTTTAAATAACAATCTTACTACTATTATACTCGTAAATGCGAAAGTTTGGATGGATGTTTAGCACATAGATTTTGGTCGGTAATAGAAAGAACGAAAGCAAGAAAAAAAACCAACCGAATGCAGAACCTCCTCCTTTTTGGAAGTCGGTTAATAATGATTTATTGCATGCGACGACGAATCATTCGTCGTCGCATGCAATAAATAGCCTAGTAATAAGCCTAGTGGTTTAACCATGTGCCTCCCACAGCGAATCGTTCGAGTTCGATCCCGAGGAACGCACCGCTGACTTTTCGAAGTCATGTGCGTATTAAAAATAATTATCACTTGCTTTAACGGTGAAGGAAAACATCGTGAGGAAACCAGCATGTCCTAGAACCAAAAATTCGAAGACATGCGACGTCCACCAACCCGCACTGGGCCCGCGTGGTGGACTACGGCCCACTCCCTCTCACAGAGGAGGCCTGTGTCCCAGCAGAGGGAACATTATAGGCCGATTATGCTTATGCTATGCTTATGCATACGACGACATGACAACAATAAAGCAAAGAACAAAAAGCGAAGCGGTGCGGAGATGCGTACTGGCTAGACTGGAGCGGAGATGTGTGCTAGCTAGAGTATTATAGATGTGTGCTGGCTAGAGAGATGTGTGGCACCGTCATCAGCTTGCGAGGCACAGCTCACATCTCCGCTTCGATCGCGCCATACAATATGATACATCTCCACTCAGTGGTATCCACACTATCCACTAAAGTTGAATGGAGATAAGATATGTGAATATTGTAGTGCAAAATTCTATTGGTTGTTTAAAAGTCACATCTCTCCTCTCGTCTCTGCTTTGGTGTAGTCCGGACCTTACACTTGGTCGGGCAAGCGAAGTCGATTTGTCGAGTCCATTACGTTATCTTACGTTGCTTGATGAGTTGAATCGCTTATTTCTCGTGACCTGCACCACAAACACTGTGGACGAGTTATAGTAGCTGATGCTTCTTTGCGCTCAAGCACGTTATTAAGATATCTCACAGCTATGTTCTTGTGTAATTGCTTATCTGTTACCGCTTGTTTTGTTTCTAATGTCTGGGGATATAAGCTAGGGAATTTGTTGAAAGAAAGGAGTGTAAACTTTATTTTAAACAGAGGCAGAGATTATAGACAGAGGCGTAATTGTATAGTACAGACAGACAGCCTCAAAAAGATGTATTAAACACATAACAATATCAAATACGGTTTTTTCATAGAGTATGGGATAAATCGTTGATAATTCGTCTCAATGTGAAGACCTATAATTGGCTGTGTCTCGCACACCGTCTTTATTCAGAAGCCTAATAATTTTCGTAAATTAAAATTAGTTAGGATTTAATTTCGATATTATATTAATATGACGAGGGGCTCGTGGCTAAATGACGGCCACGCTGATCGATCGATCTGCGAGGTTAAGCTGCGCTTGCCGCGGTCAGTCCTTGGATGAGTGACCGTTCTTTACACATCGAGACCCCTCCGTGCCTCGGAGAGCACGTTAAGCAGTCGGTCCCGGTTGTCATAGGAATATCTTTGACAATCGTTACGGGTAGTCAGAAGCCCTAAAGTCTGACAGCTGGTCTAACATTCGAATACCGGTATTACCCATTAACTGGGTTGTGGAGGTCAGATGGCAGTCGCTCCACGTAAAATATTGATATTCAGCCAAAACTAGTTAGACTGGATGCCGACCCCAATATAATTTGGGAAAAGGCTAGGCAGATGATGATGATGATTATAATAATATGACATTGAGATTATAATAATCTCAATGTCATATTATTATATTATGTCAGAAATAGTAGAGACCGTTCCACGTAAGAATTCCCCTAGAAGTTATTATTATTTATATTTTTTTATATAAAAAAAAAATCATAGTATGTATTTTAAGATCATCTATTCACAAATAGGTAGATGTCGCTTTTTCGCAGTTGATGGTAGCATTGACTAAAGATGGTGGTATGTGGTGATGTTTTTTGTTTCCCAACTTTAACGCGGACGGAGTCACGAGTACATCCAACTCCAAAATATGTTCAGCCAATAGACGAGAAACTTTTCCAAGTAGGTAATCATTCAGCGAAACATTTTATAGCTTCGATGTTGCTAGTGGCGACCAATATACTTTTATTGGAATTGCTAGGGTGACCCCACACTTCTACAAACAGTTGAAACAAGTCGCATTTACCGACATAGAGTTTATTGGCGACCTTTTTCTATTTTCGAACTACCGGAGAAGTGGAATGGAAGTCATCGGTCCTTATGTCTAATGCATATACAATATTTTTTTGCGGAAATGCCCGAAAGTTTCTCAAACAAAATATCTTGAAGGGCTACTCTTTTCACAATGTGACTTTCGAATAGCCCCTATTCGAAAGTCACATTGTATCAATACATTCAGTCCAAGGGTCGGTTGTATCATCTTATGGCCGGTTTCAATAACCTTTTGTTATAATCGTTTATTCATTTTTGTACAACATATTGTTCACATTTTTAAATATTTCATCATAAAAAATCTAAAAAATAAAACATTTAAAAATATAAAAAATAGTGCCCCACCGGTATCGGGAACAGGGTCCAAACTACCGGCGGTCAGGACTCCAGAGAGAAGAACCTCCTCACGATACGTGCCGTGTCTAGGAGTACTGCTTTCAGTATCACGCCCTTGATCCAGCCGCCCAATGAAAGCCTCCAAAGGTGTTGATCGAGGCTCTTAGGCATTAGTCCATTGACCGTAGCGACTATCGGTACAATGACTGCAGAGTCAACATCCCACATGTCGACAACCTCGTGTGCCAAGTCAAGATATTTGATTTGTTTATCTTTTCATTTATTAAAATATTATTATTATATAAATATTAATAAATATTAATATTATTATTATTTCATTTATTATTCTTTATCATTTATTAAGAAAATTATCAGGAAATTATTCACGCTATTGCTATAACCGAGTGTTTTTGTAACTCAAAATAGAAAAAATATGTAGAAGTAGAACCGCCTTCAAAAACATCACAATAAAATTACGTGTGAAACAGTCACGAAAGTCAGTCGAGAATCAAACCAAATCAAAAATCAAAGGCATCGACTTCCGAAATTATTCACACCTAACATTATTGTGAACTTTTTGAAGGCGGTTTTAACTTTTAGAAGTTGTATTATTTTTACTTATTTTAGCTAAATAATCTTTAAAGAACAATGCCAGGGGATCGTACAAATTACTCGTGTTTGTATACAGAACATTTAATTTTCCTCGAAATACACTAAGGCCATGTTGTTTCATCTTACAGTTACGTATCTGTAACCGTCAAATATGGCGGCTTGTATGACAATTTCATACTGACTTAACGATTACGTACTGAATTACGGATACAGATGGTTTGAAGCAACCCGCCCTAAGTTTGGTCGTGAAGCAAAGACGTTTGAGTTTGGTACGGGGCGCCATACATTGGCTGGCATTGTTCTTTTCTACCATCATCCCTACATTGTAAATCAGTATTGTTATCATAAAATGCAAATCCAACGTGATTGGATAAAGTTTCAGTTGATGTTAATGCCTCACGCCTACGACCCGCCATTCATTCACATTGGAACTGCCATCCAAATGAGAATGAATGATGAGTTTCCATATTTGATTTTACGAGCCGTTGGGCTGTGAAAAAGTGAAGTTGATCGTGCGTCATAAGTCGCGATTGTATCTGTAAGTAGTGATAATTTATCATTGTCGAATGGTCACATTTTGTTGCAGGACTTGGACTGATGATAAGAGCCGAGTGTTGAACGAAAATCTTTTTTATTTGTTTTTTTTTTTTTGCAATTGTAAATGGGATCGCTTCTATGCACCTCTTGCTGTCACACGATTGATCTCTATAATCCCACCCTCCAGGGTGCAAGCGAAAGGTTAATAGAGGCGACGCCATTTTCAACCGTATGAAAACTACATTAATTTATGGATTTAGAAAAAAAATATTTCGTGCTAAATTCAATAAAATATTCAAAGAAATTATTGCAAAAATGGAATCTTCTTATCTCATTATTGAGTTTGTCGATGCGATATCAACCATCGGGACAAAGTTGAAAAGTCAATCTTGTAGTTCTAAGAAGCATTGATCAAACAATAAATATAACCCGTCTTTTTTGAAGTCACGTAAAAAATACTATTTGCAACCAAATAACGGTTCAGAAAAGATATTGATGAATCTATGGCAATCTTTTAAACGGCATTATGTAAAATATCAATAACTAGTGATGTCCCTTCACATTACGTAAGCGATTTAAGCAATAGTTTGAGTAGGCCATGTTAGATTTTGATGACGTCATCGTGTACGAGATGGGGACTAAGGTCTTTCTAATAGAAAAAAATCAATTTTGTTATTGCTGGCCTTGCGCCATATTGTAACGTTTTGTATTGAAAATTTAGCTTTTTAGTATTAACAAATCTATTAGAATAGATTTGGTAAATCAAAGACGCAGTTAAACATAGTGAAAATAAACATTGTATCGCTAATTAATTTTCTTTGTAGGACTTACTTTTCAAGTGAAAGTTGACAGTTTGAGGTCATTGACGTTCCTATTCTTATTGCGATCGCATAGTACTACTATGATGTTACTGCAATTAAAAGTTCGTTGCTCGTGGCTAGTTAGGGTCTGTGCACACCGCGTTTTTTAAGCGCGCCGTCGACGCGCGTTTCCAAAACGCGCGTCGACGGCGTGTCGACGGCGCGCTTTTATCCTACAGAAGTCTACAGGCTGTGTCTGACTTGCGTGCATATCGCGTCTGTATCGCTACAAATGCGCGTCGACGGCGCGTTTAAAAAACGTGGTGTGCTCAGGCCCTTAGGTAACAGACGCGCTGAACGATCGATCTGCGAGGTTTACGCTTTGCCGCGGTCAGTCCAGAGATGGATAAAGTTTAATTAACTTCAAATATTAACAAAACAACAAGACAGTTAAACTATTAAAACAGTTCCTCTATAAACAGTTTATTAAGCAGAGCAGAGCCAAAACAAACAATCTATGTGTTACAAGTCGTACATTAGAGTGGGGACACTTGATGCGTAGCCAAGTTGCCACTCATGTTTAGTATACCTACTATTATACTAGTTTGGCACGCACTTCTGCTTGCATTAGAAAAATTATAGGTCCCTAACAAGTTATAAATTTTATAATAAAAAAAACTTTTCAAAAAAGTAAAAACTGCCTTGAAGAAGTCGGATAAAAAGATGACATTAATGTTGCGTGAAATGGTTTCGGAAGTCTAGGCCATTTGATTTTTGTTTCGGTTTGATTCGGCACCGAATTCCGAAATTGTTTGTATTTTTTTTTCATTTATGAGATAGTTTATAAGCCAGACTATTTATTCCGGTAGGTAGTAGATACGTTCTTGCGGGATAATTTTCACGCGAGCGAAGTTGTGCGTAAAAAGCTAGTATATCTATTTATACTTCGAAACAATGTATTGACATTGATAACGAAGCTTAATTATATTAATAACAGCTTTCAGCTTGTTATTAATGCTCTTACAACTGGGATTAGCGTGGGATGGCAAAAAGCTTGTGATTTCTTTGATAGCTTCTGATTGCGACGACGAAATATAGGTATCCAATTATTTTGTAAGTGTCAATGATTACTTTGAAATTTTCTTACCGCCTTGAAGTTTGTTGCCGCTAATTTTGATAGATTTGCAACTTCTTTTATTAAAATGATTACAATGTAGGTTGCACAGCTCTACTATGCTAAAATTAATTGCTTGTACCAGGAGTTGTCGTCGATATAATATGTACCTATTCTCGTCAATACAATAAATGTTAAGTGCATGGTGTGGGAATCGACCACCTCTCGCTTGCCATCCAATAATTTAAAAATTAAACACCTTCAATTTTTAAAAATAATATTTTTTGTATTTTTTTTTCTTGAAGGAGGTTTTACCTATTCGCTTCCCGAAACGAACTTTTTAACAAAGAGCTCGACCACTACTCACAGTTTTTTTTTTTATATTTATGCTAATCTCTACATTCCAAGATGTAATCTTGACTTTCTTAGGCAAAAGAAAATAGACATAAATATTGTTAAAGCATGAAGATTTTCTTTGTGCACCTACTCACCTTGTTCTAAAAAAATCACTAATAAAATACCATTTAGTTAGTCTAAAATCTAAAGAAAAGAAAATTAAATTCCTTTTTATAATAGAAGGCTAAAATTCTAAATAATTTAGAGAAATTGCAGTGTAATTAAATAACATCAGTGGGCAGCGGTGTGCAATACCTTCGTTTATGTTATAATAAAACAAGTTTAAACGGATTAATCGCGTATATTACAGAGTTTTCCTGACGTTTCGAACACTTTGCAGCGTTCGTGGTCGCAGGACGACCACGAACGCTGCAAAGTGTTCGAAACGTCAGGAAAACTCTGTAATATACGCGATTAATCCGTTTAAACTTGTTTTATTATAATGTGTAATAATCGCGAAAACCTAAGACATTATTCGTTTATGTTTATGATGCCGCACATGCCTTAGAGCTACAGAGCGAAGACGTGAAATGTCCATAGAACAGAGTAAGTATAATAAATTTATTAGTTCATAATATTAGTAAGTAGTACAATTTACAATCACAGATAGGTACTCGTTATCGGTCAAAAGTATTTTTTTTTTTGCAATTTTAGGGATAGTTTTAGGGTCGAAGGTTTTTTTTTAATTTTTAATATTTTAAGTTTTATTTGTAGCTTTTTAATACTACTACCTATGTGAAATTATTGTCAATATAAAACTTATATTGACTAGTCATTATATTCTACTATGTCTATAAAATTCTCTGACCAAATTGGAAAAAGCTCATAACTTTTAAACAACTGGACAGATTTTTATAAAATAACTTAAAACTTAATACTTAAATAAATAAAATTAACACTAATTGTTACCCTCATCGTTTTATATCTCTCTATCACTCAAAGGTAGAAAACTTCATTTTTGAGTTAAGCTTGCCTTTGTACCTACATACCATATCAATTTAAAACTATGTATGAAAATTATACGTGTACAATAAAGAATACCGAAATACAAGTCAATATAGAAAAACCATCTCGATTAAACTACCTTTCAACTAAAAGAAACCCGTAGATATTGAAATCAGTTCAGTCATTTGGGAGCTACGATGCTACAGACGAACACACAGACACAAGCCCATCGTTTTTCAAAGTTGGGGATTAAAAAGTTATTATTGTAAATAGCTAAATGCTGCCTCTATTCATCTTCGTAGTAACCGTCGTTTCATTTCTCCGGTCCATTTACAACGATCTCCCGTCGGACGTAAAGTGCACGTATATCTCGCTATAACACCTGCGGGATCAACTGGTACCTTCTTGCTGGATCTACTATAGGTATGTATGGTAGGAAGGGGGGTAGAATCCTCAATTGTTTCCTAGAAGACTATGTTTGTAAGTTTAAGCACTAGGAAGCGGTGAAGGCTCTAGAATTACTCTAGAATTGACGTCAAAAAAGTATTGATCTACAACCCACTTTGTTTTTTTTTATCAATTTAAAAAGCAATAATCAAGTTACGAAGATCTGAGAGTCTTTAATTTATGAAATAGGATTAGCTGTTGCCTGCGACTTCGTCTGCGCGAAAATTAATAAAAAGTATTCTATGTGCTTTTTAAAATTTCGTCCAGATCCATTCAGCCGTTTTGGCGTGAAAACGGACCCTAAATATTATTTAATTGGAAAAAAGAAATTCTATCACTTTATTTTTAAAATGTTTGAAAACATATTTAAACTTTTGATCCGAATATTTAAAAAAGAAAAGTTTTTTGAAATACCTACATTATTTATCTCCTCAACTTTTAGTCACGCTCTCTGTTGCACCAACTTATCCCATTTCGCATTAAAGTCGTTTAGATAACGAAGTAAGAAATGTACGAAACTGGAATTTAAGGCCCCGGTATACGCCAACGGCCTTGAGTGATTTGGGCGGTATAGCTTGAGTGTTCTGCGCTGAGCTCAAGCAACGCGACATACATCCACCGAGCAATACGACTCGCCTATCAAGGAGCGCGCTGTGCCGAATTAGACGTATTATTACTTTTTAGTATCTAAAACATAAAATAAAAAAAAAGTAACAGGTATTATTATAGGTAGTAACATAGTCTTTTCACACAAAACAAATCATGAAAATATCTTAAGCGGTTTGAAAGTAATTACGTTTTTATGTTTTGGGTAGACACGAATTCATGAATTTATTTCATTACGTATTTTACAACAATAGTTAAATATTCACAGGTACGATTGATGTATACATATATGTTCTAGTTTAACATAAAAAAATTGCACAACTAACCTGCATTATTTGACGGCGAAATAAGAGATTTAAAACTGGCCGTTACCATTTACCTTCGCCAGAATTATCTATATACCTTGAAGATTCAAACGAAATTTAAAATCATCGTATCCTCAATTTTTGTTGCGATTAATCTTTTAGAAATTAGAAAAAAAAATAAGACGAAAATCATTCTTTTTCGTCACTTGTGTTGTTACGACTTATTTGAGAATCGTGGATACCGTTATAAAAGTGCTTCTTTAAATTTCAACATTAGATGTCGAATCTACGAAATACGATACTGTCTCAAGAAAGCGAAAATAAAATTAAATATCAGAAAGACTGCTCTAGTCAATCTCTAAAGGGAGAAAGTCAGATCTGAAATCTGACTTTCTCCCTTTAGAGATTGACTAGAGCGGAATTCGACTCGAACCAGCAATCTTTCGAACCATCCAAACTCGATACCAAAGAACAATTATAATAATCAAACAACAATACTTACTCGTTTACGAAGAATGTTGTACAACTTTGATATCTACAAGTAAATGCCAAGCATTTATCAAGTAGACTGACACTCGATTAAAGACTGGTAACTTGCACAGTAATTGAAAGTAGGGCAACTGGGTAAAACGGGTACCTATCCTGTATCGTTATACAAATCGTTAAACTTATCAACGGTGGCGCGATCACGAGCTATTTTAACGTAAAGTACCGTTACTGTAAGCATATTTTGAATTGAAAATATACGTTCGCTACACAATATTTATATAAATTAAATACTTAATTAATTTCTCTGTATTTTTTAAAATGTGCAAATTGTATATCATAATTTTCTAGGACTGTTGTATTTTAGATTCAAATTATGCTTACATTAACGCTACAAGCTCAGATCATAGAAACAAGGAGATGTGCCAAGGCGCTATCGAGCTTGATGCCTGATCTTGAACAAATTGCTCATATTAAAAACGTACGCGCTGGCGACGAACCGAACACGATCGATGGTATAAATACAGTGTTTTAGTTTAGTGTTGACTGACAATTAACAGTGTTAGATTGAGGGTGTGCGGAATGTTCAATGCGTGCGAGATCTTTTTATTCACAAGGAGCGGCAATTATGCGCGTAATTGTGTCGAAAAATGTACTAAAAGTGGCATCAGTTGTTCCCGTACTAATTTGCTATGATGGCATATCTCCTTGTTTCTATGATCTGAGACTATACGTCAAAATAACTCGTGATCGGGACTCGGCGGTAGTGGCCGTAACTAACTTGTTCCTTCTAGAAGCTTTGATGCAGATTCTAATAATGAATGAAAGAGGTTTAGCATTAGGTACCTACAATAAGTTTTAGTAGAAAAACATTTTTCAAAACAAGCTTTTATAATTACTACTTCCCTCAGATCATAGAAACAAGGAGATATGCCATCATAGCAAATTAGTACGGGAACAACTGATGGCACTTTTAGTACATTTTTCGACACAATTACGCGCATAATTAAGCGCTCTTTGTGAATAAAAAGATCTCCCACGCATTGAACATTCCGCACACCCTCAATCTAACACTGTTAATCGTCACTCAACACTAGCACTAAACTAAAACACTGTATTTATACCATCGATCGTGTTCGGTTCGTCGCCAGCGCGTACGTTTTTAATATGAGCAATTTGCTCAAGATCAGGCATCAAGCTCGATAGCGCCTTGGCACATCTCCTTGTTTCTATGATCTGAGACTACTTCCCAACTCCATCATAGCCATAGCGCCGGCAGCCAACATAGTGTCAAAGGGAATTCTTCTGTGAAACGATCTGTGGTTTCTGAATATTCTATTAAGCTTTTGATGTACTGTCTCACTATTTTTTTTTATATTATAGGAGGCAAACGAGCAGACGGATCACGTGATGGTAAGTGATTACCGCCGCCCATGGACACTCGCAACACCAGATGAGTCACAAGTGCGTTGTCGGCCTTTAAAAAACTGCTCTCGCCTTGGGCATTGTTGAGCGCAGTTTTGCCCCCCTCAAAATAATGGATTTTTTAACTGCGCCATCATTTTGGGCCTCCGGTAACCTCACTCACTCGGCGAAACACGACGCAAGCGTCGTTTCACGCCGGCTTTCTGTGAGGCCGCGGTATTACTCCGGTCGAGCCAGCCCATTCGTGCCGAAGCATGGCTCTCCCACTATGCAAAACAGTCAAAATAACAACCATTAAAATGATCAACATTTAGCAACTGACAGGACTTGGTGAAATGGAATTGACCGTGAACCATTGCATCTGAATTTACCTCAGAAAATCTCAGCACCTTAACGGATATTCAAAATGAAAAATATGAAAATTTCTTGCTCCTTGAAACGCTTAGCTAAAATTGAATCAGAATAAAGCGGTCAGGTTGTGAAGTCGATATTACGGGGCGAGTAGCGGGTCATAACTAGATTTAGCACGTAACAGTATTACCCTGGTATTGGATAACTAACCCTATTTGCAGCAGTGGAAAACATCAAGGTTTGCTGTATTAAAGGTGCGGTTAAACGGGCTAGTCTTTTGACAATTTCTTGCTGCAATTGTCACTCTAGCCGTCAGTGGAGATCTATATTGTGCAACTCAGTAGAACATAAATATGTACCAACATTTAATTTCATTGCAATATCGGGCGATATATATGCGTAGCCGGGCTATACGGCAAGATTGCGGCGATTGTTCTACTGTGATCCACGATATACTTAGTTCTCAACTCACGGCTATGCAATTGCAGCATGAAATTGTCAAAAAACTAGCCCGTTTAGCCGCACCTTTAGATTCAAGGTCTCTGCATTTAATATTTCTGCATTTAATATTCCATAAATGTATGGAACAGCTATTTTTTTTTTCGCGATTTCAGTATTGGTCCCATAGTAAAAGTTGTTCATAATGATGAGTACAATGACCCCTTAAAATATTTCCACTGTCTAACCTGCCACCCTGTATAAAATGCTTTGTCCTGACCGACTGACTGACGGATCAACGCACAGCCTAAACCGCTGGTCGTAGAAACGTGAAATTTGGAGGACTTATTTTTTATATGATGTAGGCATCCGTTATGAAAGGATTTTTGAAAATTCCACCTCCTAGGGGGTAAAAAGGGGTGGCAAAGTTGTATGGGAAAACGTCTTTTCTTGGCCTGATCAACTTCAAACTTTCAAATTTTTATTTCCGCCCTCCACGCGGGCGAAGCCGCTGGCAAAAGCTAGAACATTATATTAACTGAAACATTTCCAAACGATCCGTTAGTAGAATAGAGGAACCGGGCATTAGATGAAGCAACGTTTAGTAATCAAAAACATATTTATTTTCAATCCAGTTATATTAAGTACTAGCACTTTGCCCGCGACTTCGTACGCGTGACCCACAGGAACCGTGCATTTTTTCGGGATAAAAAGTAGCCTATAGCACTCACAGATAATGTAGCTTTCTACTAGTGAAAGAATTTTCAAAATCGGATCATTAGTTCCGGAAATTACCCCCTACATACAAACTTACAAATTTTACCTCTTTATACAAGTAATATTACCTATACCTAGTATAGAATAACGAAACCAAAGGTTACATACTTACAGAAAAAGAATCACTATCCTGTATTGAAAAGGAATAATAAATGCTTTGTATAATGGCTTGACAACTTCAGTACAATAATGCTACTTCACAATGGTTTCTAATAACAATAAAGCAATTATCCACTGTACTGGGAAACTCCAATAAATATCCGAGCTACTTCACTTTATCGATAAACAGAGCCACGACAAAGTTGTTATTGTAAGCAAAGACGAATCTAGTCTTTTGTTTTTGAATTTCGAATTATTGATAATGCCAGCCTGTTAGTTTGATTGCCAACACAAACGTTGCCATCTTTGGACACCGCGGTCAGTCATAGTCAATATTTTTTGAAAACCACGTTTTTAAAACGGACTAAAAAGTATAAAATATTTTTTAATGAAATGAAAAACGTGGGGTGCATCTTATTATTATCTTTTGAATGCAATTTTGTTTTTCATATCATTAGAAATAATTATTTTATACTTTTTAGTCTGTTTTAAAATAGGTAGGTAGGTACCTAGCACCTACCTAGTGATTCTTTTTTTTCATTTTTTTTTTCTTTCTAGTCCATAATATAGCATTGTCATCCAAATAACACAGCTTAGTCCAATGCAGCAAGTGCTTGAAAAATTAATTGCCAAAGTAGGCCGAACAAACAGACATACAGACAAGAAAGTGAAGTTAATAAAAACGTGGTAATAGAAAATAGGTACCTACTTATGTTAGTAGAACCGAGCTCTTTTATATTAAAGAGCTCCACAACTCCTTTTTTTAGTTAGGTAACTTATTTTGTGTCTTTACTTAGCCTTGGAGATAAAAAAAAACCGGACAAGTGCGAGTATGCCTCGCGCCCTAAGGGTTCCGAAATATGATCATAGATCGCGCTACTGCATACTTCCAATGGCGCCATCTATGACCAGATGGCTCCACTTATGGTCCGGTGACTGACGGCGGACAACAAAGTGATCCTATACGGCTTCCGTTTTTCCTTTTGAGGTACGAAACCCTAAAAACATCACTAATACATAATTATAAAATCTTTAATAAGGTAGATATATTATATCTCTATCTTATATCTACCTACTCATGTAGAATTTCATATACCCGCATGAATTTCATCGTCCAATAAGAGCAACATGATGAAATTCTTCATTTGACATCGTGAACCGTATTAACATAATATTTTCAAGTTGAGAATTTATAAAATAACTTTGATATTTATAAACATACTTAGTACCTACCTAAAGATATTGGATTTTTTATCGATATATGAGTAAATACTTAGTAGGTACCTATATTATGTAACTTACAACCACCATATTAGGTCTAGTCTAGGTCGGCACTGAAAATGAAGAATGTCAGTGTGGCATGTTGAAAAAATTATTTCAATGTTGCCACATTTGGCTGAATATCAATGTTTTTTTTTGTGCTACTTTTTCTTAAGGGCGCTCTCGGAATTTTGTCTCCTCTCTCGCTCGCACAGAACCATTTTTAAGAATGAAAAGATGCATTTTTGAAAAATGTAATCTTATAGTGAACTACAAAATAATATTAATTTTACAGGTAAATAATTAAAACACATTTCTACTGTGACATCTAATAAACAAACTTAAAAAACAATTATGATTTGTTTTTGAGGTTTGTTTAACTCGTATGTTCTTAATAATTAAATTTGAGTTTATAATATTATAATTAATATCATTTTGTAGTTCGCTATCAGATTACATTTTACAAAAATGCATATTTTCATTTAACATTCTTAAAATACATGGTTCTGTGGGAGCGAGAGAGGTGCCGAATGCGAGAGCCCTCTCAATACGTTATTTTTTTCTTGTTTTTTTATTTACTTTATTTTCTCTTCTAAATATGTGTCTATTTGCATGCATGCATGCAGCACGCGTCCCATCTGATGGTAGGTGGTCACCACTGCCCATGGAAATTTGCACCGTATACCAGAATCATCGCAGGTGCGTTGTCCATCCTAATGACAGAGTTGAAATGTCTCATGTGCTTGTAATTACATCGACACATACACCCTTAAGACCTTAAGACCTTCAGGTCTGAAGACCTTAAGACCCAATTCAGCTGACTTAAATTCGTTTTTGTCATAAAGAAGAAACTTGAAAAATTGTTAAAGTAACGTAAAAGTTGGTAAAAATTGGGAACAGACATGTCACAAAGTAACAAACACGTCACGAAAAGTGGTGACGCATGAAAAATGTAACCAAACCGAGGCTGTAAGCGGTGGTTGTGAATAAAACATAAAACCCTGGATGAACGAAGACAATAATACCTACATCGTGTAGATAAAAATAAAATAATTTTGAAATCTGTAACAAAATATCCGTTTCGTACAGTCAGCAGCAAAAGTCGATAAACATTTTAAAATCACTTAGTAATTGTATTTTTACGTAAGGAAGAATAATAAGACTTAATTTCTTCAATCAATAATCATACTAAACGGATCTGACTTGAGGCGCGGTGTGGGGAAGCGGGACGGGAGATAACGGCCATCTCGAAGTGAATGGCTAGTAGGTACTAATAACATTACAATAAAATTATAGTGTTTAGATATTTTTTGTGCGCAAAATACAACAATATTTTTTCACGGAATTTTTGTACCGCTTACTCGGAATTTTCTTTTCGTTCTAATTTTTCTGACTAATAATTTGTAAGTTAACGTACGCAGCCAGACAGAAATAATATTAGCAGCGTTTTATTTTAATAAAATGCGATTGGAATATTACTAAACAATTTTGTATTTTTTCTTTCCACGGTTTAATACCGAGCTATTTTCAATATTAAATTCAAATTTTATCTGTGTACTACAAGAAATGTATTTAAAATATTTTTTTAAACCTTTTCGTTCTATGTGTCATTTTGGTCACATTTAAGTGACAAAATAATATAACACTTTCTTCTATGATCTATGGTTTAACCCTCTTCGTAGCGTGTCAGCGAACAATCTGTCTTGTCCCACTGTCAGGCTGTAACTAGCTTTTGAATGCATACAGGAATGAAATAAAAATGAGTAGGAGACAAAACAATATGTCAGGAGCATTTGGCGTAGCGTGGCACTAAGGGACCGCTGCTATTCGTTTTTAACACTTTTGGGTTATTATTATTCCCTCCTAATGCTGAATTGTGAGGGAAAGCCGGTACCATAAAGGAGCAACAACATTTTAAATAATTATTACAAAAAAATATAACGTTCTAACTAGCAGCCTTTTAGAAATCATCGCAAAATTCCTTCACAAACAAATTTATTTTAATGCGGTCAGCTTGTCTATTATATACCAACACGCCGCGTGATATCACCGCAAGAACTGCCCATTTGCTAGCGAACCTTCGAGAGAGAATGTCACGGTGAGATTCTCCCTCGAACGTTCGCAAACAAATTAAATCTTCAGTGCGCGAATTCGACTCACACTTTTTTTCTTCGCTAGTCAGTCTGCTATGACGAATAAAAAATTTGAGTGAGTAGAAGTCGGCCTATAACTGTAATTTTTAGGGTTCCGTACCAAAATGGTAAAAAAGGAACCCTTATGGTGCGACTTCGTCTGTCTGTCTGTCTGTCACACCTGCTTATTTCAGCAACTACTAATGCTATCGACTTGAAATTTGGAACAGTTATAAAGAATGCTTGTCCAACTTTATTGCAAAATATTTGCTTTATTGAAAAAAGTCAAAAAATATTTTTATTTTCATTGCAAAAGGGGCCGGAGTGGAGTCCGAAATTTTAAAGTGGGGTTACTAGGTCAAGTGACATATCATATGAAAGGGCTTAATCTGCACATTTCAAAATATATTTTTATTTAATTTTATGTCTCACAGTTTTCGATATATGATGAAAAATGTCCAAAAAAATACCATTCCCCCCCTTATCTCCGAAGTTTGCGGGGCGAAAAATTTGAAATAATTAGAGTTGAAAGGAATTGACCCAAATATGGCACCAAAAATAAAACGATGTTCCTAACTAGTACAGCTTTTTCAAAATCATCAAAATTCCTTCACAAACAAACTTAGTTATGCGGTCCGGATTTTTTCACTTTATACGTCCAAAAATGATACGGAACCCTCGGTGCGCGAGTATGACTCGCACTTGGCCGGTTTTTTTCCCAGATCATAGAAAATCTGAGATTTTTTTAAATAAAAGGTACCTACCTAATCGTCCACAGATTTTTCATCAAGCATTGGAGTACTGCGGAGCTGCACGGGACTTCTAGTTTTATTTAAATTACCATTTTTCTAACTCCCAGTTAAAGCAACATATTTTGCTGGCAGTACCTATACAACTCGGTATGTGCACGCGCCGCGCTAGTTATCTCGTGTTGCCGAGAATTCGCACCAACTACGGCAAAACGATGATTACCTACGAAGGAGCGCGCTGTTATAACAAAATACCCTCACATATAAAAAAATCAAACTCCCTCAACATATTCAAAAAGCAACTTGCTCGACTTATAATCACCAACCATTCATCTTTATCATTACCATAGCAATATTGTAAGTGAATGCTTCTAAACACGCACAATATCTAGCTATAATTATGTGTCATCATGCTTTTTCTACGAACAAAACTGTTTGTAACTGTTATTGTTTTGCGATCTTGTGACGACGAACTTTGTACTAATCTTTCTTTTTTTTTTTGTTTCTATTTTTGTATAAACTATGTTCTCATGGAAGTGATGTATATGTATATCTTATATGAGAATAAATGTCTTTAAACCTAAACCTAACTGGGTAAAATTATTTGAAACAGCCAAACGCAGTGCAAAGTGGCATAAAATAATATTTTCTACAAGTTCTTAGTTCAAACGATATTTCGTTACGTTGTTTCCTTTAAACGTTTCAAAATTTTCGTTAAAGTGCAGTGTGCAATATGAAATGAAAGAAAGAAAGAAAGAAAAGAAAGAAAAATCATTTATTTGTCACAGAGACATGCACTTAATTAAGGAAAAAAAATTATAACAACAAGTATAGTTATGTCAGCTGCGACAAAAAGGTGACCACTCAGCATAATGCTGTGCTATGGCATAGACCAAAACCCAGCGCTGATTTTCAGTGATCACCTAAATGACGTGCGGATATTAAGCCAGTTAATCTTCTAATTTCTTATTATAAGAAAAACAATAAATTATGATTATGATAAGTATTTCTTAAATAAAACAAACAATAAATGAAAACAGGACGCCATACACACATATTACCATTAATTACTTATAATTTAAATACCTACCCGCAAAATAGGTATAACAAACACAACCCGTGGCCGGGTAAAAATAAGCGAGAGATAATTCAATTATATTACCGTGACAAACCACACGAAACCCTTTGCGGTCACTTCTTCTGTCTCCTTTGCGCGGAAAAGAGACAAAAGGTGCGACGCAGCTGTATACACATACGCACGGGCGTTTGGTCGCATGCGCGTTGCGCATCACTTTGCCGGCACGGCGCATGAGTCACGGTGGTGTGGTCGCGTGACTGGAGCGTCGAGCTTTGCATAAATAGATAAATGAAACAAGAATTTCTCACGTGATTGCGTTGTTTAGGCGTTTAGTAGTAAATTGGTAAGTGTATATGGTGTTTATTTAAAACTTAAAACTAAACATAAACGATTGTTACACTATTTGATAAATTGTTTGTTGTTTTAGCCACAAAACAGAACGAAGAAACGCGATATCGTACACAAAAATTAAACTAAATTACATACCCAACTATGCCATACCATACTATGCCGTACTATGCCGTACTCGCAGTCGTACGACCGCCGTCCCAAGCTGCTTGGAATACGATACGCCTTGCCCATCGGTCATAATCAAGAAGTAAGTACCTGTTTCTATGAGATGTAATAATAATAATTATAATTATGTTTATTGGTAGACTAAAGCTTGCTCTTTTTTTTGTGTTTCAAGAAGGTATTTCTTGAAATGGCGTTTAAAATTTGCTTGTGTTTTCAGGGATCGCATGGGGGGTGGCACATTATTCCAACAACGTGTGGCGGCGTACTTGAAGCATCCCCTAAAGGCTGTGGTTTTATAATGAGGCATCGAGAGCGGGTTGGATGTGGAACGAGTGGAGTAGCCGTAGTGGTCCTGTCTCCAGCTTATCTTTGTGAACAGGTATTCTGGTTTGTGTGTATTTATTATTCCAAATAATAAACTTGCTAAATGTAGCTTCCTCCTGGCGTTCATTTTTAGTACCTTATGTTGGTTCAAATATGGTGTGATATGATTTCTCCGCGGTATACTAAAACAAAAACGGGCACACGCATTTTGCACTCGTTGGATTAAACGTTCTGTACGGGATAAGAGACATGGCCCGTATACAGCGTCGCAATAGTTCAATTTTGATAAAACAAGGCTATCCACCAGTCTCTTCCTTATTGCGACACTAAGGAAATCTCTTACCCTATACAGAACCTTCAATCTGTAGAAACAGTTTTTGACCACGCCGTTTATGTGATCCTCAAAGCGAAGTCCCGGGTCGGTAGTGAGCCCTAAATTACGTGCTATTTCTACTCTTTGTATGCTCTGGCCCATGATTTTAACCTCGGGTTTTGCAGATACAATCTTTTTTATTTGATTTCTGCTCCCCATAATCATAAATTTAGACTTTTGAGGGTTCAGCACTAGGCCGTTGTTCATAGACCACGAAGCAATTCTATCAAGTTCAGCATTTATAGTATTTACGGCGGACGAGGTGTTACGGGCATTAAATGAGACATATAGCTGTGTATCGTCTGCATATATGTGGTATTTGCAGTCCTGCATACATCCGGTTACGTCTGCACTATATAATATATAGAGTAGCGGTCCCAGCAGCGATCCCTGTGGAACTCCTCTGGGTACCAACCTTGGGGAAGAAATTAGTGTAGAACCGTCTTTTTTCCGAATCTCAACATGCTGTGATCTGCCTGTAAGGTAGCTCTCAAACCAACGTATTGTTTGACTATCAAATCCGTAGTATGCTAGTTTCGATAATAGTAGGGAAATATTAATTGAGTCAAATGCCCGTGAGTAATCTAATAGTGTCAAGATCGATCCCTCTCCAGAATCCCGGGCCTCAAGGATGTTGCCCACAACGTCTGCTAGGGCCGTTGTGGTCCCGCGACCCTTCCTAAATCCCGACTGCAGATCCGGTAGCATTCCATTCGTCTCAAGGTAATCGATGACTTGCAGATAGACTACTCTTTCCAACACCTTGGACAAGCAGGGTAATATGCTTATAGGACGAAGATCCTTATATGTTTGTGGGTCAGAAATTTTCGGTAGTGGCCTTACGATTGAATTACGCCATAATTCAGGAAAGGTGTTTGTGGTTAAAGATCTGTTTACTAAATCAGTTATTGCATTTAAAGTTTGCGGAAGGGTAAGATTTAGCATATCCTTCGATATCCTGTCAATCCCTTGCGCGTTTGTAGATATGTTAGATAAAATTTTTAGTAACGTTTTTGAATCTGTAGGTTTTAATTGAAAATTAGCTGCTCCGTAACGATTAAATTCAAAAAAGGTTAGCTGTGAGATGGTAACATTTGGATCACCTGGAACATCCAGAAATGCCGAATTTATCCCGTCGGGATCGTCAAACTGTTCCGGTAGCACATGATAGTCTCTATTCTCTGGAAGGACGTGTTTTTTTAGATTAGACCATAATAATTTTGAATCATTTAGATTTTCATTTATATGTTTAGTGAAAAATGCTTTTTTTTCATTTAGTAGTCCAGTTACTGCCTGGTGCTTTAAATCCAAATAATACTGTCTGTGCACATCTAGTTTGGTTTGACGATATCGACGGCGAGCACCATCCCTTAACTTAAACATTAATTTTATATTGTCCGTTATCCAAGGTGTTGGCTGAGTTTTGAAAAGTCTAGTTTTTAACGGCGCGTGAGTATCAAAAAGCCAAGTTACGTATGTGTTGAAGGAATGTACCATGTCATTAACATCCTGTAGCTCACAGATTGAGTTCCATGGAATTGCCTCCAGGTCCCTCTTGAAATCGTCAACTGATATACCCGCAAACGGACGATATGCTACCAATCTACGTATCGGTTTTTCCTTCTTAAAAACGATTTCGCATGTGACAAACGAGTGATGGCCGAGTTCTGGTATATGGTCCACATCAACGGCCCGGTATTGTGCATCTGTACATATCACGTCAATAAGGGTGGCACTGTCCCCTACAAAGTGCGTCGGACTAGATACAATTTGATTTATATTAAAATAATGTAAAAATTCCTCGAGTTGTTTGGCCTTAAAATTGTTTGAATCTAGAATATTCACGTTTAAATCTCCCAGTAATATAACATTATCATACGGAGCCAACGCACACATGCTCTCCGTGATTGCATCAAAAAAAACATTTAAATCTAGCCAAGGAGGACGGTGTACAGTTCCTATTAATAACTTTTTTGTTTTCGCTGAAAGGTTCATCCACATTTTGTTCCACCTGTGGGTGGTGGGGGTGAGCTCTAACTCGAGTACTAGTTCCGGTTTTAATGTAAAAAGCGACGCCCCCTCCACGCCCGTCGCGAACTGTCTCCGGCCGCGGTATATGCCGCAGCTGGTATCCAGGAACCACTGGAGCTCGGCCCTCCTCCCCCCCACGCAACCACGTCTCATTGATAGCCATAATGTCAACTGAATGGTGGTTCATAGCAATAATAAATTCATCATGGTTTGTTGACAGTGAACCCGCATTCAGCAGCCCAAACTTAATGTGCTTATTACATGGCATTTTTATTTTGATTTAAAATTTGCCCATAAGTACGACTATAACATACATAAGACAAGCATAATATGAATAACACAAAAATATAAAAATGTAGGTATGTAAAAATGGATATTATAGCAGTATCGAATTTGAAGATAAGTCGTTCAAAACCAAATAATAATAAAATAGTAATAAAATATCTATTCGGAGTAGCAAACACAAAAAATATTTTCAACAAAAAAAGTAAAACAACTGAATTTAACTTGAAACAAATATTAATAATTACGAACAAACACATATTAATTTTGGGGAGATCTGTTTGCGTCTGGATCTGGACCAAAAACACGGAGCAAGTCTGTGTCATTTCGAATAAGTCTCGCTTTGTCGCCGGGCTTATGGCGGGCAAGTATGCGGCCATGTTTTGTCCATACGAACTGCCAGCTGAGACGTTGACCAGCCTCACGTGCTCGACGAAATAACTGACGGTTTAGTTTGGTCAGACGTTCATTAAGGTAGAAACGTTTTGGAACACCGGGCATGTTTAAATCTGCGGTGTTAGCTCCACGGCGCACTCTCGCGGCGCGCATCAACTCGTCGCGCAGATCGCGGCGCGCGAGGCGCACGGCAATGGGGCGCGGACGAGTCTCCACAGCGCCCGCGGCGTTCGTCGCATTCACCTGCCTAACGCCAACGCGGTCCACGCTCACTAAGTCGCGCTCCTCGATCTGCACGCCTAACTTTGTCGCAATCAGCATGACTGTATGATTGAGATTCTCACCACTGGTTTCCGGCAAATTTGAGATCTCTAAATCGTTCGACATCAATTGTTGGTCCCTATCATTCAGCTCGGTTCTCAACTGTGCGACCTCCTCCGAAGTGTCCATTGGGTTCGCTACCGATATTTTATTTTCGAGAGCGCTCATTCTGGCATCCATGCTATCTATACGCTCCATACACTCATTTACCGAGCACTTTATCTGGTCCCTATCTACCTGGAGCTGACCTAACTCCACACGAATGCTATTAAATTGTTCGCGCATAGAAAGTAACTCTGCACGTAGCTCCTCTTTGAACATTTGACGCAGCTCGTCCTTAAGACTAAGTAGCATGGCATGTATATCGGGGGATTTATTTTGGACATCACCCGACGTGCTGGAGTTCGACATACTTGTGTCCATCGACTTATCAGGTGCATGGTTCTCTGTCGGTGTTACATTTGCCTTACCCAAGGTTTTATTTCTACATTCTGGGCAACTCCAGGTGGGGGTAATGGAACCTGACAACGGTAATAGTCCGCATGCCCGGTGATAAAGTGCATTGCACTTATTGCATTTAGCGGCCTCTAGCGGCGATATAAATTTTGCGCAACCACCACAATTTGCTGCCGGCATGTTGCTGCGTACAGATTGCGAGCTGGGTGCGATTGTTTGCGATCGATCTAGCTGTTTAGTACCCTGGAGTTTTGACAGATGGCGCTGTTCTAACGATTTAGTTTATGGTGAATTAAGGGGAGTTCAAAGGTGTAACAACACCATACAACGCTGCGCCGTATTTGAACTGAATACACACACACCGGGTACACTTCAAAAACTGTTTATTTTGTATATATGTAAATACTGGTTCACTTTCTTTTGTACTTAGGGTAGTTTTTAAGCACTTCAGTTTTTAATTGTATTCTTTTGAACTTTTTAGTATTTAAACACCACTGATACACTGTAAAACGATATATGTCATCTATCGTACTGTATGCAAAACTTTTATGAATAAATACTTTCAAAACAAATACTTTTTTTATTTTAAAATGATACTGAATACTGACACAGCTTACACTAGCTTAACGTCCGTGACGTCACCGTCTGTCTGCTGTCTTTACTCACACACGTCGGGCGTGAGTAAAGACAAAAGACTGCAATAACGTGCTAGTGAGAGGGAATGATTAGTGCCGCCATTTTTAATTGGTTTCTTTATTGACGCGGGTTATAGGTACCTAAACTTGATACAACTCGGCCTATACCTAGGCGTTTTGATTGGATCGCCAGAATTCTTCCAGGCAAGGTAAAGCACGTCTCCAAGTTTCGTGCTTGAATATTTAATAACTTCAAAGATCTATCCATTTATAAGGAACTGGCACTCAAAGGCGTCTACCTCTTCGCGACGACGTAATTTCATTGTGAAATTATTTTACGCTTCGGCGATGGCTTGGAATAAAATTGAGTTAATTAGGCTATGTGGAAAAGATAATATTTTTTATAATTATATATTTTTATTTAATAATAGGCTTGAGTTTGACCGCCATCTCGCCTGATGTTTGCGGTCTACGATGAAGCACGCGTGCCTAGAAACCGATTCACTCGCGACTTGAAGACACCCAGATTGTAACTATCGGGGAACACCGACTCCGGTAGCACGACATTCCACTGTTTGGCGGTTTTCACAATAAAAGTGTAATCAAAGCGCTTCGTTTGGGTTTTTGGTATATCAACCATGAAATTGGGCACTTTTTAATGCTTCTTGTTTTGGAAGAACGTGCTAAAAACGTAGGTACCGTAGGATGGTTGGGCACTGAATCCCACATAAGATCCCAAAACCTTCCAGTGCTGAAATGTGAGCTACAATAGGTACTGTTTTTGTCGCTTACTTATACCATTTCCAATTCAGTAAAATACTGTTCAATATGTTTTGTTAAGGTAAATGTTGACTGAGATGTAACAGATAAATAAAGTTCTTGTAACATAACACCGTAGTTTTTTATTTTATCAACATTCCCGAATTAACAAGGTTATAGGTAGGTAAAGGCAAAACACGTTGTTTTAGTGTAGGAAACTTTTTAAATTATGACCGTGATTTGAAAAAGTAATGTGGTTGACCAGTGTTCTGTCAGAAAGTGATTCAAATTATTAACAGTGGGCCGATCACGAGTTATTTATATAGTCAAATAACTAGCATAATTAGAATAATTAAAAAAAAAAAAAACAGAGAAATCATTAAATTTAATTTATATAAATATTGTGTAGCAAATGTATATTTTCAATTATTGTTAAAACTTTTCTACATGGGAAACCTCCGACAATGACGGTTATTTTTCTCCTCATTCAGTACAATTTTTATATTCATTCAATATACGCATGGATAAATGGTCTGACTTATTCATAGACACACTCGTGGAGTTCTATTGAAAACTCGCTCTCAGCAAATTGCACGTAAGTGGACCTGTGCCTTTACAATATTTTATTCATGCAGCCTCCGTTTTATTATTTTCTTTGAAAACGGAAACGTTTTTCAGAATCCCGATAGGATCAAGAATGTATTAAAGCATCGCGCGTTATTCTATGAGGGTAGATAGAAATATTTATAAAGGGTAGGTAGGTACTGGCTGACAGGTCAAACGAGGAACATACATAATTAAGGAACCTACAGTCAGTATTCGATACCTGTTCCATTATCTACGGGACCAACGGAAAAAAATGTCATCTGTCCCATATTGTATCACCTAGCAAAATGTATAGAACAACATTTTTTAAGGTTCCGTACCAAAATGGTAAAAGTAATATTTGATATTGTAAAGCTGAAGAGTTTGATTTTTTGAACGCGATAATCTCTGGAACCAGTAGTCGCATTTGATTTTTTTTAACCGACTTCAAAAAAGGAGGTTCTGTATTCGTCCCGTATGTATGTATGTATGTATGTAAGTATGTATGTATGTATGTATGTATATATGTATGTATGTATGTATGTATGTATGTATGTATGTATGTTTGTATGTGCGCGATTTTCTCAAAAACTACTGATTCGATTTGGATGAAGTTTTCATTAACGTAATCTACATACTTTCAGGAAGGTTTTAGTATATAATACATTATGTAATCATTCCTATGTACAAAGTTATATGCATAAATGTACACACTCCGTAGAAGATTTACTGTTGAACGAATTCGTGAAAGTAATCTAACACGGTATAAAGAACTAAAAAGGGAAAAATAAAAAACTTTTTTAACAAAAAATAACCGACTTCAAAAATCCACTACAAAGAAAATAATAATTTTGGTTTCGGAAGTCGGTGGCAAAAAAAAAAGCAAACAAAAACCAAAGCCACCGACTTCCGAAACCAAAATTATTATTTTCTTTGTAGTGGATTTTTGAAGTCGGTTATTTTTTGTTAAAAAAGTTTTTTTTTGTGTAGGTATATGATAGCCAGGTTCAAGAGAAATATTATAAGCTATTTATCATCACGCTACAACTCTTAGGAGCTAAGCAATGGCGGGTGAAACCTCGGGATATTGATATTTAGCTGCATCTATTTCGACTAGAAGTCAACTGCAACGTAGTGGCAAAAAGCTAGGCAGGTTAGGAATCGGTAAAAATTCTATGAAAAACGTTTTAAAAGTATAGTCAATGGTACATTTCTGAAGAAAAATATCCCTCAACAGAAAATTTGACCTTTCTCAAACTAATCGACGTTGCAATTGGATTAACGAACGCCTTGGGGGTGTGATTCGGCTATTATCTTCGTAATTCAATTGCATTTAGGGCTGTCGAAAACTCCGGCGAGATTAGCAACGATGAATAAAGTTTTTTTTTAATCAATAGTGAGACTTCACCATGATAGTCAGACAAAATTAACCCAAGGCATAAAGTAGAGGTATGACAGATTTTAGGAATTTTATTATAGGAAAGCTGTCAACAAATTTTATCTAACGATACTGATTGACCCTTAGTCGGACTTTTATGATGACTAGAGAGCCAAATAAAGTGTTTTATGAAAGTTAGCACAGGACACCCGTCTAATATCCGACCACAGCTATAGGGCCGTATCTTTCATTATGTGACATTATTAAAAAGGGACATTATACTCATCATTATGAGCAAATGTTACTATGGGACCAACAGATCAGACTGGACCACAGATTCAGATCATAGAAACAAGGAGATATGCCATCATAGCAAATTAGTACGGGAACAACTGATGCCACTTTTAGTACATTTTTCGACACAATTACGCGCATAATTAAGCGCTCCTTGTGAATAAAAAGATCTCCCACGCATTAAACATTCTGCACACCCTCAATCTAACACTGTTAATCGTCACTCAACACTAGCACTAAACTAAAACACTGTATTTATACCATCGATCGTGTTCGGTTCGTCGCCAGCGCGTACGTTTTTAATATGAGCAATTTGTTCAAGATCAGGCATCAAGCTCGATAGCGCTTTGGCACATCTCCTTGTTTCTATGATCTGAGGGACCAACCCTGAAATCACGAAAAAAATCCACTATTCACATGTAACACATAAATCGACAAACTGTATGGAAGATTGTTTTCTCGCGATTTCAGAGTTGGGGAATGTCGCATGATAGAGAAACGACGTATACCTATTTGCCTTTTTCCCGAAAAATACGAAAAATAATTGTCAGTTTTTTTTTTTTTTTTACTTTTATTGTTTAGATTCATATAAACAACAAAAAATTAAAAAACTTACCTACCTAAAATTACCTGTGGATTCTGACCTAATCCTTGTATTCTAAAAAACCTTTAGAATTTATTATCAACCCTCGCACTCGATTTAGGTTAATATCTTTTAAACAAAAGGTATTGGTTTTTAATCAAATCTCGTTTATACAGGGCGGAGATTCTTGAAGTAGGGTAGGTAATTAGGTAAATATAAGAGAGTACTCGAGAAAGAGAAGTATCAAGAGTGTTTTGTTATAGTCAACTTTATTGTTGCTTGATATACAGGGTGGCAGATTAGACAGTGGACATATTAAAAGGGGTCATTGCACTCATCATTATGAATAACTTTTACTATGGGACCAACCCTGAAATCGCGAAAAAAATCAGCTGTTACGTAGGTACATTAGGTATGTTGAGTTATGTCACATATATATTATGTGAACATAAATGTATGGAACAGCTGATTTTTTTTTCACGATTTCAGGGTCGGTCCCATAGTAAAAGTTGTTCATAATTATGAGTACAATGACCCCTTTAAATATTTCCACTGACGAACCTGCCACCCTGTATATCAAATTTGTTATAACAAGTTATAACAAATTTGATATAAAGGATTCAAGATATACCATAGTATATCTTTATAAATAATCTGGACAATTATGATCGATTCTTAATGATCCAATCCAATTAAATAAAAATCGGTCACCGATAAAAAGCGTCCGACCAAGGCAGACACTGCTGCCTATCCTTTTATTATAACCACATCAACCAATTTTAAAACCAAGCCACGTATAAATCTTTCTGAAAAGTTAATACTAAACTATCATTTTTCATTGTAAACCTGGCTATGCGGCTGTTAGGTACAATCACAAACACAAATGGCGTGGGATTTGTTAGAAAAATGGCCGCGCAGTGCAATGGAACAAAATGGTACCTGCAGTGAACGTGAACTGGCATTGTGGCATGTCGGGTAGATCAATGAATCGAACTGTATGATGTATTTTATATGCAAGACTAGTTGTGCATACGTTTTTGTCTGCGTATAAGTCAATGTTTGTGTAACCTGTCCATTATATTTTTGTACCGTTTGTTGTACAGTTTGTTGGGTTAAATAAGGGACATATCGAAGAAGGGTATTCAATATTCGATACTAGTTCGATTAACTACGGGACCAACTTTGAAATCACGAAAAAAAAATCAGCTGTTCCATACATTTTCTCGATTGATATGGATATTTTTGTATGGGGCAGTGTTTTTGCGGTTGGCAATTTTTTTCTCATCTCTCAGTTCCATGTAAGGAGGTAGGTACCTCCCCTAAATAATCGTGTTTCCGTAATTTTATAACATTCCTTTAATTATGGCGGTTTACAAAAGACATCTACCTACGAAGTTTCATTTATAAACTACCTATAGTCTCCAAGTAAAATAGCTGTGACATACGGACGGACAGAAGAACAGGACTAAATTATAAGGGTTCTATTTTGTCATTTGGCCACAGAAATAAATAATAAAAAAGCCTTCTAACAGAAGAAAAAGAATATCGACGACGGACGAAAAAATATACGATAAATGAACAAATCACTCGTGCGATTGCTAGAAATCACTCGATTACCAACTGTCCCTAACAAAGCCTGTGAAACATTTCAAAGATAAAAGGGCAAAGAAACGAAGAAACAAATTCACAACCATTTTTACTCTACGCCCGTTGAAAACTGGTTAAAAATCGTCCAACATTTGTATGAAAAATGGTACCTCCATTTTAAAATGACTTGTAGCAATCCTGTTGTTCGCATTCGGTATTGACATTGCACTCGACTGTACCTTCCAGTATTTGTCCCAATAAGGAGTTGGTCCAATATTTGTTCACACTTTTGTTCTATTTTAAGAAGAGTTGTGTCTTTAATGAGTGTGTTTTATATATACTTGTTGTGTGAAAGATCGAATGGGTTCTAATGGGAAAGTATTATAAATATTGAAGTAATTTATTTTTATATACATATGTAGAAGATGGAAAACAGGCGTACGGCCTACCTAATGGCAAGCGGATATCTTAGCCTATAAAACGCTTGCAACACCGAGTATCACACGCACGTTGGCAACCCTTTAAAAGGATTCGCTGTTCCGACAGCTTAGGGGACAAGCAGGTCCCCCGCGGCTGTCAACACAGCGCATCCTCAGGAGCTCTGGCGATCTTACTCACCACAGGAATACAACACTACCGAACAGTAGCGTTATTTGACTGTGGTATTCTTTAAGGTGGAGGTACTCTCCCAGAGGGGGTGCTCCGGACTTAACTTCCATTTGATCTTCCAAAATCTTTGCAAAGGAGAACAGCAATTGATCTTGCAACCTATGTCCAAAGTTAACCCCACAAAATGACTTAGCAACTTAATTACACGACGACAGCGTTAGCCTTCATTATCATACCTTTATGTCGACCTTGTTGGTTTAGGTCCTCGCACAACAGACCCATAATAATTACTGAATAGACCCTGTTGATTGTGAACGAATGTTGGACAGACATATTACACACGGGACACGGGACAATCTAAAAATGTATGAATCAGTATAAATGTTTATTTTTTGTGAATTTGAAACATGTCAAAGCCATGTTATGCTTCCATTAAGTTATTAAATATATAAGTGATTCTCAAAAATCATATGACCCGAGCGGGATTTGAACCCGCGACCTCTGCCGTACCGTACGATAGATGTCGCCAAACGCTCCTAAGAAACGTATTACAAAGGGGTCTCAAATTTCAGATGAGTCGGGCGAGACCCGGTAGCTCAGTTGGTTCAGAGCACTAGCCACGGTACGGCAGAGGTCGCAGGTTCAAATCCCGTTCGGGTCATATGATTTTTGAGAATCACTTATATATTTAATGTATGAATCAGATCGACTTGTTGAAGTAATTAAGAGCTACACAGGTGTTATAATATCGCTCAATAATATCGCAAGCGACAATGCGATAATACGTCCTTGTCCTGTCTACATAGCTGCGAATGCTGCGATTTTATCGCGCGATATTTTCAACGTGTGTGTACGGATAGGCTCTTTTACACAAGTGCGATATTATCGGTTGATAATAGTTATTATTGCAGCTGCAGCGGTGTGTAAGATCGTAGGCGTCCTAATACAAAATGTACTACTTGAATAAATATCGCATCACATTGCTAATAAAATTATAATTATAAAAAAGAGGGCGGAGGGGATACGTCGCAGTTCATAGAGAGTAGACTGCAAGAGTTGCTATATCTAATTTTATCACTATGATGTTGACACATAGTTTTATCTAATTGCTTACCATATCTTTTATTTTTCGGATATCCACGAGGGAAGTCTATCTACCTATTCTCTTATTCCACCCAAACACATATTGCTGTCACTGTCTAACACAAAGTCAAACTGACAAGATTATATGGCAGACTGTGTTCTCTGACGATAGCTCGTGGCAAGAGGGACCCAAAGGCAAGAACAATTGCGATTGGTGTCCCGTGGGTAATTATGTCTACCAGTGGCGAAGGGACGATTTTTGCAAGAGGTAAGCTGAGAAAAAAATGACCTTCGAAAAGGTTTTGGTTTCCTGGCTTTAGTCTTGTAGTATAAACCGTTACCTACACTAAATTGCTATTTCGATCTACTTTTGTATTTTGAACTAAGTATATTATTTGACAATATTAAACACTACTGACTGTGTCATTATTATTTAATGGGAGCTGGCAGGAATCAAATTGTATGGAATCTTCACCACTGATGTCTACTATGTCTTCGTAAAAAGAGACAAAGGGGGTTATCCTAATCGCGATGAACTGAAAAATGAAGAAAACGTACGGAGAATATAAAAGGGTATAGAGTTTTGTAAGTAATATAAATGAAAAGAAAACGTACCTAAGGGTGGGGTAGGCCTAAGTTTGGGTCTGTTTGAAAAAGATAAAATGTTCACAAGCGTATAGCTATTTTGAAAACTGGACCGAAATAGGTATATTCTAGAAAAAGAAGGCTAAAACGTTACTTTTTTAATATATTTTTTTATTTAAAGCCGAAGCCATGACTTTTTGGGGTTCCGTACCTCAAAAAAAGAAACTGTTAAAGCAGCGGTCGGCAACCTGCGGCGTACGGGCCGCATGTGGCTCGCGTGGATCCTTCTTGCGGCTCACGACTGTTTTGAAATAAGACCGGCCACGTCAGGTTCTCCGATCCAGGTTCCTCGATTCGGTCACCGGATCAGGCCACCCGAAGGCATCAATTCCATACTAAAGAACTTGCCTGCTTTAAGGTTGCCGACCGCTGCCTTAAAGGATTACTTTTTGTCCATTTATCTATCTGTCGGTCAAGAGTTCAAGATCCTTTTTCTCAGAAACGCGTGGAGGTACCTATCAAGTTGAAATAATATCATATACCTACCTACTTAGATACATGAAACTTTGTAGCTGTAAAAACATCAAGCTTAAAAATCGCATATTTTGACACAAATAAACCAAAACCTATAGGGTACTTCCAGTTTACCTAGAATCAGAAAATTTCACAAGAAGCAAGGTCTCATAGCACAAGTAAAGGAAAAATTCCGAAAATCGTTTAATTGTGATCACATAAAAAATATTTTTCATAATTACAAACGTACATTTTGTACGGAACCCTCAGGGCGCGAGTACTAATCGCACTTTTCCCGTTTTTTTTTAAATTTTATGCCTATCTCGCTAAGTTCTAAAGAAACGTAAAAACTTTTACGATTTTAGAATATCCTAAGAAAAACGTGTCGGCACTCAGGCTTGGCATTTAAACATTACTCTCGGTCCACATTCACTAAACTTGCTACTTTAGGTAGGTACTGTTATTTTTGGGGAAAAAATCTTGGATACCAGAACTTTTTCTAGCATCATTTGTAAAAGTCAATGAGAGTTATCGGTTACTATAACCTAGTAAAAAGGGTCGAGGCCTACTAATACGTTAGTTTTTATTAAAGTATCAAAATGTTCTTTCGATAAGCCAAATTGGTCGTCCTTTCTCCGGCCACTTATAACGCGATGGTCATTTTGCCTTTGGGAAAATGGAACATCGCAAGAATCCGAAGAACTACTTCAAATCTGGAATAACTTAGAAGAACTCCGTAGTGGTTAAAATCCGGATCTCAATTACATACTGTCCAAATGTGAGAAAAACGTATTTGGTGTAGATAACGATAAAAAAAAATATATAAAATAAAATTATATTTTCAATAAATGCGAATAATTTACTAACAAACGAATCTCGACTTAAGTTACTGCTACGTACAAAAGAAATTGGTAAAAACGATGAGCATGATTTAATTCATGTTATCAAAGTAGCCGATGGATAACTTGCAAACACAGGTTACATGAAGCTTCATTTGAGGTACTGGATTCAAACACAGAGTTAGATAAATTGGTATTGAGTTTTTCTACTAGAAGATTTTCTGTATCAGCTTGGAGTCTTCATTTGTGCCTGATTAATGGCAATGGTCTCGCCTCCATTACATGTGAGTTATTACATAGCTGGCGAGATGTGTACAGACTGCCTGACCTGACCCTTTAGTTAGGGGATATAAGCGTGATATACCTACATACCTATGTACAAAAGTACAGAAGCATTAACTACAGTGACATTTTAAACAGAATGAAGCAAAACAGTAGTTTTGCTTCATTCTATTTAAAATGTCACTGTGAGAAAATGAGGATTCCGTCTAGTAAGACGGAATCCTCATTTTCTCACAATACGGTCTCGGACAGTAATCCATCCTTATTGCTGCCATCTTTACTTTATTTTCACAATATGGCGGGTCTACAGACAATATACTCCCGCCTTCTGTTTTATTAGATCTCAAATAGTCACTAGTGTAGTAGAGTTTTTGGCCCGTACCACAATAAAGATAAACACGTGTTCAACACGAATGCTACCAAAAATAATACGCACTTGTTTTAGCACTAGCTTGTATAAAACAAGTGTGTATTATATTTGGTAGCATTCGCGTTCAACGCGTGTTTATCTTTTTTTGTGGTAAGGGTGTTTATGTTTATCTAACGGTTTTTATTTTTATAGTAAAATAAATCAAACTATTTTCTTTTTTTATTACGTATTGATTTATTGAATCAGTTCCATAGTTGGTTTAACAGTGTTTGGTCTCCAAAATGGTCTATTATTAGTATTACACTTTTAGTTTTATTGGTAAAAAATTGAAGGTTCGAACATGGCAAGAACCCATATATTTTTTTAAATTCTGTGCTAACCAAAAATTACTTGAAAGCCTACAATTATGGCTTCCGAAAAAGTTAGATATCGCTGAATTAAAAAATGTTCTAAACAATGGATATAATTATCGTGTTCTCCAAGAATAGAAATTAAAAAATGAGAATAGTTAGAGAGACATTATTAAATAACAAGTTGCCCGTTCTAAAGAGCTTTTACGAAAACTGAATTGCGATATTTTTTCTGTATTACGAATATACGAATTACGTATTTATTGTTCACAGCACCCTTTCAAATTACTTTATAGTAGTGTTTTTATGAGAAACTCGTTTATTTGATAGGTTCGCCCAGACTTTATTGAAGATAATAAAAATAAGACACAATATTTTATTTTTCTCTGACTTTTCCACGGAATAATCAATTGTAGTTCGCGTGGTAGCTTAGTGGAATAAATTCTGGAATGATCTTAAAATAGCTTTGAATATTCTTCTTGTAAAAAAAGAGAAAAAAAAAAGTGCAAATGTCAAATACCTAACATAATATTATGCTTGTTCGAGCAGTTGTTACGAATTAATTCATAAATGCTAGTTGAATATGAACAATTGAACACACACATCTTGGGTTTTATCTTACTACTTGCATATATTAAAATATATCTACATTTGAACAAGGGCTTGCTTATATTAGTGATATCATTTAGTGCGTATTCTTGTTTTAGATCTATTGTAATCCCACGTTGGGCGCCATTAAGTATTACCCGTCTGTGCCTTTTCTCTGTTATTTATAGCCTTAAGTTTATTTATGGTCTAAATTGTAACAGATAAGAAATATGCTTATTGAATGGATTCGATAAATTTATTTTGGGTTAAACGCTTTATAAATTGTATGAGCATTGAATATTCTGTAAATACATTTTAAAATAGATAAGTTTTTCAGCAACTTTATCGGCTTTTTTTGGGTAGAAACATTTGCACGAGAGCCAAGACTGAAGTAAGAAATGCAAATACTCATAACTCTTCACAAAAATGCAATTCACCTCAATTTATTTGTATGTAAAATTTGGGCGCCAGTATTGTTTTGGAAGAATGAGTTACAATTTATTATTGTATTGGAAGTGTTGCAATTTTATACAGTGCAAAGTGGGTTTGAATTTGTGATGAAATATCAATTTGAAAATATATCGTATCGCTTTATCTTCATCGCAACAGCTATTCAATTGCACATAGGTGAGTTGGAGAAATGTTATTTATTTTTACACTATAATGAGTGTATTTGAAATTGTAGATGGGGTTAAACATAATATGCAACAAGTAGGTACTTTTAATGTATGGGAATGTGATATTAATTTAATAGGTATTTTATTCAAGTTTATTAATTTGATGTAAACATCAAGTTTTATAAATCTAACATCTAAAAGATTTATTTATTGTATTAAATTCTAATCGGTTCCATGAACAATTACTTACACTTTATGTAGATACCTACCTATTTATCTTGAATATCATAGCTTGCAGTAAGTACAAAGCTGCAAAATTAAATTATTTTACAGCGAAGTCCTACGCTGGGCGCCAAAAATGTTCAGATGGTTTGTCATAAACTTGTTTATAGTGGGTAGTAAAATATTTAATTCATTTCCGCGTCATGAATTTGAGGAGACAAATATGTAAACATGTCTGCTTGTCTTTCTTTGTATAGTTACTAGCTATGCTCGCGACTCCGTCCACATGAAAGTCAGAAAACAACACAGCGTTGTTAATTTCTTCATAAATGTAAACATCACCACCTTTTCATCTCTTTAGGAACGGCAAAAAAATCCCTCAGTGTACCTCTAGCGTAGGTACTTACTCAACGAATATTTTTTCCAGATTTTGAATCTCTAGTCCACCGGTTTAGGCTGTGCGTTGTCTATCTGTCAGTCAGTCTCTCGGTTTATTTTTTGTGTTCATTTTTTGTACTTAGGTACATGTGTTTTTTTTTCTTTATTGTTTTAACTTCTTTAATCCATTTGTGTTTCTTTTTAACCTGTATCTATGTCATAGGTTATTAATAACTTCGAAAACTGGCGAGAGTTAAACAAATATATTTTCTTTCTTTCGAAAACTCACCAGAAATTCCTACAAAGCACTTAGAAACAAAGACAAGGTTTGTTGTTACCAAAAGTACCTATTTTATTCGTGAATTGAAGTTGAATTATTAATAATGACAAGTGTTGCCACTCTAAATGGAAAATTACCCACAAACTTGCCAGCCGCACCCCAGATAGAATGTTTTAATCTAAATAACAGAAGAAAGCCCTCCAAATACGTAATAATGTTAGACATTCTTATCTTTCTCTGTACGTTGCCGCCATATTTCTTTTTAAACGCTACGGTACGAAGAGAAACTAAAGTAATTTGTATTTAGTATTTTATCTCGAACGAGCTTGCAAATTATTTTATGCCTTTTTCTGTAGTATTTGGGTGTTTGTTTCTGTGTTATGTGTTTAAGCGCAGGTCTTAATGTAGTCGGAGCGTGTGCATGTTTAAATTTAATTTCTTCATGTACGTTTTTATGAATGATAACCTCTTTTACGAACATATTCTAGGTGCGAGGGTTACCCAATTAAGCAAGGCATCTAGACATCGTTTAACTGTAATTATTCAGTATTAATAATTATAATTATGCTGTAAAATGCCCGTTGCCGTGGCGTCCTGTCTGTGAACGAGCCAAAACGGCTCAAATCTTGTGACAAAGTTAAAGCTTGTGACAAATATGAGTGCTATTGTGTATTATTGTTCTGTACTCTATAAGTGAAGACCTGTAATTGGCTGTCAGCTTAATTCACTGTTCCTGATCTGTTTTTTTAGCTGTAGGTTTTCCATATAATTTAAATAAATTATAATAAGATTCAAATAATTTCAGTTCGAAAAAATCCATTGCCGTGTTTAAATCTTTTAATTTTGTAAACGAAATAAAAACATGCCAAAAATAGTTATTTTATTTGAAAGTAAATGGTCATTCATCCCCGGAATGACGTCGTTTGTGGATGATTCGAATTTTCCCTGTACTAGAAAGGTAGAGTAGAGTATAAGAATGGCATCCATTTTGGAAATGTATCTTATTTATAAATAAAGGCATGTAAGACAGCTGCGTATCACTGATAGCGCCTGACCGAAACAACTAAGCGATACCCTCACGCGATACGTTGCTTTGCTTAACTTACGACAACAAACCTTAGATATAATGCCCACTGGACGCGAAACACGGTCGTTCTACGACGGGGAGAGGTGTCTCCACTCAGTCAGTCAGCGAACGCTTCGATGGTGGAACGATCTTCCTACCAAGGTTTTTTCGGTAGACTATAGTATGGAATTCTTCAAAGAAAGAGTAAACTTTAAAGGTACCTACTCCTGGTGGTGCAAGCATTTCATAGGCTACGGTAACCGCTTACCCTTGCCTGTTTGCAACCACAGTTGTTCTCAGTTGTCTACGATATCGCTACCTTTAGGCTCAAAGGACGTAACCACCATTTTGGCAAAAATGAGATTTGATCCTAATATCAATACCTTTAGGCTTAAATCTCATTGTTTTCAAAATGGTGGTTATGCCCTTTGAACCTAAAGGTGTCGATATGTATGTCTGTCCTGTCATTCTCTGAATCTTATCTGCGGTAGGTCTTGTCAGTTTGACTTTGTGTTGACAGCGCTATAAGTGGAATAAGAGAAGGAATAGGAGTACCACCTTCCCTCGTGCCTCAAAATATTACACATCAAGCCTTAGAAAGAGATATCGGCTAGCTTCGGCTTTATAGAGCGTCATCTCTGTCGTACGAAGCACTAACAGCACAGTTTCTAATAAACAAGTCAGTGACAAAACGTCACTTAAGTATGTAAAAGTGAAAGCTAGCCAATTTTCTCTTTCTCAGCTCGATGTGTAGGTAATATCTACTGCCGGGTACTGTATTTTTTTAACATCCCGCGTCCAGTGGGTAATAGATACGTCTATATAGCAAACCTTTGATGTTACACTATATTGTATTACAAAGATCATTGTTTTTTCCCTTCCGTGTCGGTTCCGAAAAATAAAGGGAAAAGTAATGTTGTCCATAAATAATTTAGCTTGCTTTTCTGATTCTTTATTGTACACTCACATGACATTGCGAGTTCACATTCAATATTGAGTTTTATATACTAAGTCGAGCTTAACTAAAAATTGAGTCTGATAGCAAAACTTAGATTGGATTCAGAAACCGCGCAACATGTAGTGTTGGTAATAAATACTAAAAAGAAAACTAAAATAAATCCCGAAATATTTTCTTCTTTTAAAAAACAAGTTTAAACGGATTAAATCGCGTATATTACAGATTTTTACAGATTTTTTTTCCTGACGTTTCGTCCTGCGACCACGAACGCTGCAAAGTGTTCGAAACGTCAGGAGAAATCTGTAAAAATCTGTAATATACGCGATTTAATCCGTTTAAACTTGTCTTATTATAATGTGTAGTACCTACCTAATCGCGAAAACCTAAGACATATTTTCTTCTTTTTTGCCTGCTATAGGTACCTTATACTCGCCAAACTCAATTCACTTCGAATTGAGAAAATATTATGTCTCAGGTTTTAGGTTTTTAATTCAGTAAACCTCTCTAACTATTGGCTCTTATTCCACACAAATAATAATTCAGTGAAGGAAAATTACTCACCGCACTTAGGCATCCATCAAAGTCGGTGAGAAGTCAACATAATATATATACGAGTATGAAGTAAAACTTCATGTGTAATTGAATACGAGAAATTTTCTTCCATTTGATTTGTTGAATATTGGGGAAGGAATTGGTTATACTGTTAGCGGGAAGAATAGTCGTGGTACCTACACGTTTAATTAAAATACCAAACTTCCAAACTACTCGTAATAATAAAAATTCGAGAGTAGACATGCCTATTTGTTAGTTTTGTAACGTTTTTACTGAAAATCGCTGAACCATCTCAAAAGTTCGTCCTGTATACTTTCCTAGAGTTCTATCATAATTGATTTAACACAGACATATTTGACCTTTTTTTTCGGGGTAGTTTTGGCTCTGGTGAATGAGAAAGGAAGGACATAGGCTTGTACTTTTTATCCAAAAACATAGTAAATAGTTCCTCTGGCAAGTAAAACATTTGCATTTATAATTATTTTATGACTTTTCTATGCCTATTATATATAATATATGCTGAGCGATGACCGTTTTGCGTGGATGTGACGTATATTTTCCTAACAGTTTATTTTTGTGTATCTTGTTTTATTTTTACCCGACTGCGCCAGAAGGAGGGAGGTTATGTTTTTCGAGTGTATGTAGGTATGTATATTTCTTTGGCACGCTCTGGTAGCCTAAACGGCTTCATGGATTTTAGCTTGAAAGGTGTCGTTAGATTCGTCTTGATTGTGAGAGTGACACTGGATATATCAAAATATTATTAAAAAAAAATGTCCGATTTTTGGTAACATATTTTGTGTGTCATTTCGACGCAAATAAATCCATTTTTTTTCTTACCGTACTTATTTAAGTGTATAATTGTTTTTTATGCACATCATGACGGTCCAGGTCATGATGTGCATAAAAAACCTTCATTATACACTTAAATAAGTACGGTACTAAAAACCCGCTGTCAATGTTACCTAACCCTTATACTGCAAACGCGCTTCTTCCATGTTCACACAAATGGAAATAAAATTCAATATACCGTGTTCAGTTTGTCTAAAATACTATGTAGGTATCCTAAAGTGCATGGCGGCTATGTCTTTTTATCTCAAACGAATGAAACTTTAGGTTATTTTTCAGGTCTCAGGCTACCAAAATTGAAATTCTTTGTCAAATTTCATCCAAATTCGTCAAGTTGTTTCAGTGTAAAGAAGTAACAAACACACACACACTTTCACATTTATAATAAAATTATTGTGATTTGATAGAAGGTACAGTAATCAGCAAAAGTTATTGACTTTGATTTGTGGGTTTAAAAAGCTCACTCACACAGATGTAGCATTTGCCGCGGTTTGCATATGGCTGCCGCTTGAATGCACATTGTGGCACCAATCAATTGTTTTTTTATTTTAAGCCGCATTCGAGCTGTTTCCGCCGAATTGGCGGTCGTGAGTTCAAATTAATCTACCTATATGTATAAATAAAAATTAAATGCTGTTCGTTGGTAAGCACATCACTTGAAAACGGTTGGACCGATTTGTAATTTTTTTTTTGTATTTAATATTAAAGTCCGAATAATATTTTTAAGTAAAGAAAGTTTTCCAGAAAATTAGAAAAACTGAAAGTAATTTTTCTATGGGATTTTTATACGAACTCAAGACCGTAACTCATATTATTATTAATCCTTATCAAATAAAAAATCGTTAATTGTAAAAAAACGCTTTAAGTGCGAGCCTGACTCGCTTTTGGTTTTTATATTGTAAAAAATTAATTTGTCATTCAATATTATGTGAACATTCAGTATTAATAAAGGGAACATTTAGTTGGCAATGGCTCGATGTGGTTTGGCGATGGACACGGTACATGCCTGTGGCTGTAAAAGGTACTATATGAGTTGGCTGGTCGTCAAAAAGTAGATTGAATTCGTTATCATTTTTGAAATAATTCAGTGTTACGTGTTTATGAAAAGAAACTGCTGTATATTTTTTTACCTGACCACTGGGTAGCCTAAAAGGGGGGTAATGTTTCTGGTTTGTATGTATGTAGGTATGTCTGTGTCTATATTCCTTCATAGAAGCTACACGAGCTGTTTAAAACAAATGAGGTGTTCTTTACATTCGTCTTAAAGGCGCGAGTGAAATTGGATGTACACTCGACGCCATTTACGGTCGACCACTTTTCGCCCTTATTACTAAGAACATAACTGGTCGACCATAAATGGCGTCGAGTGTACCTATGACTAAAAAAAAATTGTGACAGTCATGTGGGTATTTTTTGGGCAAGGCGGACGGTCCACCCGATGGTAAGCAGTCACCGTAGTCTATGAAATGCTCGCAACACAAAGTATAACATGTGCATTGCCAACCCCTTAAAATGAGAGGATTCGCTGTGCCGGCAACATAGGGGGCAACAAGCAGGTCCCCCGCTGCAGGTACACCGCGCATCCTCAGAAGCTCTGGCGACCTTACTCAACGCAGAAACACAACACTTGCAAAGAGTAGCGTTATTTGGCTGTGGTATTTTATACACTGAAAAAAATGTTAGGTTGGATTTAACAGATTCTGCGTAAATGTTACCAAATTTGCGGTTGATTTCAGTCCTATCATAAATTTTGATTGATTTTACCAAACATATTAAGTTGGTGTTGTACCAAATTTATTTGGTAGATTACACCTATATTTTGTACCATTATACCATTATTATTATATTCAATGGATTTTGGTAAAATGTACAATACTCTTTGTTGATTTACATCAGAACTCTGGTACCAACTTCAACCTCTTTAGTCTTGTAACTTCAGTAGCGAGGTTTTATCGTAGTTTTCATGTAATTCAGCCAACCTTTGCTAATTTGGTAAATCCGACAAACCATTTTTTTCAGTGTAAGGTACTTCCCCAGTCAGGGTGCTCCAGATTTGCCTGCCCTGTCTCTCTTAAGACTCTCATAACTGCTCTAGAGATGAGGAAATACCCATAAACACCCACAATGTTTCAATCAGATTTATTGCTAATACTTTTATTGCTCCTACGATTGTGGACTCACGTACTTGGTAGCACAATCACTAAAGTACATAAGATGAGTCATTAACTATCATGATAAAAAAAAACGTGTGGGTTTTATTGCTCTTCTTGCACGGTGAAGGTTTTATGAATATTTTATTTTAAGTGAGGTAGGGACCAGTGGAATATTTCATTCAAATCTAGAAGTCGCCAGAGCTCCTGAGGATACTCTGAGTTGACAGCGGGGGACCAGCTGTTTGTGCCTGAAACTGTCGACATAACAAATCCTCATTTAAAAGGGTCTAATACACGCGTGTGATACTCTTTTTTTTTTAAATTTTTTATGTATGGCCTCTCGCAGTTGGCTTCTAACAGCCGTCACTGCTTAACGCGGACTTCTGGTGAGGACTTACAAATGCCTCCAGCCAGGCTTAAAACTAAATAAAAACTACAAACTAAGCGACCACACGCTAAGGGCACCCCCTAGTGGGGTACGGGCCTCGGCTTAGGGCGTCGCTGGGGCGAGGGCAACTAGAGGGAGGGACTACTAGCTGGATCGGTTCATTATTTCGGGTCGAATTTAAATTTACAAGCTCAGCGCGGGCTGGCTCGAGCAACGGTCGGTTAGGGGACTGAGTCATACTCGGCGGCGGACTCGGGTCATGATGGGGACGTCGCGACGGGCCTCGTCGGCGAGGTCGGAATGAGCGTGTGATACTCGACGTTGCAAGCGTTTTACAGGCTACGGAAACCGCTTACCATCAGGCAGATCGTACGCCTGTTTGCCTCCATCGTCATCTATACAGGGTGTATGGAATTATGAATAAAATCGAATAGGGACGTGGGCAAGGTCATTTCCAAACTTTTTTATTCTGAGAATATCGGTGCATTTTTTAAGGTTCAAAACTTATGACCAATTTTTGTTTTTTTCAATCACTTTGCATAGTACTCAAAATAATAATTGAAAAAAAAAAATATCGGGGCTATCATTTTTAGGGTTCTTTTTTCAGGTCGTTTTCTAGGTGCGTAAAAGTATTACCACAGGAAAGGCCCACTTTTCTACAAAGTCCTAAAAAAATTATTATACCTACCTCTGATAGTTTTTTGTTGTGTAGTTGACAGTTCGAGGTCATTGACGATCCTATTCTTATCGCGATTGCTTTGTACAGTAACGTGCAAAAAGATATCAAAACGATAATTACTATTTATACAATAACCTAACAAAATTAAAACTACAAAACAATTACCTATGTCTTAGAGTACCTACCAATTAAAACCGTTGTTTAACAGGATAAGGAAAGCTGATAATAATAATAATTAATAAAACCCGCAGGGCACCTTGAGGCGAGGTGACGGGGAGTAGCGACCCCGCGGTACCCGAGTGCTCCAGGGAGAAGTCACCGTTCCTCATCTTCGGCTTGCCTTAATTGGCTGGTCGGAGTGAACACTGACGAGGAACAGGTCTCCCGCCTCTGGCTTGTCTTAATTGGCCGTCCAGAGTGGAGTCGCTAGAGCAGGCCCCCACTGCTCGAAGGGTGGAAGCTGAGCGTAAGTGGTGAGTGGGCCAGTGATGCCGGACCCTCAGGGAGCAAACGATCTGAGTTTAAAGTCCAGCAAAGTCTCTCCACCCTTCAGCCGCTCACGTTACTGTTGCCCCCTTGTTGCGACTTGAGCAACCATTTTCGGGGGGCCCAGTTAGTGAGTTGGCAAGTCTCCGTCTGCCATTATTACGTGTCAATATACATTGTTTCGGCAGGCGCCATAGGTTCCCATAGCTCCCCAAAACCAATCCACTACCATCCCATCACAATAGCCCAAGTAGTTTTTCTCCACATGTTTGCAATAGTTCTGCACAGCTGGGGTTTGTCCTTGGGTGCATTTATATAGTGCATACAGGGATAATCGCCAGCTGTGTCACCATTACATTTTATATATTTTAAGTTTGTTGTAAAGGGCCTCTACGTATTGGCTTCGGCCCCACGCACGCCTTCGAAAGGTCCGGGACTTTGTAAAGTCCCGTGCAACAAAAACAAAAATAATTAATAATATTATAAGCGTTCCTATTTTTTTTCTAATAAACAGTTATTTTAATTTACACGGGGCAACCAGATACGATATTTTTCTTAAAGGCACCCATGAAAAAGATTCTATAAACGTTATGGTGCTAACACCAAACCATCAAATAAATAGAAATACAAACAAACTTCTCATATATTAGATACAATGTGTGAAATAAACGATGTTTTTGTTTAAAAACGGCATTTGAACAATTTGTCCCCATTTAAGGTCATTGTGTAGGTATTTGAGGAAAATGAGGAAATGTTAGAAATTCATATAATATATGTACTCATGCAGCAATGTTTTAATATATTACAGCTAAATTGTTTTTGTGACGTCTGTCGGTTTGTTGGTCACAAGCAATTTTCTGCGACACTATATTTTGACTAAGGCCCGTATTACAGAACGATGCTCGAGCACAGATCTCTGCTTGAGCATAGATTTAAAGCCATTTGATTGGTTGAAACTAGTTCCAATCTATGCTCAAGCAGAGATCGGTGCTCGAGTATCGTTCTGGAATACGGGCCTTAGACCTTGTTGATGTTTATGGAAATGACGCATAAAAAACAAACGAAATTATAATGATATTTAGCTTAGTTGTAACTACCACTCGTTTATTTAATTAAGCTTTTTACAGGAATGACCTACAATAATTTCTTTCCACATTATAGAACTAAATGCCGTTCAAAAACGACCACATTGATTTTCTATCAATACAAAGTCTATAATAATTCCCAAATTAATATAAAATGACCTACAAATGACATTACAAATGACCTACAAAATATCTGCAAGTCTATATTTAGCTCATATTGTAAGAAAGGAAACGATTACGTCATCCGGTTCCTTCAATTGGTCGTTAAACTGCAAACTACGTACCTACGAACTAACCGAACACAGACACGTTAAATAGGAAATGTGTGACTTTGTGGTACCTAATCTCTATAACAGGCACGATTAACAACAAAAGTTCATTAATCTCTAGCCTGTTTGCTATAGTAAATTGGTTGCTATTTTCTGTGTAATATGATCAAAATACAAGCCAATTTTCGACTGGGCCCAAGATATAAATTATAGCTACCTACAGGTTCAAAAATGCAACTGTTTTCTATACAATTTTGTAATACATAATAGCAGATATTTTATTTTGCCAAAGCATCAAGCTCAATAGCACTTTGGTCTTCGATAATTTATCTATGGACTTGACAAAACCGGGCGAACCCCTCTTCCAAAGTAGGTACACTAAAGTACACTGGCCATTTAAGGCGCTACTAAGTGCCAGCGGCCTTGAGTGATTTGGGTGGTATAGCTTGAGTGTTCTGCGCTGAGCTCACGCAACGCGACATACGTCCACCAAGCAATACGACTCGCCTATCAAAGAGCGCGCTGTGCCGAATTAGACGTATTATTACTTTTTAGTAACGAATATTTGATTTAAAAAAAAAACACTCAACTAAAAGTTATATAGTTAAATTATCTTTAAAATGGTGAAGGTTTCGTAAAAATACGCTCAATAGTTTTCGCGCGATCTTCGATTTTTTGAACGCGTTAGACCTAACTTTACAAATTAATTACACTACATAGATAAACGTAATCTAAAAAATACTCTAATCAAATTATTAAGAAAATGCTCTAGTTTATCATATATTTTTTTCAAATCATTAACACTACTCGTTTAGACGTGATCTTTAGTTTAAAATCTTTAAAAGTCGTATATCTGCGCCTTAAAACTGATTCATGCGCGACAGCTGTTATTTTGTATTTTGTATTGTCATTTTGAAAATAGAGTTTTCTCTTGTAGAAGGTGGTCTGATACATCAAATCTGACCAAAAAACATGGATTTTTCTAACACATGTAAGTATAATCATGCACCAACATGATGTTATTTAAGTACAATCTGCAAGCATGCATCTTTGCGTGATTGTTAAACCGTAGTGTCGAGTGCTTTAACATGTTCACCTCGCCCACCGCAAAAAGTGGCAGAAAATGTTATTCGGTGATCACTGCTTACGTCTCCAGGAGTCAATTTTAATGCTCTAAGCACGTTGGCACATATCTTGTTTCTGTTTATGATCTGAGGGTAAAATATTAATTTGTATGTTATACAGAACAACTGCCATCTGACCTCTACAACCCAATTACTGACACAGACTTCATTATTTAGTAAAATAATGCTTGTTTAACTGGCTTGAAAAGCCAGACGTTGTGTAAAACCCGTTGCAGAACGGATTAAATAACCGGTTGCTTTGTTAATGAGGACATGAGGCTTCTTTGGCGGGTAGCCAAGAAACTACTTTGAAGATGTAATGCAATTGTTTTTAATTTTTAAAGCGATTCTTAACTTAATCGTGTGCATATTGTGGACTGACTTTTGCGCGAACCCGTTCGCTTGGACTATAATGTCCCGTGGGAATTTTGAAAAATCTAGCCTTATTCCTTGTCTACATTATAAAGGAGACCTTTTTGCAAAATTTCAGCTTTCTAGGTCCAAGTTCTTTTAAATAATAATTGATGACTCATCCCTAGCCGATTACGGCTATGGTGACCAGTTCTGTTCAGGCGGGATATGATTGAAATTGAGGGTTTCGATCATGTGCCTTCATGTGGCTTATGTACCCTATCTTGGCACTAAATGTACGTGCACTGAGGGGACAGGTCAGGGTACCACTAACCGAATTGTATTGGACATTGCAGAGTGGTTTGCTTTTAATGAGATCTCGTTTGGTATAATAATAATAAATAATAATTATTATTATATCGAACCATCGATCAGAAGCGCAGGGTTGAAAAGGTACCCACTGCCACCCAAATAAATCTTTTTATTGAACAAAATAACACCACAAGTGAACTACAGATGAAAATCCAAAAATATGTTGTTTTAATCCACTCAAATATTAGTTAGTATCTTACTAATAATTAATCCTAAACGCAAATATAGAACCTGTTGATTTCCCATTTCACATAACTCAGATTTCGTTTATACAGGCTGTTTTGTTAGATTATGGTGATTTTCTAAAAGTGTAGCGGGGGCAGGACAAAAAAAAAATCCAAAGTAGGTACCTACCATTAAATTAATTTGTAATACACAGTGTGTAGGTACGTTATTAATAGAATAATCATTAATTAATGTTATGTTTTTGTTTTAACCGCCAAACAGTGTAATGCGCTGCTGACGTGGGTGTTCCCCGATAGTTACAATCTGCATGTCTTCATATCGCGAGTGAATTTTTTTTTTCTAGGCAAGCGTGCTCCATTATTTCTCAACATACGGCGAGATGGCGACTAAACGCAAGCCTATTATTAAATAATAATTAATAATATAAAAAAAAAAATTAATAATATATGTATTTTATATATACTTATATTAGGTTTACCTATGAAATTGCCGTTCTGCAGTACTGGCCATTTCAAATCAAAATAATTTTTGTTTGGCTAAGAATTCTAATTTCAAATTAATTTTATTTTAAAAACATGGTTTTTTTTTCCAAAAGTAGTCATTTGTTTATTGATTAATGTTACATTTTCATCGCATTTCAATCTTTTTCGTCATCATGGATACGTTAAAAATTCGAGTAATTATGGAATACGAGTACCGTCGTGGCAGCAACGCGCACAAGCGGCACGCAACATCAACGACGTTTACGGAGCTAACACTACAAACCAACGCACCACCTGTTATTGGTTTGCTCGCTTCCGTTCTGGAAATTTCGACCTGAAAAATGAACCTCGCGGTCGTCCGAAGACTTTGGTTGACAATGACGAATTAAAGGTGATTGTGGAAGCTGATGATACACAATCTACGGCTGAATTAGCAGCAGCTTTCGACGTTAGCGTCAAAACAATATTGGTCCATTTGCGTCAAATTGGCAAGGTAAAAAAGCTTGACAAATGGGTGCCCCACGAACTCAATGATCGCCAGCGCGAAGTACGCGTCGAGACGTGCCTTGCACTGCTCAACAGACACACAAATGAAGGAATTTTGAACCACATTGTTACCTGCGAAGAGAAATGGATTCTGTTTGATAACCGCAAGCGCTCAGCAAGTTGGTTGGATCCTGCTTCAGCACCTAAACAATGCCCTAAACGAAAACTTACCCCTAGAAAAGTGATGGTCACTGTTTGGTGGTCTAGCGCCGGTGTGATTCATCACAGCTTCTTACCAAACGGGGTGAGCATTACTGCAGATGTGTACTGTGAAGAACTGAACACAATGATGAAGAAGCTGGCACATCTCCAACCAGCATTGGTCAATCGCTCGTCTCCACTGCTCCTGCACGACAACGCGCGACCTGATACTGCACAGCAGACGGTCTCCAAGTTGCAAGAACTGGGGTTGGAAGCTCTCCGTCATCCGCCCTACTCACCAGACCTTGCGCCTACAGACTACTACTTTTTCCAGAATTTGGATAACTTCTTGGCGGGAAAAAAATTCAATACCCGAGAGGCAGTACAAAATGCCTTTGAAGCTTTTGTTGCCTCCCGTCCAGCTGATTTCCTTAAGAAGGGCATCAATAAACTGCCACTGCATTGGCAAAGATGCATTGATTGCATGGGTGATTACTTCGATTAATACAAATAAAAAATACATGAAAAAAATTAGTTTAAATTTTTTCATACAAAACGGCAATTTCATAGGTAAAGACCTATTATTAATACTAATATTATAAAGAGGTAAGTTGTTTTAGTTTGTACCGAATAGGGTCCAAAACTACTGGACCGATTTAATAAAAAATTTCACCAGTAGAAAGCTACATTATCAACAGAGGGTACTTTTTGCCGAAAAATGCACAGTTCCTGTGGGTCACGCGGACGAAGTCGCGGGCAAAGTGCTAGTTTAACATGTAACTAATACATATAAATAATAATTCTCAATTTTTTTACAATTTATCCGATATTTTAACAATATTTTTCTTCCAAAAACGATTTTTAAAGTTTCAATAATATAATATTCTTAACACGTGACAAATACATTTTTGATATATTGAAGATTGTCTAAACAAATGCGAGCTTACTCGAAATTGAGTTTAGATTGAGATATTTAAATCTTTTATTGGATAACTTTGCTGGATTTGACATTTACACATTACCAAACACCCTGTCTACATAGATCCCAGAAGGTTAAACGATTTCAAGAAGCAATTAATGAAAAGCATCTAAGCCCAAAGCGATGGGGGCGGATAATTGAAAAACTTTGCCAAAACCACTACTGTTTGAGAGTAGAACGGAAATGTTAAACGTTTTGGGAAAGTTTGTACTTACACTACATGCTTGAAACTTTGTGGTTTGGGTTATTAATGTATAAGCTATACCCGCGAGTTTGTTTGCGTGGATTTAAGCCAGTTTTTTATCAGTTGGGTATTTTAAGGGAACTTTTCTTAAGATATTAAGGCGCTGATAACTGCCAACGGCCTTGAGTGATTTGGGTGGTATAGCTTGAGTGTTCTGCGCTGAGCTCAAGCAACGCGACATACGTCCACCGAGCAATACGACTCGCCTATCAAGAAGCGCGCTGTGCCGAATTAGACGTATTATTACTTTTTAGTATCTAAAATATAAAATAAAAAAAAAGTAACAGGCAATATTATAGGTAGTAACATAGTCTTTTCACATAAAACAAATCATGAAAATATCTTAAGCGATTTGAAAGTAATTACGTTTTTATATTTTGGGTAGACAGTAATTCATGAATTTATTTCATTAAGTATTTTACTACAATAGTTAAATATTCACAGACGTACGATTCATGTACAATATTCTAGTTTAACATAAAAAAATTGCACAACTAACCTGCATTATTTGACGGCAAAATAAGAGATTTAAAACTTGAGATTTACGGCCGTTACCATTTACCGTCGCCTTAAGGGCCAATTTCAACTGAGCTGTGTTAGTTGCTAAATGTTCTGTAGGTTGTCATTTTGACTGTTTTGCACAGCGAGACAGCACGTGAAAATGTACCACGGAACATTTAGTAACTAATAGAGCTTGGTGAAATTGGGCCAAAGTACCTACCTATGCTTTTGTCTTTAAAATCGGGACATTATGGCGATCCGCACACCGCATCGCATCACGCAGCGTAGCGCGGGAGTGCGTGATCTTCCGTTGTTAGCAAGTACCTGTATTTGTATAGAAATCACGCGTAGTGCAACACACTGAAAACGCAATCACGCGCGGGGCTTTTGTTCCGTCGCCACGCACCCTGCAGCGTAGCGCGGGGCGGTGTGTGATTCGCCTATGTCGTAATTAACGTAGCGAAGCTTGGCTCAGCAATGAACTCTTTCTTTATGTTGATGATGATTTATGATCCAAAATAAGCTCAATAATTAAACAGCGACAAATATCTACGATTCAAGGTCAGACAAATTTACTATCTTCTTGAAGTACGGTGATTGGTCCAAGACTGCGCAGACGTGCCGTAAATTGTAGCGTGATGAATGGGTTACATCCACTCTATATTCTAGAGTAGTTATTAACTTAGGTTTGGGAATAGGGATGTTAACTACTTTTTTTTATTATGAATCTGTAAACTATTTGAAAAAAGACAATGAACACCAAAAAAACCGATCTACAAAATTGGCAAAGTTATAAGCGTTTTAAAATGATTTGCTAGACACGGACGGCACTACCTACTAGTGACGTAACACCACCTACGTCCGCTTCGCGCGACAAAGATGGAGCGATACTCCCTCCAAAAACTTTAAAAGCGTCTATGTTTTCCATTTTGTGATAAATTATTATTTTCGCGTTTACTTTTTTGTTGTGCCTATTCCTTCTTTGAATTAAAATAATTTATTTGTACTTTTTTAATAGTAGGCCACTACCGTATTAGGGAAGTGGAGTTGAGACGGTCGCGTTAAGAAAGTTCAGGGAAATCGCCCACAGTGATTTTTGCAATGATACTACTGTATCCCTACGGAATCCCTACTTAACTGTCTGTCTATTGAGTGTCTATTCTGTACCGACATGCCGCGTGATATCACCGCGACAACTGCCAATTGGTTTGCGAATGTCCGAGAGAGAATCTCACCGTGACATTTTCCCTCGAACGTTCGCAAACGAATTGGCAGTTACCTCGAAGTTTAGGTGAATTAGCACTACCTATTCCGACCACTGCTCATCTCATATGAAGAAACGTAGCCGCCGTAACTCGGGCTATCATTGGGCTATATTTTTTTCATGTTTAGAGGATTTTTTTAATTACAACAAATATTTTTCATGTTCTGAATTTCACACAAACTTCAACAAATCGATAGGTACGTCTATTGAGATTTATTTGAACAAATTATTTATTATTTATTTTATTTATTTATTATAAAGGTACATATTAAGGTCTATAAAATAATATAATGTCCAACAAAACTATATATATAGTTTGTCTGTCGGATCGCAATAATAATACATATAATAATAATATCGCAGTTTAAATATAGACGTTACTATACTAATGCAGAAAATTGTATAATGGTAATTTAATCATTAGGAAAGTTGGTACCTATGCATACATATGTTACGGCAGTGTACTAAGTAGATATTTTTTAAGTTTTTTCTTAAATATATTTTTTGTTTTTTCTCCCCTGATTCCGTCGGGTAAATTGTTAAGTAAATATGGGATACGCTTTTGTAATGTACGGCCTCCATAAACATTATTAACCCTCGGTACTACATATTTACCAGACGACATCCCTCGGGTGTTATACTTGTTACACACACTTATTAATGGCGAATTATGCTCCTGACTACCATGGTTATTGGTTGCAAGAAAAAAATATTATAAAATATTTATATATATTATTATTATTTATTTATATTTATATCTCAAATATTCCTTTCATCCTGATTAAACTCTGTGTAGCCAAGATGTTCAAGTGTTCAGACGGTCTGGGCCGTGATTCTTGCCCGTGTAATTAATGTGTTACATAATGGCAGTTCTGTTTGTGGCTGAGCTAATATCCTTGCTACGATATCTGGAACAGCTCTTAACTTTGGGCATAAAATTGGAGTGGAAGCGCTTGGAATTCGAGCAATATTGTTAATACGCCTGTTATGTCAGACTACACAGTATCTATCGTTTGTTTTATGTATTTTATAACAATTTCCGGGAAGGAAATAAATTTAACTTACATATCTATGTTCTAAATGGTTTTCTATTTTTTTTGTTCAAGAACAGTAGCCATTGGTATCGGACCTGATTTAGAGCGCTTACCTCAGATCATAGAAACAAGGGAGTTGTGCCAAGGCGCTATCGAGCTTGATGCCTGATTTTGAGCAAATTGCTCGTACTAATAACGTACGCGCTGGTGACGAACCGAACACGATCGATGATATACAGTGTTTTAGTTTAGTGCTAGTGTTGGGTGACGATTAACAGTGTTAGATTGAGGGTGTGCGGAATTTTTAATGTGTGGGAGATCTTTATATTCACGAGGGGCGCTTGTGTTGAAAAATGTACTAAAAGGGGCGACAGTTGTTCCCGTAATAATTTGCTATGATGGCATATCTCCTTGTTTCTATGATCTGAGGCGCTTACAGACCAACGACACTCGATCGACGACGAGCGCTGCGGCGCGGCGTAATCGCCTTGCTGACGACCGTTGTCGACAACGTTGTCATTTGTCGCCGCACCGTCGACGTCGTCGCCTCGCGGCGGCGACGTCACCCAGTTGTGTCGTTTCAGTAAGTCCATGCAGTTTCCAAGCATTCGTTGTATTAATTTTATTACTATGTTCTTTGGATATGTAGTTCCAAATACATTCGTATTTTTTAATTGAAGAAATTAATAAATAACACTAATTTCGTCGTCACTCATTTTACTCGTAATATACGTGCGTATTCTAGACTATTATTTTGTTGCCAATTGCACGGACTTACTGCGGGCTATAGGTACGCTTAATTGCCAACATAGTCGTATGAAAAAAACTAAAGGTCACAGACGGTTTAATTTTTATATAGAGAAAATTCTGAAAATAACCCTTTACTATGGGACCAACCCGGAAATCGCGAAAAAAAATCAGCTGTTCCATACATTTTGTTGAGTTATGTGAACATAAATGTATGGAACAGCTGATTTTTTTTTCGCGATTTCCGGGTTGGTCCCATAGTAAAAGTTGTTCATAATGATGAGTATAGTGGCTACATCGCCGGATGAAAGCGATGAAAATGTCACGGTGTATGTAGGATAATAAATAAGCAAACTCCAAACTCCCACAAACTAATATTAATACCACAATATTAGTTTGAATTGTTTCAAATCGCGCTATTAAAGTTCCATCCGCCGAAGTTGAAATCTTTATTGCCTTAAGTACATTTAGATGTAATACGTGTCCCATTAAGTTGTACTTAACTCATGCTCGACTGAATATCCCACCAATATTAGAAATGTGAAAGTTTTTGAGGATGGATGTATGGATGGATGTTTGTTACTCTTTCACTTAAAAGCTACTGAAAGGATTTCCATGAAACTTTACAGTAGGTAGCTTAGCTTAATACATACAAATAACACATAGGCTACCTTTTATCCCGAAAAACGCGGGCGAAGCCGCGCGCGGAAGCTAGTCCACTCCTAACCAATATTATAAATGTGAAAGCTAGTTTATTTGTGTGTTAACTTTTCACGCCTAAACCACTGAAGCGATCATCATGAAATTTTGCATAGTCTACAGAAAAGGACATAATTGTACCTACTTTTCACACAGAAAAAAAAAACCGGCCATGTGCGAGTCGTACTCGCGCACCGAGGGTTCTGTATCAGTTTTGGACGTATAAAGTGAAAAAAAACCGGACCGCAAAACTAAGTTTGCTTGTGAAAGAATTTTGATGATTTTGAAAAAACTGTACTAGTTAGGAACATCGTTTTATTTTTGGTGCAATATTTGGGTCAATTCCTATCAAATCTAATTATTTCAGATTTTTCACTCCGCAAACTTCGGAGATAAGGGGGGGGAATGGTATTTTTTCAGACATTTTTCATCATATGTCGAAAACTGTGAAACATAAAATTAAATATAAATATATTTTGAAATGTGCAGATCAAGCCCTTTTATATGATATGTCATTTGACCCAGTAACCCCACTTTGAAATTTTGGACTCCCACTCCGGCCCCTTTTGCAATGAAAATAAAAATATTTTTTAATTTTTTACATTTGCAATAAAGTTGGACAAGCATTCTTTATAACTGTTCCAAATTTCAAGTCGATAGCATTAGTAGTTGCTGAAATAAGCAGGTGTGACAGACAAACAGACAGACGAAGTCGCACCATAAGGGTTCCTTTTTTACCATTTTGGTACGGAACCCTAAAAACTTTTTCTGAGGGAAAGAACAAGAACTTTCGACAGTCACAATTGCTTTAGTACGCTACGCGGTCGAAGTCGCGGGCAATGTGCTAGCTTTTATTCAACTTGTGGGTATTCGAGAGAAGGATTGATTGTATTCTATTTTCAAACCAATTCAGAGAATGCCCAAGGGGTCTAATACGGTCCTTATTTTCTAATAAATATTGGATGGCAGTTCGAACAAGGGATATATTGAAAAAGGGGTTATTTAATACTAGTTCGATTAAGGGACCATACCACGAAATTGAAATCACGAAAACAAAATCATCTGATTCATAGATTTTGTCGAGTGTTATGGATATTTTTGAATGGAACAGTCGATTTTTAGGGTTCCATACCAAAATGGTAAAAAAGGAATCCTTATGGTGCGACTTCGTCTGTCTGTCTGTCACACCTGCTTATTTCAGCAACTACTTATGCTATCGACTTGAAATTTGGAACAGTTATAAAGAATGCTTGTTCAACTTTATTGCAAATGAAAAAAAGTCCAAAAATATTTTTATTTTCATTGCAAAACTGGCCGAAGTGGGGGTCCGAAATTTTAAAGTGGGGTTACTAGGTCAAGTGACATATCATTTATGAAAGAGCTTGATTTGCACATTTCAAAATATATTTTTATTTTATTCTAAGTCTCACAGTTTTCGACATATAATGAAAAATGTCCAAAAAAATACCACCCCCCTTATCTCAGAAGTTTGCGGGGCGAAAAATCTGAAATAATTAGCGTTGATAGGAATTGACCCAAATATGGCACCAAAAATAAAACGATGTTCTTAACTAGTACAGTTTTTTCAAAATCATCAAAATTCCTTCACAAACAAACTTAGTTATGCGGTCCGGATTTTTTCACTTTATACGTCCAAAAATGATACGGAACCCTCGGTGCGCGAGGTCGACGACTCGCACTTGGCCAGTTTTTTTTAGTGAAATCAAAGTTGGTTCCGTGGTCAGTAGAAGTAGACCGCGGGCCCAGTGCGGGTTGATGCCACGTGTCTTTAAATTTTTGATTATATAGCAGAGATGTTATGGAGCTCCGTAACCGTAACCGAAACTATCGGATATCCGAAATAATTTCATATCCGTAACCGTAACGGAATCTGATATAAAAAGTTTCAAATAATTTAGGATAGTCTAAGTCGGAGTCTAAATGAGACACTTTATTTGTATTTTAGTTTTAAAATTTCTTGAAAATGTCCGTAACCGAAACTATCCGAAACTACCGGATAATCCGAAATAATTTCATATCCGTAACCGTATCTGAAACCGATATAATACCCTACTTCCTACTAATATTATAAACGTGAAAGTTTGTGAGGATGTAAAGATGTATGGATGTTTGTTACTCTTTCACGCAAAAACTACTGAACGGATTTTGATGAAACTTTACAGTAATATAGCTTATACATCCCGCGGCTTCGCCCGCGTTTTTGGGATAAAAAGTAGCCTATGTGTAGGCTACTTTTTATCCCAAAAACGCGGGCGAAGCCGCGGGCGGAAGCTAGTTATTCATATATCCGTATCCACATCCAGATTCGAAATTGCATATCCATAACATCCGTATTCTATAGGTTCGTAGCCGATTCGTAGCCGACTACAGACAGCAGGAACAGATGACGACGTGTCGCCGCGATACTACCGGTTTCTATGTATTTCTATCAAGACGACGACATGTCGTTAGCTACGGTACGTATTTCATAGAAACCAGCAGTGTCGCGGTGACAAGTGGCCTGCTGCTGCTGTTCGTAGTCGGCTACAAACTCGTACCTTTAGACAGGCCAATTTTCTCACGATGTTTTCCTTTGCGTTTTTAGAGCAATAGAAACAAATTGCAGTAAGTGCGTGCCTGCTTAATATGTTAGAACCTACTATTAAATCGGGGCTGTCAAGGTGTAAAAATTATAGCATACTTATTTAATATTTCAGTAAAACCTTCGTGAGAATTCATTTAGTGCCTGGTTAAATTATAAGTGGTTCTCCAAACATACAAACATGGTAATTTTACGAAAACAAGTGAAAAAATTATTCGTCGTATTTCCCTATTGTTGGCATTTAGGTAATTAAGGTACTTATGCGTAGTGGGTGTAGGGTTGTCAACCATACTGTTAAAAACAGTATTATTATTATACTTTAAGACTTTTGCCCGCGACTCCGTCCGCTTGGACTACAATGAACCGACCAGTTTAAATGACCTCCGTAGTGTAGGTTGGCTAGTACTAACAAGAGGTCAAGCTGTATCTGGTTTTTTTTCAGCGGAATCAGATGAAACGTGGCTTAAATTTTAAGTTGGACCCTAAGCTATCGAACTGTGAAAACCACATCAAAATCCGTTCAGCACTTTTTGCGTGATGCGCGCACAAACAGACAAACAGATAAAAATTCTTTTACGTTTAATTATGGTTACGGCCCAGTACCCTATCCCGACTGTATTTTGTGGAATATCTTCAATGTACAGACACGGCTTTTTTTACAATTTTATAATAGTATAGATAGACTAGCCTTAGTCCTCATGAATATGGCTATCATAATTACAAAAATATTTTTTCGAATCCAACTGGTAGTTCCAGAGATTATAATTATAGCGCTTTCAAACAAACTAACAAACTCTTCAGCTTAATAATATTAGTATAGATTTAATTTCTTAAGAGAAGCAAACATGGCTATGGTTCAGTTTATTTACGTAAGTCTAGTTTTCTAATATAGCATAAGCATAGCATAGCATAATCGGCCTATAATGTTCCCACTGCTGGGACACAGGCCTCCTCTCTGTGAGAGGGAGTGGGCCGTAGTCCACCACGCGGGCCTAGTGCGGGTTGGTGGACGTCACATGTCTTCGAATTTTTGGTTCTAGGACATGCCGGTTTCCTCACGATGTTTTCCTTCACCGTTAAAGCAAGTGATAATTAATTTCTAATACGCACATGACTTCGAAAAGTCAGCGGTGCGTGCCTCGGGATCGAACTCGAACCATTCGCCGTGGGAGGCACATGGTTAATCCACTATGCTATCACTGTTTTCTAATATACCTAATGATAATAACTTGATAATAATATTAATGCCTTGACTGCGCCCTAGACCGTACTATCGTTCATATCATAAGACAAGTGTCGTAGTGTTGATAAATGAGTGCTTTCGTTATCTCAAGAAGGGATTAATTGCATTGCAACTGGGGTATTAAAACCAGTCTAACTCAGTTGTTTTTGATTATACTGCCGGTTCTTGTTTTGAAGACTTAAGGGTCGGTACCTACCATGAAACGTCTTACGGGAAAACCATAACTTTATACTTATAGAAAAGGTAAAGTAGTAGCTACAAAATAAAGGTCTGACTAGCTAAAAAGCTTCACCAGTGGCTAGAAAAATATTATTGAGGATAAACCTTATAGATTAAGGCGACGGTAAATGGTAACGGCCGTAAATCTCAAGTTTTAAATCTCTTATTTCACCGTCAAATAATGCAGGTTAGTTGTGCATTTTTTTTATGTTAAACTAGAACATATTATATACATCAATCGTACCTGTGAATATTTAACTATTGTAGTAAAATACTTAATGATATAAATTCATGAATTACTGTCTACCCAAAACATAAAAACCTAATTACTTTCAAATCGCTTAAGATATTTTCATGATTTGTTTTGTGTGAAAAGACTATGTTACTACCTATAATATTGCCTGTTACTTTTTTTTTATTTTAAATTTTAGATACTAAAAAGTAATAATATGTCTAATTCGGCACAGCGCGCTCCTTGATAGGCGAGTCGTATTGCTCGGTGGACGTATGTCGCGTTGCTTTAGCTCAACGCAGAACGCTCAAGCTATACTACCCAAATCACTCAAGGCCGTTGGCAGTTATCAGCGCCTTAATGTAAAAAAAATATATATATGAAAAAAGCACTGCCGTAGACCCATAACTTTAGCGTACCTAAATAAGAACGAACACTTAATGTAGGCTACAAAGAACATAATAAACGCTGAAAGTTATTATTTTCCGTAAAAATACTTCTGTTCTGTGTAAAAACATGCTTATTTATATTTTTTACAAATACAGATGATTTGAAACCTCAGATCATAGAAACAAGGGAGATGTGCCAAGGCGCTATCGAGCTTGATGCCTGAACTTGAGCAAATTGCTCATAATAAAAACGTACGCGCTGGCGACGAACCGAACACGATCGATGGTTTAAATACAGTGTTTTAGTTTAGTGTTAGTGTTGAGTTACGATTAACAGTGTTAGATTGAGGGTGTGCGGAATGTTTAATGCGTGGGAGATCTTCTTATTCACAAGGAGCGCTTAATTATGCGCGTAATTGTGTCGAAAAATGTACTAAAAGTGGCATCAGTTGTTCCCGTACTAATTTGCTATGATGGCATATCTCCTTGTTTCTATGATCTGAGTTTGAAACCATCTACCATTTTGATTGTCTGAAAATATTCATGGATCAGCCTTTGCTCGGGAGAGATGAAGAGTTAAACCTGCATTTAGAGCTTAGAGTAGACAAGACAAGAAAAATACCGTAACGTTTATAGTTGTAGTTACTTTGTAGGAATATTCTTTATGTTGCACAGTTAAATTGCAGCAAGATTGTCGCCGGGCGTAAATATTGCTGATAAAAATATTAAACCTATAGTTTCTAGCAAGACTTTTAGAAAGATGCAATTTTTATAGCCAGTTTATACGAGCCATATTTGTTACAGCTGCGCTGAAATTGTGTCGTCTCTTTCTATGCAAGAATGACAAAACAGGATGCATGGTTCCAATACAATTTAAACTGATTGACGGTAATGATCGTTTGAATTGAAGAGTGTACTTGCTACTGTCGTGTGTTTTAAAAAATACAGATATTTATGTCAGTTCACATACAAAGGTAATCTTAAGGTTTCTAGATTCGAAGACATTTAATGTTTTGTGGAAACATCCAAAAATGTTTTTTACCTATTCTCAAGTATACTTTTAAACAAGTATGTTACTGTCACTTTCATTAGTGTATGAATAGTTTTAGTTGATAACAGATTAAAATTTAAAAAAAAAACATCAACAATTGCGTTTGAATAATCCATTTAATTTTAGGTACGGTAGCATAAAAATATTAATGAACATTCCACAATCTAAATGGGTACGGTATCTTAATACCTATTAATCTTATAGAAATATTAAAACTATCTCCACAAGTAAAAAAAATGTTATAAAGGTAATTAGACATTCCGATATTTTAATAAATAAAGTTAGTAGGTAATAATAAAGTTCTCTATTATCTTATTCAGAATTTTTGTACTAATTCCAGCAAAGGTCACACTAATAGTCATTAACTCTAATAAGGTACTTTAATAATAATTGTCTATTCAACTTCAGTCTTCTTATTAATTAAACTTATCATTTTTATTAACGCTGTCTAAATGGCTGCCCTTGTCATTTTTAGGGTTCCGTACCTCAAAAGGTAAAAAAGGAACCCTTATAAGATCACTTTCTTGTCCGTCTATCCGTCTGTCTGTACGTGTTACATCACCGATTTTTATGTTATTACTAGCTGTGTCCCGCGGTTTCACCCGAAGTTTAATTTAAAAGAAATCGGATTATGTACCCGCCCGTAAATTTTCATGGCAGCCATCTTGGATTTTGATTTTGACCTCATTTTTTGCATGGGCATTCCCAAAAAACATGGGAATGATATCCATGACGTATAATTCGTAAATTTTCATGGCCGCCATCTTAGATTTGTGATTTAAACCGCAGTTTCGACAGAAGCACCCCCCAAAAACCATGGAAATGACACTCATATCGAATAATTCATATTTTTTTATCACCGCCATCTTGGATTTTGATTTAGACTTTATAAGAAACCCTCATAAATCTGGCTATCATTGTACAAAATGATTTTTTGGAATCCGTCTGGTAGTCCCAGATATTAGCGCGTTCAAACAAAGCTTTATAATAAATTATATAAGTATACATATTATATAGATACCTTTATCTGTATTGAATATCATTATATCGGGTGTAAAAAGACCCTTAACGAAAACTGAAACCACATATTCTACCCATCAATACGATGATTTTTTTGTACTGGACCATACCTGGGAACCGACTGGTTATGGAGATATTGAAGGTTAAAATTTCATTTTTTTTTACGTTTTTCACGAAAACGGCACCGAGTGGCAGTGGCGGGGTTCGGGGGCCGGTGGCATGCCTATACTCTATCTCCCCCGTCCCGTACAAATGAATACACCCATAGGCACAGTCGGTAGCACGTAATTACAAAAAACAGCTGTTTTTTATACCTAAAAATAAAAGTCGTTTCCCAGCAACTATTTTTGCTCTAAGTTACACGTACAGAACGAGTAGGTGTCGGCTTGGTGATGTGTCTTTTTACACCCTGTAGATATTCAATCAAGCCATAGAATAAATCAATGTGTAATAATATTCACCCATCTGTATCTTGACCATGAGAACGTTGATTTACTTTGGGAACGACAGCGCTGTAAACCGCAGAAACCTATAAATAAATAAAAATGTAAACATTGTAAAATAAATCGAACGATAAATAATCTTCAAGTTGACTGGCGCAGTAAATATCGTGTATCGCTTGTTCGAATGCGCCCGCGCAGTACAAACGTCTAGCCTCAGTATCATCACACGCGGCGATCGTCACGTCTCGAGCATTAACTTGCATTACACAAATGGTAATACTTTATCTGCTAGGATATTAAAAGGCCCGTAAAATGTGAAGCTAATACTAGTGGTGAAGAATTTTGTGTCGTATTTTGAAAGTGATAAAGTGTACTTTTAGGTGAAAGGAAAATGTAATGGTGGGTTCATAGTGCGTTATTAAAATTAAGTGTTTTTTTTTTGTAAATTAATTAACAATTTATTTCGTTTTAAAATATACTTAGTCGCTTCAGTAACATAAACGATACCTTTCTATCTTAAACGCAAACAAATATTAATTTAATAAAAAAATATCATTTAAATAAAAGATAAGCTGCCACTCTTAGTCAAACTTTCGTAGATTAGATTAAAAAGCTAATATTTACAGCCAATCCATCAGAAAGGAGTAATTTCACTCAAAACCCTGCGTACATTTGAATAATGCAAGTGAAACACTGAATTAAATGTAAAAATAAAAGGATTACGATCTTACACGTCAAAGTAAAATTAAACTTTTATCCATAATTATGCATAGCACAAAAATAATGATTTTGCAAATACTTTCATCTGATACCTACTTACGCTCATAAAATTGTATCCGTTAATTATTAAATGGATAGTTTAGTATGCAGGAAGATTAAAAATATATTGCTACTTATATCTAAATACGAGCGTACCTACGATGGCCCAATAGTGAGGCTAAGTGCGGCTCACAGGTGCGGCTTTCATCAAAGGCATAACAAATTGAAAATCCTTCAACATTCGCCATTCAACTTGTACCTAAAACCTGCGCAGATATAGAATGAGATTGGAAATAGCGACAAATATATTCGCTCACACATTATCGCTCACTATACTCACACCTGCCGGGGTGCAAGCGACAAGTGAATATAGGCGACGCTATTTTCAATCCCATGCTTTATCTGCGCAGATTGTACCATCTGAACACAGCTTTAGTTTCAAGTGTAGCTACAGATAACAGCAGCAAATACAGTTAACAGTATAAAAAGATTATATTCAAACAGTGATTTTCTTTCAGACGACTTATAAAGACAGTGCGTGAAAGAGGGTAGGCAGACACAGTAGTGCTACAGTAACAATGGTGTACACAATTAATCAGCAAGTGAATGTGGAAAAGCGGCAAACGAAATGTTGCGTGTGGAAGGAAATCATTCTGGCAGTATTGGGTATGTATTTTGTTTTTGTTATACTGTTCGCATGATCTAATCCGGGCTAAAGTTGGCTCAATGATACATTTGCGCATGTACACTCGCTAAGAAAACAGTTAAAAGTGGATAATAAACTTTGTTGTTTCACAAAAATATACTTATTCTGCTATTTCTTGATTTGTGTTGTAAGGAATACAGTAATTCAAATTAGCAGCGTGATTATCTTCTGCCCAGCCAAGTAAGATCATGCAGACTCTACAAAGGGGAAAAATGGAGCGGGCGGTAAAGGGAAAGTGTCTATTTTCTTAATCTTTTTTGCTTCTAGTTGGATTTTTTAAAGTAAGTGCTAATTAAACGACACAATGTATCTTGAAGACTTTTGATCCTTATCACTGACTATCGATTGATGTACCTAACTACTAATAGATTACAAGATAAAGTTTTTAGCATATTTTGCAGGAAAAGCAAGTCAACGTATCTACATTTTTAACCTTTACAAACCTATAAATAAACAGTAATAGTATTTTTGATTCAGTAAAAAGGTGAAGATATACTCATAATATTACTCATACCGTATTATAGAATTTTAAAGAAAAAAAAATTTGTTAGTCACGAGTTGCTGCTAATTTAAATTGTAAATTATTATCCTTTACTACTTTTAACACGAAATAATTGCTAAAATATTTTTTTGTAAAACCAAGTAAGTACATAAATTGCCTTCTTTTAACTGTTTTCTTATCGACTGTACATGCGCGAATATCTCTGTGAGCCAACTTCAGCCCGGCCAATTAGTTACTTACTTTAACCCTAGATTAATACGAAAAATAAGGTTAGTGATCTAGAGTTAAAAGTCTTTTTTTTATTATTATTCTTTTTGTAATTTATTTTAGCTTGTACATACTGAGTGTGTGTATATAAGATAATAAGTATGTAGGTAAGATATAAAGAAAATATAACTAAAAAAAGAGTCTTTTGTATTAAAAAGCAGTGTTTTCTATATATCCATGTCTTATCTCGCATAAAAACGCCGTGTAAACATAGTAGTAAGATTAAATAATGTGTTTAGTATTTCACGGAATATTCGTGTTTGTAGTCAAAGAGCTGCTAACGCTAAGCTCCTTATCAGCGGAGAATAATGTCCTTTGTTTCTACAAAGGCAAGGAACGTCGTGGCTCTTAATAAACCGCTCTTATTTGTGGCTTGAGTATCGTTTTTTGTTTCTTGAGGTGTTTTAGGGTTCCGTAGTAAAACTAGGAACCCTTATAGTTTCGTCATGTCCGTCTGTCCGTCTGTCTGTCCGTTTGTCACACCCTCGTCAAATCTACAGTTCATAACCAAATTGTTTGAAACTTCGCAAGTAGATGTCTTCTGTAAGTCGCTATAAAGGCCTGTAGTGAAATTATAAAAAATAAAATGTTTAGGGGTGTCCCCCATACATGAAACTGAGGGATGAAAAAAAATATTTACGCTTACCCCTTTGTGTGGGGTATCGTTGAATAGGTCTTTGAAAATAACATAGAGGTTTCTAAATGACTTTTTTATTTAAGTGCATATTTAGTGAACTACGAGCTCCAAAAGTCGTTAACAATGTGTCCCCCCCCCCCTGTAGTTTTCCAATCCCTTTATGCAAAAATCTGAAAAAAAATCAATATTATAGCATTTAATAAATACTTTCGATTAAAATTAGTTTGAACAAGATACGTCAATAACTTTTTGAAATATTCACTATTTTCAGTTTTGAGTTTGACAACCGCAAAAATAACTTATGTTTGCAGTCGAAAGACTGAAATACTTCTTGCTACGGAACCCTAGACTGAGCGTAGTCCGACACGCTCTTGCCCGTTTTTTATGTTTCTTGAGGTGTTTTTTGTTTTTTTTGTTTGTACATATACCTACATGAATACACCAATTACAAAGTTTTTATTAATTTAGATATTTTTGTAGTGAATTACTTATTAAAATTAGTTGTGTCCCAATGGTCGAAATTTGACGGTCATTCATTACATTTTTAAGTTTGTTTGTAACACATATTATATAGTATAAATATCAGAATTCCTTCTTCATATAAACGTTAACTAGGCCAAATCTCACAGTCCTCCGTGTGCGCAATAGTCTTCAAAAAAATCAGTAGTTCCATACATTTTATGTTCACATAACTCAACAAAATGTATGGAACAGCTGATTTTTTTTTCGCGATTTCAGAGTTGGTCCCATAAACAAAGTTGTTCATAATGATGAGTACAATGACCCCTTAAAATATTTCCACTGTTTAACCTGCCACCCTGTATATTGTGCAGAAAACTGGCCCACTGGCCTTATACGCACGCCTGTTGCGAGCGCACCTGACCTTTTTGAAGAACATCACCAATAAAATCAGTTCCTTTTAAAGAGTATCTCCCCCTCCCGGTGTTTCCACTAACATCCACCTTATAAATTCCTTTTGTTAATCGCCTTTCATTCAACCTCTCAACATGACCAAACCATCCAAGCTTAGATACTCTTTTGAACTAGATATCCTTGGTTAGTCTGCTTAGATATTTTTGGTTAGTTTGTTTATATTTTTTGGTTAGTTTGTTTAGTTTTGTGGTATAGCGTTAACATAAACTATTTTTTCATAACCGAAACCTACTACTGCATGCTGTGATGAGAACGGATTATAAATATGATATGGCGGTATGACTGATATCTGTTCTATTTAAATAATTTATGATGATATCACAGCCTTGTAGCATCAAGTAGGTAATGCATGATTTCATTTCCCGTTACGAAAATTTGTTGGCTTAAATATTTTTGACCAAACCTAGTATTTATAACGACACGTCGCATGATATTACCGCGAGATAATCTCACCGTGAGCTCATCGGATTTAAATGTTATCACTGAGGGAGTATTCTCACGCATGATTATGACCTTTGTCCATCCCTACAAGCGCAATGACATGACAGCAGTACCCCGATCATGAGTTTATTTGACGTGTAGTATCGTTAAAAAAACTAAGCAGCATATTTTGAATTGAAAATACACGTTTGTTACACAATATTTATATAAATTAAATACTTAATTAATTTCTCTGTATTTTTTAAAATGTGCAAATTGTATAAAATTTTATCAAAATGTTCTAGGACTGCTGTATTTTAAATTCAAAATATGCTTACGTTAACGAAACTATACGTCAAAAAAACTCATGATACATGTTACATGATACTGTTCTCGCAATAAATTCACGCGCGGTATCGTTACAGAAACAGAATAGACTAGCCGGGCTAACATGCGCACCGCGACAAATTTTGTCGACGCTTTTATCGTGCATTTGTCTCGTACTCGTATTTGCACGAGAAAGAGCGAGACAAAACGGTCGACAAAATGTTGTCGCAGCGCGCATGTTAGCCCGGTAGATCACAGAATTTTCAACTCACAAACGTTCCTTGGTTTATTTCTAAATTTTGATACTCCAGAGTGCCTAACATGCGCGCCGCGACAAAATTTTGTCGACGCTTTTATCGTGCATTTGTCTCGTATTCAAAATTTGTCTTCGAGACAAAACAGTCGACAAATTTTGTCGCGTCGCGCATGTTAGCCCTGCAGGAGTTGATAGATGCACTATAACATTCACTCACGTGTGTTCCCGTGTTTTAATAAATTGAATACTTTTGCTAACTGAAATGATGTGTAAAATGTTTTCAATCACGCAAATTGCCGTGCGTTGTTCCTCACAAACAATCAATACATTGCGTGTTTTATTTGTTTTGTTCCGTCTATCCCCCCTACCAAACCGGTAGTGTTAATAAACAACCCAATAAAGTGGTAGAAAGAAATATACAAAATGTTATATTTTCAGTGGAAAGAACTTCTATGAAATAAGCAGGAAATGTCAAATAAATTCAATTACTTACAAGGGGAGGTTGCGTTTGATTAAGGATGGCCAATTGGGAAATTGGGGAAGCGGTTATTTGATTTGTGAATTTCAGAGGTTTTAAATGTGTAATTGTATTAGTTAGGTAGGTACAGGTTCAACAACATTTATCTACTAGAAAAGAATTAAATAGAATTGTAAATTGAGTCTTAAATGTTAATTTAGTATTCATTAAATGTAACGGTGGATGGTATTTAAAACGTAAAAAAAATAACCAGCCAAGTGCGAGTAAAACTCGCGCTCTGAGGGTTCCGTACAAAATGTAAGCTTGTTTGTAATCGAAAAAAAAATGTGATATAACTACAAATAAAATTATTCGTATTTTTTCCTTTACTTGTGCTGTAAGACCTTGCTTCTTGCAAAATTTCTTAATTCTAGGTTTTGGGAAGTGCCTTCTAAGTTTTGATTTATTTACGAGTGTCAAAATATGCGAATGCCGTATTTTTTTATTGCGTTGACTTAGAAGTTTGATTTTGTAGAGTTTTAAGGGACCATAGAGCTTCTAGATTTATTTGATATTAATTTCAACGTGATACCTCCATGCGTTCCTGAGAAAAGGGGTTTTGAGAGACAGACAAATAGATCGACAGACAGACACAAAGACGAATTACTAAGTGATCCTCTAAGGGTTCCTTTTTCTTTTTAGGTATGGAACCCTAAAAACGGTATTAACGTTTTCTAAAAGTCCATAGATAACAGAATTATGTAAATATATTCACGAATAACTAATTATGCATGAAGTTTCTATCTATCTCTATTATAGCTTGAACATACTTGCAATTAATCGTAGCAGGCGTACAGCCTGATGGTAAGGGTTCCGTATGAAACGCTTGTGTAGCTAAAATAACCTGAAGGGTTATTTGAGCTATTTTAGGAAAATAAAGCAAACACCTTTTATACAAAACACTGTATTTTTCACAATAACAATAGTACGACACTTTGACTACGAGATAGAAAATGTCTAGTAACTCAGGGGTGAGTAGTTCGCTGGCAATACGGGTCTTCAGGTAATGTGGCTGGAGAACTTAACTGGCCTGTGCCCTTCATCTACACTGTTGATTCGGTTACACATTTATATAAACAGTACTTACTAACTGTTTAATCATTATTTAGTTGATGCTAAGAAATCAAGATAAGAACTGCAAATATTTAAATTAAGTACAATAATTGTGAAACTTGAGCATCTGAATCACTTTGTTTTTCAAAGGATTTGTGTGCAGACAGGCACGTATTTTTAAGTGTGTGTTATATTTAAATTAAATATTTTCTTGTATTTATTTTATACTCCATGTTGTATTTTAACAGTAGACAAATGACGGCAAAATAACGATAGTAAGTTTAATGTGTCATGTAGTTGAAATAAATGCATATTTGTAAATGGTAAATAGATTACTTATATAGTTTTATATTTATCATGAAATAACGAAGCTACATAGACGCCAATTACAAATAACGAAACAGGTGTAACCGTTTCTTGTCTAATGCTAAAATAAATGAAGTGTAGCTCTACAAATGACCTTATTACGATTCCTTTAAATTTTGCCAGAAACAACACTATACAAATTATTACCTACACTTTTTATCATAACCATAATCCACTTATGTTAGAAGCCTCCCCAAGCATTGCCAAAACGATACTAATTGAACACTGTTTTGCCCATATTGTCCCACAGCTGGACAAATGGCCGGTCTAGGACCTTCCAAGTGCTTTCTTATGCCAAATGGAACAGTTAAAGGTCCTGAAATAAATATATCCCATAGTTAGTAGCATATTGATAGTTACAGCCAAGCCAACATTTTTTCTATCGAAACTAGACAACTTGTGAACCCCCATTTCTTTTTTCACGCCAACGTAGACCCCCTCAAGTCTCTCGTGGACCCTTGGAGGTCCACCTGGACCACTTTGGGAATTACTGCTTTAAATGAATTCGACAGCTGATGCATACCTACCTAATAACTTTGCTAACTGAGCCATCCCTAAAAAGATTCCGCTGAACTGCAAAATCAGGGACCGAAAAGGTCACCCGTAAAGGGTCTAACCTGGGTTATTTTTTTTGGGTTAGGTGAAAAACCTTGCATAAAGGTTAACCCGTATTCTGGGTTAATCAGCCTAATAATAACCGGTTCATGCATAGAGTTCATATTTGTTCCTTTTTTTCATTTTTGTTCTATTTCATTCGGGTTAATCAGTAATATTAACCGGTAACGGTATCCGTATTAAAGGGTTAACCGGTTACCCTGCATTAAGATTAACCAAAAATATGGGTTAGAGATTTAACCGGTAACCTTTTAACCCGATTAATCGGTCCCTGTGCAAAATGGTTCGACTAGATCAGATCGGGAACCGAAGACGAACTCAATTAGAAAGCACGATAGGCGAACATTTAATTGCCATTGGGGTTAGTAAACGACTGTATTACTGGTTAAGAGGAAATCAAATAGAGATCTATTTAATTCAATGGTTTCTCGGAATTATATTGTGCAAAGCCATGACCAAAACGGACACGGCGGACGCCCATAGAACGCTGGGCTTCAGATTGTGTAAGTCGGTACAGATATGAAATTAGTTTGTTGTGATCGAGTATTTCAAGAGTATTTAAATTCATTTTTTATTTGTTTTTGTACGTAATATTAATAAAGAGAAATCTTCGTATTTGTGACAGTGAGGTTAAGTATGGTGTGAATGATCCAATGAAGTACAGCCCGACTAATGAGTTCTCAATTCAAAGGTTTTAAATGTGTAATTGCATTAGTTAGGTAGGTACAGGTTCAACAACATTTATCTACTAGAAAAGAATTAAATAGAATTGTAAATTGAGTCTAATATGTTAATTTAGTATTCATTAAATGTAACGGTGGATGGTATTTAAAACGTAAAAAAAATAACCAGCCAAGTGCGAGTAAAACTCGCGCTCTGAGGGTTCCGTACAAAATGTAAGCTTGTTTGTAATCTAAAAAAAAAAATGTGATATAACTACAAATAAAATTTTTCGTATTTTTTCCTTTACTAGTGCTGTAAGACCTTGCTTCTTGCAAAATTTCATAATTCTAGGTTATTGGGAAGTGCCTTCTAAGTTTTGATTTATTTACGAGTGTCAAAATATGCGAATGCCGTATTTTTTTATTGCGTTGACTTAGAAGCTTGATTTTGTAGAGTTTTAAGGGACCATAGAGCTTCTAGATTTATTTGATATTAATTTCAACGTGATACCTCCATGCGTTCCTGAGAAAAGGGGTTTTGAGAGACAGACAAATAGATCGACAAACAGTTTCAATTCATTTTTTATTTGTTTTTGTACGTAATATTAATAAAGAGAAATCTTCGTATTTGTGACAGTGAGGTTAAGTATGGTGTGAATGATCCAATGAAGTACAGCCCGACTAATGAGTTCTCAATTCAAAGGTTTTAGTTGCTGTCGACATGATATTCTGTGGAGGTCTAATAAAGTACAACCCGACTAAGGAATTCTCAATTCGAGGGTTTTAGTTGCTGTCGACATGATAGTCTATGGAGGCACGCGCCAGCCAGCATGCACCCGTTTTTGTTTTATTGGTTTTTTCAAAATGTCAACGACATAATCAGTTTATTTCTTATTTATTTCGATTTTTGATTCCAATTCTTAATCACTAAAATAAATTAGGCAAAGAACAATTAAAATATTTTTTTATTTTTGGTTAAGCTTTTATTACTATACCATATCAAGCCCAAAACTGCCTATGTCCTTTGTATATTTAATAGTATCCGTATACAAGATACAAAAATTACCTATTGTATCAGAAACAGGTCATTATGGTATGAAACACGTGAATATTCACGTGTTTCGCGATGTTTACTCAAAGAACGAAAATGCTCATTGACCGAAAAAACAGCTAACAACGCGTTGTGGTCACTGTAAAACATCCACATCGCGAAATTCGTTATATGGCTCTTATAAAAACGGCCCATGATGCGTAGTGGCAAACACAGAAAGACTCATCATCATCTGCCTAGCCTTTTCCCAAATAATATTGGGGTCGGCTTCCAGTCTAACTAGTTTCGGCTGAATATCAATATTTTACGTGGAGCGACTGCCATCTGACCTCCACAACCCAACAACAACAACAACACGTCATAACAATGGGTAATATCGCTATTCGAATGTTAGACCAGCTGTCAGACTTTTAGGGCTTCTGACTACCCGTAACGATTGTCAAAGATATTCCTATGACAACCGGGACCGACTGCTTAACGTGCTCTCCGAGGTACGGAGGGGTCTCGATGTGTAAAGAACGGTCACCCATCCAAGAACTGACCGCGGCAAGCGCAGCTTAACCTCGCAGATCGATCGATCAGCGCGGCTGTCATTTAGCCACGAGCCCCTCCAAACACAGAAATACTACATAGCAAAATTCCTGTCCTGCTATTCGACCACAACGCGTTGTGACAATGAAGAAAATTAGCCACGACGAAACTCGGCCGAGTACAAAAGCCATGACGAAACTTGGCCAAGTACTCGACTCGATGATAACAAAACCGAGTAAAACTCGGTATTCGGGTACTCAGTAAACCTTGAATACCGAGTTCAAGGTTTACTGAGTAACCGAATACCGAGTTTTACTCGCCTCTAGACTAACGAACGTTGGAAGAATTAGCAAGGTATTGATAAGAAGGGTGTAAAATGCCATTCGGATTTAATAGGTGCGGCGTAACTAGGGTTATTTGGTGAGGAAAAATGTTAATTAGGAGTATTGACTCCTAATTAGGAACGCTTTCACATTTTTCTTACAATAAGCCCTAATTATATGATTTCCCTGAGGTTGCATAAGTCTTGGGGAGTTGGGGAGCATTCTGAACTGTAAGCAGTAAAACCTCGTTGGTCTAATTTAGGGCCCCAAGCGTTATTTATTTATACTTCATGCAACAAATGTACATGGGCGGATTTAGGCGATCCGCACACCGCACCGCATCACGCAGCGTAGCGCGGGAGTGCGTGATCTTCCGTTGTTAGCAAGTACCTGTATTTGTATAAATCACGCGTAGTGCAACACACTGCAAACGCATACACGCGCGGGGCTTTTGTTCCGTCGCCACGCACCCCGCAGCGTAGCGTGGGGCGGTGTGTGATTCGTCGTAATGCCATACCTAGGCATTCTCTACCAGTCAACCTTAGGTGGTGTAGAGATAAAATGGTATGTGGCAAAAGTGTGAAGTCCTGTATTCGATTTCTGGGCCTGGCATAGTGTTATTGTTTTTCTTTTAGAAAATTCATCACCATAATCATCACCATCACCATCACCAACATCCATCATCATCCACCATCATCCATCATCATCATAATCATCCATCATCATCATCATCATCATCATCATCATCATCATCATCATCATTTATGCGAGATGATGACTTACTATCTGTCACAACAGCACACGTTGCAATGGTATGCACCATTTTAATTAGGCCCAAATGCAATAATAACAAAACCAAACACGCGTTAACCCTGAAAGTAGTGTCCCGAACTGCTAACATTTTGATGTTAGCAGTTCGGGACAGCCCTTCCCGCGTCTCGTCCCTCACGCCCCGCGCGATTGATCTGTCTAGACGGCTTCGTCGAACGACTGTATGGATTTATAGACTGTGATAATACTGTGTATCAACTACTATCCGGATTCAGTTTGTCTATACTACATTCAATTTGCTTTAAGACATAACGAAAACAATGGCGGCCGTACCACAAAAAAGATAGACACGCGTCCAACACGAATGCTACCAAAAATAATACGCACTTGTTTTAGCACTAACTTGTCTAAAACAAGTGTGTATTATTTTTGGTAGCATGCGTGTCTATTTTTTTTGTAGTAAGGGTGTGGAAGTCTAACTTTAGTAACTTACTGTAATTTATTGATCAAGAGGCGTAAGAGGCTTATCAGAGAGATTTATATCAACTGATGCAGGTGTGACGCGATACCTCAGTTGGTTAGAGCGACGCCACGGTACGGAAGAGATTGCGGGCTTAAGTCCCACCCAAGTTAGTTGTTTTTAAAGGGCACTGGCAGACGCCCATAGAACGCTGGGCTTCAGATTGTATAAGTCGGTACAGATATGAAATTAGTTTGGTGTGATCGAGTATTTCAAGAGTATTTAAATTCATTTTTTATTTGTTTTTGTACGTAATTGGGTTAAAGAGAAATATTCGTATTTCTGACAGTGAGGTTAAGTATGGTGTGAATCACAGTGTGAATGATCCAGTGAAGTACAGTCCGACTAATGAGTTCTCAATTCAAAGGTTTTAGTTGCTGTCGACATGATATTCTATGGAGGCACGCGCCAGCCAGCATGCACCCGTTTTTGTTTTATTGGTTTTTTCAAAATGTCAACGGCATAATCATTTTATTTCTTATTTATTTCGATTTTTGATTCCAATTCTTAATCTCTAAGATAAATTAGGCAAAGAACAATTAAAATATATTTTTATTTTTGGTTAAGCTTTTATTACTGTACCATATCAAGCCCAAAACTGCCGACGTCCTTTCTTTTATTATCCTATCTTATCCTACTAATATTACTCGTATAAACGCGAACGTTTGTGAGGATGTATGGATGGATGTTTGTTACTCTTTCACGCATAAACTACTAAACGGATTTTGATCAGAATAATACATAGGCTACTTTTTATCCCAAACACGTGGGAGAAGCCGTGGGCGGAAGCTAGTATTTAATAACAAATTAACAATATTAAGAAACACTTTTTAGAAGTTTTTTTTTTTATATACAACGTTGGATTTTTTATCAAATGCTTTCAAATCCTTGTCTGATCATAATAAATAAAAAATGCAAAATGTATTACTGAGATTGAACCGTAATAATAAATTTTATGGTTCTACTTCAGAACAATCATCGAATGTCGTAAATATTTAAAACTCGGGCTTTACTATAAAATCCAAAAAAAAATTGACTGGTAATTTGAATAAAACAATCGTAAAAAAGCTTATTTAAAGATATTTAGACATATGATTACGTAAATATATATGACTAGACTTTTGCCCGTGACTCCGTCCGCGTGGACTACAATGAATGACCGGATTAAATGACCTCCGTAGTGTACCTAGATTGGCTAGTACTACTAAGAGGTCAAGCTGTATCTCTAGTTTTTTGCAGCGGAATCAAATGAAACGTGGCTTAGATTTTAACTTGGACCATAAGCTATCGAACTGTGAAAACCACATCAAAATCCGTTCAGTAGTTTTCGCGTGATGCGCGCACAAACAGACAAACAGATAAACAGACAAACAGACAAAAATTAAAAAAAAAATCTTTTCGGGTATAGTTACGTCCCAGTACCCTATCCCGACTGTTTTTTCTGGAATATCTTCAACGTACAGACACGGCTTTTTTACAATTTTATATAAATATATATGATTAAAAGTAAAAAGGTGTAACGATTAGATAAAATGTGTCCATAGAAATTCCAAACCAGAAAGAACCTAAAACAAGATATAGAAAATTATGAAAAAAAATAAAAAAAACCCAACTGCATAATATTTACGTCTTTATCACACCTCTGCCGCACAACAATAGCAGTGAAACCGCTATCCACCGGACTTGTCCGTTGTACGACAAGCAAAACAGAAGCAAAACTGCTTGTTCTAACGTACAGATTTTATTATGATTCTATCTCTTTCCCACATGATTTTGGAAGCCGGTTACACTTCCACGTTTATTATTTAATTCGTTTAGAGGTCTTGCATGATTATTTACGCGGCGGAGGTGTGATATAGGCGCTAAATAATAAAGTCTATGTCACTCCCACAATGAACTCAAATCTAACGACACCTCATAATTCATATGTTGAAATTCAGCTACAGAGTAGAAGAAATAGACATGCATCCCAATACCCAACCCCAATTGTTTTTTTCTGGAATATCTTCAATGTAGGTACTGACACGGCTTCTTTACAGTTTTATTTTAAAAATAGACTGACTCGGCTTATTTTACAGTTTTGTTATACTTAAATGTCTTCTTTTTTTTTCCAGTCAACCTTCCATTCTTCACCCACGGCATAGAGACCACAAGGTTGACGTCATCGGCCCACTCCGGCAACTTCGTTACCTACAATGACACACAATGGACCACTACAGCCATGGTTGGCGGTGCTGGGGTGGCCGCCCCTGCGCTCTGTTACATCGTGGACACGTATGGCAGGATGAGTGGGGTGTTCTTCGTCAGTATGGTGCAGGGAGTAAGTATAACAATCATACTTAAGAAAGAAAGAAGAGGGGCTCGTGGCTAAATGACAGCCGCGCTGATCGATCGATCTGCGAGGTTAAGCTGCGCTTGCCGCGGTCAGTCCTTGGATGGGTGACCGTTCTTTACACATCGAGACCCCTCCGTGCCTCGGAGAGCACGTTAAGCATTCGGTCCCGGTTGTCATAGGAATATCTTTGACAATCGTTACGGGTAGTCAGAAGCCCTAAAAGTCTGACAGCTGGTCTAACATTCGAATACCGGTATTACCCATTAATTGGGTTGTGGAGGTCAGATGGCAGTCGCTCCACGTAAAATATTGATATTCAGCCGAAACTAGTTAGACTGGAAGCCGACCCCAATATAATTTGGGAAAAGGCTAGGCCGATGATGACTTAAGAAAAAAAGAAAATAGTTTAAACTGATTAAATCGCGTGTTTGATTTTTCCTGACGTTTCGAGCCCTTTCTAGCCTTCGTCTTCGTGGTCGCAGCCTCGCAGAACGACTGACGACCACGAACGCTGCAAAGTGTTACGTCAGGAAAAATCAATAATACACACGATTTAATCCGTTTAAAATTTGTTTTGTTATAAGAAATATTTTTTTTTTATTTGCGTCGACATAACGCACAAAAAAAACAAAGATGAAGCAGTAAGGAAAAAAATATGCGTCACATCCGCGCAAAACGGCCACCGCTCAGCATGATGCTGTGACCCATGCACGGAGCAGAGTCATAGCGCTGGTTTACAGCAACAGCCGGCTTCTTTTCCTCTATTATTTTAAATAAATAGATACACAAATAAAACATTTATTCGGTGCAACGAAAGACACACACACAAATTAAGTGTTCAAAAACATTTTTTTTAGCTGTTGCCTGCAATTTCATCTGCTTGAAAATAGATGAAAAGTAGCCTATGTCAGCCCAGGTCTCAGGCTACTTCTTTGTCAAATTTCATTCAAATCAGTCCAGCTGTTTCAGCGTGAAGGAGTAACGAACACACACACAAGCTTTCGCATTTTTAATATTAAGCAAAGCTTGTTTTATGAAGATACATAAAAATGAATCTATATTAAGCCACAATATGCACAAAGGACACATAAAAAGGCTGACACCCTAGAGACCGAAGACCATTCAATTGCTATCATTCAATTAACAAATTCAATTAGCATTTTATAGCAAGTTAATTTATTAGACCCATTAAGAGGGCTATCGCATTCGGCACCTCTCTCGCTCGCACAGAACCATATACAGGGTGGCGATTAGGTACATGTACCTAATCGCCACCCTTACATGTAGGTAAATGTACCAACTTGTATTAACAGTTGTAATATTTATTGGTACATTTACTGACCTGTAAAAGCGGCAACCGGCAATTTTTTTTATTGTGTATGTACAAAGAACGCCATTTAGGATACATAGTTTCATTTAATGTGATAACCTAATCGCCACCCTGTATATATTTTAAGAATGTTAAATGAAAAGATGCATTTTTGGAAAATGTAATCTCAACGCGAACTAGAAAATGATAAGCAAAAGTCAATATTTATTTTTACTATCTTATTTTGTTTAGAACACAATTATCTAAATCAAATCATGTTAGCAATTTCAACTGATCTAAAACAGTACTCTGCTATTCAGCTAGTTCTGTAATTCAAATAAGTAGTATTTTTTGTGTTTGTTAACCAATATTTTTCTTTCCAGATCTCGCTGGTCCCTCACTTCTTGCTAAACAATAAAAATATCTTTAACATAGAGGTAATCCTTCACGTACTGGCTGGAATATCTTCGGGCGCCTTATTCACCGTCTTACCGATCTATTTAAGAGAAATCACCACTTTAAGGGGATTCTCTATTCCCCTAATAATGGTGATGACGACCGCTGGGTACATGACGAAGATGTTGACGGTGGAAGTGAGGCTGTATCTGATGGTAGCCATGGTGGTGGTCCAGTTTCTGTCAATATTGATGATGTCGGAGAGCCCAAGCTACTTGGTGATGGTGAAGAAATATGAGGTAAGTAGACTTAACTGCAAATCTAAGATAATTTTAGTCTACTCAGGGATATAGATTTTTTGTATAATTGATAGGATCACGTTTGACCACTATCTCACCTGCGCTAATGCGGTTGACGATGGTGCACGCTTGCCTAGAAATAACCTATTCACACTAGACTTGAAGACACCTAGCTTAAATTGGGTGGTGAAAATGCACCTTGTAATTTAGTACATAAGAATTTTTGTGGAGAAAATTATACAATATTTGCATTGTTTTCGATTTTGTTTTAAGATATAGTACCTAATGTTAATTCTGCCAGGGAGTTCCACTCTTTGGCTGTATGATCTGTTGAAAAAACGTTGGAACTATCGCGACCATTATAAAACTGGATTTCATTAGGATTATTCGTTGTTATTCCTCTTCTAAAAAGTTGATTGATTACTGATTATGACCTTATTCTATCGTAGTCCACTTCTACACACACATGGTCATTTTCCGCCTTTTGCATAATTTGTCTCTCTTTTTGAGGTCATCGGTCCACCAAGCTAGATAGTTTAGAAGCATATAGCTTTCGAAAATTGTAATTTTTGTGTGTCAAATAAATATAATTATGCCAATAATTAGAGAGTAACGACTTATCACTTAGGGTTTGAGCTCTAAATTAAATAATTAACACATTTATGTTTGTATATTTAAGAAATGTATTTTTAGAGTTAGGAAAATTACATCTGAGTAAGATTTGTTATAAATATCTCGCAACGAGTCAGCGTTGCTAAGTTAATTGTGAACAAGTTCAGTCTAAAATATATTTTGCATGTAATACTATTCAGCTGTAATTGCTGTAATCGATTAGCTGTTCCATACATTTGAGTTCACATAAATCGACAAAATATATGGACCAACTAATTTTTTTTCACGATTTCATGGTTGTTCCCATTGTAAAAGTTGCTCATAATTATGAATATAATAGTGACCCTTTTAGAGGAATGTCACAATACGTAATGGGAGACACCTTGTATTAAAATGATGTCAATTATAAGTATATATAATAATAATAATACATAAATATGACTAGTAAGTCATATTTATGTATTATTATTATTATATCTGACTACTAGCTCTTTCCAGCGGTCTTACAACGTTGTTTACGTTGTGGCATGGTTGGGTACAACAAATTGGAAACAAGAAGAGACCTATGTCTGGTTACCTATTTGTTTAAAATACTGAGAGGTCAGACCAGTAATCCCGGCGGCGGCCGCAGTTACTCGCAGTACCGCGCGGGCGTACTAACTTGCTCGGCAAAGCGCCCATCACGCGCGCCTTGCACACACTGAATGACGTAGCTGAGAGGATTGATTTATTCTCCTGTTCTCTGAATGAATTCACAAAAAAATCATTATTTATACAGGGTGAAATTGAAACCAGTGCGGATATTTTAGGAGGTGAAAGTACTCATGCATATGATCAACTTTTATTATGGGACCGACACTGAAATATGAAAAAAAAAATCTGCTGTTCCGTACAAAAATGCACTACAACACGATCAAAATGTATGGAACAGCTGATTTTTTTTTCATATTTCAGTGTCGGTCCCATAATAAAAGTTGATCATATTTATGAGTACTTTCACCTTCTAAAATATCCGCACTGGTTTTAATTTTACCCTGTATATGTGTTATGTTTTTATGTATTTAAGGACTACACTACCGCATTGGGTATATCCTGTAATGATAGTTATGATTGTGATACCTAAATAAATAAATGTTAAATAGCCTATACTATTTCTCATAAATCTGGGTATTATACGCAAAAAAAAATTCGAATCCGACTGGTTGTTCCAGAGATTAGCGCGTTCAAACAAACAAACAAACTCTTCAGTTTTATAATATTGGTATAGATAGCGGTCAGTGAAAATATGTATATAAAAAATACAATTTGAAAATCTTCAACAAAATAATAAAGCAAAACATTTTAACGATAAAAGTAAATACAATTTGTTGATCTAGTTTCAAGAATTGAAACTGTGGATACAGTCGATTAGAAACGTGTGTGTGTTAGAGCAGGGTTAGAACCTTACACCCTTACCACAAAAAATATAGACACGCGTTAAACGCGAATGCTACCAAAAATATTACACACTTGTTTTAGACAAGTTAGTGCTAAAACAAGTTCGTATTATTTTTGGTAGCATTCGCGTTTAACGCGTGTCTATCTTTTTTGTGGTACGGCCCTTAGAGTCGCGGACAACTTTCAAAATTTAAAAAATCCCACCGACCCGTTTCGAATAGAATTTATTGTACGTATATTTTTTAATTATATATCGGGACTTTTTGCGTACAAACATAATCAAAATATCAGGGCCCCAATTCTACTATTACAATTATGTAAGATTGGTGTCATAAAGACACCATAACGGTCAAAACCTAAGCGGTCATTGGCTTAGAAAGACTATCTCTTTCGTCATTAGTCAAAACGATGTCATTGAGAGACCATTCTGACACGATTATGACAATTTCATTAGCAGACTTAGGGCCCAGTATTTTAACTAAACCTTTGCCGCCCTTTCGTTGGCCAATGAAGAATGAAGGTACATACATTCTGAGCACGGCGACATTGTCCTCTGTCGCCTCCAATATAAATGGCTGCGGTTGGTTCCTGGTTATAATACAAAGCAACCGGGTTGAGACTTACGTACAGTCCTTTGGGAAATCACATTTTATTATTTATTGTTTTTGTGCAATGGCCGTTGTTCAGCCAAACTTGTTATTGTTTAAATGCATTTCTTACGCGATTTCTAAAAAATAAGAGGTTTTGGTATTTGCTGTTTTTAATTCCGATTCCATCATCATTTCTGGGCCGATGCCCGATGTACTATGCAATCAAAATAAGAATAGGATTGCCCCTGCGCCATATTATGACGTTTTGTATTGAAAATTGAGCTGTTTTGTATTAAAAAATCATTAGGTACAATAGATTTGGTAAATCAAAGGCTCGGTTAAATATAGTGAAAAAAAAATAATAATTTGCGAATTTTCTTTGAGACTTATTTTTCAAGTGATGACTAGGGTATGTAATATCGGAGGATTTTCAATATCGGAATTGATTTTCGATATTAGGTCTCAATATCGGAATTCCGATATTAGTATCGGAATTGGGAAATTTTAATGAAAAAATTAATTTCATAAAGAAAAGACATTTAAAATAAACTCTTTCATTATTTAAAAAATAATTAGAACAAATAAAGCTCGCTACAATTGTATAAATCTATATTTTTGCAATAAGTCCTTGAATAACAGAATAAAAATAAAGGTATTGACAAAACAAAAACACTTAAGCTACACCGCCCAAATCACTTAAGGCCGTAGGCGCTTACCAGCGCTAAACGTTGAATAACAGAATAAAAATAAAGGTATTGACAAAACAAAAACACTTATGCTACACCGCCCAAATCACTTAAGGCCGTAGGGGCTTACCAGCGCTAAACGGCGAGTATATCTCACATTTAAGATTTGCAGACGACAATGTTATAATGGCTGAATCGTTGCAAGACCTGCAAGAAATGCTGGACGGCCTGGCTGATTCTTCTGTGCGCTTCGGGCTCCGGATGAATTTGGACAAGACCAAGATCATGTTCAACGAACACGTCACTCCAGAACCCATTGTGGCAATGCTCTCGAAGTTGTTCCAGAATACGTTGGGTAAAACTTGGCAGTTCGGTAAAAACAACTTCAAGAAAGAGGCTAACAAAAGAATACAGCTAGGCAGGGCTGCATTTGGAAAACTACGTCGGGTCTTCTCATTGCCTATTCCACTTAAGTCTACATGCGCCAATCAGTGCGTCATACCTATCATGATTTACGGAGCCAAGAATGGACACTCATGGTATGGCTGGTCCATAAATTCAAAGTCGCTCAGCGAGCTATAGAAAGGGCTATGCTTTGAGTTTCTCTGAGGGATCGAATTCGAAATGAGGTGATCCGACAGAAAACCAAAGTAGTTCATACTCATAGCTTACAGAATAAGCAAGCTTAAGTAGCAATGGGCCGGCCATACCGGTAGACCGAACGAACCGACCATTGGAGTAGACGTGTTCTTGAGTGGAGACCGCGAATCGGCAAACGTAGGGTAGGACGCCTTCAGGCTAGTTGAAGCGACGATCGTCGCAGGGTGGCTAGTGGCAGCTAGATGAGAGTAGGCGAGGATCGAGTTAAATGGCGTGCAATTGGAGTGGCCTATGTCCAGCAGTGGATTACTGTAGACTGATGATGTCAATGAACGAGGAAACAACACATAATCTAAAAAAAAATACGTCTCAGCAAGAGAACACTTCTCCTGGTATGTAGTGAATGCGTAAAAATGATAATGCATCTATCAATCTGTCTGAAAGAGCACGAAGAATTTTACAACACAAGTAACCTGCTGGCGAAAATATGCGCTTAAGCTATTCACTACACGAGCTTCGCGCCGCACACTGCGCTGTACAAATCGGTGGACAAAACCATCATCAACCACACAGGAGCATGCTGAACTGCGAACCTGATCATTCACACGCAGATTTGTCCGCGGACCTTGTCGCCAGCGACAAATCCGATGGATTGAAAAGTAGTTCATAGCCTACAGAATAAGCAAGCTGAAGTGGCGATGGGCCGGCCATATCGGGTGACTAATTAAGAAATAATTCATTATTGACTGTTTGTAGGTAATAGAATGCGTGCACAAGTGAGTGCTGACGACGTTTTTTAGTATTTTTTTTTCTAATTCCGAGATTCCGATATTGGCCTGCTCAATATCGGAATTGAAAAAACGGAAAAATCTATCCGAGATTCCGATATTTCGAGATTGCGAGATTCCGATATTCATACCCTAGTGATGACAGTTAACAGTTCGAGGTCATTGACGTACTTTTATTGAATAGTTTTTCTTATGGTTATTATCTAACATACTTAATAACATTAATATCAAACATTTTTTTCTTCATTTCCATTTTCAGAGCGTCTGCTATCATCAAATCTACCCTTGTCTGTGTGCGAATAAAATCTTAACAATACCATTTGTATCTTTTCAGAACGCCCGAAGGAATCTATCAAAGATCACACTATTGGCGGAAGATGATCCTTATATATCAAAAGAAATATCCAATCTGAAGGATGAAAGTAATAAAGCGAAATCAAATGGAAAACTTTCTGTTTGTACTGTCTGTAAGTATATTGCTGATTTAGATACGTTTATTTGATTCTTGAGATGGGCGACAGACCTTTAGTAGACGCCAGAATTCGGTGAAGAGCGTTTCGAATAAGAAGTTCCTTCAAAATTATAATTATTATCAAAAAAAGCATTTGAACTAATTAAAAGGCGAATTAGATAATTAAAGATTGTTTATACCTCAGATCATAGAAACAAGGGAGATGTGCCAAGGCGCTATCGAGCTTGATGCCTGATTTTGAGCAAATTGCTCATATTAAAAACGTACGCGTTGGTGACGAACCGACCACGATCGATGGTATAAATACAGTGTTTTAGTTTAGTGCTAGTGTTGAGTGACGATTAACAGTGTTAGATTGCGGGTGTGCGGAATGTTTAATGCGTGGGAGATCTTTTTATTCATAAGGAGCGCTTAATTATGCGCGTAATTGTGTCGAAAAATGTACTAAAAGTGGCATCAGTTGTTCCGGTACTAATTTGCTATGATGGCATATCTCCTTGTTTCTATGATCTGAGGTTTATACGCAAGCTATGGTAAAACTCTAATAAATACAACATACCTACATAATAAAAAGTACAAAATCACACTTGTATCCTATCTGTCACATTTATAAGTCTATAATGAAATATCGACACACACCACACACAAATTATTATTACCACATCTAAATTGAAATTTTTACGAAACGCTTAGATCGCAAGTCCTATTATTCACCTTGTCCGGTATTCAATTCATGTTGAGACTATCTTATAATCTGGCATTACTTTCAGTGCCTCGTTTGCGTCTCGCTTACCTACTGCTATTTTAAATTCCTATTACTCATCAGGGCGAACCAAAATCTGGCTAGATGGCACAAAGATAGGCATCATGCTCTACACACTGACGGCAATATGCGGGAGTATCCTGTTCTTGGACCAGCAGAAGACGTTGATGCAGCTGAGGGTGTCGGCAGACCCTGAGAACATGCTGGTCCTCAGTACTTTGCTACTTGGAAGTGTGTTTTGTCTGATCTGTTCCACGGTTGTGGATAGAAAGGTAGGTCTTCTTCTGTTTCTTCTAGTGTTAAAATGACCTGAATTATCGAAATTACATTCTATGGTAAAAAGATTAGCCAGTATGCAGGTAGCTTTTTAACATTTAACACATGGTGGAGGGATTGTGGGGCAAGGCACCGCTCTCGTACTTCTAACCGAGCAGCCGTGGCGATAGCACGACTAACGCAGTGCAATCATAACCAAGAGGCTTCAGTGAGCGAGCAAAGCGAGCGAACGAAGCTCCCGTCAACCTCTTCGTGTTAGGTTACTTTTAACCTTGCAGACAAAAATAGTAGACACGCGAAGCGGGGTTACATCGACCATTGCCCTTCCCCTTGCCCCCTTTTACACCACATCAGTTGATTGCACACGTACAAAGCAGGGGTATGGGTTATAGTGCTTTATAATCATGATCTTGATGAAAAATTCAAATGAACGTAAGAATTTCAAAACTAAGCCAATCAGACGATCTTAAAGTAAGGCGCTTATGTCCGCATAGTCAAATGAGAAATAAAAATAATGGAGCATTATTATATTTTTTTAATCTGACATTTCTCTTGCCATAGCTTTATTTTCATGTTATTAATTAGGGGTCTTAGAGCCTCGATTTTTTTAGGGGATAAAATGTTCCGCGACACGTGTCACCGGTGTCACCCGACATAGGTATTAATAATTGTCACATGTCATGTATTATTATCTTATACTAAGCAAGTAAGCACAAGTTGTTCGGACGTAGCTTATGTGGTAACACATTCTATAAAATCTCACTCATAGGAATATTTTTTTTTAAATAATACGCTTGCGATTGACCGCCATTTCGCCTGATGTTAAGCCGGCGATGATGCGGTCTACGATGGAGCACGATTGCCTAGAAGAAACCGATTCACTCGCGTCTTGAAGACGCCCAGATTGTAACTATCTGGCAACATCCACTCTGGCGCATTCCATTGTTTGACTGTTTTCACAATGAAAGTGCAATCAAAGCGCTTTGTTCGGGTTTTTGGTGTATCAGCCATGAACCAATTTGCCCCTTTTGAAATTGTTTGTGGTATACTCACCCACTTCGCTAGATGAGTCTAGGTGAAAATACTCCGACATTTTGTCTCCTGGTGAATGCGAAGTTTTAGATTTCGGACGAACTTTTTTTTTAAACTTTTTTTAATTCCTTCCAGTACCTTCTCACAGCAAGCTACGTTACAATGACGGTCGCAATTGGAGTACTAGCTGTGTACACGCAAGCAGATCTGACGGTGACGTCACTAAGATGGCTGCCATACGCCGCGCTGGGTGTTCTAGTCTTCGCCTACGGTATGGCATGGGGACTACCGATCGTTGTAATGGTTGAAATATACAATTTGGAGGTAAGGGTTATCATTTGAATGTCTATCAAGGGTATAATCGTATCTGTCGGCATCGATTCGCATTTTTTTATCGATAGTATTGACCGTTTCACGTAAGAATTCCCTTCGACGCTGGCTCTGACTGTTAGCTCCCCTGCTTATTCTTATTTAGGTCATATCGTTTTGTGTTTTTTGCAGATTTATGTTTCATAATAATGTTTAGGACGTTAAAAAGTGATGAAAGTGAATTGGTGCTGAATGAAAACTTCCAACACCGTTACAAACGTTGTAATAAATTGAGATTCAGGGCAGCCACCATAGCCTCGAAGAGAATTCTTACGTGAAACGGTCAATAGCTATTTTCTAACAAGATGCGTGGGCACAGTCCTCCCGTTGAGAGAATGCGTTCCTGACAGGTCATGATTGTATGGGCGACGAAACTTTGAAGTGGAAAATATTTTACGATTAAAAATATTTTCATCGTTTAAATGCACTATTGATACTAATTATTATTATAACATCAATCTATAGTAAATTACAGGTCTCCCAAAGTGATAATGCGCATAGAAATCTTCGTCACTGTTCGGCAACGGTCGTATTCCCCGAGCGTCGGAAGACGATATGTGTATAGAGTGGTTAAGTGCATTTTCTTCATGCATAATTTAGTAGGATTATGTGTTTTGTGCTAAAAGAGATAGACAGAAAGAGACAATTAGCGAAGATCTGCATGCGCATTATTAATTTGGGAATACTGTAAAATGGTTTAGTGCTAAATTAAGCATGTGTCAAGAACGCATTCTCTTAGCGGCCGGACTGTACCTACATATAAATTTTCCTTGCATTTCTTGTATTTAAAACACGGTAATTACTTATAAGTATATCACTCGATTTTATATTCGTATAGCAACTGGAATCGAATGATTAACAAGCACAATAACAAACACAATACTACACAGTTGAAACTCAGTACGAACTTATTAAAATCGATGCACAAAGCAATACATGAGATGTAAAAGAATTGTAAGAAATTGTAGCTGCCAGGTTGTAGATTTCAACGATTCCACTATTAAAATGTTTCTGGATCCAGGTCGCGAAGAAATTGTACGTATGCAGAGGTAAATTGCCTTTTTGTTCGCTGAGAAACGCTCGAGATATTATATTGAGATCGAATCATATTTTTCTATTGTATTTTATGGTGGTTATTTTGCCCAGAAGTTTTCGATTTAAATCTTTGGGCGTGATATCATTTCGAGTATGCCCGACTAATTTCAAACTCAAAAGGAGTTCTTTGTCATCTCAGATCAGAGAAACAAAAAGAGATATGCCATCATAGAAAATTAGTACGGCAACAACTGTCGCCACTTTTAGAACATTTTTCGACACAATTACAAGCGCTCCTGGTGAATAAAAAGATCTCCCACACATTAAAAATTCCGCACACCCTCAATTTAACACTGTTAATCGTCACTCAACACTAGCACTAAACTAAAACACTGTAATATCATCGATCGTGTTCGGTTCGTCACCAGCGTCGTACGTTTTAATTACGGTTAATAGCGCCTTGGCACATCTCCCTTGTTTCTATGATCTGAGGTCACATCCTAAGCTTATCACGCGGAGTTTTGAGCCAAACCGCTTTCCTTAGCAAAGTTTTCTGATTATTTCTTCCCTCATTTTCAGATCCGAGCAACACTAATAGGAGCAATATACGCATATTCACAAATAGTGAAACTTATCCACGTATTAACGTTCCAATATATTGAAGATTACGTCGGAGTATATACTACGCTCTATATATTCGCCTGTATAAACTTATTTGGAGTGGTGTACACTTTGTTCGCTATTCCTAATGTTAGGAATAAAAGTGTGAAACAAATTGAGAAACAATTAAAAAGGCCCGGTTTACCTGCGTGAATAAAATATAGATTAAGTTTTGTTACTGTTGTTTTATTTACTTACCCCCAGTTTCCGAAACAAAAATTATCGAAAGATTTACGTCAACAGTATGTTAACTTCAAATTAAAGGTGTTATGGGTTGTTGAAAGAAATATGTGACAGTCTGTCAAACATTTGTACATTCAATTGTCAACCTTCAATTAGCTCTAAATCAAAGCAATTTTGGGTTTCCGGTTAGCTTTTTCGTATGTTAACAAACTGTCAACATGTGTAAAGTTAATTGTTGAATATTGACCAATTAACTGCATGTTACTTGTCATAGTTTTATTAAAAATGCAAAATCTATGTGAATAACAGTTCACAGGTGTAGGAGAAAACTAAAGGTAATGCAATTTAAGATAAAATACGATATTATATACAATTTTATGCCGATTAACAAAATACATTTTGAACTTACCGCCTTTACATACCCCGTTCCTCTTGACAACATATCTTGTCAAAATTGACGTTTGACGTATTCTGTCAGACGAAAGAGACAACGCTATGAATTAGACAGAATAAGAAAGACCTCTAAGTTGAATGAATGAATGAATTTTGTCGGGGTGGCGAGATGAATAAATAAATCATCGTAATTTTGTCAATCAGATAATTTGGAGAAAAAATGCTTTTCGGAAACCCAATAATTGTGACAGACTATTGACTGACTGTTAATTGTGACAGTGTGTTAGCCAGTTTGGCATGTGACATGCCTTTTCAGAAACCGGCGGTTAGACTTATAGAAACGCAAGAGTGAGGAAAAAAATGAAAAGGCAGAAAATAAATTAGACTGTAGTATAAAGTATTACCTACCTATCAATGGGGAAGGGTGAGGGAAAGCCGGTACAATAAAATGTGAGAAAATTATGGATGAGGGAAATGTGGTACAATAAAATAGTAACAAAATTTTAAATAGTTCCATTTTAGGTACTTCTGTTATCTACTTCTTGTTTATTCACTGTATTTACTTATTTTGAATAGGCGAGTAAGTACGTAAGATTTGAATAAAACGGAAAATTTCTCTTTGGTGTTTTTATATACCGGTTTTACCGGCTTCCCCTCACCCTTCGCCTCTGCTACCGATTTATTATTTTGAATAGTCATGCGGTTTTGACCCATTAAGTGACGTCACCTAATTCATTTTTCATATAATTAAAGAGGCCTACCATGAAGATGAATATAGTTTTGGTAGCTTATCAAATAATTCACGCTAATAACTTCCCCGAAAAGAAAAATCTCCACTATTTTTTCTTAGAAGAAAAAACGCCTTCATAAAAATAGTGAGCAATCTTTATGGGACGCGTCAACCCTCCATCGTAAACTACGTATTATGTATACTGTTCCCGTACTTCACAACTTATTACGTACCTCATTTCGTCATATTTCAGTGTCGGTCCCTTAATAAAAGTTGATCATATTCATGAGTACTTTCACCTCCTAAAATATCCGCACTGGTTTTAATTTTACCGTGTATAATAATATTTTGTTGATAACTTATAAAAAAATAATATCCCGATTGAAACAACCTGCCGTATTGAGAGCATTCCTTTTTGATATTCCATGATATTATTATGAAAGATATTATTGAATGGAAATACCTATATCCCGATTTTTCTAATTGTCACTTGTAAATGTCAACGTATTATTAGCATGATGCCAGTATTTTCTAGCGTTAGTTACAGTATTTTTAGGGTTCCGTACCTCAAAAGGAAATCTGAACACTTATAGGACCACTTTGTTTCCGTCTGTCACCGGACCATAAGTGGAGCCATCTGCTCATAGATGGCGCCACTAGAAGTATGCAGTAGCGCCGTCTATGATCAAGATAGATGGTGCTATTGCATATTTCGGAACCATTAGGGTGCGAGTCGTACTCGCACTTATCCGGTTTTTTTTTTACTACCTACGATTCAATCTCCTTCACTACGGAACCCCAAAACCTTTTCCCTATGCGGCCGGATTACCGAACCTCGTGATGTACAGCCGGTATTAAACCCTTATCAGTGTATGCAGTGATATTGCGCCAAAAACTCATATTCAGGCCGACAGCGACAATGTCAGTATCATATCGCACCCTCAGTGCAAAAAAGGCATAAGTCGTCTTACTTTGAATTTTAGTTATTACTATGACTGAAAAGTGCTACTTAAACTACATTATGCTCAACTGTTTTGGCATTTTTGACACAAATTTTGGCGATTTTATATTATAATATATATTTTTTAATTTACGTCGTTTGACTGTTATATTGGTGTTTAAAGGTGCGTTTACAAAATAGACCGCACCACTATATTGACACGGCTCAAACGCACAAATACGCAATTATATTTGCGGGAATAATAAGTAAATTAATTTGCGAGCTGCTGCTTACAAGCGACACAGGGTCCACTCACAACACTCACAATGTGGACTTTCATTTTATTAGAATTTTTTGTACAATAAATCAAGACAAGTAAAATAAACCTTAATGCCACCCATTAAGGTTCATATCTATTAGCAAAATACGTCAAAAAGTAGACGGGATTTTTTATTTTTTTTCTGAGATTATTTGTGCCTAACATTTTCGTAATTATTTTTTCGAACGTTTTGAGATGACTATATCTGCTTACCTAGGCATTTTTTTAAGAAACAAGATTATGTCAATAAATCAAGAAAAATGATCCTAAACTCAAGCTTGTATCGTCAATTTTGTGTGAAGAGGCAATGAAATCGTTTTTACAATATCAAAAACCAATTTTTTTAAGATTTTTTTAACGAAAAATTGGAAATAAAGGAGTAATCTATCCGTAGCAATAGTTAGTTACGTTTGATTTAGTTTCATTCGGTTGGAAATTCTACCGAAAAGCAGCCTATTTTTGTCAGATTTGTAAACGCGTCCTTAAACAGGTTTTTGTTCTTTAAAATTAACATTTTCACCTTATGCCTTTTTTCCCTAAGGATAATAATATATTAAGCTTTTTTTTTTGAAGAGCCACTCCAGTACGATAGTTACTAAACAAATGCATTATGTGGGTTTATATTTGCAATATTTGTAAAACATGAAAGCGATTCGGGCGCTCGCGCGTAGCAATTACTTTCCAAAGTTAAGCTACAGGCTACACTTTAGTTCATGAATAAGTAACTATTTATTAGATCTTTGTGACGTATTGAGACCCTGATAATCCGTCGGTAAAATCTAGCAGACGATTTAAGCATGGAATATTGACATTTGGGTAGAGAAGTCAGCACAAAACAACGTTACATAAACGTTATTTAATTCTGTTGCAAAAATGGGCTGGTTGATGCTCTTTGGTTTATTACTATACTCTTTGGATGCTCTCTATGCGTCCCGGGCTAACATGCGCGCCGTGACAAATTTTGTCGACTGTTTTGTCTCGCTCTTACTCGTGCGAATACGAGACAAATGCACGATAAAAGTGTCGACAAAATTTTGTCGCGGCGCGCATGTTAGGCGTTCTGGGCCTACAGTCACGACATAGATAGCGATCGCTTTACGACCAAAATCGGTTGTTCCGCCGTATTTTTCTATAGATTTTTTCATAGATAGCGACCGATTTTGGTTGTAAAGCGATCGTAATCTATGTCGAGACTGCAGAGCCTGGTTTGAAAGATAACGGCTGTGGCTACGATTGAAATAAAAACAAAAGGGGAAAATCTATAGAGCACTCTTTCTAGCTCATAGGATGTGCCGTAAGAAAAAAACCGGCCAAGTGCGAGTCGGACTCGCGCACGACGGGTTCCGTACCATTATCTATACATTCTATACAACATTAGACACTATAACTATTATAACCATTATTAAGAGCGAGAAAAAAACAGCAAAAAAACACGTTTGTTGTATGGGAGCCCCCCTTAAATATTTATTTTATTCTATTTTTAGTATTTGTTGTTATAGCGGCAACAGAAATACATCATGTGTGAAAATTTCAACTGTCTAGCTATCACGGTTCATGAGATACAGCCTGGAGACACACAGACAGACAGACAGACGGACAGCGAAGTCTAGAACCCTAAAAAAGGGCATGTATATTGCAGTGTTTATCTTTTTGTATGATAAATATTATATTTTGTAAATAGGTTAAAAATAAAATATTTACCCGTCAAACAATTTTTTAAGCTAGATAAGGTCGGTGTTTCCTACAAGATTACCTTTGAGAAGAAACGCAGAAAGAAACTCAAAGGTTAATGTCTCTTGGTCCAGAGAATTCTTAATTAAGTTGAATTATGAAGAATAATGCAGATTAGTCCGAAATGGCCTTTAGAGGAAAGAGCCATACAGATTTGAGTGGACCTGACCTGACTGCGCATGCATGTGCAGGATAATGTGGTAGCTCAACCCTGACTTTACGCTCCCTCCATGTTAGTATTATTCCTCTAAGTCCTGTGGGCCTAGCTCGAATAATTTTGACGTATCTATCGTATCGTAAACGTAAGCGAATTTCGAATCTAAAATACAACAGTCATAGATTATTTTGATAAAATTTTATATAATTTGCGCATTATAATAAATACAGATATATAAATAAAATATTAATTTTATTTAAATATTGTGTAGCAAACGTATATTTTCAATTCGAAATATGCTTACGTTTACGATACGCAACGTCAAAACCGTTCGTGCTAGGCCCTCTTGTATCCATTTCTCTCTCAAACTGAATCAATGGTGGCGTCAACACGTCACAATACGGCCCAAAAGGCGGCTGATGTAATTTCGGGTTATGTGACGAACGTAAAAGGAAATTGGATCGCTATCCGGTTAGTGAGTGAGTTGTGTTGTGGAACTCCCGCGTGTGACACGCGATTATGAGTTTAGGAGATGTCACAACGACAAGTGGCGTAGACATACTTGTACATAATACAGGGTGGCAGGTTAGATAGTGGAAATATTTTAAGGGGTCATTGTACTCATCATTATGAACAATTTTTACTATGGGACCAACCATGTAATCACGAAAAAAAAATCAGCTGTTCCATACATTTATGTTCACATAACTCAACAAAATGTATGGAACTGCTGATTATTTTTTCGCGATTTCAGGTTTGGTCCAATAGTAAAAGTTGTTCATAATGATGAGTACAATGACCCCTCAAAATATTTCCACTGTTTAACCTGCCACCCTGTATAAAGGATTATTAATTAAGTACTAGCACTTTGCCCGCGACTTCGTCCGCGTGACATACACGTAGCGCCATCTAGCGTCCTAAAGCAATTGTGACCGTCGAAAATTATTGTTCTTCTTCTTCAGTTGTTATCTATCACAATAAAATTAAATAACTCAATTATTCCCGAAAGTGTCATGAAAATGGCGGCTCGAAAATAAATTAAACATTTTAAAATATCAGTGACATCAGTGTCCCTATTGGAATTCAATTAAAATATTTTAGAAGGAGACTCGTATTTTATAGAAATTCTTGATGAGATTAGACGAATTCTTTCGAGAGATATTTCAGTTTGAATTCATAAGTGAAAAGTGTTTGAACTGTGCCCCTTAGATTATAAAAAACCGGATGCGTACTTTTTGCTTAGTAAAACAAAACTATTGCATGTTCAGCAAAAAGTTTAAATTAAATAACGCAAAACTCAAAAGTAATTTTGCTTTCAATCGATCATCAATAAATTTATCATTGTCAATCGTAGTTTATTTATTTATTTAATTCTGTGCAAATGTACAGAGGCGGCCGGCGGACTTAATGCCTAGTAATAGTTTAGTTTCGTAGTTCCTACAAAATAAATTAAATTATGGTGATACCTACATAATGGCTTTTTTGTATAATTTATTTTTTTACTGTGTTTTGTAGCCTGTAAATGTTTTTTTAAAGAATAAATACGTATTGTGATTTTTTTAATTACCTAATTAAAAAGAAAACTTCATACAAAGACTTTTTATTTATTAATAGGCTTGCGTTTGATCGCCATCTCACTTGATGTTAAGCGATGATGCGATCTAAAATGGAGCAAGCTTGCCTTAAAAAAAATGCTTCACTCGCGACTTGAAGACACCCAGATTGTAACTTTCAGGGAACACTCACGTATTAAGTATTCCACTGTTTGGCGGTTCTCAAAATTAATGTGGATATAACCTAAATATTACCTTAGTAACCTACTTAGTAACCTAAAAGTACCTAAATTCATGCTTTGAAACTAATCGAGAATGAAACTCTACTAATACTAAATACTACTACGTAACTTAGAAAATATTTTCATATCCATCCTTCTATAATCTAAACTCGTCTAAGGCATTTACGAAAAAAACTTTTTAGCCACGCGAGGTTCATATTATCAATAGTTTTCGAGCTAATTTAATATCAGTGAATAGGGCTGTCCATTATTATTTACGTGTCTACACACGCAAAGAGTGTTTCAAATATATAAATAAATAAATACATAGCATAAGCATAGCATAATCGGCCTATAATGTTACTGCTGGGACACAGGCCTCCTCTCTGTGAGAGGGAGTGGGCCGTAGTCCACCACGCGGGCCCAGTGCGGGTTGGTGGACGTCACATGTCTTCGAATTTTTTGGTTCTAGGACATGCCGGTTTCCTCACGATGTTTTCCTTCACCGTTAAAGCAAGTGATAATTAATTTCTAATACGCACATGACTTCGAAAAGTCAGCGGTGCGTGCCTCGGGATCGAACTCGAACCATTCGCCGTGGGAGGCACATGGTTAATCCACTAGGCTATCACTGCAATAAATACATGCATGTACGAATCCGTGATTGCATGACGGCGTGTAATGCCTATCTACCTACGTGCTTGACGTGTAAATGATGCAATTTGAATTATTTTACGCCAGCGCCGCACTTATCATGCATGCAAGAACGCGTGCTGCAGCTTCGCTCGTCAATTTAATTGTATCGTTGATATTTTGCATTTGAAATGACTTGATCGGACAGGGTTACATAGCCTTCAGAAGCAAGCTGAAACAATGCGCGTAATCGCAATGCGTTCAACGCAATAAATGCCGCTTAAAGCCCGTCACAGACGTAGCTATAATATACATTTATATTAATATGAATCATAGCAAGGCATATTACGACATATTTTCTATATAAATTTTCGAGTGACCACACACGCAGCTATATATTTCTATGACGTCACCAATACATTATACCGATATATTAATATATCGGTTGTGACGGGCTTAAGAGGGCTCTCGCATTTGTCACCTCTCTCGCTCGCACAGAACCATATTTTTAAGAATGTTAAATCAAAAGATGCATTTTTGAAAAATGTAATCTGATAGCGAACTACAAAATGATAATAATTTTAATAAGTATTTGAAATGATTTAAAACACATGAGTTGATCTCATCTGAAAAACAGATCATATTCGTTTTTTAACTTTGTTTATTAGATTTATAACACAGTAGAAAAATGTGTTTAAATTATTTGGGAGCGCCTCCGCAGCCGGCGGCGGCTCCCAAAAATAACGCCATTGGGAACCGGAGTAGCCTTGGAGCAGCAGTGATACCAGACGAAAATAATTGCAAACTACCGTAGCAACAGATTAATGTTGCCGTGTTTTAAGTTGAATTATCTACCTTAGATTGATTTTTAAATTACAATGTCAATGTAAAACAAAATGCAACTTTTTTGGACCTACAAGGGGGGAGGTGGTCGACGTAGCCCCGCTACGCGCGGCTCCTATTTCTGTCTGCAAGGTTAAAAGTAACCTAACACGAAGGAGTTGACGGGGGCTTCAGTGAGCGAGCAAAGCGAGCGATCGAAGCCCCCGTCAACCCCTTCGAACCTAACCTGTCCGTGTCGGGGTGTCCAAGTTCCCGAGCTCGCTTCGCTCGCTCTTGGACCCTAGTTAGATATGTTACTCAAATGAAACATGAAATGTTTTTTTTAATTAAGCCAAATTGCCAACCCCATTTCCCGCTTTTTTTTCAAAAGTCAGCGCCGGCTGCCAATTTAGCAACTGCCGCCGGCTGCAAATTCATGTCACGGCGGCGGTCGCGGAGTCACTTCCAAATTATTTACCTGTTAAATTAATAATACTTTGTAGTTCGCTATCAGATTACATTTTTCAAAAATGCATCTTTTCATTTAATATTATTTCTTAAAAATATGGTTCTGTGCGAGCGAGATAGGTGACAAAATGGAGAGCCCTCTTAAAGGAATCGCGCGCTTTATCTGTTCATACCACAACACAAAGGCACCATCTGTTTACGGGATAATTTTCGAATGTCAAGAATCTCTTAGAGGCGTTACACACATTTGAATAGCTAGCACAGATACCATTTGAGAAATAATACTAGAAATTGAATCTGGTGCCATCAAACTGTATGGGGCACGTTTTAACTGTTAAAGGTTGGGATTAGCCAGGGCTGTCAGGCATTTACGTATAAAATGCTATCCAAATAAGAATAAGAATGACCTTGCGCCATAATGTGTACTTATTAAAAAATCTATTACAATAGATTTGGTAAAACTAGACTCGGTTAAATGAAGTGAAAAAAAAACGTTATTGGTTTCCGAGCACTAGCCACGGTTTGGCAGAGGTTGTGTGTTCAAATTCCGCTCGAGTCATTAGATTTTTGAAAATCTCTAATATATTTAAAAGGAACGTTATTAAATCGCATTTTTTTTCAATCCTTACTTTTCTAGGACAGTTGACAGTTAGAGGTCATTCACGTTCCTATTCTTAGTTGAATCGCATTGTACGTGTGACGGTTTTGATTTGATGTTGGGATAAAAAACTTTCCGAACTAATTCAGTTTGTTTAACTGGTAGATAGTGTCAATCCGAAGACTGCGAAGTGAGGGGCTCGTGGTTAAATGACAGCCGCGCTGATCGATCGATCTGCGAGGTTAAGCTGCGCTTGCTGCGGTCAGTCCTTGGATGGGTGACCGTTCTTTACACATCGAGACCCCTCCGTGCTTCGGAGAGCACGTTAAACAGTCGGTCCCGGTTGTCATAGGAATATCTTTGACAGTCGTTACGGGTAGTCAGGAGCCCAAAAGTCAGTATTTCCCAATAATTGGGTTGTGGAGGTCAGATGGCAGTCGCTCCATGTAAAATATTGATATTCAGCCGCAACCAGTTAGACTGGAAGCCGACCCCAATCATGTTTGGGAAAAGGCTAGGCCGATGAGTGTCAATCCGAAGACTGTAGAATTACCCTTATGGCTCGACCACGAAATGCGACGCTCCAAGCGAATTCGCCTTGTGCTGCAAGCGTCAGCGTCGAACGTCAAAAACAAATGTATGTCTCATAACTACAAGGCCACGAAGTAGCCGCTGCAACCAGCAGCGAAGTTCCCTACATTTGATTTTGACGCTTGCAGCATAAGGCGAATTCGCTTGGAGCGTCGTTTTCGTAGCCCTCTTGACCAGGTTTTCATAAACTGGAGGTGAAAGTCGTGTTGAAAAAAATTTGCTAGTGTCAACCCTAAACGTGAAATCCCAGTGTATGTTAAGTGGTAGGTCTCCACATACAATTTTACGAGGGTGACCTACGTGCGTGTAAACTACCAGATTGTGGGTTGTATTACCTCTTTACTATTCTTTAGGACACTCATTTTTGGAGGCGGTGGCGCCTTAATCCTACTATAATATTATAAACGTGAAAGTTTGTGAGGATGTATGGATAGATGGATGGATGTATGGATGTTTGTTACTCTTTCACGCAAAAACTACTGAACGGATTTTGATGAAACTTTACAGTAATATAGCTTATACATCAGAATAACACATAGGCTACTTTTTATCCCAAAAACGCGGGCGAAGCCGCGGGCGGAAGCTAGTAGTATATAATTTTTAATATTCTGGGGTTAGGCCTAGATTCTACCCTCCTATGTATAATATGATACCAGAGAGGCAGAGAATTCTTATAATGGGCTGGCCGCACACATCGCGATAATGTTCATGAGTGATGATGATGCTGAATGATTCATTAGTTTTTTTTTATGTGTTACCTATAATAATCACTCTCAGACGAACAACAAAGTGATCCTTTATAGGTCGATACGGAACCCAAAAAAATATTAAAATTCCGTTGTGTAACTTTTTCATTTTTAGGGTTTCGTACCAAATGGTAAAAAAGGAACCCTTATGGTGCGACTTCGTCTGTCTGTCTGTCTGTCACACCTGCTTATTTCAGCAACTACCAATGTTATCGACTTGAAATTTGGAACAGTTATAAAGAATGCTTGTCCAACTTTATTGCAAATGAAAAAAGTAAAAAAAAATATTTTTATTTTCATTGCAAAAGGGGCCGGAGTGGGGGTCCAAAATTTCAAAGTGGGGTTACTAGGTCATGTGACATATCATATGAAAGAGCTTGATCTGCACATTTCAAAATAATATTTTTATTTAATTATATGCCTCACAGTTTTTGACATATGATGAGAAATGTCTGAAAAAATACCATCCCCCCCCCTTATCTCCGAAGTTTGCGGAGCCAAAAATCTGAAATAATTAGAGTTGATAGGAATTGACCTAAATATTGCACCAAAAATAAAACGATGGTCCTAACTGGTACAGTTTTTTCAAAATCATCAAAACTCCTTCACAAACAAACTTAGTTATGCGGTCCGGTTTTTTCACTTTATACGTCCAAAAATGATACGAAACCCTCGGTGCGCGAGTACGACTCGCACTTGGCCGGTTTTTTTTTAATCATCTAGGTCTTCTAGCTATTACATTTTGTTACCTTTATTTATACGACCCAGTAACATGACACACATTTTATATATATTTCCATGCCATAACTTACATTTGTATACACACAAACATCATAAAAAAACATTGCATCAAAACCTTTGTTTTCTACAAGGGAAATACATCGTACATAAATGTACAACACAACCACTTGTTTTCAATTTATTTTTACTGCAAACTTGAAGTTTGATGTTCTAACCCTCCGAAGTGAAGGGTTAATAAAAATGATGGGTATTCTGACAAGATGTCGGGAAGAGAATATTGGTCGGGAAAAGGTTTATCTACTGAGTTTTTCTACTAGGAAATTTTCAGACGCAGAAACAGAAACTTTTTAAGAAAGGTAGGGCACAGCGAGATATCCCGCTAAAATCTGGAGCAGCCCGACTGGGGAAGCACCTCGGCCTTACAGAATAACGCTACTCTTCAGTACTGTTTTGTTCCGTGGTGAGTAAGGTAGCCAGAGCTCCTGAGGGTGCGCTGTGTTGACAGCGGGGGACCTGCTTGTCCCCTAAACTGTCGGCACAGCGAATCCTCATTTTATAGGGTCGGCAACTGTGTGATATTGGATGTTGCAAGCGCTTTATAGGCTACGATAACTGCTTACCATCAGCCGTGCCCTCAGATCATAGAAACAAGGAGATATGCCATCATAGCAATTTAGTACGGGAACAACTGATGCCACTTTTAGTACATTTTTCGACACAATTACGCGCATAATTAAGCGCTCCTTGTGAATAAAAAGATCTCCCACGCATTGAACATTCCGCACACCCTCAATCTAACACTGTTAATCGTCACTCAACACTAGCACTAAACTAAAACACTGTATTTATACCATCGATCGTGTTCGGTTCGTCGCCAGCGCGTACGTTTTTAATATGAGCAATTTGCTCAAGATCAGGCATCAAGCTCGATAGCGCCTTGGCACATCTCCTTGTTTCTAAGATCTGAGGCCGTGCTGTACACTTATTTGCCAATATTGTCATAAAAAAACAAAACAGCCCACCCATAAGAACCTTATTCCAAAAACTCTTTACAGAAGCAATACGTATTTTTTTTCAAACAAAATAAGGAAATAAAAGTACGTAACAACAACCTCAAAGATTTGTCATTAAGCTCCAACGTCTGTGGTTTCCCTGAAAGCAAGCCTTTAGCTCAAAGGGTAGGAAAATTAAAAATTAAGGTACCCGAAAATGTTCTTATAATTACACTCGCTTTGAGGAAACTGGAACGAAAAATGTTTGCTTAATGAAAATGAAACGTGTACCTAGTATGTGAAAGGGTCTAATTTTAATTATAACTAGCTGTTCCTCGCGGTTTCACCCCCGTTGCTCGGCTCCTAAGAGTCGTAGCGTGATTTTAAATAGCCTATACTATTTCTCATGAATCTGGCTATCATATACAAAAAGATTTTTTCGAATCCGACTGGTAATTCCAAAGATAAGCGCGATCAAACAAACATACGCTTCAGCTTCATTATAATTATTAAGTAGTATATTTGTTATATTTTGCGAGCTTCTAAATGCCGTTTGTGTGTTAGATAATTCATTAACATCCGGGCAGTAACAACTTAAACACGTTATCCAAACTTTACCTACAACACACTCCTTGAATAAAGGTGAAGTTGTATCCAAAGAGCGGTTTATATGGACTAAGTCATTGCACATTATTTAAACTCATTTATTTTTAAAACAATATTTACAGTAAAATAAAACCATAATTCACGGACGCGATAGCTATGGAAATAGTCGGGATAGGGTACTGGGACGTCCGGGCACGCCGCAATAGCGGCGGTAAGGCCCGTGATGAGGGAGTGGCTCGGGAGACGGCATGGCGCCCTTAGCTTCCGGCTTACACAGGTGCTTTCTGGACACGGGTGCTTCGGAAAGTACCTGTGCCGTATAGGCCGGGAGCCGACGCCCGGTTGCCACCATTGCGGTGACTGCCCCGACGACACGGCGCAGCACACACTGGAGGTGTGCCCAGCTTGGGCAGTGCAGCGCCGTGACCTCGTCGCGGCGGTCGGAGCTGCGGGTGGCCTCTCGCTCCCGGCCGTGGTTGAGGCCATGGTCGGCAGCGAGAGCGCTTGGAACGCCGTCGCCTCCTTCTGCGAGGAGGTGATGGACGCCAAGGAGGCGGCGGAAAGGGAGAGGGAGGCGGTGTCCTCTCTCCCCATCCGCAGCAGACGCACCGGGCGCCATAGGGCGGCCAACGATCTCCGGCCACCATAGGGTGCGGCCTGCGGGCGGCGGACTTGGGGCGTCCGTCGCCCGAACGGAAACAGGCCCGAGACGGTGGCGCGACGTGTTCCGCGCGCGCCTCTCTAGAGGAATTGCGGCCGTGCATGACGGCCGCATAGGGCGACGGGGCCCGCCTTTCATTTGGCGGGCCAATACCTGCCGGGGGACGAATGCGCAAGCGACTCCCGCGCCCCCGGCGTAAGGTAATTGGAGGAACACCGGGGTGGTTTTAGTCAGTAAGAGTCTGACAGACCCCTCCGCCCTCCCCAGGGCGGGGGACATCCATGAGGATTTCCACCGAGAAAAAAAAAAAAAAAAAAAAAAAAAAAAAAAAAAAAAAAAAAAAAACAAAATAAAAGGGTACTGGGACGTAACCGTAAACTTATTTTTTTTTAATTTTTGCTTGTCTGTTTATCTGTTTGTGCGCACATCACGCAAAAAGTACTGAACGGATTTTGATGTGGTTTCCACAATTCGGTAGCTAGGGGACCATTTAATTAGATGTTAAGTGGTCTTCTAGCTACCTTGTACATGTACAAGATTTCCACATCAAATGCTAGTAGAATATGTGTGACGTAATTATGTATTTTTAAGATCTTTAATGTACCATGTTCTTGGAAATAAATTAATTGAAATTAAAAATAAAAATTAAGCCACGTTTCATCTAATTCCGGTGGTATAAACCGCTTGATCTCTTGGTAGTACTACTAGTGGTCACTACGGAGGTCTAGGTAAGTACACTACGGAGGTCATTTTAAACTGGTCAATTCATCTTAAAATAGCTCCTTAAACATCTACTTTCGGTCTCACTTCACCTTAAACCCGCCTTCACCTGAAGTAAGCTCTGCACACGACGAAGTATGTCACCTTGAACCAAGTGCAGGTAACTGCATGTGTGAGATCGAATCTGCTGTGTGGTGCACAATACGCGTTGATTGCGAGGTCGGACTACTCTCCGGATTTAGAGGAACTTGACTTGAAGTAAGTACAGTCGACAAAATAGATAAGCAACCAGGCAGATAGATTCTATTTGACAGTACCTACTGTTGGAGCAGGGCATTGGCTGCACGATTGGCTCCTGCGCTGTGCCGGGAGATTCCCGAACACATTTGTATGATCTATTGCGAGATATGTGACTGTAAGCGAACTTTGTTTTTTTTAAAAAAAGTTCGTGTATTCAAGTATTTAGTATAAGGCGTCTGAGCGTTTCTTAATTTTAAAAAAAATTTACGCAGTCACTATCAATAAAATAAATTCAGCATAGTGCTTTATTTTTTGCCTGCATACATTACTCTTTTGGTAACAGTACCTATGTGTTTGTGTGCTGTATTTTAGTTTAGATTAAGTTTCGGTAATTGCGATTTTGGTAGGAATATTGAACGGTGAAAGATAATACGGTTTCAAGCGCTTTAATTGTTCGTTTAGAACAAATTAAGTAAACCTTGATTAACCTTGGATATTTTTATAGTAAAAGGTTGTTTTGGAGGCTGTTTTTGTATCTATTGACGAAAAAAGTGCTCTATTTATGTAATAGAAGAAAGAAATAAAGAAAAATAGTTTAATGTTGAATGTGAATGTGAAAATGTTTTCTTAAATCCTGTAAACCACTGTTTAGGAAACTTAGGCCCGAGTTCACCGACAAGATAACAGTCCGTTATTTTGAAAACGGCTGTTTATCATAATCTTTGCTATACAATAAGTCATGTTAAACGGCCGTTTACAATTTATCGGACTGTTATCTTGTCGGTGAACTGAGGCCTTAAAATACTTACATTAACGGGTATTTATATTGAGGAAATATCTAAATTTACCAAATCTCACCCTGACATGTTTGAAAAACTGGGAGATAAATGCAATTTCAACACTAGATATCCTAATAGATTAACTAATCCTATAATGGAAACGGAACTATATAGGCGAAGTTGCTATCCTATGTGTATTAAGATCTATAACAAGATTCCTAACCAAATAAAAGAACTCCCAATGGTACCTTTCAGAAAGGCTTTACGCAATTGGTTAATTGAAAATTCCTTTTATACAGTAAAAGAATTCCTTGAGTTTAAATCTAAATAATATAACTGTATTCTAACCAAAAATTTTGCATGTCATTATGTTATGATTAAATATGTTAAGCTACTATTATACTACTATTGTAAGAACTTTTGTAACCATATTTATCTGCAAATAAATCTTTGACTTTGACTTTGACTTTGACTTTGAATGCATGCATATGGACACATACAGCTATGGGAATAAAACTAAGAAAGTCTTACAATGTCATTTACGGCATGGAAAGCTGAATAAACTACCCAACGGACTTGATTTTGTTCTTTCTATGAATTCTCCACAATTTTATAAAACTATGTCTCTCTTTGAAATTGCAAATGCAGGAACCAGCAGTTCAATTCCAATTTATATCTTTTATCCTGTGTTCCATGCTCAAGTTTTGAATGTGAACCGACTTCCACTTACTTATTCACAAAGACAGTGGTCGTCGTCAAGTAATTTCATTATTCAGACCCGTAGCCTTTTAGAAGCAAAATCTGTTCTGTAGTAAGCCTGTAAGAATACGGAAAGCAAGAAGACATCTTTATTAGGTCCATAGGTCATCGTTATACGTCCGAAACACAAGTATTCGCTAAAGATGATGTTTTTAGTTTCAAGTTTTGTGTAAACTTGATTTTGGCCCGCGACTCCGTCCGCGTGGACTGCAATGAATGGACCATTTTAAATGACCTCCTTAGTGTAGGCTAGCTAGTACTACCAAGAGGTTAAGCTCTATTTCTGGTTCATCCCACCGGAATAAGATGAAACGTGGCACATCAAAATCCGTTTAGTAATTTTAGCGTGATGCGCGCACAAACAGAAAAAAAACCGGCCAAGTGCGAGTCGTACCCGCGCACCGAGGGTTTCGTATCAGTTTTGGACGTATAAAGTGAAAAAAACCGGTCCGCAAAACTAAGTTTGTTTGTGAAAATTTTGAAAAAAACTGTACTAGTTAGGAACATAGTTTTATTTTTGGTGCAATATATGGGTCAATTCCTATCAACTCTAATTATTTCAGATTTTTCACTCCGCAAACTTCGGAGATAAGGGGGGGGGGGGAATGGTATTTTTTCAGTCATTTTTCATCATATGTCGAAAACTGTGAGACATAAAATTAAATGAAAATATATTTTGAAATGTGCAGATCAAGCCCTTGCATATATGTCACTTGAGCCAGTAACCCCACTTTGAAATTTTAGACCCCCACTCCGGCCCCTTTTGCAATGAAAATAAAAATATTTGTTTATTTTTTTTATTTGCAATAAAGTTGGACAAGCATTTTTTATAACTATTCCAAATTTCAAGTTGATAGCATTAGTAGTTGCTGAAATAAGCAGGTGTGACAGACAGACAGACAGACAGACGAAGTCGCACCATAAGGGTTCCTTTTTTACCATTTTGGTACGAAACCCTAAAAAAATCGGCATGGTTACGTCCCAGTACCTACCCTACTCCGACTTTTTTGGAATATCTTCAATGTACAGATACGTTTTTTTTACATTTAATAATAGTATAGGTAGACGCCAAAGATCAGAAACCTGGGGCCGTACTGTGAAATGTTAAAATGCCATCATTGCTCTTTTCAGAAAAAGGATGGTGCTATACGTTCTGTATAACCCTCTCTCACACTGGCATAATCATTGCGATACCACGTTATAGTACTTAATGCTGCTCTCAGATCATAGAAACAAGGAGATGTGCCAAGGCGCTCTCGAGCTTGATGCCTGATCTTGAGCAAATTGCTCATATTAAAAACGTACGCGCTGGCGACGAACCGAACACGATCGATGGTATAAATACGGTGTTTTAGTTTAGTGCTAGTGTTGAGTGACGATTAACAGTGTTAGATTGAGGCTGTGCGGAATGTTCAATGCGTGGGAGATCTTTTTATTCACAAGGAGCGCTTACTTATGCGCGTAATTGCGTCGAAAAATGTACTAAAAGTGGCATCAGCTGTTCCCGTACTAATTTGCTATGATGGCATATCTCCTTGTTTCTATGATCTGAGATGCTGCTGTATAGGTATACAGCAGCATCTCAGATCATAGAAACAAGGATATTATATGAATAAAGATATTGTTAGGTAGGTACCTAACAATATCTTTATTCAATCAGTTTAAAAAATAATCAACGCAACATAGAGAAATAAAATCACCGCCATAATGCTGTGGATGTATTCCAACAATAAAATTTATGAGGCTCGTCACACACCATGTGAAACCGAACCTAATTTGACAGAAAGGGTAAAAAGAACATTACAATTTGCATGTTTTTTTGTGTTAGGCTATAAAAACTGCGATTTGCCTAGAAACAAAGATTTTTATTTAAAAAAAGAAAATATTTTTTGTATAAATATTATAAATACCTAATACTCAACTATTCAAATAAAATTTCGTTTATTTCATCGGCGAAAAAAGTAAAATCGTTTAAAATAGTACTATAATAATCCTTTACGCTCGCGAACCGTCACGTTGGTCGTAGCTCGTAGCTAACAAGGTCGAGCGCACTGTTTCGACACGTGGTTCCAACGCTTGGAGACACGTGTTAAATCAACGTGGCGTTGCTTGAGAGCTTCCTAGAAAAATGTTCTCGTAAGCTTTATGTTGACAAGTTAAGAGTTGACATACAGGGTGATTTTTTAATGACCAGCCAAATTTTCACAGGGTGTTCTACCCATGAAAATGAAGAACTTTCACTATGGGACCAACTTTGAAATCGCAAAAAAAATATCAGCTGTTTCATACATTTTGATCGAGTAGGTATTGAACTTTTCTAGGAAACCGCTGGTTTTTTTTTTCGTGATTTCAAAGTTGGTCCCATAGTGAAAGTTGTTCATATTCATGGGTAGAACACCCTGTGAAAATTTGGCTGGTCATTAAAAAATCACCCTGTATAAGAAAATAGTCTTTCCGCCAGTTTCTGAAAGACTGGTCAATTTATGGCCGTTCCCAATAAACGATCTATCGGCTCTTTCTCCTACAACAGATCAATTTTTGACTTTACTTCTATAGAGCTTATGTCAAAAATCTATCTCTAGTAAGAGTAAGAGCCGATCGCGTAAAAAACCTGGCTGTTCCATACATTTATGTTCACATAACTCAACAAAATGTATGGAACAGCTGTTTTTTTTTCACGATTTCAGGTTTGGTCCCATAGTAAAAGTTGTTATGGTGTGTGGATTTACCCCCTAAAATATTTGCCATTAATATAGTAAGACCTTATTTTCCTCACAGCGCAGCCATAGGTGCGCAAAACAATAAAAAATAAAAATAATTAATTTCTACATTTAAGCCGCGTTAGAGAACGTCGTTCCGAAAACGCTCGCCCTTTTAAAGGCCCAAGGCCTATCCACATGACATTTTGCCATTGTATTTCAGAAAGGTCATAAGCAGGTATGAACGCAATTCGGTGCTCAAAGGCATGTGAATAGGCCCATTTGGTGACCCATATAATCGAGTTATTGATATGAACAATGGTTTTTGAAATGTCTCGTCGATCTGGTTTTATATTTGAGTATAATTTAATAGAATTTTGGAAGAGGGGCTCGTGGCTAAATGACGGCCGCGCTGATCGATCGATCTGCGAGGTTAAGCTGCGCTTGCCGCGGTCAGTCCTTGGATGGGTGACCGTTCTTTACACATCGAGACCCCTCCGTGCCTCGAAGAGCACGTTAAGCAGTCGGTCCCGGTTGTTATAGGAATATCTTTGACAATCGTTACGGGTAGTCAGAAGCCCTAAAGTCTGACACATTCGAATACCGGTATTACCCATTAATTGGGTTGTGTACCGAAGAGTAGCTATAATTGGCTGTGGTAATACAATATTGGTCATTGTACAAATTAATGTCAACTGATCGAATGACGTCATTAATATTCCGCCGTTTTCACGTTGACTGAAATTCGATGCGTATTGTTAATCAACCGAGCTCATAGACGATACTGATTAAGCGCAAAGCAGGTTATAGATCCTGCGATTTCACTTATTTATTTTGTAAATGGCGAATATTTCTAAGTTTCTGCTTAGGTTTTATTATATTCTGCTAAAAACGGCCAGAATGTTTCATCTGGCGGCTTAATCTTACTACCTCAGATAGAAACAAGGTGATATGCCATCATAGCAAATTAGTACGGGTACAACTGTCGCCACTTTTAGTACATTTTTCAACACAATTACAAGCGCCCCTTGTGAATATAAAGATCTCCCACGCATTAAACATTCTACACACCCTCAATCTAATACTGTTAATCGTCACTCAACACTAGCACTAAACTAAAACACTGTATTTATATCATCGATCGTGTTCGGTTCGTCGCCAGCGTGTACATTTTATATACGGTCAATGTGACCGTATCAAAGCGTAAATTTTAGTAGCGCCTTGGCACATCTCCCTTGTTTCTATGATCTGAGCTTACTACCTACTATTATAAATGCGAAAGTTTGGATGAATGAATTGTTCGTTACTCAATCACGCCAGAGGCCCTAGACAAGTTGCTTTTCTGTTAGCGTTCACGCCAAACGCTACGTCCAAAATGTATGGCTATGACATTACCTGCGGAAAAGTCACGTGACTCACAAATGTCAATTCCATACATTTTGTCCGTAGCGTTTGGCGTGGACGCTAACAGAAAAGCAACTTGTCTAGAGGCTCAGAACGGCTCAACGAATCTGGATGAAAGGAGTTGTTTCAGAAATGTATGGAGCCTGGGAGCGGTCTACGGACGCAATTAAGGATTATAGCTATACACGATAGTAACCGGTTCCTAATGCTTATTTTCTATAATATTACTTCGTTGAATTGTAATTCATTCTTTTCTTTGTCAAGGAGAGCAACATAACACAAATATGTAGGATCAACAATCGACAAATGAATTAAGTGAAACGTCATTTTGACAACTGTTGTTATGTCAATGTCAGTCAAAATGACAACATTCAATCGACCACGCGTGCGCACAACGACTCAAATGTCACGTCATAAAACAAAACTGTCAAACTCAACTGTCATGGCCGCCCTAAAAATAGGGATATCATAATAAAAAACTTCATCTCAAATAATTCTCTTACAATTGTACTCTCTTCTTCACAAGAATTTTATAATATTTTTATGGGAATCCCCTATTTTTTTCCTATTTTTCTATGCAGCGTACGTATACCAGTTCCAAGATGAAACAACTCCTTTGGCACAGTCCGAAAAATGTACGGTTCCTGTGGGATAGATTCAGATTTTCATAGAATTTCCACGCGAACGAAGTCGCGGGCAACAGCTAGTCTGCCATGAATAAGTGGCAATCGGAGTTTGCAATTGCAGGATCTTGCTGAATTTAGTCGCAGTGGTCACCTTCGCCCAGTGGCGTGCCTAGAGGGCAAGGCCGACGCATTTTTTTCGTTTTAGGGATTATTTATGTTCATTTTCCATTAATGTAAGTGATTTTTAATATACGTATCGCTTTAATAACGACATTAACTCACTTAAATTCATGAAAAATTAACATTAATACCCTCTACAATGTAGGCACGCCACTGTCTTCGCCGTTTCTTCTTCGGGTCAATCCTAATAGTAACACACAACATTGTCGGCCTGACCTCAGGGGTGTGCACCGTGAAAGTGATAATGTATGTGTATGTATGACATTACCCAAAAAGCATATGTTTACAAAATAATTAATGTTCATCGATGATCGATCATGAGGGTGAAATTTGAGACCATACAAACAGTTACAGGCTTGTTTTACACACAAGGCTATATCAGCTAGCTATCCAGAAAGTAAAAATATTTATTTTTAAGTTACTGTAAAAGCCTGAACTTAGCCTGAAGGTAAATCCTAAGATTTGCCAGGAAAACCTAAGATTTACCAACTTTTAATGATAAAATTCCGAATTTATTTATTTAGGTAGGTATCATAATCACAACTATCATTACATGATATTATACCCGAAGTGTTCTGCGAATGTTTAATGTGTGGAAGATCGTTATATTCACAAGGAGCGCTTGTAATTGTGTCGCAAACTGTTTTAAAACTGGCGACAGTGGTTCCCGTACTAATTTGCTATGATGGCATATTTCCTTTTTTCTATGGTCTGAGGTAAATACCTAATTGATGGCGGAAAAACTTCGGCAGCAGTGATAGCCTAGTGGTTTAACCATGTGCCTCCCACGGTGAATGGTTCGAGTTCGATCCCGAGGCACGAGGCTATTAGAAATTAATTATCACTTGCTTTAACGGTGAAGGAAAAATATCGTGAGGAAACCGGCATGTCCTAGAACCAAAAATTCGAAGACATGCGACGTCTACCAACCCGCACTGGGCCCGCGTGGTGGACTACGGCCCACTCCCTCTCACAGAGGTGGCCTGTGTCCCAGCAGTGGGAACATTATAGGCCGATTATGCTTATGCTATATGCTATGATGCCAGAAAAACTTCGTCATTAAATGTTGGTTTCAGTAGTTGGCGCATGCTTAGGTGCGTTGACTCGTATTTGATATTTTTTTCCGATCAATGGCACTTTTTATTTACGACTTCTCCCGGTCCATTCCATGACCATAAATAAATTACTACATGGTTTGGAAAGCCTCCAAGAGTCACTCGCAATATATTATTTATCGCTTTATATAACATTGGGTTGAGGACGTATCTGTAATGGTAAACAGCTGAATGTATACTATACTAGCAGTGCCCCGTGTTTAAACCATAAGAAATCGGATTATTTACCCGCTTGCTTCATTTTAGTGTTCTTTCTGACTTTTTAGGGTTCCGTACCAAAATGGTAAAACAGGAACCCTTATGGTGCGACTTCGTCTGTCTGTCTGTCTGTCACACCTGCTTATTTCAGCAACTACTAATGCTATCGACTTGAAATTTGGAACAGTTATAAAAAATGCTTGTCCAATTTTATTCCAAATTAAAAAAATTTAATAATATTTTTATTTTCATTGCAAAAGGGGCCGGAGTGAGGGTCCAAAATTTCAAAGTGGGGTTACTAGGTCAAGTGACATATCATATGAAAGGGCTTGATCTGCACATTTCAAAATATATTTTTATTTAATTTTATGTCTCACAGTTTTATGATGAAAAATTTCTGAAAAAATACCATTCCCCCCCCCCCCCTTATCTCCGAAGTTTGCGGAGTGAAAAATCTAAAATAATTAGAGTTGATAGGAATTGACCCAAATATGGCACCAAAAATAAAACGATGTTCCTAACTAGTACAGTTTTTTCAAAATCATCAAAATTCTTTCACAAACAAACTTAGTTTTGCGGTCCGGTTTTTTCACTTTGTACGTCCAAAACTGATACGGAACCCTCGGTGCGCGAGTACGACTCGCACTTGGCCGGTTTTTTTTTTCATTTTGCTCGGCTTTTCAGAGTCATAGTGTGATGTTAAATATCTTGTACTATTCCTCATTTTAGCTATGCTACACAAAAATATTTTATCGAATCGGACTGGTAGGTACTTCCAGAGATTAACGCGTCCAAATAAACAAACACACTCTTCAGCTTTATATAACTATAAGATAGAAGATATAGAAAGAAAACTGCATTCAAAGATTTTCAAAAATTCGCTTGCCACTCCCGGTAATCGAACCGACTAAAATCTGGAAAAGTTACAACCTGTACTTTTATTGCATCGATCGTTAGGATCAATTATAAGGATGAAATCACTCTAAGAAACTTGATAAATTAAATGAAAGGAAAACCATGAAATCTGGACTTATAAATTCAATGAGTCAAGTTAAAGCTTTGAAAAATTGAAAATTTTCGAAAACCTTTGAATGCAGTTCTCTTTCTATTCAAAAATAAAGGAATGTTTTCTTTGAGTAAAATTTTCTATCTACAGTATTAAGAGTACTTTTCCTTCAGGTGGAAAATTCCACCCTGTATATTGTTTTTTTGACATTTGGAGCTGATATAATCACAAACAGTGAAGGCCAACCTGGCCAACAGACAGTCTCTGGATTACAACAGACCTCTGCCACTCAGACCGATTGCCCGAATACTGAAACACCAGTTAAATCCCATCCCTATTTGTTGCGATTAGTCAACTCAAATAACGGGCGACATGAGACGTCTTGTATGCGGAATTGAAATCGGAGCGTTTATGTTTTCGGAATAAAGTGAAATCTAAGAGCCATATCACATTAGGACGCCAGCAGCGACGCCAAAACGGATGCCAGACGAGATTAGTATGAACACAACTCCTGGCATCCTAATGTGATAGGACTCTAAAAGTCGGTCAATCGGTATCGGTGAAGTATTGGAAAAATAGCATACCCCTAAAATAGCATTTAGTAGATTATTGGCTTAAACTAATCTATTAGCCGGATTGGGTCATTGGCATGGGGCCCAATAAAGGCCATCAATAACGACGTTTACATAAAACAAACATTATTATTTTTATCGATAGCTATAGTTACGCTTCTAGTGTGGTACATAGGAAGCTGAAGGGATTATACAAGATTGATTGCGAAAGCATTAAGTTGTTATATATTTTTATTTTATTTTATGTCTCACAGTTTTCGACATATGATGAAAAATGTCCAAAAAAATACCATTCCCCCCCCCCTTTTCTCCGAAGTTTACGGAGCGAAAAATTCTGAAATAATTACAGTTGATAGGAATTGACCCAAATATGGCACCAAAAATAAAACGATGTTCCTAACTAGTACCTACAGTTTTTTTCAAAATCATCAAAATTCCTTCACAAATAAAATTAGTTATGCGGTTTTCACTTTATACGTCCAAAAATGATACGGAACCCTCGGTGCGTGAGTACGACTCGCCTTGGCCGGTTTTTTAGGATGTATGGATGGATGTGTGTATGGATGGATGTATGGATGTTTGTTACTCTTTCACGAAAAAACTACTGAACGGATTTTGATGAAACTTTACAGTAACATAGCTTATACATCAGAATAACACATAGGCTACTTTTTATCCTAAAAACGCGGGCGAAGCCGCGGGCAGAAGCTAGTATGTAATAATACTATAGTATAATAGGACGTAGTTAAGCAGAAACGATCCAATCCACAAAAAGTCACTCTTGAAAAATCGGCATTCAAATTTCAGATATTTAGAGCTCATTTTCGACAGTATTGTGGATGTGGGTTGGATCCTTTCTGCTAAACTACGTCCATTATAGTAATATACACCGCAATATTTTTTTTTATATTTTTTTTTTTATTCATCCTTGGGCAGTCAATTCGAATCTAGTCAGATACCCTTCCCTCGCCATATGATGACTATAAAACCGGGCCGTGTTTCCATTGTAATACGTTGTTGTAATATCGTCTATAAAATCTTATATAATTATAATTAGGATTACCTACATTATGTATTTTGTGAAAATATGTTTTAGCAGTGATTTTCTCCGAAGAATAAAGTGTAAACAAAAAATTGAACATTGTTCTCCCATTTTCCGAAATACTACAGGCATTTCTGTTGTATTTTCAGATTTATTTCATAACGCAGTTTGAAAATTACAGCGGGGGGGGCACATTGTTAACAACTTTTGGAGCTCCTAGTTCACAAAATATGCACTTAAATAAAAAGGACATTAAAGGAACCTTGTTATTTTTAAAGACCCATCCAATTATACCCCACAGGGGTGCGCGAAAATATTTTTTTTCATCCTTCAGGGTCTGCAGGCCCTCCCTAATTATTTTATTTTACATAATTTCACTACAGGCATTTATGGCCGCTCAATAGGTTATGGACTGTAGATTTCACGACAAGCGGACAGACGGGCAGACAGACGAGCATGACGAAACTATAAGGGTTCCTAGTTTTACTCACCCCAAAAACGTCATGATTGAGTTATTACGAGTAAAGTAATAAGCAAAAAGGATTATCGTATCGTATAAAACAGTGGACTCAGTACAATATATTGGAAGTGCGATATGATTGCATCTCATCACACATATTCGTGGTCCGCGTTCTTGACTAATAATAAAAATGGGTTCCGTACGCTACCAATAACCTTCGAAGGTGGAATGATATGAGAAATGTAGATACAGTAGGTAGGTAACTATTCGTGATGGGGAAATTTTGCATTACCTATGTACTTGATAAAGTTATTTGCCTTTAGGTAATTCGATTTGCACTCGTAAATGCTACTCATGTTGGTTGTTTTTAAATAAATATACTATTAAAAAACTTGAAACTGAAGATAATCCAGAAAAAACAGTCGGGATAGGGTACAAGGCCAATATATATACCAACTATATATATATATTTTGTTTTTTTGGATTCTTGTCTATTCGTGCGCGCATCATGCAAAAAGTACTAATCAGATTTTGATGTGGTTTTTTAAGTTTGGTAGCTTGGAGTCCAACTTAAAATTAAAGCCAGTTTTCATTTAATTCCGGTAGAATGAACAAGAGATACAGCTTGACACACTCCACTAAAGGGGTAATTTAAAATGGTCATGATTGTTATAGTCCACGCGGACGAAGTCACGGGCAAAAGTCTAGTTATTTAAATAAATATGTTTATCAAGAGTCCTTAGACCCGATCTAGACTAAAATAAACATTAAACAACAATAACCTTACATTTTCGTAAACAATGTTGTTTGCATAAGGTTGTAACCTTTTATCGATATTATCGAATAAGTCAAGGAGTAATCATAAAGTCAAAGTCAAAACATTTATTTCAATTAGACCATTTACAGGCACTTTTAAATAGTCAAGCAATAGTTGTCAGTCAGTACCCCGATCATGAGTTTTTTTGACGTATAGTTTCGTTAACGTAAGCATATTTTGAATTTAAAATACAGCAGTCCTGGAACATTTTGATAAAATTTTATACAATTTGCACATTTTAAAAAATACAAAGAAATTAATTTAGTATTTAATTTATATAAATATTATGTAACAAACGTGTATTTTCAATTCCAAATATGCTTACGTTAACGATACCTACTACACGTCAAAAAAACTCATGATCGGGGTACAGTTTGTCCGTTAGTTGAAGCTAGTTGTCCGTTCCAAAACGTAGATTCCTATGGAGAAGAACGGACAAGAAACTCCATGGTTACTCTTTTTCAACTAATTCAAATATACAATTTCTTTGTTTACATAACTGCCTTTATGTAAGTAAGTGTTGTTTATTTTATAGAGAAAAGAACAGCATTAAGTTAAAGGAGTTTTTATTGTTAATACCTGCGGAACTGATATTTTAAATGACAATAGGTATATTTTCGAAACTATATAGTCCGTTCGCGGTACGAAAATAGTGACGTCATCGCTAGCAACGCAAAAATGTCGCCCGACATATTTTTAAATTTTAAAGTCACTAGCCGTGCCCCGTGGGTTCACCCTCGTCGCTCGGCTTCTAAGGGTTATAGTGTTATGTTAAATAGCCTATATCAGGGGTCGGCAACCCGCGGCCCGCGTGCCTCCATCTTGCGGCTCGCGACTGTTTTAAAATGAAGGTCGTATCTTTCTGAATTATTATAATTACGCGCCAAAAATTTTAATAAAAAAACCGGGCAAGAGCGTGTCGGAACACGCAGAGTCTTCCGACCGCAAATATAAGTTTTTATTTCATAATATTATTATAAAATACAAAGTTATTTTTGCGGTTGTCAATCTCAAAACTGAAAGTAGTAGTCTTTTCGAACCAATTTTAATAGAAAGTGTTTAGTAGATGTTACAAGTTAGATTTTTTTCAGATTTTTTTATAACGCGCCCCCTTGTAATTTTCCAATTTCGCCCGACACACATTGTTAACGACTTTCGGAGCTCCGAGTTTACTTAATATGCACTTAAATAAAAGTCGTTTAGTAACCATAATGTTAAATAACATTCAAAGACCAAAGAACGACAGTCAAAGACCTCCAACGACGATCCAAGGACCCCCACATGAAGCAGGGCGCCAAAATATCTTATGAACAAGCCGTGGCCCGCCTTTACTTCATTTTGCCACATTAGGCCCTTTCCTGCTAAAAAGTTGCCGACCCCTGGCCTATACTATTCCTCATGAATCTGGCTATCATATACAAAAAAAAATCGACTGGTAGTTCCAGAGATTAGCGCGTTCAAACAATCAAACTCTCAGCTTTATAATATTGAAATAATGTTTAGTACCTACTATAGATATATTTTTTACAACCGGATTGGTCAGGCGGCGTTGCTAGGCAATGATGTTACTATTTTTTTTAAGGCGAACTGACTATAGTATTTTCAATGACAAATCAGCGATACTAGAATTTTCGATGAGCAGAAAAAATTTCAATGGCAATACCAAAAACATTAAATCGTAGATGTGCCCTCACCGTACCTACTAGGTATCTGTGACCGTACTTACATCGCGCGAAAATGTGTCCTTAATGAGACTTGTGAGCTCACTAATTAGACAGAGAACGATAGTGTACAATATTCGGTATGAGTGAGCGCGACAATACTATATTTGATACTTCAGATGTCATTGAAATGGACATAGGAAACGTCACCATATTTTGACATGGTAGGGCAAATCTATGATTTAATCTTTGGGCAATACCCGCGGACGAGATTTATTTATGTTTTAACAGAATTAATGGAGCAATAACAATTTTAAGGAGTTTGCAACTAACCAAACAGTTTCTGATAACAATGAGCACAAATATCACAATTTTGACCAATCAATACTTTCTAACGCACACATTATAGTTCCTTGCCTCCCCATTAGATCTTCAATGCCCGTAATTATATCCAATAATTCGATTTCCGACACAACGTTCCTCGCAAATAGGGATGCACCATTCTGTTCGATTTTAGTACGAGTAGACTCCATTGATAACGGAATATTTTGGAACATGATGAAGTAATTGTCATTCACTAATCTCACAACTGTATGTTCAGGAACTTCTTTGTCACCACATTTGCAACTATTATTCAAGGCCGGCATCACTTCAGCAGGATTATCGACTACCAACATCGGTATCGATTTCCGTTTCACTAAAACGTAGTCCTTAGTCATTATGGAGACTTGGACTAGACTTGCGTTGTTTCCATCAGCATACGTACATTGCACGTTTTCTGGACTTTTAGAAAACGAATAGTAAATGCAAACTGGAATGTATGTAGAAACTGGGTAAAATGCAACGTTGGTCCAGTTACCATAGAATTCGTGTATGTCCGTTGCCTTTACGATGATTAAGAGAGCAAGACTTACGATTTTCCACATCGTTAAATTTGGAATAGACACCGCTGATGTTATGAGCTGTCACATTTAGACTGACTAAAAGCGGAACGTATGCATTTGTAAACACAGTTAACCTTTGGCATATCTATTACTGATAATGTTGCATATATCTTGTTTTGTTTTTCTTGCTGTATAGCGCGATGACAAAAATACAGGACTAAAAAACTTTTTTAACAAAAAATAACCGACTTCAAAAATCCACTACAAAGAAAATAATAATTTTATTTTCGGAAGTCGGTGGCTTTGGTTTTTGTTTGCTTTTTTTTGCCACCGACTTCCGAAACCAAAATTATTATTTTCTTTGTAGTGGATTTTTGAAGTCGGTTATTTTTTGTTAAAAAATAGTTCTTTATCCCGTGTTAGATTACCTACTTTCACGAATTCGTTCAACAGTAAATCTTCTACGGAGTGTGTACATTTATGCCTATAACTTTGTACATAGGAATGATTACATAATGTATTATATACTAAAACCTTCCTGAAAGTATGTAGATTACGTTAGTGAAAACTCCATCCAAATCGAATCAGTAGTTTTTGAGAAAATCGCGCACATACAAACATACATACATACATACAAACATACTTACATACATACATACGGGACGAATACAGAACCTCCTTTTTTGAAGTCGGTTAATAAAAAGTAAGTAAAATTACTTGAGGAAAACACTCTAATTTTGTCCTGTCCATTTGTCTATCTATCCGTGTGTCACAGCCATTTTACCCCGAGACTACTGGCACTTTATAGATGAAACTTCGCAGATAGATGTCTTCTGTGAACTGCTATAAAAAGTAAAGAAAAATTACGAAAAAATATTATTTAGAGGGATCTCTATACATGAAATTGAGGGATTAAAAAAAACGTGTTCGATCAGGGGACCCCCGTCAGGAACGAAATTCCAATAATGTACTTATTAGTATGAACGTTATATACAAAATATTACGAGTATGTATACACAGGTCTTCTTAGTCCTTCGAGAAATGCAAGCGTAATGTTAATTTTATAAACAACAAAATTAAATATCAATTAAAAAAAACTAACCAGTTTTTGATACAAATGTTTTCTTTATTAAATAAAATTAACTTCGGCTTATTTAATTAAAGACTGTTCTTTTCATAAAATAAAATAATTAGGACATTTTTAGGTTCGATGGAAGCTACAATGTCCTAATTATTTTATTGTACGAAAAAAACTGGCTTTGTAAAGAGAAATTAACTTTGTCATGGCTGTATAACACACCGTATTGCTGATTTACTTTTACTTTACATAATTTTATATTTTCGAATACTTAGTAAATTAAAAATAAAAGTGTTCATAAAATTAATAATTACTTAGTACTACATTACTAAGTTAGGTAGGTACCGAAAACTTTTGTGCAAATAAAAATACGGAAACTACGGAAAGAAATACTGAAAACTCCGAAACATCAATACATCAAATTGTAAAATTGTAAAATTTATAATTTATTGTTGTTTATAATTGATTTTGTTATTGTACAATTGTTATTTTGTTTCTGGTACTTGCCAGCCGCTGCGCTGCCGCGGCACCGCTTGCTTTGCTTGCTCGGCTCGTGCGTAGTACGGTTACCAATGTTACCATTCTAACCTAATCTAAGCGCGCTGGCAACAATGTATAAGTACCTATTTCATTTATTACTTCAACCAGAGGAGCTACGCCCATTCATTTTATTTGTTCTTCAGAACCTATTAAATTCCAAAATCTTTTACAAAACATGAGAATCTCTTAACAATAACAGCAATTTAATCAACCAGAAATAAAATGTAGGTAACAATATATTTTCGATTGTCTGAATTTTCCCGACGATAGTCCAAAATGACAGGCACTCAATTACTTATCGCCTGCAAAACAACTATTGTCGGAGCCGAAAGCATTTGTTGTTTGCAGTGCCGTCGTGTCGCACCGTAGCGCGCTCAACGTCGCCAATACCACGCACCCTCTCCGCACTCAACGCCCTCCTGTGCGCCAATCCTGAATGTGATCTGTTTGCGGATGGATGGCAGGATATTTTGCGAGAGTGTTTGCGGTTCTGTGAGAAGAATGAATGACTGCGTGTTTGAATTGTTTTTTTTTTTTTTTTTTTTTTTAGTCCTGTTTGAATTTTTTTTTTTTCTTTTAAAGTAGGTAAGTTGGTATTTATGGTTTATTTGTAGTTAAGTCTCTATAAATAAGTAGGTAGGCTTCTTAATAATTATTGTAATTGGTGTATACCGTTATAATTAATAAATAAATAAATAAATAATAAATTAATGTGTTTAAAATTTATCATGAAAATAGCGCATGGTTTCTCTCATGTCTTTGTTGATATCGATGTAAAGGGTTCTATTAATCATTCTTTTAAACTTTAAAGATAAATAAATTGAGTGTTGAGTGGTTATATGCAAAAATTACCCACTTACCCTTCACTAGTACGATCCTTGGAAGTTTTAGTATTTATTTATTTATTTACTTAAGATTGTTTACATTTTGTAAGATTACTTCGTTTAGTTTGTTAATATATTTCTTCATTATTAGGCAATACCATACCAGTCACTAGAACTAGACATTTTACACGATACACTAGAACTAAGAATTAGTACCTACTTAACAATAAAATGAATAACTATATTAAAGACTAGGTTCGGCCCGCGGTTTTGCCCGTGTTTTGGCATAAAAAATAGTTTAAGGCGCTATAGGTCCAGCGAAATATTTTACGTGCGGGGGTGAAGAACACGATGCGGCGCGCGCGCCCGCGGGCTACGGGGTGGCGCGTTGACGAGATCTCTTGCGGCGGGCTGAGCGCGACGCTATTACTTTTAGTGGAAATTGGCGCGCACATAGTGTAATTAAAGTAGTTGTCAAACTTTATTAGGTAGGTACTACCTACTTTTGGTACAAGTTAGTTTAGCGAATTAAGTCAATTTATTTTTTGTGGTGGTTATTTGGAAAAACTAAGTAGGGATGTACTAACCTTTTAGAAATCGGACTAGGTAGCGTTAATTTACCTAAACTTCGAAGAAAGAGGCCAAAAGTGGAGACTTTCTAACGACAACGTTTTTTCTGGGCCGAAACTTGTTCTAGGTTTCTAGACATCACCACTCTTTATAGGTACGTAAGTACGTTATAATAACATGTACCTATATGGATGTTTCTCACAGCGAGAAGGTTTCGAACAGAGAGATTTTGACTAATTAAAATGGCTTTAAAAAAAAAACCGGCCAAGTGCGAGTCGTACTCGCGCACCGAGGGTTCCGTATTATTTTTGGACGTATAAAGTGAAAAAATCCGGACCGCATAACTAAGTTTGTTTGTGAAGGAATTTTGAAAAAACTGTACTAGTCAGGAACATCGTTTTATTTTTGGTGCCATATTTGGGTCAATTCCTATCAACTCTAATTATTTCATATTTTTCGCCCCGCAAACTTCGGAAATAAGGGGGGGGGGAATGGTATTTTTTTGGTCATTTTTCATCATATGTCGAAAACTGTGAGACACAAAATTAAATAAAAATATATTTTGAAATGTGCAGATCAAGCCCTTTCATATGATATGTCATTTGACCTAGTAACCCCACTTTGAAATTTCGGACCCCCACTCCGGCCCCTTTTGCAATGAAAATAAAAATATTTTTGGACTCTTTTCATTTGCAATGAAGTTGAACAAGCATTCTTTATAACTGTTCCAAATTTCAAGTCGATAGCATAAGTAGTTGCTGAAATAAGCAGGTGTGACAGACAGACAGACAGACAGATGAAGTCGCACCATAAGGGTTCCTTTTTTACCATTTTGGTACGGAACCCTAAAAATGCAAGAAATCACTGTAATAAAAATTTTAGATGAAGGAGAAACTATTTTCTAACAGTGTTTTTGTTATAAACTTTATTTATCGTACCTACGTACAATTTGTAAGTTATCAACTATAATATTTTTGTACAGAAAACTCATGCGAATATGAACATTAATAATAATTAATGTATAAGAATAAGGTTCATATTCATATAAGAGAATATAAACAAGCGCTTTACACGAATATGAACCTTAATTAAATACAAATAATGTTCATATAACGCCAGATGAATCCATATGAATTAGAACCAGAATAATGAGAATTTACAACAAATTCGACTGTAAAATTACTTCAAGACAATGTTGACCGTTAAAAACAAAATAAATTACTTATTGTAGGTATCCTATTTGCTTTTATATCAATAAACGTTATACATACTACAATGGGCAAAGAACAATGGTCAAATTCCTATAGAAGCTGTACCTGACATTCATTTGTTTATGACCCTGTACAAATTATAATATAATTATAGTTTGAATGTTTTTCATGTGGTAAGCACCATCCTGGATGAAAATAGTATCTAAATAGCCAAGATATTATAATATCGTCCACAATACTTTAGAGGGTTAGAATCCACAACTAACTTGATATACTGATAAGCAGACGACGTAGGTTAAATAGATCATAATTATTTATATGAATACATTGCATTGATCGACAATCGCACAATGCATAAATAACACAATTCATAACAAACCCAATAACAACTGTGTCGAACTCGGACCAATAATTCTTCCGAGGTGGTGGATGATCGCCTGTATCAATCGATTTGAATCGCGCTCATGGCTTTCCGTTTTGATATCTATGTATTTATTGAATTGAATTACTGATAATAAATAATCAGAAAAAACGAGAAGAATAATTATTTTTGATTAATTAGTAATTTCGTATGCAAAACTAAACGTCAATTTGGTACGTCCTGAGCATTAATATAAATAATTTCTAATAAAATAACGTAAACAAAAAAATATATATCTCTTTTTCTGGCTTCCTAGAAAGATACCTATTTCTTTTATTATTTATAGACCATAAAAAACTTTTATAGAAAAAAATTACCGTCTTCAAAAAGTCACTACAAGTAAAAATGATAATTTTGGTTTCGTAAGTCGGTGGCTATGGTTTTTGTTTGCTTTTTTTAGCACCGACTTCCGTAACCAAAATTATTACATATTTTCATTTGTAGTGACTTTTTTAGTAGGTACCTTCTTTATACTGAGTTAGATTACTTTCCTGAATTCATTCATCAGTACATCTTCTACGTATTGTATTATGCATATAACTTCGTTTATGTATAGGGAAGATTACCTAATGTGTTATATACTATAACCTTCCTGAAAGTATGTAGATTATGATAGTGAAAATCCCATCCAAATCGGATTAGTAGTTTTTGAGAAAATCGCGCAAATACAAACATTTACATACATAATTACATACAGGGTGTTCCGTTATGAGTGGTCCAAGAGAAAACCCCGGTAAAAGGACATGTCTAGCTATCAGTATACAGCTTTAGTTTGGGAAATTTCGATATCGATTAGAAATAATATTATTGTTACAAGTTTTCATGAAAATCTTCTCATAGGCGCGATTTTTTTCTTTGAATAAGTAATTTCGAAAAGCGATCTCACTTATTCATTAGAATCTTCTCATAGGAAATTGTAGACAAAATGTAGGTTTTTTTGATGTCTAAAAATCGATTATTTCTAATCGGTATCGAAATTCCCCAAACTAAAGCTGCATACTGATAGCTAGACATGTCCTTTTACCAGGGTTTTCTCTTGGACCACTCATAACGGGACACCCTGTATATACATACATACATACGGATCGAATACAGAACCTATCCTCTTTTGAAGTCGGTTTTTTTCCTTTTTAACCGACTTCATTAGTACCTACTTTATACCAAGTTAGATTACTTTCCCGAATTCTTTCATCAGTACATCTTCTACGTAGTGTGTACATTTATGCATATAACTTTGTACATAGGAATAATTACCTAATGTCAAAGTCAAAACATTTATTTCAATTAGACCATTTACAGGCACTTTTGAAATTTCAAACAATATTACAATAGTTGTCAGTCGGTTTGTCCGTTAGTTGAAGCTAGTTGTCCGTTCCAAAACGTAGATTCTAATGGAGAAGAACGGACAAGAAACTCCATGTTAACTCTTTTTCAATAAATTCGGTTACAATTTCTTTGATTACAGTGATGCCCTTATATGTGAGAACTATGTTTAGTAAGGTACAAAATAATAATATCAACTAGAAAAATGTAAAAACATTGCTTAGGCAGTCAAGAGATGAGCAGTACCAACTGACAGCGCCCGTTCACGGACATGACGTGCGCATCAGCAGTCAGCACCATTCAACTCAACCATTTTGGAGGGAATCGAATGATCTAATACACACGCCACCATCAGCGGTACATTTAAGCGAGCATGACATGCTCTCAACTCCCATACTACAGATAAGCTTAAAACTTAAATAGCTAGGTACATTAGGTACATAGCACTCACATACACAATATACTCAAAGAAAGTTACTCAATTACAAAACTAACGTTATTCAAATGCATATAACAAAACAAACCAACTTACTATTGGAAATTAATACATTAATTCATGACAATTTCCGATTATATTACCTATAAATATCAGAAAAATAAAATAATTTACAAAGTCATAAAAAAGAGCTTCAAGGGCAGATAACTCCGATTACATGAGTCTAAGTGGTTGTGGAGCAGGACCAGCATTAAGCCAAGCATTCTTACCAGCATAAAATCTTCTAGTTTGTAATATGCTTGCCAACATAGTGTGCGTTTTATACAGTCTTTGAATTTATTCTCATTTAATTGAAGAACGTTGAGAGGTAGTTTATTATAAAATTTTATGCAGTATCCAATAAAACATGTATGTACTTTGGATAATCTGTGCGTGGTTGGACTAGTTGGTTTTCATCTCGAGTACTGTAATGATGTCTTTCGCATCTTTTACAATATATTATATACTAAAACCTTCCTGGGGCCCAAGTCTGCTAATGCAATTGTGATAATCGTGTCAGAATGGTCTCTCAATGACATCGTTTTGACCAATGACGAAACAGATACTCTTACTCTAAGCCAATGAGCGCTTAGGATTTGACCGTTATGGTGTCATTATGACACCACTCATACACATTTGCAATAGCAGAATTGGGGCCCTGCAAGTATGTAGATTATGGTAGTGAAAACCCCATCCAAATCGGATCAGTAGTTTGAGAAAATCGCGCACATACAAACATACACACATACATACGGATCGAATACAGAACCTCCTTTTTTGAAGTCGGTTAAAAATGAACCGATTTTTCCATGTGGGTATATGGAATATTGGGTCGCCGTCAGGTACGATAATTATGTCCATTGTTCTTTGAAAAACTGCAAATATAAATGAAGTAATTACCTTACAAATGCCAGATCACGGACGTATTTTTTTTATTACATACTTCCGAACGCAACCGACTTGACGTTCACTCTAAACAGTGTCTTGCAGAACACCATATTTTATTCTTGCCAATCGCGTTGACGGCGCACACAAAGAAGTAACTAACAATTCTACAGGGTGGCAGGTTAGACAGTGGAAATATTTTAAGGGGTCATTGTACTCATCATTATGAACAACTTTTACTATGGGACCAAACCTGAAATCGCGAAAAAAAATCAGCTATTACATACATTTCTGTTCACATTCGTCAACAAAATGTATGGAACAGCTGATTTTTTTTTTCGCGATTTCAGGGTGGTGGTTGAGTTGAATGGTGTTGTTCATAATGATGAGTAAAATGACCCCTTAAATATTTCCACTGTTTAACCTGCCACCCTGTATACTTGCAGCGCCAACACACGGCAGATGAATGACTATGTTGCTTACGGACGTTTTTGCAATATAATTTGTATCAATTAATGTATAAAACCTATTATATATTAATTGATACAAATTATAAGACAAGACCCATTTTTTACATTCATCAGCTACACAGGGTGGCAGGTTAGACAGTAGAAATATCAAAAGGGGTCATTGTACTTGTCGGTTTTAATATCGTGTTTTATGTTATTTTGAGTTATTATTTCTTTAATTTTAGTATTGATTAATGTTTACAATTTGTTTCCTATTGGATTTGTATTATTTTCTTATTAGAATTGTGTAGGAATAAGATTTCATGTTTTTTATGTAAAGTCGTGAATACCTTTGTAACCATAATCGAGGTTTTGTGTACATCGTGTTTTTATAGTGTAGGAATGTTGTTTACATAAGATGTATATAAGCAGTTATACCTCTCGACGATAGGAAAGCTATAATTTGAGAATAAGTGTTATGTACATAAAATTGCATTTGTAGGATTGTTGTAATGTGTTATATAGAATCTAGTCATGTATTTGGGTTCGGTAGGAAGGCTAGGACATAATGTTGTGTAAATACTCTGAATTTCATGGATATTGTGCCTATAATATAGATCGATATGTGTTTGAAAATGCGATATTTCTGTGTGTAAGTTAGGATGATAAATTGTATCTTACTAGACGTGTGGTAGTCTAGAAACATGTATCTAACAAGAATATTGCAGATCCGATAAGAAATGGCTATGTTATAGGCAATTGGATATTGTAACTTTGCTAAGTTAGAAATTTAGACAGTTTTTGTTCTAGAAACTTTTTTATGTGACTAGTTAGGTCCATGGGAGTTGTACCATTGGATAGGTAGGATTTTTCCGCAAATTATGATGTATAACACTTGTGTAATTTATGTTTGGATATTTAAATAACGTTGATTAGAAGGGCTCACACGTAGTGAAAACGAAAGTGAATTAGGATTCAAAAGCACGGCTCTATGTGAGGTAAAGTAATTAGGTTATATAAGAAACGCGTGCTCTCCGAGGCACGGAGGGGTCTCGATGTGTAAATAACGGTCACCCATCCAAGGACTGACCGCGGCAAGCGCAGCTTAACCTCGCAGATCGATCGATTAGCGCGGCCACGAGCCTCTCATAATTTTAATATAATATATTAAGTTAGTTTTTTTTTTAAATAAATTATGATTATAATAATAAAATGCGAAATCCTATTCAAACTAAATCTTATACGTCTCAAATAATAAAGAATATGCTTGCTTACACTCTTGTATTATAAATAAATCTAAAATGATGTACCTATCTATTGTATCTTTTGTTTGACGGATTTTACTGACGGAAAAATATTAAATCATGACGAATTTTTGACGGAAAATACCAACCTGCTTAGCGGAATTTTGAAATTGTAGTTGGCAACACTGTTTCGAAGTTCGATGTGAGCGTACCTACGTTTATCAGTCAATAGCGCTATTTGCCCAAATATGTGCTAAAACCTAACCTTAATTGTATAAAAAATATTATCTTAATGATATTATTACGTTTGTTAGTCATTTTTACAAAGAATTATTGAAAGTAATCGGTTCGTGAGTGGCGAAAAATTTGGCACGCGTCCTACTCCGGTGAGGTCTGAGACCGGACTGAAGCAGTCGTGGGCACGTTCTAGGAACGTTTTTTGGGTATAAAAAATAATCTAAAATTGCCGTTTTAATTTTTATACAATTTTATTAATGAATTCACTAACTCAATTATTAAATAATATGTTAAAAAATTTTCAAAAATGAAAACGTAAGAAATAAGTCTAAAAAATGAAATATTCGTAATGAAAAAGTATCTTCGAGAGGTATCTTTGGAATTTTTTTCCATCGAGTGAAGTTATTCATATCGTGTATTGAGTTAATGATTTCACTAGCTAATATGCTTAAGTATACCATATATTTTTTTCTGGGTGGAAACTGTAAGAAATCTTATAAAAAAATGAAAAATTCTAGAGCTCATTCTAGCGTTTTGTGAACCCATAGCGCCTTAAGTAATATTCTGACGTATAAGCTGTACTATTGTAAAATTTCATCAAAATCCGGTCAGTAGTTTTTGCTTGACAAAGTAACAAACATCCATACATCCTCACAAATTTCACGCTTATAATATTATTAGGAATTAAATTTTCCTGGACATATTTCACGTATTACCATACTAATACACTACGGTGTAACAAAAGCGGACAGAATTAGTCGCCCCAAAGCTTGGTAATCAAATAAATGACATTGTGAAAAAACATTCTTCAGCAAATTGAATTTTGTAAGCACGTTATTATCGTAGGACTCTATTGTTCAGATTTTTGGTCGAATATTTTTTTAAACATGGCCTACTGTACCTATCGGCTACTTAGGAATGTTTTTTTTTCTGACTAAGTAGTGAAGGTAGCTCTGCATACTAGCAGTTGAAACATTGGCTAGCATTCGCAATGTAAGTATAGATTGATGGTATAAATCAGCCATTCTCAAACTTTTTTTCTTGGGCCTCTTACACAATTTTAACTATCAGTACAAGTTAGGGGAAGTTACGTATCTACGAATTTTTGGTTCTAGGATATGCTGGTTACCTGAGGACGTTTTCCTTCACCGATTTAAGAGCAGTGCTGACGAAATGACTGCACAAAGTATAAATCAAAATTTGAAAAATCTTCAAAGCAACAGAGTAAAAATTCGAGAACATTTCAAATATTTGGTAAAAGAATGAGCGCTTCGAGTGCAGTTAGCAAAAATCTTTTTACGGAACGCCAGAGTGCACAGTGGACGAACGGCAAACACTCTGGACAAAAAGAAAATAATAAACCGTAACTCGATTTGAGTGTGTTCCGTAGCAGCGAAAGCACAGAGCAAGGTTTTGAGAACAGGGAATACTTAACTCTTGGCTCTAATTTAAACAAAGCGTATTGTGTTGTTACCTATAGTGTATGACACTTGTAGGCAGGGGAAAAATAGATACGACAGGCGCTCAGATCATAGAAACAAGGAGATATAATGTTATCTTATCAAATTATTACGAGAACCGGTGTCGCCACGTTGATCATGTCAAAGGGTCAAGTTCAATAGCGCCTTGGTAGGTACATCTCCCATGTTTCTATAATCTGAGCTGTGCCCTTATAGGTATTGCACTAGAAGGTTCTGGCGCTGGTCTCTTAAGAATCTCCATGTGCTGATGGTGACGACCTTGTCTTTTTTTTATGAATTTTCTTCGTCCTTGTGACTGACTGTTTTGTGCCAAATAAATGTTTTTTAACAAAAAAAAAATAGTATTTCTTTCATTTTAGGTACCTACCTACTAACAAGCATTTCTATATTTTTCTTATGATACCCTAAATACAAAATATTCGAAAAGTAGTCCCAGACTGTAGACTTTAAATTGCTGAAAGTTTTTTGGTGTTTATTCAAAACAGTCAGACGTTAGACGTAGATTCTGTTTTGTTATTTTTGAGAATTTAGCTTTTTTAATTGGCTTTCTCTCATCCATTCACAACAGCGAATGGGAGATTTGAACATCTGGCAGTGTGTGCTTTAAGGGGGATCCGTCAAGGTTGGGCGCGAAATTCAAAATATTTTGGGTTTTTTGCAAATTGCAGCGCTGTTTTACGTTCTTTGTTGATCCAAATTCGATTCGGGACAATAACGATACTATAGTTACTAAATAATAATCATCAAACGCGCAACCTTGACGGATCCACCTTAAGTTTAGGTAGATCCATAGCTGTGTCTTCCCAATTCGCGACTGTCAGAAATGACGTTTAATTTTTTTTTTTTTTTTTTTTTTTTCTTTTGGCTTCGCACGGTTTGTGCATTTAGCCAATGTCACGTTTAATTTCAAGAGTATTTAGAGCAATGTCCTACTGTTTTGCTAATGTTAAGCCTGCAATACATGTTGGCCGAGCGTTGTCGAGTGAAGGCCAATACCAACATGTAGACAGTATATTTGCCTTGTCTTGCTTTCGCTCGGTGTCACTTACCTAGTTGGTTGAGTAAAGACAAGCGCCAACGTGTATAGACCTCATTTGACGTAGCTTGCCACAATTTGCAGTCGCTCGCGATCACTTGCCTCACTTCGGAGCGGTGTCGGTTTTTCTGCACAAATCAAAGGCGCTCGCGCGCGCTCGTACAATAGTGTTCACATGTTTGTCCGCGCGCTATTATGCGGTTGACGTCAAACTTGCCGAACGTGTAGACAGTAGCGCTTGCCTTGTGTCAATTTGTCTAGGCTCGCGTTGGTCTGAGCTCGGCCAACATCACGGGGTCTCATCAGGAACAAAGGAACATTTGTTGGAATAACTCATAATAGATGGCGTTATATGTATCGATTTGTTATTGAAGTTTGTGTAAAATTGAAAACATGAAAAAATACATAATGAAAAATATTTGTTCAAATTTTGAAAAATCCTTTAAGCACGGAAAAATGTATAGCCCGAAGATAGCCCGCGCTAAATCGGTCATATTTCTTTGTATGAGATGAGGCATCTGTACATATAGTATTATATTATCTGTGGCCAACATGTATTGCAGGCTTTATAAAATAGCTGTTCCCCGCGGTTTCAGCCCCGTAGCTCGGGTACTATAGCGTGATGTTACATAGCCTATACTATTTTTTATGAATCTAGCTATCATATAAAAAGATTTTTTTGAATCCGACTGGCAGTTCCAGATATTAGCGCGTTGAAATAGACAAAAAAACTTTTCAGTTTTATAATATTTGTCTGGATAAAATAATGTAAATAATTATAAGCTTTATTATAGGTACGTCCTGCGCACCCTAGGTAATATCCCCACCATTTTTGGAACGGGTTAATATTTTTTACGACTACCACCATTTCAATTAGCTCATATTTATTCAGTACTTTTAGTGCAAAGCTTACACATTATGAATCCTAAAAGAGCTTAAAACGGCTATTAAAATACTAGACTCGGCTTAATAATCTCGCTAATGAAGCCCTTAATTGTTTAATAAAGCGACAATCTGAGTCAATTTTACCCGACCCAGCACCAAATCCATGTCCGCTCAATTTGTTAATCTATCTAATCTTTTCACAACACTATTTTTAATATTCATGATTCCTATTACCATAGTAATTACTTGAGAATATTTTCCTAGATAGTGTTGTGCTGCGTTCTCGGAAATCACGGGATGAGCCCGGGATTAAACGATGATATTGCTCCGGGAAATGGCCGTATCATTGTGAAGATGTTAAGATTAAGTGAGTTTATTAAGTATCGGCGTTAAGTTAAATGTTACAGGGTAATGTTTAATTTAGAAATTAACAACACACTATATTTTAACATTTCGTCAGTACTATTTCAACATTGGTCAGGATAAAACGGTAGAATTAACTGAAAAAGTTAAACTGTAGCAAGTAAACAAACAACGCGCGCGCCGACCGAGCGCGCACCACATGTAGATAATAGTTAGTGGAAGTAAAGTAATTATGTACATGATTTATTTATTTAGTATTTCAAGCACAAATATGTATAGAGGCGGACATAGTGCCTCAGGCAATTTCTACCAGTCAATCGTTAGGTGATGAAGAGATAAACATTGGTAGGTGCAATTCCAAAAATTGTAATTTAATCAAATAACAATTCATAAAATTGCAAACACTGTAATAAATTCAGTACCTAGTGCAAAATAGATCAATCCCGGGTTTGTTAACATTATTCCCGGGAAATCTTGACATCACTAAACTGTTAATATTGTTAAATTAATAATCTGATAGTCTGTGGACATCTTTTGTCTGATATGATAACAATGACTAAAAATAATAATAATATCAGCCCTGTTTATAAACTGACCCACTTCTACGCACGGGCCTCCTCTCAGAATGAGAGGGGGTAATAGTCCACCACGCTGGCCAAGTGCGGGTTGGCAGACTTCACGCACCTTCAAGAACGTTATGGAGAACTTTTAGGCATGCAAGTTTCTTCCCGACTGGTTACGACAATAATTATTATTATTATAATTGTTATTTATTTTATTTTTTAAACCACTTTGGCAACCAAGGGAGATCCTCACTATAACATTACGGTTATTGTTAAAGATAATTCGCTGCAATCATAAAATAATTGCCAAAGGGCAGTGGCGTGCCTAGAGGGCAAGCCCGACGCATTTATTTGGTTTTAGAGGGTATTTATGTTCGTTTTTAGGGTTCCGTACCAAAATGGTAAAAAAGGAACCTTTATAGTGCGACTTCGTCCGTCTGTCTGTCTGTCTGTCACGGCTGTCACGGTCAGGCGAAAAATCTGAAATTCTATAATCTGACATTCAAAAGTTCCCTAAAAAGTCTATCCCGCACCGCGGTATGTGTGTGATACTCCTTACATCTCCCAAACTTAAATGGCCCATTCCAAATATTTATTCCAAAACTTCAAAGTTATCATTAAACTGAACAAACCGGAGGGGATTGCCGTTAAACTAATTACGTGAACAAAGTAAACGTCTGACGCCACATTAAACATTAATTATTATTTGTTTCGATAACTTCCTGTCCGTAATAATGCGAAAGTAATTTTTGTTTCATTTGTACCTTATTCTTTTCTGACAAATGTTTCGTTAATTTGGGGGTTTCAGAAAATTATACAGCGTCTGATTTGGTCAGGATTAATTTCAGAATCCGTGTGGCTTTTCTAGCTTCGACCCCGGATTAAAAACATTGTCCAGATCACAGATATTAAGTAGTCTGGATGCCGCATGTTTACTAAAAAGTATATAAAAATGAGCGTGCAATTTGTCCATCCATTGGCCATCAGCCTTGATTTATTAGGTTTGAGACATTAAGTTCCTTATTACCTAGTCATTGAATAAGATTAATTGGTTGCAAATATCCATAAGAGGGACTCGTGGCTAAATGACAGCCGTGCTGATCGATCGATCTGCGAGGTTAAGCTGCGCTTGCCGCGGTCAGTGCTTGGATGGGTGACCGTTCTTTACACATCGAGACCCCTCCGTGCCTCGGAGAGCACGTTAAGCAGTCGGTCCCGGTTGTCATAGGAATATCTTTGACAATTGTTACGGGTAGTCAGAAGCCCTATAAAAGTCTGACAGCTGGTCTAACATTCGAATACCGGTATTACCCATTAATTGGGGTTGTGGAGGTCAGATGGCAGTCGCTCCACGTAAAATATTGATATTCAGCCGAAACTAGTTAGACTGGAAGCCGACCCCAATATTATTTGGGAAAAGGCTAGGCAGATGATGATATGAAAATGAGCGTGCCATTTTTCCATCCATTGGCCATCAGCCTTGATTTATTAGGTTTGAGACATTAAGTTCTTTATTACCTAGTCATTGAATAAGATTAATTGGTTCCAAATATCCATAAGCGGAGGTGACCATTATTTATACTGCTTGCTTGGCACTGATTGACATAAAAAAGTAATTACCTATGTTATGTGTTGGCGAACTTCTGTCGGACCGATTTATTGTCGGTCGTGTGCGATAGGCCTAAACAGCTTTAAGCAATTATTTTCTCCCTATTATACTTCAGCGCTAACAATCAGAAAAATCAACTTCCTTTAGCATAAAATAAACAGTTGAAAAGAAACTCATTCTTATTATATTTACATCATTTATTTAGTCTTGTCAAACTTTTCCGTCTGAAGAAATATTGTTCTTCCATTTTTTCTCAGGAAAGTGTTGTAAATATTTTTTTTTTCATCTTATTGCTGTTGAGATATTGTTGACATTATTTATCTACTTTATATTGTACCCACTGTACTGTACATTTATTTTTTTCTGGTGGTCGTATCATCCGCCTAGCCTTTTCCCAAACTAGATCGGAGTCGGCTTCCGGTCTAACTAGTTGCGGCTGAATATTAATATTTTACATGGAACGACTGCCATCTGACTTCCACGATCCAATTATTGGGTGATACCGGTATTCGAATATTAGACCAGTTTGTCAGACTTTCGGGCTCCTGGACACCAGCCGGCCTAGCATGACCACGATAGAAATGGGTTTTGTCTACATAGAAATAGACAAAGTATTGTATTGTATTGTATTGTGATTGTAGAAACAATTCTACCGTTTCATTCATAAAACGTAGAAATGTTTCTACAATCTGTCACTTTGTCTATTTCTATGTAGACAAAACCCGTTTCTATCGTGGTCATGCGAGGCCGGCAGTAACGACTGTCAAAGATATACCTATGACAACCGGGACCGACTGCTTAACATGCTCTCCGAGGCACGGAGGGGTCTCGATATGTAAAGAACGATCACGCATCCAAAGACTGACCGCGGCAAGCGCAGCTTAACCTCGCAGATCTATCGATCAGCGCGGCTGTCATTTAGCCACGAGCCCCTCTTTTCCTGTCCCCGTTCGTCTTATAATATCCTTAAATAATCTCATCGAAGCTACGTATTCCATTAAACATTACTTTTAATCACGGCGTTTCATTTTGCAATCTCCGGGGACAAAAAGGTTTGAAAGACCTTCTAATAAGATTTCAAGTGCCTTATGTGAGGCATTATGTTGAGAATATTGCTTTGATTATGAAGCGGAAATTGATAGAAATAATTAAGTAGGTACCTACTAGCGGCTCTGCCTGCCTTGAAAGTGCGTAATTTGCCTGCATGTTATATCGAACATTGGTACCGATTCTGTTGTTTACAAACTAAACTAATTTCGTCTTATTATGTTGTCGCAGAGTGCCTCCCTCCTCTGTCCTCTCTGCCTCGGCTAGCTATCGGAGGGAGCCTCCACAGACACAAATCTTGATAGGTAATAAAACACTGCAGGATGGTTGGAGAGGTATATTGCGAGACGTAGGTTGTATATTTGCACTTTATAACGTTACACAGAGGTATAAAAATAACTGTTACAAAAGAGACTATTTGCTTATAGCTTTGCACACTTGATAAATAGGTAGTAGGTAATAAATAATAACAGTACAGCGGTTCAGCGGTCACAAGTGATGTCGTTGGAGACCAAACAAAGAATGACGAAACAATGCAAAAAAATATGAGATGTTCTAAATTTGAAATTTAAAGTTAAAATCTAAACTGAATTTAGAAGAATGGAATGAATGAAGTGGCCAGCAATGGAAGATTGCCAGTACTAAATGATGAAAGAAGGATGACTCCGTCACAATGTCTCTTTCTAACGAAAAACATGAGAAAGGGATAGAAGATAATTTAATCCTGTCAAATTAGTCCTCTTGCTTCATTTCAATGTGAATTTAGTCGGTTTCGCAAAAGGTCATGACTATTTTCCCGTAAATGACAAGGGCATAGACTAATTTGACAGCTCTTAATATTTTCTGTCCTTTTTCAATGATATTTGTGAGAAAGAGATATAGTGTGATTAAAATTAGTTTAGTGCAATGTTCAACAGAATCAGCACCATTTTCTACTTTTACCTATTAGGTACTTATACCTATTTTTAACCCAAACTAATACATATTATAAAGCTGAAGAGTTTGTTTGAACGCGCTAATCTCTGGAACTACCAGTCGGATTCGAAAAATTATATTTTATCCATTTAAATATTTCCACTGTTTAACCTGCCACCCTGTATATTTGTGGGTTTATCTTTGCTAGACACCTCAAACCACACGATGCAAAACCCATAATAAGAACCGCATATTCAACATTCCAACCACATAATAATACCGCATAAAGACTTGACAGCACCCGCTTTATGATCTTTGCTTATGTACCCAGCCATAAACAGCGTGATGTTACGACCAATAAACGGTTTGAGTGAAGCGCATAGCTCGGAAACATATGCGAATTAGATCGTAGTAAACCGCTTTCGACTGATATACAGGGTGGCAGGTTAGACAGTGGAAATATTTTAAGGGGTCATTGTACTCAACATTATGAACAACTTTTACTATGGGAACAACCCTGAAATCGCGAAAAAAAAATCAGCTTTTCCATACATTTATGTTCACATAACTCAACAAAATGTATGGAACAGCTGATATTTTTAACCTGCCACCCTGTAAAGTTTAGGTTTCACTGGACGGAGTTACGGCCTGGCCACGACCTGCCGCTATTAGCGGTAGCGGCGAGCGGGGCGGCGAGCGGTAGAAACAAATATATGAAAATGTGTGAACCATGCCACAAAGAATCGGTATCGGCGCGGTATCGGTGGTATTGCCACTGAAACCGTGCCGCTCCCGCGCCGCTCGCCGCTAATCCAAAAGTCGTGGCCGGGCCGTTAGAGCTTGTACACAACACTGCGAATCGGTGCGATGCGATTTCGTGCGGGGTCTCCCTTCCACGGTTCGGGTGACCATTCCTTTGACGTTCTTCAACCGTAGTGTTTCATAGTCTATGGTAATCGCGTGTGAGTACTGGCCGTCGGATGACGTTTGGCACTGCGTGTCATACGTTTTAAATTACGTTAGTTAGGTACAAAAGTTGTGTTAGTTACCTATGTCAAATAAAAGCGATATTATGTTCAATGCGTATCATATCTTATTAAAATAAATCCCCAACATCGCGTACCATCAGGCGGGCCGTAGGTACGTTTATTTGCCACACTCGTCGTATAAAAAAAAAGTTATGAATTTTTTGGTACCATAACAAATGATGTGGCAACTGATGAGTCTTCCGACAATCCAAATGGCGTGGCTTTATTATAAAACTCACACGTGAATGTCGAAAATGTAGTTATAAACGTATATTATTTTCAAAACTGCATAGGTAGGTTGGGCCTGGCACAGTTTACTCACGATGTTTTTCTGCACCGTTTTTTGAGCAGTTGTGAAGAAACAAAGTGCTGATAAACTAATGTCATTATAATGTAAACTTTACTATTCGATCGTTTTTAGAGCAGTAGGTAGTGTAGAAAGAAATTGAACAAGGTGCTGAAAAAAGAATCTTTTTTTTACTTATAAAAAGAAAATATTTGTTTGTAATGAATAAACGCAAAAACTACTGGACCGATTTTAAAAAATCTTTTACCAATAGAAAGCTACATTATCACTAAGTAAGATAGGCTACTTTTTATCCCAAAAAAGTGCACAGTAGGTAACTGTGGGCCACGACCACGACGAAGTCGCGAGCAAAGTGCTAGTGCCATTATAAACTTAATACTACCCGATTGAACATACTAAAAAAACCTTTGTTTTTGCCAATCTATGCATTTCACTATCGTTTATTGTATATCTTAACTTTCCTTTGATCAGTTTTTGTGACGGCTTCTGAATCAAACTTTTGATTGTATAGGACAATACTCGAGAGAATTTAGTTAATAGAAGTTGTGAAATAAAACGTTTGTTTTACTTGAAAAGGTTATTTGTTTAAGAAGACTTGTTCTTATGTCGGAAAGTGGATAGGTAGGTATGTACCGTTGCCTGTGAAGACCTGAAGTATCCAGGGAATTGCCGATCATTGGCAATTTTAAATATCTACATAGGTACCTAAAGTGTTTTGACGGCTTTTATAATGACACTTCCCAACTCTATCATGAGACCCTGGAAATCATACAGGGCTGTAGTACTTGTCAAGACAAATCCAACGAGCACAAACACAACGGAGTTATTCTAAGAAGTTGAGGAATTCCTATAGCTTCCTCCCAGCTCCATCATGAGACCACCTCCATGGAACAATATTATTGCATTGTCATCGAAGTGACATATTGCGTTCCAAATTTCAGCTCAACCGGTTATGAGGTTCGATAAGAGCTTGTAAAAAGAGCCTATTTTATTTAGGAATAGAAACCGCAATTACAAGGAAGAATACCCTCACGCACGAAACTTACACCATACAAAAGCGGGCGGAAGGACCAAAATCCGGTCCCGAAGACACTATTGTACTCTCCCCAAAAGGGATCATTTATCATTTGTTGGTAGATTACCCTCCCCGACACTTTTCAGGCCGTTAGGCACTGTTCAATATTTTACGAGCTTTGAGCTGTATAGGTTTGATTTTTAGGGGACGTTTGTCTTTAAGGTTGTCAGGGGGTAAGGGGTAATGTGTTCGTAATAGAGTAACGTGACACCGCGCTTCTTCTGTTTGGTTTATGTTAATATTAAGAGATTTCAAAAACCAAATAACGCGGGCGGGATATCATTATCTATACTAATATTATAGGTAAAGAGGTAAAGTTTGTGTGTAGGGGGTTATCTCCGGAACTACTGATTCGATTCTGAAAATTCTTTCACTAATAGGAAGCTGCATTATTACTGAGTACTACAAGGCTAGTTGGTATCCCGGAAAAATCCACAGTGGGTTACGCGGACGAAGTCGCCGGCAAAGTGCTGATATTTAATAACATTATGATGAGCTTATCATGGCTTTGACATGTTTAAAATTCCCAAAAATTGTTCATTTTGGTTTATTTTTTTGGATGGTGATTAGTCATCTTGTATTCGGGAAAAGATAAGACAAATCGAAGTTTTAATTCATGAATAATGCAGTCCAAGTCATGTACACTCGACGTCATTGACGGTCGACCACTTTTCACCCGTATTACTAAGAACATAAGGGTGAAAAGTGGTCGACCGTCAATGACGTCGAGTGTACATCAAGCTTAAGTTGAACGACAGACACAACCCAATATAAAACACATAACTCCTCTAATACTCGACCCATAACTTATTTCATTTGTTGTATTTTACTAATGTAGATAAAACTTTTATATAAAAGTACCGTAACTAGTTTTCTATATGTATATCTACAAACTGGGTCAATTGAGACCACATGAATCTAAATAATAGGGTAATTGGGACGTATCAATGTGACTTTTTTATATTTCGAATCTTTCTTGGCTATTTCTTTTAGCTTTGTTTTAATTATAGGTACGTACGTCTTTTATCGGCCTACATTATTCTTACATTACCTACTACTATACAAATAATCTTAATTATCTAATACTTAAAAAAAAACAAGCCGCCTTCAAAAAGAACACAGTAGGTAGAGACCGTTCCACGTAAGAATTCCCCTAGAAGTTATGTTGGCTGTTATGTTGGTTGCTTGTCATTCCTATTAGGTCATATCGTTTTGTGTTTTTTGTAGATTTATGTTTTATAATAATATTTAGGACGTTAAAAAGTGATGAAAGTGAATTGGTGCTGAAAGAAAACTTCCAACACCGTTAAAAACGTTGTAATAAATTGAGATTCAGGGCAGCCAACATAACTTCTAGGGGAATTCTTACGTGGAACGGTCTATACCTACCTACTGCTATGGTTTTAACTTTTTTTTTGAGTGACAGACCTGACGAAGTCGCTGTGTAAGGGTTCCTTTTGTACCATTTTGGTATCGAATCCTAAAAAGGACCATAATCGGCGAAGATATAGTGTACCATAAATGAAAAGTATAAAGTCGAATTGACAACCTGAAGTCGGTTAAAAATCTGTGACTTTGAAGAAAACTTATTGTAAGGACTCTGAGAAATAAAGCGGAAAAGTGTTGTGATCAATCCTCCTTCGTTCTTTGTATCACATTAGTAACTTTTTGCTCAGTTTTTTTCTTTTCCGTTTTTCCGTTGTTTCTTTCAAGGCACAAATAAAAACTTTTCTTTCTTTTACAGAGTTTTTAAGCAATCATATTATTTATTTTTTCAGTAGGTACATCCATACATACCTAGGTACATAAACTTTCTTTGGCTTTGTCAACGTTCATACTACATTAATTTGTTTTTTGAGGGCGATTTTAACCGTTTTTTTTTTAAATTTGTACAACCTTAGCGAGCGCTCACACGATAACTATACAAAGTGTCAAGTCAATTAGATGAATGCGCGAGTGCATAGGTAACAACAACAAAACAAAGATAATGATTTATCAGTGTTACTAAATACAGGGTTATTTGTAAAACACCGGTAACCTCTCAGGACTACGTTACTAACATCATAATCAACAACTTTTGTTCTATGATTTTTAAAAATTCATCATATTTTAATTCATCAGATTTACACACAAAAATAAAAATATTTAAATTCAACGCTCTAAATGTTACGAAGTCTATGCGAAGCAAAAGAAAAAATAAAAATATTTAAATTCAACGCTCTAAAGTAACATTTAGAGCGTTGAATTTAAATATTTTTATTTTTGTGTGTAAATCAGATGAATTAAAATTTGATTAATTTTTAAAAGTCATAGAACAAAAGTTGTTGATTATGATGTTAGTAACGTAGTCCTGAGAGGTTACCGGTGTTTTACAAATAACCCTGTATAATTATAAGAGATTTCAAAAATCAAATGGTGGGCGGGCCGCATAACATGGCTTCAACATGTTTAAAATTCACAAAAATGATTATCAAAGTATCGCTAATCCTCGAAAATTCAATCATATTACGAGTAATTCTAAGAAAACACAAACATCTTCGGTAGTACTGCAAAACATTTAAGTTAGAAATTCGGCATTCACAATTACCTTGACTAAGTGGGGCGTGGGAGTGCAAAGTTTTGGTCGACTCAACAGTTTGAGAACTACGATTGTTCGCTCACTATTGTAGGAATAATCTATAGCTGTATTATTTCGTTGATGTCTGTTTATTTTCAACCGGAGTTCGAAGTTCTTGATAATTATCGTGACAGAGAGGAAAACAAATATTGGCGTGGATAATTTATTTTTATAATAAATTATCAAAGAAAAACAATTATCTTGATAATTTCCAATCGATCTACTTTCAATTGAATTCAATAAGGAGGCTTTCTTTTCCTTAGGCGATTCGCACACTGCCCCGCATCACGCAGCGTAGCGCGGGGGGCGTGATGTTCCGTTGTTTGCAAGTACCTGTATTTGTATAGAAATCACGCATGGTGCAACACACTGAAAATGCATTCACGCGAGGGAATTTTGTTCCGTCGCCACGCACCCCGCAGCGTAGCGCGGGGCGGTGTGTGATTGATTGACGGCACGGATGTCGTAGTGACTGAGCAATTGGCTGCTGTGCGAGTTATTTTGGGTCCAAATGATCTCCTTTGTTATTTTAAACGCACCTACAGTACAGTAGAAACCGTTGTTTTGTGTGAGGCAATGTATTATTAACAAAAAAAACCGGACAAGTGCGAGTATGCCTCGCGCCCTAAGGGTTCCGATATACGATCATAGATGGCGCTACTGCATACTTCTAGTGGTGTCATTTATGAGCAGATGGCTCCACTTATGGTCCGGTGACTGACGGCGGACAACAAAGTGATCCTATAAGGGTTCCGTTTTTCCTATTGAGGTACGGAACCCTAAAAAACAACAGACTACCTGATGACTGCCTACCTTTGTTTGTACGTACCACTCAAAATTGAAAAATAAAATAATCAAGTGCAAGTGCAAATTACAACCACACCAAGAGCACCGGTTTCTGAAACTGTTTTACATGCAACAATTAATTTTATCGACACGCCAGTAGCTGACATTCATGATAGAAGAGTTTCAAAATTGAAAAACAAATACATAATGTTTTAAATTAATCCGCGAATGCAAATTAAAATAAAATTAAAAACACCGGTTCCTGGAACTTTTTACATGCAACAATTAATTTTATCGAGACAACAGCCGACATTCATGAAAAAGAGTTTTGCACGAAGGGTTATGTTCCGGCAAAGGACATTGGCAGTTTTGGGCTTGATATGGTACAGTAATAAAAGTTTAACCAAAAATAACAATATATTTTAATTGTTCTTTGCCTAATTTATCTTAAAGATTAAGAATTGAAATCAAAAATCGAAATAAATAAGAAATAAAATGATTATGCCGTTGACATTTTGAAAAAACCAATAAAACAAAAACGGGTGCATGCTGGCTGGCGCGTGCCTCCATAGAATATCATGTCGACAGCAACTAAAACCTTTGAATTGAGAACTCATTAGTCGCGCTGTACTTCATTGGATCATTCACACCATACTTAACCTCACTGTCACAAATACGAAGATTTCTCTTTGACCCAATTACGTACAAAAACAAATAAAAAATGAATTTAAATACTCTTGAAATACTCGATCACACCAAACTAATTTCATATCTGTACCGACATACACAATCTGAAGCCCAGCGTTCTATGGGCGCCTGCCGTGTCCTTTGAGGGACGCTACGTGACCACAAGTTTCACGATAACGCGTGGAAATGTAATTTTAATTCCTATCTCGTATTACTACCGTTTGTATCGGAATTTTATTTTGCTGAGGCAAATTGCTACAGACATCTTAAGGAAATTGCTTAATAACGCGGTTATCGCAAAAGATTGGCGTTCTACGTGTGCTGATTCCAAATCGTCTTTTAAAAAATAAAGTATTTGAATCATTTCTGTAAGCTAAAAAATACACGACCCGCACAAGGGTTAAAAGTTTATCGTAGAATTAAATTACTTACTAAACAGTAAGTTGTTAGGGTTTCGTACCAAAATGATAAAAAAGAAACCCTTATGGTGCGACTTCGTCTGTCTGTCTGTCTATCACACCTGGTTATTTCAGTAACTACTAATGCTATCGACTTCAAATTTGGAACAATTATAAAAAATGCTTACTCAGCTTTATTGCAAGTGATTGAAGTTAAAAAATGTTTTTAGTTTAATTGCAAAAGGGGCCGGAGTGGGGGTCCGAAATTTTAAAGTGGGGTTACTAGGTCAAGTGACATATCATATGAAAGGGCTTGATTTGCACATTTCAAAATATATTTTCATTTTATTTTATATCTCACAATTTTCGACATATGATGAAAACTGTCTGAAAAAATACCATTCCCCCCCTTATCTTCGAAGTTTACGGAGCGAAAAATCTGAAATAATTAGAGTTGGTAGGAATTGACCCAAATATTGCACCAAAAATAAAACTATGTTCCTAGCTAGTACAGTTTTTTCAAAATCATCAAAATTCCTTCACAAACAAACTTAGTTATGCGGTCCGGTTTTTTTCACTTTATACGTCCAAAAATGTTACGGAACCCTCGGTGCGCGAGTACGACTCGCACTTGGCCGGTTTTTATTTGTACAAAATATTTAATATAGGTACTTACAACAATGTTACGTAATATGTTTCTTAAAAATCATTAATTTTTCATATTTATTTACACATTTTTTTTTTCGTTTTATAGAATTATGTTTCACTAAAGTCAAGAACACGTTCGCAGTTTTCAGCGCACCCCGCAAATATATCGTCTGTAATTTCTATTCTAAAAGCTTTATTTGTTATTACTTGTTTGTTGTTGTTATTAAATATATAAGACGTTCCCAAAAACAACTGACACAGGCAGGAATCGAACCTGCGACCTCTGCCTAAAACCGGGGCAACGCTCTTAACCACTGAGCTACTCGTGTCTGATTCAGTTGTAATTGGAAACCTCTTTTTACGCCTCTTGTTTATTGTTATTATTTTTTTCTAATCCCAGGAAAATTATGAATCATAAGGTCTGTCTGTCTAGCTTTAGACAGCTGTCTAGCTAGACCAACGAGGCACTCAACATCCCATTATAACAACAACAAATAAAACATTCGTTTTAGCAACAAAAGAAACAGAATTCAAAATTTAATCAAGCTTGTGTCAAAGATCGAAACATTTCAACGTACAAACTCGTCTAAAAGAACTTAGTTTGACATCATGTAGAGACGTGCTTGATAATATTTAGACTCAAACTATGTGAGTGCAAAGTTCTGAGTTTAAGATTGAGCTAAGATGTTCTCTCACAATGTCACGAACATAGTTTCCGGTTGTTGCGCGATAGGGAGATATATATATATATAATATATCTTTTTTATTGTTTTTAGGGTTCCATACCTAAATCAGAATGGATTACTTTGTTGTCCGTCTTTCCGTCTATCAAGACCATTTTTTTTCGAAAATGCGTGGAGGAATTAAGTTAAAATTAATATCAAATACTTAGGTCTACAATCCCTTGGAGCTGTAAAAAAATCAAGCTTCTAAGTCAACACAATAAAAAATCGGCTATTTAAGCCGCATATTTTGATACTCGTAAATAAATCAAAACTCGGGTACCTATACTTACTGTTGACCCTAGAATCATGAAATTTGGCAAGACTAAGATCTCACAGCACAGTAAAGAAAAGAATCCGAAAAACATTAATTTTTAGTTAATTTTTTAATACTTATTTGAGATTACAATTTTTTTTAACATTTTATACGGAACCTGAGGGAGCAATTCCTTCACGCACTTGTCCGGTTTTTTTGTGAAGATGTCACGAAAATGCTTGTTTTTTGCATTACTCCAGCAAGAGGGCAAAACTTATATTAATGCGAAGAGGAACTTAATATGAATGGCATTCATTTAATTCGATTGATCTTTTGGCTGTAAGCCAAGAAAACATATTATCTAGTTTTGTTTGATACAGTAGAAATGGAAAAGTAGGTCCTTAAATACGTACTTAATAATATTTACTATGTAACAAATAATCAAATATGCTGGTAGACAGCATTTCACATAAAAAATCCTTTCGAAACTATGGTGGCTGCCCCGAATGTCAATATGTTACAACGTTTATAACAGTGTTGGATGTTTTTTTTCAGTATCAATGTCAAAGTCAGAGTATTTATTTAAATTAGACCAATTATTACAGGTACTTTTTAATTTTCAATAAGTCTTACTCGTATACCACTTTTTAGTGACCTAAGCATTACTTTAACATATAATATATAAAAAAAAAAGTTAAGACCAGACAGGGGAGCCAACATAGCGTCGCAGGGACTTCTTAAATGAAACGCTCTAAAGTACCTACGAGTAAGAACACACTTGTAAGGTTTAAGAACTTTATTTCTCAAAAAAATCCACTACAAAAAAAAAAAAATTTGGTTTCGGAAGTCGGTGGCTTTGGTTTTTGTTTGCTTTTTTTTGCCACCGACTTCCGAAACCAAAATTATTATTTTCTTTGAAGTGGATTTTTGAAGTCGGTTATTTTTTGTTAAAAACGTTTTTTATTTTTCCCTTTTTAGTTCTTTATCCCGTGTTAGATTACTTTCACGAATTCGTTCAACAGTAAATCTTCTACGGAGTACGTACATTTATGCATATAACTTTGTACATAGGAATGATTACATAATGTATTATATACTAAAACCTTCCTGAAAGTATGTAGATTACGTTAGTGAAAACCCCATACAAATCGAATTAGTAGTTCTTGAGAAAATCGCGCACATACAAACATACACACATACATACTTACATACATACATACGGGACGAATACAGAACCTCCTTTTTTGAAGTCGGTTAATGAAGTCGGTTAATAAAAATAATTACATTTACTTATATGTATAAGAAAAAACTTATATCTAATTAAGTGACATTACATTAGGCGACGTAACGGCTACACAACAAGAATACCTAGTTAATTTATGTACTAGAGACAATTTACAGTTTTTTACTGACAATTTACATTTTCCTCTAAAATAAGTATTTTACGGATTTTTTGAAAGTATACATAGACTTTTGATCTTTTATATTTCAAGGCAATTTGTTATAAAGCTGTGCTACTTCATAAAGGACTTGTAATTTAGGCGCAACCCAAACGTAGGCACCGTAAAACGTCCACTCTTTCGGACAGTTAGCCGTTCCAATAAGTACATATTATTATTATTATTATACGCCAGAAAAGAATACAGTCAATAGTATAAAAAAAGACAGATACAAAGATATCTTTTACTCTCAAAATGCTCAATATTTTGAGTGATAACTACAGATCGGATAATCGGATGCATATTTACCTAAACATTACTTTTAGTTCGACAAAAAAATAATGTGGACATACCTTCCTGATTTTGTTTTTTTTTTTTAATAATACATACTTACTGATTATTTTATTAATTTGATAGTATTTCATTAATGTGTTAGTACGATTTCAATGCGATAGGAATGTATGTCGGTAATGTTTGCATCAAGTCAGACATAAATTGTCCACGCCTATATTATAATTATATTATTATATACTTTTACGTACAACTCCAACTGTTAATATAATTATATTATTAGTGAGGCGAAATGTTTTTTAAAAGTTTTTAAGATAAACAATAAATTTATTCAGAGGCATGTTCTTGTGGGAAAAAATTAAGTGTAGGTAAATATGCATCCGATGTGCTGATAGGTTATCACTAGAGATCGGATAGATCTCTAGTGATAACCTATCAGCACATCCTCATTTTAAAGAATCGGCAACACGCTGGTGATACTCGGTGTTGTAAACATTTCATAGACTACGGCTTACCATCAGGCATTTGCACCATCGTCGTTTATAGAAAAAGAAAAACAATCTCCTTTCACTTCAAACTCGTTTGTAAGATTCTGTCGTTTTATGTAATGTTTCTTTATTAGTTTAATTAAACTAATAAATTAAGTGAAACTAGAATAAAGCGATAAATAACAGAATTAAACATTGAGACAGCAAGTATCAAAACTTTGTAACACAAACTTATTTTGAATAAGACACAGGCTGTTGCAAGTTTACCGAGTCAAATTTTAATCAGTTTTCATGTTCTTGTAATGAAAATTTTATAAAAAAAGTAATGAGGTAAATAAACTACTTAGAGAAAATGCAATTAGCATGCTTATTTCAGAACTAACAAATGATTAATTAATACAAATAGTCATCCATCCGCCTAGTCTTTTCCCAAACTAGATTGGGGTCGGCTTCCAGTCTAACAGATTGCGGCTGAATATCAATATTTTATGTGGAGCGACTGTCATCTCACCTCCACAACCCAATTATTGGGTAATACTGGTATTCGAAATTTAGACCTAGCCCGATCATAAGTTTTTTTGACATGTAGTATAGTTAACGTAAGCATATTTTGAATTAAAAATACACGTTTGTTACACAATATTTATATAAATTAAATACTTAATTAATTACTCTGTATTTTTTAAAATGTGCAAATTGTATAAAATTTTATCAAAATGTTCCAGGACTGCTGTATTTTAAATTCAAAATATGCTTACGTTAACGAAACTATACGTCAAAAAAACTCATGATAGGGGTACAGTTGTCAGATTTTTGTGTGACATAAATGGCCACATCTTTTGATTGCGTTGATTTAAAAGCTTGACTTTTTTTATACCTTCAAGACACCGTTTTGATATAAATTACAACTTGAAACCTTCACTTGTTCCTGAGAAAAACGGTCTTGATAGATGGACAACAAAGTGATCCTATAGGGGGCATTTTTTTTTCCTTTTGAGGTACGGAAAGCTAAGAAAACAAAATTTTCATAATTCTTTTAACATTTCAGATGTCTCCGTATACAGTTTCGAAACACACGTCTTTAATGTTATTGAATGTTGTACAAAAAGAATAGTATTAAAAAAACTTTAACAAATTTTAAAGTTAGGTTTCGTAATCCGTGACTTTTCGTAAGTTGAAAGGATATAACATCCGCAATCTACCTCATTATTTAAAGCGACCCAAACTGCGTGTAATCGCAAGTTACAACAAAGTTTGAAAGGTGGATACTTTCGGAGTGAGATTGCGCAAATGATTTATTTCGGACAGTAATGAAGATGTTTGCTACAAAGTTTGCAGGTCATTTATACTGTAGCGTGGGTAGCTTCATAGATCTATTTGTTCAAAGAAGTGACTTGGAGGTGAAAATCGTAATAAAATTGTAATTAAATTCTGGTGATGTGGCTTCAAGACGTGACCATCTTATAGGCATCAATGACCACATCGCTGTAGCCGCAAAGACGCGAAAAAGTATAACAGCACATTTTTTTATTAAAAAACAAAACACAAAATAAGAAGTAAAACTTAAAAAAAAACAGAATTTGTTAGTAGTTTCAATTTTAACTAAGTACCTACCTACCTATTTTGCTAACTTAGCGGTCCGTCAGCACGTTTAAGAGTCAACAATAATTTGAAACTATTATTTTTTCCTTTAGGTGTATGATGTTTTTTTTTTTAATTTAAGTCTTATCTGTAGCTTTTAAAACTTTAATACTACTACATTATAATAAATATTTCATTATTATGTTTATGAAATTCTTACACCAATCAAGAGCTCTTAATTTTAAATAGATGGACAGATTTTGACCAAATACAGCTAAGAACCACCTTGATTATTCTAGCTTTCAATAAAAAAAACACATTGAAATAGGTCCATCCATTTAAGAGCTACGAAGCCATAAACAGACATAGGCGTCAAACTTATAGCACCCATCGTTTTTCGACGTCATTCAGGGGATAAAAAAATCAGAACAGCTGATGTAACATTAAAATAATACAAAGTTCAGTATATTATAATTATTAAATTCTGGCAAAACAGTATCTCGAATAATTTATGTAAAAGAAACAGAGCTAACTAACATAGCTATGTCGTTGGTCGTAGGTACCATTTTTGTTTATAAAAAAAAAAGAAAATGAAACACACTGTGAATGAGATGACAGTCAAGATGCCACATAATTATTTTAGAGTGGTTTTAAAGACTATTCATTGTCTTGTTCGAAGATTTAGTAGTTAATGGACGTATAATTGTTAATTATGTAGTATGAGCCCTTTGAACTTTGAAGTGAGGAGTTTCTAAGTGAAAAAGTAGGAAAAAAACAACAAAACAAAAAAAAAAGACATATATCAGATTTCATTTATGATTATGTCTCATGTGCGTGTAAAAAAACCCTAATCTCTTTAAAAAAAAACTCCAACGCTACCTGCTAGAAGTTTTAAATAAGTATAATAATTATGATCACTATTTTAGAACAATTTTTTTTCTGTAATAGTATAAAATAGGATCGCTTTTTGTGTCTGTCTGTTTGTCCACTCAGTTCTTTTAAACTACACAATGAATTTTATTGTGGTTTCAACCACCAACAAGAAAAAACTTTTTTAACAAAAAATAACCGACTTCAAAAATCCACTACAAAGAAAATAATAATTTTGGTTTCGGAAGTCGGTGGCTTTGGTTTTTGTTTGCTTTTTTTTGCCACCGACTTCCGAAACCAAAATTATTATTTTCTTTGTAGTGGATTTTTGAAGTCGGTTATTTTTTGTTAAAAAAGTTTTTTATTTTTCCCTTTTTAGTTCTTTATCCCGTGTTAGATTACTTTCACGAAGTCGTTCAACAGTAAATCTTCTACGGAGTGTGTACATTTATGCATATAATTTTGTACATAGGAATGATTACATAATGTATTATATACTAAAACCTTCCTGAAAGTATGTAGATTACGTTAGTGAAAACCCCATCCAAATCGATCGCGCACATACAAACATACAAACATACATACATACATACATACATACATACATACATACATACATACATACATACATACATACTTACATACATACATACTTACAAACATACATACATACATACATACATACATACATACATACATACATACATACGGGACGAATACAGAACCCCCTTTTTTGAAGTCGGTTAATAAAAAGGTAATATTTAACTTAGGTATTTAAAGCACAGGAATTTCGATGTTTTGAAACGTCACCACATCAGTAGATTGCACCCTTGCGACACAGGGGTGGGTCGCAATGTCTATTCTAATATGACATAATGTTTTTTTTAAACGCATTTATCTCTGGAACTATCAATCAGATTCGAAAAAATATTTTTGTACATTCATGAAAAAAAAAATCTTCAAATTCATGAGCAATAGTATAAGAAGATTATCCCATCGACATATTTTCTATGACTTTCGTATCATACAGACGCTCCCTATTTAAATAGTGCAAACAGTGCGCTTCAAGTACAACTTTGTTTTTATTGTAACTTCTTAATTTAAGACTGCTTATTTTTATCAAGTACCTACTGTTCTCATCTTTGTTCTCGATTATTGATTTCATGTTCAATGTCATGCATACCTGTTATATGTATGATTGCTAGAATGACAATTTTCTGTTATATTGTTAATGTAATTGTTAGCAATTGTGTTGTTGGTGTGCTTATTTTAAATAAATAAATAAATAAATAAATAAGCTATTCAACATTAGCCGAGCAAATAGAAAAAAAAAACAAAAAGAACGCTTAGCGAAAACTATATGTAACAGCGCACGCGGATAAGTAATCCTATTTCTCCTAAATTAAACGGTAGGTGAAACCGCGGGTTTCAGCTAGTCTAATCTAATATTATAATGAGAAAAGATTTGATTTTTGTTTGTAATGCATAAGCATAGCATAAGCATAATCGGCCTATAATGTTCCCACTGCTGGGACACAGGCCTCCTCTGTGAGAGGGAGTGGGCCGTAGTCCACCACGCGGGCTCAGTGCGGGTTGGTGGACGTCACAATAATTGTCTTCGAATTTTTGGTTCTAGGACATGCCGGTTTCCTCACGATGTTTTCCTTCACCGTTAAAGCAAGTGATAATTAATTTCTAATACGCACATGACTTCGAAAAGTCAGCGGTGCGTGGCCCGGGATCGAACTCGAACCATTTGCCGTGGGAGGCACATGGTTAAACCACTAGGCTATGACTGCATTATGCCGTTATTTGTTATGGCGTTATTGTTTGTAATGGATAAACTTTAAAACTACTCAAGCGATTTTAAAAATTCTTTCACCAGTAGAAAGCTACATTATCACTAAGTACCATAAGCTACTTTTGATCCCATAAACGTGCAGTTCTTACGAGTCACGCGGACGAAGTCACGGGCAAACTGCTAGTGTTAGATAAAATCGAGAAATGTTATACTAGTTTAGTTTTATATTCATTCCCAAAGGACTTATACTCAACACTTGCAAAAACAGTTGTTTTTAGTAAAAGCTTTCCCTCGTTTTCTTTTGCGTTTATCAAATACGTTTTTCAAAGTTTCTGTTTCTTGCGTTTTGTAAGTTTTATAACTAATGTATATTTTTGTGAATTTTTAAAAATGTCAGAGCCATGTTATGCTTCTCTTATGATATTAAATATAATTATAAGAGATCTTCAAAAATCGAACGAACCGAGCGGGATTTGAACCCGCGACCTCTGCCGATCCGTGGCATTGCTCTGATTCCGATAGATGTCGCCACACGCTATGAATCATTTGAAAAAATAAATAAAAAAAAGTCATTCGAAATTTGAATAGGTAGGTACCTTTAACGCGTGGCGTAGGTATTCAAATTTCGAATGCTTTGAGCGTGACCCAGTAGCTCAGTTGAAATCAGAGCAATGCCACGGATCGGCAGAGGTTGCGGGTTCAAATCCCGCTCGGGTCGTTCGATTTTTGAAGATCTCTTAAATATTTAATTTTATAACTAATTTATGACGTTTATTTTTTTTTTATTTATTTATGAGTCTGACAAAAACTAATTTTATCGATTTACGCAATTTCCGTTATAGCTAACATGTACGTGTACGGGTCACATAAAGTTAACGGTCAAAACTTGTTCAGAAACAGGGTAAAATTGAACAAAATTAATTGCGCTGAAAATATAAACTAGAGAAATCTAAGACAACAGATTAAACTTTTCTTAATCAACGAATGCACTACATATAAAATAACTGTTTTAATTATTCTAGATTTTTTATTTTAGACGTTTTTTGAGATGGCTCCTTTTTTTGTATCAAGCGATTTTCTATCGAGCGAAAATAGTTGAGACGTGTTTTAGGCTCAACACGGCTCTTCAATATACTTATAATAATCAAAATTATAACCGCTACCATTCTCGCAACAAAAACCCAAAAGTAATCCTTTCGATACAAAAATTCTTAACATAAATTACAAATACAGGACAAAATCTTGTAAGGCTGTATGTAAAATACCCTCATAACGTGTCAGATTCTAGCCTTGAATATGTCAAGAACTAACATTTGTATCTAGATTTATTATAATAAAGGCTAGATCCTTCCTGCGGCGTTGCTTGCGAGCTGATTGTAAAATTACGATAATTTTACATCGACTTAAGACATTTTCAAATTTTCTGGGTGTTATCAAACTGTTTCTTGGTCGTTATCAAACTGTTGTAGCAAAATTGTTGTAACAAAACTTTTGTAAATTGGACCAATATTTGTATAAACTGAATATCGTATTGTATTGTTTGGTGACGAACCATTTATAACCAAACTTTAGAATTAGGCACAATTTGTTAACTTTGGTCCAATTTACAACAGTTTTGTTACAACAATTTTGATACAACAGCCAAGAAACAGTTTGATAACACCTAGAACATTTGAAAATGACTTAGCTACTGTTCGGTTATCGTTGATCACAACCACGATAAATATAGCTAAGTTCTGACCGACTCTTTAAAATGAGGATTCACTGTGCCAGCTTATGGGACAAGCAGGTCCCCCGCTGTCAACACAGCGCATCCTCAGGAGCTCTGGCGACCTTACTCACCGCAGGAACACAACACTACCGAAGAGTAGCGTTATTTGGTTGTGGTATTCTGTAAGGTGGAGGTAGGTAGGTACTTCCCCAGTTGAGCTGCTCTAGATTTGAGTGAGATATCCCGCTCTTAAAAATAATTACCCCAAACAAATAAACACACAAACTGTCTTCTTTATGATTAGTCTAGTCGTGTAGATGTGTTAGGGTTTGTAGATAAGAAAAGGGACAGTATTTTTGGGGTGAGCACCCACTGGGTTACGGATTGACGGGTCTCGGTTTGGATGTTTTAGTGGTGGGATGTAATTGGATTTTTCTGGAAAAAATCAGTTTGTAAACAGGGCCTGCCATCATACCTACTTCTTACTGGTTTTAGGAAAGATTTCTTTTTATACAACGTGTTAGAGAATTATGCCCGTTTTCACTAACACTACTAGACACCTTTTTTTTTTTTTTTTGAGGTTGGGAAATCATCAAATGACCCCTCCCGCTCTGGGCGGAGCGGAAGGGAGTGTCAGCCTCTTACTGACTAAAACCCCACCCGTGTTCCTTCCTTAGCCCTTTATGTTCCGGGTCAGCGGTATCCCTTTCGGACAATCCCGCTTTTCCGGCAGACTACTAGACACCTAAGTGTTATGTCAAAATGTTAAAAGGAGATAAGTAACTAGCGCAAAAAAACATCTCACCAACAACTAGGCGATAACTTTGGTTAGTCCATAGTTGTCGCCTAGTGGTTGGTGACAGATTTTTTTGCGTTAGGTAAATAATTTTATTATTTAGACTTTTCACTTGGGTGTCTCCTAGTGTTAGTGAAAATGGGCGTAAGCGACATACTTCAAAGGGGGCTTTGTACTCATTATTATGAACAACTTCTACTACGGGACCAAACCGGATCTGGCGAAAAAAAAATCTGCTGCTCTATACATTTTGTCGATTTATGTGAACACAAATGTATGGAACAGCTGATTTGTTTTCTCGATTTCAGGGTTCGTCTCCCTTATGCCGATCGAGTTGGTCCGTCGGCAACATGATCACATTGATCATGCGTCAAGCTCAGTAGCGCCTTGGCACCTCTCCCATGTTTTGTGATCTGAGGACCTAACCTAATAATAGTAGTACCCATATAATAGTATACCACATTTCAAATCAAATAAATCAATAATGGAGCATTTATTTTAAGTATTCTTATAACGTACCTAAACGGTATAAATTCAAATTGGCTTTTTCAGAATACAATGCAGACACCACAAGCCATAATTTATATTTGGATAGTTTGAAAGAAGCTATTAAAATAAACGTAAATGTTGAAAAGAGGTTTTTTGAAGAATTAATGTGTTCTAAATTGTTATTTTATGCATGGAACCCAGCGATGAGTCTACGATTATAACAAAACTGAAAATTACTTTTATGTTAGCAAACGAGTCTAAAATGTATTGTCTAGAAGTGATGAAACTAACATTCCTTACATAATCAAGGCGTTTCAAATATCTGAGTACAATTGCTGTACCTAGGTAGGTACTTTATTATCAATAGTGACACGTCACTATTTTCAATAGCATAAGCATTAGCATAGCATAATCGGCCTATAATGTTCCCACTGCTGGGACACAGGCCTCCTCTGTGAGAAGGAGTGGGCCGTAGTCCACCACGCGGGCCCAGTGCGGGTTGGTGGACGTCACATGTCTTCGAATTTTTGGTTCTAGGACATGCCGGTTTCCTCACGATGTTTTCCTTCACCGTTATAGCAAGTGATAATTAATTTCTAATACGCACATGACTTCGAAAAGTCAGCGGTGCGTGCCCCGGGATCGAACTCGAACCATTCGCCGTGGGAGGCACATCGTTAAACCACTAGGCTATCACTGCTTGTTGCTTGCACTATTTTCAATAAAGTACAGCAATTTGTTATTTCAAAAGTAGTTGTAAATTATGAAACTTCAAAGCAGCCATCATAGCTTGCCGCTGGTTTAGTGCGAGATGCAAAAAAATATTCGGATGACTTCACCATCGCGTTAATCGAGTAAACATCAAACGCATCGAGAATTTTACCAAGCGAACGCAACTTACTTGCGAAGTACTTGGAACAACCAATCACGTGCGATAACGTCCTCACTTTCAGGCGCGAGCCGATATTCGATTGGTCATTGACTATGACGTAAGAAACTCCCACTCGCAAGTTGTGTTTTCCATATTTGTTACTGTTTTGATCCGATACATATTTTACTTGTTGTTCATGTGATCGAATATGTTAGAAATAATCCCTCTAAGATTAAATCAAGCAAGGGTCTAGCAATGAATCTATAGCAGTTCAATTTCAGACTGTACCAAGCCCAGATTTAATATTATTACGTATAAATCGAGTACCTACCTAATAAAGATTATGTCATGAAAATATGGCGGGTAGGTAATATGTTTTTGAAGCCTAATTTGATGTATGTAGTCCCAGCGTTTGTATAGTATAAAATGGGATCAATTTGTTATTCGATAAAGTCGATTCAGCCACAAAATGTAAACTACATTGACTTATTCACGTGTGGGACATGATTTTTGTTCGAAACTGCTAGTCTAGGGACATATAGGTCAACGGTAAACTAGGATTTAAATGATGATAAAACTCGTCCTTACGCTGAGTTGCAGAAAAGGCCATTATGTTTTAAAGGAGACTTAAACGAATGAAATTGTATGGTTAATGCCTCCATTCAAATATAATTATCTTTCTGCAACTGACCGTTAGTAAGTCAAATATCCAATCAGAATTATCAAATTAATATTTTACCTCAACAGATAAATCGGTCAAAACGGACATGAGCAAACATGGTCTAATTAAGCGGCTATTGTTATCTTTTTATGAAATAATGTATCGGACTGTGACAGTGTTATCTTTTTTAATAATTTCTGACATGACCTTTTCCTAACTAGGGCACGTGTTAAGACCAGGGACCGGTTAATCGGGTTAAAAGGTTACCGGTTAAATCTCTAACTCATATGTTTGGTTAATCTTAACGCAGGGTAACCGGTTAACCCGTTAATATGGCTACAGTTACCGGTTAATATTGCTGATTAACCCGAATGAAATGGAACAAAAATGAAAAAACAGAACATAAATGAACTTTATGCGTCAACTCGGTTATTAATCGGCTGATTAACCCAGAACACGGGTTAACCTTTATGCAAGGTTTTTCACCTAACCCAAAAAAATAACCCGGGTTAACCCGTATACGGGTAACCTTTTCGGTCTCTGGTTAAGACACGACAGATCAGCCTTCTGCAACTATAATCATGATGGGCACACTCGCGGTCAAGAGACACATAGGTCGCAAGAAGAAAACATGGTTGAGAAACCGGTGCTGTAAATGGGCTACTTTTTTGACAATTTCATGCTGCAATTGTATAGCCGTGAATTGAGATCTATATCTTGCAATTCTAGGTAGCGCAATTGCCGCAATCTGCGGCAATCCAAAAGTTGCGGGAATCCGTTTGTTTGTTATTATGGCGATATTTTGGAGTGATTGGGGGAGGCCTATGTCCAGCCGTGGACCTATTTCGAATGAAACGGTGATGATTATGGTTTGACGCAAAATGAGACTGACCTAATTTGAAACTCTATTTCAACTAATCAGCGAATAGGAACAGATCTAATTTAATAGTGGTCGACTAGTTTCCTTAGACAAACTATGTTTTAGTTTGTGGTTGGAACTAGTCGACCAGTATACCTTAATCTAGAATTCTAGAGAAACGGTCCAATGAAGAATGACAAACGGAGAAGTTACTAGGACAACATAGATAGCGACTTGCTTGCCGCTCCAAATAACTTTGAGACAGGCTTCCCAATGACAACTGTCGAGTATTGGATCTTAGTAACAGAATATGTATGAATGTGTAACTGTGTATATTTCAATCTGAACCCTTTTTGTTCTTTTGGTTCCGATTGCATTGTGCCATTTTGTCTGTGCGAAGAAATGAACAAATTCTGTCTGAGATTTGCCAATCAAACAGAATCAATTGTATAATAACATTTCTCTATTATTAATTTGCTTGTATTTCCTTACTCCCAAATTCCCCAAGAGACATTACATTGACGTTTAAACACCCCAATATTGTGTACAAGTTCAACAACTTACTTATCGTGTCAAACTGTACAACTTGTGCCAACTAAGTGATTGACGTTGGAAACGGAAGGGGTGCGTCCGCCTAATTCGACATAAATATTCGCGTGATCTTGAATTATTAGGTTAAAGGGTTGGGATCTATTTTTGGTTGGAAAATGTTTTTTTTTAATGTTCGTTTTTATTTGATAGACCTCACTTTTGTTTAGATATTAGCGTGCTTATGTAGATTGAAACTGGAAATTTGAGAATTAAGATAATTTAATTTCGAAAAAATCTATATTTTTTTACAATTATTTTACCGAAAAACTTAATTCCAACTGAGATTTAAATCTCAAACCTACGGCTAACAATCAAGCATCGTTTCTTATTAGGGTTCCGTACCTGAAGGGTGCCAAAGGGACCCCCTATTACAAATCCTACGCTGTCTGTCCGTCCGTTCGCCTGTCACAGAGCTGTATTCTATGAACCATCATAGGTAGTCAATCGAAATTTTCATAGAATATACGTGTCAGTATAGCCGCTATAATAATAACAACAAATAGTCACGGATCGGATAGGAACGAAACCCTGAGTACGCGAGTCCGACTCACACTCGGCCGGTATTTTTATTTATTTTCACTATGACAGTTTACGCGTTCAATAAGTACCTACACACACATATTTGGCACTCTATTTACTCCTCCATAAAAACAGTTATTTTAACATTCCACCGTTTGAGAGGAACTTGAATATCATGTTCACCATTGCAACGTTTATGGGCGGAAAATATTTACAGCCCTCAATAGGAAAAAGGATCAGAAGGCAAACTCTAAATGTAGCGACAGATGGTAAATTGGGCTTAAATGGTAAGACGGCAAGAGGCATTCCTTTGGCTGTCGCACACTTAAAGAACTGGCAAAAGGACTGACTTAAGCTGTTCAGAATTCTTTGTTTATTGCAAAGAATTCTCCATACTCCATACTGCAACACACACTTAACAGAATTTTAACGGCATTACCTCGCCTTGACACAAGCTGGGTGACAATCGACGTAGTCCTTCGTGGACTACGTCGATTGTCACCCAGCTTGTGTCAAGGCGAGGTAATGCCGTTAAAATTCTGAGCACCCGTCTCAATGGCACCTGAGCGAATGGCACCTAGCCTAGTCCACGAAAGGCACCTATCAATATTTTTGGCAGCTGGGTGTCTTCAAGTCGTGAGTGAATCGGTTTCTTTTAAGCAAGCGTGCTCCATCGTAGACCGTAACATCGTTTAACAGCAGGCGAGATGGCGATCAAACTCAAGTCAGGGCAAGCAATAAATAATAAAAAAAAACTAGACAAGTGCGAGTATGCCTTGCGCCCTAAGGGTTCCGAAATATGATCATAGATGGCGCTACTGCATACTTCCAATGGCGCCATCTATGAGCAGATGGCTCCACTTATGGTCCGGTGACTGACGGCGGACAACAAAGTGATCCTATAAGGGTACCGTTTTTCCTTTTGAGGTACGGAACCCTAAAAAAATGTTGCTGCAAAGTGCTAATGCTCGGCTGTAAACTCTACAGGCAATCTATGAGCTTCATATCGTAAACCGAATATATTTTGAAGTGCACCTTCTTCTTTATTTTATGTGTCATCTGATTCCAAAATAATATTTATGAGAAATATCTGTACCGTAATAAATCTTGGTAGGTATTGAAAGTATTTATTTTATGAAAATAACATAAATTCGTTGAACCTTTTCGCACTGATGTCAACATTTATTTTGTGTGGTTTACGTAAACAGCTTTAATATCATTATTTTGTTTTAAAAACAAGAGTTAAAAAAACTAAAACCGAACTACGTAAAAAAACCAACTCAAAAGCATAAAATAAGAAAATATTCAACACATCGGTACAGTGGTGTCCAGGTTATAGCCGTAGTCGCATGCCGCTATGACCTGTGATGGCTACTTAATGACGGCATGCAACTACGGCTATAACCTGGACACCACTCAGAGTGAGAGTACGACTCGTGCCCTAAGGGTTCCGAAATCTTATCTTATCTTAATCTTGATCATAGAATGGCGCGACTGCATACTTCTAGTGGCGCCGTCTATGAGAAGATGGCTCCACTTGTGGTCCGGTGACAGACGGACAACAAAGTGATCCTATAAGGGTTCTGTTTTTCCTTTTGAGGTACGGTACCCTAAAAATGAAAATAAACTCTCTAAAACGAAAAAAAGCATCAGGCTTGCCCACTAGGCTTGCCACTACCTGCATGCAAACGTGAGCTGTCATCCATTTAAAAGAAATAACTTAAAACATAAAAGAAATACATTCAAGAATATCACAATAGCATTATTTTTGTATATAAGAAAATGTCAGCTTCAGCCCAAACGCAGCTAGAGCGTGTCCAGTTCATAAAATATTCAAGTCACGTTTCAGTCTAGATTTTTAGACGCGCTCACGTGTCTGCGAGAATAAAGCTGAGTAATATTTACTCTTTTGTTGTTTTCCTATAGGTATTTTATTTACCTATGAGTTTTCGCCTGGTATCCTCTTATAACCAACTAGAAGCTCAGTGATATAACTATAATACGTTTCACATAATGGCCACCATTCATAAGCGAGCCCATCCACCGGATTTGTCGCTGGCAACAAGTCCGCTGACAAATCTGATATTGATACAAATCAAATAATAGACAAATCAAATATTTATAAATCAATACAACGTATGGGAATTTTTTTCCCATTTGTCACCAGCAGGAACGATGAAGTGGTGACAACTGGGAATAAGCGTTTTTTTCTCGATTAATATTAATAGTTTATAAATGTAACCTTTAGTTGTTGTCGTATTGTTTTAGTAAATTTTTTTAAAAAGGTTTAAGGTCCATTTTAAAAAGGAACGTCCTATTTTTTTAATTTGCAATTCGCATTTCTTCTAATTTTCCAGTTCAGTTGTAAACGAGGTGACGTCACAGGTTTCATTAGTGGTACGTACATTAATAATTTTAGACATGTCGTGTAAGTAATTAAAACCTTCTTTGATCTCATCTATGTTGGGGTAATTTCCTTAGAATACTTTCCCTCCTTCACATAAATATATTGTCACTTTTACCCTACAACTGTGACATGAATGGGGCTTGAACGAAGAAAATCGTTCTGTCTAATTAGTGAGCTCACACGCTCAATAATGACACATTTTCGCGCAATGTAAGTACCTACCTACAGTGAGGGCACATCTACGATTTAAATCTTTAACAAAACGATAAAAACACCTTCAAATTGAAACTGGCCTCACAGATGTTATCAAATCAACTCATGTACAGTTAAGTGCAGAACGGTAACACTCCTATACAATTCTCAAAGTGAGACAAAACGTTATGAACAAACTCGCCGGAAGAGAAGCCATTTTGTATTCATAAAAGCTTGTTGTTCCCGCCTTTACCGAAACACAGGGGATTGCAAAAATGTTGACACATTTTCGTCTATAAAAGGTACCACAGGAGCAATTTAAAGTGGTGACGCTCTTTGTCAAAGAGCTACCTTACTGAATACCACAGGCAAATAAAGCTACTCGTCGGTGTTGTTCTGTTCCCGTGGTGAGTAAGAAATGAAATGAAATGAAATATTTATTTCTGTAAGTGGGTTACAAGTAGGTAACACTTTTACATGTCAATAGGTATTTTTTAAAACTAGATGAGGTCGGTGTTTACTATCTGACTACCTTTGAGAAGAAACACCGAAACAAACTCAAAGGTCAAGGTCTCTTTTAAAGTCCAGAAGGTCTCTTTTAAGGTCGTCAGCTCCTGCGCTGCGCTGCGTTGACAGCGGGGGACCTGTGGGCAGATCACGAGTTATTTTGACGTATGGTATCGTAAATGTAAGCAAATTTTGAACTTTTTATCCATTTTCACGCAAGCAAAGTCGCGTGCAACAGCTAATACTTAATAAATACATCAGCATTAAAACTGTAAAACACATAATATTGTAGAGCTATGCAAAACCACAACGATTTATCCATTTTTTTCGCAAACAATTTATATTCAAACATATTTCTTTTCTTATTTCTTACATATACTATATTTAATTTGCTTTCTATGTATTATGCACATAAAGGCATTTATGATGCTTCATCTGAAACTACAAGCTTACTCAAATACAAGAAAACTTTGGTTTCCTTGCATGCTGTTGTTCACAAGAATAAGCCACAGTGCAGATAAGCCGGGCAGTAGGATCACTTCTCAAAATCCGAAATAGATGTACAAGTAAAAATAGCAGAAACTCCAAAGTAATTATAACAAAGAAGTGCTCAATTAACGGTGGTCAATTGCCTATAAATTATACTGGTTGAAAATAAATATTCTAATTTTCTGCACGACTTTAATAGGTATGATAATAATCAGTTTAAGCCTGACTTGTAAGACTCTGGATGTGTGAGCAGACTCGACCTATATTACATGAGACTCTTAACATAACTGGTGAAACGAATCTCTACTAATACTGCCGCCGCTACTAATGCTATTAACAACGCATCTGACATTTTTTGCAAAACTGAGCTAGCTAAATATTCAGATAGATCTCGCTACGTACATTCCGAATTTGTAACTAACTCAATTTTGAAAAAAAATTCAAATGCGTCAAATTTTTATGCTGTGAGGTCAAATTCTGTATTTTCAGAACGTTGTTCCAAGTAGAACTTCTGCATTTGTTCACAACGATTGTGACAAAGCCGTCATGTTTGTGTTTAGAGCCAAGTTCAACACAAGTAACGTAGCTTTAAGTGCATCATGGCCGAAGAATATTTAAGCTTGTTGTGTAAGCTTTCGTACTAGGTTTAATAGCCGTGTGTAGACTACGAAAAGGCTAAATTAGACTGTGACACCCACGCAACTTGGTGTCGCGGCCTCGTGGGCGGTATAAATGGTGATTAATGTCCGACATTAACGTCACTTTGACGTTTAAGACGAATAGTTTTTCTTTCCATTTCTTGACATTTCGAAATGTCAAAGTGGTCTTTTGAAGAGATTCTGGTTGAATTTTGAATTACTTATGGTACCTAGTGTTTTTAACTAATTAACGCTTAAAAACCGGATTGGCGACCACGGAAAAAAATGTAATTAAGCTTAGAAAACGGTTAGGTCAACAACACAGTAAAACTTGCCTATTTTTGACAAGTATTCGAATAAAATGTTTGCTATATATTCTATATAAAATAGGAATCTCATATTTCTAGAAATTAAAAATACTGTATTGAAGTATTTTTTTATACTTACATGACGATAAAATTATAATTATTTTATAATGTCGTCGCTAAAGCAGGCAATATGAAAATTGGGGCGAATAAAATTACTTCATTTACTAAATTAAAATTAATAATGTTAAACACATTTCACAGCGTTAAAATGACGCTTTATTCAGAATACTTTAGTGTCTATTGCTTTGCAGTTTCAATTAAGAACAGTCGAATGCAGAGTGATTGGAAATAACTAATTAGCTAAAATATTATAGTAGGTAAAGCTTATTTGCAACAAATTCGGACAAGTAAACTTTGGGTTTATTGCCGTATTTTGATCAAAAACTGAAAATTATAAGAGATCCACTTTACTATCAACACTCAATTAATACTTGATTATAGCTATTAGCTATAATCAAGTATTATATATTAGCTATAATTAATACTTGATTATAGCTATTAGCTATAATCAAGTATTAACTGAGTGTTGAACCTTCCTTCCTTCCTTCCCCAAAGAAATTCGAACTGACACGTCATTCATATTATTATGTTGACTCCTACCACCATAAAATACTCGCATAAAATACAGTAACAGCAACATTTTGGTGACCTCGTCCGAAATTAAAGGGTAGTCAAACATTAAACACAATTTTATGGGCGATGAGAGCTCTTGCACTTTTATTATCACCCTGTTTCAATATGCAGACTGTTCATTAAAATTGCTCGGCTTTAAGTACTTTTTGTAGTACCTAGTAGGTATAGTAATGCGTTGTTATGCGTTAAGGCTATCCGCCCACTTCCGACAATCGGTGACCAATTTTTTGTCGGCAAAAAATGAAACACCCACACAGATATATAGGTACACATTGCAATATTAAAACGGACACATCCTACAAAAAGTCGGTCCAAAAAAAATCGCTGCATCCCAGCGGATCCGATGGTCGGTGGAAAATGAAACGTTCAGAAATGTATGCGCTGACGTATACTACTTACCGACAGTCGGGTGCGTATGACTTGTTATAGAATAAAAGTGACGAACGTGACGTGTGCGTTAAGTCGGTCACAAAGTCGGAGAAAATTTCAGCCCGATTGTCGGACTTGCTAAAAGTGTGATGGAGGCAGCTCAACATAAAAAAAATGTTAAAAACCAACCAAGTGCGTGTTGGGGCATAAAAAGGAAAACCCACTTTAAATGACTGTACAAGAGCTTCGTTAAAAAAATATATAATTTCAAGGGTCATTTTGTGAAAGTAATCCAACTATCCTACTAATATTATAAACGTGAAATTTTGTAAGGATATAATGGATGTTTGTTCCTCTTTCACGCAAAAACTTCTGAATGGATTTTGATGAAACTTTACAGTATAATATACAGGGTGGCAGGTTAAATAGTGGAAATATTTTAAGGGGTCATTGTACTCATCGTTATGAACAACTTTTACTAAGAGAGCAACCCAGAAATCTCAAAAAAAAAATCTGCTGTTCCATACATTTTGTTGAGCTAAGTGAATACATACATACATATACATATATGTATGGAACAGCTGATTTTTTTTTGGCGATTTCCGGGTTCGACCCATAGCAAAAGTTGTTCATAAAGATGAGTACAACGACCCCTTAAAATATTTCCACTGTTTAACCTGCTACCCTGTATATAGCATATACATCAGAATAACATATAGGCTCAATCAATCAATCAATCATCTTTATTTGTGAACATAGGTATACATGATGGTCTTGAATATATTATAATAATGTAATGTGATCTCTATGTCTCTCTCTATGAGGCTACCTTTTATCCCGAAAAACGCGGGCGAAGCCGCGGGCGGAAGCTAGTGAATAATATATTACACTAACCCCCTTACTAAGAGACGCCTCTTAACTTAAACCACTGATTTAATATACAACTATCCTTGTCATTTGTATGACAATGAATAGAGATGACAATTGACTTATGGAGCTGTTTAATTTAACTATCGTTTTTAAGTAAGGGGGAAAATAGTTTACGCGTAAAACGTCTGTAACGCATCGCCCAATCTTTTTTGTTGCACTGAGTCGCAATAACATCAATCAATCCAATGTCATTGGGTACGATATATTTCGTTCTAAAGAGATTCCGATCTACGAGCATACCACTCAAAACATTAATCGCTTCAGCGTGCAACAACTTCAATTGAATTTACATTTAGCTCCCCTTTGAGCTACACAGGCAAATTAACACAGATTTAGATTAGACTAGATAGGTACCGCATGTTCACTAAATAATATAAAAACCGGCGTGCCACTTTTTTCGACCTACTAAGCTGTCATTTAAAAGCCTTGGGCAACCCTATAAGAGTTTTTACAGTTATTATTGGTACAATTTGGCATTCGTATGTCTTCAACGATACTACATATTTGTCACGTTTCACCGGCGCGTTTGAAAGTAAACTCAAGTAGAAACTCGGCAAGTAGGCGCATTGCACACACTTTCAGGCACGCTGGGACGGACGGTTTGCGGTATCTAGTCTACTCTAAGTCCGTGGGCAAATGCCATTTATTAGTCAGTAGGTTTAAACTTAATTCCAGTAAATCACGTTAAGAGTACTGGCAGTAAACTCCACCTACTTCTAAAACTTCCATAAATCATTGCTGTTTTGTGCTTCGAGAAATCAGGTCAGATTCCGAAAATCTGGATGACAATGCATGCATTCAAACGGAATTATTTATTTTTTTCTTTATGGAAGTCGAACTCTAACACCGGCTCCACACGTCGTCGAACTCGAATTGGACCACGTTGGGGCCAATGCTATTTTCTAGATACACACGTTAGGCGAGTGGCATTGGGGCCAACGTGTGGAGCCGGTGTTGAGGCTCTTTCAATTTAGACGTTTGTTGCCAGACTGTTGCGGTGCGGCAGCCGTACGGGTGTTGAAACGGTTGTTTTTAGGGTTCCGTATCTCAAAAGGAAAAACGGAACCCTTATAGGATCACTTTGTTGTCCGCCGTCAGTCACCGGACCATAAGTGGAGCCATCTGCTCATAGATGGCGCCATTGGAAGTATGCAGTAGCGCCATCTATGATCATATTTCGGAACCCTTAGGGCGCGAGGCATACTCGCACTTGTCCGGTTTTTTTTCCATACAGTGAACGCGGTGAGAGCGCGGTGCTACTGCACACGCACGACAGCAATCATCTAAATTTAAAGAGCCCTTAAAATAAAATAAAAAAACTAATAACCTTTATAATTAAGTATAGGTACATGTAGGATTGAGTGAGTATCCGAACAACAGAGGAAATGTAAGATGATTGTGTGAACGTATCCGAACGGACTGAATGACTGAGTATGAACGGAACGTGGAGAGAGGGGAGACCACAGAGTACAGTAATAATACTAGAGGGGAGACGAATGGTGGACATAAGAAAAAGACGTTGTGATTTTAAGATTTTATAAAGATTTAATTTAAAATAAAGTAATTTATCCTGTGCTACACGTTGTTTTTTATCCTCGATTCCTACATACATTTACGGGAGAGGAGCTCGAGTCTCAAGTTAACTCTTGCGGGTTATCCATCGTTGGAATCGTGAGTTATGGTCTTGAGTTCATACAAAATACCCATTGAAAAAAGCACTTTCAGTTTTTTCCGTATTTTCCAATTTTGCAGGGAACATTATCAATCATGGTTTCCATAAAATGTCTTTAAAAATAAATAGTAGCCAATTCGGGCCAGCCGTTCTCAGGTACGCTTACCAACAAACAGCATTTAATTTTATTTAAATCTATAAATTAATTTGACCGGTCCTTTAAAAATACACGCTTTTGGTGAATACGCCTCGTTATTGAGAAGTTCAAGAGTTCATTTTAACCGATAACCGTTGGTAAGAACAAGAAAAACATTTTCCTTCTTGTTCATTACGTAATTTTATTGCCACTTCCAACTTCCCCGAAGAATTTCCTCACTTAACAATTGTTTAAATTCCATTTCGAATTAGTCCGTAAATGGTTTTAGAAACAAACGATTTTGACCTCTATTACAACTGACATAAGGTATATAATATATAATCATTTACATTCCAATCCGATGATTCTTCATGAATGAATTTCTAAGATTGCCTGAGTATAGGACCAATATTTCATAAAAATCCTCTTGAAATATCTTCGGAAAGCTTATTTAGGCTGTTAAAGTACAGCAATACTTTTCAAGATTCATTCCTTTATAAACAAGTTTTTACCCGTGACTCCGTTCGCGTGGACTACAATAAATTGATCGTTCTAAATGATTACCCACTTTACACTAAGGAAGTCATTTAGTAGTAACGAAATAAATTAGGTGAATTAATGTGGCTTAGATTTAAGTTGGTTCCCAAGTTTCACATTATGAAAACCAGTGTTGCCAGCGGGGGACCTGCTTGTCCACTAAGCCTGAGCTGTGAACAACGCGCGTGTTAGTCTCGGTTTTGCAAGTTTTTCATAAGCTATGGTAATAGGTCATCAGGCGAGCCGTACCCCTGCTTGTCACCTTCGTCGTGTAAAAGACACACTTTCACATCTATCTATACCTACTATTATTAAATTGTAAAAAAGCCGTGTCTGTACATTGAATATATTCCAGAAAAAATAGTCGGGATAGGGTACTGGGACGTAACCATACCCAAAAAGATTTTTTTTTGAATTTTTGTCTGTTTGTCTGTTTGTGCGCGCATCACGCAAAAAGTACTGAACGGATTTTAATGTAGTTTTCACAGTTCGATAGCTTGGGGTCTAACTTAAAATCTAAGCTACGTTTCATCTAATTCCAGTGGCATAAACCAGAGATACAGCTTGACCTCTTGGTAGTACTAGCCACCCTACACTACGGAGGTCATTTAAACTGGTCATTTCACTGTCCACGCGGACGGAGTCGCGGGCAAAAGTCTTTTATAATAAATTAGTAGAGATTTCAGTTTCTATAAAATATTTTATTTGTAAGCATTTTCAAAGGCTATCTACAATCCTAAGTACACCTAGATATTTCACGAAGAAAAGGGTATTGAAGCGAAAATCTCATATCAATCCGAAACGATTCCCAATAAACTCGAAATGTGATAAATGCTTGGATTGAAATAAAATTGAGTGTAGAATGATGAATTTTGGGACTCTATTTCCAAAACCTTTGACAAATCTATTGAAGAGATTTATGAACACTGTACACCTATGTTCATACGTAAAATCGTAATATTACGCCAGTGTTACTCGTAAGGGTAGTCAGAAGTGTCCTCCCTTGCTTCACACGAGTGGAATCTACTGACGTAGTGACATGTCAAAGCATCAAGATTTCTGTGCTGTATCTAAGTTAGATTAACATATTCTACACGTATACATTCCGGAATACATTATAGAATCTAACTGTCGGTTGCAGAAAAGTTAACCATACAATTTCTATGGTTAAAGTCTCCTTTAAAACTTAATAACCTTTTCTGCAACTGACTGTAAATGGTGGTGAAGTTTGCATTAAAATTAATTATGTAGTTTAGAAGAACTAAGCGGACAAACAGACAGACACGAAAAACGAGAAGTCCCATGTAACAGATGAGCCTATTTACTTCATACACCCACTGGGCTGTAATAGTAGATTGTTATACAAGGGTGGAAAGAAATCAATTCCCATACGAGGTATTTAGACGCACGAGCGAAGCGAGGGCGGCTATAGTCCGAGTGGGAATTGATGACTTTCACCCGTGTTAAACACTCTACTTTTCATTTCAAATATAAGGAAAGTAAAAAATAGTAGGTAGTTTTTAATCAAATAATTTCGGTACAGAGTTAGTATCCCGCCAAATTATACATAGTCTTTTTTAATTTAAATTTCAAATATGGAACACACCGCCCGCGTCACCGCCGCGGGCCATCCCACTTTAATAGGTATTTTTTTTAATTCACATTGGCCGTATACACTCACAAGACCGCAGCATTTTTTTTTTAATCGATATTTTTCTTAATTATGTAAAAAAAATTATAGCCGACTAAATAACCAATTTTAGTTCTATTTTTAAAATTCATTCCCGCCCTAGGGAGGGAAGCAATTACTATGAGTCTTTCCCGCCCAAGGGAGGGAAGCATCGTTTTCGACCCGCTGCTCTGATCAAACAAACACTACTTTCCGAGTATGAGAAATGAAAAATACTTTCCCTCGGAAAAAAAAATCCTAAGTATAATACTTCGCTCTTGCCCAACTCGGGGTTGAATCCAATTTAATTGCTTCAAGTTCCAATTATTGTTTTAAGTGTTGTTCAATTCCCAATTTCTGTAAGCAGTTGTATTGATTGGCTTACTTTCAGTTTAACGTGGATTATTCCATTATATTCACGTTATAAAAGTTCAATTATTCTCAAAAACCATCAGAATTGTTGTGTTTGTTTGCTCCACACTAATTTGTACATTTTTTAGCGAAGATAAAGTTCAGTATGCAATGCCCACTACACTACTCGCGAAGTTAGCCGAAGTTGACCGAAGACGAGAGTGTAGAGGGTCACATCGTGCTACTTCGGCTAGCTTCGGTTTGCCTCGCGAAACTTCCACTCGGTGTTGGCTTTTGTGCTCGAGTCAAAGGGCGCGAGAGCGCCTCGCGAAGTTGCACGAGTGTGTAGTGACATACTCTGCATGCTTAGCATGACCACGATAGAAACGGGTTTTGTCTACAGAAGAATAGACAAAATGACAGATTGTAGAATTATTTCAACCGTTTTACGCATACAATGAAGAGAAGAAATGTCTCTACTCTTCAGTAGACAAAATTATGTTAAGCCAAGCACGGGTCTCCGCGTGCTCGGGCAGAAGAGATAACGATTTGGATAGAAAGAACTTTGTCTATTCTTTGGTAGAATAGAGATAGAATTGGTCATGCTAAGCGTGCAGTTGAACTTGGTCAACTTCGCGAAGTACTTCGGCTAACTTCGCGAGTAGTGTCAAAGGACGCAACACTTCGACTTTGTGTTGGTATGCCTTAAGCCGAAAATTTTATGACACATTTTCCGCATCCAAAATAAAACGAGAATTACTCCCAAACACAATTTTTACTGGCCACATCATAACGTGACCCAGAAGCGTCGCAGCAGAACGTTTAACTGCGCCGTAAACCGTGGAGATTCGATTGATTGCTTGCCGACGAATCACTGGATGCTGGCTGCCAAATATTCAACCTTCTTGGTGATTCGGATCAGCAGTTTTTGGAGCTCGTTACAAGAAGATGTAATGTCTCTACGTGATATAATGTAGGATTTTATTCTGTGTGACAATATTGATATTATGAATATGATCAGTTGTTAATTTAATGTAGGTGTAAATAATAATAATGAATGAATTATTGTTAATTGACGAAACCATAACTGTTTATCTTATTTAGCATGACTTGTTAATTCTGTGACAATATTTGTATGTCAGTAATATGACAAAGATGTGCTGATCTCTACGATTACTTCGAACAACTTATGTACCTACCACATTTTACTGCAAATAAAGATGATTCTATTCTACTCTATTCCATTGATTGATGGATTATTGTGCGTTTCCTATAAGAGTTCCTTTCGAGGCGGTGTTGGCTCTGCTCCCCTGAATGTCAATGTATGTTACTTCATGTCAATATGTTAGTTACAATACAACGTTTTTAACGCTGTTGGAAGTTTTCTTTCAGCACCAACTCTCGTTCACCACTTTTTAATGTCCTAGACTAGACACTTTAAATTGTTCCTATTCGTATGAGATTTTTGCATAGTGTGCGTTCGAGGCCAATATTTGTGAAAACGGGGGTAAGTCTCACCCTCAAATTCTCCTCGCCAAACAAAAATAAAACAGTATAAAAGAGTATCAAGCAGCATTTACTCGGCCAAAATATAAAATCGTTAACGAGCCAATAAACGCTGTGGGAATCGATTGACGCCCTTCAGATGTTTCAGCAGACGGTTGACAAACTTGGAAATCTCGAGACATTTAGCTGTGTCAGTTGTTTTTTTAACATTGGTAAGATGTAATTACTTAAGATAGATACTCCTAAGATACTTTCTTATTATTAAATGCTCGAATAAGTTTTTCATACGTAGGTACCAATATCGATAGCAATGTACGAGTAGTTTGTTCATTATAGGTACTATTACGTATAATAGTGATTCTATTTTTTCAGAGATTCTGGAGGATCTTTCTAAAGTAACCTATTTTATTTTTATTCTATTGGTACTTACAGCTAATTTATTAAAATAAAGTTAATTGAGATTCTAGTATAATTATTAGCGCATATTATACAGGGTTATTTGTAAAACACCAGAAACCTCTTAAGAGGTCATTGTACTCATCATTATGAACAACTTTTACTATGGGACAAAATCTGAAATCGCGAAAAAAATATCAGCTGTTCCCTACATTTATGTTCGTATAACTCGTCAAAATGTAGGGAACAGCTGATTATTTTTCGCGATTTCAGGTTTTGTCTTCTGGTGTTTTACAAATAACCCTGTATATCACCAAGCAGATAAGCCCAATACTTGAGCGCGTTAATTTACTAACGATATTACTATTGACATTGCATATTAGACGATAACTCTACGAATTACAATAATGTAGCAATTCGATTAACGTGTTAAGCGCATTAAGACGCAGGTGGAGAAGAAGCTACATTGTCGAAAACGGTGGCTCGAATGACAATTGGTTGACTTGAAGATTACGTACGTAATGTAAAGAATACGTACGGAATGAAGCCGGTTTTAAATACATAAGTTTCAAAAATGCGGACTTCCAATTACCAGCCAACCTTGGCCATGAATCTACTTTTAATCAAGAATCTGAACCTTTTGAACTTATTGATAACAATTTAGCCATCGTTACCTAGGATACTAAAAGGGTTGCATTACTAAGCTAATAAACGATCCTTACAAGTAAATTGTATTAGAGAAACAATTCCGACCAGGTAGGGGCCTCAAAAACGGCGTGTTGGAGAAAAGGTTGATGTAGACGCAGCAAAAAAAATAAGTCGCATCCTTATGCTATGAAATTATTTATGTGTTGGAATTGCACAACTTAATTCCGCCAAGACAATTCCATCATCGGACGACGAGACGTACCTACATGGTGGACATTCCACCCACACGCACAATACGTTTTGGCAATACTTTCACTGTGCGAACAGCCAAGAAGTGGAACTCCCTACCGAAGAAGTCTGTGTTTCCCGATAGCTATAACGTTGGAGTCTTCAAGTCTAGAGTGAATGGGTTTGGCTATTAAGTTATTAGATATATAAGCGACCTCTGCCTTTCCGGTTACTTTTAGTCAAGCGTAGCACACACTTGACTAGAAGTAACCGGAACCGCAGAGGTCGCGGGTTCAAATTCCGCTCGGGTCATATGATTTTTGAGAATCATCGACCGTACATCGCATACCATCAATTCAGGTATCATATTGGTTAAATACGAACCTATAGATAAATTATAAAAAAATATTTTGCTCAAAATTTTATTAAAAAAACTTTTTTTTTATCAATATACATTTAACATTGTTCATAAGTAGGTGCACTACATACTAACTTGAGGTTTTACGTCAGGAAAATGTGGTCTAAATTATTCAGAAAATCAGATATTAAGAGTAGGTACATACATAGCGTCTGATCTCACTCACAATTTTGGATTTACCTAAACCCGTTGCTGAATATAGCTTCCTTCCAAGTTTAAACACACATTTGCACTTTGCCAATCACTCAAAGTTGAGAAAATCAACATTGGTTGGTAAATTGCAAATACGTGTTTAACATTAAAATTGCATAGAACCTTTTACTCTTTTCAAAGAAATGCTATCAAAAAAAGGCGCACGGTTTTATACTTATCTATTTTGGTATTCTTTGACAGCCTGATTAGCCCTCCTTTTAAAAAAAACAAGGAATAAGTAATGATTATACTTATCTATAATGCGGATATTACACGATTCAACCAAATTGGTTAATTTTAGCTGAAAGGTAAAAAAATAAAAAGGTTTTTTTTATTAACAAAGCATTGCCCCACAATAGGATTTCCCCTATGTCACGTTTCCATACAAAATTTCACATATACAACACTCCAGACTCGAAACAAATATTTGCTCCGTGCGGGAATCGAATTCACGACCACTCGCAGTGGCTGAGAGATTGACTGCTGCGCGACGTGCGCGACAAGCGTGCCGTCCAATCAAGTGGTCAGGTAAAATCACATTGAATGATTCACTTTTATGTTAACTTGGTTTCATTTCGTTGCTTCATCTTTTACAGGCAAAAGTAAACCGTGTAATATCGCCATAACACAAAAAAATAGGAATAATTATTTATTTTCATTTTTCGTGAAGTCATTGCTTTTCTCGATAATAGGTACAGTATTCCCAAATTAATAATGCGCATGCAGATCGTCGCTAATTGTTGTATTCCCAGAAACACCGAATCATTGAATCGTAAGAGCCCTAAATTATGCATGAAGAAAATGCACTTAACCACTCTATAAACTTTTTTTTTCTATATACTTTTTTGTTTCCGGGAAAACGACAATTAACGAAGATCTGCATGCGCATTATTAATTTGGGAGTACTGTAAGTCCTTCGTCCAAAAACATTTTCGTTTTTCTTTTAATGAGCCCGTCTTAGTCCAAAAATATTTTCACGCCCCATTTTCTGGCCTCAAGCCCGCTATTTTACTGGCCTAATTCACCCGCATCGGTTAAGTGAATTAATGAGTTTGGAGCGCACGATACCTCCATAAGTACCTGAAGACGATGCGATGCCGCCTCAGATCATAGAAACAAGGAGATGTGCCAAGGCGCTATCGAGCTTGATGCCTGATCTTGAGCAAATTGCTCATATTAAAAACGTACGCGCTGGCGACGAACCGAACACGATCGATGGTATAAATACAGTGTTTTAGTTTAGTGCTAGTGTTGAGTGACGACTAACAGTGTTAGATTGAGAGTGTGCGGAATGTTCAATGCGTGGGAGATCTTTTTATTCTCAAGGAGCGCGAGCGGAGAATATTAAAAGACACTGGTCGAGCCCAAAAACGATTCAAAAATATTCAGTCGATAAAAAAAAATGGCAATGGCATCTCAAAAAATGTTTAGCCAAATGTTTACCAAAAAAATCCCGCATCCAGGGGATCCCCGCGATGTTCGTCAGGTCATTAAACCACCTTAAAAACCTACCCACGCTACGTCTCCCGGCACGCAGTAAGGTACAATTTTGACAGTCTCTGGTTATGCATTTTTACCTCATTACCTACCTCAAGATGTTACCCAAATCATATGCGTAAAAAATGTTCTTGAGACTTTCATATACATCAAATTCCTGGCAAAAGTTAATAAAAAAGCCACGAAATTCTTACTTTATTAACACAAGGTGTTCCACATTACGTACTGTTATCGAAGATCCAAATTTAAGAATCGAAAATGTTCGATATTCGTCTGTCATAGAAATTCCATATCCAAACTTTTTTTCTCGCAAGAAAGTGTTCGTTACTTTTCTTATTTATTTATAATAGGCTTGCGTTTGACCGCCATCTTGCCCGATGATGCGGTCTACGTTGGAGCACGCTTGCCTAGATTGCCGGACGCTGAATTGCAGTCCTATTTTTACCTAGGAAACACCTACTTAAGTGAAATTTTTAAATATTACAAGGATTTATCTACCGCAAAAAAACATGTCACCAACACTAGGCGACAACTATGGACTATCGATGATTGTGGCCTGATGGTTGCTGACATGTTTTTTGAGCTAGATAAATTCTTATTAATATTTAAACATTCTACTTAGGTGTTTTTATGTGATTAAGCAGTGATCGCTTAGTGGTTTAACCATATGCCTCCCACGGCGAATGGTTCAAATTCGATCCCGAGGCACGCACCGTTGACTTTTCGAAGTCATGTGCGTATTAGAAATTAATCAGCACTTGCTTTAACGGTGAAGGAAAACATCGTGAGGAAACCGGCATGTCCTAGAACCAAAAAATCGAAGACATGTGACGTCCACCAACCCGCACTGGGCCCGCGTGTTGGACTACGGCCCACTCCCTCTCACAGACAGAGGAGGCCTGTGTCCCAGCAGTGGGAACATTATAGGCCGATTATGCTTATGCTACTTAGGTGTCACCTAGTATTAGTGAATACGGGTGTTAGAGAATTTCACAAGATAGACCTCATGAAATCAAGATGGCTGGAGTCCCTACTCGTAACTTCAAAGCGCAATTTTAAACCAAAATTACTTTGAAAGTACCTAATCCACTTAACCCTGTCGTGTTGATTTCATATAACTTTTGGTGTTGAAGAGATGTTTCAAGTTATTGATGAACGGACAGAACGGTATGATAACGTGATGCCAAAGTTTTTAGGCAATCATAAACATTCTTCCTAATAATTACAAGACTATCATAAAACTTTACTTTCACAGATCCGTTGGAGAGGTAGCGCAGGATCGGTCGTTGGCGATGTTTGGAGGAGGCCTATATCCAGCAGAGAAGGCTTTCATCTGATGATGAATGGACTTTTCTTCTTAAGATATTGTGACATTCTACGTATACTTATGCTCCACCAAAAGGGACTATAATAGACTCCATAATAATTTTATTTATTTTACCGTGGGAGAGCCATGCTTCGGCACGAATGGGCCGGCTCGACCAGAATAATACCACGGCCTCACAGAAAGCCGGCGTGACACGAGTGAGTGAGAGTACCGGAGGCCCAACCCCCCCCCCCCCCCCCATGATGGCGAAGTTGATAAATCCATTGTTGTGGGAGGGAGACAAACTGCGCTCAACAATGCCCAAGGCAAGAGCAGTTTTTTAAAGGCCAGCAACACACTTGTGACTCATCTGGTGTTGCGAGTGTCCATGGGCGGTGGTAATCACTTACCATCACGTGATCCGTCTGCTCGTTTGTCTCCTACAATATAAAAAAAAAAACTTCTAATGTCCATAACTTTTTTACCGGGAAATAGTTTTTGGCACCCATAGCAAAAGTTACTATTGGCGATAGGATCTCTATCTATTTTTACCTAGTTGGTTTAACCTGTGGACAACATAATTATTATGAATTAGACCAAGATTCTAAAGGAAAAATTACATTGTCCTTTGGATGGAGATTAAAAACTCGGCCTGTATATTGAATCTATGTCTTTCAGAGATGGATAGACTCTGTAAATATCGACCGCGCGGCGTCAGTCACGGTGACAAAGGTCGACAATATCTGTGCCGTATTTATAGTCGGACCATATTCATGCATGTAATGGCATTATGGAACTAGCTTAATTTAATTTATGATTAATTTAATTTAATAGTAATATTACTTTTGTACAACTTCTTTATGCTTGCGGAGTTTACCTATAAGTGATTGTTACACTAGTAATAATATATATATTACATGTTACCTTTAACATAAAACCAGTGTAAACAATTGTTGGTGAACCAATAAAAAATAAATAAATAAATAAAATTCATCACCCTCTATTTCGTTCCATAATAATAATTTGGTAAAAATCTGACGAAGACCTTCGGAGATAAAGAAGGGAACTCTTCAATAGATAATAGGGCATCATGCGTGGTTGCTCCATTCGCGTGCGTGTGAATTGTTGATGTCACTAAAAATTGAACAATAAAATAAACTTATAGCAAAAATATACATTTCAGACATACCATTGTAAGTTTTTTCTGCAATTTTTTGTCACCTTTGATTGCAGTTGTAACTTCAGCTGTCAATTTATGGAAAAAAAGAATCAACTGATATAATACATTTTTTCAGCGATCATTTTTGTTTTGAGTTTATTTTTACATAATTTACAATTATTCAGTATTTTTACATAATTTCCATAAGCGAATGAAACAGAACTAACGCTCTTTCTGCATTTTTTTATTAAATTAGCATATTTTTAATAAAAAAAAATGTCTAGACTACGCATATGCGACAGATCGTCAGAAAAAAGGCCGCATTCAATTTGTAGGGACTAAAAGCCGCCGCGACACGTTATTGAATTTTTTCTAAGTGACTTTGGTGCCTCTTAGATTGGTATCGACTTGAAATCTGAGCGATAATCGATAAGATTCATAGTTAGATAATTTTTAATGATATTGGTTGGCAAACAAGGAGGCGGCACCTGCCTGTCTATACCTATATTTGTTTGCGAAAGTTCGAGGGAGAATCTCACCGTGACATTCTCCCTCGAACGTTCGCAAACAAATTGCCAGTTCTCGCGGTGATATTACACAGCAAGTCGGTACAGAATAGGCTGATGGCAAGTGGTGTCAGCGCTGTCTAGCGGACATCTGCAATGCCTGTAATTATACCAGCACTTATACCTTTCAAACCGAAAAGGAGCAAGTGTTAATTAGTGTTTGTTGTATGTGTCTGTAAATTCTCATCGCAGTAGGGGGACTGGGGCCCTAGCCAAGTAGCCTTTCTTTTAGTGTTCATGCGAAACGATAAACAAAATGTATATCTATAAAAATTTACCTACACACACTGACAAACATTAATAATTTGTTTTCTTTTCATTAATAAATAAATAAAAATAAAATAAAATAAAAATAATTTATTTCACGCATAGTGCCCAATAGTGCCTAATAGAAACATCTAAATGTGGGTAGAAAATATAAAACGTAACACAAAAGTGTATTATCTAAAGTCAGAAGTTAAGAAACACCGAATATTCAGGCACAAAATCAGGCAAGATGGTACCAGGTATTTACAGTAACTACAATTTTAACTTTTAAAAGTAACTTTTCAAAGGTGAATAATATAAATAACGAAACTTTAACCATTGCCAAATAGTAATGAAGGTTGATGTGACTTTTTACTTTCAGAAACCCACACATTTCGTTAAAATCAATGAGGTATGATATATAGACGCGTCATACACCAACATCACTGTACTAAAAAACAGCGGAAATACTGTAAATAGCTAGATAGCTACATATCAGTGCATATCCGCAAAAAAAGGGAAAGAAAACCAATGCCTTGCTTACGGCATACCTGTTGTTTGGTAGGCATTATTTGTTTCGCAAAATGTTGCAAGAAATGACGTCCAGCCGCGACACTGGTTGGTGCGTGATGAATGTCAGGCAGTTACCTTCCTTTTTTGTTGCCATTTTCGATCGCGGGCAACGCATCTATGGTTTATTTAAGTATCATTGGTTAAAATCCATTTTGTTTCAAAAACATGAAAGTATTCGTGTTTTCCAAACAAAACCGATTTACTTGATGTTTCTTCGTATTCAATGTAGTACAAGAACAATAAAAACTAACATGAGCTCGTTAGCCAAAAACATTATTAATTAGAGTTCGTAAACTCGTATCAAATTGAAGTTTTCGGGAATTTTGCGGGCAAACTGAAAACGATTAACATTGTATGAGTTCATGCGAAAGTATTTTTGTAATTATTTAGTGAAAGGTGATTTGTTTTTTGACCACATGGGCAAATGGAATCTATATACGGTACGATCTTTTTTGTCCAGGCTGAAGTTGGCTCACAGAAACATTCGCGCATGTACATTGCACAGTCACTAAAAACAGTTAAAAGTGGGAAATATACTTTGTTACACAAAAATATATTAGGTATACTTTTTCAGTTATTTTTCTATATGAATAATAAGTAATTTAAATTAGCAGCTCAGATCATAGAAACAAGGAAGATGTGCCAAAGCGCTGTTGAGCTTAGACTCCAAGCTACCAAGCAATGAAAATCACATCAAAATTCGTTCTGTAATTTTTGCGTGATGCGCGCACAAACAGACAAACAGAACAAACAGACAAAAAAATATTTTTGAGCATGGTCACGTCCCAATTTCCCGACTGTTTATTTTTTGGAGTATCTTCAATGTTCAGACACTGCTTTTTTACAGTTTTAAAATTATACAGAATAGGTACATAATATCACAAACGTACCTATAATAAATTTTGCCATCATAACAAAGGAACAGCGAAATCCTTCAGTATTTACGGACTACACAGGGTGCACGTTAACAGTCGGATCACGTATCATCACCTCATACACGCTCTTATTTATTACGAAACACCCTCGTAATGGGAAGCGTTTCGAGAAGGAAATATGAAAGAAAACACCCTTTTATTGGTGGTGACAAATTCAATCCTTATATGACAGGAGTTCCCAAACTCTTTCAATTCACGGCGTACTTACAGGTACCATAGTATTTTGTCTCGGCAGCGCCCTTGTCAAAATGTGTTTGAAATGACACTAATAAGGCACGCGATTAGATTTTTTTTTTGTGTTTTTGCGGCACTCCTGCTTACTCCCAATAGTGGCGGCGTCCTAAGGCCACGGCGTACACTTTGAGAACCCCTGTTATATACGAAGGATAGGACTAAATTTATTTATATTGTGTTCATTTATTGTGATGAGTGTGATGACTAATGACGTAATTATTTTTGGTACTAAATGAATAATTCTCATATTTGGACTGCTCTTTTCTGAAAATAGAATGTCATCATCCTCCTGCCCTTATCCCATTTAAATGAGGTCAGCGGAAATAGAACGTAAATAACGTTTAATTAGTAGGTACAGTTCCGTGCGTGAAATCGTGAAAAAAGTCAGCCGTTTCTTTGAAAAAACTCAAGTTCACACGACAAAATATCTGACTTTATTTTCACGATTTTAGGGTTGGTCCCATAGAAGAAATTGTTCATAAAGATGAGTATAATGACTCCCTTATGGCTCGAAATTTCAACGATGGTATAAAGATAGGAACTCGTAACGAAATTTTCCTAAATCGGTGCATTGTGCCAAAACTTTACGCAACTCTGGGCAGCGCTTTGAAAGAAACTTTTCGACGATCTATCACTGTCTGTCACTGATGTCCTAAACTCTTGGTTATACATAGGAAAGGATGTTCACTGGTTCATGCAAAGTTTATGGTTATGGCTTCGAAGCCTTTTTTTTCAAGGTGGAAATCCTCATGAATGTCCCCGCCCTGGGGAGGGTGGAGGGGTCTGTCAGACTCTTACTGACTAAAACCACCCCGGAGTTCCTCCAACTACCTGTAACCGGGGGCGCGGGAGTCACTCGCGCATTCGTCCGCATCCCCGGCAGGTATTGGCCCGCCAGATGTTAAGAGGCGGGTGACAGACAGACAGACGAAGTCGCACCTTTTTACCATTTTGGTATGGAACCCTAAAAACACAATCACACAAAAAAGTAAATAATACCCAAAAAACAATAATTACTCCAATTTGGGAGTCGTGCTCTCCAAATTGTTATTCCAAAACTAATTAAGAACACTAAACGTACCGCTTCGTCTAAAATTGAAGCCACTTCAATTAAGTGGAGAGTCAGAAATAACGAGACTTCAAAATGGCCGCCGAGATCTCTCGTCCACTGTGCCACTAATTCATCTACCTTTTATTTGTTTGTCACACTATTGATTCGTTTTATTCTCTAGTCTGAAATTGATGCATCGAAAAATTTTTCTTTACTAAAATATTTTTAGGGTTCCGTAGGTACCTGAAAAGGAAAAAGAGAACTATAAGATAACTTAATTGTTCGTCTATCTGTTTGTTTGTCTGTCACATTTTTTCTCAGGAACATGTTCAAAGTGGGGTTACTAGGTCATGTGATATATCATATGAAAGGGCTTGATCTGCACATTTCAAAATATATTTTTATTTTATTTTATGTTTCACAATTTTCGACATATGATGAAAAATGGCTGAAAAAATACCATTCCCCCCCCCCCTTATCTCCGAAGTTTGCGGAGCCAAAAATCTGAAATAATTAGACTTGATAGGAATTGACCCAAATATTGCACTAAAAATAAATCAATGTTCCTAACATTGATTTATTTTTGGTGCAATATAACTGGCACAGTTTTTTCAAAATCATCAAAACTCCTTCACAAACAAACTTAGTTATGCGGTCCGGTTTTTTTCACTTTATACGTCAAAAATGATACGGAACCCTCGGTGCGCGAGTACGACTCGCACTTAGCCGGTTTTTTTATTTAGATAGAAAGCCTGCGAATAAGTTCCACTAAACATTAATTTCGTTGAGTAGGTTTTTGTACTAAGCACAAGCTAATTAATTATGTCAATAAAGTAAATGACTAAATAATATCAACTTTTATTTGAGCTCGTATTAATTATAATATCCCCCTACCCTCTATTAACTATTGAAGATTCAATCTCAAAATTTGGGTTTGAGAATATCATATTTCTGGCCGCAATCTAATGAGACGATCCTCGTGACCTTGACATTGAATTAAGGTCTCTTTGAATGAAAGAAAGAAAGAAAAAATGTTTATTCGGAGCATTTTGAAACACGTACAGAAAAAGAGCAATTATCTCCTGTATAAATTTCCATTACAAAAAAATATTGCTAGCCTCTAAGTACATGTTTCAATTAAATATTATCTATGAAAAAAAAGATAACTAAAATCTATAAACAAGATAAAAAATATAATAAAAAAAGTCTGTAGAGGGTAGTACACGTAATCGTGGAACGCTTTATGTCATCGAAGGCGTGTCTCACGGTTGCTCCGAATTGGTATCCAGCTCAGCATAATCCAGGCTTCTTTGATAAATGGTTTGAAAGTCAGGTCGTCGCTATTAAACTAGGTTTTGTGGTAATTAGATAATTTTTTGTTTCTTGGTTTACGCATCTTGGGTTTTAACACTAGATACCGTAAACTGAAAGGTTACTTAAATTTGATCTGTACTCATGTCTTGTGTCAACCAGTATGATTATTATATTATTAATTTGGTCAGCCACAACAGCTAATTAGATTTTTTTTGGCGTCGTCACAAATTCTACAATTTAAATAAAACACTCGATTTTATCTCTCAACATCTACCCCCTTACATAATATCGCCTCTATTTAACCACTGATTAAAATAAAACTATCCTTGTCATTTGTATGACAATGAATAGAGATGACAATTGACATAAGAGCTGTTTAATATAACCATTGTCTATAAGTAAGGGAATTAATGTCTACAAAACCTAACATTAACTATCCTTGTAACTAATCCTCTCAAATCTCGAAGAAAAACTTAAAAGCTGTAAAACTTTACAAAGAGCAGCAGTTTGCACTTTGTTTTTTCATACTCAAAGAGCATCAATGTAGCGCTACTATCGTTCCGCTAAAAGCTGTAATTGAACTAACAATAAAAGCAGAAAGTCTGAACCTTAGAGTATTAATAGGACAAGCTTTCTTAACGAATCTAGCAAAATTGAAACTTGGATTTATTGTGTTTTAGATAAAAAAAATGTGATAAAAATACCTATTATGCTACTTTTTTTTTGCAAAACTGGCACCGTTATTTTTCACTGTTTTGGAACCTTTCCAACATCTAGCGAGTGTAGTCAGTTTAATAAACACAATCAAATCGGTCTTTTTGTGAAAGACGAGAAAATAGAGGTTATTTCCCAAACATCACAATCATGACTACAATAATATGAGGAGTCTAGACAATCTAGACTAGAAGTAGTAGCAAAAAATATAGGTACTTTCTGTAGATTTGCCTTGAGAGGCCTGTGTTTAATTACCTACTTACTGCATTTTAAGGTACGGAACCCTAAAAAAGCCTACAATTTAGTAGGTACTTCGAATTATTCATACCCCAGAGTCTAAAGTAAAGATCAAGTTTCAGACAGATTTAGTTCAAGTCAACGATATCTTCGATACTTTGCCCTGCGTTGTGTAAACGGCAGATTTCTTCACGGTTCTTTAAATATAAGGGCTTAAACACATCTGCGGGGAATGAGAAAAAAACATATCTAGATAAAGTGTATTATAGTGTGAATCGAGGAAAAACCGTGTTAAAATGTACGCCAAATTTCGGCAAGGGACGCTAAATTGAAAGCAATCCGATTCATTACTCTAGGGCAATGTTTTTCAACCTGTGGGTCGCGACCCCCAGGAGGGGTCGCAAACTTGCTCAGGGGGTCGCAGCCGCAAGCTGGGTAAAAGTAAAAAGCACGAGTTGTAACTATTGTAGGTCTTATACAATTTCAGTGAGAAGACTGTGCCAGTTTATTTTTAACCCTTCCCGCGCCTTCTCTGCGGTAAAGAATAATCATTGCTCGAAGAGCACCCGCGACTACTTTGCACTGTGCACTTGATTTATCAATCAGTAGGTGTAGGTATATACTCAATAGAAAGAAAATTAAATAATAATGTCGTCTTTCAAATCACTGACATAAATTGTTTTATTACAGTCCTGGGGGGTCGACAAAAATTATTTACTTGCAAAAGGGTCGCATATTCAAGAAGGTTGAAAAACACTGCTCTAGGGAATGGACTCGAAAAAATCTAGATTACCAAATCATCTTGTATGTGAAAACTTTGCCAATTTTGCTAGGGTACAAAATTTTTATTTGCCACCCCTACTTCCAATTTCTGGAAAGTTTTTCGATAACTGTATGCGGAGTTTTTTCAATCGGCCCGAAGAGATGTGAAAATATTGGGGCCGGTACTTATTTGCTTTCCGAGATAGGTAAGGATCTGAAAAATTGGTGCGACGCTTCGAAAGTTGATATACTTCTTCATGTCTGATGTATAAATGTTACTTTAAAAGCTCGAACTACGGTAAATCATAAGATTTTCCAGTAAACCTAAGATTTACCAAGTATTACTAAAAGTTCGAAATTTTCTGTGATACCTACCTATGAAATTTATTTATTTTTTTATAAAGTTGTATATATACATTAACTTATTGTCTTATATTATACACTATACACACTACCATTCAACGTGGCAATGCAGCCAGCCTTTTGGGCACGTTACCCATCGACAGCGATGCGGACGAATATTTTGATGCCTAATCATGATTTACTTTTTTTTTTATATACAATATTTTCTTCTAGTTTGTAGATTCTTAGATACCTACCTAATTGTTAATTTCAAACCTATACCTTCTATGTAGGTAAATCTTAGGTTTTACTTCAGCGATACGGTATGTGTTGAAAAGTAGTAAATGTAGTCATGTCTAGACATGATCACATAAATTGATTTAATTAATATTCTAAATGATAAGAATTGAGAACAATTAATTAATTATTTTATCACCTTACGCAACGTACGTAAGTAGGTACTTATTATTTGTGAGAAGTACATTTTCGTATTATTTATTTTACTGATCACAAAATATTTTGTATTTTTTTAAAATTATAAAGGATAACTGCAATGTTTTATTCCCAAAACCAACATTTACTGAATCATCATTGGTAAAACATAGCATATTATGTGCCTAATTCCAATGGTAAAAATGTTATGTCAAACTTACATTTACCAACTTATATTGGTAAATCCTAAGATTTATTTGTAAAAAGCTAACACTTGCCAATATTTGGGCATTTACAGTAACATACATACCAGTTATTTGGTTTTTCCTTGTTAGCGTTATTTGTATGAAATACGTAAAGTGTGTAATCGTTTCGGTTGAACTACACTTTTTACACTAAGTAGCTGCTTTCTGACTTTAACCATCCAATTACTGGAGAATATTGATATTCAAACATATCACTTTAAAAGAAGAGTCACTCAGTTTTGTTATACTTATTAGGTACCTTTACCTTGTGGCCCTAAAAATGGTGAAGGAAATATTGTGAGGAAACCGGCATGTCTTAGAACCATTTCGAAGACTTGTGACGTCCACCAACTCGCCCTGGCCCGCGTGGTAGACTACGGCCCACTCCCTCTCACAAATAAGAGCCTGTTTCCCAGCAGTAAAAATATTATAGGCTGATTATGCCTAACATAACTTTCATGTAAGAAATCGCAGATACCTGTGGTTGCCTATAAGAAATCGCAGATAATAGTGATAAAGCCGCCCATTGTAGGTATTATGTTTTTGTTTTGAATTTTCTGTAAGTACTTTAGTAATAATTGGTGTACAAAAAGTATATATTAAATAAATAATTATTATATTATTCTTATCGATCAACCTGATTCAAGTCGAATTCGAAATCAATTGTGTTTTACAATTGTAACAGTCAAAGGGTTATTATTATATTGCCTAATTTTTCAAATAGGTTAGGTATACCAGCTCGAACATATAATCATCCGCCTAGCCTTTTCCCAAACATGATTGGGGTCGGCTTCCAGTCTAACTGGTTGCGGCTGAATATCGATATTTTACATGGAGCGACTGCCATCTGACCTCCACAACCCAATTATTGGGGAATACCGGTATTCGAATGTTAGATCAGTTGTCAGACTTTTGGGCTCCTGACTACCCGTAACGACTGTCAAAGATATTCCTATGACCACCGGGACCGACTGCTTAACGTGCTCTCCGAGGCACGGAGCAATCTCGATGTGTTAAGAACGGTCACCCATCCAAGGACTGACCACGGCAAGCGCAGCTTAACCTCGCAGATCGATCGATCAGCGCGGCTGTCATTTAGCCACGAGCCCCTCACCAGCTCGAACATATAACAAATCAAAATAAAATATTGCCATCATACTCGTATTGTAATAATTTATCAGCTGATAATTATCAGCGATACGTCCAAAACCAGCCACATATCTGACATCACAACAATACCTTACTGTATGTACCTTACCTATCCGTTCACCAAACTACATCACCCCTAAAATAGATACTTAACCTACTGAATACCCGTCCTTGACATTTTGATCATGAGTAGGTCCCTGACGGCCACCTAAACTAGTTTGAGTTACACACTAAATACGTCAAGGGTGCTAGACTGGCATTAGCTAGTACCTACTTCGGTAATTTTTATGGTACCTATTATTATATTACCGAATGTGAATTGAAGGTGGTGTATTTTCTTATATTATTGAGGAAAAACGGGCAAGAGCGTGTCAGACCACGCACAGTGTAGGGTTCTGTAGCAAGAAGCATTTCAGTCTACCGACTGCAAATATAAGTTTGTATTTCATATGAATTACAAAGCTATTTTTGCGGTTGCCGAACTCAAAACTGAAAAAAGTGAATATTTCAAAAAGTTATTGACGTATCTTGTTCAAACTAAATTTAACCGAGAGTATTTATTAGATGCCATAAGCTTGATTTTTTCCAGATTTTTTGATAGCGCGGTTCAAAAATTACAGGGGGGGGACACATTGTTAACGACTTTCGGAGCTCCTAGTTCACTCAATATGCACTTAAATAAAAAAGTCATCTAAAATGTTATTTTCAAAGACCTATCCAACGATACCCCACATGATGGGGTGCAGGAAAATAATTTTTTTCATCCTTCAGTTTTATGTATGGGAGCCCCCCTAATTATTTTATTGTTCATAATTTTACTACAGGCCTTTATGGCGGCTTACAAAAGACATCTACTGACGAAATTTCATACAAATTGGTTTTGAACTGTAGATTTGACGAGGGTGTGACAGACGGACATAACGAAACTATAAGGGTTCCTAGTTTTACTACGGAACCCTAAAAAGGAGGTGGTTCTCCCAGGTTCTGGATAAAGGGATGTTTCATTTTGGGTCTGGTCTACGTAGGCTACATAGAATAATAGACTGCTAAGATCATAACCCTTCCTTTTGGCTTTGCCTAAGTCGGATTTTCATAAAAATATTAATCAAATAATTTTAAAAACAGTACAGTCGTAATAAAATGATTACCTATCTAAGAAGTTTTTTAATATTATTTATATACCTACATATTTTTAGGGCGGCCATGATAGTTGTGTTTGTTGAATAGTTTTTAACCGGATTCAATAAAACGGTATTTAGTGTTAAGTGGTAATAAATTCACGCTATTGCTGTAATCGTGTGTTTATGTCACTCAAAATAGAAAATAGTTTTCATAATTTACACCGTATCAAGACAGAAAATCTTACACTTTTCCAGATAAAAGTTCAAAACAGTGCAATCATTTACGAAGATTTTTTTAAGATACGAAGATTCGTTTACATCTACAAAGAGGTTAGCTAAACTCCATTATAAACCAAATATAAGTTGGTCAATAAATTAATAAATAAAATATAGGCCCAGCAGATATATTAGTAGTACCTACAGTAGCATACCTATCATCCGCCTAGCCTTTTTCCCAAACATGATTGGGGTCGGCTTCCAGTCTAACTGGTTGCGGCTGAATATCGATATTTTACATGGAGCGACTGCCATCTGACCTCCACAACCCAATTATTGGGGAATATCGGTATTCGAATGTTAGACCAGTTGTCAGACTTTTGGGCTCCTGACTACCCGTAACGACTGTCAAAGATATTCCTATGACAACCGGGACCGACTGCTTAACGTGTTCTCCGAGGCACGGAGGGGTCTCGATGTGTTAAGAACGGTCACCCATCCAAGGACTGACCGCGGCAAGCGCAGCTTAACCTCGCAGATCGATCGATCAGCGCGGCTATCATTTAGCCACGAGCCCCCCTAGTACAGTAGCATATAAATAACGTATTCACAATCTGTCATCGAAATAAACACAAACCATTCTCCAGTCAGCTTTCCAATAAAGTATTTCATCTAAATTCTAAGGCGTAGCACATACGATACAGGACTATCAAAGCCCACTGGGGCGTATTTAACGCGAGCTGGCAAGTCCACACATTACAAAAATCCGTCCTAACATGTTAGCCTCGAATGAATGGGCAGCGGACAAGACAGGGATATGAAAAAAGGACTTGTGATGTGAGTGTGACCTTCCAGTGAGGGATTGGGATCGCGTGTCTCCCTTGGTTTATAAGTGGGCAGATTTTTAGGTTTTAAGCATAGACATGACCTGGAGACTTGGTTGGAGAGATTGTGGGGTACCTACCTATGGTGAAGATATAATGTAACGCCCTTGGCCGCGAAAGCACAGCGCTGACCCGCGATGGCTATGATTTTAACTTTCAGATCACCAAAAAAAAAAAAAAAATTCTGCTTTTTCCATCAGATTCTGATTGACCTACAAATACAGGGTGGCAGGTTAGACAGTGGAAATATTTAAAGGGTTCATTGTACTCATCATTATGAACAACTTTTACTATGGGACCAACCTTGAAATCGCGAAAAAAAAATCTGCTATTCCATACATTTTGTCGATATTTTTGTATGCCACAGCTGATTTTGTCCGTGATTTCAAGGTTAGCTTCGTAGTGGGACAAAATAGTACTTACCTATCAAATACTGAATACCCTTCTTCAATAATGTCCCTCGTTTCACCTGTCACCCGGTTTTTGTATAGCCAATGATCGAGGTACCTACTATAGATGACAATACATCCTTTGAAAATAGAACTAAGTAAAAAAAAACAGCCGTATTTTTAGACTAAAAGCCGACCTCATCATAGCTGGGTAAGAGCTTGTCCAGATGAAGCGATTAAAGCGCGGGTCGAGTCCCTCACTACTTGCGCGAATCAAGGTTTTGGCGATTTGCATGTAATTCATGCGCGAACAGCAAAACGCGCAACTGCATATGGACGCAATGTCTGAACCTATCGCGCGATTCGCATTCGACTCGCGCGTTAATCGCTTCATCTGGACAAGCTCTAAGGCAACGGCCGCACCGGTACGAGCGACGCGATGCGATGGCGTTTTCCTGAACAAATAAATGTTGGCTTGTCGTTTCTGCAGTGCGGCCACCGACATAGTTGTTTCACGAAATCGCCACCGGCCGTCGCGTCGCGTCGCATCGATCGTACCGGTGCGGCCGCGGCCTAAAGGCAATCCCACTGAACTACTTATAACAATCAACCTATGAAGCAATAAAATTAATCTCATTGAATAAATAAATATTTATTGAATATTGCATTCCATTATTTATTGAAAACACAATTAATAAATTGAACTGACAGAGAACTTTTCAATTGTAAATCATTCACTGTGTATCCGTGTCAGGCTGAAATCGGAACGATTTATTCGCTTCAAGCTTTCAATCAAGAGATAAGCAGAGTTTCAGGTTCAGATAATAGAAACAAGGGAGATAAGATTAACGCTAAGTCGCTATGACCTTAACACTTTAAATTATATTATCAACTTTTTCCGCCCGCGGCTTCGCCTACGTTTTTGGGATAAAAAGTAGCCTATGTGTTATTCTGATGTATAAGCTATATTCCTGTAAAGTTTCATCAAAATCCGTTTAGTAGTTTTTGCGTGAAAGAGTAACAAACATCCATACATCCTCACAAACTTTCGCATTTATAATATTAGTAGGAAGTAGGATAAATGCAAAAGTAAGTTTGTTTTTTTGTTACATTTTCACGCCTAAACCACTGAATTGATCATTAAGCCTGCAATACATGTTGGCCGAGCTTAGACCAACGCGAGCCTAGACGAATTGACACAAGGCAAGCGCTACTGTCTACACGTTCGGCAAGTTTGACGTCAACCGCATAATAGCGCGCGGACAAACATGTGAACACTATTGTACGAGCGCGCGCGAGCGCCTTTGATTTGTGCAGAAAAACCGACACCGCTCCGAAGTGAGGCAAGTGATCGCGAGCGACTGCAAATTGTGGCAAGCTACGTCAAATGAGGTCTATACACGTTGGCGCTTGTCTATACTCAACCAACTAGGCAAGTGACACCGAGCGATAGCAAGACAAGGCAAATATACCGTCTACATGTTGGTATTGGCCTTCACTCGACAACGCTCGGCCAACATGTATTGCAGGCTTTATGAAATGTTGCGTATACTTTCATCCAGAAAAAAAGTACTGTTTCCGAGGGAAAGAACAATAACTTTCGACGGTCACGATTGCTTTAGGACGCTAAATGGCGCTATGTGTAAAGTGCTAGTACTTTATAAGTAGGTACAGTCTTCTAGTTTAGTTTGAGTGACGAGTGTCGAATACATTTAGGGTGTCCGGCATTTTTAATTCGTAAGAGATCACTATACAGGGTGGCAGGTTAGACAGTGGGACTATTTAAAGGGGTCATTGTACTCATCATTATGAACAACTTTTACTATGGGACCAACTCTGAAATCGCAAAAAAAATCAGCTGATCCATACATTTATGTTCACATAACTCAACAAAATGTATGGAACAGCAGATGTCTTTTTCGCGATTTCAAGGGGTCCCATAGTAAAAGTTGTACATAATGATGAGTACAATGAACCCTTTAAATATTTCCACTGTCAAACCTGCCACCCTGTATTTATAGGTCAATCAGAATCTGATGGAAAAAGCAGAAATTATTTTTTTTTGCTACCAGCACTGGGGTGAATGGATAAAAGAGTTTTAGCTTGCACTAGCAGTTTTCAAAATTTTACACAACTTCATTAAAATCAATATTTTTTTATGCCATGAGATTCTTGTTTACCTATACAAAGGAGCGTTTGTAGTTGTGACGCACACTGATTTAATAAAAAAAATTAATAAAAATATATAGGTTATATAGGTTTCCGTACTAATTTGCTATGATAACATACTTCTTGTTTTAATAATATGAGGTTCCAGGACAGGGTTCGAGCTCATTATATTGGCAAATTGTGTTTGAATTAATAGGCTAGTTGTACTGTAGTATATTTCATGTAAAAATACCTTATTGTTATAGTTTTTGCCCTATTCTAGCAATATATTTCAGAATTTATTTACAAAACAACACAATTATTTTTTAAATCAGTTTTAAAAATGATTTTATTTTTATCTGCATCCGATATCGCCAAAACACTAGTCGCCATGTTGTTTAGAACGCCTGTATAAGTACTACTCTTGTAAACAGTCAGTTTTCTTATACGAACGGGTAATACCTACTATTGAAAAACCCTAATACTAATAGGTAGGTACAGTCAGGGAAAGGGGTTCTTTAGCAGGTCCATATCATTGCTAATTGGTCGTATATTCAAACTTCAAAGCAAATCCGAATCCGAATTGCTTCGAAGTTTGAATATACGACCAATTATGAATGATAGTGAACCTGCTAACGAATCCCTTTCCCTGACTGTACAATTTTAAATATTCAAACAGTTTAAAACAGAATATCGGAGAGATGATCGGGTATGCATGAGGGGCTCGTGGCTAAATGACAGCCTGCGAGGTTAAGCTGCGCTTGCCGCGGTCATTCCTTGGATGGGTGACCGTTCTTTACACATCGAGACCCCTCCGTGCCTCGGAGAGCACGTTAAACAGTCGGTCCCGGTTGCCATAGGAATATCTTTGACAGTCGTTACGGGTAGTCAGGAGCACAAAAGTTTGACAACTGGTCTAACATTCGAATACCAGTATTTCCCAATAATTGGGTTGTGGAGGTCAGATGGCAGTCGCTCCATGTAAAATATTGATATTCAGCCGCAACCAGTTAGACTGGAAGCCGACCCCAATCATGTTTGGGAAAAGGCTAGGCAGATGATGATGATGATGGTCGGGTATGCATATTTTTGAACTGCAAATCTGACTCGTTAGGATTTCAGGAGCACAAATATTGACGGAACCCGTTGCCCGACACCTGTCTGTTGGAGCACGAATTACAGCGCAATGCGGATCTATTCTGTGCCAATATGCAGATAAGTTTAACTGTGTGTAAACTTATCTTAACTTGCAGATTGATCATTTTTATAAATCTCAACTAATAGTCTGAAAGTAACTGTCTCTGCTTGTGTGTTTGTTACGATACGAACGACGGATCGTTGCGATAATTGCTTCGTGTATGAGCACCTTTATATATTTTTTATTATTATTATTATACATTGAACATTGATTTTGATTGAATATAGGCAATATTCATTCAGTACCTATTTACACCTTAACTTATAAACAATGATTAAAGGAGATGTTTCATCCTGGAACTGGTATACGTACGCCACATAGAAAAATAGGAAAAAAACAGGGGATTTACATAAAAATATTATTAAATTAATTTGAAGAAGAGTACAATTGTAAGAGAATTATTTGAGATGAAGTTTTTCACTGTGATATCCCTATTTTTAGGGCGGCCATGACAGTTGAGTTTGACAGTGTTGTTTTATGACGTGACGTGCGCACGCGTGGTGGATCGAATGTTGCCATTTTGACTGACATTGACATAACAACAGTTGTCAAAATGACGTTTCACTTAATTCATTTGTCGACTGTTGATCCACCATATTTGTGTTGTGTTGCTCATCTTGACAAAGAAAAGAATGAATTACAATTCAACGAAGTAATATTATAGAAAATAAGCATTAGGAACCGGTTACTATCATGTATAGCTATAATACTTAATGGGTGCTATTTAAACAGGCTTCTTTTTAATATCATTATTCGCCCCTAAAAATGTATATTGCCTTCTAAATTACTAAGTCAGCCACAATTAACGAGCATCTAAATAATACTATCTTAGCCACTAGTTATCTTCTATGTAAACCACTCTAAATACAACTCAGCATAATGATTATTTTTTAGCATCTAAATTTGTAGCATGCATTCTAATAGTAAACTTCTAAAATACTATTAAATGACATCAAAAAATATATTTATTTAGCTTCAAAATTTTTAACTCAGTACGTTTAAAATATAACTCATCCCATATTATTTGATCGTCAAAATTTTGCTAAAAATGTCATCAAATAGTCGGTATATTGGCCACTAATATTATCAGAAGCTATTGAGGAGAGACAAAATAAAAGATTTTATTTTTTGACTTACAAGGGGGAGGGAGGTGGTCGACGGAGCCCCGCTACGCGGGGCTCCTATTTCTGTCTGCAAGGTTAAAAGTAACCTAACACGAAGGGGTTGACGTTCGAACCTAAATTGTCCGTGTCGGGGTGTCCAAATTCCCGAGCTCGCTTCGCTCGCTCTTGGACCATAGTTAGGTATGTTACTCAAATGAAACATGAAATGTTTTTTTAATTATGCCAAATTACCAACCCCATTAGCTTTTTTTCTAATGTCAGCGCCGGCTGCCAATTTAGCAACCGGCGGCGGCTGCAAATTCAGGTCACGGCGGCGGTCGCGGAGTCACTTCCTAAACAATTACACGTGAACAACTCAACTCGTCGTCACATGAGTCGAATGGCGCTCTCTGATTGGTGCAAATGGTCGGTCGCTGTCGTCTCGCGTACTCGCGCCAAATCATGCAGTGGCTATTTTCACGATAAAAGAATATGATGTATTATTTTACATGCTAAGTTATAATAAATGATGCTTTCTGTACAAGCTTGAATTATATTTTTTTGAGGACATTGCGTGGAAGCTGTAAAACGTAAAATGGTGACGAGGTGTAAAATCCGTGGCCGAGTTAGTAAATTAGGTGGCAATGCATAAATAAGAAGGACAAGTCACAATAATTGATGATCTTTACTTGACGCTTTCTATAGAATATTTAGTGGGCGTTGTAAAAAAGACGAATCAGTTTATTAGAGGCTATGTCATTTTTCCGTTGCTTAGTTATAAAATTAGAAGTTTAATCACGTGTCCAATAAATAATTTTGTGGCTAGACTTATAATTTCCCATACTTAATTGCGTACGTAGACCCCTCCCAGGCTCCATACATTTCTGAAATAACTCCTTTAATTCAATTGCCATTTAGAAATAACAATGATAGTTGCATATATTAGGTCTTTACCTATGAAATTGCCGTTCTGCAGTACTGGCCATTTCAAATCAAAATCATTTTTGTTTGGCTAAGAATTCTGATTTAAAATTAATTTTATTTTAAAAACATGGTTTTTTTTTTCCAAAAGTAGTCATTTGTTTATTGATTAGTGTTACATTTTCATCGCATTTCAATCTTTTTCGTCATCATGGATACGTTAAAAATTCGAGTAATTATGGAATACGAGTACCGTCGTGGCAGCAACGCGGCACAAGCTGCACGCAACATCAACGTCGTTTACGGAGGTAACACTACAAACTAACGCACCACCTGTTATTGGTTTGCTCGCTTCCGTTCTGGAAATTTCGACCTGAAAAATGAACCTCGCGGTCGTCCGAAGACTTTGATCCACAATGACGAATTAAAGGCGATTGTGGAAGCTGATGATACACAATCTACGGCTGAATTAGCAGCTGCTTTCGACGTTAGCGTCAAAGCAATATTGGTCCATTTGCGTCAAATTGGCAAGGTAAAAAAGCTTGACAAATGGGTGCCCCACGAACTCAATGATCGCCAGCGCGAAGTACGCGTCGAGACGTGCCTTGCACTGCTCAACAGACACACAAATGAAGGAATTTTGAACCGCATTGTTACCTGCGATGAAAAATGGATTCTGTTTAATAACCGCAAGTGCTCAGCAAGTTGATTGGATCCTGGTTTAGCACCTAAACAATGCCCTAAACGAAAACTTACCCCTAGAAAAGGGATGGTCACTGTTTGGTGGTCTAGCGCCGGTGTGATTCATCACAGCTTCTTACCAAACGGGGTGAGCATTACTGCAGATGTGTACTGTGAAGAACTGAACACAATGATGAAGAAGCTGGCACATCTCCAACCAGCATTGGTCAATCGCTCGTCTCCCGCTGCTCCTGCACGACAACGCGCGACCTCATACTGCACAGCAGATGGTCTCCAAGTTGCAAGAACTGGGGTTGAAAGCTCTCCGTCATCCGCCCTACTCACCAGACCTTGCGCCTACAGACTACTACTTTTTCCAGAATTTGGATAACTTCTGGGCGGGAAAAAAATTCAATACCCGAGAGGCAGTACAAAATGCCTTTGAAGAATTTGTTGCCTCCCGTCCAGCTGATTTCTTTAAGAAGGGCATCAATAAACTGCCACTGCGTTGGCAAAGATGCATTGATTGCATGGATGATTACTTCGATTAATACAAATAAAAAATACATGAAAAAAAAGTTTAAATTTTTTCATACAAAACGGCAATTTCATAGGTAAAGACCTATTATTAATCAGTGGTTAAATAAAGAGGCGTTTACATGTAAGGGGGTTCAAATTCAGCCAATAATCACATAAACAGTACATAACAGTGTACTGTTTATTTGATTATAGGCTGAATTTTAGCTACAATGTTTATTAACAATAAAAATTATACCTATTAACACTCTCCTAAAAGCCAGTATGCATTCAAAGTATAATGAAAACAAATGGTAATAGGTACTTAACACAAACGCCTACAATAGGCAATTTATATGGGTGTGTATTATACATATGGGTGACATAATTGATGCTTTAATCCTGCAGGGCCCGTTTGCAGCACAAATTATGCCACAAAACATTCGCAAAAATGTCCCAAGTTAAAAATTAACTTTCCAAATCCAGTGCGTATACGTTTTCAGATGAATGGCCAAGAAACTTCATAATCACCTAATTGTTAAACTCAGTTATTGTAAAACTTTGACACCCTTACCACAAAACAGATAAACACGTGTTGAACGCGAATGCTACCAAAAATAATACACACTTGTTATAGACAAGTTAATGCTAAAACAAGTGCGTATTATTTTTGGTAGCATTCGTGTTGAACACGTGTTTATCTTTTTTGTGGTACGGCCGTGACTGTTTAACTAGTGGTCTTAAGGGCAACTACTGAGCGTAGGGGAATAGGATCGATCTCAGGGTCAAGCAGTGATAATAAAGAGCTATCACATTAGTGCTTTGTGTACGAATTTCATGCGAGGCTATTGGTCAACGAACCCGCCGCGTGTGCTTAGCGACCTCTTCTCGTGTGCGGAACGTATTCGCTGCATGTACGCAACGACCTCGCTGGAAACACGCTCGCAAATCGCCAATGTGATAAGGCCCTAAGGTTTTCCATAACGAAATTCTCAGTCATAGCCCGAACCCTGGTTAATATCATTAGAATCGTCCCCTTTTGTATGGGACTTTTAATGTAACTACTTAATATTATAAATGTACGTTTGTTTGTTTGTTACCTTTTCATGTCTAAACCACTGAACCGATCATCATAAAATGCATATACCTACGTTGTCAGGGGTACAGAAAAGTACTTAAGGTACATTATTTTCATCCAGAAAAAAATAGTAAATTAAAAATTAAAAAAAACCCGACTGCCAAAAAACAACTAAAAAGTTCAAAACATGTGCACTTTTCAAGCAGTCTGATGCAGTTGGTGGCAATTATTTGTATTAAATCTTAGATTTTATGCCATCAACTGCATCAGACTGCTTGAAAAGTGCACTTGTTTTGAACTTTTTAGTTGTTTTTTGGCAGTCGGGTTTTTTAAATTTTTAATTTACTATTTTTATTTTTCACTTTTTAGTTTTTAGGGTTGCGTACCAAAATGGTAAAAAACTATTATTTAAAATGAAAAATGAGAAAAGGAACCTAAAGATGATTTTAAAATACCTATTCAACAACACCCCACTTGACATAGTTCATCAACTTTTTTTTTTTTCATTTTTACAATATGGCGTCTGGTTGTCGCTGTGGTGAATTTTGATTACTGTTATGTCTTTAGTGACACTCGCAAGGTTAAGACGAATCGATTGACGTAAGAATTATCAAAATCGGCCTACGCATTTGGTCTCTAGAACGCCACATAGAAACAAACATACATACATACATACATACATACATACATACATACATACATACATACATACATACATACATACATACATACATACATACATACATACATACATAGACTGATAAACACATTACCCTCCTTTGCGTCTCGCAGTTGGGTAAAAATAGTACTGTTTCTGAGGGAAAGAACAATAATTTTCGACTGTCACAAATGCTTTAGGACGTTAGATGTCGCTACGTGTATCTCACGTGGACGAAGTCGCGGGCAAAGTGCTAATATTACATGATATTAATTATTGGCTATTAGATAAAAAGTCTAATGGTAGATTATACATTTATAATCTAACGGTATTTACAATTATACGGTGACAGAGACAAGGAATAATACCGGATTTTTTGGAATTCCCACGGGAACTGAGTCGCGGTAAAAACTCAGTTGAAGGATGAAAATATATAACCTAGCGTATTAAACAGTAGTAAACACAGTGTGATGAAAATATTCGAGAATATTTCCTACGTATATGGAATTTATATGAAAAAATTTACAGCCATAAATCCGTGGCTGTAGCTATATTTTATGGTTGTCATTTTTTATTTCATTTTATTAAAAAAAACATACAAGTCGACATGTAAATGTATTAACGCCAGCCACGAATTTTATACAGGTTTCAATTTTATTCAGGTCAGGTACACAATTTTATAAAGGAACACCGTAATATTTTAATATTTTTCATATTCGCCTACTGTCTAGCTCATAGCAAAGATGCATTCAAATAGTATTTTATTGCATGTATCATCCACTTTTAAGGAAAATAGTGTAAAATAGTACTTATTACTAAATAATCAACGTTATCTATGAAAATCGACACGAAAAGTTATCTAATTAATTCTTTTCCTAAAATTAAATGAAAAATTTCACCACCGTTCCTTTAATTTAGGATACCATGTTACTTCGAAGGAATTAATACTTACAATTAACCCTTTCAATCGGCATTATAAAAATACAGGATGTTAATTTTTTAACATTTGGTCGGTTCGATTCCCAGCTGAAGCAAGCAACTTTGTAAATTTTTTTGAATGCAGTATTACCATGAAGCAAAACTTCCTATCTCAAATATTTAAAGTACTTTCCCTCCATGTGGCATAGCCGTGGGACACCCTGTATACTAAAATTTTGAAATCTAAATAGCAAGCGCCCATTAGGCTACAGCAGGTTATTCTTTATTCAAAACTAGCACGAACGTTTTCATCGTACGTGCGTTCAAAGAATTTAAAATGAGTTGTGTAGATAGCTTAACTATTTTATTTCTTTGTATAAAACGTAGCACCTGTAATTTGTATCAAAAATAAACCTCGATTATAAAATTATTAAAGTGGTTCAGCCTTCGCATTTTAAAACTGTTGTTTTCTTATTTCTGATACAATAATGTTTGTATCGGATACACATAAATGTGATACCAGATATTAAGTTTATACACAAATGTTTCCTAGTGAATACGTAGCTTTAGTGTTAAAGCAAAAAAAAGAGTAAGCCAGTCAAAAATATATTAAACTTAACAAAATTTAAACGCGATGTTCTCATAGAGTATCGAATAAAATATAAATCATTGGAATATGACACAATTCATAATATAGGTCATGTATCAACGCCTAATATTTTCATTCCAAAGAAAATCAGTTTTGCGTTTAAAGTAGGTACCTAAGTGAATAATCCAGGCTGACTGTACAAAATTGTGATGACGTTATTTCTGGAGAACACAAAATGACATTACAGTTACTTCTTTCTTAGCTACTTTATATTTAAATTTTCCACCACAATGCGAAAGGAATCTCTTTAAATTGAGTCCGTAAGACTCAGCAGTTAACTCTTAACGCCTTGATTTACCATTTCACCACGTTTAACCCCCACATTGATGACAGTAGTACTTTTTTAGCTGACACTGCTACCAATCAACTCGATCTAATCTGTTGGCGGCTTTACCAGAAACCCAGAAGTGGAGTTCTATCGGATATCCTGTTTTTATGCCACTCCTGCATTTGTTAGCAAAACACATTCAAAAAAAAAATTGAGTGTGTGTATTATTTAAACACAAACAAACTTAGGTTAGGTAGATTGAATATGCTGCCCTGCCGACAAACAGACTGTCTCCGAACCAAACCGATCAACTGACGCCGCCTGCCCGCGCGCCGCGCGCGGACCGCAGTCGGTGATGATCGGTCGCACAGGCTCCATCTTACCCAATCCTACCGTATTTTACCGTAAAATATAATATTTTACGTAAAATATCGCATTTTACCGAATTTTACGAAAGTAATTTTACCGCTTTACATCCGACCGCGCCGCGCGCGGCCAACGGCCTTAAGGTGGACTTTCAAGGCTAGCGGCCGACGCGACAGACGCACGCGTCTGACGCATGCGTCTGTCGCATGCGGCCGACGACACACCCGGCTAGTATTATTACTGTACTCTGTGCACCCGGCTTTCGTGGTACGCGTCAGTCGCGCGCCGTGCAGTCAGTGTTTCTCGTTCGTCACTTCCAGTTGTGTCATGTCTCGTCAGTAAAATTAAAAAAAATTGCTTTTTCGGACTGTTATTAATATTTTATTATTATTTTACGCTAATTCCCACGCTATATCGCGCTTAAAATAATTTTTGTACCCCGGTAAATTTAAATCATAATTAAGAAAGGGTTCTGGGCAACTAAATTAATTAAATATCGTCCGTCGCATCGGCCGCTAGCCTCGAAAGTCCACCTTAAGGCCGTCGGCCGCGCGCGTAAGCCGCATGTATCAGTCGCTAGCCTCGAAAGGGGCGCCATACATTTTCATATGTTTAGTATTGTCGCATCGGCCGCAAGCCGTGAGCCGCATGCGTCAGACGCGTCGGCCGCGAGCCACGAAAGTCCACTTTAATAGTGACCCGTCGCGTAGCGTATCGATAATCTGCTACCACGGTCTGCTACAGACAGCGTAGCTGACGTAGCAGTGACACCATCATGCCTGCTACGTCGTAGTAATTCCTGTATTTTGTTTAACCAATTTCTCTATTTTTATGAACCACGAAACTTAGACCTTGTGAATAAAGACTGATTTATTCATGCTATGTATATTATTGAAAACTGAATTTATTAGATTTTTATTCATACACAATTTTCGTTGATTTTGAAGCCAATAAAAAATAGTCAAGATCACTGAACAAAATGTAGGGAATACTTAAGTCAGTTTTTTTTACGATTTCAAAGGCGATAATGGCCTCACGTACGTGGTGTATCAACCGGCCTAGCATGACCACGATAGAAACGGGTTTTGTCAACAGAAGAATAGAGAAAGTGACAGATTGTAGTAAGATTTCTACCGTTTTATGCATACAATGAAGATAAGAAATGTCTCTATTCTTCAGTAGACAAAGTTCTTATAAACCAAGCACGGGTCGCCGTTTGCTCGGGCGCAAGATATAACTATTTGATAGAAAGAACTTTGTCTATTCTTTGGTAGAATAGAGACGGAATTGGTCATGCTAATCGTGCAGTCAGTCAAAATACTCACAGTACTATTTTACTGGTATATATTTTATGCAAGCAAAGCCGAGGTATAAGCTAGTTAAATAATTCTAGCCTACCAAACGTTGCGTGTAGACTCTTAATTATTTAACACAAGTTTTACCACCTAAACTGTTAATTAAACTCATGATTATGTATGTAGTGCTATCTACCATCAGTGTACTACTTTAAGCCAGGCTAAGCCGTGAAAAAATCTATTAAGCAATGTTATTTTTATTAAGAATTAATAATAATTTCTGTACTGTCATATTTATTAAAATTTCTGCTACCGAGCAGTGCTCGTTTTTAGGGTTCCGTACCTCAAAAGAAAAAATGGAACCCTTATAATCCTATAAGGGTTCCATTTTTTCTTTTGAGGATCACTTTGTCGTCCGTCTGTCCGTGGCAAGTTCGAGGCAGGTTCATAGACGGCGCCACTAGAAGTATACAGGGTGGCAGGTTAAACAGTGAAAATATTTTAACCTGCCACCCTGTATATAGCGAAATCTTTATCTACCTATCTACTCGAATCAAAGTAAAGTAATTATAGTATAGATGTCTTATGAAATACCGTATACCTACTGACTTTTACGTAATCCTTCGGTTTGAGTTTCGACATCAACAGACTGACGTCCGCTCCGATAACCGTTTACTGCGATTACCAGCCCGCTTGCCAAGCATGGATTATGGTAAAGCCCACCATGATTGATGGGGCGACCAAAATACGGGGGCTCGCTGCTCGTATGGGGACAATGTTTATGTTTAAGAGGCTGACGAGACCCAATTTTATCAATTCCCGCTTGTAATAGCTAATATATATGGGTCACAATATAGAGTGAAAAGAAAATTGTTAAAATGGGTTCAAGAACAGGGTGAAATAGAACAAAAGAAAAAAAATATTTATTGGATAAAAACATTTATTTTGATTGTAATTTGATTTTAATTTTGATTGTAATTTGATTTGATTTTAATTTTAATTTTGATTTTGATTTTAATTTTAATTTTAATTGTAATTTGATTTTCATTTTGATTTTAATTTTATTTCATCATTATTGTTTACTCATACCATTATGGGCACTATGCCTGAAATAAATTATTTTTATTTTATTTTTATTTATTTATAAAAAAAAAATATTATTATATACGGTTAATATGTTGCGCATTTTATCCATTTTCACGTAAAGTCGCGGGCAACAAACAGTCAAGAAATATCTGAAAAAGTATATTTTTGTAAGACAACAAAGTTTATTGCTCACTTTTAAATGTTTTATTAGCGACTACACGTGCGAATGTTTTGGTGAACCAACTTACACTCGGCCAAGTTAAATCGTTCGGATTGTAAACTGCTATTTTATGTACCCCATAGCCATATATTATGTTACCCCAATAAAACACAATCGTAGGAAAAAATATATGGCATTTGATTTCTGTATCTATGTACAGTCAGGGAAAGAGATTCTTTTGCAGGTTCACTATTATTCATAATTGGTCGTATATTCAAACTTCGAAGCAGAATTATTTCAGAAAAACAGTCGAGATAGGGTAGAACTCAGACGTAACTATGCCTAAAAGATTTTTTGTCTGTTTATTTTGTCCGCAAATCACACAAAAAGTACTAAACGGATTTGACGTAGTTTTCACAGTTTGGTAGTAGTAATTTCACGCATCTGCTCGGAAACCGGCTACACCTCCGCGCTCAGTCCGCCACTATGTTGCGGTGCCGCGTTTCATTAATCTCGTGCACCCAAGTTCTATACGCCCTATAAAAGTTAAGTCTTTGAACGCCGTCTCGTTGTTTTTTAATAGAAGTAATTATGTCAATCGTAGCCACAGCCATTCGAACCACGCACCAGTAGTAACCTCAAAACATTATAAAGAAGCTATTGTTCTGAGGGTATAAAGGACTAAAAATGAATTAAGTCACGGATAATAAATAATAATCAGTCATTTCATTTATTTCGTGTGTACGGTTAGTTATCTCATTTAACCCGTATGTACAGTTAAATATAGACCCACGATCAATCTCAATAAAAATTGGTTGAATATTCATGCTGAACATAAATTTAAATGAGCGAACGAATTTCAATCCGGCTAACAAAAATTATGGTTTGAGTCATACCTAATAAGATAGCTAGACTGTGAGTGAGTATAAGATAGCTAGGCTGTAGTCGGCCGTATGACCACAGTCTAGCTATCTTATACTCCTTACAGTCATTTTACGTGAGGGTTTTCACACGTCAATCGTGCAGGGAGGTGTGAGAGGCTTAGGTCCCCAACTGCCATAAATGCAATCCGAGAGCTTGACACATTGTCATTTAGATTCATAAATTTTATCATTTCTCAAATCGAACCACTGAAAGATTTTCTATACACTGTGGTAATAGTAGCTACTACTTAACAGTGAATATTTTGATAATTGCGTCTTTGGTTTCTGGACACTAAATCCCATAGATTACATTCAGAAAACAAATAAAACAATTATAAATCTCTACAAGAAAAGAACCGGCCAAGTGCGAGTCGTACTCGCGCACCGAGGGTTCCGTATCATATTTGGACGTATAAAGTGAAAAAATCCGCACCGCATAACTAAGTATGTTTGTGAAGGAATTTTGATAATTTTGAAAAAACTGTACTAGTTAGGAACATCGTTTTATTTTTGGTGCCATATTTGGGTCCATTCCTATCAACCCTAATTATTTCAGATTTTTCGCCCCGCAAACTTCGGAGATAAGGGGGGGAATGGTATTTTTTTGGACATTTTTCATCATATGTCGAAAACTGTGAGACATAAAATAAAATGAAAATATATTTTGAAATGTGCAGATCAAGCCCTTTCATATGATATGTTACTTGACCTAGTAACCACACTTTAAAATTTTGGACCCCCAGTCCGGCCCCTTTTGCAATGAAAATAAAAATATTTTTGGACTTTTTTTATTTGCAATAAAGTTGAACAAGCATTCTTTATAACTGTTCCAAATTTCAAGTCGATAGAATAAGTAGTTGCTGAAATAAGCAGGTGTGACAGACAGACGAAGTCGCACAGTGTTCCTTTTTTACCATTTTGGTACGGAACCCTAAAAAGTTTAAAGAAAATCTTCGATAGTTAAACTCTCTATAATATTCTAAGAAATATTTTCCTAATAATGTATTACCTACTCTACATACACCGTAGAGGAAATTAACATGCTGCAGCAATCTGCAATCACGCCTACACTAGACCGAGTGGTACTCTCGACTCGGTCGACAGTCGCGAACAGTCGTTCGCAGCAACCCAAACCCCGTGCATGCCTCGACGCGCCACCTACAGCCGTAACTTTACACTTGCGATACACCGTACAATAAAATCATAATTCGCTCTTCAACTTTTTATTAAAATTAATTTACGAACTTTTTATTATACCATTTTTATAAAAAAAAGTGCGTGCATTATTTAAAGTTCGAATAAATTTTGAAATACGAATTTTTATTTCGGTTGAAAATGTGATTATACAATAATAAAAAAGTGTTTTTTTTAGTGTTTTGATTATACTTTTCTCTGTGAATAAAAAGTGAGAATACTATTTTACTAAACTTTGCCTATTTAGAAACTGGTGTCAGTGAAAAGTTTTTGAAGTTGACGGATTGTTTGTTTTGTTTGAAAAATTGAAGTGAGTGTTTTCGGTTCATTAAGAAATCGTTGAATTGATGCCAGAACTCTTATGGAACGTAAGTAAATAATGTTGGCATTGTATTTACGTTTTTAATCGTTTTAAGAATTATGGCCGTGTGTTTAGAGCAGTTTTAATCGCTTTATTTATAGCCGTTGGGAAACGTACGTGCGCTATCTATTTGAAGTGACATGGTCTTCGAAACTCATTAGGTATTGTTTGTAATTACAAATTGCTTGAATAATGTTGGTGATGATTAATTGGGGCAATATTATTGAGTGAATTGTGTTGGAAATATTTTTTTTATTTAATTTATGTATCGTTTAAAGTTTTATTTTAATAAATTACTAACCTACATACAATATATCATTGTTATTGATTGCGATATTTTCAGATTCATTATTATTAATGGATTGTTTTTTTTTATTTATCACAAAACTTAAACCGATATGTATCGGTTCATATCACTGCCGTTTTCAAAATTAATAAAGGTATTATATTTTTTCAATTTTATTAATACATTTCTTAAAAATTACATTCGTTTTTACGTAAAACTAAAATTGGTAGCAAGACAAACTAGCCATATTTTTTTTTATATAAGTAATATAATTATAGAATAACATCTTCCGATAAAAATACCTATTGTGACTAGGTACCTATTTTTTCCAGGCGTTATGCCCTGACTTTTTTTCTCCTTTACATTCTAGCTATACCTAGTCCGCTAAATCTCCAAAATTGACAATTTATAATCGGTAATTTACGATAAAATTAACTGAATAGTTATTTTATTTCACTTTATTTTTATAAACAGTTATATCATTTTATTTAAATAGTTATGTTATTATAAAATCCAGTAATAAGGAGGTGACTAGCATTAACGCGTGGACTATAGGTCTTACTATCTCAAACAAACTTTGATAAATGTTTCAAGCTTATGTCAAGATCGTTAGAAAATTACTCAGTCTCGTCTTGCCTGATTAGGCAGATTTTAGAGTTAGTTGTTTATTTCTATAAAAAACAAAATCCTTATTAAGGACGTTAAATCCTTCACGACGTTCTAAATAAAATTAAGAATTGAATTTGATTTAGAACTAAAATTAAGTTAAAAGTGCGAATACTTCGAAATTCATAATGCAATCATTCGAGCCTCGAATCTTTAATAAATTAATAATCTGGATGGGATTATTAATAATGATTTAATTTAAAACTTAATCTACTAAGAATGGAATATTAATTTCTACTATTTTACAAGTAAGTTACCTACCCATATTAATTGAATTCACCCAATAACCGTAAAACTGTGGCATTGAAAAAATCCGCCTCATTCAGGTCGAAATCAATTGTGTCTGTCAAGTGCAACAGTGCGAGGCCTATGTCCAGCAGTGGACTAAATAGGCTGATGATAATAATGATGATGAAGTGCGACAGATGAACGAATAATACCTAGGTACCTTATTTGAATAAATTAATCTATGTTAGGTACCTAAATGCAAAGTCGTTCTTGAAAATCAATAGGTATAATCTATGCGGGTTAAACAATGGTCCTAATTTGACAAAGGTACTTCAACTTTGACAGGTTTCTTAAAGGTCTATTAGATTAAACATAGTTTAGTAATAGTGTGGTAATAGGGTTCGAAACTATCAAAATCATTATCTTATTAGCTAATTATTTATTTAAACTTTAAGCAACAAAAGGGTCAGAAGCAGACTTAGGGCCAAGATCACCGACAAGATAACAGTCCTTTATCTTTTTCTATACAAAGTCATGTTAAACCGCCGTTTTCAATTTACCGGACTGTTATCTTCTCGGTGAACTTAGGCCTTAATGCTTTAGGCATCCCTACCAGTCAACCATGATTAATATCCGATAATAATAATCCATGCCTATTCTTATTCACAACCAAAAATTGCAAACTAATCAAAATTAAACAAGTTATTCTTTTTTTTTCATGAAAATTGCAGTTCGTTCGAAGTATTATTAAGTACCACAATACTCTTTCTGACGCCAAGCATTTCATGTGCCTATGTTTAGTGGCTTAGGCAATGCATTGCTAGTCAATCATAGAACTGTTTATCCAAATATCCAGTGATGGGCAAAATACGGCCCGCGGGCCAGCTGCGGCCCGCGAGGAGCCGCGTGTCTATCCAGTGATGGGCAAAGTACGGCCCGCGGGCCAGCTCGAGCCCGCGAAAGCATTCCTTCCCGCCGACGGTCCTTCAACATTAATAGTATATGGCCCGCGAAAATTATATTTGGACGGTCCATAGTATAAAGTAGATTCTATTTAGTAGAATAATAGACGCATAGGTAAAGGAGCCAGCTAGACTAGCCGCGTAGTTCATGATTGTGTTGCGGGTCGCGGGGCGCGGGGTGGTAATGTTTTTATATGATTACAAGTTTCAACACAATATGCATTTTTCCTATAATTCTGGCCCTCCTCTGAAATTTCTTAAACTTTCTGGCCCATTAAGAAAGTTTGCCCACTGAACATAGAACTGTTTAGACATAGAACTGTATAGACAGATACAAACTATATCGACAGTGAAAAGGTAAAATCGCTAAACCGCCGCTAAAGTGAGTTTTAAACGTATTTTTTTAAGTATGTTTATTCGAGTTATTTACATAATATATAATACAGATTCATTTAAATTTTTTTTTTTAGAAAAAAAATCATATCTCTTTCTTTTGCTGGTGCTATTTTACCTTTCCACTGTCGATGTTCTTTCAGTTTGGCAGCGTCATGACAGACTAATAAAATATATTTTAGTGCAGAAATAACATTACGAATTTAATGTTGTGACACTTGGTTCACAACCTTATTGACTTTGTTAGGGTTCCGTAGCAATTTATGAGTTTTATGATTTCGTCTCTAGATAAAATGTGTCTCACGTTTTATATTATGTACCTACCGTGTGTGTATGTATACAAATCTAAAAAAAACCGTCTTTAGAGTCTGATGATTTGATGAGGTAGGTAAGGTAGTCAGTCTTTAATTTGGCTTTTAGTTGTATATTTAATAAACAAAGGAGATTTTTAACTGTTTAAGTCACATCGATAAAACGGTGCTCGATAAAGTCAAAATCTGGGTGTGTTCAAGTCGCGAGTGAATCGGTTTCTTGTAGGCAAGCGTGCAATCGTAGACCGCATCATCAGGCGAGATGGCAGTCAAACGCAAGTCAAAAGCAAATATTAAGACGAGAGTTTCTAAGAAACGCCTAAACATGTACTTACGGTTTTCAAAATATCTTACACATAATTCACTGCATGCAATAACATAAAAAAATAGCTAAAAAGCTAGACAGATATGCCTACAGTTTTAATGTGAGATATTTATGAAATCATTATTAATTTCCGAGAAAAAAAATGTTAAAGTATCTCCAAAACCTCAAAATCGACCTTTTCTTTAGGAATTCCTAAAAATATTTTTGGTTAAATCATGAGAGGAAACTATGAATAAGAGGTTCACCGTTTTAATTTTTTATTAAATTAACGAGATGGCGGTCAAACACAAGCCTATTAAAAATGCATTGAAAATGCTTGCATTGTATGTTGCAACCCGTAACACGTTACATACTTAATATAATTTTATGCAGTTTAGCAGTGGAAATTTCAAGTGCCAAATTTTTTCTGTAGATCACACGAATTAGAAGACAATAAAGATTAACTAACTCAGCAGATTGCACCAAAGCGATTAGTTAAAATCAGCCGTCCGGGATCGTCTATTTTTGTGTGTCTGGCTTCAAACCTATTTTCGGAATAATTATTCTGGATGTGTTACTGCGACACAGTGATCAGCCAAAGCCTATACATCGGTGATAGGCCTTGATACAGAAATGTTCAAAAATCGAACGAAATGTACCTAACTACAACGCTTTGCTCGCGACTTCGTCTACACGTGTTCTTCGTTATATAGGGTCCTACCCTTCATACTCGAAATATTTTAGGAGGCACATCTATAGGTGGTAAAGATGCTACACAAATGAAAAAAAACTTGATCTGAGTATTTTTATTTTTTAATAAATTAATTTAATTATTTTAAATAAATTATTTGACACATAAAAATACTATTTTCGACATCCATTACGCTAGTTTCTAATATTAATAGTAAGTTACGTAAAAACTAGCGTAATGGATTTTGAAAATGATATTTTTTATGTGTCAAATAATTTAAAATTTATATATTGAAAAAAAATTATACTCAGAAAAATTTTTTCTTCGTTTGGATAGCTTCTTTACCACCTACAGATGCACCTCTTAAAATATTTAGAGTATGAAGGGTAGGACCCTATATATAGAAAAACATTTTTTAAAAGGAGCTTTTATAATGACCACTTCCCAACTCCATCACGAAATCCTGGACATTATCTAGGTCTATTGTATTTGTCACGACAAATCCAACGAGCCCAAACACGACTCATTCTTTCTAAAGTAAGTACAGTTTCCTAACAACCAACATCGTAACATATTCCTATCTAGATTGAGGTCGGCTTCCAGTCTAACTAGAAGCGGCTGAATATCAATATTTTACATGAAGCCATAACTATCTGACCTCCACATCCCAACTACTGGACAGTAACGATTCTTATGTTAGACTAGTCAGACTTTCGTGCTTCTGACTACCCACAACGACTGTCATAGATATTAGTATGCCAATTGGGACAATTAAAATGTTCAAAATATAATTTCGATCGAGTCTCAGTGTCATCAATGTCATAAATGGTATTTTTTAACAGACAACACAAACGTGAACTTATATCGCAATGAAGTCGAAAATTGACCAATAGTTGATCAAAACTTCAATATTCAGCTAACATTCTGAACTGGCACATGTACAGGGTGGCAGGTTAGACAGTGGAAATATTTTAAGGGGTCATTGTACTCATCATTATGAACAACTTTTACTATGGGACCAACTCTGAAATCGCGAAAAAAAAAAACAGCTGTTCCATACATTTATGTTCACATAACTCAACAAAATGTATGGAACAGCTGATTTTTTATACGACACGACGACGATTATAAACGAACAAAATGTACTTATCCTCGTGGTTTATACGACAGTGGATTAAAAAAAAATCATTTTTTTAGGCAATTCAAAATCTATAATCTCAGTTTAGTCAACTGTCAGTCATAGCGCTAAATTAAATTACGAGAATTCCCTCTGGACTCAATACGTCACCGCCAAGCAGTGCGGTTTGCTATGTTAGCTACGGTTAGCTATGCAGTCAGAGGAATCTACCCTCTGTAGTGGTCTCTTTGTATTTGCAATACAAATTTTGAAATACAAATAAACCGGGAATTTCCAATTTCCCAGTTTGTCGGGTAGGTACCGACTTTAGATTCCTTTTAACGCAACAGAAACATAGAAATGTGAACATATTTTATTTAAATCTTTGTTTGTATGATATTATGACTTACAAAGTGGAATAAAAAATGGTTTTATGCAAAAGCAATCTTTCTAAAAAGCAGAGAACGCGGTAACTCATTACGATAAAAAATACTTTTTATCGTGAAGTAAAAACTTTTCACTGAGTAAAATGTAAAGCAACGACGAACTAATCAGACATTAATTAACTACTAAAGCACGCTGCTTCTTTTAGAAAAAACTTAGAAAAAGTTTTACTTTCAAAATGCTTCGTTACTTATAGCTACAAAAAAGTAGACACTGGGGATGTTACTACGAAATGTTGAAATAATATTATTCCTTTGTGAAAATGTTGCTTAAGTGGTCGACCGTCAATGTGGTCGAGTGTACAAATAGACAATAGTCTTGTGTATTTGTACACTCGACAACATTGACGGTCGACCACTTTTCACCCTTATTACTAAGAACATAAGGGTGAAAAGTGGTCGACCGTCAATGTTGTCGAGTGTACATCCATCCAGTGGCGTGCCTAAAGGGCAAGCCCGAGGGTATTTAACTTAATTTTTCATGAATGTAAGTGAGTAGCGTACAATAAAAAACACTTACATTCATGAAAAATTAAGTCAAATACCCTCGGGCTTGCCCTCAAGGCACGCCACTGCATCCATTTCTCTTACACCTAAGGATTGCCAGTCGTCCGGCTTTAGGATGCCTTTTCACCAGAAATTTGCTATGCAGCTATGCTACGAAAATGTAAAAGCTACGAAACTATGTGACCGTTTCCACTGATGCTAAGCTATGTAGCTGTGCGAGGAAGATGCGCAGCTCGAGCTATGCGACGTATCGACAATACACATAGCTACACAACGCGAGTCGCAATCGTGACTATCCATGGCATCACACATCCATAGCTAGCCTCCATAGCACGCATCCACAGCACACATCCACACATCATATAAAAAACGCAGCTATTTTCTGTCGTGTCCGGCCTATAATTACGTTTCCGGTCTGTTTTGTTAGGCTTTTCTCAGTGTAAAGCAGTCGCACGCATAAAAAAAGTTTGTTTGTTACCTTTTCATGCCTAAACCACTGCACCGATCATCATGAAATTTTGCATTTACGTTGTTCAAGAATGCACATAGGGTACCTTTTATCCAGATAAAAGTACTGTTCTCGAGGGAAAGATCAATAAAGTCAAAGTCAAAGTCAAAGCATTTATTTCAATTAGACCAATTACAGGTACTTTTGAATTGTCAAGGAGTCTGTCAGTTAGTCATAATGATGAAGTTAGATGCCCGTTCGAGAAGTCTCGTCCGAGAAGAACGGGCAAGAAACTCCATGGTTTCTCTTTTAAATCACATGATTACAATATCATGGTTACATTGCTTTTGTCGGAAATAACACAAATATGAGAGAACAATGTAAAAGTCTAGAATAATAGTAAACACAACTCCAAATATTGGCCATAGCAGTTCAGAGATGACCAGTCCCAACAGACGGCGCCCGTTCACGAACATGACGCATGAATCAGCGCCACTTAGCTCAACCATTTTAAAGGGAACCGAATGACCCAACGCATGCGCCACCATCAGCAAGACATTTTAGTGAGCATGATAACTTTCGACGATCACAGTTGCTTTAAGACGAAGTCGCGAGCAAAGTGCTAGGAGGTAATATATTACTCATATATGATATATACTCCTAACATATTAGTTGAAAAGTAATTCAAAACTATTTAGAATAGATCACAGAGAAACTTTGGCAATAACATAGATACGTAGAAACATTACTATTATATGGACAGAGTATTAAAATATTAATGAAGATATTTATTACCATCTAAACTGTAATAATACAAGTGCCTACCTACACTAGACTTTTGCCCGTGACTCCGTCCGCGTGGACTACAATGAATTTACTTTATTAAAATGACCTCCTTATTGTAGGGTGGCTACTCAGATCATAGAAACAAGGGAGATGTGCCAAGGCGCTATCGAGCTTGATGCCTGATTTTGAGCAAATTGCTCATACTAAAAACGTACGCGCTGGCGACGAACCGAACACGATCGATGGTATAAATATAGTGTTTTAGTTTAGTGCTAGTGTTGAGTGACGATTAACAGTGTTAGATTGAGGGTGTGCGGAATATTCAATGCGTGGGAGATCTTTTTATTCACAAGGAGCGCTTAATTATGCGCGTAATTGTGTCGAAAAATGTACTAAAAGTGGCATCAGTTGTTCCCGTACTAATTTGTTATGATGGCATATCTCATTGTTTCTATGATCTGAGCGTGAAACGGTCAATACTAAATTCGCCTCGGAGAGCACGATAAACAGTTCTCGGTTGTCATGTGAATATCTGTGACAGACTGACAGTTGTTACAAGTAGACTTCACGTAAGAGTTCCCTTCGACGCGGCCATAAGAATAAATTCTCTAAGGGGCGATGCAGACGACAGACTTTTTGTGAGATTGAGTCTGCAGCGCTTTGCCGCGCCCGAACAATCTGCGAATTATAGTGAAAAGATTGTTCGAGCGCTGCAAAGCGTGGCAGACTCGATCGCACAAAAATTCTGTCGTCTGAGTCGCCTCTAAATGGTGGTAAAAACTCCATTAAAATCCTTTTAAATAACTTTTAATACTAAAAGCACGCATGCAGTAGCATGTAGACTGCATAAACAAGTCAAGTTCAAGTAGAAATACAAACAAACCTCTTTAATTATATTAGAGCTTGTGTCTAGTCTAGACAAGCTTTGTTGACGATTATAATTTAAGATGTTTTCTTAAGAATTATTTAAATTTTCTTGTATGACTCCACATAGGCAAACAAACTGATAATTTGTAGAAAGTACATAACGTCGTTGCAAATTTAAAATCTCCTATGTGACATTTTTGTCGTAAGTGAGTTTTACATTAATCTGAAAAGTAATTTTGAATACCCATATTTAGCAAAAACTTCCATGTGGATAGCTTATTAATGCATTAAAATACGCATGACTTATGGTTCTTAATGATACCACCTATGTGACAAAAATAATCTCCTATGTGCATAAACTACTTACTTTTTTTTTAAACAAAAATGGAATAGGATTTTTTCAAGTGGAAGTTTTTTTAGATTTCCTCAAAAAGTTCATTTAAACACATAGGATTAAATTTGCAACGACGATAAAGGGTTTTTGACTTTTTGACGTCGAATATTGTAGCTCAGTTTGTATATTCTGTACCGGCACGCCGCGTGATATCACCGTGAGAACTGCCAATTTGTTTGCGAACGTTCGAGGGAGAATGTCACGGTGAGATTCTCTCTCGAACGTTTTAAGTTGTAGTAATTAAATACAAATATTTTATCAGTCATTCAGTTTGTATATCTTAACAAAAAGTGTAGGTCAATTTTTTTTCCGTATCAGGGAATACATGAAAAAAGATTGATAACCCTATCATTGTTTGTTGTTCATGTCTCAAAAAGACAGCAATTATCTTTTGTTGTAAAAAAAAAGTTGTTTTGTAAATAATTATAGAGTTTTGAATATTATTATTTTTTTCCTCATGCAATGTTTTAATGATACTGGCACCTGATTATTTTTTAATATAAACATGTTATTGATGATAACGGGACCTATTAATTTTGTCTGAAATGAGTACCGTACCTAAAGTACATTATTATTTATTGCAGATAGTGTAACGTGCGCAATATGGGTAATCGTAAATATCCTGTCAATATATAATATGGGTTATGTATTACCTGAAATAAATGGATTTTATTTATTTATTTATTTAATATCGTTGCATAAAACAAAGTACTTCCTTTCTCCGCGTGGGAGTTGCTAAGTCAGATATAATTTTCATATTACAATACAATCATAGGGGAACGTACCCATACTTTGTGACCCATTTATTACATTTTAAATAAAAATCATTAGAACAGACAAATACAACATTAATTTATCACAAACAATTGACATGCAATGCTGAAAGGACTTTATCGAATAATTTTGTGATAATTTCAATGTTTTTGGTAAAAGTAAAAATTTTAACTGAATTATTAATTATAACTGACTATTGGTATAAAATAATTAAATTTTAATGGAGGCATTAACCATACAATTTCTATCGTTAAAGTCTCATTTAAAACTTAATTACCTTTTCTGCAACTCAGCGTATGTGTGAGTTGCAGAAAAGGTCATTAAGTTTTGAAGGAGACTTTAACGGTAGAAATTGTATGGTTAATGCCTCCATTAAAAATAAAAATTAATTATCTTTCTGCAACCGACCGTACGAGTTAAAAATAGACTGAAGTCAAAGTCAAGGTCAAATAATTTTACAGGGTGGCAGGTTAGACAGTGGAAATATTTTAAGGGGTCATTGTACTCATCATTATAAACAACTTTTACTATGGGACCAACCCTGATATCGCAAAAAAAGTCAGCTGTTCCATACATTTATGTTCACATAACTCAACAAAATGTATGGAACAGCTGATTTTTTTTTCGCGATTTCAGGGTTTCAGACCATAACCACGATAATCGAATTCCTTGAAATCTGAGGATTATGGGTAAATCGATACTAAAATAATTATACAGTCGAATGAAAACGCAATTCGATTCGGTATTAATTTTGTGAGGGTCACTCAGAGAGTATTAATACCGGATAATTTGGTTATAATAAGCAAGTTGACATAGGAAACTGACAGGGCAATTTTTTAATTTAATAATAGGTTTGGGTTTGACCGCCATCTTGCCTGATGCGGTCTACGATGGAACACGCTTGTCTAGAAGAAACCGATTCACTCGCGACTTGAAGACACCCAGATTGTACCTATCGGGGAACACCCACTCCGACAGCTCATGGCAATGTATTGCGGTTTTCACAATGAAGGTGGAATCAAAGCGCTTCGTTCGGGTAAAACCATAAAACGATATCGTTTTATATCTCTCTTGCCACGGTTATACTCTGAAACTCTTTGTAAAAGTACGACTGGGATAGAATAGAATAGAATATTTTTATTTGCACAAAAGTAGGCTAGGTACTTAAGTAATGGATAGGCAAAAAAACAGTGCTAGAATCATTTTGTGGCTTTACGACATGCAAATATTATAATACAATCATTTTACTATCTTCAATATAAAAAAAATATAGATTTATTATAAAAAAGATGTACAGATTATCTATTGCACCTGATTTCGACTGCCTGAAAATGGATGAAAAGTAGCCTTCCTATGTACTTTTTTAGGTTCTAGGCTACCTCCTTATCAAATTTCATCCAAATCCATCTAGCCGTTTCAGCGTGAAGAAGTAACAAACATACACACACACTCAAACTTTCGCATTTATAATATTAGTAGGATTTTTTAAAGATTTTCTGTAGTCAGGTTTTAGTTTTTTAAACAGTTCTCGTACAGCTCAAGAGAATAAATTACCCATGTATGGGTATTAAGTCTGTTTTTCAGCAAACAAAATGGTGTCTAAAACAACGTCTTCAGGATAAGCTAGAATGATCCGCATCTGAATCGCGTCCGCCATTCGTTTGGAATTCAGAGCGTTTATCACGATTGTATCCATGTTTATAGCGGGGGATTAGGGCATTGCTTAAAATTGGAAACATAGGGGTAAGCGGTTGCGACCGAGATTCGGTAAAAATAATATTTGGTAAAAGAAAAAGATGAGGATATTTACGTTGATGTTACTTGTGAAAATTGGAAAAAATATTTTCTTCATTTAGTGGCAGTTTTATTGGAAATATAAAGTAAAAACCGCCTTAAAAAAGATTACAAATTCGCAACAAATAGTGTTGTGTGAAACAGTTTAGCCTTTGTTGATTTTTAATTTGGTTTGATTCGGCACATGCAGACTTTCGAAACTGTTTCAGTGGTTACACAAAATATATGTGTGGTCTGTGTGAAGGCGGCTTTTACCTTTTTTTTATGTTTTTTTTGTTTTTTCTATTTTAAGTGACATAAAGATACTTACGCGATTATAGCAACAGCATGAATTCGTTACCACTAATCTATACTAATTAAAATGAAGAGTTTGTTTGTTTGAATGCGTTAATCTCTGGAACTACCAGTCGGATTCGAAAAAATATTTTTGTATATGATAGCCAGATTCATGAGGAATAGTATAGGCTATTTAACATCACGCTGCGACCCTTAAGTTCCGAGCAACGGGGGTGAAACCGAGGGGATCAGCTAGTCTAATACAATATAATAATTATGTAAAATAGCTTTCTGCATTTTTTCTCCATCATAAACTTTAACTAAGTACCTACGCCAAATCTCACACTCCTTCTATTTTTAAATAAAAAGGGGTACAAAGTTTTCTCTTTACATATTAATATTATTATAGATTGTATTGTTGATAATAATATTTTTATGTACCGGACCTAGCTGTATTTATGTTGGTTGTAAGCCCACGCATTTGATCTTATTTATTACCGCCATCAAGCAAAGGATGTCAAATTAATGTCCCAATATAAAAATAGATTTTATTAGTTTAGTCTATGAGGGATAGCAGTTTTAGTACAGATTATATAGTTTTTGTTTCTACCCTACCCCAGAAAGAAAGTAATGTTTTCCGAGTCTATGTAGGTATGGTCAAGGTTGCACGCGAAATTCAAAATATCTTGGTTTTTAGCAAATTGCAGCGCTGTTTGACGTTGTAGGTATGTTGATCCAAATTCAATTCGCGACAGTAATGGTAGTTGCTAAATAATAATATCAAAATCATCATTATAGCCTTCGAAATTATATTTGAGGAAAATCGTAAAATTTTCAAAATAATCGTAGATATTTTCCTAAATTTAATTTCGAAGGCTTTACCTAAACAAACATACTTTAGAATTTATACTATTAGTTATTAATGTTATGATACTAAACGTTTTTTTTTACTGGCATAATAATAGTTATTCTAGAATGAACACATTAATTATTAGATATTTTATTACAGGAAAAATAAACTTGTTACGGATCACATTGCTAGACCATTTCCTGACAGGATAAAAAGGATGCAAAGTATCATATTATGTTGGTACACAACTACACATAAATAATAATATGATACTTTTTATCTAGGACATGAAGTAGTTACACACAGTATAAATAAATAAAACCTCGTCTGTGCTCAGCATAAAGTTATCAACGATGTTTTAGTGGCTACGCAAAAGCGAAACTGAATATTCTGGCGGTCAAATTAATTTTTCACAACTACGCTTGCCAGTAGGAAAATAAACTCAACAAAAATGCTTTAATTGATAGTGCAAACTAAAAATCGTACTAAAATACGTCTTTAAGCGAACACTGTAGAACCAATTTAATTTTTAAACCGACTTCTATACAAAACTACTAAATGCACATGAAAGTAACTATATACCTACGGTACTTATACCTAACAAAAAAAAAATTCTTCAACTTTTATCTATCTGTCTGTTTGTTCCGGCTAATCTCCGAAACGGCTCCACCAATTTTGACGGGACTTTCACTGGTAGATAGATAATATTATAAAAAGTAACCTCAGGAGTAACTTAGGCTACTTTTATCTGAATTGCACGCGGAAGAAGTCACGGGCTTGCTAGTCCTACTCATTATAATTATAAACGCGAAAGTTTGTGAGGATGGATGGATGTATTTATAGATGTATGTATGTATGTATGTCTGGATGTTTGTTACTCTTTCACGCAAAAACTACAGAACGGATTTTGATAAAACTTTACAGTTTATAGTATAGTATAGTTTATAACACATAGGCTACTTATTATCCCAAAAACGCGGGCGAAGCCGCGGGCGGCAGCTAGTCAATTATAAAGTTCATCATCTGTGATGCAGTTATATAACATTCTTGTAGGCAAAATATGAGATGACTGTATCATTATGCTGAGTGAGCGCTCAGAAATAAACCACAAAAATCAATGTTAAATAATGAAAATATAATATACTTATGTCTATTTTTATAACAATAATATACCATTAGCTAGCCTTGTCTTTCCTGCGTATTTTGATATATAAACGAGAGGGATAGGTACAGTAGAAGGAATAGTAGAGAAATTTTAAAAAAGCGCGGAAAACGCGGTGACTGTGGGGAAAGTTCGTGGCGACAGTCGCCGCGTGACAGTCAAGGGTGTTGTATGTGGCGACAGTCGCCACGGGACATGGGAGAGGAGCTAATAATATTGTACGCCTACTAGGCAGGGTGCAATAAATTTTATTAACAACTGTATGTATCACCTATACATACACCACAATAAAAAAGATTTGTAGAAGTGTGGTGAAACCACGCGTTCCCGTTACATTTTTGCTCCCGTATATTCCAAACTTAAAGGCTCGTTAAGGTAATGCTCGGTTATCTGCAGCTTATCTCTCACGAAAATCTCCAATACCTACTCACTTTCAAGTTATCGCCCTTTTTACAGCATCTTAGATTTTCTTCCGTTCGTGAAACATCCAATTTGGGTATTTAAATGAGCTTGTAGTTGTTTCATATTTCGGGCTATTTTATTTGCATTTATTTGCAATAATTTGTTCGTATTTTTTTTATATATTATTGGAGGCAAACGAGCAGACAGATCACGTGATGGTAAGTGATTACCGCCGCCCATGGACACTCGCAACACCAGATGAGTCACAAGTGCGTTGCCGGCCTTTAAAAAACTGCTCTTGCCTTGGGCATTGTTGAGCGCAGTTTTGGTTTTTGCCCACAACAATGGATTTATCAACTGCGCCATCATGGGGGGGGGGCTCCGGTACCCTCACTCACTCGGCGAAACACGACGCAAGCGTCGTTTCACGCCGGCTTTCTGTGAGGCCGTGGTATTACTCCGGTCGATTTAACCAATCGTTCTACGATGTTAAGTCAGATGATTATTGATATTGATTGTTATTAATTAAATAAGAGACTAGCTGTGCCTTAAGGGTTGTAGCGTGATGTTTTACTATCCCTTACTATCCCTCATGAATCTGGTTGTCATATTCGTTCGCACTTGACAGACACAATTGATTTCGACCTAAATGAGGCGGATTTTTCAAATGCGATAGATGGAGGGATATACACGGATATACAATAATATTTTTTTCGAATTCGAGTGGCAGTTCTAGAGATTAACACGTTGAAACAAACAAATAAACTCTTCAGCTTTATAATATTGTAAGTCCCGTACCGTATAGATTTATGCTTCTGCTATTATCATCGGCTGCTAGACGTGCCTTCATGTCGGACTGCAGCCCGTGCTGCATCTCCCATACCGCGCGTATTGACCGCACTAAATAAGCTCGTAGAAACCAACCTGCAGCCTAATTGCGTAACTCAATTTGTTTCGCCATGGCTTTCATTTTGACAGTTCAACAACATCCATTGCGGCGTTGAGCTAGTTACAGGAGCACGGATTAACAATCATACGGCGTAATGAATGTCAAAAACAATGCCATGGTGATAGCAATTGAGTTACGCAATTCGGGTGCCGGACTGCGATCTATTCTATAGTAAATTCGCCAATTTAATGGTTATATGCCTACTTTTTTTGGAAAATAATAAGATTTGAATAATTTCTATTATCAGTCTATGTTTGTAATTATTATAATTTTGTACTTTGATTTGTGTAATTGGTGTGTATATGCCGTGTAAATCAATAAAATAAAATAAATAAATTAATAATGTGAGATGTATGTTTAAATACCCACGAATGCCCACAATGTAATAAAAATCACAGTATTGGTTAATTTTATTTTTATTTATTACTACAGTAGATTCCAATATTATAGCTACGTATTGGCACATTTTTTTTTTTTATTCTACGATAGGCTTGCACTTGACCGCCATCTCGCCTGATGTTAAGCGATGATGCGGTCTACGATGGAGCACGCTTGCCTAAAAGAAACCGATTCACTCGTGACTTGAAGATACCCAGATTGTAACTGTTGGGAAACACCCACTCGGGCAGCGCATTCCACTGCTTGGCGGTTTTCACAATGAAAGTGGAATCAAAGCGCTTTGTTCGGGTTCTTGGTATATCTACCATGAACCGATGGCGAACGCTATATGAAAAAGGGGCTACGAGAAGGAGTTTCGTTAATAAGTAGGTTAAACTAATAATGTACCAAAAACTCGCGCACTTTAGCCCATTTGTGTTAGACCCAGGAGACTAGTCACGTTGTGTGTCGAGACTCGGGAGGTATAGTATATGCATATACAGGATGATTTTTAAAACATCGTACGTAATTATGAATCGCTTGCAACACCAGCGTCCAGCACGCTTAGCATGACAAATTAAAAATAAGTGCAAGGTTAGATTTTATTGTGCAAGTAATAATTATTGTAAGCTTAATCGAAATTTTTACTAAGTCGTCCAAGTAAAACATTAGGTACTTATAAGCTAATTTAAGATAGACGTTATTTTTTTAGCCAAACATCCAAAATAAAAAATATCTTATAATATTAATGCAATGCCAAAAAAATGCTTGATTTTTATATCTCATGTTTTTTTTGCTTTGATTTTCGTTAATATACACGCATATCACAAACAGACTCAAAGTAACTTATGATCAAAAGCACACTCTGTATATGGCTTAAAGCCGACAAGTTAATTTCCTGCAAAGAGCCCAGACACGTATCAGCAAAGCATATCCGAAGGTCTCTTACAAGTTTTATGGATAAAATAATCATTTTTCTGGCATATAAGGCGAGTAAAAATTGCCTTCAAATTAATTAAGAACGACGCAACGTATGATAATAAAAACATTTTCTTTGAAGCTGATGTAAAAAATACGTCAAAATAACTTGGCAATTTATCATGTCATAAAAATCTGCTATTAATGGAATTTTAAAGAAGACATATTTTTATCAGCCCCGGATCTAGGGGGGGCTAGTCGGGGCCCATGCCCCGGGCGGCAAATTCAGAATGCGGCAAAATCATGCTTGGTAGACGAATACACTGATTAGTGTATTCGCCTACCAAGCATAGTAATCGCCAAAAGCAGCGCCAAACCGGTCATTGTGGGGTTCTTTGGGGGAGGCCTATGTCCATCAGGATCAGTGGCGTGTTATGGCTGAAATTATGATGATGATAAGAAAAATATATTCGGGCGGGGGCGGCATTTTTCAGTTTTTGCCCCGCCTCGAAATAATTCAAGATCCGGGGCTGATTTTTATACGTCTTGCCAGCCTAGCGTGACCACGATAGAAACAGGTTTTGTCTACAGAAGAATAGACAAAGTGACAGACTGTAGAAAGATTTCTACCGTTTTATGCATACAATAAAGAGAAGAAATGTCTCTATTCTTCATTAGATAAAATTCTGATAAACCAAGCACGGGTCGCCGCTCGGGCAGAAGAGATAACGATTTGATAGAAAGAACTTTGTCTATTCTTTGGTAGAATAGAGATAGAATTGGTCATGCTAAGCGTGTTGGTCTCGATGCACACGGGCCACTCGCGCTATCCACGAAACGTTGCCACTGAGTTGCGGACGAAAATTTTCATACATTTTATAAATTATGAACTCGCCACACACGGTACCTAGTCGTCACACGCCACAAGCCACTCGCGATAGCCACAAACGTATGTTTTCATACATTTTATATGAACTGCAGTGCTATTATTTTAGTATAAGTGCAATCCATTCAAGAAGTATTAGGTATTTTTTATTAAAAGTCTAGCTCTATTAGGAAAAAGTTACGGATAGGGAAAAAAGTGCTTAAAAAGTTTCGTTTAGACATACCAGTGTGGCGCGTGTCAGCCGACTTTTTTTCATCTTGTCTGTCTGCTATGCTCATGTTGCCAAGATTTACAAGAATATTAACTTATACTATGGTAAAAAAAACCGAACAAATGCGTGTAAGACTCGCGCCATGAGGCTTATCCTTACAAATGTAAGTTTCTATACTCTAAGGCCCGTATTTCAGAACGATACTCGAGCACCGATCTCTGCTTGAGCATAGATTTCAAGCAATCAAATGGCTTTAAATCTATGCTCAAGCAGAGATCTGTGTTCGAGCATCGTTCTGTAATACGGGCCTAAAACTAGCTACATTAACTCCGCTACCGTGTACAATATACCCCATAAACAAAAACTATTCCCCGTTCATTCGCCCTAAATGCCCGTTGACCCATAATGCGGACAATGCCGCAAAAATTTGCCAACTTACGCATGTAACGGAAAATATTGAATCAGCTGAATTGGACTCTTATTGGATCTTCATAATTAGTTTATTGGGGAAAGAATTACAAGTAGATTTATTTTTGTACAACAAGTTGGAGGGTTAACAATTGCTTCAACTATTCGGATCGGTAGATATTGTATGATTGAGTTTATCAGGATATTTCGGGAGTATCGTGGGGGTTGAATTGATAACTGGGAATGACGAGTGGGCCGTAGTCCACCACGCAGGCCCAGTGCTGGTTGGTGGACGTCACATGTCTTCGAATTTTTGGTTCTAGGACATGCCGGTTTCCTCACGATGTTTTCCTTCACCGTTACAGCAAGTAATAATTAATTTCTAATACACACATGACTTCGAAAAGTCAGCGGTGCGTGCCTCGGAATCGAACTCGAACTATTCGCCGTGGGAGGCACATGGTTAAACCTTAGGTTAGGCTATCACTGCTTTTTCTTAGAATTTTGGTTAATCTTCAGTTATATATAGGTACAATGTACTAATATTATAAATGCGAATATTTGGACGTTTCTCACTCATTCACGCCAGAACGACTGACCGGACGAACTGGATGAAAGTTGGCACAGAGATAGATTATAATAATCTGGAATGGCACACTTGACAAAACTTTTTATCCCGAAAAACGCGGACGAAGACGCGGGTGGAAGCTAGTACGGTCATAAAATGAAAACGTGGTTTTTCAAAGCTGCGGATTGTGGCTTCTTTTTTAGGGTTCCGTACCAAAAAAGGAACCCTTATGGTGCAACTTCGTCTGTCTGTCACACCTGCTTATTTCAGCAACTACTTATGCTATCGACTTGAAATTTGGAACAGTTATAAAGAATGCTTGTTTAACTTTATTACAAATGAAAAAAAGTCCAAAAATATTTTTATTTTCATTGCAAAAGGGGCCGGAGTGGGGGTCCGAAATTTTAAAGTGGGGTTACTAGGCCAAGTGACATATCATATGAAAGGGCTTGATCTGCACATTTCAAAATATATTTTCATTTAATTTTATGTCTCACAGTTTTCGACATATGATGAAAAATGTCTGAAAAAATACCATTCCCCCCGCCCTTATCTCCGAAGTTTGCGGAGCGAAAAATCTGAAATAATTAGAGTTGATAGGAATTGACCCAAATATTGCATCAAAAATAAAACGATGTTCCCTAACTGGTACAGTTTTTTCAAAATCATCTAAATTCTTTCACAAACAAACTTAGTTTTGCGGTCCGGTTTTTTTTACTATATACGTCCAAAACTGATACGGAACCCTCGGTGCGCGAGTACGACTCGCACTTGGCCGGTTTTTTTTATTGTAACAGGCTTGCTTTTGACCGCCCTGTCGCCTCATGTTACGCGAAGATGTGGTTTACGATGGAGCACGCTTGCCTAGAACACTGGCTCCGGCAGCGCATTCCACTGTTTTTTGACGATGATTAATTCTTTAACGTCGAGATTAGTCAAAATACATGTGCAAAATACTTACTGATATTTTGATTAGGTATGTTTGTGCGCGAAAAGTCCCGAATTAAAAAACAAATGTTATTCTCGATCCAAAAAAGCCAAGATGAGATAAATAAGCCGTCATAATTTATAGACATATATTAATTTATGTGACTGACAGGTAAACATGTGATTACTCCTTTTAAAGTCGCTTAAAATAATAATTAATATAGCGTAAACTTATCATTTAAAGTTCGTCAAAACGTAACAAGCCTGTTTTATTTGTAAACACGCCTATGTTTTATTTGTAAACAGCAAATTCATAAAATAATAATGTTGTGAAATTCAGCAGTGGACGCGTTTGTGTCATGTTTGTGTAAACATGACTAAAATGTTTATTAGCCTTATTTAAATGTAAATGTAAATGTAAACTACTCTGTGTATATTTATTCGAGTAGCGTATTGCGTGTTAAAGTTCCTACAAAAACGTGGACTAAAATAAATAAATGAGTTTCTCCTCAAAGCGATACTTTGTATGGTGGATATTTTTTACCCAAAAAAACGATTATTTTGCATTTTTTAATACAATGTACGTACACTATGTACAGTATTAAACCTGCTTCGCATCAATATCATACTTAATTTTGGACGTGTAATATCAAATAGTGAAGTAGCTAGCAGTGGCGAAGGGTCCCTACAATACGATTCCTACCGGCTTCCCTTTAAAAAATATCACAGGCAGTATAGCCTACTTTTATTAATTAGCTTTTCGTGGCCAAGTAAGCACTTGTAGCTCCGGCTTACCTCTTACAAAAATTGACCCTTCGCCACTGGTAGCTAGCTTTCTACGTTTGTATGGGAAAATAAGCGGCTCGCGCAGCCTTAACGGACAATTTCGAACTCTATGAACAAAATTCAACATGAACCTGTAACTGAACTCAGAATGGCTACGAGGCAAGTCTGGGTAGTTATCCTAGTGTTACGACAGACTATACCGTTATCCACGACCCATCGAATCCTATACTAGGGAAGGTTGTAAAACAAATGGCGTATGTTAGTTCTGCAGTAAATGGACCTTATGACCTTTCGCTCCTGGTTTAATGGCCAACAGATATTATTTTTATACCGTTGTTAATATAGAATAATAATTTGGTATTGCATAGAAAAAAATCGTGTGTCACTATCATAGACTAAATTGTATTACACTCAGTTTCTAGCTGCAATAGTATAGCCGCGAGTTGACATAATTATGTATATTGTGCAACTCAGTAGAAAATTGCCGCAATCTTGCTGTATATCCCGGCGATATTGCAATGAAATTAAATTATGGTAGATTTTTCACAATAACTGCTGCAGCAACAAGACCAGCCTCGCTGTCCACTATAAGGTATATCTCACTAGCTTAATTCTACAGCCACAAATTCTTGCACTTATACGAACTCAATTCTACAGCAACACAGTTGTTGCTACCTTGCTAGAATATACTTTGCAATATCTTGCACAGCTGAATTGCGTGCGCGGCGTATGCCTCGTAATGTTTGGATCCACCTTTACTAAGTGGACAAATAGACAGACACGGAAAGCGTCTTTGTTTTATACTATTTATGGATATTTTTCTCTAAACATACTGTAATCCATTACAGGTTTTCATAAAGTATACCATAGGTAATGACGCCATAACATTTGACCTGTCGACAAATAGGTAAATAACATGTCTATTATTGCCACACAAAATGAAATCATGACGCACTGATCGTATCGCTAAGCTTGTAGTGTAGGTACTATTATTTGCAAGTATAGGTACAGTGCACAAAAGAATACTGGGTGACAGGCAAAACGAGGGACATTAAGGGCTTGTGCACAAAACTGCAAATCAGCGCAATACGATTTCGTGCGACAAGGGGTCTCGATTCCTTCCACGGTTCGGGTAACCAATCCTTCGACGATCGTCAACCATACTCAATGTATTTTTTTAACCTGTGACATGGTTAGTAAAAAAGAGCGTTACACTGATTGATAAAAATATATAGAAAAAAAAAACAAGAATTATCTTGTATAAAAATTAATGTTAATAAAAAGATATTATATTACCTACTTAATAATTATGAAATACTTACATGGCTATAAAATAAAAAACCATACATTGCTTTCAATTTTTTCATTTAGGTAATTGTGTACTTTTTAGAGTTTGGGGCTTGGTATCTGAATAAATAATAATTTGATTCGATAAAAAGTTCGTCCATATCATAATTACACAGTAACACACGTCAAGATAATAAATTCCCTGTATTCCTATCTCTTTTGCCGTGTGTACCTGTAAGTGCAAAAATAGACCGTTATGAACCAGGAGTTATTTATGTGGGTAATTGTTAAATCGGTCGGTAAATAATTGCATTTCAAAAGCTTTTGGATGCTTGGATTTCGCTATGGTTGGCGCACAACCGTATCCTCAAAAACAATGTTTTATTATATTCCTCCCAGGGCCTCTACGTGTTAGCTTCGGCCCCACATACACCTCCCAAAGGTAAAAACTCTGTAGTCTCGTGCAAGGAAAAGACATATACAATATAGGCTGTTAATTTAGTCACCTGCAAGTTTTAAGGGGATGATTCTACCCGTCATACTGAACAACTTTCCCTATAAGTCCCATATCCAATTCGTGAAAAAAATTAAATAACTTTTCATACATTTTGGCTACTTTTGAATTATTTTGCCGAACATTTGGTTGATTTTTTTTACGAATCCGATATACCCTCTCTTAGGGAAAGTTGTTTAGTATGACGGGTAGAATCACCCCTTAAAAGTTGCAGGTGACTGTATCAACAGCCTGTATAATAATAATATTTTATATTTGCATAAGTGCAAACACCTTACAGTTTAAATTTCCTGCACAAGTACCGGTATACGTGCATATTGCACCAAATGCTATTTGAGCTCAATATGGTTTTATTTTTGTCGCTACGAATGAGGTCAGATGCAAATAGTCCACATTTCAATGTAAGGTGACGTGTCCGTGAGCCATTGAACAAGTACCTCCACCCTAATAAAGTACTATTCACACTAGAGCGTAACAGAACGGAGGAGACGGTAACTCATAATTGGATTCAACGCGAATGAATGGGAAATAAAAAGAAAAGATGCGAAAGAAAAGTTAGGGAGAAAAGAAAGGTCTTTCTTTTTCATAATCCAATTTTCTGGGGTGAATGTTTTAAATTTTATTTTCCATTTTAAGAACTTTGCAAAAACAGAGATAAAATATAGTCCAAGATGTTTTTGCAGTCGTGGAGCTAATAATTTCACTAAACTAATTTGTCAGTTTTGTGTCAAAATTTAACTAAATTATGGCACGAAGCAGGGCTTCAAACTTCATAAAAGAACGTTATTAGAAATCTAATTAAAATGACACTAATAAAAAAATAAAACGGCAATAGTTCAAACAGAGCAAGAGGTAGTGAGACTAGTGAGTTAGAAGCTCACCCATTACATCATTTGACGTGAACCCATATGTCTATGGCAAGCGTTTCCTTATTATTCTTATATTATTATTATATTCCTTACAAGGGGGCGACCGACCTGGGCCCCAATTCTGCTATTGCAATTGTGTAAGAATGGTGTCATAATAACTGTCAAAACCTAAGCGGTCATTGGCTTAGACTGGCTTAGAGTAAGACTATCTCTTTCGTCATTGGTCAAAATGATGTCATTGAGAGACCATTCTGACACGATTATGACAATTGCATTAGCAGACTTGGGGCCCTGATGGCAAGTCACCACTACCTTCCAAGAATATCACCATTATCAGACGCATCTTAGGTACGTTGCTGCTCTAGAGACAAAGTTGAAATACCTCATGTAGTACCTACCTGTAATTACACCGGTACCCATTCTTCAAGCCGAAACACAGTAATGTCACAGTCATGAAGTTTCGAAAAAAGAAAATTGTTATTACCTAACTAATACCTGGTTTTTGTACTATTATAATTATAAATAATGTAGTATTAAAGTCAATTTTGTTGCACTTCGCGTCATAGGTTGCGGGTCAATGAACTCTTAGTCGCGATGTTTACCAATTTTTATTAACATAACGTTACTAAATTATTAGGTGAATATAATCATAATCAACATCATTTCCGAATTTTGTGATAACGCGGCATCCCCGACATCAAACGCGATACCCTCCTTAAAAATTATATTACAATTATTATTAAAAATTTATTTATTTATTTATTTATTTATTATTTATTATTTATTATTTATTATTATTTATTATTTATTGTGATTGTAATTTGATTTTAATTTTGATTGTAATTCGATTTGTTTTTGATTTTGATTTTGATTTTAATTTTAATTGTAATTTGATTTTCATTTTGATTTTAATTTTATTTTATCATTATTGTTTATGCATACCATTATGGGCACTATGCCTGAAATAAATTATTTTTATTTTATTTTTATTTATTTTATTTAAAAATTATAAAACTGTGGTACCTAATGCTGCTTTGCGTTACCGGAACATATTTTTGACCTTTAAATCTACTTCGGTGTGCTGGTACCTTAATCTCAAGGAGAGATATGAGAACTATTTTATGGCCAATAGTAAAGTAACTACAACTTGTTTTTATAGTTTCTCCCATCCGCGTATTGAGTTTATTTTAGTAAGGTTGGTACGTGCTAGTGGATATTGACCAGAAATAGGTCAAAACACATTCTCTTTTCAGTTGATGATGAAAATTGTATCCTCTACCTTACGAGCGTATATTTTATTTATTTATTTATTATATACTTTATTGTACACCAAATATAATATAGGTACAGAACATTTATAACAAGAACATACAATGGGCGGCCTTATCGCTATCTGCGATTTCTTCCAGGCAACCATAGGATGGACACCAAGTGAGTTGGACACGATATGGGATGTATATTTTTATGATACTAAAATGTTCAGTTTTTCCGTGCGAGAATCGAACCCGCGCCAAGTCATGCAGTAGTCGATCGCTCTGCCACTGCGCCCAACGATGCGAAAATTGCCATGAAGAGGAAATGCGGGCGGAAAATCTTTTGAAAATTAGGTATTTGAAGAAACTATCGCTGTCGCTCTGCACGTCCTGGCCCTCGCCTTTGTGCGATAACGACAACTTCAGATCCAACTGAATAGCCTGAATAAATAGTCATAATTTGAGGTTTGGCTCTCTACTGTTTCCCCCTCCAATATTGGACCAATATAAAAAATCATTGTTTTATGGTCATAAACCAAAAAGAAAACAAGCGAGAGCGTTTGTATGGAGAAAAAAACCGGCCAAGTGCGAGTCGTACTCGCGCACCGAGGGTTCCGTATCAGTTTTGGACGTATAAAGTGAAAAAATCCGGACCGCATAACTAAGTTTGTTTGTGAAGGAATTTTGATGATTTTGAAAAAACTGTACTAGTTAGCAACATCGTTTTATTTTTGGTGCCATATTTGGGTCAATTCCTATCAACTCTAATTATTTCAGATTTTTCGCCCCGCAAACTTCGGAGATAAGGGGGGGGGGGAATGGTACTTTTTTGGACATTGTTCATCATATGTCGAAAACTGTGAGACATAAAATAAAATAAAAATATATTTTGAAATGTGCAGATCAAGCCCTTTCATAAGATATGTCACTTGACCTAGTAACCCCACTTTGAAATTTCGGACCCCCACTCCGGCCCCGTTTGCAATGAAAATAAAAATATTTTTGGACTTTTTTCATTTGCAATAAAGTTGAACAAGCATTTTTTATAACTGTTCCAAATTTCAAGTCGATAGCATAAGTAGTTGCTGAAATAAGCAGGTGTGACAGACAGACAGACAGACAGACAGACAGACAGACAGACAGACGAAGTCGCACCATAAGGGTTCCTTTTTTACCATTTTGGTACGCAACCCTAAAAACCACCCGCATTTCCTCTTAATGGGGTATTATTATTTTTTAGCCTCCCGCCTACGTCTGACCGATATTATGTCAGTATCGGCACGGGGTCTCATCAGGAACAAAGTAACATTTGTTGAAATAACTCATAATAAATGGCGTTATATGTATTGATTTGTTATTGAAATTTGTGTAAAATTGAGAACATGAAAAAATACATCATGAAAAATATTAGTTCAAATTTTGAAAAATGCTTTAAGCACGGGAAAATGTATAGCCCGAAGATAGCCCGCGCTAAATCGGTCACATTTCTTTGTATGAGATGAGGCATCTATACGTATAGTATTATATTATCTGTGGTATCGGTGACCGATTTTATGTCAGCAAAAAATGAAACATACAGATTACAATATTGAAACGCACACGTCCTATAAAAGTTGGTCCTGTTATATATTCAGATTTGTATAGAAAACTGCAAGCAAGGTGCCTAATCATCACCTTTGATGGGAGCCCCAGTTTTGCATCATAATCGTCCAACCTCCGACCGGGATACCTGTCTTTTTACCGTGTATTTACTCCATGTTTTCCACCATAATTATATCCCTTCAGGAAATAAACAGAGTTTTTTTAAAAAAAGAGATTTTTCTTGTCCCGAAACTGGAACGTTTGTTAATGTACTCGTACGTGCGTGTGGTGCAATAAAACTTTTGTTTTGACAGTCAAATAATTTTTATGTTGAAAAACATTTTTTCAAAACAAGCTAACCACTTCCCACTTATATCATAAGACCCTGCACATTATCTAGATCTACAGTACTTGTCAAGACAAATCCAATGAGCCCAAACACGATGGAGCTAAGTTGAGAAGTTAAGGAGTTCCCATGGCCACCTTCCGGCCTCATCATGAGACCACCTCCATGGTACCATATTATTTTTTTATTTATTTGTACCAACTAACAGGGCAAGTTAAATAAAAGTTTGTAAAATATAAGGTTATTGGAAATATCTCATGGATATTAACATTTCTGCTTCAACGGAAAGCTGAGAGCATGAACCAGTTTCAAATATTAAGCAACAGTTGCTAAAAGGGTCTAAGTGGGCTTCAGATTCCAGATTACAGCCTTATTGAAGCTGATAGGGTTCTCCGTTTGATTTTCGTTTATGATACCGAAGACTTGAAAAAAAACTTTTTTAACAAAAAATAACTTTTATTTTTCCCTTTTTAGTTCTTTATCCCGTGTTAGATTACTTTCACGAATTCGTTCAACAGTAAATCTTCTACGGAGTGTGTACATTTCTGCATATAACTTTGTACATAGGAATGATTACATAATGTATTATATACTAAAACCTTCCTGAAAGTATGTAGATTACGTTAGTGAAAACCCCATCCAAATCGAATCAGTAGTAAAATCGCGCACATACAAACATACATATATACATACTTACATACATACATACGTGACGAATACAGAACCTCCTTTTTTGAAGTCGGTTAAAAAAGGGGGACATTTTGCGAAGTAGGCATTTTACGACTGAGCCATGCGCTTCAGCTAAATGGTGGCGATGTTGCGAGGGGCCTGTGTGCGGTGATGCTTTTAAAAGATATGATCTACTTAAATGCAAAAAGTGAAATAAATGTCTTGACACTGACTCTGAAAACAGCGTCGTCAATCGGTCTGTTTTAAACGAAAACTGTTAGAAAATCTGATCTATTTAATGTCTACCGATCTGAAAGGCATTGTCAGAAAGATAGAACAGTCACCTTGATCTGTAAACTGTGACCTATTTTACTATGCGTGGCTTACATAAGCTGTTCTATACATAGCTTCAGATATAGGTAAGCACTAAGTTAGTCTAGATCGCAATCTTTAAGGAAAATGTATAGTCATTAACGTCATACAATAACAATAAAATGAATGTACGTAAGTTATGAAACTTAAACACGCTTCTACCACAGTCTAGCTATTTATAACTCCTTACAGTTGTTCAACGCTAGGGTTTTCGCAGGTCATTTGTGCGGAGGGCTTATGTTCCCAACTACCATACGTGCAGTCTGGGTCTTTGACACAGAGTAAATTAGATATAAGTATCACAAAGGACACTGGTAGACGCCCATAGAACGCTGGGCTTCAGATTGTGTAGGTCGGTACAGATATGAAATTAGTTTGGTGTGATCGAGTATTTCAGAGTATTTAAATTCATGTTTTATTTGTTTTTGTACGTAATTGGGTTAAAGAGAAATCTTCGTATTTGTGACAGTGAGGTTAAGTATGGTGTGAGTGATCCAATGAAGTACAACCCGACTAATGAGTTCTCAATTCAAAGGTTTTAGTTGCTGTCGACATGATATTCTATGGAGGCACGCGCCAGGGCGCATGCACCCGTTTTTGTTTTATTGTCTTTTTTTCAAAATGTCAACGCCGTAATCATTTTATTTCTTATTTATTTCCATTTTTTATTTCAATTCTTAATCTATAAGATATATTAGGCAAAGAACAATTAAAATATATTTTTATTTTTGATTAAGCTTTTATTACTGTACCAAATTAAGCCCAAAACTGCCGACGTCCTTTTGACATTTCTCAAGTCCTATCAAATGTACGGCCAATGAACAACTGTAAGGTCTATATACTGTGGTTCTACTGAAGGTAAGAGTGAAATAGAAGTTCATAGGTATATTTTCAAACAGATCGTATGGGTATATCAGCCTCAGATTATAGAAACAAGGGAGATGTGCCAATAGGCGCTATTGAGCTTGAGGATTTAGTTTGATCACATTGATCGTAATAAAAACGTACACGCTGGCGACGAACCGAACACGATCGATGATATAAATACCTAGTGTTTTAGTTAGTGCTAGTGTTGAGTGACGATTAACAATGTTAAATTGAGGTTGTGCGGAATTTTTTATGTATATTCACAAGGAGCGCGTTCTAAAAGTGACGACAGTTGTTCCCGTACTAATTTGCTATGATGATATCTCCTTGTTTCTATGATCTGAGGTTGCATCGAATATTGATATTATTAGCTACCTACATGAAAACTATATATAGTTCACGACTCGATGGACGCATTTGTGGCTGTCGCGAGTGGTCTACGAGTGGCGAGGATTATTGCTACATAAGTTAGTTAAAATTCTTATATTTCCTTCTGTTTCACGTTTTTAACCCTAATTCACGAGTAATAATAATTTAAAAAGATTTATTACATTTTAGCTACAGCCTTATTAAAGCCAGCGACGGTTTTAAATGAAATATTCGCAATCTACGGTGACAGATTGTCGCGGGCCGCCATCTTGGAATATGATTTGTTGGACTTTTAAAAATAGAACACCCAATTTCGGGCGCATTTTAAGGAATCTGTTTTTTGTTTTGGCTGATGTTGGGCATTTTTTTGTAATTGAAGGCAAATTGAATTGTAAATTAATAATTAGTTTGCTTGTATTTTTTATTTTTTCACTTATGTTTGTATGGAAAAGACAGTTCGCCCCTGTAAGTTTTTTTTTTCACTTTTTGTTGACTGCCTCGTTGGTCTTAGTGATCGCAGGCGCAACGTCTGAGCATTAGGTCCCGGATTGATGGGTGAGTAGGTAATAGAGAAAGAAAGAAAGAAAAAATATTTATTAGACTTGCACAGAAATTTACAGACTTAAAAAATAGGAAAAAAAAATCAGTACTTATAAAAAATTAAACTAAAATTAAAACCTGGTGCGAAGCTAAAATGCCACTATCTCAGCATAGTGCTGCAACATAAAAACGCCGCGGCGCTGATATTCTGATGCACAGTAGGGATTTGTTGATTTTTTTTCTAGTAGGTACGGCCCCTGATTGTTCTACTGCAATACCTTTTCGAATTATTACGTATTGTGTTCACGAGCGTTAAGATAAGACTTATTTGCTATGCTATTCAAAGTCAAAGGAATGAAAAAGGTTCCGCCTGCGGCTTCGCCCGCGTTTTTCGGGATGTAGTATACATATGAACCTTCCTCTTGAATCACTCTATCTATTAAAAAAAAAAACCGGCCAAGTGCGAGTCGTACTCGCGCACCGAGGGTTCCGTATCCGTTGTGAAGGAATTTTGATGATTTTGATAAAACTGCACTAGTTAGCAACATCGTTTTATTTTTGGTGCAATATTTGGGTCAATTCCTATCAACTCTAATTATTTCAGATTTTTTGCTCCGTAAACTTCGGAGATAGGGGGGGGGTGTATTTTTTCAGAATTTTTTTATCATAATGTCGAAAGCTGTGAGACATAAAATAAAATGAAAATATATTTTGCAATGTGCAGATCAAGCCCTTTCATATGATATGTCACTTGACCTAGTAACCCCACTTTGAAATTTCGGACCCCCACTCCGGCCCCTTTTGCAATGAAAATAAAATCATTTTTTGACTTTTTTCATTTAATAAAGTTTGGCAAGCATTCTTTATAACTGTTCCAAATTTCAAGTCGATAGCATTAGTAGTTGCTGAAATAAGCAGGTGTGACAGACAGACAGACAGACAGACAGACGAAGTCGCACCATAAGGGTTCCTTTTTACCCGACTGCGAGACGCAAAGGAGGGTAATGTGTTTATCAGTCTATGTATGTATGTATGTATGTATGTATGTATGTATGTATGTATGTATGTATGTATGTATGTATGTTTGTTTCTATGTGGCGTTCTAGAGACCAAATGCGTAGGCCGATTTTGATAATTCTTACGTCAATCGATTCGTCTTAACCTTGCGAGTGTCACTAAAGACATAACAGTAATCAAAATTCACCACAGCGACAACCAGACGCCATATTGTCAAAATGAAAAAAAAAAAGTTGATGAACTATGTCAAGTGGGGTGTCGTTGAATAGGTATTTTAAAATCATCTTTAGGTTCCTTTTATCATTTTTCATTTTAAATAATAGTTTAGGATATATAACGATTTAAAGTTGTTCAACAAAGCAATCATTCTCGCTAATTCTTACTTATCCTCAAAACCTATCATGTGGGGTATCAAAATGAAGGGCTCGAAAAGAAGATTACGAAAACATACATTAAAAACTAAAAAGTGAAAAATAAAAATAGTAAATTAAAAATTAAAAAAACCCGACTGCCAAAAAATAACTAAAAAGTTCAAAACAAGAGCACTTTTCAAGCAGTCTGATGCAGTTGGTGGCATAAAATCTAAGATTTAACACAAATAATTGCCACCAACTGCATCAGACTGCTTGAAAAGTGCTCTTGTTTTGAACTTTTTAGTTATTTTTTGGCAGTCGGGTTTTTTTAATTTTTAATTTACTATTTTTATTTACCATTTTGGTACGGAACCCTAAAAAACCATCAAAATCCGTTGCGTAGTTTTAAAGATCTAAATCTAAGCATACATAGGGACAGACAGACAGACAGCGGCAAGCGACTTTGTTTTATACTATGTAGTGATGGGTCAAAGAGAGTTGTTTAATAATAATGCACAACTACTACCCAGTGTGGGATAAAACCCCTGTTCGATTTCAAAGAGGGCCATTATGCTGATCACTATGAACAACTTTTACTATGGGCCCATCGCTGAAATCGCGAAAAAGAAATCTGCTGTTCCATACATTTGTGTTCACATAAATCGATAAAATGTATGGAATAGCTGATTTTTTTAGCAATTTCGGGGTTATGTCATATAAAATATTGTTTATAATGATGAATATAATGGCCCCTTTGGGATCGAACAGGGTTTTTGTTATATGCTATAGGATTCTTATGTTGTGAGAGATTTGTGCAGCAGTGCTAGTAAAAGCCCCACTCCGGCCCCTTTTGCAATGAAAAGCAGGTGTGACAGACAGACAGACAGACAGACAGACAGACGAAGTCGCACCATAAGGGTTCCTCTTTTACCATTTTGGTACGGAACCCTAAAAATCACTTGCATGATGATAAAAATATGTGCTGCCACATTGTGCGACGTGCGTTTACTCAATGCGCGGGTGTAATGTAGCCACGTCAGTGATCGCCGAATTTCAGCGTGTTGTATGGGAACCCCTGATGTAGGCCTTAATACAAATATTTGATCTGTGGAAGTCGACCCGCAGAAGCTTAGCCATTGAGCAAACCTTGCCGTCAAACTCATTACATTCATTCGTACCGTACCGCAATCCGGGTTATCATCATAACTTGTGATACATTGTTATGTACCACAAGTCACATACCATCACGCTTGTATTTCATTATTTTGCCATGTATTTAATTTAGTTTGCAACAATTATACTTATTACATAATAGCTGATATAACATTTTAAATGTAAATAAATTATCTAAACTTATAATTTTTTTGTTTAAATTTTTTAACGAATAGCACAGATAATATAATACTATACGTACAGATGCCTCATCTCATACAAAGAAATGTGACCGATTTAGCGCGGGCTATCTTCGGGCTATACATTTTTCCGTGCTTAAAGGATTTTTCAAAATTTGAACAAATCTTTTTCATGATGTTATTTTTCATGTTCTCAATTTTACACAAACTTCAATAACAAATCGATACATATAACGCCATCTATTATGAGTTATTTCAACAAATGTTCCTTTGTTCCTGATGAGACCCCGTGACGAATAGATAGATATTGAATTTTAAATGAATGTTATTTATAATGAATACTTAGATAGTGAATTTTAATCAATAAAAATAACATCACGGCTGTATTCCCCAAAGCTGTAAACCACATTTCACCAATTATTCAGTGCCATGTAATAAGGGGCAAGCCTATTGCCAGCCACAAATTCAGACTGCAACTTTTTTTAAACTTAGGTACCTAGGTACCTACTTTTACTACTATTTTTTTTTTACTAGACGCGAATGAACGTAAAACCCTCAGATAACTAGGTCTTATATCTACATTTGTTTGCTACAAACAGTAATACAGCAGCTGTCGATTGCTATCGACGATCTCATAATCTCATCTCGTTGCTGACGGCGAACTTATTTCATCTCCTGTTTCTAAAGTCGGCAAGTGATAAGCTGTAGCGGAGATGCGCTTTGACAGTTGCAAAAGTTTGCGTCGAATGAAGTTTTGAGATGGCAACAGGTTGGATTAATGCCAAGAGTTATGTTTTATGATAATCTAAGAATGAAGCATTTTTCTAGCTTATTTGTTTACGTAATACGGTTGCTCACACAAGATATACTTTTTAGGGTTCCGTAGTAAAACTAGGAACCCTCATGTCCTCATGTCCGTCTGTCCGTCTGTCTGTCTGTCTGTCTGTCTGTCCGTCTGTCACACCTTCGTAATGTGTATGAAACTTCACAGGTAGATTTCTTCTGTGAGCCGCCAAAAGAACCTGTAGCAAAATTATCTATGTACTAATATTATAAAGAGGAAAGATTTTTTTGTTTGTTTGTGTGTTTGTTTGTTTGTACCGAACAGGCTCCGTAACTACTGGACCGATTTTAAAAATTCTTTCACTAATAGAAAGCTACATTATCACTGAGTAACATAGGCTACATTTTATCCCGAAAAAATGCACAGTTCCTGTGAGCTACGCGGACGAAGTCGCGGGCGAAGTACTAGTAAAATATAAAATAATTAGGGGGAGGGTTTACCTACATGAAACGGAAGGATGAAAAAAAAAAATTTTCGCGCACCCCTTCGTGTGGGGTATCGTTGGATATAGGTCTTTAAATCTGAATAAAATCAATTTAATAGCATCTAATAAAAAAATACGATTAAAATTGGTTTGAACAAGAATACAATAATTTGGGGGGGGGGGGGGGCTCAGTTTCATGTATGCCCATGAAAGTGAGGGATGAAAAAAAAAAATTACGCGCATCCATTCGTTAGTGAACTTTTTCAACCGCGTTATCAGAAAATCTAAAAAAATCAAGCTTGTCATCTTGATGAAATGGCGCCACTAGAAGTATGCAATAGCGCCATCTATGATCAAGATATATTATGATATATCTACTATGATGTAATTGCGGCATAGATGGCGCTATTGCATATTCCGGAACCTTCAGGGCGCGAGTCGTACTCGCACTTGACCGTTTTTTTTTGTTTAAACGCCCTTCACTTATAACTTCCGCCATACATGAAATGCAAATATTCCCCATCGACGCGGATAAGAGTGGCACCAGGGGGTCTACTCTGCAAGTCCGTCAACGAAGATACGGGCCCGTCCGAAAGTACACTAGACATAAGATTCCGTCAAAACAAGTGTCCAATTCAATTTTTCGGACGGATAATAACACATCGGGAGTAGGGACAACTGTCAAATCGTGCTATTATTAATTCTTAGTTCGGGCCCCCAACTAATCTTAAGTCCGTAGGTGATACGGAGTAAGAAATGCCCGTAACTAAGGTCTAAACTACGGATTTCATGCTTAGAGAGTAGACCCCCAGAGCCAACATCGTCAATGGCTTTTAATGGGAGTTTATTGAGCAACTTTATATCTCGTCAGTCGTTACAATACAAGTTTTATGTTGATTTTGCTGAAACATTAACGGATTTTCTTTAATTTTGGTTATTGAAATAGTGCAGAATTTATTTTTATTGATTTTTCAGAGTGATTGGGAAGAATGAGAAGGTACAGTCAGCCACATAAGTTAGTTAACACTGCTGCTTTGACAGTATTTTTTATCCGATTGCGGCGAAGCCCTTAAGAAGTGCAATTTTTTTAACGTATAAAATATAAATATTTTATACACTGCTTTTCAGAATTTCATGTGATATCCCAGTTTGTGTTATTTTCATTTTATATCTGGTTTTTTTCTTTATTGTGTTCAGTTATTATTAAAATTTATTTTATTCAATAGTCTTGTTATGTTTGGCAAAATAAATCCCAGTTCTTATTTTAACGCATTTTTTTATTATCTGCGGTTTAAACTACGATTTATCTTACGGCCCTTACGCTGAGTTGCAGAAAAGGTCATTAAGTTTTAAAGGAGTCTGTTTATTCTGGTAGAAAATTTATCATGATTATTTCATTGTATTTCCAAAAAAAAACTGGTCAAGTGCGAGTAGGACTCGCGCCCTGAGGGTTCCGTACAAAATGCAGGTTTACAAAAAATATTTTGATGTGTATACCTATAAATTAACGATTTTCGATTTTTCCCATTACTTGTGCTGTAAAACCTTGCTTCTTGCCAAATTTCATAGTTCTAGTTCTACGGGAAGTAGGTAGGTACTTACCCTATGGGTTTTGATTTATTTGCGAGCCAAACAAATATTCTCCAAAAATGACCGTATTTTTTTATTGCCTTGACTTACTTTTAGAGTACGGAACCCGAAAAATGTAATCCTTATATTCATCTGGTCCGTTACGTCCTTTTGTATTTAATACAAAAGTGTTGCTTCTTAAAGCAACACTTTAGTATTAAATTAAGTTACGTAAAAACTTTGTGGTTTTTCTCTGCTGAGATTTTATGCAGCAAGATTGTGTCTATCAAGTTACAAGGACGATATAGTTAACAGAGAGAAAATCATTATAACACCTGGGACCTTTAATAAAGTTTTATTTTAATTAACTAAGTTTCTTAGTTAGAAATAAAACTTTCGAATATAATATCACCCTTTAAATTAAAGCGTAATATCAAAGGTCATAAATCAGTTTATAAACAAAAATATGTTTTTTGTTTCGAGGGAGCTATTCTATTTATTAATAAAAATAATAATATCAGTCCTGTTTATAAACTGTTCCACTGCTGGGCACGGGCCTGCTCTCTGAATGAGAGGAGATAAGCCATAGTCAACCACGCTGGCCAAGTGGGGGTTGGCGTCTGCGAACCCGTACTTGGCCAGCGTGGTTGACTATGGCTTATCCTGAGAGTTCATGTATATGGAGAACTATCAGGCATGCAGGTTTCCTCACGATGTTTTCCTTGACCGATGGAGCAAGAGATAATAAATTTTTAATACGCACATGACTTCGAAAAGTCAGCGGGGCGTGCCTCGGGATCCAACTCAAACCATTCGCCGTGGGAGGCACAAACTAATAGGCTATCACTGCTAGCACTGTTATTTATTAAAATCAGACTATATTCCACAAGATGGAAGCCTTGCACCATTTAGATTGTAAGCAACCAAGTCCCTTTAGAATTCTTCTCATAGAAAGGATGTAACAAATAGTACATTTATTTAAATAGATTCAACCCTCAGCGTTTATCTAACTCAACCCTCCCAAGGCGTCTATCGTTATTCCATTCAAAAGATTGCGGTGAGTTGAACATCAATACAGGCCGCAAATTCTGCACGGAATTTTAAATTCACTTAAGTGGGGCTACACACCGAAGCCACAAGCTACATATACACAACATTTACGTCGCCGTAATTCACCAAAACACATTCTTGCTCGGAGGAGATGTGACCCGTACCCGCTACAAATGTATCCTTGGTGTGCGTGCTGGCACGCACATATACGGGGGCGTTATAATAAGGCGCCTATATGAGCTAGACGCAACGGAACCCTTATAGGATCACTTTGTTGTCCGCCGTCAGTCACCGGACCATAAGTGGAGCCATGTGCTCTTATATGACGCCACTAGAAGTATGCAGTAGCGCCATCTATAATCATTAAGCGGAACCCTTAGGGCGCGAGGCATACTCGCACTTGTCCGGTTTTTTTTTTATATATGTTATTTTTCAAGATATATATATAGTCGGTAGCAAAAAAAAACTTTTTTAACAATAAATAACCGACTTCAAAAATCCACTACAAAGAAAATAATAATTTTGGTTTCGGAAGTAGGTGGCTTTGGTTTTTGTTTGCTTTTTTTTGCCACCGACTTCCGAAACCAAAATTATTATTTTCTTTGTAGTGGATTTTTGAAGTCGGTTATTTTTTGTTAAAAAAGTTTTTTATTTTTCCGTTTTTAGTTCTTTATCCCGTGTTAGATTACTTTCACGAATTCGTTCAACAGTTAATCTTCTACGGAGTGTGTATATTTATGCCTATAACTTTGTACATATGAATGATTACATAATGTATTATATACTAAAACCTTACTGAAAGTATGTAGATTACGATAGTGAAAACCCCATCCAAATCGAGTCAGTAGTTTTTGAGAAAATCACGCACATACAAACATACATACATACTTACATACATACTTACATACATACTTACATACATACTTACATACATACTTACATATATACTTACATACATACTTACATACATACATACATACGGGACGAATACAGAACCTCCTTTTTTGAAGTCGGTTAATGAAGTCGGTTAAACAAAGCAAACAAAAACCAAAGCCACCGACTTCCGAAACCAAAATTATTATTTTCTTTGTAGTGGATTTTTGAAGTCGGTTATTTTTTGTTAAAAAAGTTTTTTTTTGTCATATTATTCTACAAGCAACATACTAACACAATACTGGTTTCCGAAGATTTCTCATAAAGTTTATATTTTCGCCGCAATTACAAATTTTAATCAATTTTACCCTGTTTTTGAACACGTTTTGACAGTTTTCCGTTCACTCTATTGTGACCCGAGTGTATCAGCTTTTACGGGTGGCGTGAATCGATAAAATTGGGTCTTGTAAGCCTTTTAAATGTGTCGCGTTTCAAATGTGCCGCCAAAATTATCGTAACACAAGTGTGTGTCTGGTGTACGGCCCAGCTCAGAGAAAAAGTCGTAAGTGTTTTTTTTTGTATTCGAATGGATTATGAAGAAATGTGGGCGGCGTTTAGTCCATGCAAAAGTATTCCTTTATTTTATCCCTGAATAATTGCAAAAGAACAAATATTTTTTTATCATACAATCTATATCTACTAGGGACATAACTGCCAGCTTTTTACTTCCAAAAATCATAACAGATTTATCATCATGTGCATCAGACAATAACGTACCTACGATTTTTAGGGTTCCGTACCAAAATGGTAAAAAAGGAACCCTTATGGTGCGACTTCGTCTGTCTGTCTGTCTGTCTGTCACACCTGTTTATTTCAGCAACTACTAATGCTATCCACTTGAAATTTGGAACAGTTATAATGCGGTCCGGTTTTTTCACTTTATACGTCCAAAAATGATACGGAACCCTCGGTGCGCGAGTACGACTCGCACTTGGCCGGTTTTTTATGAACAAACGCTTTCAAACAACCTCGTATATTTGAAAAAGTAAATACAAAGTGAACTGCTACAGTTTTATTTGGAACAATCTCGTATGCTGTATTAAAGCGATGGCCGTCTGAACGAAACGAAACACTGGTTTACGTTCCCCAGAGGTTTCATGCGGTAGTATCGCGTTATGTAGAAAATTGTGGACACTGAAATCTTCACCGATCTGTACCCCGATCATGAGTTTTTTTGACGTGTAGTATCGTTAACGTAAGCATATTTTGGATTGAAAATACACGTTTGTTACACAATATTTATATAAATTAAATACTTAATTAATTTCTCTGTATTTTTTAAAATGTGCAAATTGTATAAAATTTTATCAAAATGTTAGGACTGCTGTATTTTAAATTCAAAATATGCTTACGTTAACATAACTATACGTCAAAAAAACTCATGATAGGGGGTACTGGTTTGAGAGCATTGCAGTTTTCTTTTGTTTTTTTTTACACCACAAATTGCACTTAGAAAGCCAACATTCTCATTATTAATTTAGCACTATGACTGATTGAACCCGTTCGTTATGCCCCCGGTTTTCATTGCCCCGTGTTGTTTGCACCCGATTCTGTTTAGGTACGATAAATTTAATTCAAAGCAATTTTTTATTAAGCTAGGATTTTGTACAGACTAAAAATAACCGACTTCAAAAATCCACTACAAAGAAAATAATAATTTTGGTTTCGGAAGTCGGTGGCTTTGGTTTTTGTTTGCTTTTTTTTGCCACCGACTTCCGAAACCAAAATTATTATTTTCTTTGTAGTGAATTTTTGAAGTCGGTTATTTTTTGTTAAAAAAGTTTTTTATTTTTCCCTTTTTAGTTCTTTATCCCGTGTTAGATTACTTTCACGAATTCGTTTAACAGTAAATCTTCTACGGAGTGTCTACATTTATGCATATAACTTTGTACATAGGAATGATTACATAATGTATTATATACTAAAACCTTCCTGAAAGTATGTAGATTACGTTAGTGAAAACCCCATCCAAATCGAATCAATAGTTTTTGAGAAAATCGCGCACATACAAACATACATACATACATACATACATACATACATACATACATATTTTTTTGTTAATGTGTCAGTTCTGAATGTAAGCAGAATGTCCGCTTGGGTTTTGATCAACATTTGGTACCTAAACTTTTAATTTCATTGCGATATAAGTTCACATTTGTCGTTGTGTATTAGGAGAATTCCATATGACATTTGATGACACTGAAACTAGATCGAAACTTAAACGTTTTAATTAGGAAAATCGCCCTTTAAGTGTCGTGTTTGTCATTGACATAACCTCGATACAACTCTCAAGAAGCCAATTAGCTCGCACGTGAATCTGCTAACATTTGGTCTTTTGCTTAGGTCATATTAGGTATGTAGAAATGGTGTGTTACTGGATAAGATGAAGCGACTAATTACATAATAATGTCTTAGGTTTTCGCGATTATTACACATTATAATAAAACAAGTTTAAACGAATGAAATCGCGTATATTACAGATTTTTACAGAGTTTTCCTGACGTTCGAACACTTTGCAGCGTTCGTGGTCGCAGGACGACTGCGAACATCAACGGAACAATCCATTTAAACTTGTTTTATTAAAACAACTAATTACACTAAAAAAAGTTTAACTACACTACTTCGGTTATTTGAGGAGTAACCAAAGTTTGACAAAACTTAATCAAAGTTTGACTAGATATAACCAAGGTTTGACAAGACATAACCTAAGTTTGAAAAGACATAACCAAAGTTTGAAAAGACATAACCAAAGATTGACAAGACATAACCAAAGTTTGACAAGACTTAAAGGTAACTTGATTTAACAACTGACCCTAGTGTAAAAAGTTAATGTCGTGTCTTTTTAGGGTTCCGTACCAAAATGGTAAAAAAGGAACCCTTATGGTGCGACTTCGTCTGTCTGTCTGTCTGTCACACCTGCTTATTTCAGCAACTACTTATGCTATCGACTTGAAATTTGGAACAGTTATAAAGAATGCTTGTTCAACTTTATTGCAAATGAAAAAAGTCCAAAAATATTTTTATTTTTATTGCAAAAGGGGCCGGAGTGGGGGTCCGAAATTTCAAAGTGGGGTTACTAGGGGTTACTGGGGTTCAAGTGACATATCATATGAAAGGGCTTGATCTGCACATTTCAAAATATATTTTTATTTTATTTTATGTCTCACAGTTTTCGACATTATGATGAAAAATGTCCAAAAAAATACCATTCCCTTATCTCCGAAGTTTTGCGGGGCGAAAAATCTGAAATAATTAGAGTTTATAGGAATTAACCCAAATATGGCACAAAAAATAAAACGATGTTCCTAACTAGTTCAGTTTTTTCAAAATCATTAAAATTGCTTCACAAACAAACTTAGTTATGCGGTCCGAATTTTTTCACTTTATACGTCCAAAAATGATACGGAACCCTCGGTGCGCGAGTACGACTCGCACTTGGTCGGTTTTTTTGTTTTGTTTTATAGTTGACAAAAATTTGGTTAAATAGTTATATAATATATACCTATAACTACAATTTCACGATAGGGCTCCCATGTCAATGGAGACAAATGCCGCTAAATAAATAAAGAATAAAAAAAACTATGATTTTTTTTTCAGTGTAGGTACAGTTTAATTTAATCATTTATTGAACCAGTGGTATGTACATCATTAAGTTCTTTACGGTGGTCCCCAAACTAGGCGAGGCCTGTATCTTGGGGACCAGAGTTGCGATGACATAGGTATAATTATAAAGAGAAAAATCAAAGAGAAAAAAAACCGGCCAAGTGCGAGTCGTACTCGCGCACCGAGTACGACTATTAATTATATTCATATTCGACCTCTTTATGATACTTATCATTGATAGATGCCAATATTTGATCTTGCATAATATCCGTATAAATTGCTAACCGATCAAATTTTTCTTGTAGAAAAAATACCAAAATATTCCTTAATCAAAATCACAAGAGCACTCATACGCGAAATGTAGCTTTTATTAAACTATACCGTACCAATCTGTGCTGGACGGAAGACGGCAATCTGGGCGACGACTGTTCCTCACAAACTAAATTGCACTCTATTATTAAAGAGTTACAATCTATTTTCGTACAAAAGGACCACTTTTCATCGGAGAACATTTATGATTGCTCGAATCTAGTTCGTTTGTAGATTTGCTTGGTATCGGAACTGTGATAGCCTTTTGCATTCGGTCTAGACTGTGGTTTTCACTTTGTACGACTGTTTCGCACTTGGAAATTAAAACTATAGCAGGGACCGATTAATCGGGTTAAAAGGTTACCGGTTAAATATCTAACCCATATTTTTGGTTAATCTTAATGCAAGGTAACCGGTTAACCCTTTAATATGGATACCGTTACCGGTTAATATTGCTGATTAACCCGAATGAAATAGAACAAAAATTAAAAAAAAGGAACAAAAATGAACTCTATGCGTGAACCGGTTATTATTAGGCTGATTAACCCAGAATACGGGTTAACCTTTATGCAAGGTTTTTCACCTAACCCAAAAAGAATAACCCGGGTTAACCCCTATACGGGTGACCTTTTCGGTCCCTGAACTATAGCTTTTTGTTGTTAGACTGTGACATATGACCACTGATCGGAAATTCTGATGCATATTTACCTAAAGTAAATTTTTTGCTAAGAGATTATGGAAGCGGCTTCTTAAAATCTATTTTTTTTTATAAATCCCGGGATGCCAGGAAATCCGGGTATAGGTACATAACCAAATTTCACTAAGCACAATATTAAATAATTTGTTTCATAGGTAGGTACCTACTTGTATGACTTATTCAAAAAAGTATTAATATAGTCTTTTAACTCATCCTCACGTTGTTTGCTATGCCAGTTGGATAACTAGGTACCCATCCGATTCTGTAGTCTGAAAAACATAAAATATGTCGATTCCGGAATCCCGGGATTTCTTCGATCTATAAAGGCCATTCCATATTAGCCAACACCTGAACGTAAGTACACATACATCCGATTCTATAATCAGAACGCTGATTTGATCGATCCCGGAATCCCGGGATTTTTTCAGAACAAAAGTGCATTCCATAATAGCCAACACCTCAACTTTAGGTAAATATACATCCGATTATCCGACCTCTACATATAACTCATCTGGAGATTCAGAACAACATAAGAGTGGGTGTTCCCCGATAGTTACCAATCTGGGTATATTTAAGTCACTATTTTCAAATCCGGCGACGCAATCTCCCGCTTTGACGTCTCCACGGGTACTAGTCGGAGACTGCGACGGAGTGGCATAACGCTTTTTTTCATTATGATTCATGACAATTTCTACTAGGTAGTCAACATCTACCGCAAGCCGTGTTATGGAACTTCGTTCCAAAAAACATTATTATCTGCTTAAGGCTTAGAATTATATTTTACGTTTTTATATCTATTCACTGGCGTCTTGAAGGCTTCAATTGTAATTATTTGAGAAAATCCTGACTCGGTATTTTTTAAGCTTCTATTTGGGTTTTGGATTTATGCCAGACGAAACGACAGCGGCTCTACATAATATAAGATTGCGTCATGTGGGATGTGATAGCATCAAATATGTTATGAAGTGTAGGTAGGTAGACCTAATAATAATAGGGTAGTATCACACCACACATCAGAATATCTCTGTTTTTTCCAAGAAATGTTTTTAATTATATCGGGACTTTTCGCGCACAAACATAATCAAAATATAAGAATTTTGACTAACTTCGACGTTTCCCACAAAATTAGTTTCCTATCAAAAATATTAATTGCACATCAAAATATGCAAACTAAACATAATAATCAAAACCAAAAACAAATTCTTTGTACAAAATGGCTAAAGGCTAAACCAACCCATGAATGCTAATAAAGTCATCAGGACGCTGATGAAATCCGAAATTGAACATACAATAGAGGCTTCCATAGTAATTGACTTTATATTTGGTCCTGACGATCCCTTAGGACCAAAAATGCGAGGGTCACATACACTCTTTGTTGTGGGCAAATCTGTGGGACCTTTGGTTACAAAAATATTTAATTAAACAAACACTGGACACTGGAAGGTTAATGAGGTTTGTATGAATAGGTATTTTGAGTGCATGATGGTAGCACGCACAGGGTTATAGCAGTGACGTTGAGGGGCTTTATAAGTATCTAACACAATTAAAGTTACACAAACTACAAAAATCTTCATTAGAATTTCAAAATAAATGCTCATTCTTAATACTAGTTGTGCCCCGCAATTTTACCCGTCGTTGCTCGGCTCCTAAGGATCGTAGCGTGTAAATTCATGATCCAGATTCATAGGAACAGAATAATGAGCTATTGCCCATTCTATTCCTCAGCAATCTAAGTATATCACTTCTCCAGTCCTCTATATTCATAAGGTGCTTTTAAACGGGCTAGTTTTTTGACAATTTCTTTGAGTTGAGATCTGTAATCGGTCAAGGTTGACTGTATCAATCTTGACCGATTACGGTCAAGATTGATACAGTCAACCTTGACCGTTCTAGAATGAAGAGTACCTATGTATGCAGGTTGAAATACAGTCACCAACATTCCCATTCTGTTCGATCCCATTTTAAAAACTTTTCCTAACTACAAAATTATCATTCAATACGGATAAAGATTTCATCAAACCGGGAGGTTGTTGAATTATATAGCTTATTCGATATCTTAACAATACTCCAATCGAATTATACGTAGACGCATCAGGTTAAGCCGCAGTATATTAGATTTGCTATTGTTGTATTATCGAGTTAACCTACATGTTCATACATACGTTGTTGGGTCACAGAGAACCTACCTACCTAAATAATGAAGCGCATCTTATGAGCAGAATATTTTGCTTTCTAGAATGTTAACCTGAGTACCAAAATCATTTAATTTCGGAAGTCGGTGGCAAAAAAAGTAATCAAAACTAACCACCGATTTCCAAAACAATTTTTTTGCTGTTTGTGGTTTTTTGAAGTAGATTGTTTTTTTGTTTGTTGATTTTAGGGTTGATACCAAAGATTAATGGCTTTATTTTGGCTCCAAAATCAACGAAAATTTACCGCGTATATTTTGTCGAGTTTTTATTCACACTACTTGCAAATTTCAGTTTGCATAACCAACTTTATAAATTGCTTTCCTCTATAAGATTTAAATCTAAGTGCATTATTATTCATGGCTCCTAAGAAAGAAGTACAATTCGAATTGCAGTAAGATGGCTCTTAAGATTTCTGCGGAAGAATAAAATTACACTTAGTAAAATGTCGCTTTTTATCTTATATGAATGCTCTGAACCTGACAGTCTGACAGATGAACAAGTAATGGACCAATATTCTTGTAACTAGAGATGTGCGAGGTAGCCAAGCGGTAAGCGAGGTCAAAGCTAAGCTACGAAACTATGTGACCGTTTCCACCAATGCTAAGCGGTGTAGTGGAGCGGGATGATGGCGCTGCGCAAGGTAGCTGTTCAAGGAAGACGCGCGACCTGAGCCAAACGATGCATCGCTAGTAGTAAGGATTCAAATATTGCGAGGCATGCGCCGCGCACGCCTCGTAACACACCGCTCGATATACCAAATGCATATGCCTCGCTACGAATATGAATAAGCGCCGTGCGTGGCGCATGCCTCGCAATGTTTGGATCCACCCGTAGGATAGCACATAGCTACACCACTCGCGCATCCATATAGCTCGCATCCTTAGCTCGCATCCGGAGCTCGCATCCGTAGCTCGCATCTGTAGCTCGTATCCGTAGCTCGCATCTCTCCATATAAAAAACATAGCTTCGTTAAACCCGTTTCCATCAGTGCTAGGCGCTATGAAAATAAACAATCCTTATCGGTGGATATCATACACATTCTTAGTAACACTCCTCATCTCTCTCAGCACATGTTTGGTGAAAAAGCAGTAAGGCCAGCCAGCCTAGCATGACCACGATAGAAACGGGTTTTGTCTACAGAAGAATAGACATAGTGACAGATTGTAGAAGGATTTCTACCGTTTTATGCATACAATGAAGAGAAGGAATGTCTCTATTCTTCAGTAGATAAAATTCTGATAAGCTAAGCACGGGTCGCCGCGTGCTCGGGCAGAAGAGATAACGATTTGGATAGAAAGAACTTTGTCTATTCTTTTGTAGAAAAGAGAAAGAATTGTCATGCTAAGCCGGCAGATGAGAGTAACCCGACGTAATATGCGCCGCGCAAACTGTATCGATAAATTATTTTCATTGAACCGTAATTTCAGTCCGACGCATTTTGCGTCGTCTGTGTCGCAAACCGCAAGTAATATATGGAACCCAATATAACGTGTATTACGTTACGCAAAAAACATGAATCACGTCAGGACTCATAAAATTTACCTATCTTGTTTGTCCTCGGTATAATTAACTTTGTAATTTGTATAGGTATAATCATGGAAGTCAACAAGCAACATGAAGTGAACAAAAATTTATTTCATTGTTTTTACGCGCGATTTCAATGATTTTTTCCTTCAATGTCAGTCTCGGTCACATTTTATGTGAATTTAAAATAATAAACTCATCAAATTTTTCCTGTACATGGTTTTAGTGTACATGCGCAAGTAGGCTGAAGATCCATAGGTCACTTATTCATATCCGGCTCGAAGGACCACTACGCAGAGACAAATAGTTGATGCGTTTTTAATTACAGCCTATCGCAGTCTACTGATGGTCAGCCTCTCCCAAGTTGGACTATAACATCTGAGCCCATGTCTGCTATTTTACGTGATTTGTCATTCTGACAACGATACAACAAACCCATATACATTATGCCAAAAGTTCATAATTTACTAAATCCACAATACTGCCGTGTCACGCACATGTCTGTTATTTTAAGATACCTACATGAGATACGCGTAACAGGTGCAAATCGTATCTCAATAGGGTCCTTTATCTACCACAAAAACAACTTTTCATCAATCGATTCGTCGTATGGGCCTATCCAAAACTATTGTTACTATAAATTTAAATGATTTGAAAAACTTTAAACGCTGATAGCTTAAAACTATGACAACGATAGAAACGGGTTTTGTCTACAGAAGAATAGACAAAGTGACAGATTGTAGAAAAAATTCTACCGTTTTCGCAATGAAGAGAAGAAATGTTTTTATTCTTCAGTAGACAAAATTCTGATAAACCAAGTACGGGTCGCCGCGTGCTCGGGCAGAAGAGATAACGATTTGGGTAGAAAGAACTTTGTCCATTCTTTGGTAGAATAGAGATAGAATTGGTTATATGGATAGATAGTCTATCAATCGTATTATATCTAAATCGCCTCCACATAAAGCGCATTGCTTATAAATTATTAAATCTAATTTCCCCTATTCATAACCCATAAATCATCAATAATTATGTAACGTTATTTCATAAATAATGATTCACTCAAACCCCTTTTGCTAAGAAGCTTGTATATTATGATCCCAATACTCTCATTGCCTCAATTTTCATACAAATCATATTAACATAACATAAACAATATTTCATCTTATGTACATCCTATTGCATATGCTACGAATAATCGTTCACGTACTTGACACTGTGATAAAACATTATATCTACAACTTTACACCAACCAAGAACCAACTCTGCATCAAATAAATAAAGTCTAATTTAAGATAGTGGCCCTGTGAATTTCAGACGTTTATTCAGAACACTTTTGTGGCAATAGGAAATCGACTTTGAAAGCTTCAAAATAGGATTTACTTTCCAATACTTTAGATTAGATTACTTCGGTCGTTCACGAGTTTTGAGTGGAAATATGAAAATTGAGTCTTGCTCTGCTTTATTAGTTTACTATAGTTAGGGTTGCCACTTCCAGGAACCAATACGGGAGGTATGGTTTACCAATACGGGAGGTATGGTTTAATTATTTTGGTGCTCAAAACACATTAACACGTTGAACGCCGAAACGTAGCGTTTCAACTACACCAAAGCATCCATGTACCTATACATATTGAAAGACGAGTATTTTGCTAACGGCTACGTTTAGATCTCAACCGTAGTTGACATCAAAATCAAAAGTATTAAATAAATAAATCATTTAAGAAAATATGAATCAGTTTTTCACGCCCCCATGTTGCCCCCCAGTGGCCGCTTGTGCCATTGCCGAAATTGTCAAAAGACGGGACAAATATGGAACATGTAGCAGTACACGGGACGCGATGCTCAAATACAGTGACAGTCCCGTAGTCCCGTATATACAGGACGTATGGCAGCCCTGACTATAGTGGATGTAAAGACTGTAAAGTATTACTGATGTGAAGGAACGTTATCGGCGTTGCCAATCGTTTATCTGGAAACTGCCTGTGTACTGGTTTTTCTTAGTATTTATTTTAGATATCGATCAGATTTTTCAGAGAAACTTTTGATTTGTGATCCGTTTTCCTCGTTTTGTATGAGATATTCGGAAGTACTTCATTTTTATTTGATATCGCTTGTATAAAGATTTCTTAATCTTCTTCTAAAAACCAACAACTTTTGGTGTATTTCTGTACGTTTACTTTATTTATACGTTGGTAGCTAACTAGCCCGTACACTACAGATGTCATTTAAACTGGTCATTTCATTGTAGTCCACGCGGACGGAGTCGCGGGCATAAGTCTAGTTTAATTATACCTACTGACAGCAGAACTCAACCTTCTTAGAAAAACCGGCCAAGTGCGAGTCGAACTCGCGCACCGAGGGTTCCGTATCATTTTTGGATGTATATAGTGAAAAAAAAAGGACCGCATAACCAAGTTTGTTTGTCAAGGAATTTTGATGATTTTGAAAAAACTGTACTGACTGTAGGAACATCGTTTTATTTTTGGTGCAATATATGGGTCAATTACTATTAACTGTAATTATTTCAAATTTTCGCTCCGCAAACTTCGGAGATAAGGGGGGGGGAATGGTTTTTTCAGACATTTTTCATCATATGTCGAAACTGTGAGACATAAAATAAAATGAAAATGTATTTTGAAATTTGCAGAGTAAGCCCTTTCATATGATATATTGTCATTTGACCTAGTAACCCCACTTCGGCCCCCACTCTGGCCCCCTTTTTCAATGAAAATTAAAATATTTTTTGACTTTTTTCATTTTCAATAAAGTTGGGCAAGCATTCTTTATAACTGTTCCAAATTTCAAGTCGATAGCATTAGTAGTTGCTGAAATAAGCAGGTGTGACAGACAGAGAGACGAAGTCGCACCATAAGGGTTCCTTTTTTACCATTTTGGTACGGAACCCTAAAAATGATAGATACATGATCTGCACCTCCTATAATCAAAAACAAATCCATATTAACATTAGAAGCAAATCTCACGTATCATAATAATATAAAACACCGATAGAATGTAATCAGCCATGTGTAGGTTCACGTGGCGATGTGCACGTGCCACGGCTCATTCCGACGGCTTTCTTATTACATACCTACCTATTACTAGACGTGATGTTTTGTAAGGTGAAATGAACACGGTGTTGCGCAATCTATACAGGCTACTATAATTACAATAAAGCTAAAGAATTTGTTTGTTTGAACGCGCTAATCTCTGGAACTACCAAACGGATTCGGAAGAATCTTTTTGTATAATATGATAGCCAGATTCATGAAGAATAGTATGAGCAATTTAACATCACGTTATGACTCAAGCCGAGCAACGGGGGTGAATCTCTGGAACTACCAGACGGATTCGAAAGAATCTATTTGTATTTATGATAGCCCGATTTATGAGGAATAGTAGTATAGATTATTTAATTTCACGATATGACCCTTAGGATTACGATCCGTGCAGCTGGTGTGAAACCGCGGGGAACGGTAAGTTGGTAGGTAATAAATTATTGCAATAGGTACCTACATATTTATAGTGCAAATAAATTATATTAAAAGTATTTAAAAATTGCTGAAAAAACATAACAATCTTTTTTAAAAAAAACTCAGATTTTCAATCAAATTAATTTTATATTTCAGGGATAGCGAATATTTTGACACGTGTCAATTTATAACAAAAATGTTAAACGCAATACAGTAAATAACATTTTACTTTTACGTTAAATCACAGCAATGAAACAAAAAATTTTTGTAAAAGCTGCTATAGTAGGTACCTATATTTTTCGCTTTACCTACCATTTTACGCATAGGTACATGAAGTTCCGTTCAGCTTTTCAAAATATGGCATAACACAGAGATGGCTAACCTTTTTATAATAAACGCGTGCTAAATTTAAAAAAAACTTATAGCTATGCCGTGCCACATAATCTTAGAAAAGTAACGAACATAAAAATAATCATAGAAATAATCTAGAGGTCCCTATTCCTAGAACAAATTATGGAAAATATAATATAAGATTTGAGGGAGCAAGATTACATAATAGTTTACCAAGTGATGTCAAAATGTCAACATCTATAAACATATTTAAAGCAAAACTAAAGAAATATTTAACAAAATCACTTTTGCAATAGTCCTGTATAATAGTAATAAGTACCTACTGTATAATTTTATTTCATAATCTGACTTGTTGTAACTCTTCCCGATGTTGTACTTTAATTTAAGATTATTTGTTTTTTGTTTCTTTTGTAAGTGAACATTGTAAAGTTCTTTTAGAGAAATAAATTCTTGAAACCGAAAAACTCACATTAAAATCCTTAATTAAAGACGATTTGAACTTATATCGATAACGTTGTAAGCACTATAGATAATTAATGTTTTAATGAACAGATAATGAAAATCTTAATGTGACTTTTATTGTTGCCGTGCCATTATTTCTATTGCGTGCTAGCTTTGACACGCGTGACATTATGTTCGCCATCCCTAGCGTAACATTTTGATGGATGATCTCCATCAATCGGGGCCGACAACATTTTGTCGCGTGTCATAGGGCAATGTCAACTGTTTAAAATAAATTGCTAAACAAGTGACTACCATTTTTCCTGAAAAAGTCCTGACTTTGTGTACCATAAAGTGAATTTTTAATCGAAATGTATTGACAAATCTGAGCATTCTAGTGAATGTTATGTTTAATTCCCATATAAAAGGGCGACGTACCATTTTGCCACTAACCGGGTACAAATTCAGACTCCATGCTTCTGAAAATGTCATATTGCAAAAACACAATATCATTTAACCCGACCCGGAGATCGAACCTCAGACCCATGCTCAGTAGTCACTAGACCTACAAGGCAATCGGGTCCCTGTACTCATAATTTATAAATAAGAACTGCCAACAAATACGAGTATAAACAGGGAAAACCTATCAAACAACAAAGAAGTGAGTCCGAAATTAATTTCTATATTAATATCATGTCTGTCAGAAGCAATCATAAAGTCAGAAGAATAAATAGGTATTTTTGATGTGGGTGCTGTAATAAGACGTGGTTTTGTGATTGAGTGGTCAACAAGCAAGCGGCTAGCCTGCCGCTGCGAGAACTGCCGATTTGTTTGCGAACGTTCGACGGAGAATCTCACCGTGACATTTTCCGTCGTTCGCAAACAAATTGGTATTTCTCGCGGTGATATCACGCGGCGCGTCGATACAGAATAGACAGGCAGATAATAGTAAGAAAAAAAAAATAACTCCATATTATAGTTAAAAATATTTTTTTTCTTACTTTTTCTTTAAATCTTAAAAGATCTAATCTTTTTCCGATTAGGTATATTTATTCAATCTTTTTGACCTGCACCTTTAGCAAAGACAGTATTTTTTCCAAAAAATGACTGAAAACATTAAGCTAACTAATTTCTGACGTGACATGGCCTGGGCGTGTCTCAAGCAACCTATTTGAATAAACTTGTATGCAGACGGGACCGCTAAAGTTGGGGGCCTTTGATTAGCGGAACCCTAAAAGGGAGGGGCCAGTGTGTAGATGTAATCGAGCGAATTAATTTGAAAAGTTTCTTATAATAGACCTTTATTTTAATTATTAAGGTTGAATAAACGGTTTAATTGAATGCGGCCAATGCTCTGAATGACTTGAACTGGCCAGCAAAATTAAATAGCGTTTCCAGGTGTCCTGATTTTCTGGGACGTCCCGATTTTTAGGGCTCCGTTGACACGTCCCGATTTATTGATTGGGACGCCAAATGTCCTGATTTTGAGTGTACTTCAGTCATCCTCATCAAAAAATACAAAAACCAAAGTAAATATTTAGACATAGACCGTACTTTAAGTAAATGTTTGGTGTTTGGTAACTGAATATTTTGAATATATGTACATAAGCATGAGACTTCAACGCTGGTCGCTGTAGGTATATCTTGGTTGAATAATATTAAATTAATAATATTACGTTAAATATAAATACCCATTTACGCCTCACAAGAATTGTATTCTCATCCTTCTGTTATAGAAATAAATTTCTACCAATTAGTACAGGATGAAAAAACTTACACACTTTCTCGTGCGCCATTCTAATCCTTTGCCATCTAAGCCTTTGTTTATGATAACGCTTACACTGTGACCCCACCTCATTAGCAAAAGTTTGTCAACTAAACAGCTTATGAACGACTTAATTTTGATAACGCCCATGCAATATTAAATCAGTTAACGAGGTCGTTACTAAACTACCGATTAAGTTAGCGACAAGTTACAAGCTAAGGTGGTTTAACTCAGTTCCTATATCTAGTATAATTTAATAACGAATCGTTTCGAGTACCAGTCATAGGTATTGGGAGAATCAAAAGTAATAATTTAGAAAGTTTTTTTTTTTATATTTAATTGTATCAAAGGACAAAATAAGTACGTGGGTGTTGGATTAGGCATAGGTTTACTAAAAACTTAATTGAAATATTATATTAGGTCTTTACCTATGAAATTGCCGTTCTGCAGTACTGGCCATTTCAAATCAAAATAATTTTTGTTTGGCTAAGAATTCCAATTTCAAATTAATTTTATTTTAAAAACATGGTTTTTTTTTTCCAAAAGTAGTCATTTGTTTATTGATTGGTGTTACATTTTCATCGCATTTCAATCTTTTTCGTCATCATGGATACGTTAAAAATTCGAGTAATTATGGAATACGAGTACCGTCGTAGCAGCAACGCGCCACAAGCGGCACGCAATATCAACGACGTTTACGGAGCTAACACTACAAACCAACGCACCACCTGTTATTGGTTTGCTCGCTACCGTTCTGGAAATTTCGACCTGAAAAATGAACCTCGCGGTCGTCCGAACACTTTGGTTGACAATGACGAATTAAAGGTGATTGTGGAAGCTGATGATACACAATCTACGGCTGAATTAGCAGCAGCTTTCGACGTTAGCGTCAAAACAATATTGGTCCATTTGCGTCAAATTGGCAAGGTAAAAAAGCTTGACAAATGGGTGCCCCACGAACTCAATGATCGCCAGCGCGAAGTACGCGTCGAGACGTGCCTTGCACTGCTCAACAGACACACAAATGAAGGAATTTTGAACCGCATTGTTACCTGCGATGAGAAATGGATTCTGTTTGATAACCGCAAGCGCTCAGCAAGTTGGTTGGATCCTGGTTCAGCACCTAAACAATGCCCTAAACGAAAACTTACCCCTAGAAAAGTGATGGTCACTGTTTGGTGGTCTAGCGCCGGTGTGATTCATCACAGCTTCTTACCAAACGGGGTGAGCATTACTGCAGATGTGTACTGTGAAGAACTGAACACAATTATGAAGAAGCTGGCACATCTCCAACCAGCATTGGTCAATCGCTCGTCTCCACTGCTCCTGCACGACAACGCGCGACCTCATACTGCACAGCAGACGGTCTCCAAGTTGCAAGAACTGGGGTTGGAAGCTCTCCGTCATCCGCCCTACTCACCAGACCTTGCGCCTACAGACTACTAACTTTTTCCAGAATTTGGATAACTTCTTGGCGGGAAAAAAATTCAATACCCGAGAGGCAGTACAAAATCCCTTTGAAGAATTTGTTGCCTCCCGTCCAGCTGATTTCTTTAAGAAGGGCATCAATAAACTGCCACTGCGTTGACAAAGATGCATTGATTGCATGGGTGATTACTTCGATTAATACAAATAGAAAATACATGAAAAAAATTCGTGTAAATTTTTTCATACAAAACGGCAATTTCATAGGTAAAGACCTATTATATACAGTCTGGATTTTAATAAAAGACAAGATTTTATTTTAATTCTCTAAAGTCTAAATTTTACACGCAGTACGTCAAAAATTGTAACGAACCATTAATAATATGATCAGATTTTAAAGTTATTTTGATATCGGTCGTTTAAATCTCTTGATCCTTCAAAATTGTATAAAAATAATTTAAAAACCGGCCAAGTGCGAGTCGGACTCGCGCACGAGGGGTTCCGTAATATTATCTATACAACATTAGACACTATATTATAACCTTTATTATGATCAAGAAAAAACAGCAAAAAAAATCACGTTTGTTGTATGGGAATAAATATTTATTATTTTCAGATTTTTAGTATTTGTTGTTATAGCGGCAACAGAAATACCTACATCATGTGTGAAAATTTCAACTGTCTAACTATCACGATTCATGAGATACAGCCTGGTGACAGACAGACAGACGGACGGACAGCGGAGTCTTGTTTTACCCTTTGGGTACGGAACCCTAAAAATTATAGGAAAATTATCTACCAAGAGTCCGGGTTTAAAGCTGAAACATCCGGGTATTCGAGTTTCTTGCTCGGGTTTATTGATTCTACAGTTGAAAACCCTAGTTGAATCAACTAATTATGCAGCTTATGCTTCCATTTAATGTGCTTGATTAACCGACTACGTAGAATTTCCACTTACTACTCAAGTTAAATATGATTTAAATGGCATCCGCTAATCCCAGTATCTCAATCCGATGAGACGGATAAATAATTCTTATTACCACGTACTAGTGTCTACCACTCAGTGATATAATGACTTTTAAGAGGAAAGTCAGGAACTACTTACTTAGTACTGCAGAATCATCTCAGTAACTTCTGTTCGATGACTCATTGTAATATGTATGTATGTATGTATTTATTTATTTATATAAACATCTTGACCCCTATAATTATTATCTATGTATTATATTTAAATATATATTATATTATTTCAATATATTTATGTATTCTTATGTAATATTATATCAGTATAATAGGTAGTAATCATTAATTAATTGTTCATAAACCTACAATGCATCTACCATCTTATCTCTTCATTGCCCATGGTTGACTGGTAGAGAATGCCTATGGCATTAAGTCCGCCGATGTACATTTGTTGCATGAAGTTTAAATAAATAAATAAATAAATAATGTACTAGGAATTTATAATGTATTAGGAATTTTGATCTGGTGGGCGGCGTTTGGTCCACACAAACAGATTCCCCTGTTTTATCCCTGGATTATTAGTACTAGAGCAAATTACTTTATACAATTTATATCTACTACAGTGGGTCGATCGCGAATAATTTTGACGTATAGTAGGTACTTATAGTAAATTAAACTTTGTTAGACAGTCACACTAATATTATTAATGCGAAAGTTTGTGCGTGTGTGTGTGTGTGTATGTTTGTTACTTCTTCACGCTGAAACGGATGGACGGATTTGGATGAAATTTGGCACACAGATAGATTATAGTCTGGAATAACACGGACCGAAAAACGCGGGCGAAGCCGCGGGCGGAAGCTAGTATTTATTTAAATTAAATACTTTATTTATTTATCTGTTTTTTTTTAAATGCACAAATTGAATAAAATTTTATGAAAATGTTCTAGGACAAAAACGCTCACTAACAGTCAGTCGCAGAAAAGGTCATTAAGTTTTTAGAGACTTTAACCATAATAATAGGTCTTTACCTATGAAATTGCCGTTTTGTATGAAAAAATTTAAACGAATTTTTTTCATGTATTTTCTATTTGTATTAATCGAAGTAATCACCCATGCAATCAATGCATCTTTGCCAACGCAGTGGCAGTTTATTGATGCCCTTCTTAAAGAAATCAGCTGGACGGGAGGCAACAAATTCTTCAAAGGGATTTTGTACTGCCTCTCGGGTATTGAATTTTTTTCCCGCCAAGAAGTTATCCAAATTCTGGAAAAAGTTAGTAGTCTGTAGGCGCAAGGTCTGGTGAGTAGGGCGGATGACGGAGAGCTTCCAACCCCAGTTCTTGCAACTTGGAGACCGTCTGCTGTGCAGTATGAGGTCGCGCGTTGTCGTGCAGGAGCAGTGGAGACGAGCGATTGACCAATGCTGGTTGGAGATGTGCCAGCTTCTTCATCATTGTGTTCAGTTCTTCACAGTACACATCTGCAGTAATGCTCACCCCGTTTGGTAAGAAGCTGTGATGAATCACACCGGCGCTAGACCACCAAACAGTGACCATCACTTTTCTAGGGGTAAGTTTTCGTTTAGGGCATTGTTTAGGTGCTGAACCAGGATCCAACCAACTTGCTGAGCGCTTGCGGTTATCAAACAGAATCCATTTCTCATCGCAGGTAACAATGCGGTTCAAAATTCCTTCATTTGTGTGTCTGTTGAGCAGTGCAAGGCACGTCTCGACGCGTACTTCGCGCTGGTGATCATTGAGTTCGTGGGGCACCCATTTGTCAAGCTTTTTTACCTTGCCAATTTGACGCAAATGGACCAATATTGTTTTGACGCTAACGTCGAAAGCTGCTGCTAATTCAGCCTCCACAATCACCTTTAATTCGTCATTGTCAACCAAAGTGTTCGGACGACCGCGAGGTTCATTTTTCAGGTCGAAATTTCCAGAACGGTAGCGAGCAAACCAATAACAGGTGGTGCGTTGGTTTGTAGTGTTAGCTCCGTAAACGTCGTTGATGTTGCGTGCCGCTTGTGGCGCGTTGCTGCTACGACGGTACTCGTATTCCATAATTACTCGAATTTTTAACGTATCCATGATGACGAAAAAGATTGAAATGCGATGAAAATGTAACACTAATCAATAAACAAATGACTACTTTTGGAAAAAAAAAACCATGTTTTTAAAATAAAATTAATTTGAAATTGGAATTCTTAGCCAAACAAAAATTATTTTGATTTGAAATGGCCAGTACTGCAGAACGGCAATTTCATAGGTAAAGACCTAATATATGGTTTAAGTCTCCTTTTAAACTTTATGACCTTTTCTGCAACTGATTGTAAAAACTGCTAGTGCGCTTATGGCCTTATACAATCAAGTGTCCTTACCCTATCAGGGTAAACCTGATAGGTTCGTAGTTTTTTTTAATCCTGTCAAACAGCGGGACTTTTACGACTTAATTAACTTCGCGGGAACGCGATTGGCACTAAAGGTTTTACGAGTAAATTAATTGAATTTGGATGAAAATTGGAATTTGCATTTTCATGTTTGAATTGGTGTCGTTGACTTTTTATGTCATACTAGCACTTTGCCCGCGAATTCGTCCGCGTGACCCACAGGAACCGTGCATTTTTTCAGGATAAAAAGTAGCCTATAGCACTCAGGAATAATGTAGCTTTCTATTAGTGAAAGAATTTTCGAAATCGGATCATTAGTTCCGAAGATTACCCCTGACATGCAAATTACAAACGTACAAATTTTACCTCTTTATAATATTAGTATAGATATAGAAGTATAAACTAGCACTTTGCCCGCGTTACATACTCCGTACACGTAGGCTCGTAATACAGAACGATGCTCGAGCACAGATCTTTGCTTGAGCATAGATCTAAAGCCATTTGATTGGTTGAAACTAGTTTCAATCTATGCTCAAGCAGAGATCTGTGCTAGAGTCTCATTCTGTAATACGAGCCGTAGAGCCATTTAGCGTCCTCCATTCCGACCTCGCCGACGAGGCCCGTCGCGACGTCCCCATCATGACCCGAGTCCGCCGCCGCGTATGACTCAGTCCCCTAACCGACCCTTGCTCGAGCCAGCCCGCGCTGAGCCTGTAGATTTAAATATGTCCCTAAATCATATTAATCCATTTCAGCTAGTAGCCCCTCCCTCTAGTTGTCCTCCCCCCAGCGATGCCCTAAGCCGAGGTCCGTACCCCAGTAGGGGGTGCCCTTAGCGTGTAGTCGCTTAGTTTGTAGTTTACCTTAGTTTTAAGCCTGGCTGGAGGCATTTGTAAGTCCTCACCAGATGACCGGTTAAGCAGTGACGGCTGTTAGAAGCCAACTGAGAGAGGCAATTCAAAAAAAAAAAAAAACATTTAGCGTCCTAAAGCAAGTTCTTTCGATCAACAAGTATTACTGTCCGTTGTATCACATCACACGCCATATTTACGTGATTCCTAGTAAAGTGCGTCTGGAATACTTCATTTAAAATGTTATTGCTGTTCTAAAAAAAATACCAACTGATCAATACGAGTATGACCACTTTTATTCCTCCACTGCTGAATATAAACGTTTTGATTGGCCATTACCACTGTAATAAGGATCCAGTAGTATACAACCATCCTAAATGTTCCCACTTCTGGGAATAAGGGTTCCTTTTTGTGAGGAGTGGACCATAATCTACTATATAGGGTCCTACCCTTCATACTCGAAATATTTTAAGAGGCACAGGTGGTAAAGATGCCATACAAACGAAAAAAAATTTGATCTGAGTATTTTTTTTTATAAATAAATAAAATTATTTTAAATAAATCTGGTCTGGTCTGCCAACCCGGACTTGGGCAGCGTGGTGGACTATGGCCTACTCCGTCTCATTCGGAGAGGAGGCCCGTGCCCAGCAGTGGGACAGTTTATAAACAGGGCTGATATTATTATTATTTATATTTTAAATAAATTATTTGACTAGCGCAATGGATGTTGAAAATAATATTTTTTATATGTTTTAAATAATTTAAAATTAATTTATTAAAAAATATATATACTCAGATCAATTTTTTTTTCGGTTGTATGGCATCTTTACCACCTATAGATAGCATATAGCATAATCGGCCTGTAATGTTCCCACTGCTGGGACACAGGCCTCCTTTGTGAGAGGGAGTGGGCCGTAGTCCACCACGCGGGCCCAGTGCGGGTTGGTGGACGTCACATGTCTTCGAATTTTTTGGTTCTAGGACATGCCGGTTTCCTCACGATGTTTTCCTTTACCGTTAAAGCAAGTGATAATTAATTTCTAATACGCACATGACTTCGAAAAGTCAGCGGTGGGTGCCTCGGGATCGAACTCGAATCATTCGCCGTGGGAGGCACATGGTTAAACCACTAGGCTATCACTGTTTTTTTGGGCTATCACTGCTTTTTTAGGCTATCACTGCTTTTTTGGCTATCACTGCTTTTTTTACCTACAGATGTACCTCTTAAAATATTTCGAATATGAAGGGTAGGACCTTATATACGGGCCCAGTGCGTGTGTGTGCGTTATGTATGCATTTTTGGTCATAGAACATACTGTGGGTCGATCACGAGTTATTTTGACGTAAAATATTGCAAATGTAAGCATAATTTGAATCTAAAATACAACAGTCCTAGAACATTTTGATAAAATTTTATACAATTTGCACATTTTAAAAAAATACAGAGAAATAAAATATGTGGGTACCTATTTAATTTGTATAAAGTATTGAACCTTCTGTCACTAAAACGCCTCTTTCATGGCGTTTAAGGCGCGATTCCATTAGGCAAGTCTTGCATGCAAGTATGACGTCACACTTGTGTGCAAGATTTGAATCGAACATTTTAGTTACAACTTGTTTGCAAGCTGTGGTTTCCACTATACAAATTGCAAATGTGACGTCATACTTGCATGCAAGACTTGCCTAATGGAATCGCGCCTTTGGTATAAGTATAAGGACGTCTGCACACATACTGTTTACAGCTAATAAAGGAAGTGATGAAACCATACGCGGAAATAACGACACGTTTAGATAAGGAGCTGTCATACCGCCATCTTTAATGTAAACAGAGACAGACATTGAGGAAATAAGAGGTGTGACACCTCAGATCATAGAAACAAGGGAGATGTGCCAAGGTGCTATCGAGCTTGATGCGTGATTTTGAGCAAATTGCTCATATTAAAAAAGTACGCGCTGGCGACGAACCGAACACGATCGATGGTATAAATACAGTGTTTTAGTTTAGTGCTAGTGTTGAGTGACGATTAACAGTGTTAGATTGAGGGTGTGCGGAATGTTCAATGCGTGGGAGATCTTTTTATTCACAAGGAGCGCTTAATTATGCGCGTAATTGTGTCGAAAAATGTACTAAAAGTGGCATCAGTTGTTCCCGTACTAATTTGCTGTGATGGCATATCTCCTTGTTTCTATGATCTGAGTGTGACACGATAGCTCAGGGGTAAGAGCGACGCCACGGTACGGTAGAGGTCACGGGTTCGAGTCCCGCCTATGTCAGTCGTTTTTAAATCTATACTAATATTATAAAGCTGAAGAGTATGTTTGTTTGTTTGAACGTGCTAATCTCTGGAACTACCAGCCTAATTCGAAAAATTATTTCGACTACGGAGGGTATATGTTTTAGCTCCAAATACCTATAACTTTATCAAATAGAATAGAGATCGCCAAATCGAGCAAGCACGGCCGTATATTTCCATTCCCCGAAGAACAAGAACATATTTATTATAATAATATAATATCATAAAGTAATGTTTTCCTTATTCTTTAACACTTTGATTATTTCTTTCACCATGTTACAGATTAATGTTTTTAATAAAAAACGGTAGGCGGATTATATCTCTTACACAAAAATAATGTTGAGAGACGACTGTCGAAATACGTAATATGTTTTCGGGATTAATTTTCGGCAAATCGGATCTGTGGTAGGCTCAGATCATAGAAACAAGGAGATGTGCCAAGGCGCTATCGAGCTTGATGCCTGATCTTGAGCAAATTGCTCATATTAAAAACGTACGCGCTGGCGACGAACCGAACACGATCGATGGTATAAATACAGTGTTTTAGTTTAGTGCTAGTGTTGAGTGACGATTAACAGTGTTAGATTGAGGGTGTGCGGAATGTTCAATGCGTGGGAGATGTTTTTATTCACAAGGAGCGCTTAATTATGCGCGTAATTGTGTCGAAAAATGTACTAAAAGTGGCATCAGTTGTTCCCGTACTAATTTGCTATGATGGCATATTTCCTTGTTTCTATGATCTGAGGTGGTAGGTCTGAGTTACTTGCGCTCGTTGTTTTGGGGTTCAAAGTTAAAATTTAAATTGTTCGATTTTTATTATGTACCAGTAGTGGCCCAGTAAACCCAAAATGCAGTGATAGCCTGGTGGTTTAACCATGTGCCTCCCACGGCGAATGGTTCGAGTTCGATCCCGAGGCACGAACCGCTGACTTTTCGAAGTCATGTGCGTATTATAATTTAATTATCACTTGCTCTAATGGCCCGCGTGGTGGACTACGGCCCACTCCCTCTCACAGAAGAGGCCTGTTTCCCAGTAGTGGGAACATTATCGGCCGATTATGCTTATGCTTATTTTGTACCAGTACTGGCCCAGTATTAACCTGGGGACCTGATATTTACTTATTTACAGTCGCGGGTTTGAATCCAAGCAAATGTGCATTCTACTTCAAGCATTTTTTCTCTCACAACTGATTTAAAAACGGTAAAGTAAAACATATTAAGGAAACCGGTTACTGTACTAAAACCAAAAGTTTGAAGACCAGCAGCCTAATTGCGTAACTCAATCTCTTTCACCATGGCTTTCATTTTGACAGTTCAGCAACATCCATTGCGGCGTTGAGCTAGTTACGGGAGCACGGATTAACAATCATTCGGCGTAATGAATGTCAAAAACAATGCCATGGTGATAGCAATTGAGTTACGCAATTAGGGTGCTGATTGTGAGGTCCACCAACCCGCGCAGTGGATTATAAACTACTCATTCTTACAGAGAGGAGACCAGAGTCTCAAATATTAGAAGCTGATATCTAGTATGATGGCAATAACTATCATCTCGAGATTTATACGTTAGATTTTGAATCGCAATTAATGGAATTTTGGGGCAATAAAAAACTCTGAAGCTTTTTTTTTGGCCATCTGATAATAAACAGAGAAGAATAATTTATTTTGTTTTTATGAAGAAAATCTGATAAAGCCAGTCACTGACAGATAAAAGATCAAGCTGATATTATAAAACGCTAATTGTTTTTAGGGTGATGCTATCTTTGTAGGCAAAAAAAACTTAATCAAAAGAATTCTTTCCAAGAAAAGCTAATCTTTCAAAGAAATTATTTTCAATCTTTAATCTTTTTGTGTAAAAAAACCTCTTTCATCTATACATTACATACCAATCACTAGATTTTCCCTTCATTTGTTTATTACTCCTACGGAACCAGCACATCTCCGGCAACCATTGAAAAGTTCCAGAAATAATTTCCGAGCAATTTTTCACAGGAAGTCCAACAAATTGTTTTCACTCCGCGCCTAACATTTTCGTATTGATTGACGTTTCCCATTAGCGAACCATTGTTTTAATGTTCGCGCCACATACCATGGCATATGAGAATATGAGAATGATTAAAACAGTATGTACGTACGTTATACCTACCCAAATCTTTGGAAATCGGGAATTGAAAAATTCAAAATAATTGGAATTTGGGAAATTATTTTTTCGTCTAAACCGTAGCCGTCGTGCGTTTTTTTTTTTATTTGATTTTGATTCTTGCGTTTCACCGCCATCTTGCCTGATGTTGAGCGATGATGCGGTCCATAATGGAGTACGCTTGCCTAGAAAAACCCGATTCACCCGCGACTTGAAGACATCCAGATTGTAACTATCGGGGAAAACCACGGAGTAAACACCCACCCATATTGATTAATAGTGCTGATGTAACCGAAGAGTTTAGTTTCCAGGCAAAAATAATCATTTCATTACGTAGGCAACCCTTTTAATTATTTGCATGCATATAAACAGTTCAGCTGTACCTGATTCAGTAGCTCGATTCACGTAATCAAAACCGCAACGATATCGTAGCGACTCAGTCGTTGAATACCTTTTCGTATTCACATCCGTCGATCGAACTTGAACGGCACCGATTTTAAAGTCGTTCGATCGAAGTGTCGTTGACGCGTATGCAGGTAATAATGATAATCGTTCTTTTACATTTTACGTTTATTGATATCATTTTAAATTAAATTTATTTGACCATAATGACGTAAATCACTGAATTTTGATTAAAAAATGTGTTTCATTAACTTGGTAGAATACAAAAATATGCAACTGGCAATAAGTCGTTCAGAAATCGTTTAGTTTCGATTCTATTGAGTGGAAGTCCTATTGAACTACGTTCAAGAAATACGTGAATACCAAATATGGGTAGGACTTCGATCGAACGACTTTCAAACTTCAGCAATATTTGGATTGTTTGTAATTACGTAAATCGGGTCGAAATCAATTGTCTGTCAATTGTAACAGTCAAGGGCAGGTATTACTTTTTTGTTTAAATATATTATGACTCCCAGAAAAGCGGTGCCAAAGACTTGATTATTAAGCATGATGCACAACTTTGGCTAAAAAATACTTGTAGTAAAGCTATTCGATTGAGTTTACCTACATAATAACTAAAGCTGAGCATAATCGAGTAGAGACCTTTTTTGGCATAGTTGTGACTTATGTGCAAATAATAATGTTTTTTTTTTTTCTTTTTTTAAGCCTAGTCTTTATCCAAATTGTCGCCGTGTCGAAATAAACATTTCTTTCTTTCTTCATTCTGTTATTATGCAAAAAAATCCTCCTTTCCTGTTGATTTCCAATACGTAGGTAGGACAGTCCGGCCGCTAAGAGAATGCGTTCCTGACACTTGACTAATTTAGCACTAAACCATTTTATTTTTATTATAGGCTGATGTTATAATAAGAATTATAGTTAAATTAGTATCAGTATTACATATAAATGATGAAAATATTTTTAATCGTAAAATAATTTTCCACTTTAAAGTTTCGTCGCTCATACAATCTCATCATCATACATCATACGCATTCTCTCAGCGGCCGGACTGTATACGGATTTTCGGTCTGTGTGGACCCGCCTAATGACTGTAATTCGACCCAAAAATGATAACTCTTTCAGGAGACTTGCCGAGAAAGGCATCTGGTTACGTCAGTTTCATCTGCTAATAAAAACAAAGTACGATCACAAATCCGTGACCCAAGCCTGCCTGACTCCTTATATTCATATTCTACATTAGGCGTTGTATACAGTGTATTAATACTCCGTTCACTTTAACTTGACGTGTGAAGTGGTTGGTAGCACTTTTTGCAATAGAATTTACACTGAAAGTTTCATGACTACCAACCGCGTCACGCGTCAAGATAAAGTGAACGGACGCGTCAAGATAAAGTCTACGCTAAGTAAATTTAATATTTTAAATGACCTCCTTAGTGTAGGGTGGCTAGTACTACGAAGAAGTCAAGCTGTATCCCTGGTTCATGCCACCAGAATTAGATCTAATAATTAGATTTTAAGTTGAACCCCAAGCTACCAAACTGGGAAAACCACATCAAAACCCGTTCAGTACTTTTTGCGTGATGCTAACATACAAACAATTAGTCAAAAATCCAAAAAAAATATTTTTTTAGGCATGGTTACGTCTTAGTACCTTTTCCGACTGATTTTTTCTAGAATATCTATAATGTACAGACACAGTTTTTCTATAGTTTTATAATAGTAATACTCCCGCGGTATCACTCACATCCTATAATATGGGAATGCACCCAGATAAAAAAATACCTAACGGCTCAAATACACCGAATCCGTCATCGTACGAACTTTGCTCGTACGACGACGGCCGAACTCGGACAATTGAATCAAACACTTGTAAATCATAGAGAGCGCGTACCTACACTAACGGCTCAAATACACCAAAACCGTCATCGTACAAACTTTGTTTGCAACACGTCCGCTATCGGCCGACAAAATTGGACAAAATCGGTCGTGTTGGTGTACGCGCTCTCTACAATTTACAAGTGTTTGATTCAATCGTCCGAGCTTGTTCGTCATGGTACGAGCAAAGTTCGTACGATGACGGATTTGGTGTATTTGAGCCGCAACACGTCCGCCATCGGCCGACAAAATCGGTCGTGTTGGTGTACGCGCTCTCTACAATTTACAAGTGTTTGATTCAATCGTCCGAGTTTGTCCGTCATGGTACGAGCAAAGTTCGTACGATGACGGATTTGGTGTATTTGAGCCGTAATGGTCTATTTGTATGCCAAACGTCAGTTTAACACGTTAAGTGCGAAGCGAGGCCTAAATCACCCCTGATGCAACTTCCCTGTGGTGCGGCAAGCAAAAAAGTGAATTTCTCTGTCGTGCGAATGGCATAGCTTTGGTTTGGTCCAGTGTAGGAAAGAGATAAATATATATTTGAGATCACTAATGGTTCCGGACTCGGTGGTGTACCTACCTTGGTACCGGATGTCTTAGGCCTCGTGCCGCACTGAATTAATATAATTTTAATGCAGTGCGGAACGAGGCTAAAACGTCCCATATCCCCCCTGACCTCGTACCGCACTCAACGCGAGCTTCCCGCGACCAGTGTTGTGCATCACGTCGATTGGAGAGCACGTCCTTTTACAGCGCCGAACATGTCTAAACGATGTAAATAATTGTATTTTTAAAGCCCGAGGCAGAATAAATAGGACAGTTTCTTTTCTACTTCTGGTTGCCTTTTTTTTCTATTCTGTGAACCGCATTAAGATTTTCATATACAAATAGAAAGATAAACCTTATGCATAAACCGTAATCCATTATTTTCCAATAATAAGTCTGTAATAGGTGCCTCTTAATGGTATAGAATGGAACGCTTCGTGCGCGAGTCCGACTCGCACTTGGCCGGTTTTTTTTTCTTTATGGCGCCTTCAAGCACAATTTAGATTATTTAAAAAAAAATGTATCCTTTGATAGCTTTGTGTTGTTTTGCCAGGTTTTGCCCTTAAAACGATCTAATGAGATATAATTGATCAAATTCGGTCAAGTCGTTGCGTAGTTAAGACAGTTTAAAAACGTCGATATTATTTTTCCCATCACTAATCGCAGCGAAAATTTGCCCTATTTTAGTGCGTTACGAGGTGTATAAGATCCCATATTTTGTTTTGCTAATAATTCCTAAACTAGCCATCAGATCCCGGGGCGACGGTGGATTAGGGTTCATCAATTCACTGTCTATATCAATAAGGACCAAAATTCTCATTTATCTTTGATTTCGCGCCAGAAAATGGATTTTAGTCTGTAAAAGGAGGTGGGGTCTAATAGACCGCGTGTCGCCCTAACGTCTGGTCACGGTACGGGCCGATTATACCTCGTGCCGCAGGAACGGAAAGTATGCAAAAATTGGTGCCGCAGCTAACGTGTTAATCCGTTCAGCCGATATGCCTGATTGAGATACAAACATAGATATATCCAAAGATCTCCACAAACGTTCACTTTGAACAAAAATAAAACCTGAACTAGCCCATAAAACGGAATTTTGTAAAACTTTTGAACTTTTCCGAAGATATTTTTATCAAACCTTTTCCAGGAATTCCCAAGTGTGGCTCTTGATGGCAACGTCAATACTGTTAGTAGCATTTCCCGATCCTTGAAAACCAAAAGCTTTTCAAGGCAGCGATGCTTTGAAATCTATTTTAATTTTACTTTTAAGTATCCATATCCTTACTTCCTTATCTATACCAATAAATAAAATTTAAGTGTCTGTCTGTGATTTTAAATAAATGCCAAAATTTTTGTAAAAACCGCTATGTAATGCCCGAAATTACTGTTTTTAGAATGTTTGTCTGTTCGAAACTGTCTCGATAAAACTCTGAAATGGCTCAATGGATTTCAATGAAAATTTTAGAGATTGAAACAAAACTTTTAACTTAAATTTTCGTATTCATTTCGATATCTTGCAGGGTTCAGTAGTTATAAATGTAAATTATGTGTAAAGCCTATTTATTACTGCCATCTAGCGGGTATCATGACCAACATGCCACGCTAAAAGTCCCGCGCGAACGAAGTCGCGAGCAAAAGCTAGTAAATTATATTTATTTTGCAAATAGGTTACAAATAGGTTACAAATAGGCTACAAATAGGTTACAAATACTATCTGATAATACAATATATACAGTTCTATTTACAAAAAAAAAAAAAAACCTTATAAGTAATAATAACAAATAAACTAAAGAGCATCAAAAAATTCCTCCGCATCGCTGTCAACTGGTAGCGTGCCCAAAAGACTGGCGGCATTGCCACGTTGTATGGCAATGCTTAATCTTTGCCCAAAGTAAAAGCCAGCCTTTTGGTCACGGGAAGTGTCAACCAATCTTTTGGCGATATCTTTAAAAATGAGATGAGCACTCGGACCCCACGGCCCTAGGGTTTCAACCCCAAACGGCTCGAAAATATAATTACCGATGAGGTTATTATATTTCCGCCGCTTGAGGCTTTCCGCAGCTGCAGCAGCAGTGCCCGCACAACGCGCCGAGCTAGGAAGATGGGAAGACGCAAGAGTGTCAACACATGTTGCGTCCCACACTAAAGGCCTACCCATCTTCCATGGGAATAATGACATACCGTCAGGTCTCTTGCCATCGTCACGCGCCAAACCATTAGGTTCTAAAATAGCTGGCACGCCGACGGTGACAAGAGCACGACGGATTATGTCATTGATATTTGCGTGTCGCGCTATGCGGCCCGCACTCCTGCTGCAAGACAAGCCGTGGTGTCCGAGGCTGTTGACAACTTCCCCGCAGTAACAGCGATGAGGGGCGCAACAGGGAGCTCCCAGACGCAGACAAGTAGCGAGGTGGAAAGTGGTGTCGTCCAACATAGTGCCTATGTTGGGCGACGGAAGTGCCTGAAGCCACAAACCCGACTCCCATTCGCCCACAGCCAATAGGCGCGCTCGCTCAGCAGTAGTATTACATGTATCGACTAAATTATTCAGTATCGCTCTGCTGAGCGGCTCATCCCATTGTCTCTGGGAAAACGGGATCCGACAGTCGTTGCGCCGAAACGTTGACAGCTGGCTCAAGCACCTGGAACAAAGAGAGCATCCGAACACGGTACGCGGTCAGATTTGTTCCTCCCTCTGTAGCCCCATAGTATGCGCGCATGACGTTTTCGTTATTGGACTGAGTCCAACGCATGCGCTGCACACTTCCGCCGGGAGCTGGGACCCTATCAGAGGCCGATGGGCCTCGAGGTCCTAAGCAGACCGGCGGCCGGCGTCCTCCCCGACGACGTGCAGGTGGTGGCGACGTGGGCGGAGAGAAATACTCGTCGCTGGAGCTCGACGCAACTGCCGCGGCCGATGTCACAGCACTCACGGTGGGGCTGGGTTACAAATAGGTTACAAGTAACACATTTACACGTCAATATATATTTTTTATTATATGGGGTCGAATTTTAATCCATTCTAAAGACTCTTACACAGTATTCCGGCGGCCGGGCCGCACGAATAACCCACCGTAGGTAGGTACGGCATGAATAACAATATCTACTTATCGGCAGCAAACCTAAAAGCGCCTACCTGGGCCGATTTTAATCTAATTTAAAGTTCAAAAACTACTAACTTAGTTACAAACATTCTTGATAATAGATTCCTAACTTCAAGCTCGTAAGTTAAAATGAGATTAGGTTCAGACAGTCATAAAATTCTAGAAATATGGACCGAATTCAAAAACTCAATTTCTAGTTTATTATAATGCTAGGCTTTACCCGTGACTACGTCTGCGATCCGCATGGCGGACTACAATAAAATGACCATTTTGGCTAGCACCACGAAGAGAAGAGAGGTCAAGCTGTATCACTGGAATTAGATGAAATGCTGCTTAGATTTTACCAAATTGTGAAAACTCCATCAAAATCCGTTCAGTACTTTTTGAGTGATGCGCGCACAAACAAAAAAATAAAAAAAAAAAAAATTTTGGTCATGGTTACGTCCCAGTACCCTATCCCGACAGTTTTTTCTGGAATATCTTCATTTTACAGACACGGCTTTTTAGTTTTATAATAGTGTAGATAAACTGGTAGGTAGGTACCTAAGTTTTACTACTTGTTAACACAATGAGCGGTCTCACCTTAATTTAAAACTTGTTTGAAATAAGCTAGGTACAGTTTTCTTTTACAAAACTTTCTTAAGATAAGAAATAGTTTTCAAGATGAAACAGATAAGTTAACGAGCCTGTAATATAATGAAGATACCTTTTCGAAGAAGAATATCGTAGGGAAAGTTAGAATTAGCCCTAGTTTCAGAAAGCCTATATATTTATTATATTTATTTTTTTTGGTGAATTTGAAACATGTTAAAGCCATGTTATGCGACTCTTATGTTACCTATTAAATATTGTATAGGTAAGAGATTTTCATAAATCGAATTACCCGAGCGGGATTTGAACCCGGGACCTCTGTCGAACTCTAAACAAACGATGTACTACCTTTGTATTTAATTTAGCATTACTTAATTATACTACTTAGTTTTAAATAATTCGCAGCAGTGTGTAAGATCGCCTGCGTCCTGATGCAAAATGTACTAAGAACAAATATCGCATTATTACACGCGATATTATCAACCGATATTACATAATGTGATATAAGATTCTATTATAAATTCCCGAATACAGACCAAACGTACCTAATCAAACAATATTATCTTAAATATTAAGAAAACGCACAAAATGCTGAAAGCTTCTGAATCCGTTCCAAAAACAAATTAGTCGTTTCTTTCATCTTATTGTGATTTTGATAAAACGCATCTGATTGGCAAAAAAAAATTTCTTACTACTAACATTCTTGTCTAAACTTCCGTCTGTCCGTGTTTATACAATTGGATAAAAACTTGAAAAAAAAAAATCTAAAATCGCCTTCAAAATAGTCTCAAAAATTTTGATATGAAAGTTTTGGCAGTCAATGTCTTTGATTTGATTTGATTCGGCACCGACCTTTGAAACTGTTGTGATAGTTTTTAAAGAGGTTTTAACTTTTTTTAAGGTTACTTTCATTTTTTTGAAATTACATTGTAGGAACGCAAAAAAGCGTGCAGTTGAGGGAACCCCGTCAGGAACGAAGTCCCAATAATGTACACATTTTTACACGGTAAAATTACGCTTATTATTTTCCAATCTTACGTCTCAACGGGTACTGGTCGGAGACCGCAGGCGCGATGTCATGAGTTTAAGATTTATCGCGTGACGCTTTTTCATTACGTGAGGATTTCACCCAGTCAACTTCTACCGCAAGCCACGTTAAGGAACATCGTTCCAAAAAGACACACAAATTAAATTTAACATTTATATTTCAGATAAAAGAAGCAACATTAATAGTACTCCTATATAAAAACATTTCGCAAAGTAAAGTATGTTTGTACAAGCTAAAACGTCCTCTTATCACGTCACTATGGATCCGCAATCAAAATAGCTCAATCAATAGGATGAGATAAAATAAACAAGATTAGAGTACCTTTTAATGTTTATAATATTCTATTTGGAAGCGATTCATTTGTTTATTCTACTGAGGGTTTCCGATCGTAGTCCAACAAAAACTATTTGTGTTTGTATGGAAACAATATAAATAGCTTTTTGCACTCCTTTTCCATGTAAACTTTAATTATTCCAAAGAACATTGGCAGTTTTACATGGTACAGTAATAAAAGCTTAACCAAAAATAACAATATATTTTTATTGTTTTTTGCCTAATTTCTCTTAGAGATTAAGAATTGAAATCAAAAATCGAAATAAATAAGAAATAAAATGATTATGCCGTTGACATTTTGAAAAAATTAATAAAACGAAAACGGGTGCATGCTGGCTGGCGCGTGCCTCCACAGAATATCATGTCGACAGCAACTAAAACCTTTGAATTGAGAACTCATTAGTCGCGCTGTACTTCATTGGATCATTCACACCATACATAACCTCACTGTCACAAATACGATAATTTCTCTTTAAACCAATTACGTACAAAAACAAATCAAAAATGAATATAAATGCTCTTGAAATACTCGATCACACTAAACTAATTTCATATCTGTACCGACATACACAATCTGAAGCCCAGCGTTCTATGGGCGTCTGCCGTGTTCTTTCACACTCCTACGTGCGCGCAATATGCTTAACAAAGGGATACAAAGTTTTCTATTTACGTATTAAATAGACAATTTTATAACAGTTAGTAGCTAAAAAATGTTCCTACTATATTGAATGTAAACAACACCGATAGAAACAAAAAATTGGGCAGTTATACCTACCTACCTACTAGTAACCTACCCATGAAAACCGGTTAATTGATTGGTAATTAAGGTCAATTGGTTATATTCGATTGTTAGCCATAGACTAACAACATTATGTTCTTGATTAATCGAGTCATTTATGAACCACATTAGGTACCTAAAAAAAATATAGGTATAGGTACGTACAGTGTAGTCAGTGACACTTCAGAAAGTTCTAAGAACTTTCTAAAGTGTCACTGACTACATTAGAACTCTTATTAAAAAACTTTTCTATTTAACTCCTATCCAGTTAACCTGTGACATTAGGTGAAACGAAATTAACCTGAAATAAAGTTGTCGCCAATAGTCATAATTGAGCTATTTCCTCGCGAGGACTAATAAAATGTTACATATTTTTATAGCTTTAAAAGGCGAAGAGTTTTAGGGTACCGTGGTTCTCAACAAAATTTTAATGTTTTGCCGATGTGCGACATTATCTCATCGATTGCCCAGGGCCAAAGCTGACTAGCTACTTTTAGCATGGGCGACCGGCGATTTGGTTGTTTTTCGGAAACTTGATGCCGCGTCCAAACGCTCCACATACATTGAAACGCCCCAGTCGCAGCGATCAAGCCGCTTTTTGGAATCACAATGCAGCAATTTATTAGTGTTGACGATCGATAATTCCACTATAGGTACTCTGTAGGTTTAGTGCAACTATCGATAGTTTTCATCTAAAAATGGCCATACTATCGATATAGCTATTTAAATTAGCAGCTAATTAGGATTAACTTCTATTCAGCCAAGTAAAATCGAGCGGACAAGTTGCATTTCATGAACACAGTAGATCCAATATTGGCACCAATAACAATATTTTATTTGATACGGAACCCTCCCCACTTCTAAGAGTTATGGCTGAACAAAAAAGATTAAAGAGCGACATAAAATTAACAGCGGGTTGGAAATTAAACACGCGCCACGGTTACGCGTGCCAAAATTAAAAGATTACGACACCTATATAAAACATTATGATCATATCCGTTATGAAGGGTCTGTCGTGAAATATATTAAAATTTTAATTTTCTTGACGCGATAAAAAAACGTGTCTACTGATTTTTTTTCTAATTCTGGGAAACAAATACCTACATGAATTGTATTTAATTCTTCTACTGTACTACTGTCAATTTTTTTATTGTAAGTATTTCTAAAATAATGTCCAGAAACACGGGATAATTTTCCCCCCGGAAAAAAAATTGTCGTAAGGAAGTCTCCAGTTTTTGTCTCTATTCCTCGAAGTTTAGGTGAATTAGCACTACCTATTCCGACCACTGGTTATAACTCTAAAAATATTTTTTTTTTTATTCCATCTTTCATCCTTTTATCTATAAGGTCAATGTCCAATGGCCTTGTTGTTTGATGGTGTAGAACTGTCAACATGGTGTTAAGTATGCACCCTCAATGAAAGTCTAGGTACCAGGCAAACATAAAAAAACTGTCGTAAAGAAGTCTCCAGTTTTTGTCTCTATTCCTCGAAGTTTAGGTGAATTAGCACTACCTATTCCGACCACTGGTTATAACTCTAAAAATATATATTTTTTTTATTTCATCTTTCATCCTTTTATCTATAAGGTCAATGTCCAATGGCCTTGTTGTTTGATGGTGTAGAACTGTCAACATGGTGTTAAGTATGCACCCTCAATGAAAGTCTAGGTACCAGGCAAACATAAAAATTAAAAAGGTCACGTTTTACTTTAATACTCAACCCTCTAGGGCTAGGCACTTTTGATGCGACACAGATAAGTACAGAAGATCAACGTGATGACATCACGTAGAAAGACACAATGATTGTATAAAAACCGGACAAGTGCGAGTATGCCTCGCGCCCTAAGGGTTCCGAAATATGATCATAGATGGCGCTACTGCATACTTCTAGTGGTGTCATCTATGAGCAGATGGCTCCACTTATGGTCCGGTGACTGACGGCGGACAACAAAGTGATCCTATAAGGGTTTCGTTTTTCCTTTTGAGGTACGGAACCCTAAAAAACTAGCACTTTGCCCGTAACTGCATCCGCGTGACCCACAAGGACTACCCATTTTTTTTATAACAGGTAGCTTATTTTACTCCGAGATAATGTAGCTTTTTACTCGTGAAAGAATATTCAAAATTGGTCCAGTGGTTTTTGAGTTTATTCATTACAATCAAAAATACAAAAAAAAAATCTCTTTATTAAATTAGTAAACATGTAGACAAAATAATGACGATATTAAGCCCTCCCGCGTCGCCCTATCGCTATGTTTTAGTATGAGAGAAGGACAAAACTATACAAGACAAATAGCACCATCTCTTTTCGCAACGGAGTAATTATGGCACTTTACAATGTGTAACAGAAATGCGTGGTCACATTTAAGGGGGTTGTTTGGACTCTTATTTAGAGCAACATCTTGTTAGGTCAAATAGAAAAATTCGGCCAAAAAACTGTCTGTAAAAATTTACCAAATCATCTGATGCCATTTGTATGGAGAGTCGAAAAAACCTCTATTATATTACTGCTATTTATACTTCGCCAGTAATGGCACTTCTGAAAATATATTTCTGTTGGCACTGACGTTACGGTACTAAGGCAGTAAACACAGCATTTGTTTTAAAACCCCATTAACGCGATGTCGTAAACTTTTGTGTGTACGCGCCCTTACATATTTGATGAAGATTTTTTCCGTTGTAATTTGTATTCCAAACTGCTGATTTTTTTTTGTGTTGATTCCACTGTGAATTTCTTACCCCGGTTTATTTAGTCTTAGAAATCAAGCCTAGCATATAAGAAACGCATGCAGAGCAAAAAACAAGGTAGGTATGTCCCGTCGTGTAGAAATATACCCCTTTTTTATTTTTATACAGGGTGGCAGGTTAGACAGTGGAAATATTTTAAGGGGTCATTGTACTCATCATTATGAACAACTTTTACTATGGGACCAAACCTGAAATCGCGAAAAAAAAATCAGCTGTTCCATACATTTATGTTCACATAACTCAACAAAATGTATGGGAACGGAACAGCAGATTTTTTTTAACCCACGGAATAAAGAACTTACTGTTCTGTGGTTTAACCTGCCACCCTGTATATACTAGACTTTTGCCCGCGACTCCGTCCGCGTGGACTACAGTGAAATGACCAGTTTAAATGACCTCTGTAGTGTAGGGTGTCTAATGGTAACAAGAGTTCAAGCTGTATCTCTGGTTTATGCCATCGGAATTAGATGAAACGTAGCTTAATATAGATGTATGAATGTTAATATACTCGTATTATTGTTATGCCTATACTTTCTTACTGCTGAGCAAAAGGCTGCTTGTTAGTCTAATTGAAATTCATAGTCCAGCTTTTTTCAATTACCATAAACGTCTTGAAAGTTTTACTTGTTTAAAAAAATAGAACAACATTCACGTCTGGGAAAAAATAAAACTTTCCGAACTTTTTCTTTACTAAAAAAATGGAATTACTCCCAACTGCATTAGGTAAAGTCTATAAAGAAAGTCTGTCTAGCACAGCCCGGCTGTGTCTGCCCAATTGTGTAATGTAGTTACCAAGATAGCTTCGCTCGTTGTAAGGATAAAATACAAATAGGTTACGTCAACAAAAGCCTTTTAGCCTTTTAGCTTCAACACTCGTAAAGCAGTGGCGTGCCTAGAGGCAAGCCCGACGCATGTTTTCCATTTTGGAGTTTTTATTTTCATTTTTCATGAATGTAAGTGATTTTTAATCGATGTATTGCTTTAATAATGACATTAACTCACTTGAATTAATGAAAAATGAATATACATTTCGTATAAAACCAAAAAAATGCGTCGGGTTTGCCCTCTAGGCACGCCACTTTCGTAAAGATGTATTTTTTTGTGTATCTGTTTTTTTTATAAGAATGCCTCGTAGGTTTAGTGATAGTAAGCGCGACTGCTGAACGTGAGGTCCTGGGTTCAGTCCCGGAGTCAGGCTAAATTTTTATTGGGTTTTTCGTTTAGAAAATATTTAGTAGCAGCGTGGACCCTGGATTTGTGCCTAGTTAAAGCTGGCCGCCTACGTATGCATCAGCGCATACATTTCTGCGCATACGTTTAATTTTCCACCGACAATCGAAAAAAGTTGGTCCAAAAAATCGACCGATTTTCTTGGACCAATTGTTTTGGACCAACTTTCGGACGTGTGCATATCAAAATATGCAATCCGTATATGTTTCATTTTTTGCAGACAAAATATCAGTCACCAATTATGGAACCTAGGTGGACAGCCTAGTTTGCGGTCTATTTACATAGACTAAAACATAACCGGAAAAATTTGAGTGTCCAATACACCTATGCCTTTGCCTACATTATATATATGCCTTCGAAGAATTCAGGCGTGTTATGTTATGCAGGTTTCTGCATAACATAACACGCCTTCTTCTTACCTAGCTTGCTTTTTCAATTCTGTATTTAATTAACAAGATCTCCTGACTCAAAAATTAACCCGACTGACGTTTGAAACGTAGCGGAAGCTCAATATGTCTCATTTTAATTGTAACGGCTGCCTCTAACCACTTAGTTTTTTCATTTCTTTTGGCGCAGACGTATTTTTATTATATTAACTAATTCAGCCGCGTAAATCTTCGTGGAATTTATACGCCTTTCAGTTTTACAATCCACCGGGTTTTGTTGGCGGTGTAGATTTAAATAAAACGGAGACGTAGTATAATTTCGAGAAATTAAAACAAGAGATCTGTTTGCACTGATTCCTCTTAGAGTTGTGGAGGATTAGGTCCATTTATAAACGAAGATTTTTAGGGTTCCGTACCAAAATGGTAAAAAAGGAACCCTTATGGTGCGACTTCGTCTGTCTGTCTGTCTGTCTGTCACACCTGCTTATTTCAGCAACTACTTATGATATCGACTTGAAATTTGGAACAGTTATAAAAAATAATTATTCAACTTTATTGCAAATGAAAAAAATCCAAAAATATTTTTATTTTTATTGCAAAAGGGGCCGGAGTGGGGGTCAAAAATTTTAAAGTGGGGTTACTAGGTCAAGTGATATATCATATGAAAGGGCTTAATCTGCACATTTCAAAATATATTTTCATTTTATTTTATGTCTCACAGTTTTCGACATATGATGAAAAATGACCAAAAAAATACCATTCCCCCCCCCTTATCTCTGAAGTTTGCGGGGCGAAAAATCTGAAATAATTAGGGTTGATAGGAATTGACCCAAATATGGCACCAAAAATAAAACGATGTTCCTAACTAGTAGGTACAGTTTTTTCAAAATCATCAAAATTCCTTCACAAACAAACTTAGTTATGCGGTCCGGATTTTTTCACTTTATACGTCCAAATATGATATGGAACCCTCGGTGCGCGAGTACGACTCGCACTTGGCCGGTTTTTAAACATAGAATTAAAGAGAAGTAAAATACTTATCTGTTATTTCTTCTCGTTTATACATAATTATATTATATTATTATTAGTCTCCGATAGATATCATAAGAAGCGTATTCAAAGAGATTTAAAATTTCAACTGATGCGGGCAGGACACGGTAGCTCGTCAGCAAAATATTTTTTTCACAAAACAGCTAAAATAAAACTGTAGGTATGTAGCTACTTGTATGTTAATCTATTTTTCATTCTCTCTCAATAGGTATTTGATGAGTAAGCTAAATGGTTCCAAGATATTTTTTTTACGTGCCTTTTGTGTATTGAGTATTCAACAAAAATGAGTTGCAAAATACCACCAAACAAGATGTTGCATATATATTGTTCTAAAAAAGACATTGACAAACCCAATATTGAAACAGTCTTGGAAAGCATTAAGCAGTATTGTCACGCAATTAATTTTGAAGAAGAAAATACACAAGCTGCTTTGTAAACCGAGTTTACGTGACGAAAATAAGAAACGGTTTGGCAAACAGTTAAATGTTGACTACCTTTTTAATGTTTTAGTGAAAACAGGACGAGTTAAAATCACATACGTGTCACGGGATACGAAACAATCGTTCTTGCTTTGACCCCACTTGCCACGCTCTGTGGTCAAAAGATTATACTGACTGCGACAAGGGCATACGTAGGGTGGGGCAAATGAGGCACATACTCACGTTGGCAAAAAAAATACGTAACAAAAATCAAATCGCTGAAATAAGTTTTGTAAATTAGGTGTAAATTGGGTTAAATAAGTATTAATATTACTTATCAATAAAATAGCATTTTAATAAGTACCTTCTGTCGAGTTTTCTTACTTTTGCCCTGCCTCATACATCATGGGTACGCTCATGGTCTGTTAACTTGTCAGTTTAACTTAGTGTTAAGCAATGACAGTGCAATAAGTATTTTTTTTATTATTATTATTATTATTTGGTAATAGGCTTGCGTTTGACTGTAATCTCGCCTGATATTAAGCGATGATGCGGTCTATGAGCGCACGCTTACCTAGAAGAAACCGCGACTTGAAGACACCCAGATTGTAACTGTCGGGGAACACCCACTCACCCACAATGACAGCGCAATAAGTGTCATAAAATATGAGTACGACTATTTAATACAACTTTCTCTAGTCACCCATAACTTGGTTGGTCTGAATTTCACACCTTTTTCGAGCGTGTCGCGTCTCGTGGTTAATACGTCTATGGTTAAAGTTTACTTACATGTCTCTGTCTATGTCGGCCTTTCACTACGACTAAATTGTGCAAATAACGCAATAGTGATACCAAATGAGCTTCTATTGTTGCCACTGCTGATACTGGGAGTTTACTCAGACTTAACTAACGAGTTACGTATAAGAAATTCGGTATTACAAATGCAACCTTTGAGTGTCTGAGTGCATGCTTAGCAAAGTTTTTCGTAAGTTGTCGATTTCTGTGAACTTATAATTTGCAAAGTACGCACTTAGAGGACTTAAAGATTGCATTATGGTTATGGACTTTGCTAATTAAACAAACAAGTCTACTGGGCAATGTGTAAGTACCACAAGTACCTACGCTATAGATCTCACCGTAAGTGCCACACAAAGTTGTACTGACGCGGTCTAATTTTACGCCTGTAATAGTAATAGTATATTATAAGTTAACTATGAATATGACACATCAGGCAAAAATTACGTCGCGTTATGGCGTATCGCTAAATTTCGGTCGGGCGTAATATCCGTGACAATCATTCAGTGTATTTTGTTGGTATAGCAATTACGACACGTAATTGTCATACCTGCAACCAAATACGCTTATGAGCCATTTTACGTTTTGTCACCTGTCTCGCTCGCACAAAACCATATTTTTAAGAATGTTAAATGAAAAGATTAATTTTTGAAAAAATTAATTCATTATTTTTCTATACACCGTGACATTTTCATCGCTTTCATCCGGCGATGTAGCCACTATACTTATCATTATGAACAACTTTTACTATGGGACCAACCCGGAAATCGCGAATAAAAAATCAGCTGTTTCACACATTTATGTTCACATTGTTCACATAACTCAACAAAATGTATGGAACAGCTGATTTTTTTTTCGCGATTAAGCGTAAATTAAGCCACCGAATTTCGGTGACATAATTTCGGCGTTGGCGTCGTTTACATTTTGTTTTTAACGTTTTTGAATAAACTATAGTATTTGGAGCCGCCGGGAATAAAATTATGGAGCGCCTGGGAATAAGCCTTCTAAACTTCCACATTTTTTTTGCATGATTATCTTATTTAAAGAAAAATCGCATCAGTAGTTTTTAAGCTACGATCGAACATTCATATACCTACCTACATACATAATAGGTACTATTAAATTCATTACCTTTCCTTTGCTGCGCCATAGTCAGGTAAAAAGGGATAAACCAGCAAAAAATAGACGGTTACTTTTCCTCAAGGAAATAGATTATCGAAAAGACAAAACCTCAACCATTCAACCCTTTCTAAATTGGTTGTGTTTAACGTTTAACGTTTATTAATCGAGTTTAACTCAACCCGGCCTATGGTTAATTAGAGGGTAAACTCAACCCCTTTTGATACTTTAATTAATAAAATCGTGTTTACTAAATAATCAAATTCCATTAGGTTTGTACTATTTTAGATAATAATGGTGAAGTTAATTTTAGGTCCCATTACTTTGATATGTGTCAAAATTTAATTTTTGTGCGTCATGTCGAGACAAAAACAGTAGGTATCTAGAAAAAAACCCGACAAGTGCGAGTATGACTCGCGCCCTAAGGGTTCAGGAATATGCAATAGCGCCATCTATGCCGCTATTACATTATAGTAGAAATATAATATCTTGATCGTAGATGGCACTACTGCATACTTCTAGTAGCGCCATCTATGAGCAGATGGCTCCACTTATGGTCCGGTGACAGACGGACAACAATGTGATACTTTAAGGATTCCGTTTTTCCTTTTGAGGTACGGAACCCTAAAAAACAGTCTATATTGCTATTTTTAACCAAGCAGAGTCGTACTTTAAGGTACTAATGAACGTGTCTAGTAGCTAAATTAGCGTTGGTCTCGCTCCAAATTCTGCTCGCTTCATCAGGGTAACTAGCGTGAAGCTATAAAGATCCGTAAATGTGTTCTGTACCCTAAAACGAATATAAATAGTAACGAGTTCCTCGTAGTCATTACTATTGAATTTGTTTAAGCAGTGTAAGTTCTATATTATTGCAGGAATGGTAAAACTTAAACTATAAATAAAACTTAAATTAAAAATCGAAAAGAAAAACCCGACACATGAAACAATCCGTTAAAAAGTAATAAATTAGTCTCTATTTTGTTTACTTAGCGGTCCTCCAACGCATTTAAGGGTCAACAATAATTTTAAAGGTATATTCCCGTTGACCGCATTGCCCGTGTCCCCACTGGTGGGGCAAGCGGAAAAATACTATAATAAAAATTGTTCCCGTTGACCCCACTGCTCTGTCTCCATAGTGGGGCAACGGGAATTGAATAAAATAATACCTAAAAACTTGTACCCCCTAGATGATATGGTGGGAATTATGGAAAAACCTTTTAGAATAATGTTGTTGTCTTTTTCCTATAATTTTTACTTTGCTTCTGAAAGCACATTAAACACAATTGGTCCCGGCTATCATAGGAATATCTATGACAGTCGTTACAGATATCTATTCGGAATCCCGAAAGTCTAACGACATGTCTAACCATTGTTTCTATTATCTGAGGGTATAACCTAGTAGCTGGGTTGTGTTGTGGGATCTGATGACAACAGCTCCTTGGGAAATTGGGAAAATGGTAGGCGGGTGGTGATTTCATTATTTTTAATCACCAATTGGGCCAATTCCTTTAGTCCTACAGAGAGAATCAGTTCTCTCTGTAGGACTAAAGGAATTGGCCCTCATTTGAGACATTTACTGAGTGTCGATGTTGTCGCGTGTGAATGAGACGCATAATTTTTTATACTTTTAAGTTTTTTTTTATTTCCCTTTTATCTGTATGTATCCATTTGCATGCAAATAATAAATATGTTTTCTTTATTTATTTATATAATTACAGATTATCATAATATTTTAAAGAATATAACAAATACCTACCTACCTCTGCAGATATTTAACAAGCTGGAACGCGAGTAATTGCTACGTAAAAGTAATTAATTAAAGCATCCCCGTTGTTTCGGGAATTAAATAGATATACGAGTATAGATTACTGTGAATTTATTACTTACAGTGTTCCCTGCTACATTCATTTGTTGGTGCCTTCATTGGTTGTAGGGTTGATACACTTTACGTTACTTTGTTGAACACTTGCGGCCCGCCTGATCTTCGGACGGGTGCAATCATCTGTGGGCTAAGTTCACCGACAAGATAACAGTCCGATAAATTGAAAACGGCCGTTTAACATGACTTTTTGTATAGAAAAATATATGTTATCTTATCTCGTCGGTGATGTTAGCCCTAATAGGGTAGAACTTGACTACTTGACGGAAAAGGGAATACGATAAAAATGTAAAAAATTGTTAACATGTATCACAAAATGGAAAAGATAAACGCTTTTAAAGTTTTTGGAGGGGGTATTCTCCATCTTTGTTGCGCAAAACGGACATTCCATGTGGTGTGGAGTTTACTACGACGTTTGCAAAGCCACAGATAATAATACTACGTAGCAAAGCGTTACAGTCATCACCGGTTGATAGTGCCGTCCCTGCTTAGCCAATAATTTTAAAACGCTTATAACGTATTTACTGTTTTTAGGTGTTAGTTACATTAGTTAGTAACATTAGTTTTTAGGTGTTAATTATCATTTTTTAAAAAGTTGTGTTGGCTATTTTTTATTGTGAATTTATACACAGTAAAAAATTGCTAACATCCTTATGGTGGTGAAAAAAAATCCATTCTGTAGTTTACAAGACATATCAAGACATGTCAATATACTGAATCATATTTTTATAATCTATGCTTAAAACAAATGTGGAATAAAATGTAAATTACTTTAATAAAAATAGTTTGCCTTATCATCACGTTCTTTTAGTCTGTATTATCACTTATTTGTAATATTATTTACTATATAATTAAAATATTCATGCGGTGAATAATGTCGAAATCAATGATATGACAATATTTCTTGATCACATAGCTAAAACTAATTATATGGGTGTGTACTTGCACGTTTAAGAATAAAAGATTGAAGCATATAAATGTATTATTTTTTACCCTGTTATTTAACAGGCAAAGGTTTTTTGAACACTTCGATCACCTGGTGAATCTCTTAGAAAAACATCCAAATCACTCAAAAACTAATTAAAATAATTATTTCTCTTACGGCCAATTCTACTCTGGATAAGTTCCGTTTTCGTAGACAGATAATTTCATTACAATTAAATTTCGTCACATTGAATGACCGCACGGTTGTCACAGTGGCTGAGAGATTGGCTGCTGCGCGACGTGTCGCGGGTTCGATTCCCGCATTGCACATAGGTCTGGCTGTTTGTGTATGTGAATTTTGTGTTTGTAAACGCACCCACGACACAGGAGAAATCCTTGTGTGGGGCAACGTTTTAAAATATATATATATATATAGATAGGTAGAACAGACAGCGATAAGTCGATAAACATCAGTCCAAAGTTTGAGAAAGTTTTATGAATAAAAATTTGCCAATTATTACTTGCTTGTGACAAATCATTGAAGATCAGGCAATTCTTTGCAAACTAGTATTCTGATATATTTAAAACAATAATTAGGTTTTACTATTACGAATTATTAAAATTCTATAATGATCAGCGGCTTATGTTGCTGACCGTACCAATACAGGGACTGTAAAACTGGCTTTCAGTCAAAATTATCTGCCAATCCATCCAAAAAGGAGGTTATTCGGTTGTTTTTTTTTTCTTTCCACAATCGTAAGTAAACGTCAACACGAGCAAGAACAATTAACTCCGGACGTTAAAAAATCAGTTCAAACAACTTTTGTCAATGGGCCTTCCCATTGTGAATTCACATCCATTACTGCCGAAGCCAAATTACCCAATTTAAATAAAGACCTTTCTTTTGCAGATGGCGCAAAAACCGGAACCACAACGAATAAAATGATCGATCAGCTACACAAAATGCACACTTGAAACAAAGAAGATGGATTTAAAAATATTATTTTTAATTCTCACCATGTCAATGATGTGCAAATTATGTTTTTCAACAATAGATGTATACAGTAACTCGTCTATATCAAAATTAGATAGCATAACAAATTTCGCAAACAAACCAAAAAGATCGGTTAATAAAACCGATAATGTATTTGGAATTGAGGAGTATGCAATGAATAGTACACAAAACAGAGATAGTAAAGACAAAATTGAAAATAATACTGATTTAGAATTTGGCAAACTATTCAATGAACTATACGATACGAGTGATTACGATAACTCTACTAAGGAACCATGTGTTGGCGACCCCGAATACTGTAACATGACAAGGGAAGAATATATGAATATGTTAAATGATTACATATTCCCTCAGTCTTATGAGTGGGTTCTAATAGCGACACATGCAATAGTGTTTGTGATTGGGCTAATAGGAAACGCCTTAGTGTGCATAGCAGTGTATAGAAATCATTCTATGAGAACTGTGACGAACTATTTCATCGTAAACTTAGCCGTGGCGGATTTTATGGTGATTCTCATATGTTTGCCGCCCACCGTGCTCTGGGACGTGACGGAGACGTGGTTCTTCGGGACCGCGATGTGCAGAATTGTACTCTATTTTCAGGTGAGTAGGTTCATTTTTTCACAAAGCTTTCCGGAATAACTTATTTTTTCTCACCAATTGTAATTTTTTGATGCAATTTCTTAGAGTTTTACACACATTATCCCTGAGTGATAGTTTAACCATTATCGAACATATAGGATATTATGCTAAACAAGTTGACTATGTTATATTTGGGGACGAATTTGTCTCTTCGTGTTCTTGAACCATCTGCGCTTCGTATCTTTCCGTTACTAAGACGCGACATCTCGACGAATCAGGTGTTACCCGTGACTTCTTCTGCATAAAAATGGATGAAAAGTAGCCTGTGTTTCTCCAGGTCTCAGACTACTGTGTATTGAGAATCTTTTTCTATTACTAAATGCTAGAAGTACCCTACACTAAGGAGGTAATTTAAAATGGTCAATTTATTGTAATTCACGCGGACGAAGTCACAGGCACAAGTCTAGTTACAAAGTACTAGCACTTTTCCCGCGACTTCGTCCGCGTGACCCGCAGGAACTGTACATTTTTTCGGGATAAAAAGCCTATGTTACTCAGTGATAATGTAGCTTTCTATTGGTGAAAAAATGGTTAAAATCAGTCCAGTAGTTTCGGAGCCTATTTGGTACAAACAAAAAAATCTTTCCTCTTTATAATATTCGTATAGATAACTGCTACAAGATACTTTAATGACCACCCAAGTTCTATACTATCGTTGTTCCTCCATTACCTAACAAAAGCCCATCTTACTCCCAAACTCGACACTGTAGCAGACAAATTGCGTGGTATCGAGTACGATGTGCAATTTATCAGTGGCATCGATCATTGACGCGAGCGATTAATTTCCGTACAGCCCCTCTCGGCTGACACTTTAAATTGGTAGTATGGTTGAGACAGGAATTGGGAAAACAGATTTTATATAGAGAGATTAAGGCAGACCATACACGGACTGCTACTTTGGATAAGCTTTATTTACTGTACCATATCAAGCCCAAAACTGCCAACGTCCTTTCACTGCTCGAGCAGTCGATCTCTGTCTGACTGCTCGAGCAGTAAAAGGACGTTGGCAGTTTTGGGCTTGATATGGTACAGTAAATAAAGCTTTTCCAAAAATAACAATATATTTTAATTGTTCTTTGCCTAATTTATCTTAGAGATTAAGAATTGGAATCAAAAATCGAAATAAATAAGAAATAAAATGATTATGCCGTTGACATTTTGAAAAATCCAATAAAACAAAAACGGGTGCATGCTGGCTGGCGCGTGCCTCCATAGAATATCATGTCGACAGCAACTAAAACCTTTGAATTGAGAACTCATTAGTCGGGCTGTACTTCATTAGACCTCCACAGAATATCATGTCGACAGCAACTAAAACCTTTGAATTGAGAACTCATTAGTAGGGCTGTACTTCATTGGATCATTCACACCATACTTAACCTCACTGTCACAAATACGATATTTTTTCTTTAATCCAATTACGTACAAAAACAAATAAAAAATGAATTTAAATACTCTTGAAATACTCGATCACACCAAAATAATTTCATATCTGTACCGACATACACAATCTGAAGCCAAGCGTTCTATGGGCGTCTGCCGTGTCCTTTAACCGCTTGAAGCTGGAGCAGAAAGTTGGTATCAACTGCCGTAGTTAATGTCGCATCTATTCTATAATTCTTTGTCACCTGCCACACAATTTGGAACATGACGTTTTAAAAAAAATAAGTAAATCGGATGAACTATGCGCACACGCATGGGCGACGAAGAAACCAACATTATTTTTTATATTTCACCTATTATCTATTTTTCATCTAGATAGTCCGTTATTCTGATACCTAAGCAAAGATGTATTTTACAATTTTTTTTATGTATTTTAAATATCGAAAAAGTACGAGCATTGATCAACCACGCTTTTTGCGAGTGCAAGTTCAGTTTTACTAAATTCATTAGTATAATTTCTATTGAAGTTGTAAGTAACAACAATATTTTTTAATTAATTTTGGCGACGTCCCAGGGCCTATTATCATAATTATATTCTTTCTATACTTTGTTGATTATAATTAGGCATCAAAGCATAACATCATAAGCAAAACTTTGTTAATTAAAGCAAACTAAGTTAAAATAGGTATTATTAAATTATCAAATCTGTTTACTTGTTTACTCTTGCGATTCCTTTTGCTGAGTCAATACGATTTAGGACCAAAAACAATTATATTATGAACAATGTTTGAATAAAATATGTGAGCACAGTTAGAGATATAAATTAATATGTATGTACACTTAAAAACGCGATAATTTAGCTAGATTAAGCCTGCCGTATGTATACGGTCTACGTGCCCACACGCGATGCCACAAAATGCTCTTTTGTTTTCTAAAGATGCTCATAATTGTTTAAATTGTTTTGATGGAAATTGAAGGGGTAACATGGTTACAACTGGCAAATAAGGGTGACTTTATGATTTTTTTATATTCTTGTTATTCATAAAAAATCTTGCTACAAATTAAAGTTCCATGATTTTTGGGGAAAAGGGACCTTAAAAACATCGCCAGCCCATTCTAATGAATATTGTTCAACACAAATTATAGTCATAACATCTCCAAATATCTACATTTTAATTTAGCAATAGGTATACACAATTCAGTCGTTGATGTCTACATAAATACGACATAAGTGTACAATATTACGTGAATTCTTCCGTTTCCCGACAAAGCGAGCTTGTACCGACAATGAGATACGAACATACGATATAACACACGGAGCTGCGCGAGTAATGTGGTGTAAATTGAATTTAACATTATTTGGCACGGATAATGGATTCCAGGGCTGAATTATACCCAGCTCTGTCTTTATATAAATGCATTACGTTAAAAGGATTTTGAATGCTAATGTTCATACATACATAAACTCTCACATTTTTCTATGAGGTAGGCAGAAACAACAGAACGCCTTATGCTAAAAAAATCCTTAGCCATGCTATACACTTATTAAGATAGGCACATTCAGTTATATTTGCTAAACATGGTATTTGCTAACAACCGATTTTGCCGCCCGGGTGGTGCCGCACGCCTGATTCAGCGAATATGCCGAACCAAACGTCACCCAAACCCTCAAATCATAGAAAAGTGCCGACCCGAATAAGGGTATAAGCATACCTAAAGGTGGATACAGTCATTGCGAGGCATGCACCGCGCACGCCTCGCAACGCACGCTTCAATATAGGTACATTTGCACACCACCACGAATATGAACGTCCACACATTGCGAAGCATGCGATGTACGCCGTGCGCTGCGCATGCCTCGCAATGTCTGTATCCGCCTTTCATATTCCTCTTGTTGTTTTGTCCACGAATATACGTCTCATTACCTATACACGCGCGCCGATTGCGAGTACTATGCACCCGACCTTTTTGAAGGATACACCATCACCATCTTCTTAATGTGCATAGGTTATTTCTGAATCATATTTTGATCACCTACATATAAGTAATATGAAATGAAATGAAATGAAATGAAATGAAATGATATGATGATGATGAAATGATATTTTATTCTGTAAATAGGTTACAGGTAACACTTTTACACGTCAAAAATTGTTTTGATTTTTAAGCTAGATGAGGTCGGTGTTTCCTATCTGACTACCTTTGAGAAGAAACACTGAAACAAACTCAAAGGTCAGTCTCTTTTAAAGTCCAGACAAATTAAAATGAAACTATGCAAGGACCATGCAGGTTAGTCTGGAATGGCCTTTAAAGGAAAGAGCCATACAGATTTGAGTGGACCTATCCTGACTGTGCACGCATGTGCTGAGTATCGTGGTAGCTCAACCCTGACTTAGGGAGCTCAACGACCCAGCGAACATTACTATCAGAAAGGACATTTGGGTAGGTCGCATAAAGTACTCAAACTGTCAGACTGAACTTGAGATCTATACCTATATTATGTGACATAGAAACCCACATCGTACTCACATTCACAAAAATAAGTTAAATTAAATAATAATGTCACCTTAAATGTCATTGAGTAAATACATTATGTCAAAAGAACATAGGATATGTTGGAGTTTATATGTATATAAATTGACAAAGACAATAAAAATGTACTATATGTTAAATTATTTAATTACTTAGACAGTCAAGAGATGACAACTCAACCATTTTAGAGGGAATCGAACGATCCAATACACGTGCCACCGTCAGCGGTACATTTAGGCGAGCATGACATTCTCCCAACTGCCAAACTACACACAGAGTTAAAATTGGAGTTAAAAAAAAAAAAAATGCTAGTAATAATTCTACTCGATTATACAAAATGAGTATGCTATTTATATACAAATAAAAACTAAATATATCACCTATGAGTACCTAATAAAGGGTTTTTTGTTTAATACAATATGGTGGCTAATAGCCTAATGATAAGCGCGTGGCTTATAAAACACCGCCATCTCGACGGCTTAGGGGACAAACAATATCCCCTGCTGTCAACGCAGCGCATCCTTAGGAGCTCTGGCGACCTTACTCTTCACAGAACACAACACTACTGAAGAGCAGCGTTATTTGGCTGTGGTATTCTGTAAGGTGAAGGTACTTCCTCATTCGGGCTGATAAGATATCCTGCTATCCTTTACCTTTCTGAACCTATTTTTAGCAGAAAACCACAAGGCTTGGGAAGTCCGTAGCTACTGAGAGAAAAAAAATAATGCCAACCTAAAAATAAACCGTACTATTTCTAACCCAGTGGACGTAGAAAGTGGGCGGTCAAAGAATTATGCCTACATGCCTTGTGTGGGTGACTCACATAATATTCAGATTATTTATACGTAATAACACATAACACATTATTAACTATACAATCAAAATTATATATTTACAATTTATTTATTTATCATACATCACTCACACATACAAACAATCACACTGTACATAATAAAAATATAATATAGTATTTACATATTTACATAAATTATCCTAACACAAAGAAAGCAACGTTAAATTCATAACTTGCAAAACAAACAGTGCACTGGACACACGCACGCCTCGCAGTGAGCCGGTGACGTAGCTATTGCATTCCAATGCGCGCACGCAGCCGGCGCCCGCTAACGCGTGATCGCCGATCGGAGTGCATGCGCGCTCCGCGTGCATGTATCGTACGGTCGCTCGGTAGCTACTCTCGCCAGTCACAGTCTGAGCTTGTCGACGCCTAACGTATATTCCATACTGCTATTTCGCTAGAACAATTCGCTTTGTTTACATTGTGTTGAGACTTTATATCGATAGCTATTATACTGTGCCGCTTGATAAACCTGTGTTCATCTCACAACTCCATTGCGCCTTCTATTATATTGGTTTTGTGTAGTGTGTAACGAACGATTATTATACCATACCATACCCACGAAAGTTGTCGGACTATTATTTGTGCAACCCTACACCTCACAACAACCAAACTGGTGACCCCGGCTGAACAATACAAGGATTGTGTGAAGATGAGCAGCGACGACAGTGACACAGCAACATCACAGCGCAGCGTTGATACCCGCCGGCCAAGTAAGTGCGAGCGCGTTTCCACTGACCGCGAACATCCGTCATTGGAACTTTTTAGAGTTGGTGTACGTATACCCCCATTTTGGCCTGAAAAACCACAAATATGGTTCTGCCAAATTGAAGGCCAATTCAAGCTGGCCAGAATAACGGATGACGACACCAAATTCCACTACGTCCTCGCGCACTTGGATCGACAGTATTCTGTAGAGGTAGAAGACGTTATCACTGCACCTCCGGCGTCCGGCAAATACGAGAAGCTTAAGAGTGAGCTTATCAAGCGTCTCTCCGTGTCCAAGGAGAAGAAGGCAAAGCAGCTCCTGCAGTCAGAAGAACTAGGTGACCGCAAACCTTCCCAGTTCTTGCGGCACCTGCAGCACCTAGCAGGACCTACGATACCGGAAGACTTCCTCCGCACAATTTGGACCAGTCGGTTGCCAGGTAACCTGCAGACTATCATCGCGTCTCAAATGAGCCTGTCCCTCACGGAACTTGCGGACCTCGCAGACAGAGTGCATGACATAGCACCTACTTCTCCTCAAGTCGCGTCAACATCCAGGTCAAGAGCAGACTCATCAGCAGACATGATGGGGCTCATTATGGAGCTGACCAGGAAGGTTGACGCCCTGACCACAGAAGTGCATGGTCGTTCCCGCTCTCGCAATAGGCAAACCTCAAGCCATAGGAGTCGCACACCATCAAGAAGATCGCAGTCAAATTATAGGAAGTTCCCCAACTGCTGGTACCACTATAAATTTGGCAACCAGGCGAAGAACTGCATACGCCCGTGCGACTACAAGTCGGAAAACGCTCAGGGCAGTCGATAATGGCGGCTGAAGATTGCCCTTCTACAACTGGTCGCCTGTTCGTGACGGATCGCAAGTCGAAAGTCCAATTTCTAGTGGACACAGGGAGCGATTTATGTGTCTTCCCTCGATTTGCGCTTCCAGGATACCACCGTGCGAAGACAGAGTATCAGCTGTGTGCAGCCAACGGCTCAACCATCGACACCTACGGTTACCTACAGGTTGTACTAAATCTAGGCTTACGTAGGGACTTTGCTTGGCGCTTTGTTGTGGCTGACGTCACCAAAGCTATAATTGGTGTAGATTTCCTTTCTTTCTATAATTTAATTGTCGACATACGCAATAAGCGCTTGATTGATGGTACTACCAATTTATCAGCTGTAGCTTCTGTAGCCTCTATAACTGACAGCTTAATATCCAGTGTAAAGGTTGTAACTGGCGATAGTGGCAACTGCAGATACCGTAACTTGCTTTCTCAGTTTCAGGAAATCACACGGCCTGCAGGTACACCATTTACACCAAAACACAACACAACACACCACATTCGCACCACATCAGGCCCCCCAGTATCGTGTTCCCCGCGAAGATTAGCTCCGGACAAATTCAAGATTGCCAAGTCTGAGTTCGAGGCAATGTTGGCGAACGGTACGGCTCGTCCTTCAGAGAGCCCCTGGTCGTCACCTCTCCACCTCGCCCCGAAGAAAGACAATGGTTGGCGTCCCTGCGGCGATTACCGTCTCCTCAACGCAAGGACAATCCCTGATAAGTATCCCATCAGGCACATCTATGACTTTGCCCACAGCTTATCTGGTTGTAAGATCTTTTCCACCATAGACTTCGTTAAAGCTTACAACCAGATACCAGTTTTTGAGCAGGATATTCCGAAGACTGCAATCACTACACCCTTCGGACTCTTCGAGTTTCCGTTTATGACGTTTGGCCTGAGGAACGCCGGTCAAACTTTCCAAAGGTTTGTTGACGAGATGACGCGTGGTCTAGATTTTTGTTACCCGTATCTTGACGATTTTCTAGTGTTCTCAAAGAGTGAAGCTGAGCATGAGGAGCACCTTCGCCAACTCTTCACAAGGATGAAGGATTACGGCATGCTCATAAACACTGGAAAATGCGTCTTTGGTGCACTTGAGGTAACATTTCTGGGCTACCATATCTCTCAACACGGAACGAAACCTTTGGAAAGCAAGGTGGAGGCTATTAGGGAGTTTCCAGTACCAACTACAGCGAGGCAGCTGAGGAGATTCCTGGGCATGGTGAACTTCTATAGGAGATTCATTCCTCGTGCTGCCCAGATCCAGGCACCTCTGCATGCTCTGCTAACTGGTACTATGAAAGCCTCACAGCCGGTTGACATAAGCGGAACCTCGTTGAAAGCCTTCGAGGAGTGTAAGGACAGCCTTTGTAATGCAGCTCTGTTGGCACACCCTGACTCTGAAGCAAAGTTGGGCCTAGTCACGGATGCGTCTGATTTTGCCATAGGTGGAGTTTTGCAGCAGCTTAAAGATGGTAGTTGGCAGCCCTTAGCCTTTTTCTCTCGCAAGCTGAGCCCATCGCAAAAGAAATACTCTCCTTATGATAGAGAGCTCCTTGCTATCTATGAGAGCATAAAGTATTTCCAGCATTGGCTGGCTGCTACCACCTTTACGATCTATACTGACCATAAGCCCTTATGTTACGCTTTTCATCAGCGGAAAAGTAACTGCTCGCCACGTCAGTATAGACATCTAGACTACATTTCGCAATTCTCGACTGATATTCAGCACATCGCCGGGAAAGACAACGTCGTTGCCGACACACTTTCCCGGGTCGATGAATTGCAGAGTCCTGTAGATTTAGATGTGCTAGCCAAGGCACAAGACTCCGATCCTGAGCTTGCTAAATTTTTAGAAGAAGAATCTTCTTTGCGCCTAGAAAAGTTGAGTATACCTGGAAGTCGTAATCAATTGTACTGCGACGTCAGCACAACGACTCCCAGGCCCTTCATTCCCGAACCTCTGCGCAAACAGATTTTCGACACGTTGCACTCCTTGAGCCATCCCGGCGCTAACGCAAGTGCACAGCTTGTAGCACAACGCTACGTTTGGCCACAGGTGAGGAAAGACTGTCGCGAGTGGTCTAAGGCATGTTTGGCTTGCCAGCGCACAAAGGTGAATCGACACGTTTCCACCCCCTTGGGTACCCTCGATTCACCCTCAGCGCGATTCAAATATGTCCACCTAGACCTTATCGGACCACTGCCTCCTTCCAATGAATATCGGTATTGTCTGACACTCATCGATCGCTTCACGCGATGGGTTGAAGTCGTCCCTATTACCGATATTACGGCGGAAACTGTGGCCAAAGCGTTTTTGTCGGGTTGGGTAGCTCGATTCGGTTGTCCTACCGATATTGTCACCGATCGCGGTAGACAATTCGAGTCTGCCCTATTTCAACACCTTTCTAAAACAATTGGTTTTAGACATCGCAAAACCACTGCTTACCATCCTCAGTGCAATGGCTTAATCGAGCGGTTTCACCGGCAGCTTAAAGCGGCTATTAAATGCCATGCTGACACTAGCTGGTCCGAATCTTTACCGTTTGTACTACTCGGCATAAGAAGTTCCTTTAAGGAAGACCTGCAGTCATCTTCTGCCGAGCTGGTATATGGCGAACCTTTGAGACTGCCGGGTGAATTCTTTGGCCATAAGGTTGACAAATGTACGACTGATATAACTGATTTCACAGCCCGTATCAGAACATTTGCCAACAATTTACAGCCAGTTCCAACATCGCATCATTCCAGGGATAAAATCTTTGTGCATAAAGATCTTTCTTCTTGTTCCCATGTCTTCCTTCGGGACGATGCGTTGAGAGGTGCACTTCAACCGGCATACACTGGTCCCTATGAGGTGATCGAAAGAGGTGCCAAAGTTTTTAAAATTCGTGTGAAGGGTAAAATTGTGACAGTATCTTTAGACCGTTTAAAACCAGCCTATATACTGTCCGATACCAATGACACCCCGATGACACATGTGTCCATTTCGCCACCTTCCACTCCGGCAATAAAGACCACACGATCTGGTCGTAAAGTTCGATTCCCGGACTACTATCGCCCGTAGCACGGTCTCTGGAGGGGAGTGATGTGGGTGACTCACATAATATTCAGATTATTTATACGTAATAACACATAACACATTATTAACTATACAATCAAAATTATATATTTACAATTTATTTATTTATCATACATCACTCACACATACAAACAATCACACTGTACATAATAAAAATATAATATAGTATTTACATATTTACATAAATTATCCTAACACAAAGAAAGCAACGTTAAATTCATAACTTGCAAAACAAACAGTGCACTGGACACACGCACGCCTCGCAGTGAGCCGGTGACGTAGCTATTGCATTCCAATGCGCGCACGCAGCCGGCGCCCGCTAACGCGTGATCGCCGATCGGAGTGCATGCGCGCTCCGCGTGCATGTATCGTACGGTCGCTCGGTAGCTACTCTCGCCAGTCACAGTCTGAGCTTGTCGACGCCTAACGTATATTCCATACTGCTATTTCGCTAGAACAATTCGCTTTGTTTACATTGTGTTGAGACTTTATATCGATAGCTATTATACTGTGCCGCTTGATAAACCTGTGTTCATCTCACAACTCCATTGCGCCTTCTATTATATTGGTTTTGTGTAGTGTGTAACGAACGATTATTATACCATACCATACCCACGAAAGTTGTCGGACTATTATTTGTGCAACCCTACACCTCACAACAACCAAACCTTGTAAAGGAGTTCCAAACATTTTGAACTCTTTAAAAATCTAGTTTATCACTGTTTACGGTCTCGGTATTGCCCGACTAGTATTTGACATTAATTGTATCTATCCCAGTTTAAGTTTAAATATACCGGGCCTGTCTGACCCTAATCTGGTCTTAACCTTAAAACTAGGTTTGTAATCATAGACTAAAATAGGCTAAATTAAATGATTGAGGTTTGTTCAAACTTAGCCTTTGTAGGTCCAGTCTGTTTATTTTGTGCCTAAAAGTCAGTAGACCGAGATAAAGACAAATTTATTCAGAATCGAAGACCTTGAATGATTTACAAACTGGAAAGTCTCAATTAATTATTGTGACTCGTATACCCTAAACCCTTTAACATTTCCGTAGTCGGGTACAAAGTGGCGCATTAAACGCCAAAATGATTTGAACCATTTTTTAATTAACCGAGTTCAAAAAAGGAGGTTCTGTATTCGTCCCGTATGTATGTATGTATGTAAGTATGTATGTAAGTATGTATGTAAGTATGTATGTAAGTATGTATGTAAGTATGTATGTAAGTATGTATGTATGTATGTTTGTATGTGCGCGATTTTCTCAAAAACTACTGATTCGATTTGGATGGGGTTTTCACTAACGTAATCTACATACTTTCAGGAAGGTTTTAGTATATAATACATTATGTAATCATTCCTATGTACAAAGTTATATGCATAAATGTACACACTACGTAGAAGATTTACTGTTGAACGAAGTCGTCAAAGTACTAACGCGAGATAAAGAACTAAAAAGGGAAAAATAAAAACTTTTTAACAAAAAATAACCGACTTCAAAAAGCCACTACAAAGAAAATAATAATTTTGGTTTCGGAAGTCGGTGGCAAAAAAAGCAAACAAAAACCAAAGCCACCGACTTCCGAAACCAAAATTATTATTTTCTTTGTAGTGGCTTTTTGAAGTCGGTTATTTTTTGTTAAAAAGTTTTTATTCAAATATTAGCTCATCTTGCAAATACTAAGGCTGCGTTTCCAACAGAGATGTGCGATGAAAATGTGTCGTGCGAGGATGTCTAGCTGTGCTGTGAAAATGTGTGGGGGTTTCCACCAAAGCTGTGCGATGAAAATGTGCCGACGAGGCGTAGCGGAGCTGTGAAAATGCGCATTAATGTGTGGTGCGAGGATGCGTTACGAAGCTGTCAAATGTGTCGACGGGGGTGCGGTGTAGTGGGAGATTCCTCGCAACACATCCCTCGCACACATCCTTCGTACACTTCTCTCGCACACATCCCTCGCTTGTTTTGTATGCGCAAAAATCTAACTCCGCTGAGCCGTCTAGCCGTACTCCATCCCTCGCTACGCATCCTCGCACATCTCTGGTGGAAACGCAGCCTAAATCAGCCCTGTTAGCAAAACTTATCAAAAAAGAGTTAAAAACTAAAACCCGACTACGACAAAAATCGAACTGAAAAGCGTGAAACAAGAAAATATTTTTGTGTGATAGCCTGAAACTTAATAAATCTACGTTTTAATATCTAGCGTAATAGCCACGGTCGCATGCCACCTTTATTAGAGCCGAAACACATAACCGCGTAACAAATAATTAATGATTTAGTTTTTCTGTATATATTTTGATAATCAACAAGACAGTATGACGTCATAATGCTAGAATTTGCGGCGCCGCGCCGCTAAAATCGGCGTTGACGCCACCGCCAATTTTAGCGGCGCGGCGCCGCAACGCGGTTATGTGTTTCGGCTCTTATAGACTAATAAGCTGGCCCAACAGCGCAGCATGGCGACAGGAGTATCGCCGTGCTTGGAATGTAACTTCGTACAATCTCATTGAAAATTATAGAAAGTATTAGTGTCGCTTGCAGTCGACAGTAGTTGCTGCTGCGGTTGGTCGCCGTTGACATTGTACTTTTACGTTTCCTTGCAACCACGAGAGTGAATCCGGGGTTAAAAGCTACTTCTATAATAACCTTTTAACCCATAACGTGAGTCACACGCGGGAAGCGCTTGCACTTAGCGGTCATATCGCAGCTCAAACACTGCGCTTAGTGCTTTATCGACTGCTCTGTTTATATCTATACTAATAATATTATAAACGCGAAAGTAAAGTTTGTGAGGATGGATGTATGGATGTATCTCACCTTTAGAACGAAAACGACTTAATTCAAAAAAATCGAAAATCGAGTTATCGTCATAAAACGACTTAAAACAAAATTCTCTATGCAACAATAGTTCAAACGTAGCCATATTCGAGCAGGAACAGGACAAAACTGTTATATCGGTCGTTTTCTTACGCGGCGAAATGCAGACCTACGTCAGAGGAATAACGACGCTGTAAGTGTTGTGTGCGGTATGTTTGTTACTCTTTCACGCAAAAATACTGAACCGATTTCGATGAAACTTTACAGTAAAATAGCTTATACATCAGAATAACATATAAGCTACTTTTTATCCCGAAAAACGTGGGCAGAGCCGCAGGCGGAAGCTAGTAGGTTATAATGCGTGTGTGATCATGTACAGTCGAAGAAAACATGTTTCGTTAACTTTAACGGCCGTACCACAAAAAAATAAACATCTGTTCAACACACGTTCAACACGAATGCTACCAAAAATAATAGGCAAATGTTTTAGCACTAACTTGTCTAAAACAAGTGTGTATTATTTTTGGTAGCATTCCCGTTTAACGTGTGTCTATCTTTTTTGTGGTAAGGCCGTAAGTGTTCGCACTATACCTATGTACCTACACCTTAAATTATAATATTGAAGGATCTGTTCCCACAGACAAACTGTGAAAACAGTTTTCTGGGGCTTTGTTTAGTTATATGAATATTGTGAAACGTTGATAAATAAAGATACATACATACATACAAAGAGATAGGTACCTACGCAGGCAGGTAAATTCAATAACTTTTGAGCCTTGTATTTGAGCATCGAGAGCATTCTATGTATGTATGTGTATTTCTTTGGCATGCTCAATAATCTGACACATAAAACAATCCCTTAAAAACTTAAATTTTATAAATCCTCTGACAATTAAAACCTCAGATCATAGAAACAAGGGGGATATGCCAAGGTGCTATCGAGCTTGATGCCTGACTTTGAGCAAATTGCTCATATTATAAACGTACACGCTGGCGACGAATCGAACACGATCGATGGTATAAATACAGTGTTTTAGTTTAGTGCTATTGTTGAGTGACGATTAACAGTGTTAGATTGAGGGTGTGCGGAATGTTTAATGCGTGGGAGACCTTTATATTCACAAGGAGCGCTTAATTATGCGCGTAATTGTGTCGAAAAATGTACCAAAAGTGGCATCAGTTGTTCCCGTACTAATTTGCCATGATGGCATATCTCCTTGTTTCTATGATCTGAGATTAAAACGAACCCATAGAAAGTAAAAAAAATAATAGTTTCAAATTATTATTTGACCTAAAATGCGCTAAGGGACCGCTAAGTAATCAAAATAGGTCTTAATCAGGTCAATTAAAATTGATACAGCTAACAATCACTATGGTCCCTCGACACATATAACAATAATTTTAACTATATTTATTTTTTTATTCGTTGTAAGTTTCGAGCGTTTCTATGTTTAATATAAGGTTAATTATCTTTATTTCTCAAGTACTTAGTTTATGCCAAAATACCTACTGTATATTTAAAGTAGGACAATTTTCAAGACATTCGCAATGTAGGTCCCACATTCAACACAACATAATCCGTGGTATGTGCGCCTCGTCGGCATGTTAACTGAGGCAGACAGTCGCATACCATCCGAAGAACGTTGCGTTTGTGGAGAACTGGAGTCAGCACCGTAAACTACGTAACTAAGCCTTTACCATTTTGGATATTCCTTCACACATTCACTGCAACATACTGAAACAGACGGCGTCCAGTTAAATTGCCAACTGAGGCAAACTGTCACACCCTCGCAATCTAGATTTAGTTGATTGTTATGTAAATCTCAAGATTTCATTGTGTTAGAGGTCCCAGCAGGCTACCTATATTATGGCAAAGGAGTTTGTTGTCAGATTACGTAAATTGCCTAGTCAAGCGATAAGATAGGATAGAAAGAAGAATTTTGTGTACACAATCGTTTAGATAATGTTGATCCTAATAAACGCGAAAGTTTGTGAGGATTGATATATGGATGGTTGTTTGTTACTCTTTCACGCATAAACTACTGAACGGATTTTGATGAAACTTTACAGTAATATAGCATATACATCAGAATAACACATAGGCTACTTTATATCCCAAAAACGCGGGCGGAGCCGCGGGCGGAAGCTAGTGCTGTATATACCGCACATTCGTCGTCCAAACACAATTAAGTATGATTGCGTGCCTCTAAAAGCACATCTGAAATAGGCGCTGTCGATTTGCGCGCGGACCGGTCTCGTTATTGGCCATTTCCGTTGCAGCAACAGTTTTACTGTGGATGCAGTTTGGTTGAACTTGGCAGAGGTATTTAAGTTCTATTTATTCATAGGTACATGTTCCATATATGTTTGTATAAAATAAACGTAACGAGTTTTTTTTGAGATTTTGAACTCTAAATATCTCAAAAAAATACAATTGTTCCTAAGTATATAAAAATTCAATATCACCCGAAAAAATGTGTGAAACGGCTGGTTTTTTTCGTTACGTCGCTCGTTTAATCAATCAACCTGTATAGTTAGATGCGCGAAGATGACTCGATAATGTTGATAATTAAATCACAAGTTCTGCGTAATAAAATTGAACCTCGTTTAAACGATCAAAAAATTGTATGGACAAAGTTGCATTAGCATAAGCATAGCATAATCGGCCTATAATGTTCCCACTGCTGGGACACAGGCCTCCTCTGTGTGAGAGGGAGTGGGCCGTAGTCCGCCACGCGGGCCCAGTGCGGGTTGGTGGACGTCACATGTCTTCGAATTTTTGGTTCTAGGACATGCCGGTTTCCTCACGATATTTTCCTTCACCGTTAAAGCAAGTGATAATTAATTTCTAATACGCACATGACTTCGAAAAGTCAGCGGTGCGTGCCTCGGGATCGAACTCGAACCATTCGCCGTGGGAGGTACATGGTTAATCCACTAGGCTATCACTGCTATAAAAGCAGCAGCAAAGTTGCATTAAATTGATGAAAATCAACATTTAACTACTATACCTACTTTGCTAGGAAAACAACACCCCAGTATTGCCAAATAAACAAGAATATTAACAATTAGGTACATAGTACCTACCTAATACATTAATAAGAACAGGGCATTAACGAAAAGTTCGTAATTTTCTAACCTTGTAATCAGAGTGGGGTCATCTCGTTAATAGTGATCATAGACATATTACTCAAGGGAGTTTCGCTCGAAATTGAGACGCCTTTATCCGACCGTGTAACGCTGTTGTCGTAAGATAAACCCTTTACCGCCTCAGGGTTTTCACCAACCGCCAGATTTTATTTCTGGAAATAAACTATATCGATTTCATAAAACAAAAGGTGTTAGAGTAGAACCAATACTGCCGTGCATTCCCTAAAACGCAGTATGAGCAAAAATGTGGTTTCGAGAAAAACGCAAAAACCTTTTTGACCTTGTTTTTTTTATAATAATACATTTTCATGGTGGATTATTTGTTACCAAAAGGACTAAGGTGTTAACAAAGATTGAATTTTGATAAAGAACATACTATTTAGTTTATTACATTAAAAATAAAAAGGATTTTTTTAAAATCATGGAAAATCATAGCAGTTACTGCACGCAAAACGTACACATATGCAGATTAAAATGCGGTAAAAATACTTTATACTGCAAAAACTATTGATTTATACGCTATTTTGCAGACTAATATGCAGCATAAGACTTTCTTTACTACATTCTAATTTGTGTATATTGAGTTACTGCGTGGTTACAGCTATCATAAATTTGGTTTTTTGGCCGTTTAAATCATCGAATCAAAAACTGGGTTAGTCCAATGTGTTCCTCATTAAATGCTCGTCAAAACTCAATATTTAACTCAAAAACGCAAAAAACCCTGTTACTGCGTTTTAGGGAATGCACGGCAGAATAGTTTATTCATAGTATTAAATTCATCTGGCGGTTGGTGAAATCGACCCTAAGTCGGATTATCCGACAAATCTTATCGAGTTCATTACACCTATTACGCCTATTGAACAACAAACCACCGTTAATGTCAGGAGAGTTAGATTTTATATCAAACAATCATTTACAGTTTTCATACATTGACTTTTAATAATTAAATGGAAGCCATAAAATTAACGTTATAAGTAAGACTACGTAGGGGACTAATTTCAAAATCCCCTAAAATGATTTCGGACACATTTACATATTTTTGCACTAACATAAAGTTTTAAATTTTACTTTCAATATGACGATACGATAACTTTCATAACCCACTTAAATACACAGTAAAATCAGTTTAAAAAGTAATGTTAGTTGCAAATTCCGCTAAAATGCAAAGAAATATTTTAGATTTTCCACGTTTTTTTTATTGCTATGACATGACAAACAAATAAATATCAAATATTTGCTAATTGCATTAAGTTTACCACAACATTTTACAAATAACCTTCTTGTGAAAAATTTCTTCAGGATGATTTAGGGGGTTTTGAAACTACATAATACCCCTCGTATATTCCTTCGACGCTATGTTGAATACCCTGTCTTTCATTCCGTCTAGGTTTCAACGTTCTATTTTTTTTAGATTTAAGTAGTAATGCCTAAGATACTAAAAAATTGTGAACGAGAATAAAATTGGTGTTGAAAGAAAACTTCCAAGACCATTAAAAACGTTGTAACCTCAGATCATAGAAACAAGGGAGTTGTGCCAAGGCGCTACTAAAATTGACGCTTTGATACGGTCATATTGACCGTATATAAAATGTACACGCTGGCGACGAACCGAACACGATCGATGATATAAATACAGTGTTTTAGTTTAGTGCTAGTGTTGAGTGACGATTAACAGTGTTAGATTGAGGGTGTGGAATGTTTAATGCGTGGGAGATCTTTATATTTACGAGGGGCGCTTGTAATTGTATTGAAAAATGTACTGCTATGATCTCCTTGTTTCTATGATCTGAGGTTGTAACATATTGACATTCAGGGGAGCCAACATAGATAAGACGATTTATGAGACACGCCACGTGATATCACCGTGAGAACTGTCAATTTGTTTGCGAACGTTCGAGGGAGAATTTCACGGTAAGATTCTCCATCAAACGTTGTCGGTCGAATATACGGGCTGAGGGCACTGCAACTGATATTAAACCTAACGGTGAAAACTTTAAAACCTTGTTTCTATTGTTCCAGTCAGTATCTGTGACGGTGTCAGTGCTGACACTGACGTTCATCTCCGTGGACCGCTGGTACGCCATCTGCTTCCCCCTCAAGTTCAAATCCACCACGGGGCGAGCGAAGACCGCCATACTTATTATATGGCTGCTGTCTTTGTCATTCAGTAAGTACCTATTCTATAAGATTCCTATAAGAGGGCCCCAATGTTCGCACCTACTGCTCTTATAAGAACTACTGCTAAAAAACCGGCCAAGTGCGAGTCGTACTCGCGCACCGAGGGTTCCGTATCAGTTTTGGACGTATAAAGTGAAAAAAACCGGACCGCATAACTAAGTTTGTTTGTCAAGGAATTTTGATGATTTTGAAAAAACTGTAATAGTTAGGAACATCGTTTTATTTTTGGTGCCATATTTGGGTCAATTTCTATCAACTCTAATTATTTCCGATTTTTCGCTTTGCAAACTTCGGAGATAAGGGGGGGGGGGAATGGTATTTTTTCAGACATTTTTCATTACATGTCGAAAACTGTCAGACATAAAATAAAATGAAAATATATTTTGAAATGTGCAAATCAAGTCCTTTCATTATGATATGTCATTTGACCTAGTAACCCCACTTTAAAATTTGGGACCCCCACTCCGGCCCCTTTTGCAATGATAATGAAAATATTTTTTGACTTTTTTCATTTGCAATAAAGTTGGGCAAACATTCTTTATAACTGTTCCAAATTTCAAGTCGATAGCATTAGTAGTTGCTGAAATATGCAGGTGTGACAGACAGACAGACAGACGAAGTCGTACCATAAGGGTTCCTTTTTTACCAATTTGGTACGGAACCCTAACAAAGGTGAAAGAAAACATCGTGAGGAAACCGACATGTCCTAGAACAAAACATAAATTTGAAGACAGTGACGTCTACTAACCCACACTACGGCCCACTCTGACCAGCAGTGGACGATTATAGGCTGACTATGCTATGCTTATAGGTACGCTAAGTATGATCTATTCTTCATAGCATATTCATGGTTATCTAAATTGTGTCAGCCTAGAAATTAAATACGTGTATATCATTAGCATTATCATTAGCTCTCATTAGCTCATTAGCTCTCACTATCATTAGCTCGAGATGAACTCGTCAAAAACAAAAATTATGACCAACAGCATACAGAAACCTATAAACGCTAACAAAATACCACTTGATTATGTAAATGAATATGTGTACTTAGGAAAACAAATTTCATTTGCCAAAAATAGCAATTTAATGGAAGTTGAACGAAGAGTCAAACAAACATGGAACAAATACTGGAACTTAAAGGAAGTATTTAAAAGTGACCTCCCAGTAGAGTTGAAGAAAAAGGTAATGGACTCAAACCTCCTCCCATGCCTAACATACGCATGCCAGACTTGGAAATATAACAACTCTGTCAAGAACAAAATCACCACATGCCAAAGGGGAATGGAGCGCAGTATGCTTAACATAAAAAAACAGCAAAGAGTCCGTCACCAAAAAATTAGATCTACATCGAAAGCAATCGATGCCCTTACACACGCACTCAAACTTAAGTGGAAGTGGGCAGGCCATGTTGCAAGACTGCAGAGCAATAGATGGGCCAAAAAGATGACTTCTTGGACAGGACCGGTTGGCAAACGCAAACGAGGAAGACCACATACTCGCTGGGAGGACGAGATCGTGCGCATAGCTGGATCACGCTGGATGGACGTAGCGAAAGACAGAGAAAGATGGCAATCTCTGGAGGAGGCCTTCACCTCAGGGGTTCTCATATAAAACCATTTTAATTTTTTTTTATATTATGCAATAGCTAATTCTCATTGTATTAAGAGAAATATAAGGCTTTTTTATTTATTTTATTTTATTATATCATTAGCAATAGCGTTGTATAATGTGATCAATTCGTAAATTCTCCTGCTGTCAATACAGCGCATCTTTAGGAGCTCTGGCGACCTAAGAGCTCCCGAGGATGCGTTTTGGTGACAGCGGGGGACCTACTTGTCCCCTAAGCTAAAATGGAATCTATATCTATACTTTTTATATTATAAAGTAGCGACCCGCCCCGGCTTCGCACGGGTCGCACTAAGTACCTACAGCACCCTACAGTACGTGTAGGTACCTTATCGAAGTTGACCGGCCTGCCAGGCTCCTGAAGTTCGTTCTGTGATGTTTCCTAAGATATTCATCCAAATTAAATGGTTTAAAGGGCAATTTTGGTCTAAATTAAATACTTGAGATGACTAACACGTTTATTTAGATAAGGATTAATACCATGTTAGTAAAAACACCTTCGCAAATTAAGCATTATTTTACACCAAATTTGAAAATCATAAAAATGGTTATTGTGAGTCAACCTTAAAATATAGACGTATGCTATCGCGGACTTTTTTGTAGACCTTTTTAAGGTGTACAATACTGTAGTACATTATTTTGATCTATCTCGTAGGGTTCAGCCAGCGTTTGCAATGTAAGCGCAAAAAAATGTGTTTATTTACGACATCCCATTAGAAACCTCTAAAATTATCAGTGTTTCTCTACTATAATAAGCATGTATTGTACATATAAACCTTCCTCTTGAATCACTCTATCTATTAAAAAAACCGCATCAAAATCCGTTGCGTAGTTTTAAAGATTTAAGCATACATAGGAACAGAGAGACAGACAGACAGCCGGAAGCGACTTTGTTTTATACTATGTAGTGATGCGAAAGTTTTGGATGATTGAGTAACAAACATCCATCCAGGATGTTTGTTACTCAATCACGTCAGAACGGCTGAACGGCTCAAGATATTTGGCACAGAGATAGATTATTATAGTCTGGAATAGCACATAAGCCACTTTTTATACCAAAAAACCGGACAAGTGCGAGTATGCCTCGCGCCCTAAGGGTTCCGATACATTATCATAGATGGCGCTACTGCATCCTTCTAGTGGTGTCATCTATGAACAGATGGCTCCACTTATGGTCCGGTGACTGACGGCGGACAACAAAGTGATCCTATAAGGGTTCCGTTTTTCCTTTTGAGGTACGGAACCCTAAAAACGCTAGTTATTTATATTTTTGTTACTATTTTACTTTACCAGCGTCCCTTCACCCGTTGCCACTGGTATTTTACTCCAAACAATTCACAAAATCCATTCCGGTCCCAATAAAAGAACTGTAGACATCCTTCTCATTGTAAAGTAGGAATCGATCCTTCAAATCCGAGCAGGATATAATCCGCTCCATCGCTGTTATTCTATCCACCATTAATCATGTCCTGAGCCACATTGAAAGGTTTTGAAATGACTAAAATAAATAAAGCCAATGCAACATCATTATTCAGAAGTACGTGATTGAATATCGGCTCTTCCTAAACTTTCAACAAAGATATGGACCATCTGTGCCTAAACTTTGATTTATGTCTAGTTGCAGGCTCTAAGGGCCAAATTCACCGAAGAGATAACAGTCCGATAAAAAATCGGCCGTTTAACATAGAAAATATATGATATTTTTCTATGGGTATAAAAATTAATGTTTAACTGCAGTTTTCAATTTATCAGACTGTTATCTTGTCGGTGAACTTGAATAAAAAAAACACGTGATTGCCGAGACAGACTGTTTAAGGCACGGCAGAAAGTAAGTATTAGGACCAAATTCACTGACGAGAGAACAGTCCGATAAATTGAAAACGGTCGTTTAATATGTGTATATCTTTTTCTATAGGCATAAAAAGCTTAAAAACGGCAATTTAATACCTATATATTTAACTATAGATATAAAAATTCTTGTTGAAAAGTTTTAACTTTTATTATTATGATGTGCAGTAATCGCGAAAACCTTAGGCATTATTAGCTGATAAAATCAACGAGCACAGTTAAGTTGCATGCTTTTCGGGAAGTGGGACCCTAATTACCAGCTTCACATTTACTGCCAAAACCATTATAATCTCTATTTTGATGCAAAGCTTCTACGTGTTTGATTAAATATTCACGTTGTTATATAGAAATGGAGTTCTCGGTTTCATGTGAGATCATCCTGCCTTTTCCCATGAGTTTACAACACGTTAGAAACATTACCCTCATTCTCTTGTGTATATTTTTGAAATATAGAGGCCTATATCAAACTTATGCAAATAAACACGAAATAAAATGATGAGAAAGTCAGTATAACCATTTTTAGGGTTCCGTACCAAAATGGTAAAAAAGGAACCCTTATGGTGCGACTTCGTCTGTCTGTCTGTCTGTCTGTCTGTCTGTCTGTCTGTCTGTCTGTCTGTCTGTCTGTCACACCTGATTATTTCAGCAACTACTTATACCATCGACTTGAAATTTGGAACAGTTATAAAGAATGTTTGCCCAACTTTATTGCAAATGAAAAAAGTCAAAAAATATTTTCATTATCATTGCAAAAGGGGCCGGAGTGGGGGTCCAAAATTTTAAAGTGGGGTTACTAGGTCAAGTGACATATCATATGAAAGGGCTTGATCTGCACATTTCAAAATATATTTTCATTTTATTTTATGTCTCACAGTTTTCGACATATTATGATGAAAAATGACCAAAAAAATACCATTCCCCCCCCCCTTATCTCCGAAGTTTGCGGGGCGAAAAATCTGAAATAATTGGGGTTGATAGGAATTGGCTCAAATATGGCACCAAAAATAAAACGATGTTCCTAACTATGTATAGTACAGTTTTTTCAAAATCATCAAAATTCCTTCACAAACAAACTTAGTTATGCGGTCCGGATTTTTTCACTTTATACGTCCAAATATGATACGGAACCCTCGGTGCGCGAGTATGACTCGCACTTGGCCGGTTTTTATTTTTTATGTTCTGGTACCTATGCTTGTCGTAACTTTATTCCGTGTTTATTTGTTAACAGAAAATACTAATCCGCCTTTGGTTAGTATTTTTTGTTAACTTCATTATTGAGTCACTGATGGGCCAAATCTCTGCTGTTTTCAACCAAACCTATTTCGTGAGAGTGACCGCATTTGCCCTGAGGCCCTAGCCAAGTTGTTTTTCTGTTAGCGTTCACGCCAAACGATAAGCACAAAATGTATGGCAATGACATTAACTGTCACACACAAATGTCACTTCCATACATTTTATCCGTAGCGTTTGGCGTTATCGATAACAGAAAAGTAACTTGGCTACGGGGCTGCTTGAACATCTAGATTCTAGATCTTCAAATCTTCATTTGTTAGTTTCATTTTTTTCATGGAAACAATGTACTATGTATGCGAGCAGTTAACCGAACGTGCTGAAAAGTTTTTGACAGACTTGTCTGTGGATAGTGAAATAGACATTTTCTTTGATAGTTTGGCAAAATTTAAATCTAAAGTTATTAAAATTGACTTGTAGTCAGCTGTCTATAAACGTACTTATTGTTATTCACATCTCTCACCCCCAATAATATTAATTAATTCTGTATAATTTTAATTTAATAATAATTGTTATCCCAATTTAATTTAATAATATTTACTTTTTTATATTTATTTCGAATTTACCTATGTGCCATTAATTTTTGTGAATCAATTATACCTACTTAATGAATACCAAGCAATGCATGTGATGTATTCCAATTTTCTTTTCTATATAATGTAATCGAATCTGGCAATTATTTTATAATGTAAATAATATTATAACATATTAGTAGGTACCGATTTTGTATCAATAATTATATTCTTTTGTATCAATAATTATATTCTTCCTCTTTTAAACTCTGTAACACAAATTAATTATGAATGTTGTGCATCATTACGTGATGTATTTACACTGTATTAAAAATTTGTAATTATTATTGCTGTCCAAAACTGTAAATATGTCGTTGGCATGCCTTAATAAAAAAAAAAAAAAAAAAAAAAGTAAAAAATGTTATCGTGTACCTAGTGTACTACGTAATAACAAAACGTAGGTAATTACTTTTTAACAGACAGCCGAGGCAAGAGAGTCAAAATCAATTGACAAATGAAGGGCTCGTTAATAAGGCCATGTTGTTTCATCTTACAGTTACGTATCTGTAACAAATATGGCGGCTTGTACGAGAATTCCATTCTGACTTAACGATTACGTACTGACTTACGGATACAGATGGTTTGAAGCAACCCGCCCTAAGTCGTAGGCATTACTTTAACACTTAAATCTACAAAAAACATAATTAAATCGTTATGAGTTATGACGTAGACAGGAATGACAGACAGAGGAAGCATAGAGTGGAAGGCACTCCATAAGTGAAACGTTACATAACAACATTACAGCCGCGTTTATCAACCGATCTGCGAGGTTAAGTTACGCTTGCCGTGGTAATTCCATGGATGGGTGACCATTCTTCATAAATCAAGACCTCTGTGTGCCTCGAAAAGCATGCTTTTGTTGACTACATCGGTGTAATTCAAGAAGCTATCGTCAAAACGTAAAAATTATCGCCAAAGCGTAAAAAAATTATCTCTGCGAAAACTCGCACTCAAAATTAAATATTACCCACTCAAAATTCAGACTTTTGGTAGGTAAATGCAGCAATGTAAAGCAACGTTTGAGGAGAAAACTATGCACGAAATGTTGTCAAACTCTGAGGGCTTATAACTAAGTTACACACGGTTTGGGATGGTCAGCGCAGTTTGGAATGCATTTAAATTTGCTTTGACATTCCTGGACTGAAGTTTTAGATAATCACGTAAAAGCAGTACCAAGCAGCCACTCAAAATATAAGCAAACGGTGGATAGCCACGTGTCGTTAATTCACACGTGTGCTGCCTTTACGGTGGTGTTACACATTTTAACCGACTTAAAAAAATAATCCGGACAAGTGCGAGTACGACTCGCGCCCTGAGGGTTCCGAAATATTCCGAAATAGCGCCATCTATGAGCAAGATGTCGCTATTAGGTACCTACGTCATAGTAGACATATCATATCTTGATCATAGATGGCGCTAGTGCATACGTCATAGATAGATTCTAGATCATAGTGACGCCATCTATGAGCAGATGGCTGCATCCGTTATGGGTCTTCGGACAGACGGACAACAAAGTGATCCTATAAAGGTTCCGTTTTTCTTTTTGAGGTAAGGAACCCTAAAAACGTGTACGAGCCTTAGAAGCCGGGCAACGGGAGTGAAACCGCGGAGAACAGCTAGTATAGTACAGAACAGTAGTAAAGCTGAAGAATGTTGTTTGTTTGTTTGTTTAAACTACTAAGTAGTCGGTATCGAAAAAATAAAATAGCATATGATAGCCAGATTCATGAGAAATAGTATAAGCTATATAACATCACGCTATGACTCTTAGGAGCAGAGGAACGGTGAGTAAAATCGTAGGAAACAGCTAGTAACCTAATATTTCTTCAACAGATGTCCCGGAATTCGTGGTCCTTCAGGTGCAAAGGAAGATGCAGCTTCGGTTCAACGTGCAGTACTTCATGCAATGCACTTCTACGTGGTCTGATGACAGTGACCTCAAGTGGCATATCATTAAAGCACTGTTTTTATACACGTGAGTTCTCAGTACTTTGTTCTTTAATTTTTAGTGAAGGGATTGACTACTTCATTGGTTCAGCGGTTGCAAGCACAACTGCAAAACGTGGGGTTGGATATATGGATCGGGCAGTGTCATTGAATTTTTGCCATTGGAATTCCTCTGGATTTGCGCCCAGTTCATAGCAATAGGCTTATCGCCACTGCAGACCGCCTCTGACAGGAGTCAGGACGAGGCTTAACGCATTCGCTATCGCGATGTATTTCAATTTGACAGTTTGACAACATCAATTGCGTTGAGCTAGTGATCATAAACACTGATTTGTCAACCATAACGCGCAATGAATATTTTCCAACTGCCAGAATGAAAGCAGTTTTCAGTATGTTACACAATAAGAGCGGTGATGCAGATTTTTTCCGCAATCGCTGCATTATGAGTCTGTCTGGACGACGCATTAAAAGGTTTCCTGCGAATCGATGCAGATATTTTCCAAATTGAAAGCACTCTCATACTTGCTCATAAAAGCAGCTATTACCATAAGCTTACTAGCAGAACATCTAAAGGTAAATGAGTCAACAAGTAGGGTTCGATTCCCTTGAGTATCGATTGATCCCTCCCCCTACTTCAGGCATCCTTAAGTGGGTCTACTCGCGATTAACGAGCCTATTGTTTTGGGGTGAAGAAGTCCGACTCTGAAGTTTCACTTTACCTTTGTGAAAGCTTTATTCTGTACGATGGAACAGACGTTTTTGGGGTACCTATCCAAAATATTAAAGGAGCTGATGATCTAATAACTTACATTTAAAAACTTACATAATTATTTGTATTGTTCAGCGTCAGACGTTGTTTACTAATTTTATACAAAAAAAAGAACATATTGATATAAATTAAAAATGTTAATCCTGTTTCAAAAACAAACGAATGCGCTGCCCGAGTGGATGTTCCCTGACAATTACAATCTGGGTGTCTTCAAGTCACGAGTGTATCGGTTTCTTCTGAGCAAGCATGCTCCATCGTAGACCGCATCATCGTTTAACATCAGGCGAGATGGCGGTCAAACGCAAGCCTATTACCCAATAAAAAAAGGGTTGTAAGAAACAAAAAACCTTAACCAATCTATTGTTCCAGATTTCCTCTGTTCCTGATGATGATAGCGTACTGCCAGATCGTGAGGGTGCTGTGGAGGTCAGATAACATTCCGGGACATACGGAGTCACACACACTGTGCTCGACACCACAAGGGCACAACAACTGCAAGAATTGTAAGAATTTTTTCATTCTTCTTCCAAAGCAACTTATGGGTTCCATACCCAAAGGGTGCTAACGGGACCCTATTACTAAGCCTCCATCTGTCCATCCGTCTGTCACAGAGCTGTATCTTATGAAACGTAATAGCTAGACAGTTGAAGTTTTCACTGAATACGTGTATGTAATTAAGAAAAGCATAACATGGCTTAGACATGTTTCAAATTCACACATATATACATTTATATTATAATGTATAAATGGTGATATCGCATCGATGTCCTATAACTGCAAAGTTAAAGGCATTGAGTTGGAGTCTGTAATAGTTTCCGTCTGTAATAGATGTCGCCAAACGCTCATAAGAAGCGTATGCAAAAGGATCTCAAATTTTGAGTTAACCAAGCGGGTCGCGGTAGCTCAGTTGGTTCAGAGCAATGCTTCGAATTGGCAGCTGTCGCGGGTTTGATTTTTGAGAATCTCTTAAATATTTAATAATTTAGTTGCCATATTCATTGTGTCCAGGGTTAGCAGCCAACCGGCGCACCACGCCCTCAATCCACACGAACGCGTCGACGGAGGGTCAGCTGCGCTCCAGGCGGAAGGCTGCCAAGATGCTAGTGGCGGTAGTTGTCATGTTCGCTGTGTGCTACTTCCCCGTGCATCTGCTCTCTGTGTTGAGGTGGGCGATGATTTTTTATCAACAACATATATTTTTCTTTCTTATCTTTTTTTTGTTTCTTTACTTTATTTCTTTCTTTGCTCTCTTTTCTTTACTTGTCCTTATAATATCTTACAATGAGGCTGCCAAGATGCTAGTGGTGGTAATCGTCATGTTCGCTGTATGCTACTTCCCCGTGCATCTGCTCTCTGTGTTGAGGTGAGAGATGATTGTTTATCAACCTAAACAGCTGCGTCCATCTGCGCTCATCCTCAGGATTCCGTTGACACTCTGAACCTTTTCATTCAGAATCTAACACATATAAATATTATTTTCTTTATTTTATTTCTTTTCTTTCTTTCTTTCTTTTCTTTCTTTGTTATTATTCTCATAATGTTTTACAATGAGTTTCTAGAAAGCTTTGAACTAAAAAATACAAACTTTTACAGCATAATCGAGGAAAAAGCCTAGGTATATATATTTCTGCGTTAGTTAATCGCATTTTTCAATCTGTAGCATTTCGACTATTTACCGTTGCGAAGTGGAACAGACTTATTAATGGCGCGAACAATGAGTAATGTTAATTCTCTGCCCATTTCTAAAAACCTGAGCGGAATATAAATTTATTGTTAAAACACTTCTCTTGTTCACCGTTTTGACTTATTGACCTTAGACGATGGATAATGTTCCACATATTTTATAGAAACAATTTGATGCTGAGGCTGAATCGAACATGAGAAATGAACCTGTATGCCGACAGATGAGCATCGACGCAAAGTTGCTATTCTATCGATTTTTAATCGAGGGTACACTACGAATATATCTATAAATTATTATCTACTGAAAAATAATGCGTTAAATTGTAAGCAGTACGTTACGGATCACAATCTTTCGAGAGTTTACAATCACGCGAGATAGATTTAAATCTAACGGTACCTATTTACAATTTTACGGCGATACAAAGGCCGCTATTATACTTATAACCCCAATCTTAGCGAAAAGTTAGACTATTTCTAGCTCAGCATCTCATAATACTCCGGTATCATTTTGCAATCAATACCTTTCTGACATTTAATCTGCGTAGACTTTATATTAAATTTTCCGGAATCAGGTTATCGTGAAATCTCTTTATCACTTCTAAGTGTCCTTAGCAACCGCTTACTTAGAAATTCCCTCTTTATTCTTTTATAGACTGAAAAAAATATTATTGAAGGCTTTCTTTGCACTGTGACGGGAAATTTAAATAAAATATGTTTATTTTTGTACGATTTATAATGGAAAGCTTCGTAAAAGCTGTTAAATAAATCCATATACAGGATTGTCTCGTTCCTAGTGGTCCAAGGGAAAACCCCGATAAAAGGACATGTTTATCTATCAGTATGCAGCATTATTTTGTGGAATTTCAATACCGATTAGATTGATAGATTGGTTATCACGTAGGTAATCGATATTTAGATATACAAAAAACCTGTATTTTGCCTACAATTCCCTAGCAGAAGGTTCGAATGAAAAAGTGAGATAATTATGCGAAATTATTAAAAAAAATCGTGCTAGTGGGCAGTTTTTCGTGAAAACTTGTAAAAATAATTATTTTTAATCGATATCGAAATTCCTTAAACTAATGCCGCAGACTGATAGTTAGGCATGTCCCTATGCCAGGGTTTTCCCTTGGACCACTCAAACCGGGACATTCTGTTTTTATTTTATTTATTTGGGTTATTTTAAAACCAAAACAAATTCATCACAAATTGTAATGCTATACTGTATTCCCGCATAACACAAAATTACATCACACATTTCTTTATAACAGAGCCAAAAAAAAAACGACTTTATTTAAATTCTCGCCACAGTGCAAAAAAACCATCTTAAGCCTGCAATACATGTTGGCCGAGCGTTGTCGAGTGAAGGCCAATACCAACATGTAGACGGTATATTTGCCTTGTCTTGCTATCGCTCGGTGTCACTTGCCTAGTTGGTTGAGTATAGACAAGCGCCAGCGTGTATAGACCTCATTTGACGTAGCTTGCCACAACTTGCAGTCGCTTGCGATCACTTGCCTCACTTCGGAGCGGTGTCGGTTTTTCTGCACAAATCAAAGGCGCTCGCGGGCGCTCGGCCCATAGTGTTCACATGATTGTCCGCGCGTTATTATGCGCTTGACGTCAAACTTGCCGAACGTCTAGACAATAGCGCTTGCTTTGTGTCAATTTGTCTAGGCTCGCGTTGGTCTAAGCTCGGCCAACATGTATTGCAGGCTTTACAGCAATGAATCATAATCAAAATCATATCTTACAGCAATGTTTCTTGGAGGGTAATTTTATCTCTTGACTATTTTTGACAGTTTTAATTAAGTTGCCAGTTCCTTCCAGAGAAAATGAATTAGGATCGGGTGATATCTTGTCTGTTGTCATGTGTTTACTCAAGGGGTTAGGTAAGGGTGGTGGCTGGTGGTGGTGGTGGTTGGCAACAGAAATTGGCAATAACCTCAATAGGTTAGGTATAACCTCATAGAAACAAGGGAGATGTGCCAAAGCGGTATTGAGCTTAACGCTCTGACGTGATCAATGTGAGCATGTTGCCGACGCACCAAACGCGATCGATGATTTATAACCAGTGTTTAAGTTTAATGTTAGTGACGAGAGACGAATAAACAGTGTTAGATTGAGGGTGTGCAGCATTTTTAATGTGTGGGAGATCTCTGTATTTACAAAGGAGTGTTTGCAGTTGTGACGCACACTGATTTAAAAGTGGTGACAGTGGTTCGCGCACTAATTTGGTATGATAACATAGATACGAGTATCTCCTTGTTTCTATAATCTCAGGCAACCCTGCTTTGGTGATGTCGCATACATTTTAACACAGTTGCACATGACACGATGAGTTGCCAATACTTTGTCTCTGCTTGTCACATGATATATTACGTAATGACTTACGATATATCAAACCACCCTTAGTTCGCCTTGTGTAATGTGTACTATAAAAAGGACATCTTAAATTACTCCATCTGTCGCATTTGAAAAATCCGCCTCATTCAGGTCGAAATCAATTGTGTCTGTCAAGTGCAACAGACGAACGAATATGTATAAATCCAGACACCTATACTATTTTACATAAGTACCTATATCTATATCGTTGTTGTAAAGAGAGAAGAAGAGAGAGAAAAAATTACTGACTCATAATAATGTCTTAGGTTTTCGCGATTACTACACATTATAATAAAACAAGTTTAAACAGATTAAATCGCGTATATTACAGATTTTTCCCGACGTTTCGAACACTTTGCAGCGTTCGTGGTCGCAGGATGACAGGACGCTGCAAAGTGTTCGAAACGTCAGGAAAAATCTGTAATATTCGCGATTTAATCCGGTTAAACTTGTTTTATTACTGACACATGTTAGTGCAAAATCCCAACACGTATAATTAAACTATATTCTTATTCCCCAGGGTGGCGTACGACGTGCAACAGAGTGACGTCATGACGTGCATAGCGCTGATCAGCCACGTCATGTGCTACGCGAACTCAGCTGTCAATCCGCTGATATACAACTTCATGAGCGGTATGTATCACTTTTTTGTATCAATTTTTTGTATCACTATAATATTTATGATATATGTCGTAGGATTCAGACAAATTGAATGTTTGCGAAAGTCCTAGGATGATTGCAATAAGAACCGGATTTGGAATCTAAGAAAGATTTTCGGAATCATATCAGTCTGTCTATTTTGTTCCGACACGGCGCGTGATATTACCGCGAGAACTGCCAATTTGTTTGCAAACGTTCGAGGGAGAATGTCACGGTGAGATTCTCTCTTGAACGCTCGGTCGGTAGAGAATAGACATGCAGCTATTATGAGAATCATTGCGAAAATTTCAGCAGTTAGAACATGAAGCACCCAGACATAGATAGGTTAGGTTACTGTAAAACCTTGCAGACAGAAATAGGAGCATCGCGTGGCGGGGCTCCGTCGACCATCGCTCTTCAGGGGGAGGGCGCGCGCACACAGACCGAATCTTGGCGATTATAAACTAGGACGATTGCAAAGGACCAGTTATTTGGAATCTGAGAAAGCATCCATTTAAAGGGTTAAGTTGATGCTTTCTTAGATTCCAAACATCTGGATTTTTGCAATCGTCCTAGGATTTTTGCAAAAATTCAATTTGTCCAATTATTCTAAGACATATTTAAAAAAAAAATTACACAACAGGAAACAAGGAACCGCCATGCTATAAAGATGTTAATACTTCCATTGTTCCGGTGTGAGAGAGGGATGGCATAGGACGAATAGCATTTTTTTTGCGCAGTGAAACTATTTTGGCATTATCACATAGTAAAGCCCCGGGCATCTGACATTCTCTTATCACTAGGCTAAAATCGCAATTGAATGACAATTATAGTTCGTAAAATATAGCTTGATCTCTGTGACATTTGTCAAATACGAACAAATAATGTCAAAATGCATTAAAAATACACGGATTTGACATCTGTCACAGAGATCAAGCTATAGTTTATGAACTATAGTGACCTCAGATCATAGAAACAAGGAGATGTGCCAAGGCGCTATCGAGCTTGATGCCTGATCTTGAGCAAATTGCTCATATTATAAACGTACGCGCTGGCGACGAACCGAACACGATCGATGGTAAAAATACAGTGTTTTAGTTTAGTGCTAGTGTTGAGTGATGATTAACAGTGTTAGATTGAGGGTGTGCGGAATGTTCAATGCGTGGGAGATCTTTTTATTCACAAGGAGCGCTTAATTATGCGCGTAATTGTGTCGAAAAATGTACTAAAAGTGGCATCCGTTGTTCCCGTACTAATTTGCTATGGTCGCATATCTCCTTGTTTCTGTGATCTGAGATAGTGACAAATAACGCACACTCTCGCCGCACGCAATCGGAGCGCGGCGGATCGTCCAGTGTGGATCCGGCTAATGAATATTTGAATACGCTCCTGCAACATGTCAGAATAACTACACTTAATATTTTTATATTAAAATTAAATGTTGCCAAAAACCGCCACCCAAGTACGCTTTATTTTCTCCCAAAAACAACATTGTAAACAAAATAATTCCCCGAACATGTCAGCTTAATAAATCTGACAGTTGAGTCGGGATTACCCCTAACTGTATAATTTACATAAATAAACGATTACATTTTGTAATCCTGTGTCAATTATACACGTAATTGGACATGGAGGCTTATCTCGGAGGGTTTGATAAGCCGACGGTCTCGGTATCATCAGTACCTATCATACAAATAAGTAGTTCAGACAGTATGAGTTTAGTACGGAGCAGTGCCACTATCATAAGCTAAAATAATAACTTTGTACCTGTATTTGCTGAAGGATTAGGCAGAGATGAATAATAATACACCCATATTTCGCCAATTAAGTAATAAGTCTTATGTGATAAACAAGACACCGAAAACCTTAATTTCGACGTCAATAAATTCTAAGAGTCTTCTTCGACAGGATTCATCACCAACGCAATTTAACTCCATATTGTTACTGGTCTTGTCCATTATGTTTTTTTTGTTAAATGTGGTTATATGAAAATATGGCTTAGCTTTTAAATTGGATCGCAAGCTACTAAACTGTGAAAGCTACATCAAAATCCGTTCAGCACTTTTTGCGTGATGCGCGCACAAGACAAAAATTCAAAAAAATGATTTTTTTACCTATGGTTACGCTATACGGTACCTTTTATTAGTAGGTATAGCTGTATAGACGCCACGAAAACCTTCAAAGATCTATCTTGTCACTGGATATTTGAAGGGTCCACTGCAATAATGATGAATGTCCAAAATGTCTTTAAATTAAAGTAAGTGTGTCATTCGATCACTTAATAATTATGTACATTTAGTTATCTCGACAACAATAGCCACAATATGGCTCACAGTCCTGAGATAAATAAGTTTTATTCCACGGCGAGAATGCTCAGATTGCTCAGCAATGTATGAATATTATTCACCAACTAAAAACTTTAAATGCAATTATCTCAAAACAAAGTAAAGTGGACATTCATCATTATTGCAGTGGACCCTTCATTTATACATAGGTATTATCTAGTCGTATCGTTTACAGCAACATTGTCCCATCTTTGCTTTCAAGACAGATCGAGAGTACTTCACTTGTACGAATTGCGTACAAATTCAATTGACTGGCAATGTAAATTGAACATGTCCCCAAAGGTTTATCAAAAAACCGGGCCACTTAAATATCCGTGGATATTTTACTTGACTGAATCAAGAAGATACTACTATCAGAAATTCACCAATATGTATGTACAGACGCTTGTATTAATAGGCAATGTAGCGACACCTACTGGTGATATTGAGAACTACCTACCTAGCTAGACAGCAATGAAGCAGATGTCACTAAAATACATCTGACGTCACGTGAATCCTACATCGCGCAAGCAAAGTTTACAGAGAAATAAGCACATACACAGATGCCTGACATCAACGGTCGGGTAGGGAACCAGATAGATAATACCACCCAGTCTGGTTGGAGGATCCTCTCTTTTTAATGGAGGAACATTCCACCTCCTTTCTCTATTTCCAAAGACTTAAATTTCTTTTCTAAGGAATTTTCATGCTTGGGATACCTATTTGCTTTATTTTTGCCTGTGATGCAACATTACCTTTTTTCTAATTATTATTGTAATTTTAGTTTGTAAACGCTGTCACAATTTTTTCCGAAAAAAGCATTTTATTATTTAATATTATCTTTTATGTTTGCTGAGCTCGTTTTTATATAAACCACGATGGTAAGCGAATACCGTAACTTATGAAAAGCTTGCAACACCAAGAGTATCACATGTGCATTGTTGACTCTTAAAAAACCAATTTACTCCCTTCTTATGGAACCCCATACTGTAGTCCTTAGGAAATACTGTGCAGGAAGCTCGTTCCATCATCTGAGCGTACGCGGGAGAAAATTCCTTTGAAACCGCACTATCCGAGAACATAATTTAGGATCCAACGTGTGAGGCTTTTAGTGTCCATTTTCAGCTTAGCTTGTTATTACAGACGCGTAGTGATAAAATAGATTTTATGTTAGATTATAATTAATAGGCGGAGTAGTAAAATAGAACCATATTATATGTTGTTAAGTTCCAGCTAATTAACACTTGCTTTTGCTACAGTTTTTATGTGTTGGGAATTATAAGGGACTGTCTACACTGGGTGGTTTAACCATGTGCCTCCCACGGCGAATGGTTCGAGTTCGATCCCGAGGCACGCACCGCTGACTTTTCGAAGTCATGTGCGTATTAGAAATTAATTATCACTTGCTTTAACGGTGAAGAAAAACATCGTGAGGAAACCGGCATGTCCTAGAACCAAAAATTCGGAAACATGTGACGATCACCAACCCGCACTGGGCCCGCGAGGTGGACTACGGCCCATCCCCTCTCACAGACAGAGGGGAGGCCTGTATCTCAATAGAGGGAACATTGTAGGCTGATTATGCTTATGCTATGCTGCTACACTGGGTGTTTTCTTGTGTTTTTCAGCGTCAGGCACTAGTTCTCGGGCATTTATGCTGAACTGGACCTATTCGGCACAACCGCTAGGCACACAGCAATCGCTATATTATTATTATTAGGTATGTCCTTTTTAATGTTGTCTGTTTCTGTGCCAAATATTCTTTCTTTTTTCTGTTTAATATTTTATTACGTTGTTGTCGTTAGAAACTAAACATTTGCATTGTTAGTCAGTTGCCTAAGACTAGGTAAACTGAGAAACGACATAAAGAGGCATTAAATATTCGCAATTGATTTGATTTGATTTGATTTGATTTGATTTGCAATAAAAATACAACAAACCCTTTTGCAGTTGGTTCAACCGATTTTGACTTCTATAGGGATAAGGATGGAATTAATTAAAAGCAAAAATGTATTTGCAATACCAACTGCTTGAGGCAGCTAAGGTTGCCAGGCCGTGAAATACAAAATCCGGACTTGGCGCGATATTAAGCCATATTTTTTCCAAAAACCGGACATTCGTTTTTAAAGCTGGATATAAATATAAATTTTAATAAAAAAATATTCGATTACGTATTTGTTTATTGACTACAAATGAATCATCCGGATCGAACCGTTCGGATGTCCGACAAGCAAAATTTGCACAGACCGGTCACGTAAATACTTGGCTGGACTCGCTGGACACGGTAAAATATATTGTTTTAAAGTTCCATGGTTATTGACGTTAGTAGAATAAACTATGTCGGGACTAGACTAGATCTAGACTCCGATATTTCGGCGCAGTTGCATGCGCCATGATCACGAAAGAACTGTGTTCTTCCGTGATCATGGCGCCGAAATATCGGAGTCTCAAAAATAAACAGGTACATGGTGTAAATCCCGACATAGTTTTTTCTACTAACGGTAAAATATGTCCAGCTAAAAAGTCAAAAATGGTTGAATAAACTCTAAATAGGGTTTGTATTTCTAATGATATTTCAAATGGAGTATTATACTTGAGGAAACTTAGTCGGATAACTTACGTATAAATATTGCTAAAGCGATTCCATCAAATACAAACATAACAACTTCGAACTTTCATAGCCAACCCGTGTAAAACTTTTCTTTGAAGTTACCAAGATACTTTGAAAAATTCATTTCTAGACTTGTTACCTCTTGCTCCTTATCGGAACTAGATGTTAGTTCGCCGTTTCCAAGTGGATGAACTTTTCTGATTTGGAGGGAACCAGCTGGATTTCAGGTTGTTTTATTTTAGATACTGAACGTTCAAGTAGGTATCGATTTTGACTGTACCTAAAGGCGCAGTTAGTAGAGGTTTACTGTCAGACTTCGAGCTTTTACTGATAATAATTTCCTTATAGGAAAACCCAATTTTACACATTTTTTTTCTTTTTTAGGGTTCCGTACCTCAAAAAGAAAAACGGAACCCATAAAATAATAATAATAGAATAAACTATTTTTTGAAGTTACCAAGTTACTTTGAAAAAATCATTTCTAGACTTGTTACCTCTTGCGCCTTATCGGAACTAGATGTTAGTTCACCGTTTCCACGTGGAAAAACTTTTCTGATTTGGAGGGAACCAGCTGGATCTCAGGTTGTTTTATTTTAGATACTGAACGTTCAAGTATCGATTTTGATTGTACAGACGTAAGTAGAGGTATATTATCAGATTACTGAACATTTCCTAATAAGAAAACTACTTTTCCTCGGTGTTTTTTTTATATACCTATATATTAGGTTGATTATATTAAAGACAACCGTGTACAACCTAAGTAGGTACAAAATAAACAAAAACAATAAACTGAAAATGTAATAGATATGTATTTTTTTTGAAATAATAAACGTCATACAATTTATTAGGAAGTGACACCGCGACCGCCGCCGTGACCTGAATTTGCAGCCGCCGCCGGTTGCTAAATTGGCAGCCGGCGCTGACATTGGAAAAAAAAGCGGGAAATGGGGTTGGCAATTTGGCATAATTAAAAAAACATTTCATGTTTCATTTGAGTAACATACCTAACTAGAGTCCAAAAGCGAGCGAAGCGAGCTCGGGAACTTGGACACCCCGACAAGGACAATTTAGATTCGAAGGAGTTGACGGGGGCTTCAGTGAGTGAGCAAAGCGAGCGAACGAAGCCCCCGTCAAGCCCTTCGTGTTAGGTTACTTTTAACCTTGCATACAGAAATAGGAGCCCCGGTCGGCCACCTCCCTCCCCCTTGTAAGTCCAAAAAAGTTGTATTTTGTTTTACATTGACACTGTAATTTAAAAGTCAGTCTAAGGTAGATAATTCAACTTAAAACACGGCAACATTAATCTGCTGCTACGGTAGTTTGCAATTATTTTCGTCTGGTATCACTGCTACTCCAAGGCTACGCCGGTTCCCAACGGCGTTATTTTTGGGAGCCGCCGCTGGCTGCGGAGGCGCTCCCAATTTATTATGCTGTAGGTACATTTGATTGCAAGAAATTTTCTGTTAATTTAAAAAAAAATACTAAATTAAATTCAATATTAAAAATTGCTAATAGTTACGAGTAAGTGTGGTTATGCCCTAACAACTATTTGGTTATAGCGGACACCGACCGCGTTTATGACCACGACTCTAACTAGTCCTTTATGGCGGGCATTGGCGGGTCGTTATAATAATTATTATTGAGCGTACGTGTTTTGCTATTATGATAGCATGCAAATGTTTTATGTAACATTACAAACTATTTTCCGTCAATGAATTCTTTTACACTGTAAATTTTTTTTGTCGTTTTTTTTTTTTTGTAGTTAACCATCTGTGCAGAGTAATCTTAATAGAGTCTAAAATCTTAAGTTTTTAAGTCACTAGGAATTTTATTATACACACATCAAAAGTATCTAGGGATCAACATATATTTTTGCAATAACTTTTCTCCTGATTGATATTAATTAAAATTTTCTTTAAGGATTCATCAAATAAAGTGTTTTCGTTTGTCACAGTAACGATAAACCAAGTCACCTTTGCATTAATAAAGAAATTTGCCATTTTCCTAATAAAGGGATTTTTGACATTTGAACCACTAACATTAAAGTTCGAAAAAAAGACTGAAATAACAGTTTTCTTTAAAATTTTATTGGGTAACTTAAACAATTAATAATCCGTGTTTCTACCGCGAACACTAACAACACAAGAACATCGGTTTGGCATACTCAAAATGAGTTCATCCAAATCACGCTGTGGAATGGCCGCCCATGTTCGTTGCAACAACAAAAAAAGGTCTTCTTGCGACTGGATACCCTCCATATTCGGCAGAGCTCTTCTCTGTAGCATATCCCATGCATGCTCAATCGGGTTCAAGTCTGGCGACTGAGCAGGCCAGGGCAGGACATTGATGTTAGCTGCGGCGAGAGTCTGTCTTACAACTCTTGCGGTGTGCGGTCGTGCATTATCATGCATTAACTGAAATAAGGGACCGATTTGCACTTGTAGAGGAACGATGACGTCTGATACAATCGTCTCAGCATAAATTTGAGCGTTGAGGTTGCCTCTGATCCAAATCAACTCAGTTCTTCCGCCGATCCAAATACCCGCCCATACCATGATGGTTCCACCACTATAAGGATGGACTTCCTGGCAGGATTTTAATCACTGTTGGCGTCCAGGGGTTCTCCAGTGTCGTATACGTCTTGTATCCGGTCTCATACCAAAACGAGACTCATCAGAAAAGCACACGAAACGCCATTGTTCTTCTGCCCAATTTCTGTGTTCAAGAGCCCATTGATATCGAATCCTACGATTGTGCATTGCTATAGGTGGTACCCGTAGCGGTCTTCGGGAATGAAGGTTCACTTCATGCAAGCGGTTTCTGACTGTTTGGTCGCTAATTAAGTTCCCTGAAGAGTGATGAAGCCTCACGGCTAACATCATGGCGGTTATTGTTGGAGCTCTTCGAGTTAAGATTTGAATGTATCGGTCTTGTCTCCGTGTGGTGCAGCGATACCGTCCTCCATGGCGCTCAGCCACGGTACCAGTGCTTCGGTAACGTGTCCAAAGTCGACTGATAACACTCTGACTTGTATTCAGAGCTAAAGCTACAGTACGTTGCCGGGAACCAGCTTCTATCATTCCCACGGCTCTGAGCATTTCTTCCCTGCTTAAATGACGTCGCCGCTCCATAATAACGTTGGTTTTAATCAGTAGTAGGGAAACAGTAGCACTAATAATGTCTTCAATGCGTTGTATGTTTTTATAGGGAAAATATTGACAGCTTATTTTCATCTTTTACTCGAATTTGATTGAGAGTTCCTGATTCAAATTATGAAATGCACCAAAAAGGATCCATATAAATTTATAAAATCATAAATTTATTACAAAGCCACATCTCAATCTCAAGAAATCCGCATAAAAATGCTTGATCCCTAGACACTTTTGATGTGTGTATATACGAACACACATTCGGAATACAAGGTAGGTGTTATTCTGATGTTTATGCTATATTACTGTAAAGTTTCATCAAAATCCGTTCAGTAGTTTTTGTGTGAAAGAGTAACAAACATGCATCTATACATCCTTACAAACTTTCCCATTTACAATAATTATAATAGTCAAGAATTTGTATTATTTTAACGTTTTTTCAATAAATTTATGTTCAGTAATTAGTTAAAAAAACTGAAACGTTAACCAATTACTGTTGCTGACTGTACCTACAAATTAATTATAATGAATAACGCGGATTATTACAGCACCAATTAATATAAAGAAGTTTCGCCGTAACTTATAACAGGTCTACGTGATGTGAATCTTGTATTGGTGATTACAGGCATTATTGGTAAGGGCAATATTGTTGTGCCAAAATTATGGAATTGCCCGCCACATTTAATTTAGGGTTGTTATTGCCATCAATTTCATTAAAACCCGAAGTTTTTAAACAGGAAAAAACCAATTATTTTAGGTTTTCGGGTTCCGTACCTCAAGAGGAATAAAGGAACCGTTATAGGATCACTTCATTGTCCGTCTGTCTGGCTGTCAATACTCTTTTTCTCAGGACCGCGCGAAGGTATCAAGTTGTAACGAATATCAAATACTTAGTAGTTTACGATTCTTTGGAGCTATAAAAAAATCAAACTTATAAAACGGCCATTAGACACTTATTTTGACACTCGCAAATAAACCAAAACCTATAGGGTACTTCCCGTTGACCTAGAATCATGAAATTTGGCAAGCAGCATTATCTGCTAAATAAATTTGTAATATCACATTATTTTCTTTATGATTACAAACTTACATTTTGAAATAGGATTGCATTTGACCGCCATCTCGCCTGATGTTAAGCGATAATGCGGCTTACGATGGAGCATACTTAGGGCAGCTTCAAACCATCTGTATTCGTAAGTCAGTACGTAATCGTTAAGTCAGTATGAAATTGTCGTACAAGCCGTCATATTTGACGGTTACAGATACGTAACTGTAAGTTGAAACAACATGGCCTTGTAGAAATAAGTATGAAGAACAATTTACGGAGTCAATATAACAGGGCCAATTTACGGAGATCACGCATTAAACGAAAAAAATCAGAATAAAAATTATAGAAAAACCTTTATTTTTTATCATTTTGATATTCTAACCAATTCAGTGTTATTTATCTGCCATTTATTTTAATATTTCCTTCAGATAACAAAAAATCCGGCCATTAATCTTTACGACCGAACGTTTTGTTTGTGGGTTTATTCGAAATGGTTTCAATTAATTTTACGTTGATATAATTTTAGAGAATATTTACTGAAAAATCTTTTTCGTTATTCACTAGTAGTGTTACCAATAGTCACCTGGGTCGGCAACTGGGTGACCAACTCCATAATCTTAAGCAAAGACGGTCGGCGACAATAACTCACTCGATTGGCCAGTTGGGACTGAAATATGGAGACGAATGATATTCACTGGAGCATATACCTACATAGCAAGTTCATCCTTCCTGAGTACAAGGCAGATTTACTACCTACCAATTTCCTAGAACTAGGATGAATTTACTTCAGATTGTAAATCGATATTGAGATGAAAACAGAACTTCTAAGACATACATATCGGAATGAATTTGAGATTTGTACCAATATTAAGGGTGCCCCGCGGTTTCGCCCCCGTTGCTCGGCTCCTAAGGGTCGTAGCGTGATGTAAAATAACCTATACTGTTCTTCATAAATTTGGCTATCATATACAAAAATATTTTTTCAAATCCGACTGCTAATTCCAGAGATAAGCCCGTTCAAACAAACTAACAAGCCTTATTGGGTTTTTTCATTATGAAATTCACAAAATATCAGTTTGTCAGGATTTATGCCCAGGTTAATGGCAAAAAATGTGAATCAAAACTAAAAAAAAAAACAGTTATTCTATTTGCAACATAGCCTTTGCAGATAGTTCGTACTGCATCGCCAGTTTTCAAAGTAATACATATGGTACTTGTATAACCACAGCAACCATTTCGATTAAAACTTGTACGTTATCTGGCCGGTTCCTTTGTTGTCATTGCCAGTATATTTTCAGATACCTACCATTTATGGAACACTAGAATTGAGTCTTATTGCTATTGGCCGTTGGGAAAACAATGGAAGCTCTAAACCAGTGGTTCTTAAACTTTTTGTAGCCATGGACCACTTTTAGAATTTTAAAATTTCCACGCACCCCTGTCGAAGAAAATTTTTGGAAAAAATAACAAGGCATACCCTATATTAAAATTCACATTTATTGGTTAGATAACCAACCAATGCATGAATTACTGCATTATTTTCCTAATAAATAATGTGAGTGAACTGAGTGGCTGTGGACCCTGGCACTCACGTCACGGACCCCCTGGGGATCCGTGGACCCCAGTTTAAGAAACCCTGCTCTAAACTCTTAAAAGTTTTTATTTCAAAAAGTGCCACATGCGACCAGAGCGCCTAACATGCGCGCCGTGACAAAATTTTGTCGACGCTTTTATCGTGCATTTGTATCATATTCGCACGAGTAAGAGCGAGACAAAACAGTGGACAAAATTTGTCGCGGCACGCATGTTAGCCCGGCAGGGCTCCAATTCTGCTATTGCATTGTGTCATATTGTGTCAGAATGGTCTCGTTTCAAATAAGAAGTCCTTTCGACACGATGTTGGCTGCCCTGAATGGCAACATCTTACAACGTTTTTAACGGTGTTGGGAGTTTTCTTTTAGTACCAATTCTCGTTCACCACTTCTTCGTGTCCAGGCATTACCTACTATAACACATACATATAATTATATCTACAAAAAACATAAAACGTTAAGACTTAGACAAGAGTGACAGGGAAGCCAACATAGCGTCGAATGGATTTTTTGATAGAAAAGTTGATTTTTTTTCGTGATTTCATGATTGGTCCCGAGTTTAATCGAACTATACGAGTACATATCCATCAAATTGGAACACAGCAATACTGCTTAACCTTAGAATAAGTATGCTAGTAGTACTTCTCGGGACGAGCTGTTTCACAAACAGTGCTACTAATAAAAGTTTTATCTTATTAGAATTTACTTGGAACATTTTAAATTCAACATAAAATGAACGTAAATGGATGTCGCCAACAGGAGATAAGCGTTGTCTTTTCTAAGACTTTTGTTGTACAGTCCGATAAAGTCCAGCTGAGTAATGAAACTAGTGTATCAGCTTCAGCTGTATAGGTACCTCTTTTAAACACAACCCGGGCAGATAAAGAAGGGATTCAACTTTCGCTTGTACACTGTTGCCGTCTATAGTCACACACGGGTGTGAGCGAGAGGCGAATAGAGGCGACGCCGTTTTCAATTCCGTTCTTTATTCGCACGGATAGTAGCTTATCATATTCTTAGACATCATACTACCGCACTCAGACACTGAGTTTGACTCAGAAGCTCAACAAAATGTATGTAACAGCACAGATAATATAATACTATACGTACAGATGCCTCATCTCATACAAATAAATGTGACCGATTTAGCGCGGGCTATCTTCGGGCTATACATTTTTCCGTGCTTAAAGGATTTTTCAAAATTTGAACAAATATTTTTCATGATGTATTTTTTCATGTTTTCAATTTTACACAAACTTCAATAACAAATCGATACATATAACGCCATCTATTATGAGTTATTCCAACAAATGTTCCTTTGTTCCTGATGAAAACCCCGTGGTAACAGCAATTTTTTTTGCGTTTTCTGGGTTGGCATGATGGTAAAAGTTATTCATATTGATGAGTACAATGACCCCTTTTCTTATTTCGATTGATAGGCTACCTTTTATCCCGAAAAACGCGGATGAAGCCGCGGGCAAAGTGAGATTCAAATAATGCTGCTGATAAAAATAATTTTCTATAATATTCTAATATTCGACTATGACACCCTATTCTTACCCACCGTTCACACTTATTAGATGTTGGATCCGACAAAATTTCGGGTCCTAGTAAGCAAAACATTTTGTATGAAGCTATTCGCATTTATCCAATGCTGTTTTTTGGCTAGTTTGTATATAGGGTCCTACCCTTCATACTCGAAATATTTTAAGAGGCACATCTATAGGTGGTAAAGATGCCATACAAACGAAAAAAAAAATGATCTGAGTATTTTTTTTATAAATCAATTAAATTATTTTAATTAAATTATTTGACACATAAAAATACGATTTTCGACATCCATTACGCTAGTTTCTACCATTAGTAGTAAGTTACGTAAAAATTAGCAAAATGGATGTTGACAATAATATTTTTTATGTGTCAAATAATTTTAAATTAATTTATTTAAAAAAAATATGGTACTCGGATCAATTTTTTGTTCATTTGTATGGCATCTTTACCACCTACAGATGTACCTCTTAAAATATTTCGAGTATGAAGGGTAAGACCTTATACCGGGTGGCAGGTTAAACAGTGGAAATATTTTAAGGGGTCATTGTACTCATCATTATGAACAACTTTTACTATGGCACCAACCCTGAAATCGCGAAAAAAAAATCAGCTGGTCCATACATTTATGTTCACATAACTCAACAAAATGTATGGAACAGCTGATTTTCTTTTCGCGATTTCAGGGTTGGTCCCATAGTAAAAGTTGTTCATAATTATGAGTACAATAACCCCTTAAAATATTTCCACTGTTTAACCTGCCACCCTGTATAGGCGACAACATCCGATTTAAAAACGGATTCGACACCTGACAAGTGTAAAATGGGTTTAGAAGTAGAAACGTCCTCAAACCTTGGGTCTAACTCGCTAAAACAAAATCGTTTGACTTTGTTTGAACGAGGAATGCTCAAAGCCGAGGACGCTCTCAAGGAACAATTTAGAATATGAATGTTAGACTGGGTCCACATTTGTAATATTTCATGAAACAATATATGCTTTTCACATAAGATTTGCCTTCGCTATGTTGGCTCCCGTCTGTCATTCTGCTAAATATGTTGGAACATGTTGACACAGCATCGAAAATAATTCTTATGTGAAACGCACTCTAGTAGTGGCGGATCCAGGGGGGGGGGGCTAGGGGGCTGAAGGCCACCCCCCAAAATCTGAAGTTCTTACAGATTTCAGACTAGATTAGTGATTTAGTGTTTTGATTTTTACCTCTTAGCCCGCTCCAAAGATCATATCTGGGAGAGTTTCTGGATCGGCCACTGCACTCTAGTGGACGGTGAATGTATTAGATCGTAACATTTGACAGTAATCGTCTACATTGCTTTTTGCCGGTCCGTTGAAATGTCACAAATGTGGATCCACCCACACGAAGCAAGATGGAGAGGCCTTCTAGCTGAGGACTGTATTATATCATATTCCTTGTAATTCATATGCATCGTCCATAAACGTCCAGTTTCATGACAAATATCATTTTTCTTCGAAATTCCGGTTTTATTTGTGAGAGATACGTCACACAACATTTTGCTTTCAGGCTTCCCAGGCTTTTCAGGTCAGTGAATGGACACCCTTCGCCCCTGAATACCGCACAGCACGTAATGCATAGCTATATTAACCACGGGACACGAAATTCTTCCTCTTTCCACGAATTGTGGTAATGCGACGTTCCAACGGGACGAGTCAATCGGTCAACTTTCAGTTGATCAGGTGAAATCGTAAATTACTTGCACTAAAAAGTTGAAAGTCTTTACTAAAAGCGTCTTCTCACGATACGATTTATCGGACGGCCAGAAGCACGAAAAAGCGACATCGTTTCATGGTTGATATGCCAAGCTGAAGCGCACTGTTGCCACTTTCATTGCGAGAACTCCAAAACAGTGGAATGCGCTGATGAAGTGGGTGTTCCCCGATAATTACAATTTGTCAAACAACAACAAACAAACAAGTCACGAGTGAATAGAATTCTCTTACGCAAGCGTGCTCCATCGTAGACCGCATCATTGCTTAACATCAGGTGGGATGGCGGACAAACGTCTATTAAATTAAGAAATAAAAAAAACTATGTTATTCAATTCTCAAACGAATTTAAAGTTGACCGATTATAATCACCTCGTGAGAACGCCGCGCCGCTTAAAAATATACAACTGGCAATATTAATTAGACAATTACAGCGCTATTAATAAAATAAGATTGCTAGATATACGTACCATCCTCCAACGCTTTAAAAATTAGTCAATCTGAATTTCATGGGCGTTTCGCGTCCCGATGTTAAAATATCTATGACGATAGTGATGTTATATTACTTTACACTCGAGTTGAGAACTTAAATGATTTATATTGTTAGAGTTGTACGTGGTATCGATTGTGGTTTTTGAATAGTTGGTGACTTTGATTTAGTGTTGTTTTGTGTGTTAGATTACTACCTAAAATTTAGTTACTTTGTAATGTTGGTGTTTTCACTAACTATAATTTTCAAAAAAATATGTAGTAGGCGAAAAATATCTACTACAGGCATAGCGCTTATCTGAGCAGGTTCCTGAGGTAGTGGAGCGGTGCGGGGCGCTTGACATGTGACGTAACAGAACTGTCTCGCTATACACGTGATCACTATGAACGCTATTTGTTGATGACAGCGATTCTGACGCCCGACTGAAGTCTCTCGTCATTTTGACATAACGAAAAGCACCCTCCCGCACCGCTCCACTACCGCAGGAGTCTACTGAGATAAGCGCTATGACTGTAGGTACAGTCTCTGGCATCTACTATATTTTTCTGGTAAAATTCCAGAAAATACTATATTTTTTTTTTAAAGTTGTCAACCCTTGGCAACCCTAATCTGAAGACACAGTCTGCAATATAGTCATGTAATTTTTAGGGTTCCGTACCTCAAAAGGAAAAACGGAACCCTTATAGGATCACTTTGTTGTCCGCCGTCAGTCACCGGACCATAAGTGGAGCCATTTGCTCATAGATGGCGCCATTGGAAGTATGCAGTAGCGCCATCTATGATCATATTTCGGAACCCTTAGGGCGCGAGGCATACTCGCACTTGTCCGGTTTTACTCAATGTTAGACAGTGACAGCGCAATAAATGGAATAAGTTGAGCAATATGTACTCATCCTCTTTCGGAAGTAAGTCGATCAACATTTGATACATTTTCGCGTCCCGGGGCTATTATTTCTATCACACACACAAATTCAACATAGTTTTTAGTCAAAATATTTTTGCCAACCAACTCGAGTGTAAAGTCATGTCACAACGCTATCTTTTCAAATATTCATTGTTTTCTTAGAAACGTGTCACGGTAAGATTCGAAACTTTTATGAATATCTTACACGGTGTTGTCTTAAACGGAAAAGTTTATTGTTGCAACGTTATGGAATATAGGAGGTATTTGTATTGATTGTAACATTATGAAAATATAATAAGCTTTTAATTAAACCAAGTGCTTTAAATATCGGTGACTCTGATTAAGTTTGAATCATCGCATGCTAAAAGTCAAGTCAAAGTCAAATTAATTATTGATTTTGATGCGAGATACTTAAAAGTCAACAATAATTTTGTCAGCAATAGAATCAATACAAAAAACACATGAATAATACATATAATATTTATTTTATATCTTAGCTAAAATTACCAATACAAACTAAAAATGTACCTATATAGGTACCTACCTAAAACAATTTTTGTCATCAAAGCAATGTCAAAAAGTGTCACTGTCAAAGTGACAAGACACTCGTGCAAAACACATTAATTTATCAGCTATAAAATATATATTTTTCATTTATCCGATTGCGGCGAAGCAAAAATAATTTATAATGGATTTTATAACGTACCTTTTAAGCCCGTCACAGACGTAGCTATAATATACACCGTGTAATTGACAGGTTGGCAAAAACTGAAACTGTAGCTTCATGACCATGATTATGACTGAAAAACGTTGGAATTTTCTTCAGGAAAATTGTCGAATTTTCCGACCGTTTTTCAACTAGATTTGTGTTCTATTCATTTGTTACAACAAAATCCAGCCCTAAAAACACAATTTTAGTGAAAAAAATCAAAAAACTTAAATTCGGCAATGTAATCGTAAAAGAAAATTCATTACAACCCGCGCGGAATCAGCTGTTAGCTGTAAAAGTTTACTGGCCTCCGTAGTACCTACATCATTTCCGGGAAAATATTTCACTATCAAAATATTAACAATACCAGTCTGAATTCATACTTTTCGTTTTTGCCAACCTGTCAATTACACGCTGTATATTAATATATTACGACATATTTTCTATAGAAATTTTTGAGTGACCACACACGCAGCTATATATTTCTATGACGTCACCAATACATTATACCGATATATTATAGCTACGTTTGTGACGGGCTTTAGACACTTACGCGACTTACTAATGTATTCATGAGAGTGACAAGATCTTGACATTAAGCATTTTAAGTAAAACTTAAATTTATACGAACACCAAATACCTACAGCACTTTTATTAAATGAAAAGCAAAAGTAGGTTTAGCGCACCGCTTTTTATTAAATTTCAAGTATTCCAACTCTATTTTAAAAACACTCAACGCAATTTTAAGAAACACTCGCATGATAAAAATCTACTTAAATGTCTGCTTGGCATTAGGGCAGTTTCTTTTGTTTTGAGCGCTTTTCTTAATGATAATGGTTTACTCGCTGCTATAAAAAGATTCAATGGTAGACCACAAATGGCAGGTTGAGCAGAACAGAGGATTATAAAAAAATAGACATGTAAAAAGAAACCATCAAAATATTTTCATTTTAAGCTAAAGTCAGCTTTGGTCAATGTTTTTTTACTCATACTTTATTTCCTCATAAAGTAGGTACCTACGCACCAAACACAAAGATTTTTTCTTTATTAATTTTCCTCGAATCACCACCACAAAATGATCTCCAATTACAACACCATCCAATTCTGCCTGCACCCTGCACGTTACCACCAAAAATTTTGCAATAAATTCCATATTTTCCATTGTTTCAGGTAAATTCCGCCGAGAGTTCCACAGATCGTACTTCAAATGCTTCTGCTGCTGCCATTCTTCGGCAACCCCTGACCAGAATGGAACCTCCTTCGCGCCAATCGGAAGTTCTAGGGCAGGTACAACAAGAACAGTCGTACGTCGAAACGATTCTTATGTCAGCTACCGCCTCACGCACTTGTCTCCGTCAAATCACAACATCCATCGAGACTACATCAGAAATACCAACACTTCTTTCATAGAACAAATCAATGGGAACCGTCGTCCCAAAATCAGGGATGACTCCATCAGTGAGTCAGCAACTAGATTCACTCTAGCCACCGATGTGTGCAGAGATTGACAACTAGGCAAAGATCTTCTTTCAGATATACGTAATAGAGATGACATTGAAACTTATATCGCGAGAAGTACCAACAGTATTGATTGCAAACCGTATTATGATTGTTTCAAGGATGGTAAAATCGAAGAAAGGCACAGTGATAACGCTGACTACAGGCACGTAGATGAATCTAAAGATTTGTGTGACGATGATCTTAAAAATGGTTTTAAATTCAAATTTAATCGCAGTTTGAATAGTTGTCAGATTAAGAATAAAAGGAAGGTTAATATTAAAATTTATTAAGTTTTGTGTTGGATGTTGATCAGGTTTTTGGGTATCTGTTTCACTTTAATTTTACGGCAGTTTTCAGAAACTCGAGATGAGTTCCGTTTAATTTATTAATTGACAGATGATTCCATACAAATTCTGTTCCATTCTTGAATTTATCTGGTAAACACTTTGAAACTGGTATATACGCATAATTTTCTTATTTAACAGTAGTGTAAACTGTATTGGTATAGCTGCTAAGAAAAAAGTTACGTAAAGCTAAAGTTACTTTCTTCCATTAACAGATTCTTCTAGAAAACTACTGTCGTAATTCCCTTCACCACATTCTTACATAAATCGTTATTTACGTACATAACAGCTTCTGAATCCTAATTAATTGGCTCAGTTGTTCGGTCATTTGATATGACCTCCTCTTTTATCTCTTATATTTTCGGTTTCCCTAATATTGGTAAGTATGTGACCCCATTGTTGTCTTGCGCTCAACTTTGTGCTCTACTTATCGTGAAATTGGAACCATCTAGAATATCTTATGACTTCAATTTAGGAAGAATATGAAGAGTCATTTTAATTTGGAATAAAAATGTGTTCCATATTTTTAGAGACGAGAGATGTTTTTCACAGAATTCTTGCCATTTTGCTGTTAAAAGGCTTAAGTTTCTCTCACATAAGTTAAAAATCGCCTAAGTTTTGGCGAAACAGACATTCAAAGTAATGTGAACTCTCGATCTTGTACCTAAATATAATATACCAGCGTAGAAGCACGAATTGAGTTCTTCGAGTGAAGTAAGGGTTGTCATTTATTCAATATCGCGGCACTTGATCAATTTTCACTAACTCAATTTTGTATATCGAATTTCTCGACAAAAACGGCTCCTCAAAATCGAGTTACATTATGGACCGTTCTGCAAGAACACATATTATGGAGTACGACTCTTTTGATTGCTTTTTAGTAAAGTTGGCTTGATTCATTACCAAAATATCTAAATAGTCTTACTATTTGAGGCTTTGAGAAATATAGACGACACGATATTAAATGAGTGATGTTCAAAGAATTTCTTTTGTAAACTCTTCAATTCTGTATATAAACTCATTGTTAGATCTTCAACAAAATGTAAACTGTACAAAATTACTTTTTCATTTCTCATACTCGGAAAGTAGTGTTTGTTTGATCAGAGCAGCGGGTCGAAAACGATGCTTCCCTCCCTTGGGCGGGAAAGACTCATAGTAATTGCTTCCCTCCCTAGGGCGGGAATGAATTTTAAAAATAGAACTAAAATTGGTTATTAGTCGGCTATAATTTTTTTTTACATAATTAAGAAAAATATCGATTAAAAAACAATGCTGCGGTCTTGTGAGTGTGAGTGGCCAATGTGAATTAAAAAAAATACCTATTAAAGTGGGATGGCCCGCGGCGGTGACGCGGGCGGTGTGTTCCATATTTGAAATTTAAATTAAAAAAGACTATTTATGTATAATTTGGCGGGATACTAACTCTGTACCGAAATTATTTGATTAAAAATGAGTTCAAGCGATTCTGAAATGTCGACCCCCAATTCCGTTAAAGAAAACTACTATTTTTTACTTTCCTTATATTTGAAATGAAAAGTAGAGTGTTTAACACGGGTGAAAGTCATCAATTCCCACTCGGACTATAGCCGCCCTCGCTTCGCTCGTGCGTCTAAATACCTCGTATGGGAATTGATTTCTTTCCACCCTTGTATAACAATCTACTATTCCCTTCAAGGGGAGATGGTGTTATTGTACCGGAAAATTAATTAACCGCTTGAAAATGCGGTCGTAAAAAGTTTTTATTGCATGAAATACCCATAAATTAAAAAATTTATGTGCGTTAAGTCAATTTTTATTTTTTAATGTTTTTTTTGACTATTCTGCAAACTTATGTTTTTTTTAATGGAATCCTTTTTCTGTTTCGGTATTTTAAGATAAGGATTATTTTTTAATAAAATTTTGCCGCGAACGAACTAAACAAATCACAAAGGAAATCTCAGTTTATTAAATTTACTCACACATCCGCCATATTGAATTTCATAAAGAACATCCGAGTTCTTCAACAAGTAATAAGATATTTTATGTTATAATTACATTGTTAGTAAACAGTACACTTGGGTGCAGGAAATGGCGTGTTTATATTGAACTGATCGTACACTGCCGGCCATGTTGCTGTATACATTTTATTTTTAGTCTACAAAGTTTGTATGACTCATCTTTTTTTAAAGATTTTGCAATTGTGTTTGTGCATTTCTGTGTTTGTGGTATAGATTTTGTGTTGTCAATTTATTCTTAATAATAAATACAGTTCTATCAAAATTAAAACATAGGTACCTACTACAATTTTATTAAAGTAATACCGCGATTTAAAAAATAACATAATGGTGCTGATTCTGTTGAACGTCGCACTAAACTAATTTTAATCACACTACATCTCTTTCTTACAAATAACATTGAAAAAGGACGGAAAATATTTAGAACTGTCAAATTAGTCTACGCCCTTGTCATTTACGGGAAAATTGTCGTGACCTTTTGCGATTACGACTAAATTGACAACAAAATTATTCAAGTGGACTAATTTGACAGGATTAAATATGTTCTATCCTTTTCTCATGTTTTTTATTAGAAAGAGACGTAATGAGACTAAATTAGTTTAGTTGGTAAACAACAGAATCGGCACCAATGAGAAATATTTAACGACAGTTTTTTTTATTAGAATTGTATACTGGTTAGCCGGTATATTTATTAGTAGTTACCTAAATATGTGTATAAATGTGACCAAAGTTAATGTAAGATAACATAAGAATAGAAACTGCATTTCTGTACTATTGTAAATAATTTTAAAAGTTATTTGTGTATTTTAGATAAATAATAAAAAAAATATTTTGGTATTATTAAGATAACTTCGTAGATTAAGAAAGTCTAGCACTTTTTTTCTTGTTAAGTAAACTAAATAGTTTAATAAGATTTAAAATTATATTTTGGTGACTTAATTAACGAAATTAATTACATGAATTTGTATTTGTCGACTTGATAAAATGTCAATTTTCGTAAAAATGATTGGCAACAAAAATATATTAATATCTGAGACGGTAACTGGCTATTTCTTCTAACATTTCATAAAATAAAAAGATGGTCATAACTACATTGTTTCACCTTAGTAGTTATTATATAAAATTTAAATTTCGCTTTAAAAGTTTTATGATTCTTTTCAGTTTCATTATATTAAAGTAATAATATTATTTCTTGCAAAATGATTTTTCTTTGAAATTGAAATTTAATAAATGTTATACTTTTTGTTTGCACTTATTTTCTAAATCCTTCTTAAATGACGATATATATATTTTTTTTAACATTTAACAGAATTGACGCTTTATGACTTAATTTTAAAATCATGATAATTGAAAGATTATTATTATTAAGTCGACTTTACCTAAGTGTAATTCATTAGCAAGAGGCTAAATAAAATAACGATTGGTTTATTAAACTGTAAAATATCATAACCTATCTAGTTTTAAAATTAACATGTATGTTTTATACGAGATCTCTAGATGTAAAATATATTTAACTATACCTAAATGCTACGAATCAAAACGAATCAAAAGTGACATTATCTACAGGGTTTTTGAAAACAACACTAACATCCTCTAAGGACTATAATAAAATTATTACTAATCATCAACTTTTGTTTTATGACTATAATTGATAATTCATATTTTTTTTTCTTTCATACAAAATTAAAAATATTATCTGGCTTTTGCGTAGAAAGCGCAGAAACTCGTAGTGTCGGTTGGTACTTATGTACTTCAAATTATTATTATGAATGGCAGCGCACAGGAGGACCATTATGTATTTATTTACTACAAAATACCGATCTAAACGTGTCCGATAGGTAGTACAACAAAACCTTGAAAGTATATTTTTGGTAAATGTATTATGTTTTATAAAAGGTCATAGAACAAAAGTTGTTGTTTATGATGTTAGTAATACAGTCCTGCAAGGGTGTTAGTGCTTTACCAATAACCCTGTATAAACATTTGTAGATATATTATTATGGATGATCGGATAGCATACTTATTGCATTCAGTACGCACTATCTAAAGTACGATTAATATCGGCCGACGCGCGGCGGAGCGTATTTTACAATGCGGTAAAGGAAATTAATGTGTCTCTACAGTAAATAAAGTTCTTATTCCGGTGGATGCGCGAGCATTCGCGCGAAGTTGACCGGCTTGAAATTGCTCTCCAGAATCCTGAATATGTATAGTCGTTTAAATACGTTAACACAGAACGATACAAAGACGCCATTCGCACAAACTTCAGTTCGCTCGATAACACGCCATCACAAATTGTTTTCATTTTAAATGTTCATCAATGTTCGTTGCGCATAATGTTGTGTAAATATGTATTCTAGATGACTGCATCAACACAAAAGAATACTGTTATATTGTGAAAATTGAAGCAGTCGTAATGGCGAGTGTCTTACGCAATTTGACTGTTCATAATATTCGTAAAAATCATACAACAGAACTGCAGAATTTTGTTGGTCTTTCTAAATCCTACTCGTTCTTTAGGTAGGTAACAGGGGGTCTACTCTGTAAGTCCGTCAACGAAGATACGGGCCCGTCCGAAAGTACAATAGACATAAGATTCCGTCAAAACAAGTGTCAAATTAAATTTTTCCGCCGGATAAAAACACATCGGGAGTAGGGACAACTGTCAAATCGTGCTATCATTCATTCTTAGTTCGGGCCCCGAACTAATCTTAAGTCCGTAGGTGATGCGGAGTAAGAAACGCCCGTAACAAGGGCGAAACTACGGATTTCGTGCTTAGAGAGTAGACCCCCAGATTTGCTGCCCGCAAACCAGAGACACAATAGCTAAACAATCGTTTTGAATCATAAATGTGTTTCACTGGACAAGAGAAATGTATTTTTTTTATTTACCTTCCATTCGTAGAATACTTTAATATGTGTACAGGCAAGAGAATAAAAATTGAAGGATCGATGTTTAAAGATTGTAAATAAATGTGAAATTTTCGAGCTTTTCTACTATTTAGATTAGGTATTTATAATATTAGGTATATAGACGGGAATGGTACAAGGCATAGACGTAACGGTACAAGGCATAGATGAAACGGTACAAAGTTTAGACGTAACGGTACATACAAGGCTTAGTCGTAACGTTACAAGAAAATAGAGAGAAAGCATATCACACACCGCAATTTTGACATACAATATAATATCACTCATAATATAGGTACCCGTAGTACCTAAACCTCAGATCATAGAAACAAGGAGATATGCCATCATAGCAAATTAGTACGGTAACAACTGATGCCACTTTTAGTACATTTTTCGACACAATTACGCGCATAATTAAGCGCTCCTTGTGAATAAAAAGATCTCCCACGCATTAAACATTCCGCACACCCTGTTAATCGTCACTCAACACTAACACTAAACTAAAACACTGTATTTATACCATCGATCGTGTTCGGTTCGTCGCCAGCGCGTACGTTTTTAGTATGAGCAATTTGCTCAAGTTCAGGCATCAAGCTCGATAGCGCCTTGGCACATCTCCCTTGTTTCTATGATCTGAGACCTAAACCCACATTTTGTTGGTTCCATTATGATCTGAGGTTCCATGTAACCATAGGTCACAAATCCAGTCTCGCAGGTTCGGAATACTGCTGTTGTCAATGTAAAAACCTAATAACACTTTTCCTGACCCGCAAATTGAACCGTGGACTTGACTAGGTACTTTTTTTCACTTACAAGATATTTTTTTTTATTCAAATTATTATGTTAATAAAGGCAGTTTTATTTACACGAGTTATTTACATAATATATAATACAGTTTTATTTACAAAAAGAGCCTTAAAATAATTATATTTAAATTCTAAAATAAACTAAAGAGCATCAAAAAAACATTATGTGAATAAGATAGATTTGATATTAGCCAATCACGTACCTACTTTTCCTTAATCACTAGCAAACCCATAAGACAAATAACAAAGTTATACCTACGATCAATCATTGAGCCTCATTTCCCCCGAAAAATAAGAAACGCAGAACAATTTTATTACAACCAAAACATTAGTAACATACCTCAATTTTCTCCGTAGATTAACCGAAACAAGAAAATATTTTTGTCTATAGAAAAAGATAAATCAACGTTTTAATATCTAGCGTATAAATTAGCCGTGGTCGCATGCCGCCCTGTTGGGCCAGCTTATTAGGCGATCCGCACACTGCCCCGCATCACGCAGCGTAGCGCGGGAGTGCGTGATGTTCCGTTGTTTGCAAGTACCTGTATTTGTATAGAAATTACACATGGTGCAACACACTGAAAATGCATTCACGCGCGAAATTTTTGTTCCGTCGCCACGCACCCCGCAGCGTAGCGCGGGGCGGTGTGTGATTCGCCTTAGTCTGTAATACGGTGGCATGCGACCGCGACTACACGCTGGATATTAAATCGTTGATATACCTATTTAGGTTCAGGCTATCACATTAAAACATCTTTCTTGTTTCGTGCTTTTCAGTTCGATTTTTGTCGTAGTCGGGTTTTAGTTTTTAACTATCTTTTTTTAACTGTCTTTACGGTATTATCCGTATTCTATTATCTGTATTCTATAGTCCACCTAATAAGACTATATCGCAGACTATCTTCTGACCACACTAGTTCGTGGTAAGAAGGGAAAAGAGAAGGGCCGTGTTTCGCTTCCCGTGGTTAATATGTCTATGATTTTCCCTCTTATATTTAAACTTGGGTCCCCTTGTGGATAATGAAAAGTTGTACTTTGTAGTACCGCACCGTTTTTAAGTAAGAATGTATGTATCGCTAAGTTTTGGCCCTCTCGGGGTAGGTAGAGTTTGAGGTAGTTTTGGTAAAGCAGGTGTGTGTGTAAAAATATACGTACAATATGCGTATGGGTAGGGTTGCCATAAGTCCGGAATTTTCCGGACGTGCAAGAAATCGACATGCCGTGAAATTAAATTTTTCAAGAAAATGTTCTCATTTTCGCCGGTTTTTTATTTTTAACTCTATTTAACTGGTTGAAGTTTAATCTGCTGCCTCGTACCATTCCTGTCAACGCCTTAAACTTAATGTCATACGGCTAGGTACATAATGTGTCTAGCTATGTATTGGTAAACTTGTACATAATAAACTGAATAAGATGCGGAGTTATGTCTTCTTTATTTATGAAACCCTGCCGGCCTAGCATGAACACGATAAAAACAGGTTTTGTCTACAGAAGAATAGACAAATTGACAGAGAGTAGAAAGATTTCTACCATTTTATGCATACAATGGAGAGAAGAAATGTTTATATTCTTCAGGAGACAAAATTTTGATAAACCAAGCACGGCTCGCCACGTGCTCGCGCAAAAAGATAACGATTTGAATAGAGAGAACTTTGTCTATTCTTTGGTAGAATAGAGATAGAATGGGTCATGCTAAGCATACTGGTAATATAATCAAAGTCATTCTGAGGCCAACAATTCGCAATCATCTTTTGCTCTGCATGTCTGGATTGGATGCCCCGCACGGAACAAATGAGGCCTATAAAATCAATGGCAGTTAAGCACCATAAAGTCGTAAAATGAGTTAAATATGGCGCCATCTAGTTTAGTTAGCTGGACACGCTTTGGTGTATTCATTTTACTAACAAATGCAAATTCCGATAATACCGATATTGGCGTTAAATACCTACCTACATTCCATACATATTTTATTATTTTAAATTCAGATTATTATTAATATTCTATTGTTTTATAAATTTGGGTTTAAAATACTTATAGAATATCGTAGCTACCTTGACAAAATTATCAATTTGTTGCTTCCTGAATATTTGACAGACATGGATTTAGCTGCCTTTGATTTTATAAATCACGAAATAAAAATCAGCTATTCCATACAAAAATATCCATATAACTTACTCAACAAAATGTCGCACCTCTGCTTAAATGTATATAAGTCAAAAAAATAAACTATCGAGAAAAAGTGCTTTAAAATGCACCTATTCTTACTTACTATTACTTTTATGGTAGGTATTTACATTTTTTTTTGAGCTCAAATATTTGAGCGGAGATTTTTTCGTGATTTTTTGGTCTCGTAACCGGAGGAGAATATTGAGTATTCGATACTAGTTGAGTTGTATCGACTACTTAATACTCTCCTCCAATATATCCTTCGTTTAACCTGTCACTCAGCATAAGTTGGTAATTGGCCGCTTATGATCCTTTGAAGCACATAAATCAAGATTATATTGAAACAAAAAACTAACTAATAAAGAAACAACTTTACGAATAACGATACTGAGAAGAAAAAGATAAATTAGAGATAATTACTGACAAAGCAATAAAACGAATTATTATGTTAAGCCCCGTGACTGACGGGCCAGCTTTACCGCGGCTTTGCTCGTCGGTAAAGATCGCTAGTAGATTACGATCATCGCAAATCTGCGATTTTGAAAAGCGATGAACCAGGCTCGTCGGACTTAAGCGTTGTTTGGATAAACTCAAAAAAATAACTATTTTATTCGCTCATTGATCAGAAGCGAGGAGTAAAACCAGGGTAATGCGCCTGCCACACACTCGACGAGTGGCATGGGAAGTAGCGAGGAAAGGAGGCAGAGACATAGTGTGGCAACATTACTCGTCATGCCACACGTCATGTTCTTCGTCCTCTCTCTCTCTCTCTCTCTCTCGTCTCGTCCGGCAGAGAAGGCAACATCGCGGCAAATCACGGCAGCGCGAGGAGCATAGCGATGAGCAGCGCAAGGAGCATAGTCTGGCAGGCGCATAATCTTTGCCACAATCTTGTGGCTCGCCGGTAAAGCTCGGTGCAGCCGGCCTAGCATGACCACGATAGAAACGGGTTTTGTCTACATAGAAATAGACAAAGTGACAGATTTCATTCATAAAACGTAGAAATGTTTCTACAATCTGTCACTTTGTCTATTTCTATGTAGACAAAACCCGTTTCTATCGTGGTCATGCTAGGCCGGCAGGTGGTATAATGAGATCACCTGTCAGTGCGTTCGTAGCTTTACTGTTTTGCGAGCTCGTTGATCATTAAATACCATTTTTACCGCATAAAGGCGATTATCGTAACGACTAGATCGTATCGACGATTTTCGTTTGTGTATGGCAGACGCATCCCAGATCGGCGATTCTCAGTGTAGCTGCTATTGTTGCGATCTCAGATCATAGAAACAAGGGAGATGTGCCAAGGCGCTATCGAGCTTGATGTCTGATTTTGAGCAAATTGCTCATATTTAAAACGGACGCGTTGGCGACGAACTGAACACGATCGATGGTATAAATACAGTGTTTTATTTTAGTGTTGAGTGACGATTAACAGTGTTAGATTGAGGGTGTGTGGAATGTTTAATGCATGGGAGATCTTTTTATTCACAAGGAGCGCTTAATTATGCGCGTAATTGTGTCGAAAAATGTACTTAAAGTGGCATCAGTTGTTCCGATACTAATTTGCTATGATGGCATATCTCCTTGTTTCTATGATCTGAGGTTGCAATCTTCAATCGATCATTCAGCTAAAAAAATTGATACGATATCGGGTCGTGCATTGGCACCATTTCCGCTCACCCGTCCATCACTACTTTGGATTTAATAGCAACATACTAAAGCTATTTCGATTATCTTTAGTAAAATATCTTCTACCATTGTTCTAACAGTTAGCAATCATCGACTAACATTGGGTTTGGGTTCGATCCTTGGGGAGGTCAACTGTAATTGAGATTTTCAGTTACAAAATTCTCATTTAAAAGGATTTATTCGGTCAATGAGTTCATCTCTTAGTAAAATATAACAATGTTGAGTTAACTTTCTACCAGTAATTAAAGTGATAGTGAAAACGTAAATGCAAACATACATAGACTGCTAAAAAACATATCCTCCTTTTGGCTTTTCCGCAGTAGGGTAATAAGGAACTTCTTGACTACAGGCCTAATCCTGAAATCTTAAGCTATTATACATATTACCTACGTCTACTATGCAATTTATTTATCATCATTATGTATTGTCTGGACCTGAAAAAAGACCTTTGAGTTTGTTTCGGTGTTTCTTTTCAAAGGTAGTCTATATAGGAAACACTGACCTCATCTAGCTTAGAAAAAAATATTTGACGTGTAAATGTATCTTACTTAATATTATAAACGTGAAAGTTTGTGAGGATGTATGGATGTTTGTTACTCTTTCACGCAAAAACTACTGGACGAATTTTGATGAAACTTTACAGTAATATAGCTTATACATTAGAATAACACATAGGCTACATTTTATCCCAAAAAAGCAGGCGAAGCCGCGGGTGGAAGCTAGTTACTCATAATAACCCATTTACAAAATAAATATGATTTTATCATTTATCATAAAAAACCGCTGTTCTATACATGAGTGAAATTAATATGTTTGTATGGAACAGTTGAATTTCTTTTGTGATTTCTTCGACGTGGACAAATGTGCGTTCGCTTTAAATGTATGATCCCCTTCCAGATACTTCAACGGTATTTTTTGCACCAAAAACCCTTTCAGATACGTCAACCGTCAACGGTCTTTTTTGTACTAAAAACCTTTCATCGTAATACAGCTGTGTAGTTATTTCTACAAAGATTGATAGTGCGATTCATCTTAACTAATTTGGCTGTGTAACAAATTGGATATAATTTGTTAGTCTTGCTATTTAAAAAATAAATAATCTGGACTTTTCTCACTGTACTTTTTAGAGCATTGAATGAAAAATATGAAAGAAGAATGAGTTTTGTAGCCAGCTGTTTAATATGATGAAAACTATCATGTATGGCGCCGCCGCAGACTGCCTTAATTTCCGCCGACTTCATAGTACAGACATAACATCACGCTTGTATTCCACGAAGGGGTAGGCAGCGGTATATAATACACATACATTTCTCCAGTTAAGTTCCTTTATACATATAATTATATTAGCTGTGCCCCGCGTTTTCACCCCTGTTGCTCGGCTCCTAAGGGTCGTAGCGTGATATTAAATAGCTTATACTATTTCCCATGAATCTGGCTATAATACACAAAAAAAAATTTTCGTATCCGACAGGTAATTCTAGAGATTAGCGCGTTACTTAGCTTCATTATTTTAGTGTAGATAGGAGACAAGCCACTTGCCACTAACTGAACACAAATCCAGAATCCGAGCTGTATCTGAACCGAATGGAATAACTCAACTGCCCCCCTCCACCCCTCCTAGCACCACCCCGAACCGAAAAGTAAATATTTTTTGAAAGAAAAAAAGCATGTTAAATCATTGATAGATTGATTATTTCGCGACAAGGTGAAAAACTTTTAAACTACAAGCAATCTCCCTAAGGGGATCATCTCGTACTACACCATTCCTCTATGTATGTTTTCCTTGCCTCCCTGAATGAAACTCCTGGCGGCGCCCTTGATCGTACTAATTTATTGAGCAGCGGGAGGCGCCCTTGTCCACTAACAATAGATTTTTATTGTGTCTACCAAAATGTAAATCTGCTAGAAAGTGTCTACCATACTTCTGTTAGATAGATCCAGTAGGTACTCCAGTCCTGTATTTGTATAAAGACGCATCTATATTCTTCATCTGCACAAATGATTGCCGATGCATAGTCACAAAATATCTGCATCAGCATGCGGCAGATGTGGAACACAGAACTAATCTAAGTCACATAGACCACGGTAAGCCTAGAGGCCCAAGCGAAATAATTATTTCTGAAGGTATAGGTCGCGACGTAAATTCTGAGCACAGATTGCGCATGTACATTTTCAGCCCAATTGACAGTTGACAATACGTAATAGAGAATAGTCCAATTAGGCGACGACGATCAACTGACGAACCAATCGCGTGCAGCCTCGGCGCCCCCTGTCTTCTTCATTCCACCAAGCAGAGCGAAAAATCAGATAATGCGCAGGTGACGTTTGTGCTCATAACTGCTGCCGCTAGTGATACGAGTCGCTTGTGTTGAGATTCTGCCGCTACGGGCCGAGCGGCAGGCGTAAAGTAATAAAAATCGAATAAAATCCCGAATAACAATTAAAAAGTCACCACAAGTAACTAAGCCAAACTACCCACATCTTAACTTTTTAGAGAGTTCTGTGGCCACATTATTTATTAAACATATAAGAAGTCTGGAAATTATTTATTAGCTTACAGGAGTAGTTATACATAATTGATTTTGTATTCCATCACGCAGACAGTTTTTTTGTTTCTGGATACTTTTAGACAGTATTGACCATATAGATAAATAATTATGTCTAATAGTAATGTCTTAGGTTCTCGCAATCACTACACATCAAATAATGTATATACGCGATGTAATCTATTAAAACTTGTTTTATTAAAATTATGTCTAATTCCAGAATCCAATCATAATAATTTTCATGCTGTATGCATGAAAATTATATATAATCAATCAAAATCAATATATCAATCAATATATATTAATAATCTTTAATAATTTTTGCCCGACGCGGGTTCTAAAACCAGGACCCTAGGATAAGTGGTAGCGCTTTGGGCCACTAAACAAACGAGACAACCAGATGATACCTATACGAAACCACAACTTTTACTATGGGTGCTCCCATAGTAAAAATCAGCTGTTCCATACATTTTGTTGAGTTATGTGAACATAAATGTATGGAACAGCTGATTTTTTATCGCGATTTCAGGGTTGGTCCCATACTAAAAGTTGTTCACAATGATGAGTACAATGACCCCTTCAAATATTTCCACTGTCTAACCTGCCACCCTGTATAACAGCAACCCAAAAAAATCCATCACATGACACAAATACAAAAAACAAAATCCGTCCGCTCCATCTAACCGTTCAATACTCTATGTCCCCTTTATGAATGCATCGGCATACAAAAGTTAGTCTTGCTATTGTTCTCTTCGACTGTGCCAGACAGTTTTTATGGAAACCATTCACAAAAGAACTGAAATATTGCGAATTTGCGACCCGTTTTTATTTAACAAGCTGTCAAGGTTTAGAATTTGTCAAACAATGCTAGTTAATGTGAGCTGTCGTCTACATAATTGGACTGATATCATTAAGTTGGAGTTTATTTTGCCTGTCTTACTCCATACAAATATGCTTTGGAATGGGATCTAGCTACATTTTTCTAACTGGCAATTGACAATACAAAAGTACTTGTAAGTCTAATTGAAATAAAAATGCTCTGACTTTGACCTCACTGCTTGACGCTGGCTTCTCCATGTCAAGACTTTCAACAGCCTATATTCAGTCCACCCTATATTCTTCAAGTCTTGTGTTATAAGCTAAGCGAAAAGTATGTTTGGCTATTTGAGGTCTCTCAACTACAGCCCTATCCACTCCGCCGATGACGTTAGTATTTTCTATCATGTCCTCTAAGAATCCTTCGAGCATAGCACGCTGATCAATTTATGATCTAGTACGATAGCTAGTGTAACAATTTAACATCACGTAGGCGGGGAAGTAATCTTCGCACGGTGGCTGCCTGGTATGGATAATGTTTTTTTAACTACATCGGGAGTTAACGCGCATAGAACATACTATCGCCGAACACTTGCTCGAATCAGGACATTCAGAACCCAACCACTAGATTGAGCTGCACGACTTAAAAATTCTCAGACGGTAGGCTATTATCGTGACCTTGAACGCGTCTGGCGCGAGAAATTCATTTCTATACTCTTTATTGCAGATACCCAAAACGAAATTTTCTTTGCCACGTAAGTAGGTACGTGAATGAAAATCAAAGATTTATAAAAAAGTGCTGACACAAAAAACAACAAGGAAGAGAAAAGCGAAATGGTGTCAAATAACCGAAGTTTCGATAGCGTTTATACGGTTCCGGATTTTATAACTTTTTTTGGGTAGTCGGCGGGATTTTGATAGGAATTGTATTATCAATGATTCCTGGTTGATAAGAGTTAGTTGCGTACTGGTGTGAGAAAAGAGAGTAAGTAGGTATACGTTTAAGATAGGTCCATGGCTGACTGATAGATAACGCTCGGGCTGGTGTGGTAGTGGTGACCACTGAAGATAAAATAAACTACAGGCATTAGGTAATAGGAGGCACAATGTCTCCTGTTCTATGCAGGCTTTCCGCGCTCAGCGGGCGCTGAGCGCGGCCTTCTTGGACGCCAAACCTGAATAAATAGCATGTAAAAATATATCTTCCTACACAAACTCGAAAACTTTTCATTTATTTTGTATGTTATGATGGTTTCCGAACAGTATTTTCCGTCACCGTTATAGCAAGTGATCATTAATTTTTAATACGCACATGACCTCGAAAAGGCAGCGGTGCGTGCCTCGGGATCGAATTCGAATCTTTCGCCGTAGGAGGCGCATGGTTTTACCACTAGGCTACCACCGCTTAAGGAGGCCATTTATAAAATAATATTTATAACAAAACATACATTTATTTGTTGTAAGACATGTCTTGGATACAAAGGACTAGTGGTCCCAGCGTAATATGCCTATTTACCCTTTTCCCTCAACATTATAGTCCTCATAATGAAATATGGTTCTGCTTATTGTACGAGTATAATATCATTATAGTTATGATTCATATCAACATTTAAATTGAATGTCTGAATATGCGGTAAAATCACTACACTAAGCTCAAATTATTATTGTTTGGAAGCCCTACTTTCTCTACTAGGTACAAGTACTTATTTATGTATATAATTTAATAACAATAGTATATTTTTTTGTATCGTTTCTACCATTGAGATAGGTCCTACTATCTGAGTAAATATGAAAAAATATTAAATGGAGCATTTCTGACTTCATTATCTTTCTTCAACCCTATTAAGGTATAAAGAATTTAAATAAAAATTCAATCCTTCGTTTAAAAGTGTCATATTTCCCATTATGTCCGCCGGACGAAGATACCGAGATTGTAATAAAATATTTTATGAACCATAAATAACATTTTAAACTGAAATTCAAAATCTTTTGAGAATGTTTCTGAAATAAAACGATGATATGTGATGTTTTCTTGTGGTGTCAGCTTTTAATAAACTTATAAATAACCATAGATCATTTAACAGATGATTATTTTTCTGGCAATTGGGTTTCTGACTACCTAATAGGTATTTCTATGACAAACTACCATGCGATACAATACCACCCATCCATACACTGGCCGCGAGAAGCCAGCTTAGTCTCATTGGAGATCGATTGAACCAAAACAAAAACAAACACCAAGTAGATTATTATACTTACCTACCTAAAAATACAGAAATAAACGTGTCGAATCGAGAACTTCCTCTTAATTTATTCTAAAGTCCCTTAAAAGGAAAAGCTCTGAAACATCTGAAAACACGTTCAAAATAAAACTATAAATAAGCTTTATGTTGAAAAAAAATTTTCAAAACAAGTTTTTATAATGACAACTTCCCAACTCCATCATGAGACCATGGACATTATATAGGTTTGTAGTACTTGTCAAGACAAATCCAACGAGCTCAAACACGACGGAGTTATGTTAAGAAATTGAGGGGTTCCTGTAGCCACCTCCCAGCTCCATCATGAGACCACCTCCATGGTACCATATTACTGCATTGTCATCGAAGTGACATAGGTAATATGCGTTCCAAATTTCAGCTCAATTGGTTGAGAGGAACGAGGAACTGGTCTAAAATTGAATTGCTAGATTTTGCCCGGTACACACACGGCAAGTTAAATAAAAGCTTGCAATAATAAATAAAAAAAGAGCTGCATTTGAACATTTTCCGAACCCATTTTATGAACGAATAAATTGTATTACCATACGACAACGAACTTTCTCAATATCATTAGCTCTTAAAAACTATGAAATAAGGTTCAGTTTCGTTTAACAATGTGTTAAACAAGTCTAATTACCGTGTAGTCTCCCGCCACAGTAAAAGCACTTTGAAAGTAAGTTCGTATAAGATTCAATAATAAAAAATAAAATAACAACTGATGATTATACTGAGAGCGAGAAGCGAATTAAAAAATTAATAGAAATATGCAATGGCGCCATCTATGAGCAAGATGCCGCTATCACATACTTCTTCTAGTGGCGCTATCTATGAGCAGATGCCTCGGACTTGCCACGGAAAGATGGACGACAAAGTGATTTTATAAAGATTCCGTATTCCTTTTGAGGTAGGGAACCACTGCTTTAAAAACGATAAAGTTTCCATTAGGAAACCGGCATGTCCTAGAGCCAATAACTCGTCAAAACATGTGTGATGTGTGACTTTTAGGGCTTTTTCATTAAAGACGTTTGGTGTCGGACTGCTGTCGTGCGGCATCCGTGTGACTTCCGCACCTCAACCGGACGGCGTTCTCGGCGTCAACTGTATGGAACAAAACTACCGTCCGTGCACAGTATGAGAGCCAGACCACACGGTGTGGTGCGGCGCCGCACCGCACCGTGTGGTTTGGCTCTGACACCCGCACGGCTGCCGCACGACTGTCGCACGGCAGCAGTCCGACACCATACGTTTAAATTGAAATAGCCCGAATAAAAGTATATTCGGCTGGATCAAACAAAAAGTGATAGTTGAAATCAACCGACATACAGTTGAAAGGAAAGAGTGAGAGAGTCGTTACTACTCGAATCTAAGAAGTTTCACATCTAACGCACAAGTCTTTATAAAGGATCACTTTGTCGTCCGTCTGTCCGTGGAAAATTCGAGGCATCTGCTCATAGATGGCCCCACTAGAAGAAGTATGTAATGCTGGCATCTTGCTCATAGATGGCGCTATTGCATATTTCTAGTGAAGTATTTTATTTTATACATACTAAGTTTGTATGGGCGAGTTTTTGTATAAGCAAGTATGTATCTCATGGATACCTTTTATGATCAAAAAGCATGAAACAGCGGATTTTTTTAACATTTTATATTTCCTGCATATTGTTTTAAAAGCTCGCAGTTTTAATAATGTTCATTTTAAATGCAATTTTAACGGCCGGCAGTAAAATTTAATAGCTCAATATTATATTAACGTCAGTTTCATAGCATGAAATGTAGCAGAATATCTTCAACTACCACGGTATTTTACTTCCTACTAATATTATAAACGCGATAATTTGTGAGAATGTATGTATGGATGTTTGTTTCTTCTTTACGCCTAAACTACTTAACGGATTATGATGGAACTTTACAATAATATAGCTTATTGCATCAGATTAACAACTTTAAAAATTACGCAAAATTTGAATTTATGCGGGCGAAGCTGCGGGTGGAAGCTAGTCTACCATAAATTGTTAACGTCCAGATAAGTCCTATAACTAATTCGCAAATGAACAATTGGCTCGCAATGGAATTTTCCCGACCACGTAACCGCCCGATTCTAAATGCCCGCGAACGTAGCGGTGTCGATGCCCTTTTTCCAGTCTGCTAAACTTCGGCTATTCCCTTGATGTGAGGTCTCAAAGATACAATCACTTTCTATCGCATTGACCGCGCCGGACTGTTAACCAACCTATTAGAGAATCACTGGGCGATTTAATCGCTTAACACGTCTTACCGCCACATTTAAACTAATATAATATAGCTGAAGTTTTTTATTTGATTGTGTTTGTTTAAAATACACTAATCTCTGGAACTACAAGTCGGATTTGAAAACATCTTTTTGTATGACAGCCCGATTCATGAAGAATCGTGCAGTGCTACGACCCTTTGGAGCCGAGCAAAAAGAAAAAGTTGGAAAGAACACTAAGCGAAAACGAAGTAATAGCATGGGTGGGTAAATAATTTGATTTCTTTTAAATTAAACGAAAGGTGAGACCGCGGGGCACAGCTATATCAGCGGCAAGCTATGATGGCCGATTTGACGCTTAAGTCCGCTCATAAAGCTTCGTAAAAATTGACAACTACTTTTGAAAGAACAATTGCTGAAATAGTGACGCGTCACTATAATCTATAAGGTACCTACAGCAATTATTGTTCTTTCCAAAGTAATTGTCAATTTTTTAGAAACTTTATGAGCGGTCAAACTTCAAATCGGCCATCATAACGTGCCGCTGATATAGTAATTTATAAAATCGCTCGCACTCTGCCCTCAGCCTAAGTGCAGGTGCAGAGCGTTACAGCATTATTATCCGTTACTATATCATGGCTCGATAAAGGGAAGTTTCTAACGATGTACTTAGAGAGGATAAAACCCGACTGCGGCTTGCACTGTTTCTTGTTTGACAGTGACATAGCAGTCGGGACTCACTCTTAAATTATTATATCATAATTTACCCGGAAAACACTATATAAACTATCAAAATAGAGCCTTCTGTACCTATAATTTTGTTTACCGATACGATTCCAGCCGGCCTAGCATAACCACGATAGAAACGGGTTTTGTCTACATAGAAATAGTCAAAGTGACAGATTGTACACTACAGATTGTAGAAACATTTCTACCGTAAACGGTAGAAATGTTTCTACAATCTGTCACTTTGTCTAATTCTATGTAGACAAAACCCGTTTCTATTGTGGTCATGCTAGGCCGGCGGGTAGAATAAATTATTAATTTCGTGAGAAACTAAGTAGACATGAAAATACTTGATTAGTGAATTTGTAGCTATGTAAGCAAGAAGTCTGCAATCTCTCTAATGTGACTAAGTACACTGACAGCTAGTGATGTGAAATGTAGGAAGTTCACCGGGATCGGAGCGACCCGGGATGGATGCTCCGGGATTCTGAATCTGATAGCCGTACGGGGTGTTTGTTTGAAATATTGAATTAAATTGCTTATGTTATCTATTCGATTTAGTTTGTGAATTTTTATTGCTATACTACCTAAGCATTTTCATAGTCACAAACAATTTATATCTTCGAATGCTGAAAAGGCGATTATTATTATACTGCGCTTCATTAGCTCTACGGTGTTTCAAAGACCTGTACACCTTAAGTTTTACTAATTAATCCAACCTGCGCCAAGTGGCCCACATCACAGAGAACCGCATAGGTTGGAGACACTTTCAATCCACAGCAGCGGGCAAAAGATGCAAAAGGAGTAGAATCAAATAATAACCTTGCAAAATATATCTACTAACCTTCTTTAAATTATTTAGCGCGCTGCAACACAACAGTACCACAAAACATAAACAGAAATCCCGCAATAGATCCCGGTGCATCACAACACTATTGACAATATTAATGCTGTGTTTGTAGGCTCATTCCAATTTAGTTTAGTGCCTTATTACGAGGCAATCTTTATACTTAGTTCATTTGCATCCATATAGGTTCCACTTTGGTTACGAAATACCTAGCTTTACGAATATATTTTTACATGGGGGGACATTAAACCTTGACCTAAAACATCTGTGGCACCCATTATGGGTAGTTTAAAGCCCGAATATCGGGGATAATAGGTAGTGCAGCAACCACGGTGAGATTCTCATTCGCACGTTCGCGAACAAATTGGCAGTTCTCACGGTGATCGGTGTCTGTACAGCTTATCTATTCTGTACTGACACGCCGCGTGATATCACCGCGAGAACTGCCAATTTATTTGCGAACGTTCAAAGAAGAATGTCACGGTGAGATTCTCCCTCGAACGTCGGTAAGAATAGACAGGCAGTTAGTGGCAAGAAAAAAGCGATAGCGACCGTTTTTCGTATATTTTTTTATTCACTTTATACTTACCCTCATACGTACCTATGTACGTATGAGGGTATGTATAACTACAGTATTCCCAAATTAATAATGCGCATGCAGATCTTCGCTAATTGTCGTATTCCCGGAAACAAAAAAGTATATAGATTGGTAAAGTACATTTTCTTCATGCATAATTTAGGGCTCTTACGATTCAATGATTCGGTGTTTCCGGGAATACGACAATTAGCTAAGATCTGCATGCGCATTATTAATTTGGGAATACTGTAATAATGTATCTAAAAACGCTTTGCTGCTACAAAGCATTTTATACCACAGTATCAGCTATTCACATAACGTTCCTGAAAAGGTTTGAACGACAGGCAAACGTCAAAGTTGGCATCCGCACCGCGTTCTCTGCGACGTCACGAGCTATTCCATGCATATCGAACAGCCGTGGCGCCTACGAAGGCCTACGCAGCGTCAACTTAACCCCGCTTAATATGCTCCCATATTAAGCGGGGTTAAGTCGACGCTGCGAGCTTAGTAAAAGGCTGTTATTAAAAAACTTAATCTTTACTCACACTTACTTGTTAGAGTTGGCCTTTTGCCACAAGTTATGTGAGTATCACGGTGAATTTTCACTGGTTTTGGAAACGAAAGAGGACCATAATACTTATCATTATGAATACCGAATATGGGACCCACCCTGAAAAGAAAGTGTCCAGTTGGGGGACCCCCGTCAGGAACGAATTTCTAATAATGTACATATTTGTATGAACGTTTCTTTTATTACCCTTATTACACGGTAAAATTACGCGTATTATTTTGCAATCCGCCGACGCAACCTCCCGCTCTGACGTCTCAACGGGTACTGGTCGAAAACCGCGAGCGCGATTTCTGTGAGTTTTATATTTATGTAGCCCGCATAACGCTTTTTTTTTATTACTGTCGATTTCTACTAGTCAAGTTATACCGCAAGTCATATTAAAGAATTCCTTTCCAAAAATCAGATATCCCCAACATTTTGTCGAGTGACATTGACTTTTTTCTAAGAACGGCTGAATTTTTTTGACGATTTCAGCCTGGTCACTTACTCGCGTATACGTCATATAACCAAGCAAATAAATATCATTACAAAGTAAAAACTCAAGCATAGCTTAAGCATAATCGGCCTATAATGTTCCCACTGCTGGGACACAGGCCTCCTCTGTGAGAGGGAGTGGGCCGTAGTCCACCACGCGGGCCCAGTGCGGGTTGGTGGACGTCGCATGTCTTCGATTTTTTGGTTCTAGGACATGCCGGTTTCCTCACGATGTTTTCCTTCACCGTTAAAGCAAGTGATAATTAATTTCTAATACGCACATGACTTCGAAAAGTCAGCGGTGCGTGCCTCGGGATCGAACTCGAACCATTCGCCGTGGGAGGCACATGGTTAAACCACTAGGCTATCACTGCTATTACTAGGCTATTATTACTGCTATGCTATATTAAAACTCAAGCATTTTAACATTATTTTATTAAAGCGTTTTGAAAACTAATGTGAGATTCCTCAGCTACTTTGTCAAGTCTTAAACTTATTTGTTGAGACTTTCTTTGAGAGGCTGCCAAGTGAAAACTTTGCAGAACACGATCATTAAAACGATAGCTTTTGTTTTTAACCCCCAACTTTGAAAATCGAGAGGTGTTTTAACTTTGACGCGTATTTCTGTCTGAGTGTGTGTCTGTCTTAGGCATTTTAGTTCTCAAACGGATGGACCGATTTCAATGCCATTAACTGCCCAGTTAATGGCATTGAAATCGGTCCATCCGTTTGTTTGTCTGTTTGTTGTTCTGTTAGAAAATTCCTGATTTCTGCCCAGAAATCAGGAATTTTCTAACAGAAAAACTTATTAATACTTTAACTGACCCGGGATTAGAACATAGAACCCACCACGCTTAGTGGCTGTTCTTGTTACCAATGAATTAGTTCTCAATAAATCACCCAGTATGGTAATTTATTGGTGGTGATGAGGCATTGTTTACTAGATAAATTAAAAAATGAGACAGAAATTATCTGACAAATAAGTTAGTCGTAACATATCCAGAGATGGTAAAACCAGACGTTAAACTCCAAAATCAGAAATTCAGCTCAGAAATTAAATTAGAACTTTCATTCAAAACACACTGATGAGCGCAGAAAGTACCAGGTCATCATAAAACCGAGCAATTTGTTCGTATCTCAAAACCTTGGATGTCAATACTGTCGATAACGACGCGACGGCCGCGAAGTGTGAAAGGCTTTCATCAGTACTCTGTTGATGTCACAACGAAACTGGTTGAAACTGGATGTGGCCGGATTAAACTGGTTATATTTGGTACTAGCTTTTGCACACGGGTTCGCTCGGGCTGGGTTTCACCCTCTTGGGGATGGAATTTTCGAATATCCTTTCTTATCGGATGCCTTTTTTTTGTGCCCTAGGCACTACTTTAACACTTACCTAAATAAATAAAAAAACATAGAACGTTAAGGCCTAGACAGAGTGTCAGACAGAAGAGTCAACATAGCGTCATGGGGTACTGTTCAAATGCATTTTACAATATAAGCTTTAAACTTTAAATCCATGAAAGCTTAAAACATTTTAACTTTTTTTAGTTCTGCGTACCCTCGGATGCATTGAATGGAGTCTCTAATCAATGCCCGTGCCTCTTGGAACTTTAGTTTCACTTGAGACAATGGACCCTTCTCCTTTGTGCGGGTATTAGGACTCGGTATTAAAACCTAATGTTTGTGGAGGATATTCAGTAAAAAGAAAATCTAAAGTATTGAATAGAGAAGTTTTCTAGAAAGGTACGCTTTATTCACTGTTCTTAAGGATAAGACCGGACCAAAAAAATTATCGAAAGCTGCGGGCTGTACTAAGTTTGTTTAGCCACGATTCGTGATAACGATTTTAAAGGAGTCAAAAATGTAATAATTATATATTTTAACATAATATTATTGTGAAAGAGGGTTTGTTCACTCTTTTTAAAAAAAGAAACGTATAAATTGCAATAAGTTTACTTATAATATTTTGAATTAATCCTTATCCTTACTAATATTATAAATGTGAAAGTAACTCTGTTTGTCTGTCTGTGTGTTACTCAATCACGCCTAAACTACTGAACCGATTCAAATAAAATTTGGTACAGAGATAGTCTAGAGCCTGAGAAAGGACATAGGCTACTTTTTAATGCGAAAAAAGGGCTGTAAAGGGTTGAAATAGGGGATGAAAGATTGTATGGAAATTAAGTCATTTTTAAAGCTAGAAGCTTGAAACTTATTTTTGAGGTTTGGGATGTACGGTAGGTGTAGGGTATGTGTAGGGTAAGTGTAGGGCAGGTGTAGGGTAGGTGTAGGGTAGATGTAGGTTAGGTGTAGGGTAGGTGCAGAGTAGGTTTAGGGTAGGTGTAGGGTAGGTGTAGGGTAGGTGTAGAGTAGGTGTAGGGTAGGTGTAGGGTAGGTGTAGGGTAGGTGTAGGGTAGGTGTAGGGTAGGTGTAGTGTAGGTGTAGGGTAGGTGTAGGGTAGGGTAGGGTAGGGTAGGGTATGTGTACTAAACTTTACCCGTGCGAAGCCCGGATGGGTCAACTAGTAATTCTATATATTAATAATCTAAAAAGGAGCTAAAGGACAAAGACAATAATTATTATTTGACCAGTGACATACCACCCTTAGCCAAGGCTTAAAAAGCCTTTCCGTTAGTACGTTTACAGGATTTTCATAATTCCCATAGGTGTAAGTAATACTTCAACTTAATAGTCTATCATAATATGACCTATAAAGGTCTAGCATAAGACTGAACATACAAGAGAAGAGTCTGGTCGCGTTATCGAACTGTAAACATCACTAAAAGACCGCTACACTGCACACATATTGGTTCACTGGTGTTATGCGACTGACACTGAAACTGGTTTACTTTAAGTGCCGCAGCACACTAGACGACTGTCGCCACAGCTCGGCGACTAAAGGTACGAGTTCGTAGCCGACTACAGACAACAGCAGCAGGCGACCTGTCGCCGCGATATTACTGGGGTATTTCTATGGAGACGACGTGTCGCCAGCTACAGAAACGATTTCATTTGTATTAGCAAGGGCTACTAATGAGAATTTCCTAATGCAAAACCCAGTAACACTGCCTGACTCGAGAATCGAACCCAGGATGCCATGATCAGCCGTCCCGCTTGCGACCACTAAACTCAGTCAGTCAAACTGTCTCCATATTTTATGTTAAACTGTCTTGCATGGCTTGAATGAAGCTTTTATGTTTATTTTCTATATATTTTGCATACACTGCGCTTTAGATACTGCGTCTAAACTGAGCCATTGCCTTAGCTTGTAGTTTAGACTTGTCTTTTAGTGGCCAGTAATACGCACATACTCAATAATGTCGCCAGTCAATTTATTTCTGAGAAAAAATGCATAAAAGAGTGGAAGTGGCTGCGACTAGTTGCCACTGAGCTACAAATAGCAAGTTTGCGACGGTGCTTAAAGAAGCCTAACCCTACATTCTACTTTCAAATAAAAATAACTTTTTACGTCAAAGAGTACAAATTCAAAGTCGATCTGACAGAACTACAGAATCGCAAACTTCTATTTCGATTCACATTTTGAAGTCGGTGCACATATGAAAGTCGTATTTGTGCCACACGTGCACTAATATGACTTTCATATTATGTGCACCGACGTGTACGTATAAAATATGCCTGATACATGCTCTAGGGACTCGTAACGCGAGTTCATACATACATTATTGTGTGTACAATGTCTTAAACAAGATCTTTAAGAAGAATAATTTTGTACCTTGTCTTAAAAAAAATCTGCTGTTCCATACATTTTATCTGAACATAAATGTATGGAACAGCAACTATTTTTTCGAGTAAAAATCATACTTCTTACTAATATCAAAAATGTGAAAGTTTGTGAGGATGGATGTTTGTGTGGATGTTTGTTACTCTTTCACGCAAAAACTACTGAACGGATTTTGATGAAACTTTACAGTAATATACCTAGCTTATACATCAAAATAACATATAAGCTACTTTTTATCCCAAAAACGCTGGCGAAGCCGCGGGCGGAAGCTAGTTATTCATAATGATGAGCATAGTTGCCCCCTCTAGGATCGAACAGGGTTTTTGTTTAATGCTGTACATAATTTATACACAACTGAAATAATATATTTTTCTACCGATTGTGAACAAACTACTTTAAGGATTCGTATATAGTAAAATAATGTTAAATAGGACCAACTACCATGGCTGATGAAACGACGTAGTTTTATGTATGTTAAACCGCAAAACAACGGAATTCGCTACCAGAGTGTTCCCCGACAATTACAATCTGGGTATCTTCAAGTCGCGAGAGAATCGGTTTCTTCTAGGCAAGCGTGCAATCGTAGACCGCATCATCCGAGATGGCGCGGCGGTCAAACGCAAACCTAATATAGATTAAAAAAAAAATTTGGTAGGTATTAAAAAAGATACAGGTACAGGTATACGTACTAGGAATTTAAACCTACAACCTGGTTACTAAAAATCCAGTTCACTAACCTCCTAGATATTAAAACGTAGTTAAACTTTAACGGGTATGATATTCTCGTTAACTGCGTACAAGAGATGTTACTGCTTCATTTACAATAATGGTTTGCGGTTAAACTTTATTTAAAGGTTAGTTAAAGCTGGTTTGTGATCTAATTAGGAAGTTCTTATTACTTACTATAAAGAAAAATGTAGTTTAGGTAGGTTCGATTTCAGATGTTAATATGTTTTTTGTTTGTTAAACATGCATATAAAATACAAATTGTTTAAACAAATAATAATTATTATATTAGCATAGCATAGCATAGTATAATCGGCCTATAATGTTCCCACTGCTGGGACACAGGCCTCCTCTCTGTGAGAGGGAGTCGACCGTAGTCCACCACGCGTGCCCAGTGCGGGTTGGTTGACGTCACATGTCTTCGAATTTTTGGTTCTAGGACATGCCGGTTTCCTCACGATGTTTTCCTTCACCGTTAAAGCAAGTGATAATTAATTTCTAATACGCACATGACTTCGAAAAGTCAGCGGTGCGTGCCTCGGGATCGAACTCGAACCATTCGCCGTGGGAGGCACATGGTTAGACCACTAGGCTATCACTGCTACCTATTATATGATTTACATTATTATATTATTCACATACAATTCTCCCATACAGGTTGGTTATTCTTCAGAAAGTCTTATGCATTATATAGTAAGCGTAGAAATAGGCAGTTTCGTAACATAAAATTGAGGAAGAAAAACTTTTTATGGATAATTTTAGGCTGACCTAAGTTTAGTACAACTCTTTTGTGGCCCAAACATGACTACACAACAAAAAAAAATGCATAAATTAAACATCATAAACTACGCAGACAACGTTCTTTATTATTACGTGTGTTTTATAAACATTAAAACACACTCGACAAACGATGTCAAAGACAACACATTGGTTAAAAAGAATCACGTAAATCGGCTCATAAGCCACGGAGTAATCGGTGTACATACATTAAAAAAAAAAAAACCAACCGAATGCAGAACCTCCTCCTTTTTGGAAGTCGGTTAAAAAGTAGCTGTAGTTAGTTGCCTGCCTACTTATATTTTTTCTCTCGACTGATATCTACTGTCAAAGCTCTCTTCAGAAACTCAATGTGATCTTATCTGCTAAAGGAACACTTACACTAAGTGCTTCTTAGTTTCGCGTGGCATCGGAGTGGGGGGGGGGTACTGCCGCAATCTATGTAAAATGAATTTAAGTAGCGCGGTTATGTTAATCCGACAGACGGGATTTATGTTCGGCTACGGTGTCGTAGCCTACTTACTACGACGTAGCTGTCTCGTAGCGATGGCGGAGTGGTCTCGTAGCGACGACCGACGTAACGGTTTCGTAGCTACAAAATAGATTTTTTCCGAAAAAGATTAAACTCGGTCATTGATTATTTTACAAACCTGTTCACGGCTTTGTGATAGCAGTATAATTATGATAAAAACGTATCACTAGGCAAAACTTTGGAAGTTGATTCTTTACGTCAAAGTCAAAGATAAACTAAATCATAAAATTACTGCCCTAAGTTTATCAGTCCACGGCCTGACATACGCATCTTCCATTTCTACTAAAATAATAAACATTAAGGCCGGGGCCGCTCTGGTACGGCGACAACGAAGCGACGGCGATTTTGTGAACAAATAAATTTCGCTTGTCGTTTCTGCAGTGCGGCCACCGACATATGTTTATTATGAGTTTGTTTTCACGAAATCGCTGTTGCCGTACCAGTGCGGCCGCGGCCTTAATCATTATTATTTCTCCCGTAAAAGGAATACTTATCAATCAGTAAGTACGGGTATCAAGTTTTATCGTAGATCAAATGTAATGATTGATTGATTGCTAAACTTGGCGAGAGCTAACACGATCAATTCTCAATCAACTTCGAAGCTTGTGCAGGAAGTTCAGAAAACTAGAACATGGTCTGGTATTAGGTATCGGTTTATGTCATGGCAATTATAAATAACTAGGTTTACCCGCCCCTGCTTAGCTGGGGTAGCACTACGTATCTACGGCGGCGGCGTACCTACGTAGGGTACGTAGGTACCTACCTCAGATCATAGAAACAAGGAGATATGCCATCATAGCAATTTAGCACTGGAACAACTGTCGCCACGTCTTTTAGTACATTTTTCAACACAATTACAAGCGCCCCACGTGAATATAAAGATCTCCCACGCATTAAACATTCCACGCACCCTCAATCTAACACTGTTAATCGTCACTCAACATTAGCACTAAACTAAAACACTGTATTTATATTATCGATCGTGTTCGGTTCGTCGCCAGCGCGTACGTTTTTAGTATGAGCAATTTGCTTAAAATCAGGCATCAAGCTCGATCGCGCCTTGGCACATCTCCCTTGTTTCTATGATCTGAGGTACCTACCTTCCTATTTAGCCCTCGTTCGCACGGGAGCTTTTTTACGCGTGTTAAAAAGAATCGTCGTAGGCGTTTTGTCAAGGCACATTCGATTCAACGCCTAGCGCCGCGCGTTGAAAATCCAACAGTCGCGATTTAGAACCCGGCGTAAAAAAAGCGTTATCGTGCAAACTGATGTATCGTTTCCCATTTGTTTCATTCGGGAGCTTTTTTTAACGCGCGTAAAAACACGCCCGTGTGAACGAGGGCTTATTCATGTAAATCAGTCTAGCCTTTTCAGCTTGAAGAAGTAAGAAACACACACACAACATTTAGCATTTACAATATCAACATCATTAAAGTTTTGTAGCGACATCTGCCGACAATAGCGAAGACTACCAACACAGCTAGACAGCTAACAGTGAATGTCACTACATGACGACTTTTGGCTGAATCCTACATCGCGCTAGCAGAGTTTTCACAGCGATTTGCATATATACCGAAACCCGACATCAACTGTCGGGGGCAGTGGCCCGCCAGACCATAACACCCGGTCTGGTAGGAGGATCCTCCCTTTTCAATGGAGGAACATTCCACCTCGTTTCTCCATTCCCCAAAGTTTCTCACAAATGATTGCAATAAGGTAACCATTATCTTTCTTTCCTTGTACCCTTCAAATGGTTTGGCCATTATGCAGTCTGGCGAGATGCCATCATACACTAACTATGCTACTAGTAATTACTAATTCATCATATTCAAATTCAAAAATCAATTATTCAAAGTGGACTAAAGCGAATTAGCACGTTTTGAACGTCAATATACATAAGACAGCCCCCAAATTATCCAACATTCACCGCTTCCTAGTTTTTTAGCTGCGAAGAAGAAACGGCGCAACAAACTCCGCAGCATCATCTTAAAACAACGAAGCTATTTGCATTTCTCACCTCCGTTCTCAACGCTGTAGGTACTAATTATTTCTCAAGCTATACGATTTTATTATGATTAGGCGAGTTACCCAACGCCGAAGTTAAAGTAACTCATAATCTCTAATGAGTACGCTGCCTTACGCTCGTTAAACCTCTAAGGGCTCGTTCGCACACCGAGACTGGACTGAAAATATGAACAATTCCTTAGTTTTGTATTAAAAAAGATCTTTCATTCATGAGCTAAATGAGATTGGGTAGATCATGCCGGCGTAAAATTTGCCGGTCAACAAGTTTTGTAGTAGGGCTGTCTTTCTATCATAAAGTATTCAAGCCATTCCATTGCAAAAAAAGATGGTATTTGCCTTGAGCCATACTCATCTCGCATTGGAACAGTGATAGCTCTAAACCAATCATAATACGGCCCATCGCCATTCATGTATCGTCACTCATGTAGAAGCTGTTAACACTGATACTTTTACATAATACGGCCCATGGCCATTCAAGTATCGTCACTTTCGTGAAAGCTGTTAACACTGCTACTTTTACATAAATACGGCCAATAGTAATTCAAGTATCGTCACTCCCGTGGAAGCTGTTAATACTGCTATTTTTACATAATACGGCCCATAGCTGTTCAAGTATGACGTGACTCTCGTGGAAACTATTAACACTGCAACTTTTACGTAATATTTAAATAAATACAAAGTTACTTGATACAACATTCACGTATTTTTTTGGTTAGCTTCAAAGTCAAACAGAACCCTTACTAATGAGCTCATCAACTCGTGAGATTAAAAGTCAAACTGATGCTAGTCACGACTATGGCTAAAACTAGTCGGGTAAACCAGCAAACATGAATAAACATGTCCGTTTTACTGTTTTCTTTAAGTTAGTTCTTTTTCTTTTTTGTGCCGATAGTACAGCTCATCTTTTTTGCACCCAGTAACGGCCCTTTGAATTAATGCGCCTGCCACACACTCGACGCGTGGCATGGGAAGTAGCGAGGAAAGGAGGCAGAGATATAGTGTGGCAACATTACTCGTCATGCCACACGTCATGCTCCTCGTCCTCTCTCTCTCTCTCTCGTCTCGTCCAGCAGAGAGGGCAACATCGCGGCAAATCACGGCAGCGCGAGGAGCATAGCGATGAGCAGCGCAAGGAGCATAGTCTGGCAGGTGCATTAGACGTTTGTTGCCGAAATGCTGCGATGCGGCAGCCGACGCGTTGACAGCACCATCAACTATATGTAAATAAAAACCGGCCAAGTGCGAGTCTGACTCGCGCACGAAGAGTTTTGTACCATTATCTATAAAACGGCAAAAAAAATCACGTCTGTTGTATGGGAGCCCTCCTTAAATATTAGTTTTATTTTAATTTAATTATTTATTTTTAAAGTGATAAATTATACCTATTATTAAATATTCTATCAATATTTCAAGCGTCTACCTGTTGCCGTTATCAATATCGAGCAAAAATATCACGTTTGTTGTGCGGGAGCCCCCTTAAATATTTATTTTATTCTGTTTTTAGTATTTGCTGTTATAGCGGCAACAGACATACATCATCTGTAAAAAATCAACTGTCTAGCTATGATGGTTCATGTTCAACAACTGTCAGTGCGCACTGCTGCCGCACAGCACCAGTCCGGCAACAAACGTCTAAATGCAACAAACGCCCTAAGTGACCAAATCAACCTTTTGAGCTCCACAGTCAGGTATAGCCCAAAAACGAAAACGTATCCACCATGCCACCGTCGGCGTCGCTCGGCAAGACACGACCAAAATACAATCTTTTTAAATGGCTGGCGTGGGGGGCATACCTGCTTTGTGCACGCATCAGTCGCTTTCTTTGGATCATCTAAGCCTTAGATGATCCGAGGAACACCACTGATGCATGTCCTTAGATTCTAAGGACACTCAAGTGAGTCATGGTCTGATTTGAAACATCACACTATCACAGACGCATACCATACCCATCTAGCAATGGGTATGGTATGCGTCTATGATACGCTATTTTTCCAAATTGTTTTTGCAGTGGCCTACTTGGGTACGCAAACGACTTAATACCTTCCATAGATATAACCTTTGCAATTAAGTTCTTAAGTTAGTTAATAGTTACTCCATTATCACCCTTATATACGGGGGTAAATTAGTTGTAGTCTAAATTAGTTCCCTTAAACCTCAACTTATAACTTAGGGACTTAAAGGTTCACCCTCGAAAGTAGGAGAGAAACATAACAGGGCTTATTGTGTCCCAATAATGTGAAACTTTGGACTCTGGAGGCCAAATTTAATGCCGGATGTGGTCAAGTCTTGACCCTCTTAGATATGGTACAAAATTTTAGTCATAGTGAACTTAGTCATCAAGTGTCTTGGGTTTATAAAATTCATTTTTAGGTACACACACTGCTCCCCCAGGCCCGCAATGGGGTGGTATCTCAGATCATAGAAACAAGGAGATATGCCATCATAGCAAATTAGTACGGGAACAACTGATGCCACTTTTAGTACATTTTTCGACACAATTTCGCGCATAATTAAACGCTCCTTGTGAATAAAAAGATCTCCCACGCATTGAACATTCCGCACACCCTTAATCTAACACTGTTAATCGTCACTCAACACTAGCACTAAACTAAAACACTGTATTTATACCATCGATCGTGTTCGGTTCGTCGCCAGCGCGTACGTTTTTAATATGAGCAATTTGCTCAAGATCAGGCATCAAGCTCGATAGCGCCTTGGCATATCTCCTTGTTTCTATGATCTGAGGGTGGTATAGTATGTGAATAGCTTTTGGAGAATTTAACATTTTGAATTTGAATTGGCGTTATGTTAAGAGTAGGGGGTAACAAGCGTAACCTGGGTAATTTGCCCCGCTCAAAATGACTCTAAGTTAGGTTTTATTATAGTATTTCATAAAATATTGCGGTATGCGCAACGCTTTACGCTAATCAAAGGTTTCACCACACACGGCCAAGTGCGAGTCGGACTCGCGCACGAAGGGTTTCGTACCATTATCTATAAAAACGGCAAAAAAATCAAGTCTGTTGTATGGGACCCCCCCTTAAATATTTCTTTTATTTTAATTTAATTATTTATTTTTAAAGTGAATATATAATTAAACATTCTGTGAATATTTCAAGCGTCTACCTGTTGCCGTTATCAATATCCAGCAAAAAAATCACGTTTGCAGTATGGGACCCCCCTTTAAATATTTATTTTATTCTGTTTTTAGTATTTGTTGTTATAGCGGCAACAGAAATACATCATCTGTGAAAATTTAAACTGTCTAGCTATCACGGTTCATGAGATACAGCCTGGAGACACACAGACAGACAGACGGACGGACAGCGAAGTCTCAGTAAAAGGGTTCCGTTTTTACCCTTTGGGTACGAAACCCTAAAAACCAGCCCCTTAGGGCTAACACACTCACACCAGAGTGCGAACACATGATGCACGGTGAAAAATAAGCAATACTCGGTGAATACTCATTGCGCCTTTGTGATGTGTCTCAGACCTAACTCACGCGCTACTCTATTTTTACGCGCGGCGTAGGCCAAGACCTAACTCAAATCAGTGACGTAAATTACGCACAGTTTAGGTAATTATCGCCAACTTAAATTCATAATTAGGGTTCTTTTTTGACAGGCCCGCCGTTGTTAGTGACAACGAGAATAGGTACATAAACTACGTTATCGGTCCAATCTTAAAAACTGTTACGAAAACCTCCCATGTATCAGCCCGGTCCGATGTTACTGAAGCCAAATAGGTTATCAACTCGTCACATCTCTTATATATTGGACCATACCCAAGGCGCCGAATACAGACTCAACGCGTGTGAAGTAGGTCATAAACGTTCTAGCCCATTTTTTAGACCTAAGTTTTAGTTTAATGGCACTAAATTATAAGACATGGCATAATATTTTTTTTTTATATTTTATTTATTTATTTATTTATTATATATTTCTGTGTGTCTTACTATAATTAACTTTTAAGTTCCTACTAAGAAATTGTTTTTTATGTTCCTCCTTAGAGATTATGTTTTATTTAAAAAATGTGCCATTTGCCTAATAGGTCAAAAATATCATAATGTTTATGTGTAAGAAAATACTCGTATGTTTACTTATTTAGGCTAATAACTTGTATGTGTAGTTATATGCTGTCAATATAAGTTGGTCAATAATTAAATAAATAAATAAACATGGTACTTCTTAGTACCACTTGGGCACTTTCAATTTAGACGATTGGTGTCGGACTGCTGCCGTCCGGTTGTCGTATGAAGCCCGCACGGCTGCCGCATGACAGTCGGACGGCTGTCTGACGTGTCAACTCTATGGAAAATATTTTTTTTTAAAACCGTGTTTTTAAAACGGAAGAAAAGGTGTAAAATTATTTTTTATTTATATTATATATTTATGAAATCACAACCAGCAATCAGCCGCCAACACGAAAATAAAAATTTATTGAATTATAAAATTATAGTTAGGTATGAAGCTATTAAAGCCCTTAAAACAATTGGACTAAATAGCAATTTAGATTAAAGTACTCATTAAAACAACAGTTAAAATAATAAATGGTAGATTTAACGTGGATAAAGCTTATAAGATGGATAAAGATGCTGAAAATTTTTGAATAATCTTAGAAATAAATAACCATTAAAAAGAACTAAGATTAGGGAAAATCCGACTCATTAGCATTTAAGAAAATAATCTAGAATAGGTAAATAGGTTTTTATATAAAATAAAAAACCGGCCAAGTGCGAGTCGTAATCGCGCACCGAGGGTTCCGTATCAGTTTTGGACGTATAAAGTGAAAAAAACCGGACCGCATAACAAATTTTGTTTGTGAAGGAATTTTGATGATTTTGAAAAAACTGCACTAGTTAGGAACATCGTTTTATTTTTGGTGCCATGTTTGGGTCAATTCCTATCAACTCTAATTATTTCAGATTTTTCGCTCCGCAAACTTCGGAGATAAGTGGGGGGGAATGGTATTTTTTCAGAAATTTTTCATCATATGTCGAAAACTGTGAGACATAAAATAAAATGAAAATATATTTTGAAATATGCAGATCACTTGACCTAGTAACCCCACTTTGAAATTTTGGACCCCCACTCCGGCCCCTTTTGCAATGAAATTAAAAATATTTTTTTACTTTTTTCATCTGCAATATAGTTGGACAAGCATTCTTTATAACTGTTCCAAATTTCAAGTCGATAGCATTAGTAGTTGCTGAAATAAACAGGTGTGACAGACAGACAGACAGACAGACGAAGTCGCACCATAACGGTTCCTTTTTTACCATTTTGGTACGGAACCCTAAAAAGTTTAGGTGGTTCACATACTGTGCAACGTTTCGGTCTGCAGGGCGACGAAATGTACCTACTTTCCGTACGGAGATGCTCGTTTACATACATAGGTAGTACCTATGTATCAGCGTTGCCAGACGTCCCGATTTTGGCGGGACGTCCCGATTTTTAGCCCCAAAATTAAATGTCCCGCGCGGGACAGGCTCAGTCCCGCTTTTCGGGGATAACGCGACGGTGCGGCGCGGCGGTTATTATTATAGTAAAGTAACCTATTTTCATTAAAATAGAATTTCGGTGGCTATATCTATCATCATTGTAAACATAATTTGAAACTCAAATACAAGGATAAGTACCAAGGTAGGTACTTACTTATTAAAGGTACTTATAAGGACATCAAGCAGTTTATTTTTAATTTTTTACTAGGTAGTAAAAAATAAACTGCTGAATGTCCCGCTTTGGACGAAAGAATCCCGCTTTTTTACTTAAAAAGTTTCAAAATCCCGCTGCGCCCAAAAAAAATCTGGCAACGCTGCTATGAATGTACCTATCTACCTTTCATAATTAGGTACTTATATAATTTAATTTAGTGGCAAACCAGCAGGCTGCCTACCTGATGGGAGAGTGGTCACTGCCGCTCATAGACATCTCCAATACCAGTAATATTCCGTACGGGATTCACCTACACCAGCTACACCCATTAAACTAGAACACAGCAATACTGCTTAGCGGCATAAAATATAGGTACCTAGCAGTGGCGAAGGGTCCCTACAATACGATTTCTACCGGCTTCCCTTTGAAAAATAGCCCAGGCAGTATTGCCTATTTATTAATTAGCTTTTCGTGGCCAGGTAAGCATTTGTAGCTCCGGCTTACCTCTCACAAAAACTGACCCTTCGCCACTGGTACCTAGGTGGTAGTACTTTTGCGGACGAGCTTTTCATAAAGAGCTTTACTACCATAAAAACTCGAGCAGCATTTAATGGCCGTTCCCAATAACTGATCTATCGGCTCCTTACTCTACTATAGATAGAGTTTTGACATTACTTACCTACATATAGCTTATTATGTCAAATATCTATCTCTAGTAGGGGAAAGAGCCGATAGATCCGTTATTGGGAACGGCCATAGGCCGCCCGACGCTTCGGTGTGCGGGGCAGTGTGCGGACTGCCTTAGTGAGAATTGAATAAGGGCAAGATCATAAAGGTTTTTGTGAAATTAAAGATAGCTTGGATGACAAAAAGGTTTGATATTGCGTGTGTTATTTTAATACTCCGTAATACGAAAACTCAAAAACTGCATTTTTAAACGAGTTTAAAATGAACATAAATTACGAATTTACGAATGTAGGTAAGTAATTACTGTAAATCCGATACCTGTGACCCCTGTGTGTGTGATCCCTGTCTCTGTCGAATTACCCCCTACACTTACACCAGCTTGAAAACTTTTCAAATTACGTCTCTCATACAAAAGACCATCGATTTTAAATTGAACTCTTGAATGGAAGAACTTTTCCATTGAATTCAGATAATGTTTAAATGTAAGAAGTCGACAGATTTAGTATTGAATAGAGTTCATCAAAAAGATTCTGTAGAAGGCATTTTTTTTATTCAATGATAGGTTTGCGTTGACCGCCATCTCGCCTGATGTTTAGCGATGATGCGGTCTACAATGGAGCACGCTTGCCTAGAAGAAACCGATAGCATTATGCCCATAACCTTTGACAACTGCAGATTTTCGCAGAAGAGATAACGAGTTGGATAGAAAGAATTTTGTCTATTCTTTGGTAGAATAGAGATGGAATTGGTCATGCTACGCGTGCTGACTAGTAATTCTTTAGTAAAAGGGTGAAGGGAGCTAATTTTCTCTGTCACTTGTCGCGGACCACATCCCTATCGAAAATGTAAATTGAAACGGAGTTTCTTTCCACCCTTGATTGATCAAGCGATCCACGCAAAGGGAATAGAGATTACACACAGAATATAAAATGTCAAGTGAGCTGTAATTGTACATACGTGTCTGTGTGTAGGTACAAGAGATTTTTTAAATAAAAAAACTTAACACCGCCTTCAAAAAGATCACACAACCGTGGCGGTCCGAGGGGTGGGGGGGTCGTGGGGGTATTTTTTTATTAGCCTACATCTACTTCAACTTAAGGAATAGTGCAAGTTTCATCAAAATCGGTTCAGTACCTAGTTTTCAAGACATGGGCTAATAAGTGTGACGGCCTGGCTTATTGATACAAGCTACCCGGGTATGGTGTCAAAGGGAAACCATCTCAAAGCCCTGGTCAAATTCTAGGAGAAATCAAGTCACTTAAAAAATAGAAAAATAAAAAAAAACTTTAACAATAGCTAAAACCCCTTCAAAAACATTAATATATATTATAATGTTGTGTGAAACAGTTTCCGAAGCCGGTGCCGAATCAAACCTAAGCAAAAATCAAAGACATCGACTTCCAAAACTGTTTCACACAAGAATATTAAAGAATTTAATCTTCTTGGTTTCACACAAGACTATTTTTATCTTTTTGTCGACGGTGCTTTTATCTTTTTTTAAGTTTTTATGTTGTCACGGCTGGACCACCGGGCACGAGGCACGTGACTCCTCTGCCTGACTTTCAAGGTTCGAATGGAACATTTTACAGCAATAAAAAGAAACGAATGTGTACCTACTCACATGCGCCGATAAATCCGGTTAGTCGTTTCGACGTGGTTACAGAGAGAAACGTCTAACGCAAACGTATTTTAGAATTTGTGGATAATATAAGTTACAAATTGAAAAAAAAATGCGTTTACATCGCATGTTTCTCTCTGTAATTATATAGGGTGGGCCAAACATTTTTGCAAATAGCAACACTGAATTTATCGAAAACTGTTAGAGGGAGGAGCGCGCGGAAAATTATGCGTTGCTTCATGCAATTTTAGTTACTATGGGAATACGTCACGGGAAAACAGCATACATTATGTGCAAAACATTTTTACCGAAAACAGTGATTCAGATTGCACTATGATCGGCATTTATTTCGCTGTGCATATGGATCTAAGGGCCGTAAGATCAATCGTAGCTTAACCACGGAAGAGACTTTAATCTCCCGTCTTCGATTGTTTCTTTGGGTTTTTGTATTAGAAAATAATCGAAGACGGGAGATTAAACTCTCTTCCGTAGTTAAGCAACGATTGATCTTACCGCTCTTAGAGTAAATTAATTTATTCCTGGACACTGACTAAGGGCCGTAAGATCAATCGTAGTTTAAACCACGGAAGAGACTTTAATCTCCCGTCTTCGATTGTTTCTTTGGGTTTTTGTATTAGAAAACAATTGAAGACGGGAGATTAAACTCTCTTCCGTGGTTTAAACTACGATTGATCTTACGGCCCTTAGTGTCCAGGGAAAGTTTAATTTACTCTTGGATTACAATTAAGTCGGTCATGTTTAAAATTAGAATAGGTATTATCCGTCTCTGAGCAGCTAAGTACGGAAAGGCGATTTTCAGTTTTCATTAACTTAATGTTATTGAGCGTAATTATAATTTCGATCTCGGCGCTGCGTCTCAACTGGGCGGTAATACAATTTTATTTCAAATTATTTTTACTTAGAAAATATGGAAACTATTTTTCTGATAAGAGTTTCTGCCTGGTGTTTTAATTAGGAAGCGGACTCGCAAATGGGAGAAACTCATAATTGTTTATTTTAGTAAAGAAAATAGGCAACAACAACATATTGATCAATCAATCAATCAACCAATTTAGCCTATTGCAGTCCACTGCTGGACTTATCCTTTTCAAAATTGCGCTACAACACCCGGTATTGTTGCCGAAATATCGATAGTTTTCATCTGAAAAAGGCCATATTATTAGATGAAAACTTCGATATTTTTGGCAACAATACCGGGTGTTGTGGCGCAACTTGGAAAAGGATAAGTCCAGCAGTGGACTGAGGGAACACAGAAACGGAAATACATACCTACATACTAACATACAGGTGAAACACTATACCCTCGTTTTGGGCTTCCCCGCAGTCGGGTAAAAAGGCCATGTTATCGATAGGCCTCTTGATAGTATCGATAGTATAGATACTACCGGTAGCTCGAAACGTGACAATACTAATTGACAGTTAAATACTATTATCAATACTATTGAAGTTCTGAAAACAATACTATCTATCGATTGTTTTGGACTATCAATTGTTAAAACAAACCTAATACTGGTATGTTACTCTACAATGAAGACGAATTTAACTACATCTCATTATGTTAAAATCTATCAAGCTGTTTAGGCTATGGAACGGGCCAAAGAAATAAAGATACCTACATAAATAAACTCGAAAAACATTACCCTCATTCTAGAGCAGTCGGGTATAAACAGCTCATATATCAATCAAACTAAACCAATACTAAAAACACTGAACAACAAAAGAAAACGTAATTTAAAACGCTTCACCTTTACTGATTTCAGATTAATCCGATTGAAAACCGGAGTAAAGTTCACTGTTAACTGAAAAGAAAGAAAAACGTTTATTTGGCACGAATAATACACACAGACAAAATTCATAAAACAAAAACAAAAAAAAAAAACATTTACTGATTTCAGATTAATCCGATTGAAAACCGGAGTAAAGTTCACTGTTAACTGGAGGTCAATGAAGCCATTACATTAGGCTCTAAAGTACGGAGGAGCGGTAAAATGCTGCAAATAGGTCTAAAACGAACTCTCGCACATTCATCGTTTGTTGTGGAGCATCGTAAAATGATGCTCCTACCATTGTTGCGGAAAATCTCAAAGAAATTTTAATTTTTACTTCCGAGATTTTTACTTTGGTGATAAGGAAGTATTCGACTTGAACTGCAAGGATAACTTATATTTGGTGGAAAAATTGTTAACGCCCCTTTGCACCTATGGCGTACCTCTTATCTGTGTTGCAACCACTAGACCAACGAGTCAGATAATTTCTCTTCTTCTAAGGGAGTTACATTGTCTCTTAATGGCTAAGAAATTGGCTATGATCTCTCTTCTCGTAACGTTTTTGAATTTAAAATATGCAAATGAATAGGCTTGAATTTGACCGCTATCTCACCTGATGATGGAGCACGCTTGTATATAAGAAACCGATTCACTCTTAACTTGAAGACACTCAGACTGTAACTATCGGGGAACACCCACTTCGGCAGCGCATTCCAGTGTTTGGCGGTTTTCACAATTAAATTTTCGGGTTTTTTGGTATATCAACCATAAAACAATGGCGCTTTTTTGTGCCTCTGGCCTTGCGATGGTGCTGCATTGATTTATTCCAAATACCAGTGTTACATTCCGAAAATTTGCTTTCGATGATGATGATGATGATGGGCGTTTTTTTTTCTAACCTCACCTTAACAATTCGGTTCTTGACAACATTGAAAATATGCTACAGATTGTGGTCATCCTATCAGTTCATAGCGTAAATAAACTTATTTCACTTGATTTTTAACTAAAATATGTATATTTTTTGCAAATTACACGAAATTATAATGCAATATTTTTTGTTATTGTAGCTGTCACAAGAACGGCCTGTCGCACTCTGTTCACGTCACACGCTCGTAAGCCAGTGTTGCCAACTTATTTTTAGGGTAAAGAATTCTTTAGGGTAAATTTGAGGGTAAAATTTTAGGGAGCGCCTCCGCACCCGGCGCCGACTAGGCTCCCAAAAGTAATGCCGTTAGGAACCGGAGTAGCCTTGAAGTAGCAGTGATACCAGACGAAAATAATTGCAAACTACCGTAGCAGCAGATTAATGTTGCCGTGTTTTAAGTTGAATTAAATACCTTAGACTGACTTTTAAATAACAGTGTTAATGTAAAACAAAATACAACTTTTTTGGACTTACAAGGGGGATGGCGGTGGTCGACGGAGCCCCGGTACGCGGAGCTCCTATTTCTATCTGCAAGGTTAAAAGTAACATAACACGAAGGGGTTGACGGGGGCTTCGTTCGCTCGCTCACTGAAGCCCCCGTCAACCCCTTCGAACCTAACCTGTCCGTGTCGGGGTGTCCAAGTTCCCGAGCTCGCTTCGCTCGCTCTTCGACCCTAATTAGGTATGTTACTCAAATGAAACATGAAATGTTTTTTTAATTATGACAAATTGCCAACTCCCTTTCCCACTTTTTTTTCAAAAGTCAGCGCCGGCTGCCTATTTAGCAACCAGTGCCGGCTGCAAATTCAGGTCACGGCGGCGGTCGCGGAGTCACTTCCAAAATTTTAAGGTTAGATTTCGTATTGTTGTTATGATTACTATAGTTTATGGGCTTTTTGGTAAGCAATACATGTAGGTACCTAAGTATTTGAATTGAATTAGAGTTAAACAAATTCAGCATATTTCTATTGTGAAACATGACCATTGATTAAGAAAGAACTTGTTTTATTGTACCTATATCTAAAACCAAAACTTTAGCCAGGTATTTTTGTATAAATAGTTATGATTTTAGAGTAAAATTAATCAGGCATTGGGGTAAAATTAAAATCTAGCTTGGCAACACTGGAGTAAGCACGGCTTTGACAGATTGTAGTTTGCGTTTTATGTTTTCTGGGTGCTATATTTGATCTTAGAGCTATTTCTGAAGCTGTTTTCATAGAAATCTTCTATCTAGTGGCATAAATATTCATATCGAATCTCAAAATTGAGTAAAATTTTGTGCAAGCTGATACAACCTACCTAAGATAGACGCATTTATGGTTGCACTTTTCTTTAAGAATACCTAACGCTGATTATTATGCTGCGGAACTTAAAAATGTAAAAACAGCAGTGTAAGTACCTACCTGCCACATATTTATTTACAAATCTTTTGTATAATCATTCAGAAGTTTTGTGAAATCTCATTTTAGGTTATGTTGATAAAAACTTAGAAACATTACCTATAAATTCTTTTGTGTCTTGAATCATGATGGACTGCTTAAAGACGTATTTGTACATTGTGGAACTACACACCATTTATATACGCCATTATAGTCAATAAAAATGATTTATTGATGAAATTAATTTCAGCTGCACCGTCTGTCTTGTTGACAAAGCTCGTTTACTAGCGTGTTACGTCACTTCCGCAGAAACAGCGTTTTTGGAGCGGTTTTGGAAATTTATACTTTATCACTGATTTTTATTGATAAATACAGTAGATCTCCCTGAAATATCAATGTAGTGTGCTTATAATATAATGAAGATTAATTTAAACCATTTCCCAAAATCAGTCAAATACCTAATTTAAATCGACTACCAATAGTATCTCGCTATAACGAGCGGTTCAACTAATAAGAGGTTTTTTATCGAGTTTGATAGAAGCTTTGCAGCTTAATGACTGGCCTCTACCCCTTGATACCTCTATCGAGTTGTCGATAATATTGTACTACAGGCTTGCTCTAATGTAGGTGGTCCATTTTCTTCTAGGTTTTTTTCCTTCATAATAGCTCCACCTACATTTTTGCTCGAAGACTTTTTATACACTTTTGATCTTAACGTAAAAAGGGGTTGTATTAGAAGATTTACGATTCTATATTTATGTGTGCGTATTTGTTTGTCTGTGACTACAAAATCTCTTAATTTCATCTGATAATTGCACGATATCGGTATGAATTAGGTATTTGACTGATTTTGGGAAATGGTTTATATTAATCTTCATTATATTATAAGCACACTACATTGATATTTCAGGGAGATCTACTGTATTTATCAATAAAAATCAGTGATAAAGTATAAATTTCCAAAACCGCTCCAAAAACGCTGTTTCTCCGGAAGTGACGTAACACGCTAGTAAACGAGCTTTGTCAACAAGACAGACGGTGCAGCTGAAATTAATTTCATCAATAAATCATTTTTATTGGCTATAATGGCGTATATAAATGGTGTGTAGTTCCACAATGTACAAATACGTCTTAAAGCAGTCCATCATGATTCATGACACAAAAGAATTTATAGGTAATGTTTCTAAGTTTTTATCAACATAACCTAAAATGAGATTTCACAAAACTTCTGAATGATTATACAAAAGATTTGTAATTAAATATGTGGCAGGTAGGTACTTACACTGCTGTTTTTACATTTTTAAGTTCCGCAGCATAATAATCAGCGTTAGGTATTCTTAAAGAAAAGTGCAACCATAAATGCGTCTATCTTAGGTAGGTTGTATCAGCTTGCACAAAATTTGACTCCATTTTGAGATTCGATATGAATATTTATGCCACTAGATAGAAGATTTCTATGAAAACAGCTTCAGAAATAGCTCTGAGATCAAATATAGCACCCAGAAACCATAAAACGCAAACTACAATCTGTCAAAGCCGTGCTTACTCCAGTGTTGCCAAGCTAGATTTTCATTTACCCCAATGCTGATTAATTTTACTCTAAAATCATAACTATTTATACAAAAATACCTGGCTAAAGTTTTGGTTTTAGATATACAATAAAACAAGTTCTTTCTTAATCAATGGTCATGTTTCACAATAAAAATATGCTAAATTTGTTTAACTCAAATTCAATTCAAATACTTAGGTACCTACATGTATTGCTTACCAAAAAGCCCATAAACTATAGTAATCATAACAACAATACGAAATCTAACCTTAAAATTTTGGAAGTGACTCCGCGACCGCCGCCGTGACCTGAATTTGCAGCCGGCACTGGTTACTAAATTGGCAACCGGCGCTGACTTTTGAAAAAAATAGCGGGAAAGGGAGTTGGCAATTTGTCATAATTAAAAAAAACATTTCATGTTTCATTTGAGTAACATACCTAATTAGGGTCCAAGAGCGAGCGAAGCGAGCTCGGGAACTTGGACACCCCGACACGGACAGGTTAGGTTCGAAGGGGTTGACGGGGGCTTCAGTGAGCGAGCGAACTGTTATAGTTTCCCAATGTTAGGGAAAACCCCCAATTCACAATAATTCGCGCTGTGTCTAGATTTCCGGGTAAATGCCTCGTCAGCATTATTATTATGTGGGCGCCCTGCCTTCAGCAGCGCGCCAGTCGAGTCCCGAACGCCGAACCGCTACCATATCTCTCTGTGTCTGCCAGTTCCGTTCCCAAAAACTGTCAAGGTTAACCCAAAATTAATAATACTATTTCGGTGTTAAATTAAGGTTTTTTTTAAAACCCAAATTCCGTGAACCCGTGTAACATTGGTGGCAGCTTAAGGGATTTTTTGAAATCCTCGGAACGCCTCAAATTCAGTGAAAATAAAACCAAAAAACCATACTTATCTGTGTTGTGACCGTGATCAGGAAAAAGTGCTAATAACCTACCTGCTAAATTCTATATAAATACCTCTGTATCCTGTCGCCGTATCTCGTCGCCGTATCCTCTTGTTCAGTGCCGCTGTACCCCGCTGGGCTTACCAAGCCTTCACCTGCTGTGTTAGTGTAAATTGTGTATCCTAATATCTATTACCTACCTTAGGTAATATCGCCGAACACGAAATGATTCGTGTTGCCGTCGCAGTCGCTGTGTTCCTGTAAGTACATTCATTCTACATCGAAACCATCTGTGTTGTGAAAATAGTGTCAGTGATTTAAACGACAAAGTTTCACCGTATTTTTCCAATTCAATTCAAGCTTCAAAAGTGTTAGACTTAGTAACACATTGTATCATTGCATTATTTTATCGCTCAGTTCCGAGACTAGAGCAGCATTCCTTTCTTATCGCAACTCTGTACCTCGCGCAACTCTGTAACTTATCTTTGTTTTGACTAACCTTTATGCCTAAGGACGAGCCCAACACCATGTCAACTAAGGACACAAAGGAAATTGATATGAATTTTATAAGTAGATTCATTAGTAAATTCGATGGAAACCGCGATAAATTAAACGCTTTTCTAAACAATTGCAGAAATGCAATTAGTGTTGCGTCACCATCTCAACAGGACATAATTCTAAAATATATTCTAAGCCAACTTGAAGGCCGTGCCGAAAGTGCCTGTTCCATTAAAGAATTCGAAAACTGGCAACAATTGGAAGAGTATTTAAAAAACCAATTTGGTGATAAGAAACATTACGCTGCACTACTCTCTGATCTTCAAGATTGTTATCAAACCAATAGCGAAACAGTCAACCAGTTCGGGCTACGCGTAGAGACATGCTTAGCGAAATTACTAACCGAAATAAATATTTCAATACCCACGAAAAAGAAAGCCGAGCTGGCTGGCCGCGTCGCTGCAATGCAAGATTTAGCATTGCATACATTTATAAGTGGCTTAAATTCTCGATTGTCGACCGTAGTCAGATGCCGTGACCCTGAAACCTTAAACGAGGCCATCGGCTTCGCTGTATCCGAGGAAAAAATATTACAGGTTACCTCTAGACGCAATTCATCAGCAAAAAATACCAATTCACCTAACCAGGGACGCTGGCCTCAACGCCGATTCCAACAAAACCAAAACCAAGGTGCTCCAAACGAGCCAAGTAACCAAAAACCATCTACTTCAGGTCCTCCAGTATGTCGCTACTGCAAAAATGTAGGTCACACTCTCGAGGAATGTAGGAAACGAGAATTTAACAATAATCGTTTCAGGAACCAGGGTAGTCAAGGATCACCAAAGCGTTATCCTAATAGTCATGGTCAGATTCACGTGATAGATAGCAATGTAGACGACTACGCAGAAGACGGTAGGGACGAAGTAGATGACAATTTAAACGCATAAAGGGCTCACGGAGGTGTCTCGTGAGACCCAACCTTCCAAATCCAAAACATTTCTATATCAAAGACACCAACGCTGTATCCTCTGTATCCCCTGACAATAGGGACTCGCGAATAAATCGCAACGCTGTATCCACTGCATCCTCTGTATCCCCTGATAATAGGGACTCGCGAATAAATCGCAACGCTGTATCCACTGCATCCTCTGTATCCCCTGATAATAGGGACTCGCGAATAAATCGCAACGCTGTATCCTCTGTATCCCCTAACAATAGGGACTCGCGAATAAACATTAACGCTGCATCCTCTGTATCCCCTCATAACAGGAACTCGCACATCCAACATAACGCCGTATCCTCTGCATCTACTACTTCCACCGAACTCAAAACAAATAATCCTGTACATGCTAAATCCGCCTCAGACGCAGTCGCTCCTCGTTCAATTCCTGAAACTAAGATCTATGAGATTAATATCAGTCCATCAAAAAAATACTTACCACACGTCCTTGTACAATCCACAGTATCAGATATACCCTTATCTCTCCTTGTAGATTCCGGCGCAACTGTTAGCCTTCTGAAACAATCTTCTATACAAGCTCCGGTTAATATCACATCAGAAGTAATCCTTTTGAAAGGCATTGATCCCACTGATCAACCTTCACCATCGATAGGCCATATTCCACTCAAATTAAAATTAAATGATAAAAATAGTATCACACATAGATTCCACATAATACCTGAAATATACTTACCATATGATGGTATAATTGGTACTGATATGCTGATCACTTTTGGCTGCACTATTGACTATACTCGCGAAACCTTGAAAATAGGTAAACATGAAATAAAACTGCATTTCCATGAGCCTACGTATACGATTCCTCCCAGAACCGAAACTGTCATAGAATGCTCTGTCTCCAACCCTGAAGTAAAAGAAGGACTCGTGCTAGATCAATGCTATCACAAAGATTTATTAATCGCCAATTGCGTGGTCGCAGTCAAAGAAAATAAAAGAATTAATTTATCAGTAATAAATACTTCTGAAAATTCCATATCCCTAAGGTCAAATCTAAACATTACGCTCATTCCTTTAAGTTCTTTAATAGAACCCTCCGATTCAGCTAACAATCATACAGTTTGCTATTTCAATAACTCTGACTCCTACCTTAGAACTCAAGAAGTACTAAATCTCCTCAGGATCTCCCATCTCAATTCCGAAGAAGCGAATGCCCTTCACGATGTTTGCTCTGAATACTCAGATATATTCTTTATCCCTGGCGATAAACTTTCTCATACAAATGCACTTAAACATAACATAAAAACCAGTGATCAAACTCCAATAAATGTAAAATCATACCGGTTCCCAGAGGTACACAAACAAGAAGTTAACAAACAAATTGATCAAATGCTTGATCAAGGAATTATAAAACACTCAGAATCCCCATGGTCTTCACCTATTTGGATAGTGCCGAAAAAAATCGACGCATCCGGTCAACAAAAATGGCGCATAGTTATCGATTACCGAAAACTAAATGACATCACTATCGGCGATAGCTATCCCATACCGCAAATATCAGAGATTTTAGATCAGCTGGGTCAGAGTAAATACTTTTCGACTCTTGACCTAGCATCCGGATTTCACCAAATTTTAATAAATGAAGAAGACGCATCCAAAACGGCGTTTAGTGTACCTCAGGGCCATTACCAATTCACAAGAATGCCGTTTGGCTTAAAAAACGCTCCTGCCACTTTCCAACGGTTGATGAATACCGCTCTTACAGGCCTACAGGGCATACGTTGTTTCGTCTATCTAGATGACATAGTCATATATTCCCACGATTTAAACTCTCACATCGAAAATCTTTCCTCAGTATTCCAAAGGCTTCGAGATTATAACCTAAAACTCCAACCCGACAAATGCGAGTTTCTACGACGTGAAGTCGCATATCTTGGCCATATAATAACAAAAGACGGTGTAAAGCCTAATCCTGAGAAGATAAAAGCAGTGACTCAATTTCCTATCCCCAAATCTCCAAAGGACGTTAAATCCTTCCTCGGTCTCGTATCTTATTATCGCCGTTTCATTTCCAACTTTTCAAAAATCGCAAAACCCCTAACTCAGCTCCTAAAAAAGGACGTCCCATTCTTATGGGAGAATCAACAACAACTCGCCTTTGACGAACTCAAGCATAAACTTACCTCTGCCCCTATCCTTATTTATCCAGATTTTTCTATTCCTTTTGTATTAACGTGTGATGCCTCCAACTACGCCATCGGTGCTGTTCTTAGTCAGGGTCCTGTTGGCAAAGATAAGCCAATAGCTTATGCCTCCCGAACTCTTAACAAAAGCGAATCTAATTACAGCACCACTGAAAAAGAGCTGCTTGCTATTCTGTACGGCTGCAAAACCTTTCGCCCATATCTTTATGGACGCAAATTCCTGATCATAACTGATCATAGGCCACTAAAATGGCTATTCAACCACAAAGATCCCAGTAGCAAGTTACAAAGATGGCGCCTAAAACTAATGGAATATGAATACGAAATCGGCTATCAAAAGGGAAAGCTCAATGCCGCTGCCGACGCCTTGTCCCGATATCCTGTAAATCCAATCCAACCGTCAGATTCTGATCCTATCCCATCTACTTCTAATCAAAATATAGAGGATCTGACACCCCAATTCAGCCCTCTAACTCTCAAAGATCTCGACATTCCTTTACCTCCAATTTCTCTAGACTCGGATCATAATCTACCATCTATAGACCTACTAGAAGACAACGACACACCACCGGAAATCAATGATCCTGTTACGCCTACTACATCTAGCAAATCCCCAAACTTCACACCTAACCCTACTTGTGATAGTAACTATAGTAAATTCCTGAAAACAATGTGTAAAAAAGACTTTAATAGCAACGCTAAAATCACAGAACATAATGAAAACGTTTTGAAAACTGACTGCAAAATCATGGTCATACCTACCTCTATCGACCTTGATGATTCCAACCCGCACATAGAAGAAATTCTGAGTAGCCTTGATGACTCTAAAGAACTTCTAGATAGGGAAAGAACCCTTCATTCCTTTATCTCATTTAATCACAAAGGGAAGACAATATATTTTTTATTCACTAAAGTATATCATTTTGATAACAGCCCTTATGAAGATATCTATAAAAGTATACTAAATCTTCAATCTGATATAATACTAAATCATTCCAATTCCGACGTAAATTTAGCCATCACTGACTTCCAAAATCCCTTTGATAAACACATTTGGGCAAAAATATATAATATGTTCTGCTATATCTTTAACAATACACAAATATCAATTCATATTTATCACAATACCTTAATTTTTCCTACACCTTCAGAGATACCTAAAATACTCCGTGAAAATCATGATATCCCTATTGCCGGCCATTTAGGGTGTACACGAATGTTTAATCGCATAAAAGAAAGGTATTTCTGGAAACATATGCGATCAGACGTCGATACGTACGTGAAGAATTGCTCTCTGTGCCAAAGCAATAAAGCCCTAAGACAAATTAATAAATCGCCGATGCAGATAACTACCACTTCCACTAGACCATTTGAACGACTCAGCCTCGACCTTGTGGGCCCGCTTCCAGAAGCCGGTCTTACTAAACTCAAATTCGTTGTTACCCTGCAGGACGACCTTACCAAATATTCTCTCGCTTACCCTGTTACTAACGCAACTGCGGAAGAAACATGTGAGTGCCTGATACACTTTATTTCTGCTTTCGGCATCCCGAAATCTATTCTAACCGATCAAGGCACCAACTTCACTGCAGATCTATTCAAAAGGACCTGCGACTTCCTAAAAATCAAACAGATCTGGGCTTCCCCATATCATCCTCAAACTCAAGGTGCACTTGAACGAAGTCACTCCACACTTAAAGAATACCTCAAATCATACGTCAACGAAAACCACTCCGACTGGCATAAGTATGTGTACACTGCTATGTTGGCCTATAATACCTCTACTCACTCCACTACTAACTTCACACCTTACGAGCTCCTCTTCGGCCATAAACCTTTCATCCCTGACTCTATCTATGAATTACAACCAGATCTCACATACCCAGAATACCTTAAATCCTTGCATCACCGTCTGAAGTTTTCCCGCGAAAAGGCTATTGAAAACATACGAAAATCTAAGGAAAAATCCAAACAATATTATGATGCCCGCTCACGGCCTGTTCAGTACAAGGTCGGAGATTATGTATATCTCAAAAACCATGTTCGTCTGCGCAAAGCCCTCTCGTCAGTTTGGAAGGGACCGTACAAGGTTGTGAAGGTCAATGGCAGAAACACCTTGACCTTACTCATAAATAGACGCCATGTGACTCATCATTACGATGAGGTCAAACTAGCGTCTAGATCCGAAACTTAGCCCTAGTTATTTTATACTAACTTTATATTCTCTTACAGTAATTCTGCGCTGGGCCAGGAGTTCATTACACCTTTGACGAACACCCCCGGTGTCTACTTCGATCCTTTAGGTTCTTTAAGTTTAGTCGATAGTCACCTTAATATAGTTATACCCTATGATATATCTTTTATTAATCCGCATATTCTAAATCTCCGTCTCGTTCTTGACAAATCCAAACAAACATGTGACAATAGCAAGGTTTTTGATTATTTGGAATGCAGTAATCTCTTTGAACCCTTAAACACTCGTTATAATGATATAGCTCACGATAATGAAGCTATCCTCCACCTCACATCTCACCAGTCAAAAAGATCTGCACTCCTAGGATTCGTAGGTACTATATCTAAAAAATTGTTTGGCACAATGGACGAGGATGATGCTATCAAATACGACAATGCCATTAAAGAAGTGGAGACAGACCAAAAGAAACTGGCACTTCTAGTAAAAGAAAATATATTAGTCTCTACTTCCGCGCTTAAATCCTTCAATAAAACCTTGTATAATGTAAAATTAAATGAAATACAACTTCAAAATGCGATTAACGAATTATCCAAGGACGTTCTAAATATGACATATGTTTCAGAGGAATTAGGCATCAGGTCGCGCATGCTAGAACTTACTTCTATGATAGAAAATAGTCTCTTAGCCTTGTCATTCAAAGTCGAAGACATAATTAACTCTATCATGTTCAGCAAATCCAACATCCTATACCCTACTATTCTAACACCTAAAGAACTCTATACCGAATTGGTCGATAATTACAGATTCTTACCTGATTCTAAACAGCTTCCAGTTGTCATAAATCTTGATAACATGTATACTATTCTAAACATATCTGAAATATCTAGTTACTTTAATAAAGAAAAGGTAGTATTTACAGTTAAAGTCCCTCTTATTAACCCCATACAATATAATCTATATCATAACTTACCTTCACCAGCTCCTCATGATAGAAGTAATCCCATGTCATACTCGACCATCATTCCATCTTCCAAATATATCGGTATAAGCAGAGATAGGTCAATGTACTGTAAGTTAGACAATCTAGATTCTTGTAAGATAATTAATAATGACCATTACCTTTGTGGAATATCGATATCACACTCCTCCTCCGCGACGCCTTCCTGTGAAACGGAAATTATTATAAAAGTACTTACCTCAATTCCTCCAATTTGTGAAACCAAATTCATTCAAGGTCACGTTAGCATTTGGCAACCACTACGCAATAGTAGATGGTTATATGTAATGTCAGAAAAGACTAAAATAAGTATTGAATGTAACAATTCCCAATCTACTGAAATAGAATTCAGTGGAAATGGCATACTATATTTACCATCCGGGTGCCTTGCCTTCTGCAAGGACACTCGTTTAATCTCACATGAGAATTATAGAATTCAATTGAAAACTATTGTTTCCAAATTTAACATCTTAAATGATTCATGCTGTAATAATGTAGCATATAATAACATTGTATCAAAATTACCCATTGTTAATCTTAAGAATGTAGACTTAGATTCCGTAGCTTATGATAACCCCGAAATTTTGAAAAGTCTTAATAATATAATTGAAAAACCACATATTGTTCGGTATCAACAATACTATTCAAGTTTTATAATTGTAATTATAATCTTAATTATGTGTTTTATTATATATAAGATGTGTAAAACTGGCATACACAGGAAAATATTCAAATCCAAAAGAAATAGAACTACCAAAAATAATGACCCTGAATCAGATGACATTGAAATTTCAAACATTAACTCAGGTCCCTCTCTTCGAATCGGCTAACTCATTTTCCTTTTAATTTACACGTAAACTTCATTTGAAGGATGTAGTTTACTCTAAATCGGGGGGCTGTTATAGTTTCCCAATGTTAGGGAAAACCCCCAATTCACAATAATTCGCGCTGTGTCTAGATTTCCGGGTAAATGCCTCGTCAGCATTATTATTATGTGGGCGCCCTGCCTTCAGCAGCGCGCCAGTCGAGTCCCGAACGCCGAACCGCTACCATATCTCTCTGTGTCTGCCAGTTCCGTTCCCAAAAACTGTCAAGGTTAACCCAAAATTAATAAAACTATTTCGGTGTTAAATTAAGGTTTTTTTTAAAACCCAAATTCCGTGAACCCGTGTAACAGAACGAAGCCCCCGTCAACCCCTTCGTGTTATGTTACTTTTAACCTTGCAGATAGAAATAGGAGCTCCGCGTACCGGGGCTCCGTCGACCACCTCCATCCCCCTTGTAAGTCCAAAAAAGTTGTATTTTGTTTTACATTAACACTGTTATTTGAAAGTCAGTCTAAGGTATTTAATTCAACTTAAAACACGGCAACATTAATCTGCTGCTACGGTAGTTTGCAATTATTTTCGTCTGGTATCACTGCTACTTCAAGGCTACTCCGGTTCCTAACGGCATTATTTTTGGGAGCCTAGTCGGCGCCGGCTGCGGAGGCGCTCCCTAAAATTTTACCCTCAAATTTACCCTAAAGAATTTTTTACCCTAAAAATAAGTTGGCAACACTGGCTTACGAGCGTGTGACGTCAACAGAGTGCGACAGGCCGTTCTTGTGACAGCTACAATAACAAAAAATATTGCATTTTATTTTCGTGTAATTTGCAAAGAATATACATATTTTAGTTAAAAATCAAGTGAAATAAGTTTATTTACGCTATGAACTGATAGGATGACCACAATCTGTAGCATATTTTCAATGTTGTCAAGAACCGAATTGATCTGGAATATGATGTAGAGATTAATATGGCAGATTTTTTCCTTTGAAATACACACATCAAAAGTATCTAGGGATCAACATATATTTTTGCAATAACTTTTCTCCTGATTGATATTAATTAAAATTTTCTTTAAGGATTCATCAAATAAAGTGTTTTCGTTTCTCACAGTAACGATAAACCAAGTCACCTTTGCATTAATAAAGAAATTTGCCATTTTCCTAATAAAGGGATTTTTGACATTTGAACCACTAACATTAAAGTTCGAAAAAAAGACTGAAATAACAGTTTTCTTTAAAATTTTATTGGGTAACTTAAACAATTAATAATCCGTGTTTCTACCGCGAACACTAACAACACAAGAACATCGGTTTGGCATACTCAAAATGAGTTCATCCAAATCACGCTGTGGAATGGCCGCCCATGTTCGTTGCAACAACAAAAAAAGGTCTTCTTGCGACTGGATACCCTCCATATTCGGCAGAGCTCTTCTCTGTAGCATATCCCATGCATGCTCAATCGGGTTCAAGTCTGGCGACTGAGCAGGCCAGGGCAGGACATTGATGTTAGCTGCGGCGAGAGTCTGTCTTACAACTCTTGCGGTGTGCGGTCGTGCATTATCATGCATTAACTGAAATAAGGGACCGATTTGTACTTGTAGAGGAACGATGACGTCTGATACAATCGTCTCAGCATAAATTTGAGCGTTGAGGTTGCCTCTGATCCAAATCAACTCAGTTCTTCCGCCGATCCAAATACCCGCCCATACCATGATGGTTCCACCACTATAAGGATGGACTTCCTGGCAGGATTTTAATCGCTGTTGGCGTCCAGGGGTTCTCCAGTGTCGTATACGTCTTGTATCCGGTCTCATACCAAAACGAGACTCATCAGAAAAGCACACGAAACGCCATTGTTCTTCTGTCCAATTTCTGTGTTCAAGAGCCCATTGATATCGAATCCTACGATTGTGCATTGCTATAGGTGGTACCCGTAGCGGTCTTCGGGAATGAAGGTTCACTTCATGCAAGCGGTTTCTGACTGTTTGGTCGCTAATTAAGTTCCCTGAAGAGTGATGAAGCCTCACGGCTAACATCATGGCGGTTATTCTTGGAGCTCTTCGAGTTAAGATTTGAATGTATCGGTCTTGTCTCCGTGTGTTGCAGCGATACCGTCCTCCATGGCGCTCAGCCACGGTACCAGTGCTTCGGTAACGTGTCCAAAGTCGACTGATAACACTCTGACTTGTATTCAGAGCTAAAGCTACAGTACGTTGCCGGGAACCAGCTTCTATCATTCCCACGGCTCTGAGCATTTCTTCCCTGCTTAAATGACGTCGCCGCTCCATAATAACGTTGGTTTTAATCAGTAGTAGGGAAACAGTAGCACTAATAATGTCTTCAATGCGTTGTATGTTTTTATAGGGAAAATATTGACAGCTTATTTTCATCTTTTACTCGAATTTGATTGAGAGTTCCTGATTCAAATTATGAAATGCACCAAAAAGGATCCATATAAATTTATAAAATCATAAATTTATTACAAAGCCACATCTCAATCTCAAGAAATCCGCATAAAAATGCTTGATCCCTAGACACTTTTGATGTGTGTATATTATTATATAAAGCGAAAACTTTGTACCCCCCTTTTTAAGCATATTTCGCGCACGCAAGACTATGAGATTTGGCATAGTTAAAGTTTATGGAGGAGTGCTGGAAGCTAAAGAACAATGCCGGTCCATGTAGAGAGCCCCGTACCAAACTCAAAAGTCTTTGTGTCACGGCCAAACGTATGTGTTTGGAGGAGAATTAAAAGTCTTTGACTATGCCCATTTAAAAGCTCGCTTCTATTAATGGGGCTTATTACATACTCAGCTAATGAAATATAGGTGTAAAGTTTGGTATGTTAAAATATTGTTAACACTATTCTTTCGTAGAATGGACCCAATCCTATCAAAACCTTATTGAAGCTACACTGCGCTTTCCCTTAAAAAAAATTCACCACAGAATTATCGGCTAATTTAAATAAACCATTACCTGAACTTATCACAAAGAACTGAAGCTATTATGAGCCATAAATATTTAAAGTAGGTACGCCCTTCGCGTTAATAAGCAATTAAAATTATAATCAGAATATTCCTCAAAGGAATATCGTATTTTCTTGCATTATGCTGCGTTGAGCCGTGTTTGCATACCAAAGGATGGGTTAATATATTATCTTGAGCGCTAGGTATTATGTCGAGAAATTAGATAGGTGCATAAATGACTAAGTTACTATGTGCAGTGTTGTGTAGGTAATCAAAGTGAAATCTTGATGTCTCCCAAACCATAATTACAAACTTTGACATTCTTATAACGTTGAAGTATGTAGGTACTAAACTGAAAAAAAATGTAGTTATAGGTACTTATTCAAACTATAACTAGGTATGGATTCGCACCCTTAGACTTGACACAAACGTGAAGACGTTTGTGTCAAGTCTAAGGGTGCGAATCCACCAGAGATGTGTGCGAGGGATGAACCATCGAATCACTTCATTTACCTGACGTTTACCTAGCTTCAAGACGTCAAGTATTGGTTCTTAGCACACATCCCTCGCACACATCTCTGGTGGATTCACACCCTTATTCTAATACAATCCAACGCAAAATAAACCATTACCTACACCATAGTAATGTCTATATTTAACCTCTAACTTCCCACTATTTTGAACAACAGCTTGAATATTTCCAAGTAATACCCCAGAGTCGAGCTGAGTCCCAAACAAGGTTTTTGGATCATAAATATGCATCTAAAAGGAAAATATGGCGTTATCTCTTCGTATTTACATACAAATTGACATCTGTCAAGTACATGCGCGGCTGTAGGGTGAAATTATGTCGTTGTGGGGCTACGTTCTTTTGAGAGAAAGATTGTTAAGATGGTTTGACATAAATAGGAATATTTGGTAGAGAGTCATCATCATCTGGCAGTGGCGAAGGGTCAGTTTTTGTAAGAGGTAAGCCGGATCTATGAATGCTTATTTGGCCATGAAGAGCTAATTAATCAAAGTAGGCAATACTGCCGGTGTTATTTTTCAAAGGGAAGCCGGTAGGAATCGTATTGTAGGGACCCTTCGCCACTGTCATCTAGCTAAGGCGCCTTGTCCCAACACTCCCAACTAGATTGGGGTCGACTTCTAGTGTAACTAGACGTGGTTGTACATCAATATTTTAGATGGAGCGACCGCCATGACCATTACAAATACAACTTCATAAGTCCTACACTCAACTAAAAAAAAAGAATCGAATGAAAATCAATTTATTTCGCGTTCACCGAATACATGTCAGTTTTCGAACATAACAATAACATAGGTACAGGTTAAAAAGATACACAAGGTTATACAAGTAAAACAAATAGGAAAAATAAAAAAAATACATGTACACTCGACGCCATTGACGGTCGACCACTTTTCACCCTTATGTTCTTAGTAATAAGGGCGAAAAGTGGTCGACCGCAAATGGCGTCGAGTGTACCTACAAAAAAAATATTATTCAGAATTCAAATGAATAGCGAAAGACAAACAAAAGCCACGAGAGAAAAATTTCGGACTTATGACTATAACAATTGTTATGGATATTTATATGTATGAAAACTGCGACCGACTGTTCAGATAACCATTTTGTAGATGGCCCTTTACAAAATCGAGTTTGACACTCCTGGTCTATGTATATGGATAATGTAGAATCATAAACCAATCAAACGTTGAACGCATTTCACAGAACGCATTGACGCAGCCTGTGCTCGCTTGATTAACAAAAATTCAACTATAAAAAGCACTTAAACTGTCACTTGTTTCCTCCATTTGCAATTTAAATTACAACAAGATGGCACAGCCTAACGAGAATGATGTTATCACGTCGTCTTGTTTGTAGTCGAATTTGAACTTTATGACGTTTATCGTAGAATGCATTTTGGTTTGTTGATGATATTTTTCAGCCAGTGATGCATTCTTGAGTTGTTATGTTGTTGTTATGTGCTTAGTTTTTGACAGGTTTATGTATGAATATTGTGTTTTAATGTTTGAATAATTTCGAGACCAAATCTTCTCAGGTTGAACAACGTTGCCGGACTCAAAAAGCTAATTATTTATTTATATTTATTTACTGAATTTATGTTTATCTCCTGACACCAACCAGAAGAGTGGCCTAATTGTCTTAAAATCATGGTTAAAAGTAAGTTACGATTTCGCGGGTGAATCGGTTTCTTCTAGGCAAGCATACTCCATCGTAGACCGCATCATCGCTTAACATCAGGCGAGATGGCGGTCAAACGCAAGCAATTAATGAATAAAAAAATCTGAATACCATCCATTCCCAGAAAATCTATTAATCTCTGATCGGAAAATTGGATGTCAAATATCAAGTTGGCTGTTATGATTGGTTGATCGAAATAACAACAACCAATTACGATTGGAATTATGATTTGTCATTTGACATAAAATTGAAATGGCTTTCAAAAACCCCAAAGATTGAATTGGATGACAATATTTCTACCTATATCCTATCGGCTACGATGGCGTAGCACCGCCAGCTACGTCGTAGCATTCTCGTAATCGCTACGCTGAGAAAGCGACATACGGTCGGTTGGAAAAAAAGGTCATTAAATTTTAAAGGAGAATTTAACCATACAATTTTAAAGTCTCCTTTAAAACTTAATGACCTTTTCTGCAACTGACTGATAATATTAGATGATATTCTATTATATTATAATTAAATGATATTCTATTATATTTACGTTTATTCATAGTTTGTAATGAAAAAAAAAACTATTTAAATTCTTTACAAGTTTTTTGCCATTTGCAGACACGCAAACTTTCTGTTGCAAAGCGAATTCATAGGTAATGTATCGTGACGAACATTATTTCATAATGAATATTCATTTGTTTTTAATAATTAACTTTTGTTAGTTCTCGTTTTACAGTCACGCGATTTTTTGTGTAAGTAGTTTTAATGTTATTCATGTTTCTCTTTGTAAAAGCCTAGAAATGTCAAGTACTAAACACGCAATAGTAGCCAATTGGTTACAGTCCAGACCAGTGTTGCCAGAAGTCCCACTTTTGGCGGGACATCCCGCTTTTGACACCTAAAATACAATGTCCCGCGCGGGACACCGAAAATCACGCTTCGATCTATTTTATCGACCTATCCTAGACGGACGACAAAGTAATCCTATAAGGGTTCCGTGTTCCTTTTTGAGGTACGGAACCGTAACAAAAAACCTGTAATACATCTTCAAAGGTATCTGGAAATGCTCTTTTTACACTTTAGCGAGTTTTATAATTGACTTTTAAGGGCAACAAGTTCTCAAAGGCTTTTAATTTGTATTTTTAAAAAGTTTATGCTTTACAAAAAAGTAAAATACACTTTATTAACCTCATGCCTATTTTTAACATAATTACAGTTTGCTTTGAAAAAATATTGAAAACTTAAGTAGTCATTTAAAGTTGGATTAAGTTTTCCAAATAGTTTTTAAACGGATTCGAATATAATAACTTTTTTTTAGCCAGACTTAAAAAAAGTATATGAATTGATGTAGATTTATTATACCCACACTATGCATGACCTTGACGATGGCTTTGTTTGTGACATTTTTAATTTTCCTGATACCAAGCTAGATAAAACTGTATTTTGTTTGCAGCTAACGTAACTAATGAACATCTCTCAGTAGTCCACTATAAAATAACATACGAATACTCGTATGTTAGTCGTGAGAACTCTCACTGCTGAAGTTGGGTTTCTGTATATGTATTTATGTATAGGTAGTATATCTCAGATCATAGAAACAGGAGATATGCCATCATAGCAAATTAGTATGGGAACAACTGATGCCACATTTAGTACATTTTTCAACACAATTACGCGCATAATTAAGCGCTCCTTGTGAATATAAAGATCTCCCACGCATTAGACATTCCGCACACCCTCAAATCCAACACTGTTAATCGTAACTCAACACTAACACTAAACTAAAACACTGTACTTTATACCATCGATCGTGTTCGGTTCGTCGCCAGTGCGTACGTTTTTATTATGAGCAATTTGCTCAAGTTCAAGCATCAAGCTCGATAGCGCCTTGGCACATCTCCCTTGTTTCTATGATCTGAGTAGTATATGCTTATTGCTGTGAAAACTCTTTTTGCGCGATGTAGGATTCATGACGTCAGATGTATTGTAGTGACACCCACAACTGTTTCACTGCTAGCTCTCTAGCTATGTAGGTGGTACTTGTTGTTGCCGGTAGATGTCGCTGTCGCTACAACTTCAGAACCATCAAGTGATTTCAGAGCCTTATCTGAAAACACAGACGCGGGAGGCCAAATTAATTAATAATATTTAGAGAAGCGATGGTAATTATGAAATACCACAGATAATATCTTCGCAGTATTGGAACCAAAGCAAATTATTATTATCGTGAACACATATTAATTATACTTCGATAATTATTGACACTGATTAATTACTAAGTTGGTACGCACTTCCTGTTGGCGTAAAGTTGTGGTGACATCGTTTCCGGATCGATGAACGTTTATAGGATAATGGAGCCAGATTAGAGGCATATGGGCATAATGTTAGGAGTTATTGATAAGGCTTATTAATGTGTATCACGTGTATGTACAGATTGTACAGGGGTCATACTAAGACATGTTACTATATTAGGGGGCGGCCATTAATTACGTGACGTGATTTTTCAACACTTTTTCCCCCCTTGGTGAGATATCGTGAGAATTGGCTCGAGGCTCTGACCCTTTCAAATCTCGCGTGAGATTTTTAAAATGCGTATTTTTAGTGTAAATACGTTGATTGCGTTGGATTTACTTAAAATAGACTTGAGGACAACCCCTCGTGCCATTAAACCGATGAGGCTGTCCTTTAATAATAAAATTGTATTAAGTATAACATTGTAACTAAAGATCTAAACTCGTTCTATAAAATAATGCTATGAAAATAAGGACACAGCCACAAATTGTTCGCGACAAGCACGTACCTCAATGTTTTTGTATCTAAGTGCTGCGGTGATATAATCTGAATCTAATTTTAGTTGTCTGCTTCCATTTCCAGTGAAAATGTTGTTTCTTATGCATTTTGCAGTTCAAAGTTTATAATTTATCTGGTATTATTTAATATTTCTCTAGTAGTTTAAAGGAAAGAAAACCAAAATAATACTGGCCTTTTTATTTTTTTAAAGCGCTTTATTTTGCCAGGAGTCCTAAAAAATGCCATTTAGGTATCAGCAAAACTATCACGAATGTGTTTTATTTTGCTGATAAAATCAGCCGCTTATCTAAAATACAAAAAAGCCTTTTTCTTCTCCAAAATCACAATAACGACTCGTTTAATTTACATAGTTTCAAACAAAAACGCAGTTTTATATTTCTCCAAAATCGCGCTGAAGACTCACATAACCGCTTTTCTCTTATTAATATATTTTAGGATTTCGCCCTGAAGTCCCATCTCAAAGTCTCACCCTGTATTAGAGACTGTTGATTTAGTCACCTGCAACTTTTAAGGAGGTGATTCTACCCGTCACAATGAACAACATTCTCTATGAGACCCTCCGATTCGTGAAAAAAATTGACAACTTTTCATACATTCTGGCTACCCTTGTATTATTTTGCCGAACGAAAAGTTGCAGGTGACTAAATTAGGTATTTGACTGATTTTGGGAAATGGTTTATATTAATCTTCATTATATTATAAGCACACTACATTGATATTTCAGGGAGATCTACTGTATTTATCAATAAAAATCAGTGATAAAGTATAAATTTCCAAAACCGCTCCAAAAACGCTGTTTCTGCGGAAGTGACGTAACACGCTAGTAAACGAGCTTTGTCAACAAGACAGACGGTGCAGCTGAAATTAATTTCATCAATAAATTATTTTTATTGGCTATAATGGCGTATATAAATGGTGTGTAGTTCCACAATGTACAAATACGTCTTAAAGCAGTCCATCATGATTCATGACACAAAAGAATTTATAGGTAATGTTTCTAAGTTTTTATCAACATAACCTAAAATGAGATTTCACAAAACTTCTGAATGATTATACAAAAGATTTGTAAATAAATATGTGGCAGGTAGGTACTTACACTGCTGTTTTTACATTTTTAAGTTCCGCAGCATAATAATCAGCGTTAGGTATTCTTAAAGAAAAGTGCAACCATAAATGCGTCTATCTTAGGTAGGTTGTATCAGCTTGCACAAAATTTGACTCCATTTTGAGATTCGATATGAATATTTATGCCACTAGATAGAAGATTTCTATGAAAACAGCTTCAGAAATAGCTCTAAGATCAAATATAGCACCCAGAAACCATAAAACGCAAACTACAATCTGTCAAAGCCGTGCTTACTCCAGTGTTGCCAAGCTAGATTTTCATTTTACCCCAATGCCTGATTAATTTTACTCTAAAATCATAACTATTTATACAAAAATACCTGGCTAAAGTTTTGGTTTTAGATATACAATAAAACAAGTTCTTTCTTAATCAATGGTCATGTTTCACAATAAAAATATGCTGAATTTGTTTAACTCAAATTCAATTCAAATACTTAGGTACCTACATGTATTGCTTACCAAAAAGCCCATAAACTATAGTAATCATAACAACAATACGAAATCTAACCTTAAAATTTTGGAAGTGACTCCGCGACCGCCGCCGTGACCTGAATTTGCAGCCGGCACTGGTTGCTAAATTGGCAGCCGGCGCTGACTTTTGAAAAAAAAAGCGGGAAAGAGAGTTGGCAATTTGTCATAATTAAAAAAAACATTTCATGTTTCATTTGAGTAACATACCTAATTAGGGTCCAAGAGCGAGCGAAGCGAGCTCGGGAACTTGGACACCCCGACACGGACAGGTTAGGTTCGAAGGGGTTGACGGGGGCTTCAGTGAGCGAGCGAACGAAGCCCCCGTCAACCCCTTCGTGTTGTTACTTTTAACCTTGCAGATAGAAATAGGAGCTCCGCGTACCGGGGCTCCGTCGACCACCTCCATCCCCCTTGTAAGTCCAAAAAAGTTGTATTTTGTTTTACATTAACACTGTTATTTAAAAGTCAGTCTAAGGTATTTAATTCAACTTAAAACACGGCAACATTAATCTGCTGCTACGGTAGTTTGCAATTATTTTCGTCTGGTATCACTGCTACTTCAAGGCTACTCCGGTTCCTAACGGCATTATTTTTGGGAGCCTAGTCGGCGCCGGCTGCGGAGGCGCTCCCTAAAATTTTACCCTCAAATTTACCCTAAAGAATTTTTTACCCTAAAAATAAGTTGGCAACACTGGCTTACGAGCGTGTGACGTCAACAGAGTGCGACAGGCCGTTCTTGTGACAGCTACAATAACAAAAAATATTGCATTTTATTTTCGTGTAATTCGCAAAAAATATACATATTTTAGTTAAAAATCAAGTGAAATAAGTTTATTTACGCTATGAACTGATAGGATGACCACAATTTGTAGCATATTTTCAATGTTGTCAAGAACCGAAAGCCAATCACATACACTGCGGTCACAAATCTATCGACAAAGCCTGTTTATTGCGATATGATTGGTCCGGTAATTAATGTTTCAGTAACAGATGTTATTTACGTGAAGATTTACGAGACCGCAATTGGTCTAATTACTGTCGATGCTCTAAGATTTGCCCCCTTTCTGGCCATATCATCTTTCACACAGTTCATCCATCGTTTTCTTGGTCTTCCTCTATCATGGTTTTCTTGGTCAATATTCGCGACCGGCCGCACTACGCGCTTGGCGCCTAGCTAGTCGTTCCCCAGCGCGCAGTGCGGCCGGTCGCGAACATTTTAAAACGTTCGTTTTAGTAAGCTGCTCGCTAGGTGACTCGCTAGGCTCTAGGCGCTAAGCAAGCCACCCGTCTGTGCGGACGTAGCCTAAGCCCAATTCTCGCAAATAAAAATGAGTTCCGATTTGGTTTCGATAGAATCTCAATATTGTCTTATCCGTTTGACGTTGTCATTTAGTAGGTATATACAATTTATGACATTTAAGGCCAATGTCATAATACAATTTATGACATTTAAGGCATTGAGATTATATCGAAACCAAGAGATTGAGATTATATCGGAATTATATTTTGAACATTCTTACTTACGAGAATTAACCTTCAGCATCAAATGTCCATACGAAAACATTTCAACACTTCCTAATACCGAGTAATTATGCCAAATTTTCCTGCGCCGTTCATTAATTAGAATGTCCATGACAAGCATTTTCCGTTTAGAAATTCCTAAAAGGTAGGGGTAATTTTTCATAATAGCCGTTTGTGAGAACGTTTCTTCCAACTCTGACAATGACCAATATTTTTTAGTTGAAACAAGTTTACAGCCCAGCCCAGCCCAGTGGTTACCTTTGGACATTACAGAGTCATAGCAGTTATAGTATTGTCCACCTTGCCACATTTGCGTGTAACTATACAGGGTGGCAGGTTAGACAGTGGAAATATTTTAAGGGGTCATTGTACTCATCATTATGAACAACTTTTACTGAGGGACCTACCCTGAAATCGCGAAAAAAAAATCAGCTGTTCCATACATTTATGTTCACATAACTCAACAAAATGTATGGAACAGCTGAATTTTTTTCGCGATTTCAGGGTTGGTGCCATAGTAAAAGTTGTTCATAATGATGAGTACAATGACCCCTTAAAATATTTCCACTGTCTAACCTGCCACCCTATACACTGGCAGCCATGCCCTTCAAACCGGAACACAACAATACTGCTTAACGGCAGAAATGGTGGTAATAGTACTCCTTCAAATGACCACTTTAACAAAAATCTCTTCTACCACAACCAACAATATCGTACCTAACTAGAGATAAAATACACAATCTATACTTAATATTATATAGGTAGTTTGTTTGTTTGAACGCGCTAATCTCAGGAGTAATCAGTTGGATTCGAAAAATGATTTTTGTATATGATAGCCAGATTCATGAGGAATAGAATAGGTTATTTAACATCACGCTGCGACCCTTAGGAGCCGAGCAACGGAACGAAACCGTGGGGCACAGCTATATTTTATAACACTGACCCTGCCAAACGTTGACGTACAGTCAGCTACATAAACACTACTGTATGTTCGCGGCATAAAAGTACAGTCACGCACATTAATCAAGGTGAACCCTTTTTTTCGCCTATCGCACCGTTCATATACTAAGTGGGAACTATTACGTGTCGATAACGATCGAGTTTCTATATAAATTCTATTAAAATTAAAGTGTCGTTTAGACAGACGCGGCCTGCAGTGGCGGTTAGTAATAACCTCAGATCATAGAAACAAGGAGTTGTGCCATCATAGCAAATTAGTACGGGAACAACTGATGCCACTTTTAGTATATTTTTCGACACAATTACGCGCATAATTAAGCGCTCCTTAAAAAGATCTCCCACGCATTGAACATTCCGCACACTCTCAATCTAACACTGTTAATCGTCACTCAACACTAGCACAAAACTAAAACACTGTATTTAAACCATCGATCGTGTTCGGTTCGTCGCCAGCGCGTACGTTTTTAATATGAGCAATTTGCTCAAGATCAGGCATCAAACTCGATAGCGCCTTGGCACATCTCCTTGTTTCTATGATCTGAGGTAATAACAGTGTCGAATTTCAACATTACTACTGACAGCCACCGCAAACCGCGACTATCTGGACAATGCTTAAAAGGGCACTGGCAGACGCCCATAGAACGCTGGGCCTCAGATTGTGTAAGTCGGTACAGATATGAAATTAGTTTGGTGTGATCGAGTATTTCAAGAGTATTTAAATTCATTTTTTATTTGTTTTTGTACGTAATTGGGTTAAAGAGAAATAATCTTATTTCTGACAGTGAGGTTAAGTATGGTGTGAATGATCCAGTGAAGTACAGCCCGACTAATGAGTTCTCAATTCAAAGGTTTTAGTTGCTGTCACCATGATATTCTGTGGAAGCACGCGCCAGCCAGCATGCACCCGTTTTTGTTTTAGTGGTTTTTTCAAAATGTCAATGGCATAATCATTTTATTTCTTATTTATTTCGATTTTTGATTCCAATTCTTAATCTCTAAGATAAATTAGGCAAAGAACAATTAAAATATATTTTTATTTTTGGTTAAGCTTTTATTACTGTACCATATCAAGCCTAAAACTGCCGACGTCCTTTAAATTATCCCAGAAATGATTTTGAAGAAGATAGAAACTACAGACCAGCTTGAACTTGACTGTTAAAACTTTCAAGTACACTTCCAGCCAATAAAGTTTAGAAATGTACTTGAAAGTTTTAAAAATAATTCAACCATATGATTGGGCCTCATTGAAATTCGGAAACGGACAGAGGTCGTGATATTAAATCTACAAACTACTTATACGACACTTATGCCAAAGGGTTCGCCTGACTCCAATAAAATGGATGACGACCATTTGCTCTTTTGAAGAAGAGCAGTGGTGCTGGTGACCCAGCTGTAACGGCCACCACTTATGGGGTTATAGGTTACAGGCTCAAGCCAAGGCAGGCGCGCAATCTATGTATTTATTTTTCTCTTTGTTTTAAAAAAAAATCCCCATACTAGGATTTCTCCTGTATCGTGGGTGCGTTTACAAACACAAAATTCACATACACTAACACTCCAGATCCGGAACAAATAATTATTTGCTCGGTGCGGGAATCGATCCCGCGACACGTCGCTCATCAGCCAATCGCTCAGCTACTACGACTACCGTGCCGAATTTTAAGCAATGTGACACCCATCATGTCCTAGAACCAAAAGAAGACGTGTGACATCTTCCATCCTGCACTGGGCCTACGTGATGAATTACGGCAATTTCCTCTCACAGTCCTCTCTTTCTGAATTCCAGTAGTGGGACATTACGTACCTACTAATTAATTATGCTGTGTTCTTTACTCTTTAAAGTTTTACTAGAAAAAACAGATAATCAATGTCACCGTGATAAAAAAAATGCTAATTTCAAAGCACCCGTTCCCTTACCTCTATTTAAAACATAAAAAAATCACTCCATCTCACTACCTAACGAGGCAAGCAAAACCCAGAACAGAATAATGATAAAAACAAGGGGACATTTGGCAATGCGCCAAACGATGTCGTCGGTCCCGCTAAATGTACGGGACATTGATTGTTTTTTAAGTTATACAGTTTTTATTATTGTTACAAAAGCGTTGATGTATTTCGTTTATTATTTTCAGTTGGCGATATATAGATATTTTATTATGTGACTTCAAGAATTGATACTTTTTTCTGCAAAAGTGTAAATAAATTGTGGTCGGTAATAGCTTAGAAATAATAAACATATGGGTTTATTTGTTTGTTTATCCTGCTTTCACGCCGCAACCAATCTTCGTGTTTGGCACACAAAAACGAAGATAAAGCTAAGCTTTTATGACAATCGAAAAAGTATAAAGGCCTCTCTCGGTAGGTACCGATGCTGCAGGCGAAATGTCTTGTTATGTATGTATAACTGGGCGAAAGCTTGAGATAAGGAAAGGTTTTATTTTAAGTGCCACGAAGTTTTGTTATAAAGGCGCCAATGGTTTAAAGTGTCGACATCTAAAGATTTATCATTGATGTAAGTATCACGAACTTCCTAAATTGTCTGTCTCATACGTCACTCCAAAATAATATGGAATCACAACTGCGTATAGCCATTGCAATAAAAATTTTTTTTTAATACTTCGTATACTTAATAGGAACCCTCAATTTAAAATCGCCTATTCACGTCAGAAAATAAAAAAATCTCTCCACTGATTAAGTGGATTTCAGCAAAAACATCAAAGAGAACTAATTTGTTTTTTTTTTTAATTATTATTTGTGAAACCCGATAAAATTGTTGGCTGCCAATTTGCGATATATTTATGAAGGTTGCTCATTTATATATTTCCATTAAATAGCGTAGATAAATTGATGGTGGAATGAATACAGCTCCAGTTATGAGTGGCTTTCAGCGCTTCGGTATAACAAAGGCTAGTTTGTCGTCCAAAACCGATTAAAATTATTTTCCAAGCCCTTTTTTAGGACTGAAAAAGTCATCAAACGAAAAAGTATTACGTACGTTTAAAAATAGTTTTTCAATTAGGTCTAGGGTTTTCAATCAGTCTTTAGTCTTTAACTCAGATCATAGAAACAAGGAGATATGCCATCATAGCAAACTAGTACGGGAACAACTGATGCCACTTTTAGTACATTTTTCGACACAATTACGCGCATAATTAAGCGCTCCTTGTGAATAAAAAGATCTCCCACGCATTAAACATTCCGCAGACCCTCAATCTAACACTGTTAATCGTCACTCAATACTAGCACTAAACTAAAACACTGTATTTATACCATCGATCGTGTTCGGTTCGTCGCCAGCGCGTACGTTTTTAGTATGAGCAATTTGCTCAAAATCAGGCATCAAGCTCGATCGCGCCTTGGCACATCTCCCTTGTTTCTATTATCTGAGGTCTTTACCCACTGCATCCGATCCGAATCTGAGAAAAAATGGCTCAAAGTAGTCGTAGTACTATTTGTGGGTGATTGTGCACTTTCACAGTTACCTCCGTATTTTTTTCGCACCGTATTTTTTGGTATTTGGATTGGACGTAATACCTACTTATTGCGTATGCGCTTTTACACTGATGTCCGGCAGGTTTCACCATTAGGTAACTTCCGTTTAACTCTTTTGTAGATTATTTGATACAAACTCTATTTCATTTTTTAATTTGTTTAGTAAATAGTAGGTAGTGAGGGGCTCGTCGCAAAATGACAGCCGCGCTGATCGATCGATCTGCGAGGTTAAGCTGTGCTTGCCGCGGTCAGTCAGTGGATGGGTGACCGTTCTTTACACATCGAGACCCCTCCGTGCCTCGGAGAGCACGTTAAGCAGTCGGTCCCGGTTGTCATAGGAATATCTTTGACAGTTGTTACGGGTAGTCAGGAGCCCAAAAAGTCTGACAACTGGTCTAACATTTGAGTACCAGTATTCCCCAATAATTGGGTTGTGGAGGTCAGATGGCAGTCGTTTCATGTAAAATATTGATATTCAGCCGCAACCAGTTAGACTGGAAGCCGACCCCAATCATGTTTGGGAAAAAGGCTAGGCGGATGATGATTAAATAGTAGGTAGTAATAGGTTTAGTAATAGTAGTAGCTTAGTGGTCCTAATCATTTTTCATAAACGTTGTTTTAACTAAAATGGCTATAATATAAATCTAAAAGAAAATGTCGAGAAGAAGTCGTATTTGTACAAAGTGTTAATAAATGTCTAGGTTTAAATAAGGGTAAGCTTCTACGGACAGTTCTACAAAAATAACACATAAAAGTCATAAAACAATTATTATTAATGAAGGCCCAAAATTTAATTAACCAACGGAACATTAAAACGACTATGAGGTTATAAGCACCCTAGCGTATCTTCCGGTTCATGGTTTATTTAATAAAGCAGTACTCTTGAAGGTTATGGGGTTTATTCACCATAATATAACCATTAATATAGCAGTTTCTTACACATTTGAACTGACATAGTGTATTATTTATGTGTGAAGTTCAAGGTTACATCTTCAGCATTTACAGGTTGAAAAATTACTGACTTCTAAAAAAGGACCACAAAGTGAAATATGTTTTTTTGATTTTTACAGAACCAATGTCGGTTGTTCCTTTTTTTGTAGGTATTGTAAAAGTTTCTATAGATACTATGCTTTTTAGAGATCGATTACTTTCACAAGTTCCTCATTTTGGAAGTCGGTTAAAAAAAGTTAGGTACATGAATGAAGTTGGAAATGTCCCCACACTTACATGCGTACATTCGCGTCTATCTACATTTTTTATGTACTACATCTACCTAAGTAGGTGGCTAGGTGGTGTAGTAATCGTAAGTTCGGCTGCGTAGCTTAAGGTCCTAGTTTCAATATAGGTACGAGTCAAGCAAAGTGCCATTGGATTTTTCCATGACGAAATTCTTACCAGTCAGCTTTGTGCTTGTTTAATAGCATAGGTACTTACCTAAGGATTATGTTGACGTTCCCCTCTCCCGCATTTAACTGACAAATGTACTAATACACCAGGGAATTGTGGCGTGATGTACAGTGTTCGGAAAAGGGTGAGTATATTTACCTACAGTTTGTAGAACAGAGACGAAAACCGGAGACTTCCCTATAACTAAAAAAAAAATACCAGTAAATTTACCAGAACTATAATTACGTGAATTTAAACGTTTTATTAATTTAATGAAAACGTCTATTGCGTAAATTATAAATTAATAATCGTCTTTTGCGTAAATAATATTTACGCAATAGACGTTTTCATTAAATTAATAAAACGTTTAAATTCACTTCGTTAAAGTTCTGGTAAATTTACTGGTAAAAAAAATTTTAGTTATAAAGAAGTCTCCGGTTTTCGTCTCTGTTCTACAAACTGTAGGTAAATATACTCACCCTTTTCCGAACACTGACTGATGTATGGCTGTATGTATGCTATTGCTATGTATCTTGTAGCTTTAAAAGTCTGACTAGCGTATTCAAAAGACTTTAAATGTTACGACTGCGGGAAATAAATACTTTATGATCGACACAGAAAATTGATTTGTCAAAGTAATTACTATAGGTTCTCAAGTACCTATGATGAAAATAACAAGTATTAGCACAAAGTAAAATATCTACACTAATATAATAAAAAAAAATCTCAAAAAATACTGGACTGATTTTAAAAATTCTTTCACCAGTAGAAAGTCACATTATCACTTAGTTCCTGTGGGTCACTCGGACAAAGTCACGGGCAAAATGCTAGTTTGTAAATAGTTTGAGAATTATTATCGAGTTTCCATAGTAGGTACCTACTTTAGAAGTAAAACCAGTGCATTTGAGTCGCCTTTCGTTGCAGTTTATCTAGCGTGGATTTATAGTCACCTCTTAAAGTTTGAGGTGTCATCTGGCTCCCAGGAGTAAGCTAATTACGTTTCGCGCCGACTTTAAGGAATAAACAGCTTTACCCGTAGCTTCATTATTTTATTTGAAAATGTCTTGATTAATCTGATTAAAGTTCTTCTTAGGGTTCCGTACCTCAAAAGAAAAAAACAAACCGTTATAAGATCACTTTGTTGTCTGTCTCTTCGTTTCGCTAATTGGTTCTGGACTTTTAATAAAAAAAATGCAGTCCTCTAAAAATGATACTTAAATGGTCAGCATTATCTAGAATAGCGTTGAAAATTCCGAAAAAAACAATTTGTTTTTTCCACGAAAAAAACAAATCGTGGTTTTTTTCCGGTTTTTTCGGAAAAATTCCGAAAAAATCACAGGACGAATCTTTCCCGCCCCCCGCACCTCCACACCACCTTGAATCCTTGGATTCCATTAATCCAATCAATTTATGGGTTGTACAATGTACATACATAACTAGCAAGATAAAAACGAGTGACAAACGATGTGGATAGAAGGGACGGCCGCACAAAATTGGACTATTAGCACAGGGGACTATGCAGAAGCGGTCAACCTTGTACCCTGCCCTTACAGGGGATAATTAAGTGATTCTTTAACGTTAACAGAGAAGATTTATGATTAAACATTTTTAACGAGTATAAATGGGTCCTATTTTTTATTACAAGCTTTAATTTAACTTGCTTTGTATGTATGACGCGGAATCTTGTTGAAAAAGTCAAGACCAACGAGGAAAATAAGACAAAGATTATGTGCCTAACATAAAATAAAACTCTCATTATAAAAACTGAAGCAAAGAAACCGGACCACTTGACTATTATGTCATCCGTACTAAACGAATTACCAGGAGAATGTACCCAGTCAAAATAACAGCTCTAATAAAAGAATCTTGTGTCCTTTAAGGCACCGGACTAAGGAGTCAGCAAATAGTAAAACTTTTATTTTTGGACCTCTATTTGAGGAAGGTAAATTGTTACTAGGTAGCTGAGCTTACCACAAATGTTTGTGCGAGAAAAAATAAAATTTGTAGAAGGTGAGTTTTTTTCATGTTATTTTCGTTCAACATAGGTAGTCATGATTATCTATATGATATCCATAATTAACTTAAAAGAGCACATCACACAATTAATTCCACATTTGGTTGAAAGTTAGTGCAATGGCTGAACGACTGGGTTTGATTCCCGCACATAGCATAATCGGCCTATAATGTTCCCACTGCTGGGACACAGGCCTCCTCTCTGTGAGAGGGAGTGGGCCGTAGTCCACCACGCGGGCCCAGTGCGGGTTGGTGGACGTCACATGTCTTCGATTTTTTGGTTCTAGGACATGCCGGTTTCCTCACGATGTTTTCCTTCACCGTTAAAGCGATAATTAATTTCTAATACGCACATGACTTCGAAAAGTCAGCGGTGCGTGCCTCGGAATCGAACTCGAATCATTCGCCGTGGGAGGCACATGGTTAAACCACTAGGCTATCACTGCTCTCACTGGGCTATCACTGCTCTGATTCCAGCACGAAATAAATAATTGTAATTAACCGACCAGCATGAATAGACATGCTGGTCGGTCGGTCGGTCTGTACCGACACTACGCGTGATATCACCGCGAGAACTGCCAATTTGTTTGCGAACGTTCGAGGGAGAATCTCACCGTGAAATTCTTCCTCGAACGTTCGCAAACAGAAGAAGAATCCCACCATGACATTCTTCCTCAAACGTTTGCAAACAAATTGGCAGTACGGTATCGGACTATTTTTTTTTTATTATGAACCTGTAAACTATTTGAAAAAAGATAATTAACAACAAAAAAAACCGATGAAACATCTACAAAATTGGCAAAGTTATAAGCGTTTTAAAATGATTTGCTAGACACGGACGGCATGCATGATAAGTGACGTAACACCACCGCTTCGCGCGACAAAGACGGAGCGATACTCCCTCCAAAAACTTTAAAAGCGTCTATGATTTCCATTTTGTGATATTTTTTTTTTTTTTTTACTCTTTTGTTATTCCTATTCCTTCTTTGGAATAAAATAATTTATTTGTACTTTTTTAATAGTAGTCCACTACCGTGTTCCCGCGGTGATATCACGCAGCGTGTTGGTACCTACAGAATAGGCAGCATGACAATGTGTGAAACTCACACATGCAGCAGGTCAAAGGCACGTTATAAATATTAGAAGAAGGAGGTTCATCTCAACAACTCCCAAAGGTCAGTGACATTAAAGACTAAAGGATTTGTCACACTGGATGCGTTCTGCGGCCTGCGGTCAGGTCAAAGTGAACGCAGCCCGCATCATGTATGAACAACGCTCTCGGTCGGGACGATCGGTCTGCGGTCAGGGCAGAGCAATCGTACGCGTCCTTCCCTTCCCATCGCCCCGTCAGGCCAACATGCGTTCTTTGGTTGTGCTCGCACGGTCAGATCGCATTCTATACAAAATATATTGATACCGACAATGTTGTTCATACATGATGCGGGCTGCGTTCGCTTTGACCTGACCGCAGGCCGCAGAACGCATCCAGTGTGACAAATCCTTAAGAGACCAAACTTCGTGAAGAGAACATGAGACATAATTAGTGATGCTGACGTCGTAAAATATTGGCTTATATCATTATTATTTTGTTATAGTCGGGCACCGAACTTTGGGGTTAAACGACTGGGACAACGTAGGGTACAAACCGGATTTCTGATTAGATTTGTTTCTTTCATCTATACTAATATTATAAAGCTGAAGAGTTTGTTTGTTTGAACGCACTAATCTCTGGAACTACCAGTCGGATTCGAAAAGTTATTTTTGTATATGATAGCCAGATTCATGAGAAATAGTATAGGCCAGGGATGGCGAACCAATGGCACGCGTGCCAAACGTAAACGTATAGGCTATTTAACATCATGCTACGACCCGTAGGAGCCGAGTGACGGGGGTGAAACTGCGGGGAACAGCTGCAGCAGTGCCGGATTAGCAGCGGTGACTTACCACTAGGTAGGCTGCCTAACCCACCTAATGGTAAGTCACCGCTGCCTATGGACTTCTGTAAGACTAGAGGCATCGCAGGTGCGTTATTCTCTCTAGAGATAAAGTTGAAATGTCACACGTGCCTGTAATAACTGCATACACCTACACCTATGCTCTTCAGACCCGAACACAGCAATGATCAGCAGTGCTCTGTGTTCGGGTTTGGCATCGCAGCGACAGAAATACTTGTAGGTGCTCAATGCTCATACTTCCCCGGACAAGCTCTTTCACACAGAATAGGATGTTAACTATTTTTTTTTATTGTGAATCTGTAAACTATTTGAAAAAAGACAATTAACACCAAAAATACCGATGAAACATCTACAAAATTGGCAAAGTTATAAGCGTTTTAAAATGATTTGCTAGACACGGACGGCACTACTTACTAGTGACGTAACACCACCTACGTCCGCTTCGCGCGACAAAGACGGAGCGATACTCCCTCCAAAAACTTTAAAAGCGTCTATGTTTTCCATTTTGTGATAAATTATTATTTTTGCTTTTACTTTTTTGTTGTGTCTATTCCTTCTTTGAAATAAAATAATTTATTTGTACTTTTTTAATAGTAGGCCACTACCGTATTGTATTACCTACGACTAAACATACATTACTGCTTAATAAGTATGCTAACTTACTAATAATACCTAGTAATATCAACTTCCAAAAGACTAAAAATCTAATTTCAAACTGTTTTAACTCAGTAAACACCGAAAATCAAGAGAAAAGTAGTCACATCCTGCATTGACCAAAAAAACTAGTTGACATAAGGAAAAAAAGATATATATTTACTGAATCGAATATCAAATACTGGGTCTTTATGATTGATTTGGTCACGGAAATTACAAAAAGGACTGCCTGATTACATTTATTACAATTTTGCAATATACCTACCCTCGTACGTCATAAAATATAACAATTTTATGTTTACGACTTTTCCGATCCGTGTGAACATGTGACACACCATCTCGATTCCTATAAAAAAAACAGCCAAGTGCGAGTCGTACTCGCGCACCGAGGCAAGCTTCCGTACCTATCCAATTTTTCTCTAGATTTTTTTACATCGTCTCATGGGTTTACACTACAGCAACAATTTCTTTATATTCTCATAAAATAATAAATAAAATAAACTATTCCACTAGAAATATTCAATAGCGCCATCTATGAGCAAGATGCCGCTATTACAGTCAAACTTCTAGTGGCGCCATCTATGAGCAGATGGCTCCACCTGTTAAGACCTTGACACCAGACGGATAACAAAGTAATTCTATATAATTATAAGGGTTGTATTTTTCCTTTTGAGGTACGGAACCCTAAAAACAATAAACGGTACCTATTCCTACTAAAAAAACCTACAACAAAACTTCATCACATTTTCCATAGTGTGAAAAATGATTGGCAAAGTTGTAAACACGCGTTTTTACCGGAATTTTATATTATTTTCCTTGTCTTGTATTTTGACAACGTCGAGTACGAGGCTTTCTTGAAGTGGGGTTTCAATTTCAATGAGAATTTATGGTGAAGATGGGAGGATAGGTAAAAAGTACGGATGGTAGCTTCAATTTCTCTGTGCAGTTTTTAATGTTGGAAGAACTGTCAAAAAGGACATTGGCAGTTTTAGGCTTGATATGGTACAGTAATAAAAGTTTAACCAAAAATAACAATATATTTTAATTGTTATTTGCCCAATTTATCTTAGAGATTAAGAATTGAAATCAAAAATCGAAATAAATAAGAAATAAAATGATTATGCCGTTGATATTTTGAAAAAACCAATAAAACAAAAACGGGTGCATGCTGGCTGGCGCGTGCCTCCACAGAATATCATGTCGACAGGAACTAAAACCTTTGAATTGAGAACTCATTAGTCGCGCTGTACTTCATTGGATCATTCACACCATACTTAACCTCACTGTCACAAATACGATAATTTCTCTTTAATCCAATTACGTACAAAAACAAATAAAAAATGAATTTAAATACTCTTGAAATACTCGATCACACCAAACTAATTTCATATCTGTACAGACATACACAATCTGAAGCCCAGCGTTCTATGGGCGTCTGCCGTGTCCTTTAGTGAGATGTTTAAAAATAATCATTGAATGATTATTGTTAATGGTTCGTTATTAACACTTTGAGTCCCGAACAGTCTGCACCATCCACCGGATAAATTCAGAAATGGAACAGAATTTGAATGAATTTATCTACAATAAATATTTGCAGGACGTGAATATGATCATCAACTTAATGTTTTTAATCTTAATCTTTTTGTAATGAATCATGTATTTGGTAATCTATTAAAAATACTAAAAATATTAGGTGATATTAACATAATTTGGTATGTTAGGAAACTTCATCTTACATTTTGTAAAGTTTGAACATAATATTTAAGTACAAAACGTGTTTTAATGATTTACCGAATGTCTTGGATTAATTTTATTGATGTGCTATGTACTTATACTTAAACTAACAGTATCGGTAAACCATATTTTACGATAAAGTAGACTTTTATAACCCCGAAAGACTATTTTGTCGTAGGCAAAAATATTATCTATTCTTCTTCAACGCATTTTACTTATCTACAGTATGACAATCTCATTTCTTAGCGTTCGCGCCCCTCGCTATGAACTTAATGTAAGGCCTCCACTCTTGACAAATTGTTATACACAATATACTTTACACAATCTAATCGTTATTATCCGTGGTTGCAATATTTCAAAATGTTTCGTTGAAAATAAGAACAACTTAGTCGTCGTTTTAGTATCCATTTTAAGGTTCCATAACTCAACAGGAAAAAAAACTCTTAGGCTCGTGACCACGGTCAATGCAACTTGATCGAAACGTCGAGGTAAGTCAAAATACTGATATTTTTGTATTATGTTTGGGCGCGAAAAGTCCCGATATAATTAAAAAACCGGCCAAGTGTACGAGCCGCAATCATTCACTTCGTCGTAAAAGTCTATAAATTTAAACAATATACTGTCTATGATTCTTAATTCCGGAAGGGCATTCCGGATGTATTTGGCCGGCCTAAGAGTAGTTAGTCTGCTATGGCCACAACAGTAACAATACGAAACCAAATGGATGTTTCCCGATAATTGGTAAGGATACCTCGTTTATAGGCAGACGGCGAGTCAAATTAGAATTTATACGATCTTCTCCCCAATTTAGTTAATACCTCAGTTCATAGAAACAAGGAGATATACCCTTAAAGCAAATTAGTAGGTACGGGAACAACTGATGCCGCTTTTAGTACATTTTTCGACACAATTACAAGAAGATCTCCCACACATTAAAAATTCCGCACACCCTCAATCTAACACTGTTAATCGTCACTCAACACTAGCACTAAATTAAAACACTGTATTTATGTCATCAATCGTGTTCGGTTCGTCGCCAGCGTGTACGTTTTTATTACGACCAATGTGGTCAAACTAAAGCGTCAAGCTCAATAGCGCTTTGGCACATCTCCCTTGTTTCTTTGATCTGAGGTTAATATACTAAGTCAGGCTGGATAAGTAGATTGTCCTAAGTATTTGACCTAGGAATCACAGATCTTACTTTTTGTCTTTACGACTGTTCCAATTAGACCACTGATGGACGGAACGCGATTTGTTTGATTAAGGTACCGTCTCACTGCGCTTAATTGTCACTCGTCATAATTGAGGGTCAGGGTGGATTGTATCACACTATCTGTATTTGTAACTTTGTACGTAATCGTAAGGCGGTATGTAACTGTCTTTTGGGCCGCCATATCTGACGTTATACTATTTATATTATATTTCCATAATTCGGAGACATAGAATGATATCCAATGTCTCATGATTGGTCAGTCAATTTTGTTCGTTAACGCCTTTAGGATGCTGCTGATCCTATTTGCTATTTGTCCACGATGCACTAATGCAGCTTTCTTCCTCATGACTTTTACGCAGCTATCAAAAATTCAAGATTAGTGTCATTATGCATACAATAGGTATAAGTACTGGCACTAATCATGAGCACAGATCGCGCATGTACATTTTCGGCCCAATAAACAATAGACAGTTGACAATACGTAATAGAGAATGGTCCAATTTGACGACGAGCATAAACTGGCGAACCAATCGCGTGCAGCCTCGGCGCCCCCCGTCTTCTTCATTCCACTATAATGCGCAGGTGACGTTTGTGCTCATAACTGTTGCCGGTACCTATCTATACGCGACAGTTAATACCTACATATCGAGTTTTAGAAGAGATATCGGCTAGCTTCAGCTTTATAGAGCGTCATCTCTGTCGCACGAAGCACTAAAGTCCGGTATATAATAAACAAGTCAACGACAAAACGTCACATAAGTATGAGTGACGGATACGACGCTCTACAAAGCCGGAGCTAGCCGATTATTTGCCGCGTACTGCACCATTGTTTTAAATTCTCTACACGACTCTGTGTTAGATCTATGTTCCCGCGTAAGCGTCCTAAAAATGATCCTCTTTGCTTTATCCTATTTTGAGCAAAACCCATGACTCGTATAATCAGACCGTTTGTATTCTAATAATATGCGTCCGAATACGTCTAAAAGTTATGAAACTGTAGCTTCAAACTTACTTAACTATAACAATGACTAGCAGTTGGCTGACTTCGTCTGTGTGAAAATTGATGAAAAGTAGCCTGTGCCCTAGGTCCTAGGCTACCTATTTGTCAAATTTCATCCAAATCCGGCCAACTGTTTCAACGTGAAAGAGTAATAAACACACATACCAACAAACTTCTGCATTTATAATATTAGTGTGAATAATAATATCCATGTTTTCTATTCTCAAAATATTCAACATTTTGCCTTAAATAAATTAACAGCCTCTCTGTTTCAAAAGTTCAAAACATAAGACAGTCACCGTCGCATAAAACGCAAGATCACAGCGTGAACAACGAGCCGAATTCCCCGACATAATTTGCGCACCTCAGATCATAGAAAAAAGGAGATATGCCATCATAGCAAATTAGTACGGGAACCACTGTTGCCACTTTTAGAACAGTTTGCAACACAAGCGCTCCTTGTGAGTATAAAGATCTCAATCTAACACTTTTATTCGTCACTCAACACTAGCAATAAACTAAAACACTGTATTTATATCATCGATCGATTTGGCAGTCTTTGATAACTTATTCATCATTTAGAGAGATATCAAAAGAGCAATGTCCTGAAGATGTGCGTTTACATCGAAAAATGTTTAGAAACCCTGTAACTTTGGCTCGGAATACATAATGCGATTTACGTTATGTCGACGAATTTTCGAATGATATTTTTCGTACATTTTTGAAGTGTTGGCTGTATGAATTTTTAGTAGTAGGGCTGGGGATATACCTACTATTACCATACTTACCGTTTTTTAAAGCCAAGTAACATTGCTGTGTTACAGTTTGAAGGGCATGGGTGCCGGTGTAATACGGTAGTATCCTACTATTAAAGAAGTAGAAATAAATTATTTTATTTCAAAGAAGGAATAGGCACAACAAAAAAGTAAAAGCAAAAATAATAATTTATCACAAAATGGAAAACATAGACGCTTTTAAAGTTTTTGGAGGGAGTATAATTCCATCTTTGTCGCGCAAGCGGACGTAGGTGGTGTTACGTCACTAGTAGGTAGTGCCGTCCGTGTCTAGCAAATCATTTTAAAACGCTTATAACTTTGCCAATTTTGTAGATGTTTCATCGGATTTTTTTGGTGTTAATTGTCTTTTTTCAAATAGTTTACAGATTCACAATAAAAAAAAAAGTAGTTAACATAAAAAAAAATAAAAAAATAATCTTCAATTTCTGATATTGCAGACGTCAGATGGACCGTCTGCTTATTAACCACTCGTAACATAAAAAAATAGAAAATCTTTATTTGAATACTTAAAAATTACAGACAAAATCCTCTCCATTCAGAGATCACACACAAGAATAAGAATTGATCACCACTGCAATTTCAAACGTGATAAGTTTTGTTACGTCATGAAACTTTTCATTGCAGACAGTTAACACTAAAAATTGGTACTTTCCAGCTCTAAATTTAGTACTTAAGGGAGTCCCTAAACTTTCTAACAGTCCAGACTTGAATTTACATAATTATATCAAAGGATTATAAGGGGCAGAGGTTTTTTAATCAAAAAGCCCGCTTTGACGCGCAAATCCTTCACGAAGGAAAACTACGCAATCTGCATAGTTTAGAAATCCAACACGAAAATATTTAAAAAGGTTTCGGATTATAGGAACAAGCGTGTGACAGACAAAAAAATCGACCTATTGAGCCGAAAAAATACCTGCACAAAAAATGTTGACAATCTAAAGACAACGCGGTGTGAAAAAAAAACCTGTTTACACGTTTTACCATAGGTATGTCTTTATATTTTCGTTATTTACAAGATTTTTTTACTGTCCTGTTTAAGATAAAAATGTACCTAGCTATACATAAAAGAAATTAAAGGTTGACAATATTCCTATGCGTCTGGGTTACGAAGATGAAATGTGGAATTCCCACGTGAAAAATGTGAAAATTTTATGATATTTTTTATAGAGATTTTTTGCATAGGTATTTTCATTTTGATGCAGTCTTATTGTAAATATCTCTTTTTAGCAAATTAAAACCGAAGACAAACGTAAGTACATAGTTACAATTTAAACTAAAGAAATTCTTACACGTGGACTAAGTAAAAAGCAATTAGGTACTAGCCCTAAAACGAAGAAAAATAAATTTGAAAAAGCAGAACCTAAGTGATTTATTGGGATTAACGAGATTATAGAAAAAAAATAGGTGTAGTTACTATATTTTCCAATTGCTAGTAGATTTAGGTCTTTTTAAAAAGTAGCGTGACGACAATGGGACGATCTTAAGGCGACGGTAAATGGTAACGGCCGTAAATCTAAAAAACTTTTAAATCTCTTATTTCGCCGTCAAATAATGCAGGTTAGTTGTGCAATTTTTTTATATTAAACTAGAACATATATACATCAATCGTACCTGTGAATATTTAACTATTGTAGTAAAATACTTAATGAAATAAATTCATGAATTCGTGTCTACCCAAAACTTAAGAACGTAATTACTTTCAAATCGCTTAAGATATTTTCATGATTTGTTTTGTGTGAAAAAACTATACTACTACCTATAATATTGCCTGTTACTTTTTTTTTATTTTATATTTTAGATACTAAAAAGTAATAATACGTCTAATTCTGCACAGCGCGCTTCTTGATAGGCGAGTCGTATTGCTCGGTGGATGTATGTCGCGTTGCTTGAGCTCAGCGCAGAACACTCAAGCTATACCGCCCAAATCCCTCAAGGCCGTTGGCGTATACCGGGGCCTTAAAGGATCGTACGCATTTTTGTAATATTATGTTAGCCACATCCATGAAAAATAGTATAGGCATATAACATCACGCTACAACCCTTACAAGCCGGGTAACAGGGGTGAAACTGCGGGGCACAGCTAGTATCGTGTTTAAAAAAACGACAAAAACAAATATGCAGTGCTTTCAATACTCAATTTAATTACTCAGTCATAACTTCTAGGGCAGGTAATCTGTAGCTCAATAGCTTTATTACATCTCACACGAATTCTCAAGGTACGACTAACTTTAGGCCAACACTGAAATTACACAAATTCCATACATCTACAAACGCTCCCATTATATTCACAAACTAGTTTTTGCCCATGGCGTCGTCCGGATCGCTTTAGTGGTAGCTACCAATGTCAACCGAGATACAAAATATTTGCAGTTAGTAATACTTACATCTAGCTAGAGCATTTCAAGCGAATTAAAACTTTATTCGAGGATTTTTGAACGTACTAGGTATTATTTTTTTGGTAAAATCAATAAAATTATCTTTCTTAAAATTAACCTACTAGATAATTGTGATTTATTTATTTATTCAGGTTCGCTTACAGTTAATACAATAATACTTATGTACTATGGAGCATACATATATTATAGTATTATATTTTGTTAATTGCTTAACTAATTAAAAGCAAACACTACATGCAATATAAAACAAAAAGATAACAGAAGACACAGCTAGATAGTCATTATTTGTAATGTTTGCACCCTGTGCCAAAAGACCATATGGCAAGGAGTCGCAACGTTCAGACCACCAACGACAAAGGGCGAGAGGAAGCCGGCCCAACGTAACAGCAACAGAATCGCAAACAGTTCCGCCATACCGATGCCACACCCATTCGCGCCTCCAAAATATTGATTGATTGATTGTGATGATCAAAAATGTTGTGTATGTGTACATAATATAAATTTGGAGAAACTAACCATTTAAGTACCTATATAACAATACTATTTTTTGTAGTTACAGATGTATAATTATGCAAAAGCCGAAAAGGGGCATTGCACCCATCATTATGAACAACTTTTACTATGGGACCAACGGTTGGTCCCATAGTAATAGTTGAATGATATTTTTTTTCGCAGTTACAGGGTTGGTCACCAACCCTGTAACCGCGAAAAAAATTTGCTGCTCCATAAATAAGTGTTCACACAATTCAACAAAATATATGGAACAGGTGTTTTTTCGCGATTTTTCGCTTTTCCATAATCTAAGAATAATGTTGGATATTTACAAAAATGCTCGCTTAAATTGATAAAATAAGATACAACCACCCAAACAAACTCACAAACTTTCCTCTTTATTAGAGAGTAGAGTGTAAATACATATTCATGAACATTATGCTTTGTGTCTCCTAAGCTTATCTTCAGCGGAGTATAATCCATTGTCTCCGCCATAATTGGGATGCCTTAATACTCCAAGGTTTTACTACTCAACCAAATATGTGTTAGTAATAAATTACCTAGGTACTTTTCGTCGAGGAATTTTAATCGTTTTGAAAGAGCAGCATGACATAATATCACGCCTGTGTTCAAAAAGATAAGCAGAGTCGTATAGTGCAGTGTTTCCCGCGGACCTCTGGGGGTCCGCAGTCTTATCTCTAGACTATTTATCAATAATTAATAAATGCCACCAAAAGTCTCGTAATCTCGTAAAGCAACACCAACCTTCACACTAAGAATCGTATGCTGATTGCTACATTATCAAATTTATATTAATATCTCCGAGGCACGGAGGGGCTCGATCTCGATGTGTAAAGAACGGTCATCTATCCAAGGACTGACCGTGACAAGCGCAACTTAACTTCGCAGATCGATCGATCAGCGCAGCTATCAATTAGCCACGAGCCCCTCATAATATGTAAGAATTAAAAAGTCACATTAATTAGGTACACAAATCTCAATCTATCCAATTTTAAAACAAAATCCCGTGCACATGATGACCACAGATGTTTACCGCCCATTTTGCATCGACCAATAATGGTTTTAAAACAAAAAAGGACCTTTTTAGGTAAACCAATCTATACTTATAATAAATCTGTAGAGAGGTCAATTCTGTACATGAAATATATTTTCAAAATAACTATCACGGGGTGATTAGTGATCGATACTGATGCCAAAAATGCAATCAGTAAAATTTTTGTGTCTGTCTGTCTGTCTGTCTGTCTGTCTGTATGTATGTTCCTTATAGAAACAAAAACTACTCGACGGATTTTAACGCGCGTGAATACTGAATCATGCTATAAGGATTATTTTTGTGTAAACGGTTGCCGCGCTCGACGCGGGATCGGTTAGTGGTGATGAATTTGCGGTATTGCTGTAATCGCGTGTTTATGTCACTCAAAATAGAAAAATAAAAAACTACTCACCCCCTCGGGGGTAAAACAGCTCTTCTGCGGGAGAAAATAAGATTGATAATCTTCTAATGATATAATGGTAGTTAAAGTTTACTCCTGAGGTACGTTCCCATGGTATAATTTCCAACGTCCACGCGGGCGAAGCCGCGGGCGAAAGCTAGTAATTATAATATAATAATATTATTAATGTAATACTTAGAACAAAAAAAACGACTTTGCAAACCTTTCGGGTAATATCGTAATAAACACCGTAATGAACGGCCGAACACTGCAAGCTTGAATCGTCCTTACGGTGCGGTGGTCAGAATGAGGTTTGTTCGATAGTACATGCTCGGTTACAAAACCGCAACTTCGTACTTACAGTCCACAAAGCCACTGCAACGGTATTTCAATTACCGTATTAATTAAAAAGTTAGTAACGGAACCACTCGAAACTGACCTTTAAGAGCTTCACTCCTTAGTCAATTTCCTTAATAGAAATGAAATAGTTTCCGAGGGATTATCTCGCTCTCTTTCGTCCGGAGTCGCTGGAGAAAACTATATCTATGAAAAGAAGCTCGCTATTTTTCATAGAACTTCATACGGTGTTATAACTCGTAAGCATTTTAAAGAGTTTAGAACAGTGGTTCTCAAAGTTGACTGAACAGCGACCCACCTAACAAAAACTCCCGAATTCGGGACTCGACACCTCTTGGCTGTCATGGAGAAAAAAAGGGTGAAACTATAGCATAAAAGAAGGCTTCTTCAAAACATTCAGTGACAATCGAAAATTTTAATGAGTGCTATTTCAACGAAAAGTGCTCCGCCCATGCAGGGCAGGCCCCCACCGTGTGCTCCACCGTGTCCTCGGGGCGATCAACGCAGTGATGACACCCGGGCGTTTCCTCCCGCCCGATGATGTGCAGTTACCTCCCGAAACTTCCGTGTCCGGTGAGGACCTGCGTCAGGCGGTAGGTGAGGACGCCGTGACGTCTCCCTAGCCACTCCTCAAAGAGGGGTCTTACCGCCGCTATTGCGGCGTGCCCTGCGCTGGGTTGCGAAAGTCGTTCCTTCCATGCCACCATGAGATCGCGCCGGAGGTCCGTCCGCAATTTGCCACGGAAGCGGGGTTTCCCCCCGACGTAGTGCCTCCGCGCGCCACTCATACAGGCGCGCGAGGACTATCGCCTCCAGATCCCACGGTGGCAGTCCGGCAAGGAGGCTTGCCGCCTCGCCCGAGATCGTGCGGTAGCCCCGGATCAGCCTTACGGCTACCACCTTTTGGGGCGCGTTCAGATAGTGGGCGGCTCTCCGCCGCAGTGAACGCGCCCACACCGGGGCCCCATATGTGGCCATGGACCGCACGACCCCAGCGTAAAGCCTCCGGCAGGAGGCGTTTGGACCCCTCAGGTTAGGTAGGAGCCGCTTGAGGGCGGCCCCAGTCCGTTCCAGTTTGGGGGCCAAACGTCGGAAGTGCTCCACGAAGTTCCACCGGCTATCGAGCACGAGTCCCAGGTACTTCATCGTGGCCTCGACGCCGATGTGAACCCCTCCTACCGTTATCATAGATGGCGCTACTGCATACTTCTAGTGGTGTCATCTATGAGCAGATGGCTCCACTTAGGTCCGGTGACTGACGGCGGACAACAAAGTGATCCTATAAGGGTTCCGTTTTTCCTTTTGAGGTACGGAACCCTAAAAAATACTATAACTACACTAATACAAATTGCTAACACAAATTACTTTGCTATTACATCAGCTTACTCACCTCAGATCATAGAAACAAGGGAGATGTGCCAAGGCGCTATTGAGCTTGACGCTTTAGTTTGGTTTTGAACGGACCGTACGCGATCGATGATATAAATACAGTGATTTAGTTTAGTGTTAGTGATGAGTGACGAATAACACTATTAGATTGAGGATACATGTGCGGAATTTTAAATGTGTGGGAGATCTTTATATTCACAAGGAGCACTTGTAATTGTGTCGCAAACTGTTCTAAAAGTGGCTGCATTAGTTGTAAATAATTATACATAAATCGCTGTAAAAGCGTTGGCTGAGTGATCTCCTACTACCCATAACACAGGTTTAATCCTAGCTTGGGAGTGGGGTTTCGCCTAGTTCATCGCTGCATCGTATTATGATATTTGTCTAACTGTGTAGTGTTTGTAAACAATGTTGAAACTCAAATAAAGAATTTATATTATATTATACAGTTACTCACTCAGCGCTATTTATCTCTGTCTTGCATTCACTCTGGTCGTGACGGTTCACAATACTCTCATTAAGACTTGTTGTAATTAGCAATTGAAGCATTGGGTGCGTTGGGTGCGTGCACAAGGGCGTTACACAGAAAAGTGAGTTTTGAGATAATTGAAGTTAAAGTTTTTGATTTATTATAACTTCTAAATAAAATAAGATAGATCTCAAGGACTTTTAAATTTATTAGTACCATTATTCAGTTATAGGATTCTAGTATTTTTTTTTTTTTTAATAGTTAGAAACTTAAAGATAATATTGTTTTTGAATACATGTTATCCGCCCCTGTATCACCCAACCCGAAAAATATTTGGGCGTTCATATTTTAAATGGTTTTTATGGCATAAATAATAGCGTTAGATACTTAAAAGGATCATTTTCATTCAAAAGTAAATCACAGTAATAATTTGTACTCATTATTAAAAGAAAATTACGATTTCCGGGATTTCAAGAATTGTTTGGTTTCATTATATTTCAAGTCTATTTTTTGAGGTAACAATCAGCCTCGTCATCGATGATGACGAGGCTGACTGATTTGACTGATTTCGGACATGTTTTTACATTAAAATAAATTAGAAATAGCAAAACCGTATCAATAAATACCTATCACGCCTTCTAGAATCAATTAATCGAAATGAGTTTTTGTCACATGAAACTCTATGGTAGAATGCTTCATTTGAATCAATAATAGCAAAAAGGGCCTTAGGTGCCCTAACGCCCTTGTTGCACCCAATGCTTCAATTACGGTTTACAATACTCTCATTATGATGCGCAGTAGTTAACTATTTATGTGATATGTTTTAGATGGATATTTGTATTTTTAATGTAGGTTCAATGAAATTTTAGTCCTGGTGCATTAAATACCGTGATCAGAACGATGGTTGTAATCCAAACTTCAGTTTATCAAAATCACAACATAACCTCTCTCGCGTCAATTAGGTAGGTACCTATGCAGGGCCGGGCTTAGGGCAGGACTACAGGAGCAGTGGCCGGGGCCTCCACAAAAAAAAATAGTAAATTAAAAATTTAAAAAACCCGACTGCCAAAAAAAAACAACTAAAAAGTTCAAAACAAGAGCACTTTTCAAGCAGTCTGATGCAGTTGGTGGCAATTATTTGTGTTAAATCTTAGATTTTATGCCACCAACTGCATCAGACTGCTTGAAAAGTGCTCTTGTTTTGAATTTTTTAGTTGTTTTTTTTGGCAGTCGGGTTTTTTAAATTTTTAATTTACTATTTTTATTTTTCACTTTTTAGTTTTTAATGTATTTATATATGTTTTCATAATCGTCTTTTCGAGCCCTTAATTTTTATACCCCACTCGATAGGTTTTGAGGAAAACAAACTTTTTGAAGACGCCAAAAATCGGCCATTTTAATTTTTTATAATTTTGATATATCCAGTGTCACTCTCACAATTAAAACGAATCTAACGATACCTCTCAAGCTAAAATATATCAAGCCGTTTAGGCTACATGCCAAACGTGCCTACGTGCCAAAAAAATATGCATACAAACATACATACACTCGAAAAACGTAACCCTCCTTCTGGCGCAGTCGGGTAAAAAGGGGCCTCCACAAGAAAGGCGCCTCCACAACTTGTTTTTTTTTAGATAAGAACAGTAAAATCTGTCTGTCAAAGAGAAAAAAGTTCACATTTTTTATTGAAATTAATTGGTACGTAGTATTGAAAAAATGTAAGATTTTATTTTGTCTGATTATTAAATTTTTCGGGGTCTCTAATTTTTGGTTGCCCCAGAGCCTCCACATCGTTATATCTGGCCCTGTACCTACTTATGTGTAAATACACTATAGCTTAGCAATCGTATTTAATAAATATAAGTAAGTATTTACACATAAACATTGCTAGAACTGAGATTGTTCTGGGTATTTCTTGTCCTGGTTAAAATTAAATCAAAGTAATATTACCAGATCGTGTGATATGCCAAAAATACCATATCAAAGGTTGAATATGAAAATCATTTTATCGGTTTTCTAGGTAAAACGTTATGGTTTCTTTGTAACATATACCTACAGGGTGGCAGGTTAAACAGTGGAAATATTTTAAGGTATCATTGGCCTCATCATTATGAATAACTTTTATTATGGGACCAACCCTGAAATCGCGAAAAAAAAATCAACTGTTCCATACATTTTGTTGAGTTATGTGAACATAAATGTATGGTACAGCTGATTTTTTTTTGCAATTTCAAGGTTGGTCCCATAGTAAAAGTTATTTATAATGATGAGTACAATGACCCCTTAAAATATTTCCACTGTCTAACCTGCCACCCTGTATAGCGACAATCTCCCATAACGAGTGCCTTTAATCCCCCTGTATAGGATTCCGGGTAACCTTTTCAGAGGTGAACCTTTGATGAAAATAGATATTAATTACTCATCTGTGAGAGCACGCGAAATTGTATAGTATATTGAAAAATATAAATTATTATTATAAAGCTGAAGAGTTTGTTTGTTTGAACGCGCCAATCTCTGGAACCAATTGGATTTGAAAAAATCTTTTCGTATATGATAGCAAGATTCATAGGAATAAGTAATCCGCCTAGCCTTTTCCCAAACATGATTGGGGTCAGCTTCCAGTCTAACTGGTTGCGGCTGAATATCAATATTTTACATGGAGCGACTGCCATCTGACCTCCACAACCCAATTATTGGGGGATATCGGTATTCGAATGTTAGACCAGTTGTCAGACTTTTGGGCTCCTGACTACCCGTAACGACTGTCAAAGATATTCCTATGACAACCGGGACCGACTGTATAACGTGCTCTCCGAGGCACGGAGGGGTCTCGATGTGTAAAGAACGGTCACCCATCCAAGGACTGACCGCGGCAAGCGCAGCTTAACCTCGCAGATCGATCGATCAGCGCGGCTGTCATTTAGCCACGAGCCCCTCATTGTTAACAGGTTATGATGTTAAATAACCTATACTACTTATTCATGAGGAATAAGTAGTAGGTATAGGTTATTTAACATCACGCTATGACCCTTGGAGCTTAAACTAAATAAGAAATCTCAAAATAACTACATACTAAAATAGGTTCGTTACATTTTTAACGTAACTGTGCGTAAGGGTAAGTAAATACAAGGGTTACCCCTTGTATTTTAATAAAAACCGGACTCTATACAATACCTCTCTGCCCTGATGTTACCCGGACGCCCTCCAAACTAGGACAAATCCGGAGAAATGGAAACAGATGGCAACCCTAATTATACGTACAACATGTCTGTATTTCTAACCCACATTTCGCCAGCTGTTTATGATAATTTCCTAATGTACCTAAGGCAGGGGTCGTCAAATGACGGACTGCGGTCCTAATCCAAACCGGCGGCGTCGCGCCGACTTATTTTGTGCGGACCTTAAAATAGATAAGATAATAATTTATTGTTCTTAAAAGTGTTACAGTAAGTTTTTCCACCGGTTACATGTTAAAGATGATCTTAATACATTGGTATGGCTTAAAATAAGTGGAAAAGAACACCTGTGTCCTGTACTAGTTAAAAACTGTATCACAGGAGACAGGGTCTTCCGTCACAATGGTGAATCATAAAACAGTGAAAATTAAAGAAGAAGAGAACCTCGTAATAAGAAATCAAAATCAGGGAATACATGAAGTCATGCAAAATGCGAACAAGAACAATAACAAAAGTGTGTGCACACTAGCACATACACCTAGTATGTGCTAGTGTAGTGGTGTAGTGGTGAGGATGAGTGAATGAAAGTGTAAGGTTGTGTGCGTGTTGTGTGGGTGTATGAGGGCTGTATGCGGGCAGTGTAGATAGAATGTATTGTGAGTGAATGGTTACGGTGTAGGGCGATTTGTGCTAGATAGACTGTAATAATAGTTTTTCAGTGTCAGTGTAGGCTAACTTTAGAAGCCAATCTCTAACTAAGCGCTTGCAGGTGGAAGTTGGGGAAATAGTTCGTTCAATATTTATTTATGTCAAAAGAAAATCAAAACGTGCACGTGGTAATTTTATTTAGCCTACCATGTGGCCACGCTTTGTCTTCCCTGTCATTCGGGATCGTAGGGGTTGCATCGACGTATCTACCAATCGGACCACAACATGCTTTTCAAAACGGACCACCAGTAAAACTATATTTGTTGATACATTCTGATAATAGGTTTGGGTTTGACCGCCATCTCGCCAGATGTTAAGCGATGATGCGGTCTACGATGGAGCACGCTTGCCTAGAAGAAACCGATTCACTCGTGACTTGAAGACACCCAGATTATAACTATCGGGGAACATCCACTCGGGCAGTGCATTCCACTGTTTGGCGTTTTTGAAAGTGTATTTATGCCCGGTCACATGACAAATAGAGTTTTTGACGGTGTCCAAATGGGATGTCACCCATTAAATAAAGTTGAAAAGTTGATGTACCGTACACCTCTGCCCTGCCCTTTGCAAAATACAAGGGTGATGATATTTATGATATTGTGATAATAATAACTTTAGGTACTATTATAATTTTCAAGGTGAAAAACCTCATAATTTTTATACAAATCCAGCATACGCGCGTTAAAAATTAAATACAGTAGGTACCTACATACCTACACAAATTATTACGCACCACCCGCACATTATAATAACACTGTTTTAATATTAAACACAATAGTTTTTACCTCGTACCTAATTAATCTTAATATACTCGCGTGCTACCTCGCAAGCTGTCAAAATTTTTATGTAAATTTCATTTTTATTATTCTTTGTTGTATTCGTGACACAAAGTTCTTTAGAGTGACGCACCGGACACGCCTTACCTACTAACATTTTTAGGGTTCCGTACCAAAATGGTAAAAATGGAACCCTTATGGTGCGACTTCGTCTGTCTGTCTGTCTGTCTGTCACACCTGCTTATTTCAGCAACTACTTATGCTATCGACTTGAAATTTGGAACAGTTATAAAGAATGCTTGTTCAACTTTATTGCAAATGAAAAAAGTCAAAAAATATTTTTATTTTCATTGCAAAAGGGGCCGGAGTGAGGGTCCGAAATTTTAAAGTGGGGTTACTAGGTAAAATGACATATCATATGAAAGGGCTTTATCTGCACATTTCAAAATATATTTTTATTTTATTTTATGTCTCACAGTTTTGGACATATGATTAAAAATGTCCCAAAAAATACCATTCCCCCCTTATCTCCGAAGTTTGCGGGGAGAAAAATCTGAAATATGGCACCAAAAATAAAACGATGTTTCTAACTAGTACCTACAGTTTTTTCAAAATCATCAAAATTCCTTCACAAACAAACTTAGTTATGCGGTCCGGATTTTTTCACTTTATACGTCCAAAAATGATACGGAACCCTCGGTGCGCGAGTACGACTCGCACTTGGCCGGTTTTTTTTATAGCTGTGTAAGTTGATTTCCGCAGACAACTTTCAGTGAGGAAGCATGGCTTCGTTGGCTCGCTCTGCTCGCTCGCTGAAGCCCTCATCAACCTGTACGTGTTTGGTTATTTTTAACTCACTATACGGTTCGACAATTCATAAGGTAGATACTTTATTGGCAGAATGAGGTAAATGCATAAATAAATCCAATTTATTCACCGAACGTACCAGCAGTGTGTATAATGTAACTCAATTAGTCCGAACAGTTTCAAACGAGATTTGCATTCCAACAATTTAGGGACCTACTTAATTATTACTGCTAAATGTTTTACATGAGTGTGAGTTAACCTTATCAGACTGTCCAGAGCTTGCTACGTATGGTAAATAGTATTAGGCATAATTATAGTGCTGAATATAGGGACCTAGCTTTAATTTAGGTCATAATATTAGCTGATAAAGTGGTGACAATAAGCCTTCCAGAGATGGGATAGGTAGTTTAAAAATCCAATAATACCTACTTTAATTTCTCATGGCAATTACACGAATATTGATGATCATTATAATAGTGTGGTGGGTCGATAATGTGTTACAGAATAGATGCTAGCTACAACGTAGTCGGTGGTCATTTAATTGGCTGCTACATAATTAGCTATCTCGTAGCTAGAGGCTACGCGACGTAGCTGTCCGCACGCTTCGTTACATAAAATTACAATCGTAGCAGTTTCTCGTAACAGTCTATATAAGCTTCTCCGCTACGACCGCTACGAGCTTTGTTGAGCAATGGGCGTAAATAGTTGTGTATTTTGAATGGCATAAACAATAGCAACACGATTGCTGCAGTCGTGCTTGGTTTGTTAGATATCATTCATTGAAGAGTTGCATTTTCTATCTCCAAGTCTACATTTGATCTAGACTTAAATTATACGAAACCAACTAGTAGACGGTATACCCTTATAAATAAAAATAGAATCATCGAAATTTGTTCAAATTTCTCAGAGATATTACGTACATAAAAAATATTGAAAAATTATAAACTTTGGAAGCCATTTAAAAAGTATAATTAATAGGTCAAGTTTACAGTTATACTTGTGGCCAGTGCCACATAATTATCCTGTGTATATTCACAATTAACTAAACACTCCTAACTTCAATTATTCTATTCCAATACGATGGATTTGATACGTCAAATTGATTGACCTCAGATTGTCTAGCTATCTCCTTTGTCTGACTTAAGTTTCACGTTAAGTTATTTCCGACATAAGACAGGCACAAGACAAGCTTAATTTAAGTGATGACTTACACTTTTTCTAGAATTAACTCGGCAATTTTGTTGATTTACCACTATTAAGGTGCCTATAGAATTGTATGATACTTTTAACCCAACCACGGAAAAGTTAACAGCCTAGTTTTTCTGTCATGATTATGGTTATTAAATAAAATAGATTATGTCCTCATTATTTTGAAATTGGCATGCAGTAGGTAAATGTAATATAATGTGAGTTGATGTGACATAGTTTGAGTTGTGCATGACTGCATGCATGTAATTAATTAAATAGGTATTTGTTTGCCTTTTGAAAAGGTGGAACATGACCTACTACCTAATAAATTTTGATTTTATTTTACCTTCCAAGTTTATCTAGATTCTATGTGTCACCCTAAAAAATCCGTTTACACACAAAGAAAAACTCTAGCCAGGCGAAACTTGCGACGCCCTAATTTAATTTCCAGCTAAACAATTGGTTTTTCCTTTAACTAAGGAAATCCAATGAAACCCTTAGTTAATAAAGAAATTCTTGAAATGGAACATAAGATACTCAAGTGATAAATAATACTTAGTCTGTAGTCCGCCTTAAAAGTTGATCGCACTAAACTCGCTAAAAGACTGGTCAGGGTCAATTTAGGGGAGTCTATTTCAGGGTAGACGTCCGATATAATAAACTGGAAGGTCGATAGCTACTAGGGTTGCATAGATAGGTCAGTTCCTTCGTAGAAAATGAAGTAACCTTTTTTATAGCGTAAACCAAACCGTGATGGAGCTGCTGTAATTTTGTCGAATGGATGTAGAGAAAAAATGTTGGCAATAAAGTGCTTACGAGTGCTAACTTCGGTTTTCTATTTGCTTTGATAATATAATAATACCTACTTAGATTTATAAGCCGAATTTATATGCTTAGTATAGTAGGTACCGTAACTTAGTGAACGGACTAAGTCACGTCACAGATAATATAATACTATACGTACAGATGCCTCATCTCATACAAAGAAATGTAACCGTTTTAGCGCGGGCTATCTTCGGGCTATACATTTTTCCGTGCTTAAAGCATTTTTCAAAATTTGAACAAATATTTTTCATGATGTATTTTTTCATGTTCTCAATTTTACACAAACTTCAATAACAAATCGATACATATAACGCCATTTATTATAAGTTATTTCAACAAATGTTACTTTGTTCCTGATGAGACCCCGTGGTCACGTTAAGAAAATAGTGACGTCATCGTCTAGCAACGCCGCACGACACGACCAATCAGGTTAATTTCCTTATTAGCCTGGAGTCCTGGACCAATCAAGTAGGTAGTGCTGACCCGCTGACCGCCATAATGAGAATCATAAAACTTCAATAGGTAGGTAGGTACCTACTAGGCAAAGTACCTATTCGTTTCATGAAGTCAGTAAAAGAATTACGAAATGCCAGCTCTCAAGTTTGCTATCTAAATGGAAACATTTGTAACCCAGCAGGCTCTACACCATTGCTACAGGATAACAGGACTTACAGGTTTTTCAACTTTCGTAGATAGATAAGTCTATATTTTGCTGCTCATTCAAACTTCGTGATAAGTACCTACTACGCGAACTAGTAAGTAGGTAGGTAGGTAGGTAGGTATATTTCGTCAAAGCTTTCCATTTCTTTAATGTAGGATTATAGTCATTAAATTGTTTTTCCTTGTTTATTTTTATTTTTTTTTATTCGATGTTAGGCTTGCGCTTGACCGCCATTTCGCCTGATGTTAAGCGATGATGCGGTCTACGATGGAGCACGCTTGCCTAGAAGAAACCGATTCACTCGTGACTTGAAGATACCCAGATTGTAACTGTTGGGAAACACCCACTCGGGCAGCGCATTCCACTGCTTGGCGGTTTTCACAATGAAAGTGGAATCAAAGCGCTTTGTTCGGGTTCTTGGTATATCTACCATGAACCGATGGCGCCTTGTGGTGCTTCTGGCCGTCCGATAGAAGAAAGGGCAGGAGGGAATTAGATCATGCAGATCTGAAGCACATGAAGCGAGCGATTTATTATGAGCCCTTGGCCCTCTTCCTCTCTCCTAAGTTGAATAGGAAAGTCTTTGATCCAGATAATTTCGGCTTATCACCAGTATTCCTGGAAACCTTAAGAAAGAAGACTTGTTATAGCGTTTCGCATTCCTTTGGCAGTAGCTACTAGCTAAATGTAACAACTCAATTAGCGAAATCATCCACACTTTTGATTAAATATCTAGGTACCTACAAAGATGGCGGGTAGGTAGGTACGTTACGGCGCCGGCGCAGCCTCGTGTCGTTTAGTTTAGGTACGTAGGTAACTCCTACGAAAAATCTAATTTGAATTATGGCGTCAATTTATGAAAAATACCTACATACCTACGTTAGATCTGTAAAACTGTAAAATAATATAAAAATTTGAACATACAATTCGATGGGCAATTATACCTACAGGCAGTTGAGGTAGTAACGATACATGAATAATTGAATTTTTGAGACGTATCCACCTCCACCACCACCAGAGTACCTAACTGGTTAATCCCGCTCGAAAGACTAAAATATTGCAGATAGCTTGAATTTAATGCGTCTTATTATAAAAACTTCCTTAGGTACCAGGTTTAAACCAGGACTAAAAGGTCTAGGATTAGTACGGTACTAACGTTAGTTCTTTCATTCGTATTAAAAATCGTAGACCAACAGAGGACTACTTAGTACCAAAGATAGTCTCTGGTCTAAACATTATCCACAGATTATAAGCAACAAAACATTTAAACTATTCATTCATTCGTTCAGCGTTCTATGCGCCGTTCCTTTTTACAAAATGTTGTTACGTAATTGAAAGAAAATATATTTTATAAATTGTTATTTGTAGTGGTAAAATATAAAGTTTTGTTATTTAGAGGTATTTAAATATTCCGACTTGTATTTTTTTGAATGAATGTTTACTATTCAATTGTTCTGATTTGGAACAACTATCGAGCTACTACGTATAACGGAGTGAGCTGGGCGGCGCGCGTAATTCGAGTAATGTCATCGAAATGTAGGTATACCTACTCCAAACTTAAAAAAGTAAACTTAATGTCCGATTTCATACAAGTAAGTGCAGTTCTTTGGGCACAATATTCTTGGTGGTGAAGTATCCGGTGTGCATTCAATTCAATTAAGAAAATGGAACCACCAAAGAAAAAAAGGGGTGAAAATTGGAGTCCAGAAAAAAAGGCTAGTGTTAAAGGATCACTGACATGTTAGATTACGTACACACAGTATTTGATGCACTAAACTATGTACCTATTAATACAAATTTCATTCTAGGATATACTGCGTCAACTAATTGCCGAGTCGGCTAAAATACTGGAAGACAAGTCACACATCCAAATCATCCAAATCAAACATATCAATCATATCATTATCCATTTTTGGTTTAATCACAAAATAAATCTTTCGGAAAGCTAACCTCAAAATTAAGAATTTCACGTTTGACGATTTAGTACCTACTACAGTTAAACTAGGGGTCACGATGGTCTAACTTTGGTACCATAGATAGTTCTAGGACTAGCGATAAACTTGTTTTTGTAATAACGTTTATTCAAGTTCATGGTTTAAACCTAGTACCAAACCCGGTACTTATTTTAAGACCACGTTTTATAATAATAGGGAAGTTTTTAAAAATTATTTAGTGCCTTCGACTTACCATATTCAACTGCGCCGCAAGAAATCTGGTCCCAAGACACATAGGTACGATTAAAAACAGTGCACTTCTCAGTTCACAACAATAATTACCACAGTTCGATGCTTATTATTATTTGAAAAAGTCTTATTTTTTTATTTCACGTTAAACCCGAGATGAAAAAAAGCGAATTTTTCACGCTTGGCTTGGCGGCACTTTTGTTTGAAGTTTTGTTCGATTTTTTTGCAGTAGAGTGATATTCAAGGCACAGGAAACAAACCCCAAAATCCTATAGATATGTAAATACGCACGAAGAATATTAATAAAAGCAAAATTGAATAGAAAACTTGATCGTATGGAGCCTTGAGAAGTTGAATTTTAGCAAAAATAAAATAAAATGTGAAGTTGAATAGACGCGACGACGCACAAACGACGCGACAGCTTGAATTTTACGAACTTTGAATAGGTAGGTAAGTACTTACTTAACTACTTAGGTACCTAAATAATTATTTTCTAACAAATGGACGGCTACCTATTAAGAAACAACAAATTAAGCAACGGTTATAAATGAATATGAGAAAAAGAGCCTCAAAGTTTCGAAACTTTGTGTTAACGCTGCCGCTGTGCGCATAGCTTTGAATAGGTATTTTTATGATTTTTATCGTTAGGTTGTGCTTTAGTTACGGTAACTATATTGTGTATAATGTAGGTATCTAAGGGTTGCACGTAAGAAGTCCCATCGACGGTATGTTGGCTCCCTTGTCTGTCACTCCTGTTCTGTAGATTTATGTAATAATAGCAATGTCTAGGACACTAAAAAGTGCTGAACGAGAATTTGTACCTGCTGAAAAAAAACTTCCAACACCGTTAAAAACGTTGTAACATATTGACATTCGTCATTCAGGGCAGACAACATAGCGTCGAAGGGACTTCTTACGTGAAACCCTCTCTACTCGGAGCACAGGAAACAACCACAAAATACTGCATGATATTCTTAAAAACCCTTTATATTCAAATGATAAAATCCACATCCAGATTCCAGACGCAAACAAAATATTTCTAAAATGGGAGTAAAATAAGTTGTTGTGGTAATTTAACCATTAATTCTCTAGCAACACTGCAGTTGTCATTTTATACCAAAGCTGTACAGATGCCGCGATATTAATTAGTCTATTTACACCAATTTTCGCGTTTTATCAATCAAGATCTGTGTGTTTTCGTGTATAAAATAAGCTGGGCAAGATGTCCAACCTCAAAATATGTCGAATTTGTCTCTCTACTGATGTGAAAATGTACGAGTATGATCAGTTTCAACTGAAGAGTTTCTACGAGGAGATTATGGCTACTAAAGTAAGAATATTTACATTTTTCATCATGTTTTGTTTTATTTACACTCCTTTGTTAGTAGTAAAACGTTTTTAGAGCTTGATTTTACATTACATATAAGTATTTTTACAGTAGAAAAGAAGTCTTATCCGAATCATGTTAGGCCTATACTTAGGATACATTTGTGTGTGCATTTAACTAGATCTGACGAGAAAAATAGACTAGCAGTTAGTGCTTAACGATGTATGATACTCACTTTTATAATATTGGAAGTTGGAGTAAAAAATCCAATTGTTTTTTTAGTAAACAAACAGAAATACTAATCGGAATTTTCAAGTAGATTGAAGACAGTAATCACTAGCTCAGGGGTTCCCTAACTGTGCGACGCCTCGGGCCGTCGCAAACTGGTACTCTCAGATCGCCTAGAATAGAAGATTCTACATTCTTTGGAGTTATCTTTGAATAAAATAATGTAGAGTTACTCACAGGCAAAAAAATACAACATGTAAATTCAGTCACAGTATAAAAAAGATTGGGAGCCCCGGTACTAGCATAAAGATAGCTAGAGTATTAATAACTCTTGTTAATTTACACTTTTTCAATAAAGTCATTTAATTTGTCTATTAATTTGAGTTTATACATATGTATAATTGTACTAAAATTAAGATACAATAAAGTAGGTTTATTTGTCTATTACTTAATTTTAGTTCATATTATACTATATTAAAATTAAGAAAATAAATCATGACATAGCAATACAGAGCTTCTGTGTAGACTAACCTACCAGTGTGTATTGTGTGTGTCCATAAACAAAAGGAAAGCCAACATCAGGATTACGTAAAATGTAAACCAAGTTGTGTGTGCTGTCAAAAGTATGCACGTATGCAGCCCACTCTTGTTGTTTGTTAATTGATGTATGTGATTATAACATATTGAAATATTATTCAACTATTTAATTGTATACTTAAAACACTTTGTTTGTTTTGTTTACCATACTTAAACCCTAGGCACCAGTAACATTGAACAACTCTTCTTCTTTGCTTTTATTTGCTAGCATCACCAAAAAATCCTATCAAATTATTTTATTTTCAGGTAAATGAAAAATCTGGTCTGCCTAAATGTTTCTGCTACCAGTGTGCCGCACTACTGCATAAGTTCCACAAGTTCAAGGAAAAGTGCTACACTGGGCAGAAAGCGCTGAAAGAAATCATTTGGAAAGGAACGGTCAGTAACACTTTAATAAGATAAAATTAACATCACCATCCAAATTATCCTACCATCACCTTCTGTTTGGGGCAGAGAGGACTCACTTTTTAAGGATAATGCAGCATTTCCAGTGTAAATTGTATAAAATTAAATAAGTTTTCACTTATTTCCTTCTGATAGTAGGTTAGACTATGATAGTCTGAGAGCCACATTAATTTAATAGTATAAACTGATTTGACAAACTCAATTCACAGATGAACTCATACATTATAGGAGAGTAAATTGTGTTTGGTTGCCTGAACTAGATATTCTAACCATTTCCTCAATTTCAGCTCACCAAAAAAGCAGTTCGTAGCATAGACAGAAAAAGCAAAAACATCCGTATACCAATAAGCATAATAACTATCAACAGAAGAGTACGGACCTGTGTAGTTAAAACCTCAGCCAAACTAAAACTCCATGAAAGAAAGCCTGAAGAAGTAGACGTGGCATCCTTAAGTGATGACGGCGATTTTGGTGACGACAATATAGAAGACAACAAAGAACACTTAGTTGAAGAGATAGACATAGAAAAAATAGACATAAAAGAAAAAAAAGAAGATGATATTGAACCAGAAAAGATTGAAAAAGATAAAATTGAAGATTTTGAAATTGAACCGAAAATACAACCAACTGAAAAGATAGATTTAGACATAGAAAAAGTTTTCACCGATGATGAAATGCCGAGTGATAATGAAAAAGTATTTGTAGATGACATTAAAATTATTTCTGAAGACGACGAAGATTCGGAGCCAAAAGCACCGGTTAAAAGGAAGAGAACTAGAAACGGGGGTAACAGTAAAAAGAAAAAAGCTAAAGATACAATACCGAAAGAGAAGAAATTCGCAGTTAAGACCACTAAAAAGGCGGAAATGGACCCTAATAACTGGGTGAAGATAAATTTGACAGAAGAGGAAGCTGATGCTGAATTTAAAGCGAGAGGGACACACAAGAGGTACTTGAATGCTCAGTACAAATGTACTGATTGCCTCAAAGGTTTCTCTAAAGAGGATATGTTGAAGAGACACGCCAAATTAAGACATTGTGAGGTAAGCGTCATTATTACTTTGGTATGGTATAGCGGGCTGGTTTCCACAATTCCGCGACTTAGCGCGTATTTTGCGTGCGGGTGGGCATTATTACTTTATCATCGTAATAATTTTACCCAAAAGACGATGTTTACGTAGACGTTTTAACACTTCATAGTACGGAGTACGCTTAAGCTGTGCTTGCCGCGGTTAGTCCATTATGTACTTATTTTTAACCGACTTCAAAAAAGGAGGTTCTGTATTCGTCCCGTATGTATGTATGTATGTTTGTATGTGCGCGATTTTCTCATAAACTACTGATTCGATTTGGATGGAGTTTTCACTAACGTAATCTACATACTTTCAGGAAGGTTTTAGTATATAATACATTATGTAATCATTCCTATGTACAAAGATATATGCATAAATGTACACACTCCGTAGAAGATTTACTGTTGAACGAATTCGTGAAAGTAATCTAACACGGGATAAAGAACTAAAAAGGGAAAAATAAAAAACTTTTTTAACAAAAAATAACCGACTTCAAAAATCCACTACAAAGAAAATAATAATTTTGGTTTCGGAAGTCGGTGGCAAAAAAAAAGCAAACAAAAACCAAAGCCACCGACTTCCGAAACCAAAATTATTATTTTCTTTGTAGTGGATTTTTGAAGTCGGTTATTTTTTGTTAAAAAAGTTTTTATACGGTAAAATTACTTGTATCATTTTCCGGTGATGCGACCTCCTCGCTCTGAAGTCTCGACGGGTACTAGTCGGAGGCCGCGAGTGCAATTGCTGTGAGTTTTAAATCTATGGAGGAGGCGTGACTCTTTCATTGCGTGATGATTTCTTCCTTGTTAAGGGACTTCTTCCAAAAATAGATAAATGTTTAAAAACTTGTATTGTATTGTTGTTTTCAGTCTAACGGTCCAATAGAGTGTCGGTTCTGCCACATGCGGTTCAAATGGAAGTGCTTCCTCAACAAACACATGAGACAGCACTATACCAAGTACAAATGTCTGCGGTGTGACCTCGTCTGTCCTTTAGAGTGAGTATGAACTTATAAACTGTTCAGTTCTGCCTGTCTATTCTGTACCGACACGCCGCGTGATATCACCGCGAGAACTGCCAATTTGTTTGCGAACGTTCGAGGGAGAATGTCACGGGTCTTGCCACGGACAGACGGACAACAACACTTTGTTGTCCGTCTGTGGCAAAAAAATGGAACCTTTATAGGATCACTATCCTATAAGGTTTCCGTTTTTCCTTTTGGGGTACGGAACCCTAAAAAAGAAAAGAAAACTTGCATAAAGTAACATTATAATTATTATGGCTACAGAAAAAAATGGTATTGCGTACTTAAATGATAGAATTTAGGTAAGTATATAAATCAGATTTAATGGCAATGATGTTTAATTTCAGAACAACAGCACTTTTCCATGAAGAGTATCATAATGGTGTTACAAGAAAATGCGATCATTGTGGCGAGGTATTCAAGTAAGTTATACTCATACATAACTCTTACTTTATTTTCTTTGTAAAAACTTTTATTTAGCTTGATTTGTTGTCTGTTTCTTTGTCTGCTGGCAAATCTTGCTAGTCAATTTTAGACCTATTATTAACGATCAAGTTTCGCTTTAATTTTTAGCCACTTTCGGCCAAAATAATGCGAATGCGGCGCATTATTTTTTCCCCATATATTTTTTCATTATTTTGTTAAAGGCATTGAGTTGGAAGTCTGTATAGTTTCTGATAGATGTTGCCAACGCTCATAAGAGGCGTAGCAGGACCCGATAGCTCAGTTGGTTTTAAAGCACTAGCCACGGTTTGGCAGAGGTCGCAGATTCAAATTCCGCTCGGGTCATTCGATTTTTGAAAATCTCTTAAATAGTTGTATTTTTTATTCTGCTTTTAGTAAGGTTTTCTTACGTTTTTATTTCATTTTCTTTTTATCTGTAAGTAGGTACGTGTCCATTTGTATACAAATAAACATTTTTCTTTCTTTCTTTCTTTCCGTACTAGGCATCTAACAACGTACTACACGCACTTGCGCACGCATCGCAGCGAACACGTGTGTACGCTGTGCGGCGCGTCGTTCGTCAGCGTCACCGGCCTCGGCATACATAAGAAGATTAAGCATGTCAATGCTGATTCTGTGAGTTTAACTTGCTGCTATATTGTTTTGCTGAAAAGTTTATCAAATAAAACCATCCCCGGGTCTAGGAGGGGGGGGGGGGGACGAATGACGAATACACTGAGTAGTGTATTCGTCTACCGAATCGCAAAGAGCAGCGCTAGACCGGTCGTTGTGGCGTTCTTTGGGGGAGGCCTATGTCCATCAGCATCAGTGGGCGCGTTATGGCTGAAATTATGATGATAAAGGTAATAAAAATATTGTCGGGCAGGGCGTCATTTTTCAGTTTTTTAAGCGCAGTGATAGCCTAGTTGATTAACCATGTGCCTCCTACGGCGAATGGTTCGAGTTCGAACCCGAGGCACGCACCGCTGACTTTTCGAAGTCATGTGCGTATTAGAAATTAATTATCACTTGCTTTAACGGTGAAGGAAAACATCGTGAGGAAACCGGCATGTCCTAGAACTAAAAATTCGAAGACATGTGACGTCCACCAACCCGCACTGGGCCCGCGTGGTGGACTACGGCCCACTCCCTCTCACAGAGGAGGCCTGTGTCCCAGCAGTGGGAACATTATAGGCCGATTATGCTAATGCTTATGCCCCGCCTCGAAATAATTAAAGATCCGGGGCTGCACAAAACTACTAGGTATTTCTTCAACTGAACTCTACCATTTCATTCAGGAACTGCCACAAGGCGAGGAACAGTACTGTCAGCGCTGCGACGTCAAGTTCGAGACGCGGAAAGCGTATGAAGAACATCTCATACATTCCGCCAACCACGTCGACGGCATTGAGTGAGTACAACGCCTATAAAATCATACAACAAAAATTGTATGATGTAATAATGAAGTAATAATAGTCCTGTAAGGTGGATAGAGTTTTACACGCAACCCTGTAGAACAAAATCGTTCGTTTTTTTTTGTGAAGTGGAAATATTTTAAGGGGTCATTGTACTCATCATTATGAACAACTTTTACTATGGGACCAACCCTGAAATCGCGAAAAAAATATCAGCTGTTTCATACATTTTGTTGAGTTATGTGAACATAAATGTATGGAACAGCTGATTTTTTTTTCGCGATATCAGGGTTGGCTGCATAATAAAAGTTGTTAATAATGATGAGTACAATGACCCCTTTGCATATTTCCACTGTCTAACCTGCCACCCTGTATATCGAATTCGATATCAATATCGAACCCGCCAGAATCACCCCCCTGCCGCTGAGAGAATGCGTTCCTGACAGGTCGTGATTGTATGGGCGACGAAACTTTGAAGTGGAATATATTTTACGATAAAATAATTTCATCGTTTAAATGCACTATTGATACTAATTTAAGTAAAATTCTTATTATAAGATCAATCTGTAGTAAATTAAAATAGTTCAGTGCTGAATTAAGCACGTGTCAGGAACGCATTCTCTCAGCGGTGAAAAGAAAGTCGTGGTGAACTTTTTATCTATGAGAGGTGTTAATTAGCCATAATCCAAACAACTTAAATATCTCATTTTGATTCCTCCCAAGTCGTAATAATGTCAGGAATCCCATCCCCGGGCCACGGGGAAACCCTCGCTAAGATGTATGTATATTTTTATATTTTGCAGAGACTTAGAAATAAATGCACCTATAACTTCTAACCCCAGGAAACGGCGGCAGAACCTCAAGAGGCTGACCAGGATACCCACCGACTGCCATATTGTGAGTATAAACAATTTTATTTAGCAGTCCTGAGGCCCTGGACAAGTTGCTTTTCTGTTAGCGTTCACGCCAAACAATAAGCACAAAATGTATGGCCGACATTACCTGCGGAAAAGTCACGTGAGTCACAAATGTCACTTCCATACCTTTTATTGGTAGCGTTTGACGTTAACGCTAACAGAAAAGTAACTTAGGCCCTAGACAAGTTGCTTTTCTGTTAGCGTTTCACGCCAAACGCTACGGATAAAATGTATGGAAGTGACATTTGTGAGTCACGTGACTTTTCCGCAGGTAATGTCATTGCCATATATTTTATCCGTAGCGTTTGACGGTAACGCTAACAGAAAATTAACTTGTCTAGGGCCTTTGACAGCAGTGTTGGGGTAAGAGGCTTTTTAGGGCTCCGTACCTCAAAAAGAAAAAAGGAACCTTTATTATAGGATCACTTTGTTGTCCGTCTCTCCGAGGCAAGACCCTTAACGGGTAACGAGGCATCTGATCATAGATGGCGCTACTAGAAGAAGTATGTAATAGCGGGATCTTCCTCAAATTATTTTATTATTAGAATATTTTATATTACATAATAAATCCACTTATCCGGTTTTTTATAATATAAAATAACTACACCATAATGGACAGACAATTACCATGTAATCGAAAAAAAATATATTAAAATTTCCTTAGTGCGGCAAACACTTCGCGACGCAGGCGGCCTGCAGGAAGCACCATCTAGCGGAGCACCCGCGCACTTCGTTCTTCGCGCCCAACGAGCGGCACATCTGTGAGATCTGTGGCATGTCACTAGCGGTGAGTTTTTTTATTTTGGCTCGCCTTTGACCGCCATCTCGCCTGATGTTAAGCGATGATGCGGTCTACGATGGAGCACGCTTGCCTAGAAGAAACCGATTCACTCTCGACTTGAAGATACCCAGATTGTAACTGTCGGGGAACACCCACTCTGGCAGTGGGTTTATGGTTTTGTAGCGACAGCGACATCTATTAGCTACATCGCGTACTACCTACCTAGCTAGACTGCAGTGAAACAATTGTGGATGTCACTACTATACATCTGACGTTACGAATTCTACATTGCGTAAGAAGAGTTTGCATAGATATTGGCAAAATTGTGGTGCCTTTTCCACAAAGGCCATTAAATCAAGAGTTGAAGTTGAAGTTGAGTTTGCATAGAAATAATACAGGTTGCTATGGCTATGCCACATGGAGGGAAAGTATGTATGCAAATTTTGCCTCATGGAGATTTCACTTTATTTTTAAAACTAAGTAAACTGCATTCAAAGATTTTTGAAAAGTTGTATTACTTCATTTAAAAAAAATAAAAATAAAGTGAAGTCTGTATTATACAGGGTGAATTTTTCAAGTGGGCGTGGATGGCCAAATCCGAAACTATAAGAAATAGCAAAATTTTGCTAAAATTGAAAACCTCATCATTCGATTTTTGAAAAAATATTTTTTTTTAAATTAGTACTAGCCGTTTACTAATAAAAACCTTACCTCTTACCTTACAGCCGGGCAGCGTATCCAGTCACCTGAACACACACACGCGGGAGAAGATGTACACGTGCAACACTTGCGGGCGACAGTTCAGTAGCAAGGGGGGCATGACTACGCATCAGCTGGTGAGTGACGTCAGCTAGGGGCTGGTGAGTGACGTCATCTGGGGTTGATGACACCATGTCTGCTCTGCATGGGAGAAGTTGTACACGTGCAACACAGCTAGTGAGTGACGTCATCTAGGGTTGATGACACCTTGTCTGCTCTGCGCGGGAGAAGTTGTACACGTGCAACACTTGCGGGCGACAGTTCAGTAGCAAGGGAAGCATGACTACGCATCAGCTGGTGAATGACGTCATCTAGTGTTGAGTGGTGACGTCATCTGGGGTTGATGACACCTTGTCTGCTCTGCATGGGAGAAGTTGTACACGTGCAATACAGTCGGTGAGTGACGTCATCTAGGGGCTGGTGAGTGACGTCATCTGGGGTTGATGACACCATGTCTGCTCTGCATGGGCTTTTTTTTCGGAGGAGGGGAGAGGGAAGGAGGACAATAATATACCTACAGTCAACAAAATCTAAAAAATACCTTTTGACGTTTCACATTTGTCATACCGCATACCGCAGTAACTTTGTACAAGCGTACTCACACGATGCAAATTCGAAATTAAAATTTGAATCTTTCAAACAGCAAAATATAATAAATTTAACCAGATTTTTTTTTTCTTGACATTGTTTCAATGATTATCATCGTCAAGTCCTTTACCATAGTGTTGCGATAATTTAAATTCATGCTTATACGAAGATATCACCGCGTTCCTATGCCTATAGGATCAATTGTTTACTTTTCAGACCCACACCAGTGAAAAGCCAGTAGCTTGCACTCTATGCGACAAGCGGTTCAAGCAAGTTAGCAGCATGAGGCTACATTATCGCACCTTCCATCTGAAAGAGCCGTACCCTAAGAGGTAGGTGTTATTATACATACACGTAGCGCCATCTAGCGTCCTAAAGCAATTGTGACCATCGAACGTTATTGTTCTTTTCCTCTGAAACAGTACTTATTTTCTGGATGAAAGGTATAGGTACCGGCAGGAATAATGATACGTAATAGAGAATGGTCCAATTAGACGACGAGCATTGACTGACGAACCAATCGCGTGCAGCTTCGGCGCCCCCAGTCTTCTTCATTTCGCCAAAGAGACTGATAAATCAGCTAATGCGCTGGTGACGTTCGTGATCATACCTGGTGCCGCTAATTATACCGTATGTCCTTTTCTGTACCCCTGACAACGTATATACAAAATTTCATGATGATCGGTTCAGTGGTTTAGGCGTGAAAAGGTAACAAAGAAACTTACTTTCGCACTTATAATTTTAGGATTAAATTAAATTCATATTCATTTCAGGAACCGAAAAAAGAAAACGGACGATCTATCAAAGGATGAATACGGGCACGAAGATTCAGACGACAACATGACACTAGACAACTTTTACGCGCGAAAATATTGAAAGACCTCACACTGTTTTGTCTATTTTTCCATAACAACAAATAGGAAATTACTGGATTCGGGCAAGCACGGATACAGGATTTCGAGGGGGGGAGGGTGGAGTGGGCAATTTTTGTGTGATTTCATTTATTTTTTTAAATTAATGAAAATAAATTGCTTATAAGTCATGGGGAGCAATTACACCCATTGCGACCCTCCCCCCTTCCTCCCCCTGGATGTGGGCAGCGCAGGACCGGTTCTGCTAATGCTTGGGGTTTGGGGAAGGCATATGTCCAATGAATAAAATAGTGAAACTATTGCGCGGACTTCCGCGTCGAAAATTACCACACGGAGACGAACAACGAGGATAAAAGATAGCCTATGTCACTGTCCGGTCCATAAACCATTTCTATGCAAAAAATCATGGCGATTCGTTGCTCCGTTGTTGCGTGAGAGAAAGACAAACTAACACTTTCGCAATTATAATAATAGTAGTAGAGATAGGGATATTGAGCGGTCTGAGGCGTGAATTTTTGGATTTTCCGAATTTTTAGCTATCCATCAATATTTCAAGTTTATTGATTCTCGACTGTATTTCAAATAGGCAACGTTGATATTTCTTTGGTAGTGAAAACCGCGGTGCGCTTCGCCAGATTTGCACCGGCCATGTTATACAGCCTTAGGTCGTCACCGTCACATAGATCTATACTAGGCTATCTACTTGCGAACGTTCCAGGGTGAATCTCACCGTGACATTCTCCCTCCCGTTCGCAAACAAATTGGCAGTTCTCGCGGTGATATCACGTGGCGCGTCGGTACAGACAGGCTGGCTAGGGATGGCCCTACTAGCCTCATCAGTAAAGCTGTCATTATAGGCCGACCGTTTAACTAGCGTATCGCCTGCGGGGGTAGAAGGGAGCGAGGGGAGATGTTAGCGGATGGGTGAAAGGGGTGCGCGGAGCAGAGAGCTTATTGACTCCGTGTGTAGCGTTACCCGCCCCCGCTCCCTTCTTACCGCAGGCGATACGCGAGTTAAACGGTCGGCCTATAGTTTGTGATTGGTTGGCTACAAAATAACAACAACCAATGAAATAAGTTGACCTGAGATTTGAAGACGGAATAAGTGAAGATACCGTGATTCAGTGGTGTGGGGAAAAAGTCTATACTCAGCAGTAAGCGGTGATAGGCTAGGATTTAATAATGTATAATATTTCCTCCAGTAATAGGATAGATCTGAGTGGCACTATAGAAAGGTGATAGACGATTGTGCACTGAAAAAAGATATAATTGTGTATTTTTAGGGTTCCATACCTCAAAAGGAAAAACGGAACCCTTATAGGATCAGTTTGTCAGTCTGTCATGAGTTCATATACATGAGTGGAGCCATCTCATAGATGGCGCCACTAGAAGTCTGCAGTAGCGCCATCTATGATCAAGATACGATACCTCTACGGCATAGATGGCGCTATTGCATATTTCGGAACCCTTAGGGCGCGAGTCGTACTAGCACTTTTCCGGGTTTTTTTTATCTCGCGAATCATGTTTTTATGAAATTTTTATTTTCCCATCCATATTTGGACGTTGCCGCATTGAATAATAATCAAACAAAATATTTGTTAGAAAAATAAATTAAAATTTATTTTTATTTATGTTGATTGTCTTCCGAAATTATTCACTGCCAATCATTACTCATTGCTTTGCAACTATTTTTATTGTATTTATATAACATAGATCTCTAAAGGCTAAAATATTTTACAATTTCAGTAATTATTATTTTGTATGAGAGTGGACGTGAATTAATGATCGTATAGCTACGTAATTATGTATAAATAAACTAATGCAATTAATGTAAGTGTACATTTTATAAGAATGATTATTTTATTCCTAGTAAAGTATGTATTATTTCTACTTTTTGTGTTTTTATTTCTGGCATTAGAATTTAGAGTGACGATAGTGTGCCCTCGAAATATACAGCAGAATAAATGGCCTAGTAGGTATCGCATTACATAAATACTGAATGGTAATAGCAACAATACAATACAAGCAATAACCCACCATACCTTTGCTAGGAGCCACAAATTATTATAATATTTGGTTTTAGATGCACCACTCAGATCATAAAAACAAGACAATTTGCTATGCCATCATAGCAAATTAGTACCGGAACAACTGATGCCACTTTTAGTACATTTTTCGACACAATTACGCGCATAATTAGCGCTCCTTGGGAATAAAAAGATCTCCTACGCAATAAACATTCCGCACACCCTCAATCTAACACTGTTAATCGTCACTCAACACTAGCACTAAACTACAACACTCTATTTATACCATCGATCGTGTTCAGTTCGTCGCCAGCGCGTACGTTTTTAGTATGAGCAATTTGCTCAAAATCAGGCATCAAGCTCGATCGCGCCTTGGCACATCTCCCTTGTTTCTATGACCTGAGATGCACCATTACCTATTCGCCATACACTCACACTCACACTCACGTCACTTCCACTTATTAAAAAGGATTACCTACCTACTTATTGAGCTAAAAAGCTTGTGTTAGTACCAAATGTCATTGTCAATTATATTTTGACAGTGACATTGACAGATTGTTGCTGAAGCTAGGGAGGGGGAGACGGAGAATTGAAGAATTCATAATTTTATTGTTTTGTTGGAGTTTTATTTTAAAATCAAGTACAATTTAATCTTAAAAATAATAATCATTAGTGTAAAATAGATTTAATAACAATGTCTGATCTCAAAGTTTGCCGTATATGTCTGTGCAAAGGTGTAAAACTGTTTAATTACGATCATTTTTATTTGAAACAATACTATGAAGAAGTTATGATCAAAAAAGCAAGTATTTCAAGTTTCTAAAGTTTTTACCTATATGTAAGCTTTACTACAACCTATTCTTTCCAAGAAGAATATATTTTTTATCAAATAAAACTGCTATTTGATAATATTGAGGTCACCTTTACAATAGGTACCTTAATTAAAGTACCTATGAATATGAACGAAAAGGTTGACGTTTAACTATCACAAATCATAGGCTCATTATTTTTCTGAGCCGTTGCCAAGTCTTGCTAATAAACGACAGTATCTATCGCAGCAAAGGACACTAGTCTGTTACAATTAAATAATCTCATTACCTACTTTATGGAACCTTCCAATCAAAACTCTTGTATAATGTAATGTGGGTGAAATCACCGAAAGTTGTATTCTGCTGGTATGTTACCTACTGATTTGGAGTGTGTTATTGTGTTACATGTTCTGCTGTGATACAAGTACAACCCATATAAGATATGAGTTGTCCAAGTTGTACTTACAACACAACAGAACATGTAACAACACTTACAAATTTATTTATGGGATAACTTCCGTGATTATTGTTTGGTTTGAATTCCCGATATTTCGACGCTGTTGCAAGCACCATGATCGCGGGTAAACTGTAACGCCAGAACACAACTTTCTGAACATTTGACCCTTAAATTGATTTGTCGGGAACAGCTGTAATGTAAATAATGTCTTAGGTTTTTGCAATTACTACACATTATAATAAAACATGTTGAAATGGATTAAATCGCGTGTATTACTGATTTAATCCATTTAAACTTGGTTTATTATAACGGCTGTAACAATTTGTATCTGTAAAGTTATGAATTAATATCCAGGTAAATACAAAGGATGGCCTGCCTCACTACTTCTGCTACGTTTGTGCTGCAACCTTGTACAAGTTTCATAAGTTTAAAGAGAAGTGCTGCGCGGGGGAGAAGGCTCTCAAGGGATTGCTATGGAGTGGACCTGTAAGTGTTATTCATTGTACCTGCTTGTAAATCCAATACTACAAGGTGTAAAAAGACACATCACCAAGCCGACACCTATGCATTCTGTATGTGTAACTAAGTAACATTGAGCAAAAATAATCGCTTTTTTAAGTTTTTGTGAAAAATGTAAATAAAATATTGAGACTTTAACCTTCAATATCTCCATAACAGTCGGTTCCCAGCTATGGTCCAGTACAAAAATATCATCGTATTGATGGGTAGAATATGTGGTTTCAGTTCTCGTTAAGAGTCTTTTTACACCCGATATACTTACAACTTTCTCTTTATTCTCTTTTTTTATACATATACTAAGCATAAGGAACTTAGTTCTTGATGGGGGTCCCCCGACTGCACACCTTTTTTTTTAACAAGTTGGATATGGGTCCCAATGGAAAAATTTCATTATGACAGGTATATAGGGATACCATAAGGGATATAGGTTACTAAATCAACAACCTGTATAAGAATCGAGTAACTAACGGTCATTGGCCTACTATTTATTTAGCTTAAAGATAAATATTTGCCCCCTTGCTTATAGATGCCTTTTAACTTTAGCCACTGATTAAATATACAACTTTCCTTGTCATTTGTATGACTATGAATAGAGATGACTATGGACATAAGAGCTGTTTAATTTAATCATCTTCCGTAAGTAAGAGGCAACCCTCTTACTTACGGAAGATGATTAAATTAAACAGCATCAACATGCATAATTAAGAATAGAAGATTACTTAATTTTAACATTGAAAATCATGAGAAATATCCCTAATGGTCATGCCCCCATCATCAGAGACCCATAGTAAGGTACATTGGTACATTCAGGAGTTCTGCCAATAAATACAGCACATAAACTTAGGCCCGTATTCCAGAACGATACTCGAGCACCGATCTCTGCTTGAGCATAGATTTAAAGCCATTTGATTGGCTGAAACTTGTTTCAATCTATGCTCAAGCAGAGATCGGTGCTCGAGTATCGTTCTGGAATACGGGCCTTAGTACATAAAGTACTATTATAATACACACATCAAAAGTATCTAGGGATCAACATATATTTTTGCAATAACTTTTCTCCTGATTGATATTAATTAAAATTTTCTTTAAGGATTCATCAAATAAAGTGTTTTCGTTTGTCACAGTAACGATAAACCAAGTCACCTTTGCATTAATAAAGAAATTTGCCATTTTCCTAATAAAGGGATTTTTGACATTTGAACCACTAACATTAAAGTTCGAAAAAAAGACTGAAATAACAGTTTTCTTTAAAATTTTATTGGGTAACTTAAACAATTAATAATCCGTGTTTCTACCGCGAACACTAACAACACAAGAACATCGGTTTGGCATACTCAAAATGAGTTCATCCAAATCACGCTGTGGAATGGCCGCCCATGTTCGTTGCAACAACAAAAAAAGGTCTTCTTGCGACTGGATACCCTCCATATTCGGCAGAGCTCTTCTCTGTAGCATATCCCATGCATGCTCAATCGGGTTCAAGTCTGGCGACTGAGCAGGCCAGGGCAGGACATTGATGTTAGCTGCGGCGAGAGTCTGTCTTACAACTCTTGCGGTGTGCGGTCGTGCATTATCATGCATTAACTGAAATAAGGGACCGATTTGCACTTGTAGAGGAACGATGACGTCTGATACAATCGTCTCAGCATAAATTTGAGCGTTGAGGTTGCCTCTGATCCAAATCAACTCAGTTCTTCCGCCGATCCAAATACCCGCCCATACCATGATGGTTCCACCACTATAAGGATGGACTTCCTGGCAGGATTTTAATCGCTGTTGGCGTCCAGGGGTTCTCCAGTGTCGTATACGTCTTGTATCCGGTCTCATACCAAAACGAGACTCATCAGAAAAGCACACGAAACGCCATTGTTCTTCTGCCCAATTTCTGTGTTCAAGAGCCCATTGATATCGAATCCTACGATTGTGCATTGCTATAGGTGGTACCCGTAGCGGTCTTCGGGAATGAAGGTTCACTTCATGCAAGCGGTTTCTGACTGTTTGGTCGCTAATTAAGTTCCCTGAAGAGTGATGAAGCCTCACGGCTAACATCATGGCGGTTATTGTTGGAGCTCTTCGAGTTAAGATTTGAATGTATCGGTCTTGTCTCCGTGTGGTGCAGCGATACCGTCCTCCATGGCGCTCAGCCACGGTACCAGTGCTTCGGTAACGTGTCCAAAGTCGACTGATAACACTCTGACTTGTATTCAGAGCTAAAGCTACAGTACGTTGCCGGGAACCAGCTTCTATCATTCCCACGGCTCTGAGCATTTCTTCCCTGCTTAAATGACGTCGCCGCTCCATAATAACGTTGGTTTTAATCAGTAGTAGGGAAACAGTAGCACTAATAATGTCTTCAATGCGTTGTATGTTTTTATAGGGAAAATATTGACAGCTTATTTTCATCTTTTACTCGAATTTGATTGAGAGTTCCTGATTCAAATTATGAAATGCACCAAAAAGGATCCATATAAATTTATAAAATCATAAATTTATTACAAAGCCACATCTCAATCTCAAGAAATCCGCATAAAAATGCTTGATCCCTAGACACTTTTGATGTGTGTATTTATCCCTTTAATGACAGAAGATCAGAAAGTAAAAACATGACATTTGCCACTAGTCACCATGTAGAATAAAACAGTAGTTTTTTCAGCTCACCTTATCATCAATTTCTCAAATTGATAGACAAGACAAAAATCTACAATCACCAATAGACATACTAACAATAAATAAAAGAGTAAGGACTTACATTATAAAAAGTAAGACATTACCAAAGAGTCTGGTAAAAGAAATTAGGAAAATAGAATTACCGGAAACAGAAGAAGTAGAAGAATCTAAAGTAGATTACAATAGTGACAACTCTTTAGACGATAAATGTCAAGCTGAAATAAAAAATGAAACACTAAACGAAAAGTCAGACTCCATTGAAGATGAAAAGTCAAAAATTTATATTGAAAACGAAAGTGCAATAGATAAGGCGATACCATATTTTGAGGATGATAGAATATTAAGTGAAGATGAGGTTTCAAATTCAGAATGCGCTAATGATGTAAAAGAAGAATTTTGTGATGAAATTACTGTTGAAGAAGAAAAGATAAGCTCTAATACTATTGAAGAAGAAAAGATAAACTTTCATCCTGAACAAGCAAAAAGCGACGATGAAATAGCAAAAAATAATAACAAAAAAGAAAAGCATAAAAAAAATAAACAAAATAAAGATTTTGCTAGAAAAAAGGTTAAAAATAAAAGGTTCGAAGTTTTTGGTACAAAAAAGAATTTCTTAGATCCAAATCATTGGTTGAAGATCAATTTGAACGACGAGGAAGCTTTGGAAGAGTTTAAAGCGCGGGCGCAAGACCGGAAGTATTTGTCAGCGGCTTATAAATGTACTGATTGTTATAAAGGCTTCTCTAAAGAGGATATGTTGGACAGGCATATTAAATTAAGACACAGTGAGGTGAGATTAATATTATTTTTTTTTTGCTTCTTCTGGCGCCATCCTCTGTTATAAAATATTTTCCTAACAATATTTACTGACTGACTATCACAGATAATATATTACAACTGTATTAAAAGATACTTGTTTGCTTGCCTCACAAGTTTTGAAAAACCTTTAATGCTAACCAGCATTTTCATTTTCAACTATAGATCATGCCATCCACGTAGACGCGCCTCACTCTTCCTCCTAATCGCTTACAGTGCAAGTGTGCAGCCTTCTGCTAGTGTTTTAGTTCTGTAGTTACACACTATATCTATGACTGCGGTCATTGCGCGCCCACACTACGACGAATAGACCAATCACTAGAGAGCTAAAAGGTCAACTGGAAAGATCGTTCAAAAATGAGGGGGGCGTGTCTTCGTTAATGGCGAAAGTTATATATCATCAATATTTAAAGTAACCTTCAACAATCGCCTCTTTTTCCACACTGTACAATAGATTTTTTTTCAGTCTCTAGGCCCGGTAGTGTGTCGCTTCTGTAGCATGCGTTTTAAATGGAAATGTTATCTAACGAGGCATATAACGCAACACTATACGAAGTATAAGTGCCTGAGGTGTGATCTCATTTGCCCGTTGGAGTGAGTATATGCCACAATTACATAGATTTTACAAACACACATACATACATAATCTGCTGATAATATTCCCACTGCTGGGACTCAGGCTTTCTCTTTGTGACAGGGAGTGGGTCCGTTATCCAGCATACGAACACTGTAGGCGTAAGGGTTGGTTTCTTCAAATACGCGTTGATCGAAATGAAAACAATCTAATTGAAAATTGTTGTCATCGTTTTTCGAAAGATTCTTAGTTTATCATGTCCATTATGTCTGTCTGTATGTTCGTATATCACACTATGTTATTTATTGTAACTTTTAAATTAATCATCCTCAAAATCACATATACTTAATAATACATTTTGATTTACTTGCAGGACCTCAGCTCTATTTCACAATGACTATCACAATGGTGTAATAAGAAAGTGTATGCATTGCGGGGACGAATTCAGGTATTCTTTACAAATCATTAGTATTTGTTAGCAATTCAACATTTATACTAGCAACATTGATTGTTGTAGTCCTTTTATTTTAATTTTATGACATTAAAATAGAAATAAAAGAACTTTAGAACCATAGAAGACAACACACAGATGAGATTATGATATCTGTTACTTTTCTTATATATTTGTCACTGGCTGCAATAAATGTGCGCACGCATTCAAATCATTTCTGCATCATTTTATTTAATATCAGTCCAACTAGCGCTCAAATCCATAACTAAACATGGTCCTTCGAGCCGGATTCAAACCACAACTTTTACAACAAATTCACATTTCTTGCGCTGGATTCACCACTTTAGGTTTACACTCGTTCAAATTATTTTTGTAGTATTTTATTTAATAACAGTCTTACTAGCTCTCAAATTCATAACTGAACAGTATTCATCACTCAATATATCTTTGACACTTTCACTAGAGACATCGTTTGATATTTTTGGTGCACACGTGTCGTAGGACATTTAATTTTGTCCTCCCCCAGTCCTACCAGTATGTCTGTCCATCCGTAAATGCTGAAATGTTAAATTAACAGTCGCATTTTGTTTCTTATCTAGTCATCTATCAACATACTACACGCATTTGCGTACCCATCGCAGCGAGCATGTGTGTACGCTGTGCGGTGCTTCGTTCGTTAGTGCCATGGGACTCAACCTGCATAAGAAAACCATGCATATCAATACTGTTGTTGTGAGTATCCATAATTAGATTAATTACAGCTTCAGAACTACTTATTTCCAGACAGTATATTGCCTGTAAAGGCTGTAATAGCTGTCTTTATTTCAAACCTTAAACTATAAATCGGCCAGTTTCCGCAAACAAGTTTACATTGTGATTTCGATAAGGCGTTTGATAGAGTAGACCACAAAAATCTAGGAAGTTAATTCACTTTAAGTATGGGTAAAGCCAAATTACTGCGCTGGTTCTGGTTCAATATAATCAATAGTTATTAAGCTTTATAAATTAACGGTTATTACTTTGAAACTAGTACTTGTATCTTGCAGTGTTCCGCAGGGTTCAATTCTCGGTCCTTTTATGTTGATTTGACACAGACCTGTAGTTGTATTGTATACAAAATATTTACAAATAAAAACTTTCTCTTTGTATTTAACATCAGAATCCCGAAGAAGAAATAAACACGTACTGTGAGCGATGTGACATCAAGTTTGAGACGCTGATAGCTTATCAAGAACATGTGTTTCATTCAACTAAGCATGTTGAAGGAATAGAGTGAGTAACATTTTGACTGTGTTTTACGGAAGAAGGCAATGATAGCCTAGTGGTATAACCATGCGCCTCCCACGGCGAAGGTTCGAGTTAGATTTTGAGGCACGCTGACTTTACGAAGTCATGTGCGTATAAGAAACTAATTATCACTTGCTTTAACGGTGAAGCAAAACATCGTGAGGAAACCTGCATGCCTGAGAGTTCTCCATAAAGTTCTTGAAGGTGTGTGAATGTGTGATGTCTGCCAACCCGCACTGGGTCAGCGTGGTGGACTACGGCCTATCCCCTCACTGAGAGGAGGGCTTATAATAGGTCTTTACCTATGAAATTGCCGTTTTGTATGAAAAAATTTAAACGAATTTTTTTCATGTATTTTCTATTTGTATTAATCGAAGTAATCACCCATGCAATCAATGCATCTTTGCCAACGCAGTGGTAGTTTATTGATGCCCTTCTTAAAGAAATCAGCTGGACGGGAGGCAACAAATTCTTCAAAGGGATTTTGTACTGCCTCTCGGGCACAGAACAATATTACTCTAGCGAGAAGAATATCAACTTCATAGTAAAAATGTCAGACGAATTTGCACGCCATCTAGTGGGATCCCAGTAAATCCAATGAAAAAAATTATATGCCCACCTAGAATAGATATTATTTTATTGACAGTAAGACAATAAAATAATATCTATTCATAAAGGTGGGCATATAATACAAATTAATACATCTTGAAAAGCTGGAAATCCACAATTGACGCACTTTCCTATGTTTTACTTTGATTAATTGCGAAACAATTCTCGTTCTCACAAAGAAATCTCGAAAGAATCACTATCTCACTCAACACAACACTTTTTCACCGCAACGGCGTAACAGTATGCCGACTTAACGTTATGATGGAAAAATCAGAAACAGTGTAGCGTTATAAAGCACAACAAATAAACAGAAACAAGAAATAACGACCAACCATAACAGCAGACATTTATCATATGGTGTTGCCAGAGCAAACTACCAGAGTCCATTTTTTAAATTCAAATTTATTTCTAAAGATATAATTATTTTTCCAAATTTCGTTTAGAGTTCATAATTTTAATTATATAACCGTAAAAAAAATAGGCGTTAGTTATTAAGCTACATTTTAAATTAAATTAATCATGTTTAGGTCATAATTTGTTACACGATATTTCATTTTATTTTACTTGGTAACATTTCATTGTAATCAGCCTGTTAGACAGAGTCATCGATATCGCTATTCTTATCATGAACTGGAACCCACCTTGTGTCCAAAGTCACCCATACACAGTTGACCGAGCCTGCTCTCGGGTATTGAATTTTTTTCCCGCCAAGAAGTTATCCAAATTCTGGAAAAAGTTAGTAGTCTGTAGGCGCAAGGTCTGGTGAGTAGGGCGGATGACGGAGAGCTTCCAACCCCAGTTCTTGCAACTTGGAGACCGTCTGCTGTGCAGTATGAGGTCGCGCGTTGTCGTGCAGGAGCAGTGGAGACGAGCGATTGACCAATGCTGGTTGGAGATGTGCCAGCTTCTTCATCATTGTGTTCAGTTCTTCACAGTACACATCTGCAGTAATGCTCACCCCGTTTGGTAAGAAGCTGTGATGAATCACACCGGCGCTAGACCACCAAACAGTGACCATCACTTTTCTAGGGGTAAGTTTTCGTTTAGGGCATTGTTTAGGTGCTGAACCAGGATCCAACCAACTTGCTGAGCGCTTGCGGTTATCAAACAGAATCCATTTCTCATCGCAGGTAACAATGCGGTTCAAAATTCCTTCATTTGTGTGTCTGTTGAGCAGTGCAAGGCACGTCTCGACGCGTACTTCGCGCTGGCGATCATTGAGTTCGTGGGGCACCCATTTGTCAAGCTTTTTTACCTTGCCAATTTGACGCAAATGGACCAATATTGTTTTGACGCTAACGTCGAAAGCTGCTGCTAATTCAGCCGTAGATTGTGTATCATCAGCTTCCACAATCACCTTTAATTCGTCATTGTCAACCAAAGTGTTCGGACGACCGCGAGGTTTATTTTTCAGGTCGAAATTTCCAGAACGGTAGCGAGCAAACCAATAACAGGTGGTGCGTTGGTTTGTAGTGTTAGCTACGTAAGCGTCGTTGATGTTGCGTGCCGCTTGTGGCGCGTTGCTGCTACGACGGTACTCGTATTCCATAATTACTCGAATTTTTAACGTATCCATGATGACGAAAAAGATTGAAATGCGATGAAAATGTAACACTAATCAATAAACAAAAAACTACTTTTGGAAAAAAAAAAACATGTTTTTAAAATAAAATTAATTTGAAATTGGAATTCTTAGCCAAACAAAAATTATTTTGATTTGAAATGGCCAGTACTGCAGAACGGCAATTTCATAGGTAAAGACCTAATATTATTATCTTATTTACGAAATAATGAACCTTAACTTTTAACCACCTTCTGAATAAAAAAAAATTAAAAGACTGGTACTGAAATTATACCTATTCAAGTAAGTAAGGGCCAAGTTCACCCGGTGAACTTGGCCCTTAAATTGCCCTTGGTCCGATAAATTTAATCGGCCGTTTAACATGACTTTATACGTAAAAAGTCATGTTAAACGCCTGTTTTCAATTTAACGGACTGTTATCTTGTCGATGAACTAGGCCCTAAATATTAGGTACGGTACTTATAAAGACACTCAAAGTTTTGGCAGATTTTAGCTAGGAATCGAATCCGATATGTTTGTAAAAATACCGCCCTGTATTGCCAAATGATAGTAACATTCCTTTGCAGGATTTAATAATCTTGCATAGGAATGTTTCGTGCCTGGGGGTCTACTCTGTAAGTCCGTCAACGAAGATACGGGCCCGTCCGAAAGTACAATAGACATAAGATTCCGTCAAAACAAGCGTCAAATTCAATTTTTCGGACGGATAAAAACACATCGGGAGTAGGGACAGCTGTCAAATCGTGCTATCATTCATTCTTAGTTCGGGCCTCGAACTAATCTTAAGTCCGTAGGTGATACGGAGTAAGAAACGCCCGTAACTAAGGCCGAAACTACGGATTTCGTGCTTAGAGAGTAGACCCCCTGATCGGGTTTCGTCATGAAGTACCTTACCTACTATCTCAAAAACTCAACCTGTATGATACGAACTTTTGTTTTTAGCATAGCAGTGTAAAGACCTTCCTTTCTTAAAACTTAGCTTTTATAACTTACTCCCCGCGGTTTCACCCGCGTTGCTTGGGTCCTAAGGGTAGTAGCGTGATGTTAAATAGTCTATACCACGGGGTCTCATCAGGAACAAAGTAACATATTTTGTTGATATAACTCATAATAGATGGCGTTATATGTATCGATTTGTTATTGAAGTTTGTGTAAAATTGAGAACATGAAAAAATACATTGTGAAAAATATTTGTTAAAATTTTTAAAAATGCTTTAAGCACGGAAAAATGTATAGCCCGAAGATAGCCCGCGCTAAATCGGTCACATTTCTTTGTATGAGATGAGGCATCTGTACGTATAGTATTATATTATCTGTGGTCTATACTATTCCTCATGAATCTAGCTATCATAAACAAAAAGATTTTTTTTTAATCCGACTTGTAGTTCCAGAGATTAGCGCATTCAAACAAACAAACTTTTCAGCTTTATAATAATACTAGCTTTCGCCCGCGGCTTCGCCCGCGTGGACGTCGGAAATTATCCCACGGGATCGTACTGCAGGAGTAAACTTTAATTACGCTTATATCACTCTCCGGTCCATAACAGTACAAACAGATACTTAAATTATATTTATTTGTATAGATTAGGATAGATGTCTTATAATAATATATTATTTTGTTTTAAGGGGCCAAGTACGCAAAACTCCTGCTCCAACAATACTGAGCGGAAGAAAACCTCGCAAATTCACTCCTTGCACCTTTGTACGTATTTAAATGATTTCTATAAGTACCTTTTCGGAGATTTCAAGTACCTACCTATAATATGTTATAATCTATTGTTCACAGTGCAACAAAAGCTTCTCAACTCTAACTAGGTACATTGAGCATCACACAGCCGAACATAAAGACGATCCGCTGCCTTCAACAGTAGCGAAAGTAGCAAAAGAAGGGGAGAGGCATATCTGTGAGATTTGTGGAGCGTCGCTAGCGGTATGTATGCCACTGTAGCCAGAATAGAACTCTCGAGTGCCAATACCGGGGGTAAACCCGCGAGGCACAGCTAGTAATATAAATAATACTAGCTGATCCCCGCGGTTCCACCCCCGTTGCTCGGCTCCTAAGGGTCATAGCGTGATGGTAAATAGCCTATACTATTCCACATGAATCTGGCTATCATATACAAAAATAATTTTTCGTATCCGACTGGTAGTTCCGGAGATAAGCGTGTTCAAACAAACAAAAAACTCTTAAGCTTTATAATATTAGTATACACTAGCTGTGCCCGCGACTCCGTCCGCGTGGAAGTCGGAAAATAACATGAGGTCGTTATTTCATTAAAGAACAATGATATGTAGGTAATAGGTATGCTACTTCATCATTCGCATAAAAATCGACAAACAATAATAATATTATGCAAACACCATGCAGCACACAGAATCGACCAGTACCATACTTATCCTTAATGTCTCACCAATCGTAACGACACATATCTGATATCATCTCTCACCAATCACCACCACGCAATTAACCTATCACTCACCTATTACCAATACAAATACATTATGTGGACCCGGCATAATACATGTTAGCAAAGTTAGTCCTGACTGATAGATTTTTTGTAATATCTTTTGATAGAATGGACCGATTTTAATGAAATAAAGACTAAATGTTACCTCAAGATACTGCCTATACTACTACTACTTCCTCATAATCAATTCAGTAGTATTGATTTGATGCGTGTTCAAACACACAGACAAACCGACAGACAAACAGACAGACATTAATTCTAAAAATGATAGAAATTTACTTTATTACTTATTCTTAGTCCCCCATATTATTTTTATGCAACTATATGCAATGTACAGACACGTGGAATTTACATTCTTATTATATGTATAGATTATGTAAATCTTCACAGGCCGCCAGCATAGCGACTCATCTAAATACTCATACTCGAGAGACGATATATACTTGTTCTATATGCCGTATGCAGTTCAACACTAAATCAAGCATGATGCGGCATCAACTGGTAAGGTTCTGTAGTAAATTTTCTACTTATCCTTCAAATTAGGGTCTAGTCATAGTATAAATAGGGGAAGTAGGTTATCTTCAAACAAACGCACCGCGCGCGGCTTGTATGTGTGCGCCAAAGTATGTATGCGTCGCCGCACGCACACTTAACAAAATCTCGACCCGTTTCGGGTCGAGATTGTGTTTAAGTGTGCGTACGTGTGTACAAGTCGCGCGCGGTGCGTTTGTTTGAAAATAACCTACTTCCCCTATTTACACTATGGCCTAGTTTATTTACTAAAAAATACTTTAAAAAAAGTTAAACTGCCTCAATAAGCAATATTTTTTTATAATGGAAATACGGGAAATCTTTGTTCCTTTTCTGTACAGTCTCAAAATGTTCCAAATAAACATTTTTCTTTCTTCTTTCAAAAATATCAAAATAATGTTGTGCTTGCTAGAGTATTAATGTTCTGTGAGTTGTGTGATACCGTTTCGGAAATCAATGCCTTAAATTGCTTCAGTTTTGATTCGGCACCGACTTCCGAAACGGTGTCACATAACATTATTTTGATATTTTTGAAGGCGGTTTTAACATTTTTTTAAGTTTTCTATTTTTCTATTTTGAGCTTAGAGCATATAACCCTGGAGACGTATAGCGGTAAATTACCGAATAACATTTTCTACCACTTTTTGCGGGGGTCGAGGTGAACACGTATAGCACACTACGGTTTGACAATCACACACATATACGGGCTTACAGATTGTACTTAAATAAAACCATGTTGGTGCATAATTTATACTTAAGTACATGTGATAGAAAATTCCATGGTTCCAGGCCGCCTTTTACAAAATGAAACTACACAAATATAACCATTTAAAAAAAAAACCGGCCAAGTGCGAGTCGTACTCGCGCACCGAGGGTTCCGTATCATTTTTGGACGTATAAAGTGAAAAAACCGGACCGCATAACTAAGTTTGTTTGTGAAAAAATTTTGATGATTTTGAAAAAACTGCACTATTTAGGAACATCGTTTTATTTTTGGTGCAATATTTGGGTCAATTCCTATCAACTCTAATTATTTCAGATTGGTATTTTTTCAGACATTTTTCATCATATGTCGAAAACTGTGAGACATAAAATTAAATAAAAATATATTTTGAAATGTGCAGATCAAGCCCTTTCATATGATATGTCACTTGACCTAATAACCCTACTTTGAAATTTCGGACCCCCACTCCGGCCCCTTTTGCAATGAAAATAAAATCATTTTTTGACTTTTTTCATTTTCAATAAAGTTTGGCAAGCATTTTTTATAACTGTTCCAAATTTCAAGTCGATAGCATTAGTAGTTGCTGAAATAAGCAGGTGTGACAGACAGACAGACGAAGTCGCACCATAAGGGTTCCTTTTTTACCATTTTGGTACGGAACCCTAATGACAGTACAAAATGACAGCTGTCGCGCATGACTTAATTTGCCTATGGCCAAATCAGTTATAAAGTCAGTGTTTTTGGTAGAGTCTAGAGAGGTCCAGTTTTGGCAACTCCTTATAAAAATATATGCTCTAATTAATACCTTATAAAATTATTTCAGACGCACACAGGTGAAAAGCCTTATAAATGCTCGATGTGTGAGAAACGGTTCACACAGAGTTCCAGCATGAAGCTACACTACCGCACATTCCATCTGAAAGAGCCGTATCCTAAGAGGTAAGATAGCTTTAATAGTACAAGTAGAACGCCAACTCTAGAATCATGTTTTCAAAGTTACTAAATAATAATCATTAAAATCATCTAGAAAGCCCTGAAGAAATAATCGTATTTTCCTCCTTCCTATACACAATAAGTATTTTATTTATTTAAATAAAAAAAAATATATTTATAATGTTCATATTCCTATGAAATGCTTAGGTACTTAGCAAAGTACGGTCTGTGAATCGCCCTTATGCAAACCTAAGGTATTTTTTTTTTACAGAAACCGAAGAAAAAAATTAGATATCCAGCAAGAATTAGTAGATTATAGAATGAGCGAAGAAGATTCAGAGGATAATCAGAAAGTTGATAGATGGCGCTAGTTACTTTAAGTACCTAGGTGAAAAATCAATGAAATCATCAATGATCGGACGGAATAAGCCGGACATTTATTTATTTATTTATTTATTTAAAACATGGAAGACTTACAGCTACAACAAAACTGAGTTAATAACAGCATATCAACACAAAGCCAATGACAAGTCTTCGCGTATAGATATTGACTTGAGTTTGGAATGTGAGCAAACAAGTACCTACACACTGCTACAGATTATAAATTTGCTACTTATACTAGGTATCTATATTATACATTATAATATAATGTATAATATAGATACCTAGTATTCTTTTTCTTCGACATGTTGATTACATAGATCGATTTGAACGCCGCACAGTAGGTATATCCAGGGCCGTCTTAGCTCATTCCGGGGCGTAAGGGCACACACGGTAAAGATGGTACTGGCTATATCACTGTCCTGCATAATGGCTTTGGAGTTTTGGAACCACCGGTAGCTTGAACCCTGGTTCTTATGCCGATGGACTACTATTTTTATATTTTTAATTGCTTTTTTTTTAGATAAATATTTATAAATGTAAGCAATATGTAGCTTCAAAAATGAATATGTAAAGAAAAATAAATTATATTACTACCTAGATATTTATGACGTATTTTTTTAAGAATGTTTTTTTATTGATCTATTTTTTCTGTCACATCCTATATACCTGCCTAGTGATACAAGTATAAGTATCGGCAGGGATCTTGATCATAGATTGCGCATGTACATTTTTGGCCCAATAGACAATAGACAGTTGACTCACAGACATATCTATTGTAAAAAAGCTGTGTCTGTACATTGAAGATATTCCAGAAAAAACAGTCGGGATAGGGTACTGGGACGTAACTATACCCAAAAATATATTTTTTTTATTTTTTGTCTCTGTCTGTTTATCTGTTTGTGCGGGCATCATGCGAAAAGTACTGAACGGATTTTGATGTGGTTTTCACAGTTCGATAGCTTGGGGTCCAACTTAAAATCTAAGCTACGTTTCATCTAATTCTGATAGGAGGAACCAAAGATACAGCTTGACCTCTTGGTAGTACTAGCTACTCTACACTACGGAGGTCATTTAAACTGGTCATTTCATTGTAGTCCACGCGGACGGAGTCGCGGGCAAAAGTCTAGTAAAGTATATGTGTGTGAGTTGACTATACTTGATAGAGAATAATAGACGACGAGCATCGACTGTGCCCCCCATCTTCTTCATTCCGCCAAAGAGACCGAAAAACCAGCTAATGCGCAGGTGACGTTTGTGATCATTACTGATGCCACTAGTTAAAGGACAGTAACGATTTCAAACGAATTATCGGCTGTGTGGGTCATGAAATTCCGATTGAGATTCCGATAATTCGACTGTATCTACCTTAGAGCATTTAACCTATGGAGGTTACGGCGAATCACCGAATAACATAATCTGCCACTTTTTGCGGAGGGAGAGGTGAACACGTATAGCACACTACAAAAGTTTGACAATCACACACAGATACATGCATTGCTTACAGATTGTACAATAAAATAAAACCATATTGGTGCACAATTTATACTAACATTATAAATACAATGTGATAGGTAGACGATTCTGTAAAAGATTGTAGGTACTTTAGAAAATAATGAACCTTGAGGAGTTATCACAACATGCGTAAAAATATGAACCTCCATAACTTGGCATGTATGTCATCCGTGCCCACTAGCTATTATTGCTAATATGTAAGTATTTTCTGCGAAGTATTTAAATCTTTTGAAGAAATTACTTGAAAGATAACTTTCAAGTTTCTGCGTAATAAAGAACGAATCTTTGACAGAAGCTTGTTGACAACCTCTTTAGAGTTTTATGTTCCTTGGCAGTATACAATATTCCCATAGGAACCATGCCATGCAATCTGCATGATGCCATGGTTCTGTAAAACCAATACCTACATGAACAGGAAGTTTTACTCCACGATACTCAGGCTTCGTTTTGGTCACTGTCGACTGAATTATCATTTGTCTCGTCTGAAAATTGTACGCAGTCCTCTCTGTGATCACTGTAACTCTCAAGCAGAGCAATCTCTTGCTCACATTTTCTTTGAGTGCTCATCTTTTGGCATTCAGCGCCTTGTGCTGATGGATGAGTTAATTGAAATCTATGGTAGCTCTGATTTGGTACCGCGCTCCATTCAGGCTCTTCTTGTAAATAACTCGACGTATTTACCTTTGTTTAATTTTATTATTAATACAGTTGGACAAATTTAATTCATGGTGTTTATAGATTTAACTGTCAAGTGTAGGTACATAATATGTATATTATATAAATATATTTTCATTGACTTTCATAAATATAATTAATTGATAGGAAATAGGAATTAATATAATTTGTAGGTTAGGTCAACCAATGTACCTATTTATAATAAAAAATATTAATATTATATGGACTTGACACTCGGCTCTTACAAAATAACTTAATAAACATGGAATGGAAAATTAGGTATTTTGACTTGATCTAAGATTTTGTGGAATAACAAATCTTAAAAATGGATTTTAATGAACTAAACTGAAGACTTTAAATGGATATACTTTACATGGAAATATAAGAAACTGATGAATTTATCTGGATTTGATTACCTATGAATTTCGGAGAATAATAAATCTAAAACACGGATTTTATTGAACTAAACTGAAGACTTTAAACGGATTTACTTTACATGGAAATAAGAAACTGATGAATTTATCTGGATTTGATTACCTATGAATTTTGTGGAATAACAAATCTAAAACACGGATTTTAATGAACTAAACTGAAGACTTTAAACGGATTTACTTTACATGGAAATATAAGAAACTGATGAATTTATCTGGATTTGATTACTTATGAATTTTGTGGAATAACAAATCTAAAACACGGATTTTAATGAGCTAAACTGAAGACTTTAAACGGATTTACTTTACATGGAAATAAGAAACTGATGAATTTAACTGGATTTGATTAAGGCACTTTACACTGAGTTGCAGAAAGGGCTCAAAACAGATGCCCAAAAAAGCTAACTGATGACTAGGCAGCATGGTCTCAGACCTTAGCCTGTTCCGTCAGTCAGGAACAAATTAAAAAAAAAAAAAAAAAAAATTATGTTCCTTGTTGACAACTGACAGTTTGACAGGTAAACAAATATGGCGATAATCGGGTCCGGAACGGTTTTTGTGTGTATTTTCAGTGTTTATTTAAATGAAAAGCGTAAATAATCTACAAATAAAATTAATAGAATATGTCGGACTTAAAAGTTTGTAGAATATGTCTTCGAACGGAGGCAAAAATGTACCATTTCAATTTGTATCAACTCAAGTTTTATTACGAAGAAGTTATGGCTATGCAGGCGAGTTATTTTAATTCATTATAAATAGAGGATTCACCTTTATACTCAGTGTTTATATTATACTAGCACTTTGCCCGCGACTTCGTCCGCGTAACACACCATGTAGGGGCGGGCATAAAGCAATTGTGACTGTGTGACCGTCGAAAGTTATTGTTCTTTCTCTCGGCAACAGTACTTTTTTTCTGGATGAAAGGTCCAAAATTTCATGATGATGGGTGCATCGGTTTAGGCGTAAAAAGGTAACAAACAAACAAACTTACTTTAACAAAAAACGAAACTTACAAAATGGGGGTAAAAAGTTTGATCTGTCCCCCTGTTACTTATGAGTAGGGCTGCCATCACCTAAATGGCTGACGCCGGACAAAAACATTAAAAACCCGGGACGCCCCCGAAAAATTTTTTTCATCAATTAGGATTCCCCTGACACAATGTGTCCAGGTTTCCCATGGACACTGAAACCCCTACCGGACGCTCCCCGGACGCCCTCTAAACTAGGACAAATCCGGGGAACTCTGGACGGATGGCAGCCCTACCTATGAGGGGACATATTAAAGTCAAAGTAATTATTTCTGGTCTGTCCAAGGGGAGAAATCATAAATTCCTATTTGTCCCCCTCAGGAGACAATATCAGGGGACAGACCAGAAATATTCTGTGCATGTAACTTTCTATCCCTGCAATGCAATATCATCTGTTTTTCCTCAAACAGCTGAATGAACAAGATGGACTACCTCAGTACTTTTGTTATGAGTGTGCGACAATGTTGCACAAGTTCCACAAGTTTAAGGAGAAGTGCTTCAGCGGTCAAAAGATTCTCAGAGAGCTGGCTTGGAGAGGGCCTGTAAGTATCTCAAAGTTTACATAATTTTATGTTGAAAAATATTTTTCAAAACAAGATATTATAACTTCCACTTCCCAGCTCCATATTGGACATCATCTAGGTCTATAGTAAGTACTTGTCAAGACAAATCCAAGGAACCTTTAACATTTATGTATGTGTAGAAATAATATAGATCTTTGTTTAAATGTCTTTATAAAACTAAAACTAGAAATAAATCCGTGCACGCAAGATACGCGCTTAGTCGTAAAGTTGCGGAAAAAGCCCTCTATACAACACCAATTTTTTTTTTTTTTTTTATACTATATTAAAAAGAATGAAGTTCTTAATAATTAATTGCAATCTAGCCTATAGGCTAATAAGCAATTTAAATCTAACTTATTTTTTTACGTAATAGTCTTTTATAACTAAGAATAGTGTCCATTTGCACTTTTATAAGGTCAATTGCCACTTTCTTAGAGTCTGATAACAACACCAACACAACACCAAATAAATGCTTACATTTTTCCTAATCACCCTTTCAGATCACCTACGAAGCAATTTACAAAGTCGACCGTACCAACACAATGCTGATGTCACCAGTAACAGTAATCACCTTGACCGAACGAATCAAAACCTACACCACAAAAGATAGTATAGAAGATGAAATCTTTAATACACAAAAAAAAGTAGAAAAAATAGAAAATATTGAACTGGACTACTTCAGCGAAACATCCATCACCGGAGATCAGGATCCAATGCTGGACTTTGATGAAGTGAAGATTATTGAAGACATACAAGTCACATTTCAAGAAGAAAACATAAAAGTTGATAATGATAATGAAAAATCAGGTATAGAACCTTTTAGTCCTTCAGCGGTTTACGTTGAAGGTGAAAAAGGTATAATGAAAATAAAATGTGAAGAAATTAAAGAAAAAAAGAATGGTGGCAAAGAAAAGTGTTACGGAAGAAAAATTTTAGACAGTACTCATTGGAAAAGGTTGTCGTTAAGTGAGGAAGAAGCCGTGAGGAATTTTAGAGCACGAGCTGAGGATAAAAAGTATGTAAAAGCCGCTTACAAATGTACCGACTGTTTAAAAGGTTTCTCGAAAAAGGATATGTTGGACAGACATACACAACTGAGGCATGTTAAGGTTAGAAATATTCTTATAATTATTGCCTTTAGTATGTTATGGTAACGCTAGTTGTGATGGAGTAGACCAGGGGTCTGCAACCTGCGGCTCTTTCGATGTAAAGTTGCTCTCCAGTTCCATACGCAATCCACTCGCGTCTCACCCGCACCGCCCGCGATTTTATATCAAATATCTAATCTTCCATCTCAAAAGGATGATCTGTTTTTGAGATGAGTTCAACGCAAATGTTTTTAAGTAATATTTAAATTATTATTTTTTTGTAGTTCACTGTACATTTTTCAAAAATTCATGTTTTCATTTAACATTCTTAAAAAATATGGTTGTGTGCGAGCGAGAAAGGTGACAAAATGCACAGCCCTCTTAAGACTCCTGCCGGTCGATTCTGTAAAAATCTCACCGTGAAAACTTAGGTGAAGTGAGTTTGTTTTTGCTAGGAATTGACACTATTGACAGCTCACTCCACGCTCACTTCACCTAAGTTTTCACGGTATCTCACCGTGAAAACTTAGGTGAAGTGTAGGTTACAGAATCGCACTGCTGGATCGGTTCCACAGATCGAGTGTCAAGTTAGCTAATTCGTACGCAACTTAACTGACGAGTAGCTTACTTTTACTTTAGCTGACTAGGCCTTTTTGAACAGACACTCCTCAACTGTGGATTTTCCAACAGGAGCTGGGTCCCTACGAATGTCGATTTTGTAGAATGCGGTACCGACTAAACTGTTACTTGAAGAAACATATGAGGGAGCATTATTTCAAGTATGAATGCTTGCGGTGTCACCTCGTCTGTCCTTTAGAGTAAGTATGTAAGGTGCATTAATAGCTTCACGTCATATAGTGCTATTAAAATAAGAATAGGAATTACTTTGCGCCATATTGTGACAACTTAGCCGGGCCGCACACCAGGGTATTGATATCGAATTCGATATATATTGCAACAACTGTCAAAATCCTCAAAATCAAAATCATTTTGACGTTTCTTGCAATATATATCGAATTCGATATCAATATATCACCCGCGAGAATCACCCCCCTGACATACACGTGTGTTACAATAATTTTGGCGCCACATTTGAAACGCGACACATAAAGAAAATACTAAAAACGCACGCCCGCGCCTAGTCGCGTGGCGCGAGGCAGTGTTTATTATGCGATTTTTTTTTTCACTTATTTAACTGAGTTAGTAACTGAGTGAGAGTTTCACCAAATCGAATCGTGCTTGCGCGCAGATATACGGGGGCGTTAAATGTGTCGCGTTTCAAATGTGTCGCCAAAATTATCGTGATACAAGTGTATGTCTAGTGTGCGGCCCGGCTTAGCCGTATATGTATTTTTATTAAAAAATCTATTACAATAGAGTTGGTAAAACTAAAACTCAGTTAAATAAAGTAAAAAAAAATCGCATAATAAACACTGCCTCGCGCCATGCGACTAGGCGCGGGCGCGCGTTTTTAGTATTTTCTTTCACTTTTTTAGCAGTGTAATCAAATAAATTGCAAGTGTGCGCCTTCCGGGTATCGAACCTGAGACCTACTATGTACCTACTTGTATGTTTTGGCCGCTGCTGGGCCACTGCTCAGCATTTGGCCATTGTATAAAGAACTAGCACTATGCCCGCGACTTCGTCTGCGTGACCCACAGGAACTGAATTTTTTTTGGGATAAAAAGTCAAGTAAAAGTATGTTACTCAGTGATAATGTAACTTTCTACTGGTGAAAGAATTTTTTTAAATCGGGCCAGTAGTTTTTAAGTTTATCCATTACAAACAAACAATCAAATCTTTTCTCTTTATATTGTTAGTTTAGATAGATTGTATTGATATAAAATTTAATTTCAGAAATTCAGCCCTCGTTCACGATGAGTACCACAGTGGAATCACAAGGAAATGTGATTATTGTGATGAAGAATTTAGGTAAGAATAATCATTTCACTTTGCTAATACCACGGGGTCTCATCAGGAACAAAGGAACATTTGTTGAAATAACTCTTATTAGATGGCGTTATATGTATCGATTTATTATTGAAGTTTGTGTAAAATTGAGAACATGAGAAAATACATCACATGAAAAATATTTGTTCAAATTTTGAAAAATCCTTTAAGCACAGAAAATAGCCCGAAGATAGCCCGCGCTAAATCGGTCACATTTCTTTGTATGAGATGAGGCATCTGTACGTATAGTATTATATTATCTGTGCTAATACTAAGTCAGTCAGCCAGGCAAGAGAAAGGGGGGCAATGCCTTATATTTCCAACATCATAAATATGTATACTACTATTACTTATAATAGAACAATCATTGTTTTCTTTTAGGCATTCGTCAACATACTACACGCATTTACGCACTCATCGCAGCGAACACGTGTGTACGCTGTGCGGCGCGTCGTTCGTCAGTAAGGCGGGGCTACATCAACACAAACGAGTCAAACATATTATTGTTGAAATTGTAAGTGTTTATCAATATAAAGAAACGAATCGAAAATGGCGGCTCGTACTTGTAATGCCGGGTTGGACCGTCAGCAAAACAGGGTTGCCAGATAAGTGAAATTTTTAGAGTTCCGTACCTCAAAAGGAAAAATGGAACCCTTATAGGATCACTTTGTTGTCCGTCTGTCACCGGACCATAAGTGGAGCCATCGGCTCAGTTGGCGCCACTAGAAGTATGCAGTAGCGCCATCTATGATCAAGATATGATATATCTATTATGATGTTATAGCGGCATAGATGGCGCTATTGCATATTTCGGAACGCTTAGGGCGCGAGTCGTACGCGCACTTGTCCGGTTTTTTTCTCACACACGCTCACAAACCGTGATAACCGGGTATAATTAATTAGACGAGTACACCCTCACCACAAAAAAGATAAACACGTGTTAAACACGAATGCTACCAAAAATATTACACACTTGTTTTAGACAAGCTAGTGCTAAAACAAGTGCCTATTATTTTTGGTAACATTCGCGTTTAACGTGTGTCTATCTTTTTTGTGGTACGGCCCTTAATGTTGTTTCCTTGTTCACCCTCAAGACATTTATAATGTCCCGTGTGCTTGTAATTACACGGGCACCCTTAGGGCGCTTGTAGACGTCCGGTTTTTTTTACCGGACAACGGACCGATTTTTTACCATTGTATGGTTTACTAGCACCGCGCCCGCGACTTCGTCCGCGTGTCCCACAGAAACTGTTCATTTTTTCGGGATAAAAAGTAGCCTATGTTACTCAGTAATAATGTAGCTTTCTATTAGTGAAACAATGTTTAAAATCGGTCCAGTAGTTTTGGAGCCTATTCGGTACAAACAAACAAACAAACAAAATAATCTTTCCTCTTTCTAATATTAGTATAGATGTATAAATAATGAATCTGGCGTAAATTGTTCGCCAGAGCAATGTCCGGTGCGTGTACACACATTCATTATTTATTTATTTATTTAAAACATGGAAGACTTACAGCTACAACAAAACTGAGTTAATAACAGCATATCAACACAAAGCCAATGACAAGTCTTCGCGTATAGATATTGACTTGAGTTTGGAATGTGAGCAAACAAGTACCTACACACTGCTACAGATTATAAATTTGCTACTTATACTAGGTATCTATATTATACATTATAATATAATGTATAATATAGATACCTAGTATTCTTTTTCTTCAATTCTTGTTGTTGCAAACCCTATATTATAGGGTTTGCAACAACTTATTATAAACCATACACCACCGCGAATCCGGTAAAAAATCGGTCCGTTGTCCGGTGAAAAAAACCGGACGTCTACAAGCGCCCTTACCCTTTAAACCGAACACAGAAACGCAGCTTAGCGGTAGAAATTAATATAATAGTACACCTCTCTCGAGCTTTATAACAAAAACCTACATAGTAAAATATTCTCTACAACTAAGACTTTAAAACTCATTTTCCCGTAACAGGATAGTCCTGACGACGACGAAGAAGTGGACACATTCTGCCAGCGATGCGACATGCGGTTTGAGACGCGGAAGGCATACGTTGAACACTTATTTCACTCCGCACATCATATGGATGAGGAGGACACGTAAGTTTGAAACACATCTTAAAACTAGCTTCCGCCCGCGGCTCCGCCCGCGGCTCCGCCCACGTTTTCGGGATAAAAAGTAGCCTATGTGTTATTCTGATGTGTAAGCTATATTACTGTAAAGTTTCATCAAAATCCATTCAGTAGTTTTTGCGCGAAAGAGTAACAAACATCCACATACATCTTCACAAACTTTCACATTTATAATATTAGTAGGATTATAAAGCTCAAGAGTTTGTTTGTTTTAACGCACTAATCTCTGGAACTACCGGAATCGAAAAAATATGTTTGTATACGATAGCCAAATTCATGAGGAATAGTATAGGCTGTTTAACATCACGCTACGACCCTTAGGAGCCGAGCAAAAGGGGTGACACCGTGGGGAATAGCTAGTATTAATATAGATTCAGCTGACTTTGAAAAAACCGGCCAAGTGCGAGTCGTACTCGCGCACCGAGGGTTCCGTATCAATTTTGGACGTATAAAGTGAAAAAAACCGGACCGCATAACTAAGTTTGTTTGTCAAGGAATTTTGATGATTTTGAAAAAACTGCAATAGGAACATCGTTTTATTTTTGGTGCAATATTTGGATCAATTCCTATCAACTCTAATTATTTCAGATTTTTCGCTCCGCAAACTTCGGAGATAAGGGCGGGGGAATGGTATTTTTTCAGACATTTTTCATCATAAAATGAAAATATATTTTGAAATGTGCCAATCAAGCCCTTTCATATGATATGTCACTTGACCTAGTAACCCCACTTTAAAATTTCGGACCGCCACTCCGGCCCCTTTTGCAATGAAACTAAAAATATTTTTTGACTTTTTTCATTTGCAATAAAGTTGGACAAGCATTTTTTAAAACTGTTCCAAATTTCAAGTCGATAGCTTTAGTAGTTGCGAAATAAGCAGGTGTGACAGACAGACGAAGTTGCACTATAAGGGTTCCTTTTTTACCATTTTGGTACGGAACCCTAAAAACGTTAACAATGAAAGTCCTATACTATATTCAACTGGCTTTTCCTAGTTCGTCTTAAGTTATCACTATAATAATGGCTGCTTAGGTTGTTATTATAGTGACAAGATATATTATGATGACCTACAGTCGTCCGCTGAGAGAATGTGTTACTGACACTTGATTAATTTAGCACTAAGTTATTTTAGTTTATTGTACGTTGATGTTGTAATAACAATTTTAGTTAGTATCAATAGTGTATTTAAACGATGAAAATACTTTTTAATTGTAAAATATTTTCCACCTCAAAGTTTCGTCGCCCGTACAATCACGACCTGTCAGAAACGCATTCCCTCAGCGGCCGGACGGTAAATCATCAACAATGTACCGTGCATCGCGTCATTTTAAGTACCTTTGGGGTGGTCTCATACAAATTTTTCATCATATTTTTTATAATAATGTCTTAGGTTTTCGCGATTATTACACATTATAATAAAACAAGTTTAAACGGATTAAGTCGCGTATATTACAGATTTTTACAGTTTTCCTGACGTTTCGAACACTGCAGCGTTCGTGGTCGCGTTCGTGTTTTATCATATTTTTTTATGTTTTCAGTGAATACACGGATGAAAGTAACAAAAAAGTATTAGGGAAGAAGGTACAAGAAAAGGTGAGTCACGATTTTTTTATTGGTACTTTGTGTCTCATTCATACCACAGATAATATAATACCTACTACGTATAGATGCCTCATCTCATACAACAAAACGTGACCGCCGTAACGCGGGCAATCCTCGGGCTATTCATTTTTTCATGCTTAAAGGATTTTTTTAAATTAGAACAAATATTTTTCATGTTCTAAATACAAAAACTTCAATAACAAATCGATGCTTATAACGCCATCTGTTACGATTCATTTTAACAAATGCTCAATAATAGTCATACTAAAGAATTTCTTTATTTCAGATAACAAACCGATTAAGAAGACGGTAAGTTTAGTATTTTTACTCAATAAAATAGCGGTCATTCAACACTAAACATTATGATTCTTTAAATTGTCTCTGATCTGATTTAATTGTCTCTGGTATTCTCAGACCAATAGACGACGATGTTTTCAACGTAACAAAAGATACCAAAAAAAAAGGAAGGAAATATAGGAGAAATCCGAAGAAACCCACAACGTGTCACCAAGTAAGTTAACAATCAAACTCATAGATATAGTACATAATTATCTATTCTACTAATATTATAAACTTGAAAGTCTGTGAGGATGTAAAGATGCATGGATTTTGACGAAACTTTACAGTAATATAGCTTATACATCAGAACAACACATAGGCTACTTTTTATCCCAAAAACGCGGGCGAAGCCGCGGGGGCAAGCTAGTAGTACATCATTATCTATCCTACTAATATTATAAACGTGAAAGTTTGAGAGGATGTAAAGATGTATGGATGTATGGATGTTTGTTACTCTTTTACGAAAAAACTACTGAACGGACTTTGATGAAACTTTACACTAACATAGCTTATACATCAGAATAACACATAGGCTACCTTTTATCCCGGAAAATGCGGGCGAAGCCGCGGGCAGAAGCTAGTATTTAGAGTATAGATATGATGTTATGTAATTTCCTTTTGAAACAATTTATATACAAAATGACATTGAATGTGATAATAATGATAATATATTGATTATAATTATTGTAAATGTGAGTACTATGTGGGTTATTATGTTACTGTTATAGATCTCAAGTTCAGTCTGACAGTTTGAGTACTTTAGGGGGCCTACCCAAATGTCCTCTCTGATGGTAATGTTCGTCGGGTCGTTGAGCTCCCTAAGTCTGGGTTGAGCTACCACGATACCCGGCACATGCGTGCACAGTCAGGTCAGGTCCACTCAAATCTGTATGGCTCTTTCCTCTAAAGGCCATTTCAGACTAACCTGCATGGTTCTTACACAATTTATCTTAATTGTCTGGACTTTAAAAGAGACATCAACCTTTGAGTTTGTTTCGGTGTTTCTTCTCAAAGGTAGTCATATAGGAAACACCGAACTCATCTAGCTTAAAAAAATGTTTTGACGTGTAAAAGTGTTATTTTTAACCTATTTACAAAATAAATATCATTTATCATTTAATATTGTTGTAGTGCGGCAAACACTTCGACACACAAGCGGCCTGTTGGAAGCATCATTTGTCTGAGCACCCGAGAACCTCGTTCTACGGCCCCGGCGAAAGATACATCTGTGAGATATGCGGCTCTTCCTTAGCTGTAAGTCTATAATCCACTAGCAAACCCGGCGAACTCCGTTTCGCCACCGTAGTACATGCTATGTATCAGAGATGGCGCTGTATGTGAAAAAAGATTTTCCCGCTTTTCTCTTTAAATTTTCCTGAATTTGCTTTGCTATAAACCTCACGGAGCCCGAGACCTTTCCAACGAATGCAAAAACGTGGAAATCAGTTTGTCCGTTCTGGACTTATATCGTCAGGAAGGAAAACCCGACTTATTTTTATATAGTAGATAATACACAGTGAATATTACACATCAAGCAAAGAGATATCGCCAGATATCGACTTCGGCTTTGTAGGGTCCATTTCAATTGAATTTGTTAACTTTGTAAACAATGTCAGTATGGCCAACTGTCGAAATTTGATGAATTTGTATAGAAAGTTTGTTTACATAGTTTACAAGTTCTATTGAAATGGACCATAGAGCGTCATAGCTGCCGTGTCACGCAGTCCATGTCTGTTATCTTACGATACATTACGCGTAACACGTGCAAATCGTATCATAATAGGGTCCTTTGTCAACCACAAAAACAACTTTTCATCTAACTTTAACCGATTAGTCGTATCTAAAACTCTTGTTACTATGAATTTAAATGATTTAAAAAACTAAACGCAATGAGTCGAAGATTGTGAGTTAATTGGTAAATTTAAAGCTAAGCTGAAAAAAAATTGTTTCTGAATGTGATGAATTTAAGAAACCCATCTGACACAAAGGACGTTGGTAGTTTTGGGCTTGATATGGTACAGTAATAAAAGCTTAACCAAAAATAAAAATATATTTTTAATTGTTCTTTGCCTAATTTATCTTAAAGATTAAGAATTGGAATCAAAAATCGAAATAAATAAGAACTAAAATGATTATGCCGTTGACATTTTGAAAAAACCAATAAAACAAAAACGGGTGCATGCTGGCTGGCGCGTGCCTTCACAGAATATCATGTCGACAGCAACTAAAACCTTTGAATTGAGAACTCATTAGTCGGGCTGTACTTCATTGGATTATTCACACCATACTTAACCTCACTGTCACAAATACGAAGATTCCTCTTTAATCCAATTACGTACAAAAACAAATAAAAAATGAATTTAAATACTCTTGAAATACTCGATCACACCAAACTAATTTCATATCTGTACCGACATACACAATCTGAAGCCCAGCGTTCTATGGGCGTCCGCCGTGTCCTTTGTTACACTTTAGTTAATAAGTTATTATTGTAATCTCATTGCAAGTGAACTCTGTTCTTTATGAGAAATAAAAATTCTATAAACCTAACGCTGATATCTCAAAACTATAAGTATATTTTATGAGATACAGCAAATAGGCGTGATACGGCAGATAGGGAAAAACTGTGTGATATTTATTTGTGTTTAAAATTCTGGAATGTTCCGACATTTTGAGATGATATGACCTTTATCTCTCATAATAATGTCTTAGGTTTTCGCGATTATTACACATTATAATAAAACAATAAACGGATTAAATCGCGTATATTACAGAGTTTTCCTGACGTTTCGAACACTTTGCAGCGTTCGTGGTCGCAGGACGACTGAGGTGGTAGGCGTCATGACAGCTAATTTATAGAATATTTATTTATCTCACATTTCAGCCGGGCAGCATCAGGACCCATAAGAACATGCATACTCGAGAGAAGATACACACCTGTGATACTTGTGGGAAGCAGTTCTACGCGGTGGTGGGGCTGAGGCGACATCAATTGGTAACAATCATAACTATTGCCCAAAAAGAGGCTGGTATCCAGGAATGTCTTAGCCGAGTCTCAATTTTGCTTTGGACTTTAAAAAAAACCGGTCTAATGCGAGTTGTACTCGCGCGCCGAGGGTTCCGTACCGTTCTTGGACGCATAAAAGTAGAAAATACTGGACCGCATAACTAAGTTCTGTTTGATGATTTCTAAAAAACAGACAGACAGACGAAGTCCCACTATAAGTGTTCCTTTTTACCATTTTGGTACGGAACTCTAAAACAACTTTCTTTGGATATTTTTTTACAAACTGCAAAATGGCCAAAGTCGTATTTTTTTTAAAAAGACCCACGCAACATTTAACGCTGCGGGGTTCAGAATAAGGTACTGAACCCACGGTTCCAGAAAACTGAAACCATGGTTTGATCTATAAACTATACTGGGTAAGTAGAAAGTACTTTGAATATTTGAGATAGGAAGTTTTGCTTCGTGGAGACTTCACTTTATTTTTAAAACTAGACTTGCCCGCGACTCCGTCCGCGTGGACTACAATGAATGACCAGTTTAAATGACCGCCGTAGTGTACGTTGGCTAGTACTACCAAGCTGTATCTCTGGTTTTTTTCAGCGGAATCAGATGAAACGTGGCTGAGATTTTAAGTTGGACCCTAAGCTATTGAACTGTGAAAACCACATCAAAATCCATTCAGTACTTTTTGCGTGATGCGCGCACAAACAGACAAACAGATAAACAGACAAACAGACAAAAATAAAAAATAAATCTTTTTGGGTGTAGTTACGTCCCAGTACCCTATCCCGACTATTTTTTCTGGAATATCTTCAATGTACAGACACGGCTTTTTTACAATTTTATAATAGTATAGAAATAGATAGATTAAGTACCTAATACTGCATTCAAAGATTTTTAAAAAGTTGCTTGATTCATCTGGGAATCGAAACGACCGTATGTGAAAAAACCGGATAAGTGCGAGTATGCCTCGCGCCCTAATGGTTCCGATATATGATCATAGATGGCGCTACTGCATACTTCTAGTGGTGTCATCTATGAACAGATGGCTCCACTTATGGTCCGGTGACTGGCGGCGGACAACAAAGTGATCCTATAAGGGTTCCGTTTTTCCTTTTGAGGTACGGAACCCTAAAAATGAACATCCTATAATATTACCATTGATGGCATTGATGCCTTTTCAGACGCACACTGGAGAGAAGCCTTACGCATGTTCTTTGTGCGACAAGCGATTCACACAGAGCAACAGTATGAAGCTACACTACCGCACTTTCCACTTGAAACAACCTTATCCTAAGAGGTAAGTACCCTATGTGTAGTCAAAACCTTGGCTAGTCTAGACTGCTGAGCGTAAGGCCCTGTGTTCGCGGGGGCGAAATGTTTTCCATTATTTTTATGTTGTTTATGTGTCCTTAGATATTAGAAGGTACCAGAGGCTGTGGAATTAGCAATCTATCAAAATCGCTATTCTGTCAAAATCAGCATACTATCAAAATCGCAATTCTATTATAAATCAGCATTCTATCAAAATCAGCTTTCTATCAAAATAAGTATTCTATCAAAATTAGCATTCTATCAAAATAAGTATTCTATCAAAATCGCAATTCTATCAAAATTAGCATTCTATCAAAATAAGTATTCTATCAAAATCAGCATTCTATCAAAATTAGCATTCTATCAAAATAAGTATTCTATCAAAATCAGTATTCTATCAAAATCAGTATTCTATCAAAATCGCAATTCTATCAAAATTTACATTCTATCAAAATTAGCATTCTATCAAAATAAGTAGGTATTATATTAAAATCAGCAACCTATCAAAATCACCATCCTATCAAAAACACCACTCTATCAAACACATTTTCAGAAACAGAAGAAAAAACAAGGATGAGCCTAAAACGGCAGATGTAGAAGATTCCAACAGCGATGAGGACTCGGACAGTAGTTTGCCCGACATCGAGCCCGAGCTGCCCGGCGCGGGAGTCGAACCCGTGTCCGACGCAACCGACAAGCCATCTGATGATAGCATACACTACTTGACGCTGACGTAATTTTGTGTGTGTGGTAGGCAGTGATACATGAGTGAAGTGATACAGTGACATGTGATACTCGGTATTGCAAGCATTTCCTAGGGTACGGTACGGGCCGGTTGGAAGATGCGTCGTCGTTCACCAAATATTTACCTAATTAAAAAAGTCACTTAGGAACCTTCGTGTTATTTTTAAAGACCTATCCAACAATACCATTATGTCCATAATGAAGGCGTGCACGAAAATATTTTTTCATTTCTCATACTCGGAAAGTAGTGTTTGTTTGATCAGAGCAGCGGGTCGAAAACGATGCTTCCCTCCCTTGGGCGGGAAAGACTCATAGTAATTTGCTTCCCTCCCTAGGGCGGGAATGAATTTTAAAAATAGAACTAAAATAGGTTATTTAGTCGGCTATAATTTTTTTTACATAATTAAGAAAAATATCGATAAAAAAAAAATGCTGCGGTCTTGTGAGTGTATACGGCCAATGTGAATTAAAAAAAATACCTATTAAAGTGGGATGGCCCGCGGCGGTGACGCGGGCGGTGTGTTCCATATTTGAAATTTAAATTAAAAAAGACTATTTATGTATAATTTGGCGGGATACTAACTCTGTACCGAAATTATTTGATTAAAAATGAGTTCAAGCGATTCTGAAATGTCGACCCCCAATTCCGTTAAAGACGAGGCCAATACAGTTATTGAAAATCTTTTGCCAGAAATTTCAAAGGAAAGATACTTAAAGACTTACAATGATTTTATGAAGTGGCGAACAGACAAGAAAATAAAATCCTTTTCCGAAAGTGTATTTCTTACATACTTCAATGGACTATCTAGCAAAATACAGCCTTCTACGCTATGGAGCAGGTATTCAATGCTCAAGAGTACACTTAGTGTAAAACATAATGTGGATTTGAAAAAATTCCATAATCTCACAGCGTTTTTGAAAAGACAGTCTCAGGGGTTCAAGAGCAAAAAATCTAAGGTTTTTACCTCTTACGAAGTGGAATCATTTTTAAATGAAGCCCCTGACGAGATATATTTGGCAATGAAGGTAAGCTAAACGTTTATCTAAGTAAGTCTTTTACTCTAAAAATGAACATCGTTCCCAACGTCTTTACTCTGATAAGTATTATAGATAAGTTTGTACAAAAAGAGACAATGACACTGACCAGATTGCGTATATTGAGAGTAAAGACGTTGGAACGGCATGCATTTTTAGAGTAAACCTGTTTATTTTACCTACATACCTAAAAGATAAATACTAACAAAATTATTTGTTTTCACAGGTGGTATTGATACTCGGTATAAGCGGCGCCTGCAGAAGCAGTGAGCTCACAAATCTAACAATTAAAGACGTTGAAAATCATGGTCAGTTATTAGTTGTAAAATTGACTAAAACAAAAACAAATATTGAGCGCACATTTGTAGTACGAGAAGAGTTTACACAAACAGTAAAAAAGTATCAAAAGCTTAGACCTACTGACATAAAAACGGATCGTTTTTTTCTTAACTACCAAAAGGGAAAATGCTATAAACAAGTGATCGGTAAAAATAAAATCTCAGTTATGCCAAAGCAGATAGCAACATATTTGAGTTTACCAAACTGTGAGCAGTATACCGGGCATTGTTATAGAAGAACGTCAGCGACACTGTTAGCCGATTCTGGGGCGAACTTAACAATGTTAAAAAGACATGGAGGATGGAAATCCAGCACAGTCGCGGAAGGCTACATTGAGGATTCTATCCAAAATAAATCTAAACTTTCAAAGAAATTAACTGAGACTATAAATATACGCCCCAATTCGCCTCAACCAGCCACTTCAAGAGAGTCTCCGCCATGGATTCCACCGTCTAATGAAATACCAGAGTCTTCTACTTTTACAGAGATCCAACACAGCCAAATTTGTCATAATATATCAAACAGTGTAAATATTCCAAACAAAAATTTAACTTTGAATTTCACAAATTGTTCTAACTTCTCAATTAATTTTAAATAGGTACTACTCATGTTATTACTATCAATAAATATTTTAGAAAAACTACTATTTTTTACTTTCCTTATATTTGAAATGAAAAGTAGAGTGTTTAACACGGGTGAAAGTCATCAATTCCCACTCGGACTATAGCCGCACTCGCTTCGCTCGTGCGTCTAAATACCTCGTATGGGAATTGATTTCTTTCCACCCTTGTATAACAATCTACTATTTCAACACACTTGCTCATAAAATGGCTCTTATTTCACCGCAATTAGGCACCTAATGACACCTGTAATCAAACTGTGACTTTTTCATTACTGTTACTCACTAGTGAGTTATGGACTGGGTGCGCGCGCTGCTACTCCGGCGCGCGAGTATTATTTTATTCACAAGTGTGTTGAAAAATGTCGTATTATACACGTGTGTATTGATGATTACCGTCTTCGACTCCCTTAAGCAAAGACTACTATACATATAGACGGTACTCTCAACCATATTTTCCGTCATCGTACAAGCAGCGCCATCTATCCGTGGTAGGGCCAATTCAATTCATAATCTATACCTACCTATAGCTATATAGTATACAGCTATAGCTATAGCTATACAGTAGGTACCTACATACCTATATCTTCATATATTACTTGGTAAAATTATTGTCATAGGGCGTTTGTGCAGTTATCCGTTTCCAAACCATTTTTTATGACACGTTTTTTTTTCATACATTTCAAAAACTGGTAGGTATCGAAATGTATGAAAAAAAAACACGTTGGTAAAAAAACGTGTTAGAAACGGATAAGTGCACAAACGCCCTATGACAATAATTTAACCAAGTAATATAAGAGGCGTAACGTATAATGATGTAATTATTGTTTTACATAAAAATACGTCAGGACGCGTGACAAAACATCAAGTTACCTACTTCTATGTAAATGGAAATAATACAATTTATACGGAATAAAAAAACGTTTTAGATTACACACTTTTATTTTCGAACTTAGAACTTCTTTTTTAAATATTTAAGTTTGCCTGCATGTACCTGAGAGTCTATCGGCGGTAGGTATTAGGATATTTATGATGCTGGTTTAAAGAATCTTCTTGAAGAGGAGTCTTGATAATAAATAATTTCAGCGGCTAACTTCGCTACATCATTGATTTCCTGATCTGACCATTTCAGTGATCTTCGTCCACCGAAGGGCTATCAGGGGCTGGATAGCTTTTCCAGCTCTGAAGTCTTCTGTTCCCAGGGCTTGTAGGAGCTCTTTAGGCAAATCTTCTTCTGAAAATGTCAACATAAAAAGATATGTAATACTTGTCTATCTGCTTAGTGATAGCGCAAAAGTCATGTAATATTCCTATGTGGAAATAAACATTTTGCATTGTCTATCCGTAATGTGATAGCGCTTGCCATGTTTATATGACACAGTGTCCACCTGCATGTGGAAGCGCAGTCATTTACATAATCTCTCATTTGGGATCCGCCAGGCGTTTGAAGTTATGACATTTAAGGTAGGTACATTATGTCTTAGGTACTATAAGTAATGAGTGTTTTACAGACCTGTATTAGGGTCTTGATCCAGATCATTTTGAGTAGGTTGGTTATGCACTGTTGGCGACGGTAGTTTGGGCAGCTGTGAAACTGGAGACAGCGGCGTTGGTGAAGTAGGTGATCGTAGGCGACGAGTCTTCTGAATCCACTTCGACCGGTATCCTCTTCAGTTTCCTCAACAATTGCCGTATCTTTTTCTTTATATACTTCCCCATTTCTAGAAACTCGCGCAGGAGAAGAAAATCCAGGGCAAAACGTTTTCAAAGAAACATCTCACCCGAAAATCCGAAATCTCGAAATAAATAAAAATAACGCATTTTTCTATGTGACAGATAGGGATGTAAAAAATAATCGATTATGGAAATAACCGTTAAAAAATCGATTTAAAACATGATTTTATTATTAGGGATCGATTAATAATCGATTTTTTTTATAATCAATCAGTTATTACCATTTTTTTTATCTGCAACGCCGACATTATGTTTGCCCCCGTATTCACAACGCTTCGATTTAATTCCGATTCGGAAAGTCGTATGTCTATCTCACTCGCTTTCGTAATGCCAAAACAAGGTAGACGTACGACTTGTCGAATCGGAATCAAATCGAAGCGTTGTGAATACGGGGGTTGGTCTTCTGGCCCGGAGCCCAGAACGCGAACTGCCATAGAATTTGCTTTTGAATCAGTTTAGTTGGTTAATTTAATCAAACATTCACTACATGGAGTCAACGAACTTGGTTGATATGTCATTCATTATTCGTTGGTGAAACTTAATTTTTCAAACGACAAGTTTATTTTTAATTAATTAATCTATTGATATAGGTAATATTTATGGCGTTTATTTTAAAACATATTGACAAATTAGGTAAAAAACAATTAATAATCAATTTTGTTAAAAATCTATTATTTTCTTAGGAAAAAACGATTATTTATTAATCGATTTTTTATGCTACAAAAAAACCGATAAATTAAAAATCTATTTTTTATGTACAATGTAACATCCCTAGTGACAGACAGTTGACAGTGTAACCATATGACCACATAATAAATACGTTTTTGTAATTGATTAAATTAATTCTTTTATATTTTCTATTTACTTCTAATAATGTAAATTAAATTAATGTGATTTATTATCCTCATTAATATATTTAATGATAATTTTGATTATATCATAACACTGTTATAAAGTGGTAACCCAATCAGTAAATAGTTTTTTCACCACGTCGGATGGATGGAGCTAGTTTCCATACAAAAGTTTCGAACAGGCTACAATGTTCTAAGAGAACATAGCATGCCCTTAAGACCCTCGCCTAGCGGCTCGGGTCACAATGGCGCCTCAGTGGTAGTCACCAACATTGCACACTTATACCATAATGTACTACTTAACACCACCTGCTTGAAAATGACAAATTATAATAATATGTCATGTAACTCTAACCTAAAGTAAGTCATTAAAGCCCAAGGGCAATAATATTGTACTGAATTTCATTGTAACCCACTTTGTCATTAATGTGATTTGAATTTGGAACCTCGACTAAAAATTTATTAGGAAATCGAATTCATCGAAAATTCATATTCAGGGCAGCCAACGCCAACATAGATTCAAAAGGAATTGTGAAACGCGCTCTATTGAATAATTCGAATAAATAAAATTTCCTACCTGTCATACATCGTTTCATTCATCCGCCACCATTATATCGGCGTCCAATGCAACGTTGAGCATTCATCTACCCGCAACTATTTTAGTACCCTCATTCTATTGACGGAGTACCCTCATAGTGGCGCCCGACGTAAAAATTCATTCGCCGCCATTATCCATAGCTATACTATACTTCTATCTGACATTTTTACTCCTAGTCATCATGAGAAATTGGACGAATGTGGTCGACATGTACCCCTTAAAGACGATGATTAAATCAAACAGCTATTATGTTAATATTGTCATCTCTATTCATTATCATACAAAGGACAAGGATAGTTGTATATTTAATCAGTGGTTAAAGTTAAGAGGCGTCAGTAAGTAAGGTGGTTAATTTTTAATTCCATGTCGTAACATTCGTTTCCCCCCTTGAACAGAAAAAAAGAAAACTTATCCCACTTTATTTTGTCTATGCTACTACGGTAAAACATATCTGTATTCAATCGTAGACGTGTTCGAGAATACTACCAGGCGTACATAAAACAAGCGGTTACGTTCTGTTCTTTTACTTTGGATGCGATCATACAAAACGGTATTGGTCGATGCCCGATGATACTAGGCGTGCAGAAATCACAGATGGTTAGATTCCTTGTTCTACGCACACATACAAACGTGCGTACACGACATGAATAGTCGCTGCTATTGCTATCTTGCTTACACATCAGTAGCAAGCGCCACACGAGTAGGACAGAAGTATGTTGCTGATTGCGTTATTATGTTGAGTTGAGTATTGTTGTCTCGCTCTGGCTTGATTGATGTACTCTTCACTCTGGCGAACAGTGATTTACTCTTGGTATTTTATGCACTCCTAATCAGTGACCAGTATCACATCAGTGGATTGCACCCTTGAGAAGCAGGGGCGGGTATATGGCGGGTTTCCAACATTATACTTTCTTTAAATCGAGGGTAACCAGTGGCGTGCTTACAGGGTAAGCCCGAGGGTATTTCTCGTAATTTTTCATGATTGCAAGTGTTTTTTATGGTGCGCTACTCACATTCATGAGAAATTTAGAGATATACCTCGGGCTCGCCCTGTAGGCACGCCACTGAGGGTAACTGTGGCTACATGATAACTCTGCCTACCCCCAAAGTGTGTCTGATATTGTAAAGAGAACTATACTATAATAATTATAAGTGTCAAAATAATTATCCTATCTTACCAGTCAATGCCAGTATGTTTGTACAGTTCGCGTAATGTAAGTTTGCCGCTCTGAAGCCAAGAGCACGAGTAAATCAGCAGCATGCGCGCTGCTGATTTACTCGTAATATTGCTATAGTTTGTAAAATACAGCTGGAGTCCTTTGACAGATGTCAAATACGAACAATTATGTCAAATAGCGTTAAAAATTTAAGTATTTGACATTTGTCATAAGACTTAAGCTATATTTTACGAACTTTAATTAAATTACGCTGTCATTTGTAGCGTACTTCAGCGCGGCAAACTTACATGACGCGAACTGTATGTTATGTAGTCGTTATATGTCGATTATTTTATTGTCATTAATCTATTGATGTGACTATTAAATTGTAAGAATATAATTTTGTTTTATTTCAAATTAAACATAATTATTTGGCGTGTAAGTTGCAAGTTTGACAGGCGTAGCCTATCGAACAGTGTAATAAAGGACTTATTTTCAGTGTAAAGTTGTAAACTGTATCAGCGTTATTCATAATTTTTCTAATAATTTATGTTTGTGCGGATTGAGGTACCAACCCTCAAAGACATTTCCCATGCCCAAAATTCAAGTGCAGATAAGTAAAGTTTCTTCGCTATAGTTCGAAAAATATAGCTTTTCTGTGACAGACGTCAAACGACGTCAAGACGACGAACAAATAATGTCAAATGCATTAAAAATGTATAGAGTATTTCACGTAAGAAGTCTCTTTGACGTTATATTGGCTCCCCTGTCTATCACTCCTGTTTAGGTCTTAATGTTTTTTTGTAGATTTATGTGTTAAATTAATGCCTAGGACACTTAAAAGTGGTGAACGAGAATTGGTCCCGGAAAAAACTCATTGACATTCAGAGCAGCCAACATAGCGTCGAAGGGACTCCTAGATGTGAAACACTACATATTTTGTGGGTTAAGAACTAGAGTAGCGTAAGGGCAAAAATACAAAAAAAAAATTTTTTCACCATTCGCTTTTTAAATCCCCATATTTTTATGTGCCGAAAAACTGGAGCGATGTAGTGTGTAGATTCCTTAGCATAACAATAACGTATAAAAAAAAATGATATTTGTTTATTGCCAAAATGAAGTGTTTCTTCCACTTACAATAATCTTGACATTATTTTGTCAAAAAAGTTACGAGCACAACGATCGTAACTCGATTTACAGAGCGAATAGGACACCGAATATGCCTTTAATGTAACCGCTCAAATAACGTATCTTGTTAGTTTGATTATGTAGCCTTAGTTTGTTGCGTGCCAAATAAACGTAAAGAACCGTTACTGCTTATGTGACCTTGTTTCGTGCGCTTCCGTCATTCTTCTCCCTGCCAAAAAAACGTAAAGGTGGGATTTTTTGAACCATTTTTTGGAAGATAAACTTTATTAAAATGAAACCGTTTTTTGATTGACCATAAAGTTACACTATTCTGTAGCCGATAAATAAAGCTTTATAAAGCTATGGTAATTATATATAACTACCATAGATTTTGTCATAAAAGAGCTATAAGATAACGGTAGGTAAATTGGAGTTGTTTTTCGGTTCTCCTGTGAAGTTGTTATTTTGCCCTTACGCTACTCTTGTTCTTAACCCACGATTTGACACCTGTCATCAGACTCAAGTTAAATTTAACGAACTATAAATCAGTTATTAAAACAAAGGTTAATTTTAAAATTACATGTACTATCGATAACTTATATTAGATCACATAACATAGGTATAGCAGGAGTCTACGGTTCATACAATGTTGTCTAACTCTTGTCGCTATCTTTCCGGGCCTTGTCCTCGTGGCGACGGCCCAGCATATCGCGCTTTGCGCAGCATGTATCATTCTGAAAAAAAAAAAACAATAGTTTCGAACAACTTTTAACTAGTCTTGCCCAAATGCAAGACCAAGACCAGGGCCCCAAGTCTGCTAATGCAATTGTTATAATCGTGTCAGAATAGTGTCTCAATGACATCGTTTTGACCAATGACGAAAGAGTTAGTCTTACTCTAAGCCAATGACCGCTTAGGTTTTGATAGTAATGGTGTCGTTATGACACCATTCTTACATTATTCAAATAGCAGAATTGGGGCCCAGTCTAACCTAGTCTTTGGTCTTGGTCTCGCGTCAGTACACCTGTGGGAATAACACGACTTGACTACAATGAAATGACCAGTTTAAATGACCTCTATAGTGTAGAGTAGCTAGTACTACCAAGAGGTCAAGCTGTATCTCTGGTTAATCTCACTGGAATTGGATGAAACGTGGCTTAGATTTTAAGTTGGCCCCAAGCTATCGAATTGTGAAAACCACATCAAAGTCCGTTCAGTACTTTTTGCGTGCTGTGCGCACAAACAGACAAAAATAAAAAAAACAATCTATTTGGATATGGTTACGTCCGGACAGTTTTTTCTGGAATATCTTCAATGTACAGACACGGCTTTTTTACAATTTTATACTAGTAGACTAAACCCCCACTACTTACTAATATTCACAGGCTCATGGTCGCTCGAGTCGGTGTCGTAGTGGCAGAACCCTTTCATATTTTTTTATATTTTTAGGGCCGTCCGGGCAACTGGCAAAAATGTCAGGAGTTTTTGAAGTTTATGTCCAGTATCGGCAGTTTAAGGTCGGCAACAGACAACCGGAATGCCCCTCCGGAATTAAGAAACTGAATAAGATATTTTACGTCAAATTGAACGATTGCGACTGGAATCATTCAATTTATGAACGATTCCAGCCGCAATCGTTAAATTTCATTCATTCAGTCTCTTAATGCCGGAGGGGCATTTCGGTTGTCTGTTGCCGGCCTAAGTGATGGTACCTAGTTCTATTTTGTCGTTTTCGGCGGCGATCATTGCCTTGGACTGTGATAAGGTGCTGTTAAACGGGCTAGTTATTACAAAATCGGGGCTATTATTAGCTAGCCCCGCACTACTTACTAATACTCACAGGCTCATGGTCGCTGGAGTCGTCGGTGTCGGAGGTGGAGTCGGTGTCGTAGTGGCCGAGGCCGGGCAGCACGCCGACGCAACGCCGCACGCAGTCTTCAGCGGCCGCGCTATTGCCGTTCTGTGTGTTGCTGTATAAAACAAAATTGGGCAAGCATTCTTTATAACTGTTCCAAATTTCAAGTCGATAGCATCAGTAGTTGCTTAAATAAACACCTGTGACAGACAGACAGACGAAGTCGCACCATAAGGGTTCCTTTTTTACCATTTTGGTACGGAACCGTAAAAATCATCAAAATTGGTTCAGTAGTTTTTGAGAAAATTGCATACAAACGTGTCGGATAAAGAATCTTTTTTTTTGAAGATGGTTAAATAGATAATTTAAGAAATATGGAGTAACTGAAATTGCGGACATACAGAGTCGGATACAGAATCTCCTTTTTTGAAGATGGATATAAAGACATACTTAATTTTAGAAAATATCCAGAGCAAATGCCTTACTTAGCCGTTTGTATGCGCAATGGATTGTTTAGGGAATAAATTGTCTATTGCGCAGCCAAACCGCTAACCTTCTTAACTTCTACACACAAGCACAGATAATACAATACTACGCGTACAGATGCCTCATCTCATACAAAAAAAACGTGTTCGCCGCCGTAACGCGGGCTATCGGGCTAAAAATTTTTTTTTCGTAACTAAATGATTTTTTTAAATTTGAACAATTATTTATATTTGTCTATTTATTCATGTTCTTCATTTTACACAAACTTCAATAACAAATCGATACGTATAACGCCATCTATTTGGAGTTATTTGAACAAATGTTACTTTGTTCCTGATGAGACCCCGTGACACAAGTAATGTCAGAACTCAATCTGTAGTAGTAAGCACAATGAGTGATAGATACATGATTGAAAATAGCGTTACCCTACTTTCCTACTAATATTATTAATGCGAAAGTTTGTGCGTGTGTGTATGTTTGTTACTTCTTCACGCTGAAATGGCTGGACGGATTTGGATGAAATATGGCGTACAGATAGATTAATTATAGTCTGGAATAGCACATAGGCTATTTATACCGAAAAACGCGGGCGGAAGCACCGTTACGTGCTTACTTGTTAGGGCTGCTAGACACAAGTCCGTTGGTCTTGGGCGGCGGGGAGCCCTTCTCCGGCTTGTCTTCCATCTCACTGGCCTTGCGCTTTCGTACCACCACCTGCAGACGAGAAAACTTTAATAAAATGGACAGCACTGCACTAATGCAGTGGATGAGCGACAGGCTGTTGCGCTACGCGTCGTGGGTTCGATTCCCAGCGGAACAAATATTTGTATGGTCTACACTTCCACAGAATATAGTTGTTCTGAGCTCAGTGTGCATATGAGATTTGATACGATATACTACTTCCTACTAATATTATAAATGCGAAAATGCAATGTTTGTTAAGTACTCTTTCACGTAAAAACTACTGCCGGCCTAGCATGACCAAGATAGAAACGGGTTTTGTCTACATAGAAATAGACTAAGGGTGGGTTGCTTCAAACCATCTGTATCCGTAAGTCAGTACGTAATCGTTAAGTCAGTATGAAATTGTCGTACAAGCCGCCATATTTGACGGTTACAGATACGTAACTGTAAGATGAAACAACATGGCCTTAGTGACAGATTGTAGAAACATTTCTACCGTTTCATTCATAAAACGTAGAAATGTTTCTACAATCTGTCACTTTGTCTATTTCTATGTAGACAAAACCCGTTTCTATCGTGGTCATGCTAGGCCGGCTGGACGGATTTTGATAAAACTTTACAGTAATATAGCTTACTAGCACTTCGCCCGCGACTTCGTCCGTGTGTCCCACAGGAACAGTGCATTTTTTCGGGATAAGAAGTAGCCTATGTTACTCAGTGATAATGTAGCTTTCTATTAGTGAAAGAATTTTTTAAATCGGTCCTGTAGTTTCGGAGCCTATTCGGTACAAACAAACAAACAAAAAAATCTTTGCTCTTTATAATATTAGTATAGATACATCAGAATAACACATAGGCTACTTTTTATCCCAAAAAAAACTTTTTTAACAAAAAATAACCGACTTCAAAAATCCACTACAAAGAAAATAATAATTTTGGTTTCGGAAGTCGGTGGCTTTGGTTTTTGTTTGCTTTTTTTTACACCGACTTCCGAAACCAAAATTATTATTTTCTTTGTAGTGGATTTTTGAAGTCGGTTATTTTTTGTTAAAAGTTTTTTATTTTTCCCTTTTTAGTTCTTTATCCCGTGTTAGATTACTTTCACGAATTCGTTCAACAGTAAATCTTCTACGGAGTGTGTACATTTATGCCTATAACTTTGTACATAGGAATGATTACATAATGTATTATATACTAAAACCTTCCTGAAAGTATGTAGATTACGTTAGTGAAAACCCCATCCAAATCGAATCAGTCGTTTTTGAGAAAATCGCGCACATACAAACATACATACATACATTCATACATACATATTATATACATACATACATACGGGACGAATACAGAACCTCCTCCTTTTTTGAAGTCGGTTAAAAACGCGGGCAAAACAGCGGGCAGAAGCCAGTAATTCATGAAAATAAAGTAGCTACATGCTTAAGAAATTTTTGTGCTATCGTACTTGGAACTGTGAAGTTACCAAGCGTTTTAAATGTATGACGTCTGTATGTTAGTACCACGTTAGTACGTTAGTAGTGCTCTTTTTCTAGCAACTAATTCTAAAAAGCTTATAACTTGAACAATATTTAGGATATTTCATTCGTTTTTTACGTTTTTTTTACACGAGGGGCTCGTGGCTAGATGACAGCCGCGCTGATCGATCGATCTGCGAGGTTAAGCTGCGCTTGCCGAGGTCTGTCCTTGGATGGGTGACCGTTGTTTACAAATCGAGACCCCTCCGTGCCTCGGAGAGCACGTTAAACAGTCGGTCCCGGATGTCATAGGAATATCTTTGACAGTCGTTACGGGTAGTCAGGAGCCCAAAAGTCTGACAACTGGTCTAACATTCGAATACCGATATTCCCCAATAATTGGGTTGTGGAGGTCAGAGAGAATATTGATATTCAGCCGCAACGAGTTAGACTGGAAGCCGACCCCAATCATGTTTGGGAAAAGGCCAGGCGGATGATTCGTTTTTTACTGTTGCATCTTTTCGTTAATTGACTATGAATTTCTATAAAAAAAAATACAATCAAATACTCTATAGTCTATTGTGTTTATAAACGCAAATGAGAGATTCCTAGTGTGAAGCAATGTTTGATAAAAAAATGTATCTGGGGTAATAACTCACCCCCTGTAGTTTATTCTTCTGCGCCTGCCCCTGCGACGTGGCCTGCGCGGTGCGCGCCGGCGCCAGCTGCGCGCGCAGGCGAGTCAGCTCCTCGCTCTCCGCCAGGTTGGAGACCCGCTCCCTGGGAACAAGCGGTTGTTCTGTCACATTTATACGTTTTATTATTATTATTATTACTCATTTATTTTCAGGCATCTAGGGCCCATAGATACAATACATGAAATACAAAAATACTTATAAACTAATAGGTACATAATTATTAAAATATAAACAAAACAAAAGTCCATAGTAACACTAATACATAAATAATATAAACAATACAATTAAACTAATACATATTATATAAAACTAATGTACACGAAGTGACGGGCGTCGTGTTGCGCTGCGTGGTGTCGCGTAGCCTTCCACGAAATCGTCGATACACGACACCCTTCGGCCAAAACTCTTCTTTGAGGAAGGTCTCAATATGATGAGTCGGAACTCGCACCACAAACGACTTGAAATTTGTGTTGTGGCGCGACTCCAACTTCTCGACCCTCAAAGTCCAGTTGGTCTTCACTCGAACATACTCCACGATCTCCTCAACTCTTTACCCTCAGATCAGGGGGTCCACTCTGTAAGTCCGTCAATGAAGATACGGGCCCGTCCGAAAGTACAATAGACATAAGATTCCGTCAAAACAAGTGGCAAATTCAATTTTTCGGAGGGATAAAAACACATCGGAAGTAGGGACAACTGTCAAATCGTGCTATCATTCATTCTAAGTTCGGGCTCCGAACTAATCTTAAGTCCGTAGGTGATGCGGAGTAAGAAACGCCCGTAACTAAGGTCGAAACTACGGATTTCGTGCTTAGAGAGTAGACCCCCAGAAACAAGGGAGATGTGCCAAGGCGCTATCAATAGCGCCTTGGCACATCTCCCTTGTTTGAGCGTCAAGCTCAAGCTTGACGCTTTGATATGATCACATTGACCGTATATAAAACGTACACGCTGGCGACGAACCGAACACGATTGATGGTATAAATACAGTGGCGACAGTTGTTCGCGTACTAATTTGCTATGATGGCATATTTCCTTGTTTCTATGATCTGAGGTTTTACCGATAACGCGGATGCGTGTGCTCCATTATAGCCACAAAATTTCCCTCCAATCAATTAACTTTATCGGCCAAAAATTTTTCGACTGTTGGTATACGAATTGACCCACTTGAGGAATGTTCATGTTTGACTTATCAAATGTTGCTCTGATTAAGAATCCAAGCAACTAACTAAAATATTACTAAAAAAATCTGTTACTCATTGTCTCCTGGTCTACTGGAACCATCCGCGTTTGTATGTATGAAGGTATAAATGGTTGTTCGACGATAAATCGAGTATCGTTGATCGGAATGTTGTGAAATTTCATGGGCCAATTAATGATACAAAAATATTTTTTAAGTTCGACCATGAGCCCAATCGGGCAAGGCTGATCGCGAGCTCATCGTTCGGGGCGAACAACTAGTATAAGAAAGGAGACGTTTCATTCTGGAACTGGTATACGTACGCCACATAGAAAAATAGGAAAAAAATAGGGGATTTACATAAAAATATTATTAAATTCATTTGAAGAAGAGTACAATTGTAAGAGAATTATTTGAGATGAAGTTTTTCACTGTGATATCCCTATTTTGAGGGCGGCCATGACAGTTGAGTGTGACAGTTTTGTTTTATGACGTGACGTTTGAGCCGTTGTGCGCACGCGTGGTGGATTGAATGTTGCCATTTTGACTGACATTGACATAACAATAGTTGTTAAAATGACGTTTCACTTAATTCATTTGTCGATTGTTGATCCACCATATTTTTGTTGTGTTGCTCTCGTTGACAAAGAAAATAATGAATTACAATTCAACGAAGTAATATTATAGAAAATAGGCATTAGGAACCGATTACTATCATGTATAGCTATAACACTTAATTCGTACGTAGACCCATTCCAGGCTCCATACATTTCTGAAACAACTCCTCTAATTATATACCTGAACTCCTGCATTTCCCTCTGTTCTTCAATAGAGATCTGCTGGGCTGCTTTAGCCTTTGAGCGCTCCACCAGGTCCAAGAAACCAACCTCATCGTCATCCAGACCACGGATCATGTTTTCTAAACAAAATAGAAAGAAAGATTTGTTAGAAAGAGAAAACAAATCCTTTAAGGGCCATATCTCATTAGGATGTCATGGCAGCAACGCCAGCAGCGCCTCCGTGGCTACCCTTGGCGTCCGTGAGACGCCAAAACTGGCTGCCAAAGCGAATGCCAGACAAGATTAGTATTGCTTGTTCACGCAAACAAACTGGGCGTCGAAGAAATGTGCGCGTGTCGAGCGAGTGAGCGGGGCGTTCGGGCTGGCGGCGACGCCAAACTATCGCCAAGTGAGGTATAACTTGGCGATAGTTTGGCGGTTAGGTACGTTGTAATAATTCAATTCAATTCATTTATTTCGTGAACACAGGTAAATACAGAGATGTTGAGTACATACATGGAGCATGCATAAATAAAAGGACACGGCGGACGCCCATAGAACGCTGGGCTTCAGATTGTGTATGTCGGTACAGATATGAAATTAGTTTGGAGTGATCGAGTATTTCAAGAGTATTTAGATTCATTTTTTATTTGTTTTTGTACGTAATTGGGTTAAAGAGAAATCTTCGTATTTGTAACAATGAGGTTAAGTATGGTGTGAATGATCCAATGGAGTACAGCCAGACTAATGAGTTCTCAATTCAAAGGTTTTAGTTGCTGTCGACATGATATTCTGTAGAGGCACGCGCCAGCCAGCATGCACCCGTTTTTGTTTTATTGGTTTTTTCAAAATGTCAACGGCATTATCATTTTATTTCTTATTTATTTCGATTTTTGATTGCAATTCTTAATCTCTAAGATAAATTAGGCAAAGAACAATTAAAATATATTTTCATTTTTGGTTAAGCTTTTATTACTGTACCATATCAAGCCCAAAACTGCCGACGTCCTTTACGCTATGTCCCGCCCAAGGGCATACGAAATTATAAAATGTAGGTATGCAAATTTTCCAAATTACAAATAAAATAATAATGAATTAAACAATTATTAGAATGCTAGATTAATATCATTGAAATTAAAAACAAATAATAACATTTTATATACTTAGTTGGATATTGGATTACATGTCAATGGAAATTAATATTTCATGTCAATTTATATAATTAATAGGGTAGTTGCAGAATAATATTTTATATAATTGGATTACATTAATGTCAATGGAAATTAATATTTCATGTCAATCTATATAATAATTAACTGGGTAATTACAAAAAAAAAGGTATAATCGATAGGTATCTGATGAATAAATAATAATTAACATCTAACAAAATTATATAATGAATTTCTTTAAATTACCTAAATTTTTCCTATTTTTCGCTTAAAAACTCGGATACAGAGTAATAGGCTTTCTCAATTAGGAATTTGCCAAGATTACGTTTAAACTCGATAATACTTTTATAGTCTCTGATATGCTTGGGTAAGTTATTATATAATTTAGGTGCCATAGCATATATACTTTGTTGCAAAAACGTAGTATTACAAGGCAATATGTGTAGTTTGTCTGAGCGACGTCGACTCTCAACAAACCTGAATATATGTAGATTATTTCTTACAAAAACGTTAACTTCATAGATGTACAGTGAAGGGAATGTCATAAGATTTAGTCTTCAGAAATGTGGTTTGCAAGTGTCTGTTCGCTTTAAATTGCAAATAGCTCTAATACACTTTAACATGTTTTAATTGGCAGCGCAGCTGGCGTCGCTGCCATGGCATCCTAATGAGATACCTATGGACCTAATATTGTCTTAATGGTTTATAATACTTACTGAGCTTATGAGCCTCTTCATACTCAGCCTCCTTCTTCATTCTCTGCTCCTCCAAGCGCTGGTATAGCGGCCGAGTGTCGTAGGGCTCCTCTGGTGCTTCTGCAATTCAAATTTTATTGTCTTTTTTATGTAAATAAATAATATGTTTAAATACACAATGTGGCTCAAGTTGAATGAAAAAGTACTGATTACCTATGTACCTAGTTGGTAGATCGCACAGTTTAAGTCAGGCTATAATATGGGCATTACCCCTTGATTTCCGTTTTATAGTTTCAAATTTACATTCCACACATATTTTTATATGATCTAAGCCTAAAAACTTACAAGCTACACACATCAAAGATACCAATTATTCATTACAACTACTTGGCACATAATTATGCACAGATCAACTGCAAAAATGTTGGTAAGGTAGTTAGCATTGTAATATTGAGTGCAGTTTTACAAAATTTCGTAATACAATTAAAACTGGAGTCTAAACACATTATAATCAGTAATCACAGAACGTGTACAAAGATATCGTGATAGGAAAATAAAACGTTTTTATCAATGCCAACTCTAATGATGTACAAGAGCGATCAAAACAAATTGCGCTTTGATAACCGTACCTTCGGGTTGGTCTTCGGTGCGTACTTTATCCCATTCCTCCTGACGTCGTCGTCTAGCTTCCAATATTTCAGTCTCCGATATGAATCCGGAACTCATGTCCAATTTTTAATATATTTTTTATTGACGAAAAAGTAAAAACACTGCACAGTGCACTTTCTCACCTGTCACAAATGTAACCTAGTATTGCCATCCTCTAAAAACATTTACTCCAAGATTTTTTAATCCTTCTTTGATACCCAAGTCATCTGTAACTCAGAAAATAAAACGTCTAGATAATTAAGGCCACATTCAAGAATTATACCAGTTTAATTATAGTGTTTTAAGATGACGATGACGTCTCTCTCGCATTCACAAAAAAAAAAAACTATTTTCTCTATCCTGCTGTCGTTCCATTCCTACTGTTGTTCGACTTGTTTGCAGGTTTTGTTTAAATTCATAAAAAATCCTCCGAAAATGCCTTCCTCTAAAAATCTCGCTTTTAACATTTCCACCCCCTAAAAGGGCGAAAACACCCGAAAACACCAGTTGGCAACACTAATGTAACCAAACTTTTTTATTTGCGTCGCTCCAAAGCTTAGGGAAATCAAATGTTATTCCAAACTTAGTGACGAGAAAATCCTTCAGGAAAAAAGTTTTGTAAATAAAGTATTACCTAAGTACTTATTAACTACTTAGTTTCTTTTAAAATTACTTTTATTTACATTTGGTCACTAAAAAAAATTTGAATAAACATAAAATGAAATGAAACGTAACAGTTTTGACATGAAGTGTGGAAGATGCATAGTTTATGATGGTTTACGAAGTTTGATTTGTTTCATTTAACATTTCTCATAAGACAGTATATTTAATGCTACTGGAACTCCAAAATATTATCTAAATTTCTTATTTAAAATTCCATTAAAATTAAGTATTTATTTTACTTTAATTTTGTCTTAAAAATAGATGAATCGTTTTTAAGTTTACAACTTGTATCTGGGGGCTTTTTAAACGACATTAACTTCATGAAATGAAATTCGGAAACGAAATGTCAAATTTGAGATTTCAGCCAAGTAAGCCGGTTAGTTTTCGCATAAAATTACAATTTTAAATGAACTTTCTTCACAACTACTAGTTGAAATAGTAAGTTATAAATCGGTACAACATGTCCAAAGTAGAAAATAATGAAGTGCCGGTGGAAAATGAGCAGAAAGACTATGTCGAAGAGGGGAAAAATAAGTTGATCGTAAAGTGCAAATTTTGCGGTTCCAAGATTTTAGATAAGAAATCAGCGAAGTATATCACATTAGAGGTAACATTTCTATCTCACTACTTTCATTTTGGCGCTTTCTTTTACACCGATGGCTTTGTACAGAACCTAGTATTTTATTGTTGTTTTTCGCATCTCACTCTTGTTGTGCAAGCGAATTATATTCTAGAATACAACAATCTGTGACTCATGACTACTGGTCGGAAATTCGGATGCATATTTACCTAAAGTAAATTTTTGGCTAAGAAATTATGGAAGCGGTTTCATAAAATTTATATTTGTTTAAATAAATCCCTGGAAACCAGGAAATCTGGGTGCATAACCAAATTTCACTGAGCTCAATATTGAACAATTTGTTTCAATAGGTACTTGTATGAATTATTATAAAAAGTATTAATAATTAGTCTTTTATCTTATCCTGACATTGTTTGCTATGCCAGTTGGGTAACTTCCTACTTTAAAACATTAGGTAAATAGATAATTACATCTGATTCTATAGTCTGAAAACATAAAATATGTTGATTCCAGAATCCCGGGATTTTTAAGATCTATAATAAAGTGCATTCGATATTAGCCAACACTTAAACGTAAGTACATATACATGCGATTCTATAATCAGAACGCTAATTTGATCAATCCTGGAATCCCGGGTTTTTTTCGGTACAAACGTGCATTCCATAAAAGCCAACACCTCAACTTTAGGTAAATATACATCGATTATCCGAACTCTACTCATGACTTTATGATGTAATTTTGGAAAAATTTTAAATTCTATTTGTGGTTAAATAAAAAACCGAATTATTCAAAACCAGCTTTAGAAAATTAAATTTACCAAGATTTCTAACAATTAATCAGCTAACGCTGAGTTGCAGAAAAGGTCATTAAGTTTTAAAAGAGACTTTAACAATAGAAATTGTATGGTTAAAATTTAATTATCTTTCTGCAACCGACCCTTATTTAAACTTTCTTTAAGTTTATTTTGTTAACTTTACTTTGTGTTGTTAAGTTTATGATTGATACATAACCTCAATTGTCTTTATTTACAGAAAGATTTGCCGCTAATGCAACAAGATAACAACAGAAAAGAGGGAGAAATTCAAAATGAGCCCGTGAAGGAATTCTACCATGTTGAAAACATGTACACGTTTGAAAACATTGGGTTTACTCACACTGTAGCTAATTGCAAGTACCTAAGTTGTGCAGACTGTGATGCTGGACCCGTTGGCTTTTACGATATGGACACTAAACATAGTTACGTAGCTATAACTAGAATTGAACATGCTTAAATTATAACATATACAACTTATATTGGTTTGTTGGGCAAAGGCAATGTTGTTTATGTACCAGGTGCGGACACAAGATTTAGTTCAGGGGGGGCATTTGTGTGATTTTACGTATCTGCCAAAAAATTCGTTCTAAACAAATAAATTTATAACATTTTTGTTAGTTATTCATGATTCACGGGGGGCAGTTCCCCTCTTAAATCCGCGCCTGTGATGTGAAATTTGATGCCAAAGTTGACCATTTTTTTTTTCAGAATGTAGTAGGTAATAAATTATAATGTGAGCCAATATTTAAAACATTGGCATAATAAGAGATGCCTTTGCCTAACAAACAGAAAATAATAATGTATAAGTACATTAAATACCAATTTAATACCGTTTTTATGCTTCAATAGTGAATTCAGATTCCAACATAATAATTATCTAATTAGACTCAATAATTCTGTCTCAAAAAATGTACTAGGCAGTTCTATTTTATAGACTAATTCTCAATGTAATACACAATATAAGAAATAGTAGGAATAATTTAAAAAAATATTGTTGCCTATAAAATAACACAATTACTTTTGGTAATGTTTTAAATGTTAAACTTGCCTTTAGATCTGTTATTAATTTATTAGATAATAAAAGTGCTGTGTGTTCTAAAAATTATCATATCAATTTGCTCATTACAAAAATCATTCCTTTTCGTTTTTATAAAGTGGAAAAATATGTAATAAAATGCTATAGAAAATAATAGTGTGAGCTTATAAAATAAAATCTATTATTTACATTTTGTAACGACTTTTTTTACTGTAATAATAAAAAGCTTTATTGTGATTAATTTTGTTTTATTTTTTCAAGTTACTAACAGTATCTACTGGGGAGACAATTAGCAGATTTTTCAAAAATATGCTAAGTTAGCTCAGTAAACATAAAAAGAAATAAAAAAAAATACTGTCTAAAATACTAGTGGTTGCCAGCGCCACTGCTTAGTATGGGATCATGGGTTCGATTCCCAAACTGCCAATCTGACTATAGATAATAGATTACATTACAATATCATGGTGTGTATGTATCAATGTGTTATATTAAGAAGATAATCACGAAGAAAAAAAAATGAAAAAAACACTTCGTTCATGAATCACATTTTATTTAACCAAAAAAAAAAGAAAGATTAATATCGCTTAAAAAAACTTTTTTTTGCAGTTTATTTTTCGATACCGAGCAACTCCACAAAATTCTTAGAGTAAATTTTTTAACACCCTATATAATTGCGATTTCTACCAAGCCTTCAAAAAATATGGGCAAAATGTAATGTTAAAAAAAGTCACTTTTACAATATAATCACTAATTTCAACATAGTAGTCATAGTTTCCGTGGTGTAGCGGTTATCACATCTGCCTAACACGCAGAAGGCCCCCGGTTCGATCCCGGGCGGAAACATAGCTTTTTGGTTTTTATTACTGTGATTTTTTTTTGCGCTATAGGTAGGTAATTGATTTCAGCATTTTCAGCACGTCAGCAGCCATTAAACATCAGACAATTTACAGCAATTAGTTGCTATGACATTTTTAAAAGGCGCAAATTAAATGGCAAATTAATACAGATTCCACGATTATAATATAGCAGAATAGCTCAGTATAATTTTATATATAACATCACGCTACGACCATTAGGAGCCGAGCAACGGCGGCTGAAGCTGACTGACATTCGTATAAATTCTTTCACCATGAAATCCGCTTACGCAACAACGAAAGAGGATCTAATTGCTTATTCTCACAACAAATTAAACAATCCTATTAGATAGGCACATTCATTTCACTTTCATAAACCTGTTTTTTCTTATTTAAACATAACAATTTGCGTGACTGGGAATGTAACATCTCTATGGTAAAACCTCAGATCATAGAAACGATGATGATGATGATCTGAGGGTAAAACAGTGATTATTTGAAATCTTCCTTATACAACAAACACACATGTACCTATACAGGGTAAAATTAAAACCAGTGCGGATATTTTAGGAGGTGAAAGTACTCATGAATATGATCAACTTTTATTATGGGACCGACACTGAAATATTAAAAAAAAATCAGCTGTTCCATACATTTTGATCGTGTTGTAGTGCATTTTTGTAGGGAACAGCTGTTTTTTTTTTTCATATATCAGTGTCGGTCCCATAATAAAAGTTGATCATATTCATGAGTACTTTCACCTCCTAAAATATCCGCACTGGTTTTAATTTTACCCTGTATTATAGGTAGATAGGCGGACTGGCGGAGTGTATAGTACCTAGATACCACCCAGGCGCATTTCGCAGGTTCTAGTAGGTATTTATTTTGGTAGATATTAGCACTTTGCCCGTGACTTCGTCCGCGTGACCAAGGACCTAGATGCATTTTTTGGGATAAAAAGCAGTCAGGGATAATGTAGCTTACTACTATTAGGGAAATAATTTTCAAAATCGGATCAGTACCTAGTTCCGGAGATCCCTTCACATCATTATCAGCCTATAGCAGTCCACTGCTGGGCATAGGCCTCTCCAACTGCACGCCACTTAACTCACAAAATTCGCATTCTCTGTCTAGAATAATAAAGACAGGTAAAACCAGAAAATACCCTTATACAGGGTGGCAGGTTAGGCAGTGGAAATATTTTAAGGGGTCATTGTACTCATCATTATGAACAACTTTTACTATGGGACTAATCGTAAAATCGCGAAAAAAAAAAATCTGCTGTTCCATACATTTTGTTGAGTTATGTGAACGTAAATGTATGGAACAGCTGATTTTTTTTTCGCGATTTTAGAGTTGGTCCCATAGTAAAAGTTGTTCATAATGATGAGTACAATGACCCCTTAAAATATTTACACTTTCTAACCTGCCACCCTATAAGAAGTCCCTTCGACGGGATGTTGGCTGCCCTCAATTTCAATATATGTTACGACGTCTTTAACGGTGTTGGAAGTTTTCTTTCAGTACCAATTCTCGTTCACCAATTTGTAGTGTCCTAGGACTTCAACACCTAAATCTACAAAAAACATAAAACGATAAGACCTAATTAAGAGTGATATTCAGGGCAGCCAACATAGCGTCGAAGGACTTTTTATGTGAAACACTCTATAGGTACAGTACCTACCCGGCAATAAATATTGCACATCGAGTTTGAGAAAGAGATAATCGGCTAGCTTCGGCTTTCTGGAGCGCTCAGATCATAGAAACAAGGAGATATGCCATCATAGCAAATTAGTACCGGAACAACTGATGCCACTTTTAGTACATTTTTCGACACAATTACGCGCATAATTAAGCGCTCCTTGTGAATAAAAAGATCTCCCACGCATTAAACATTCCGCACACCCTCAACCTAACACTGTTAATCGTCACTCAACACTAGCACTAAACTAAAACACTGTATTTATTCCATCGATCGTGTTCGGTTCGTCGCCAGCGCGTACGTTTTTAATATGAGCAATTTGCTCAAGATCAGGCATCAAGCTCGATAGCGCCTTGGCACATCTCTCTTGTTTCTATGATCTGAGGTGGAGCGTCGTATCCGTCACTCATACCTATGTGACGTTTTGTCGCCGACTTGTTTATTAGATACTGTTAGTGCTTCGTGCGACAGAGATGACGCTCTATAAAGTCGAAGCTAGCAAATATCTCTTTCTGAAGCTCGATGTGCATTATTTACTGCCACGTACTGTACCTCTCTACCGTACGTAGTCATGTAAAAAGAGCTGCAATCCATCATTTGTTTTTTGTTTGGGCCTTTTACGCCATACTGGGGCATCAGTGACATAAGATTAAGACACAGATTGACCAAACAGGGTCAAGTCATCCAAGTTATTGCTACAGCATGTAGGTAATGATAACACGCATTTTTTTCTGATCTCCACTTAAAATAAGTGAGATAACTAGTACCTACTCAAAGAAGACAAATTGTATGTAGGTACTTACCTACCTACCTTTTCATGTAACGTTTTGAAATCAAAATACTTATGTATAGATACAGGCTGCTTGTGTTTTACGTCAAATATTAGGTATTAGGTTCGGTTCATGGTTAGGTAATATACTAAAAACCCGAATGGAGCGCTTTGCTCCCACATGGCCACATTCATTGTGAAAATAGCCAAAGAGTGGAATACGCTGCCGGAGTGGTCCGATAGTTACAAACTGGGTGTCTTCAAGTCACGCGTGAATCGGTTTCTTCTAGACAAGCGTTATCCATGGAGATGGCGGTGAAACTCAAGACTATTAATATATTATACGTAGGTACCTACTTCTCTTACTTCAAGATTTCGAACGTTTCATTCAATTTTATAGGTAGGTAGGTACTTAAAACTAGTTTGCGATCAATCACACCATGTAGGAAAAGCAGTGATAGCCTAGTGGTATAACCATGTGCCTTCCACGGCGAATGGTTCGAGTTCGATCCCGAGGCAGGCACCGCTGACTTTTCGAAGTCATGTGCGTATTAGAAATTAATTATCACTTGCTTTAACGATGAAGGAAAACATCGTGAGGAAACCGGCATGTCCTAGAACCAAAAATTCGAAAAACATGTGACGTCCACCAACCCGCACTGGGCCCGCGTGGTTGACTACGGCCCACTCCCACTCACAGAGGAGGCCTATGTCCCAGCAGTGGGAACATTATAGGCCGATTATGCTATGCTTATGCTATACACCATGTAGGTAGGTAGGTACCTATAGGTAATGCCAATTCTACCACTCAATCCACTCATGATATAATTCAGTGAGTAGATTCTTCTTACAATATTTTTTATTACTACATACCTACTTACATACCATACCTACGTCACGATTTACAACTCGCAAGTCGGAGCGATTACCGAGCCACCATTGCTCCATTTGATACCTATTTCCCATCAAAAGTCGAATAGTCATAATAATCTAAATAATTTCCTGTGCCCCAAGAAAACCCAGGACTTAAAAGTCGTATTTTAATACTGGTGCTGATTCTGTCGAATATCGCACTAAACTAATTTTAATCACACTATAGCTCTTTCTTACAAATATCATTGAAAAAGGTCAGCAAATATTTAGAACTGTCAAATTAGTCTACGCTCTTGTCATTTACGGGAAAATAGTCATGACCTTTTGCGATCACGACTAAATTGACATTAAAACTATTCAAGTGGACTAATTTGACAGGATTAAATATCTGCCGGCCTAGCATGACCACGATAGAAACGGGTTTTGTCTACATAGAAATAGACAAAGTGACAGATTGTAGAAACATTTCTACCGTTTCATTCATAAAACGTAGAAATGTTTCTACAATCTGTCACTTTGTCTATTTCTATGTAGACAAAACCCGTTTCTATCGTGGTCATGCTAGGCCGGCTGATATCCCTCTCTCATGTTTTTTTTTAGAAAGAGACATAATAAGACTAAATTAGTTTAGTTTGTTAACAACAGAATTGGCACCACTGTCTGTGGCGACTCGCCGCCTGATATCACCGGGAGAACTGCCAATTTGTTTGCGAATGTTCGAGGAGAATGTCACGGTGAGATTCTCCCTCGAACGTTCGCAAACAAATTGGCAGTTCTCCCGGTGATGTCACGTGGCGTGTCCATAGAGCATAGAAAAAGAAAAGAAAAAAAGAAAAAACATTTATTTGGCACAACAGATAGATACAGACAACAGATAGCATAGACCTGTTGATTCTCAGTTCAAAAGTCAAACCATAAAGATTCATGCATAATAATTATCTAGAGGACAGATGTGTTTATTGTGTTGAGCCATGAGATTCGCGTCAGTTTGCATTTAATATTAGAAGTTAGTGAGCGATTACGAAAAATAAGCAAATAAATGATACTTGTCACTGTTTACTATTAACGTAATTATCATCTTTATTGCGTGTAGTTCAAGGTTGATATCCGTTCTCTTTGCTTTGGACATTGGGTATTTAAGCCCTGGGCAGGGGCACGCCCTCAGATCATAGAAACAGAGATATGCCATCATATCAAATTAGTACCGGAACAACTGATCACTTTTAGTACATTTTTCGACACAATTACGCGCATAATTAAGCGCTCCTTGTAAATAAAAAGATCTCCCACGCATTAAACATTCCGCACACCCTCAATCTAACACTGTTAATCGTCACTTAACACTAGCACTAAACTAAAACACTGTATTTATACCATCAATCGTGTTCGGTTCGTCGCCAGCGCGTACGTTTTTAATATGAGCAATTTGCTCAAAATCAGGCATCAAGCTCGATAGCGCTTTGGCACATCTCCCTTGTGAGGGCACGCCCGTCCCATGAGAATGCAAATAACTTCAGGTCACACTAAGTGTTAATTAAAGGATGATTTAAAGACCTGAAGTATTAACCTCTTTTTGTCGCTAACTGTACCTACTTTGTAATGTAAGAATAAGAGCAACTCCGCTTAAGTAAAAGGCTACTAGATACTTAAACTCAGTAAGAATAGATTATAGAGTAAATAAATAGCCCATTGTCTATATAAAACTTTGTGAAGAGTTATCAAGGTCAGTTTGTACCTCAAAGTTTTTCTAAAGATTATTAATCATGATTATGGAAACAATGAATGGCAATCAAAGTTCTGTAACTGGCCTTCAAGTTAAGAAGGTCGCGACTTCCTTCAATAATTAATTTCTTTTTAATTTCACGGTTATAATATTGAAGTTATGGTACAACAAAAGAGGTCTTGGATGAGAATATCCCAAATATTTTAAAGCCTTTTGTGTTATTGTCGAAATGTGGGGCGAACGATTCTTCTCTTAGCTAAAGAGAAGGTGTGAGCATTGACCACTACGCTTGCCACTGCAGTAGGTATAAGGATTTCCGACCAATAATAAATATTATTAGCTACCTCCTTTTCTTTTCCGTAACATTTCTTTGCCATAAGTCTGATTTCGGTTGGGTAAGTACTTAATTGAGAATTTAATTATTCAAAGTTTCAAACAGTCTTTAATACCTTTAGTCAAAAATCTGCAGTTTTAACGAATCGAGATGGTTTGAAACTGCAGATTAATTATTTTCTTATGCAAAAGACTATCCAAATCTAATCCTCTATGAAAAACACAATACCTACCAAGTCTTCTATGAAAAATACAATACATCTGGATTTTTAAACGGTTGGCTCCAGGGTCAAACGAATAAAGAACATCGACGCATAGTTGCACTCAATAGCAAGGTAGGTAGTATGATTCGGTTTTTCATTTTTTAGAATCATGAAGGGTAGCTACCTACTAAGTACTTCTTTTTCTTTCTAATCCGTTACCGGGCTAAGATTTCGAGTCAGGGGGTCTACTCTGTAAGTCTGTCAACGAAGATACGGGCCCGTCCGAAAGTACAATAGACATAAGATTCCGTCAAAACAAGTGTCAATTTAAATTTTTCGAACGGATAATTACACATCGGGCGTAGGGACAACTGTCCAATCGTGCTATCATTCATTCTTAGTTCGGGCCCCGAACTAATCTTAAGTCCGTAGGTGATACGGAGTAAGAAACGTCCGTAACTAAGGTCGAAACTACGGATTTCGTGCTTAGAGAGTAGACCCCCCGGTTAGGAATAAACGAAAAAGAGTCGAGTTGCAAAATCGATTCCTAAAGCTATCGCGAATGCTCACCACTCGCTGTTTCTACAGCCCCATACAGAGCTTTCACTCTCCTATTACGATGTTACCAATGTATTCAACTGACGATGTAATAGATTATAATCGTTTGCGGTTATGTGCAAAACTAACACCAACTGGGTCCACCGGTGTGGACGGACTCCAGTCATTATCAAGGTTCGGCGAAAGCGATTTGATCTTGAAGGCGGAAATTATTTTTGTTGTTTGTAATTTTCAACTTTCGTAAGGCTTTGTAAGTAATAATATCAGCCCTGTTTATAAGCTGTCCCACTGCTGGGCACGGGCCTCCTCTCAGAATGAGAGGGGATAGGCCATAGTCCACCACGCTGGCCAAGTGCGGGTTGGCAGACTTCACACACGTTCAAGAACTTTATGGAGAACTCTTCACGATTCTAAAACACACATGACTAGAAAAGTCAGTGGTGCGGACTGGGGCGGTCTTTGGGATCGAACTTGAACCATTTGCCGTGAGAAGCGCATGGTTAAACCACTAGCCTATCACTGCCTTTGTAATGTTAGATAAAAAACATTTGAAAAACAAGTCTGAATAAATTCGTAATAGTAATCCAACTCATCAGTACCCCTATCATGAGTTTTTTTGACGTATAGTTTCGTTAAAGTAAGCATATTTTGAATTTAAAATACAGCAGTCCTGGAACATTTTGATAAATTTTTATACAATTTGCACATTTAAAAAAATACAGAAAAATTAATTAAGTATATAATTTATATAAAAATTGTGTAACAAACGTGTATTTTCAATTCAAAATATGCTTACGTTAACGATACTACACGTCAAAAAAACTCATGATCGGGGTACAGATCGGATAAAGTATTAAAAGGAAAAAATTAAAAAACCACCGACTTCAAAAACCCGCTAGGTATAAAGTAAATAATATTTTTCCTTTCTTTTCGACTTTAGTATTTCTTTCCTTTTTTTTGCTACCAACTTCCGAAACTAATATTATACAGTTTATCAGCATAATGTTAGTTTCTTTCAGGGCGAAAGCATTTTATTTGCCAAATTTTCGAATTTACCAAAACAAATCGAATTTTCTGCAAGATCGGTTTACACAAAAGCTTCTTGACATCAGCACGTACGTAAGCTTTAAAAGATAAAGGTCACCGATGACTGCTCGTATCAACTCGTATGACATTTGTGCCGTCGACCGGTGTGACATTTGCGCAAGAATTTCTATCTATAGACCCTTGGATCCAATCTACCTATAGATTGCACTGACTGATAATTATCATTAAAAATATTCATAGGTATGTCCCTAATAGCGAGGTCAGCTTACCTACCGCGGTGATGAGGCCGAACTTTAGTTTTTTTAACCGACTTCAAAAAAGGAGGTTCTGTATTCGACACGTACGTGTGTTTGTATGTAAATCGGATCAGTAGTATTTAAGAAAATCGCGCGAAAAATAAAAAAGAAAAACATGAGTATCACAATCATGCGCATTACCGACCCTTCAAAATGAGGATTCGCTGTGCCGACAGCTTAGGGGACAAGCAGGTCCCCCGCTGTCAACACAGCGCATCCTCAGGAGCTCTGACGACCTTACTCACCCTACACAGTACCAGGCGCGGTCCCAGAGGGGGGGGGGGTCGCGGGGGACATGACCCCCCCCCCCAAATCGTACAAAAATGCGCCAAACACGGTAATTCACGGTATAGTACCTACGTCGGAATTATTCGGTATGACCCCCCCTAAAGCCTTCAGCTGCGGTATGACCCCCCCAAAATCGTCGGCTACGACCGCGACTGCACAGTACTACCGAAGAGGACCTAGTGTTATTTGGTTGTAGTGTTCTGTAAGGTGGAGGTGCTGCCCAGTCAAGCTACTCCAGATTTGAGCAAGATTCTCTTAGTCCTTAGACTCGGACAAAAAACTAAGAGAGGACTCTTAGTTTTTTGTCCGACAGTAAAAAAGAAGGAGTAACATAGATCAAAATTATATTCATCATCATCACTACTCGTCATACAAATGACAAGATGTCTTTAAGTAAGGGGGTATGTTGTTATCCCGTGAAGATCTTCGTTATTAGAAAATTGAATTTTTCCTCGAAATGTCAGTAAAAAAAATGTTTTTCTTTGTGCGTTTTTTGTGGTAACGAAACGTAAAAAAACCGGCCAAGTGGCACCGAGGGTTCCGTATCAGTTTTGGACGTATAAAGTGAAAAAAACCGGACCGCATAACTAAGTTTGTTTGTGAAGGAATTTTGATGATTTTGAAAAAACTGCACTAGTTAGGAACATCGTTTTATTTTTGGTGCAATATTTGGGTCCTATCAACTCTAATTATTTCAGATTTTTCGCTTTGCAAACTTCGGAGATAAGGGGGGGGGGAATGGTATTTTTTCAGACATTTTTCATCATATGTCCAAAACTGTGAGACATAAAATTAAATGAAAATATATTTTGATATGTGCAAATCAAGCGCTTTCATTATGATATGTCACTTGACCTAGTAACCCCACTTTAAAATATCGTACCACCACTCCGGCCCCTTTTGCAATGAAAATAAAAATATTTTTTTGCTTTTTTCATTTGCAATAAAGTTGGACAAGCATTTTTTATAACCGTTCCAAATTTGAAGTCGATAGCATTAGTAGTTGCTGAAATAAGCAGGTGTGACAGACAGACAAACAGACAGACGAAGTCGCACCATAAGGGTTCCTTTTTTACCATTTTGGTACGGAACCCTAAAAACGGCTTTTAGGACATTTCATTAACATCCATTCATCAACAACTTCATCGTGTCAAGGTTGATCATTAGTTACGACGACGCAAGCGCAACTAAAAAAAGATTTACAAAACATCGAAGATTGTTTCGTGCAACAATGTAAGCGATTTATTTCCTCAAAGGGCGCGGTGTTAGAACTTACACATTTCTCTTACAAAATAAATGTTAAGTTTCAACATAATCAGGTTAGTTAATAATTTTTAGTGTTACATAAGCGACCGAGCTTCGCACGAGCTTTTTTCAGGGATGACACATAAGTACCTATCTAAGTATCTAAGATGAACATGCAGGTGAGTATCTAAGACATTATCCATAGGTACACAATAGTACACATCCAAATCGTTAGGACCGTTTTCGAGAAACCAATTTTACTTATACTTATATTTTTTTACTTATGATAATTGTTAAATATTAATAATTCCTTTTAAAAATTAACCCTGCGATAATATTGGTCGATAATATGGCAAGCGTTTTTTCGATTATTTGTTCATAGTACCTATTGGTTTTGTATAAGGACGCATGCAATTTTACACACAAACGCTGGAAATATCGGACGATAAAAACGCAGCTGTGTAAACAATAGGTAGGTACGCATGCGATGATATCGACCATTATAATTTATAAGTCACACTAACACACATGTTGTAAATATCGAACGATAAAAACGCACCTGGGGGGTGATTCTCGAGGGTTCGATATTGATATCGCCTTCGATATATATTGCAACAAATGTCAAAATGGTAGGGATTTTGACAGTTGTTGCAATATAGGTATATCGAAGGCGATATCAATATCGAACCCGCGAGAATCACCCCCCTGTGTGGACAGGACATGGGACGCATTATCGCAATAACGAAAGCGATATTATACTATCACACCTATGTTCGGGAGCCATAAATGAATCATTTAAGTGGAATTTCGTTGTATCTTTCTTTACTATGCCACATCGTCAATATTTATACGAATTCGTTAACATCGAAGTAAACACTGTGTCGAGGTCAAATGAGCCTGAAGGCCCGACCTCTGTGACCTTTGGGTTGCCTAGCAACGATATGTGCAGGCAACTGTACTGGACAGTCGAAGAAACAAGTGTTACAGTAGGTAATACATTTTTGTAGGACAATTACTTATTCTATTAAGAGGGCTCTCGCATTCGGCACCTCTCTCGCTCGCACAGAACCGTATATTTTAAGAATGTTAAATGAAAATATGCATTTTTGAAAAATTTTATCTGATAGCGAACTACAAAATGATATTAATCATAATATTATAAACTCAAATTTAATTATTAAAAACACATGAGTTAAACAAACCTCAAAAACAGATCATAATTGTTTTTTAAGTTTGTTTATGAGATATCACAGTAGAAATGTGTTTTAATTATTTACCTGTAAAATTAATATGATTTTGTAGTTTACTATCAGATAACATTTTTCAAAATGCATCTTTTCATTCAACATTCTTAAAAATGGTTCTGTGCGAGCTAGAGAGGAGACAAAATTCCGAGAGCGCCCTTAAGGATTTTTTTAGGAAATTCTACAATTACCGTGACAAATTCTACAATTTCCTTGTACACAATCAAGTGGTAAGTGTAAGCTAATGTTTGGCAGAGCTGGTGGGTTCGCGCTCGTATCAGTTGTTTCTGAAAAGCTCCTTAGAAAAATGTATAAAATGCCACCATTTTGCTTAAACTAAGCGATATCAGCGCCCCTAGCGGTGAAAAATGTAGCTATTTTGCGATATGGCTGGAGTTATGTTCGGCCACACGGTGAGATTCATAATATTGTTCTGTGGTGAGATTCTCCCTCGAACGTTCGCAAACAAATTGGCAGTCCTCGCGGTGATATCACGAGTCGGTACAGAATAAACAGGCAGATTGAAACAGACCGACACAAAACATGTCTATGTTTTTATGCTATCCTTACTTTCTTGCGTCAATCTTAACCTACTGAAATGTCTATAATTATACGGAAGGTTATAATAATAATAAAAAATTATTACTTACTCATTAAAAGTAATTTGTTGTTCTGAACCGAAAGACATTGCAGTCAATTCAATAGAAATATAATAACTTAATCGTCTAATTTAAATAAAAATACAATTAGCGGAATCATCGGAAGCAGTGTTATAATAATTATTAATAAATAATAATGTTTAAAAAAATATTTCCGTTCGTTCATGATATTGATAGTTTTACATAATTATTAGATGTATAAGTAGTTTTATATAATTAAACATGTAAGCTATTATTTATGAGGTAAGAGTATTATGTAAAAGATATACAACAGATGCCTTCAGGCTCGTTTGACCTCGACACAGCGTTTTTTAGATGTTCGTATAAATATTGCTAAATAGATAATGAGGCGTGCTGAAAAAAGCTACAACGAAATTCCACTTAACAGTCATTGATTCGTTAAATTGGGAAGCATTAAAATAAGGCTTCATTTAAATAAACTTGTAAAGGTACAGTGAGATATCCAGTCTTTTTAGGGTTCCGTACCTCAAAAGGAAAAACGGAACCCTTATAGGATCGCTTTGTTATTCGCCGTCAGTCACCGGACCATAAGTGGAGCCATCTGCTCATAGTTGGCGCCATTGGAAGTATGCAGTAGCGCCATCTATAATCATATTTTGTAACCCTTAGGGCGCGAGGCATACTCGCACTTGTTCGGTTTTTTCAAAAAAGAAAAACTTATTTAAATATTTTTTTTGTCAATTATTTTGGGTCTCATGATGAAACATTTTGTTGAAATGTTTAAAATTGATTTATTGCCTACGTTTTTAGTTATCAAATGAGACCTCATTTGTGTTAATATTAGGAAGGTAGGTACACACGCGCCCGTGCTTCGGTAAAATGACTGCCATTTCATTATGTTTGGAGAAAAAAAATACATATACCTAAATTACCTATGGGGGTGATTTGTCGATAAAATTGTTCGTATCTCATACCATTAAAAGCTCCGACGCCAGCGACCGGACACATTGTTATAATTATCAACAATAAGATTAGGCTAAACATGGCTTTGACATGTTTAAAATTCATAAAAAAGTATACATAGATACCTACCTATTAAACACACGTTTTATTTCGATCGTTATTATTCCATAATGCAAATTAGATATAGATGTAGTAGGTATTACGAAATCAATCATAGCATCTGAATTTTAACTAATAATTGGTTTTCAATTAAATTTTAATTGCAGATGCTCATTAATCGGTTTTAAACATTTGAACCACCATAAAAGGTATAAGAAAATTGTATGTAGGACACGTCCAAAAATTATATTGAGACACGTTCGTGACATCGGAATTTAACAATTTCGTAGTGTATTTATTTATAGGTACCTATTTCATTTGTTTTACAACATAACGTCACACTTCGATTCCCCGAAGGAATAGGCAGAGGTGTATCTAGGTAGGTACACAGGGTGGCAGGTTAGACAGTGGAAATATTTAAAGGGGTCATTGTACTCATGATTATGAACAACTTTTATTATGATCAGCTGTTCCATACATTTTGTTGAGTTATGTGGACATAAATGTATGGAACAGCTGATTTTTTTTTCGTGATTTCAGGATTGGTCCCATAGTAAAAGTTGTTCATAATGATGAGTACAATGACCCCTTTATTGACCTATATGACCTATTTATTTTCTTTGATCAGGTGTATCGGCGCGTGTTAGGTTACATTTTTATATAATTTTTACTTGTTAAGGACGGTGTCACAGTTTTCTACAAATATCAACGTTTTTCAGGTACCATTTAATGAATCAGGAATCACAATTGTAGGGATGTCATAGTATCAAATTAAAGCTAATACATTCATCTCTAGAAATAAGCTTTAAATATTGTTTAGTCCCATACAATTTTTTCACATAAATACGTTTTTACCATCGCAATAATCGTTGAAAATGACAAAAAATGGGTTCTGGTTAGGTACAAAGTACACCTAAATCACTGCATATTTTAACACGAAAATTATTAAAAAATGTGTCATAAATAGTCCTCTGAAGGTCTAGTGCATCATTTTATCCCTACATAAATTACTTTTTTATATATGAGGAAGTTAATACAATGAAAAACAAATCTCCATACATTTTCTAATGGAAGTTGATGGCGAGTTGGCCAGTACGCGCCGAGCAGCGCCATTGAAAGCACGCCTGTATCGCATGTTTGCGGAAACATTTTTGAATAAAACTCTATTAAAAATTGTCAAATTCAAATTCAAATTCATTTATTGTTTGTCACAGGTCGAAGTTAGATCTTATAATTATTATTACATCAAGGATCGCTACAATATTTTGTAATATGTGGTTATAAAAAGTTGATACTTTTTCGAAAAGTAAACACGAGTACCATACTTATTTACTTTTTATTGTTTGTATTACACGCTTTGAGTATCTTAGATTTATAGATAACGATTTTAAAAAATAGATTAGTTTGATCTTTATTAATAAAAAAAAAAAATTGTAACTTTTTCTTCACGCTTGCTCATAAGTATAAGGAGGTAAGCAGGTTTTAGTTACGGCGGGCGGCGCGAGCAATGGAGCCCCGCCCGGTCAAGGGGCGCGCAAGGGTGGACGGACGAGCGAGTAGGGCTGCCATCCGTCCGGGTTTCCCCGGATTTGTCCTAGTTTAGAGGGCGTCCGGGGAGCGTCCGGTAGGGGTTTTAAAAATGTCCGGGTGAAACCCGGACACTTTGTGTCAGGGGAATCCTGATTGATGAATTTTTTTTAAATTTTAATTTTTAGTAAAATCCGGAATATCCGCACTTAGGGCTGTCACTTCAACTAAAATGTAAATATTTTTTTATTATTTAATTTTTTTGTTTATTTCTCACGTCGATGACTAGATATCGTTACGTTGTCACTTGTTGTTGTTAGTTGGCCAATATTGGCTAATATTGTGTCAATGTTAAACGAAAATTTAAAAAACCGGACAAGCGCGTGTAAAATATTAGATAGTTCATCTATCCCGGGAATTGACTCTCAACGATTTTTGTCTGTTTCTAAAACCGATGCTGGCAAAATATTGGTCTTTCAGAATCCGATATTTAAGTTTAAATATTTTGTATAAATTCGTATTCGGTATACTTAATAAATATAATTTCTTACCTATTTAATTAATTTTGGAATTATATTATTACTATTTATCATGCTATGCGAATTAGCAATGCCGAATCACCGATTGAGTTAGCTGAATCAAAGATCAGTGCCTCAGTGGTGGACCGTGGTCCCTAGCCAAGTTACATTTCTGTTAGCGTTAACGCCAAACGCTGCGGATAAAATGTCCATACATTTTATCCGCAGCGTTTGGCGTTAACGCTGTGACTTTTGTGAGTCACGTGACTTTTCCGCAGGTAATGTAATTGCCAGACATTTTGTGGTTATCGTTTGGCGTAAACGCTAACAGAAAAGCTACTTGTCTAGGGTCTCTGCGCCGATACGCTTATAGCAGTGGTGTTCTGTCAGCGTGAGTTTTTTTTTTAAATAGAACGAGGTAGGAGGTCTGCCGATGCACCTTACTACAAGCTGGAATAGCTAGTGATATTGTAAAAAACTACTCGACCAAACTAATAAAATATGGGACCACCGCGCGAGTTTCCTCATAAAAGATTCACTTAAATCGAAAGAATCGAAATCACAGAGAAATTTGTCTACATACTTACATGGAAAATAAAACCCGAATGCATAACTTCCTTCTTTTATAGAAGTCGGTTAAAAACTGCTATGTTCTGAGGAGAGTCGTTAAGTCACGGAGAATTTTAACACCGCGATTCAGAAAAAGTGAGTATTTGGGGTAAATAAAAAATTGAAATTCAAATATCTCGAAAACGGTGCATCCTAGGCAAAAAATAACCAAAATTTTACCACCCTTTATAAAACCCCCCCTCTCACGGAAGCAGTACTCCGACATCGTTATTTTATTTTTTTTCCGATTTTTCTCTGGATTTAAAAAAAATAATTTTTCAAATATCTCGAAAACTATGCATCCTAGAAAAAAATTAACCAAATTTTTATTACTCCTTAAGAGAAGAAGTGCCTCTATTCTTCAGTAGACAAAATTCTGATAAGCCAAGCACGGGTCGCCGCATGCTCGGGAAGAAGAGATAACGAGTTGGATAGAAAGAACTTTGTCTATTCTTTGGTCGTGCTAAGCCGGCTGGTGGCTAAATAAAATAAAATATTCCACCACAAATATGCAATAGCGCCTCTATGAGCAAGATGTTACTACTATAAAAAAGATGCCCCTATTACATAGTTCTAGTGGTGGTAGAATTCTAGGTCGACTTCTTCCACGACTGCTCAACGGCTACTGGCCCTTTTTGGATATGTGCGAAGGAAATGGTATCATGTTGGGCTGGTACACCTTCTTGGGCAACTGTCAATAAATTCTCATCCAAAGGACATAAATATGTTGTAGCTAATATATCTATACTATTAAAAAGGTGAAGTTTGTTTGTTTGTAGTACATACATGTACAGTTTGTAGTAGTACAGTAGAAATGTATTTCAATTATTTATCTGTAAAATTAATATTATTATCTAAAACATTAATAAAAATACATTTTTCAAAACACATTTGAAGAATACATTTGTGACAAAAATGTAATAGCCCTCTTAATAAAATAAAAACCGGGCAAGAGCGTGTCGGACTTACGCCCAGTCTAGGGTTCCGTAGCAAGAAGTATTTCAGTCTTCCGACCGCGAATTTTTTAATATTTTTTTAATAATTTCATAATAAATTATTATGAAATATATTTGGTTATGTAGGTACCTATACCCGGATTTCCTGGCATCCCGGGATTTATTTAAAAAAAATATACATTTTAAGAAGCCACTTCCGTAATTTCTTAGCCAAAAATTAACTTTAGGTAAATATGCATCCGATTATCCGATCTATAGTTATAACACAGTTAACTACTTAATATAAATTCGAAAGAAATTGTTTTTTTGTCGGATAAAATATTTATTATAGTTAATTTTTTTCGGATACGCGAAAGTGACAGCCCTGAAGAAAATATAAAATTAACAATAACTGCAGCATAACACGGAATTAGGTTGTGGTTTTAATACTATACATAAAAGAAAGTATAAGCTATGGTTTGATGTAGAAATCACGAACTAATACGGTGTTATAGGTGAATAAAAAAATAAAAACGAAAAATAAGAAAAAAAATCATATCCCGCGTCCCATTCATACTCAAGCAATAAAAAATGGTGGAAGGGTAGGTTATTGTACGTACAATTAATGGAATACATAGAAACTGGAATACGTAGTTCCGTTTCTTAAATAAGATTTTTTTTTCATTTTTGTGATGCGGATATTACGAAACTTTGACATTTTTTTAAAAATAATCTACAAGTCGTAGCGAAGCGGGAGTTGAACTCTAGTACTAGAAATGATATAAACTATCGATTACATGAATAAAAACATGATGACACAAAAATCGGGTTCTTAACACACTGTGCAGCACTTAAAATGTTTAGATTTGAAGTGACTGACAAACAATAAAAACATTAATAACATGCATATAACACTTAGTAACGGTTACCAAATACTATTGCAGCACTTAACTTACTAGGTAGGTACTAGAAAAAAAAAAAATGTAATACCTGCAAATACCAAGATTTTTAAGGTAACGTATAAAATTGCGCGCCAAGCGCTTTCTATGTGTGCGTGCACGTTATGTTGTTGTGATGCGACTCAGATACCTAAACTCGAGCGCGTCGAAATTGTGACACCGTCCTTAAGTATTTATAGTTTTTCTTTTGTGATTTAGTTTATCCTTTTGATTTATATAATTTCGTACACAAAGTAACTGACAGACAGAATTGTGTTGCTGCGGAGTTTGTTGCGCCGTTTCTTCTTCGCAGCTAAAACACTAGGAAGCGGTGAAGGGCGGGCGTTTTTGGGGGCTGTCTTATGTACATTGACGTTCAAAAAGTGCTAATTCGTTAGCCCACTTTGAATAAATGATTTTTGAATTTGAATTTGAATTTGAATTTAAATATTTCCACTGTCTAACCTGCCACCCTGTATAGTACACCCAGATTTCACCAGTTAAGTATGTTTGTCCCATGTAAACCTATTGCCATTATCCAGGTCTTCTAAGTTTTATGTTAAAATCATCAATGCAACATTATTTTGCAAGAGTCGAAACACCCGAAAAAGATTTTAATTAAAATAGTCTAAGTAAAAAAATTTAAAAAGAAACAATGGAAACTGACAAAGTTACACTTTATTGTTATTTTTAAATCATGTTATATTTTCAATGTTCAGCTTATACCATACGTAAGGGCGTAAAGACCATTTTGGCAAAAATGAAATTTGGGCCTAAAATTATCGATTATATGGCTCAAATCTCATTTTGGTCAAAATGGTCTTTACGCCCTTTGAACCCAAAGGTATAAGCTGAACATTGAAAATATAACATGATTTAAAAATAACAATAAGGCGTGCACACTGCATCGCATCTCGCAGCGTAGCGCGCGATTGCGTGATCTTACGTTGTTTGCAAGTACCTGTACCTATTTGTATAGAAATCACGCATGGTGCAACACACCACGTCGCCACGCACCCCGCAGCGTAGCGCGGGGCGGTGTGTGATTCGCCTAAATACCTGTAACATGATTTAAAAACAACTGGACTCGATTCTTCTACTGATTCTAAACAACTACTTTCAGATTTTGTACAATAACATAGAGGTATTAAAAATTAAAATATTATTGAAATACAACCTCTGTGCGTGCCAGTACTAACGCATAAAGTCATGCGGTTGACGAACGGTCAGTTTTGTCACCGCGCGTACAATTGATAAGTGTAAGAATAAATGACCGGCTATTTGTCAACTCTGTGGCTAAATGTCCTTAAAACGTGGTGCTTTACGACATTTATAATAATCGCTAAACTAAGGTATTTGTGTCTTAGAATGTTTGGTAGCTGAGGCAAGAAAAAATAAAATTTTCTTTGGCGTTTAAACAGCTAGCGGCGGTCCTACTCGAAACAATAGATAGGTACGTTGCCCGCGATCTTAAATGGCAACAAAAAAGTAAGGTAATTGCCCACTGTCATATATTTTATTTAATATAGAAACATTGATATTTTAGTCGACATTTTAATGGCAACACTTTGTAATAGTTTAAAAATAGAGATGGTTGTTTATTAGTCTCACTATTCTGTAGTCTATGTTTTAATGGACATCACAACTCTAGATATCTTCCTTTAGTTAGGTTTATTATCGATAAAATACGAATGAATATTTTACCGCCAGCAAGTCGTACGATCTGTGATTGTGATTTTAAATTATACTAGTTTAAGTCTGCCAGTGTTGAATCAGTAATTAAACAAATGTGTTAATCAAGCGTGCGTTTGCAATTGAAAAAACCCACAATCAGAACATTATAGTGGCGACGAGGAGAGTTTTTGTTTGAACAATGGAATCTCAATCAACATCGGCTGTCATGGAGGCTCGCCTGGTGGGTACTCTACCGGTGTTTGATAATGCTGCTCAAAGTTTTGCAAGCTGGCTCGAAATTTTCGAGGAATACTGCACATTAAACAATATTCCTCCAGAAAGTCCGTCAAGCAACAAGAAAAGGTCTCTATTTCTTGTTCATATAGGCGTCCGACATTACGAGTTGTTACGGAGCACTTGTTTGCCTATAAAGCCGAATGCTAAGTCAATTGTAGAATTATCAAAGATTCTAAGTGAGAAATATGATTCCCCAGGTCTTGAATCTACTAATAGGTATCTATTTTATCGAAGAGTTCAAAAAGACAATGAAACAGGGTCAGAATTTATAGCAGCTTTACAAGAGCTAGCATATAAATGTAATTTTGGATCATACGCCGATAACGCATGTAGAGATCAACTTATTTGTGGCATAAAAACTGAGAGCATACGTAAAAAGTTACTTGGTGTGTCAAATCTAACCTATGATAATGCAAAGTCAATATTCTTACAAGAAGAAGTTGTCATGAACCAAATGAAAAGCATAAGTAACAACGTGTCAAGTGTGAATAAAGTCAGGAAGCAAATGCATTCCAATATTCAAAATCATAAGGCAAGCCCGTTTCAAACCAATACGTCAAGTCAATTTCAAGGTAATACGAGTCCAAGAAACGGTGCAAATCAAAAATTCAAACAATTGTCTCATTTATATAGTCACAAAGGTACCAAGCATTCATACAATGCCAGTCAGCAGCAATTTAATCGTCAAAGTAACCAGTCGACTCCAGGTCAACAGTCATGCTATAGGTGTGGCCGTCACCATAATCCAGCTACGTGTCCAGCACAAGCATGGCAATGTTATGTATGTAATCGCTTTGGACATACATCCAGAATGTGTCGGAATAGAACATCTCAAGCCCCACGAGTGAACGAAGTCAATTCATCAAACAATGAGTGCGATGCCATTGTTAACCAACTAACGGAGTCATTGAACATCAACAACATAGAAGTCATATCCAGGTACAAATTTTATCATAAAACATGCATATGTCTATCTTGTGATATTCCGTGTAATGTAAATTGTCAGTTTTGCATAAGTATAAATCTATTGCAGGTCGATATCAACAATGTAATACACAAACCCCAAATTGTAAAGGTAAAGTTAGATAACATTATTTTGGATATGGAGATTGATACCGGAGCAGCAATTTCATTAATTTCATATAATTGTTATATAAATAATTTTAAAAATCATGTGTTGCGTCCCTCTAATATAAAATTAAATGCTGTATCAGGTCCAATAGCTGTTGCTGGTGAAATAAAAGTAAATGTTTGCTATGATAATACTATGCCTGCAAAGTTGTTATCTGTCATTGTAAGTTCAGGAAAAGAATCTTTTACCCCATTATTAGGGAGGAATTGGTTAGATATTTTAAATCCACAATGGAGAACAAGTATAATGACAAATAATAACTATGTAAAGTCGGTTACTTTGTCACAGTCAGTAAAAAGTGATACTGAGTCTAATGCGGTGAAACAATTTAAAGAAACATATCCAAATGTGTTTAGTAAGAATAATGATTCTCATATCATAGGCTTTGGAGCAAATTTGACCTTGAAAGAAAATAGTATTCCAGTTTTTTTAAAACCATACCAATTACCTTATAATATTGTCAACATTGTTGGTGATAATTTAGACAAGTTAGAAAAAGAAGGGAAAATTTATAAAGTTACTCATTCAGATTGGGCATCACCTCTTGTACCAGTTAAAAAAGTTAACGGTGATTATAGACTTTGTGTAGATTTTAAACGTTCCGTCAACCAAAATATAAAAGTAGATTGTTATCCGCTTCCAAAACCAGAAGATGTGTTTGCAACCATGTCAGGTGGAGAAGTATTTGTAGTTTTAGATTTGTCTGATGCGTACACACAATTATTAGTAGATAAAGAAAGTCAAAAATTATTAACGGTCAATACACATAAAGGATTATTTAGATATAAACGGTTAATTTATGGAGTAGCATCGGCTCCAGCTATTTTTCAAAAAGTCATGGATCAGATGTTGTCCGGTATACCTGATACTGTCTGTTATATTGATGATATCCTGATTAAGGGTAAGAATTACTCTGCTTGTTATTCTACAGCGGTTAAAGTGTTAGAAAGACTGAATAAACATATGGTAAGAATTAATCCAGATAAATGTAAGTGGTTTGCGTCATCTGTAGAATACTTAGGTCATGTTATATCAAAGGAAGGTAGGAAACCGAGCCCATCTTTAGTAGAAGCTATTGTCAATGCGAAAACTCCTCAAAATGTCAAAGAGTTAAGGTCATATTTAGGAATGTTAAATTTTTATCATAATTTTATCAGTAACTTGAGCACATTAGTCAGGCCATTACGTCAGTTAACTGAAAATAATGTCAAATGGAACTGGTCCGAAGAATGCCAATCTGCATTTATATTAAGTAAACAAAGATTAATAAGTAGTGAAGTTTTAGTTCATTATGATCCAGCGTTACCTTTAATAGTATATTCTGATGCCAGTCCAGTAGGACTTGGAGCAGTTTTGTGTCATGTCGTTAATCATAATGGTAAACAAGTAGAAAAACCTATAGCATATTCTTCTTGTTCTTTAACTAAAGTACAGTGTAATTACTCTCAACTTGATAGAGAAGCCCTAGGAGTGATTTATGCAGTCACAAAATTTCATAAGTATTTATGGGGAAGACGATTCACCCTTATCACGGATAATGCACCAATAAAGCATATTTTGCATCCTAACAAGGGTATACCTACGTTGGCAGCTCAACGGTTACAACATTGGGCATTAATCCTAGAAAGTTATGATTATAATATTGAACATAGGAAAAGTGAATTTCTACGACCAGCTGATGCCTTGTCTAGATTACCAATCAATAAAATTATAGTAGATGTGAATAGTTGTGAATTATCAGATGATTTACCAATTAGTGTATTTGATATTGCTAAGGAAACTTTAAATGATCCAGTGTTATGTAAAGTAAGTCAATTAACCAAAGAGGGTTGGCCTCATTATTGTAGGGAACCAGCGCTGAGTCCTTATTTTAAAATAAGAAATTACATCTCAATTCATGATGATTGTCTTTTGTTTGGATCAAGATTGATTGTTCCTCAAAAATGTCAAAAAAAAATATTAAATCTTTTACATGAAGGTCATCCTGGTATTGTACGTTCTAAAATGTTAGCTAGATCTTTATTCTGGTGGCCTGCAATGTCCACAGATGTTGAAATTATGTGTCAGTCTTGTGAACCGTGTGGAGTAGTTAATTTTAAACCTTGTAATGATAAAATACCATGGCCTAAAACTCAGGTACCTTTTGAAAGAGTACATATTGATTTTTTTGAATTTAATAAACAACATTTTTTAATTTATTGTGATACCTATTCTAAATGGTTAGATATAAGGATTATGTCAAAATCATGTAATGCACAAAGTGTGATTGAGGAGTTATGTGGAATCTTCTCATATGTAGGATTACCAGTTGAAATAGTCTCAGATAATGGTCCACCGTTTGATTCACATTCATTTATAAATTTTTGCACTAAATTTAACATTAAAGTTACTAAAAGTCCTCCTTACCATCCAGAAAGTAATGGATTTGCTGAAAGGAGTGTTCAGATAGCTAAAAAGGCATTAAGTAAACTCATATTAGAAAAAAAATATTGTGAGTCTATAAACTTAAAAATTAGTAAATTTCTTTTAAATTATAGGAACACTCAAACTACTACTACTGAAAAATGTCCTAATTCCCTGTTATTTTCATATCAGCATAGAACCTTACTGTCAATGTTAAATCCTAAATATAATCCTAAATCCGTCAATAAGTATCCTAGGTCGTCTATATTTCATGAAAATGATAATATTTTAATTCGCATGGGGAAGAATGGAGTTATAAATAAGGGTACAGTGTTAAAATGTCTAAGTCCAGTTATGTTTCTTGTGTCTGTAAATGGTGTAGTTAAGAAGGTTCACTTAAATCAAATGTGTCATGCACCATTGTCCACTGATGTGTCATCCTCACACCCTATACCTCCAGTTGTAAATTACCCTAATGAATGTCAACCAAGCTTCAGTCCTATACAACCAGGTCCAGTCCAATCCCATCCTATACAGTCAAGTCCAGTCCGGTCCCGTTCTATACAGTCCAGCCCTATACAGACATATCCTATTCAGTCCAGTCCTGTACAGTCTCACCCTACTGAATCCGGTCCTGTACAGTCTCACCCTATCGAGTCCGATCCTATACAGCCTAGTCCCATCCAACCAAGTCATCAGTCATCCCAAGGGTTAAGTAGACCGAAAAGAATCATCCGCCCTCCTAATCGATTAAATTTGTAAGGGGAGGATGTCATATATTTTATTTAATATAGAAACATTGATATTTTAGTCGACATTTTAATGGCAACACTTTGTAATAGTTTAAAAATAGAGATGGTTGTTTATTAGTCTCACTATTCTGTAGTCTATGTTTTAATGGACATCACAACTCTAGATATCTTCCTTTAGTTAGGTTTATTATCGATAAAATACGAATGAATATTTTACCGCCAGCAAGTCGTACGATCTGTGATTGTGATTTTAAATTATACTAGTTTAAGTCTGCCAGTGTTGAATCAGTAATTAAACAAATGTGTTAATCAAGCGTGCGTTTGCAATTGAAAAAACCCACAATCAGAACATTATACCCACCACTCACTTAGTCACGCACCAACCAGTGTCGCGGCTGAACGTCATTTCTTGCAACATTTTGCGAAAAAAAATGCCTACCAAACAACCCACGACTCAGGAGAAATCTTGGTGTGGAGCAACGTTTAAAAAAAAAAAACAAACTAGCTATTTAAAGTATTTACCTACGCTGTTTTTTAGTACAGTGATGTTGGTGTATGACGCGTCTTTATATAATACGTCATTGGTGGCGGACCTGCCGGCTTAGTATGACCAATTCTATCTCTATTCTACCAAAGAATAGACAAAGTTCCATCCAACTCGAAATCTCTACTGCCCGAGCATGCGGCGACCCGTGCTTGGTTTATCAGAATTTTGTCTACTGAAGAATAGAAACATTTCTTCTCTTCATTGTATGCATAAAACGGTAGAAAACTAGAAATCTTTCTACAACCTGTCACTTTGTCTATTCTTCTGTAGACAAAACCCGTTTCTATCGTGGTCATGCTAGGCCTGCTGCCGCTAGTTAGCTATCAGAGCTTTCAGAGATTGCAAATAAGAGATTATAATCACTTATTTTATGAAGAAGCCTAATCGGCGTAGCCGAAATTGGCTGCATTGACTGTCAATTACGATATTTTGCAGCCTAATTGCGTAACTCAATTTCTATCACCATGGCTTTCACTTTGACAGTTCAACAACATTCATTGCGGCGTTGAGCTAGTTACGGGAACACGGACCATGAAACATACAGCGTAATGAATGTCAAAATAAATGCCATGGTGATAGCAATTGAGTTACGCAATTAGGGTGCTGTGGTCAGACTTTCGGAATTCTAACTAACCAGTCAGAAAGTCGAGTAAAAGTATGACAAATAGAACCGACTCTCCAAAGCTCAGAAAGGCGACATAATTATTCGCTACTGCGTATGAAATCAATATGTCACATTTTAACGCGTAATAATCAAAATGCCACACATGATAGGTACGTTCCATGTGAATAGTTTCAGCTGCATTACATAATATTTATTGTCTTTGTTCAATAGTCTGAGTGTAAATAATTGGGTGGGAATAGAAATGGGAAGTGATTCCTCTGCCGCCGCCATGTCCCGAATTGAATCGGCTGTTGAATTGACTGCCAGCGACGGCTGTTGAATTGACTGCCAGCGACGGCTGTTGAATTGACTGCCAGCGACGGCTGTTGAATTGACTGCCAGCAACGGCTTTTGAACTGACTGCCAGCGACGGCTGTTGAATTGACTGCCAGCAACGGCTTTTGAACTGACTGCCAGCGACGGCTGTTGAATTGACTGCCAGCAACGGCTTTTGAACTGACTGCCAGCGACGGCTGTTGAATTGGACTTCCAGCGACGGTTGTTGAATTGAGTGCCAGCGACGGCTTTTGAATTGACTGCCAGCGACGGCTGTTGAATTGACTGCCAGCGACGGCTTTTGAATTGGACTTCCTGCGACGGCTGTTGAATTGACTGCCAGCAACGGCTTTTGAACTGACTGCCAGCGACGGCTGTTGAATTGACTGCCAGCAACGGCTTTTGAACTGACTGCCAGCGACGGCTGTTGAATTGACTGCCAGCGACGGCTTTTGAATTGACTGCCAGCGACGGCTGTTGAATTGGACTTCCAGCGACGGCTGTTGAATTGAGTGCCAGCGACGGCTTTTGAATTGACTGCCAGCGACGGCTGTTGAATTGACTGCCAGCGACGGCTTTTGAATTGGACTTCCAGCGACGGCTGTTGAATTGACTGCCAGCGACGGCTTTTGAATTGGACTTCCAGCGACGGCTGTTGAATTGACTGCCAGCGACGGCTGTTGAATTGGACTTCCAGCGACGGTTGTTGAATTGACTGCCAGCGACGGCTTTTGAATTGACTGCCAGCGACGGCTGTTGAATTGGACTTCCAGCGACGGCTGTTGAATTGACTGCCAGCGACGGCTTTTGAATTGGCAGACTTTGGAAAAAAAGCGAAAACTGGGGTTGGCAATTTGGCATAAGAAGTAGGTAGGCATAATTAATTTCATGTTTCATTTAGGTAAATAACATAACTAACTAGTGTCCAAGAGCGAGCGAAGCCAGCTCGAGAACTTGGGCACCTCGACACGGACAGGTTATAGTCTCGACCAACATATAACGCTACTCTTCGGTAGTGTTGTGTGCCCGTGGTAAGGTCGCCAGAGCTCTTGAAGATGCGCTCTGTTGACAGTGGAGCACCTGCTTGTCCCCTAAGCTGTCGGCTCAGCGAATCCTCATTTTAAAGGGTCATGCTCGGTGTTGCAAGCCTTTCATAGGCTACCGTAACCACTTACCATCAGGCGGGTCGTATGCCTGATTGCCACCACCGTAGTATAAAAAAGTTTAATATTCAGGGCGGGTTGCTTCAATCCATCTGTATTCGTAAGTCAGTACGTAATCGTTAAGTCAGTATGAAATTGTCATACAAGCCGCCATATTTGATGGTTACAGATACGTAACTGTAAGATGAAACAACATGGCCTCAGTCTTTAGTTAAAAAAAAACATTATATACAGGGTGGCAGGTTAAACAGTGGAAATATTTTAAGGGGTCATTGTACTCATCATTATGAACATCTTTTACTATGCGAACAACACTGAAACCGCGAAAAAAAAATCAGCTGTTCCATACATTTTGTTGAGTTATGTGAACATACCTATAATACCTATAATGTATGGAACAGGTGATTTTTTTTTCGCGATTTCAGAGTTGGTCCCATAGTAAAAGTTGTTCATAATGATGAGTACAATGATCCCTTAAAATATTTTCACTGTTTAACCTGCCACCCTGTATATTCTCAGGTCATCAACCCCACATTTTAGAAGTTTACTAAGATATGAGGGTGAAAGTACCGATCAGTATGGATTATTAACGTGTAGTAATCGGTAATTGGTCAGAGCCATCGGTTGTTTGGCTGCAAAACTTGAAGTTCGGAATCCGAACTTGTTTTTTAACACTAGGTAATTAAAAGTTACGTGCGAGAGAGAAATTTTGTTTCTTTTAGGCATTTAGGAGGCTTGTGAAGTAGCTTGTCTGTGATTGTCCTTTTTTAGCCGACTACGGCAAAGCCAAAAGGAAGGGTTTTGATTTTAGTCTATGTATCGTATGTATGTATTCATGTTGCACCGTAGCGCCTAAACTACCTACTCATCATAGCATAATCGGCCTATAATGTTCCCACTGCTGGGACACAGGCCTCCTCAGTGAGAGGGAGTGGGCCGTAGTCCACCACGCGGGCCCAGTGCGGGTTGGCGGACGTCACATGTCTTCGAATTTTTGGTTCTAGGACATGCCGGTTTCCTCACGATGTTTTCCTTCACCGTTAAAGCAAGTGATAATTAATTTCTAATACGCACATGACTTCGAAAAGTCAGCGGTGCGTGCCTCGGGATCGAACTCGAACCATTCGCCGTGGGAGGCACATGGTTAAACCACTAGGCTATCACTGCTGCCTACTCATCGGATTTTGAGAAATAACCGTATTATTGACTAATAAGCTCGGTTGTGTTGTATTCCTACTTAACTTCTTATATACGACCTTTTTTATAACGGCCTTTTAATTATCAATTAGTTACAGCTTCAAGGGACATCCTTTGCTTTGTTTTCAATCAAAATTAATAAAAAAGCTTCCTATATTATAAAGTAGGTACCTAAGTGCAGACAAAAAAAACATTGATTCTACTTCCTATTAGAACCCCTATGTTCTAAGTCATAAAGTTCAATTTAGACTCTCCTTGAGTGCATAACATGAAAATATTGATTGGTTTCAAGTACAATGTTTTTCAATGGATCTATCTAAAGTTTCATTGATACTTTGCATAACAATGAGCAATAGAAAAACATGTAGGTAATTCAATTTTTTTTTTTTTTTAACTTTGCCCCACACTAGGACTCCTGTATCGTGGGTGCGTTTACAAACACTAATTTCACATACACAAACAGCCAGACCAGTGCGGGAATCGAACCCGCGACACGCCGCGCAGCAGCCAATCTCTCAGCCACTGCGACAACCGTGCGGCCAAACGCCATTGTGTCATTAATAAACGATTACTTAGATTCCGTTAAAATCGGTTCAGTCGTTTCGAAGCACGGAATAATAAAATATTATTCCGTGTTTCGAAGAGTAGCCCGCACAGACAGACAAATAAACAAATAACCGGCCAAGTGCGAGTCGTACTCGCGCACCGAGGGTTTCGTATCATTTTTGGTAAAGTAATATGATAAAGTGAAAAAATCCGGACCGCATAACTAAGTTTGTTTCTGAAGGAATTTTGATGATTTTGAAAAAACTGTACTAGTTAGGAACATCGTTTTATTTTTGTGCCATATTTGGGTCAATTTCTATCAATTCAAATTATTTCAGATTTTTCGCCCCGCAAACTTCGGAGATAAGGGGGGGAATGGTATTTTTTTGGACATTTTTTATCATATGTCGAAAACTGTGGGACATAAAATAAAATAAAAATATATTTTGAAATGTGCAGATCAAGCCCTTTCATATGATATGTCACTTGACCTAGTAACCGCACTTTAAAATTTTGGACCCCCACTCCGGCCCCTTTTGCAATGAAAATAAAAATATTTTTGGACTTTTTTCATTTGCAATAAAGTTAAACAAGCATTCTTTATAACTGTTCCAAATTTCAAGTCGATAGCATAAGTAGTTGCTGAAATAAGCAGGTGTGACAGACAGACAGACGAAGTCGCACCATAAGGGTTCCTTTTTTACCATTTTGGTACGGAACACTAAAAATCTAATTCTGATAAGTAATGTGCAAGTAACCAAAAGGCGGATATTTCATCACCACAGATTGACACTTCAAATGTATTTATTTCTATCTAATGTATGTTAGTACAAGTAAATCAAATGGTATTTTAAATCCACTTAGATGCAAAAAAGACACAAAACCATAAGTGACACACATTTCAAACAACAAAACAAGATCGAACTACATAATACGAACTGTCTGTCTATTCTGCAGTGCGATTCTGTAACTATCTCACCGTGAAAACTTAGGTGAAGTGAGCGTGGAGAGCTGTCAATTCCTAGCAAAAACAAACTCACTTCACCTAAGTTTTCACGGTGAGATTTTTACAGAATCGACCGGCTGTACCGACTCGCCGCGTGATATCACCGCGAGAACTGCCAACTTGTTTGTGAACGTTCGAGGGAGAATCTCACCGTGAAATTCTCCCTCGAACGTTCGCAAACAAATTGGCAGTTCTCGCGTGTGACGGTGATCGCCGCCGAAGCCGATGGGCGGAGTTTTTTTTTTTTTGAAATGGCCTCTCGCAGTTGGCTTCTAACAGCCGTCACTGCTTAACGCGGACTTCTGGTGAGGACTTACAAATGCCTCCAGCCAGGCTTAAAACTAAAATAAAAACTACAAACTAAGCGACCACACGCTAAGGGCACCCCCTACTGGGGTACGGGCCTTGGCTTAGGGCGTCGCTGGGGGGAGAGCAACTAGAGGGAGGGACTACTAGCTGGATCGGTTCATTATTTTGGGTCGAATTTAAATCTACAGGCTCAGCGCGGGCTGGCTCGAGCAAGGGTCGGTTTGGGGTCTGAGTCATACTCGGCGGCGGACTCGGGTCATGATGGGGACGTCGCGACGGGCCTCGTCCGCGAGGTCGGAATGGGATGGGCGGAGCCGGCTGGTATACCTATATATCGGCGCGAGGTGGCCGCGACGCTACCCAGCATGACCCGAGTACGCCGCCGAGTATGACTCAGTCCCCTAACCGACCCTTGCTCGAGCCAGCCCGCGCTGAGCCTGTAGATTTAAATATGTCCCTAAATCATATTAATCCGTTCCAGCTAGTAGCCCCTCCCTCTAGTTGTCCTCCTCCCAGCGACGCCCTAAGCCGAGGTCCGTACCCCAGTAGGGGGTGCCCTTAGCGTGTGGTCGCTTAGTTAGTAGTTTACCTTAGTTTTAAGCCTGGCTGGAGGCATTTGTAAGTCCTCACCAGAAGTCCGCGTTAAGCAGTGACGGCTGTTAGAAACCAACTGCGAGAGACCCTGTCAAAAAAAAAAAACCGCCTCGCTCTTGTTCCAGCGACAGACCGCCAGTTAAGTTCTCCAGCCACATTACCTGAAGACCTGAAGACCCGTATGGCCAGTAAACTACTCTCCCCTGATTTACTAGCTATTTCTATCTACCAAAGTGTCGTAGGTACCTACTATTGTTAATGTGAAAAATACATACACCCTTACCACAAAAAAGATAAACACGTGTTGAACGCGAATGCTACCAAAAATAATACACACTTGTTTTATACAAGTTAGTCCTAAAACAAGTGCGTATTATATTTGGTAGCATTCGTGTTGAACACGTGTTTATCTTTTTTGTGGTACGGCCCATAGTGTTTTGTTTGTAGGTGCTTTATTTTCCTAAACTAGCTAAAATAACCCTTCAGGTTTTTCCAGCTACACGCGGTGATATCTCGCGGCGAGTCGGTATAGAACCGACAGGATGCATAGAGTACCTGCATTCATAAGGCTGCAATCCGTTCGGGTTTCTTCGGATTTGCCCTAGTTTGGGAGGGTCGCCCGACAGAGTTCTCGATTGTCCGGGTGAACATATTTTTTAATATTTTCAAAGGCGCCGCGAAAAAATCCTGATTTTGACTAAATATCCAGGGTTTTTGAGGTCTTTGTCCGGTATCGGCACTTTAGGTGATGGCAGCCCTAATGTACAGACAGACATGATACAAAAAACTGCATCTCAATTACGTAACACAATAGCAATCAATTGCAATGTGACATAATAGCAATCAATCGCCTTCTCTCAGACCATTACATACACAATGAATGAATTCGTCACAAACGTGTTGAGTGCACTTACTGTATCATGTGTGAATGTGACTCATTATGTCATGCCAAAATGCAGTAAGGAGTGGTGTACTAACAGTCGGCGACAAAATTTACTTTGAACACAAAAGTAGGTAGGTATGTATAAATAAAAATCATATTAATTTTTAAGAGGAGGAGCGCTCGAGATAAGCGATAAAAATGCTTCTTTGAAATAATTTAAGGTCTTGATTATTACCTCAGATCATAGAAACAAGGGAGATGTGCCAAGGCGCTATCGAGCTTGATGCCTGAACTTGAGCAAATTGCTCATGTTAAAAACGTACGCGCTGGCGACGAACCGAACACGATCGATGGTATAAATACAGTGTTTTTGTTTAGTGTTAGTGTTGAGTGACGATTAACAGTGTTAGACTGAGGGTGTGAAGAAAGTTTAATGCGTGGGAGATCTTTTTATTCACAAGGAGCGCTTAATTATGCGCGTAATTGTGTCGAAAAATGTACTAAAAGTGGCATCAGTAAGTTGTTCCCGTACTAATTTGCTATGATGGCATATCTCCTTGTTTCTATGATCTGAGATTATTACATTATGTGTATATACTAGGTACCTAAGTATATGAAATACCTATAACTAACCTATTTTTTTTAACGAACTATGGAATAATATTAACTCAATGTAAAACGGTATATTGGAGTTTAATTTGATGCATGAATACGTTTATGTAGTGCACTTATATGGAGGTCAATGACCTTCGATATCACAGTATTGCCTGCTTTTCAATAATTTGTTAGAAGCAAGAAATAATTAGCAAGTTTTCAATCATAAACCGTTCTCAAACTTTGGATTGATGCTAATTGACTTATGTCGCTGACTGTACATTTAATATAAGGTATAAGTAACTATACGGTGTTCATGTTCGGAGTTTTTTGTAATTTTATTGGATAGCTACCGCTGTATAAATAAAAATTTCAGCTGAAACACATTCACTAACTTATTATATTACTACTTAAATTACGTGTATTTTTATTTAAATAATAAGATAATTATAAGGATTTAATTGCACTTTCATTAGTTTTATTATCCTTTACGCCTCGTTAAATTAAAAAAAAAATAGATATTTAGAAGAAATATTTAACTCCCAGAAACCGGAAGTAAGTGTTTCTGAGTAATCGTTAGAAAATAAACACTTTATAATAGTTAAAAGAAAAAATATAAAATAAAATGGCACTAGAATTAGAAGAAAAAAAAAACCGGCCAAGTGCGAGTCGGACTCGCGCACGAAGGGTTCCGTACCATTATCTATAAAAACGGCAAAAAAATCATGTTTGTTGTATAGGAGCCCCCCTTAAACATTTATTTTATTCTGTTTTTAGTTTTTTGTTGTTATAGCGGCAACAGAAATACATCATCTGTGAAAATTTCAACTGTTTATCTATCACGGTTCATGAGATACAGCCTGGAGACACACAGACAGACAGACAGCAAAGTCTTAGTAATAGGGTCTGGTTTGTACCCTTTGGGTACGGAACCCTAAAAATAAAAAAGTTAAAACCGTCTACAAAGAGATCACAATGATGTTGTGTGAAACTGTTTCGGAAGTCGGTGCCGTATGACATCAAATAAAAAATCAAAGGCATAGAGTGACGCCAGGTACGCCAGAGGTCGCGGGTTTAACTGGGAGCTCGTGTCAGTTTTATAAATCTCTTAACTATACCTACTTATCAGTAAATACAATTGAAGTGTCTGTTTGTAATGTCCAAATAACAGCTTCTTACTAAATAGGTACTCAAAAGTATCTGCATTTCACAAAAAACTTTTATTTTTATTTTTGTCTGTTCCTGCTCATCTCCGAAACGGATGGACCGATTTTGACGGGACTTTTACTGACAGATAGCCGATATTATAAGGAGTAACTTAGATTACCTTACTTTTAGAAAAGTAATTAGGTTCCACGCAAAAAAAAATAAAGCCCATGAAATCCAATATTTGTATGCTAAACTTTACCCATGCGAAGCCTGGGCAGCTAGTAGGTAGGTAGGTACCTACATAACATCAACAGGTTAGCTTCAAACTATTGGTTCTAATGCCGTTATGCTATTGCTAATAATTATATATGCTCAAAACAAAGACCAATAAAAACATAATTTATTTACATACTCAAAAATACTAATGTGCTTAAACCACATAACCTCACTTTGCGTAAAAACGAAAGTGTGTTCAGTTTGAGTTAAACATTAAAATTTGTATAAAATAAACATGGTATTAATTTTAGCATAATATTATGCATCTGCAGTTTGTTTTGTAGACGTTGTGTCATAATGTCCTGTTACACAGTTACGTGTATACTACGCCTAAGATTTTTTAGATAGGTAGGTACCTCAGATCATAGAAACAAGGAGATTTATATGCCATCATAGCAAATTAGTACGGGAACAACTGATGCCACTTTTAGTACATTTTTCGACACAAATGCGCGCATAATTATAATAAGCGCTCCTTGTGAATAAAAAGACCTCCCATGCATTAAACATTCCGCACACCCTCAATCTAACACTTGTTAATCGTCATTCAACACTAGCACTAAACTAAAACACTGTATTTATACAATCGATATACCAGCGCAGCGGCTGATTCAAAAATTAGAATCCTGAGCGTTAGCGAGGGAATCAAAAGAGCACGAGGTGAAAAATCTTTGCACTCGAGAGCAACACGTATCTTTTCATCCCACCTCAGCGAGGAAAAAAGGTTGTATTATAAATTCGGCACCATGGAGGTAGGTTTAATGATGTTTTGAATTCACAAACTTAGTGCACACGATGTTCTAAATTCAATTTACTTTATCCTCTAGAGAATAAAAACGGCTTTTGCACTCAGATATCGAAGAGCAAAAATACTCTTTCCAAGATGGTCGAATGAAAAATAAATTATTAGGTATTAAGTCGGTTGTTTCTAAAACTAAAGTTTTTATTAATTTAAATTATATAATGGGTAGGTACGTACCTATTTAATCCTTAATAATTACATACAAATACCTACTTAAAAGTTAACATGCAAAAAATATAATATTTCGTACTAATGTAACATAACCTCGTTTACACAGTTTCATCTTAGCGTTACATAACTTTAAGTTTAGATAAGCTAGTATTCGCTTACTCATTGACATTGTGACATTGCAGCTTCGTTATTGTTGATCGAAGCATTGCAGGAACACCCTGTAGATGGTTGCAAATGTCTTTTAAGGGTTTTTTAGGGTTCCGTACCAAAATGGTAAAAAAGGAACCCTTATGGTGCGACTTTGTCTGTCTGTCTGTCACAGCTGCTTATTTCAGCAACTACTAATGCTATCGACTTGAAATTTGGAACACTTTATTGCAAATGAAAAAAGTCAAAAAAAATTTTTTTCATTGCAAAAGGGGCCGGAGTGGGGGTCCGAAATTTCAAAGTGGGGTTACTAGGTCAACTGACGTATCATATGAAAGGGCTTGATCTGCACATTTCAAAATATATTTTCATTTTATATTATGTCTCACAGTTTTCGACATATGATGAAAAATGTCTGAAAAAATACCATTCCCCCCCCTTATCTCCGAAGTTTGCGGAGCGAAAAATGTGAAATAATTAGAGTTTATAGGAATTGACCCAAATATTGCACCAAAAATAAAACGTTGTTCCTAACTAGTACAGTTTTTTCAAAATCATCAAAATTCCTTCAGAAACAAACTTAGTTATGCGGTCCGTTTTTTGTTCACTTTATACGTCCAAACAGAACCTCCTTTTTTGAAGTCGGTTCAAAATGATACGGAACCCTCGGTGCGCGAGTACGACACTTGGCCGGTTTTTTTTTTCATATACAGGGTGCCTGGTAGTTCGATCTATTCCGTGAAAGGGGGTTATACCTACTAGAACGTATTTGCAACAAATTCGGACTCGCAAACTTGGGATCGATACTGGCTGGTTTCAGAGTTATTGCAATTTTTTTAGCTTTTTTAACCAAACACTGCTAATATTGTAAGAAATCCATTTCACCCCGGGCATTCAGTTGAAACTTTACTGATAGCTTATAAATAAATGAATCCTTTGATAAACAATCCGTCCCAAAAATACCCATATCTTTGGAAAAAAGCTTCCTACATTAGATATGTTGTTACGAAAATTTCTAAAACTTACCCCTTTTTTCAAGGCAGATTGCTCAAAAACATTCTATGACACTTGGCGTACAAACTACACAAAATAGTTCCTTGTTTTAAGCTTTCTGAAGTGACCCGAATTTCAAGCTCAACACTCGTGCTTGCGATTACTAGACCAACGAGACACAATGAAATAAAGATAAAGAAAAAAAATATATACCTATTCTTTCTAAGATCTTACTTCTTACATAATAGATAGACGAGATAGAGCTCTCAATAATGTACTTTATTGACCTTTGCCAATACATTGCAGTCAGCAAAAAAAAAAGAACGGATAAAAGCGAGTAAGTCTCGCGACCTGAGGGTTCCATACAAAATGTAAGTTTATAGTCGCAAAAAAATATTTTTTTATGTGATTTACTTAACTATAAATTAATGATTTTCGGATTTTTTCCTTTACGTGTGCTGTGAGACATTGCTTCTTGTCAAACATGATTCTAGGTCAACGTGAAGTACTTACCTTAATTTTTTTGTTTTTTTTTGCATGTATCAAAATATGCGGCATAAATGGCCGTATTTCGATTGCGTTAGTACTAAGACGCTTGAATTTTTTACAGCTCCAAAGGATTGTAGACATAACTTGTATTTGTTATTAATTTCAACTCATACCTCCACGCGTTCCTGAGAAAAAGAGTCCTGACAGACAGATAGACGAACAACGAAGTTTTAAGGTACGGAACCCTAAAAAAAAACTACGTTTCTATCCAAGAAGTTCTTACTCCACCATACAAAGGAGGTTCTATCCCTATAAATAACCGTATCAGATTCACACGCCTAATACAATTAAGGACCACACTAAATTAATGTCAGTACGTCACTGCCTCAGATCATAGAAACAAGGAGATGTGCCAAGGCGCTATCGAGCTTGATGCCTGATCTTGAGCAAATTGCTCATATTAAAAACGTACGCGCTGGCGACGAACCGAACACGATCGATGGTACAAATACAGTGTTTTAGTTTAGTGCTAGTGTTGAGTGACGATTAATAGTGTTAGATTGAGGGTGTGCGGAATGTTCAATGCGTAGGAGATCATTTTATTCACAAGGAGCGCTAAATTATGCACGTAATTGTGTCGAAAAATGTTCATCATCATCATTGTTCATCAGTGGCATCAGTTGTTCCCGTACTAATTTGCTATGATGGCATATCTCCTTGTTTCTATGATCTGAGGTCACTGCGAAATCTTTTGGACGCTAATTTTAAAGACACTTGAATAGAGACAGCCTTCGATGTTCTTATTGTGTTGTTTTACGCAAGCAAAACCCCGGTGCGTTTGCGTTAATTCTAATTGTTGAATCTTCATCAATTTGTAGTAGGTATCCCCCCAGAATGATGGCAAAACCGACAATTTTATTTAGAGCTTGTGTGGCTAGGTTTTATTTCTAGAGAAGGGGTCCAGATAGAATGGCATACGTGTCCATTTTATTATGGTCTGATGTCGTTGGGTGAAAGTTCGTATGGCGGGGTCGACGTTGAATGGTATGTATGTATGGGAGAGCGTTATAAGCGTGGTCTATGGTTCGCACGCGTGCATTTGCCTCTATTGAGTTGAAGACTCTAATCGCATACCATTTTTGAATTTTGGCCGCGTTTTTTCAAATAATCGAACGTGAGTTTTTTTTCGCCGATACATTGGAAAGTGTTTTTAGTGTTGTGATTTTTATTTTAATTAATAATAGTTTCCAATTTTATTTTTTATAGTTTTTTTTCGTTTGGTGTTAATTTTTTTGAAGAAGAAATATTAAGGTAAGCTTTTAATTTAAATACCTATTTTTTTTATTTTGTGTGCGCATATTTTTTTGATTGTTGTAGCATTCATCCTTACATTATAATGAACAATCAGTTATATTAAAAATAACCACTTTAAAAATATAACAGTTCTTTTTACCACTAGTTATTGAAACCCACCTCAGCTGATTCTAGTTTCTTCAAACTTTGACACACTTATGACGTTATATCTATGGATGTTTTTTTTTAAGTTTTGTCATTCAATTGTTCCGTGGTTACCTTCCGCGTAAAACATTGTTACAACACACGTCGAAAACGTTAGCATTAAAAGGAAAACAAATAATAAAAATAGTGTTTGAAATAATTTTATAATAAAACAAGTTTAAACGGCTTAAATCGCGTATATTACAGATTTTTTCTCTAAAAATCTGTAAATCTGTAATAAACGCGATTTAATCCGTTTAAACTTGTTTTATTATAATGTGTAGTAATCGCGAAAACCTAAGACATTATTATGAAATATTTTTTTTCAGTGCTAATCTTATACAGATATATTATGTATATTAATATATACACCCCATTTCATTTACTATACATTTATTTATTAAATAAATTGTGCAATAATATAGGTACTTATTAATTTGTTAACTCTCATTGATTGATCACTGAAGTTACCGATACCGATATCACCTTAACTACGCCATACCATAATTTTAACGCAAATAATATTATATGAGATATTTATTGTTCCTATACAAAAATCTATATCAAGAACATTCGATTATTAAATTATCTCTCCATCGTTTTATTCATCATTCAAAAAAAGCTGCAGCTATTGCGTACATATTAATGCAATTCATTATATTCATAGTAATTCTTAGTAAACAATTAGAATCTGATCGCGATAGCATTAGTGTATACCATGAGAGCCACAGATTATATCTTGTGGTGCATAGATTTAATTCAATAGACGTTGTTTCGTATTATTGTACTCTATGGCTGAATATTTGCGCGCCTATTTAGTAAGCATAGTGAAACTTGTCTATTTTTTTCCTGAATTAAACTTATTGACATAACAATTTATAACAGTACGCCAGTATTACCTTAAGGGATAGGCAGCAGTGTATTCACATTTTATTAATGTAATGCTAAAACTCCAATATAATAGAAGTCATGCCTATTTCTATCTAGGCACTGACCCAGACTTGCAAGTGGTCGCAGGCGCAGACTCAGTTTGGCACAGAGTAATCTCTATTAATAGTAATATAAGTAGTAAACAGAGTAGTCTATATTATTACTCACTCTGGTTTGAAAGTCCTGGGTTCAATAAAGTGTAATTGGGATTTTCTACAAGGAAATTCTCAGTAGCAGCCCGAAGTCTTGGTCTCAGGCCAGTTAATTACTTAAACCTATTGTGTAATAAATAGCAACTGAGTGATTGTTTCAAGAAAAAACTATTACTATTATAGAAAATTTTACAATAAAATTAAGTCGGGAAGAGTTTAAGATACGAGTGTTACCGCAATTGTTTACCTACTAACGTTATCACTAGTATTCTAGTGGAACTACTGGATGTAACCAAATAAAAATGTATTTATGTCCTTTCCTAGGATTTAAGCTATCTCTATTCCAAACATTACAATCGGTTCAGTAGTAAAAGAAACGGACATAGATAATATTATACAGCTGTTGTAGTAGCACAACGCACAAACGATACCGCACCAAAAACTGTCAAGCAATTTCCTAGATTGCTCTTGCGCATATATCTAAATCTCCATTACCCAATACATCATTATTACCAACTTGTCCAGAATTATGAAAATAATGTCTTCAGACAACCAAACCATCGATCTTCAGTTGACATGCGTAATTGAACTCTTGCGCAAGATAAGTCATTAGGAATGAGGACTTATTACTGGGACATAAAGTTCAAGTTGCGTTAGTAGATGTTTTAGTTAGAAGGTGAATGGTGGTTGGAAATTTGAGGCTTCTGTTAAGAACAAAGATAATGGAGTTCTAATTGCTTCTTTATTTTAGGTTTTTTTAGACTTTGGTATCTATTTTTTTTTGTTTTGAACAATTAGTAGCTAACCATCTATTTATATTTATTAAGCAATACTACTCGAAGTGTGAATCTGAGAGAGAGTAGGTATCTAAGACTTGTCTAGCTTATAAATTAAGATCATGAAACCGTAAAAAAGATAAAGAAATTAACGGCCTTGCTAAAATATGACAAACAATACCTTTTTGTTATACTAACCACGTCAAATTATGAAAGACAGGAAATATTCAATATTTTTTAATTAATCATAAACCTTCATCAATAAAATGTCGGCCTATTCAAAAGAACTCGATAACTAACCTTTAAAGTGACGAAACTAAGTTCATCTTCACACGGTTTAATAGTCAGTTTAATGTCTCATTGTATTATGGGAATGAGATTTGTAATAATATTTTCACCTACTTCCACAATTACAAATATTCTTCGCAAGATGGTATAAAAATGGAATTAGAATCATTTCATTGGACTAAGGAATTATGTCACGAGAATGTTCCAGAATCTTCTTTATTTTTATTGTGTAATTTGGTACACTATATAATTTGTGTTTTATCGGAACTGCTGAGCGAAGGGTCCTGGATTCGATGCTATTTTGTTATTTTGTATACCCCCCATTATCCCCAAAGTAAAATTTGCTGTAGCCCAAAGCTGCCCCAAACCCAAAGTATACTATTCTATAATGATGTAATAATTAAGTAATATTACTATTATTCAAATACAATGATTATAATGAGTCTCGTAATCATTGATAGCCATCGGTAAGCGATAACCCAATCAATATAAAGAAGAAATACACACGCAACAAACAAGTTTTGTTTGTAAGTAATGACATACATACAAATATTTACAAAAAATACATTACGTAAACTTATAAAATCACGTTAGGCCTATTTTTTTAAAAATTTTTTTTTTGTTTTAAAGTTCCATGTTTATTGACGTTAGTAGAATAAACTATGTCGGGGTTTACACCATGTACCTGTTTATTTTTGTTCTTCAGTTATTTTTGTTCAGTTCTTCCGTGATCATGGCGCATGCAACTGCGCCGAAATATCGGAGTCTCAAAAATAAACAGGTACATGGTGTAAATCCCGACACAGTTTATTCTACTATTTTTTATTGTATGTATTTTTGAAGTTAATATTGCATTTAATTGAAGCCAATTTGCAATTTAAGTAATAACATACCTACATTTAAAATAATTGTCGATACTTGCGACACTACGACCTCTGGTGTCGATTTATGTAACTATGTAAAGGCAGTTTAGAAATCGAGTTATCTACCGTATCCCTAATGTCTTTAATGTCTAAACTCGATTTTACAAAAAATGTTGGTTGGATCTTTTCTGCTTAACAGGGTCCAATTATACTGTAGGATAAGCTCATGGCTTTTTATGTGTTTTGTCGTAAATTAACAGGTTTTTTTATATACAGATGGATTATTTTTTGGGAGTTTATATGTAAAACAAACTTTAATTTAAAACTAGTACACGCGTAGGCTGCATTAATTAGGAAAAACTATTCTTCAGAACCAAAAAAATAACCACAATTAAAAAACCTACACTTAACTACATAAAAAAGTGTTATAAAAATATAACACTTTTTTATGTAGTTAAGTGTAGGTTTTTAACTCACACTGGGTTTCTAATCGATGGATTTTTACTGGACTTTTTCATTGCGTCCCAAAAAAGACTCATGAAATATCCATCAAATATAAACTTCATCCAAGATTTTTGAATTTTTGCTTCTTCTTTGGACTAGTCTGTAAGAAAAAAAATCTTTGTTCCTGCATAAAAACTACTTTTACAAAAAAAATATATTTAAAAAAAGAAACTCGCTTCCTACTCTCACAAACATGGAACTCGGAACAAAAATAAATTCCGTCAAAGATTTCACTTCATTCAATTTTATCGCTTCAAACCTGTAATACGGTATGCTCATCTCGCTAGACTAGACCTTGGACCTAGGAACGGGTCCTATGGGACTTTCCCCGACCCTCGACCTTATGACAGATCATGACTTTCGTTTTCACCGACTCGCTTCGTGCATATTAAAGGTTTTATACAACACATTGTTAGTTGTTTAATAAAACATTTATTTTATAAATTGGCAAGTGTGGGAATAGACCGTCGTTCTGACGTTAGATTATAGAAACAAGGGAGGTGGACCAAGGTGCTATTGAGATTGACGCTTTGATATCAATGTGATCATGTTGCTCACGTATCGAACGATTGATTTATAGTATGTGTTTTAATTTAGTGTGAGTGACAAATAACAGTGTTAAGCGTCCATTACACGGTAGGTTTTGCTGTCAGTTTAACCACAGTCAAGGTGTGACTGACGGATAACCTACCGTGTAATGTGATGATTGACGTTTGCGTGACGAAAATCTGGATACTTTGATATGTTCATCATGCAACCATCAATTATGATTGATGGTTTTGATTGAGTGTCTAATGGATGCCTTAGATTGAGGGTGTGTGGCATTTTTAATGAGTGGGAGATCTCTATATTTACAAAAGAGTGTTTGTAGTTATCAAACGGTCCGAGAGCGCCTCGAAAAGTTACGCGAGTGTGTAGTGACGTACTCTGATGAACTTCGGTCAACTTCGCAGCGAGGCCCTCTCGGGCCCTTTGACTCGGGCGTAAAAACTGACACCGAGTGGAAGTTTCGCGAGGCAAGCTGAAGCTAGCCAAAGTAACACGAAGTGATCACTGTTACCAATTTTGCGATTTTTGCGCTAGACATTTATGATTTGACTTTTGTATACATTTCTACCGCAAAAATCGCAAAATTGGCAATAGTGGTTTCTGCCAGAGAGTCTCTGGAATAGATGACTGTTGCCAATTTTGCAACTTTTGCGCTAGAAATGTATGCAAAAGTCATAAATATCTAGCGCAAAAATCACAGTATTGGCAACAGTGGAAGTGACACTCTACACTCTCGTACCGGTCAACTTCGGCTAACTTCGCGAGTAGTGTAGTAACGTGGGTGCTATAGACATGCGTATGTCTCGACTGGCATTCGTCTGAGATAGTTTGAGATCGGTCCGCACGGCGATCTCGCGTCCATGAGCCAGCCTTCTGTACCTATTTATTTTGCGGTGATACCACCTGTTTTCCGCATTAGCCGCTTGATAGTGCGTGTGCGACCACAGGAGCGAGTTTGTGGTGTTACACTATTATGTATGCTTGTTTGTTAAATCATTTGACTAAAAGGCCCAAGTGTTACGTGCCTTTAACTGTCAAATATAATATTTAATTAGGAGAGCTTTGTCATTCCATCATTCATTTGTGGTGAAATTGTGCAGAGCTCCATAACAGATGTTTTTTAGTGAAAGAAGGCACTAAAATATATTTTCAAATGTATTTGAAAACATTAAGTAGGTACCTACTGTGAAAAATGCGTTTTGTATCTACTCTGAAAGAAAAAAATACTTATACCTAGTTATAACCAGAATGCTTACCTTCTGTAAAAAACGCATTTTGTACATTGAAAAAAAATGTACATAACCAAAGCTTTTGTCAACTTAAAACACATAAAAGTGACCACCTAATTTTATGCAATTAATTTATGTAGGTAACAAAAATCAATTGCTAAATCAGTTAAACTTTGGTTATTCTGTAAAATTTTATTACTGAAATAGCCGAAGTACTTAGTGTGATTAAATACTTTTTTCAGTCAAGTGTATGTAATCAGCATCTTGAATGTATGGACCCCTAATCAATTCTCGTCCACTTCATCCATAATTCCATAACCCCTCCATCTTCCTGTCACGACCTTACGTTTTTACCATAATAACTCGTCATTTCACCGACGAATCGTGAGGATGCCCCCTGCCGTTACGTCAGGCATTTAGAAGAATAGGTTTCCTGATTGGCTAATTGACGAGTTGCAGCACGAGTTGAAAGATTTCCACCAATCACGTATGGAGATTTGCGTGTGTGATAATTGGGCGGTGGTTTTCCATCGGTTTGAGAATGTATTGATATTATTGGGTATAGGCCATAGGGTTTATTGGTATTGTAATAGGCAAGGTCATCTAAATGAGCTACTAACTGTAATATCTATAGTTGTGAATCCATTTCATCTGCCTAGTTATTATTTTAAATTAAATAAATGTAGGTATATAACCTATGGATTAGTCTGTAATAATTTTTTTGAGTAAAAAATATTGTCTTTTAAAGCATCTATTAGGTTGCTTTCGTTTTTTGCACCCTGTAGGTACCTACCTCAGATCATAGAAACAAGGAGATATGCCATCATAGCAAATTAGTACGGGAACAACTGATGCCACTTTTAATACATTTTTCGACACAATTACGCGCATAATTAAGCGCTCCTTGGGAATAAAAAGATCTCCCACGCATTATACATTCCGCACACCCTCAATCTAACACTGTTAATCGTCACTCAACATTAGCACAAAACTAAAACACTGTATTTATACCATCGATCGTGTTCGGTTCGTCGCCAGCGCGTCCGTTTTTAGTATGAGCAATTTGCTCAAGTTCAGGCATCAAGCTCGATAGCGCCTTGGCACATCTCCCTTGTTTCTATGATCTGAGGTACCTACCTATATGTTTTTATTTAATAATAGAGGCTTGCATTTGACCGCCATCTTGCCTGATGTTGTGATGATGTGGTGTATTTCTTTATAAACACGAGTACTGCCCGATTTCGTTAAATAATTCCATTATTTTATTCTTAGATTATTTAATTTTCATAGGTATTTTTATAATAGGCAAGAAAGCCCACTTGCAGAGGGAACAGGGTTCAAGCTATCCGTGGTCAGAGCCACAAGCATAGAACTTCAGCCTTGAATATTAAAGTTAGAGAAAAAAAATCAAATCTTAGAAAACTAAACCAAGTCTATTTTAGAAAAAAAACAAAACACAATCTCATACGGTCCACTGGTTCAAAACAATTGACCTCAAATTCTCAAACATTGTTCACAACATTAATGTTACCTTATGGTCAGCATTCTCATAGAGATAACCCTAATGTTGCTTATCCGACATGATCTAAAACAGGTATTATGTATTGTTACATATAATCTACAGTTTGTGATGATTTGAAGTAATAAAGATAATAATATTATGAATGGTATTAATTAAATAGATTAGTTTAGTCATGTTATTTTAACTTTTTGAGATATACCGTTTAAGGTAAGACAAAATGGTCTTATGTTATGGTGTTAAGTAATACGGTATACGCTAACGGTCTTGAGTGATTTGGGCAGTATACTTTGAGTGTTCTGTGCTGAGTTCCTCTGCCGTGTCAGGCCTATTTGCTGTATCTCAAAAAACATAGTTTTGAGATATCAGCGTTCAAAGTTTTTAGAATCATGGTTACAAGAGTTTTGGATAGGCCCATACGACGAATCTGTTAAAGTCAGATGAAAAGTTGTTTTGTGGTTGATAGAGGACCCTATTATGATACGATTTGCACCTGTTACGCGTACCTCATGTATCTGTTACATGTGCGTGACACGGCAGAGGTACAAATCATCAAAACAAAAAATATATTTAAGAAAAAACTTAAAAAATATCTACTTAGTACACTGCCGTAACATGTATACATAGGTACCTACTTTCCTAATTATTAAATTAGCATTATAAAATTTTCTGCATTAGTATAATAACGTCCATATTTAAACTGCGATATTATTATTATATTATTATTGCGATCCAACAGACAAACTATATATATAGTTTTGTTGGACATTGTATTATTTTATAGACCTTAATATGTACCTTTATAATAAATAAATAAATAAATAATAAATAATCAAATAAATATTTGACAGTCAAGGGTCATAATAATCTAGGACCACACATTAAGTACGTGTATAAACATAGGTACACTGTAGGTTTCAGCCCGCAGCGAACATGCACACTTCCTCAGATCATAGAAACAAGGAGATGTGACAAGGCGCTATCGAGCTTGATGCCTGATCTTGAGCAAATTGCTCATCTTAAAAATGAACGCGCTGGCGACGAACTGAACACGATCGATGGTATAAATACAGTGTTTTAGTTTAGTGCTAGTGTTGAGTGACGATTAACAGTGTTAGATTGAGGGTGTGCGGAATGTTCAATGCGTGGGAGATCTTTTTATTCACAAGGAGCCCTTAATTATGCGCGTAATTGTGTCGAAAAATGTACTAAAAGTGGCATCAGTTGTTCCCGTTCTAATTTGCTATGATGGCATATCTCCTTGTTTCTATGATCTGAGCACACTTCTGACATAATGGGTATAATCATACACGACCAGCGCCGTATGTGAACTACCGATTCACGAATGAATGTCTTCACTCTCGAATGAAGTAGCAGTTTAGCAAACTTTAACTGCGTTTTTATCGTCCGATATTTCCTCCGTGTGTGTTGCTGCGATAAAGGCGCCATTCCATTAGGCAAGTCTTGCATGCAAGTATGACGTCACATTTGTATAGTGGAAACCACAGCTTGCAAACAAGTTGTAACTGAAATGTTTGATTCAAATCACTTGCACACAAGTGTGACGTCATACTTGCATGCAAGACTTGCCTAATGGAATCGCGCCTTAATGACGCGTCGTTAATCTCGTTATTATCACAGCAGTGTAAGACCGCATGCGTCCATTACAAAATGTACTAAGAACAAATATCGCAATAACGCATGCGAAATTATCGATTGATAATATCGCACCTACGTGGCGGAGCCTTATAGACACAACATTAATATGTCTAACTTACATACACTTGAAGCTTTTAGCCCGCAGCGAACATGCACACTTCTGACATAATGAGTATAATCATAAACGACGGTTATCATTACAACGCCATAAGTGAACTACCGGTTCACGAATGAATGTCTTCAACTCTTCACGTCATTACTCTCGAAGGAAGTAGCAGTTTAGCAAACTTTAAATGTATTGCGTCTCTTCTCATTTTGATTTTTATTTCACCATTTTTTTATCTTTGATCATTGGGTGCTTTTATAATTTACTGCCTATCTATTCTGTACCGACACGCCGCGCGATATCACCGAATTGCAAATTTGTTTGAGAACCTTCGAGGGAGAATGTCACGGTCACGGTGAGATTTTCCCTCGAAAGTTCGTAAACAAATTGGCAGTTCCCGCGGTGATATCACATAAACAGGCTGTAGCATGGCACGTCACGACATCATTTTATTGTCACGATACGGACACAACACCGATAAGGGTTATCGTCAAAAAGCGTCATTTTATTTTATCGTGACGATAAAATCGTGTCGTTGTGGAAATGAAGGGTCCCGAAAACGATCGATTGCGATTTATTGATCAATGTTTAGGTGATTATTACGTGTGAAAAATATTGACAATAGCTTCAATTGCATAACTATCAAAAATCCCATCAAAATCACGGAAACATTGACAATCGCAATTGATCAGGGAGATTTCTTTTTTGGATGTCAAATCTATTATATCATCGCGAATAATGTATAAAATGCAGTTTGCTCTATAAAACTATTGTTGAAATAATACAACGTGCACAATTGTATTACAAACGAAACACTTTTATAGCGTAATAATCCTATCAATCCATACCATAAGTAGCGATATAACCTTTCAACGCCTTTCATTGGATTATTTAATCAATCAATCAATCAATCATTTGGGGGCAAGCAATTGCTATTACGTTTCTAGTCCATAAATTAGGAAAAAAATCCTTCTATTTAAATGTCATAATATGTTTTAGAGATATATTACTGGGTCAATTTTATTTACTTAAAGTTACGTCACTTCACTTATAGAGTCTTTACGGTCAATGGCCTAATAGCATAATATTGACCAGCACTTCAGAAGGTTTTCGTTAGGTAGTTGGATCTAGGTCTGCTTGATCATAGAAACAAGAAGATAATGTTAGCAAATGGGATCCGTTGTTGCCACTATTTTACGTGTGCGTCAAAAACTACAGACGCTCCTTTGTAAATATCTAAAATTGCTGCACACCCTCAATCTAATATTGTTATTCGCACAGGTTATCCGTCACTCGTTACTCGGGTCATTCTCAGAAGTTTTATTATTTAGATGATTTTGGTGGCATTTTTAGGGTTCCGTACCAAAATGGTAAAAAAGGAACCCTTATGGTGCGACTTTGTCTCTGTCTGTCTGTCACACCTGCTTATTTCAGCAACTACTTATGCTATCGACTTGAAATTTGGAACAGTTATAAAGAATGCTTGTTCAACTTTATTGCAAATGAAAAAAATCCAAAAATATTTTTATTTTCATTGCAAAAGGGGCCGGAGTGGGGGTCCAAAATTTTAAAGTGGGGTTACTAGGTCAAGTGACATATCATATGAAAGGGCTTGATCTGCACATTTCAAAATATACTTTTATTTTATTTTATGTCTCACAGTTTTCGACATATGATGAAAAATGTTCAAAAAAATACCATTCCCCCCCCCTTATCTCCGAAGTTTGCGGGGCGAAAAATCTGAAATAATTAGGGTTGATAGGAATTGACTCAAATATGGCACCAAAAATAAAACGATGTTCCTAACTAGTATAGTTTTTTCAAAATTATCAAAATTCCTTCACAAACAAACTTAGTTATGCGGTCCGGATTTTTTCACTTTATACGTCCAAATATGATACGGAACCCTCGGTGCGCGAGTACGACTCGCACTTGGCCGGTTTCTTTTTTGTTAATTAGGACATTTTAACAGGAAATATCGAATCTAGATTTAATTTAGAGTGTTGGTAGCAAAGGGTAGGTACAGATATTTCCTTAGTTAATTAAAATATATTGGGCCACCGAAACAAACCAAATAATGAGACTCTTGAGAATTACCGACTTATACTAAATTAAAACACCGTAGGTATTGTATTTAAAAACAAAGTTTTTTTAGGATCCTTCAAGCATACCGGATTCGAATTATAAGCAGAATATTGCTTTGAAAACACAATATACATATATATATTAATAAAATGCTTTGTCCTGACTGACTGACTGACTGACTGATGGATCAACGCACAGCCTAAACCGCTGGTCGTAGGAACGTGAAACTTGGAGGACGTATTCCTTATATTATGTAGGCACCCGATAAGAAAGGATTTTTGGAAATTCTACCCCTGAGGGGGGGAAATAGGGGATGAAAGTTTGTGTGCAAGTCCGTCATTTTTAAAGTAAAATCAATGAAAATTGGTATTTAGGCTTCTCTTTTTAAATAAATAAATACGTATTTCAGGGTTTTGGGAAATTCAACCCCTAAATGAGTGAAAAGGGGATTAAATTTTGTATGCAAGTACCGTTACTTTTGAAGTTAGAGTCATGAGAATTGGTATTTGGGCTCTTCATCACACTAATATTATAAATGTGAAATTTTGTACGTGTGTGTGTGTGTGGGTGTGTGTGTATGTTTGTTACTTCTTCACGCTGAAACGGCTGGACGGATTTGGATGAAATTTGGCACAAAGATAGATTATAGTCTGGAATAACACATAGGCTACCTTTTATCCCGAAAAACGCGGGCGAAGCCGCGGGCAGAAGCTAGTATTTTATAAAGGTGCATACTTATGCGTAAGCCATGCAAGGTCAATAGCCTGTTGACATTTTAATGGTATTTGACAAAGATTCAAATAGGTACCTAGTCCTAACTTCCTAAGATGTGCTTAAGCCTACGCACAGCCCATTAAACTTAATGCATCATAATCACATCATAATAGCGTCTTAATAGACGTTTTCTCTCACTGAGTCTTAGAATTTTAAAGCTAAAAAGGTAAGTGCGTGTAAAAGGTTGTTTTCATTTCAATAGAACTTGCAAACTTTGGATAGTATAGCATATTGTTAAAATTCGATTAAATTGTATAGAAAGTTTGTTTACAATGATGTCTCTCTACTTTATATTGGCTGTTTTTAGGGTTCCGTACCAAAATGGTAAAAAAGGAACCCTTATGGTGCGACTTCGCCTGTCTGTCTGTCTGTCTGTCTGTCTGTCTGTCACACCTGCTTATTTCAGCAACTACTTATGCTATCGACTTGAAATTTGGAACAGTTATAAAGAATGCTTGTTCAACTTTATTGCAAATGAAAAAAATCCAAAAATATTTTTATTTTCATTGCAAAAGGGGCCGGAGTGGGGGTCCAAAATTTTAAAGTGGGGTTACTAGGTCAAGTGACATATCATATGAAAGGGCTTGATCTGCACATTTCAAAATATACTTTTATTTTATTTTATGTCTCACAGTTTTCGACATATGATGAAAAATGTTCAAAAAAATACCATTCCCCCCCCCTTATCTCCGAAGTTTGCGGGGCGAAAAATCTGAAATAATTAGGGTTGATAGGAATTGACTCAAATATGGCACCAAAAATAAAACGATGTTCCTAACTAGTATAGTTTTTTCAAAATTATCAAAATTCCTTCACAAACAAACTTAGTTATGCGGTCCGGATTTTTTCACTTTATACGTCCAAATATGATACGGAACCCTCGGTGCGCGAGTACGACTCGCACTTGGCCGGTTTCTTTTTTGTTAATTAGGACATTTTAACAGGAAATATCGAATCTAGATTTAATTTAGAGTGTTGGTAGCAAAGGGTAGGTACAGATATTTCCTTAGTTAATTAAAATATATTGGGCCACCGAAACAAACCAAATAATGAGACTCTTGAGAATTACCGACTTATACTAAATTAAAACACCGTAGGTATTGTATTTAAAAACAAAGTTTTTTTAGGATCCTTCAAGCATACCGGATTCGAATTATAAGCAGAATATTGCTTTGAAAACACAATATACATATATATATTAATAAAATGCTTTGTCCTGACTGACTGACTGACTGACTGATGGATCAACGCACAGCCTAAACCGCTGGTCGTAGGAACGTGAAACTTGGAGGACGTATTCCTTATATTATGTAGGCACCCGATAAGAAAGGATTTTTGGAAATTCTACCCCTGAGGGGGGGAAATAGGGGATGAAAGTTTGTGTGCAAGTCCGTCATTTTTAAAGTAAAATCAATGAAAATTGGTATTTAGGCTTCTCTTTTTAAATAAATAAATACGTATTTCAGGGTTTTGGGAAATTCAACCCCTAAATGAGTGAAAAGGGGATTAAATTTTGTATGCAAGTACCGTTACTTTTGAAGTTAGAGTCATGAGAATTGGTATTTGGGCTCTTCATCACACTAATATTATAAATGTGAAATTTTGTACGTGTGTGTGTGTGTGGGTGTGTGTGTATGTTTGTTACTTCTTCACGCTGAAACGGCTGGACGGATTTGGATGAAATTTGGCACAAAGATAGATTATAGTCTGGAATAACACATAGGCTACCTTTTATCCCGAAAAACGCGGGCGAAGCCGCGGGCAGAAGCTAGTATTTTATAAAGGTGCATACTTATGCGTAAGCCATGCAAGGTCAATAGCCTGTTGACATTTTAATGGTATTTGACAAAGATTCAAATAGGTACCTAGTCCTAACTTCCTAAGATGTGCTTAAGCCTACGCACAGCCCATTAAACTTAATGCATCATAATCACATCATAATAGCGTCTTAATAGACGTTTTCTCTCACTGAGTCTTAGAATTTTAAAGCTAAAAAGGTAAGTGCGTGTAAAAGGTTGTTTTCATTTCAATAGAACTTGCAAACTTTGGATAGTATAGCATATTGTTAAAATTCGATTAAATTGTATAGAAAGTTTGTTTACAATGATGTCTCTCTACTTTATATTGGCTGTTTTTAGGGTTCCGTACCAAAATGGTAAAAAAGGAACCCTTATGGTGCGACTTCGCCTGTCTGTCTGTCTGTCTGTCTGTCTGTCTGTCACACCTGCTTATTTCAGCAACTACTTATGCTATCGACTTGAAATTTGGAACAGTTATAAAGAATGCTTATTCAACTTTATTGCAAATGAAAAAAATCCAAATATATTTTTATTTTCATTGCAAAAGGGGCCGGAGTGGGGGTACAAAATTTTAAATTGGGGTTACTAGGTCAAGTGACATATCATAGGGCTTGATCTGCACATTTCAAAATATATTTTTATTTTATTTTATGTCTCACAGTTTTCGACATATGATGAAAAATGCCTGAAAACATACCATTCCCTCCCCCCTTATCTCCGAAGTTTGCGGAGTGAAAAATCTGAAGTTGATAGGAATTGACCCAAATATGGCACCAAAAATAAAACGATGTTCCTAACTAGTACAGTTTTTTCAAAATCATCAAAATTCCTTCACAAACAAACTTAGTTATGCGGTCCGGATTTTTTCACTTTAAACGTCCAAAACTGATACGGAACCCTCGGTGCGCGAGTACGACTCGCACTTGGCCGGTTTTTTAGTTTTTTCAACCAATCACAATAGCTAATTCAATAAAAGGCCTCCAACTTGATTACGATTTAACTGGCGTTTGAGTGTTCGGGCAATAGGTGTTTATATTTGAATACCAAGAATCAAAAACAACATCTAGCGTGCAAGAGCAACCCAAATAGTTCAGATACATAATGAGGTGCCTTGCGACAGTGCGCGAAGATATACTGTGTAAGAACCGCCGCCTCCCACGCTTGTTCCACGATACTTATAAATGTCATAGATCTATTTATTAATGACTTTCTGAGTAAAAAGGGTTGTGAATGACTGACTACGTAGATATGACAAATTGAAGTTGTTTTTGTGTCAAATGATCCGTCTTTTTGTGGTTTCTATTCCAATCTTAGATCTCTTGGAGGTCCTTTTGCAATTAATATAAAAAAAAACCGGCCAAGTGCGAGTCGTGCTCATCTACCGAGGGTTCCGTACCATACTTGCATACAACTCAGAGGACAATCTTAATTGGCGTCAACTATGTATGTATGGGGACACCCTTTAATTAGGCTTAAAATGTTCTTTGATAGCAGATCAAAGATTTTCAGTCACATACGAAGTAATCAGGCGTTGAAACTCGTTTTCTTTCAGTATTTCTTTACGCGTTGAAATAAGGACTATAATATTAAAATAGTGGAAAAGACAGGACCATTCGATCCAAACCGAGCTTCCTTTCTTGACATAATCATATTTTAGCAAAAATGATTCAAACTGGTTTCTCCCTAGTTTTTAGATATTATTGAAATTGTAATGGGTTTTCTCTGATTTTAAGTGCAATTTGGCATATCAGTCATTTTTGTCCATCTCAGGCATTTATTTGTATGGCCGATGCGCATTCCCCTCTTTGACCTGCTTTCTCCCAATCACATCTCTACTTAGCTCCTTTTACGTGAACTGTTGATTTAAATTTTTACTCACAGTAGCCGTATTTACCTAAATTGTTGACCCGCCTAATATTTGTTCAAACACTTGGATTCTCAATGCGGAACATTGCTTATTTACGCAACTATTATGTAAGTATTGTTGGAGGAAATAATGTGTATAATAAGTAGTGTACATTTTAGGACTTGTGTCATACTTAGGTTATAATACTTTCGAACTCAATCGTAGGTAGTGAAATCCTCCCGAGACCGTGTTGCGCACGCGCCTCGTAGGAACAACTGCGGCCGTAGGGTGACATCCGCAGAGGGTTGGCCAGCCGACCAAAATCTGGCGGGCTAATACCTGCTGGAGGTGTGGATGAATGCGCGAGCGACTCCCGGTCCCCCAGCCACAGGTAGTTGGTAGAACACCGTGAGAGTTCTGGTCAGAGAGAGTCTAAGGGAGGCCGCACACATCAGGTAGCCTGGTCCGGTTCCCTGATCCGGTTGCCGTACTACAGATCAGTGCACCGCTCAAGCACAGGTTCTCACACTCGGTCGCGCTCACGGCACCCGAGTCCGGTAACCGAACCGGCTGGCCGGATTACCTGTCATTGCAGAATAAATAGGCTTATGTGTGCGGCCTTGCTAACAGACCACTTCGCCCGCCCTTAGGCGGAGGACATTCATGAGGATTTTCCACGAGGAAAAAAGGGAGTAAAATCCTGAATGCCTCGTAGTCGCAAGCGGGACTATTGAGCGTGGGGTCTTAAGTTCGATTTCCGGGTTGGCTAACGTCAAGTAACGTGTTATTGAATTTTTCTTTTTGCAAATTCTCGTAAGGAAATACAATGGCAAAACGTAGGTGTACTGTACACCTCTGTCTAGTGGAAAATGGAAATACAGGCGTGGTATTAAGTTATGTAATAATTACAAGTAATGATGTAGGTACTAGTGTACGTTTTAGGCCTCAGGTCGTAGGTCATTACTTTCGAAGTCAATTGTAAGGAAGGAGTGAAACCTTTATAACAAATTACCTGTTGATGACATGGCGATGTATGGGCAATGACATATTATATAAATATAGACGCGTCATACACCAACATCACTGCACTAAAAAACGGCGCAAATACTTTAAATACACATCAGTGCATATGTGTAAAAAAAGGGAAAGAAAACGAATGCCTCTTGTTTAGTAGAGTTTTTTTTTCGCTAAATTTGCAAGAAATGACGTTCAGCCACGAAACTGGTTGTTGCATGATTATATGAATGGTGGGCAATTACCTTACTTTTTTGTTGCCATTTTAGATCGCGGGTAACGTATCTATGGTTTGTATATCATTGTGTATGGGTAGGTACCTACGTGTGTGTATGTATGAAGTTATGACTTGCGTATGTATGGAAAGGTAATTGACCTACTTAGGTGACTAACTTAGATGGATGGGAAGTATTAGCATGTGCGAGGTTTATTTATAGATATTGCCAATTGATTGAATAGTTACCAAGTTCGTCGAACCTGAACAACTGATTTGGGAGTATTCTTCCAATAATAATTAGGTGGTTAGTACGGTTAGATTGCAGTAGCTTTGTAAATTGTATGACGTTTTGTCTGATACACTGAAAGTAAAGTTGTAATAGATGAGAAAAAAATAATATAATACAACATAAAATTTTAGTGGTTGTTTTCCCGCAGCAGAACGATTTGCCCTCAGTAGTACTATCAAAACATAGGGTTAAATTTTAATAATTATTAGAAAAAAAAATTTTTTTTTTCAATAACCACATTTTTAAAACGGTCTAAAAAGTGTAAAATAATTTCTAATGAAATGAAAAATGTAGGACTCATAATTCGTTCTGCTGCGGGAAAACAACCACTAAAATTTCACGTTGTATACCTACCAATCGATTGCCAGGGATGGGCTGCATATCTTGCTAAAGTTAGGGGAAGAGGGGTCGATGTAGAGATGTTCCATTATCTACCATCATCTGAATAGCTTCTATGCTATGAGTTATGACGTAACTTAATGACTGACACACACGGAAGCTTGTGACCTTTCTCAGTTTTTGTTATAGAACCATCTTTATAATACGTGTACAGGTTGTCCCACGGCTATGCCACATGGAGTAAAAGTACTTTAAATATTTGAGATAGGAAGTTTTGCTTCAAGGAGACTTCACTTTATTTTTAAAACTAAGTAATACTGCATTCAAAGATTTTTGAATAGTCACTTGCTTCCTCTGGGAATCAAACCGACCAAATGTGAAAAAATGAACATCCTTATTTTTATGATGCCGATTAAAAGGGTTAATTATAAGCAATAATTCCTTCTAATAAACATAGTATCATAAATTAAAATAACATTGTGAAATTCTACATTTAAGTTTAGGAAAAGAATTAATTAGAATTACTTTTCGTATCGATTTTCGTAGACAGCTTTGATTATTTAGTAAAAAAATATTGTTTTACACTTTTTTCCATATAAGTGCATGATAAATGCAATAAAATACTATTTGAATGTATCTTTGCTATGAGTTAGACAGTAGGCAAATTTGAAAAAAATAAAAATATTACTCTGTTCCTTTAATTTAGGATACCATGTTACTTAGAAGGAATTAATGCATATACATTATACAGGATGTTAATTTTTTTACATTTGGTCGGTTCGATTCCCAGGTGAAGCAAGCAACTTTTTAAAAATCTTTAAATGCAGTATTACTTCATTTTAAAAATAAAGTGAAGTTTCCATGAAGCAAAACTTCCTATATCAAATATTTAAAGTACTTCCCCTCCATGTGGCATAGCCGTGGTACACCCTGTATACCTAGTTACATGTCGAAGTGCGTAAGTATAACGTTACATCTCAAAGTGTGTCATTCATAACTAGGTTTTTGCCCGCGACTCTGCGTAAACTACAATATGTAGTCCATTTTAAATGATCTCCTTAGTGTAGGGTGGCTAGTACTACGAAGAGGTCAAGCTGTATCTTTCGTTCATCCCACTGGAATTAGATGAAAGTGGCTTAGATTTTAAGTTGGACCCTAACCTACCAAATTGTGAAAATCGCTTCAAACCCGAGATTCAATCTATTTGATTATTTATAACTAGCACTTCGCCCGCGACTTTGTCCGCGTGTCCCACAGGAACTGAGCATTTTTTCGGGATAAAAAGCCTATGTTACTCAGTGATAATGTAGCTTTCTATTAGTGAAAGAATTTTTAAAATCGGTCCAGTAGTTTCGGAGCCTATTCGGTACAAACAAACAAAAAAAATCTTTCCTCTTTATAATATTAGTATAGATAGGTATTAAAAGCCTGTAATGTCCCACTGCAGGGGAAAGGCCTCCCTACTCTCTTTCCACTTCTCTCTGTTTGTGGCTACCGAAGACCAGTCTAGCTCATCCCGCCATCTCCGTCTGGGTCTGCCGCAATATCGCGGGTCGTGAGTCTGGCCCATTATTGGTCTGACATGCGGCAAATGTGTCCAGCCCAGTTCCATTTTAGCATGGCAGCTTTTCGAGTGACATCAATTATTTTCGTTCTGGAACAGATTACTGTATTCTTTAGCCGGTCAACCAGTTTAAGGCGACGGTAAATGGTAACGGCCGTAAATCTCAAGTTTTAAAATTAAAAATTAAATTAAATTAAAATGTTTTTATTGTATCAAATACATTGTTGTTCATTACAAAATGTTCTGGAACAGATTACAGTATTCTTTAGCCGGTCAACCAGTTTAAGGCGACGGTAAATGGTAACGGCCGTAAATCTCAAGTTTTAAATCTCTTATTTCGCCGTCAAATAATGCAGGTTAGTTGTGCAATTTTTTTATGTTAAACTAGAACATATGTACATCAATCGTACCTGTGAATATTTAACTATTGTAGTAAAATACTCAATGAAATAAATTCATGAATTACTGTCTACCCTAAACATAAAAACGTAATTACTTTCAAATCGCTTAAGATATTTTCATGATTTGGTTTGTGTGAAAAGACTATGTTACTACCTATAATATTGCCTGTTACTTTTTTTTTATTTTATATTTTAGATACTAAAAAGTATTATTACGTCTAATTCGGCACAGCGCGCTCCTTGATAGGCGAGTCGTATTGCTCGGTGGACGTATGTCGCGTTGCTTGAGCTCAGCGCAGAACACTCAAGCTATACCACCCAAACCACTCAAGGCCGTTGGCAGTTATCAGCGCCTTAAGACCCAAAATACTCCGTTCCATTGCTCTTTGGCAAACCTCGAGCGAAATTGATTGAGATTTTTTTTTTAATCTTAAAGATTTCTTGCAGTTTGTTTATGATAATTCAATATTACCAAATTGTACTTGCATTCAATCCTAAAATCACTAACAATGACACGCAATATAGCACAAACGAAAACTAACATTGACTCAATGCAGTTAGTACTAGCCGAAGTTCAAATATGTATTGCGAAACTTGCAAATATTGCATACCAGATTAACCATGACCACTGGCCTTGTCTAAATGACATTATTTCACAAGTTATTGCAATATCTGATGCACCTATTTGCTCTGAATTCGCGGCAAGCATAGAAAACGATAGCGGGATGACCTAATTTTTTATTATTAGACTAGTTGTGCCCGCTTTGTTTGGGTGGAATTCGACATCTGCTATCTGCCAGTGAAAGTCCCGTCAAAATCGGTCCAGTCGTTTCGAAGATTAGCCGGAACAAACAGATAAACAATCAAAAATTAAATATTTTGATGCCTAATCATGTTTTTTTTACTTATTTTTTTTCTATTTACTTTTAGTTTGTAGATACTTAGGTAGTGTGTATATACAAGGTGGCGATTAGGTTATCACATTAAATGAAACCATGTATCCTAAATCGCGTTCTTTGTACATACACAATAAAAAAAAATGCCGGTTGCCGCTTTTACAGGTCAGTAAATGTACCAACTTGTATTAACAGTTGTACTATTTATTGGTACATTTACTGACCTGTAAAAGCGGCAACCGGCAATTTTTTTTATTGTGTATGTACAAAGAACGCCATTTAGGATACATGGTTTCATTTAATGTGATAACCTAATCGCCACCCTGTATAAGACAATAAGTCATGTATATAATTATAGTAGTATGTTAAATAAATAAATAATTATACAAAATTAAATAGTTTTTTTTTTGTTATAAATACCGTATTACACTTTCATAGGCATTTAGTAACAAGCACATTATACCCTCCGTAGTCGGGTAAAAAGCTATTATTTTGACATTATAAACAGACACTCAATTTTATTTATATGTATAGAGTACAGTAATACATTTAGATTACACAGTCACACTTTTTTGTTTTTCTAATAATTTTAGATATAAAAATAAATAAAAACTCTAAAGTTTCAACAATGCAACATAAATTATGACTTCCAGACAGACATTTAGCAGACAATTCATTGACTCACCAAACGCATTAGATAACACACATAAAAATTATATCACAATATAAAACCCATAAATTATATGCAAATAAAATTTGAAGAGACAATTAACCAAATCTACATACAATCCGAATATTCTTCAGTCATAGTGCACACCGGAAATGCTTCGGACATACCTATTACCATTATTTTACCATATTATTGTGGTAAATTACCATATTAATCTGTGCGTTATACATTATTTAAGATATAGTCATCTTCATTGCTTTTGGTGAGAGTTCATTGACCATTATACTACCTATAACATTGACATTATATAACCTGCTATGCCCCGCGGTTTCACCCCCGTTGCTCAGCTCCTAAGGATCGTAGCGTGATGTTAAATAGCCTATAATATGCCTCATGAATCTGGCTATCATACACAAAAATATTTTTTCGAATCCGACTGGTAGTTCCAGAGATTAGCGCGTGCAAACAAACAAACTCTGCAGCTTTTATTATAGACTAGCTGTCAGTAGCCGTGTTTTAACTACCTCATTTACATAACATTTCAGAAATATAATGTAGGTACTTCAGCTTCCGCCCGCGGGTGCGTCCGCATTTTTGGGATAAAAAGTAGCCTATATGTATGTAATGTTATTCTGATGTATAAGCTATATTACTGTAAAGTTTCATCAAAATCCGTTCAGTAGTTTTTGCGTGAAAGATTAACAAAAATCCATTCATAAATCCATCCATCCTCACAAACTTTCACGTTTATAATATTACTAGCTTCCGCACGCAGCTTCGCCCGTATTTTTGGGATAAAAAGTAGCCTATGTGTTATCTGATGTTTAAGCTATATTACCTACTGAAAAGTGTCATCAAAATCCGTTCAGTAGTTTTTGCGTGAAAGAGTAACAAACATCCATACATAAACTCACAAACTTTCACGTTTATAATATTAGTAGGATAGGATAGGACCTCAGATCATAGAAACAAGGAGATATGCCATCATAGCAAATTAGTACGGGAACAACTGTCGCCACTTTTAGTACATTTTTCAACACAATTACAAGCGCCCTTGTTTCTATGATCTGAGGATAGGACTAACTTTACCCATCCCAGCTTCGCACGGGTTGTGTATTTAATAGTGCTATACCATTTTATATTAGTTTTTTAACTACTTTATTTACATAACATTTTAAAAACTTAATGTACCTATTACATAATGATGTGCCATCACTTTTAACAAACCGCACAGTTGCATAGTCGGAAGAGCATTGCATTGTCGCGTGTGAGATGCGAGTGACATGTCGATATCTTGTCGATAAGTTATGACGATCGATATTATTGTATTGTAATGTTGGTATTGCTTATTTTATGTTTTTGATGCTTATTTGCTACCTCTTTGGTTGGTGTTGTAACAAAATTACAACTGCTGATAGTGCTGATCGATCAATCTTCATGGATGGATGACCATTTTTTACAAGTTGAGACCCCTCCGTGCCTCGGAAACACGTTAAACAGTCAGTCTCGGTTATCATACGAATATCTAAGACTAAGGGCCAAGTTCACCGATAAGGTAACAGTCCGTTATATTGAAAATGGCCGTTTAACATGACTTTTCTATAGAAAAAAAATGTTAAACGGCCGTTTTCAGTTTAACTGTTTCAGTTTGAACTAGGCCCTAAGACAGTCGTTATAGATAATCAAAAGCTCTACGGCCGTATCACAAAAAAATAAACATTTGTTCAACACACGTTCAACACGAACGCTACCAAAAATAATAGGCACTTGTTTTAGCACTAACTTGTCTAAAACAAGTGTGTATTATTTTTGGTATCATTCGTGTTTAACAGATGTTTATCTTTTTTGTGGTAAGGCCTCTAAAGTCTGATACCTTACTGGTCGAATGGCTTGAATTTTTACAGCTCCGAGCACCCTTAGACCTTAGTATTTCATATTAATTTCCACTTCACTCTACCCGTTTCTGAGAAAAAAGGCTTGACAGACAGACAACAAAGTGATCTTATAACGCTTCCGTTTTTCCTTTTGAGGACGGAACCCTAAAAATAAATTTGACCACAGATAAATTGGAAGTTTAATAAATACTTTCGCAATAAACGGAAGACTTCCATAATCCGTTTTAGGTTATCTAAAGCTTAAAGATGGCGGATAAGACGACAAAACGTTCTACACGTCTTGTTAGCACTCAGAGATCGTATCTGAGAGCTCCCACGAGACCTAGATCTAGGTGCCTAGAACCTAAGTGTTATGGAGGGAAAGTGCCGCCACACTGCGTGATATATTACTATTGCTCGGTTTTGGTATCATGTAGGTTTAAGAAATGTGGTAGTTAAAAGGGTTTGCATCATATTTAAATTGGAACAAATCTATCGGGTGTAAAAAGACCCTTAACGAAAACTGAAACCACATATTCTACCCATCAATACGATGATTTTCTTGTAGTGGACCATACCTGGGAACCGACTGGTTGTGGAGATATTGAAGGTTAAAGTCTCAATTTTTCTTTACGTTTTTCGCGAAAACGGCACCGAGCGGCAGCGGCAGGGTTCGGGGGCTGGGGGCATGCCTATACTCCACCTCCCCCGTCCCGTACAAATCAACACACCCAGGATAGACTTTAGCGCGTACTTACAAAAACAGCTGTTTTTTTATAGCTAAAAATAAAAGTCGTTTCCCAGCAATTATTTTTGCTCAATGTTACTTAGTTACACGTTTAGAATGCGTAGGTGTAGGCTTGGTGATGTGTCTTTTTGTACCCTGTATATTAATATAATAAAGCTGAAGAATTTATTTTGTTTGAACGCGCTAATTTCTGGTGTCCTGTCGGATTCGAAAAATTCTTCTCTTTGTACTCGTATATGATAGCCAGCAGTGGCAACTGGCGTGCATAGGGGGCAAGCCCAAAGCATTTTTAGGGTTCCGTACCAAAATGGTAAAAAAGGAACCCTTATGGTGCGACATCGTCTGTCTGTCTGTCACGCCTGCTTATTTCAGCAACTACTGATGCTATCGACTTGAAATTTGGAACAGTTATAAAAAATGCTTGCCCAATTTTATTGCAAATGAAAAAAGTCAAAAACTATTTTTATTTTCATTGCAAAAGGGGCCGGAGTGGGGGTCCGAAATTTCAAAGTCGATTTACTAGGTCAAGTGACATATCATATGAAAGAACTTGATTTGCACATTTCAAAATAGATTTTTATTTTATTTTATTCTTTATAGTTTTGGACATATGATAAAAAATGACTAAAAAAATACCATTCCCCCCCCTTATCTCTGAAGATTGCAATGCGAAAAATCTGAAATAATTAGAGTTGATAGAAGTTTACTTAAATATGGCAGAAAAATAAAACGATGTTTGTAACTAGCACAGTTATTCAGAAGTCATCAAAATTCCTTCACAAACAACTTAATTATGCGGTCGGGTTTTTTTCACCTTTATACGTCCAAAAATGATACGGAACCCTCGGTGCGCGAGGACGACTCGCACTTGACCGGTTTTTTAGCTTTAGAGGATATTAAATTTTTGTTAATTTTTCATGATTAAAAAAAGACTATAAAGTGAAGAATAATATTTTATTCAGAAATCTATGGCATAATATATCATGATAAATCAAAGAGACCGAATTCACTTTGTTCATGTTTTTTAAGTCGGTTATATTTTTTTGTGAAAATGTTTTTAATTTCATAAAAACCATCGGAATCTTCAACAGATTAAAGCAAATTATCGCAAAACAGACTTTAGAAGATTAATCATACCTTGAAAACAGCTTAAAAATCTTCAGAAGACAATAAATTAATCGATTACATAAATAAATCGTTATCGATATAACACATCGTTGACTTTGATCGATAATCGTAACAATATTCGGTATTAATTATGTGTCTGCTAATCGTCGGATGTATTGATTACAACATCGCAATTATTAACGACGATCTTGCTAGGAATGTTCTTAAGAGCTTAATTGTGAGTCATCATAGCAATCACACTAATATTATACATGCGAAATGTGTGCGTGTGGGTGTGTATGTTTGTTACTTCTTCACGCTGAAACGGCTTGACGGATTTGGATGAAATTTGGCAAAGAAGTAGTCTAGGACTTGAAAAAACACTTATGCTACTTTTAATCCTATTTCACGCGGACGAAGTCGCGGGCAAGAGCTAGTAGTATTAATAAACGAAGGCGATTTTAGACTACACGAACTCATGCAAGTTAGTTTAATCAAAGGACGGATTTGTAATGATAATGACATTAAATTCTATGTCACAATTCACACTGAACGCAACGTACACGTATGCATTTGCAGTGTGCGGTCAGTGTGCGGTGCGTTTGGTGTTTTGTACCCGACTGCTACAGAAAGAGGCTAATATTTTTGGAATTTGTGTAGGTATGTCTATTTCTTTGGCACACTCTACAGGGTAAAATTAAAGCCAGTGCGGATATTTTAGGAGGTGAATACTCAAGGTCAATACTCATGAATATGATCAACTTTTATTATGGGACCGACACTGAAATATGAAAAAATAAAATCAGCTGTTCCCTACAAAAATGCACCACACCACGATCAAAATGTATGGAACAGCTGATATTTTTTTCATATTTCAGTATCGGTCCCATAACAAAAGTTGATCATATTCATGAGTACTTTCACCTCCTAAAGTATCCGCACTGGTTTTAATTTTACCCTGTTTAGCTTAAACGGCTTGACAGATGTCAACATAACTCGTCTCCATTGTGGAAATGACATTTAGGCTTTTCGCTTATGAACTGACACGTCGTATCAGAGATGAATGACCTAGTTGCGTGATAATGAGATCAAGGCCAGCGAACCGGACTGTGCTTTCTTTAGGCCATACCTCAGATCATAGAAACAAGGAGATGTGCCAAGGCGCTATCGAGCTTGATGCCTGATCATGAGCAAATTGCTCATATAATAATAAATATAACACGATCGATGGTATAAATACAGTGTTTTAGTTTAGTGCTAGTGTTGAGTGACGATTAACAGTGTTAGATTGAGGGTGTGCGGAATGTTCAATGCGTGGGAGATCTTTTTATTCACAAGGAGCGCTTAATTATGCGCGTAATTGTGTCGAAAAAGGGCACTGGCAGACGCCCATAGAACGCTAGGCTTCAGATTGTGTAGGTTGGTACAGATATGAAATTAGTTTGGTGTGATCGAGTATTTCAAGAGTATTTAAATTCATTTTTTATTTGTTTTTGTACGTAATTGGGTTAAAGAGAAATCTTCGTATTTGTGACAATGAGGTTAAGTATGGTGTGAATGATCCAGTGAAGTACAGCCCGACTAATGAGTTCTCAATTCAAAGGTTTTAGTTGCTGTCGACATGATACTCTATGGAGGCACGAGCCAGGGCGCGTGCACCCGTTTTTGTTTTATTGTTTCTTTCAAAATGTCAACGCCATAATCATTTTATTTCTTATTTATTTCGATTTTTTATTTCAATTCTTAATCTCTAAGATAAATTAGGCAAAGAACAGTTAAAAAATATTTTTATTTTTGGTTAAGCTTTTATTACTGTACCATATCAAGCCCAAAACTGCCGACGTCCTTTACTAAAAGTGGCATCAGTTGTTCCCGTACTAATTTGCTATGGTGGCATATCTCCTTGTTTCTATGATTTGAGGGCCATACCGACTCTAATGGGTGAAAAGTAGAGATGTTACAGTTTATGCGACCCGGCCGGCCTAATAACCGGCCTTTGAGACGGTTCAGAATAATGATTTTCGGTAACCCTTGACTACTTTACTACATCTATAATAATATTATAAAGCTGAAGAGTTTGTTTGTTTGTTTGAACGCGCTAATCTCTGAAACTACTAGGAGGAATAGTATAGGCTATTTAACATCACTCTCCAACCCTTAGGAGCCGAGCAAAGGGGGTGAAACCGCGGGGAATAGCTAGTATAAATGCTAAAGTAGGTTTGTCCTTCTTTCACGCAGCAACGGAGCAAAAGATCGCCATGTATTTTGGCATAAAAATAGTTTATGAGGCGCAAAGTGACATAGGCTACTTTTTATCCCAGCAGTTTGTTCCCGTGGGATAATTTCCGACTTCCACGCGGACGAAGCCCCGGGCAAATGATAGTGTGAAATAGAAACATTTTTTCTACAAGATTTTATATAATAAGACGGTCCTAAGCCCGAAAGCTAAGTATGAAATTTCAAATGAATATTTTTACATTTTTAATTCATTTTGTCAAAAATGTTTATTACGATCTATAAAAATATTATTTTTAGGCTGATAGGTAATTAAAAAGTAACGCAGTAGGTATGGTTTTTTTTTAATTTATGGCAAAGATGGTCACTTCAACCTATCAATCCATAATATTGTCGCCCTATCTCTTTTTTTTCTTTTTTTTTTAATAACGTTGCCCCACACTAGGATTTCTCCTGTGTCGTGGGTGCGTTCACAAACACAAATTTCACATACACAAACAGCCAGACTTATGTGCAATGCGGGAATCGAACCCGCGACACGTCGCGCAGCAGCCAATCTCTCAGCCACTGAAAACATTAATTAATATTTATATCATAATATCCTATCATAATACTTCCTAGATGTATCATCAATAAAAATCACGTGTTAAAATATCTATAATTTTTAATTCATAAAATACCTGTAATATTATTAATATATATCTTATTATCTAACAAGATACCAATCGCTAATCTTTCACAAAAATTTGGAAGTGATCAACAATATCCGATAGAAAAGCGCTTCCTTTCTAAAACGTACAGTCGTGAGGTCAAGTGTCATAATAATGACAACGCACTATTACATAATGTGACGTGTAACAGTGAAGAATATTCTCGGCGTACATCTTGTTTATGTAACTGACTGTACATCTTTGAGAGGTAGACGGGCGTTTTTGAGATGTTATATTACTTATAATAAGTAGGTACCCATTTGAAGGGTAAGGGGGAAGAAGGATCATAGTCAGTGTTTGTCATAAGTAGAGGTAACAACGCCATCTAGAAGATTGACTGGTATTCTATGACATAGTGAAAACAGAAACGCAAAAGAAAGACCACTGTCCCCAGAAAGTTAAAATGAATAAACCTTGGTTCTTCAGAGTGCAGTGATAGCCTAGTGGATTAACCATGTGCCTCCCACGGCGAATGGTTCGAGTTCGATCCCGAGGCACGCACCGGTCACTTTTCGAAGTCATGTGCGTATTAGAAATTAATCATCACTTGCTTTAACGGTGAAGGAAAACATCGTGAGGAAACCGGAATGTCCTAGAACCAAAAAAGTCGAAGACATGTGACGTCCACCAACCCGCACTGGGCCCGCGTGGTGGACTACGGCCCACTCCCTCTCACAGAGAGGAGGCCTGTGTCCCAGCAGTGGGAACATTATAGGCCGATTATGCTTATGCTTGGTTCTTTAAAGAAAAGATCATTGTCAACAACATTCCTAAAAAAAGTTACTAAAAGTGTATTTAAATAGGTCAAAGTCCACGACTATGATTTTTTTTAACGAAGTTTTGTTGGTTTTTCTCTAAACTATCTCCCATTGACTATCATGATCCTTCTTCCCCTTTACCCTTCATTTATGTTAGCAGCAATGCTATTTATTTAGTTATAATAAGCACACCAACAATACAATCACAATTTAAATAAAAATTAGAACTAAAATTGTCATTCTAACAATCATACAAATATCAGGTATGCATGACATTGGCCATGAAATCAATAAAAAGAGATCAATCCTACTGTCTTACTAATATTATAAATACGAAAGTTTGTGAGGATGGATGTATGTATGTATGGATGTACTACTGAACGGATTTTAATGAAACTTTACAGTAATATAGCTTATGCAAATAAGCAAAGTCAATATACAAAGCCCATTTTCGACTGGGCCCAAGATAAAAATTATAGCTGCAGGTCCAAAAATGCAACTGTTTTCTTTCTTTGTTTGTAAACGTTTTTCTTTCTTGTGCGCGTAACTAGGAAATTGTTGCTCTAATTTGCAGGGACTAGCTGAAAATCAGTGCTGTGCCATCCGCACAGCAAATACTGAGCTAGATCCCTTGCCACATGTATGTTGTGTATATTGATGTGTTATCTTACTTAGTTTGTATTGTGTTATGTGTGTGGCTAAATAAATGGTTTAAATGGTTTATGCATCAGAATAACACATAAGCTACTTTTTATCCCAAAAACGCGGGCGAAGCCGCGGGCGGAAGCTAGAACTTGATAAAAATAAGTAGACTTTAATCAAGAAGACGCGTTTTTTAAATAGAGAGCGTTTGTATGATACGAAACTCATCGAGAAAATATCGATGGTAGGTATAATCTGTGATAACAAAGAGGTCCCCCGTTGTCAACAAAGCACATCGTCAGGAGCTTTGGCTTTATTGACCTCAAGAACACAACACTACCAAAAAGTAGCGTTATTTGACTGTGGTATTCTGTAAGGTGGAGGTACTTCCCCAGTCGGGCTGCTCTTAAGCGATATATCCCGCTGTGATCTACCTCTTTTAGTTATTTAGTTTAGTGATAGGTATGGGTAACCAAGAATACTAGTAATGTTCTAATAATATTAAACAAAAAAAAAGAAATAAAATCAAAACTCCAAAAAAAAAACCATCCGATGCTGTTTAATCAGTTTCACTTTTAAACGAACCGAGACGGCAATAAAATTATAAAACTAGTCTGAATAAACGGGTTATGAATAACAAATAAAATCGTTTTACGAGACTGAAATGTTGCAATAAGATTGATGGTGGAATGAATTTATTAATATAATTACACGAACAATGGGGTTCATGTGTGAACATTACTTGTGGGAAATAAATTATGTTCTTTCCTATACATTAATATGCATAATAATGCAACGAAGTGTTGTTTGAGGTTATCGTTAATCGATTTAGTAATTGATGTAAGTGGTGTGAGTACAGAGAGCAATAGTGTGCAAGCGAGAGGATAATAGAGGCAACGCCATTTTCAATCCTTTTATCTGCGCAGGTTGTATAGGAGCTGTAATACGACACGTTATTACATATATTTGTATGGACTCCGCGAGTGACCTATGTGGATTATGAAAAAACTAAGAAGGCGGATTTAATTACCTATGTAAAAAAACAATATATTGCAGTCGGGATCAAATATTTCCTGGTAATTCCTATTATGAGTCCCGACTGCAATGTCTTGTTTTTTTTTTCGTTTTTAGTGGTATTATATTGGATTCAAGACGCAGCGCAGTGCAAACCGTGATGAGGTTTTTTAAATGTTACCCAAGTTTTAAATATCCACGGTACGGCGGACGTCATGGATTCAAATCCGGCCTGTGTTAGTTGTTTTTAAATCTCCTACATATTTAATAACAATAGTCTATAATATTTAACATTTTTATTCGAAACGCCGCGTTTCAAACGCTCGTGTGTACAGCGTAAACTGTAAAATGTCGTTGCATCAGAGGTCAAGAAGACCCAAAAGTTAAAAACAATAGTTTTCTATTCACGTAGTTCTCACTCGCAATTTTTAACCCTATTGAATTATTATAAGCTGTCGCGCTCATCCGGGTGGGACAATTTACTTGTGACAATGGGCCACGATCGGCCATAGTTATACGTCCATTGTTTCGTTGGAACTTATCAATAGGTGTTGAAATGAGAGTGATTGACCAATTACATAAGTCATCGTTCGCTTGCTAAGGTGGAGATGTAATGTATGCCAATTTTCATTGATTTTACTTTAAAAATGAAGGACTTGCATACAAACTTTCATCCCCTATTTCCCCCCCTTACGGGTGGAATTTCCAAAAATCCTTTCTTATCGGATGCCTACATCATATAAGGAATACGTCCTCCAAATTTTATCTTTCTACGACCAGCGGTTTAGGCTGTGCGTTGATCCATCAGTCAGTCAGTCAGGACAAAGCATTTTATTAATATAGATTTTATTTTTTCTTGGTAACAAACGTTTGAATACTTATTATAATACGTCCATTGACCTCACTCTTAAATTTCGAACCCCCACTTCGGTGCCATTGGCAATGAAAACATTTTTTTTAATTCTTTCATAAAGAAATAAAGGTGGGTGAGCATTCTTTATAACTGTTTCAAATTCCTAATCGATAGTAGGTATTAGTAGTTGCTGCAATAAACAGCTTTGACAGACAGACGAAGTCGCACTTCATGGGTTCCTTTTTTACCATTTTGGTACGGAACCCTAAAAAAAATGAATTCGCAGGCTTTTACCCCTCCCTGTACTGATATAACCTCACACTACATACCTCTGACCTAAATTATCTATTATACCAACCACACTAGATCTAAATAGACATAAGGCATAACCAAACGAAACTGAAGTTCACAAAGCAATGTTTAAGCTACCTATTCAAAATATGTCGAGTGTGACCTAAAGCTGAAGTCACACTACGTTACACAAAGTCACGCCATATGAAAATGTCACAGTTTACGCATTTCGTTGTAACGCTCGTGACAGAAGGATTACTCGACCAATATTGTGTTATATTTGATATGTGAGGCTTTGCAATAAATTAACGAGTTTAAAGAAGAATGAGGAGTTATGGTTATGTCACTTTAGTTTTGAAGACAAGAAAAAGCTAAGTAGTGAAAGTAAAATGTTCAAAGAGACGATAGGGGTTTTTAGCTGAAATCCTATTACAACTATTTCATGAAAAAACTATAATATTTCATATTTATTATGTCACATTTTTGCACATACTCTTTAATTATATTTTTCCGACAATTATTATAATCAACCTACATACACAATACTTTTTAGGGTTCCGTACAAAAATGGTAAAAAAGGAACCCTTATGGTGCGACTTAGTCTGTCTGTCTGTCTGTCACACCTGCTTATTTCAGCAACTACTTATGCTATCGACTTGAAATTTGGAACAGTTATAAAGAATGCTTGTTCAACTTTCTTGCAAATGAAAAATGTCCAAAAGATTTTTATTTTCATTGCAAAAGGGGCCGGAGTGGGGGTCCGAAATTTTAAAGTGGGGTTACTAGGTCAAGTGACATATCATATGAAAGGGCTTGATCTGTACATTTCAAAATATATTTTTATTTTATTTTATGTTTCACAGTTTTTGACATAAAATGAAAAATGTCCAAAAAAATACCATTCTCTTATGTCCGAAGTTTACGGGGCGAAAAATCTGAAATAATTACAGTTGATAGGAATTGACCCAAATATGGCACCAAAAATAAAACGATGTTCCTAACTAGTACAGTTTTTTCAAAATCATCAAAATTCCTTCACAAACAAACTTAGTTATGCGGTCCGGATTTTTTCACTTTATACGTCCAAAAATGATACGGAACCCTCGGTGCGCGAGTACGACTCACACTTGGCCGGTTTTTTTGTACACTGCTATACATTTTCCTATCCAGTGATCTAAATTTTGCGTCGAAACTAAATCTAACATTTACTATCGGTTGCGTCAGACGTCTCACGTTACAACTTCAAGTAATTGTTCATTGTGATACCCGGTTCGATTCCCAGACTTATCAAACAATAGATTTATCTATCTGTATGTGTATCTGTTATGTTAATTAAACCTTGACTTGTTTTACTTTGATTTTTGACTGAAATCGAGGCTATTTTTGGAATGGTGTCGATTTAATGTCTTAATTGTGATATTGTAAATGTTTTGTTGATAATATCGTTGATTGAGATTACATATTTTGTTTTCATAATTATAGTTTAATACGTTTTTCTTTTGGATCAGCCTTATGATTATAGGTTTTACTTATTGTTCTCACAAGTTGCGCCTAAAAAAGATTCATTTTAAGTTTGTAAAATATTTGTGTCAATTAAGTTAGTATAATTATCAACGTATAAAAAGTCGTTATATTATATTGTTTAAACATATTTTTTTCCATACAAAACGCTAAAGTCATATTTTAAATTATGAATATTCGTTTAGACGAACCATTTTGTTTTTGTTTTTTATGATTAAACCCCACCTTCTTTTGAACTATAATTCCTCAGTTCTCAATACATTAAATGTAATTATTTTATATGTGTGTTTATTTACCAAATATTTCTGTTATTTTCAGATGGTGCGCATATGCGCTGTGGTGGCGCTGTGCGCGGTCGTCGCGTGCGCTGGTGCCGCGGAGAGCTCATCTCGTTTCCGTGAGTACCTACCTCACTAATTAATTAATAATTAAATAATAAGTTATTTAAATAAACCGATTAAATAACAAGCACGTAATTTAAATAAAACATCTAGGCATATTAAAATTTATTAAAGAGAAAAACCAGGTAATGCTATTTAATGAACAAGAATAAAGAGCACAATAATTATGCACGTCGTGTAATTATTATAATCAGCCTGTAATAAAGTTGCCCTACTAAAAGAAGCAAATCATACAAAGAAATAACATTAATTCATATATTAATTTATTATACCTAATAATAATAATTATAGTTAATGTATTTAATTAATTTATTATTCGAAGAGAAAAATTAGCTTGTACAGTCACAGAACTATTATTAGGAGTATAATTTAGAGCACGAATACACTTGCAATTAATCGCTGTGCAATAGCCACAATTTTTGGATTGAAATCTTTATTATCATTTTGGTCTGATCGCACACATCGAAAAACATTCGTGCCATGATAATTCTTTGGCCTTCGATGACCACATTGCATTGTGCAATAACTCAGTGTTATTTAGCAAAGTGTTTTCGGCTTCGCCCGAAGTGCCCAAGTCTTCGCGTAAGTTTGGCTAAATACATCGCGATACGCGTATTCACGTAATCGAAACCATTACAGAAATACGTTATATGCCTCTTACAAATACAAATTGAACAACACGTGTAAAAGTCCAAACATTATGCACTTCGCACCTCCTCAAGCTACGTCCAGTAACTCTTATGTCATAGTTGAACTCACACACATCAAGTTATGACACACACACACAATGTCATAAGCTAACGCATGTTTACTGACACATGCTCACCTGTTTATTGTTAGCAACACGGTTAATGCTTTATGCACTTTGCGTTCCTGGTTGTCCAGTTTAACAATCAGTTTAAGCACTTTCACACGTCATAAGCTTTAAGTATAATGTAATACAAGCTTTTGATACCATGCCGATAAGTTCTGGTTAGTTCTGGTATAGCAGTGATAGCCTAGTGGTTTAACCATATGCCTCCCACGGCGAATGGTTCAAGTTCAATCCCGGGGCACGCACCGCTGACTTTTCGAAGTCATGTGCGTATTAGAAATTAATTATCACTTGCTTTAACGGTGAAGGAAAACATCGTAAGGAAACCGGCATGTCCTAGAATAAAAAAAATCGAAGACATGCGACGTCCACCAACCCGCACTGGGCCCGCGTGGTGGACTACGGCCCACTCCCTCTCACAGAGAGGAGGCCTGTGTCCCAGCAGTGGGAACATTATAGGCCGATTATGCTATGCTACTTATATGCTAAGTTCTGGTTCTTGTAGGTACTTAGACGAGCTATTGTCAAGACTTTGGCACAGATCCTGTATTTCAGTAGCGAAGGGTACTTACAAGCCGGTACAATAAAATGTAATAAAATTTTACTAGCTTCCACCCGCGGCTTCGCCCGCGCTTTTTTGGTATAAAAAGTAGCCTATGTGTTATTCTGATGTATAAGCTATATTACTGTAAAATTTCATCAAAATCAGTTCGGTAGTTTTTGCGTGAAAGAGTAACAAACATCCATACATCCTCACTTCGCATTTATAATTAGTAGGATAGGATTTTGTTACTATTTTATTGTACCGGCTGCCCCTCACCCGTCGGCTTACTAGAAGGCAGCATCTTGATTTTTCTTTGTCTTGCCTTGTCTTGACAGACAGACAAGACGAACAACGCAGTCCTATAAGGATGTTCTTTTTGAGGTACGGAACCCTAAAAATCAGACAAAAAAGCTAAATACAGCCTTTAACTCCGTCTAATTTACAATGTACATAATAAGCTTCAAACAAACACGTTTCACACAATAGGTAAACAATGTCAGGCTTTTGGGCACATTATGTAACGCGCGTGAATAGCACAACGATTGTGCGATCGCAAAAACAACCGATATTGTCATAGTTATCGCATAATTCTTCTTTTGTTAGAGGTAATAATTTGATTGGTTGTTAGAAAAAAGAATTGGAAAGAGATATAAAATATTGATTATTATCGAAGCGATTCGATTTGCATAACACGATCGATTAATTTTGATTCGCTGACAAACGCAACGCTTTTGCAAATTACAGTTTATTTTTTAACACGTTCGTGGCCATAAAAGCACAACTAGAAAAATGTAAGATAAAAATATAATAAACATTTTTGAGTCATGATTATAAAAAATAAAATTAATAGGGATTGTAAATAAATCGATTAAAGAAAAAATAAACATCTTGTCATTTAAATCGGTGTTATAATCTAACTTTATTGAGTTATTCGTTTTTACGTAGCTAATAGGTACCTATTAGAAGTCCGTGCTACGTAAACTGGTACATCTAATATCTAATAGTCATTAATTCATTATAATGACAGGGAAGGTTTAAATTGAAATGTGGTGTTGAGATTTTTTTAAAATTTTATTACATTCGATTTTTCGTAGGAGCCATTTTTGTTATGTGGGCAGATGATTTCTCGTTATACATATTTATGTAAAGCAATGTAAATATTTACCTAATTTATTTTTCTTCTTTTTGTACATTTTTTGTATAAACACAAGATGCATGTTAGAATTTAAGTTTATTTGTAAGCTTGGTGTAAATTTTGTAAAAATGTGTACATAAATATTAATAGTAGTATTTTTTTATGTATTTTTGTGTATTTAGATTAATTGTAATATGTTTTACAGAACCAAGAAAACGCAAGACTGGTACGTACACATACACAGATACCTACAGCCTTTTATGTGCAACCTTATCATTTTGGGTGCAGCATTGATTTGTCGATGGTTATTCCTAATTTAAAACACATTTTTTATTCATTAATTTGCAGTAATTATTATAAATTCATATGTATTATCATTTATAATAATTACGATTAGGCGACGATCTTAATATACGTCTTTATTTTTAAATCCTAAAGCAGATAGCGATTTATTATGCCTGACAGTGTATAAAGTACAGATATAAATTAATTTCATACTATCATTTAGTAAGATGTAAAAAGAGTATTTATTCACAATGTTACTGTTTCGTTAAGACAACTTTTTAAGGCTCCACCAAAAATTTGAAGGAACTGTAGGTAATTTTTTTAATTTCCTTGTTCTAAGTAACCATCGATATAATCAATGTGTTACGTACCTGAATGTATCACTTAACAATCTGCCACACTTACACAGTCCACTGCTTGGAAACGCCAGGATATCTTTTAAAACTATCAATCTGCCCCAGCTTTGCGTAGTCGCAAAAAAATATTATAAACAGAACAGTTTCCTTCTCCCTAGTACCCTTGCTTTTATGTCATAATTCACTTGTTGACTTAGCCTCTTTTTCCTTGTCTCATAATATTATGATTATAACATTTAAGTTAAAAATTAATTCAATACTCTTGTTTGTTCGATGTTCTTCATTTTACTGATAGTGATTATTTTCTCCACTGTCATTTATTTTACTGAGACCATTGCTGATTCTATTATGGTCCCAATTTGCCCATGACATTTGATCTTCTGCCTTGCGCATTGAAGATTCTGCAGCTTCACTAGATCATTCATCTATTTGGCTGCGTATTTCATATCATGTTTACAAGCAGAGGGCACTTAAAGCTACACTCACTCCACGCTTCTGGAACTATCTTCTTAATATTTCTTGACATTGTTACTATCTTCTTAATTATTCTTGACATTTCTGGACACTTACACAGCTTTGCCCGTGGCTGCACTCGCGTGGCACCTCTTTCTGTTTTTCTTTTATGTTATAGCTTAGGTATTAATCGATGGAATCGCTGAATCCAAAGACTAGAAAACTAAGAGTACAGGACGTATAGAGTTTATAATTATATATTTTGTATTTGAGTTAAAGCAAGTATAAAAATTAAAAGCAATGTAAAAATTGAAACAAAAAAAACGTATCGGAAGCGTATGAGTAGGAGACATAAATAAAAGATGGTAAAGTGTAGAAGTCAGAATTTCAATGTTTTTTTGGAAAATACCTAAAGTTCAATGTTACGCGAAAGTAGGTATATAATAGTTTCTTCAATGCCTTCTTTCTCACGACTTAATTTACCATTGAAGTTTACATAATTATTAACTAACATAAATCTACTCCGTCATACTCGTAGAATCTTAAAACCTGCGTTACTAATTCACGAATCATGATTTTGAAATTCATTCTTGCTTATATTCAAAATACAAATTAAATATTTTCGAATTAATTATCGATAAACAAACATTTTGCATGCTTATTTATACGATAAAATTGATATTGTTTACGCAATCCGTCATATTGACACGGTATATAACTCTGTTAATATTCAAAAAATTCTTCATACTTTCGATCTGACTTCATAATCACTTTCTAACCGTTTTTGTTTTTTTTTTATTGGGGGGTTAACAACAACTCTTTGATGATTCAGTAAATTATTCGTTTTTAGGGTTCCGTACCAAAATGGTAAAAAAGGAACCCTTATGGTGCGACTTCGTCTGTCTGTCTGTCTGTCTGTCTGTCTGTCACACCTGCTTATTTCAGCAACTACTTATGCTATCGACTTGATACTTGAAACAGTTATAAAGAATGCTTGTTCAACTTTATTGCAAATGAAAAAAGTCCAAAAATATTTTTATTTTCATTGCAAAAGGGGCCGGAGTGGGGGTCCGAAATTTTAAAGTAGGGTTACTAGGTCAAGTGACATATCATATGAAAGGGCTTGATTTGCACATTTCAAAATATATTTTTATTTTATTTTATGTCTCACAGTTTTCGACATATGATGAAAAATATCCAAAAAAATACCATTCACCCCCCTTTACTCCGAAGTTTGCGGAGCGAAAAATCTGAAATAATTAGAATTGATAGAAATTGACCCAAATATGGCACCAAAAATAAAACGATGTTCCTAACTAGTACAGTTTTTTCAAAATCATCAAAATTCATTCACAAACAAACTTAGTTATGCGGTCCGGATTTTTTCACTTTATACGTCCAAAAATGATACGGAACCCTCGGTGCGCGAGTAGGACTCGCACTTGGCCGGTTTTTTATTCAGATTTTAATTATTTCAACATCTGTAGGTATAATTGCTTTATTAATACAGGATGTTTGAACGAGATAAATATTTTTATAGTATTCAGTATATTCTATTCTAGTTCAATTTACTTTAAGACTAATACTAAAATCGCATAAATTAAATCTATTACTATTCTATACAAAAACACTCTCGCGCGAGACTCCATCTGCGTGTCTTTTTCTACATACAAACATTTTTACCGCCCCTTTTCGCTATTTTAGGGATGCAATTTCAAAAAAATCCTCCTTAGTATACCGCTAGCGTATTTAAGGAATATTTCCTAAAAAATTCTAAATATTATAGGTTGTGCGTTGTCAGTCAGTCTCGGTACTGATTTATAGGTAGGTATAGATATTCATATAATTTGGGAAAATGTATGGAACAGCTAATAAATTGTTTGCAACTCTAGAATTTATTGGTCCTTTAGTAAATCAGCTGTTCCATACATTTAATCAAGTGATATCAATATTTTTACATGGAATAGATTTATTTTTGCGATTTCGCGTAGGAATTATAAAGAAAATCGCATACCTACTTACTAACTGAATACTGTCCTTCATTATGTTTCTCATACCATTGATTAACTTAAGTTTCAATATTGTTTTTATGCTCTCTTTTAGAACTTGCTTTGACTTTTATCCTGTGGCGAATTTTGTTTCACGCGTCATAAAATTATGTAAATATTTGTCTTTATTTAATTTCATGACCGTATAGTGCGCTATTAAATAGAAAATTGCAGATATTTACTGGCTAATGGTCTCATTTTTATTTGTAATTCAAACATTTCTATGGCTTGAAATAATACTCGTATTATGCAATAAAAAATTTAACAAAGTTACCATTATTGGCCAAAATATTTTAAATTTTCGTTGAAAATTCTTTAAGCATTTTTCCTAAAATTGTCATCAAATGCGTGTTCAGATAAATTCGATTTCTTAGGGCTCCACTCATTTCCAAAGCAAAAAATATGAATTTTTGATTTATTTTGATTTATCCTATCCTACTAATATTATAAACGTGAAAGTTTGTGAGGATGTATGGATAGATGTATGGATAGATGGATGGATGTATGGATGGATGTATGGATGTTTGTTACTCTTTCACGCAAAAACTACTGAATGGATTTTGATGAAACTTTACATTAATATAGCTTATACATCAGGATAACACATAGGCTACTTTTTATCCCAAAAACGCGGGCGAAGCCGCGGGCGGAAGCTTAGTTTCTCATATATTATTGACGCTTAAACTACTATTTTATATTCGACTAGCACTTCGCCCGCGACTTCGTCCGCGTGTCCCACAGGGACTGTGCATTTTTTCGGGATAAAAAGTAGCCTATGTTACTCAGTGATAATGTAGCTTTCTATTAGTGAAAGATTTTTTTAAATCGGTCCAGTAGTTTCGGAACCTATTCGGTACACACAAACAAACAAAAAAATCTTTCCTCTTTATAATATTAGTATAGATTGATTCGTAACGACTCTTGCGCTATGAAAATTATTTAAACACGCAAACAATGCTTTGTATACTATCTACTTATCTTTAGTTTTTCTGTAGTGTTTCTATTATTACTATCTAATTATTTTTAGTTTTTTCTGTAGTGTTTCTATTGTAACCTACTTAATTATCTTTAGTTTTTTTCTGTAGTACCTATCTACTTATTTCTTTACTTTTTCTTTGTCTTCTTTGTAAGTTGTAGTTAGTAATACATTTCTTTTCTGTATCTGAAATCTGTTTATGCTTGTAGTTTTTCTTTAGCTACTAATGTCTTAGTTTTGTTATCCTATAAACTAATTTTTGTATAATTACTCTATTACAGCTAATATTAATAAGATTCTTGTTGGTTTTTGTAGTAAGTTGTTGCTTATTCTATTACTGTTATCTTAGTTTACATTTTCCTTTTTAAGATCTATTTATATTTTTGGTACGTCTATTATCACTTTATTTTATTTTTATTTTTTAATCATTAAGTAACTGTGACTGACTCATTTCTTGACTGTTTTTATGACTGCTTCGTCTATTATATCTAGCTGCTAAAATCTGTCTTCGAATTTAACATTTTCAAGATCTATAGATTAGCATGTATCTTCAAGAAAATCTAACTAGTAGTGAGTAGAATGGTTGGTGGGGGGTAACCAACTGCTGGTTGCTGATGAAGATGATGGTTTCCAGCGGACCTGCAGCCAGAAAAGCAGTTGGAGGTGGATGAGATGGTGAACAATCTCGTGCAGTGGATACAAGGCTTGTACCAACAGAAGAATAGGAAAGGTGCCGATTTAGTTATAAGATCTAGAATATAATTACATTTAAGTATTTTAGTGTGTTTATCAATGTATCCGTTGCGCAAGCAATTTTTGAGATTATAACATTTTTACAGGTGACATATTTAAAAAATTAAACGACCACACAGTAGTATATTTAAGTCATGAATACCGAATATAGTCAACATGATATAGATAAAGCAGAAACCGCAAAATTGTAGGGCCGTCGACACCAGATTTTTCACAAATCACTCTTTCAAGCAATCACTAAGCACAAGCACATTGGGTCTTTGTGGAAGTAATATCCTTTAATACTATTACTCATTTATTTTTTATACATTTTCAGCTCGTCAGTACTTCGGAGGGAAACCAGAGAAACCGAGACCTTTTGAACCGGCAAACGTTTACCTGCCACCTGTAACCGGATACCCGGCTTCTGGCACACGTCCATCGCCGGCCTACAGTGAAGGCCCTTCACCTTCGAGCCCGACGTATCAACCCTCGTACCAACCAAGCGAGTCACCGTACCAATCTGAATCTTCTTACAAACCTGAACAGCCTTTCCAACCAAGCTATAAGCCTAGCTTACCAACACAACCTGCATACCAGCCATCACAGCCATCCTACCAACCGTCCCAACCTTCCTATACAACTAGCCAATCGACTTCTAGTTACCAACCAAGTCAGCCATCGTATTCACCTTCCTCACCTTCCTCCTCACCGTCCTACCAGCCATCGCAGCCATCCCAACCTTCTTCAGGTTATCCTTCCTCATCTGGTTACCCGTCTTCTTCTCCAAGTTACCAGCCTTCCCAACCTTCCCAACCTAGTTACCAACCTAGTCAGTCCGATCAAACGACCCAATCAATTTACCAAGAATCAGAATCTGGTAATGTACACACTGGATCCAGTTCTGTTGCGATATCTAGCAGTAATAGTGGTTCATATGTTCAAACTACACAGACACAAGGCTCTACTGATGATGATGACCGTCATCCTCCTCATATCCACGAGATCACAGTCGATTGCGGCAAAGATATGATGACCATCAACATTGAGTTCAACAAAGTGTACAATGGACTTATCTATTCTCAAGACCATTATAATGAAGCTGACTGCATCTATGTTAGAGAAAACTCCAACCAGGTAAAATACTCCTTTACAGTTAGCTTAAATACATGCGGCACTAGATTCTACAGTGACTTTGAGAACGAAGGCCAAGCATACTTAGAGAACGTCCTTGTTCTCCAAAATGAAATCGGCATCCAAGAGGTTTGGGATCACATCAGGAGGGTCAGATGTCTGTGGGAAGGCAACCTGAAGAAACAGCTAGTTCATTCCCTCAGTGTCGGTATGCTGAACCAGATTACTAGCAATTTCAGCGGAGATACTGCCATGGCTAGGTTGGACATCCAAACTGGAAGAGGACCTTTCAACCCCGAAGCAAATGGCTTAGTCAAGATCGGAGAAACCATGACTTTGGTTGTGTCAGTAACAGGAGATGCTGGTTTTGATATCCAGGTCAGAGAATGTATTGCAAGAGACTCAGAAAGTCGTAATGTTGTTCCTCTGACTGACAGCAACGGTTGCGTACTTAAGCCAAAGGTCTTTGGTGCATTCCAAAAGACAAGAGATACTAAAAACACTGGAGCTTCAGTTATTGCGTTCGCTTTCTTTAACGCTTTTAAATTTCCTGATGAAATGGACCTGATAATTCAATGTGAGGTGGAATTGTGCAAGACTGACTGCGATGTCTGTCCTAACCCTGGAAGTATTGAGCCCAGGAGAAGGCGACGAGACACTATCCATATTGGGAATAGTACCCAAGTACCTTCTACAATCATTGGTAAAGGGTTGAGGGTCGTGCTAGCAGAGGATCTTCCACAATCTGCAGGATTCTGCATGTCCCCTCCAGCGGCATTATGGAGTGGTTCACTAGTATTCATCGCATCCCTGATGAGTAGTATCCTGGTCTCATACTGTTGGCAGAAGTCACGAGGTTCCGTTAAGTTTACATAAGGCATTCTATATCATTATGGTTTTTGCTATCTTTCTTTTATTTATAGAGATAGTGAAATGAACCTTTTGCTGACATCTCGATAATGATACTGTCTTTGAAATACCAGTAGATCAATAAGTATTTATAAACATGAAAAATTGAAAAGTTAATGACATGCAATTTGAACAGTAAGTTATGTTACAAAATATTGAAAGTAAAGGTGATGTAGATTGATACATTTAATGAATTTCATTAGACATCAAATAAATGAAACTGTGGCAGATTAAGATGACACTAATTTTGTTCATAGTTTTTGTTTCAACATATCCTAATTCTCAGCTTCCACATCTAAGGGAACCATATAAAACGTTAAACAAACAACAATTTTATCAGAATAAATTGACATTAGGAACAAGAATACACTGCCTCTCACATGTTAAGTCTGCCATGGGAAAATCTACAGTATTCCATACATTTGATCGGCGCGTGAGATACCGCCTCTTGCGCTATTCGAGTTTTTTCTAAGCATTCTTTTTTGTCGTCATTGTTTTCCGTCAGTAAAATTGCACGTTACATTGCTTATTTTGTTTCATCTACTTTAAAAGTATCATCAAAACCAAGTGAGTTGCAGTAGTATTAATAAATAACACAGCCAAGAAAATGCGATGTATTTAAGATAATATCATTATTATTACCAATACATTAGAATTAAGAATGTCAATAATTGATCATTTCATCATTTGACCGTGAGAAAATCTTGAATAAAAATGTACAATGTAATTTGCAACAGACATCAAATTTCGATTATATAAACACGTTTTTGTTTGTTACTTACGAAATAGACCTTCATAAGTACTCTAAGTAGCCTTTTATTGGGTTGTTTTCTAAGTTGTTATGATTTAAGTTGTTGGTTATAATTATTATGGCCAAAATTTATTGCTATGGGCTTCTGTTATTCGTCTCTACACTGTCTTAAATGTTTTTGTATCTGAATATTATTGAGTAAAAGTTTATGTCCGTCTGTGTTTATCAGCTTTGATCTCTGTTTCCAAATCTGTTATCCCGTGTCAAAAGTTGGTTTTGTTTTTATTAAAATCTTAGCCTCTAATAGCTCTATTTTCAAAGGCAAAACATAAAATCTCATATCTCATCCACATCGTTTATTATTTTGACAATTATTTATCTATATGCATTTATATATTTATTTAATTATTTAAATATATGTTAGTTCCTTGCTGAAAATCTTGTATATTAAAAGAAAAGAATGTACTTACTGTGTATTTTTTGTATCACAATCATCATAATTTATTACTTTTATTAGTCGAAAGATGTTCACTGCCTCCTTCATATTTTTTGTATTACCTACCGAAAGCAAATTGTTTTCAATGTAAACTGCAAAGTATTTATTGTTTACAAAAAGGATGGCTTCAACCTAAATGTGTAGTGATAATTTTTTTACAAAAAAAAATATTTCATCGTAAGTTGCAAAGAATTTTTAATTCACAAAAAGAAAATTGCTACGCATTATTTGTCTACAAAATGGAAATGGTTTTCAATGTAAATTGTGAAGTATTTCTTAGTTACAGAGATACAAACGAAAAAGTATTTTTAGATTTACTTACCTAAACGTATTGTAGTTGTAAAAAACGTATTGTAATTATTAAAATTAAGTTATTACTTCTATTTGTAAATATTAGAATTAAGTTCTTGTAAGTATTAAACATTATTTGTAAAACATTCGTTTGTTTATTATCCTTCATTCCGCTGCGAAATATACCTTTATCTTTTCCTGGTATGTTGTAATCGTAACAAAAGATTGCGCTTAAATTGTATTATTATATATGCAAATAGCAGTTTCTGTTCTTATATGCAAATGAATATAGCACATAATAAGCATAATAAATGCAGATCAGATGCATTTGCATTTTAGAAGATGACTTAATTTTAAAAAAATTATATATTATTCATATTTCTATCGAAAGTTGCACTATTTATGGGACAATATTAAAAGTGATAGGTACCTACTCGTACCTACCTAGGTATATGCGAGGTGCAATTACTAAGGCAAGAGGTAAGTCGAGCTACAAATGCTTACCTCGCCACGAAAAGCTAATTAATAAAATTAGTCAATACTGCCTGTGCTATTTTTCAAAGGGAAGCCGGTAGGAATCGTATTGTAGGGACCCTTCGCCACTGGTAGGTACCTAGATTGTAGTTCCAAATAAAGTGTGACTTGTGACTTTTTTATTGTTTTATTATCTTAGGTTATCTAAGATAATAAAACAATAAAAAAGTCACATGTCACACTTTCTACAAAAGCAGACGGATGAATAATATTTATCTTTATAAAAATGCCTGTACAAATGAATGTAGCCACATCATCACGTTAGAATAATCCTAAATAATAAAACTATATAAATATACGTTTAAGTACTTGCTAAAACAATGAACACTTACTTGTATTTATTTAGGTAAATAGCATAAAATCATATGATTCGTTTGTACGTACAGATGTTATTAAAATGTATATATATATTTTTTTTCAATAGATAGATAGATAGACTATGTCACCCCTTTTTTTGAAGTACTAGCGTTGCAATGCATTTTTGTTTTTTTTATCAAAAGCCTTTCTTGGCTTTCTCACAAAAACTACAAAGTTTCAAGTTAATCGGATGTAGAGTACTTATAGGAACGAACAGGGACAAACAAACAAACATACATTTTTAACCGCCTTAAAAAAAAGGAGGTTATCAATATTCGACTCGTAGGTATGTATTGTAATATTATTGGAACTGCAATATACCTATTCACTATTATAATACCTATAATAATAATAATAGATAATTTATTAAGGCTTTCAAACAAATATGCAATTATATAGATGTATGTATGTTTGTCCAGGCATTTCTCTGCAACTATTAATCAGATTGCGACCATTTTTTAACTTACTGCATTTACTAGGGAACAGTGCAAGTTTTATCAAAATTAGTTCAGTAGTTATGAAGAAGAATTTATTGTTGTGTGAAAATCTTAATGCGGTTCACAGAATACACCTACTTACCGAGTTTCAACAGTATAGTTCTTATAGTTTCGGAAATAAATGGCTGTGACATACGAACGGACAGACAGACAGACATGACAAAACTATAAGGAGTCCTAGTTTTACTACGGAACCCTAAAAAAGCGGTTTATGTCACTAAAATAGAAAAATATCAAAATAATGTTCAGTGAAACAGTTTTGAAAGTCGGTGCCGGACAAAACCTAAGCAAAAATTAGTTAGTTTAGTTTAATTTAGTTTAATTAGTTAGTTAGTACCTAAGGAAGTCACTTGCACATAATACATAGTTGAGAGAGTAACAAACATATACGGGTATCATCACTTGTTTGTGTATCAGTAAACGAGACTATAGGGTGAGTGCCCCAGTTATCGTTCACGAGAAATTATAATAAATATTTCTTGACAGGTGATAACTTACTAAGTACAAGACTGAGCTTATCGATGTTTTATTGACCTGGCGCTATACTATTTGTTTTATTTTTAGAATTTGACCCAGTAATGAGAAATACAGAAAGAATCAATTGTGAATAAAAAAGAGTACTAGTTTTGCGTCATAAAAGCAAAATACCACTTTTATTATGAAAAGGTGCTTGCCAAGGTTTAAAAATATGAGCGCAAATTATCGAAAAAGCTTAGGGCTTGTGCACACCACGTTTTTTAAGCGCGCCGTCGACGAGCGTTTCTAACTTCACACATAATGTTGTGCAAAAGTCTCTGATGATATTATTGGTTTGGATCAACAATTTGCTGGTGATAGTGATGCAATATGTTAAGCAACTGTAACTTAGAGCTAGCACCAAACAGCAGGCGCAAGCTGGTGGGATACTAGTGGCGCTCACAGGTGGATTTTAATCTTTTAAAACCAACAAAAACGCTTTTTACGCCTTTCATAGAGGCTCTTTACCTGTTAACAAACAAATCTAAGCAAATCAATAACGTATTATAATATATATAGACACGTCATACACCAACATCACTGTACTCAAAACCGGACAAGTGCGAGTATGCCTCGCGCCCTAAGGGTTCCGAAATATGATCATAGATGGCGCTACTGCATACTTCCAATGGCGCCATCTATAAGCAGATGGCTCCACTTATGGTCCGTTGACTGACGGCGGACAACAAAGTGATCCTATAAGAGTTCCGTTTTTCCTTTTGAGGTACGGAACCCTAAAAATGGTGCAAATACCTTTAATAGCGAAATAGCTACATATCAGTGCATATGTGCAAAAAAAGGGAAAGAAAACGAATGCCTTACTTAGCATACCTACCTCTTGTTTAGTAGTTTTTTTTTTGCAAAATGTTGCAAGAAATGACGTTCAGCCAAGAAACTGATTGGTGCATGACTAAATGAATGGTGGGCAATTACCTTACTTTTTTGTCGCCATTGCAGATTGCATTGTCGGATTGCAGTGATAGCCTAGTGGATTAACCGTGTGCCTCCCACGGCGAATGGTTCGAGTTTGATCCCGAGGCACGCACCGCTGACTTTTCGAAGTCATATGCGTATTAGAAATTAATTATCACTTGCTTTAACGGTGAAGGAAAACATCGTGAGGAAACCGACATGTCCTAGAACCAAAAATTCGAAGACATGTGACGTCCACCAACCCACACTGGGCCCGCGTGGTGGACTACGGCCCACTCCCTCTCACAGAGGAGGCCTCTGTCCCAGCAGTGGGAACATTGTAGGCCGATTATGCTATGCTATGCTTATGCTTATGCTTTGTCGCCATTTTAGATCGCGGGTAACGTATCTATGGTTTACATATCATTGGAGCAAATGCGTTCGTTTAGTTAGCGCATTATGTTTTTTTTTTGGTGGAAATATTCTGCCAAGGAGGATGCTCCCAGCCTCGGAGAAGCGAAGGATTATATTGGACTATTACTGACTAGACACGGTGTTTATCTGGCTGCGTATGATTGGTGTTGCAGGACCAGCAGGACTCTAACGCATTCACTGCATAGCATACCAGGCAGGGTCAGGGAAAAAGAAGATACCGAACCTCCTTTCCTGTGTCTTTATTGTGCTGTGTCCAAATAATTATTTTTCTTTCTTTTCTTTTTTTGATGGAAAAGGAAAAAGTGAGAACTTCGGAGTTCTTAATTCAAAGTTTAGCAACGGCTGTTAGTGAGTATTGTCTTTTGTTTTTATTGTATAGGATGCGACGAAGTCTTTTTGAAGACGGTTTTAACTTTTTTAAAGTTTTTTGTAAAGCAATTACCTCGTGAAATTTTGGAATGGTGTGTATCCGAATATGCTGATAAATTTTAGACGCCGAATTTAGGTGACGGGATTTCGGCAGATACGTCGGTTCCACTTGATGTTGGTATTTAGGAACGCATCAATTTATTATCTAGACAGACTGAAAGGTGTACTCATATTGTGCGATAAATAATTCAGTTCCTAGTACATTTTTTATCTTATGTTTATTTCCGATGTTCCGAATACCAATCTAGGTCATGGCTTCCTATCAGAAATGATTGTTTTGAAAATCTGATTGACTGGTCTAGTAGATGCGACTATTTTAATAGAAAGTAGAAAATTATTTTTCTTTCTTATCTTTTTTTTCCATCCCAGTGATATTCGAACTAAGAAGAGATAACGCCCATTAACTACACAACGCGTTACATATATATATTGAATATTAAGATAATAGGGAATACAATTGTGGCATTCGCCTCACACTTGTTTGCTTGCCAGCGTGGCAGCAAATACACTATTAATAAAGGTATTATGATCTTACTATTTAGTTTGTTATAATTTCAGTTACCCGTCATTTGATAACTAGCCATAGAAATAAGAGGGGAGTTAAGTGAGTGTTGTTTAAAAAAAAAATGGAAAAGGAAAAAGTGAGAACTTCGGAGTTCTTAATTCAAAGTTTAGCAACGGCTGTTCGTGAGTATTGTCTTTTGTTTTTATTTAAGTGTGAGTTTATTTGTGTATATTTTGGGATAGTGTCTTTAGTGACGGTTTATTTTAGTCAAGTTTCCAATTTATAGAAGTGGAAACAAGCTTGGTAGAGTTTTTTTTTAGTTTTTGTGAGGATATTTTGTCTAGCTTTGACGAATCTACTCGTACCTTAGTAGAATTCATTTTAAATTCTAACAAAACTCATTTTAACATATATAATGTTAAAATGAGTTTAGGTTATCATTATATTTATAATTTAATATGTTTTAGTTATTAAATTAAAATGTTAAAACTATAATTGTTTTGTTGCGAAAGAAGGTCCTCAAGGATCTTGTAAATAGCTCCATCTCTTTCTCTCAAACCTGAGCAGTGTATGGCAAATAAACATCATACGGCCTCTGATTTTAGTGCCTAGATATCTGTATTAAGTTAAACATAACACGGCGCTTGATTTTAATGCAAGTCTGTCTTAAAATTAGACATCATACGGCCCTTAATTTTAGTGCAAGTCTGTCTTACGATTAAACATCATTAATGTCTTATAAGTTAAAGGCATTGAGTTGGAGTCTGTAATAGTTTCCGATAGATGTCAAACGATGTTCGAGTTAACCGAGCGGGTCGCGGTAACTCAGTTGGCACGGTTCGCCAGAGGTCGCCAGTTCAAATCCCGCTCGCAACGTTTTTTGAGAATTAATAAACATCATTGATGTTAGTGCGAGTTGAGGGGCTCGTGGCTAAATGACGGCCGCGCTGATCGATCGATCTGCGAGGTTAAGCTGCGCTTGCCGCGGTCAGTCCTTGGATGGGTGACCGTTCTTTACACATCGAGACCCCGCCGTGCCTCGGAGAGCACGTTAAGCAGTCGGTCCCGGTTGTCATAGGAATATCTTTGACAATCGTTACGGGTAGTCAGAAGCCCTAAAGTCTGACAGCTGGTCTAACATTCGAATACCGATATTACCCATTAATTGGGTTGTGGAGGTCAGATGGCAGTCGCTCCACGTAAAATATTGATATTCAGCCAAAACTAGTTAGACTGGATGCCGACCCCAATATAATTTGGGAAAAGGCTAGGCAGATGATGATGATGATGATTGATGTTAGTGCGAGTCTGTATTGCAATTAAACATCATATGGCGCCTGATTTTAGTGCAAGTCTGTCTTAAAATACACACGTGCGCGGCCTTTCGTATCAGAAGTTTACTTGAATTGTTACAAGTAAGTAAATAAATTGCAGGTATTGTTTTATCATAAACAGCTGATAGATGATAAATAGTTCCATTTCCCTAAACAATGCTATTCCTGAAAATAAGCGAATGAAATGCATTCAACCCTCAGATCATAGAATCAAGGGAGATGTGCCAAGGCGGTATAGAGCAATAATTGATCTCAAATTAATATACTTAAATTAATTAAATACATAATTAATTGCATTTTTAATATAAAGCGATCTTCCTCTCTCCTACTTAACTTTGCTGTGCCCGACAGGGTCCATAATTCGATTTAGTCTTAAGCCTACCACCTACTGTACATTATGGAATGCAATAAAGAATTGAATTGAATTGAATTGAGCTTGATGCTTTAATCTGCCTACATTGAACGTAGTACAAAAGTACACGCTGGCGACGAACCGAACACGATCGATGATATAAATACAGTGTTTTAGTTTAGTGCTAGTGTTGAGTGACGATTAACAGTGTTAGATTGAAGGTGTGCGGATTGAAGGTGTGTGTTGAAAAATGTACTAAAAGTGGCGACAGTTGTTCCCCTACTAATTTGCTATGTTGGCATAATCTCCCTGTTTCTATAATTTGAGCTGATTACTGAAGGCATCGCGGCCTTATGACACAAACCCTTAAAATTCTACATATAGGTACGTACTACCTACTTACCAAATCATGTGCAGGTGCAAACCTGGGTCACGTCGTGGGTCACAGTCTCCCTAAATATAAATAGGTTAGGGAAAGGGCCACTACACTTCAATAGTTCAGTAATCGCAGGAATATTACTTGCACTAACTGTGGGTGCGGCGCAATTGTACACTTCGCGACAATACTAGGTCCAGCGCGGGCGCGGTCTCTAGAAACTATATTCGAAAAAGAAACACGTCAACACTCGATAAGTTGTCGCAATCGACCTTACGCGATTGTAGTTTCGACTTACTGAAGGCGGCGGCATTATCTCGCTCCCGTCACAAATACCAAAAAAATGCGGGTAGATTTGGTTTTACTTTAGGCAAAATACCCACACCCACATTTTAATCTATTCCGAATAAGCCTGTTTCAATAATCGGGCACAAATCCAGACTCTGAGTTGCTACTGAAGTAGAAAAACAGAATAGGTATCACTTTATCCGACCCGGGGGAATGCAAGTCAGGACTCCTCACTGAGCAGTCACGCTTGCGACCATTAGACCGACTGAATCTGAAAGAGTACCTAACCATGGAGCTTGTTGCTCGTTCTTTTTCATAGGTAGGTATCTATGCTTTGGAACGGGCATCTAACTTCATTTTCAGCTTAGTCCGATGTCAGCAAGTGCTTGAAAAATGAATTGCAAAATTTGTACCAAACAGACAGACAGATAAACAGACAGACAGACAAGAAAGCGAGTTACTAAAAACGTGGTAAAATAAAATAAAATAAAATTATTAAATAAATATTTAGTAACATAATTACAGTATTCCCAAATTAATAATGCGCATGCAGATCTTCGCTTATCAATATTTATCTCTTTTGGCACAAAACACATAATTCTGCTAAATTATGCATGAAGAAAATGCACTTAACCACTATACATATCGTCTTCCGACGCTCGGGGAAGCCGACCATTGCCGAACAGTGACGAATATTTCTATGCGCATTATCACTTTGGGAGACCTGTATAAATTTTCTTTATTTTCCAGTAAGTTTCCAAGCGTGCCAGACGGGGTTTGTTTGGGCTTGGCCATCAGGCACAGTGGGCAACTTCATATCCAATGAAACGGTGCTATCAAGACCAATGTCTTCGTTGGACGTGTCACTGTTGGGCAGTTTGCCAAACATTGGCGGATTGGCCATCAGTCCCTTTTGTGGTTACGCCTTCAATACGTTTGGAAGAAAATATGCCACAATGTTATTCACATTGCCTTTTGTTGTGAGTATTTTTAGGACAATAAATGAATGAAATTAGTTATACAATAATGCATACATAGATATATTATGTTACAGTTACAGTCAAATCTCTCATCAGGTCTAAAATAGTTTTGACTAATTAGTCTATTTACAAAAAACCATAGATAGACATGAAAATCCATAGCCAGTCTGTTGTGTACCGATACGCCGTATGATATCAAAAATATAATATCAATCATATGGCGTGTCGGTATAGAATAGGCAGGCAGGTCCAAAATTTGATAATAGGTACCGTACCTAACGTTGTAGTAGAACATAAAAAGATACATTACATCTTTATAACACAGCGTGAAGCTGCATCCATTTATTCAGCAGCGGGTATTCTCACCGATCTGCAAAATTGCAAACACACTCAGCATAGTATTTATAAATTCTAATTTTGTTACTATTTTATTGTACCTTCCCCTCACCCTTTGCCATTGGTGAGGTACCATAATTACTCAGTTCTATTTTCCAAAATGGACAGAGAATAAAAGTAGCATCCTTCAGTGACTTACTCACTGACAGTATTTCAGTACCTAAGCTTTATTCTTTTAGCACAACTAAACAATAATATTTCTATGTTCCAGTTCACATGGCTAATAATATCACTGACAGCGAGCGTGCCTCTAGTTCTTGCAGCATCATGCATAGCAGGCGTCGGTATTGCTGGACAGAACGTAGCCCTCATATACATATCCGAGATCTCACACGACTCCATTCGAGGGGGGCTTATTGCTTGTTCAGCTTCTGGATTTTTTTTGGGTAATTATTTTCATTTATTATGCCCGTGGTGGACAAGCTCATAGTTGGCCCAAGCAGCATGGTTCGGCAATTTTGCGCGCAGGAACTTGCTCAGACGATGGTTGGAGATGCACGAACAGCGAGCACGAGCTTCGTATCCTCTTCGTACATGTTCGAATAAGTTCAGGAGACATCTCGTTAGCTGCTCAATAGCGACACGAACCCGCACACATCATACGGCATAAACAATGACCTTAGTGGTACGAATTTGCATGTGGAAGATACCTATTAATTTTTAACCTAAACCTTTAATCTTACAGTTTATTTTTCTTTGCTTTTCAGGCATCTTGATCACCTACATCCTGGGTGGATACCTCACGTACATGCAAGTGATATACACGCACTTGACACTGTCCGTACTGTGTATGCTATTGATCGCGCTTTTGCCTGAGTCTCCTGTGTTCCTGGTACTTGTGGGGAGAGAAGAGGTATGATAATCCTTACAAGCAATAAGTACTCATAAGTCAGCCCTCAGATCATAGAAACAAGGAGATATGTCATCATAACAAATTAGTTCGGGAACCGCCGCCGCCGTCGCCACTTTTAAAGCACTTGTAAAGGAGCGTTTGTGTCACAACTACAAACGCTCCTTTGTAAATATAGAGATCTCCCATACATTAAGAATGTCGTACACCCTCAGTCTAACACTGTTATTCGTCACTCATCACTTACACTAAACTAAAGCACTGTAAGTATGTAAATCATCGATCGAGTTCGGCGAGTTTGGTCCGTCAGTAACATGATCATGCCAAAGCATCAGGCTTAATAGCGACACATCTTCTTTGTTTCTATGATCTGAGGTTAGACCGATATCAGACTTTCAAACTTCTGTGGCTTAAATGTTTATAAGCGACTGTTGAAAGCACTGGTGGTTAGTCGTGGCTCCATCTTACGAGTCGTGGGTTCAAACATCGACAGGCACGCAATTTACTTTGTGTAAATTAAGTTTATCACAACTGCTCTAAAAAAAATAGTAAATTAAAAATTTAAAAAAACCCGACTGCCAAAAATCAACTAAAAAGTTCAAAACAAGTGCACTTTTCAAGCAGTCTGATGCAGTAATTGGTGGCAATTATTTGTGTTAAATATTAGATTTTATGCCACCAACTGCATCAGACTGCTTGAAAAGTGCACTTGTTTTGAACTTTTTAGTTGATTTTTGGCAGTCGGGTTTTTTTAATTTTTAATTTACTATTTTTATTTTTCACTTTAAAGTTTTTAGGGTTGCGTACCAAAATGGTAAAAAACTATTATTTAAAATGAAAAATGATAAAAGGAACAAGATGATTTTAAAATACCTATTCAACGACACCCCACTTGACATAGTTCATCAACTTTTTTTTTTTTTCATTTTGACAATATGGCGTCTGGTTGTCGCTGTGGTGAATTTTGATTACTGTTATGTCTTTAGTGACACTCGCAAGGTTAAGACGAATCGATTGACGTAAGAATTATCAAAATCGGCCTACGCATTTGGTCTCTAGAACGCCACATAGAAACAAACATACATACATACATAGACTGATAAACACATTACCCTCCTTTGCGTCTCGCAGTCGGGTAAAAAGTGGGAGGGCCATCCAGCCAGCCTAGCATGACCACGATAGAAACGGGTTTTGTCTACAGAAGAATACACAAAGTGACAGATTGTAGACAGATTTCTACCGTTATAAGCATACAATGAAGAGAAGAAATGTTTATATTCTTCAGTAGACAAAATTCTGATAAACCGAGCACGGGTCGCCGCAGGCTCGGGTAGAAGAGATAACGATTTAATAGAAAGAACTTTGTCTATTTTTTTCTTTGGTAGAATGGATATAGAAATAGTCATACTAAGCGTGCTGATGCAAAAAAGCCACGGACATATCCGATAGTGTGTCTGCTCCTTCTGCTCCGTCTGCGCTTTTACTCCTCAAACTCAAGAGCCCGATTTCTCTATAATTTTTATTAACAGTACGTTCGTTAGCTAATAATACAATTAATTTGCAGGAAGCAGCAAAATCTATATCATTCTATCGGCATTTGGATATAAAGTCCAAAGAAGTTGAAGCAGAGATAGCTAAGATCAGGCTACAGATTGATCCAAGACTGGAGAAGTTACTTGAAGAAGACAATGGTAAGTAAAATAGAATTATAATATCTCACTCACCCTTATAATATGGCACCCAGTCACCTAACACAAGTTGAATCTTAGCTTGGGTGTCAGTGGTTTATAACTAGGTATGTTTAATTGTTTATCCTACAATTTATAAGATGCCGTGTTTTGTTATATACTGCGTAGTGTTATACTGTAAAATTGCAAAACAGGAAACCAAAAAAAGCAACACTCGCTCAATTCTGGAGCAGCCGGACTGGGAAAGCACCTTACAGAATACCACAGCCAAAGAACACTTCTCTTTGATAGCGTTGTGTTCCTGTGGTGAGTAAGGTCGCCAGAGCTGTAGTGAGAGAGGTATGCGCTGTGTTGACAGCGGGGGACCTGTTTGCTAAGCTTTCGGCATAGCGAATCAATGCGCATGTGATTGTGATACTCGGCGTTTAGGCTAGGCTATTACCATAGCCTAGCCTAAACGCCGAGTATCACATGCGTATTGATTCGCATGATGGCAAAGAGGCGTATGACCTGCCATCAGGCAGGTCATACGCCTCTTTTTTACACATTTTTTTATTGCAAGATGTAGATTCGGCGATAATATACCAATATTGCGACCTGCAGGCATCAGGCAGGTCATACGCCTCTTTGCCATCATCGTTGTATGCGCAGTCGGGTAAAAAAAAACGCAATATTGGTATATTATTGCCGAATCTTCATCTTGCAATAAAAAAATATGAATGGCATTTTTTAAGATGATTACCAGCTTATATGACTATAAAATCAACTACGCACATGCTTTAACATAATACGTGTAAGATAACTTTATTACTAATGTTTACGAAGAGATATTACAGTGTATTTGCTTGTATTATCTGGGCGCCTAGTAATTTAGATTGACTGGCGCGGGTAAAACCTGCGCTAACTAAAGTTACAGTGGCTTAGCAATATTTATTTATGCTAAAGCTAATTTGGGTAAAAGAATAACATTTAATTTGTTACAAGTTAAGACGAGTGTAACATAAAAATGAGACGAAAAACCTGGTATTATAGGATTACTCAACAGAATTTGATGACAGAATTAGCATGACTCCGCAATAGGATATCGTCTCAATTAAATTTAAAAATATTGCTATCCTTTTCTAATACAAGAAATAAGAAAGAGAAAGACGAGAACATAAATACATGTATATTATATAATAAGTCAGCCCTTAATTTTTCGACTGTAAGGCCTCTAACAGACGATGTTATTTTTGCGCGATCGAGAACAAAGTGCTCGAACAAAATTATTGAAGCAATTTTCACAAATTGTTTGAGCGCTACGTCCTCGATCGCGCAAAATGAACGTCTTTATGAGGCCTAAGGCCCGTTTACACATCGAAAGGGGTATAATTCACCGTCTTCATCGTATTCATTATTATCTTTCTAGTCATTGACTAGGTTTGGTTAAGCGCTATATTCTGACTGTGTAGAACATATTGATTAAAACTATGACGTTATAAAAGTCACACCCGCAATCTCAAATTATTCCTTGTTCTCAGATCCTGAACTAATTGGTGAGCTGGTAGAGAAGAAATTGGAAGCACCAGAAGAAAGACAGAAGGAGTCCGCATGGAAACATTTCAGTAAGTAGAGCTACATACTAGTTATTACTAGAATCATTATCACCATTTCAGCTAACATCTACTACTGGACATAAGCCATCTCCCAAAATTACTACAACTACCAGTTTGTTTGCGAACGTTCGAGGGAGAATCTCACCGTGACAATCTCCCTCGAACGTTCGCAAACAAATTGGCAGTTCTCGAGGTGATATCACGTGGCGTGTCGGTACAGAATAGAAAGGCAACGCGTGTCTAACCATGTGATGACTTGATTTAAAAGAGAAACCATGGAGTTTCATGCCCGTTCTCCTCCATAGGAATCTACACTTTAGAACGGACATTTAGCTTCATCTTGCTGACTAAGGGCGGGTTGCTTCAAACCATCTGTATTCGTAAGTCAGTACGTAATCGTTAAGTCAGTATGAAATTGTCGTACAAGCCGCCATATTTGACGGTTACAGATACGTAACTGTAAGATGAAACAACATGGCCTAACTGTCCAACTCCTTGACAATTCAAAAATTCTGTTAGCCTTTGACCATGGCGGTATTAATACGTCATAGTTCTCTGTTCTTATATTTAATTTCTTCCACAGAAAAATCGAAATCATCAAAACGGGCATTATCAACTGTCCTTATAATAATGGCGCTGACCGTGATGATGGGATGTGTCGTGCTCCAGGTGTACGCTGAGCCGCTGTTCAAGGAAGCTGTTCCGAGCATGCCAGCCAACCAGTGTGCCATATTTTTGGCTCTGGACTTCTTGATAGCCAGCATCTTGTGTGTGTTGGCTATTGACAGGTGTGGGAGAAAGGTAAGACCTGCATGCACATCATCATAGTTAGGAATAGGTATATTCTATCTCACGAAGGCAGGTGTTGGTCTTTATTGTGTATCTGGTGGCGCACGTACACATTGTTTCTATGTGCGCAAGCTGAAAAGCGCTCAGTATTGGTCAAGCAGCCTTTACGCACACAGAAACAATATGCACGTGCATCTACAATTATATTCTTAATACTTGCCTTTTAATTTTCAACAGTTTCTACTGATTCTGACTTACTAAGCACCTTTTCTCAACAGTTCCTGCTGATGTCGACATCAGCTGCGTCAGGCGTTTGCACGTTACTTCTTGGCGCACAGCTTCAGTTTCACTGGGCGCCCGCCTGGTTCACCGTGTTCTTGATATACGGGTTCAGCTTCGTGTTCACACTGGGCTGTTCTGTCACACCTTTTGTATTGACAGCTGAAGTATTCCTGCCTGAGGTATGTATAGCCTAGTAAAGGACACTGCTATAATTGTACTACGACTTGAGAACCATGTGACTTATACTATAGCGTTGTTACTAATTATAAGGCAGGTTGTTTTTTGATGTGTCAAAAAATTAAAATCCTATGGAGCTGGATTGTCACCATCGACAACACTATTTTTAATTAATTAATCTTCTAGGCAAACGGCTCCATCATAGACCACATCATCGCGTGATAGCGGTCAAACGCAAACCTATATATTTTTTTAATGTTTTTTTTTAAATACATCCCTGCCTACAAAAAATACGAAGTGATGTTATTTTTAGACTTGGTCCTAAAATTGTTCATATTTCTGAGTCAAGGAGAAAAGTCAGCCTATAGTTCTGATATGATTGTAACTTTACAGGTCCGAGGTCTCTGCAACAGTGTCGTGATGGCCTTCACGTGGATCGTTAACTTCGTCACGCTGGTCATCTTCAATCCACTCGTGGAAGCCGTGGGGTTGGGAGTGGTTTTCTACTTCTTTTCCGCCATCTGCTTCATGGGAGCCGCTTACAGCCAGTTTTGTATCCCAGAAACTAAAGGACTGTCGGTTGACGCTATCCAAGTCCTATTCTTAAAAAGCAGGAGACAGAGTATTAAGAAGTAGAAAGAAGAAAGATTGTAAGACGTTTTGGTGACGTTTAGTTATTTTTGCGGGATCGCTGGCGATCGACCAATATTTGTTTGGTCTACAAATGTTTGATTATGTGTGTGTGCGTTATGACTTTTTTATAAGAAATAAATGAGTGTTGTTATTTATTTTTGTCTTTTTATTCAGTATTTTTTAATAGTAATTTTACCACCTACCGCAAGCCACGTAGAAATTTCGTTCCAAAAATAAAGACAAAATTATAAGTTTCGGGAGCAATGAAACATTTGGTCTAACAAAAAAAAAGATTTTATTTTCGACTCTCCGTGATACAAAATGGCATTAGCTGATCGGGTCAATTCGGGATTTTTTAAGTAAGAGTCCGAACAACCCCCATAAATATGACTACGAATGTCTGATACACGTTAATTGTGAACTTGATTAAGCAGTTGATGACGGTAAATATGATCATGAGTCGCGCCGTCATAACAATGAAAGACATTGTAACGAGAGTCCATTCGCATTTGAGATAAAGTGAGCTTAAAATAGCGAGTCCTACGATACAAGCTAATCAGGCACAGTTATTATCTAAGTTAGTCTGCAAATAGAATGCATTATCATAGATTTACGAGTATACAGCGTTACTTTGACGTAGTAATCGGGTAGGGTGAACCGAACAGTAGTTGAATGATGGTAAATGGTAAATTGAAATAAGCAGTAAGGGCCTTATCGGTTGTAGCTTTTTCATTATTTTTTAGTCTTATTTTTGTCTCCATTTTCGAATTTTGGAAAAATGATACAGGCAGCAAGATAATTGAGCCTGTTTCATGTAAGGATCAAAAGACTACTGGACTAACTGAAATTCAAATACCTACTAGAAAAGTATGAAAGTACGTAAGTATAAAAAATCTTTTTACATCCTTTTCGTCATGACATAGCTACGACCTTTCAAAACGTAGATGATTACTTATAAAAAGAAATGTAGCTTATTGAAAAAGCATTTTAATTTCAAAATAGGATCAATACCTAGTTGTTTTTAAATATTTATATTCTCATCTTAAAATCTAGCTATTATAATTTATATTCAAACTGTCATGAACATAATGTTCTTTCTTTTTTATAGCAAAAGTGTTCGGTGCGACGAATTATTTAAGGACCGGGTATAGAACCTGTAGGAATCCTAATTTTTCCTTGTATGCCAGACCATTCTCCTTGATTTTATTCTAGTCGGTTTCCTAATTTGTTCAATACAAATCACCAGCAATATTACTTAAGTAACGTCACAATGATCTAGTTATGATGAACAGAAAAGTTTTATAGCCTATACGTAGTGGAATCCTCTCGAGAGATCATAAAAATTGCCGAAATTATCATAATGATGACAAAAAATTGCACAATCATATACTTACGGCTTTACCAAACTGTTTTATTGTCGTGTTGGTGAAGCCATTGCGTAGCATTGGCAATGAAAAAGCTTTATTACACCAAAATAAGACCGCAATAGACATATTTTCTAATCTGGAATCTTTTAGTACTAGAACAAATGGTTGAACACCAGTTAGTGAAAAACTTAGTTTAATTATTGTCTATAGAGAAAAACAAAAAGTTCGTTTAAATACGATAGCACTATCTATTTAGATATAATATAAGAAAGCAGCATTAAGTTTTGCGGTTAATGATTATATAAGATATTTTTAAGTTTTACCTAATTTACTCATATTATGCAATAGTGTAAAGACTGATTCACAAGGACATAGATCCTGCCTAATTGCACCCACAGCAAGAAGTCTCTTGTATTCCGCATCGAATTCAAATGATCCATTAAATAACACTAATGCGATAAAAACCTTTTTAGATAACACTATTTACCTCTTACACGTCATAACAATATTTTATCGTCAGACAGCAACTATTCCGCCTACCCTTCGCTATCATTTACTATACAACAATAAAGTAATATACCTACTGCTTGTTTAAGAAATCCTTACTTCTTTATATTGTGTAACATTAAGCGTGTAGCCATTTGTTCGGGCATCTCTGTGATTGTCAAATATGGATGGTGAAAAAGTGTCACTCAGGGGATTTTTGGTGCAAGGTGTTTCGACATTAGCAAGTTAGTATTGAACTGTATTATTTATTCTGTGGTTCTGAATGAAAATTGATCAAAATAACCCGTTTCTTCCTGAGTAGAGAAGAGGCAGTATTCTCTTATGCGAAAGTTTACTGTGTGTATCAATTTGATTGATAGAAGTGGTGTTTGTGTCAATATAATTCAGAACCGAGAAATGTAAAGGGTTGATGAGCCGCAATGTAGTGAACATTTTTAGTGGTAATGATGACTTAACGAAGGACTGTTTATTAATGTCCTATTGCTTGGCGATGGTCTCTTTTTATTCAGAGCTTATATGAGCTTTGATCGCCACGATCGCTCATCTTCATCACCCTATAGCAATCCACTGCTGGATATAGTAGGCCATCTAAGTCGATCTTCGGCACTCAAATTCGTTCGCTGTCTCAGCAATCAAACTCTGGAACGCGCTTCCCCTCGATATAAAAAAAGCTCCGAGTAAATTCTCCTTTAAACGTAAAGTTCGGGAATATTACTTAAAGTAGCTGTCCATCACGATAAGTTGCAAATAGGTATTTTTATGTATGTGTATATATATATATATTATATATATAGGTGTTATATGTATTCTTATTATAATATAGGTAGGTATATGTAATGCATATATTTTGTTAGTATAAATTATTCGGAATATGTTTTTTTTTATTTATCTTTCCAATATTTGTTTAAATTTAAATTCTTTTTTGTACCACTTTCGAAGTGTCCAATTTTTGACCCAAAGGTTGACTGGTAGAGAATGCTAATGGCATTAAGTCCACCTTGTGTACCACCAATGTACATGAAGTTTAAATAAATAAATAAATAATTAAATTTCCAAATCCCTTCATCTCTTCAGAGATGAAGAGAAGAAGAATTTAAACGGCTGTGGCATATTTAAAAATCATGAAATATACAAGTACAGGCGTATTGTTTTAATGGCGCTGTGACGGCATGGTTAAACAGCATGTGGAGTACATATTAGTGTAATAATATTAATACCCATGTAAATAGACCTAACGCAGTTTATCTATGATTAGAATTTCCCAGATAGGACGATTGAGTTTGTGTTGACAACAACACGTGGTTTATGGTAACTTACCTACATAGATTAAGAGTAGGTAGTAGAGCTTTTTGGGAAACCTCGACCAGCCGGCCTAGAATGACCACGATAGAAATGGGTTTTGTCTACAGAAGAATAGACAATGTGACAGATTGTAGAAAGATTTCTACAATTTTATGCATACAATGAAGAGAAGAAATGTCTCTATTCTTCAAAGGACAACATTCTGATAAACCAAGCACGGGTCGCCGCGTGCTCGGGCAGCCGGCCTAGCATGACCACGATAGAAACGGGTTTTGTCTACATAGAAATAGACAAAGTGACAGATTGTAGAAACATTTCTACGTTTTATGAATGAAACGGTAGAAATGTTTCTACAATCTGTCACTTTGTCTATTTCTATGTAGACAAAACCCGTTTCTATCGTGGTCATGCTAGGCCGGCAGGAGAGATAACGATTGGATAGAAAGAACTTTGTCTATTCTTTGGGAGAATATGCTGCCCATAAGCAGCATTGCTGTGTTTCAGGCATATGCGATTCAATTTTGTCTCTAAAGGAAAACTCATTTGTTTTACCCGAAGTCTCTGTCGAAAGACTGACTGAAGAATATGACCTGCGTAACCCAGGACAATACAGATATACCTACTGAAGTTAGGGAGTTGTCAGACTTTCAGGTTTCTGACTCTAACATACGAATTTTTTTGCGCCATTCAGAATGAAGTGGCCGAACAATTTGTTAAACATACTTCACTGATTGTTCCGGCGCTTTGTATCAAAATTGTCACCCATATAGGAGCTGAACGTGGCAAGGCTTGCTCCTCGCAGATCGATAAAATCGTTGAGCCTGGAAAATTGCTTGGTAAGAGACGCCTACACAAAATTTTATAGCAATGTGTTGAAGAATCATTGCATTTAAAATTCATCAGGCGCTTATGATTTATTTTTATTTTGCTCATAAAAGTCACCTGCATGCCTAGATTATTTCAAAGCAAGGCAACGACTTCTTCTCAAACAGAGAAGGAAAATAAATGTTATCACAACGCTCGCTCACTGCTTAATGGGGATTTCAGATCATTGAACCCACCATTTTAATTAGGTAGTCAATGGTCATGACAATGGATTCTGTTATATTGTGAAAATGCAAGCGATTGTCATAACGAATGTATTATGCTGTTAGGCATCATACACACTGCCCACGCAACTGCGCGTATCTTCCCGCGTCAGCACGACTACAGGACCGGACAGGACTTCAGGAGTTTTTTTTGTTTGATTGTTTTAAACGTGCTAATCTCTGGAACTACCAGTCGAATTTGAAAAATTCTTTTTGCATTTGATAGCTCAATTCTAGAGGAAGGTTATAGGTTATTTGACATCACGCTACGACTCTTAGGAGCCGAGCAACGGTAGGTGAAACCGCGGGGCACAGCTAGGTTATAATAAAGATTTTCTTTTCTTTCTTTCCAGTCGCCTACCTGACTACCCTGACCGGCCTGGTGTTCTCCTGGCCTTCCTACAATGTGGCTAACTTCATGTCCAACGACACTGTCCTCGCAGAGCCAATGTCTTCGGTCCACGTGTCACTCCTGGGCAGCTTGACCAACGTTGGCGCCATGTTGGCCACTCCCTTCTGTGGGCTGATCGTTAACTGGTTGGGTCGGAAGTACAGCGCAATGCTGTTTGGACTACCTTATGTGGTAAGCTTGTTTCAGTTTTTCGACAAGAGAATTATTAAAGTGCTAGGGAGATGGGCGATAGGGAGACTGGCAAAATAATGTCAACTGAGTTTTAAGAGACAAAATAAATTACTTGATATAACTTGGTATATAGTAATAGCTAAAGGTAGGGCTGCCAAGCACCTAAATTGCCGACACTGGACAAAGATTTCAAAAACTTTGGACGAAATTGGGATTTTCCCCCGGATGTTCTTGAAAGTAGGTACCTATTTAAAAAATGATAGCTAAGCATTGCTAAATAGGTCACAAACAATATTTATAAAAAGAATAAAACTGCCAATGCAGCGTTCGTCCGGATTTCACCCATCCTCCCAAACTAAGACAAACCGGGGAAATCCGGACAAATGGCAGCCCTAGCTATAGCTGACATCTAAAATGTAGATAAGTAACAATAATCTGATTACTTATTTCTTGTAAAATTTTGCGAACCACCACAATATGTCCAGATAAAACCATTCAAAGACATCTACGAAATTGGCGAACTCTGAACAGGCACAATCTTCTATTTTCATAGTTTTTTAACTTGTTCAATATTATCATCTATCATTTTTCTTTTCTCCGCAGCTTACTTGGACGATAATCTCCATGTCCAAATCTTTACCAATGATACTCACTGCCATGGCCTTAGCAGGCTTAGGTACAGCAGGCCAAACAGTATCTTCGATATACATATCAGAAATATCGCAGGATTCCATAAGAGGATCTATGATGTCCACAGTAGTATCCTCATATTTCTTAGGGCTACTGGTTTCTTATATCTTTGGAGGATACCTGAATTATGATGTGGTGGTCTACCTTCATCTGTCAATGTCGGTGCTGTATATTTTGATGTTGTCGCTCTTGAAGGAGTCTCCGGTGTTTTTGATGCAAAAGGGGAGAGAGAAGGTTAGTGATCAAAATGTTTTTAATACCATAACATACAGCTTTCATCAGATTTTAGGCGTAAGCCTACCTACACTAAAATATCCAATGACATTAGGAAATTCAAAGCAGTTTCTTTGTTGGGCACATTTGACTTTGACATCATGCGATCCTAATAACAAACAATCTTCAGGATTAAAAGTTAATTTATTTATGATACTTATTAAAGAAAAAAGTAAAAATTTTTACTTTATCGGATCGAAATCTACATAACGCTGTGTAGATGCGTTTGCGCTTACAAAACGAGTTTCACAGAGTCACCGTCGCGGTATCTGCTGCCTCATTAAATTTGTTCATACAAAATGTAGCAGATGGCGCTAACGACCACATAATCCTAAGTAATTTATAGTAAAAACCCGACAAAAATGTCCCAGACTTCTGTTCTGTTTTTATTTGAGGAAATCTCAGGTGAATATCAATGGGCTCTTTAATTTTGGGACTAGGTACCTATTTATTTTAAATGGTTTCGATGAATCAACTTAGCACCTGGAAATCAAAGTAAGGTGGTTATTTGGATCAATATGAGCGTATTCCTGCGCGATAATAAATTACTATAACCACTAGAAGATTTGCCAAACTGAAGCGGCCGTACAACGGCTAGTGAGACCGAAGAGTTCTCGAATCGAGATCGTGTGCCGAAAGCCACAGGTCTGTAGGTCCGAAAAAGTGGAGCAACGGCGACGGCGAATTATTATCACAAGGCGCGAGTGAATCAGTTTCTTCTAGGCATTATCGCTTAACATCAGTCGTATTATCAAATAAGTGAAGATCTTGGGAATCTACTAGATGTGGGCATCGAAGGATTGGTCTTTGTGGCGATTTTTATGAAAGACTCAAGAAAGAGGGCACAGCAGGATATCTCACTCAAATCTGGAGCATCTACAGGGGAAGTACTACCTCCACCTTACAGAATCCACAGCCAAATCACGCTACTCTTTGATAGTGTTGTGTTCTTGTAGTGAGTAAGGTCGCTAGAACTCCTGAGGATGCGCTGAGTTGATAGCGAGGGATCTGCTTGTGGTAGAAATTATTCATAATGATAAGTGTAATGGACTCCTTTCGGCTTCAAAATTCACGGAAATTCACCGTCTATCTATTTAAGAGCTCCGTGCAACAAGATAGTTAGGTAATACGAATACGTTTGTCTCGAGACATCGCAATTTGCAGCACGTGAATGAATCGCGAAAGAATCTGTTTACCTTAGAATTTTTTGATAGGCGTGCAAAATCCCGACTTATGTGTTCTTTGAATAATTAACATCTATTTAGTTAAGCATTAATGTTACATAATATATTTAAGTTTGAGATAAAAATATTACGTGTGCACAGTATTTAGGTACTTAACTTTTGAATCTCTGATGGCGGAGTGGCTTGGAAGATATAATAATTTTTATAATTCATTTAGATTTAGGATCAATATCAACTAAAAAGTCGATTTAATCAAATAGCCTTTCACCTCTCTCGTTAAGCAAGCATACGCGTATTAGATGCTGATAAACTAATATTACTCTTTAAACTAACGAATTATGATGTTTTAGGAAGCTGCAGAGTCAATAGCTTTCTACCGGCAAGTGAAGGCGACCTCAAAAGAAGTCGAAGTCGAAATAGCCAAGATCAAGCTTCAGTTGGACCCAAGACTCGAGAAAATGCTGGAAGGAGAAGATGGTACCTACCTAATATTTATTTATTATACTAGAATTTAATAGAGATATATGGAAGATGGAAAACAGTGTTGGCCCAGGTGGTACCGGCCACGACTTACAACTTTAAAAAGAAATATTGGCTAGCTTCGGTTTTGAGGTAATTTCTGTCGCACGAAGCACTAACAGTCCGATATCTAATAAGTTACAAGTCAGCGTCAAAACTTCACATCGGTATAAGCCTCCATCTGTCACATTTAAAAAATCCGCCTCATTCAGCTCGAAATCAATTGTGTCTGTCAAGTGCGACAGATGAACGAATGAATGATGCTCTACAAAGCCGAAGCTAGCCGATTATGTTTTTCTTAATAATATTTACTGTCGGGTGTTGCACATGTCGTAGGTTTGAATCAAGGCAGATGTACAGTTTTTTCCTTTAATTGCCTTGAGTTTAACCGCCATCTCGCCAAATGTTAAGCGATGATGCGGTCTACGATGGAGCACGCTGGTCTAGAAGACATCTATTCACTCAAGAGTTAAAGATACCCAAATTGTAACTTTGTGCAATTTGTTACACCATCACTCACTACTCTAAAATCGGAAAACACCGTGACGAAACCAGCATGGCCAGAACTAAACATAGACATGTGACGTCCACTAACCCATATTGAGCTCGCATGGTGGATTATGCGGCCCATTGCTTGTCACTGAGAGCAGTTCTGAATCCCAGCATCATATAGGCTAATTTTGTAGCCACACTCCATCACATCAAAGGGTCCCCTGATGCTACATCGAATGACGTAGGCCCAAACACTCTTATCCGATGACTTGTATTACCGATGCTTCAAAAAGCCGAATGCTTAAAATCTCGATCAAGTGGGTATACCAACTATTACACACGTGTATAATATGCTGCATTATGATGTAACAATAAATAAGTACCATATTTGTTCAAATCACAAGGAAATGAATTATTTGCAAATTTTAGCTTTGTTTGTGACATAGTATCATAAAGTTACATACTCGTACATCGCTTATTTGCATATGATAGTGAAAATTGCGACTTTATACTCGTTACTCGATGAAATCATTGTACCTGGGGTTACGATGAACATAGACTTAATAACCTCTAGAACGCAAGACGTTTTGAAAACGTATGATTTTCTTTTATGCGAAGGTGTTGGCAAACAGGCTTACTCCTGATAGTAAGCGATTACCTCAGATCATAGAAACAAGGGAGATGTGCCAAGGCGCTATTGAGCTTGATGCTTTAATTTGCCCACATTGGGCGTAGTACAAAAGTACACGCTGGCGACGAACCGAACACGATCGATGATATAAATACAGTGTTTTAGTTTAGTGCTAGTGTTGAGTGACGATTAACAGTGTTAGATTGAGGGTGTGCGGAATTTTTAATGTGTGGGAGATCTTTATATTCGCGAGGGGCGCTTGTAATTGTGTTGTAAAATGTACTAAAAGTGGCGACAGTTGTTCCCGTACTAATTTGCTATGATGGCATGTGTCCTTGTTTCTATGATCTGAGGCGATTATCATAGCCTTATGAAACGCTTGCAACGCCAAATCACATGGTCGTTACTGATCCTTTAAAATGAAGATTCGCTGTGCATGGGCGTAGCCAGCCATAGCCATAGGGTGGGGCAGCAGTCTAAAATAATATGTAACTAGCAAATTATACCCGCGGTCTTACCTTCCGGTTAATTTTTTCATACAAAAATGTTACCTTATAGCACCCTGTATCTCTATCTCACGTACAGACATCACAAAATCTTCCATCCAAAAATGTGTCTCTAACTTCAGCCGTTTGGGCTCTGGGTGTATTCCAAATTGTTAATCAGTCAATTTAGAGGTTTTATATCTATCTATGATCTATTGTAGTTAGTACTTAGATAATTTAATTTTTTTGGTTTGGTCAGGTACCTTACAGGTCAGAGCGCCCCACCGTGGCTACGCCCATGTCGCTGTGCCTGAGATGTACCTATACCAATTCTCGTTCACCACTTTTTAGTGTTCTAGAGTAGACATTACTTTAACACATACCTACTCGTCAATCTAAAAAAACCGGCCAAGTGCGAGTCGTACTCGCACCGAGGGTTCCGTATCATTTTTGGACGTATAAAGTGAAAAAAACCGGACCGCATAAGTATGTTTGTTTGTGAAGGAATTTTGATGATTTTGAAAAAACTGTACTAGTTAGGAACATCGTTTTATTTTTAGTGCAATATTTGGGTCAATTCCTATCAGCTCTAATTATTTCAGATTTTTCGCTTCGCAAACTTCGGAGATAAGGGGGGGGGGAATGATATTTTTTTCAGACATTTTTCATCATATGTCGAAAACTGTGAGACATAAAATAAAATGAAAATATATTTTGAAATGTGCAAATTAAGCCCTTTCATATGATATGCCACTTGACCTTGTAACCCCACTTTAAAATTTCGGACCCCCACTCCGCCCCCTTTTGCAATGAAAATACAAATATTTTTTGACTTTTTGCAATCAAGTTGGGCTGTTGGGCAAGCATTCTTTATAACTGTTCCAAATTTCAAGTCGATAGCATTAGTAGTTGCTGAAATAACCAGGTGTAACAGACAGACGAAGTCGCACCATAAGGGTTCCTTTTTTACGATTTTGGTACGGAACCCTAAAAACATAAAACGTTAAGATCTAAACAGAAGTGACAGACAGGGCAGCCAACATAGCGTTGTAGGGACTTCTTACATGAAACGCTATATATTATGCTATAATCTACTATATAAAAATAAGTCGGGTTTTCCTTCCTGACGATATAAGTCCAGAACGGACGAACCGATTTCCACGGTTTTGCATTCGTTGGAAAGGTCTCGGGCTCCGTGAGGTTTATAGCAAAGAAAATTCAGGAAAATTTAAAGAGAAGAGCGGGAAAATCTTTTTTCACATACAGCGCCATCTCTGATACATAGCATGTACTACGGTGGCGAAACGGAGTTCACCGGGTTTGCTAGTGCTATATTATATAATTATAGTTAGCGTAGTCTGAAGACAGCTTTACAGTAGAAAGTCTTTTTCCGTGACGTCAAACAACTTTGTGTGTACGTTTTATAAAACAATTGAAGTAAGCAAATATAATTCTAATATTAACTCTAATACAAGATAACGCACCTCGTGCCTTTATGACAATGCAATAGGGTTCAAATTTGAATGACTTTTGGGCTACGCCAAAGCAGTCAATTGCTTGTTTACTTACGTGAGATGGTTTAGAGAAGTGGGTGGTTGAAACACACCTATTAATAGGTGTGGAGAGAATTAAGATAACTAAATTCATCAGTCCCTAAGTTCTGCATTTTTGACAGAGAAACAGTGCATATAGCATAATTAGCTTGAAATATTCCCACACTTCTCACTGCTGGCGCACAGGCCTCCTCACTTCACTTCTTGGTTATGTGGGATTTGACACTCTCTATGATGGTTTGTGTGAAATTATTCAATTCACAATTTTGCCAGTATCATGTGTATGTAAAATGATAGAAAAAATATTAAATCGAACAAGCAACGTAGTAACATACACAACTATGAGGGTAACATATAACGTAGCAACATCTTGTAAATTAAATGAAAAAAAAAAACAAATCAATTAAGGCGATGTCGTACTGTATCCGCTATCAGCCATTTTTTGGACAGGCCTCCTCTTTGTGAGACGTGACATGTCTTCGAATTTTTGGTTCTAGGACATGCTGGTTTCCTCACGATGTTTTCCTTCACCGTTTTTGGAGCAGTGGTGATGAAATTGCACAAAGTGGTGCTGGACTTGGAACCCACAACTTTTTCTTAGTCGGTACACTCTTGACAGAGCGGTCGTGGTCGTTATGAGGTATTTCGGCGTGTGATCCGTTTGGTTATGCGGCGCCATTCTTCTCTAACTGCTGTTTTCCGAGTGCATTCGTGCATGGGCTGGTTAACTGCAGCTTTGATCTGGTCTGTCCATTTCATTGGAGACCTGCCGCGTGCTCTGGTGCCTTCAACTTTTCCTTGTACCACCAGGCGCTCGATGGAATCGTTGTTGCGACGGGACACGTGCCCAAAGAAGGTGAGTATGCGTGCTTGAACAATGGAGGACATACGTTGTTTGATATTCAGCTATTCGAGTATGGTATTCATGACACGTTGGTGCGGAACTCGGTCCACCCACAACTTAAGACTTGTAAATCGTAGTCACCATCACTGCCGTCAGGAACAGTCCATTCCATACTAATATTTTTTTTGTTTTCAGATCTCACAATTACCAAGGAACTTATAGAAACCCAGCCACCAGCACAGAAGCTATCAGAATGGCAGTTTTTGAGTAAGTTATTTAAGGTCAATGCAAGTTCTCAAAGTTCTTAAAGTCGGGCAGTGATAACAGAGCAAAAATTCAGACTCACTCGACAGAGCATCTTCAAAGTTTCAAGCAAAGCAAATTCAGTCGGACGCATTTTTCGTTATGTGTAGCGCAAAATGAATTAATTTATGAAGCTTAATGCGACGCAAATTGCGGGACCCGAAAACGGGCCTCACAACTGACAAAATTGCGCTCGATCGACCTCAGTCTCAGTGAGACCTTAGGGCTCTTTCAATTTAGCCGTTTGCGGCCGTAGGTACCACAAAAAAATAAACATCTGTTCAACACACGTTCAACACGAATGCTACCAAAAATAATAGGCACTTGTTTTAGCACTAACTTGTCTAAAACATTTATTTTTGGTAGCATTCGTGTTTAACAGATGTTTATCTTTTTTGTGGTAAGGCCTTTGGTGTCAGACTGCTGCCATGCGGTAGCCGGACGGCACCCTCGACGTGTCAACTGTATGGAAAAAACAACCGGCGGTGCACAGGACGACGTACGCACGGCTGCCGCACGGCGGTAGCCCGAAATTAAGGCGCTGATAACTGCCAACGGCCTTGAGTGATTTGGGTAGTATAGCTTGAGTGTTCTGCGCTGAGCTCAAGCAACGCGACATACGTCCACCGAGCAATACGACTCGCCTATCAAGGAGCGCGCTGTGCCGAATTAGACGTATTATTACTTTTTAGTATCTAAAATATAAACTAAAAAAAAAGTAACAGGCAGGTAGTAACATAGTCTTTTCACACAAAACAAATCATGAAAATATCTTAAGCGATTTGAAAGTAATTAGGTTTTTATGTTTTGGGTAGACAGTAATTCATGAATTTATTTCATTAAGTATTTTACTACAATAGTTTAATATTCACAGGTACAATTGATGTATTTATGTTCTAGTTTAACATAAAAAATTGCACAACTAACCTGCATTATTTGACGGTGAAATAAGAGATTTAAAACTTGAGATTTACGGCCGTTACCATTTACCGTCGCCTTAAACGTCTAAATTGAAAGAGCAGAGATAAAACTAAATCTAGATAATTCCACATTCTTCACGAGTCGATACTTATATTCAATAAGCTGATGCTTAGCCGACTATCTTGTATGAATTATTTGCTACAACTCGTGCTCTGTTCACGCCACGATTGTATCACAATAATTCCACTTACATAAATTTTGCATTGCACGAACTGAAAATGTAACAGAATTGCAGAACACCATTGCTGGATTGCGGTCTGATGGGGATGGCCTATGTACCTAATTAATGGCATATTTTTTTGTATATTCGAAACTTACAATCTCAGTGGTACCACAGATAATATAATACTATACGTACAGATGCCTCATGTCATACAAAGAAATGTGACCGGTTTAGCGCGGGCTATCTTCGGGCTATAAATTTTTCGGGGCTTAAAGGATTTTTCAAAATTTGAACAAATATTTTTCATGATGTATTTTTTCATGTTCTCAATTTCACACATACTTCAATAACAAATCGATACATATAACGCCATCTATTATGAGTTATTCCAACAAATGTTCCTTTGTTCCTGATGAGACCCCGTGGTGGTACTAAGCAAATACTCTCGTATAATTGGCTTCATTGTGTTTACACAGCCCACCATATTATTTTCCAGACGGTAAAAAAAGTCATCCAGTATAAATAAGAGATTTAAAAAACCGGACAAGTGCGAGTATGCCTCGCGCCGTAAGGGTTCTGAAATATGATCATAGATGGCGCTACTGCATACTTCCAATGGCGCCATCTATGAGCAGATGGCTCCACTTATGGTCCGGTGACTGACGGCGGACAACAAAAGTGATCCTATAAGGGTTCCGTTTTTCCTTTTGAGGTACGGAACCCTAAAAACAACTGACTCGGGCTGGATTTGAACCCGCGGCCTCTGCCAAACCATGGCTTCGCTCTTTCCACTGAGATACCGTGCCAGCCATTTGGCGTGACTGAGTAACGAGCATCCATCCACCACTTTCGCATTTACAATATTAGTAGGTGTACAAAAGATTAGTGTAATAATCATTATGTTTTTTACAGAACAATCGCAAACATCAATCCGCGCGCTGATGACCAGTCTCGCTTGCATGGCAACCATGATCTTGATGGGCAACATAGCGTTCCAGGTCTACGCTGAGATGTTGTTCAAGGAAGCTGTTCCATCGATGGACTCCAACCAGTGCTCCATCTTTCTAGCGATAGACCTGTTGGTCGCCAGCGTGTTGTGCTCTTTCCTCATTGATAAGTTCGGGAGGAAGGTGGGTATTTACTGGGGGATGATATTGATGTCCTTTGGTCAAAAAGGAGCATTCTAGCGAATAAAAAAAACATTGCTACGAACTTTTTGCCGATTTGAGGAATTCTCATTGTTCCGGCACCGGCCCTAGACGAGCATAAATACTTGAGCGTTCGCTAGAATGATGGATGAAACAATTCGTACCACGGTTTGATTTTAATAGTTGTTCAGTTCAACAAAATTTAAGAACGACGGATGCTTAACGTTCTGTTTAGCTAGTGAAATCGCGGGCAATAGCTAGTCATCATTTCAAGTGTTTACAGCGAAAACCAGCTAACGCTGAAATGCAAAAAAGGTCATTAAGTTTTAAAGGAGACTTTAATGAGTGAAATTGTATGGTTAATGCCTCCATTAAAATTTAATTATCTTTCTGCAACCGACCGTAAGTGTAGTGAATATAATTTTAAATGTAATTAATTGTATTAAAGATTAAAGTGGGTGTAAACTTTTAAGACTCAATATTTCAAAACTTCACTGCGCTTAGCTGATTTTCGCAGTAGATCTTCGATTTCTAAGTAAAACTTTCTTATAGTATTCAAATTATCTGCTAGACATACAAATCTTTATTAAAAATACCAGGCTAACATAAATCCAAACTGTTTGTTCCAGCCGCTGATGGTGTCTACATCTATCTTGGCCAGTGTCTGCACATTGCTACTCGGCGCACAAATCCAATTGCACTGGGCACCTCACTGGTTCACTGCTGTCATTATTTACGTGTATAGCTTCATATTCAATGTGGGGGTCGCTGTCATTCCTTATGTTTTGAGTGCTGAGCTGTTCTTGCCTGAAGTAAGTAGCAAAATCAGACAGTTTTTTTGTATATGACGCAACGAAGTCTTTTTGAAGACGGTTGTAACTTTTTTAAAGTTTCTTGTAAAGCAATTACCTCGTGAATTTTTTGGAATGGTGTGTCATAGCATCCGAATAGGCTGATGAATTTTAGCCGCCGAATTTAGGTGACGGGATTTCGGCAGATATGTCGGTTCCACTTGATGTTGGTATTTAGGAACGCATAAATTTATTATCTAGACAGACTGAAAGGTGTAATCATATTGTGCGATAAATAATTCAGTTCCTAGTACATTTTTTATCTTATGTTTATTTCCGATGTTCCGAATAAGAATCTAGGTCATGGCTTCCTATCAGAAATTGTTGTTTTGAAAATCTGATTGACTGGTCTAGTGGATGCGACTACTGAATGTGGGGTCCTGGGTTCGATCCCCGGGTTTTTCACCAACGAACGAAGCTGACGATTGACCGGTGGTGGTATAACTATCACAATATTAACGTAGCTATATGCAGCAGCGTCACCGTGGCGATAGCTACAGCGTGCGTGGCAAATATGGGAAAAACCTCCCTATCAACACCACAAGTGGTATTCACTAGGTTCTCTTACGGCCTGGCCACGACCTTGCCGCTATCAGCGGCAGCGGCGAGCGGGGCGGCGAGCGGTAAATTGAAATATATGAAAATGTATGAAGCATGCCACGAAAAAATCGCTCGCAGCGGCGCGGCGAGCGGCGTGGTATCGGTACTATTGCCACTAAAACCGCGCCGCTCGCCGCGCCGCTTGCCGCTAAGCCAAAAGTCATGGCTGGGCTGTTATGCGCCTGCCAGACTATGCTCCTTGCTCTGCTCATCGCTATGCTCCTCGCGCTGCCGTGATATGCCGCGATGTTGCCCTCTCTGCCGGACGAGACGAGAGAGAGAGAGAGAGAGAGAGAGGACGAGGAGCATGACGTGTGGCATGACGAGTAATGTGGCCACACTATGTCTCTGCCTCCTTTCCTCGCTACTTCCCATACCACTCGTCGAGTGTGTGGCAGGCGCATTAGACTAGCCTACTTCCAGCAGTCAATATCTAACTATAGGCTGATGATGAAATTGAATTTATATCTTCTATTCCTTTTTTCAGGTTCGTGGCTTATGCAGCAGCATCACCATGGCCTGTGGCTGGGCCATGAACTTCGTAACTATGGTTATATTCACACCCGTCGTCGAAGAAGTCGGCTTCGCTCCTTTATTCTATGCCTTCTCAATAGTAGGATTCATTGGAGCTACCTACTGCGTGTTTTATCTACCGGAAACTAAGGGGCTATCTGTAGATGCTATCCAAGCGTTATTTGTAAAGAAAACTAAAAGGAAAGTTGGAGATAAGAGCTAGATTTAGGTTAGGAATGAAATTGATACTAGATGTGTTATTTACGTAGACTGATTTGTATCAGTCAATATTCTTGTTTGATCTAGTAATTTTGAAATATGGTGTAGGGCAGGGGTGCTCAGACCAGGTTAAAAAAGGCCTTACTATCGATAGTATTGCTTTATCAACTATTGATACTTTCGACAGTTTAAAAATATCGATAGTATTGATACTAATTGATACTAATCAATAAGTATATCGAACGGTGACACTAGCTCAGACTGCGACGATGCACACGGACCACTCGCTAGAGCCACAAACACCGCCATAACCGTGTGTGGCGAGTTGGCAACATGTATTGCTAATTTTAACGAATATGATAAAGCCCAATGATAATAAGGTTGACATTTGTTTGTGCAGGAATCAAAAGGCATGAATGTTTGCTTGAATTCATGTTTGTAACAAGATAAACTAAATTTTAGATAAAACGAAAACCTGGCTGTGTAATATTTAAATATAAATTTTATGTCACTCCCACAATGAAGACGAATGCAACGACACCTTATACTTATTAGACATACCTACATACTCTCGAAAAACATTACCCTCCTTCTGTGGCAGTCGGGTAATTAAAAAGCCCTGTAGAAGATAAGGTTAACACTTGTTTGTAAAGCTTGGCATGAATGTTTGTGAAAAAGAGTCAGTCATAATGATAATTATTGCAAGATTGTTATTTACGTCAATAATTTGCGACATGTTTACTAATTTCATAAAGGCTTGTGCAGTGATAAGCATGATACGTACTCTCTTATTTTTTGTTACATTAAGTAGAGCTAAAGAAGCTTTCAGCCAAATTACAGCAACGCTGATTGATCGTTTAGACCTAGAATATATTATTATGATTTTAGTGATTTTTTAATCTAAATATAATTAGACATGCCTTCAAATAATGCGGGTAAGTTATGCAATTTTTTAAAGTGAACTAAAACGTATACACATTAATATATCTGTGAATATTTAACTACTAAAGTAAAATACTTTATGAAATTAATTCATGAAGTACTGTTTACTCAAAACGTAAAAACAAAATTGCTTTCAGATAGTTTTGATTTGTCTTTTTTTCCTTTTTATGTACGTTTATGAATATAACTTCCTATATAGAAAATTACATTAATGTTATACTTTAATAAAATCTTCCTAAAAGTATGTAGATTACGTTTGTGAAAAAACCATCAAAATTGGTTCAATGGTTTTTGAGAAAATTGCGGACACTTAAACAAATATATTTACTTACAACTGATCGAATAAAGAACCAAAGTTTATTAAATTCGGTAAAAAAAAAATTAGGAACTGCTGTTTGTAAAAAAAAAAATCCCCTTTTAAAATTTACTAATGACCTCTTGTACAAAATGTTTACGGACGCAAATGTGAAGCAAACCGCGGCATGCATATTGAACAGGAAATTAAAATTCATAACCCTTCGCGTGGTCGGCGGGAAATCGATAAAAAATTTATTATTGCAAGCTTTTGTCTACCAGATTTAAAAGCAGATGAAATATTGCGTTTGAACACCGAAGTTGAGCAACATAGTGATCTTAGTGGTAGCTCAGTGGTTACTGCGCCTGCGCCGACTGGAGTAGTGGTAACTCAGTGGACAGTGGTATCTATTTTTTATATTTAGGCTCACGTTTGACCACCTGATGGTAAGTGATGATGCGGTAGACGATGTTGCATGCTTCCTTGGAAGTGACATATTCACTCTAGACTTGAAGATTCTTAGGTTATAGCTATCAGGATACTCAAACTTTGGCAGGTAGTTCCGCTCGACCGGTCGCGGTCCTGACTTAAAAGTCCTGGGTTCGAACCCTGGATCAGTCTAAGTGTTATTGGGTTTATCAATTATGAAGTTCTCATTAGCAACCCTGAGTCTATACCCTATTACAAGATATTTATAACAGAACTGGTGAGCTGCCTACCCCTTCGGGAAAGTGCGTGATGTTAAACATAACTAAATTCTGCCAAAAAAACTGTTGGTGTAATATGATAATAATTTATGCGTGTGTTGTAGTGGACCAAGAATGTGTCCTAGTGGAACGCTTAATAAAAATTCTCTGAATATTGTAAAAGTGCTATAAAATTTTGAGCTTTTTCAAATATTTAGGCAGCTAGCTTGTCAATTTTATATTTAAATTGTTTTCAGTCTAAATTGCCTTTGAAAAGCGTGTTTTTAAAAGATATGATTTGAAATGAAGCATACAAATATCTAAGTTAAGTCCATGAACCATATAAGTCAATGAAGGATTCGATTGATCCAAAAACAAGGGGCTTAGATTGTATTATTGTATTAATACAATTCTAATACAAATACAGCTATTACATTATAGTCATGATTATAATTAAGTTTGTAATTAAAAAACAAGTATTTAAAATTATCGATTTCTCATTTTTGAATCGAAGAATTGGTTAGGTTATGTGAATCTGTAATATTATAAGGTTTAGTATATAAGAGATCTGAAAAATAAATAATAACTAATTAATCATTTCTATGTTGTGTTATTTTAGTAGGTAATGTCCTTATTACGAATAGGTATAAGGGTTGTTGTTTAATACATTTTATAATATCGAGATATTGCATCGATGTCCTATAACTGCAAAGTTAAAGGCATTGAGTTGGAGGCTGTATTAGTTTTCGGTAGATGTCACCAACGCTCATAAGAGGCGTAAAAGAGGTTTCAAACTTCGACTGAAGCGGGCGAGACGCGGTAGCTTAGTTGGCAGAGCAGTGCCACGGTTCGGCAGAGGTCGCGGGTTCCGCTCGCGTCAGTTGATTTTTGAAATCTCATATATTTATAGAGATAGATTATCCAATGGCTCGCGGTACTCGCGCTTGGTATTATAAGATTTATATTGAACAACACAGGACTTAAAGTCCTAATTTAAATGACAAGTTATTTGTTGTGCTGTAGTGGTGCGGTTATAATGAGTGATGCATAATCGGCCTATAATGTTCCCACTGCTGGGACACAGGCCTCCTCTGTGAGAGGGAGTGGGCCGTAGTCCACCACGCGGGCCCAGTGCGGGTTGGTGGACGTCTAATGTCTTCGAATTTTTGGTTCTACGACATGCCGCTTTCCTCACGATGTTTTCCTTCACCGTTAAAGCAAGTGATAATTAATTTCTAATACGCACATGACTTCGAAAAGTCAGCGGTGCGTGCCTCGGGATCGAACTCGAACCATTCGCCATGGGAGGCACATGGTTATTCCACTAGACTATCACTGCACCTCTCGCAATGAGTGATGACCATTATTTTATTTTCAAGTCATAATATTAGAAGACAGGTTATGCGTATTAGAAGTTGTTATGCAAATTATTTATAATGGAAAATATTAGCGAACTGATTTTGTTTACATAGATCACCGGTTGTGGTTTTAATAATAAGTGAGCTTACGTTTCATGGTCGAATTTGAAGTGGTAGTTTTTCGATATCTTTCTCTTTGTTTTGCGCGCACAATTTTTCCATGATATCAAGGATTATGATATCATTGCACTGGGCCCACGTCATGGACTACGGCAGAGACGAGTCACAGTTGTGGAAACATTTTAGACAACATTAATATTTTATAGACAACAACAACATAATTTTTTGTTATTTTAAAAGCCGAAATGCCCCAAAAAGATTTTATTATAAGAGTCTAGAGAAATAATGATAACTGACAAAGTTATACTTATGCTAGTTCCGTCCCTGCGCTGCAAACACTAGGTACCTATGTAACGTACAAAACATTCAAATAATATTTTTTTAACAAATATGACATGATTTAAAAATTATATAAGCTGATAAGTCGATTCTTTTACTGATTTTGAACAAACTAGGTTTCAGGTATTGTCACAATATTATTTTTGACGTAAATTCGGTGAACGTCTTTCTTGTTATCCCAGCGGGCATTCTAAAAAAACTGTAACAAAAAATATGTAATTTTGAAAGCTTCACACTCTTGAAGTTTCAAAGTTACAAGAAGCATAGTTATATCGTTGCAAAGGTCCATCTGACGGTAACACCAAAATATATGTTTGACCTTCCCTCCACTCCCCGCGATGACGTCATAGACCGCGGGAGTAAGCGGTAGAAATGAGATGTTTCGTCATAAAATTCATGAAAAAAAAAACTAGTGGCCCGATTTCTACACACCCCATTTTTTTTTAAGTTTTGTTTACCCATACCTACACTAAATGTACAAAACCTGAAAAAAAAATTGTTGTAAATGATGTCAATGTAAAAGTCACATTAGCACTTGTCGGGTATCGAACCAACAACCTTAAAAAAGCGAGTCTATGAACCCGCATGGCAAATATAAATAGACAGTAAAACCATAAATTTTAAGATAAATATGACGTAATACCATTCATTGCCATTGTTTGAACAAAACTGGTGTATAATATCTAACACAAATAGCTACTGTCACACCGTCAGTTGCAATTTTATTATTGTTATTATTTTATTGTGACATTAAACAGAAATATAGGTAGAAGAACAAGTAGATCAAGAAGAAGACTTTCTTTCTTCTTTCATTTAAAAAATGAGAAAGATTTTTTTAAGTGTCGTGAAAATAATCTTAATTTAGTTGTGATGCTTTCTAATTTTCTAATGCCTATTATGCAGTGATAGCCTAGTGGATTAACCATGTGCCTCCCACGGCAAATGGTTCGAGTTCGATCCCGAGGCACGCACCGCTGACTTTTCGAAGTCATGTGCGTATTAGAAATTAATTATCACTTGCTTTAACGGTGAAGGAAAACATCGTGAGGAAACCGACATGTCCTAGAACCAAAAATTCGAAGACATGTGACGTCCACCAACCCGCACTGGGCCCGCGTGGTGGACTACGGCCCACTCCCTCTCACAGACGAGGCCTGTGTCCCAGCAATGGGAACATTATAGGCCGATTATGCTATGCTTTCTAATTAGGAGAACATCGTCGTCGTCGTCGGTCGAAATAATTCAGTTTTGCTAGAACTCGTAATACTACGTCCAATCTTCTAAAGTCCTCATTAAGTCTACCTCAGTCCCCACAAAATCTAAATTAGTCTTCACCAAGTTTAACTGAGTTGTCAGACTATCTCAGTCCCGCTGAGTCTATTGTAGTCCTCATCGAGTTTGAGTCAGTCCCTATCGAGTCTACCGTAGTCCTCATCAAGTTTACCCAAGTCCAATTAACTGAACTTATTTTCTCCTGTTTTTGTTAAAGATAATACAATAAATTATTATAACAGTTAGTTTGAAAAGTATGTTTATTGTTTAAGATACGTATCTATTTGTTTCTAATGTGTGTTGTCAAGACACTCCCATGATAAGGGTGTTTGACAACATATTGACGTACTAACAAACCATAATAGACTGAGGTCATATTTTATTTAAATAATTAAATAGTTTTAAGGTTATTAAATGTTATAGTCTCAGATCATAGAAACAAAGTAGATGTGCCAAGGCGCTATCGAGCTTGATGCCTGAACTTGAGCAAATTGCTCATAATAAAAACGTACGCGCTGGCGACGAACCGAACACGATCGATGGTATAAATACAGTGTTTTAGTTTAGTGTTAGTGTTGAGTGACGATTAACAGTATTAGATTGAGGGTGTGCGGAATGTTTAATGCGTGGGAGATCTTTTTATTCACAAGGAGCGCTTAATTATGCGCGTAATTGTGTCGAAAAATGTACTAAAAGTGGCATCAGTTGTTCCCGTACTAATTTGCTATGATGGCATATCTCCTTGTTTCTATGATCTGAGGTTATAGTAGAACGTTGCGCTAATCGTAGCACAATGAAACAGGGATAATAATTAGGCTTATACGCGAGGACAAAACCTTAAGGAAGTTAGTATTTAATTACATTTTAAATCACAAATCTTCTGATTAACAACTAAAATGTGGATGTGGAGACTACAACCGGGTATACCTATTTAAGAAATCTTCTATGTAACAGTTGATTAATTCATGTCACATCTTAGCTATATTCCCCATTATTTTTTTCAATATGATACAGAACCTTACGTTCGCAAGTACGACTCGCACTTGGCCGGTTTTTTTTTACTGTGTCTTCAAGTTGCATTCTGGCAATAGTTGCTGAGGTAAGTAGATTAAGAGACTTGTTAGAACAAAATACCTATAGCATAAGCATAGCATAATCAGCATAATTATAATGTTCCCACTGAGAGAGAGTGAGTCATAGGAGTCCCCCACGCGGGCCTAGTGAGGGTTGGTGGACGTCACATGTCTTCATATGTTTGGTCACGATGTTTTCCCTCACCGTTTATAAAGCAGTGATGATGAAACAAATTGCGCAAAGTGTGCGCCTGCCAGGGTTCAACCCCACCAAATTCATTAAAAAAATCCTAATACATTATACTATATCCTAACTGTTATGTTTGAGAAGTCTTGGCCGTTTATTTTACGGCTCACAGTAACCTTCATGAGGTCATTTATCTATGTGGTGGGGGTCCAACACACGCTTGTAATTCCAGTTTATCGAAGAATTGTTCAATCAGAAACAAATTCCTATAAGCGGAGAAGCTGCGAAATAAAAAGACGATAAATACCTATGGATACTTTTTAACAAAATTAATGAAGCTGTTGATTTTTGAAATCTTTAATTAATATTAGAACATTCAGACAAACAGATGCTCTACACAAATGATAAGAAAGACACACTCTTATCAGATAAAATATTTACACACAGTTCTGTTGACACATCTTGTGTATTTTAATTCATTTATGTAATAAACTATTTGCCGAAATGTTACTATTACTTGAGCGTATAGTTACGATTCTCGTTAGTACGAAGTGAATCAACATGAATAAAGGCAGACTTAGACAGATCCATGCCGCAGTAGCCGGTAAGAAATAAAAAAAACTTATTTTTAGCGCGAAATTGAATTCGGTACGAGACAACTCGGTTGAGAATATAAAATAATTTATTCGATGTCCATTTATTATAGCACTGCGATTGAATAGAGACGCGATATTCGGTGTTAAAATGCTTGTTCCAAGTTTGAATGTTCTGTGTGTTTTATTTGTGTGGTTTATTGACAATCCTGGTGTAGGTTGCCAGGTATATAAAGGAATTCTAGTGAAGGACTTGATGAAGAATGAAGAAGGAAGAATTGTGTTATATGAAAACGATTAGAGCCAAGTCACAGGTATTGAGCATTGTTTTAAAGATACCAGTGAAACATCGGATTGAGATGCCTTCGATCAAAATGATCAAATGCAGATGGTGATAGAAAGGAGTATTTTTTTTTTAACATTGCTGTGAGAAAACTTTCTAATGGGAAAGAAACATAACCTGAAGGTTTGGTGATATTCTCCAAGATTGCTTTATTAAGGATCAGGAATTCGAAGAAATCTGATAAAACCAAGAGGTGGCTAAAAAAATATAAAAAATTGTGCGTGAACAACGTAATTTAAGAAGACGTGAACATCATAACATTCGGAGATGTCAACCGGTTTTAGTACAATTATTTATTTAGCTAATTAGTATGTAGGTATGTAACCTCTATGTAACGTATGTTGGATAGTTTCCGAGATATTTGATGGCTACTTAATAGCTTTAAATCAACGATTTTGTGATAACAAAGATTTCATTTAGATGAAACTTTTTAATATTAAGGAAATATCTCAGATCATAGAAACAATATGCCATCATAGCAAATTAGTACCTCAACAACTGATGCCACTTTTAGTACCTACATTTTTCGACACATTTACGAGCATAATTATGCGCTCCTTGTGATTAAAAAGATCTCTCACGCATTAAACATTCCGCACACCCTCAATCTAACACTGTTAATCGTCGCTCAACACTAGCTCTAAACTAAAACACTGTATTTATACCATCGATCGTTTTCGGTTCGTCGCCAGCGCGTACGTTTTTAAAATGAGCAATTTGCTCAAAGTCAGGCATCAAGCTCGATAGCGCTTTGGCACATCTCCCTTGTTTCTATGATCTGAGGGAAATATAATGGATAAAATAGTGTAGGTCAAAATTTAAATTACTACACAACTGAAATGAATTTAACTGATAAACGAGGCAATGTTGTGGCATACTTATTTATTATCATACACTTCCGGAAGTCCATTTCGATAGTCAGACCATGATGATGCGTGTACTACATTATTATTTGAAATCTTGCAAAAATCAGAGTAGAAAATTAAAATCGTGACAGCATCTAAAATATTTTCTTCGTCAATCACCGATGAATGTCATAATGGTTTGGAGGTTAAAGGATCAGCTTTTTAAGCACAAGGTTGTAGTTCGAGCCTGGCAAGTACTAGAGTGAATTTTCAATTTCTTATTAGACATAGCTGAGTGACTTTTAAAGAAAACAAATCCTAGACTTGTAATGAGAGGAAATCGCTTACCAAGCAATCGTGTTTCTTTCTTATCTGTAAGAGAATAGACTTTTGCTCAGTGAACCAATAGACCAATTCACTCTAAATTTTAAGCTTCCCTTACTAACCTTTTTCAATCATCACCAAAATTGAAAATAACTTTGAAAATAACTCTATTGAAAAAGAGGTACCTACCAAACATTTTACATTTTTCTTCACACTTAGCACAATTTCTGCAAGTTTACCGAGCTTTTACCTTTCGCTTCTCTCTTTTTTAAATTTCTCTCTATCTGGTTCTAACCAATATTTTTTTCTTTATTTTCAGGTGGATTTGGATCTCTCGTTATGGGAGCCCTAAATGTCTGGCCCTCGTACACCTCAGAGTTCTATTCTTCAAACACGACGACGCCTCTATCAGTTCCGATGACTAAGGGAGAAGAGGCATTGTTGGGTAGTCTACCGTCTTTAGGAGCCATGGCTGGCTCAGCGGTAGCTGGTGTAATAATTAATTCGTTAGGTAGAAGAAATGGTGGGGTTATCTTGTCCTTGCCTGTCGTGGTGAGTAGTATTTCTTTATTGTTTTTTTTTTAATATGCTTCTAGTTGGTTTTTTTATTGTTATTCTTCTTGTGTTGATAGTATAAACTCATATTGTTAAGACACTGTAAGTGGCCACATAATATTGCAGCATCAATAGCGTTCTATCTAAGGTGTAAGTTTATGGCCTCTGTTTTTTTTATATATTACTTGGGTAATATTCCAGAAATGAATAGAAAATCCTGATCTCAACTCACTGCCATGTATTGGGACTCCATTCTTCCCGGATATTAGAAAAAATACTTAGAAATATGTCTATTTTTTATATTTGTGGTGACTGAAAAAATCGGATGAGTAGTATAGAGTATAGACAGAGAGACACTACGGTGGAACATTTGTAAATACAAACATACATAGACTGCTTACATAACTTTGCCTTTTGGCTTTACTGCAGTCGGTTAATAAAAATAAGCATAAAATAAAGAGCGGATAGGATGAATCAATTAATTTAATTTAAATAAAATGTATTTTTTAAGTATTTAAAAAAAAAAATATTTGGTGATAGAAAATATAACTTTAACAGTTACGTGGACATTTATTATTTTATCAATGGCTATTATTTTTCAGTTATCATGGGCAATAGTAGGAGTATCGACATCAATCAACTTGATCCTGGCAGCGAGGTTTCTAGCTGGCATATCTGGTGGCGGCTTTCTGGTGTTAGCACCTATATTCACTTCAGAAGTAGCTGAGGATGCTATTCGAGGAGGCTTAGCATCAGGTGAGCGAACAAACTAACATTATAACATGCGAAATGAACTCGGTTTTGTTCAATTTTTGATGTTTGATTTTGTATTAGTGTTGCTCAAAATTGGTCTCGCATCAGTCATTTTCGCAAGACCATTACCACCTAATTGCAGTAAGACCAAGTCCAAGACCAAGACCAAGACTTAGTGTGCAATACCAAGACAAGACCACGTGTACTGACACAAGACCACCACAGTCTCGTCTTCGTCATGCATTTGGGCAACACTATTTAGTATAAAGACAGATTGAGCCTTAAGAAAGCACAAAGTATACTTTTTGGTTTAAAAATAAATGGTTCATTGTTAGTTAAAGAGAAAACATAATATCTAGTAATTTAAAGACTATCGATAAAAAATTTAATTCTTATGCCTATCTTCCGATCATAATTCGAAGGACAATATAATATGAAAAGAAAGCATAAATTATTATTATCTAGATAAGAATATGTCAATTCAGATCAGATCTAAAGATAAAACAAAAATATGTATTTACAGAAGTAGGTGAAAATGATAACGTTAACAGATATATTGACGATACTGCATTATGCCCTTGAAGAGAATGTCTGTGTTTTCATTTTATTTATTCTAACAGAGAATTTTATGAAAGATTTTTTATTGGAACGAACCACCATACTAATAAAAGAACTAGTGAAGGAAACTGGTTGTTCTAGCGATGCTTGGGGGAGCCAAGTGTCTAAGAATATGATCTGTTACTCCAACACCTTCGCGGTGGCGGTGCATGGCAGTACGTGATCCCTAGGTTCTGTCCTACCGTTCTCCCTAATGAGACTAACTCACTTAATATTATTACAACTGCATATAGTGGCTTTTAGGTCGCTTATTTCATATCCATCACCATTTTCAAGGAGTAAAAAAGACTGATAAATACTAATTATATTCTTTCTCCCAACTTTCAGCATCAATATTTTTATACTGCATGGGAACACTACTATCTTACGTTGCCGGTTGGTTCCTGTCGTATAGAATAATCATTTGGCTGCAGCTATTATTAAGTATACTCTGTACACTCCTCATATTGCTGGTGGTGGAAAGTCCTGTGTATCTTCTGAGGCAGAAGAGAGAAGAGGTGAGTTGGATGGTCCGTTTGATGAAAGTGAATTTTTGTATATGTTATTGAGTGGATAACAAGCAGGCTGCCTACCTGATGGTAAGTCATTACAGTTGCCTATAGACTAGTGTTGCCACTCGATAGTCGACTATGGAAGTCTATCGATAGCTGCCTGATAGCAAGAATATCGAATGTTCTATCGATAGTTTCGATTGTAGAAACGTGACAATACTCTTGATGGAGGCAATACTATCGATACTCTCGATAGTATCAATAGTTTATGTAGCAACTATCGATTGTTTTGACTACAAAACTACTGTAACATCTTATGTAAAACCCATATTACGCAAACAAAGAATTGAAATTGAATTTGAAATCGATAATCAAGTAAAAACAGCCTTCAAAAAGATTATTGTGTTTTTTTTTACTTTTTTAGACCTAAGTTTACCGCACGAATCTAAGAAATAGCTCTTATAATTTCAGGATGCAAGACAGGCGATAGCTAAGTACCGAGGGGTCCCCGTGTCTTCAATGGTAGTATTAGACGAGCTGACGAGACTGAAGCACCAGATCATGCCAGCCGTCGAGCTTATATCTGTTACAGGTATGTTATCTTCCTTGCTTATTTAATTGGGTAGACAGAAAAAAGTTTCTACTTTTCCTTTCTTATTAGGATTCCGTATCTCGAAAGGAAAAAGAAACCCTTATTTAATTAAAAAAGTCTTGACAAACAGACAGACAGACGGCCAACGGAGAGCCGTTGGCCGTCTGTCTGTCTGTTTGTCAAGACTTTTTTTCTCAAAATCAAGTTGAAATTAATGTCAAATAGGTACTTAGAAGCTGTGAAAAAAATCAAGTTTCTAAGTACAATAAAAAATACCGGCATTTCTGCCGCAAATGATGCTTGCAAATCCTCTATGGTACTTTCCGGTGACCAAGAACTATGAAATTTTGCAAGACGAAGGTCTCATAACACAAGTAAAGGAAAAAAACCGAAAATTGTTAATTTGTAGTTACATACCTAGTAGTAATTGTATTTATAGTTCAGTTAATAGGCACATGGCCTTTATGATTTTTCATATGATTTTAACAGACATGGATCCGAAAGCAGAAGAAGCAGAGAAACAAAAGTTGAACAATGAAGACGTTATTCCAGAACAACCGAAAACATTGTCTCCCATCAAGTTATTATGTAAGTAATAACTTTCAGCTTAATTTTGTTTGACAGATAACACGTAGCCTAAATCTTTCATTAGAAAGGCATTAAGCTGTTATAGCAGTGATAGCTTAGTGGTTTAACCATGTCCTCCCACGGCGGATGGTTCGAGTTCGATCCCGAGGCACGCACCGCTGACTTTTCAAAGTCATGTGCGTATCAGAAATTAACCCTCTATAGCATATTGTAGACTGTAGGTAACATACCATAACAACGCCTCGAAATTTAACAGAATTAATTTCTTATTGTAATCGCGCATTGTATCTCGTAGTCTACACTCCGAAATAACAAATAAATACCAAAAATTACAACTAGATGACGCTACTTGTTACAAATTGAGATTTGCGTTTCGACATTCGGTATTTACGAAAAGTGGCGATTGACCGTGATTTAAAAAAATAATAAAAAAATGTTCTGCTTGGTTCTTGTATATTATCTTGATCAATTGGAGAGGTGAGTGTTTGAACTTTATTATGTAACGTTATTTTTGAATACTTGTCATGTTTGACTATGTTTTTGTTGGTAAATAATTATTGTTACCCGTAGGCTACATCAGGCAAAAAGCGTAAAATTTTGTTTAATTCCTATTATGCTGATTATTGTTTATTTTGGTTCCAGGATGTCTCGTAAGTAGCCCCTTGGTGACAAAGACCTTTGTTTTGCACTAAATTATGATATAGATAGTGAAGATGGCGTCGATTTTGATTTTGTCAGCAGTTTTTCCTCTGGAAGTTGCTGTGACCCTTTGAAAAATGGATAAAAACTTAGTTTATCTAGTCGGCGGTAGCTTGAGAGCGATTCAAACCAAAAATCATAAACGACCTGCTCATCATGTGCCTCCAAAAGCAGTCCAGCAAGACCAAATTGGGCACTGAGCGCAATGGTCTGATAAGAAAATCAGATGCAAGTTTCCAAATTGTGTTGGAATTACCCCTAACGTATGTGAAAAATGCGGGGTAGCCTTATGCTACACGAAAAACAAGAATTGCGTTAGAAACTTCAATTTTTCGTAACATTTTATTGTGCTGCTGTACTATTAATATTTTGACCACTTACCCCAGTGTTGCCTAAAAGCAACACTCCCTATTTTTGTAATTTTGTTTCCAAATAATTAAAAAAATAAAAAATCCAGAAATACGTGTATTAAATTTTTTTGATATCATCTCCAATCCAAAAAATCAATTAAATCCGAGTTCATGAGTGATAGAGGGTTAATTATCACTTGCTTTAGAAGCTCGGTGAAGGAAAACGTCGTGAAGAAACCGGCATGTCCTAGAACCAAAAATTCGAAGACATGTGACGTCCACCAACCCGCACTGGGCCCGCGTGGTGGACTACGGCCCACTCGCTCTCACAGAGAGGAGGCCTGTGTCCCAGCAGTGGGAACATTATAGGCCGATTATGCTTATGCTAGCTACATTATTCCTGGGAGCTATTTCTGCTACTTTCTATCCCGAGAAAATGCACAATTCCTGTCGGTCACGCGGACGAAGACGCGGGCGAAGTGCTGTTATTTAATTAGAATTTGATTTCTCTTCCAGTCGTGTCACCTGTATCACGCCGTGCGTTCATCGTAGTGACCACAGTCATAACAATGCAGGTAAATTACATTTTACTCTGTTTTTAGGGTTCCGTACCAAAATGGTAAAAAAGGAACCCTTATGGTACGACTTCGTCTGTCTGTCTGTCTGTCTGTCTGTCTGTCTGTCACACCTGCTTATTTCAGCAACTACTTATGCTATCGACTTGAAATTTGGAACAGTTATAAAGAATGCTTGTTCAACTTTATTGTAAATGAAAAAAATACAAAAATATTTTTATTTTTATTGCAAAAGGGGCCGGAGTGGGGGTCCGAAATTTTAAAGTGGGGTTACAAGGTCACGTGACATATCATATGAAAGGGCGTGATCTGCATATTTCACAATATATTTTTATTTTATTTTATGTCTCACAGTTTTTGACATATGATGAAAAGTGTATGATGAATTGACCCAAATATGGCACCAAAAATAAAACGATGTTCCTAACTAGTACAGTTTTTTCAAAATCATCAAAATTCCTTCATAAACAAACTTAGTTATGCGGTCCGGATTTGTTCACTGTATACGTCCAAATATGATACGGAACCCTCGGTGCGCGAGTACGACTCGCACTTGGCCGGTTTTTTTCATTGATTTCATTTATTAGGTATTAATAATGGAAAATTTCGAAATCCTCGAAATTTTCGAAACGACAAAAGTCCCTACGGTTGTCTTTCTTTCAAATTTACGTTGACGACACGGTTGGTGCAGAAAACTCGGCTGCTGCGCAATGTGTCGCGGGTTTGTTTCGGTTTTGGTGTCTGTATACGTGAGATGTGTGTTTGTAAACATGTCTAAGATACAGGAGAAATTCTTAGGGTCCAATCCCACTGGCTGGTCAAACGTCGATGAACGCGCACGTCCAACAGAGGCCAGTGGGATCTAGCCCTTAGTTGGTGAGGGTGCGACCACAGAAATCTAAGTAAAAGTGGGTGCGACATAACCCTTAGCCTCACCCAGGTGGAGGATTTCGACATCTTCGAAATTTTCGACTCGGTATTCCTTATAATATGCTGGGAATCCTAACTCTAACACTACTTCTTCCAGGTGTTCATGGGCATAGTGCCGGTGCAGGTGTACGCTAAGACGGTGTTCACTCAGACGGACCCGACCAGGTCGGACCTGTACACCGTGCTGTTCGCGGTCATACAGTTTGTCGGAGCTATGATCACCGCGCTTGTTGCTGACAAGGCTGGGAGGAGAGTAAGATTCACCAGTTATTAAACATATAACGCTAGACTTTTGCCCGCGATTCCGTCCGCGTGGACTACAATGAAATGATCAGTTTAAATGGCCTCCGTAGTGTAGGTTAGCTAGTATTACCAAGAAGTCAAGCTGTATCTCTGGTTTATCCCATCGGAATTAGATGAAACTTGCCTTAAATTTTAAGTTGGACCCCAAGCTACCGAACTGTGAAAACCACATCAAAATCCGTTCAGTACTTTTTGCGTGATGCGCGCACAAACAGAAAAACAGACAGAGACAAAAATTAAAAAACATCTTTTCGGGTATAGTTACGTCCCAGTACCCCTAGCCCGACTGTTTTTTCTGGAATATCTTCAATGTACAGATAGGTACGGCTCTTTTACAATTTTATAATAGTATAGATTTTGAAAACCACTGACACAGCCAGGGTTTGAATCCTCAACTTCTACCGTAGCGTAACTAGCGCTCTAACCGAGTTACTGTGTCTTCGCCTGAATCAGTTGAAATTTGAAATCCTTTATATTGCGCCTCTTCTTCGTTGGTGACATCTATCGGAGACTAATTAAACATAACTGGTAAAAATGTATATTTTTGCGAATTTCAAACATGTTAAGGCCATGTTATGCTTAACTTCATGTTATTAAACATGTAAGATATTTTAAAAACACTGACACATTTAAAAATTTAAGCGTTTAAGTTTAATGTAGAGATTGGAGATATCGTATCGCCTTTCTAACTGCAAAGTTAGAAAACTTTGCAGATCCCAAACGCGAATTTTCACAAACATTAGAACGATATAATCATGTTAATTCTTTCCACTTCCAGCTCCTGATAATAACATCATCAGTGCTGGTCTGCACATGCATGATAAGTCTCGGCTTCCTGCTGCAGACGAAGGCAGGCCCCGCGTGGGTCACCGTGGTGCTGCTCATGGCGTATTGCTTCTCCTTCCTCATAGGAGCCGGAACCATTCCCTATGTGCTGTTGGCTGAGGTGTTTGAGTCTGAGGTGAGGATGAATATATGGTTTTTTGCTACTCATGAATTAAAAACAGTTACACTTTGATAAACTAGCTGACCCGCCCCGGCTTCGCACGGGTAAAGTTTAGTTTATACAAATAGCTGATGATCCTATTAGTGACTAGCTGACTCGTATAAAAATTATAAAAATATTGGACTTCATGAGTTTTAATTTCTGACACTTAAATTTTATGTATTTGTACCTATAGGTGCAAAAGTTTGTGTGGTGTGTATGTGTGTTTGTTACTTCTTCACGCTGAAACGGCTGAACAGATTTGGATGAAATTGGACAAGTAGCGTTATAAGGGCTGTGGTATTCTGTAAAGTAGGTACTTTCCCAGTCGGAATGCTCCATATTTGAGTACCTATAAAATACCTACCTCGCTGTGCCATACCTCTAATTATTATTTTTGTTATTTATTTTATTATGGAATGTTATTGTGTGAGTTGGTTAATAATCTGTTTTTTCATGTTTGCAGGTCCAAGGCTTAGCCTCAATGATGATCATAGAATGGGTGTGGCTCCTCAACTTCTTCACTTTAGGAGTTTTCCCATACATGATATCCCTGTTCGGAATCTACGGAGTTTTCTACATATTTGGTGCAATGAGCCTTATAAATGCCATACTTTCATTTATATTGGTGCCAGAAACAAAAGGACTCTCTAATGCACAGATTCAAGATCTTTTTAGAGCAAGAAAGAAGAATTAAATAAAAAAAAAAGAAATGTTTTTATCGCCTTAAAAATTTGGGGTCCATTCATAGTACCTACAGATTATGTTTTGGTATAATATTTTACGCGCTATGAATAATACTGCTCTAATAGGTTTAAATGTGTTAAGAGTGCCTTTAGACTAACTTAATTTAGTCGATATTAAAAGTAGTCAATTATATTTTTTCAAGAACTGAATGACTTTTATGATTGTTAGACATTATTACAAGTGTTTTTATTATAAGATTGTCTTGGAGATAAAATATAATTATTATAGTGTTGAATGCGGTATAAGCACGGGGTATAAAAGTTAAATAAATGTTGTGTGAAACAAATATTATTGTGATAGATTAATAATACGTTTATTTGTGTAAAAAACAAGATTAATAATTAAATTATTGTGAAAAAAAAGGAATTTAATAATATATTATTACTTTGATATTTTGTAATGATGGAAAGAAACAGTTTTAAATTAAAGTCTTTTACTTTTTAAGGTTTTTCTCGATCTGAATATTTAACCAATTAAAAGGGGGAAGTTATATTGTTCTTAGCATGTAATGCCCATTATCATACTAGTCGGATCAACTTTTTGTTTGTAATTTTTAACTAGTTAACTAATATTTAGTTACAAGTACTAATAACATATTTTCGGGTGTTATTATAAAATTAGCAAATCATTTAATTGACTTTAACCACATAGGTACTAAGTAGTATATTTTTAGCGCAAAAGATAAAGACAGGCAAATAAATAAAGTCACATTCAAACAAAAATGTCATATCAAAAATATGTCTCATAGCGTCACGAGTGCACAGTGTGACGAAACTGTATGTCATGGAAAAGTACCTAGACAAATATTTTGCTAAAAGGAAAATAAAAATTCGGGGAATACACCGTACAAGCCAATTTTATAAACTTTTTATTTTAAGTTGCAGGTGCTTTGTATTTTTAAGTAAAATTATTTGAAAAATCTTTTTTTTTTACCATAATGTCCGCTTCTCAAGTCGCAACCATATTAAAAGCCAAAAAATATTCTTATTTGCACTAACAATCAGTGTTTAACGTTACAATTTTGATGAGACAATTAAGCCACCATTCTCACATTCATGCCTGACGGACAAAAAAAAAACATTGAACTTGACATTCATTACCAGGAAACCAGACGTTAAAAAGAGCACTTTTATACGAAATCACATAAAACTTAGGTTTTATTGCGTGGCTGCGTACATTGTACTGCGTAATGTCAGCGATATCCACGTTTATTATGTTTGCCTAGTACAATGATCTTTTGACGAGTGTAACCGGAGAAGTTTGAATAGTGAAATTCTTGTTTGTATTACTATTATGGGATTATGCAAGGCATGTTATGTCTTTTTATGCGTGTGATGGGATTATGTTGGTTAGGAATAAACAAAACTATTGTAAATAATAAAACTTGACTCCGTAATATTTAAGTTACTCTATGCCACTCCCACAGCTAAAATAAAGACCAGTATAACGCCATCGACACCTCATAATAATGTTGAAATCCATAAAGCTGCTGTTTAGGCTACAGAGCGTTTCAAAGAAATAGACATACATACACTCGAAAAACATTACTCTCCTTCTGGGGCAGTAGGGTAATAATTACATATTACCGTCTGATGAAGGACTTATTTTCCATTTAAATATTATATTTTCGATAATTTTCTACCTTTAAGCCCTTATCCCAATTTCATTGGGGTCGGCGAAGCAAGATTTTTTTTCTTCTATACATTATCTATCAACAATCATCTCACTATTCACCTCCTTTCTGGCTATAATATTTTTCACACAGTCCATTCATCGCTTTCTTGGTTTTCTTTTATAGCTTTCCACATTCGTACTCAACTTTTCACGATATTTTCCTCATTCTTCTGCATAACATGCCCATAAGTCCTAAGACAAACGATTTCCAGAAAACTTGTCGGTCACCACTCCAGCGCTTTCCACACAATTTCTCGGTCACCGGCGCTACTTTCAGACTTCCTCTCACATACTCATTTCTTATTGGATCTATTCGTAACACCACATAATTATCCTTTATGCAAATATGCTTAAATAAAAATACATATCAAAAAACTTTGAAAGGCTTTCTTCTTCAAAATTGCGTCGTATGTAAACCGCTTTTACAATATAACGGTGGTAAATAGTCTTTATACAGTCGAAGCAATTAGAGTTTTATTTATTTATTGAGAGTATCTCTTTACCATGCTTTTAAGGTGAGTTTTGCCATGTAATGTTGGTTGATTTCGCATTTTACAATCCAGCTCAAAGAACCAAAATTTATTTGTACAAAAATGATGAATATAATAGTTAAAAAAATTATAAATTCAATAAAAAAATACCTATTGTATCGAGATTTTCGAAGCAAAAACATGTTATTTATGTTCATGCTAGGTTCACAGGATGAAAGTTTCATCTATAAATTACGGTACCACAAACTGATAGTACTAGGCGCCCATAACTCGCGTGTAGTACAAAGATGCAAAAGCATTCAATAAAGGTGAAATTATACGTAACCGGGGCAGTGGGCCAATGGCATGCAGCCATGGCTAACATTGTTTGTTCCATTGTAAATCTTTATGACCAGGTAAATGGGACGAGTGCACCATAGTGCATGGTACTTGTATTAGATTTAAAGAGGTCATATTTGCTGTTTAGAGCTTATTGGAGATGAGTTTGTAGTTTAGCCGTATTGTTTAGTTTACGTGGTTAATTTAAAAAAATATAGCTGATCTATTGATAATATAGACGCTTTTATTAACTAGGTACCCCTCATGCATACGATACTTTAGCAAATCAATAATTAATGCAGGCATCCGTACATTTATCGCAGTTCCATGTCCGAAAAACTGACAGACATCATAATATTAGGGTCACCTTATAGCAATCAATGGTCCGTTGTGAAAAAGGGAAGGTGCTATTATTAAATGTTTGTGTCGAAAACTTGTACACTCAGAACCAAATTATTTTTTAAGAACACAAAAAGGAAAAATTATCAACTACACTTTAGTAATAAAACAAAAAATAACTTAAAAAATACACAATAATTTATTACAATAACCTTAGTAATACAATAACCTTAGTAATAAACTAATACAATTGAGGAGCTTTTCTTTTCGTTGTAAAAAGGACTTGGATCGCTTCCACAGTTAAACCCTTCGTCTCAGGCAAGAAGAATACGCAGAAGCACGAACTGAGGAAGCAGATAGCCGCAAATATGTAAAAGACCGGACCCCAGCCAAGTGCCTTCAGAAGAGGGTTGAAGATGAAGAGAATGATAAAGTTGCATAACCACACGTATTCTACCAAAATCATGGAGAATAAGCTTTTGACCTGAAAAAGAACCAAAATATTATTTTAACAACTCTTTGGGGTGTTTTGTTTTAGTTTTATGCGTAAAATTGTAAATAGGTACCGTTAGATTATAAATCTATCTCGCGAGATTGTAAACTGACGAAAGATTGTGAACCGTAACATACCGCATTATTTTTCGGTACATTATAATCTAGGTATCTATGCGGACCGGATTTTTATTTTATTTTATACGTCCAAGAACGGTACCTAACCCTCACTGCGCGAGTAGGAGAGCGCTTGACCGGTTTTTTATTTCCTATTCCTTTAATGAAACAGGAGTTCATAAAACAGTAGGATAACTCACCTCTGGTAAAAACAATTCGGCATAAAGTACGAAGGGCACCGTCCCTGCGCCGCAGGTGTACATGACTGCAAACACGTATATGAACACAGCGGTCAGCCAGCTTGGTCCCCAGTGGAAATGCATCTGCGTTCCTAGTACGACGCAGCATATAGCCGCACCCAGAGACGCGTAGATCATAAGAGGCTGGAAGAAATATTATTGAAAATTATTTATTTTATTTTCCACACATACATTTTATTGAAGTTTCTTTGCCCCACATGAGTAAAGTAATGGAACTCATGTGTCAAGACCAGCTATGCTATTCTCTAAGAGACAAATTTTTGGCGATCGTGTATTCAATCGTCGTCGTCAATTTGCCTGCCGTTGAGTAGTTCATAGGCTGTCACAGCCTTGAGTGCTAGGTCATTGATTTCAGGCGCTAGTAAATATCAAACTAGTTTCATGGCTGTTTTCAATAACCAATCTATCAGCTCTTTACCCTACTAGAGATTGATTAGAGGGAGATATCCCACGCACGCTACGAGTGCTTACTTCCAACGGCCATAGGTTCTTTGACAGATATGTGCATTTGTACAATCAAGGTACCAGGACAACATAAAACAAAAGACGCTCACCCGTCTTCCAAGCGCATCGGTCAAGTACGCAGCAAGTATTCCAGCTAGGACAACCGTGACTGCCAACATCACACTGCAAATGCTTGGAGACACAGTAGGAACGGCTTCAGTGAATATGGGCTCCGCGTATATTTGGACCACAATTAGACCTTGAAAAATTGCTGCAGTCATCACTACCATGTTTACCAAAAAAGCTCGGCGAGATGATTGTGATTTTTCTGTGAAAAAAAAATGATAGATAATTTGAAAAACCAGAAAAACTTCGAATCGAGAAAAAATATAAACGTTGACATTCTTCAGTTTTGGGAAGCACGTCATTCTTTAGGTTGTTGTAACCCATGAGAGTAGTATTAAGTAGTCAGTGTCTGACAAAATAATTAGCTCAACAGCCTTATTAGAATAAACAGGAATCCAATCCCAACATAGTAAAGGGCAAGACTGATGACTCTGAACATCATTATCATCATTTCAGGCATGTAACTTCCACTGCCCAACATAGACCTCCTCCAATAATCGCTACAATGACCCGTCTATTGCTCGCATTCAGCGGATAGCCTAGCATGACCCCATAGAAATGGGTTTTGTCAACAAAGTGAGAGATTGTAGAAAGATTTCTACCGTTTTATACATATAATGAAGAGAAGAAATGTTTCTATTCTTCAGTAGACAAAATTTTGATAAGCCGAGCACGGATCGCCGCGTGCTCAAACAAAGAGATAATGAGTTGGATAGACAGAACTTTTTCTATTCTTTGGTAGAATAAAGATAGAATCGGTCATGCTAAGCGTGCTACAACTTTGACTAAGTTCAAAGTTGTCAATATCCTGACGATGATATATTTTATATAGAAATACTTACTAATGAATTTCCATAGTGACAACTTCTCAGCAGGCTTCATACTATCAGGTTTCAGTTTTTCTTCTTCGGGTGTCTCATCTTTGGGCAGAACAATGATATTTTAATAAAATAGAAATAAAAGCAGAATAAAATATAACTTTGTTCGAAAATTACTGAATTCCAGTTTTTCTTGCTTGAGTTAAAAGTAGATTTATTTTGGTAGTGTTTGAAGACAGTGGCTGACTTCCTAGGATTTTGAAAAAAATACTTATTTAAAATGAAGTCACTACTTGAAAGATGATGTGGTCGAAAAGGGAGTTAATACTGAGAAGACGGCTGATAAAGATGTATCTATACTAATATTATAAAGAGAAAAGATTTTTTGTTTGTTTGTTTGTACCGAATAGGCTCCGAAACTACTGACCCGATTTTAGCTATTTTTTCACCAATAGATAGCTACATTATCACTGAGTAACATAGGCTACTTTTTATCCCGAAAATGTAGTTCCTGTGGGCCACGCGGACGAAGTCGCGGGAAAAGTGCTAGTGGAAGATAAAGACATGCTGCGACGACCCCAAATAAGGGGACGATGATGTTACTCACCACCAAGGTCCGGGTTTAGAGCGCGCTTCATATTGCTTAGTTCTTCCAAAAGTTCCTTAGAATCCAACTTCCACATTCTGTAAAAAGCTATCGATTGTGCTGCTTCCTATGAAAATAGATAAAGGTGAGTTTTCAGACAATTATAACTTAGTGATAGTGATACTTTTCACGAACCATAATATCACATTCCCCGAAGTGGAGAATATGATAGATTTCACCAGTTATATTTGTATCCCATGCAATAAGCAGCGAGAAAAATTCAGACTCCCAACTGCCCGACCTGAGAATTGAACCTAGGGCTAGACGAACGAGACAGGACGTAATCCGTTAATATTTAATACCATTAGGACGTAATCCTTTAAATTTTTTTTTATAAATTTCACCCAAAATTATTGCTGCTATGGGTCCACTTCTATCTGGACCGAACAAACTGACACGGGCGAGATAGCTATAATCATTGAGATCGTAACGTAAAAGAGGATAATGCTTCTTATATTTTTGTCATAAATCCCTAAGTCTTTATCAACTGCATTTTACCTGATTATGCATAATGCATGCATGCATAATCGGCCTATGGGACACAGGCCTCCTCTCTGTGAGAGGGAGTGGGCCGTAGTCCACCACGCGGGCCCAGTGCGGGTTGGTGGACGTCACATGTCTTCGAATTTTTGGTTCTAGGACATGCCGGTTTCCTCACGATGTTTTCCTTCACCGTTAAAGCAAGTGATAATTAATTTCTAATACGCACATGACTTCGAAAAGTCAGCGGTTTGTGCCTCGGAATCGAACTCGAACCATTCGCCGTGGGAGGCACATGGTTAAACCACTAGGCTATCACTGCTCTTGCTTTACCTGATTAGCACTTTGTTAATACCAAATGGCCTGCAACAGCTCATCATATAAAAGTAAAATAATCCAATCACCTTTTCCTTTCCATTACTCAGCAAATGCATGGGCGATTCCTTCAATAGGAATAGCGTGCATGTCCCTGCAATCGACATGGACAGTCCAACATACAGCATCACATGGTACTGCAGAAAACCTCCCAGCAAATAGGATAGCAGCATTCCTATTCCATATGAAATCATATTGCAAGCTGTCATGCTCCCTCGGATGGAATCTTGGCAGATTTCGCTGATGTACACCGACGCTACCAGGAAAACAGAGCTGGCTATCCCAGAAATGAACACGGCTGCTAGAACCGTTTCTACATTCCTGGTACATGTCAGTAAAGCCCAGACAAGCTGTAGACAGAATTAAAATTAAAATTGTATCATCATTATATTGTGAGTTTCGCCTATGAGTTGCCTTCGATGCCATGTTGGCTCCTGTGTCTGTTACTCTTTCTAGGTCTTCACGTTCGATGTTATTTTTCTAGATTTAAGTGTTAAAGATGCCTAATAGCTTGGCTACATTACCATGGCGTACCTTTACGGCACACCGTGAGAATGCACGGCGCGGCACCGCCCTGTTTTACGGCGCCGTGTTGTGTTAAATTCGCAGGTACGATGGCCTGTAAAGATCTAAGTAATAAGAGATACTTAGCCATTTAAATTAGCAGCCACTCGTGACTAACTTCTACTCAGCTAAGATTGTGGGGACCGTAGATACTAGTCATTCAAAATAAATCAACCATGGCCCGTTGGACAATCAAATTTTTACAAAGTAGTTGCAACGGACCACGTGATTCGATAGGAGAAAAAAATAATTATTTTGTAGTCGCAACGGACCACGTGGTTCGATGGGAAACTTTAGCGTGGTTCGATGAAACTCGTAACGGACCACGTGGTTCTTTAGGAATAACCCATCATCACATTGCTAAAACCAGTGGAGGAGTACTTACAACCAGGCCCAAGGAATTCATAATGGAGCAGTTCTTTCTTCCCAACTTCTCCAGCATGAAGCCTGCAGTTGGTGTTGCTATAAGAGCTCCTATGGAAGACAAGCTGCCAAGGAGGGAGATCTCAGTGTCTGTCATCAACCTGTTGAGGGTTGTGTTTTGTGTCTGGAACAATGTTAAAGTGAAGGCCGGCCAAGCGAAGATCACACCCATGTTTATGCCCATGGTGCCAACTGTGGACAAAAGCAGGATATATTTAAATAATTTCGTGAAGAATCGTCAGATCCACAGTACTATGCAGTATCGTCAGATGCGAAGTGTTATGCTGTAAAAATTTCTTGTCAAAGCTTAGGTGAAATTAAGTGAATAACAGCATGCATGTATGCCTTAAAGACTTAGGCAGAGGTGTTCCTCTCGTCAATCGGCTGGCTTTTTAACCGACTTCAAAAAAGGAGGTTCTGTATTCGTCCCGTATGTATGTATGTTTGTATGTGCGCGATTTTCTCAAAAACTACTGATTCGATTTGGATGGGGTTTTCACTAACGTAATCTACATACTTTCGGGAAGGTTTTAGTATATAATACATTATGTAATCATTCCTATGTACAAAGTTGTATACATAAATGTACACACTCCGTAGAAGATTTACCGTTGAACGAATTCGTGAAAGTAATCTAACACGGGATAAAGAACTAAAAAGGGAAAAATAAAAAACTTTTTTAACAAAAAATAACCGACTTCAAAAATCCACTACAAAGAAAATAATAATTTTGGTTTCGGAAGTCGGTGGCAAAAAAAAGCAATCAAAAACCAAAGCCACCGACTTCCGAAACCAAAATGATTATTTTCTTTGTAGTGGATTTTTGAAGTCGGTTATTTTTTGTTAAAAAAGTTTTTAGACAACAGTTTTAGGCAACAATTGAAAATCAGTTGTATCTCAGCCGCCAAAAAATATAAGATACACTCATATTTTGCAAGTTATGTCTAAGTACCACTTAATAGAGGTCGTGTCATTAGTTGGGAAAAGCGTAGGCGGACGATGAAATATCGACAAAATAGAATTGGAAGCATGACCATTTTTGTGACGTATCTACTATTTACTATACAGTTTTACGAAAACTGGCGATCGAAAATCATTTATAGCGATAAACGAAACTGTTATCGTGAAACTATGGCTTAATAAATACATACACCTTTACATGATCGTAATAAGGATTAAAGTATTATATTGGATAATCTGCAAACTGAACAAATTGTTATGTATACAGCTACACAATAAAATTTTCTTTAGTTTGAGTCCTCCACTAAAATCATTATCGCGGATGGACCATGTTTCAAGCTGTTAGGCTATAGTTTTACGACAATTATAGTTTTGCAATGTGATTCCCGCTTCACAGTATACAGGGTGTAAGGCAAACGCTTCCGAAAACGAAGACAGGTGATAGAGCTAGTGATTCTCGATACGATACCACCAAAAAAACGGGGAAAAAAAATTACAATTCTACCATTTTTTTTTTACATTTTTCGTACACTATGCTGTGAGAACAGGTAACTAAAACCAATAATTGCGATTAAATACATTTTTTTTCTTTGCAACATTAACACGCCATGTACTCGTAAATAATATCAGCTGACGCTCGCGCATAACCTCGAGTTCAAAGTACACGCGCTCACCAACAGCCGCGCGGCCGACGACCCCAGCTCCGCGCGCGCTTTGTGGCTAGCGTGTCATAATCTACGTTCTGGCTTCGGAAGCGTTCTCCTTACACCCTGTATAGACTCAAATGTGTGTTAGGGATACTTATAAAAGAGATAACAACAAGGAGCTCTCCACTAAAATCATTATCGCGGATGGACCATGTTTCAAGCTGTTTTAGGCTATAGTTTTACGACAATTATAGTTTTGCAATGTGATTCCCGCTTCACAGTATGTAGACTCAAATGTGTGTTAGGGATACTTATAAAAGAGATGACAACAAGGAGCTCTCCACTAAAATCATTATCGCGGATGGACCATGTTTCAAGCTGTTTTAGGCTATAATTTTACGACAATTATAAGTAGTTTTGCAATGTGATTCGCTTCACAGCATGTGGACTCAAATGTTTGTTATGGATACTTTTAAAATAGATAAATTAAGAAGCCTCTACTAAAGTAACTATCATGGGTAATTATCATGTTTCAAGCTATTGTTAGGCTATAGTTTTACGACAATAGTTTTGTAATGTGATTCCCGCTTAAGTAGGTAGGTATAGTATCAGGCAGGAAAGATGATCACAGATCACGCATGTACATTTTTGGCCCAATAGACAATAGACAGTTGACAATACGTAATAGAGAATGGTCCAATTAGACGACGAGCATCGACTGACAAACCAATCGCCTGCAGCCTCGGCGCCCCCCGTCTTCTTCATTCCGCCAAAGAGACCGAAAAACCAGCTAATGCGCAGGTGACGTTTGTGATCAAGATTGATGCCGGGACTTATACCTACGTAGATTCAGATGTTTGTACTAGTGGTACTTTTGATGGAGATAAAACTAGGTACCACGGAAGAGAAATAATAAACATGATTGTAAAGTTTACAATTCGCTATTACGTATGAGAATACAATAAATTTTATTTTATTTGCATACTTATCTAAGCACGTTTTCTGTCTTTAATAGGTAAAGTAAACATGGAATTCGAAATTATGTACCTACCTATTTTCTTAATCTTAACTAGCTTTGCCCGCGTCACCGCCCGCGTGGAAGTCAGAAAACAATACAATGACATTATTTTCTTCATTTTTAGTGCATTAATAATTTTGACGTATAGTACCGGTACCGTAAACGTATTACTTAAATGAATTTTGAATCCTATCTGATTTATAGTTGGACGGAGTTATGCATAAAAGATTCAGTTGACACCCACAATAATTTTAAAAATTTGCACTAATTTTTCAACAGTAACTTCCAGTCGAAAACTTATGAGCTCCAGATTGAATAGTCCTTCGAGCGGGATACGTTTACTATTCTGAAGTTGCCATTAAAAGGTTGATAGCTACCTGGTAATTAGTTTGTGCACGTTTTTAGGTAATTAAAAAAAGCATTTTTTTATGAGGCATGAAGGGCAGATAGATACCTATCTAAACCATTATGTGTCGCGGGTTCAATTCCCGCACGAGACAAGTATTTGTTACGAGTCTGAGTGTGTGAAATTTGTGTTTGTAAACGCACCCACGATACAGGAGAAATTGTTAAACTTTGCCCCAGTTTTATAAAATTATAATCTCTGTTTTTATCATATCCCTGCATCGATCACTAATAAATTATCCTGGATGATGTATCCCTGTGACATGCGTAACGTAACGTATGCAGATTTTAATTTTAATTTAGGTAATTTTTTCATTTATGTACCTACCTATGTTTTTTTTAGACGTGTCTAAATAACAAAACATTACGCATGTATTCCGCAAAAGGTTAGGCAGACGTGTATAGCGGTCCACAGCCAAATTTAACAGTTCCACAGAATTAAGAATAACAATAAATTACTCACTTATAAACGTGCCTAAAAACTGATACAGCAAACCCATTTTTAAAATAAAAATAATCTAACACAACTTTTATAAAATCTAGATTTTTTTAAATATTTCCAGATGTTGTCAATTCTGGTCCAGGTATACAACTAACCAGTAAATAAAAGATTTTTAAGTTATATCATCTGTTATCAGGGGTAATAATGATATAGATAATGTACTCATAATCCCCCATAATGTACTAGGCAAACATAATTACAATAAGCTTTAGATTATGTTAATAAGTTGATTTCGCATCATCGTGATTTCTAAACTAGATTCGTTCATAAATGTTTAGTGTAGATTAGCTTAAAAATTCTATTGAGCGTTCCGTGCCTCAAAAGGAAATAAAAAACATAACAAAATAACCGACTTCCAAGAACTCCACTAAAAACTATGAAATAAAAAGATTAAACATCCATAAATATTGAATTGAATTGCATCTTTAAACCTACATTTATACTATTGGTACACTTCCATGGCTATTTCTTCCAATGTAGCCAACCAGTTCATTTAGAATTGCTGATTTGAAGATAAATATATTCGTGAGTTCATTCTGTTACTTATGCCACGATTGTGATCTGATATCCGAGACACGTTACCTCAAGCAGTTCAAGCATTGTGTCCGGTTCCTTTATTTAACAGATACTTCTGGATTAGTTTAATCTTTACCATGGGTAACACGTAGTTTGATGTCAATACCAGCACCCTAATTGCGTACCTAACTCAATTGCTATCACCATAGCATTGATTTTAACGTTCATTACGCTATGTTTCATAATCCATGCTCCCGTAACGCAATGAATGTTGTTGAACTGTCAAAATGAAGGCCATGGTGATAGAAATTGAGTTACGCAATTAGGCTTTTTTTTTTTTTTTTGCGTATGGGAAATCATCAAATGACCCCTCCCGCTCTGGGCGGAGCGGAAGGGAGTGTCAGACCCTTACGGCCTTACCACAAAAAAGATAGACACACGTTAAACGCGAATGCTACCAAAAATAATACACACTTGTTTTAGACAAGTTAGTGCTAAAACAATTGCCTATTATTTTTGGTAGCATTCGTGTTGAACGTGTGTTGAACAGATGTTTATTTTTTTGTGGTACGGCCGTTACTGACTAAAACCCACCCGTGTTCCTTCCTTAGCCCTTTTGTCCGGGTCAGCGGTATCCCTTTCGGACAATCCCGCTTTCCCGGCAGGCTTGGGCCCTAGTGGGCCCCCTCTTTGACGCAATTAGGCTGCAGGGATGTGACGGAGGTGGTTTTATCAAAACCGAAGTCATTTTAAATTTGGTTTATCGGAGTCAGAGTCACAGGCGGAGTCGGAAATGGTGGCAGAAGAAAGATGTGTTAAAGGAAGGCCTAGGTAAATAAATAAAATGGTACAAACGTTATTCAATCAGCCTCTATAATTTTAATTAATATAATAAAATAATACAATAATTTCAGCTCTGTTTATAAGCTGTCCCACTGCTGGGCACGGGCCTCCTCACAGAATGAGAGGAGGTAGGCCATAGTCCACCACGCTGGCCAAGTGTGGGTTGGCAGACTTCACACACCTTCAAGAACTTTATGGAGAACTCTCAGGCGCATGCCTGAGAGTTCTCTGAGGTTTCCTCGCGATGTTTTCCTTCACCGTTAAAGCAAGTGATCATTCATTTCAATTAAATATAATCAAAATTATCGCCGTCGCCCGCGAGGGCCCACTTCGGTCTCGCCTAGCTACGCCACTGCCTAGAAGAAACTGATTCACTCTCGACTTGAAGATACCCAGCCGGCCTTGCACTATCGGTTTTTATCGTGGTCATGACCACGATAGGAACGGGTTTTGTCTACAGAAGAATAGACAATGTGACAGTTTGTAGAAAGATTTCTACCGTTGTATGCATACAATGAAGAGAAGAAATGTTTCTATTCTTCAGCAGACAAAATTCTGATAAGCCAAGCACGGGTCGCCGCGTGCTCGGGCAGAAGTGATAACGAGTTAGATAGAAAGAACTTTGTCTATTCTTTAGTAGAATAGAGATAAAATTGGTCATGCTAAGCAGACAGATTGTAATTGATTGTTAAGTGTGTAGAAGTTTATTTTTAAACCGACTTCAGAAAAGAAGGAGGTCCTAATAGCTATACCTCAGATCATAGAAACAAGGAGTTATGCCATCATAGCAAATTAGTACGGGAACAACTGATGCCACTTTTAGTACATTTTTCAACACAATTACGAGCATAATTAAGCGCTCCTTGTGAATAAAAAGATCTCCCACGCATTGAACATTCCGCACACCCTCAATCTAACACTGTTAATCGTCACTCAACACTAGCACTAAACTAAAACACTGTATTTATACCATCGATCGTGTTCGGTTCGTCGCCAGCGCGTACGTTTTTAATATGAGCAATTTGCTCAAGATCAGGCATCAAGCTCGATAGCGCCTTGGCACATCTCCTTGTTTCTATGATCTGAGAGCTATAGGTACTATTAGGACCTCCTTCTTTTCTGAAGTCGGTTTAAAAATAAAGTAAGTAATGTAGGTATGTATTTTTGAGTCGTAGTCCGTACTCATGGCAATGCGAATTACGACCATTACCTAAGTTCATGTTCAAAATGTGTCTATTCGTCAATAAAATGTTCCTAAATAAAAAATAATATGTACATAATGATACGTCTTAAATAAACCAGATAAAAACTGTAATAAAATTGGAAGCTTCGCCGTCGCGTCATTCGCAATGAAATAAGGAAAAACATGACACGTGAACTAGTTGTTTTACCTTTAATTAACTACTTTTTTATTCTTTTCAAAATTAATGTTATTTTAGATAACTAAAATACTTATCTAAAATAACATTAATTTTGATTACCTACATTAAAGTTTTAGATGTTTTGACGATTTTTTTTTGCAAAAAGCAAAAGTATTTAACAATGTTTGTTTCTCCGTCGTTAAAACGTAACAAACGGAGGCCGTTTGTTACGTTTTAACAGTTAAACTGCTGAACTGATTGTGGTGAAATTTGGTATGATGATAGTTTGAACTTTAGGAAAGAATATAAAATAATTATATCGATAGACTAGCTGTACCCCGCGGACGTTAATTGTAATGAAGAAATAAAAAAAGTTTACAATTAAACACGCGGACGAAGTATATTTCTTAATGCAGGTGTAACTAAAAAAACCCATTCATAACGATGTTTAATGCTTTTAATGCCAGTCATCGTGAATCACGACTTTGTTCCAGTTATCTTTTCTCTAAATACCTACTCGTAGTATAAAATGAAGTCGTCTCTGGCCGTGTCTGTATGTGGATTCAGGGGTTTGAAACTCATTACGTCATTATCTTCGGCTGTTCCTGAAAACCAGCGCTGTGGCTCCGCTTCGTGCACGAATCACAGCATTATGCTGAGCGATAAACGTTTTGCGTGGATGTAACATATTCTCCTATTTTTTTCATAAAGAAATACGCTCCACGTTTTCATTAGAAATTATTTTATACTTACCTACTTTATAGGTAGTCCGTATTAAAAACGAGGAGTTTAAAAAAAATGTTTTTTTTTACTTTTTAGTCCATATTATTGCATTGACATATAAATTACATACGTAGGTACCTATACCAAGTTTCAGCTCAGTCCGATGTTAGCAAGTGCCTGGAAAGTGAATTGCAAAATTTGTACTGAACAGACAGACAAGAAAGCGAGTGGTAAAATAAGAAAAACAGAGATATTTTCTAGATTTTAAAACAAAATCATTTTCCCACGGGTTCCAAAGAAAAATTACGGGAAATATTTAGCGCAAAAAAATTGCATAATGAAATGAAATGCATAATGAATGAAAAATTGCAATATGGTGGCCTTGCGATAAATGACACCATTTTGGCTTTTCATTCAGCGACGGTGAAGTGGATGTAAAATAAGATTATTTAATTCAAGTAAGTATAAAATATAATAAATAATATGATTAGAAAAAATTCGTGTAGTAATTCAAACCAAAACAAACATAGTTTCAAACATTTATGTAACTGTTCTAATCTTTTACGACCAATAATTAAAAACCACACTAAAATTGTTATAAAAGCGAGATAAAATCTTTCGGGAAAAGTGTTGATAAACGATAAGAAAATGGTATTACCTACGTAGTTAACTGATTAGGCCGAGACTAAAAAACTGGAATATTTTTGCACCAACATCAAGCTTGTATTTTGCGAATGGGTAAGCAGTGGTGTGTAGTACACCTACATTTTGCTACGTTATAAGTTCCATATAAAAGCCTATCACAAATCAAGAATTCTTGCACAATTCGAGTTACAGTAAAACAAATTTTAGTCTATTGAAGATTCTGCAGGCGTACCTAATTCAAAATTCAAATTGAAAAATCATTTATTCAAAGTGGGCTAACGAATTAGCACTTTTTGAACGTCAATGTACATAAGACAGCCCCCAAAAACGCCCGCCCTTCACCGCTTCCTAGTGTTTTAGCTGCGAAGAAGAAACGGCGCAACAAACTCCGCAGCAACACAATTCTGTCTGTCAGTTACTTTGTGTACGAAATTATATAAATCAAAAGGATAAACTAAATCACAAAAACCTAATCCCAAGATTATTAATAATAATCTTGAGTTATTCAGTCTATACCTAAATGACACAAAAAATAGACATAAATCAAGACTATCGTAAAACTTCGCTTTGTATTAATTAAGTTCTTCTTCCGAATTCCGAAAAAAAACAACATAGGTAGGTCCTGGTACTGATCTTCGTGAACAAAAAACAGCCGGTACTTCAACCCGAAGTATGCATACATAATATTTGTTTTAATTTAAAAAATCTTTGCTAAATTGATATACCAGGATAACAGACAAGAAATAGGTACAGGTGCCTTTCTCCTACTACCAGGACATCAAAAAAACCTTTTTAACAAAAAATAACCGACTTCAAAAATCCACTACAAAGAAAATAATAATTTTGGTTTCGGAAGTCGGTGGCTTTGGTTTTTGTTTGCTTTTTTTTTGCCACCGACTTCCAAAACCAAAATTATTATTTTCTTTGTAGTGGATTTTTGAAGTCGGTTATTTTTTGTTAAAAAAGTTTTTTATTTTTCCCTTTTTAGTTCTTTATCCCGTGTTAGATTACTTTCACGAATTCGTTCAACAGTAAATCTTCTACGGAGTGTGTACATTTATGCATATAACTTTGTACATAGGAATGATTACATAATGTATTATATACTAAAACCTTTTTGAAAGTATCTATGTAGATTACGTTAGTGAAAACCTCATCCAAATCGAATCAGTAGTTTTTGAGAAAATCGCGCACATACAAACATACATACATACATAAATACATACATACGTACATACATACGGGACGAATACAGAACCTCCTTTTTTGAAGTCGGTTAATAAAAATCAACGAAACCCAACCCTCATAATACCTCCACAACACACATACAACTTCTGTAACGTTATTAACGATCCTTTAGTCTCTGCATGCCTGGTACCCGATGTGTAATGTTTGGTTAACTTTAATTGGTTAAGTTTAACTGGCACGGGATCAGATTGGTAATAGTTTACAATCCCTTAGCTGTTCAAAGTTATTCTGTTAACGGTTTGATAATAAACTGTGTGGATAAGATAAAATTAACTAGTTCTTAGTTACTGTTTCTTAGTTTAATAATGTTTCGTGTTTTTAATGCTTTAAATAGCATCTGTCTTTATTAATCCTAATTAGGATTAAAGCTAGGCGAGGCAGGAAGCCAGGAACTATTTTGACAGGCTAATTAGGATTCTAAGGCCGTGGCCGCACCGGTACGCTAAACGCGGCGCGCGCGACGCGACAACGCGGCGGCGGCGATTTCGTGAAAACAACTTCATATAAACATATGTCGGATTGTCGGTGGCCGCACTGCAGAAACGACAAGCGAAATTATTTGTTCAGGAATTCGCCGTCGCGCCGCGCCGCGTTGCGCTTACCGGTGCGGCCGCGGCCTAACTACCACACTTACCTACTTCTTATTTTTAAAATGTTGAAATCTTAAATCTTTTTAACCGGCTTTCATAAATAAAAATCTAAATGTAGGTACCTATATTGAAGTCGGCGGGGCCTAACATAAAAATAAGCACAATTGCAGATTAACGAGGAATGAAAGGAATTCGCACGTGCACACACTGCCCACGTCCTTCCAAACTGAAGTTTAGAGGCAAAAACCAGAAGAGCAACTGAGAACAACAAGAGAACTGAAGTTTAGAGGCAAAAACCAGCCTACTTCAAAATAGATTTAGATTTTTATATCAACCGATCCTTAGATAATATTATCGGCAATAGTCGGCAATCTGTTAACTGTTGCTATGGGAACTTTCGTTTAGTTAACAGAAATGTTAACTGCAGCAGACAGGTTTATATAAAATATAGTCAATGCACATGTCGACACCTGCCGGCCTAGCATGACCACGATAGAAACGGGTTTTGTCTACATAGAAATAGACAAAGTGACAGATTGTAGAAACATTTCTACGTTTTATGAATGAAATCTGTCACTTTGTCTATTTCTATGTAGACAAAACCCGTTTCTATGGTGGTCATGCTAGGTCGGCTGCAATTTAAAACATCGTAACTCATTTTTCCCTACTTTTCAGTAGAGCGGATGAAAGATTTAAAAAATTCTTACTCTGTTCCTATAAGTCCTAGGGACCTCCAACTTTGTAAATACAAGTAAAAAGGTATAATTTACATTCCAGTATGACTAATACGTTGTTTACTTATGTATTTCATATATTTTTGTGACTTACAATGATATTTCACGAAAAACGGTTTTCCAAATTACAATTGTAACTCAGACATACAATGCAATTTAGTATGATTATAACTATATTCACCGAAAAAATAAATAAAAAAATAAAAAAATTGCGTATTAAGTTACAATTATTGTTTTGTAAAATTAGGTATTAAAACTTACCACGGGTAAGTGTATCTAACTAAAGATACCTTTTTATCACTGTCAGTGGATGACTAGTTACAATTTTTTTATGCTGGCTAAAATCATAACGGGAGTGAATTGGGCTACGAGGGTGAGCGCAAACGATAGAGCATTTTTTTATTAGTTAGGCTGTGTATAGAACTCAATTTCGCTAAAAAGTGAGTTACGATGTTTTAAATTGCAGGTGTCGATGTGATAGGTACTCGGTGTTACAAGTATTTGGTAAAAAAAAAAAACCTTCATAAATTGATCCACCACAATTGGCAAAGATTGCTAAAACTTGCTAAAACAGTTACCAGTCGGTAACATATAGAAACTCGATATAAACTAAAGTTATAAATAAAATCAACCCAGTTTCTCGGCCCTTAAACGTAACAGCGGTTCATCGGTTCCATTCCGTTATGATATACGATTGCCTATATCTTATTGTCAGGCATTGGTATCTAAGCCGATGGCATAGAGTAGGTGTGGTAGAAGCGAATCTCCCTTTGTGCGTACGCCCTTCTGACGAAATAAGCACTTATCGCTTTCCACCACCCCGATACGACAAATGCTTGCAATGCAATTTTGAATTTAAAATACAGCAGTCCTGGAACATTTTGATAAAATTTTATACAATTTGCACATTTTAAAAAATACACAGAAATTAAGTATTTAATTTATATAAATATTGTGTAACAAACGTGTATTTTCAATTAAAAATATGCTTACGTTAACGATACCTACTACACGTCAAAAAAACTCATGATAGGGGTATAGTTGTCAGATTTTCAGGTTCCTGACGACCCGTAACGACTGTCAAAGATATTCCTATGGCAACCGGGACCGACTGTTTTACGTGCTTTCTGAGGCACGGAGGGGTCTCGATGTGTAAAGAACGGTCACCCATCCAAGGACTGACCGCGGCAAGCGCAGCTTAACCTCGCAGATCGATCGATCAGCGCGGCTGTCATTTAGCCACGAGATTCTCCCTGAGTTACTACTGAGTATTCCAGAAAAATCCAATGTCTGATCCTAGAATTGACCTACGAAGAAGCAATCGTGCTCGCAACCATGAAGTATTAGACCAGTCGTGGGCAAACTTTCTTAATTAAGGGCCAGAATTTGGAAAAATGCAATTTGTGTTGAAACTTTTAATCATATAAAAACATTACAGCATTACACACTTGCACAAAGGATCGTCGGCGGGCCGGATTAAATACTTTCGCGGGCCGGAGCGTGCCTTCGGGCCGTTCTTTGCCCATCACTGTATTAGACCAACGAAGCAGGTCGACTAAAAACATTCCACAGAATCCCATCTTAGCTATTCAAATCACTAGTAACAAACGACTAAAGAATAACAAACACAAAATTAACTGTAATGAACCAATAAAGAAGAATATCTACATATAATGAAAACCGGACAAGTGTGAGTGGGACGAGAAGGAGCAGTGATAGCCTAGTGGTTTAACCATGTGCCTCCCACGGCGAATGGTGCGAGTTCGATCCCGAGGTACGCACCGCTGACTTTTCGAGTTCATGTGCGTATTAGAAATTAATTATCACTTACTTTAACGGTGAAGGAAAACATCGTGAGGAAACCGGCATGTCCTAGAACCAAAAATTCGAAGACATGTCCACCAACCCGCACTGGGCACGCGTGGTGGACTACGGCCCACTCCCTCTCACAGAGGAGGCCTGTGTCCTAGCAGTGGAACATTATAGGACGATTATGCATGCTTATGCTATGCGAGTAAAACTCGCGCCTTGAGGTGAGTTGGTTGTGGTATTCTGTAAGGTGGAGAGTAAGTACTTCCCCAGTTGAGCTGCTCCAGATCTGAGCGAATTATCTTGCTCTGCCCAGGTAGGGCAGAGCACCTTTGGAGACCCTCTACTACACCCCCACAACTTCACTACATAGTATAAAACAAAGTCGCTGCCCGCTGTCTGTCTGTCCCTATGTATGCTTAGATCTTTAAAACTACGCAACGGATTTTGATGCGGTAGAGTCATTCAAGAGGAAGGTTTATAGGTATATTACATCTCAAAAAACGGCGAAGCCGCGGGCGGTAGCTAGTATAATATAATTGGGTAAATGTGGGACTATATACCTCTGTCAACTACATCGGAGGAACACTAATCAATTCAGTTGATTTTATTATTAGTATATATAGTTTTGCTGTCACTATCTATTGTCCGCGATTTCACCCCGTTGCTCGGCTTCGTAGCATAACATTAAAGTCTATGCTATTTCTCATGAATTTGGCTATCTATACAAAATCATTTTTTCAAATCCGACCAGATTAACGCGTTCAAATGAACAAACTCTGCAGCTTCATAATATTAGTATAGATATCAATAGCTAAGGTGTAATTTCTCATGAAACTTTTTTTTTTTTTTTTTTATTATTTTTTTGTAAAAAGGTGACCCCACACTAGGATTTCTCCTGTGTCGTGGGTGCGTTTACAAACACAAATTTCACATACACAAACAGCCAGACCTATGTGCAATGCGGGAATCGAACCCGCGACACGTTCGCGCAGCAGCCAATCTCTCAGCCACTGCGACAACCGTGCGGTCTTATTCTTATTCTGCTGATATTTTTTTAAGAGATTTAGAAATAAGTGACACGGGCTCGAATTCAACCCGCGACCTCCGGCGTACCGTGGCGTCGCGTCGCTCTAACTACTGCTACCGTGTACACACCCTCATGAGTTGAAATTTTACATCTCTTTGATACGCATCTTGTGTGTTGGTGACATATATTACAGATTGATACAAGATAGGCGTCACCAAAGAGCCGTATGATTTAAAAAATCAACTGGTACAGGTGTAACACGGTAGCTCAGTAAATAGAGCGACGGTACGGCAGAGGTCGCGGGTTTAAGTCCCGCCCGTATCAGTACCCCGATCATGAGTTTTTTTGACGTATGGTTACGTTAATGTAAGCATATTTTAAATTGAAAATACACGTTTGTTACACAATATTTATATAAATTAAATACTTAATTAATTTCTCTGTAATTTTTAAAATGTGCAAATTGTATAAAATTTCATCAAAATGTTCCAGGACTGCTGTATTTTAAAATGCCGGGAAAGCGGGATTGTCCGAAAGGGATACCGCTGACCCGGACAAAAGGGCTAAGGAAGGAACACGGGTGGGTTTTAGTCAGTAAGAGTCTGACACTCCCTTCCGCTCCGCCCAGAGCGGGAGGGGTCATTTGATGATTTCCCATCCTCAAAAAAAAAAAAAAAAGCATATTTTAAATTGAAAATACAACAATCCTAGAACATTTTGATAAAATTTTATGCAATTTGCACATTTTAAAAAATACAGAGAAATTAATTAAGTATTTAATTTATATAAATATTGTGTAGTAAACGTATATTTTCAATTCAAAATATGCTTACGTTAACGAAACTATACGTCAAAAAAACTCATGATAGGGGTACAGTTGACTTGAGTTGAATTTTAACATGTCAAAATATACATGTTCTTTTGCTTTTCTTTGGCTTTTGAGTTGAGCTTTCACCAAGTGTCAATGTTTATTGATTTTTTCTCAAAGTCAGACCCAAACTTTTCATCTGGCAATGAACAAAAAGTTCTTCGTACTTCTGGCTAAAAATAAAAAGAGGACGACCTACAAGAAAGTGGATATCTCAGATCATAAAAACAAGGGAGATGTGCCAAAGAGCTATCGAGCTTGATGCCTGAACTTGAGCAAATTGCTCATACTAAAAACGTACGCGCTGGCGGCGAACCTAACACAATCGATGGTATAAATACAGTGTTTTAGTTTAGTGTTAGTGTTGAGTGACGATTAACAGTGTTAGATTGAGGGTGTGCGGAATGTTTAATGCGTGGGAGATCTTTTTATTTACAAGGATGCGCGTAATTGTGTCGAAAAATGTACTAAAAGTGGCATCAGTTGTTCCGGTAATAATTTGCTATGATGGCATATCTACTTGTTTCTATGATCTGAGGTGGATATACTTAAACCAAATGGAGGAAAAAGTAAAGACACCCTAAAAAACCAGACAAGTGCGAGTATGCCTCGCGCCCTAAGGGTTCCTAAATATGATCATAGATGGCGCTACTGCATACTTCCAATGGCGCCATCTATGAGCAGATGGCTCCACTTATGGTCCGGTGACTGACGGCGGACAACAAAGTGATCCTATAAGGGTTCCGTTTTTCCTTTTGAGGTACGAAACCCTAAAAAATAGCATTGGATCGAGTAGGTTGGAAATTGCTGCATCAAGAATTGGATAATTGGACGGATGAATCAAAATATTCAAGTATCTTTCGGTTATCCTTTTTATTCTTTACAACTAAATCTATGATGAAACGGAACGTAATATTTTATGGATTTTAGAAATTCACTATGGACATCCAAAAAGCTTGAAACCAGTATTGGGCAAAATGTAATCTAACTACTGATTACTAACTACGACTACATAAAGTAGTTAGTAATCATAACTACTAACTACATAAAAAAATCGAAAAATGTAGTTAAAAATTTTGATTACTAACTACAAATTGTAGTTGCAATCACGATTACTTGATTACTTTTTATAACTACAGATTTAAAATGATGTTGCGTCATTATAAAAGTTCATGTACGGTACTTATTAATAAACTGGATGGCATTGTTACTTTCTAAATCGCGATATCGTTTCGATGATTTCGATGATAAGGATAATGATTTCGATGATGATGATGATTTCGATGATGATGATGATTTCGATGATGATTTCTATGATGATGATTTCGATGATGATGATTTTAATTTCGATGATGATGATGATGATTTCGATGATGATGATGATTTCGATGATGATGATGATTTCGATGATGACGATGATTTCGATGATGATGATTTCGATGATGATGATTTCTATGATGATGATTTCAATGATGATGATTTCGAGGATGATGATGATGATGATGATGATTTCGATGATGATGATGATTTCGATGATGATGATTTCAATTTCGATGATGATGATGATGATTTCGATGATGTAGATTTCTATGATGATGATTTCAATGATGATGATGATGAATGAAACGGTCTATAGACATTTTATTAGGTAAACAAGAATTCGGTTTCGTAGCCAGGTTTAGTAAGCATTTGTAGCTCGGCTTCCCTCTTACAAAAATTCACCCTTCGCCACTGATTTCTACACATTACATGTTTATTTAATTGCAAAATTTAAGTTCATAAAACTTAAATAATCAGTAATCATAACTACTAGATTGCAGTAATCAAACTAACAACTACTTAATGTAGTTTGATTACATGTAGTTAAGTTACATGTAATCATAACTACAAGTAGTTAACTACATGTAGTTAACTACTTTTAATCGTAGTTAGTAATCAGATTACAACATTGTAGTTAACTACGCCCTACACTGCTTGAAACTATAAAAACGGAAGTTTCTTTTGAGAAGATTTTTTGTGATTTGTCTAAAAAACTATCAATGATGTACCAGGAGCGCATAGCAACACAGCAGGTCGAAAACCACTCGGCACCCGACGCGTATTCGAAAACGTAGAAAACGGGCGAGCGCGGGCTCCGTCAGGCTCCTCATTAACCCAGAAAGTGCTGGCCGACGACTCGAAGCTAAACCAGTGAAAGACGATGAAAACTAGTATACGAGATATATTAGCTTGTGGAGAAGCGAACGCGGGCTCAGTCGCGAAGCGTCCGCGGACGAAACCGCACGTGTGTCACGCCCTTCCCAGTTCCGATCGCGTTTGAGCGTTCCAAATTTGAATTTGCTGGAACTTGGCTGTGTTTGTGTGTTGACGCGTGCATTGGGAATTATTTTGAGTAAGTTTGTTCTTTTTATTTTTAATAAAATAGGGATTAAAATATTTATACATTGCAATTAAATTAATTAGTCAATTAACTTTGAAAGAAAAGTAATAGTTAAGAAAGTTACTGAGCTTTTATGTAGTGGACTTTTTATAAAATAGCGTATCTAATTGCAAGATAAACTAGGAAAAAACTACTCACATGTAAAAATATTAAAATGAAACTAGCGATTCTATCTGATTGGATCCTCCTTGAACAAAAAAGAAACGAAAGTTGGTAAGTATTGATATTTTATTATAAAAAGCATAAAATTCTGTCAATAAATTGAACACTGAATGTGGATTATCTCTACTTGGCCTTTATAAGGCCCATTTTTTAAATCACAAACAAGTTCTGCAGTGCTCATTACCTACATTGGTATTCATGGAAAGCCATGGATAATCTATGATGTCCATTGAATACTCTCGCCTTTTACTTGCCATTAAAAAAAAAGGTATTAACACTATGTGCGGTTTTCAAATGAAGTTTATTTTTAAAGATAGCTTTGTTTTTTATTTTAAAGATATGAATTTAGAATATGAATGCATGAAGATTAAATCTTTTACAAAATAAAGAAAATTTTTGATATCGTTATCTGTAATTGCTTGAAACGTTAATAATAAGATTGACGATAGTACAAGAAATCATTTCAACACTTGAAGCCCATACAGAGCTTTTTTTAAATAAGGGCAAGACCTAAAATCTAATGATCTCCATTAAACTCTTTTTAATATTAACGTAGATGAAACAAAAACTTTAAAGAATATTAGCTTTAAGATTACTCACAAAGAACCCACTGAAAATCCTTTTAAAGATCTTAAGGCAGTATCAATTAAGCTGAAAATTGATTAAATCGGCTTAAACGGTGCTAGAATACATAAAACGTCTTCATATATACAACTCTGTCTTTGAATAAGGAATCATTTTGGAAATTTATGGGGAACTCTGTCCAGCAGTGGACATCAATCAGCTGATATTACATCAATTTGCATCACGATACAAATAGGTACTAGTAACACCGAGACTGCAAAAACTCTCTTGCAAATACATATGCAACAGAAGAGACAAAAAAAATATCACCAACACAAACCATTAAACATTGAATAACCAATCAGCACCGACCACTGTAAAACCATAATTTACCAGTAACAAATCATTTACGGATATTACGCTTCCAGACGTAGACTGCGTACGGTATCGTCTGTGCGGTCCAGACACGGTAATTTAAGCATTAGAAACAATCGAATAACGTGTGGTTGAATTACTTGTTGACGGCAACGCTTTGCGCTGCAATTATGGCGATGTCTTAGAGAAGCGGTCAGTGATACGATCAGAAGACATAAAAGACTGAAATAAAACTGAAGAAGTTCAATGAAATAAAAAATGCTGCTTTATCAACCATCTATTAGAAATATTATGCCTGATATGGAGATTATATTGGCGGTCAATACAATCAGAAAAGACATAACAGACTGAAATAAAACTGGAGAAGTAGGTACGATGAAATAAATAATGCTGCTTCTAACAACCATCTATAAGAAATATGCCTGTATTCGATATGGAGATAGGTACTGTCCTCAGATCATAGAAACAAGGAGATATGCCATCATAGCAAATTAGTACGGGAACAACTGTCGCCACTTTTAGTACATTTTTCAACACAATTACAAGCGCCCCTCGTGAATATAAAGATCTCCCACGCATTAAACATTCCACACACCCTCAATCTAACACTGTTAATCGTCACTCAACACTAGCACTAAACTAAAACACTGTATTTATATCATCGATCGTGTTCGGTTCGTCGCCAGCGTGTACATTTTATATACGGTCAATGTGACCGTATCAAAGCGTCAATTTTAGTAGCGCCTTGGCACATCTCCCTTGTTTCTATGATCTTTCTATGATCTGAGGTACTGTCTCTTTCTCTTTAGGCTAGACAAGCACTAAGCAGCATATGTTACTCGTAGTTCTAAAGTTCAGTGGTGTGATAGAGTCTGGCCAATGAAAGCAGAGCCTCGAAAAGAGAGTCAAATTAAATAAATATGTATGGAATTACACCAAAATGTTAAAAAAGTGGACCTAGTTTGATTGTTTTTTAATTGATGCACAAACATATTATACTTCGAGTGACAAATCGTGTTTTTCTATATACCTATATTTTTTTTATTTGACTCGCTTTTCCAGGCTCAACTTTCGTTGGCTAGACTCTAGTAATATGTATAATTTCAATGGTAGGTTAGCATGTCATGACAGTATACTCTTACAAACCAATAGCTCTCCAATTTCAGTCTAAGGGGTATGTATGGAAAGGTAGTGCCTAGAGCAATTTATCGTTTAGAAATGTATAACTTGATAATGAAAGCTAAGTCTACTTTTTATTGTTATATATTTATTTGTTTATTTCATATTTCTATGGAATCTATATCTCTCTAATCTATGCATAATGGTGATACACACGACGAACTGAATGCCATAAGGCGTTATCTACCAGTTAACAGCGTTCTTAAAGAAATGCTATTGAAAGAAGTATAAAAGTCAATTTAAGACATACACATTTAAATACTACTAGTATAAAATATAAGTTAGTATAAAATATACCTAGATAGAAAATATGAAAATTCCTAAGGAGACAAGGTTAATTTCAACGTTGGAGAGAGCCCGTTGGCAATTTGTTCGATCTAGAAATTTAATCATCCGAGCATACTAACTTGGTCAATAAGGTAGTATCTAATATATTAAAATTTATTGATTTATTATGTGTACACCATTCATTAGAAGTAGAAGATACCGGTTCCTATATTATGACGGGATAACAAGCAGCTGATACCTTCATTCACAGTAAGGAAGTAATAAAAAACTAATCTAGCTTCAGGTTGGAACTAGAAATGTCAGTTCCAGTGCAATCAGGTCTAGACTTTGAAATAGGAAGTATTAAGGGCGGAGTAATCGCGGCTTAAGATCTATCATTGAAAGCGTTTGCTTGTTTATTTTGAAATCAAATGAAAATAAATTACGTAGTTTTATAGTGTTAAAATATTCGCGGGTCGTCTGAAATGAGTTTACATTAAGAAAATCTTCATCCATTTTACAGAAAGCTACATTTATTGCAACATGTGTGAGAGATAAACTGTAGTTTCAAGATCATTTAAACTTACAAGTGACTAATGAAGTGATAGAGATCGAAAATGAAGTCGCATATTTGGAACATCTAATAGACCACATTAAAACGTCATCACTCCATCAGAATGATAAACACAACACATAATTAAAAGAAACATCTGTCGATCAAATTTAAATAAAACTTCGGCAAAAAATCCGTTACACCAATATAAGGATCGATATCCTATTCAGACATTTTGATCCATCATTCGGTAAAGCAAAAAATGACCAGTATTGTTCAGAGGATTTGGGTCAGATTCTGACACAGTTTCAAAATGATTTCGATATTCTGGGCGTTGCAGATGCCTGCTGAGATCTTAACGGTGTGCAAGTGGACCACAATTGGTATATTGTTGAGCTTCTTTGATGTTATTATGATCCTTTTCTTCGATAATGAAAGGTCAAGTTATTCGTGCCTGCGACTAAAATTAAAGGCATTTGTGGTGACATGACAATTATGGCTTTTGGAACTGTCAATTTGTTTTGTTGTATTGTTGAGTGTTCTTTGGTTTATCTACGATGTTATGTGCTTCAATAAGCTGAATGTTTTATTACTGTTTGTATTGTTTGTATCTTTTATACAGGGTGGCAAGTTAGACAGTGGAAATATTTTAAGGGGTCATTGTACTCATCATTATGAACAACTTTTACTATGAGACCAACCCTAAAATCGCAAAACAAAATTATCTGTTCCATACATTTATGTTCACATGACTCAACAAAATGTATGGAAAAGCTGATTTTTTTTTTCGCGATTTCAGGGTTGGTCCCATAGTAAAAGTTATTCATAATGATGAGTACAATGACCCCTTAACATATTTCCACTGTTCAACTTGCCACCCTGTATAGTAAGATACTACAAAAGGCAGTATCAAGAGAGCTCAATGCTTCAACGCTTTTAGCAAGTGCATGCAATATTTTTATTACCTACCAAAAGCGGTTGTTTTATTGTATTTATAATTGTACAGTAGACTTTAATAGCTTTATAGCATAACTTTGCCCTTTTCTGTTAAATTTACAATTTATATTCCCATATTTTTTACCCGACTGCGGCCAAGTCCAAAAGGAGGGTATAGTGTTTCACCTGTATAAATAAATAAATAAATAAACGTTTATTGGTTCAAACAAAATTAACTTACATTTAATGAACACTGTCACTTAAACTAGGATATCCTGTGCTATAAGTAACAGTTACAGTTCGTAGTTGGTCTAGGTACATATCAATGTTGTGTGCAGCAATCCGTTTATATTACTTAAGATATTAACTTAAAAAAAAAAAATAGAATAAAAAAAAAAAAATTTGTTCTTAGGATAGTTAAGTAGGTACATTAGCAGAATAAGACTAAGTACTTAACAAAAAGGATAACAAAACATAATAATTTACTTTGTACGGAAAGTAGCGTAGACTTTAGTAACTAGGCTTGAAATCAGTTTAGTAGTATATGCGGGTGTGTAGGTGAGGTTTGGGTGTGTTTGTATATGTGTGTAAGGTGAGTATGAGTAGGTGAAGGTGCGTTTATAATTTGGTATTACTAGTTAACACTTATAAGATGTTCGGTTTCTGTATAGTTTAATCCGTTTAAATAGTTTTTAATTGCTTTTTTAAACTTATGGAGAGACAGTTTTGTGAGGGTCATTTTTCTGCTTATTTTGTTATAGATATAGGGTGCTGCAATGTATGGATGTCTTTTTGCAAAACTTGTTTTATGTGATATGATTTTAAACACAATGTCCTTTCTTCTTCTATTGTCCGTTTGAAGGCTGTCGTTTTGTAGATTGGTGTGTGCGTACATTAGATTTCTTAATATAAATAATTGACGTACAGTCAGGACTCCAAGTTCTTTATACAGACTTGCAGTAGGGTATAGCCTTGGTCTAGATGTAAGGACTTTGAGAGCAGCTCTTTGCGCTCTTTCGAGTTTTATAAGAGATGTCTTATGAGAGCCCCCCCAAACTGATAGACAATATCCGAGGATTGATTGACATAATGAAAAATAGATGACCTTTAAGATATTGGGATCTTCAATGTGGCGTAATTTTTTAAAAATGGGCATTACTTTTCTAGTTCTATTTGTTAACAGTTCGATATGGTTATGCCAATTAAGGTTTTCATCAACCCAGACACCAAGGTATTTGATTTGTGAAACTCTATCCAGTTCAGTACAATTACACAGTCTGGTTTCAGTCAGTTCACAAGAGTGAGCTTTAATTTGTATATTATCTTGAACTGGCAGTCCCTGTTTTGTAATGGAAAAAGTTAGGTATTTCGTTTTGTTGAGATTGATGGTTAATTTATTTATATTTAGCCAGTGGAGTATCTCTCTGAGGCCGCACTCTGTCGCATTGCCTACTTCGTCCCAACTTTTTCCATGAAAGACAGCTGCTGTATCGTCTGCAAAAGTTACGATTTTGGCGTTGTGAAGGTTAATATTACATAGTTGGTTTATATATATTAAAAAGAGTGTTGGCCCAAGTATACTTCCCTGTGGAACTCCGTGTGTTACTTGGGCATCGTCACTAACATAGGAACCAATTTTTACACGCTGTGTTCTTTCGGTTAAGTAGCTAATAAAAATATCTAGTTGTTTGCCCCTTATGCCCACACTCTCCATCTTCTCAAGTAGCTTTGGAATAGAGACAGTGTCAAATGCCTTTGCAAGGTCCAAGAATACTCCAACACATTTTAATTTATCGTCGAGAGTTTTAACAACAGTTTCGGTCAGCGTTCTCAAAGCATCCTCAGTAGATTTACCAACGATAAATCCATATTGATTTTCAGATAGAAGTTTAAATGTTCTTAAATATTTTGTTAATCTTTTATTTAAAAGTTTCTCAAGTATCTTGGACATCGCTGGAAGAACCGATATTGGTCTATAGTTATTGACACTGTCCCTATTGCCCGACTTAAAGATAGGATGTATAAGAGCTATTTTAAAGTGCTTGGGAAATATGCCCGAGTGAAAGCTAAGATTACATATATATGTAATAACAGGAGTAAAAATATGACGTGCTGCTTTTAATAATTTGTTTGAAATACCGTCGTAGCCAATCGCGCTGTCATCTTTTAGGTTCATTATTATCGAAAGGACTTCTTCGTTATCAGTATCTAGTAGAGCGAAGGAACTAGAGGGTGGTTGTGATTGTGAGAGGATCTTCTTTGGTATTCTGTTTCTATCACAATCTTTAATATCTTCAGCAAGTTTCTGGCCAACAGTCGCGAAGAAATTATTGACTGAATTAACAGAGTTTTGTGGATTTGGGGTAATTTCTAAGAGCCTTTCATTGTTCTCTTTCTGTTTGTTTAAAGATGCTATATTTTTGATCAGATTCCAAGTTTTTTTTGGGTTATTTTGAGCTAATTTGAATTCCGTGTTCTCATATGCACATTTGACTTTATAAATTATGCTTTTACAAAAATTTCTGTATCTTGTATATATTAATTTAATTTGTAGATTGTCTGGGTTTTTTCTAGCTCTGATGTGTAGTTTGTCTCTGTGTCTAATACAGCGTAACAAACCAGGTGTGATCCATGGTTTGGTTATTTTTTTACGATGACTCACTTTTTTAGTTTTAGAATTTTTGTCTATTGCTCTTATTATGATATCCGTAAGAATTTTCAGTGCAGAGTCTACGTTATTATGTGTATGTATGTATATGTATGTTAGTATGTGGGTATGTATGTATGTATATTATGTATGTATGTATGTATTTCCGTTTCTGTGTTCTCCCTCCTAGAGACTAAACGAGCAAACGGATTTTAACATATGACATATCATTAGATTTGTATTGACGTCGCGAGTAACATAGGTTATATGGATTATGAAAAAAACCAACATGGCGGGTTTTAATCGTCATTATGTGAAGTCGTACAAAATAAAAAAATATCTGACATGGTCATGTGGGGTATCAAAATGAAGGGCTCAAAGAGACGATTACGAAAATGTATATATCTTATACATAAAAAAATATTTACCTAAAAAAAAACAGAATGATTTTTATTTTCTTGTTACATGTGGGATATCAAAATGAAGGACTTAAAGAGACAATTCCGAAAATATATAATATATGTCATAGACATCAAAAACTAAAAAGAGAAAAATAAAAATAGAAAATTAAAAATTTTATAAAAACCCGACCGCGGTTTGCGTTACGTCTTATCTGTTGTTATAGAACCACCAAAATAGAAAAGGAAAACAAGACATTGCAATCGGGACCCATTATATGACTATTAATATCCGGAAACACTGGGTCCCGACTGCAATGTCTTGTTTTCCTTTTCTATTTTGGTGGTTCTATAACAACAGATAAGACGTAACGCAAACCGCGGTCGGATTTTTATAAATTTTTTAATTTTCTATTTTTTGTTCTTATGACTTGCGCCAGCGAACCTGTCACAGCTTAGGAATATGATGTTTTATTCGTATTACTATAGAACATGTCGTTAAGAATTGATTACATATTTTAACATCTTGCTTTTGAGGTGAGCTATTACCTGATTTAACAACTCATCGGACGTAGTAATGGCTCCGAAGTGATAATACACTGACTATTTATTGCACTGACAACAGACCAGCAACCTGTCGTTAGAATAAATGGCAATTTAACCAACTCTAAACCTAATGTCTAAAATTACATAAATTAGCTCGTAATACTTTTTATATTGTGATCTGTATGGTAGCTTATATGATTTTAGTTGTATTCCCATAGCACCCACCGTTAATACTGATTGAAAACTCGCATTCTGAAGGATATTATGTAACATTAATCGCTCTTGTAATTAAACTTTACTGCTCTAAGGAAGGTGTGTAAAGTGCAGTAGGCTATCGCTATCACTGCACTAGGCTATCGCCTAGTGCAGTGATAGCCTAGTGGTTTAACCATGTGCCTCCCACGGCGAATGGTTCGAGTTCGAACCCGAGGCACGCACCGCTGACTTTTCGAAGTCATGTGTGTATTAGAAATTAATTATCACTTGCTTTAACGGTGAAGGAAAACATCGTGAGGAAACCGGCATGTCCTAGAACCAAAAATTCGAAGACATGTGACGTCCACCAACCCGCACTGGGCCCGCGTGGTGGACTACGGCCCACTCCCTCTCACAGAGAGGAGGCCTGTGTCCCAGCAGTGGGAACATTATAGGCCGATTATGCTTATGCTATGCTATGCTCTAAGGAACATAAATGGGGAACTTAGAAAATGCCTTATCCATGCGAGCTAATTTCACGAGCGCGACATAAAGTAGCCTGCCTAGTGTATAAAGCTTTTTCTTCTAAAGGAATTCTTATTCTAGATGAATCTTAAAGTTGTATTACTCTTGCTTCATCGTGAATAAGCCTAAAAAATCTATGGCAGAAGTTCCCATTAAAAACTAGAAAGCAGTATCATCAACCATATAATGTGGTGGGCCAAGACGAAGATGTAAATGAATACAATGTATGGCCTTAATCGCATCATTGAGGCCTTCGGGTCACTCCCAAGTAATTTCTCGATGCTCGTTAAGAATTAATTCAACTACTTATTGATATCAATTGAATGAATGTGGAGCAAGAAATTCTGTTGCCAGACCGTTTTTTTATTGAATAAATTGATTTAATTCAATTCTCTTGTTTAGTTTTGATGGGTTTCGGGTTTTTTTTACAATCTTTCGTATCTAGCTGTGACATCTAATGAATTTGATTTGAGATTTGGTATTAATTAATTTCGGTTCGGGAGGATCCGGGAGTATTCATAATAATTTGCGAACTTAATAAGCAATATCATTGTGTAGTTTTTTGCTAAGAAAATTCTACATACCATCCATCTCTTCGACTGTTCTAGTTTAGATATCGTGATAGCTTCCACTGATGGATAGAGTCAAGTGATCACCGATGATATCAGTGTTTCATACTTCATCGCGTAATTAATTGATCCAACAGAATAAGTTCGATCCGTGTAATTAATCACCTTGCAAATTGTGTGTGAACTGGAACGTCCAAACCTTGTCCAGTATAATCTTAGCTTTCATCCACAACTTCTGAACGAATTAAAATCGTATCAATATACTTTCGAGCGTAATGACTTACTTCAACGCAGTAAGCTGGAATAATGACAGTAGTTTTATCTTTAATGTTATCAACTTGCGTGTTTAAGCAAGTTATGTGTAGCTTCTTCAACTTTATGGTTGACGTTAATTACTTGCTGTGTTATTATTATTTTTACTAACTAGATAAATATCACTTATACCCATGTGTTAAGATGTTTTTTAGAAGGAAGATAATGATCGACATTTTAATTGCCAGTAAAGCAGCGGAGACTGTTTGAAAGCCAATTTGAAAAAGTAAAACCTTATATTGTTGGAGAAATAATAAAAAAAATTTAACAGGGAGCATCTTTATTAGATCACTAGCACTTCGCCCGCGACTTCGTCCGCGTGTCCCGCAGGAACTGTGCATTTTTTCGGGATAAAAAGCAGCCTATGTTACTTAGTGATAATGTAGCTTTCTATTAGTGAAAGATCGAAGATTTTTAAAATCGGTCCAGTAGTTTCGGAGCCTATTCGGTACAAACAAACAAACAAAAAAATCTATCCTCTCTCTTTATAATATTAGTATAGATAACAATAACAAAAAATAACGTAGATACAATCAAGATGGATAACTTTGAATTTCCTTGTAACTTTGAATAAAACTGGTTCGAAGATTTTAATTTTTTTTACTTAAAATATTTACGGTCAAATACTTAAAATGGTTACCGTAGCCTATGATACGCTTGCAACACCGAATATCACATGCACATTACCGACTGATTAAGGATTCGCGGCCAACACAGCGAATCTTCAGGGCCCCAATTCTGCTATTGCAATAGGGATGTTGAATATATTTTTTTTATTGTGAATCTGTAAACTATTTGAAAAAAGATAATTAACACCAAAAAAACCGATGAAACATCTATAAAATTGGCAAAGTTATAAGCGTTTTAAAATGATTTGCTAGACACGGACGGCATGCATGATAAGTGACGTAACACCACCTATGTCCGCTTCGCGCGACTAAGATGGAGCAATACTCCCTCCAAAAACTTTAAAAGCGTCTATGTTTTCCATTTTGTGATAAATTATTTTTTACTTTTTTGTTATTCCTATTTCTTCTTTGGAATAAAATAATTTATTTGTACTTTTTTAATAGTAGTCCACTACCGTATTGTGTAAGAATGGTGTCATAATGACACCACAACGGTCAAAACCTCAGATCATAGAAACAAGCAGATATGCCATCATAGCAAATTAGTACGGGAACAACTGTCGCCACTTTTAGTACATTTTTCAACACAATTACAAGCGCCCCTCGTGAATACAAAGATCTCCCACACATAAAAAAATCCGCTCACGCTCAATCTAGCACTGTTAATCGTTACTCAACACTAGCACTAAACTAAAACACTGTATTTATATCATCGATTGTGTTCGGTTCGTCGCCAGCGTATACTTTTGTACTACGCCCAATGTGGGCAAATTAAAGCATCAAGCAAATGATCTGAGGTCAAAACCTAAGCGTTCATTGGCTTAGAGTAAGATATCTTTTTCGTCATTCGTCAAAACGATTTCATTGAGAGACCATTCTGACACGATTATGACAATTGCATTAGCAGACTTTGGGCCCAGGAGCTCTGCTCAAGCTATTTCAATAAGTTACTTATGTAAGAAAAACTTTTTTTACAAAAAACAGCCAGTCCAAAAAAACTACTACATAGTAAATAATAATTTTAGTTTCTGAAGTCGGTGTCTGGTTTTTGTTTGCTTTTTTGCCGCCGACTTCTGAAAATGAAATTATTGTTTACTTTGTAGTATTTTTAAGAGCCGGCTATTTTTTTTGGAAAACAGTACTTTTTTCCGAGTTCGATTATTTTCACGAATTCTTTCATCACTATTTTACGTAGTATTTTATGGATATAACTGCGTACATAGGAATGATTAAATTATGTATTATATACTAATACCTCCCTGAAAGTACGTAGGTAGATTACGTTAGTGAAAAAATCAACAATATTGGTACAGTAGTTTTTGAGCAAATCGCGGACATACAAACTTAAACACACAAACGGGTCGAATATAGAACCTTCTTGTTTTGAAGTCGGTTATAAACGCGATAAACATTTGGACGAATTCTTTTTGTACAGCAATTGATGTTCGATCAAGCATGCTTAATTTTTCACTGAAACCGTAGAATCGGGTTCAATCAGTTTTAAGTTATTTCTTCTTTAGTTATCCAATCCGGGGTTGACTCGTAATTGCCAATCGTCTGGTCAGAATCCTCTTTATTGTCCGTTTCGTTTTTATGTCAATTTGCATTTTACACTTTCCAAACAATAATAGAGTTACCGACGCGTTTTTTTATAAAGATGTTAAATAGTTTCCAACTGACCTAAATATTATGTTTTGCTCGCAACTGCCTGTATATTCTCTACCAACACACTGCGTGATATCACCGCGATGACTGTCAATTTGTTTGCGAACGTTCAAGGCAGAATATCGTGAAATTCTCCCTCGAACGTTCGCAAACAAATTGGCAGTTCTCAGAACAAAGGAGGTTGCAAAAAGAAAATAAAAGCCGAGCGTGATTTCCCAGCTTTCAAAGCGTTTAGCATGAGGTACAGAATAGACCGGCTGGTTGCTTTTACCTTAGAATACTACAGAAGGAATGACTCCGTAAAGACGGTTAACCCCATTTCTATAGGTGATCCACATGCTACAGATGCAGATGTCCATAAAATTCAAAATTCAAAAGTCATTTATTCAAAGTGGGCTAAAGCCAATTAGCACTTTTTGAACGTCAATATACATTAGACAGCCCCCAAAAACGCCCACCCTTCACCGCTTCCTAGTGTTTTAGCTGCGAAGAAGAAACGGCGCAACAAACCCCGCAGCAACACGAATCTATCTTTCAGTTACTTTTATTTTAAAAAAAAATATAAATTTACGAAAAAATTAACTATTAATTATTAACATAGGTGATGGTGACCACTTATCATCAGGTGGGCCGTCAGCTTGTTTGCCACTCAATCACATGAAGTAAAGCATGGTGTGGCTGCAGATAGAACGGACTCAAACGCATTGCAAGTTATACCCATCACATTGGCACATTGGCACATTGGCAATAGCCTCAGATCATAAAAACAAGGGAAATGTGCCAAGGCGCTATTGAGCTTGACGCTTTGATAATTATGGTCACATTGACCGTATATAAAACGTACACTCTGGCGACGTACCGAACACGATCGATGATATAAATACAGTGTTTTAGTTTAGTGCTAGTGTTGAGTGACGATTAACAGTGTTAGATTGAGGGTGTGCGGAATTTTTAATGTGTGGGAGATCTTTTTATTCACAAGGAGCGATAATAATTGTGTCGAAAAATGTTTTAAGAGTGGCAACAGTTGTTCCCGTACTAATTTGCTATGAGAGTATATCATCTTGTTTCTATGATCTGAGGCAATAACCGCGATAATGCGACATACCAATCAAAACATGACTAACGCTAGTACAGATAAAAATCAAAAATCTGAGTATCCCTCCTCAAAAATGTCTAACTGTGTTTTACGTAAACCTAACGGTTGAAGTGCGGTATATAAGTCTAAATATAAGTTCAACAGGAAACTACATAGCGTTAAGCATACCATAAGATTAAATATTCATGAATCTCGAGTTTTTTTTCGACGCAGAATGCAGCGGCGAGTGAAGTTCTTAATCATTGACAAAAAGCTCCGTTGTAAACGGTATGATAGTTAGATTTAAAACTTCCGTATCATTTTTATGGTGGAAATAGTTTGCGTGGAAATAAATAATCTTAATTTCTGGATAAAGATTAAAGAAAACGAACGGTATTGTTAGCAGCAATCCAACCAAAGCTAAACCTGTCGTTTTAGAACGTAAATCTACAGAGGCCCTAGACAAGTTGCTTTTCTGTTAGCGTTCACGCTAAACGATAAGCACAAAATGTATGGCAATGACATTACCTGCGGAAAAGTCACGTGACTCACAAATGTCATTTCTATACATTTTATCCGTAGCGTTTGACGCTAACGCTAACAGAAAAGTAACTTGTCTAGGGCCTCAGAGACTCTAATATTTTTTCTTTTTTTCATTGTGTCTATAAATTGCGATATTCAAGCGGTTATAGAGAATCAAGAAGTTATTCTGAGTGCAAATTATTCTGAATAAGCACCGTCTAGTAGTTCTGTTAAAGCCTCCAAGTAAGGTTATGTTTGTGATAGGAATGGGCTCAGCCCATTGGTGCAACGGTTGAGATTAGAACTCACCAACATGTGGGAGATCTTTAAATTCACAAGAAGTGCTTGTAATTGTGTAAAACTGTTGTAAAAGTAGCGACATTGGTTCCCGTACTAATTTGCTATGATGGTATATCTTCTTTTTTCTATGATCTGAGAATATCGCCGATAGCTCAAAATATAGTACAGGCACGGGGTCTCATCAGGAACAAAGTAACATTTGTTGAAATAACTCATAATAGATGGCGTTATATGTATCGATTTGTTATTGATGTTTGTGTAAAATTGAGAACATGAAAAAATACATCGTGAAAAATATTTGTTCAAATTTTGAAAAATGCTTTAAGCACAGAAAAATGTATAGCCCGAAGATAGCCCGCGCTAAATCGGTTACATTTCTTTGTATGAGATGAGGCATCTGTGCGTATAGTATTATATTATCTGTGGTACAGGAAAACAAACCGAAAACGTTAGTACACTTAACCATGGTTAACTGATTTAATGCCGCAATAGTAAACAAATTATAGACACAATACAGTTTCTATTGTGTCTCGCGCAGTTCTACGATGAGTCAAAACTTCAGAAGCGAAAAACGCACCCCACCGTTAATGTGAAGCTGATGCAAAAACACATGAAACGAAGCATTTTTTGCGAAGAGAATTTTAAGCCAATTAATTCTGCAGGTATATTTTTTGCAACAAGAATTAGAGAGACAATTTTCTGGTCGATTAGTAAACTGATTAGCTATGGCAATTCATCAATATTGGAGGCAGGATGGATCGACGACCTCTTAACGAAGTGGCTAAGCCTTTTTACTCCTCGCCTGAGGGTAGATAGAGTTTTTAGGGGTATTGATGTTCGTGAATTTAAATTAATGTTACTTAAAGCTTTTGTGATGAACTGAGAGACGTAATTTATGGTCGATTAGTAAACTAATTAGCTATGGCAATGTACGTCCAGGCTGAGATTTATGAAATGCTCTGTAGTTTCCTCCTTATAAATTCAAATTCTACGAAATTAACGGCCTATCTTTATTGACATCATTGTTAACCTTTTAACTGCTTGGTTTAATAGCTGCCGTCCTCTCATAAATCGTCAACAGTAGTATGGTACTAAAAATCTGAGGTGACATAAGTCCTATTTCGATTCGTTTTTTAATTTCTTGGTTGTGCAAGTTTTGATAGTCAATTTGTTAATTTTTAACATACCTATATAATTTTAATGATGCTATAACGTAATAGTAGTTTTAATGATGGAGACATTAAATGTGCGTTATTCATTTTGATGTGCAATTAAATATTCCCCCTAAAAAATAATCCCTGTTTAGAAAATTGGTTGCAGCATTAAAATCTTTTATTAGAAGCTGCACACAAGATAATTAATTGTACAAGATAAGATGAAGTAAATGATGCAGGTATGCAAATGTAAGTCTAGTCGACAAAAACGTTAGGAATTGGAAAGAAATTAAAGTCCTAGCATATAATACTGCTGTACCTACAATCAAATAATCGTTTGTCAAAAGCTGTATCGCATTGGATAGAACGATTCTTTTTGTTTTTCGATCTTTCCGAATCGCTTCTCAAATGCCTTTTACGCGAACTAAATTTTAATTCGAGTTTCAATTGGTTAAAAATAAATAACATGGTGACCGATTTTAATAACAATGTCGTATCGTATTGTGCAACAGTTCGCGGTGTTGTGAACAATGACAATTGTCACAACGGACATTCGTTTATAGTTGTGTGCTTTTAATCAGACCAACTTTCTGTAGGATGGAATACAAATATTTTTGTTTGTATTTGAAACATTTGTTTGTTATGTATTTTTATGGAATTTGTAGAGCCCTGTTCAGTTTTATAAACATCATTTAGTTCAGCAGGTAAGCCTCTGTTCATATCTAGAAGCGCCATTGAGCCATGATCATTATGCTTGCTTGTTTATTTCAGAAAATTAGGTCTGTTTTAATTTACCATTTATCATTCCCTGTTGGTTAGTGGTATCAAATGAAAAAAAGAAAGAAAAGATCAGAATTAGTTGCTAATTCAAAATCTGCCAGTGATTATTGTGGCTCTCTAAATCTGCGCCACCACGGCGTTGTAAACTTATTACTCTCAGGAACTAAATTATGGATACAACTGTTTGAAAATAATTCCTTTATCAATTCGCACGAAGCAGGTTATTCTGGATTCCAAGCTCAAAATTCCCAACACAAAACCAGTGGAACAGAAGTCTTGCTCCTAGTATCACACCAAAATCGGTCACTATCATAGTTTTATGTAAATCAATCGCTTGAATCGCTGCATTATTTGTTACTTATAAACTTAACAATGAACAGTTTTGTTCAATGCTAGCGGCTAGCGCTTTACGGTACTGATTTAGCGGTTCGATAGTTTTGTTAGAATTCAATTATGGCTGAGAGCAGTGACCCTGGTGTATGCACTCGGCAATGCTCATCGGCGTAGTAACGTTGCGAGTATTTTAATCGGAAATGTGTTATTCCAATATCATGGTTTGTTTGTTTTTCAATGAGTTTGCCAATAGAGTATTGAGATGGACATTTTGAGATATTTTATTTTTAAAAATCATATTTTTTTCAGCAAATGAGAATTTTATTCACAGGGTTTTTTTTTCGAATATTTATACTGCTTGATCGAAAACGGCTTAACATATTAAGTATATCAGATTCTAAATACCTAATTCAAATCAGTTTCGTACAATCTGTTAAAAATGCAAATTATGTTAATGATTTTGTCTTGCGTCATAATATAATTTATTACTTCGTGAATAAAAATCGTTTTATCAAGCTTAATATAAGAAAATAATAGTTTCCTATATTGCTTTCTGTTCTAAAGCAGTATGCTGTAGATTAACAATTTTGTGAAAGTAGGTTTACTTGCCAACGAGGCGGATAAGTGTTAATTAAGATTAAAGAGACTTTTTATTGTAATTGTTACTTAGATTTTATTATGCAGATATATTTTAATTAATTTGAGTTTTTAAGATAGAACTTAACTTAACTTAATGATAGAAGTGAATAGAGGATTAGAAAATTTATATGAAAGTAATAATTTAATTAATGGATGTTTATCGATGTTGTAAATGATTATGTAAATACTAATAAAAATAATGTTATATTATGAAATAGTGCGATTAATAGAACGTGGCTTTTGCAAGTTAGATACATAGTTAATTTGTTTACAAGTTCGTTTATAGATTCCTTTATCTAAGTGGATCTTTTGATTAATAAAACAAAAGTAGTTGTTATACTAGTGACGCGATTAAATTACGGTATTTTTTTTATGTCAAATAATAATATTAATATCTATACACAGGCACACAATATTGTGACCCCTTCAATTTATTTGCTTAAGAATCGAATGCTTAGTGGGAAGAACCAACATCAAAAAGAGATAATTATCAAATAATCACTGTAAACAAACCATGTGGTCTGCATAAACTTGTTTGTCCGAGCACAACTCCTTGCGGCACACCGCCCCAGTGCTCATCAAATACGAGTGCTGAATACCAAACATCACCTCGTTATGCTCTCCTAGTACACTCAGAACAAAATCAGTGCATAAAAGCGTTTCTCACCTTTCCAACATGGCGAATAAAACGTAAAAACCCACTTTGACGGTGTCGAAAGCATGTTAATGTATCAACAAGGAAGTTTTTGGGATCAACGTGTTACTTTCCACGCTAAAAATTTAATTCTAGAATTTCATTGAATTCCGAAATTTAGATCGGTGTGTTAGTAAAATGTTAAGTGCTCAAATTTAAAATCTAGGCATGTTTGAAGAGGTAAATTTTGGTACAGATTTATTATGAATTCTTTAGAAGGAAATGGATTCACTAGGTTAAGTTTGTGACTCACAGATCAAGAATTTAAACTGCCTAAACATGTTAAAGTAAAGAAGCAAGTAGCCAAGAAGTATACCTACCCATTATCTTTATACATATATGTATAATTCTTCTGTACGTGTGAATGTCACTGAATTTCTTCTAAATGGTTGAACAGATTTTGATGACATTTTTTGTGTGTATTTGAGTGGGTCCCTGGATGGCTTTGATTCACAATAGGTAGGTCCCGGTAGGTCACGCTGCGATCGGGTTTTAGGAAATTTTGCTGAACCTGCTAATAGCAGACAAGCCAGTGTTCGGGCAGGACAAAGTCTGTTGGGTCCGCTAGTAATAATGAAAACCGTAATCATTATTGATTACATCCTATTAGTATTTAGTCCAACATTTTTATTTTCAGGTTAATAAATAGAAGATTAAACATCAAAACAATGTTAATAACAGCAATGCACACAGGAAAATAAACTAACTCAACACCGGTGGCAACTATTTCATTCATTTTTAATTGCGTTATAATAAATTATAAAGGATGTCTTGAACTTGTTTTTTCTATTATTCGCATGAATGGAGACGCAATGTCCAACTATAATAGAGATATCTGTTTTTTATCCATGATATATATTTAATTGATGAATATTAATAGTGGATATTTATTAACTGATGGTTATAATTATGATGATGATGATTGTAGAATGAAAAGAAACCAGTGTGAAATAAAACGTAACATCTTTTAAAAATACGATTCTGAAACTTTTGAAGTATGTTATGGTATTAAATTCTATTACAGAATACGGAACAGCATATTTAAACACCATCTAAGCGCAAAACACGAACATTTATTACCACGATTCATATCGAGAACATTTTAGTGTTACCTTTGAATCGTGAGTGTATTATCATTTTATCCATTCCGTGCTCAGATCATAGAAACAAGGAGATATGCCATCATAGCAAATTAGTACGGGAACAACTGATGCCACTTTTAGTACATTTTTCGACACAATTACGCGCATAATTAAGCGCTCCTTGTGAATAAGAAGATCTCCCACGCATTGAACATTCCGCACACCCTCAATCTAACACTGGTAATCGTCACTCAACACTAGCACTAAACTAAAACACTGTATTTATACCATCGATCGTGTTCGGTTCGTCGCCAGCGCGTACGTTTTTAATATGAGCAATTTGCTCAAGATCAGGCATCAAGCTCGATAGCACCTTGGCACATCTCCTTGTTTCTATGATCTGAGGTTCCGTGCTTTAAGACGGCTATTGTACCAATAATGGCTTGATCTGTCGCACTACTTTGTAGCTTTAGCGTCAACTATCACAATATCCATTAAGGCCGTAATGTTGCTATAAAAGTTTATAGAATCTGTTGCACTAAGTAAAAGCGGCGTGGACTTGGTTGTTTATTTTTATTTAAGCTCGTTTTTTGTTATGGCGGTTGTAAATTTAGTGACGGTTTTAAATGTAGAAGTACAGTACAGGAGAATAATATTTATAATGAAAACTTTAAAAAAGGGTGGGCAACTCGGTGATACACGGTGTTGCAAGCGTTACAAGCTACGGTAACCGTTTACCATCAGGCGGACCATTCGCCTGTTTGGCATCAACATCTACACTATTATAAAATTGTAAAAACGCTGTGTCTGTACATTGGAGATATTCCAGAAAAAATAGTCGGGATAGGGTACTGGGACGTAACCATACCCAAAAAGATTTTTTTGGAATTTTTGTCTGTTTGTCTGTTTATCTGTTTGTCTGTTTGTGCGCGCATCACGCGAAAAGTACTGAACGCATTTTGATGTTGTTTTCACAGTTCGATAGCTTGAGGTCCAACTTAAAATCTAAGCCACGTTTCATCTAATTCTGATAGGAGGAACCTGAGATACAGCTTGACCTCTTGGTAGTACTCGCCACCCTACACTACGGAGGTCATTCAAACTGGTCATTCCACTGTAGTCCATGCGGACGGAGTCGCGGGCAAAAGTCTAGTCGTACATAAAAAGAAAACATTTTGTGTCTTCATCAACACACTCTTTAGAAAAAGCAAAATCTAAGCTGCAATAGTAACAGAAGTAGGTACTTAAGTTGAATGAATGCGCACCACACATAATTAATAATTTTAATTAAAACTATAAACTTGACGTAAAATTAAATACAGAAATGAATGAACGAGCACATTTAGTATACGCAGTAGTACTGTTATGTTGTAAAACTGCAGTTAGATTAAAATGGAACAATTCCTTTGTGTTTGTATCTAAATTGAAATAGTATTGGCTCTGTGTGATACACTACGCCTTTGTCTATTCCATTATTTGAAAAAGCAATACAGTTACAAAAGTAATTTTTTACCTGACTGCGATGTAGCCCGAAAGGATAATGTTTTTAGTTGCTATGTATCCTATGTTGGTGTCTATGTTCCCTCTTAGAGACCAAATAAGGGGACCAATTTTAACAAATGAGGTCCTTAAGGCGAAGGTAAATGGTAACGGCCAGTTTTAAATCTCTTATTTCGCCGTCAAATAATGCAGGTTAGTTGTGCAATTTTTTTATGTTAAACTAGAACATATATACATCAATCGTACCTGTGAATATTTAACTATTGTTGTAAAATACTTAATGAAATAAATTCATGAATTCGTGTCTACCCAAAACATAAAAACGTAATTACTTTCAAACCGCTTAAGATATTTTCATGATTTGTTTTGTGTGAAAAGACTATGTTACTACCTATAATAATACCTGTTACTTTTTTTTTTATTTTATGTTTTAGATACTAAAAAGTAATAATACGTCTAATTCTGCACAGCGCGCTCCTTGATAGGCGAGTCGTATTGCTCGGTGGATGTATGTCGCGTTGCTTGAGCTCAGCGCAGAACACTCAAGCTATACCGCCCAAATCGCTCAAGGCCGTTGGCGTATACCGGGGCCTTAATGACGCGAGTGGATTTTGAAGAAAAAAAAAACGAAAAGCGAATTTTGGGTGCCATGAAGCTGCAAAGACCAAAGGGCAAAAATTTTTTTTTTCATGACCTGGTCATTTGGCATGTGAAAATGAAGGACTTGAAAAGACGATATAAGAAATATAACTTATTAAATGGTTAAAAATGAAAAATAAATAAAAAGTCAATAAACCCAACTGCAAAAAACAAGCAATGTGTAATTGCCACTTTCGATCAACAATATACAATATTGCTATCATTGCATCAGACTGCTTGAAAACTGATCCTGTTTTAACTATTTAGTTGTTTTTTGCAGTCGAGTTTTTTGACTTTTTATTAGGTAATTATTTTTTTCCATATTGCCTCTGCTTTTTGTTATTCAAAGTTTTGTTGTTTTTCTGGTTTATTTTTAAGACGTTTATGAATCTTTTCCCAAAAATAAACAATACAAGGTTACATACTGTGTATCAGGTAAAATGAGATTAATTAAAAGTAGTGCACACAGCGTATTTTTATTCTCAAACTTTAAACTAAAACCTTACCGGACAGGGCGGACAGCAATCTACGTTGACAAATAAAAATATTAATAAAAAGTTTAATGACAGCGCGGGGTGGCGGGAGCAAATAAAAAATAAATAAAAAACCATCATGGCGGACAATGGCGGGAGGCAAAGACAATGATAGTTGTACCAGACCGTGAATGTACGCTTTTGGCGCAATTATTGTGGAGTATTTTTTAAAAATAATAAGAATTATAAGGATTGCACGAAAAAGGTACGCTCATTAAAATGTAGTTTTTCTTTTTACGGTATAAAAATGGAGAGAGAAAATAATATGTATATTCTGCCTAATTTGGCCTGAAATGTTTATAGGGTGTTTTAATGCAGTTAGGTATCATAATTACGTAGTAGATAATTGATTTAAAAATCTAAATATACTTACTCGTATTATAGCTGTTAAATATTTGATAGCATCGACGTCCGCAATTTGTGCGACGCTTCAAGCGGTTACAAAAGCGAATGCTCTTAGGTCAGTACGTTGAGTTGTAACATACATAATGCTTAAAAATTTTCATTGTTACATTACACGCGAATACTCCAGGTGAGTGACCACCTTTACATAAGCACAGGAGTAAACACATGCCAAAAGCTACCCTAACTTATACAGGCTTAAAGCAGCTTGTAAAATTGCAGCCACTGCTATAAATGTAATGAATATAAAGAGAAATAAGTTATGACATTTTACATATATTTACACAAAACCACATGGCCATAATCATTTAAAATTATGCACATATTCATACTTAATAAAGAATAATATCGTCTCTACGGGAACGTCAGACTCAATGCAGTCACACAAGAATGCCGTAGCGTATTTCAATACTTATGGTATCTGCCAACCATTTATATCAGCCACCCAGAATGTTGGATCCCTCATGTCCAGTCACAAGACAGAAGTGAGGGAGGTCCAATGAAACTGGTTTTCGCTATCTAGTCTTAAAAGTACTATTGTTGGGAGAGGAACTTATTGCTGATATTGGAAGATAACTCTCCAGGGTCTGTGTGTAATGATGAACGCTGTTTTTTATTCGCTGGTGCTAAATTGAAGAGGATGTTTGCGCAAACAATTAATTAACGGGTGACTGCTGGGGATTTATGGGCGCCTGGTACTTTTTTTGCGAAACGGGAGATTGTTTTATGTAAAATTGTCGCAGACAAGTAAAATGACTTGATGGAAAAATGTTCGCGCTTTTGTGTACGCAAAAATGGCTAAAAATAAAGCCAATAATGCCTGATTTTTAAAAAAATAATTAAAAAAAAACTTGTTGAAGTAACTAGTTTTGTAAATAAATCCGCGGCATATAACGTTGTAAATGTACTAACATTTTCTATTTTTACTTTGAGTCACAAGATGTGACTGCTAAAGCAACTAAAACTAAAATCGAAACGAATCAATTTAAAAAAAAAAGGCTTTTTTAAAACGACTATTTAATCGATTCCTCATTCGGAATATCGAATTCTAATAGGTTGCAATTCGATTCTTATCGGCTACAATGTGCCGAGAAGGAAAAAGTCACTTAAACTGATTCAAGTATTTCACATATCGTAGTGATGTGAAAAGGAAAGTACAAATAGCTGTTCCAAAATAACACTTTCATTTGTCCTAGTACAAAAGCTGTCAAAACAATCGAAGAGCAACGGTTTGTTTGACTTAATAACACCTTCTGACAGTTATAATACTTTATAATACGTTCTGTAATCCAGTTTGGGTTATACTGGCGTCCAAAGTGGTTTGTAACTATTAACAATGATTGGATAACCCCATTCTGTCACTAGTTTTGATGTATAAGGTGATTAGGGATGTTGTTGAGACGATAATTTGGGGAATGTTTGATGAAATTCCTTTTTTTGTTTGCGATTTTTTGTTTCAATGTAAATTATATTTGGAATTTACGCAAACAAAAAGTTGAGTATAGTGCTACCCAATTAAGAATAGGTATGACCTTGAGCCATATTGTGACGTCTAAGCTGTAGCTATATTTATATTAAAAAATCTATTACAATAGAGTTGATAAAACTAAGACTCAGTTCAAAGTCAAAGTCAAAGTCAAAAACATTTATTTCAATTAGACCATTTACAGGCACTTTTGAAATGTCAAACAATATTACAATAGTTGTCAGTCGGTTTGTCCGTTAGTTGAAGCTAGTTGTCCGTTCCAAAACGTAGATTCCTATGGAGAAGAACGGACAAGAAACTCCATGGTTACTCTTTTTCAATAAATTTAAATATATTAAAGTTTAAATTAAAGTTAAATAAAGTCTAATAAACCGAATTCACCATAATAGGCGATCTCCGTTTAATTTATTTGACAGATAATAGGTAGGTATCCTACAAAGTCTGCAACATTTTTTTTAGTTTATCTAGTTCTAGTGGATAGTACCTACCAACCACAGGTTGTAAAAACGGCCTTCACCTCTTAGATGGGCTGACGTAAATTTTAAGTAAAGTAGCCTATGTGCTTCGAATATCCGACGTATACCCGTCCAGCCGTTTCAGCGTGATAGAGTAACAAACACACAAACTTACGCATTAATTATAGTATTAGTGCGATCGTCGTCTCTTTTAGAACCCAATTAGATATCATTCAATAAAACCCACGTCTGTCTTTATAACTATCCTGAGATACGTTAAACCACAGATAATATAATACTATACGTACAGATGCCTCATCTCATACAAAGAAATGTGACCGATTTAGCGCGGGCTATCTTCGGGCTATACATTTTTCCGTGCTTACAGCATTTTTCAAAATTTGAACAAATATTTTTCATGATGTATTTTTTTATATTCTCAATTTTACACAAACTTCAATAACAAATTGATACATATAACGCCATCTATTATGAGTTATTTCAACAAATGTTACTTTGTTCCTGATGAGACCCCGTGGTTAAACTATCTATCAATAAAGCGTAATTTATTACTGGTATAGCGCTTAAATATTACAACAACGCACTTAACATCTGTGATGGATGACTGGTTCAACTACTAACACCATTAAATTACACTGACCGGCGCGGTTGACCCCGGGCTGGGCGTTAAACAGTTCACTTTGAGAAAGTGATCTATTGGAATAGCTTTGAGATTATACAGGGTGTCCCTATAAGGATCAAATCGAAGAGGGGAAGGGTCATTTCCAAACTTTTAAACTTTTGCTTTTTTTGGTAAAGTTTTTCTAATATGCGGTCGACTTTCGTTAGTGTAAGTTTCTCCTATGAAAATACGACAATTAACGAAGATCTGCATGCGCATTATTAATTTGGGAGTACTGTATCTATTCTATTGTTTTTGTCACGTGTCACACGGCGTTTGTGTCTCCTCTAATGGCCACAATTACAAGTGCTCCTTGTGAATATAAAGATCTCCCAGATATTAAAAATTCCGCACACCCTCAATCTAACACTGTTAATCGTCAATCGCCCATCCAATGTCATAGACAAGCGGAACGGGCGCGGCCGGCGGGTAGTGTTGCCATTTTTAAAACTTATTAAATATATATTTTTTCTTTTTTATTTTATTATACAGATTGTGTCTTTTGGCAAACATTTTTTATATTTACTTTGCTATTATTTATCCTTTATGTTCACTTCCTATAACAAACTTACTTTATCTTCAACTATGTGATAGTAACGTCGTTAACAGTTCGTGAAATCACTTATGGTCTTAGCAGAATATCAGCGCCACTTCACTCCTTTGAAGTGGCACAATGCTGAGCTAAGACCATTTTTGTTTCTCGCGTTTTCTCTATGTGATTTTATTTTTTGTACATGCTTGACTCTTACCTTGTTTCCTTTTAATATTATGTTAGTTTTAAGTTAATATTGTGCTCAAAAATGGCCAGAGCGAAATAAATTGATTTTCTTTCTTTCTTTTCTTTCTTTCACTCAACTAGCACTAACCTTAAACACTGTATTTATATTATCGATCGTGTTTTGTTCGTCGCCAGCGTGTACGTTTTTATTACGACCAATGTGATCAAACTAAAGCATCAAGCTCAATAGCGCCTTGGCACATCTCCCTTGTTTCTATGATCTGAGGGATCGAATAGGGGTTTTATTACATGCTGTATCATTTACATTTCGATTCCATATTTATTTGTAAACATCAACAATCACCACAATCAGCATTCAGCGATCAGGCATTCAAATTCCGCCAAAAATACAAGTAGCAATTTAAAAATAAGATGTAATTCATCATTGCAAAGTTTGACAGCCGCTATACAGAGCATATCAGGCTCTCATCAGGTTAAATGAGTACCTGCCAATTCAAATGTCAAAATGCGAGTTTATTTAATACTTTCTTTTTTAAAAGCACTCATAATTCGCTTTCAAATCAGCTGTATTCTTATTTTGATAGGCTCGCTGCAGACTGGCAAATTTGCGCAGCTTTTAATCTTAAATACATTGGTAGATAAATTCATAACTTCTACTAATAGGAGCAACGATCCTGACACAGTCGTCTGGATTCCACATTCATCGTTTTCTTAAAGGTGCCACTGCCTACGAACGACCTGATTTGAATCCAGATGAGTCTTGATAGATTGGCACGTTACCCAACTTACCTAAGTATTCACGTGCCAAATCTTGAGACTTCCCCGAATTGGTTGCTACAGATCGGACTTCAAATTGGGTCGTTCATATGAACCAAAAACTCAACTTATTATACTGAACCCTTCTTCCAGTTTGATGTTTCGTGTTACCCGATATGATTGGTTATGTTAATTTGGTCATGGTGAGCTTTTTTGCCTGCTAACTTAAGCTGGCGTTTGACTATTCGGGCGTTAAAGTATGTTTAAGCAACAGATTTGAGACAAACTGTTTCCAATATGATGATGCAATTTCATAGTAACTAGAATCGCCTGTAAAAAAAAATATGAAAAAAAAAGAATATCAATTTTAGCTTTCTGCATTCCTTCATATAAACTTAAATCTCACACTCCTCTAAAGAGCTGTACAAAGTTTTCCCTTCACGTATGACCAAGAATATCTTCTTCTTATATATCATCTTGTCAAAATACTATATTTCAGTTAGGTAGTACCACAGACGAATTACTTTTCCTCAGTGGGTAGTACTAAAAAATCTACCTAAGTGAAACAGAATCGTAGTTGGGAACACAAATGGCAAGCGAGCCCGAGACCGATCTCCTACCAGATGGACCGACCAAATAAAAGACTCCAGGTCCCCGAGGTTTAGCTCCGTCGTCAGGGCCGCGATGGACAGAAGCCGATGGAAACAAATAATTCACTCCAAGTGTGGACCACTTGTTGATGACCACGATCCTCAGTCATGAGGGAACGACTAGAGAGAGAAACAGAATCAAGCTGAATCATCCATTTCTCTATTAACTATTGCACAAGAACAAGTTCTACACTTTTTATTTCGTTTGACCAGTTTAAAAATAAAACTCTAATTTCTACTTTTGCTGCTCATCCGGCGATAATAAACATTGATCTATTTCCAAACTAAGTAGCAAAAAGCAAAACAAACTACAAAAACCTGTGAAAATCGTATCAATTATTTTTTTCATTGACTTTTCGCCAGCGGAATTCATCGCAAAAAATACGTTTCAATTTAATCGATCTTGTGGAGCCGTCTTTATTCGAGATCCGTAGTCATTATTGCGCAAAAAAATGCTCTTTGTGTGCGTTTCCATTCAAGTTAGCATAGTGGCAAAAAGTGGATGGTACTTGACACTTTTTAGTGATCGACGTCAACGGTGAGAAATTAGACTTATCGGTCAGCGATTCGACAGAAGTGGTTGTTGATTGAATGATAATACCTTCATTTTGCACACAATGATTTGATAAAGCGATGATTTGCAAAAAGTTGATGCATGCAAATTCTAGTGAGAGGAAAGTTTTCACTTTTTGTAAATTATTTTAACGGATATTGCACAGACAATTTTTATGAGAACTTTTATTACAAAAAGTTCATGGATTTGGACATAGATTACGTTCATTTAATAGTGGTAATGAACTCTTGGAAGTTAGAGGATAATTTTGATTCAGAATAACTTAAAAGACTCAAACATGGTCTGTCAATTAAATTGTGCTGACTTTTGAATACATACTTCTTGGATAGTTAATTATACCCCTTTCCCATGAGCGGGCGAAGCAAAGATTAGTACAACATGATTTGTAACATACAATTAGTAAGAAATACCCCAAAAAACTAACCATTACCTTAATGACGTGCACACAACAACAGTATTTAAATCTAAGGTTAGTTTAACGGTCAAAATTCAGTTAACCGTGGTGCCGTTGCCTCGGATTACCGTTAACCATTATTAACAAGATAGTTTAGCCGTACGATTGAGGAATAATTGTAATTAATTCATCTATTGTGGAGTGAACGACTGCTTGCGATTTATGTTGCTCTAGTACAATTAGTATTACGTGGATACGCTCGTGTACTTCTGTAATCATATCTTTTTTTTTTCTTATGGTATTGTATTTTTTTCAATCACTTATGTGCAATGGAATTTATTATTAAAAACTTCTACATCTATAACTGGTGCGTTTTGATTGAAATTATGAACAAGATATTCTTGGATTACACTGATGGCTAAAGTTAGCAACGCTATTATCGAATTGGATTTGACAAAACCACAAAAGGCGTAATTTCAACGAATTATTCTAATAATTATTTACTTTTTCTTTCTTGTGCTTTTGTTTCGCTTTTTCGTCATGATGAAAAGATATGCCAATCAGTTGGCAAAGTTCTTAGTGGAGCTGATTGCCTAGTGATTTCTACCCGACTGCCCCAGAAGTATTATGGCGTGTATGTATGTTTGTTTGTATGTCTATCTCTTTGGCATGCTCTAGTAGGCTTGATGTATTGCAATATGAGTTATCGTTAGCTTCTTCTTCATTGTGGAAGTGACATAGGATATAATCTATATCTAGATTTTCTAGAATAGACCACTTCGGCTGTAACCATTTTATAATCGTTCAAGAAACCTATCATAGCTTCGAACGAATTTTCAAAAATCATAAAGTTTCATCAAAATCAGTTACCGTAAAACTTGTAACCCGGAGACTATACCAAGCAGTGGTAACGAAACCATAGCGCGATTCAGGAGGGGGTCAGCGCCATCTAGTTTTAATATTATAAAACTGATGAGTTTGTTTGTTTGTTTGTTTGAACGCGCTAATCTCTTTAACTACAAGTTGAATTCGCAAAAAGCTTTTTGTATATGATAGCCAGATTCATGATAAATAGTATAGGCTATTTAACATCACGCTACAACCCTTAGGAGACGAGTAACGAGGGTGAAACCGGGGGGCACAGCTGGTATCTAAATATGCTATCAAGTTTATAGTATATCTTGCTCACAAAGAGCAATTCATTTTTGTAGCATAGGACCTGTAGACCATGGTTTCATAATTTTGTTTTGAATGAGATATTGCCACCTTCCCAGGTTCCTTGGAATTCAAAAAGACTTATCGCATGCTTAGTAAAACACTGACCGAACTCAAAATTTGGGCAAAATATCGACCTAAAAGAGCATGCTCTACAACCTAGTCAAAAAAAACAACCCTATTCTTTGCAAATTATAGGTAAAAAATAGATCAGTCTATATTTTATGTTCCACGCGCACCTACAACAAAAAACTTTAAACGTCAATTGCCAAAAGTTAGCAATTTTGAATTAGGTCAGTTGATTGAGCATGCGTTAGTTTATGTAATTTACCAAGTACTTAGTGCAAAGCTTTCCCCACAGGGTAAACCACAGTCAGTATTACTTCCATATTACCCGTATCCTCGATCCCACGACCACACAGAGTGGTCATTATGTCGTAATACCATTTTAATGGGCGCCATCTTGTGAACTAGGTCATCATATTGTACGGCAATTTAAAAATATTTTACTCGTTAAATCTTAACGTATCCTGAGAACGGTGGCGTCATCTATCATTTTTGGTTTACTGGTGAAGTAATTGGATTGGAATGTACACTCTTATTTACATCATTTCTGTTTTAGGTTTTAAGTTTTATTCCTAAGTTCCAAACGGTAGGGATTTTGAATCTATAGAGTAGTATATGTATAGGAATTAAGTGTTCAATTTGCTTTCGTGTCTTTGATCTATTAGCCATCATTTTCGTTTCATATATCATTTTTATTCCAAGCTTCAAGCATGACGAATTTAAAGATGAATTATTTTCAGTATTGACATAGCTATCACTTAAGCTTTGGTGTCAGGCTGTCAGCAGAACCAAAGACAATATTAAAAAAATGATATCTAATGTTTTTCTGGTTTCCTTAAAATTTATTGATCATCTCGTATCGTTACAGTTTTCAGGCAAAACATAACAAATTTATTATTCATGCTGATGATTTTATTATAATCATAAATAATAATAATAGACTACAAAACGTGAAGGCCAATTCGACCTCCTTTCATCGTGATATTTTAAAGGATGTCTCATGATGTTCACAATGAAATCCAATGCATCTTGATTCATAAGTTCACTCACGAAGATCCTCTGCATTGTGATTGCATTAAAAACAGTTATCATTGCACAAACATCCAGCCAAACATATGCATCTGTAGGCTAAGGGGGACGAAGGATCATAGTCAGTGTTTTTCATAAGTAGAGGTCTGGGGAATGCCATCTAGAAGATTAACTGGTGTTCTATGACATAGTACATACATATACAAACAGAAACGCAAAAGAAAGAGCACTGTCCTCAGAAAGTTAAAACACAACAAAAGATCATTGTCACCAACATTCTTAAAAAAAGTTAGTAAAAGTGTAAAAATAGGTCAAAGTCCATGACTATGATCTTTTTTAACGAAGAGTTTTCGTAAACTATCTCCCATTGACTGTGACCCTTCTTTCCCCTTACCCTTCATCTGTCAAAGATTTACGAGTTACTCCTCACAAGTAAATCTTCTCGCTTTTAGTACTCAGCCTCTTCAATTCCAGTTAGGTCGTCCAAATACCTTTTACACATTTTTTACGGATATTTTAAATGACCAATAATGCAGTAATTTCGTCCGTCTGGGTCATCTTTGTTCGCCCACTTCTGTTTGTCTGTGTATCATGCTTAATGGTTATGACTTTATTTTCTTTTATTGTTCCTTGGGTAGAAGTTTTTTGTTGGATTTAGGAGGCAGTTGGATCATCTATCATTGTAATTATGTTGACATTGGTATCTGGAACTTTAAAATAAGTTTAGTTTTTTTTTATGCAAAATATCATCATCATCATCAGTTCTGCTAAATAATGTACAGCTGCACGCTTAGCATGACCACGATAGAAACGGATTTTGTCTACAGAAGAATAGTCAAAGTGATTGAAGAAAGGTTAAGAATAGAAACATTTCTTCAGTAGACAAAACTCTGATAAGCCGTGCTTGGCTTATCAAAGTTTTGTCTACTTAAGAATAGAAATATCGAAATAATAGAATTAGAATATAGAAATAGCGGGGTTGCCACGTGCTTGGGCAGAAGAGATAACGAGTTCGATAGAAAGAAGTTTATCTATTCTTTGATAGAACAGAGATAGAATTGGTCATGCTAAGCCGGCTGGACATAGGCCTCGCCCAAAAATTGATATAGCAATCGATCCTACTCCAAGTCATCCAAAGGGCAATGGAGGAGCTATCATGCTCGGAATATCCCTGCGTGATTGAATCGCGAAATATACCTAGGCTCATCATTTACTCGTATTCAATCTAGGCATCTAGTGTTCTGTATTAGTCTCTTGGACAAAATAAATATTGAATAGTTTTCTGGTTTCGTGTAAGTTACTTTTATTGAGCACATTGTTGCATTCATAACTTTTTCATTTATTAGCAACGTGTGGTTGAACGTTGTCCAGTTTAAGAGCCCACGCATTGTATATTACATTTCTGTCTTGTGGTTTTATTAACTGTGACTGTATGTCTGTCTGTCTGTGACTTCATCTGCAGTTATCTTTTATTCAACTTTTAACTTCATCAATCAACAGTTTTTTGCTAAACATTCAGTATCTCTCAAACTTTTTGCTTGTTTCTTTTCAATCAGATTTTCTTTTAGCTTACTATCAGAGAACTTTTTCATAATTCTTCGATTTTTTGTTAAAAAGTTTTTGCAAATAAATCGATACTAATTTGACACACTTCTCAGCTATATCGGCACAAAAACAGGTTCCAAAATTGAATGAAAAGAAATCTATGACCGTTAAACAAATCTTATTTAATATATTACGGAAATCATGCCAAACTTCTTTGGACAATGCGAAGATTTTTGTGCAAATAAAGTTTTGGGTCAGACGAGTATTGATAATGGCTGTTTTGTGGTTTTTCGTGGGAAAGGCGATGATTTCATCTATGCGATTCTATTGTTCTTAATGGGTATAGAAAATACGTCAATCGCCATCATTATTTGGAGTTACCTAAATTCTAAATCAGTTGCTGCGGAGTTTGTTGCGCCGTTTCTTCTTCGCAGCTAAAACACTAGGAAGCGGTGAAGGGTGGGCGTTTTTGGGGGCTGTCTAATGTATATTGACGTTCAAAAAGTGCTAATTGGCTTTAGCCCACTTTGAATAAATGACTTTTGAATTTGAATTTGAATTTAGTGTCAAAATATGTCACTTGCCATCATTATTTGGAGTCCCGGCATCAGTCTTAATCACAAACGTCACCTGTGCATTAGCTGATTTTTCGGTCTCTTTGGCGGAATGAAGAAGACGGGGGGCGCCGAGGCTGCAGGCGATTGGTTCGTCAGTCGATGCTCGTCGTCTAATTGGACCATTCTCTATTACGTATTGTCAACTGCCTATTGTCTATTGGGCCGAAAATGTACATGCGCGATCTGTGATCATCTTTAGTGCCGGTACCTATACCTAAATTATAAATCAGTGTCAAAATCTTTGTTTGTTGAGCTCACAGACGCTATCGACATGAATAAGCTAATTTAGCGTCATGTGCTTGGCAAAGTAGGTATGCCTCAAAGCGTTGGATCTGTCGTACTTGTGTGCATTTTTAATCAATTGCAGTGTGCGGTCGAACCGTTGAACCCACACCCGCATTTTTGCATAGAATATTCCATCAATGTAACTTTAGCTTGTTGAATGTACCAGCATCATTTTACGAGAACAAAGTGCAGTTCGACAAACACGTACGCAAAAAAGTTATTTTATTTGCTAGGAGTTAATAACCTTACATTTTTTATGCCAATGTTTTATGCAATTAATTTGAACTCACCATCGTCATTGCATTTTTTTTTTAATTTTATGTATTTTGATTATTATTCTATTATTTTTATACGCAACCAGTTACGTTCTTTTCTTGGAATAAGGATATGTCACTACGTTTACAGATACGAAAGAAAGATGACAATGAATATGTTCGAATTTGGGTGATCTTGTCAGGATCAAATAAATAAAATCGCCGTATAGAAGAAACCCCAAGGCAATTAGAGCTTGCAAAATTGTGCAAATACCGTTCCAAACGAATGTCCAGTGTACTAGGCGCGCGTGAAAGTCTTTCAAGGTATTGTGCGAAGAACTACTTTCATTGCACTCTTCCGGGTCATGGGTCACGCGGACTCAAGGTTGATCGGTCTATGCAGTGACCTGTTTGATTCTATGATTGCCTAGTATATTGTGCACGATTGAAGCTGTTGACATTAATTCGTGCGAGCATTATCTTGCTTTTATGTTGATATTGGAGAACAAGTTTGCTTATGCTGTCTCCACGCTATTTATATTATTTTGTCAAGTTTTAAAAACTGTATTCATGGTTTAACATGCTTGCTTGTCATACACATACATCAAAAGAAATAATGAAACGAGACTGCAAAAAATTATCAAGCTTTAAAAATAACGATTGATATCGAATCAATAATAATCAAAATTGACCACAGTCTATTCTTAGACGGTCATCCACGTTTGACCTACAGCATTATTAGGTGAATCACTCCAAGTGTAGTTTTTATTCTGTCTATAGCTGATGTCAAGGTTTTTGTGCCGTTAGCATATAAATATTACGGCATAGTGACTGACCTCGAACCATACATTGTAAACTATCATACTTAAACTGTTGATTTACAACCTGATTAGCGGGTTATTGACGTTTCTGTATCATTAACGATGATTGGAGGATTATTATTTATTATAGAGGTCTTAATTTATACAAAATACTTAAACTGGGTGACAAATTAAACGAGGGATATATTGAAGGAGGCTATTCAGTATTCGACACTAGATCGATTAACTACGAGAGTTAACGAGACCAACCTTGAAATCACGAAAAAAAATCAACTTGTTCCAATCAAAATTATCCATATCGTCAGTGGAAAAGCGAAAGTGCTTAACCGCCAAAGTGGTACTTTTGGAAGTTCGAAGATTTTTTTTAAGACAAAAAATAAAGTCGTCCTGCGATCACGAACGCTACAAAGTGTTCGAAACGTCAGGAAAACTCAGCAAAAATCTGTAATAAGTATACGCGATTTAATCCGTTTAAACTTGTTTTATTACAAAAAATAAAATATCTTTCTTTTGACAATTAACTCTTTCGCCTTTCCACTGACGATATCACAAGACAAAATGTATGGAACAGCCTTTAATATAACCCGCGTCTAACCTTTGACCCAGTACACGGCTGAATTCACCAACTCTGAGTAAGTTCCGTTTATCTTATTTCATAGATAATTTCAGTAACATTTTTTAATTTATCTATAAGATGTTGTGTATTTAAATGCACATTCCAACAACACAAATGAAATGCAAGTTCAGGAAAAGGTACAAAATGCAAGGCTTCATTTATCGGACTTCACACGATTTCTTTGTCATCCTTCAACTGGGATTTTCCAAAAGTACCATAAAGCACATAGTCGTTTTATTTATTTACCAGCTCCAAGTTTTAAATATTGACTTTGTATCTTAGTTAAGTGCCCTTTTGCCGGTCCATTTGTATCGGTTTTCATAAATGCACTTTGAAAACTATAATATCTAGCCTTATAAATTTCAACTATGGAACGAAGTATGCTTCCTTCCTCTCTAACCCAATGAACAAATACCTTAGAAATGAGCTCCTGCACATATATGACTCCCTAGTAACATTGATTCCGCTATCCACGCAGTGCAACAATTCACTATCAGAGATGAAAGTTTAAACGCTTTATGTTTCTGCAATCCTGGTATCTATACGTTAAGCTTAACCTATGTGGGTCGGTGAAAAGACAATTAACATAGAACAATAGTTTAATGTTAAGTGCGCAAACAGCGCAATTAACTTTGATGTAGAAGAAAGCCGTTGAATTATTGAATTGAACGTTTAGTCACTATGTCCCACATACGAATGATTTACTTGTGAGAAAAAATGGAAATCAAGTAATCATGAAAGGAGATCAAGAGATTTAGGTACGACATTTTCTGAGACATCACACTATCCTAATAATTATTATAATATTTATAATGCGAAAGTGATTTGTTTTTACGACTGAACTGAACTGATCATCATTAAATTTTGCTTAAACGTTGTCAGGAGTGCAGAAAAGGACATAGTAGAAGACAAGACAGAAAGGGTACCTTCGTCTAGAAAAAAGTACTGTTCTCGAGGGACAGAACAATAACTTTCGATGGTCACAATAGCGTTAGAACGCTAGGTGGCGCTACTTGCATGTCACGCGAACGAAGTCGCGGGCAAAGTGCAAAGTATTTAAATATTACGCAGTCGGGTTTTTTGTTTTGTCTAATAAATCATAGCGGATCTATATCTCGATACTCTTATTTCGGAGTGATGTTAGAAGAATTAAGGCGGGTGGGTCTCCTGCGACTTGTTTGAGTGTTCATTAAACATCGAACATGTTTAATGAACAAAAAAGGGGCGTGGCCTACGCGTTTTGTTTGGCAAAAACACTCGACCACGTGACAGAAAACATGTTCAATGTTTAATGAACACTCGAACGCAGGAGACCCGCCTTTATTGGCCGGATAAATTTTGTTCTAATTTTAAATTAATCTGATGGATAGTTCCTATCCGAACAATGTAAAACAGGTCCTAATACTCTGTACTTGATCTAACGTTGAAAATAAGTTCAAACTTCATATAAGTTTGAACTTATTTTGAACGTAGTACTTTTATCACCATAATTATACTTCACAACCTGGATTGGTGCTAGTTTATCTTCTTCTAGATAGAGTTGAATGCGTATGTTTGCTGTAAATTCTGATAAAAATATAACCTCGACATGTGACCGTTATTTTTAAATTAATTTCTCTTGGACAGTCAAAATATTAAATGTTGGACAATCGGCGGTTCTCAAAGGAATGTTTCTCGGAGAACGGTTTAAGCTCGGATTAAATGCATGCCCGGCCGAGTGACATACTACCGAGCAACAGGGCTGCCAAAATTATAATTTGAAAAATGATGTGATTTTTTTTAAAATTTAAGATGTTTATCATCAAAGCACCTTAAGCACTATTAAACCGACAAAATGTATGGAACAACTGATTCTTTTTTCGCGCTTTTGGGGCTTGGTCTCATAGCAGTAAAAGTTCCTCAACGTGGAGTCAAGGTTGGCTAAGTTGGTTTTATAACAGCCATTGAACCTAACCTATCCTGTTCGGCCTAGGCCAAATCTAGTTAAGCATCAAGTTTTTGGGACAAACTAGTTTATACAAGGATAAACTGGTTTACCCTGACACGCGTAAGATGAACCGGTTTGGCCTAGGATAAACTAGGCCTGAGATCATGTTTGGCCGGTAGCATATTTGTATACTAAAATTGCTTAATGCTCAATAAAGGTGCTGTTAAACAGGCTAGTGTTTTGACAATTTCTTGCTGCAATTGTATAGCCGTGAGTTGAGATCTATATCGTATAGCAGTTATCATTTAATTTCATTGCAATATCACCAGGCTATGCTGCCAGATTGTTTGTAGCGAAAATTGTTCTACAGAGATGCACGATATAGATCTCAACTCACGGCTATACAATTGCAGCAAGAAATTGTCAGAAAACTAGCCCATTTAGCAGCATTTTAAGATATCTGACAATGCAACAGTAGCCAGCCCTAACAGTACCGTTGACATCGAGATAATACTAACATTCCGAGCGGTACCACGGTTCTGCGGTGGCTCTATCGAACAATACGCATTGTGGTGCCTACACACATATGCGGGAAATATTAAATTGTCTGGCTTTTCTTGTATTTTATTGACTCTACAAATGTCTTGTTAGAGTAGAAGGTGGATCTTTGCTTTAGCTTCGACAGGACATTGCTCTAATCGTACTATAACTCTTTAAGCATGTGAAACACTATCATATCCTACTATCTATTTATTATTTTTATTAAAAAAAAATCTGCTGTTCCATACATTTATGTTCACATAACTCAACAAAATGTATGGAACAGCTGATTTTTATTTCGCGATTTCCGGGTTGGTCCCATAGTAAAAGTTGTTCATAATGATGAGTATAGTGGCTACATCGCCGGATGAAAGCGATGAAAATGTCACGGTGTATTGTGGTACATAGGTAAAATAAAGTTAGTAGGTATACATGAACATATTGTGCTACTATGACCTGCCATATAGGCATACAATAGTTACAAATTCAAAGTCAAAGTCAAAACATTTATTTCAAATAGACCATTTACAGGCACTTTTGAATAGTCAAGCAATAGTTGTCACTCAGTTTGTCCGTTACTTGAAGCTAGTTGACTTGAATTGGAAATAAAAACAAAAAGACACAAATAATATAATCAAATAATTCGGAAGTAGTGGTTATTTAATTATAGTTTTTTTGCCAATTTGTAACTATTTATTACTATACGTATGATTATTACTTAGTAATTTATATTCGTTCTCTTTGTTGCAGAATCTCAACACCATGGACGACTGATTCCGCTGCTCAGTGTAATTTAAGTTATAGTTATTTTTAAAGACTGACTAGTGTTAAACTGTGTTCAAGTGTACGTTAATATAAAATGGAAGCCAAGACACATATATTTGCGGCTGCGGCGCTTCTAATAATAGGTAAGTGATAGTTTCTTAGTAAAAATATGTTATAACTAGGTTGGTGACGTTTTGGCATCCTATTGGGAAAATAATTACTTCATGACGTATACTACATAAAAGGCAATTTTTTAAAAGTATAATAGGTAAGCGCCTACTTAATTACAAACAAAAAAAAAAGCAATTATTGATAAACCTACCTATTTTTTTCTCTCTTGAATTGTCTACTATCTAAACTTATTTATACTATCTATACTTCTATACTAATATTATAAAGAGGAAAGTTTTTTTAGTTTGTACCTAATAGGCTGCAAAACTACTGGACCGATTTTAAAATAGTAGATTGTTATACAAGGGTGGAAAGAAATCAATTCCCATACGAGGTATTTAGACGCACGAGCGAAGCGAGGGCGGCTATAGTCCGAGTGGGAATTGATGACTTTCACCCGTGTTAAACACTCTACTTTTCATTTCAAATTTAAGGAAAGTAAAAAATAGTAGTTTTCTTTAACGGAATTGGGGGTCGACATTTCAGAATCGCTTGAACTCATATTTAATCAAATAATTTCGGTACAGAGTTAGTATCCTGCCAAATTATACATAAATAGTCTTTTTTAATTTAAATTTCAAATATGGAACACACCGCCCGCGTCACCGCCGCGGGCCATCCCACTTTAATAGGTATTTTTTTTAATTCACATTGGCCGTATACACTCACAAGACCGCAGCATTTTTTTTTTAATCGATATTTTTCTTAATTATGTAAAAAAAATTATAGCCGACTAAATAACCAATTTTAGTTCTATTTTTAAAATTCATTCCTGCCCTAGGGAGGGAAGCAATTACTATGAGTCTTTCCCGCCCAAGGGAGGGAAGCATCGTTTTCGACCCGCTGCTCTGATCAAACAAACACTACTTTCCGAGTATGAGAAATGAAAATTCTTTTACCAATAGAAAGCTACATTATCACTGAGTAACATAGGCTACTTTTTAACCCGAAAAAATGCACAGTTCCTGTGGGACACGCGGACGAAGTTGCGGGCAAAATGTAAGTTATAAACTACTTGCGGTCAAAAACATGTCAACCAATCACATTTTACTTAGAAGCAGATAAACTTTAATTGTATGTAAATAGGCTACAAAGTGTCCAGTCATGCGGCTTAAGTGTAAGCCTTGTTGCACACGGGCTACTCGCGACAGCCACAAAACTCCACAACCGTGTGCGGCGAGTTACACAGGGTTATTTGTAAAACACTAACAACCTTGCAGGACTGTATTAGGTACTAACATCATAAACAACAACTTTTGTTCTATGACTTTTTACAAAATATTTACCAAAAAAGTTGTTAAAAACCAAAACCTGACTACGGGAATATCGAACTGAAAATGAAACAAGAAAATATTCCTGTCTGACATGACAGCTTGAAATTCTTCTCTCAGTGTTGTGAAAAACTTAATAATCAACGTTTTAATATAGCGTATGTAGCGTGGTCGCATGCCGCCCTATTGGAGTCAGTAATACGGTGGCATGCGACCACGGCTATACCTAACCTATAGGCTCCATCATGAGACCACCTCCATGGTACTATGTTATTGCGTTGTCATTAAAGTGACATATGGGTTCCAAGCCGCTCAATCGGTTGGGGGGAACTGATCTCAATTCAGTTATAAGATTTTGCCTCATACACAAGGCAAGTTAAATAAATAAAAACCGGCCAAGTGCGAGTCGTACTCGCGCACCGAGGGTTCCGTATTATTTTTGGACGTATAAAGCGAAAAAATCCGGACCGCATAACTAAGTTTGTTTGTGAAGGAATTTTGATGATTTTGAAAAAACTGTACTAGTTAGGAACATCGTTTTATTTTTGGTGCCATATTTGAGTCAATTCCTATCAACTGTAATTATTTCAGATTTTTCGCCCCGCAAACTTCGGAGATAAGGGGGGGGGAATGGTATTTTTTTGGATATTTTTCATCATATGTCAAAAACTGTGAGACATAAAATAAAATAAAAATATATTTTGAAATGTGCAGATCAAGCCCTTTCATATGATATGTCCCTTGACCTAGTAACCCCACTTTAACATTTTGGACCCCCACTCCGGCCCCTTTTGCAATGAAAATAAAAATATTTTTGCATTTTTTTCATTTGCAATAAAGTTGATCTAGCATTCTTTAAAACTGTTCCAAATTTCAAGTCGATAGCAACAGTAGTTGCTGAAATAAGCAGGTGTGACAGACAGACAGACAGACAGACGAAGTCGCACCATAAGGGTTCCTTTTTTACCATTTTGGTACGGAACCCTAAAAAGCTTGTAAAAACAGTTGTTTGCAGTTCGGTGGCGACGTTTTGTGGCTTTCAAAAGTTGCCCGTATGCTGTATCTTTCTGTTTTGTTAAACCGCAGCCCGCAGTCAATTGTTCAATATTTCTATAACAAGTCTCTGGGAAAATAAAAGACTATCAATGGATAAATATGGCAGTCTTAACACTTGCCATTATGTGCATTTAATTCAAACGGCGACGATTGTCAAACTTTGTTGATGTAAAATGCGATTAGGTTCTACGTTTTTTTTTCGGTTGAGGTAATTTTTTAATAAAAATAAATTAATGCTACCTAGCTGGTGTAGCGGTCGCAACCGCAACTGCTAAGCGTGAGGTCCTGGGTTTGAGTTGGCCAGACATAGTGTTATTGGATTTTCCTTAGCTGGCGAAATATGAGTGTAAGTACCTACTTATAAATACAACTCTACCTAATTTTTCGGGGAATAACGGCGTTATGTTATGTAAATATATTAATTATTTTGTTGAACAACAAAATAATAACAATTTTATATGAAGTTAATTCTACTGTTTTACTAATATTATAAAATTAAATGCGAAAGTTTGTGAGGATGGATGGATCATGGACGTTTGTTACTCCTTTACGCAAAAACTACTGAACAGATTTTGATGAATAAGACAGCTTATAAGCTATATTACTGTCAGAATAACACAGCAACCTTTTATCCCGAAAAACGCGGGCGAATCCGCGGGCGGAAGCTAGTAATACATAGCTTAATAATGCACACCAAATAACACATAACCACAAAACACAAATGTCACTTAAAAATAAATTATCTTAACAGTGTTCATCCTATAAAAAGTCGTACCTAGCATTTTTTGCATCCCAAAATGATATTACCAATATTAACAAAAAAAACTGACGAAGCCGTAAAAAGAAAGCTTAATCTTAATTAATAAACTTAAACACATTAAGAGTGCATTATAAATTGATTATAACCAGTTTTCGTAGTGGTGTGACCACATTATACTTACATTTGGCACTTTTTCAAAGTGGCGTTGTATACATTTTAAGTATATTTTTATTAAATTACAGAAGTGTTGAAATTCAAAATTGCTTGTCTGAATAATATTTTGTATGTTTTTTTTGGAACTTACTTTTAATTTTTGATTATGATTGACAGTTTTATGTTATGATGATAGACGTTATTATTTCTATGAGATTTGAAAGGTAGTTTAATGTATACTGAAAGCATCTTATTGAGATTAATTTTTAATTGTGATGGCTTGTTAAAATAACAGTTGAATTGCACAAGGTCGTAGCCATTTATACCTACTCTTAGTTGGTTTAATTTTTATTTTTTCGTATCAGCACGAGCAATATGTGTACAACATTTTCCAAGTGAGAGAGTTGAGTAGTGAAAACATTTTCCAAGTGAAGAGTTATTCACAATGCAGGAGAAATTCATATTGAGAAGCAGTCTTGCAACGAATATTCGGCCACTCTTTGGGTTTTCGGCCTATTCGGCCAAATATCAAAGAGTGGCCGAATATTCGTTGCAAGTCTATTGAGAAGCTTACTTTTTTATTATTTGAAATCAGTAAATAAATGTGAACTAGTTTTCTAATGAAACTAGCGCTACTCTTTTTAACCGACTTCAAAAAAGGAGGTTCTGTATTCGTCCCGTATGTATGTATGTATGTATGTATGTATGTATGTATGTATGTATGTATGTATGTATGTATGTTTGTATGTGCGCGATTTTCTCAAAAACTACTGATTCGATTTGGATGGGGTTTTCACTAACGTAATCTACATACTTTGAGGAAGGTTTTAGTATATAATACATTAGGTAATCATTCCTATGTACAAAGTTATATGCATAAATGTACTCACTACGTAGAAGATTCACTGTTGAACGAATTCGTCAAAGTAATCTAACGCGAGATAAAGAACTAAAAAGGGAAAAATAAAAACTTTTTTAACAAAAAATAACCGACTTCAAAAAGCCACTATAAAGAAAATAATAATTTTGGTTTCGGAAGTCGGTGGCAAAAAAAGCAAACAAAAACCAAAGCCACCGACTTCCGAAACCAAAATTATTATTTTCTTTATAGTGGCTTTTTGAAGTCGGTTATTTTTTGTTAAAAAAGTTTTTTAATTGCTATTTAGAATTTAATGGATTTCCGTAAGGTAAAGTCTATTCCAGTAAGTACTTAACATACTCCATGAAATGAACGTAAATTATATGATAGCAATTGAATTACAAAGCTTAATTACTGTTCAATAAAATAAAAAGTAATATAATTCAATAAACTGTACCCACCGCTGTCGATGTAAAGTCCGACATGCTATTAAAGTTAACTGCATTTAAACAGTAACAGATAATTAAATAAATACTCAAGTTCTACACCCCTTACTTTTATATGCTTTTTAATTTAACCACTGATTAAATATACAAGTATCCTTGTCATTTCTATGTTATTGAATAAAGATGGAAATTGATTTAAGAGCTGTTTATTTTAATCATCGTTTATCCCCGGTAGTGGTTCATTTTAATTAGTTATTTGCAATAAAATAACAAATATTATGTTTCAATTTTCAATCGCTTTCCCGCAAGTAGAGAAGTTTTTGGGGGCTGTCTTATGTATATTTTGACGTTCAAAAAGTGCTAATTGACTTTAGCCCAGTTTGAATAAATGACTTTTGAATTTGAATTTGAATTTAGTATAATTTAAAGGCTGTAGCTTTGAAATTATGTTATTATGATGTAAATACCGATTCTTATTAACGGGATATTAATTATGTTTGTGATAGTATTATAAGCCTGTTTATCTAAGTAATTGCCTACCAAGATCATTATAACATAATTATTAATTTTTTTTTTTTATGTAAATCGGAATAAAAAGTATAAAATTCTAATGAAATAAATGAAATGAATAAACTTCTAATGGAATGAATAACGTGGGGCTCATCTTACTATTATCTACTGTTTATTAATATTATTTTATACATAGTTTTATATATAGTCTATTTTAAAAACGTAGTTTTTAAAATAGACTAAAATGACTAAACTAAAAAAAATTAATTTGAATTGAAAAATGATTAGACTAATAAAACAATTGAAAAATGAATAGACTAAAAAAATTGTTCGTATTATTGCATTGTCATTCTAATTACATAGGTAACCGAATTCCAGCTTAATCTGATGCCAGCAAGTACTTAAAAAATGAATTGCAAAATTTGTACCGAACAGACAGGCAGACAGATAGATAGACAGACAGACAAGAAAGCAAGTTAATAAGAATGTGGTAAAATAAAACAACCATGCATGCCAAATCACCGCTTCGTTTTGAATAACCGCTGTAAAATATGCATGAAAAAAATCTACTGCCCTTTATCTTATATAAATTCTTTAGAATAACCCTCACAAGAAATCAAGAGCTTTTGCGCAGGTCCTAAAAGCCATAAACCAAATAATATATTTATGGCCAACATTTTGCAGAAAAAAAAATTGCCAACTCGCTCTAGTGTGGCCGCATCATAAATCTTTGTATAAAAATCGAGACGCACCAATTATCTTATAAAATAAGGCCGCCATGACACTTTGCGAGCATAACAGTACACGATTAAGCAGTAATTAGTTCCTCGAAGCTATATCTTGGTTGCCATCGACTTTTATCGTTTAATATGCTCCGAGGAATTTTTATTGGCATGTAAAATATTTAAAAATAAAGAAAAGGTTTTGGACGCGTTTTTGAATTTATAGGTATATCGGGGCCCGAGGGAGAATGTTGCTGTAGTTGTGAATCAATCTTACTTGTGTTTGGTTATCATATTCTTGTATATAACATTCTTCTCCATAAAGCAGTGATAGCCTAACTCGGACTTTTAATTCATATCTAATTTGACAGTTCGAAGCAAAATAATGATAACATATTTAGGTAACTAATAGTGTTGGGGCACTAAACGAATCTGCGAAATGAAAACCCGCACTGGGCCCGCGTGGTGGCCAACGGCCCACTCCCTCTCACAGAGAGGAGGCCTGTGTCCCAGCAGTGGGAACATTATAGGCCGATTATGCTAAATAAATCTTAATATAATCTATAATATTACACGCGATAGGTTTGTCCCCTAATACATGGGAATTGAACATAGCCGCACAACATATTCTGCTTACCCTTTTGGGAATACACGCTTGATGTTATGTGTAGTCATGCGGCATAAGTAGACTGGACATCTGGACGGCAAATTCCGAAAACCAGATTTCTTAAAAACTGGTGTATCTTAAGATAAACGCCATTGATCCCATCTCAAGTGAAAGTTTACTCCATAAAAGGCGAAAAGAGTGCAAAAATAAAGTTAAAAACTTACACATTCACACGCCCCCGTTCTTTTCTTAAGATAACGATCGATCAACGCTATCTCCAAACCGACTTGGCCCAGAATATCAAGGTATACTTCATATACAGGATGGAGGAAAAGACGGTTAGTGTAATCAGGGGCTTAGTCGCAAAATGTCTATAGGTCGCAAAATGTCCCTTTCTCAGAATGTCTGTTTTGCAAAATGTCCCTTTGCAAAATATCCTTTTTTACCCGACTGCTAAGGAAGGGTTGTTTTTCCTATTCTGGCTATAATGTTCCCACTGCTGGGACACATCACACATGCCTCCTCTCTGTGAGAGGGAGTGGGCTGCAGTCCACCACGCGGGCCCAGTGCGGGTTAGTGGACATCATAATTATGTCTTTGAATTTTTGCTTCTAGGATATTACTTATCTATAATACAAATGTTATAAAGCTGAAGAGATTGTTTGTTTGTTTGAACGCGCTAATCTCTGGAACTAGCAAACAGATACGTAAAATTATTTTTGTATATGATAACCAGATTCGTGAGGAATAATATAGGCTATTTAATATCACGCTACAACCCTTAGAAGCCGAGCAATGGGTTGAAACCGCGGGGCATAGCTAGTTTTTAAATATAAAGAATTGTTTCCTTTGAAACGAATTTTCTACCATCAATATCCACTGAGGTACCTACTTCCGCCTATTTGCACTCTGGTTAATATTATAATTATGCGAATTTACTTTGACATTTTAACAAGTCGACAAAAAATTTGAGCTACGTTAGAACATAATTTAATTAGTTTGGCGCTTGATGAAGATGTTGAACGCTCATTATTCACAGATCTATTTAATTATGATATTGAATAGAAACAAAAGGATCACTAAACTTTTTTTGTTAATAAATATATAGGAGATTTTCAAAAACAACTGACACAGGCGGGGTTTGAACCCGCGACCTTCTACGTCACCGTGGTGTCGCTCTAACCAACTGAGCTGCAGTGGTTAACAAAACTGGTTTATACAGATTTGTTTGACGTCATTAATATTATGAATTTATAATTCTGATATTAATACCTATCATTTTTTAAACGTGAATTGTACAAAGTGGAACTTCTACATCTCTTTTTATTGTGTAGTAGATAATGGCGTTAATGTTATTCGACGTTAGATCAATGATCTATAGATCGTGATCGATGACGCGTGCGCAGCCGTCAATAACCGTTAATACGACACTTGTTTTGATTTATCATGCTATTCTTTTTTGTTATTAATGGTCTAGGAACATTTTTGTTGCGTTACGAAAGTGTTTTTTTGGATTTTTATTTGTTGGTTTTAATTTATCACTTCACGGTTTGTGTGTAAAAGTAAACAAAGTTATTAGTTTTTTACACGTATTTAAAAAAGTTACAAGTAAAGCGAGTTTAAATTGTTTATTTATCTTTTCAAATATATTTTTTCTGTACGCGTGTATGTCATTGAACTCCTCCTAAATGGCAGGACGAATTTGAATGAAGCTTCCCACGATTTTTCAAGTCGCGGTCTCCACGCATATTTGTCTTCTCCAAAGACCATCGGTCCTTCAACAGACATGGCCAATTGACCAGCTTACTACCACTTCAGCTTGCTAATTCTGTAAGCTATGTCGATGACTCCAGATATATTCCGTAGGTATATTTTCAATAACTGACTTTCGCCCGCGGCCTGCTCGCGTTTTTCGGGATAAAAGGTAGCCTATGTGTTATTCTGATTGCGTAAAAGAGTAACAAACATCCATCCATGTATACGTCATCCATCGTCAAACTATCGCATTTATAATTTTAGTAGGATAGGATAGTTGCGTTTGATCGCCATCTCGCCTGATGTTAAGCGATGATGCGGTCTACGATGGAGCACGCTTGCCTAGAAGAAACCGATTCACTCGCGACTTGAAGACGCTCATTGTAACTATTGGGCAACATCAACTACGGTAACGCATTATTTTTCGGATCTTGCCCTCCAAAGAAACCTGGGCCTGCAGTCTTGACATATATAACGATCGCTTTACGACCGAAATCGGTCGCCCTCTCAGATTAGCAAAATTCGCCGCCCGAGGCATGCTTTAAATACGCCCCATGATGCTATCACCTTACTGCAAGAGAGCAGCAGGGAGACTAGCACTCTGCGTAGGTACAAACACAGACCGGCGCCATTCCGACCTCGCCGACGAGGCCCGTCGCGACGTCCCCATCATGACCCGAGTCCGCCGCCGCGTTTGACTCAGTCCCTCCGTCTAGTTGCCCTCCCCCCAGCGACGCCCTAAGCCGAGGCCCGTACCCCAGTAGAGGGTGCCCTTAGCGTGTGGTCGCTTAGTTTGTAGTTTTATTTAGTTTTAAGCCTGGCTGGAGGCATTTGTAAGTCCTCACCAGATGACCGGTTAAGCAGTGACGGCTGTTAGAAGCCAACTGCGAGAGGCCATTCAAAAAAAAAAAAACCGAAATCGGTCGCTATCTATGAAAAAATCTATGGAAAAATACGGCGGAACAACCGATTTCGGTCGTAAAGCGATCGCTATCTATGTCGAGACTGCAGGCCCTGAGCATAGTTCCTTCGATAAAGCGCTTAGTAACTGCATTGCAATTTATATTTACGGTGCAATGCGGCAGCAGAGATGTTAGTACAAAACTTTAGCTTTAAAAAGCGTTTTAAAAAGTTTTTGAGTTAATTGCGCAAATTGCAGTTACGCGGTTAAGTACAGAAATTCGGGTTGTTCAAGAATAGTTTTTAGTTCCACAGAAATTGGCTCGAAACTAGATTTAAGTTTTTGTCTTTTTTTGTTGAACTAAAGTTAATGGTTTTTACCCGACTGCGAGACGCAAAGGAGGGTAATGTGTTTATCAGTCTATGTATGTATGTATGTATGTATGTATGTATGTATGTATGTATGTATGTATGTATGTATGTATGTATGTATGTATGTATGTATGTTTGTTTCTATGTGGCGTTCTAGAGACCAAATGCGTAGGCCGATTTTGATAATTCTTACGTCAATCGATTCGTCTTAACCTTGCGAGTGTCACTAAAGACATAACAGTAATCAAAATTCACCACAGCGACAACCAGACGCCATATTGTCAAAATGAAAAAAAAAAAAGTTGATGAACTATGTCAAGTGGGGTGTCGTTGAATAGGTATTTTAAAATCATTTTTAGGTTCCTTTTATCATTTTTCATTTTAAATAATAGTTTAGGATATATAACGATTTAAAGTTGTTTAACAAAGCAATCATTCTCGCTAATTCTTACTTATTGATTTAAGTTTTTATTTCAAGTATTAACGATATACAAACAAAAAAGAAGATTACGAAAACATACATTAAAAACTAAAAAGTGAAAAATAAAAATAGTAAATTAAAAATTAAAAAAACCCGACTGCCAAAAAACAACCAAAAAGTTCAAAACAAGAGCACTTTTCAAGCAGTCTGATGCAGTTGGTGGCATAAAATCTAAGATTTAACACAAATAATTGCCACCAACTGCATCAGACTGCTTGAAAAGTGCTCTTGTTTTGAACTTTTTGGTTGTTTTTTGGCAGTCGGGTTTTTTTAATTTTTTTTAAGTTCTGCATTCGTTCCCAGACTTCAGTAAACCGGTACTAAATTCTTTAGTTTCTGCGAAAAATGATTAATAAAAATATATTTTGCTTTACCACAGATGCAGTTACAGTAGTAATCATTTCAATTTAGGATCTCAAATGTTGTAATATTTCGCTATGAATGTATATTTTTGCGAATTTTAAACATGATATAGCCATGTTATGCTTATTTAATGTTATTAAAGGCAGAGGTCGCGGGTTCAAACCCCGCCTGTGTCAGTTGTTTTGAAAATCTCTTATATATTTAATAAAATATTTCACTACTTTAAAAAAATGATAAGTTACAAAAAAATATTTACCAAAAAAATGTTTTGCTATAAAATCAAAATCATAGATTTAACACCGATTCTCACATAAACGAACCCCTCAAATAATCTCCAGCTATTAAAAATTAAAAAAATACGATGATCGTGTGATGTTTACCATAAATCGTATTTCACAATCTTCTCGTCTGCCTAAAAATGCTAGATACAGTTTTTAGCAGCACATAGTGCCAAAATGCTGTTTTGCACGAAAATGCACGTTTTGCCGCTAAAAGCAAGTACCTACCTACTCACATGCTTACACGTACGACTGTGTTACACTGAGCTTGTTTTTTTTGCGGGGCGAATAAAACTTAGCGGTAAATCCGCTTATACAGGCTGTTTGATTTCGGTTTTTGTTTTTACGAATATCATATTTTTTGTGAAAGAATATTTTAGTGAAAATACTGCCATAAACTTCGTCATTTGTCAAAGATTATAAGCTGATTACTTTCTTTGTTTTATAGCTAGTATTTAAAAGTAACTGTAAACTTCGGGTACCGGTATAAAACGATAATTTATCAAAAGTAATTCATAAAATAATATTTATTAGGTAAGTTCGTTATATTATTTTTAATTTTTAGGGTTTCGTACCTCGAAAGGAAAAACGGAACCCTTATAGGATCACTTTGTTGTCCGCCGTCAGTCACCGGACCATAAGTGGAGCCATCTGCTCATAGATGGCGCCATTCGAAGTATGCAGTAGCGCCATCTATGATCATATTTCGGAACCCTTAGGGCGCGAGGCATACTCGCACTTGTCCGGTTTTTTTTATTATACGACGTATACATGATAAGTTTTTAGCGAGTAAATAAAAACTATGTTGAATAAATTATTGAACCATTTTTTATTAATCTAGCCTACACTCTACTTACCGCATTTTCAAAACACGTTTTAATGTATTTATTTTACGTACACAGCCGGTGGCGCTATAGTTTATAGTTTAGGTATAATATATGAAAATGTGGCCCACAATAAATCTGTTTACAAATTGCTACAATTTCACTTTCTCACATCAATAACTAACTAGAGCGAAATCAGGAAACCCGTTTTATAATAACACGCATAGATATTCACCGGACGTGTCCTATTAAAACTTGTAAATAATTATAATAAACAGTGTGAAATTTGTCCGGTTTTAATAACACCGTTAGATAGGCGTTTCTTTAATAACATGATGTTTTCACTTACGTGTTGCTAATAAACGTGTAACATAACACCACTATATTTCCCGATGGGTACGGCAGAAATCTAGTCTCCGGGATGTTTTTGTGAATTTCGTAAAAGAAATACCCAATATCACTTTGCCCGACTCAGGGATAGAATTCTAGATGCATCCATACGCAGCAGCTACGCTTGCGATCAAGTGATCAACGAATCAGTAAAAACGATGATTTTTTCTTTTGGTTAAAAATTTTCAGATTAATTTTGTTCGCTTTGTCGATTCCCAGTCTCTCAGTTCCTCGATAGATAACCGATACAATATCTTCTTCCATTATGTAACAGTTAACTGTCCGTTAAGTCGATGTATCTTGGTATCTGGTGTTAATTAAAAATAATGTAAAAAACCAGTATTATCAGATCACAGTCCTTATTAAGAATGTAGCTAAGACTTGATAAGCGATAGTCATTACCAGTGAAATGCAGAAAAATGAGAGCGACATTTTAACGCCTTTAAAAAAATAAAAAACACGTTCGACGTGTGTAAAATAAGTGTGTAGTTGACACACATACTTATTTAAAAAGTATTTTTTTAAATAAAAAGTATTTTTTTAAAGCGCCTTATACGGTACTACATTAATTTATATGAAGTCGGTTTAAAATGGAGGAAAATGAGTACAAAGGTGTCCATTAATTCGTTACCCCGTATTCTAAGGTATGAATGATGGTTTTTTTAATTTTTATAATAGCACATTTTGTAAACAAAAAAAACTATAACGCTTTAGTGTAAGTAAGAAAATATAAAAAAATACCCTATTTTTTTCAAGCTATAAGCAATATCTGTTTTTTACCTCAACTCCTGAACAAAAGCTTTTCAAAACATCATTTATCAATGCATTTTATGTTTTTTAAACATTATTATAGTCATATTTGGCTAAATGTTATTGAATATATAAGAGATTCAGCGATACATGGACCCGCGACATTGCATTAACATTTTGAACAATATTTACCACTAAAACAAAAACGTCATCAACCTGTATACACGAACGCGCTTCACATTGGTAAGCGCCAAGTGCGCCAACCCACTAACACGTGTTTATAACCGAATCTATATTATCTGACATGTGAAAGTACACACTAATTCCCATCATGACCCCAGTCCGCCGCCGAGTATGACTCAGTCCCCTAACCGACCCTTGCTCGAGCCAGCCCACGCTGAGCCTGTAGATTTAAATTCGACCCAAAATAATGAACCGATCCAGCTAGTAGTCCCTCCCTCTAGTTGCCCTCCCCCCAGCGACGCTCTAAGCCGAGGCCCGTACCCCAGTAGGGGGTGCCCTTAGCGTGTGGTCGCTTAGTTTGTAGTAAGTCCTCACCAGATGACCGGTTAAGCAGTGACGGCTGTTAGAAGCCAACTGTGAGAGGCCATTCAAAAAAAAAAATGACATGTGAAAGTACACACTAATTACATGCAATATAGCTTCAATATTTTAATGAAATGCAATTAACGCCGATGTCGTTCATAAAGATAATTTGAATAGCGTCCATTCAAATGTAAAAAGTTTCTTTGAAGAAAGGTTTTGAGGTAGTGCAGTGTTTTTTTGTTTGATTTCGTTAATTTTAGCAGTATAACTTTGTATAAAAAAAACCGGCCAAGTGCGAGTCGTACTCGCGCAGCGAGGGTTCCGTATCATTTTTGGACGTATAAAGTGAAAAAACCCGGACCGCATAACTAAGTTTGTTTGTGAAGGAATTTTGATGATTTTGAAAAAACTGTGGTAGTTAAGAACATCGTTCTATTTTTGGTGCCATATTTGGGTCAATTCCTATTAACTCCAATTATTTCAGATTTTTCGCCTTGCAAACATCGGGGGGGGAACGGTATTTTTTCGGACATTTTTCATTATATGTCGAAAACTGTGAAACATAATATGAAACGAAAATATATTTTTGAATGTGCACATCAAGCCCTTTCATATGATAATATGTCACTTGACCTAGTATACCCACTTTAAAATTTCGGACCCCTACTCTGGCCCCTTTTTGCAATGAAAATAAAAATATTTTTGGACTTTTTTCATTTGCAATAAAGTTGAACAAGCATTCTTTATAACTGTTCCAAATTTCAAGTCGATAGCATTAGTTGTTGCTGAAATAAGCAGGTGTGACAGACAGACAGACAGACAGACAGACAGACAGACAGACGAAGTCGCAACATAAGGGTTCCTTTTTTACCATTTTGGTACGGAACCCTAAAAATTATAATAGGTCCAAAAATGTTTTCCATTACTAAACTGCTGTTTGTTCAATTTTGGCACTTGGATTTAAAGAAAAGATACGATACTCAAACAGGTAAAAATTTATTCAAAGGCGATCAAACTCACCATAAGTGTCACAAACTAACACAAAACAAAGAAAATTCTCTAACAAATACACGTATGTACCTATTACTTATCCTGTAATTTTAAGTCAGTGAGAAGTGGGTTATTAAAGAGTTGGTGGACGAGATAATCTAACCCGTCACCGCTCACGTACAGTATCGTGATCTTAGACCCGACACGTTAGCGTGGCTTTGAGTGACGCCGACGCAAAGGATTTCGTGCATCAACTATTATTATTTTTTCCTATAAGAAATTAAACGTATTGTTTGTGAGAATACAACTAAAAGGATTTGACTCGTTGGTATATTCGTTGTCAGCGCGACTGCTGAGTTTTTTAAGGTCTTGGGTTCGATGTCATGCTCGGGCATAAATCTGTCTATCAGCAGTGCGATTCTGTAACCATCTCACCGTGAAAACTTAGGTGAAGTGAGCGTGGAGTGAGCTGTCAATAGTGTCAATTCCTAGCAAAAACAAACTCACTTCACCTAAGTTTTCACGGTGAGATTTTTACAAAATCGACCGGCTGTTCGGTACAAATTTTGCAATTCATTTTTCAAGCACTTACTGGCGTTTTTAAAACGGACTAAAAAATATAAAATTATTTCTAATGAAATGAAAAACGTGGGGCGTATGCAATAGCATATAATAGTAAGATGTGCCCCACATTTTTCATTAAATTATAATTTTTTTTTTATGTTTTAGTCCGTTTTAAAGATGTGATTTTTTTATTTTTTATAATTAAATATTTTTTACTGCACTTTTTTATGAAAGCCCCATATTTGAGAAAACTATAAACATCTACACTCTTATACTAAAATATGAGACTAGCACTCTTAAAAGTCTTATTTCAAAATAAATTATACTCGTATTAAGGTACCTATCATACCAAATTAAACCAGATAGTCACATCACAAGATTACTGCACCGATTCCCGAGGGCGCCTAGTTATATGCAAACTAGATACATTTTCATCACATTAAGTACCGTCCCGTTACAGATGCACGACTTTTTGCGCCGAGTCTGTGCTGCTATGCGACTTTTTGTCGCTACGTGAATGCCAGATTATCATAAACATGATTTAGATAGTGTTGCATGATTGAGCGTGAGTTTGTTTCTTTTTGTATGGTGTAACCTCAGATCATAGAAACAAGGAGATATGCCAATCATAGCAAATTAGTACGGGAACAAATGATGCCACTTTTAGTACATTTGTCGACACAATTATGCGCATAATTAAGCGCTCCTTGTGAATAAAAAGATCTCCCACGCATTGAACATTCCACACACCCTCAATCTAACACTGTTAATCGTCACTCAACACTAGCACTAAACTAAAACACTGTATTTATACCATCGATCGTGTTCGGTTCGTCGCCAGCGCGTACGTTTTTAATATGAACAATTTGCTCAAGATCAGGCATCAAGCTCGATAGCGCCTTCGCACATCTCCTTGTTTCTATGATCTGAGGGTGTAACTGTTTTGGTAACCTATTGCCCTGTAGCTTTGTATACATAAAGCTTTTTTCGTTTCTGTGGTCCTGGTACCAACTCGATCACTTCTTGTTATTGTGTTAAAGTAAAATGAAAAAAAATAAAAAATAAAAAACAGAAAATCCAACTGCAAAAAAACTTAATTCAAAACAAGATCACTTTTCAAGCAGTTGCATCAGACTGCTTGAAAAGTGATCTTGTTTTGAATTTTTTTGTTGTTGTTTTTTGCAGTCGGGTTTTTGATTTTTCCATTTTTTATTTTCTTTTGATGTACGGAACCCTAAAAACTACAATCCAGTTTTGATAATCGTTTGTAGACTAGGTCAACTACGTGTTTACGATTATTCCCACGGAAATACTAAAATATTTTTTTTAAAACTCGTTTATAATTTAATGTTCATTCATTGAGTATCTATTCATTCATTAACTGATCGAAATGCAGTAATAATTTATTCATCGCTGATAAATCTGAATGGAATGATAATTTGTTGAATTTTAAGAGGATTTTAATTTGAAACTGACATCATTATCATTTCGATTTGAATATATTAATTAAATGGACATGCTATTATAATGTATTTGATGCTAATAAGAGTTTGTGGTGCTTAAAACCGTGAAATTTTGGTTGCTATTCTTTCTATTAGTAATTTCTGATAGTAGGTCTGCCATCACCTAAATTGCTGACGCCTTTACTTTAAAATTCCCGGACATTTGGGTGAAATTGAGTATTTTTCCCGGACGCCCCCGAAAAATAATATTTATCTATCAGGATTCGCCTGACACAAAGCGTCCGGGTTTCCCCGACACTTTTTGAAACCCCTACCGGACGCTCCCCGGACGCCCTCTAAGCTAGGACAAATCCGGGGACCCCCGGACGGATGGCAGCCCTATCTGCTAGTCTATTCAGCCGGTTCTGTAAAAATCTCACCGTGAAAACTTAGGTGAAGTGAGTTTGTTTTTGCTAGGAATTGACACTATTGACAGCTCACTCCACGCTCACTTCACCTAAGTTTTCACGGTGAGATGGTTACAGAATCGCACTGCTATATCGACACGCTGCGTGAATTCACCGCGAGAATTGCTGTCATGTCATCGCGCTTGTAGCTTAAGGATTGACAAAGGTACAATCGTAATCGAAATTATACATATCATGCGTGAGAATACTCCCTCAGTGATAACGTCTGAATCCGATGAGGTCACGGTGAGATTCTCTCTCGAGCGTTGGCAAACAAATTGGAGGAAACCGTGACACGCGCCCGCGTTGCCGACAACCGAAGTGAGAATGTCACGATGAGATTCTCCCTCCAGCGTTCGCAAACAAATTGGCAGTTCTCGCACTTTATATTATTATATTATATATTATGTATATAATTGTGCATGTAAAATGTATAAAATGACTCACCCATTAAAAATATCTCAACAGGAGTCGCGGTTTATAAGCATTTATAAAAAAATTCACATCTTAATTAGTACCGGACATGTTTGATTTATGATTGCCATTAAACCTATTAAAGTAAGATTCTCAAGAAAGTAGAATGCCGCGGTAACTTTTATCTATCTATCTATATTTAAATTGCTTGTCCTGACTGACTGACTGATTCATCACCGCAGAGCCCAAAGCGTTGAACATAGATATTTGAAGACAGTGGGTTTATTTTATGACGTAGACATCCTTTAAGAAAGGATTTTTGAAAATTCTACCCCTAAAGATGTAAGTTTGTATGGAAGTCCGTTAGTTTTGAAGTTACAGTCATGTAAATTGGTATTTAGACTATTCATTTCAAATACTTAAACATGTGTTTCAGGGTTTTTGAAAATTCGCCCCCAAAAGGGGTGCAAAGGGGGATGAAAGTTTGTATGGAAGTACCGTTAGTTTTGAAGTTAGAGTCATGAAAATTGGTATTTAGACTTTTATTTTCAAATAAATAAACACGTGTTTCAGGGTTTTTGAAAATTCACCCCCAAAAGGGGTGCAAAGGGAAGAAGAAAGTTTGTATGAAAGTACGGTTAGTTTAGAAGTTAGAGTCATGGAAAGTGGTATTTAGGCTTTTCTTTTTGAAGGAAGAAATACGTGTTTCAGGGTTTTTTAAAATTCGCCCCCAAAACGGGTGCAAAGGGGGATGGAAAGTTTGTATGAAAGTACCGTTGATCCGATTCTGAAAATTCTTTCACTAATAGGAAGCTGCATTATTCTTGAGTGCTAATAAGCTACTTTCTATCCGGAAAAATGCAGTTCCTGTGGGTCACGTGGACGAAGTCGTGGGAAAAGTGCTAGTACTAGGTATTATAAAATTGTAAAAAAGCTGTGTCTGTACATTGAAGATATTCCGGAAAAAACAGTCGGGATAGAGTACTGAGACGTAACCATAACCAAAAAGATTTTTTTTTTAATTTTTGTCTGTTTGTCTGTTTGTGCACGCATCACGCAAAAAGTACTGAACGGATTTTGATGTGGTTTTCACGGTTCGATAGCTTGGGGTCCAACTTAAAATCTAAGCTACGTTAAAGTTCTAAGTTCTACGAAAAAATTCTAAGCACAACTGTGAAAACCACATCAAAATCTGTTTAGTACTTTTTGCGTGATGCGCGCACGCAAAGGAGGTTGCAAAAAGAAAATAAAAGCCGAGCGTGATTTCCCAGCTTTCAAAGCGCTTAGCATGAGGATGCACAATTTAAATGTATCGCAGCGAACAATCGATTAAGGAAAACATGAGGAGATACAAATGATAATGAATTCTGATCACGTTGCTGCAATTGCTCGTGCAACGTTGATAAATTGAGGCCCAAGGACCGATAAGTATGGGTTCTCTTTACGTTTCGTGGTTTCCTTTGAGTCATTTCAAAGACTATTTTTAAATAAAAATAGTGTTTGAAATTACTCAAAGGAAAGCAAACTATTATTTTCTACCAAATGGTAGAAAATAATAGTTTGGCGGGCAGTGAAAACTGGAAAGTTAAAAGTACTTATAAATTGGTCTCATAAAGTAATCTGGTCCTTATAGATGCAATGTTTATTTTTGATTACATGTGCTGCACCGATTTTTGTATAAAAACTGTATTGTTTGTTGATTGCTTTGCTCAGAGATAATTTAATCGTACCCAAGTAGATTTTTGTCTCAAGCATTTTTTTTAAATGTTGAGGGACTGATTGCTATTTTTTTTTGTTATTTTCAGAATCATAATAAAGAACTCTTTTTTTATAGTCTTATAAGAACGTAAAAAAATACTAGTAAACAAATCACAGCAGTACCAGAAGCGCATAAGTACATTGAAGACGCACGTCTAACACCAACGACAATAAATCATTTAAAACGCCCATCGATCAAGAGCAGGTAAACGCTGATCATTCATATTGCCCTCTATTTATGTTATTTATGTCAGATACAGATAATTAGAAGTCATCTTTCTGATGTTTATGCTGTCTTGGTAATCTTTTACAATCCTAATCCTAACTAATATTATATATGCGAAAGTAGGTAACTCTGTCTGTTTATTACATTTTCTCACGCATAAACCGCTGAACCAATCATCATGAAATTTTACATAATACATAATATAGTATATTATGTTATCAAGGGTACAGAAAAGGACATAGGGTACCTTTTGTAGGCAAGCGAAGCCGCGGGCAAAAGCTAGTTAGGAATATTTGCGTGGGGTTGATTTTAAAAAAATGTTTTGTTTTTTTATGATAGGAAATCAAAGAAATATTAGGTACACTACTGATTGGGCTATTTTGACGTTTTTCGATCTGTATCTATGATCCGAAGCAGAATAACCGGCAGGTATTCAATGTTGAGTGTGTCTTCCTTACGGGAAGTCTAACGAACATGTTGTGAATATTGTTCATATTATAACTTAGGGGCCGTCCATTAATCACGTGAGGCTCGAAAGGGGGGGGGAGGAGGTTAGGAAGAAATCACGAAAAATCACAAGGGGGATGGGGGGAGGTGTAGTGAGATATCACGTGTATTTATTTATTCGTTGGACGCGCGATTTCTAAACCGAAAATAAAATTAGCTGTAGGTATTTAAAGATAATATTCTGAAAAAAAATAAGATAATTTGTACCAAAAAATACACGTGATCTTGGGAAGGGGGAGGGGGGGGTCAAAAAGTTGCTAAAAACATCACGTGATTAATGGACGTCCCCTTAGAAACTGTTGGACACATTATTAAACTTCCCGTTTTAATACAAGCTTTAATACACTATAGGTATATGTATTTAACAGTTAAATTCACTGAAACATAGTTTAATTATACTCAGGGCATTAACCTCAGATCATAGAAACAAGGGAGAAGTGCCAAGGCGCTATCGAGCTTAATGCCTGATTTTGAGCAAATTGCTCATATTATAAACGTATGCGCTGGCGACGAACCGAACACGATCGATAGTATAAATACAGTGTTTTAGTTTAGTGCTAGTGTTGAGTGACGATTAACAGTGTTAGATTGAGGGTGTGCGGAATGTTTAATGCGTGGGAGATCTTTTTATTCACAAGGAGTCCTTAATTATGCGCGTAATTGTGTCGAAGAATGTACTAAAAGTCGCATCAGTTGTTCCCGTACTAATTTGCTATGATGGTATATCTCCTTGTTTCTATGATCTGCGGCATTAACACATGATTGCATAATAATATAATAAATTATTATAGTTAATTAAATAAAGCTAACAATTCTATTCCATTTGCGGTAACCACAGAACAGTATTTATTCCGTGGCGGTAACACTTTGGGTACGGAGTCCTAATTAATATTATGTCTCTCCGTCTATAAGATTTGACAATCTTCTATTTTTATCCGCCCGTGTCAAATCTGTAACAATATTATAAAGCTGAAGAATTTGTTTGTTTGAACGCGCTTATCTCTGGAACTACCAATCGGATTCGAAAAATATATTTTTGTATGATAGCCAAATTCATGAGAAATAATATAGGCTATTTAACATCACGCTACGACCCTTAGGAGCTGAGCGACGGGGGTGAAACCGCGGGGATCAGCTAGTCTAGTAATATTGCGCTTGCTATTACTGACAATTTTTGATGGACGTGACCGGCGAGATTTTAATTCTCTTCGATCCAATCCTCTCCTCTCCTTTTCTCTCCTCTTCTCTCCTCTCCTCTCCTGGCTGTGGGAAATCACCTTTAGTCCTACAGCGGAACAAATTATTGGCTAAATAATGATTATAGAAAAATCTGTCTGAAACCTTACTTGACATTAAATTATGTAGCTAGTTAATTAAAATTAATAAAATGGCGGGTCCAATACTAATAACTTAAATTAAAGTTCATATTAAAATTATTTTATAGAATCAAAATGGGCTTCTGTCGGTACAAATTTAGTAATTTATTGTAAGCTTTAATACACCTTTTACGATAAAAAATAAAGTTCAAAATGCTCTACGACTTAATGGCAGTCGGCATGTATATCCCAGTAATTATTGGATATCTGCAAGTTAAAATGGAATATTTAATATTACACATTATGATCATCTTGTCATAAACTTTAGTTTATGTTGTCGTTAACATTTAAGTTTATTTTAATCCCTAGTTCTCTGTGTCAGTAAGTTATGTGCGGCTACAAGTTGGATTAACTTTTTCTCTCTATTACGTTTAGTGTGTAGATTAGATTATTTAGGACCCTGTTAAGCAGAAAAGATCCAACCAACATTTTTTGTAAAATCGAGTTTAGACATTAAAGACATTAAGGATACGGTAGATAACTCTATTTAACAAAAAAAATTGTCTGGATCTTTTCTGCTTAACAGGGTCTAAATTCTGAAGTGTAATTCAGGATTTTTAAGTTAAATAATAAGTACAAAATCTTAACTCTGTTGAGAGATATTAAAAGCATAACATTTTGAAAAAGAACTTTTAGTGTCCGCTAGATAAGGCCACTGTATTAAAAACTGTTAAGGCACAAAAAATTTATCTATACAGGGTGGCAGGTTAAACAGTGGAAATATTTTAAGGGGTCATTGTACTCATAATTATGAACAACTTTTACTATGGGACCAACCCTGAAATCGCGAAAAAAAAGCAGCTGTTCCATACATTTTGTTGAGTTAAGTGAACATAAATGTATGGAAGTGCAGATTTTTTTTTCGCGATTTCAGGATTGGTCCCATAGTAAAAGTTGTTCATAATGACGAGTACAATGACCCCTTAAAATATTTCCACTGTTTAACCTGCCACCCTGTATAATATTGTAAAACTGAAGAGTTTGTTTGTTTGAACGCGCTGATCTCTGGAACTACCAGTCGGTGCCTAGTGTGCGTCTGCATTTATGTATCGCTACTCGTGGGGTTAATTGTTTTCCCCTCCTTCTGTTGTATGCTTCAAATAATATAATTTAAAAAAACCATACATGGTATGAAAAATTAAGACAAATAATTACTATCTAAATTAGCGTTAAACATCAGTCTCATTGATATTCCGGCCTCAAGCTATCACTGAATAGTAATCTTACATTACGAGGACCACGCTATTAGAATTCTGATGGACAAATCGTTTAATTTACTGACTTCCTCATTAGCATATTTTTATTATTTACACGTATCTCTTTGATGGTGAAGTTTGTAGGTTAACGCAAACTAGAGGTTATCGCATAGTACCATACATAACATTTTTAATGATGATTAATTGATGATGTTATCCAAACTAATATTTTAAAGAGAAAAGATTTGATTGTTTGTATGGAACAAACTTGCAGTAGGTGCCTACTTATCATTCATTGCAAGTTCTACAATTCAACATAATAAAATAAATACCTTTTTAACCGACTTCAAAAAATCGGTCGGTCGGTTTTTTTTTTTTTTTTTTTTTATTATGTGGTCGGCAGAGGGCCAACCACCTGGCATTGCATTTTTGTCAAACATTAAGCTGTAAGCCAGGATATTAATAGGTAGGTACCTATTAGGTATGACTGCCTCGTTCGTCTAATATTTGCAAACGTGGTTGCTGAGCGGAGACGTCCTAGCTGCAATTGCAGGGTCAGGCAATGTGTCATTGGGTTAGCCCATTACATATTCTCAGTAGTAGCAGCCTTGTGTCTGAATTTATGCCCGGTTTATGGCAAAAGGTTCGCCCTCTACATGGACTTTAACATAACCTGTGAAATATGTGTGTTGTATTAAAATATTAAAACAAAAATGATTCACGGGTATTTACCCAATTTGCATTCAATAACAATACTCAATGCTTGCAACAGAGTAAAACTTTCCTGTTGGACTTATAATGCTTTTTGGTTTATTTATATCCCCATTGCACTACACAATCAGGAATGTTAATGTACCCACAATGTAAATATTCTTAACGAGACAACTCGTTACTCAAAATCGGAAAACAGGATCTTTCTCGCTCCGTCATCAATCATGGACACTGTACTCGTTCAAACAAAATAACAGCTGATGAAACCAAATACCGACATTCTTCAAGTTTGATGCCTAACAAGGACAACATGATGCGAGAAAGAGATGGCAACATGGACTGGATGTACCGTACGCTCCAGATTCACAAAACGTTTTCTCAGTAAAGACAATTTTGTATAAATACTTACCAGGAACGCATAAGCGCGCAGGTACATAAGATTTGATGCGGGGATAAACTTTGAACAGCACGAATTGTTTTGAGCTAGCTTCTTGAAATTGCTGTCGCGTTATGATTTCCTAGTACGCATACTATTAGGACCCAAAGCTCTACTTTGAGCTTTACCCACAAGGAGTTTAAATATTTTCTGGTATTTTTGACTATTTTCCAAAAAAACTTTCGGAACAGTTTCGGAAGTCGATGTCCTTCAATTTTTATTTGGTTCGATTTGGCACCAACTTCCGAAATTGTTTCACACAACATTATTGTGATCTTTTTGAAGGCAGTTTTAAGTTTTTTTTTCATGATTTCATGATTTGTCCCGTAGTTATCGATTACATCCCTCCTTCAATATGACTCTCCTTTAACCTTAGGTAATGAAAACTCTCATTCAATCAAGCCCAAGAAAGCTTATAAAACAGGAAAAGTGAAAGGGCCCTATGGTTTACGAGGACCTACCTACATGTACCTACATTATTCATGGTACAAGGCGATGGTAATTGACACGGTACTTTCGATCTTGTCTCGATGTCATGTGTCGCATTCGAAAACGATAATTTCACTTTTATGATTAACGGTATTTCCTTGTAAGGTCTACGGAAATTAAAAAATAAATAAAAGCCGCACCTACGGAATAGCTTGAGAATTTCTTGACCTATCTTGCACATTATGCTTTAACATGTTTCAAATTCATAAAAATATGACTTACCAAGATTTATGAATACGATATCGTATTGATTTCCTTCTAACTGCAAAGTTAGAAGCATTGAGTTGGGACTTGGGAGTCTGTAATTAGTCTCCGATAGATGTCACCAACGCTCAGAAGAGGTGTATTATAAGGGATTTCAAATAACTGATTCAGGCGAAGAAACAGTAACTCAGTTGGTTAGAGCGCTGGCCACGGTACGGCAGAGGTCCCGGGTTCAAACCGCCTGTGTCAGTTGTTTTTAAAATGTCTTAAATATATCAGCGGCAAGCTATGATGGCCAATTTGACGTTTAAGTCCGCTCGTAAAAAAATGTAAAAAGTGCTTTCAAAACTTTATGAGCGGACAAACTTCAAATCGGCCATCATGACGTGCTGCTGATATAATAACATTAAGACAAGCATAACATGGCTTTAACATGTTAAAAATTCGAAAAAACATTTATAAGATTTATGAAAATTATTTGGTCCTTTGTGCCAAATCACTCGCACGAGCTGTATATTAATCAATTTGTAATTTAAATTTATATCAAAGCGCCTTAATCAAATTTGACAAAGGGGATCTATTACATGATTAAATCGTGTGTAAGCTTGTCTTGCATGTTGTTAGCATATTGATTAAGCTTTTGAATCTTCACATAATAAACTTAAAGACAGAGATCCCATAGAGAGAGCCGACTGCACGGTTAGCATAACCAATTCTATCTCTATTCTACCAAAGAATAGACAAAGTTATTTCTATCAGTTCGTTATCTCTTCTGCCCGAGTAGGTACGCGGCGACCCGTGTTTGGTTAATCAGAATTTTGTCTACTGAAGAATAGAGACATTTCTTCTCTCCGCTGTATGCATAAAACGGTAGAAATCTTTCTACAATCGGTCAATTTGTCTATTCTTCTTTAGACAAAACCCGTTTCTATCGTGGTCATGCTAAGCCGGCTGACTTACGTGATTTAAGAAAAGCTGAAATTTTGATATTTACCTAAAGATCAAGCTTTTTAGAAGTATACGTGGTATCAAATACAAGCATTGTGACTTCAAAACACTTGAACTAGAAAATATTCTTATGCATCACAACTCCAGAAATATAAATATAGATGTCTGTGATCACAGCCAATGGTATGATAATCATAATAAGTTTTATGTTGAAAAACATTTTTCCAAAACATGCTTTTATAATGACTACTTCCCAGCTATCTCCATTATGAGACTCTGGACATCATCTAGGTCTACAATACCAACGAACTTGGAACACGATGGAATTATGTTGAGAAGTTGGGGAGTTCCCATGGCCACCTCCCGTCTCATCATAAGACTGCAGCTATGTGCTTTATGTGTTTCAAATTTCAGCTCAATTGGTTGGGGGGAACTGGTCTAAAATTCTGTTGCAAGATTTTGCCCCCCACTAACAGGGAAAGTGAAATAAAAGCTTGTAAAATAGATTCTCCAAATAATTTTCTCAAAAATGTGGGCGGAGGAACTGCTTTCTTTACGACAAACAAAGGTGCTACTTTTAAAGCAGCAGTGTTTTATTTTAGCACTTGTATGTAAATGTATGAAAATTTATTGGATTCGTTATTTCACATGTGCATAGTGAATTTGCTATAGATATGTATAGAAAGTTTAGAGTCTCTGGAGATCTATACTATGGCAAGTAGGTAAGGCATAAAATGAAAAATAAAATAATGATATTTTGAAAAATGGATCTGAATGTTATTAAATATTAAGACATTCCAAAAACAATTGACATAGGCGGGGACTGTGTCAATTGTTTTTGGAATGTTTTAATATTTAATAACATTAAGATAAGCATAACATGGCTTTAACATATTTAAAAAATCGCAAAAATATACATTTATAATGTATCTGAAGTATTAACTACCATGGCAGATAACTATCAAAGAATTAACATAATACTTGGATCACAAATTAGCTTCAATAACACTGATATAGAACAATGTTAACTCGGCTTCTAACGCTTAAGGCTTTATATGCGCCCTAAGGGTTCCAAATATGCAATAGCGCCACCTATGCAGCTATTACATCATAGTAGATATGTCATAATTATCTAGATCATAGATGTCGCTACTGCATACTTCTAGTGGCGCCATCTATGAGCAGATGGCTCTACTCATGGTCATTGACAGGCGGACAACAAACTTGAACAAAATGATCCTATCAGGGTTCCGTTTTTCCTTTTGAGGTACGGAACCCTAAAAATGTAACATTTTAACACAACACAACATAAGAATGCGTTCTGTACTAAAAGACCACAATAGAAGACTATGAATATTCAGCTCTACTAAACTAAGCAATGCGAGTTATAACATCATAAATAATCCCGTTGTACCAGGAGAGCATACTGGTGAAGATATCATTCGAAGTTGTATGGCTATTGTCGCGTACAATGTCTGAACAAGTGAACGGCCCGTAAATGTTTAGTTGTGATCGTGTGCTACCAGAATTACATACGATAAACGATTGAAGTGCTTACAACATGTAATAGATATCGTTGAATGCTTGTATGTATTTAAAACGGTTTGATTTTTATGGGCCACTTGCGACAGCCACAAAACGCTGCCACAACCGTGTACGGTGAGTTCATATAAAATGTATGAAAACTGTAGTCCGCAACTCAGCGAGTGGCCCGTGTGCGGCGAGGCATAGGCTTTTTCAATTTTGACGTTTGGTATCGGACTGCTGCCAGCCCTGCGAGTGTCGTACTGACGCACGTCGGTTTATTCCATATACATAGTTGACACGCCACGAGAGTGCCGTCAGAATGTCGTGCGGCAGCCGTGCATCGCATCGTGAGCATCGCACGATAACCGGACGGCGCACTTGACGCGTCATCACTGTATGGAAAATAATTATGAGGTTAGACGACCTTTGTCTTACGAAAAGATTACAATAACAAAAAAGTTTTTTACTCAGTACTCTCCTACACTAGGTCGACAAGTCGGTAGTAGGTTGACAAGTAGGAAGACAAGTCGACTTCGCCCGGCGAAGGCGGCAACCGACTCAGTGAGTGTAAACACCCAATCATTTGACGGCTATAAGCCTCGGTCGACACGGCACGCAATATACGTACGTAAATGACTTGGTGTAAACAGTGGTTCGACTGCATCGCCTTCGTCGACAACTTGCTAAAGTTGCCAGTCGACCTAGTGTAAGTGAGCCTTAATAGAATCCTTCGACGCCTCTTCACGAACAGAGAGTAAATTATCATACCTATTGAACATGAACTCCCAGTACATTTGACTACTAGTACAATCGGAATATGCAGTTACTCTTATGAATAAGCAATACGTTACCTAACATCTCCTAAGTCCCTAGTACAAACGAGTCTCTTAGTTACTATTTATGACAAGGACCTCATAAATAAGCGAACTATTATGTCACTGCTAAGCAATGACGTCATAACACAGTCCCGTTGTACCAGGATTGCATAATAGTCGAGATATTGCTGAATAGCGTAAATTACCATTTTCGCGGACAATGCGAGGTCTTTCACCTTACGCGTGCATCACATTTAAAGCGCGCACAGATTTGAATTTAAGCGAAGGTTGCGGCGCATGTAGTCGCCCACGGCTCGCGCGTTGCATGACGATTGTGTAGGGATGGCAAGACCTGAATTCGGTAGATACTTAAAAAATACTTGAATTTGGGTAAGTATTTATGAAGACCCATAACTACTAAAATTAAATGCTTATCATCAGGCGATCAAACGCGGCTTGCGTTTGATCGCCTGATTGATATTCTTTTTTTTAAGTACTTAAGTAGGTAGGTAATGTCCAAGTGCTGGCTTAGAGCAAAGATGAGATATTCTTGTATAGCATAGGCTAAACAAAATTATGGTTATTCTAGACAATTTAAGTGAATTAAAGCTTTTGTAAATTGGAGGTCACCAAACAATCACTAAATTAATTTCTATGAGATTAAAAGTAGCAACACTGATTTTAGGATGTTAAAGGTTTTGTCCTCTAATAAGATTTATAACAATCATCATCATAATTTGACAGCCGGAGACATACCTAAGTCTTTAATATAGCAATCTGTGGATGATGATTGTTAGTTACATAGGTACTCATTCGATAATAAAGCTAATAACAAAACAGAAACAATAATTATGAAAGAACATAAACATGTACGTAGACATAAATACTAAAAATATTCCGTTCCTTATTGCATAAAAATAACGATTGTATTGAAAATAAAACAGTAACTAGATATATTATTTAGGTATTTAAATACTAATATTCAAGTCAAGAGTGAGTCGGTTTCTTCTAGGCAAGCGTGCTCCATCGTAGACCGCATCATCGCGTAACATTAGGGGAGATGGCGGTTAAACGCAAGCCTATTAACAACTAAAAAAAAAAAAAAAATACTGTAAATGTAATTAATTTACTCAGCACAGCCCTAAACCCGAAGCATTCTAAGCGACACACTCATTATTCAGTACATTTATCCTGTATCTACTTGTGATATAGTTTAAACGGGTTGTCCGCACCAAGGGTGATAGCAACCTGTCTGCGAACACCACGCTTTGTATTTAGAGCTCAAGTTATAGTGGACACCGTACGTCTAGGGCTCCAGGCTCAAAGGACCATGTTCAGTATTAGAGTTCAAGTAATAGTGGAGACTGTTGAAACAGTAAAAATATCCAGTATACCTCGGCCTCTACGCTCTTATGCCCATAGTTGAAATTGAAGTTCAAGTTATAGTGGACACATAGGGTAACTTGTTTGTTTCGGTCTTTCTTCTAAACAATAATTTATGGGGTTTAATTTTCATTGATTTTCTTTTTATAGAAAAAGAAAAGGTAACCTTAATATACCTTAATTAATAGTACTTGGTAGATAATAAAAATGTTTTATGTAAGAAACTTGAGAAGCTTTGTTCTTCCGGGTTGAAGAAGCTGCATCTTGTAATCAATGGTGTTGTCAAAAGTTTCTCATTACTAACAGTTTAATCGCCCTTTCCTACATACATAATTCAGTTTGTACGGATCCCTCAGGCCGCGAGTCCTACTGGCACCTATCCGGTTTTTTAAGGTTCCGTTCAAAAAGGGTAAAAAAGGAACCCTTATGGTGCGACTTCGTCTGTCTGTCTGTCCGTCTGTCTGTCACAGCTGGTTATTTCAGAAACTACTAATGCTTGCCCAGCTTCATTGTAAGTGAATGAAGTTAAAAAATGTTTATAATTTCATTGAAAAAGGGGGCTAAAGTGGGGGTTTGAAATTTAAAAGTGGGGTCATTAGGTCAAGTGGCATATCATATGAAAGGGCTTGATCTGCATGCATTTCAAAATATATTTTTATTTCCTTTTACGTCTTATAGTTTTCGACATATATGATGAAAAATGTCTGAAAAAATACCATTCCCCCCCCCTTATCTCCGAAGTTTGCTGAGCGAAAAATCTGAAATAATTAGAGTTGATAAGAATTTACCCATATATTGCACCAAAAATAAAACGATGTTCCTAAGTAGTACAGTTTTTTCAAAATCATCAAAATGCCTTCACAAACAAACTTAGTTTTGCGGTCCGTTTTTGTTAACTTTTAAACAAAAACTTCCGTGCGCGAGTACAACTCGCACTTGGCCGGTTTTTTTTATTTATGTGCCACAGTTCAGAATTTTACCAGAATAGGTACTGCTTTGGTTTTGATCAACTTTTAGTCAATTTTCCATTTCATTGTAATATAAATTCACGTTTTTGTTGTTTGTTGGAAGCGTACCTTTAATAACTGCACCTTTCTGAGGGCCTAGCACGAACGATTTTGACGTTGCGTATCGTAAACGTAAGCATATTTTGAATTGAAAATACACGTTCTATACACAATATTTGTATAAATTAAATACTTTATTTAATTCTCTGTATTTATTAGAATGCGAAAATTGTATAAAATTTTATCTAAATGGTCTATGACTGTTGTATTGTAGATTCGAAATCCGCTTACGTTTACGATACGATACGTCAAAATTGTTCGTGCTAGGCCCTCAGGTGTCTAACTTTCGTCTAAACAGGTCGATCTTTTTTTGTAAACCTTATATTAAATGAAGAATAATAAATTATCATCATCAAGCTCTTATGTATGCAGAATCACTACAAGACCTACTTATCTCAAAAAGTTTTTAGCATATAGAAATCTAAAAGGACATAGTTCCCACACTTAGCCGACTAAGAAAAATTTGTATTCAACCACAAACACTCACTTTCCAAAGTTGAAGTGTTAGAAATCGTTTAGTGTGTCAACGGCACTGAACGCACTAACTCAACCAGTGTTAGATTGGTAATATTAAGTACTAGCTGTGCCCGCGACTTCGTCCGCGTGGAATTTTGAATAAAACTAGCCTAGTGAAAGTCCTGTCAAAATCGGTCCAACCGTTTCGGAGATTAGCCGGAACAAACAGACAGACAAACAAAAATGATAAAAAATGTTTTTTGTTATAAGTATGTATCGGTATAGCTTTTATATTAAATACATTCAGTAAAAAGCTGATTGTTCCACAATCGAAGCATTCGTGGGATGAGAAATTCCTCTGAAACTACCTATCTACTCTGTGACACGTCGCTTCTTTTCTAACGTTCGAGGGAGAATCTCACGGTGACATTCTCCCTCGAAAGTTCGCAAACAAATTTGATTAGTCCACTTTAAATTACAAAAGCTTTTTCAATCTGCTAAAAATAGATCGTAACTGATTGATCTTCCTGCTTTTAACTCGATTTTACAAAACGGGTTAGTACGAGGCGGCTCACTGCTACTGTTACGATCAGATAATCCTGTTTCATTACTGTCCGTAGTTATATTTATATCCTGCCGGTTGATGGGTTTGGGGTCAGTTGACCGTAAGGAATCAAGGGTTTTCTTTTTTGGTCCTTTCGTTTTACTGTCAAGTCATCAGAAAGGATGACATGAATATGGGAATAGGGTAGTGGCCTACTATTAAAAAAGTACAAATCAATTATTTTATTTCAAAGAACGAATAGGCAGAACAAAAAAGTAAAAGCAAAAATAATAATTTATCACAAAATGGAAAATATACATAGACGCTTTTAAAGTTTTTGGAGGGAGTATCGCTCCGTCTTTGTCGCGCAAAGCGGACGTAGGTAGGTGGTGTTACGTCACTAGTAGGTAGTGCCGTCCGTGTCTAGCAAATCATTTTAAAACGCTTATAACTTTGCCAATTTTGTAGATGTTTCATCGGTTTTTTTGGTGTTCATTGTCTTTTTTCAAATAGTTTACAGATTCACAATAAAAAAAAAGTAGTTAACATCCCTAATGAGATACAGGGTTAGTTAGTTATACCACCTTTTCGCACTTAGCCTCTTGATTCGGCCATTGTGCGTGTGTGACCGCAGGAACGAGATCGTGGTCACGCGTACCAGCTCAGCTCCTGCCAGAAGTCCAGGAGGTCCCGTAGATTTACGAGCGCGTCTCGTATGGAGACACAGGGTTATTGGTAAGATGTTGGCAATCCATTAGGGGATGTAGGAGAAATAATTTCAACCAAATGACCCAGGGCCGGATTTTGGGGGGCCTCCACAAAAAAGTGGCCCCTACAAGAAAGAAGCCTCCATCCAAAACTTGATTTTTTTTAGATACGAATGAGAAAAAGCAAGTATTTTAATAGCAAGAGTGCCTACGGTTGTCAGTGAATCTTAGATTTTTGGTCAATGCGTATCCGAGGATCAAATAAGACAAACGCCAAAAAATACCACAAAAGTGTGGATATAAATGAATAAAGACGCTGTTACCTAGTTTTAGGTGAATAGCTGTGACTAATGTACAATGCCTAGATTATTTTATTGGATACTGAATTCAAATCAGATAGTAGCAGAAATCTAATTGACGAATCCGACAGTTACAGAATGCTTCTGTCTAACGAAAGGAAATCAGATTTTATCAACAAATTTGATTAAATCAGTCCAATTTATCAAGCATTTCGATTAAATCAGTTCGATTTATTAACTCATGTGCCTGACAGCTCCTGGGATGAGTGGCTCGTTTTTCAGGCTATTATTTTTATGGCTCCAATATACTCGTAGAAATGAAAAATTGTGAAGTGCTGTAAATCATTTGGAATCACCGAACTGACCCAGTTTTTGGATGACTCGAATTGAATTGTGCCGATGAAGTTAGGTACAGCGGCTAGTACAAGTGTGTAATAGGTACCGGCATTAAAGATGATCACAGGTCGCCCATGTACATTTTCCGTCCAATAGACAATAGACCGTTGACAATACGTAGTGGAAAATGGTCCAATACGGTATTTGCCTCATTTTGGGAAATGGTTTATATTAATCTTCATTATATTATAAGCACACTACATTGATATTTCAGGGAGATCTACTGTATTTATCAATAAAAATCAGTGATAAAGTATAAATTTCCAAAACCGCTCCAAAAACGCTGTTTCTGACGGAAGTGACGTAACACGCTAGTAATAGCAAACGAGCTTTGTCTAGGGATGCAGGAAGTGCCAAAAAGTATCGATATATATCGTATCGATATTTTAAAAAAATATCAATATCGGTTTCGATATATCGAAAAAAAAATATCAAGTATCGAAAACGTATCAAAAACGATATATTTTCAGTAGCAAGACCATAGTCACCATTGATTAAAATGTCACAGTTTTTAGATTTAAGTGATAAAGTAATGTCAGGGACACTAATGCGCCTGCCACACACTCGCCGGATGGCATGGGAAGTAGCGAGGAAAGGAGGCAGAGACATAGTGTGGCAACTTTACTCGTCATGCCACACGTCATGCTCCTCGTCCTCTCTCTCTCTCTCTCGTCTCGTCCGGCAGAGAGGGCAACATCGCGGCAAAGCACGGCAGCGCGAGGAGCATAGCGATGAGCAGCGCAAGGAGCATAGTCTGGCAGGCGCAAAAAAGTTGAGAATGAAAATAGGTGCTGAAAGAACACTGTCTTCTAACATCGTTAAAAATTCAGATCATAGAAACAAGGAGATATGGCATCATAGCAAATTAGTACGGGAACAACTGTCGCCACTTTTAGTACATTTTTCAACACAATTACAAGCGCTACTTGTTAATAAAAAGATCTCCCACACATTAAAAATTCCGCACACCCTCAATCTAACACTGTTAATCGTCACTCAACACTAGCACTAAAGACTAAACTAAAACACTGTATTTATATCATCGATCGTGTTCGGTTCGTCGCCAGCGTGTACTTTTGTACTACGCTTAAAATGACCAAACTTAAGTAAGTACCTACCTATCAAACTCAATAGCGCCTTGGCACATCTCCCTTGTTTCTATGTTGTTTCTATGATCTACGGTTAGAAACGTTGCAACTTAATGAAATTCAGCGCCGAAAGGAATACTTAGTGAAACGCACACTACATACTTTTATGAATAGTAATAATACTGACAGATTTATTGAAATAAACTTGTAAAAGCAAACACAATAGAATTTCGTAAAGTACTAATATTTTTTGAAAATTTCACCGATATATCGATATTTTTTTTTCGATATATCGAAACCGATATTGATATTTTTTTTTATATCGATACAATATATATCGATACATTTTGGCACTTCTTGCATCCCTAGCTTATGCTTACTCCAGTGTTGCCAAGCTAGATTTTCATTTTACCCCAATGCCTGATTAATTTTACTCTAAAATCATAACTATTTATACAAAAATACCTGGCTAAAGTTTTGGTTTTAGATATACAATAAAACAAGTTCTTTCTTAATCAATGGTCATGTTTTACAATAAAAATATGCTGAATTTGTTTAACTCAAATTCATTTCAAATACTTAGGTACCTACATGTATTGCTTACCAAAAAGCCCATAAACTTTAGTAATCATAACAACAATACGAAATCTAACCTTAAAATTTTGGAAGTGACTCCGTGACCGCCACCGTGTCCTGAATTTTCAGCCGGCACCGGTTGCTAAATTGGCAGCGGGCGCTGACTTTGGAAAAAAAAGCGGGAAAAGGAGTTGGCAATTTGGCATAATTAAAGAAACATTTCATGTTTCATTTGAGTAACATACCTAATTAGGGTCAAAGAGCGAGCGAAGCGAGCTCGGGAACTTGGACACCCCGACACGGACAGGTTAGGTTCGAAGGGGTTAACGGGGGCTTCAGTGAGCGAGCGAACGAAGCCCCCGTCAACCCATTCGTGTTAGGTTACTTTTAACCTTGCAGATAGAAATAGGCGCTCCGCGTACCGGGGCTCCGTCGACCACCTCCCTCCCCCTTGTAAGTCCAAAAAAGTTGTATTTTGTTTTACATTGACACTAATTTAAAGTCAATCTAAGGTATTTAATTCAACTTAAAACACGGCAACATTAATCTGCTGCTACGGTAGTTTGCAATTATTTTCGTCTGGTATCACTGCTACTCCAAGGCTACTCCGGTTCCTAACGGCATTATTTTTGGGAGCCTAGTCGGCGCCGGCTGCGGAGGCGCTCCCTAAAATTTTACCCTCAAATTTACCCTGAAGAATTCTTTACCCTAAAATAAGTTGGCAACACTGGCTTACTAGCGTGTGACGTCACCAGAGTGCAACAGGCCGTTGTTGTCACAGCTACAATAACAAAAAATATTGCATTTTATTTTCGTGTAATTTGTAAAAAATATACATATTTTTGTTGAAAATCAAGTGAAATAAGTTTATTTACGCTATGAACTGATAGGATGACCACAATCTGTAACATATTTTCAATGTTGTCAAGAACCGAATTAGACGACCAGCATCGACTGACAAACCAATCGCGTGCAGCCTCGGCGCCCCCCGTCTTCTTCTTTCCGCCAAAAAGACCGAAAATCAGCTAGTGCGCAGGTGACGTTTGTGATCAAGACTGACGCCGGGACTTATACCTATAATATATGTTACTGTAAAAGCCCCAACATTGGTAAATCTTAGGTTGTACTAGTAAATGTTAGGATTTATCAACAAGAGTTGGTAAATACAATAAGAATTTTATAACAAAGAGAAAATTTTTCGAGCTTTTACCATTAGACTTGTTAGTGCATCCTAGGCACCAATGACGGTTGGTAAGCGTTGGTTTTGGGGCAGCGGAAACTAATATTTTGCAAGTTCCATCCACATTTTCAGTACCCACTTGCAGCTTTTTGTATCCACTTGCATTTTACACGTCTCCGGCCCTGCGGGAAGTGCAGCCTCTCCGCTCTTGCGTAACAAATCGCAAGCATCTCAGTTCAATCAACTGTCAGTCATCATCATCATAGTGCTAAATTAATTTCGAGAATTGCCGTCTATAAACCATCGATTCAATATCTGTTTTAATTCCCACAAAAAACACGTCAGCTAGCCTTAATCATAGTTATTGCAAATTATCTTTTGTCCGTGAGTGTATTTCAAGGGACGCCGCGGGTAAGAGTAACGTATTAAATTTTTAACAGCCTTATGCGCATTTTCATGCAATCCAATTTGGACAGTCATCGACAGAACCCATTTGAGCTTTTATGATCTTGTAATTGCAAAACGTTTGGCTACTTCAAGTAATTTGTTTAAAAAATATTTTTTGTATCAGAATTTTGTAAATTACAGACTTCGTGAGTGAATATAGAGTAATTAACAGCACCTCATATACCAAGGTGTCATAAACACAAAGGCATACAAAAAACCTAGAACCGTTCACAAAGTCCACATAACAATAAAAGAGTTGCTCCATTTCGAAGACATCAATAAAAAAATCTTAAAGCGTGCACTTACTCGACCGATGATACTGCACACAATTTATTTGATTACAAAAAAGAATAGGCTCGCGTTCATGATTGCCTGGTACTCGCAGACGGCTTTTATTATAGAAATAATTAGGAATCACTTTATCCGTATGCGCCAGTGTTATTGTATAATTAAATTCTATAGGAAATTAGAGTCCATTGAAAATTATTACAACTATAATAAAAGTAGGTTGTATTTATGTGTAATTAGGTCATATTTATATCGCCATTGGATGTAGGATATAAATATTTTATTTGTGATAAATATTATGCTTTTTGCAAATTATTTAAAATGTTGGTTGGTAGATAAAATTAATGTCTCTTTGCACTTTGCGCATTGTTCGCGTGTATGTGGTCTTTGTACTCTTAGTGGCATTTCAACGCTCACGGGAGGAATTTTAACATGCTATATTAAGCGTTTAATATACTATAATCCATGCTAAGATTTATAAATTATCTCCTTTAATTTCTGTCAACCTGGTACGCAATAAAGAAGAGGTTATATGAATAATTATATCAGGAAATCACTTTTATAATCAGCTGTTCTCAGGGAACTTATGTACAAACAGATAAAGGTATCCTATTATATACTCCATTTGAAATATCATTAGAAATAACAAACTATAATTTATTGTTTATTTAACCGATTTTGACTTCTATTGCGTTGGTGATATGACAAATGACAGCTGCAGTCAGCAAATGGTATTGCAAATACGATTTTGTTTTTAATGCCCTCCTTACGCCTACATTTCTAACGGTATTTCAAATGGAGTATAGGTATTAGGTATGTCTTGTGGTATGTCATATCTTAGCAACCATTGGTTTAGCGATTTAACGTAAAGGGCCCCCGAGAAGGTCAAACGGTTTGATTCAACCACTTCGCGACGCGTTTGATCAAACGGCTCAATTTTGCACTAGATTTCATACCGTGAGGTTGCGTGCGGTGGTGTTCCTTTATCCAAATTCTCTTTGTTTTTCTTTAAAAAAGACAATAAGTAAAAGCAAAAAAATCTTGATCCTTATTCATTTGACGAGCCTTCAAACCGGCACCAAACTGTTTGATCAAACACAGGTTTGAGTCAAACTGTTTGACCGTCTTGGGGGCCCTCAGACCGACATTCCCTCAGATACTTTCGCACTAAAAAAATATTAGTTTCGTTGCTATTAATTAAAACGATACTCAGAATAACAGTTTAGTGCTGGAAATAGGGCCTTTCCTTTATTGGCGTATTAGCAGCTTAACTTATTACTTTATGTGAGCAATTCTTGTCTATACAGGATAAAATTAAAACAAGTGCGGATATTTTAGGAGGTGAAGGTACTCATGAATATGATCAACTTTTATTATGGGACCGACACTGAAATATGAAAAAAAAAATCAGCTGTTCCCTACAAAAATGCACTACAACACGATCAAAATGTTTTCAGCAAGCAGATTTTTTATTTTTTGCATATTTCAGTGTCGGTCCCATAATAAAAGTTGATCATATTCATGAGTACTTTCACCTCCTAAAATATCCGCACTGGTTTTGTTTTTACCCTGTATAATTGATTCCTCGGAAACAGATTTGGATGAAATTTAAATAGTTATTTTTAGTAGTAATAGGAAAATTTAGTTTTATTTTCAAGTTTGTCTAGATAGATACCATCCCTGAGAAAACCTCGAGAGAAGCTCGGTTGCCCTAAGTACTATAATTATCTGAATGTCTCCAAGGCCAGGTAAAATAAAATTTTATTACAATGGATGGATTTCATAAGCTGTCAGTCTATAAATTAATTACAAGAATTGGCTTTTGGTCAGATTTTCAGGCTTTTGATTACGTGGAATTGTATGGATATTTTGATGACAATCGGAGCCGTTTCACGTGTTCTTCGAGGCACGGAGGGATCTCATCTCAATCACTTGCCAATTTTGCGATTTTTGCACTAGACATTTATGACTTTTGCATACATTTACAGCGCGAATGTCGCAAAATTGGCAACACTGGTCTCTGCCAGAGAGTCTCTGGAGGCAACAGTGGACTCCTCTAGAGACCCTCCGGCAAAGTCACAAAATTGGCAACAGTGGTCTCAATGTGTAAAGAATGCTAATCGCGCAGATCGATCGATCAGCGTGGCTATCCATTAACTAAGAGGTCTCCTTCAAAGGCTATCTACAACATTTTCTAATCTACTGATACTGAAGTAGATGTTTCTAGAACGCGCTAATTCAATAGTAAGAACTTGACCCCAATAGCTCCCATTAGACTGCAGCTGCATACGTTGCAGGCTTTCAATAGGGATGTGACCCAATTCAAACTTTCAAGGCCGAGCGTACGTGAGCGCTGCACGATCTATGATCGCCTGGTCTGGTCAAACAGTCATCTAATAGCTGCACGCTTAGCATAACTAATATAGAATCGGGGTTTGACTACAGAAGAATAGACAAAGTGTCAGTTTGTAGAAAGATTTCTACCGTTTTATGCAAACAATGAAGAGAAAAAAAATTCTATTCTTCAGTAGACAAAAGTCTGGTACGCCAAGAACGGGTCGCCCGTGCTCGGGCAGTAGAGATAACGAGTTGAATAGAAAGATTTGTCTATTCTTAGGTAGAATAGAGATATAATTAGTCATGCTAAGCCGGCTGTGCGTATGTTATGTCTTCGGGTTTATTGAACCTAAAATACGTAAACGTCCCGCCAGCCGGCCTAGCATGACCACGATAGAAACGGGTTTTGTCTACATAGAAATAGACAAAGTGACAGATTGTAGAAACATTTCTACGTTTTATGAATGAAACGGTAGAAATGTTTCTACAATCTGTCACTTTGTCTATTTCTATGTAGACAAAACCCGTTTCTATCGTGGTCATGCTAGGCCGGCTGGTCTTATATGGCCTTATGTGGAGAAGGGGTGCGGAAAGGTAAAAAATATATATTTACTTAATTTCCACCAGAGGCATGGGCGTAGCTAGCCATGGGCTCTGGGTAGGGCAGCAGTCTAAAATAATGTAACCAGCAAACTATACCCGCGGTCTTTCCCTGGTTAATATTTTCATACAAAAAGGTTACACCCTATAGAACCCCGTATATGTATGTAATTATCCAAAACACTTTCGTATTGCTCACCTACCTACACCATGAAATCTTCTCTGGTCAGAGCCAGGGTGCAGCAAGCGCCCCACCCTGCCCCACCGTGGCTACGCTCATGACCACAGGCGCTACTAGTGTTAATAATGAAGACCAAAAAGACCAATTTTCTTTAAATGCGCGGATATAAGGATCTCTCTTGAAAAATGTTTGATTGTAAAATAAGATCAGAAAAGAAATCACAAAATGGTAAAGAAATACTTATCCCAAATTAATCGGCAAATTTCACACAATTTCTATAGTATCTAATAACATCATCTGCCTAGCCTTTCCCCAAATTATATTGGGGTCGGACTCCAGTCTAACCAGTTTTGGCTGAATATCAACATTTTACGTGGAGCGACTGCCATCTGACCTCCACAACCCAATTAATGGGTAATACCGGTAGGTATTCAAATGTTAGACCAGCTGTCAGACTTTTAGGGCTTCTGATTACCCGTAACGATTGTCAAAGATATTCCTATGACAACCGGGACCGACTGCTTAACGTGCTCTCCGAGGCACGGAGGGGTCTCGATGTGTAAAGAACGGTCACCCATCTAAGGACTGACCGCGGCAAGCGCAGCTTAGCTCGCAGATCGATCGATCAGCGCGGCCGTCATTTAGCCACGAGCCCCTCATAGTATCTAATACCATAATATTTCATAATTATCTGATGGTCTAAGTTTGTAGTTTCATCGTGTAGGTAGATAATTTACTCTTACTATAAATAACTGCGCGCTATAAGTTTCCTACAATTTTCCTATACTTTATTACTGGTGCTGTTTTCTAACTGTTGATTACTTGCTTCTTGAGTGTTTTCTCTTGGGAAATTAACAGTAACTCTCTATACCTATTATATTTAATTTTCATTTTATGATAAATAATTTGACACAAAGAATCTTTCATGAGTGGGAATCTAATCCGCGACCTCTGTCGTACCGTGACATAGTTCTCACCACTGACCTATCGTGTCGCTATACGCTATATTTACCTAATGCATTATATACTAAAACGATAGTAGATAAAGATAATCAAAATTGGTTAAGTATTTTTTGAGAAAATCGCGTAAACAAACATACATTCATACAAACGGGTCACATACAGGACCAAATAAAACAAAACCCTTTTCTTTTTACCCGAACATTTTTTATGTATCAAGGTTTATCTAGTAAGATAAGAGCGGGGTGTCGGTCCGTGGTTTGTGCTAATGCACTTCCCTAGTCACGGGCGAGCCCGCGGCGATTCTCTAGCTGTGTGAGTGGGTATGAAGTGAGCGGGTCGACAAAATGTAGCGAAAGGTTTTGTATGTTACGGTTTTTGGGTGTTAGGGAAGATTTTTGGGTGAAAAAGGATTCTAACGTGATTTGAAATGGTTTAGTTACATGAACAAGTATTTCGATTTAAAACTTGACACTTACATTTTCGATGGAAAACTTACACTAATATTAGTATAATATTAGTAATTTTGTATGGTATACATAGAAAAAAACCGGCCAAGTGCGAGTCGTACTCGCGCACCGAGGGTTCCGTATCATTTTTGGACGTATAAAGTGAAAAAATCCGGACCGCATAACTAAGTTTGTTTGTGAAGGAATTTTGATGATTTTGAAAAAACTGTACTAGTTAGGAACATCGTTTTATTTTTGGTGCCATATTTGGGTCAATTCCTATCAACTCTAATTATTTCAGATTTTTCGCCCCGCAAACTTCGGAGATAAGGGGGGGGAATGGTATTGTTTTGGTATCTTAAAATAAAATAAAAATATATTTTGAAATATGTAGATCAAGCCCTTTCATAATATATGATATGTCACTTGACCTAGTAACCCCACTTTAAAATTTCGGACCCCCACTCCAGCCCCTTTTGCAATGAAAATAAAAATATTTTTGGACTTTTTTCATTTGCAATAAAATTGAACAAGCATTCTTTATAACTGTTCCAAATTTCAAGTCGATAGCATTACCTAGTAGTTGCTGAAATAAGCCGGTGTGACAGACAGACAGACGAAGTCGCACTATAAGGGTTCCTTTTTTACCATTTTGGTACGGAACCCTAATTACAAGGACAGTTTTAAATCACTGGATAAAGATGACAAGTTTTTATAAGTGAAGGGGTAAATATTTTGATTTGGACTGTTCAAAATCTAGTACCTACTTAAATTGCAGTGTTCAATTCAAGTCAAATGAGCCTTCGACCAACCTGTAACTGCTTGCAAAATCATAAAACGAGCCATTGACGCACCTAGTTTGCACAGCTGTGTAATTTTTTGGACCCGATAAATATTATGCCGGCTCCACACGATCGCCCAACAGTCCAACACTCCAACATAATATCTCCAATCTGTCCTAACTCACTATCGATACCAAAAGACTCTCCAACACCGTCAAACATGCACAAACTATCTCTCCACACGTGGAAGGTTGGACGAAGAGTTGAACTGGTGGAAAATCGTGTGTACCCGGCATTATAGGGCTAGGCAGCACAGTTTATTTGTGAAGCCTCGTTGTCGCACGGTTACGCAATGTATGTCACTTATGTCACCCATTCTAAGGACTGAACGCGCTAACACTCTCCTTAAATCCATTCCTGGACTAGATCTATTTGCTGGTGAATCAAAGGTAGTGTTGGAATGCTTGGCATATTGTGAGAAGACTGAGTGAAAGGGTTTATATTTTACTAGCACTATGCCCGTGACTTCGTCCGCGTGACCCAGAGGAACAGTGCATTTTTTCGGGATAAAAAGTAGGTACTTAGGGATAATATAGCTTTCTATTGGTGAAAAAAATTTTAGAATCGGATTAGTCACGGAACTAATAATTGCTCCATGCGGATTAGTAGTTACGGATATCAAACGTATACCTATACATAAGACCTACAAGCTCACAAAAATCGCACTCTCTCTTTATAATATAGTATAGATGTTAAACGAGTAGGTATATTAAATTCTGTATTAAATACTGATCAGTGTAATTGACTGTATGTATGTAATTATGTTATAAATAAATTGAATTGAATCATTGCAATATCTGGCGCATTTGATGGCCCCACACTGCATCGCGTATTTTATATTCGCTGCATCTTATCCGAGTGTTGTATTGTTGCGATTCAGTTTAGTCGCTGTATATCTAGAGAATTTCAACAGGCCTTTATTTTATTCTGAGCACCCTAACACTGTGAACTTAAGACTGGACTTTTTATTGTTGGATTGCTGATATAAAGTTTATCAGTATTATACAGGGTGGAATTTTGTAATGCCACCTTAAGGGAAAGTACTCTTAATACTGTAGATAGAAAATTTTACTCAAAGAAAACATTCCTTTATTTTTGAATAGAAAGAAAACTGCATTCAAAGATTTTCGAAAATTTGCTTGCCACACCTGGGAATCGAAATGACTAAAATCTGTAAAAATTACAGCCTGTACTTTTATTGCATTGATCGTTAGGATAATTATAAGGATGAAATCTCTCTAACAAACTTGATAAATTAAATGATAGGAAAACCATGAAATCTTAAATTATTTTAATTATTTCCAAAAAATAGTTATGATTTTTGAATTTTTTTGAAAATCTTTGCAGTTTTCATTCTATTCAAAAATAAAGGAATGTTTTCTTTGAATAAAATGTTCTATCTACAGTATTAAGAGTACTTTCCCTCCAGGTGGCATTACAAAATTCCACCCTGTATAGTTTGGTTGCTTGTTTATTTTTATTATTTTATCTACCACAACATGTAATCAAACAAAATAATCTAATCATTGCCAACTGAGTTGGGGTCAGCTGTCATCATTATAGTCTTATGCTTTCAACGGTCAGTGATTTTACTGATTAGCACAGATGAGCTCGTCTGTCTATTCGTAAAATCACTGACCGCGTCAGAAGAGTTTCGGTGCGGTCCGTGGCTGTCTGCGATCGTCAGCTTTGCGTGGTATGATCCGTAAGAGCACTGACTGAGAAGCCATCTTAGCTTACAACTTCACAACCCATTTCCTGGGTTCTAAGATCAAGGGGTGGGTGTACAACAAGTCAATACGCTGCCTAAACAAAGTCCTAAGAGTGAGCTGTATGACAAATTCAGACAATACATACCTTTAATAACTTTTTTATACAATTGTTTTCAGCTCATTGATGACCAACATTATTTAGTGCTCTATAGGATTTATCTCGGATATGGTCCGATTGAAACACCATCTTTATGAATTTTATAGCAATCTTCATCCATACTTACCATCTTTATCTGTTGTTACAGCCGCATCATGGTGTGAGGGTGCCCGCGACGCCACCTGTCCCAGGATCTGCGGGCCCTCACTGCAAAGTGAACCGGTCTGCGCTACGGACGGATACATATACCCCTCACTCTGTGAGATGAGGAAGAAGACTTGTGGAAAAGGTACACAACATTTTGATTTAATACCTATAATTAATTAGTCTTTATTGTAGCAGACCATTATAATTATTATCACTCCTACAGCTCGGCCGCTCAGACAATGCGTTCTTAACAGTTTGTAAATGTATGGGCGATGACAGGCGACGAGTAATATAACTACCATCTAACTACAATCTACAATAGCTTAGTGCGAAATTAATGAAGTGTCAGGAACGCATTCTTGCAGCGGCCGGACCATAATCTTTGTTAAGCTGCTAAGACAGTGAACGCTAACGTTGCTTGGTTACCGTTGGTATCAATTAAAGATCCAGGAGATTATAAAATGGCGAGAATGAAAATAATGATCTTTTTCTACAGCAACCAATATTTTCACCATTAGGCTTCTAACAGACGACGATCTTTTTGCATGATTGAACAAAAAGAAAGTCGGCATCGTCTAAAGGCCTATCAGTAAAGACTGAGTTGGCACGGTTGACTGAGCAAGGTTCAAGTTCCGCACGGAACAAATATTTGATTTGGGTAGTTTTTGTGTTGTGAGATTTGTTTTTGTAAACGTAACATTTTTTGAAGATAAAATAAAAATCACCATTTTAAGTAAACTTGATTCGAAAACTAAAATTCCCTTTCAATGTTTCCAGGAGTGCGCCTTGCCCAGGACCAAACCTCGTGCTCCCGAGCCCAGGGGTCCAAGTGTGAGCATCGGTGTACGTCCGAGAGGGACCCCGTCTGCGGGACCAACGGCAGGACCTATCTCAATAGGTGCATGCTACAGGTTGAGATTTGCAGGTCAGTACTTATAAAAACATGCAGGTATTTCCCGAAGGGTTAAGCATAGTCATCTGAACCGATACAGGGCAGTGGCGAAGGGTCCGTTTTTGTAAGAGGTAAGCCGGAGCTACAAATGCATAACTGGCCACGAAAAGCTCATTAATAAAAGTAGGCAATACTGCCTGTGCTATTTTTCAAGGGAATCCGGTAGGGACCCTTTGCCACTGATACAGGGTGGTTCAAATTAGTGTTGCCGATTGATATTTCCACTATAGGTACTAGCGATAGGACAATCGATAGTATCGATACTGTCGATAGTATTGCTTTATAAACTATCGATACTATCGACAGTCCAAAACAATTGATGGTATTGATACTAATTGATATTAACTGCACTTAGAACAATAATAGCTATAAAGTTGTCTCGAAAAATATTTATTATACCTGATTAATTATATCCATTTACAATCAAACTTTTCAATTAAAAGAAACGCAGGTGTATACTAGTCAAGTTCTGAATGTATGCTACAAAGTCTTTCAATATAACTATTCTACTTATTCAGGAAAACTTGATATTACATAAAAGATTTTAAAAAATAACCCGTTTTTGTCATTATTCTTACCATTATTCTCGGGATTAGCTGCTATACTATTCAGTAATAACATATTAAACTTACAGGCTTATTCAATTAAAGTCAATTGAGATTCTGATGAGCAGCACCGACAACTTACTATCTCATCTGTCTCATTTATGTTCCGTTTTCTCATTTTTTCCAATTCTGATTTTGTTGCCAGTGCTGCCTTTTCTGCTCTTTCTACTCTTTCTGCCCTTTCTGTTCTCTCTGCTATTGCTACCCTTTCAGCCCTTTCTGCTCTTTCTGCCTTTTCTGCCTGTTCTGCCATTCCTATGTAGTCTTCAGGTTTATCATTGAATGTTTTAGAGTCGGCATCGGACTGTCTCATTTGGGTGCGTGTAACAACATCAGTGCTCATCGGGAGAATTGTCCCGTCGACTGCTCTCAGGCCCCTCTCGATGGACCCATCTGCGGTTCTGATGGAAACGTGTACAAAAACACATGTCAGATGAAGTTGCTTACTTGTGGGTAAGTATCTTCTCGTTTTATCATGCCCTGGTATAGTCAGTGCCCCACATTGTCTGACCCCTCTTAAGCTCGTATTACAGAACGATGCTCAAGCCACAGATCACGCTTTGAGCGCAGATTTAAAGCTATTTGATTGGTTGAAACTAGTTTTAAGTAATGCTTGAGTCTTGAGTTCAGTTCTATAATATAACCCTTAGAATTTTACATCGGTACCTGATTTGATTGAGTTTACAATTATCAGAATATAGCAGTCCACTGCTGGACAAAGGTCTTTCCCAACCACATGTCAACGGTTAGCTTATCAAAAGTTAATAAATTTGCTTAATTTACTGGGTAGAGTGGTTGGGTAAGTTTGGAAGGAAAATGGGGATGTTTTGTTTTTGGCGCAGATAACTTAACGCCTAAAACATTTTGATCAACTTCCATATACAACTTTGAAAACAATACCGCACTGATTTAAAGAAATAAACTGAGTTAATAAAAATCCACCTTTAGTAAATATGCAATATTTTTGGACTCCAAACTAATCCTTTTACATGCAATTTTCAGGCAAGGCGTGGTACGAACGAACAAAAAGCATTGCCAGACTACACGGCATTGCCGCGAGTCCTGCTGGCGCGTTGCCAGGCCAACCTGTGGGTCTGATGGGAAGCTGTATGCCAACGCTTGCAGAATGAAGGCTAGCAACTGCGGGTATGTATTATTGAAAGTATGAAGAGGATTTTTTATAGTCTCTATTATTTTAGATAAGACTAGCTGTGCCCGCGACTCCGTCCGCGTGGAAGTCGGAAAATAACGCCGTAAAACGGTGCGGTGGCGCACTGAAAATCACGGTGCCGGCGCCGCAACGTGGTGATGTGACGAAGGCCTAATACATGTTACTATTTCTTGATTTGAAATCAATCACTTGTGTATAAACCATCACTCCTAAGGATAAGAGAGATTTTAATGAAAAATGCAGTGATAGCCTTGTGGTATTACCATGCGCCTCCCACGGCGAAGATGCGAGTTCGATTCCGGGGCACGCACCGCTGACGTTTCGAAGTCATGTGCGTATTAGAATTAACTATCACTTGCTTTAGAAAACATCGTGAGGAAGCTCTGCAAAAAGTTCTGCATAAAGTTCTTGAAGGTGTGTGAAGTCTGCCAACCCGCACTTGGCTGGCGTGGTGGACTATGGTCTATCCCCTCTCATTCTGAGAGGAGGCCCGTGCCCAGTGCCCAGCAGTGGGACAGTGCATGCCTGAAAGTTCTGCATAAAGTTCTTGAAGGTGTGCGAAGTCTGCCAACCCGCACTTGGCCAGCGTGTTGGACTATGGTCTATCCCCTCTCATTCTGAGAGGAGGCCCGTGCCCAGTGCCCAGCAGTGGGACAGTTTTTAAACAGCGCTGATACTTTGATTATTTTTAAATAAAGCCCTGATATTATTATTGTAATTACATTGACATAAATATGAAGTTTGATTGATTGCATTTATTTGATTAATGACAGGTCTCTGCTGACAAACAACGACACGATACTCTTTAGTGCCACTGACCAAGTAATGGCGAGTCCACATAATAATACATGTTAGCAAAGTTACTCCTGACTGATAGATTTTTTGTAATAACTTTTGATAGAATGGACCGATTTTAATGAAATAAAGACTAAATGTTACCTCAAGATACTGCCTATACATTTCTTTCTACTTCCTCATAATCAATTCAGTAGTATTGATTTGATGCGTGTTCAAACACACAGACAAACAGACAGACAAACCGACAGACAAACAGACAGACAAACAGACAGACATTAATTCTAAAAATGATAGAAATTCACTTTATTACTTATTTTTAGTCCTCCATATTATTTTTATGCAAATATATGCAATGTACAGACACGTGGAATTTACATTCTTATTATAAGTATAGATTAACAACAAGTTTCACCAACTCTGGATAATTTTCGTATATCTTGTTTAACTGTTTAACAGTGAATTTCGTTCAAATTCTGTTCTATTTTTAAATTTATTGGCAGTTAGTAGTAATCCGGAGATAGTGAAAATAGACCTAAATATCTTCTAATAAAATCTTTCATTCAATTTCTTTTAATAAGATATCATTCATATCATACAGAAAATTGGTTTTACATCTAATCAAGTTTTACCCATGTTTAGTTTAAGTTTAAGCTTTAGAGAAATTCATACATGATAATTTATGGTTCCAGTAAACACGTATTCGAAGTACCAATGGCGTTCTGCGTATCACAAGAAAGGACTTCAGGAGGCGAGTCATGTCCTAAGGACTGTGTTGGACAGAAAGAGAAACTGGTCTGCGGCTCCGATGAAATGGTGTACAGGAACGAGTGTGAGATGAAGATGTTGAATTGCGGGTAAGTGGTGAAGAGTGAGAGGGATAGAAAGATAAAACAAGTTCTAACGCTAGCAATGCTATAGGAATGATTCAGGTAGATAGACAAAGACGGAAATAGATAAAACATCAAGATAGAGAAAGAAAGCTCTTGGTAAAAATACAGTCTTTGTTTCACGATAAAACAATCAAAGCTGAAGACTCCAATGGTCTGTAGTGTGCACAAGCTATACTCATATTGTTGCTTTGTACAAAAGGAAAACAGCTTATAGAAAGCTGCCTATCTATTCTGTACCGACACGCGCCGCGTGTCATGGCAAGAACTACCAATTTGTTTGCGAACGTTCGAAGGAGAATGTTACGGTGAGATTCTCCCTCGAACGTTCACAAATACATTGGCAGTTCTCGCGGTGATATCACGCAGCGTGTCGATACAGAATAGATGGCTGTTCTATGTGAAATGAATCTCTCCTATACGATAACTATAATAATACTGAGGAAAGTCGTACTTACAGTTCTTGATCGTACCATCCATACGGCAATGAGCAACAGGGATGCAAAGCCAACCTAAAAGACCAAAATAGAGTTTAAAAGAACAGAAATCATAATCAAAGAATAGGGTTCTATAAAATGTTATTAGAGATTTACGAGTTTGGTCCATTTGTGTTTGCAATTACTTCAGACCAATAATGTTTAGGTTTTAGATGATATTTTACTTCACCATATTCAGTCCAATTTTATATTAAATCAACTAAAGCACCTCATCTACGATTGAGATAATAACTTGATCCAAGATTATTATAGCGTAGATACTTGTGATGCTCTAGACAGAATGTAGAGAGACTGTTAGGTTTTACACCGGGACAGGTTTTACACTGGCTAGGTTTTACACCTTTATCCTAGTTTTTAAGAAACTGATCTGTGTTATCATAGCTCTTTGATATCTTCAATAGGAGTGTGAGCAACCGAAAGATTGTGAAGAAGGTGGACATGGAGAAGTGTCGCGGCAAAATGAGCCGGTGCATGAAGGTCAAGTGTCCCGCCGACCTTGACCCTGTTTGCGGTACTGACCAGAAGGTTTATACTAATCCTTGCTTCCTGAAGGTCGCTACTTGCCTGTAAGTATCACGTTTATCATAGCAGATAGATTAATTTTAATTGAACATAATATTGTGTGTATCTTTTACATGATGGAGATTATTTTTCCAAATTCAGTAAAATAAACGGAATTATTTGAATCCATGATGCCACTAAAGTACACCCACAGTATTCTACAACTACTACTACTGATCATGTAGCTGCTATAGTACATTCTACAGTCGGACATTATTTTTGTTCTGTTCATCAATCTCAAGAAAGGAAAATATACGTTTACGATATGTGAGCAGTATTTATGGGACAGCTAATTATTTTTCGCGATTTCAGGGTTGGTCCCATAATAAAAGTTGTTTCGTTAGATTCATCTTCGTTGTGGGAGAGGGAGAGACATAGGGTAGTAGTATAATTATATTTATACCATTCCCCCTCTAAAAAGCTTATTTTATTCACTGAAAACAGTGAATAAAAAGCACTTTTACTCACTGTTTTGATGTTTGAAAATGGAACACACCAATGTATTCGACCACAGATATAAAGAACCTATGCTAGATGCGGCACGTTATTAGATTGTATGAAAACCGAACGTGTCATCTTTTTTTATACCTACGATAACTTCACCCCAGCCATTTAGTGATGTGCTCAGAGTAAACAGAATTGTTTCAATCACTAACCGTCACTGAGCTAACAGACTTTTTTTAGTACGAACAGTCGAACATGCAGGGCACGCTTGGTCGTGGCTTGCCGTATCTAGTGTAAGTGTAATCTGTGTATTCGACCTATATTGATGTGTTCTAAATTCAATTTGATTGGTCGACATTTTCGACAAGGAGTTTAGCATTAGAATAAAAACTGTTTTGTGTTCTTTGCTGTCCTTAGTAAATTGGCGCTATTTTGAATACTGTAAGTTGTACGAACACAAAGTTTAGTGTTACTTTAATCTTTAATTTTGTGTTTGTTTAGTGTTGTTCTAATCGATTAAAAATGCATTCTAGTGATGAAGATGTGTTAACACCTGAGTTTGTGAAAGAGAGGGCGGCCCATATAGTGGAAAGGTGAAAAGCTTGCTACCAAAAAATCACGGCTGGTTTACATCAAAGCCAATTTAACTTTACTTTTTCTTCATTATATGTATATTTTCACTTAAATCTTTCTTTTTCTCGTAGTCATGGTATAAAGTATAGTATGCAACTCTTGAATAAAACGGATTTATATCGAGGGCCATGAATCGCTCGCGTCGCTCAGGATTCGAACACTTGAATCACTCGCTACGCTCGTGATTCAATCATCATGAATCACTCCCTACGGTCGTGATTCAATCGTTAGAATCCTTCACTAGCTCGTGATTCATCTATGGCCCTCGCTTTAAATCCGTCCTTTATTCACTAATTGCATAATATACTATTTTCTAAAAAAATCGTGTATCTTGTTGATTACAGTAAAGGGATCCAACTGGCGCATTTCGGCAACTGCACGCTACTACCTCGGTTTAAGGAGGATTGTCCTGATACCTGCGAGAACGTTGTGGAGCAACCCGTCTGCGGCTCCGATGGCAATGTTTATAGGTCAGTATTTTTGAGGCAATCGTAGGTTTTCTTTTAGTGTTAGTCGATAAACTAGGGTTTGGGTGGTTCAATTAAGGACAGGGGTCACCTTTACCGCACAGAAAAGTAACGATCTTATAGTTTTGCTAGGTTGATTAACATCAATTAATTGGTGGACAGTTTTGTCCACTTGGGTGGGCAACGGGCATTTTTTCTTGCACATAGTCAACTGGGTAGACAACCGGCATTTTCTTTTAATAATTCATTAGGCTTGTGGAAGGCCCTGAAATGTCTAATGAGTTTAAAAGTAGATACCTTCAAAATTTGGATACTATGAGAATCCACAACCAGGCGAACAATACTGCTATAAAAAATTGTTAGGATAATTGTGATAAGAAAACTTTTAAATCACTCATCTTTCCCAAAGATAAAACGTCATAATTACATCCGTCCTTTCTTTGCCTACGACAGCTAATAAACCAATTTAATCTTTCGTTGTCAGATCTGAATGTGAGCTCCGACTAGCAACCTGTGGGCAGCACGTGGTGCCTGTAGCGGCCGCGCACTGCCGCACCACCGCGCTGTGCCACGAGGACTGTCCCGACACGCCTGCCTTCATCTGCGGCTCTGACAACCGGTTCTACAAGAACGAGTGTTTGATGAAGAAGGAGAATTGCGGGTATGTGACTTGCACCTTTTGTGATATCAACCGTGGTCATACATATTCATCATATGGACATCGAGGAACCTGAAAACTTAGAGGGTCTTATATTTTTACATGTGAATTCAGAGAGACTCCGACCTCGAAAACCATACCATCTGTAGGTATTTTATGAATTTTAAACATCTCAAAGTCATGTTTAGCTTATCATAATGTTTCTCTGTCGTAACATAGCTACCGCGTCATATCCACATTAGTTGAAGTTTTAAAAGTGGGTCAGTTCAACACGCAGGCCCAGTGAGGTTTGGTGGACATCACGTGTCTTCCAATATTTGGTTCTAGGACATGCCTGTTTCCTCACGCTGTTTTCTTTCACCGTTTTTATGTAGAGCAGAAGTGATGAAAAAAATTGCACAAAGTGTGCACCTGTCGGGGTTCGAATTTACGGCCCGTATTACAGAACGATGCTCGAGCACCGATCGTTGCTTGAGCATAGATTTCAACCAATCAAATGGCTTTAAATGTATGCTCAAGCAGAGATCTGTGCTCGAGCATCGTTTTGTAATACGGGCCTACGACTTGTAAATTGTGGTCGGTATCACTAGGTCACCACTAGTTCTAATAAACACACACACACACCAAAATAAACTTTAAAGTTTCTCCGCACACGAATCACAATGAACAGGGTACCAGGCGCGCATAACAAACAAAGAGTTTGTTATACCCACAGCAAGCACGTGTTCGTGGTGCCGCTGAAGCGCTGCCTGGCGCGCTTCCAGTACTCGGGCTGCGCGCGCGTGTGCTCGCCCGAGTACGACCCCGTGTGCGGCACCGACTACAAGACCTACTCCAACAAGTGCTTCCTGGAGATGGAGAACTGCCGGTCTAGGTGAGCGCTTTCAATTTATGCTAGCCTAGTACTTTTGTTCCGAGTAAACATTTTTTCTTTCTTCTTTCTCTCTTTCTTTTATCATCAACATTTAGCTTGTAAGCTTAGCAATAACGTTTTTAGGGTTCCGTACCTCAAGAGGAAAAACGGGACACTTAAAGGATCGCTTTGTCGTCCGTCTGTCCGTGGCAAGAACCATAATGGGTGGAGGCATCTGTTCATAGATGGCGCCACTAGAAGAAGTATATTATGTTAATAGCGGCATCTTGCTTATCGATGGCGCTACTGCATATTTCTAGTGAATATATTTTATTTTATTTAATATAGGTAGAGCTACATAGGTACATAATTAAGTTTGCACGGAATGCCTGATGGTAAGTGGTTACCATAGCCTATGAAACGTTAGCAACACCAAGTTTCACATATATTACCAACCCTAAAATGAGGATTCGCTGTGCCGACAGCTTGAACAAGGAGGTCACCCGCTGTAAACACAGCGCATCCTCAGGAGCTTTGGCGACGTTATGGCAGCCTAGTACTTTATCATCATAGTTTTAGCTTGTAAGCATAAAATTGTTTAACAATTCACGTAACAAGCAAAAGAGCATGTTTGATGATTACCATAGCTATTGCTCCCGGCTTCGTTTGTTGATCACCTACGGTAAACGATGATGCGGTCGACGATGTTGCACGCTTGCCTAGAAATAACCCATTCACTATCGACTTCAAGACTCCAAGATAATAGCTATCGGGAGACAGACTCCGGCAGGGAGTTCCACTATTTGGCTGTACGCATAATGAATGTGTTCCCAAAACGTTTTGTGCGTATGGGTAGAATGTCCACCTTAACGGTCCGATAATGGGACGGGCTTGGTATACCTAATTAAGTTGTGCAATTCCAACGCACACTCTCCGAAAATAAACCGTATACAAAATTTACTCCCAATTTGACCCCCTTCTGAAAAATTCTTGACACGTTTGTGAAACTCTTATCAAACCTCTCTTCTGTTTTTATGGCCATGCGTTGTTTGGCAAGCTTGGTTAAAATAGCCGATATTATAGCCTATTTTTAGAATAATCACGCTAGTTACTTTAAACAAATAAGCAACGTTGTCACCTCAAACTTTGCTATCTCGCGGACAAATAAATTAATCTATGATAATAACGAAAAATATTTGCTGTTTGATATAGTTCGTAATCGACGTAAAACATGTGATTACTTTGTAAATAATTTAACATTTCCATAACCAGTGTCAATTTATGCTATTTACTTTATACGATAGTTCATCACCTTTAAATAAGGTTAAGGTTAAGTGCGTGTTCACGCTAAAATCGCGGGTGCGGGCGCGGTGGACCTTGTGAGTTCGTGTTCACGTTGACCGCAGGCGTTTGCGTGGAATTGTCAGTTCAAACTGGTTGAACTAATATGCTCTGCCGCTAGTTCGACGTGAACTCACACAAACAATTTCACACGTTTGAATGCCTCGAGCGCGCCGCACTATCCAGTCGCGAGCTTGCCCGCTACTTCCACCGCACGTGCGTTTTGTACGTGAACACTTGGCATATCATGCCATGTGTTTGATATTTCGCGACCGCGTCCGCGAGTTAACGTGAACAAGAGATTACTAGACGCGGTTAAGCGTCACGTCTTGCAGTAAAAGAAAATAATCGGCCTATAATGTTCCCACTGCTGGGACACATGCCTCCACTCTGTGAGAGGGAGTGGGCCGTGCGCCACATGGCATGGGCCATGGGCCACACATGGGCCACGCGGGCCCAGTGCGGGTTGACGTCACATGTCTTAGAATTTTTGGTTCTAGGACATGGCGGTTTTTTTTTTAACTGACAGATTAGTAATAAGGCAGTGTATTTTGAATAACAGGTTATTTTCTTTTTTTCAGGAGTCTTGTACAACTGAAACACCTGGGCACATGCACGGACCCCATCGCGGAAGAACCGAAAAACTATCTATATCGATAAACTAATCGATTCACACAGTCATATCGATATATCGCTTTCTTTCCTTAATCGTATTCTGGGGAATTGGAGTCCCACTTATTAGTGCCAACTTTTTATAAGTAAAAATATACTGTAAAATAATGTAAGCGACCAATCTTTGTCTTCCAATAATCGATAAATTTAATTATCAATTATGTTCATAGTTTAATCGATTAAAAATCGATAAGGGTTCCACACTAATCATTCGCAAATACTTCTTCATATTGGGTTTTTTATAGTAACGGTATTCGGATTTTTCTGCTTCGTATAAAGTTAGTGTGGCAATTCTTATTTGACTCATATCGAGTATACAAATCGATTAAACTATGCAAATCAATAGGAGCATTTACTTTTAAAAAAAAAATAGATCAGTACAAACACAAACATTCGAACACAAATTCGCAATATGGCGGAAAAAATGGCCGACCTTACTAAAACTCTTTTAGATAATTTTAGTGATTTTAGAATTAATATTTGACTGTTTATTTATTCTATTTATTATCTGTGCGTAGTGTAAGATCATTATTTTTTGTAAATAATTAGTGAATTTTTCGTCATATTTATTATTTTTTCATAAGAATCGATGCATTTAGATGAAGACTTATTATTTAACAATTATGACAATAAGAATATTTTGGATCGATTTGGAGACATTTGTGCGTTTGCCGCCTATTTAAGCGAAATCTAAAATAGGTTTTCAAGCATTCCAATATTTGAATAACTTTTTCATATTATCGTTTGACATTTGAACAAATCGCTTTTATATACAGTGTGTATCAAACGCTCACGAAATTTGTATCATATCCACGATGGAAGCTTCTCAAGATAATGCAACGTTGTAACGTACGTAATACAATAAAATAATAATAATTCAATTTATTACTTTAATAGCCATTTCAAGTGTTAAACGAAGATGCCACTATTGCATTTATTGTATAAATGAATCAGTTATTTTTTTAGCATACTAAATGGTTTTATAACGATTTTAATCGAAAAACAAATAACATAGATTTACGTATTTATTTTTTTAATTTTTAGCCTAATAATAATTGATCAAAAACTGTACTTTTTAGTCAATTGAAACTGCGTTTTTTCAATTTATCTACAAATATTTAATATTTCAACAATTTTTATACTCTATAATCATAGACTACAGTGTATTGCCAAGTGTAATAACAAACCAATAAAAAGATTTTACAATTTTATTTATTTCATTTAATTATCTCTAAAACATAGGTGCGTACTTATTATGTTATTTTACTCGTATTTCATTTGTAAATACTATTATATTTTGTTGATACTGTTGCAAATCGACTAAACTAAAATAAATTGCTATCCTTTACTAACTTATAGAGTGAGAAAGAGACAGTTCCTGTTGACAGCTGTCAAACGTACAATTTTATTTATTTCATTTAATTATCTCTAAAACATAGGTGCGTACTTATTATGTTATTTTACTCGTATTTCATTTGTAAATACTATTATATTTTGTTGATACTGTTGCAAATCGACTAAACTAAAATAAATTGCTATCCTTTACTAACTTATAGAGTGAGAAAGAGACAGTTCCTGTTGACAGCTGTCAAACGAGTTAAATGACAATTTAAAATCGGAACATTTTCAATAGTCGATGCACATTAGAAATCGTTGGTTGTTTCGTCTACTTTAGGTATCATCGATTTTGTTCTAGTGAGGTTATAACGTTACGTACCGTTCGTAACGACAAAAAATTAAGGTTGTTAAATATGCGGAATATGTACCTAAATGTCTTCTAGATCTGCGATGAAACCTAAAAAAAAATATTACATCAGCCTATACAGGATGAATTTTTCAAGTCGGGTTGGATGGCCAAATCCGAAACTATAAGAATTAGTGTAAAACGCTCAAAGGAGTCTCGGGGCCGATTTTGATAAAAACTACAACTGCATCATTAGATTTTTGAAAAATCAATTTTCCTAGCCAGGAATCGAATCCGTTGATTTTGGAAAAAAAAAACATCCTGTATTATTACACTATCCGATAGTGTTGCTAATAAGGGTCTAATTCTGGGAAGTAATGACATGCTGCAAACTAAAGGAAATTGTAGATTTTTAATACACTGCTTCATATTTTCAAGTATTCATACATTGCCCGTACTAAGTAACAATCATCATGATGTTCGATTTTTTTTAACACACAAATCTGGACTCGACTTTTGAAGCAATTTGGCGAAAATTTTATTGCAACGCATGGTCCTGTGCCGTAGCCGGTGGCATTATTTTGAACAATTGATCAGTTAAGGTTTAATAGTACGTTTTTTTTTTTTTTTTTTTTTGAGGATGGGAAATCATCTAATGACCCCTCCCGCTCTGGGCGGAGCGGAAGGGAGTGTCAGACTCTTACTGACTAAACCCCACCCGTGTTCCTTCCTTAGCCCTTTTGTCCGGGTCAGCGGTATCCCTTTCGGACAATCCCGCTTTCCCGGCAGGCTTGGGCCCTAGTGGGCCCCCTCTTTGATGCTGACATCTCTTTGAGGCGCGCGTGGAACACGTACGCGCCGTTCGGCACGGGCCTGGTCCTGATCGGACGGTGAGCTACCCATTACTCACCGCCTGCAGGCCCGCGCCTACGGTGGCCGGGAGTCGTCACGCGGCTCCCGACGCCCGGAGCGTCTACCGCGGCGGCTTGGACGGGAGAATCTCTCCCTCTCCCGTCCCGCCGCCTCCTTCACTAGCATGACTGCTTCGCAGAAGGAGGCGACTGCCTCCCACTCCCCCTCGCCCCGGACCATGGCTTGAACCAGGGCCGGGCGCGAGAGGTCGCCGCCGCAATAGTACCTACCTAATGTAAGAAAAATAAAATAGTATTTTGTGAAAATCAACACTTTGCTTTATTTTGCCGTATGTCATTACTTCCCAAAATTTGTTCCTTTTACCGACAACACAACCGATTTTGTCGGCCGATGGCTGTCGTGTTGGTGTACGCGCTCTCCTTAATTTACAAGTGTTTGATTCAATCGTCCGAGTTCGTCCGTCATCGGCCGAGCAAAGTAGGCCGATGACGGATTAGGTGTATTTGAGCCGTAACGCGACAAAATCAGCGACGTAAATTCCGTCAGATGTGGCTCAGGCCATACACAATATCACGGGGAGGCTATATTTCACCAGCCCTAGTAGGTCCTATAGAATAGGGGGCGAGCTTATTGCCGTCTACCGGACACAGTTCCAAATTCCGAGCTATCACTGAGAATTTCTTGACAGAAAAACCCAATCACACTGCCTGACCTGGGGATTGAACCCGGGATCCTCACGATCACGACCACGTTTGCGACCAAAGAGGCAGCAGCAAGGTGGCCTTTTCAAACTGTTTTTGCCGGGGACACCGCGGTACAGGCAATTACCGTTGCGTTTATGTCTGCAATTTGTCCATACAGCACCTCGCGACCAGCTCGATGGGGAAGCCGACCGGCTGGAAGTACATTGCGAGCTCGTCGACCAAACTCTTGAATTTTGCTGAGAATTCGTCTAGAGCTTCCATTCTGAAGTCGTCGTGCCAGGCCATTATTGCAACTGTAAAAGAAACAAGTGTTAGCAAGATCGTCTCATCTAAAAGCTCCTTAAATTTAGACATTTAGTGTTGGACTGCTGCCGTGCGGGTGTCGCACTGCACGCCGCTGATTGTTTTTTTCCATACATTTGACACGTCGAGAGTTTTAAATTAGACAATGGTGCTGATTCTGTTGAACATTGCACTAAACTAATTTTAGTCACACTATATCTCTTTCTTACAAATATCATTGAAAAAGGACAGAAAATATTAAGAGCTGTCAAATTAGTCTATGCCCTTGTCATTTACGAGAAAATAGTCATGACCTTTTGCGAAACCGACTAAATTCACATTGAAATGAAGCAGGAGGACTAATTTGACAGGATTAAAATATCTTCTATCCCTTTCTCATGTTTTTCGTTAGAAAGAGACATAATGAGACTAAATTAGTTTAGTTTGTAAACAACAGAATCGGCACCAATATCTACTTCTTTGTAATTTACGTCAGATCTAGGGCAAGAAATATCGCCATCCCTATATTTATTCCCATTTATACCCATAAATATTACCGGGTCAGTCTTTATTGACTAGTGTAGTTTAAGCTATACTCCATTTGAAATTACATTGAACAGAAATGAACCAACACTGGTATAGTCAACCGATTTTGACGGTACTCCTTCCGTAATGCTGAAACGTGACTTGGTCTACAGTCGCGCTATTGGAACCTGCCGCGTTTTGGGCAATTATTACTTCCTCCTTGGACTTAGTAGTTCCCATGTTGGATGTTAAAACTCTTGATTATTTTTCCAGCACACTTGCGTGATACCCAAACCGAGTAAGATCCAAAAGACTTATGATTGAAACTCATCTTGATGCCTTTTTTGACGATTGCAATGTATATCTTGATATCCGATATAATGTCACTGCGCTTTGGCAGGGTCGCCATATAAGGATGGCATCGGGAGATAAAAATGAAACGCTGTAATGCTGTCTTAATACTGAGCCTTTAATGAATGATTACAGTTTTTATATACTTACCTAGATCCCTTATTACATGATGTCACCCCTACAATGCAAAGATAATATTCGACTACTACTTAATTCACCTGCTATGAAAGTGTAGGTAGCTACCCACATCCAGCATGCCATCTCCGATTCAGCCAGCGCCTTTTAACTCTCTGTCAAAGAAAGTTTAGATTATTTTTCTATATTATAGTCGTTTGCCCCGAATGGTGAACTCGCGATGTACCCCTCTTACAACCCCCTATTTTTCGGCAACCCCTTGACCGATTTGGCGATTTGCAAGCGAGTGCCCACTTCAGTGATAACGTTGCGGGCCCGCGGCTTGTTCGGTACGCGCTCGCTGCGCTCTCGCCTCGCCTTGAACTCGCTCGCAAATCGCTACTGTGATTAGGATCTTATACGCTTCTGTCTAACCCTTTGGAGAATTTAGGCGTAAAGTTATGTAATGTAGTAAAAATAACACTAACCGAGGTAGGGTTCCCGTGTGCGATATGTCCGTATTTATTCATGTTGTCGCATTGTATTTAGTATTTTCTTTTTTCTTAGAACTGCTATTAGATTTTAGTTCTACATTTTAGATTTTTTTGATGACTGCTGATGACATTCTGTCATCAAAACATAGATTCTTACAAAAAAACTTTCTAAAAATAAGTTAAATAAGGTTGTATGTACTTTTTTATTATTTGTACCCCGAATACTCTTTTGGTCTAAGCCTTTGTGTTTTTCCTCCGTGAAGGCTTTGGTTATATGGCCTATAGAGATGCCAAGCGGCGAATCACCGAATAACATTTTCCGCCTCTTTTTGCGGGGGGCGAGGTAAACACGTAGTTGTTTGCAAACGTTCGAGAGAGAATCTCACCGTGACATTTCCCTCGAACGTTCGCAAATAAATGGGCATTTCTCGCGGTGATATCACGCGGAGTGTCGGTACAGACAGAAACAAACAAACAAACAGTAACAAACAAACATACTTTCGCATTTATAATATTAGTTAACTAGTTATCTACTAGGTACTGACTGTATTACTATCGACATTCTTATTATTGACATTTCTGTGTTATTGACATCTCTGTATTATTGACATCTCTATTTTATTGACATCTTTGTAATATTGATAGTATTATTTTGAATGAATGATGATCAGTAGTGTTTTGTGTTAAATAATAATTTTGCTATTTGTTAAATTTGGTGCTATTTATCATATTAAGTATTTGTTTTTTATTTTTATAAGTATGATAAACAATTATGCATGCCGTAAGGTAAAATGTATTGGGACCCTCTAAAAATAACCATCTAATATATATATATACCTACATTATTGGCAAATAAATGATTTGATTTAAGATTTTGTTTCTCTTGTTTGTAATAGCTTAGAAATATCAGCTAAAATATTATAGTACTGTAAGGCGATTCGCACACCGCACCGCATCACGCAGCGTAGCGCGGGAGTGCATGATCTTCCGTTGATTGCAAGTACCTGTATTTGTATAGAAATCACGCGTAGTGCAACACACTGAAAACGTATTCACGCGCGGGGCTTTTGTTCCGTCGCCACGAACCCGCAGCGTAGCGCGGGGCGGTGTGTAATTCGCCTAAGTCTTTGATTCCCTGTTAAGTAATTGATCTATAACACAAATAATTCTCATTCCACACAGAGATTCTCTGCGAACTAAATTCAGTTTGATTCAGTTAGTAAGTGAACGCGAAAGCTGACTGACAGTTACTTTCAGTTAGTTTTAGATTTAACATTGAAATCTATTTGAAAATGTAGTTGCATAATTGTTTTCGGTTAATTTGTATTAAATTCATTTTTATTTTAATTGTGAAATTATTTCGTACTTAGTATTAATTGTAAGAAAGTGATATTTAATTAGGTATCGTATTTAGTTTACTAATTGTTCCTGTAAAACAGGGTTTTGTTATTGTTTTTTACATATTTTTAAAATTATTTGATTTAATTTGCAAATATGAAGAAATATTACTTTATTTTCGGCGAGGGAAGCAAGATCAACCAAATAATATGTGCTATACTCAGTAAGTAATATTTTGCTATTTTAAATTGATTTTGTATTCATCACTCAAGACTCAAGCATGACTTTGAGACTTGTTCCAGGCCATTTGATTGGTTGAAACATTTATATGGGAGTACATTTGCTATCGCATTGTTTGCTCACTTTGTACTCACGTCTTGTTCGTTAAATAAAAACAAATTAGAGTTCACGGTCACAATATTATAAATGGATAGTTATTCATGATCAAGGTATTAAAACGACTGTGCACCATTTTGTAAATATCTCGACTCCTAAGGATCATAGCGTAATGCTAAATAGCCCATACTATTTCTCATAAATCTGGCTATCATATACAAAAAGAATTTTTTGAATCCGACTGGTAGTTTCAGAGATTAGCGCGTTTGAACATACGAATAGACAGTTTTATTATAATAATAATTTAATTAGCATAGATTAAACGGTTAAACGTTATTTAAATTAAACAGCCCTTAAGTCTATTGCCATTATAATTGCCATAAAAATGAAAAGGATGGCTGTTGTATATTAAATCATTGCTTAAAAGTGATAAGTTTTTATAAGAAAAAGGGTTTAAATGTTTCTCCTGAAAATGATGCAAAATGTTTCCTCATCGTCTTTTGTTTATGCAGTAAACTTGCCCGTATTCGCTTACGGCACCAGTATTGGATGGATGTCTCCCATGTCACTGCTTCTTCAGTCCAAAGATTCTCCCAGAGGAAGCCCACTCACAGATTATGAGGTCAGTGTTTAACTATAGGAATAATAGCACATAGGCTACTTTATATCCTGAAAAATGCGTGCGAAGCCACAGGCCGAAGCTAGTAATGTAATATGATTAATCTCTTGGGGCTTGTGGCTACATAACATCCGATTGATCTACCTGCGAGGTTAAGCTTGATTGACCAATTTAATCAAGATAGCGACCTGAACCGCGACCGCGAGGTATCGCAGATAGGTATCTTCGGCATGGTTCTACCCTAACCTCAGATCATAGAAATCTCCCACGCATTAAACATTCCGCATACCCTCAATCTAACACTGTTAATAGTCACTCAACACTAGCACTAAACTAAAACACTGTATTTATACCATCGATCGTGTTCGGTTCGTCGCCAGCGCGTACGTTTTTAGTATGAGCAATTTGCTCAAAATCAGGCATCAAGCTCGATAGCGCCTTGGTACATCTCCCTTGTTTCTATGATCTGAGACCCTAACATTCTCATCTCAGATGCATGCAATTGCCTATTTTTCAGATATCATGGATAGCATCAGCGCCGTACTTGATATGTACAGTCGGTGATTTCTTAATAGCGATACTAAGTGACAAGCTCGGGAGGAAGCTGGCCCTGCTCATCATATCTGGCGTAACATTTGTAAGTATCGAACGAAGCTAGAAGCTAAGACCGCGACGCAAACTGCGGTGCATAAGCGATTAAAACAACTTAATAATCATATGTAATTGTATACATGTGAATAATATAATAATTGATTAGTTAAGCGATAACCGCACTTAAAAAGAATTTTCTGTTAGACTGTAGCGACATCTGCTGACAACAACGAAGACTACTAACACAGCTAGACAGCTAACAGTGAACGTCACTACATGACGCGTATTGGCTGAATCCTACATCGCGCATGCAGAGTTTTCACAGCAATTTGCATATATACAGAAACCCAACATCAACTGTCGGGGGGGCAGTGGCCCGCCAGACCATAACACCTCCATTCCCCAAAGACAAATTCAGATGCCCGCCGGAAGGTCCTCAGACTCCGCAGGCTGTCAGATTCTTGCCAGACCGTACATCTGCTTCTAATGCATGCGTAGGCCGCATCATCGCATAACATCAGGCGAGATGGCGGTCAAGCGCAAGTCTATCATCGAATAAAAAAAAGAAGCACGCCAAGCGGATGTCAGAACTTTACCTATCCGATCAGGATGTCGGGAGCCGCACTCTACGTACATTTTGTACTAGAAAAACACTTTTTTAGTCATTTTTATTCCGAAAAATGCACAGTTGCGGGTAAAGTGTTAGTCGAAAATATGAATGGTACCAATTTTCACAGGTGTGCTGGACAATCAAACTGTCATCTATGGAAGTTTGGGCTTTCATTCTGGCTCGTTCATTATTTGGTCTGACTATGGCAGGTGCTTACGTCACATGTCCGATGTATACCAAGGAGATCAGTTCAGCCAGCGTTAGAGGCATGTTGGGGACTTTGGTAAGTCTACTAAAGTTTGGTAAATAGGCATAAGTAGAGATCAGTTTATGACCATTCTAACTTGAAAAACCTATGAATAGTTTTTAGCTAGTATTCCCAGAAGGGATAGTGGGTGTGTACTTCGCCCACGTTTCGCCCATCATTCCATGTTTATAACAATAAAAAAAGCCTTTATTGTTCCTTAATAAATTACAAAAACTCCTTAATTCTAATGAGTATGATCACTTCTTTAATTAAGGATTCCTCGACGACGATAGGCCTCCTCCAACAATTTCCAGCGATTTCTGTTTTTAGCTTTGAACAGCCATGATTCTTCTACCATGTCTACTATCTCATCATTATTTCTCAATTTTAATCTGTCAACACTTTTTCAGGTAGTCGTCTTCCATGCATCGGGTAATTTGTTCGCCTATATCATTGGGGACATACTAAGTTACCGTACCATCCTGTGGATTTGCCTGACGCTGCCTACACTGCATCTGATCCTCTTTATTATGAGTCACCGTCGTATCTGATAAAGAAAGGAGATACAGAGGTGAGCTCTCTTTCTTATATCGTTGTTCTATATTATCAGTAAACAGAACATCATCTGTGTTGATATATCTGTATAGATTGCACCAGGTAGGTGCAATCCTTGAGAAGATTGGTTTTCAGATCTTGATAAACTTGGAAAGTAAAACATTATAAAAAAATTTCATCCAAATCGTTAGGGCCGTTTTCGAAAAATCAATCCTACTAATATTATAAATGTGAAAGTTTGTGAAGATGTATGGATATTTGTTACTCTTTCTCGCCAAAACTACTGAACGGATTTTGATGAAACTTTACAGCAGTATACCTTATCAGAACAACACATAGGCTACTTTTTATCCCAAATATGCGGGCGAAGCCGCGGACGGAATAGTGCTAGTTATGTATAAACAAGAATTGTTTGCTATAAGATAATTAATTGCAGGAAGCAATAAGGTGCATGGCTTGGCTCCGATGCAGAAGAGAAGATGACCCCAAAGTGATAAGTGAAGTGAACCAGATCAAGAAAGAACAAATGAAAGACGAAGAAAGCAGCGGCTCCGTTATTAAAGCTTTCTGTAAGTTTCTTCCTTATGTTAAACTGTTTTGAAAGCTTGCGGTGTTTTATTTTGAACAACCTATGACACCGTTTAGTTCTTCACTAATCGCTAGATAGTCGAATCGAATGAGTGGTTTTTTGAGCGTTAGATAATAAATGTTCAAATTAGAGAGAAACAAAAATGTGGTACCAAATTAAAAACCGGGCAAGTGCGAGTCGTACTCGCTCACCGAGGGTTCCATATCATTTTTGGACGTATAAAGTGAAAAAATCCGGACCGCATAACTAAGTTTACAAGTGAAGGAATTTTGATGATTTTGAAAAAACTGTACTAGTTAGGAACATCGTTTTATTTTTGTTGCAATATTTGGGTCAATTCCTATCAACTCTAATTACCTATTTCAGATTTTTCGATTCGCAAACATCGGGAATGGTATTTTTTCAGTCATTTTTCATAATATTATGTCGAAAACTGTGAAACATAAAATAAAATTAAAATATATTTTGATATGTGCAGATCAAGCCCTTTCATATGATATTATGTCACTTGACCTAGTAATCCCACTTTAAAATTTAGGACCCCCACTCTGGTCCGCTTTGCAATGAAAATAAAAATATTTTTTTACTTTTTTCATTTGCAACAAAGTTGAGCAAGCATTCTTTATAACTGTTCCAAATTTCAAGTCGATAGCATTAGTAGTTGCTGAAATAAGCAGCCGTGACAGACAGACGAAGTTTTTACTATTTTGGTACGGAACCCTAAAAATAATAGATACAACTGCGATAAATGGTGACCACCCAGCATAATGTTGTGTCGTCTACTACTGTCGCTACGTCGACGTAGCGGCGTCGACCACAACAAAGCACTGATTTTCAGTGATCACAAGTAAAGTATTAATAAATTACGCCTCTTTCTCTCGCGATTTTTAAGATGCTTTTCAATTAAAAACTTTAACTAAAGTCACAAGGCAATAAAACAAGTTTCAACCTGTCAGAATAACCGTAAAAGAACGTTCATAAAAATAGGTTTTCAAAAAACAGTAATAAAGTCAAAACAGCAGTCTTAGAAGATCATGGTCGTTATTTTATCGTAGTGTTTTGATTCATCCAATGATACTATTTTGGTTGTTGTCAACTCTAATAATTTCAATCAAGCTCATTGAGCGTTGAGATGTTCGAGCACGCTATTTGATTGTTTCTCATTCCGCGTATAGATCTGCGTATGAGCTTGTAAAATTATTTTTGTTACTAGCACTTTGCATGTGACTTCGTCCGCCTGACCCATTTTTAGGGTTCCGTAGTAAAACTAGGAACCCTTATAGTTTCGTCCTGTCCATCTGTCTGTCTGTCCGTCTGTCCGTCTGTCACACCCTCGTCACACCCTCGTCGGGGCCGGGGCACATACATGAAACTGAGGGATGAAAAAAATTATTTTCGCGCACCCCTTTATGTGGGGTGTCATTAGATAGGTCTTTGAAAATAACATGATGGTTTCTAAATGACTTTTTTATTTATGTGCATAGGTATTTAGTGAACTAGGAGCTTCGAAAGTCGTTAACAATGTGTCCGCCCCTATCATTTTCCAACCACGTTATCAAAAAATCTGAAAAAATTCAAGCTTATGGCATCCAATAAATACTCTCGATTAAAATTTGTTTGAACAAGATACGTCAATAACTTTTTGAAATATTCAATATTTCAGTTTTAAGTTTTGACAACCGCAAAAATAACTTTGTATTTCATAATAATATTATTAAAATACACACTAATATTTGCGGTTGGAAGACTGGAATATTTCTTGCTACGGAACCCTAGACTGTGCGTGGTCTGACACGCTCTTGCCCGGTTTTTTCGGTATAAAAATAGCTTAAGATTTGGGGATAGTTGAGCTTTTTATTAATGAACGAATTTTCAGAATCGGATAAGTAATTTTGGAGATTACACTGGCATCATAATAACCTCAGATCATAGAAATAAGGAGATATGCCATCATAGCAAATTAGTACGGGAACAACTGATGCCACTTTTAGTACATTTTTCGACACAATTACGCGCATAATTAAGCGCTCCTTGTGAATAAAAAGATCTCCCACGCACTGAACATTCCGCACACCCTCAATCTAACACTGTTAATCGTCACTCAACACTAGCACTAAACTAAAACACTGTATTTATACCATCAATCGTGTTCGGTTCGTCGCCAGCGCGTACGTTTTTAATATGAGCAATTTGCTCAAGTTCAGGCATCAAGCTCGATAGCGCCTTGGCACATCTCCTTGTTTCTATGATCTGAGATAATAAGCAACCATCCACCTACCGACTAGTTAAAAGAGTTTTTGTATGTACCGTTATATGTTTGTGTAGTCCACGCGGACGCAGTCGCGGGCATAGCTTAATATACAGGGTGGCAGGTTAGACAGTGGAAATATTTTAAGGGGTCATTGTACTCATCATTATAAACAACTTTTACTATGGGACCAACCCTGAAATCGCGAAAAAAAAATCAGCTGTTCCATACATTTATGTTCACATAACTCAACAAAATGTATGGAACAGCTGATTTTTTTTTCGCGATTTCAGGGTTGGTCCCATAGTAAAAGTTGTTTATAATTATGAGTACAATGACCCCTTAAAATATTTACACTGTCTAATCTGCCACCCTGTATAATATAGATAACAATTTCGTTTTTGGGTTTTTCCCTTTATCTTCATCATATTGTATTCTATTCTAAATTCTTATACACATATATTATATCACACATTATATGCGACATCGTGCGCAATGTGTTTGCGTTTCGTCTTTGTATTTCTTTTTGTTAGTACTCTTTAAAACTTTGTTGACTTATGATTATTTTAGATGACTTTTCTGACTCATGTTATAAATAGAAAATACTTCACTACTACTACTTCTAGTTTTCAATATTTATTTCTTTAAGGAATTCGAGTTTTAGCTTTTCTTATAGCCACACCTCCTATTTATATTTAAAAACCTAACTTTTATATTTGCAACACCCAATATCACAACAGCTACGATATTTTTTTTATTGTTATTTTTTTCTTTTACAGTACAAGACAAAATCCTGATCAGAGCCTTCATAATAGCTATGGTACTGGCTTTGGCAAGAGAAGTATGTGGATCTATTCCAGTCCTGAACTTCGCTGGACAGATATTCTCCATGTCTTCTGAGGGCACAGGCATAGTCCTGACTCCTAACCAACAGGCCATGGCGTTGGGAGCTGTGCAAGTATTGGGGGCATCCCTGGCTTCTTTCCCAGTTGAAAAAGCTGGAAGAAAGGTGAGATTAACCTTCATCTCACGATCTTAACCTCAAACAAAATTAGTTATGTCAGTAATCTGTTGACAGCAATATCATTTATTTCTCACGCACGCATAATAGGTCGCCCACGGGGACCTTTTGCAACGTTGCAGTAGCGCGTTTCGGTAACGCGTTTCTGTATCGCTACCTTTGGCCATTTGTTGCATTTGCAACTCGCGACTGCTTCACCACTAACGCACGACTGTTTTGGGCAATCTGTGGGTACTTACTACAGCGCAAGACTGTATCAATGCTGAATCGCGTCTGTATAGATGCTGTATCGCGTCTGTATAGATGCTGTATTGCGATAGTCTTCATGCAGGAATTTTTAATATGTGGAAACCTCTAGATTAACAAAAAAGCGTTGGTAGCTGTGACGCACCCTGATTTGAAAGTGGCGACAGCGGTCCCTGTACTAATTTGCTATGTTATCATCTCCTTGTTTCTATGATCTGAGGTATGGTCCATAATACTTATTTTGTCCACAGCCACTCTTCATAGCAACAGCCTTAGTGTCTGGGTTGAGCATGTGTGCCCTGGCCTCCTGGTTTGTCGCTCGGGACTACGGCGTCTTCACTCCATCCTGGATACCACTCCTAACTCTATGCTTGTGTATCTTCAGCGACGCACTGGGATTGCAACCAGTTTCCGTAATTGTTATTGGGGAAATCTTTTCTTTTAAGGTAAGTCTGCTGTATGGAAATATGATTTTTATGGCATTTTCCACTTAATTAGTTATTGCATCGGTCTTTGGAAAGCGTATTACTAATCACTTTTAATATTTTGGTTAAAAACAACCGAAATATTTTCGGAGTCGGAAACGGTGACTTTTCCTATGTTGGTGAATCTCCATTCGATCAGCATGAAGCTGAAAATCAGTATTTATCTAACGCTATCTGATATCTTTATTTACGGTTGGGTTGGGTACCTACTTAAATTGCATGCATCGACCAGAAGCCGTACTGTGAAGAGTTTATTATAGCCAAATAGCCATCATGGTTCCGTCTGTTTTGTCTTGTTTAGCTCCGTCTTTCTTTAACAATGAAACACAAAACAGTGATGACACTGGCAATTCATAGCACCCTTGAAAATTTATAATAATGTTTGCTAACAATTAGGGCCAGTAGAACAGTCTCCAGATTGGCACTATCCACTAGATAAATTTATAAAGAGATAAAATTGTATGTAAACAAATCTCATCGAAGGTGGTGAAATCGTAAATCTCATAGACTTCAAAATCTTTTCAGTATCGAGGCCTAGTAATGGGGACAACTATGTCAGCAGCAACAGTTGCAGCCTTCCTGCAAACGTTGTTCTTCAAACCTTTAGTGAATGCAGTGGGGGTTCACGTAGCATTTTTCTTCTTCGGAGCAGTATGTTTGTGCACCACCATTTATGTGGCTTTGTATGTGCCGGAGACAAAACAAAGAATCTTGGAAGAGATTTACGAAGACTTGAAGACGAAGAAAGAGAAAAAGGCAGAAAGGGAACAAGCGTTGGCCATTGAGGCTGGGAAGGCGGATGCATAAGACTAGGAATTTTTGTACTAATGTTGTTTTAATAAACCTAACTTTTAGTAATGTTTGTATTTTGATTTTTACTCTTCAGATTTCGAATACCAAATCAAATAATTGTATAAAAAAAACATGAATGTACTACATATTTATGCGTAAGTACAATATATACTAACAGAATTTCATATGAGTGACAGACAAATTGTTCTCTGCTATGTTTACTTGCGAATTTAGGTACTATTTAGTTTGAGAAAGTTTGGTGAGTGGTGAAAAATAATTGCTATTTGCTATCGACCCCATTTCTTGTAACAATGTAACATACTACAACTACATTATCAAATTAAAATATTACCTTGAAAAGCAATTCATATTTTATACACGATTATAGATTGAGCTTTCAAGTTCGGTTTCAAGAATTTATTTCTCTAAAAGAACTTTACAATGTTCACTTACAAGAGAAACAAAAAACAAATAATCTTAAATTAAAGTACAACATCGGGAAGAGTTACAACAAGTCAGATTATGAAATAAAATTATACAGTAGGTACTTATTACTATTATACAGGACTATTGCAAAAGTGATTTTGTTAAATATTTCTTTAGTTTTGCTTTAAATATGTTTATAGATGTTGACATTTTGACATCACTTGGTAAACTATTATGTAATCTTGCTCCCTCAAATCTTATATTATATTTTCCATAATTTGTTCTAGGAATAGGGACCTCTAGATTATTTCTACTTCTAGTGTAATATTTGTGTGTCTTCCTTTTAAATGATATCTGAGAGCGTGTAGTGTTCGTTATTATTTTTTGAATAAGTATGCATGTGTGATATGTGTGTAAATGTTTTATGTCAAATATTTTTGTATTTTTGTAAATCTTAGTTGTTGGTGTTAGGCGATGATACCTGAATAATGCCTTTATTACTTTGTTTTGTGCTATTTGAAGGTCTTTAAGGTTTGATTTGGCTGCACTGCCCCATATCTGAATTAAATATTCTAAATGTGACTTAACAAGCGTAGAATAAATCAAATTGCGAATGGTGTATGGGACACATTTAGATATTTTTTTAACTAAACCAATTAAAGGTGATATCTTAGACCGTACACGGTCGATGTGAGGCTTCCACGTCAGTCTGCTGTCCAAAATTAAGCCAAGATACTTTTCTTGATTAGATTTCTGTAAGGGTTCATTGTTTATAGTTAAAGGTGTAAAGTTTTTTATTTTTTGCCGAAAAAATCATATATGACGTTTTGGCTATATTTATGGTCAACAGGTTACAGTGCAGCCACCTCGACAATACGTTAAGGTCATTTTGAGCATTATCAATTAAAGAATCAATAGTGTTTCCAAAATAAAAAAGACATGTGTCATCCGCATATAAAGTTATATGTCCTGTTAATCCTATTTCACTTATATTATTAACATATATTAAGAACAGCAGCGGTCCCAAAATCGATCCTTGTGGAATTCCACAAACTATTTTGGCCAAGTGACTTTGATACTGATCCATCTTGACCATTTGAAATCTGTTCGAAATATATGACTGAAAAATGTCGTACACCACTTAATCCAATGGCTTTTAATTTAAGTAATAGCAAAGAATGACTAATTGTATCAAAAGCCTTTTTTAAATCAATAAACACTCCTAGGGCTATTTGTTTGTTATCTATGCTGTCTTTTATTTTAGTTACTAGATCTATTGTGGCATTTAAAGTGTTGGACTTAGGACGAAATCCGTATTGGGAGTCATTTAAAAAGTTAATATCATTCAAGTACTCAGATAAACGCGAATACAAAACCCTTTCAAAAATCTTTGATAATACAGGCAGCACTGACACGGGTCGGTAGTTACTTGGGTCAGTCTTAACACCACTTTTGTAAATAGGAGTAACTTTTGCGACTTTTAATGAATCTGGAAAAATACCATTTTGCAAACACGTATTAATACAGTGTGTGAGATTTTCCACTATAAGATCTTTGACACACTTTACGGCCTTTGTTGTTATACCATCAATTCCTGAACTTGTGTTGCTATTTAATGCGTCAATAATTTTCGCTACTTCTGACTGAGTGCAGTTTGTTAAGCATGCGAGTGTGTTGCCATGTGAACTGTTGCTTTGATTTGTAACAATATTATTATTTTGTTGCATGATTTTATTCGCCAACAAAGGACCGATTGATGAAAAGAAGTTATGCGGATGCATAAGACTAGGAATTTTTGTACTAATGTTGTTTTAATAAACCTAACTTTTAGTAATGTTTGTATTTTGATTTTTACTCTTCAGATTTCGAATACCAAATCAAATAATTGTATAAAAAAAACATGAATGTACTACATATTTATGCGTAAGTACAATATATACTAACAGAATTTCATATGAGTGACAGACAAATTGTTCTCTGCTATGTTTACTTGCGAATTTAGGTACTATTTAGTTTGAGAAAGTTTGGTGAGTGGTGAAAAATAATTGCTATTTGCTATCGACCCCATTTCTTGTAACAATGTAACATACTACAACTACATTAACAAATTAAAATATTACCTTGAAAAGCAATTCATATTTTATACACGATTATAGATTGAGCTTTCAAGTTAATTGCTTTATCACCATCGTTAGCTATATGTGATATGCTACAATTTACCGATTGCTTTTATTGCCACAAGTTCATTACGTTCATTAGAAATATTACCTTTAACAATATGCAACAAAGAAGAAATGTGGTTACAAACAAAGTGTTTTTGAGCATTTTCTATCCTTTTTACTACATCAATACTATATTTTGTATGCGGAAATATAATATCAATCATAATTACGTGGAAACTGTTACGAGAAAAAATATCGTGTGCGCTGTAGTTGCTGTTTGTGCAATGTTTGGTTTTTACTACGCAGTCATGAAGTACACCACTTTTAGTGTGATAGACTACCAACAAATATACAATTTAATATATTTGGAGTATTTATTCAATTTTGCAGGTTTATGCTTCATAAATTTTTATAACAGCATTGCGAGTGTGCGTTTACTATTAACTCTTCATGAGGTTAACAAATATCTCCACAGCAGCAGCGATTTCAAAAAAATCAAATTAATGTCGTATCTTTCAACTTGTGCACTTCTGTTGGCCGCTGCTACCCTGGTAGTTTTTAAAATTATTTATGATCCATGTTGGACATTGATGAGGGGAATTTATGTTTCTACATCTATTCTCTTAGATTTGGAAGTAGTTCAAGTCATGCTTGTAACTTATATGTTGACTTGTCAAACATATCAATGGAATATTAATATAAAACATATGAAATCTGGAAATAATTATGATGAAGTAGCGGTAGACATAGAAACAGTGGTGGAAGAAATGCAAAATGCAATGATATCTATAAATGAAGCTTGGAATCTTACATTGAAAACTTCTGGACTTTTTGTAAATATATTGTTATTTTTATTTTCCTATTTTTAGAAATGAGAAGTGACTTTAATACAATAATCAAATGTGGTGATGATGGCAATCAGAACCGAACTGGAATAGTTTCATTTTCAAATGATATAATATGATATAATACTAGCTTCCGCCCGCGGCTTCGCCCGCGTTTTCCGGGATAAAATTTCGCATTTATAATATTAGTGTGATTAGTGGGATAGTGGGATAAGTGGGAGATACAAAAATAATATTCATAAGTAAAATAATAATAAATTCTTTTTCAGATTTTCTTTCACTTCATGACCACATTTGTACAAACTCTGGTATATGTAGGAGTTCTGATAATATGGTCTAAAATGCATTTCGTGAGTACAACCTTTATTCAATATCGACATATTTCTTTAGCTACTCAGAATATAATATATGACTGCAAAGTTGAGTAATTTCGTGTTGTTTTTAAAGAATAGACCTATTTCCTACATGCATGGATGTCATAAAGGGCTCAGAAATTACGTCCAAATTATGACTAGCAGTGTGTTTCTGTCTGATAATAACAAAAAACAGCATTAGCAGTAAATAGCTTTTTGTGACACCATACTTATTTCTGCCGCAAAGCAGCATTTCTGTGTTCGACTTAAAAGGTATGCGTGCCGGTGTAATTACAGGCACATAAGACAATTCAACTTTGTCTCTTGGATGAATAATCTATACCTACGATGATGATGATGTTGATATTTTTTTTATCCTAGAAATCTTCAAGGATTTCCACTGCTCAGGAAATGCTAAGTACTATGTCAGATTGTTACTGACTAAAACTATATGGTGTTATTGTGGCTGCCTAAGGACATACGGTTCGCTCAAGCATTCCCCGCTATAATGGGACAACCCTGATGATTACACTTTGTGTAATGATTTCATTTCAGAATAATGTCGAAGTTGTCATAAGTCATACATCTGGAGTGCTTCTATGGCTGTCCAAGGTATTTCTCGTGGAATTAGGACTATGTCTCGCTTGCGAAGCATTTTATGAAGAAATTGGTAAAGCGCAGGATAATGTATTGGTGAAATTATCTCAAGACTGTAAGTATTAAAAAAATAACCGACTTCAAAAATCCACTACAAAGAAAATAATAATTTTGGTTTCGGAAGTCGGTGGCTTTGGTTTTTGTTTGCTATTTTTTGCCACCGACTTCCGAAACCAAAATTATTATTTTCTTTGTAGTGGATTTTTGAAGTCGGTTATTTTTTGTTAAAAAAGTTTTTTATTTTTCCCTTTTTAGTTCTTTATCCCGTGTTAGATTACTTTCACGAATTCGTTCAACAGTAAATCTTCTACGGAGTATGTACATTTATGCCTATAACTTTGTACATAGGAATGATTACATAATGTATTATATACTAAAACCTTCCTGAAAGTATGTATGTAGATTACGTTAGTGAAAACCCCATCCAAATCGAATCACTAGTTTTTGAGAAAATCGCGCGCATACAAACATACATACATACATACATACATACATACATACATACATACATACATACATACATACATACATACATACATACATACATACATACATACATACATACATACATACTTACATACATACATACGGGACGAATACAGAACCTCCTTTTTTGAAGTCGGTTAAAAACAAAAAAACACATTCTAAAATCTAGATTCTATAGTTTGAACAATAGCTAATTAGTTAATGCCAGTGGTAGCGCTTGGCCTGCGGGTAGTGAGTAATGGGTAGCTCACCGTCCGATCAGGACCAGGCCCGTGCCGAACGGCGCGTACGTGTTCCACGCGCGCCTCAAAGAGATGTCAGCATCAGAGAGGGGGCCCATTAGGGCCCAAGCCTGCCAGGAAAGCGGGATTGTCCGGAAGGGATTCCGCTGACCCGGACAAAAGGGCTAAGGAAGGAACACGGGTGGGTTTTAGTCAGTAAGAGTCTGACACTCCCTTCCGCTCCGCCCAGAGCGGGAGGGGTCATTTTATGATTTCCCATCCTCAAAAAAAATAAAAAAGTGGTAGCGCTTGTCTATTATTCGCAGAATTTTCTACGTGCCGGCCTAGCATGACCACGATAGAAACGGGTTTTATCTACAGAAGAATAGACAAAGTGACAGACTGTACAAAGATTTCTACCATTTTATGCATACAATGAAGAGAAGAAATGTCTCTATTGTTCAGTAGACAAAATTCTGATAAACCAAGCACGGGTCTCACCGCATGCTCGGGTAGAAGAGATAACGATTTAATAGAAAGAACTTTGTCTATTCTTTGGTAGAATAGAGATAGAATTGGTCATGCTAAGCGTGCTGGGCAAGCACTTAAAGGCCTTAAATGGCATAATAGGTCTTTTTACGTCATTTACCCTTGTCTTGACCTAGTCTGGGTCTTTTCAAGAAGTTTAATAATATCATCGACGTCTCTCTGCTACCATTCCTTCAGGAATCTTGTCAACCTGCCATGTTAAAAAGCTCATGACGTGGCGAAAAGATTAGCTCCTCATTTTGGTTGATAGCTTACATCGGATAGCCTTTAGTATCGTCACTCGAAGAAGTTATTTACACCCGAATCATCTACACATATTAAAAAAATGGTTGTTTGTTTGTCCTAGCTTTCCTATGCCATTTATACGATTGACTTTGTACAGTTGTTTTAAGAAAGCCAAGAAAAGTTTCTGATTAAAAAAACCGGGCATTGCAACGCATGCTAGGCACAGATAGTTCCAAATAATATTAATCGAAATCTTCCTAATTTCAGGGCCATCAAAAAAAGCCTGGAAGAACATCTCTCGGGTGTTGATCAGGGATTTTGAGAAGATGACCGCGCGTGGATTATTCTCCGTTACCTCTGCGACATTGCTGAATTTCTGCAATTTGGTTGCTACCTACACAATTGTATTATTACAATTTGCTTTTTTGTAATATTATAAATTTTCCATTGTTATTTTTTTATTTATATGTATATTATAAGCTTACTGTAAATGATAATACAGCACATTTTCCTTTACCTAAATAAAATGTTTAAATTGATCCGTTTGTTAACAAAGTACTTATTATCTGTTCTTATGACCCCTTTATGGTGACTAGATTGAAATTCCATTCTTATACTTTCTCTTTTGTGGGTTGATTTCTCGTCATGTCAATTAAATGCTCATCAGATGCAATATCCACGTTCATATGTGATGAAATTGTATTACATACCTAGACATCCCTCAGTTTTTTTCTACTATGCTTCTGCATAATTGGGAGATAGACAACCTCAAAAAGTAGAAATACTTTCTTCCTGAGAATGAGGACTGGAAAAAACCTCTGATACTAAGTATTTTGCAGTGGCGTGCGTTGCATATAGGCAAGTAGTCAGTGTCCACCTCATAAGATTCAATAAAACTATTTTAACTATAACCTACTATCTAATATACACATACTAAGTATTTACAGAAGGCTGGCTGCATTGCCATGTTGAATGGCAATGCTGATTCTTTGACCGAAAAACAGGCCAGCCCTCTGGTCACGTGATGAGTCGACTAGCCTTTTCGAGATGTCACGGAAAAGCAGCCGAGCACTCGGACCCTTAGCTTGTAAATACTTAGTATGTGTATATTAGATAATAAGTTATATATATAGGTAGATATTGTTAATTAAAAATTTGATTAAATTTACCTACTACATACCCACATATATCAATAATATCAGTGATGATTGATCTATGCATTAGGTCGTTTCGTAGGTACGACCTAATTAATGCATCTACAGTCGTGTCGTGTCGCACATACATGATAAATTCGATAACGTAAAACGAATAACAAATACCCAACATGTTTTTCATATGCATTATATTCTGTTAATTTAAGAAATAAATAAATGTGTTGTACTTTAGATGTCAATAAAAAGCTATTGGTTTGTGTTTTTCATATCAGGTAAAGATAAAGTTAACATTGGTAAAATACATACAAAGGTTTCAGTAATTACTTAATGTGAAAGTTTTAAGAATGATGTATGACAATTGTGACATGAACATATCTATGTTGATATCTAGAAGAAAACATTTTTCAGACAGCCTTGATAATAATTTATGAGAAGTACAACGTATTGAATATGATGACTACAGAGTGACTAGTAAGACAAGGGAAGGGACTAATCGTCCGTCGCCAGCCCTAAGTGATAGACTACAATTTACCGATTGGACTAACAAAATTCTTCTTTAATATAACAATTTTACTACGTGTCGCTTTAACAGAAAATAAGTCATCGTCAAAAATATGCAACACAGAAGAAATGTGTCAATGAACAGAGAGTTTTTGAGCATTTTCTATCCTTCTTACTACATTAGTAGTATCTTTTGTATGCGGAAATTTAATATCAAAAATAATAATGTGGAAAATGCTACGAGAAAAAATGTTGTGTGCGCTGTGTTCGGAATTTGTGCAATGTGTGGTTATTACTACGCAGTCATGAAGTACACCACTTTTAGTTTGATATACTACCAAAATATTTACAGCATGATGTATTTCGAGTATTTGTTCAATTTTGCGAGTTTATGTTCCATGAATTTTTATAACAGCACTGCCAGCGTGCATTTACTAATAATTCTTCACGATATGAATAAGTATTTATGCAGCAATAACGATTTGAAAAAAATGAAAATAATATCGTGTTGTTCAACTTTTGCACTTCTACTTGCTTCTGCTGCTCTAGTAGTTTTTAAAATTAGTTACGATCCATGTTGGACACTGATGAGGGGAATTTATGTTTCTACATCTATTCTATTGGATTTGGAAATAATTCAAGTCATGCTTGTAACTAAAATGTTGACTTGTCAAACAAATCGGTGGAATAATAATATAAAAAATATTAAATTCGGAAACAATGATGATGAAGTAACGGTGGACATAGTAGCAGTAGTGGAAGAAATGCAAAATGCAATTATATCTATTAATGAAGCCTGGATTCTCACACTGAAAACTTCTGGATTTTTTGTAACTATATTTTATTTATTTATTTATTTATTATATGCTTTATGGTACAATAGATATTATATAATGACAGAACATTTATATTAAAAAAAAACATACAATGGGCGGCCTTATCGCTATCTGCGATTTCTTCCAGGCAACCGTAGGATGGACACCAAGTGAGATGGACACGATATGAGGTCTATATTCACTGTTGTTTTTATTTTGATATCTTTAGAAAAACATGCAGCACTAACAGTTGCATATTTCGTGTGTTTTTCTTGCTTTTTTTCATGGGTATATCCGACTGTAAGCCAATGACAAACTGTGGTGATGATGGCACTCAGAACAGAACTGCAATAGAAAATCATTTTTCAGATTTTAAAGATGTGGGAGATAAAAAAAAAATCATAAGTATTTATTAATACATCTTCTTTTTCAGATTTTCATTCACTTTATAACAACATTTGTACAAACTTTAGTATACGTAAGAGTTGTGATAACATGGTCTAAAATGGATTTCGTGAGTACCTACATCTTTATTCAATTTCGACGCATTTTTTGAGCTACTCAGAACACATATTAATAAATTAACATGGTTTGTTACCTAAAATTGCTACATCTAAGTTGAACATACTATGATCCGATTCATCACTAACCCTGATGATTCATCACGAACTTTAGTAGGTATAGCATGCATAGCATAGCATAATCAGCCTATAATGTTCCCACTGCTGGGACACAGGCCTCCTCTGTGAGAGAGAGTGGACCGCAGTCCACCACGCGGGCCCAGTGCGGGTTGGTGGACGTCACAGGTTTTTCGAATTTTTGGTTCTAGGACATGCCTGTTTCCTCACGATGTTTTCCTTCACCGTTAAAGCTAGTGATAATTAATTTATATAATAATTTAATATTAAACTTTGTTCACGTAAAATTTTATTTCAGAATAATATCGAAGTTGTCATAAGTCATATATTTGGACTGCTTCTGTGGCTATCCAAGGTGTTCCTCGTGGAGTTAGGACTATGTCTCGCTTGCGAAGCATTTTATAAAGAAATTGGAAAAGCACAGGATAATGTATTGGTGAAATTATCCCAAGACTGTAAGTAATAAATACAAAATACACACATTAACATCTAGATTCTATATCGGGTGCACAAAGACCCTTAACGAAAACTGACACCACAATTCTACCCATCAATACGATGATTTTCTTGTACTGGGCCATAGCTGGGAACCGACTGGTTATGGAGATATTGAAGGTTTAAAGTCTCAATTTTTTTTTACGTTTTCACGAAAACGCCACCGAGCGGCAGCGGCGGGGTTCGGGGGCTGGGGACATGCCTATACTCCACCTCCCCCGTCTCGTACAAATGAATACACCCATAAGCACAGTCGGTAGCACGTAATTACAAAAAAACAGCTGTTTTTTATACCTAAAAATAAAAGTCGTTTCCCAGCAGTTATTTTTGCTCAATGTTAGATAGTTACACGTTCAGAACGAGTAGGTGTCGGCTTGGTGATGTGTCTTTTTACACCCTGTAGGCTGTAGATGAAAAGGAACGGGATGCAAGCAGAGAAATGTGAATTTGACACCAAGCTGCTCGGGACGTTGATAGCTGAAAGAGTTTATTTGTCATTTGACTTGTACACGCAGTCTTAAGTGGCCAGCCAAAGCTGATTGAGGAATGGCTAACCATTTAAAGTCAGTGGTAGCTTCTTTTATACCATTTTTGGGTCAAATTTTGCCGGATTGTTATTAAATATTAAGACATTCCAAAAACAATTGACACAGGCGGGACTTGAACCCGCGACCTCTGCCGAACCGTGGCTAGCACTCTCACCAACTGAGCTATTGTGTCTTCGCCTGAATCAATTGATTGATTGCCGGATTGTTCCGACTTTGATAATGTCATTAACCTACCTTGCCATCCCGCTGCCTACGTTTCATGTGAATCACTGCTTCTCGTCATCACATCTAGCCATGTGTTAATAAACTATTCACCTCATACCATGGAAAGAAGATTAGCTCCTCATTTTGTTTGAGCAGTGCTAACTGTACGTCGGATGGTCTTGTAGTAGTACATCTTTAGTATCACTGCTCGTGAAGGATCTTTATATATACCCGTTATCATTATTTAGTGATATTAAGCATTTTAAAATGTATCTTCTTAGTTGCACCAACATTATTCTTTTCAGCCAAAGCACTAAGCAATAGTTCGGCGTACAGGGGGATATCTTTTATAATACTGTCTTCATTAAAAATGTACTGATTCTCGGCTTAATTTGATTTTATTTTCATTTAAGTGCCATCAAAAAAGAACTGGAAGAATATGTCTCGGGTGTTAACCAAAGATTTTGAGAAGATGAGCGCGAGTGGATTATTCTCCGTCACCTCTGCGACATTGTTGAATTTCTGCAAGTTGGTTGCTACCTACACAATCGTATTATTACAGTTTGCTTTTTGTAATGTTATAAATTGATTCTTCTGTTGTTTTCAATGTAGCACAGTTTCCAAGGAATAAATAAAAAGTTTCAATTTATCTAATGTGAGCGAGCTATTTATTTATCTGTTCTTATGACCCTACTATTGTGATTTTGACTAGACTATTTTAGCTCCCCTGTCTGTCACTCGGCCTAGAGCTTAACGTTGTATATTTTTTTTAGGTTTAATTGTTATACTAAAAAGTGGTGACAGAGAATTGGTGCTTCAACATTGTTAAAAACGTTGTAACATATTGACTCCAGTCAGCGAGAACTGGCCATTGGCCATTCTCATCTTACTAACGACAATAGCAAAAATCTTCTTAGCCGTCTTCTCTTGGTAGGTAGGTAGCCGGGACCATTTATCAGCAATTTGCTTTTAATCCAAAAAGGCGAAGATGTGAGTGAGACGCCGTAATGCTTACAATATTACCAATGCCATCCAAAACCAGTTCTCACCAATGGTTTATCTGAAAATTTTCCAATATCACTAAGGATTCGATGGTAGGTCGATTTTTACCAGTGAAATCAAGTCAGCAGGACCGGACCCTGTGACGATGCTTCAGGGAGGGGAGGCCTATATTCAGTAGTAGACAATTTCGGCTGTTAAGATGAAATCGAGCAATGAGTGATCGGCTTTCGTCATGAATTGCTTGTTGATGTCATGATTCCCGATGATGAGAACTTTGTGAAAAACTAGCTGTGCCCCGCGGTTTTAACCCTGTTGCTCGGCTCCTAAGGGTCACAGCGTAATGTTAAATAGCCCATACTATTTCTCATAAATCTGGCTATCATATTCAAAAAGAATTTTTCGAATCCGACTAGGAATGGATGGATGAATGGATTTATGTCTGGTTAATGGCAATAGGCTGTCCCATATAACTCCCATAAAATAGGGAGGGCTATTAGAGGTTAGGGCGTTTGAATAAAAAAGCAGAATAATACATACCATTTATAAATGTTTTGAAACCAACTCACAAATACATTTATTAAAATTATTACAATATTTAATCAACATCGAGCTTTACATGGCTAATGCTAAATAGGCTAAATATTTTAATGATTTTTAAGTAAGTTTAAAAATCATTAAAATATTTATAAATACCTACATAATAGGGTATGGCATTGTATTATTTTATATATTTATCACCCGTACAACATTAATTACTGGTTATTCTAAACCTTGTCCTGCGTAGTGTATGGTTATTTTTATTATTATGATATTTAAAACAATATAATAATTACTATAAAAATTAAAATAACTATACAATATACGCACAATGGCCCAATCAAGAGGCTAAGTACCTACGGAAAACAGGTGTTTTATCTAACTATACAATATTCACAATTAACATAATATTTATAATGTCACTCTTTTGAATTCACACAATAGACGTGAGAACATGTTAACTACTTTTTTTTATTGTGAATCTGTAAACTATTTGAAAAAAGTCATTTAACACCAAAAAAACCGATGAAACATCTACAAAATTGGCAAAGTTATAAGCGTTTTAAAATGATTTGTTAGACACGGACGGCACACCTACTAGTGATATAACACCACCTACGTCCGCTTCGCGCGACAAAGACGGAGCGATACTCCCTCCAAAAACTTTAAAAGTATCTATGTTTTCCATTTTGTGATAAATTATTATTTTTGCTTTTACTTTTTTGTTGTGCCTATTCCTTCTATGAAATAAAATAATTTATTTGTACTTTTTTAATAGTAGGCCACTACCGTATTACAGGAAAGCAAACTGCAGTAACACAATGGTGTATGCAGTAATAGTTTTAAAGAAGAGCACCAACAACGAAACATCCACTGAAAACATGCCAGCTGCTGTCATTTTTTGAAAATTCGTATCTACCACTCGATGGATGTTCCTCCATTGTTTTTCTGATTTCACTGAAATGAGAATTGAGAAAATTATCAGTAAAGACTTTTCCAAAATAGCTTGGGATCAGCTTTCAGTCCACAGATATAGATAGAACTAGATAACGCAAGTGCACCTACTTCGCGTGCCCAGCATAATAAGTGTATTTATTTATTTATTTATTTAACAACACATACAACTATCATCACAGGCTTGCCTAATACAATGGTGTAGTATAGTTATAATAGCTTTCAGAGATTAGAATTACAATTAGTTTCTTTTCGTTGCACGGGACTTTATAAAGTCCCGGACCTTTCCAAGGCGTGCGTGGGGCCGAAGCCAACACGTAGAGGCCCTTTACAACAAACTTAAAATATATATATAGACTTACAATTATATTATTATGAAGTTGAACAATCAAGAGTGATTTTACAAAATGCGGCCCGCGTGAATTCACTCAGAGTACAGTTGAAACAGTCAATCTGTTGTGACACCACATTGAGTGCTCGCAGCGCGCGCGTCAGCGGCGCGTGCTGCAGCAGGTTGGTGCGAGCGGGCGGCACCCGCAGCAGCGGCGGCCGTCTCCGCCGCCCCGCGTGCCCGTCAGGTACATTCAACCCAACTGTGCGTAGAACACCTGGGTTGTGAAACCTACCACGCATAATCTTAAATAAGTAAGTTGCGAGAGCTACTTCCCTTCTTACTGCAAAACACTTATGTGGCCACTGCCTCGCTCAGTCCGCGCCTGTGCTCCACGCAAGTCTAAATTAGCGAGATGGGTGCCGCGCGCGATGTAGCGTCGTTGAATCACGGCTCTGCTTAGGTATTCACAACCATTTGACAAGCTTCCATGTCGGAAATTACACTTGTTCGATTATCTGGTTTCCAAACCGATGGACACACACACTATTTAGCGGTTCAGAAAGCAGATAATCGAACAAGTGTCATTTCCGACACAGAAGCTTGTCGAATGATTGTGAATACCTATGCAGGTCTTTGAATCCCTTTGGGTTTCCTATCACTAAATAGTGCTTGTGACATCATAATAGCTAGTCAAAAAATGCCACGGTTGTTTTTGATAAAGATCGTGATTCTTGCATTATCTAGTTCTGTCTTTAGCTCCGTTTCAGTCTAATTTGATGCTGCTGAGTTATCAAATTCATGAAAAATACTAACGGTACTAGCCAAACTACTACCCATCCTGATTTATTTTGTAATAAAAATTGTCATCAACTTACAATCTAAAGATGATTTCCAAATAATATTACACCGAGCTCTTGCTACTTCAGTATAAAATGCTTCGCAAATCCAGCACAACGCCACTTCCCCCAGGATCAACTTCGGTATCAAAATCAGTGTTCCTAATGAGTGGCTAATAGCCAGGTTAGTTCCCACCTGAAAATGTTACAAGTTCAATTAATTTTAATCCATTGGCTCAGCGTACCAAAATGTGTCTTGGCTTCCGAAACAAAAGAACGACACTGAGTTCGAATATCGCAACTATATTTGCTATTTCAAAGAAAAGGGTACCTAATACATCTACTGATATATTATTATGTATATCAAAGCCTGTCATGATATTCATGATGATGAAATGAAAAATAACCGTACCGACCCATAATAAAAAACAAAAGTAAATATACTAACTAATTCTCCTTTCAACCATGACGTTAAAATTGTCACGTACGCCAGACTCTGGAAGAACGTGGTGACAAAATGTAACAGAACCTGAAAAAAATATATTTATTTTTATACTCTTGACGATTTTTGGTACTTATTCAAATTACATTATTATTTTTATAGTTATAAAATAATTAGATGTAAATGTATTATTAACTTTAACTCCAGAAGATTCAATCTTAAGATTCCAAGCTTCAATGATTGCGCTCAACACATGAGCCATATCTTCCAAAATCGAATCTATATCGATTCTGACTTCATCGTCATTATTTTCATGATCCATATTTTCTATATTGTTGTTCCATTTCTTAGTTTTGCAAGTTAAAATATAAATAAAAAGTGATGTTTCAACTATTTCTACATCTAATAGTAGCGTCACTGTTACAAATACAGTTCTTGTCAACGGCCAGTGTATGTCTAATGTTAGTTTCACTATGCAATACATGGCACTAAATAATACGATAGAAATAACTGACGCTCTAGCAATTAATTTAAACTTCTTCGAATCTTTGCTGCAATGCAAACATCGGTTGAGTTCATGCATGATTGAAAGTGACCGCACACTTGCACTGCTGTAGTACACATTCATTAAAGAAACTGTGAAAAAATATAAAAAACGCTCGCCATATAAAACTTTGTAGATAAGCATGGATCTCGTAATAAAATTGTTTTGTAACACAGTTGAGATGAACAAGGAGGCCATTGCACAATTTCCGAAGAAAGCCCAGATGATATTTTTTAAAGAAACTTTTTGAACACAATTATTATTGATATTATAATCACGTACGCATATGATAGATTTAATAACGTAAAAAGGGTAACAAATGCCCAACATATATTTGTCAAGCAATATTTCATGTTTGTTTTCCATAATGATTGTATGTAAATGATAATTTATAAATAAATAAATTGTTTGTGCTCTAGATGTCAATATGAAGCTATATTGGTTTCTGGTTGCGTCTCAGGAAAAGATAAAATTAATATTGATCGAATACATAATTATATTAATTGAAATGCTACAATGATGACTTAATGTGAAAGCTTTAAGAATGATGTATAATAGAGTCATTGTGACATGAACATATTGATCTATGTTGATATCAACAAAAAATAATATTTCAGATGGCCTTGATAATAATTTCCTTACTTCTGATAATGGAAGAATTGTATTATGATGATTACAGAGTGATTAGTTAAACGAGGGAAGAAAACCAATACTGAAATTGTGAAAAAATGCTGAGTCTTTTGGATATTATTTTAGTATGTAACAGTTGATTCCTTTTTCGCGTTTATAATGTTGATTACGATACTAAATCCAACGAGATTAGAATATTTACCACACCTCTTCTACTTTAATAAGTGACATGAATGATTGTCGAATCTACTTGTTAGGAAGGATGTTCGTTTTTCACCTACATTTAATACTTACCTACGTAATACATCAGGTATTTATGAAAGTTCATTTTTATCATGATCCATTACTGTTAATGGATTAAATAAGTAGGTGTCATGCCCTAATAAATGTTTTGTCTATTTTATTAATTTTTCGTTTTATTTTCTTTAAACATAAGTTCATTAGAAGTCTAGACAAAATGAAGTGTATTGGAATAAAGAACATTCGTAGTAACAAAATAACCGTTGAAGGTTTTATTGACAATAAAGTGGATCAAGATGTGCAGTCGATGCTTTTACCTTTGAATCTGATGCAAAACATTACTTTCTGTTCTAAATATTTCATCAAAAATAATTTAATAACTCCAAATAATCTCATAACTAAATCAGTTGCATTAGTAGCTACATCATTATTCGTTTTTTTGTTTGTGTACCGCATTTATTTGTTATATTTGGACAATGTTTACAAAAACATCATAACACTTGTTGCCTCCAATTATGTTTCTGTTACATACTGCATGGATTTGTCATGAATTTCATATTGAGCGTCACGAAAACAAATGATAATATAAATTTTGTCTTAACTGTTCAAAACATTCACAGATTCCTCAATAACAGGACCAATTTTAAAAGTTTTATCATTTGGAACTGGATTTCTGTCATCATACTCTTTAGCTACTATATTATTAGTGTCACTTATTTCACTACCATGCTCCATCTGCCCAGTTATTCCACCTACTGTACCCTAATTATTATCTGTTATGATGTAAATCAGATTTATGCTATCAGATTAATGAAACTACTACAAGACAAAGTTGTTCTCTGGAATATTAGAGCTTGTTCACAAAATTTAGAACAGACAGACGAGCAAGTTTATTGCAAAAATATGTTTCAGGCTTACGCTAATATATTGAAATGTTATGATATTTACCGGAATTTGTTTCAGTTACCGGTAAGGATGTTGATAATATGTTAGCAAAAATTAAACGTATTTATAGTAGAGATTATAGTGTTTGATTACAAAAAATGTTATCTCACGTTAATCTGTTTTTTTTTTTAAGATCCTGTATCTCATACTACAATTTGTATCCCAGACACTACTTAGCGTTCAAAGAACAATAGTAGCATCGCAGATGGGAAGACAGCCTTTTGTAAGTGTTATGACATAGTTTTGATCCGAAAACTAAACCGTATTTACAATCATTTAGTTTATTGAGATGAAAATGGGGACTCACAAGCTAAAACATTTCGGCACCTCGCAGAGGACGTTGAACGGTCTCGGTTGTGACAGTTGTTAAGAATAGTCAGAAGCTCGAAAGTCTGACAAATGGTCTTACCTTAGAATAGGTGCGGTAATAAATGTTGAACTGGAAGCCAACCCCAACTCAGAAAAATGTTCCGCGGATGGATGGGATCTATAAGGTCTTACCCTTCATACTCGAAATATTTTTTGAATTGAATTTGAATTTGAATTTGAATTTGAAAAAAAAATAATTATCAGAGTTTTTTTTTTTTTTTTTTTTTAAATAAATAAATTTAAAATTATTTGACACATAAAAAATATTATTTTCAACATCCATTACGCTAGTTTTTACGTACCGTACTATATTAGAAACATGCGTAATGGATGTGAAAAATAGTATTTTTATGTGCCAAAAAAAATATTTAAAATAATTTAATTTATTTATTAAATAAAATAAAACTCTGATCTTTTTTTTTTCGTTTGTATGGCATCTTTACCACATATATATATGCCTCTTAAAATATTTCGAGTATGAAGGGTTAAAGTGGAAGAGTTTTTTTGTTTGTTTAAACGTGCTAATCTCGGGAACCGCCAGTTAGATTGGAAAAAATATTTGCATAATTATGATAGCCCAATATCCGTGAAAGGTATAGGTTATTTAACATCTCGCTACGACCCTTAGGAGCTGAGCAACGGCAGCTCAACAAGGGCACAGCTAGTAATAAAAACCGGCCAAGTGCGAGTCGTACTCGAGCACCGAGGGTTCCGTATCAGTTTTGGACGTATAAAGTGAAAAAAACCGGACCGCATAACAAACTTTGTTTTTGAAGAAATTGTGATGATTTTGAAAAAAACTACTTACTAGATCTCGTTCAAACCAATTTTCGGTGGAAGTTTACATGATAATGCATCATGTATTTTTTTTTTGTTTTATCATTCTCTTATTTTAGAAGTTACAGGGGGAGGGACACACATTTTACCACTTTGGAAGTGTCTCTCGTGCAAACTATTCAGTTTAGAAAAAAAATATATTATAAACCTCAATATCATTTTTGAAGACCTATCCATCCCACCCGTATGGGTTAGATGACCAAAAAAAATTGAGTTTCAGTTCTAAGTATGGGGAACCTCAAAAATTTATTGTTTTTTTTTATTATTTTTGTGTGAAAATCCTAATGCGGTTCACAGAATACATCTACTTACCAAGTTTCAACAGTATAGTTCTTATAGTTTCGGAAATAAATGGCTGTGACATACGGACAGACAGACATACAGACAGACAGACAGACATGACGAAACTATAAGGGTTCCTAGTTTTACTACGGAACCCTAAAAAGACGCGAGACAAATGAAAACCTTTCCAATAATGCAGTTAATAATTTTTATATTTTTTCCAGAACACAATGTCTGTTATGATACAGTCGCTCTGCTTATGGATAACAAAGCATTTAATTTTGCAAATTATATTGACCTTGCATTGCGAGAAGTTTTATCGTACCATGAATAATGTTCAAGACTCATGCAAATTTCTGTTGGGAGCAAACTGTTCAGGTATCTACTGCAACATTTTTGTAAATACAAATATAGAATGGAATATACTTTATTGTTCACCATAATTGTAACACAGCTACAACATAGCTATCGTTAATATAAAGGTACAATGGCGATCTAATCGCTGATCGCGATATCGACGACCTTTGGATGGACAGAAAGAACTAGTTATACATACCATAAACTGGATGTACCAAAAACTAGATACATACCATAAACTCATGCTTTCTTCCCATGACAGAAACTACAGAACACCATATGCTACGATTCGTAGATACTATTTTTCTTCGTCCACGTTTTTTTCGTCTGATATGCGCATCGGTTGTGTTGTGAGTACTACGCACCTAACCTTTTTGAAGAACATCCCTAATAAGATCAGTGTAGGTGTGTCCTTTTATGGCGTCCCCTTCTAGCGTTTCCACTAACATCCTTATAAATTACTTTTGTTATTTGCTTTTCATTCATCTCTCAACTTTGGTCATCCAAACCTTTTATACATACACTTTTGTATTACAAACCTTTAAAGCTGATGTTTTGTCTTTAAAGAAAGCACATATTATAAGATCGAACCCAGGAACTTGTTGACCTTGCTCAGTAATTTCGATTGCGATCACTGAACCAACAAGATAGACATTCATTTCATTTGATATTATTGTTAATTTACAGAAGAAAAGAAAAAGCTGTTCAAAAATATCCAACGATTGCATCGATCATTATTCAACAAGCTTAGTGTGTGCCATCTGTTCTACTTGAATGCTAAATTACAGTTATTTATTATATCCCTCATTGTTAACTATACTGTTATTCTGCTACAGTTTGCGTTTTTGTAATTCTGTTACGGTTAATTTTACTTAAGCGATGATATGTTTTGTTTGTTCATCTAAAATATTTAAACATATTTTAAATCATGACTCTCATTTATTTCATAATTTTCGTTTGTTGAACCATATTCTGTTATTGCTTCTCTCTCTTTTTCATGTTTATGATTTAAGTTTAGATTACAAGTATATCCAAAATTATTGTTTTTCATTTTCAACAAAGCTGCTTAGGTGTGTCAAAATATGTTATAATAAGTTACCGGCTAAGAACAACATAGAATACCTTTGTCAGAAATACGATATTTTTACAAGTCTTATAAAATGAAACAGTTCTTCATACTTCAGCTACTTTTCCTAGGACACAATCAATATTATTATTACCTATATTCATCACTTCGTCCATGAAATAATATCGATTTTCACCTAAGTTTGAGACACTTATTTTGGATTCAAATATTTACACTGTACATTAATTGATATTACTTACATTAAAGTGGTGGTTTTAACCTACTGTTACATTTCAGTCTTGTAATGTAGCCCTCATTTGTTAGTACCTACCAAGATGGAGCCTAGAACTAGTGCCAGAGCGTTCTTGAGTAACTTTGTAGACAAAGATGTCCAATCAATATTTCTGCCATTGAATCTGATGCAAACTCTATCCCTGAATCCAAAGTATCATATCAGAAACAATTTTGTAAGACCAAACGATATTTTATGCAACTTTATATCGCTGTGCGGGGCTGTAATATTTATCGCATTGAAATTTTATCGTGTCGCAGACATATTTCTAGATGAAAACTTGCAACGTTATCAGATTGTCCACTTCCTCTACTTCGCGACTACTTTCGATGCCTGCTTCTATGCTTCTGGTCACATAATGAACTTCATCCTTAATTTTGTTCATACCAACAACAATGTTAGATTTATTTTAAATTTTCAAGAAATTCATAGGTTCATTAATGATATTGCCAGTTGCAATTTGGTCGTTATTAGAAATTGGATCAATGTTGCCATACTCTTTGCATTCCACACTTGCGTATGTCTTTATGTGTATACAGTTTATATGCGGCCTCCATGGTATGTTATTTGTGGTTTATTAATTTTGCTGACTGTTGACGTCAATATTGTATATGCGAGTAGTTTGATAAAATTGCTGACGGAGAAAGTTGTATTATGGAATACACGAGTTTCAATTTCTTTAAACAATGGCAGCAGTGTCATGGATTGTGACAGAATGGAGCAGGCTTACGGACAAATATTGGACTGCTACAATATCTATAAAAATATTTTTCAAGCACCGGTAAGTCATACTGAAGATGTACCTTTTTGTCAAAGAAATATTCAAAAAAAAAATTCAGATCAGATAAAAAATATTTTTGATAGTCCCTCAGTATCATGTATGGAGTGCCCGCCCAAAAAATTGAAACCTATCTCATTACAACCAGCTTTTATGGCGGCTCATAGAAAACCTGCAAAGTTTCAGACAAATTGGTAATGAACTGTAGATTTTACGAGGGAATGATAGACGAATCAATTATTTGGTAACGAGAAAAAAAAGCTGATAATTAATACATATTTAAAATTTTCAGATACTTTTTCAAACAATAGAAACTTTTCTCGTTGGCTTGATAAGAGTTCAAGTATTAATTGAGTTTTTGAATTTCTATTCCAAACACGCGTATGTGAGTATAATAGGATTTATTATTTCACTGTTGGAATAAAATTACTTTAATTGAGGTAAATATCGTTATTTTAAAACCACAGTTTTATACATAATATTTTTTTCTTAATATTTTTATATAGCACTACCTACCTCCTTTTGAGGTTCGTTTCAGTTGAATTAAAAGTACTTGTTCTTACTATGTTATTTTTTTGCCTAACAGGAGATACCTACCCTACAAGCGATACTTTACGTAGTTGTGCTGAAATGCTTGGTCCTACAAATCATACTCTGCTATCACACCGAAGCATTCTATGACGCTATGAAGAATTTACAAGACTCTTGCGCACTTGTTTTGGGATCAAATTGTTCAGGTAATATTTACATAAGAGACAAGGATGCACCCACGTCATAGGTACTATTTATTTTATAGATCCGATAATCGAACCAAATTTTTCGCCGACTTTCATCACCGATTTTGTGACGTACTTTTTGTAGGACGTGTGTATTTCAATAATGCAATCTGTACGTTTCATTTTTGCAGACAAAAAATCAGACATTTCGTTTAATCAAAACAGACAGCCCATCTATGCGACCAGCACTCGAACAGAAGCCTTCATAATTGCAGTCACACTTATCAGAAATCTCTTGCGGGATGGTTTTTGCGCTACCCCGCACTTTGCTTAGATGAGAGGCGGTTCTTTTGCGCTGATAGCATGGAAGCTATCGACCTGAGCCTTCGCAAACATATTAGAGGCACTACAAAAGCGGGGTAACCCCAGTAGCATCATAAACCCATTGTTATACTGGACGCGTAAAGCACTGAGCGATCTCTATGTATAGCTAACCTACAGGCTGCTCGTATTGTATCATTATTGATGACAACTACCATAGAGATCCCTGTTTAAAAACCCATGTAAAAACTCACTATATCAGCGGCGCGATGATGGCCGATTTGAAGTTTGTCCCTTCATAAAGTTTCGTAAAAATTTACAATTACCTACTTTTGAAAGAACAATTGCTGTACTTTATAGTTTATAGTGATGCGTCACTATTGACAATAAAGTACAGCAATTGTTCTTTCAAAAGTACTTAGTTGTCAAATTTTACGAAACTTTATGAGTAGACAAACTTCAAATCGGCCATTATAACGTGCCGCTGATATTATACAGGGTGGAATTTTGTAATGCCACCTGAAGGGAAAGTACTCTTAATACTGTAGATAGAAAATTTTACTCAAAGAAAACATTCCTTTATTTTTGAGTAGAAAGAAAACTGCATTCACAGATTTTTAATAAGTTGCTTGCTTCACCTGGGCAGCAAACCCACCAAATGTGAAAAAATGAACACCTGTATTTTTATGATGCTGATTGAAAGGGTTAATTATAAGCAGTATTTTTTTCTAAGACACGTAGTATCTTAAATTGAAATAACATGGTGAAATTTTACATTTAAGTTTCTCAATAATTAATTAGAATTACTTTTTGTGTCGATTTTCATAGGTAGCTTTGATTATGAAGTAATAAGTACTTTTTTACACTGTTTTCCTTATAAGTGCATGATAAATGCAATAAAATACTATTTGAATGCATCTTCGCTATGAGCTAGTTAGTAGGTGATTTTGAAATAAAAAAATATTACGGTGTTCCTTTAATTTAGGATACCATGTTACTTAGAAGGAATTAATGCTTACAATTAACCCTTTCAATCGGCATCATAAAAATCAGGATGTTCATTTTTTTTTCACATTTGGTCCGTTCGATTCCCAGGTGAAACAAGCAACTTTTTAAAAATCTTTGAATGCAGTATTACTAAATTTTAAAAATAAAGGTATATTTTCTTTGAGTAAAATGTTCTATCTACAGTAATAAGAGTACTTTCCCTTCAGGTGGCATTACAAAATTCTACCCTGTATATGTAATTAAATCCTTCTAAATTCCGAAGACATCAATAGACCGCACATAAACCATGTTTTTGTTATCCATTTACAGATGAAGGGAATAAAGTTTTGTAAGAATATACAGCGTTTGCACCGGGCGTCGTTCAGCAAGATGAGGGCTTGCGGCTTGTTCGACGTAGACATCTGTCAACCACTCCGTCTATTGGCACTTCTCACTGAGTACATTGTTGTTCTGCTGCAGTTTGCACTTCTGTAAATCGTGTTTAATTAAAAATAGATTCTTGTTTTGCATTTATGTGACTTTATTTGTGAAGAAAAAATTAGACTTCTACACAAGTTCCGTATAAGTTATTTGGCAGATCGTTTTTTTAATTTACCTACCCCATTACTTGCAGACACCTCTTAACTTTAACCATTTTTTTTTTTTTTTTTTTTTTTTTTAATAAACGTTGCCCCACACTAGGATTTCTCCTGTATCGTGGGTGCGTTTACAAACACAAATTTCACATACACAAACAGCCAGACCTATGTGCAATGCGGGAATCGAACCCGCGACACGTTGCGCAGCAGCCAATCTCTCAGCCACTGCGACAACCGTGCGGTCTAAATTGATTAAATATACAACTGTTCTATCCTTGTAATTTGTATGACAAGGAATAGAAATGACAATTGACATGAGAGCTGTTTAATTTAATCATCGTCTATAAGTAAGGGTGCTAGTGGATAGTGGCAATAAGGAGACTGGAATGAACTTAGACTCAAGAAATGGTTAAGAGTAAGTTGTTTCAAATGTCTGTATTCGTTACGAATGTCTGTATTCGTTAGTCAGTATACAATTGTTAAGCAACCCCACAGACGCGTAACCGTAAGAAAATGTAACTGGCCTTTAATATCCATCGATCAATTTGTAATGTTTGAAAGGGCTAGTACACTATAAACTTCAACAGAGTCAGCCACAGATAAAATTTAAACAAGACGAATGTTACGGTTGTTGAAAGAGGACTTTCAACAACCGTAACATTCGTCTTGTTTAAATTTTTACATCCCTGTCACCTTAGATTCTTCATTCATCACAGTTACCATATATTATACCTTGTAATTCTTTGCAAAAATTCAAAGAGATAAGCTCGCATTGACCGCGTGTGGTAGACCAAATAAAACCAATGTTTATATTGACAAAGGCAATTTATTTACAATGTTTGCAGAGGATCATGTTTTGCCGGAAAGTTTTAACATCTCAGCCTCAGTACAACGCCATCTGATTATAAATTTAGAACTAAAATATAATTATTTGCTATTATTACAAGATTGAACAGAGAGAAAGTTTGCGTTTTAGCAGTGAAAACATTGCAAGGTTGATAATGAAAGTTCGTCAGGACCGGTAGTTGTAAATATCAAGTGGTGGACATCTTTCGACCAAAATGATAAAGTTTATCATCAGTATAGGTTACAATAAAGAAACAACTGCAGAAGCTTTCAACTACAATACAAGAACAGTGTGCACAAGTATCTTCCTGGTACTTTTTAAAACCCACCAAATAAAAACTGAGGTACTAGGATGGCAGAAACTCGAACTGTAAGACAACAATAATGTAGGTCATGATGAGACCGCAAAAGTTCAAGGGTAGCGCCGCGTTAATGACGAACAGACCACACGCATTCATGTTCTTGTATGAGGTAGTTTGAATTCTTTGGATATTCTTGCAGACTCTCCTTTGAGTATCTGTGAAGAAATACACAACTTAATTTTTATCGATCATCGTGAAATTTTGCATATACGTTATCAGGGGTACAAGAAAGGACGTAGGCTACCTCTCATCCAGAAAAAAAGTCATTTATATCATCGGATGGAAAGGATCATTTACATCTAGAGGCATTTTTGTCTACTCCAGAAATGCAGTTGAAATGTCTGATGTGCCAGTAGTTACAGCGCCGCCCCCCCCCCCACACAAACCGGAACACAATGCCGCTTAGTGCCAGAATTTAGCAACCTGGAGCATAGCATTTTTAAATAAAAAAGATGCCAAAATCACCCATTTTCCTGGATCCCTTCTGGATATATGATCGACTGTTCACCATTATATTTATGACGAACTTAAAGTTATAGACAACAACAAAAAATTACAAAGATGTAGCCTGGGACTTGAAGAAGCATATAGGCTACCTTTCATCCATTTTTACGCAGACAAAGTCGCGGACAACAGCTAGTACTAATAAAAATAAGTTCACCTGAGCATATTTCTGATGCTGTCAGTTGTAAGCAGGTAGTCTGTACTTCTGTCATCGCTGAGTAGAATCTTTCACTCTCCACGCTCAAAGCTATTATTATGATAATGCTCTTTACTAGCCAGACAAAGGCTAAAAGTGATAGTAGTGAAAGCTAAAATAAACATTTTTACATGAGCCTTCAAATAAACTATAAACGATAATAGTTGAGATGTTACAATCTGAACTCATAATTTTATTTAGAAACTTTCAGGCTTAGATATTGACAAACAAATGAGTTCAACTTTAGGCTTTAATAACTGATAAATGATAATGATAAATGATAAATGATATTTATTTTGTAAATAGGTTAAAAATAACACTTTTACACGTCAAAACATTTTTTTAAGCAAGATGAGTTCGGTGTTTCCTATATGACTACCTTTGAGAAGAAACACCGAAACAAACTCAAAGACTGATGTCTCTTTTAAAGTCCAGACAATTAAGATAAATTGTGTAAGAACCATGCAGGTTAGTCTGAAATGGCCTTTAGAGGAAAGAGCCATACAGATTTGAGTGGACCTGACCTGACTGTGCACGCATGTGCTGGGTATCGTGGTAGCTCAACTCAGACTTAGGAAGCTCAACAAAGCGACGAACATTACCATCAGAAGGACATTTGGGTGATAATTCACATAGTTGATGAATGGAGAGGGAAACCAAAGAAAATATGGATGTGTTGTGTGTGTGACAGATGATATGAATGAGTGAATGATAAGATGACAGCTATCAGGATAAAACGGAGAACGAATACATACTGCGCCGACGTAAAGTAAAATGGGACTTTACCAGTAGGTATAGGGCCTGAATTACAGGATATGATTTATTAAACACCCCTGTATTATGTAATACTACTCGTTACCGAAACAAATATATAGAAACACGCCAACTTACTGTAATATTGCCACCACCAGTGGCTTTAGCCATCTCTATGCGTAACACAAAAACAACCACGCCGTTAGCAAAAGTTTTAACGACGTAATAAGCAATCTGAAATTAAATGATGATTTTATTACAATGAGTATTCCAAAAGATAAAATTGTAGATATTAAACGTGAATAATATTCTATTAGAATAGAATACAATACTCTAACTAAAGCATACAATTAATTGACAAGAGAATCTTAAGACTTTAAAATGATTCAATAACACTTCGCTTACCAATGTATTACAAGTTTTCCAACCGGTTTGATAAGTTTCCAATATTTCCATATAAACTCTGAACATTCTGTTCCAATAATATTCATTATCTGAGTCCGCAACAAATTCTGACTTTCGCACATCGTCAACCCATGCCTTGAGTGGTTGCCACATAAGCCTCATGACTCTTGCGGCAAACAAGACATTTAAGTCAAAGATAATGTAAACATAGTTCGATACAACCTCATAAAAATTGTAGTTATTGGAAAAGGCGTAATACGCAAAAACTATCCAGCAAATATGATAACAATTTAAAACGATGACGTAAACCCAGTTGAATATAATAAAATTCTTTAAACTTTTCCCGTTAATTTTCAGAATTTCACAAACATTCTGGATTTTTAAGGCAAGCAACACATGGTTATTCCTCAGTATGATGTTGTTGCAGTAGTTTATCAAAATCCCTATGAAATACGTGATAAACATAAACATATTGCAGTAATATTTAGCAGCTTTGAAACCATCCAGTACAACTGTTAATAAGGTCTTGAAAACGGAGTAGAAGAAGCCGAGTGCTATTACAAGCGAGCCGATGCCTGAAATTACGTAGTAGAACAAACTGTTCGAAGAGATCAAGTCGTCCCGTACTCTGTACATAGAACACATGAACAAAGCTTGTATCAAGTTGAATGGCTTAAATAATGATTGTACGTCTTTTTCAATCACATTGTTAGGATGTATTTCGTTGTTTTTAAGGATTGGTGTGATTTCCACTACTACGGCCATCTTGAATTTTAATACTTGTTTGTAATGGTATGGACATGTTTGATACGTCAGTACTTGTACGTTGTCGGAGCAACAGCGACTAAAATGTTAGGTACCTACCCAATTATTATAATGGATGTTGCTGATGACTTAATGTGGATTATTTTGACTTAAGTAGTCGTTTGTGTTTTTTATCAGTGAAATGTGTTTCACGCTTTCTGTCGATGAAGATTATTGTATTTATAGTAAAAATTTCTTATCCTAATCTCGCTTAAAAGTCTCCGAGTCATTCTCTACTACCCAAAATCTTAGACTCCGTTTATCTAGTTATTTTAATAAAATATCAGCCAGTAATAGTTCCACTGAGGGATAAAGATCTCAGATAAGAATAAAGCTTTTATTACATAAGTTTAGAGTATTTCAAGAAGAATTTCAATCCGCACTGAGAGGTGAATGTGTGCCTCTTTGTGGGAGGAGTTCCAGAAGTGGGAAAATTATAAGCTGATTATGCATTATTGTGCAAGAAGAATTTTCTGCTGAACATGATCGAACGCTTTAGTTAAATCTAAAAATCGTTACTAAACTTATGGATCAACACCGCGTAAGTCGGGATACGAATTATGAACGGGACACTACGAGTATAATTCCGAACAGCATTAACGGGAACACAGCAATTTTTTTTTTATTATTCAAGGAAAATTTGATAATAGAATAAGATCAAAGAATTCTAGATATGTATGGGAAAACACATAATATTTAGAAAGATAGTGTTTTTTTTCTGTGGAAGGAGAATAATCGTATCGTATCGTAACTATTAAAAAAACTTAAAATAATTTCTGAAAATATTAAAATAGAATGTAAGGACGGATGGAAGTGAAGAACGGTCAAACAAACCATTGCAAGAAAACCAATCGCTAGCACGCAATGAGCAAAAACTGCAATCAATGCTAATCCCTAATAACTATAATTATTTCCCTAGTAGTGAGACTTGGTTTGAAATCAATAATATTAGTACTACAGATACGCAAATTGTAATAATACAAGAATGTAAGTGATGATAACGTCTAACAATAGTAGAGGTAGCTCGGCGTCTATGATGAACAAGCCGCACGCGCTCATCTTTCTGAATGATGCTTTCTGTTCGCGTTGGATGTTCTTGCATAACTGTCTTAATGTATCTAGTAAAAATAAAAATAAATGTTTGTAAGACACTAGTTAGTATGAGTTACATTGTGCCTGAGAATTAGGCGAATGAAAACATTACGAAAGTTTTAATGGAAAAGATAAAATTGTATGAATTGTTCTAAACATGTTATAATAATAATATAATAATAAACTCTTTATTATCAGGCTACTTTGGCCCATAGATATATACCTTACAAACTATCATATATATAATATTATACAGTTTATGTTAGTAATAAAACTTAGCCTATGTTAGTAATAACACTTCACTTATAGCCATGTCTGTCGTACTATGAGAAGTCGTGCCACGTCCTTGTTTGTCGTTTTCGTCCTTGTTTTTAAATCTCTCAATCAAATACAATTAGATAGGTATCTACATGTTTTTTCGGAACTAAATATCTTCAAAAAATTGTATTAGTCATCATAAGCATACATGGGCTTAACTTGTAACACTTAGCTTAATAGAGGCTTAATATAACAAATTTTGCTAGCATATATAAAGCGCTTGTAAGTTGTAATATGTATGATGCCATACCTGAGCAATCTGGTGATTTCAAAAGCATCATGCAAGTTGTCTGAACATCCATCATTGATGCATAAAACCTCTCACATTCCACGCATAGCCTTGTTAGTAGAAGAAGGTTCTTAAAGATCCATATTTCATTTGTTATTTCTATAATAATTATTATCTGGAATTCACAAGTATATGAATATATCACACATAATGGATTAATCAGTATTACAGTCAAGTAATGTCAACAGCTGGATATTGGCCTCCCCAAGTTTCACCACAACACCGGTCCTCGGTATTTAGCCTAGCTGGCCCAGGCTGCACCTTGACCTACTACACCTAGGTGGCTAAAGCTCCATAGGTTTTGAAGGTCTTTGCTTACCGTCTGACTGAAGACTCTAGACTTTGTAGCAGAGTCCCTAATGATAATGCAATATTTGAGGCCCTATAAGTGCGTCTAAGTTCACAAAACACTTCCGAAAAACTTTGTTACGCATGCACTCAGACGGACTCAAAGGTTGAATTACCTAATAATAATACTGAATTACTTATAACTCGTTAGATAAATCTGAAAAAAGTCTGTGACTACTGCCATCTGCACGAAACCGTGACCTAGCCATTTAGTGAGAACTGCTAAAAATATTGAGACTCCTTGACGAGAGAAACTAGAAAAATTTACTCAAGTACTTACTGTGTAGTCTCTTGGTAGAAAATCTTTTATTGCCAAAACTGTCGCCATGTCGTTCAAACTATGGAAAGTTGTATATAATGTGTAGAATAAAACCTGGAAGTTGTTCACGAATCATTAGGACTTAGACAACTTGCAAGCGAAGTCGCACGACCTCAGTTGGTGCGAGTCGCAAAAAATATTCCAACGTAATCATTTGTAGGCATCAGTGCAGCGTGTTAGCGACTAGCGACCAAAGTTGCACGACTCCGTTCAGTCGCCATTAGGCGACTGAACGGAGTCGTGCAACTGAGACCATTAGGTCTCAGGTCGCCCGGTTCCATTAAACAAAGAATCACATTAGTCATTCGTGTTTCACTTATGAAATGGCGGCGTTTCATGAAATGCCTAGGAATTTCATGATTTGGCCAAATGAGATGATAGGTTGCCGACATATACACTAATAAGCTTATGCTACAAGCAGATTTGTATCCATAGTACAACATGTGAGGTTATAATTTACAAGTCGATTAACAATTTGATGCCTGGGGGGTGATTCTCGCGGGTAATATATTGATATCGAATTCGATATATATCGCAACAAATGTCAAAATGGTACGGATTTTGACAGTTGTTGCAATATATATCGAATTCGATATCAATATCGAACCCGCGAGAATCACCCCCCTGATCTTTCGAGAAACTTAATTGTTTTCGATGAAATGAGATTTTCTTTTAATTGAATAAAACACGAAAACTTACATAAGGTCGAAAGGCTTTTTCTGTAATCAGATAGGCTTCCTGAATATTCAGATATACATCGAACATCATTATCCAATAGCTTTCTTCTGATTCTATCACTTTTGCTCCTTGAAAAGCTTCAATCCATACACGAATTGTTTTGTCTATCAACTTCATGATCGATATCGCATATATCATATTTGCATCGAAAACTATAGTGACAGTAATAGATACGAAAACGAAACAATTTATATTAGGATAGAAATAAATGGCGATCAGGAAGGTAATAATAAAATAACTGTTTAAAACTATGACGTATATCCAGTTACAGATGATTAATCTTTTGAGATCTTTGCTGTCAATTTTGAGGGTTCTAAGTATGTATTGAATTTTTAAGACCAACGAAACGTTATTGAAGACTTGCATTATATTTGTATGAATGTTTATTAAAAATCCGGTTGAAAAGATGATAATATCTAAATTGCGGGTTATAAAAATCAACGATAATTTGAACTCACTCCAGTCGAAGTTATCTGCTAATAAATTGCCAGAAGCATTGACAATTATATACATGAGAGTGCAACAGATTCCAATAATGTTGTATAAATAACTATTGAAAGTGACAAAGTTGTCGCGGACCGTATACTTTGCACAGATGAATAATGTTTGCATCAGATTTAATGGTCTTAACACTGATTGTAGATCTTCTTCAATTATGTTGGTGAACAATACTTCTTTGAATGGAGCTGGTGAAACACTTTTGATTAAAATTGCGGTTTGTTTAGATTTTTCTTCGTTTTTTAAACAGGAACACATGTTTGATGCACTTCTCCGTTTGTTTTTGCTCAATGTATACTTAGTATTAGACGGAGTGAAGTCTACTTATTTGGTAGACAGTAATTTGATGACACAGAGCAGGACTGGACGTGGCGAGGCGAGGGATAGGCTTATGTCCAACAGTGGCTAATTTTTGATTGAATGATGATTTATGACGCTATTTGTTATAATAAAATTGATTTTGTAAGTAAAAGTAATAATTTCTTTATGACTGGCTGTACCCGCGACTTCGTTCGCTAGAGATTCGGTACACAAAAAGGCGTTGATAGTAATTATAAAAGAATATATTAATGAAATGAAATAATATTTATTTCGTAAATAAGTTACAAGTAACACTTTTATACGTCAAAAGGTATTTTTTTAAACTAGATGATGTCGGTGTTTCCTGTCTACGACTACCTTTGAGAAGAAACAACGAAACAAACTCAAACAAAGATGGACATAAATAACCAAAAAAAAGTAATAGATATTTAACTGTGTCATACAAAAAGTAAAATACTGTAACTACGGACAGACAATAGACAGAAATAGCAGTGATAGCCCAAATAGCAGTGATAGCCTAGTGGTTTAACCATGTGCCTTCCACGGCTAATGGTTCGAGTTCGATCCCGAGGCACGCACCGCTGACTTTTCGAAGTCATGTGCGATTAGAAATTAATTATCACTTGCTTTAACGGTGAAGGAAAACATCGTGAGGAAACCGGCATGTCCTAGAACCAAAAATTCGAAGACATGCGACGTCCACCAACCCGCACTGGGCCCGCGTGGTGGACTACGGCCCACTCCCTCCCACAGAGGAGGCCTGTGTCCCAGCAGTGGGAACATAATAGGCCGATTATGCTATTATGCTACAGACAGACAAGAAAAAAATACAAAATTACAGTAAAAATAAAGTAATAATTAAATTAAACAGATAAGATCATCTATGACGGATGTCGTTAGTTTCAATCAATATAATTATTTTTTATTTATACCTTAAAGTAGGTAGGTATGTGTTTATGTCTGTACAATGAATACTTTTCCTAAAGGATAACACAGTACTGTATTCAAATATTAGGTAGAAGCCACAACACTTATTAAAAGAAATGCTCTAAGGTAGCCCACGAAATTAAAATTTTCCTACATTTTTGGCAATTTGCAGCTCAGCTCTTAATTTTTTTTTTTTTTTGGTTAAGCTTTTATTACTGTAGGTACCTACCTGATCAAGCCCAAAACTGCCGAAGTCCTTTCATTAGAAATAAGTACATAAGCAGTACCTTTTTACTTTAGATGTTATTTAAATTGTTTCTATAGTTTGTTGTGTGTACATAAATTAATACATAAAAATATGATGGAACAAGATAATATCATAAACGTGAACTGTCGTAGTACCTACCTTTGTATTAAATGTTTCCTGTTCATTTCATTGTTATGTGTACATAAATAATATAATAAGACAATATTTGGAACATCATTTGTCTCTTTAACATTGATACGATCAGTACATAAATATTTAAAAGCATGTGTTCTTTCGTCTAAATGTCTCATTAGAATAATAATGTCTAGTCTAGTATCAAGTCAGACATATTTATAGTCATCAAACATCAGACAATTTAGGTTAAAATAAGAGAAATGTCTCGAATACAAAACATTGTTCCAGAAATCTCATTTCAAGTGCTACTCAACAATCGTCTGGAAAAAGAATTCCAAAGAATAGTGTATTCTCTTTACTCTGTACTCAATCTATTTTTGTCTTCAAAATATAAAATAAAAAATAATCATATTTATCCAGGCGAGAAAAAATATCTAATGATCGCGTTCTGCTGTATGTTATTCATTAATGTGTTAGGTACCTATCAAATATTTACCAAACACGGTATACACATCAATGAGAATAATTTGAAAACGGACATTTTGTCATTCTTCACTGCCATCTATTTCATCACTTCTGCGTTCAGCAACACAATAAAGTGCATTCTAGACATATTGCATTCAGACAACACCGTCTTACTTGTTTTGAAGATCCAATCGATATACAGAAGCATCGACTTCAGTAAGAGTATCCGGAGTTTTATTGTTTGGAATTGGATCTCAATAGCAACTGTTATCTGTACTAATTTGTTTATAAGCGCTATGTATTATTCATTAAATTATAAAGATGATGCCGTTAGCTTTGCATTTGACGTTTTTAGTGATATTTCTGTCACTGTATTGGATATTAATATGGTAATTGCAATCCGATTTATAATATTATTAAGGAGATACCTCGAAGAGTGGATTATAGATATCCAGAAGATGAATGCTGAATATGAACAAGATGAATACTGTCGCAATTCACTTGAGATATACCGAAATATTTTTGAAGCTTACGATCTGTATACGACAATTTTCCAACCATTGGTAAGTTAGTGAATATTTTACTTGAACCTTTACTTAGACAGGCAAGAAATGACGTCCACTAACTGGTTATGTCCTAAGTTGCTCTAATGAGCTCAAAAAGTCAGTCAAGGTTTTTCGAAGGAGGTCGTACAAAAACTAGCCTACTGAATAGCACCAAAAATAAGTTAGGTTTGTGCTGGGTATAAAGGTATGGATACCGGTAGTAGCATAGCTGCTTGTGAACTTCCCAATTTATTCCAAATTACGAAGAACACTTCATCATCACGGATATTTTGGTTTGGTCAATACGACGCTGGTTTGCGATAAAGTAGTCAAAACAAAAATCGAATGTTAATTTTACACTAGACAATTTTTTTTGAAGTTGCGAACTACCGAGGCTAGATAGCTTTACAACTTCATAACTTTGCCTTGTTTTATCCTCAAAACTTAGGGTTATGTCGTTTGCATATAAAACTATGACGGTTGTCATAAAAACATAATTTTGTATGTCTGACATGCATAACACAAATGTGCAAAATGAAAAGAATTTAACAATTTCTAAATTGTATAATTTATTATTCTGAGTCATCAACTACAAATAAATACACTGATTTTGTTTTTTATAGATATTGTACTACACGTTTGGCCAATTTTGTTATACACTTTCTTGTGTCGAGTTCATTATAAATGGTGTGATAATGTCTTCAGAAAAGAATATCGAAGTAAGTGTAAAACGTTTTTCAATAGAACAGTTTCTTTAATCTAAATCTTTATAGGATACCATCACAAAGTTATCTGGAAATCACAAATGATACCCAGAAGCATCAGATACTAGCTTCCGCCCGCGGCTTCGCCCGCGTTTTTGGGATAAAAAGTAGCCTATGTGTTATTCTGATGTATAAGCTATATTACCGTAAAGTTTCATCAAAATCCGTTCAATAGTTTTTGCGTGAAAGAGTAACAAACATCCATACATCTACACATCCTCACAAACTTTCACGTTTATAATATTAGTAGGATGAGTAACTAAACATTTTCAGCCTTACCACAAAAAAAGATAGACACACGTTAAACGCGAATGCTACCAAAAATAATACACACTTGGTTTAGACAAGTTAGTGCTAAGACAATTGCCTATTATTTTTGGTAGCATTCGTGTTGAGCGTGTGTTGAACAGATGTTTATTTTTTTGTGGTACGGCCGTTTTAATCGTCCTTGAATTGACCATTGTTTATTTATTGCTATTCTGTGCATTTACAGCATGTATTTCACGATATGGCAACAGAGTTATGGCTAATAAAGAGTATGGTACTTATCATTATCCATAGTATTTACTGCGAGAAGTTCTATGTAACGGTAGAGGAGGCTGAGACGGCTTGTATAAGGCTTATGAAGAATAAAAACTGTCCAAGTAAGAATATGTTATTGGTAGCTATACTTAAACTTCCTATAAAAAGAACTTGTAAACTAGGAGTGTCGTAAATTGACATTTGATTAATTTGTATAGAATGTTTGTTTATTAGTTCGCAAGTTCTATTGAAATAAAGATTAAATATGGTTGTTACCTCAGATCATAGAAACAAGGAGATTGCCATCATAGCGAATTAGTACGGGAACAAATGTCGCCACTTTTAGTACATTTTTCAACACAATTACAAGCGCCCCTCAGGAATATAAAGATCTCCCACACATTAAAAATTCCGCACACCCTCAATCTAACACTGTTAATCGTCACTCAACACTAGCACTAAACTAAAACACAGTATTTATATCATCGATCGCGTTCGGTTCGTCGCCAGCGTGTACTTTTGTACTACGCCCAATGTGGGCAAATTAAAGCATCAAGCTCAATAGCGCCTTGGCACATCTCCCTTGTTTCTATGATCTGACGTTGTTACAAATTAGGAGCGCACGATATGCGACTTTTATGAATATTGACATAAGGTTCAATTTACAAACTGTGACGCGCCACGCGCGCTCATAAAATGCAATAAAATTATAATATTCCACAACTTCCTGACAAATTTCCCAAGTAAGGTTTCAAGCTGGTAATAGTTTCTTTAAGTTACCATTTAAACTTTCCTTCCACTGAAGGCTACATTCCGTCACTGGGTGATTGGTCGCTTTTATTAAACATGCTATTTTAGGAATGCTATTAGAAGAATCACTAGTGTGACAAAGGAAGGGAAAGAAGGGTTAATGCCCCGCAATGTTGTTGGCTTGCAATATTAAGTAGGTATCTCTTCCTACATTGCAGTGGGTGAAATTGGTCGCTTTATATCAAACACACTTTTTTCGAAATTGACGATTACAAAAAAAAATGTGTGCATGTTGATTGTTTCATGAAATTCTAACCAAATGAAAGGTTTATTGAAATTCTTCCTTCACAATTTTAAAACTTATCATAACATCTTGCTTTACAGAGAGTCAAGAATATCTTTGCAAGAACGTGATCAAAGCTAATCGATTGTTTACAAAGATGACCGCGTGTGGCCTGTTCTATGTCGAAGCAACGCTACCAATATGTTTGATTGAAGTTCTCACTCATTACGTTATTGTATTGCTGCAATTCAATCTTTTGTAAAATAAAAAAATATTATTTTTTTTTTCTTCGTAATGCTAATTCAATTTATGCTGTCGCAGGTTCGCCGTCAGAAATTTTATTAGAAATAAGCAGTATCTCTGTACTAAATGTTTCCTATTCAACTGTTTTCCTTTGTTTGTTATGTGTACTTACATAAGTATAATAAATAAATAATGTAATAAGTCAATATTTGGAACATCATTTGTCCCTTTAACATTGATACAATCGGTACATAAATATTTAAACGCAATTGTGTTTCGTCGTAAAAATGTCTCATTAGAATATTAGTGTCTAGTTTAGTATCTAGTCAGACATATGTCATTAAACATCAGACAATTTAGGTTAAAATAAGAGAAATGTCTCGAATACAAAACATTGTTCCAGAAATCTCATTTCAAGTGCTACTCAACAATCGTCTGGAAAAAGAATTCCAAAGAATAGTGTATTCTCTTTACTCTGTACTCCATCTGTTTTTGTCTTCAAAATATAAAATAATAAATAATCATATTTATCCAAGTGAAAAAAAATATCAAATGATCGCTTTCTGCTGTATGTTAATCATTAATGCGTTGGGTATCTATCAAATATACACCAGACACGGCACACAAATCAATGAGAATAATTTGAAAAGGGACATTTTGTCATTCTTCATTGTCATCTATTTCATCACTTCTGCGTTCAGCAACACAATAAAGTGCATTCTGGACATATTGCATACGGACAACACCGTCTTACTTGTTTTGAAGATCCAATCGATATACAGGAGCATCGACTTCAGTAAGAGTATCCGGAGTTTTATTGTTTGGAATTGGATCTCAATAGCAACTGTTATCTGTACTGATTTGTTTATAAGCGCTATGTATTATTCATTAAATTATAGAAATGATGCCGTTGGTTTTGCATTTGACGTTTTCAGTGACATTTCTGTCACCATATTGGATATCAATATAGTTATTGCAATCCGAATTATAATCTTATTAAGGAAATACCTCGAAGAGTGGATTATAGATATCCAGAAGATGAATGATGAATATGAACAAGATGAATACTGTCGCAATTTGCTTGAGATATACCGAAATATTTTTCAAGCTTACGATCTGTATACGACAATTTTCCAACCATTGGTAAGTTAGTGATTATTTTACTTGAACCGTCACTTAACCAGGCAAAAAACTACGTCCAATGACTGGTTATGTTCTTACTTAATTCATTGCCATCGTGTAAAGTAAACATGTTTAAGCTGCTCTTGATGAGCTCAAAAAGTTAGTCAAGGTTTGTCGAAGGAGTCCGTACAAAGACAAGCCTGCCGATTAGCAGCAAAAATAGGTTAGGTTTCTGCTGTATTTATTAAGGGTATGGATATCGGTAGTAGCATAGCTGATCGTGAACTTCCCAAATTATTCCGGATGGCGAAGAATACTTCATCATCGGGGATGGTTTGGAAACATACGACCCTCATTTGCGGTAGAGTAATCAAAAAGTTTATTTTACGCTAGACCATTTTTTTTTAATTATAACTTTGCCTTGTTTTATCCTCAAAACTTAGAGTTATGTCGTTTGCATATAAAACTATGACGGTTGTCAAAAAATCTTAATTTTGTATGTCTGACATCCATAACACAAATGAGCAAAATGAAACAGATTTAACAATTTCTAAACCGTATAATTTATTATTCTCAGTCATAACTACAACTAAATACACAATTTTTGTTTTTTACAGATGTTGTACTACACGTTTGGCCAATTTTGTTATTCGCTTTCTTGTGTCGAGTTCATTATAAATGGTGTGATAATGTCTACAGAAAAGAATATCAGAGTAAGTGTAAAACATTTTTCAATAAGTAGAACAGTTTCTAAAATCTGAATCTATAAGATACCATCACAAAGTAATCTGGAAAAAATAAATGATCCCCAGAAGTACCTATCCGTATTTAAGCATGTTTATTTAAAAGAACCAAAACAGTGCAGTAATGTTATATGAAATCTCATTATTGCACTGTTTTTCCATTTATGCTCTGTTTTTTTATTAGGTCTAAGTTTTTAATAGATCTAGGTTTTGGAAGGGTCAACTAACATCAACTAACGGACAAACTGACTGACAACTATTGACTATTGACTAGTGACTAGTGACTAGTGACTATCGACTATCGACTATCGATTATCGACTATCGATTATCGACTATCGATTATCGACTATCGATTATCGACTATCGATTATCGACTATCGATTATCGACTATCGATTATCGACTATCGATTATCGACTATCGATTATCGACTATCGACTATCGACGATTGACTATTTATTGACCTTGACTTTGGCTTTGAAAATTAAAATCGACTGAATAAAACCGACTTGGTGAAATAAAACTTTGTTTTCATTAACTTGAGTTTTTATTTGGAGTAGGTAGGTATCCATATTTTATCACGGTAGGTAGATTGGTAGTTGAAAGAAAAGTAGATTGCGCACCTTGCTAAAGTGAGTGAATAATAATAATAACTCACTTTGCGCTCGGTGCAACAATCTACTATTAATCGTCCTTGAATGACCATTGTTTATTTATTGCTATTTTCTCAAAACAAATATATTAAATTTTCAGAATTTTTTTCACGATATTGCAATAATGTTATGGGTAATTAAGAGTATGGTACTTATAATTATCCATAGTATTTACTGTGAGAAGTTCTATGTAACTGTAGAGGAAGCTGAGACGGCCTGTGTACGGCTTATGAAGAATAAGGACTGTCCAAGTAAGAATATGTTGTTATTGGTAGCTATACTTAAACTTCATCTAAAAAGAACTTGCGAACGATATAAACAATGTCGTATAGCAAATTGACATTTAATTAATTTGTATAGAAAGTTAGTTTACATAGTTCACAAGTTCGATTAAAATAAAGATTAAGTATGGCTGTTGCAAATTAGGAGCGCACGACATGTGACTTTTACGGATATTGACATAAGGTTTAATTTACAAACTGTGACGCGCGCTCATAAAATGCAACAAAATTATAATATTCCACAACTTCCTGTCAATCCTCTAAGTAAAGTATTGTTAAATACCGTACTGTTCAGTTGTTGCATTAGTCGTTATAATTTATATTTTATTACACACTGTGTCTTCGTTTTTACTTTAAACCTATCCTGTCGCAGGTCTGCTGGCAGAAATTTCTTTAGAAATAAGCAGTACCTTTGTACCTAATGTCTCATCTGTATTTGTTTTTCTTTTCTTTTATATTTTGTGTGTACATAAATAATAAATAAATAAAATAAATATAGTCTCAAGCTGGTTTCGTTAAGTTGTCATTTAAGGCCCCGGTATACGCCAACGGCCTTGAGTGATTTGGGCGGTATAGCTTGAGTGTTCTGCGGTGAGCTCAAGCAACGCGACATACATCCACCGAGCAATACGACTCGCCTATCAAGGAGCGCGCTGTGCAGAATTAGACGTATTATTACTTTTTAGTTTCTAAAACATAAAATAAAAAAAAGTAACAGGTATTATTATAGGTAGTAACATAGTCTTTTCACACAAAACAAATCATGAAAATATCTTAAGCGGTTTGAAAGTAATTACGTTTTTATGTTTTGGGTAGACACGAATTCATGAATTTATTTCATTAAGTATTTTACAACGATAGTTAAATATTCACAGGTACGATTGATGTATATATGTTCTAGTTTAACATAAAAAAATTGCACAACTAACCTGCATTATTTGACGGCGAAATAAGAGATTTAAAACTGGCCGTTACCATTTACCTTCGCCTTAAACATTCTGCTAAAGACTACCTACGTTCCATCAGTGGGTGATTGGTCGCTTTCCTTAAACACGCTATTTTTGGAATGTTTTTAGAAGAATTACTAGGGTGACAAAGGAAGGAAAAGGCTTATGCCCGTTTTCACCAACAATGCCTTGCATTGCAATGTTTAGCCTCGCAATGTTGTTGGCTTGTAATATTAATGATCTCTTCCGACATTGCAGTGGGTGAAATTGGTCGCTTTATTTTTCAAACACACTTTTATCGAAATTGATGATTACAAAAAAAATGTGTTCGTGTTGATTGTTTCATGAAAGTCTGACAGTTCGAAATTATTGAAATTTCTCCTTCACAATTTTAAAACTTATCATAACATCTTTCTTTTCAGAAAGTCAAGAATATCTCTGCAAGAATGTGATCAAAGCTAATCAATTGTTCAGTAAGATGACCGCGTGTGGCCTGTTCGATGTCGACGCAACGCTACCAATATGTTTGATTGAAGTCCTCACTCATTACGTTATTGTACTGCTGCAATTTAATCTTTTGTAAAATAATAAACTACTAGCTTACGCCCGCAGCTTCGCCCGCGTTTTTCGGGGTAAAAGGTAGCCTATGTGTTATTCCAGACTATAATCTATCCGTGTACCAACTTTTATCGAAATCGATCCAGCCGTTTCAGGGTAAAGAAGTAACAAACATACACACACCCACACACACATACACACACATACACACACACACGCACAAACTTTCGCATTTATAATATAGGTGTGATTAAGTTTTTTTTTATTCATAATGCTAATTCAATTTATGCTGTCGCTGGTTCGCCGTGAGAAATTTAATTAGAAAAAGCATAGAGATAAACATAGGTGTGGGATAGGTTTAATACACTCACACTTTTTCTCTTCCATGTGAACAGTCTTTTTATTTCTTTTAGTTTTATACTTCGTACAGAAATCATCATTTCCTACTCCTCTCTGTCGCTCACCGGATCCAGTCCTCTCTTATTCATCCCTACCACTTCCGCTCTCTGCCTTCTAGAAACATCAACCTTCCATCTCTTTCTTTCCTATACATCCATCCCGTTAACTTACTCCTACATTCCGTTTCCCATAGATAATAAATAAATAATGTATTATGACTATATTTGGAACATCATTTATTTTGTCCCTTTAACGTTGATATAATCGGGACATAAATATTTAAACGCAATTGTGTTTCTTCATCAAAATGTCTCATTAGAATAATAGTGTCTAGTCAGACATATGTCATCAAACATCAGACAATTTAGGTTAAAATAAGAGAAATGTCTCTAATACAAAACATTGTTCCAGAAATCTCATTTCAAGTGCTACTCAACAATCGTCTGGAAAAAGAATTCCAAAGAATAGTGTATTCTCTTTACTCTGTACTCCATCTGTTTTTGTCTTCAAAATATAAAATAAGAAATAATCATATTTATCCAAGTGAAAAAAAATATCAAATGATCGCTTTCTGCTGTATGTTAATCATTAATGCGTTGGGTACCTATCAAATATACACCAGACACGGCACACAAATCAATGAGAATAATTTGAAAAGGGACATTTTGTCATTCTTCATTGTCATCTATTTCATCACTTCTGCGTTCAGCAACACAATAAAGTGCATTCTGGACATATTGCATACGGACAACACCGTCTTACTTGTTTTGAAGATCCAATCGATATACAGGAGCATCGACTTTAGTAAGAGTATCCGGAGTTTTATTGTTTGGAATTGGATCTCAATAGCAACTGTTATCTGTACTGATTTGTTTATAAGCGCCATGTATTATTCATTAAATTATAGAAATGAAGCCGTTGGTTTTGCATTTGACGTTTTCAGTGACATTTCTGTCACCGTATTGGATATCAATATAGTTATTGCAATCCGAATTATAATCTTATTAAAGAATTACCTCGAAGAGTGGATTAAAGATATCCAGAAGATGAATGATGAATATGAACAAGATGAATACTGTCGCAGTTTGCTTGAGATATACCGAAATATTTTTCAAGCTTACGATCTGTATACGACAATTTTCCAACCATTGGTAAGTTAGTGATTATTTTACTTGAACCGTCACTTAATCAGGCAAGAAACTACGTCCAATGACTGGTTATGTTCTTCCTTAATTCATTGCCATCGTGTAAAGTAAACATGTTTAAGCTGCTCTTGATAAGCTCAAAAAGATAGTCAAGGTTTGTAGAAGGAGTTCGTACAAAGACAAGCTGATCGTGAACTTCCCGAATTTTTCCGGATGGCGAAGAACACTTCATCATCGGGGATGGTTTTGAAACATACGACCCTCATTTGCGGTAAAGTAATCAAAAAGTTGATTTTACGCTAGACCATTTTTTTTAAGTTGGCAACCATCGATCCGAGTTAGCTTTACAACTTCATAACTTTGCCTTGTTTTATCCTCAAAACTTAGAGTTATGTCGTTTGCATATAAAACTATGACGGTTGTCAAAAAATCTTAATTTGTATGTCTGACATCCATAACACAAATGAGCAAAATGAAACGGATTTAACAATTTCTAAATCAATAAAAATATTATTAATATTAATAAATTTATTATTCTCAGTCATAACTACAACTAAATACACAATTTTTGTTTTTTACAGATATTGTACTACACATTTGGCCAATTTTGTTATACACTTTCTTGTGTCGAGTTCATTATAAATGGTGTGATAATGTCTACAGAAAAGAATATCAGAGTAAGTGTAAAACATTTTTCAATAAGTAGAACAGTTTCTAAAATCTGAATCTCTATGATACCATCACAAAGTAATCTGGAAAAAATAAATGATCCCGAGTACCCCGATCATGAGTTTTTTTGACGTGTAGTATCGTTAACGTAAGCATATTTTGAATTGAAAATACACGTTTGTTACACAATATTAAAAAAAACTCATGATAGGGGTACAGAAGTACCTATCCGTATTTAAGCATATTTATTTAAAATAAATCATAGTAACTAAACATTTTTAATCGTCCTTGAATTGACCATTGTTTATTTATTGCTATTTTCTGTTACCCTTAACAAAACAATTATTATTAAATTTTCAGAATTTATTTCGCGATATTGCAACAATATTATGGCTAGTTAAAAGTATGGTACTTATAATTATCCATAGTATTTATTGTGAGAAGTTCTATGTAATTAAAGAGGAAGTTGAGACGGCGTGTGTACGGCTTATGAAGAATAAGAACTGTCCAAGTAAGAATATGTTATTGTAGCTATACTTAAATATGGCTGTTACAAATTACGAGTGCGCATCATGTGAGTTTGTGGACTTGACAACAATGTTCAACGCGCGTTAATAAAATGCAAGAACTATATTCACAACTACGAGTCAGTGGGTTTCAGGGTGTTAATAATTAATAGTCTATTTATGTTGCCTTTTAATTATCTGCTAAAACCTACCTAATCTACAGTTCATAACCAATTTATATGAAACTTCGTAGGTAGATGTCTTTTACAAGCCGCCATTAAGGCCTATAGTGAAATTACGAAAATTAAAATTATTAGGGGGGGCTCCCATACATGAAACTGAGAAATGAAAAATAATATTTTCGCGCACCCCACCATGTGGGATATCGTTGGATAGGTCTTTGAAAATAACATGAAGGTTTCTAAATACCTTTTTTATTTAAGTGCATATTGAGTGAACTAGGAGCTCCCAAAGTCGTTAACAATGTGTGTCCCCCCCTGTAATTTTCCAACCGCGCTATCAAAAAATCTGGAAAAAATCAAGCTTATGGCATTTAATAAATACTTTCGATTGAAATTGGTTTGAACAAGATAGGTCACAAAATTTTTGAAATATTCACTATTTTCCATTTTGAGTTTGACAACCGTAAAAATAATAATATTTCATAATAATATTATGAAATACAAACTTGTATTTGCGGTCGGAACACTCAAAATACTTCTTGCTATGGAATCCTACACTGCGTGGTCCGACACGCTCTTGCCCGGTTTTTGTTTACTGAAATGCTCTCATCCACCAACATCTATAAATATACGTACATACCTATTTAAATTCGTGGAAGTAATCGATCTCGGTAAAAGTACATAAATGATCAAAGTCGCTCTGTCCATGATTTAATGGTACTTTATTGTAATAAATTAACAACAACAAAAATGGTTACACTACACTAAAAAGATAAAAATAAAAACAGGTTTAAAAAAAACCGACTTCCAAAAACTACACTAAAAACTATGAAATAAAAATGTTAAACTTCCATAAATAAAAATCTAAATGTATATTGAAGTCGGCGGGGCCTAGCATAAATATAAGCAACATTATAGATTAAGGAGGAATGAAAGAAAATTTTAATTTGTCGAGGCGCAAAGCAAGCTGCACGTTCGCTGCACACACTGCGCACGTTCTTCCTGTTCAAAGGCTGAGAGGTAGAAACCTGAAGAAGAGGCCCCGCCGACTTCAATATACATTTAGATTTTTATTTATGGAAGTTTAACATTTTTATTTCATAGTTTTTAGTGTAGTTTTTGGAAGTCGTTTTTTTTTAAACCTGTTTTTTGTTTACCATGTTTTGACTCTGCATCACCCTAAGATAGACTGACAGAAAATGCCTAAGGCATTTTCCCATTAAGTCCGCCTTTATGAAGTTTTTCTACTTGTGCATAAAGCAATAAATAAAATATATATGTTTACACTCATTTTTGGGAATGATTTCAGAAAAAGCTTAAGAGTGGTCTCAATCTTAGGTATAATTTATAAGAGACAGGAATCAAATGACTAGGGAGACAAAGGAAAGGAAGGCAGGCTTATGCCCTGCAATTTGATAAGTGTGATAACACAGGCTTATTTTATTATCTCTGCTATATTCCAGTTGGTGAAATTGGTCGCTTTAAATCAAATATGCTTTTTCCGAAATTGACGATTACAAAAAAAGTTTGTTCGTGTTAATTGTTTCATGAAATAACAGTTTCACATAAAAATTCTTCTAAATTCTTCCTTTCTTTTTAAAACTTATCTTAAGACCTTTCTTTACAGGGAGTCAAGAACATCTTTGCAAGAACGTGATCAATGCAAATCGATCGTTCAGTAAGATGACCGCGTGTGGCCTGTTCTATGTCGACGCAACGCTACCAATATGTTTGATTGAAGTTTTCACTCATTACGTTATTGTGCTGCTGCAATTCAATCTTTTGTAAAAGAAATAAGCTATTAAATGTTTTCTTTCTTCATACGATAATTAAATCTATCCTGACGTAGCGTAGGTCTGCCGTCAGAAATAAGCAGTACCTTTGCATTTAATGTTTTCTTAGAAGCTAGCACTTTGCCAACGATTTTGTCTGTGTGACCCACAAAAACTCAGCACAGGGATAATGTAGCTTTAAGAATTTTCAGAATCCGATCAGTAGTTTTGGAGATTACCCTCCACATTTTTAGAAACTCACAAAATTTGCAGTCTCTCTCTTTATAATATTAAGATTATAGTACTTAGAGATATGTAGTACCTACTTTTGCACTAAGGGCCATATCTGATTACGATGCCATGGCAGCGAAGCCATCATCGCCGCCAATTACCTAAAACATGGCAAATTGTATTATAACTTACCTAACCATACCTCACTTGGCGTCGGCGCCAGTTTGGCGTCGCCGCCAAAATTGCACAATACAGCATTTTTTATTGCAGCTCTGTTCTTTGACGCGCTCTAAACACAACTCCAAGCGGTGAAAGAGTGCATCGGTTATAGTATGTCCTAATAGGCCTTACTTGTGGCACGCATGCCACGCCCACATTACCTTTCCAACCTTATTTATCTATTCCGTGGGTATGACCTTTAATGTTTGCTATTCATTTGTTTTCCTTTGGTTGTCATGTGTAGATAAATAAAATATAAATTATGTAATGACTGTATTTGGAACATCATTTGTCTCTTTAACATTGATACGATCAGTACCCACATAAATATTTAAACGCAATTGTATTTCTTCATCAAAACGTCTCAGTAGAATAAAAGTGTCTAGTCTAGTATCTAGTCAGACATATTAGTCATCAAACAACAGACAGTCTAGATAAATATTAAAGAAATGTCTCGAACACAAAACATCGTTCCAGAAATCTCATTTCAAGTGCTACTCAACAATCGTCTGGAAAAAGAATTCCAAAGAATAGTATATTCTCTTTACTCTGTACTCAATCTATTTTTGTCTTCGAAATATAAAATAAGAAATAATCATGTTTATCCAAGCGGAAAAAAATATCAAATGATCGCGTTCTGCTGTATGTTAATCATTAATGCGTTGGGTATCTATCGATTGTGCACCGACCACGGCACAGAATTCAATGAGCATAATTTGAAAAGCAACATTCTGTCATTCTTTATTGTCATCTATTTCATCACTTGTGTGTTCAGCAACGCTATGAAGTGTATTCTGGACATAGTGCACACGAGCAACACCGTTTTACTTGTTCTGAAGATCCAAACGATATACAGGAGCATCGATTTTAGTAAAAGTATTCGGAATTTTATTGTTGGGAATTGGATCTCAATAGCAACTGTTATCTGCGCTAATTCGATTACAACTGTTATGTATTTTTCAGCAAATTATAAAGGTTATACTATTGACTTTATATTTGACCTTTATAGTGACATTTCTGTCGCCATATTGGATATCAATATAGTTATTGCTATTCGAATTATAATATTATTAAGGAAATACCTCGAAGAGTGGATTAAAGATATCCAGAAGATGAATGATGAACACGAAGATTACGAATATTGCCGCAATTTGCTTGAAATATACCGAAATATTTTTCAAGCTTACGAACTATATACGACAGTTTTTCAACTATTGGTAAGTTAGTGAATGTTTTACTTTAACCTTCACTTGTTCAGGCAAAAAATGACGTCCTGGCGTCCTGACTGCTTATGTTCTTACTTATATCATTGCCATCGTATTTAAAGTAAATTAAGCTGCTCTCGATGAGCGCAAAAAGTTAGTCCAATTTTGTCGAAGAATTTAGTAGAAAGACAAGCATGCCGATTAGCAGCAGACTGCAGAAGTAGGCTAGGCTTGTGCTGTGTGTATAAAGGGTATGGGTAGTAGCATAGCTGATTGTGAACTTCCCAAATTATTCCAGATGACAAGGAAATTCATCATCAAGAATAGTTTGGCCATATATATCTACAACGCTCATTTGCGACAAACTAGTCAAAACAAAACTAAAACAATGATTTTATTTACGCTAGACCAATTTTTAAGTTGTGAACCACCACTGACAACTGGTGACAAATGAAAGGGATTTGTTAATTTCTAGATCGTATTATTAATTATAATTATATACTCAGTCATCAAGTAAAATTAATATTAATACACTATTTTTGTTTTTTTATAGATATTGTATTACACATTAAGCGAATTTTGTTTTACACTTTCTTGTGTCGAGTTCATTATAAATGGTATAAAAATGTCTTCAGGAGTGGATATCGGAGTAAGTATAAAACGTTTTTCAATGGAATTTCTCAAATCTGAATTTCTTTATGAGCCTTTAAGGCAATCTGGAAAAATAATGGATGAATGATCCCCAGAAGTGTCTGTATTTAGACATGTTTCATGAAAAGAAATCAAAATAACATTTTGAATCGTCCTTTAACTGACTATTGTTTATTTATTGCTATTTTCTGTTACATAACAAAACAATTTTATTCAATTTACAGATTTTATTTCACAATCTTGCAACAGTGTTATGGCTAATAAAGAATATGGTTCTTATAATTATCCATAGTATTTACTGTGATAAGTTCTATGTAACTGTAGAGGAAGTTGAGACGGCGTGTGTACGGCTTATGAAGAATAAGAACTGTCCAAGTAAGAATATGTTATTGTAGCTACACAAATTTCGAGTAGGTATAGCTGTTACAAATTACGAGTGCGCATCATGTGAGTTTGTGGACTTGATAACATTGTTTAACGCGCTCTAATAAAATGCAACAACTTTGATATTCTATAACTACTGGTCAATGAGTTTCAAGGTGTTAATAGTTTCTTTAAGTTACCTTTTAATTATCTGCTAAAACCTACATTTTATCAGTGGGTGAAATTAGTCGCTTTATATCAAAAGTTGGCAGAATGATCCCAGCGATGATTTGTAGGAATCGTGTTTCACCATCAACGTATTTTTATTTCTCATAACAAAGGTTATTTAACTTATTTTGTTTACCATATTTTGACTCTGCATCATCCTAAGATAGACTGACAGAAAATGCCTAAGGCATTTTCCCATTAAGTCCGCCTTTATGAAGTTTTTCTACTTGTGCATAAAGCAATAAATAAAATATATATGTTTACACTCATTTTTGGGAATGATTTCAGAAAAAGCTTAAGAGTGGTCTCAATCTTAGGTATAATTTATAAGAGACAGGAATCAAATGACTAGGGAGACAAAGGAAAGGAAGGCAGGCTTATGCCCTGCAATTTGATAAGTGTGATAACACAGGCTTATTTTATTATCTCTGCTATATTCCAGTTGGTGAAATTGGTCGCTTTAAATCAAATATGCTTTTTCCGAAATTGACGATTACAAAAAAAGTTTGTTCGTGTTAATTGTTTCATGAAATAACAGTTTCACATAAAAATTCTTCTTAATTCTTCCTTTCTTTTTAATTTTAAAACTTATCTTAAGACCTTTCTTTACAGGGAGTCAAGAACATCTTTGCAAGAACGTGATCAATGCAAATCGATCGTTCAGTAAGATGACCGCGTGTGGCCTGTTCTATGTCGACGCAACGCTACCAATATGTTTGATTGAAGTTTTCACTCATTACGTTATTGTGCTGCTGCAATTCAATCTTTTGTAATAGAAAAAAGCTATTAAATGTTTTCTTTCTTCATATGATAATTAAATCTATCCTGACGTAGCGTAGGTCTGCCGTCAGAAATAAGCAGTACCTTTGCATTTAATGTTTTCTTAGAAGCTAGCACTTTGCCAACGATTTTGTCTGTGTGACCCACAGAAACTCAGCACAGGGATAATGTAGCTTTAAGAATTTTCAGAATCCGATCAGTAGTTTTGGAGATTACCCTCCACATTTTTACAAACTTACAAAAGAACCATGGTCAAATTTCTATAGACGCTGGACTTGACTTTTATTTTCCACGACCAGAAACAAAATATAGTCAGATTTAATTGTTTTGATGTAGTAAACACCATCCCGTTTGAAATTATTATATAAATAGCCAAGATCTTTAAATATTTGCAAAAAAACCAAGGTATTTTGAATTTAGCGCGCAACGGTGACAGATCCACCTTAACAACAATAACAACTAGGTGTCAAATGATCGTAATGTCTTGTCAATCGAAGACGCATGGCACGCAAGGCGTTTCGTTATACGCAATTGAAGAAAACACTACATAATTATTTTTTATAACAAGAATCAAATACGGCATTAGTTGGTTTGATATCTACGTATATATTGAATTGAAATACTGTTAATAAATATTTAGAAAAACGAAAATAATTATTATCATTGAGCACGGAGTCATTTCATAAATGAAATGAAACGTCAATTGGTGCGTTCTGAAACACTAATCTAAATAATTTCATATAGAATAACATCAACCAAAATTAAGTCGGTTAAAAATTAATATCTTTTTTTTCTGGCTTCCTAGAGAGATATTTCTTATACATTTAGAGACTATAAAAATTAACGGATTTTTCCATGTATATGGCATAACCGGTCGCCGTTTGATACGACTTGCCCATTGTTATTTGCACTCTCTCTCTTTATAATATTACAGTACTTAAAGGTATTATGTAGTACCTACTTTTGCACTAAGGGCCATATCTGATTGGGATGCCATGGCAGCGATGTCAGCAGCGCCGCCAATTAAAACATGTCAAAATAACGTAACCTAACCATACTTGACGACGGTCACCTCGCCGACACGCACACATTTCTTGGACGTTCATTTTGTTTGCGTGAACAAGCCATACCTACCTACTAATCTCGTCTGGCATCCGCTTTCGCGGCCAGTTTTGGCGTCTCGCGGACGCCAAGGGTAGCCAAGGGTAGTAACAAAAGCGCTGCTGGCGTCGCTACCATGGCATCCTAATGAAATATGACCACAGAACAAGATAAATAAGGTTAGAAAGGCGATCGAGATACTTTTGTACTAAGACCACTGTCGCCAGTTGCTCGTTTTCCCACACAGTAGGTACATACAAAGCTATTGGTCAGTTTTGCAACGTAATTGCGGCTATTAGAAACAAACCTTACCTGTAACTTATTAAAGTTGTTTTTGATACGCTGTCATATTCCGTGTTGCCTTGTAAGTTACATTTGCACATTAACCTGAGTCACGAACATTTGTAAAATTGAATCTGTTTTTAGCTGGTATCACAGCAAGAGATGGAGCTATAATATATCGATATTATGTTACTGTAAAAACCCGAATATTTCTTCATCTTAAATTTTAGGTGTAAAATAGGATTTACCAACATAAGTAGGCGAGAGCAGCCGGCCTAGCATGACCACGATAGAAACGGGTTTTGTCTACATAGAAATAGACAAAGTGACAGATCGTAGAAACATTTCTACGTTTTATGAATGAAATCTGTCACTTTGTCTATTTCTATGTAGACTAAACCCGTTTCTATCGTGGTCATGCTAGGCCGGCAGGTATAAAAGTAACACGGGATGAACGTAACAAATTTTTTTTTTTTTTTGAAGGGCCTCTCGCAGTTGGCTTCTAACAGCCGTCACTGCTTAACCGGTCATCTGGTGAGGACTTACAAATGCCTCCAGCCAGGCTTAAAACTAAATAAAAACTACAAACTAAGCGACCACACGCTAAGGGCACCCCCTACTGGGGTACGGACCTCGGCTTAGGGCGTCGCTGGGGGGAGGACAACTAGAGGGAGGGGCTACTAGCTGGAACGGATTAATATGATTTAGGGACATGTTTAAATCTACAGGCTCAGCGCGGGCTGGCTCGAGCAAGGGTCGGTTAGGGGACTGAGTCATACGCGGCGGCGGACTCGGGTCATGATGGGGACGTCGCGACGGGCCTCGTCGGCGAGGTCGGAATGGATAACGTAACAAATGAGTTTCTGGACGAATTATTTTAGCTGCACTGATGGCTTGTATCACTGATTTGGGCCATTTTGAACCCTCCCTCACCTCAGCTGCTGTCACGGCGCTGTGCTGTCAGGTTGTTGCCGTAGCGAGTCGGTGCCGTAAAAATACCTCCTAAGTAAGTTTTAACCGTTTTCTCCAACGGTGTTTGTTAGGGTTCCGTACCAAAATGGTAAAAAAGGAACCCTTATGGTGCGACTTCGTCTGTCTGTCTGTTGCTTATTTCAGCAACTACTAATGCTATCGACTTGAATTTGGAACAGTTATAAAAAATACTTTCGAAACTTTATTGAAAATGAAAAAAGTCAAAAAATGTTTTTATTTTCATTGCAAAAGGGGCCGGAGTGGGGGTCCGAAAGGGCACTGGCAGACGCCCATAGAACGCTGGGCCTCAGATTGTATAAGTTGGTACAGATATGAAATTAGTTTGGTGTGATCGAGTATTTCAAGAGTATTTAAATATTTTTTTTATTTGTTTTTGTACGTAATTGGGTTAAAGAGAAATATTCTTATTTCTGACAGTGAGGTTAAGTATGGTGTGAATGATCCAATGCAGTACAGCCCGACTAATGAGTTCTCAATTCAAAGGTTTTAGTTGCTGTCACCATGATATTCTGTGGAAGCACGCGCCAGCCAGCATGCACCCGTTTTTGTTTTAGTGGTTTTTTCAAAATGTCAATGGCATAATCATTTTATTTCTTATTTATTTCGATTTTTGATTCCAATTCTTAATCTCTAAGATAAATTAGGCAAAGAACAATTAAAATATATTTTTATTTTTGGTTAAGCTTTTATTACTGTACCATATCAAGCCTAAAACTGCCGACGTCCTTTCAAAGTGGGGTTACTAGATCAAGTGACATATCATATGAAAGGGCTTGATCTGCACATTTCAAAATATATTTTCATTTTATTTTATGTCTCACCGTTTTCAACATATTATGATGAAAAATGACTGAAAAAATACCATTCCCCCCCCCCTTATCTCCGAAGTTTGCAGAGCGAAAAATCTGAAATAATTAGAGTTGATAGAAATTGACCCAAATATTGCACTAAAAATAAAACGATGTTCCTAACTAGTGCAGTTTTTTCAAAATCATCAAAATTCCTTCACAAACAAACTTAGTTATGCGGTCCGGTTTTTTTCACTTTATACGTCCAAAACCGATACGGGACCCTCGGTGCGCGAGTACGACTCGCACTTGGCCGGCAAATTTAATAATAGGGATGAAAGTAACAACTTGTTACTTCCATCCCGATTATGTATTATGAATAGTTTCTTCTGTGTAGTTTGTATTATAGAATCCTTTTCAAACAGCAGGTCAAATTAAAAATGGGTACAATGCCTAGAGTATCAGCTGTGGGCTCATGTAGACTGTACTACTAACGAAATAAGTTGTGGGCCATACATTTTGTCTGACTAAGATCTCATTTTCAAATAATGTTGATTATTTTAAAAGATTGTTGTTTCCTAAAAATGTTTATTTTTTTTTCATAATTGTGACAATTATGTAAAACCTAAAAGGCTAAATATGTTGATTATGAAAGTAACTTTGTTTTATTTACAATGTTACAACCATTCCCTTACACTGTTACAACCAACCCTAGGGGTAGGGATGGTTGTAACAGATTTCCCTTTTTTTTATTTAGTAGTTTTTCTCAAAATCTGTAATAGCTGTTGCATTTTTACCAAATTAAAATATAGCAGAAAGACCAATCTGTCGTATGTACTAATTAGAATTTTGATATTCAAAAAGCTCTGTGAGATAATAAAAAAAAAATGCAAATTGTTACGTTCATCCCTGGTCTCCCTAAGCTAGCAAAGGTAATGTTTGAATAAAAATAGGACAATTTTCAAGTTTTTGCCATTAGGGTTTGACATCCTGGGTTTTTCGAATGACGATTAGTAAATATTGGTTTTGGAAAAAAAGCAATAAATATATTGTTAGAAAGTAGATATGTATTAATTATGTTAATACTATTTATACTAACACGTACATCGTGGATATGACCTTTAATGTTTCCTGTTCATTTGTTTTCCTTTGGTTGTCATGTGAACAAAATTTAATTAATAAATTATGTAATGACTGTATTTGTGACATCATTTGTCTCTTTAACATTGATACGATCAGTACCTATATTATTTCTTAGAATGTCTCATTAGATTCAGAGTCTCATTCTCTCAGAATGTCTCGATAGAATATAATAGTGTAGAGTCCAGGCATGTCAGTCATGAAACAGCACACAGTTAAGATTAAATAAAAGAAATGTCTCGAACACAAAATATCGTTCCAGAAACCTCATTTGAAGTGCTACTCAATAATCGTCTGGAAAAGGAAATCCAAAGAATAGTGTATTCCTTCAACTCTTTACTAAATCTGTTCTGGTCTTCCAAATTTAATGTACGAAATAATCATATTTATCCAATCGGAAAAAAATATCAAGTGTTTGCGTTCTGCTGTATGTTATTCCTGAATGGCTTTACTATTTATCAAATACTGACCGTGGACATCACAGATCTCAATGTGAAATATTTGGAAAAAACCCTCATAACACTCTTCATTGCTATCTACTACATCGTCACTGCGATTGGGTTCACAGCAATGTGCATATCGGACATAATGCACAAGGACAACAACGTCTTACTTATTTTGAAGATCCAAACGATATACAGGAGCATCGACTTCAGTAAGAGTATCCGGAGTTTTATTGTTTGGAATTGGATCTCAATAGCAACTGTTATCTGTAGTGATATTTTCATAGATACTATTTATCATACATCAATTTTTTATCGCATAGATATCATTGATCTTATTTTTGATATTATGAGTGACTTTACTATGATCACATTGGATATCAATATAGTTATAGCTATCCGAATTATAATACTACTGAGGAAATATCTCGATGTGTGGATTAAAGATATCCTGATGATGAATGCTGAATATGAAGATGATGAATATTGTCGCAATTTGCTTGAGATATACCAAAATATTTTAAAAGCTTACGATCTGTATAAGACAATTTTCCAAGCAGTGGTAAGTTCATTATTATTTTACTTGATCCGCTTATTCGGATATCAGTTGTTTTTAGGGTTCCGTACCAAAATGGTAAAAAAGGAACCCTTATGGTGCGACTTCGTCTGTCTGTGTGTCTGTCTGTCACACCTGCTTATTTCAGCAACTACTTATGCTATCGACTTAAAATTTCGAACATTTATAAAGAATGCTTGTTCAACTTTAATGCAAATAAAAAAAGGCCAAAAATATTTTTATTTTCATGGCCGGAGTGGGGTCCGAAATTTTAAAATGGGGTTACTAGGTCAAGTGTCATAATTATCATAACAAAGGGCTTACCTAACGTAGGTATTTTATGAGTCGAGCATAGCGAAACTAGTGCATAGCGGGAATAACCGGTTTTTGCGTGAAAGAGAAACAAACATCCATACATCCATACATACATAGGTAACTACATCCATCCTCACAAACTTTCACATTACTTTATAATATTAATAAGAAGTAAGATTGTAGCACGCAATTGTAAAAAAAACAACTAAAAAGTTCAAAACAAGAGCACTTTTCAAGCAGTCTGATGCAGTTGGTGGCAATTATTTGTGTTAAATCTTAGATTTTATGCCACCAACTGCATCAGACTGCTTGAAAAGTGCTCTTGTTTTGTACTTTTTAGTTGTTTTTTGGCAGTCAGGTTTTTAAAATTTTTAATTTACTATTTTTATTTTTCACTTTTTAGTTTTTAATGTATGTTTTCGTAATCTTCTTTTTTGTTTGTATATCGTTAATACTTGAAATAAAAACTTAAATCAATAAGTAAGAATTAGCGAGAATGATTGCTTTGTTAAACAACTTTAAATCGTTATATATCCTAAACTATTATTTAAAATGAAAAATGATAAAAGGAACCTAAAGATGATTTTAAAATACCTATTCAACGACACCCCACTTGACATAGTTCATCAACTTTTTTTTTTTTCATTTTGACAATATGGCGTCTGGTTGTCGCTGTGGTGAATTTTGATTACTGTTATGTCTTTAGTGACACTCGCAAGGTTAAGACGAATCGATTGACGTAAGAATTATCAAAATCGGCCTACGCATTTGGTCTCTAGAACGCCACATAGAAACAAACATACATACATACATACATACATACATACATACATACATACATACATACATACATACATAGACTGATAAACACATTACCCTCCTTTGCGTCTCGCACTCGGGTAAAAAGATTTGCCATTCCTGGCCTATAAACAGTAAAAACCGAATGTAGTGCACAAGGCGTCATTCGGAAATTTTCATCCGTTTCCGTTAAAGAACCTCCTTTTTTGAAGTCGGTTAAAAACTGGATACGAACTGGAACCGTATGTGGTGCACAAGCAGCCTTAAGCTACGTCAGCGTATGAAAAGCCTCGCCCGGCTCGCTCGCTCGCTCGCTAACTGGAGGTGTGGCCTGGTCTTTGATTAAGGATAGAGCAAGACGAAGTGATGAAGTTGTATCACTTTCTCTTTCGGTAAATGATAAATGATATTTATTTTGTAAATAGGTTAAAAATAACACTTTTACACGTCAAAACATTTTTTTAAGCTAGATGAGTTCGGTGTTTCCTATATGACTACCGGTGTAAACCGAAGTATGAAAAGTAGTGAAATGATGCCTCGCCCGGCTCGCTCGCTCGCTCGCTGGCGGTGAAGCCTACGCTTTAGTGATGTGTCGTTTTTATAGAAAAAAACCGACATAGTTTCCGATATTATTTATTAGAGTTCTAGTACAATATTTTGTTTTTCATAGATATGGTATTACATATTTGGAGAATTTTGCCGTACACTTACTAGTGTCGAGCTAATTCTTGCTGGGCTGAAAAGATATGCGGAAATCGATATCACAGTAAGTATCACCTTTTTCGATGAATCACTTTCTGAAATCATAGCTTTTTTGAGACACCGTTATTATTAGTTGTTCATGTTGCTCTTACGCCTAGCTTTTTCCTATGTAGGTGTGGGTCGGCTTCCAGTCAAACTATATGCGGTTTAATATGTGGAACGATTGCCATCTGATCACCACAACCCAACTACTGGCTAGTAGACTTGCCCCGTATTCACAATCGTTCCTATGAGGACTCATAGTAAAGTGTACAAAAAACTCATTCAAATATGAACATTGTATGTACAGGTACATACAATGTTCATATTTGAATGAGTTCTATTATAATAAGTTAAGGTCCATATTCGTAAGTGCTTGTTTATACATCGGGCACGCCGCAATAGCGGCGGTAAGGCCCGTGATGAGGGAGTGGCTCGGGAGACGGCATGGCGCCCTTAGCTTCCGGCTTACACAGGTGCTTTCTGGACACGGGTGCTTCGGAAAGTACCTGTGCCGTATAGGCCGGGAGCCGACGCCCGGTTGCCACCATTGCGGTGACTGCCCCGACGACACGGCGCAGCACACACTGGAGGAGTGCCCAGCTTAAGCAGTGCAGCGCCGTGACCTCGTCGCGGCGGTCGGAGCTGCGGGTGGCCTCTCGCTCCCGGCCGTGGTTGAGGCCATGGTCGGCAGCGAGAGCGCTTGGAACGCCGTCGCCTCCTTCTGCGAGGAGGTGATGGACGCCAAGGAGACGGCGGAAAGGGAGAGGGAGGCGGTGTCCTCTCTCCCCATCCGCAGCAGACGCACCGGGCGCCGTAGGGCGGCCAACGATCTCCGGCCACCATAGGGTGCGGCCTGCGGGCGGCGGACTTGGGGCGTCCGTCGCCCGAACGGAAACAGGCCCGAGACGATGGCGCGACGTGTTCCGCGCGCGCCTCTCTAGAGGAATTGCGGCCGTGCATGACGGCCGCATAGGGTGACGGGGCCCGCCTTTCATTTGGCGGGCCAATACCTGCCGGGGGTGCGGACGAATGCGCAAGCGACTCCTGCGCCCCCGGCGTAAGGTAATTGGAGGAACACCGGGGTGGTTTTAGTCAGTAAGAGTCTGACAGACCCCTCCGCCCTCCCCAGGGCAGGGGACATCCATGAGGTTTTCCACCTCGAAAAAAAAAAAAAAAAAAAAGTGCTTGTTTATACAATATGGTAAAATTAAAACCAGTGCGGATATTTTAGGTGAAAGTACTCATAAATATGATCAACTTTTATTATGGGACCGACACTGAAATATGAAAAAAAAATCAGCTGTTCCATAAATTTTGATCGTGTTGTAGTGCATTTTTGTAGGGAACAGCTGTTTTTTTTTTTCATATTTCAGTGTCGGTCCCATAATAAAAGCTGATCATATTCATGAGTACTTTCACCTCCTAAAATATCCGCACTGGTTTTAATTTTATGCTGTATAAATATGAACCTTATTTTACTACCTTTTCATTAACTCGCTTTCGTGTCTGTCTGTCTGTCTGTTCGGTACAAATTTTGCAATTCATTTTTCAAGCACTTCCTGTTTATACATATAAGGCGATTCACACACCGCACCGCATCACGCAGCATAGCGCGGGAGTCCGTGATCTTACGTTTTTTGCAAGTAGGGGAGACCGAGGAGATTTGAAACAAAGGTGATTTGAAACAGTACCAATATCTCGGAACTTAAAACCGTTAGCGAGTTGGCAACGTCGCTTTTCAATCCCTTCCCTTCGCCCGCTGACATGTCAGTACGCGTCGGGGACGTAAGTCGCGCGGTTGTGGAGTTCTGCGTCCCATGTGACAAAAATCGTGAAAAGTAAGTTTTTAACGTTTTTTTACGATGCCTATATTTTGATAAAGTTTTTGTATTATGGCTTAAGTTATATATGTTTCGAAAGATCATTAACTAAAGATTTATTATATATATTTGGTACAATTGATTTCTGTGTATTTGCATCTTGATTGTGCATTTAATGAAAATTGGGAGGTTTTTTCTTACTGAGGTGATTTGAAACAGGCTGTTTCAACTCTCCTCATTTTCAATTTTATATCAGAAAGCAGTCAATAAATAACGGGCACAATTTTTTTTTTTGGTATAATTTGTTTATTTTGTTTCAGTATGCCTACAGATTATAAAAAAAAAACTGACAGAGGTATGGCGAGTCGCGAAATGTATGATCTCGCAGCAGAAGAAGTAACTTTGCGACATAAAAGTTAACCAACATAAAACATAAAACCAACCAACTTAAAAAGTTGTTTCGTACTTGAAAAGTTTTATTTGATTAAATAGCTTTAAATTATATCATCATTTTTATTTTACAACCCTTAATACTACTCAAAAATCATATGTTTCAACTCTCCTCGACCCCTGTTTCATCTTACCTTGGTATGAGGTGAATTGAAACAAGTTGACTTGTTACGGTTAAGTCGATTTTTCACCACATTATTTAACGCTTACAATTTCTTTAAGTTAGTCATTCGCAAGTGTAAAGAATGACCTATCGATTGGTACTAATATCATACGATTTCTGTCTATAGTATTTTGTATATGAAACAAAATGTCAAAATTGTTTCAACTCCCCTCGGTCTCCCCTACCTGTATTTGTATAGAAAACACGCGTTGTGCAACACACTGAAAACGCATTCACGCGCGGTGTTGCAGATCACGCGCCTACAAGCGGAGAAATACGCGCGTGGGTGCGGGGCTAGACTAAGGATGTAAGGCGGTAAAATTACTTTCGTAAAATTCGGTAAAATACGATATTTTACGTAAAATAATATATCTTACGGTAAAATACGGTAAGATTGGGTAAAAAACGAATTAAACTACTACTAAGAAAAGTTCCGAGTCCGGGGAACAGATGGAGCCACAGTCACTCATTGCGACCAATCATCACCGACCGCCACCCGCGCATACCACCATTCACCAAGTAGCCGGTAATTTTACGGTAATTTATATAAATTACCGTAAAATACTTGTATTTTACCAGCGTTTTCGGTAAAAATACGTAATTTTGCAATCCTAGGCAAGACGCAGGGTATAGCACTTCGAGACAGATCTCGACCTGGCTCTGTCAACACGAAATCACGCACGATACTGCAGACAGTATCGTGCGTGATTTCGTGTTGACAGAGCTAGACGTACTGTAGCAACAGCGACATCTGCCGACAACATCGAATACTACCTACATAGCTTGACGGTTAACAGGCCACCGCAAGACTTTATTGCACCTCCGCGCGTTTGTGCGGAGAAATCTGCATGATGATGCAGATCTGCACTCCCGCACACGCACGCGTGGCACCGTCGCCACGCACCCCGCAGCGTAGCGCGGGGCGGTGTGATTCGCCTAATGGTCATATTTGTATGAGTTTTGTGTTCACTGTGCGCTTGAGATCTCATGGTAATGGTTTTGAATCCCCGTACCTATTTCAGAATACAAATAAGGTTCATATTCATAGCGAATATAAACAAGCGCTTCACACGAATATGAACCTTAATCTATGTATAGTTCATAATTATTTTAATGAGTTTTTTGTACTTTCAATGTTGCCATATCACATTTTGCTGAGTGGCCGGCCTTTTTGCCTGCACAAAAATAACCATTGGTTATTATTTTGTAATGTTCTTTTTTTGATTTTTCGTTTTTAGTAGGTACCTACTTTATCTCAAATTAGATTGCTTTCACGAATTTGCTCATCAGTAAATCTTCTACGTAGTGTGTAGGTACTTCCTGAAAGTAGGTACCTATGTAGATTACCTACTCTAGTGAAAATTCCGTCCAAATCAGAGTTTTTGAGATAAACGCGTTCATACAAACATAATACCTACGGGTGGAACCTCCTTTAATGAGTTCGTTTTTTTTTTTCAGCAATTGCTTCATCACCTCGCGGTAGTTTTATGGATTACAAAGAATATGGCACTTATATTAATACATAGCATTTCCTGCGAGAAGTTCTACGTAGCTGTAGAGGAAGCTGAGATGGCGTGTATACAACTTATGAAGAACAGGAACTGCCAAAGTATAAATGCCTTTAATATAATTCTTCTTCTTGCTCGTATCCTCATGACTGAGGGACGTGACTATGGTGCCTCGCCACCATCGTTCTCCAGGCCACTCGATCCTGCGCCAACTGGACGGCTGTCTGCAGGGTGGTCCCGGTGGCTTCTTGAGTTGTATCAGTCCACCTCGTTGGCTAGCGTCCTCTGCCCCTTCTCCCCTCAACCGCACCAGTTATTAGGAGCCGTTCTAGGCTATCTGCGTCTCTCCTGACGGTGTGTCCGAAAAACTTAAGGACTCTTTCCCGGCAGATGGTAGAAAGGCGCTTCTTGACGTGCAGTTCCTTGAGAATTGACTCATTTGTGCGACGTTCTGTCCATGATATGCGGAGCATCTTACGCCAGCACCACATTTCGAATGCGTCAATCTTCGAGCGCACACGGGCTTTCAATGTCCAGGTTTCAGATGCATAAAGGAATATCGAGAAGATAAGGGTCCGCATGAGTTTGATTTTTGTTTTGCGGTTGATGCCTCTATTTCGCCATAGCTTCTCGAGTCGCTTTACTGCGGATTTTGCCATTTGAGCTCTTCTGACCACTTCCTGCTCGCAGTCACCATCACCACTGATTTGCGATCCTAGATACACAAACTTGTGTACCACATCGAGGTCGCACAACTCTCTCACTTAATATAATTAAGTAATTATTATTTTTATAAGTAGAATTAAGGCTCCCCCTACAGTGCGGTAATATGCGAGAATGCGTTCCTGCTGGCTTAGCATGACCAATTATATCTTTATTCTACGAAAGAATAGACAAAGTTCTTTCTATCTACTGCTCGAGCACGTGGCGACCCGTGTTTGGTTTATTAGAATTTTATCTAATGAAGAATAAAGACATTTCTTCTCTTCATTGTATGCATAAAACGGTAGAAATCATTTCAATCTGTCACTTTGTCTATTTCTTCTGTAAACAAAACTCGCACAGCTACATCCACACAGCTATATACCCGCGTGTATATCACAGTATACAGTCGGTGGGCCTAGCACGAATAGTTTTGATGTATGGTATCCTAAAGCTACCTAAGCGAATTTTGAATCTAAAGTACAACAATCCTAGAACATTTTGATGAAATTTTAAACAATTTGCACATTTAAAAAAAAGTTTTATTTTTTCTTTCTTTTTGTATTTAAAACTGTATATAATTATTATTTAATTGATATAAATAATATTGTGTAGCAAACCTATATTTTTCAATCCTACTAATATTATAAACGTGAAAGTTTGTGAGGATGTAAAGATGTATGGATGTTTGTTACACTTTCACGCAAAAACTACTGAACGGATTTTGATGAAACTTAACCGTTATATAGCTTATACATCAGAATAATACATAGGCCACTTTTTATCCCAAAAACGCGGGCGAAAGCTAGTTCAAATTATGCTTACATTTACAATACCATACGACAAAATGATTCATGATAGCTGTTCCCCACGGTTTCAACCCCATTGCTCGGCTCCTAAAGGTCGTAGCGTGATGTTAAATAGCTATACTATTCCTCATGAATCTGGCTATTATATACAAAAATATTTTTTCGAATCCGACTGGTAGTTCCAGAGATTAGCGCGTTCAAACAAACAAAATAAACTCTTGAGTTTTATAATATTAGTATAGATAGACCCACAGTGTTAGGTAGGTACCTCAGATCATAGAAACAAGGTGATATGCCATCACATCAAATTAGTACGGGAACAATTGTCGCCACTTTTAGTACATTTTTCAACACAATTACAAGCGCCCCTCGTGAATATAAAGATCTCCCACGCATTAATCATTCCACACACCCTCAATCTAACACTGTTAATCGTCACTCAACACTAGCACTAAACTAAAACACTGTATTTATATCATCGATCGTGTTCGGTTTGTCGCCAGCGTGTACATTTTATATCCGGTCAATGTGACCGTATCAAAGCGTCAATTTTAGTAGCGCCTTGGCACTTCTCCCTTGTTCCTATGATCTGAGGTAGGTACCTACTTAGGAGTTTTCAAAAGTTCAGGACATTAGTAAATTATTTTTCTAAATGATTCCTTCATAATTTTTAAACTAATTTTAGCATCTTTCATCTTTCTACAGGTACTCAGAAACGTCTTTGCAAGAACGTGGTGAATGAAACTCGATCGTTCAGTAAGATGACCGCGTGTGGCCTGTTCTATGTCAACGCAACGCTACCAATATGTTTGATTCAAATTATCACTCATTACATCATTGTACTGTTGCAATTCAGTATTTTGTGAAATAAATATTCATGGGACTAAGTTATTAACTTCTTTATGATGTTTGCTAGTGTTTTGTCAAAATAAAGCCACATAAATGTTTAGTAAGTAGGTACCTGGATTTTTATGTATTATGCCCATAGATTAATGATTGGTGTCCGCTGCGGTTTAACTAGATACCACCGACGCCAACGTACCAGACAAATGCGGTGCCGTAAAATGGGGCTTTTTGGGAATTGTGGGGCTATTTGGAACTTCTAAAATAAAAAATTTGATCTTGATCACATGCATTTTTTTATCCGTCAATGGCAATGGTAGGAACATTTTTTTGCCACCTTTTGGCAAATAAATACTCCTATCACTGACAGTTAAGAAAATCAGAAGAAGCACGAAAAAGCGCCATCGGTTCATGGTTGATGTACCAAAAACCCGAACGAAGCGCTTTGATTCCACTTTCATTGTGAAAACCGCAAAACAATGGAATTCGCTGCCCGAGTGGGTGTTCCCCGACAGTTACAATCTGGGTATCTTCAAGTCGAGAGTGAATCGGTTTCTTCTAGACAAGCGTGCTCCATCGTAGACCGCATCATCACTTAACATCAGGCGAGATGGCGGTCAAACGCGAGCCTATAATTTAATAAAAAAAAAAGAAAAAAAAAAACTCAAAGTAAAGAAAATCTATGATCAAAACTTGATAAATAAATTAATAAGTGTCTATTAAGACATTAAGGGCCGTACCACAAAAAAGATAAACACGTGTTCAATACGAATGCTACCAAAAATAATACGCACTTGTTTTAGCACTAACTTGTCTAAAACAAGTGTGTATTATTTTTGGTAGCATTCGCGTTTATCTTTTTTGTGGTGTAAGGACATGCCTTTGCTGATCCCCATTATGATAGTCGTTGCAATAATACGTCATGTTTCGCTGACTAAGGCCATGTTGTTTCAACTTACAGTTACGTATCTGTAACCGTCAAATATGGCGGCTTGTACGACAATTTCATACTGACTTAACGATTACGTACTGACTTACGAATACAGATGGTTTGAAGCAACCCGCCCTAAGTGTTTAGTATTCTTGTAATTTAAGTAAATCCACCTATGTATGTATTTTGGGTCAATAAAGATTCTGACTTCGGAATGAACACTTGTTTCCATTCTCAAATATAATCATAAACATATTACATGGTGACCCTGCCAAACTTGAAATTTGAAGATAGAAGATACATCCTAATCAAAATTGAAGATAGTTAAAAAATGTCTCTGAAAAATTAAGAAGAAAGACAAGAACAAAAATTTCTCTGGAAATAGAAGATTAACAAGAAAGAAGATTTATCAAGAATTAGTTATGGGAAAAAGCTATTCAAAGGAAGAAGTGGTGATCGCCCAAAATGCTAACGGAGAACTGCTCATCAATCTATGGGGGCTCTTACCGTCGGCGTCGCCGAAATACTATTGATAGTAGTATTAATCATTCTATTTGACGTGGTCATTCACTACATCTTAAAGAAATGCCAAAAAGCAGCCGTAAGAACACTAAGAAGAGAACTCAACGCCAGCACCTTTAGCGTCGTCTCTCAACCTCAAACGGAGTCCAGGGTATAGCCCGGCCCAGTCAGTCATGTCATGTCATGTTCGTGAACGGGCGCTGTCAGTTGGTACTGGTCATCTCTTGACTGTCTAAGTAATTAAATAATTTAACATATAGTACATTTTTATTGTCTTTGTCAATTTATATACATATAAACTCCAACATATCCTATGTTCTTTTGACATAATTTATTTACTCAATGACATTTAAGGTGACATTATTATTTAATTTAACTTATTTTTGTGAATGTGAGTACGATGTGGGTTTCTATGTTACATAATATAGGTATAGATCTCAAGTTCAGTCTGACAGTTTGAGTACTTTATGCGACCTACCCAAATGTCCTTTCTGATAGTAATGTTCGCTGGGTCGTTGAGCTCCCTAAGTCAGGGTTGAGCTACCACGATACTCGGCACATGCGTGCACAGTCAGGATAGGTCCACTCAAATCTGTATGGCTCTTTCCTTTAAAGGCCATTCCAGACTAACCTGCATGGTCCTTGCATAGTTTCATTTTAATTTGTCTGGACTTTAAAAGAGACTGACCTTTGAGTTTGTTTCGGTGTTTCTTCTCAAAGGTAGTCAGATAGGAAACACCGACCTCATCTAGCTTAAAAATCAAAACAATTTTTGACGTGTAAAAGTGTTACCTGTAACCTATTTACAGAATAAAAAAAATATCATTTCATTTCATTTCATTTCAGTAGCAGCGGAGTCCAGGGATTAACCCGGCCCACGGAGTCCAGGGTATAGCCCAGCCCAGCAGCAGCAAATGTCACGGCAACTACAACTTCAAGCAATTATAATCATCGTGAGAACATGATGTGCAGTTTGTCTACTCGTTGTCGCTGAGACGCCACATCGAATCAGGTTTTATTATTTTATACATAATTATATTATATGTTTAGGTATCTACCTATATTTTTTTAAGTTAACTATGTAGGTGTTATTGTAATGCCCTTAAAAGAGCTATTGTTAATATCAAGTAAGATAAAAGAAATTAATGATTACCTTATTGAAATCGGACCTGTACGGAGACAGACATCCCATACAGCACAACAAAAAGTATTATTAGCTGAAACCGAATATTGTAAGTTGGAGTGTATTTTGCAAGTACAGAGGAAAATTGAAAATTCAGATAGTTTAAAAACAATTAATTCTCTAATTAATAATATACATATTTGCTATAATAAAATTATTAGTTCTATAAAGTCGTCGGTAACGTCATCAAATATGGCTGAGGAATCATTTAACATAAAAACAGCCATTGCGCTTTTACCTATTATGACCGATAAGGAACAAGATACATTGCGCTTGATAGACGGTGTACAGTTATACAGTTCTATGATTAGCGATAGTACCAAAAGTAAATTAATTGAATTTGTCTTGAAAACACGATTGTCTGATGGTGCAAAACTTCGTCTAAAATCTACGTACGCGACTATAGACAGTTTGATTACCGATTTTTTTTTGTATTAAATGTGTGCGCACCTTTAATACAAAAAAAAATCGGCTGTAGCCATTCAATCGCAAATTTTAAGTAGTAATCAAGGGCGTAGGTCTATTGAGCAGTTTGGCAATGAATTAGAGAAACTATTCGTAGACTTAACTATTGCACAGGCTGATGGGGATGATTCTAAGTTCAACATATTACGTCCAATTAACCAAAATGCAGCAGTTTTCAGCTGCAAAACAAGAACGATGCGTACTCATAATATTTCTGGTACTTTTTAAAACCCATCATTAGGTATCTACTAGGAATGCAGAAACTCAAATTGTAACACAACAATAGTGTAGGTAATGATGAGACCGCAAAAGTTCAAAGGCAGCGCCGCGTCGATGACGAACAGACCACACGCATTTATCTTTTTCATGGAGGTAGTTTGAATTCTTTGAATATTCTTGCAGACTCTCCTTTGGGTATCTGTAAAGAAACACACAACTTTACTTCTATGTATGTACCATCAAGGAAAAGATTCATTGGAAGGTTCATTCATAATTGGTTGTATATTCAAGCTTCGAAACAATTCGGATTCGGAATTGCTTCGAAGCTTGAATATGCGCAGTGATAGCCTAGTGGTTACAGCAGTGACAGCCTAGTGGTTTAACCATGTGCCTCCCACGGTTCGAGTTCGATCCCGAGGCACGCACCGCTGACTTTTCGAAGTCATGTGCGTATTAGAAATTAATTATCACTTGCTTTAACGGTGAAGGAAAATATCGTGAGGAAACCGGCATGTCCTAGAACCAAAACTTCGAAGACATGTGACGTCCAGCAACCCGCACTGTGCCCGCGTGGTGGACTACGGCCCACTCCCTCTCACAGAGAGGAGGCCTGTGTCCCAGCAGTGGGAACATTATAGGCCGATTATGCTTATGCTTGAATATACGACCAATTATGAATGATAGTGAACTTGCTAAAGTATCCCTTTCCGTGCCTGTAGGTATAAATAGCGGCACCACTTATGATCACAAACGTCACCTGAGCATTAGCTGGTTTTTCGGTCTCTTTGGCGGAATGAAGAATACGGGGGGCGCCGAGGCTGCACGCGATTGGTTTGTCAGTCGATGCTCGTCGTCTATTGGACTATTTCCATTTTCACGTAGAGAGACTCACGGGCAACAGTTAGTACCTACTGAATAAAAATAAGTTCACCTGAGCATGTTTCTGATGCTGCCAGTTGTAAGCAGGTAGTCTGTACTTCTGTCATCGCTGAGTAGACTCTTTCACTCTCCACGCTCAATGCTATTATTATGATAATGCTCTTTACTAGCCAAAATAGGGCTAGAAGTGATAATAGGGCAAGCTAGAACAAAAAGTTTTACAATTTAAATACACACATCAAAAGTATCTAGGGATCAACATATATTTTTGCAATAACTTTTCTCCTGATTGATATTAATTAAAATTTTCTTTAAGGATTCATCAAATAAAGTGTTTTCGTTTGTCACAGTAACGATAAACCAAGTCACCTTTGCATTAATAAAGAAATTTGCCATTTTCCTAATAAAGGGATTTTTGACATTTGAACCACTAACATTAAAGTTCAAAAAAAAGACTGAAATAACAGTTTTTTTTTAAATTTTATTGGGTAACTTAAACAATTAATAATCCGTGTTTCTACCGCGAACACTAACAACACAAGAACATCGGTTTGGCATACTCAAAATGAGTTCATCCAAATCACGCTGTGGAATGGCCGCCCATGTTCGTTGCAACAACAAAAAAAGGTCTTCTTGCGACTGGATACCCTCCATATTCGGCAGAGCTCTTCTCTGTAGCATATCCCATGCATGCTCAATCGGGTTCAAGTCTGGCGACTGAGCAGGCCAGGGCAGGACATTGATGTTAGCTGCGGCGAGAGTCTGTCTTACAACTCTTGCGGTGTGCGGTCGTGCATTATCATGCATTAACTGAAATAAGGGACCGATTTGCACTTGTAGAGGAACGATGACGTCTGATACAATCGTCTCAGCATAAATTTGAGCGTTGAGGTTGCCTCTGATCCAAATCAACTCAGTTCTTCCGCCGATCCAAATACCCGCCCATACCATGATGGTTCCACCACTATAAGGATGGACTTCCTGGCAGGATTTTAATCGCTGTTGGCGTCCAGGGGTTCTCCAGTGTCGTATACGTCTTGTATCCGGTCTCATACCAAAACGAGACTCATCAGAAAAGCACACGAAACGCCATTGTTCTTCTGCCCAATTTCTGTGTTCAAGAGCCCATTGATATCGAATCCTACGATTGTGCATTGCTATAGGTGGTACCCGTAGCGGTCTTCGGGAATGAAGGTTCACTTCATGCAAGCGGTTTCTGACTGTTTGGTCGCTAATTAAATTCCCTGAAGAGTGATGAAGCCTCACGGCTAACATCATGGCGGTTATTGTTGGAGCTCTTCGAGTTAAGATTTGAATGTATCGGTCTTGTCTCCGTGTGGTGCAGCGATACCGTCCTCCATGGCGCTCAGCCACGGTACCAGTGCTTCGGTAACGTGTCCAAAGTCGACTGATAACACTCTGACTTGTATTCAGAGCTAAAGCTACAGTACGTTGCCGGGAACCAGCTTCTATCATTCCCACGGCTCTGAGCATTTCTTCCCTGCTTAAATGACGTCGCCGCTCCATAATAACGTTGGTTTTAATCAGTAGTAGGGAAACAGTAGCACTAATAATGTCTTCAATGCGTTGTATGTTTTTATAGGGAAAATATTGACAGCTTATTTTCATCTTTTACTCGAATTTGATTGAGAGTTCCTGATTCAAATTATGAAATGCACCAAAAAGGATCCATATAAATTTATAAAATCATAAATTTATTACAAAGCCACATCTCAATCTCAAGAAATCCGCATAAAAATGCGTGATCCCTAGACACTTTTGATGTGTGTACTTAGGTACTTAGATGTTACAGTCTGAACCCATAACCTATTGGATAGATTTGATGTCGATACTTTCAAACATAAATAACCATAAACAAATGAGTAGGTACAGCTTTAAGTTGTACTAACTGATCATTCACATGTTTGATAGATGAAAAGTACCTATTGAAGAGGGCTAAGGAGACCAAAGAAAATATGGATGAATAGTGTAATAGATGATATGAATGAAAACGGAGTGCATAATGAGGTGACAGCTGTCTGCAGAAAACGAATACATATTTATTACGCCGACCCAAAGTAAAATGGGAGCAGATCAGGAAGAAGAAGGATTGGGAGTAAGTTTAGGTGAGGTTCGAATTGGTGCAATTCAGTTGGGTGTGCTAAATGAAATACCACAAAAAACATATCTAATAGGCAATGGTCAGCGTTGTAGCCTAATATAAATCAAGAATACACTTTTATTTCCAAGAATACTGCATTGGGTTGCTCTTCATCAGTAGGCGAGGCCTGAATTACATCTATTAGCATTGATTCGCATTTAGCTAGATGTTTTGCGAACACTTATTCGCATCGTGAGTCAAAGGTGGCTTTCGCATACTTTCAGCTGCTATAGGATGCTATCGTTTGCTTTAACCTACTAAAACTCGCTAAAGAGTAATAACATGTATTAGCAGCCTTAATCATCCAAAATACAAAAGCTGAATCCATGCGGAAATAAGAATTTATGCGTACGCATCTTCATGCTTAATAGGTAGCTATTTTCAATAGATATAAAATGCGAACCGATGACGATTTAAACTTACTGTAATGCTACCACCAGTTGCTTTTGCCATCTCCATGCGTAATACCAAGGTAATCAGGCCGTTAGCAAAAGTTTTGACGATGTAATAAGTAATCTGAAATGAAATGATGATTTATTATAATGAGTATTACAAAACATTAAATTCTAGATATTATTCGTGAATAATATTCCATTAGAATAGAATACAATACTCTTTAGCACCCAATTAATTGACAAGAGAATCTTTACACTGATTATAATTATTTAATAATACTTTGCTTACCAATATATGAAATGTTTTCCAGGTGGTTTGATAAGTTTCCAATATTTCCGTATAAACTCTGAACATTCTGTTCCAATAATATTCATTATCTGAGTCCGCAACAAGTTCTGAATTTCGCACATCGTCAACCCATACCTTGAGTGGTTGCCACATAAGCCTCATGACTCTTGCGGCAAACAAGATATTTGAGTCAAAGATAATGTAAATATAGTTTGATACAATCTCAAGAAAATTGTAATTTTTGGAAAAGGCGTAATATGCGAAAATGATCCAAGTAATATGATAACAATTTAAAACGATGACGTAAACCCAGTTGAATATAATGAAATTCTTTAAACTTTTCCCGTTTATTTTCAGAATTTCGTAAACATTTTGAATTCTTAAGGCAAGCAACACATGGTTATTTCTCTGTATGACGTTGTTGCAGTAGTTTATCAAAATCCCAATGACAAACATGATAAACGTAAATATATTGCAGTAATATTTAATAGTATTGAAACTATCCAGTACAACTGCTAATAAGGTCCAAAAAACGGTGTAAAAGTAGCCGACTAGTATTACAAGCGAGGTGATGCCCGAAATGACGTTGTAGAACAAACTGTTTGAAGAGATCAAGTCGTCCTGTACTCTGTACATAGAACACATGAAAAAAGCTCGTATCAAGTTGAATGGCTTAAATAATAATTGTACGTCTTTTTCAATCACATTGTTATGATGTAATTCGTTGTTTTTAAGGACTGGATTCATTTCCACTATTACGGCCATCTTGAATTTTTATATTTATTGTTTGTAATGACATATGGATATGTTTGATACGACAGTACTGATATATTGATGGAGCAGCAGTGAGTAAAATGTTAGGTACTCAATTATTATAATGGATGGTCGTTTATGTTTCTTTTTCATTATTGAAATGTCCATGAAGATTATTGAGCGTCCTCCGATGTCCGGGATGCTCAATGTCCTACACAGGTGGCGGAGTTGGAGAGTTTGTCACCAAAATGTTTAGTATCATTGTCTAAGAAAATAAATAAGAGGAATAAGTCAATACAGCACAAATGTCACAAACATAAAACTCTCATCTCAACAGCATTTTAGTTAACTATACATATTTTACATATACTTTAACTATACATATTTCGTTCTAAAATTAAAACAGTGGACGCTGGACACACAAATTTCAGCTTAAAGTAGGGGGCTGGCTAGATTTCTCGCATGTCACGGGAGCAATAGGCAAAAACAACAACACAGTGGAACACGAAGAGCTAGAAAAGGCAACGTATCAAGCCCAAAAAGAGATGATGGGATGAGCTAAACTCCTTTTTCAAGGATTATGCCAATGTGAATGAAATTGGCCACATTGTATCAAACACGCTTTTTTTAAAACTGATTTCGTAGGAAGATTAAAAAAAAAACGTGCTAATGTTGATTGTTTGATGGAATTCTAACTGTTCCACATTTTTTTTTATCTCTTTTTTACAATTTTAAAACGTAGGTATCATACTTAATATATTTCTTTACAGGGAGTCATGAACATTTTTACAAGAACGTATCAAGGCTAATCGATCGTGGCCTGTTCTATGTCGACGCAACGCTACCAATACCAATGTTTCATTGAAGTTCTCACTCATTACGTTATTGTACTGCTGCAATTCAATCTTTTGTTAAATAAAAAAAATAGTAAATTATTTTCTTTCTTCGTAGAGATAATTCTGTCTGCAGTATCTGTCGTCAGAAATAAGCAGTACTTTTGCAACAAATGTTGTATTAGAAACTAGCATTTTGCCTGCGAATTATTCTGCGTAACCCACAGCAACTGTGTATTTTGTGTACATGCAACTGTGTACTTAGGGATAATGTATCTTTAGCGCTGTCGCCGTGCCAGTACGGCCGCGGCCTAAGTATTGACGTTTTTAGGGTTCCGTACCAAAATTGTAAAAAAGGAACCCTTATGGTGCGACTTCGTCAGTCTGTCTGTCTATCTGTCTGTCACACTTGGTTATTTCAGCAACTACTAATGCTATCGACTTGAAATTTGGAACAGTTATAAAACATGCTTGTCCAACTATATTGCAAATGAAAAAAGTCCAATAATATTTTTATTTTGATTGCAAAAGGGGCCGGAGTGGGGGTCCAAAATTTTAAAGTGGGGTTACTAGGTCAAGTGACACATTATATGAAATGGCTTGATCTGTACATTTCAAAATATATTTTTATTTAATTTTATGTCTCACAGTTTTCGACATATGATGAAAAATGTCTGAAAAAATACCATTCCCCCCCCCCCCTTATCTCCGAAGTTTGCGGAGCGAAAAATCTGAAATAATTACAATTGATAGGAATTTACCTATATATTGCACCAAAAATATAACGATGTTCCTAACTGGCACAGTTTTTTCAAAATAATCAAAATTCCTTCAAAAACAAACTTAGTTATGCGGTCCAGTTTTTTTCACTTTATACGTCCAAAAATGATACGGAACTCTCGGTGCGCGAGTGCGACTCGCACTTGGTCGGTTTTTTTTATTGTTTGCCAGTGTTTTGTCAAATAAAACCACATAGGTACCTACCTAAATGTTTATTAAGTACCTGGATTTTTATTTATTAAAAACACAAACATAAAGTGTTCGTGATTCCCATTCGGTTGCAATAGGAAAGTATAGATAAGCATCTCGAGTTATATGAAGTTTAAATTCGCTATCACGCAGTTTACGAGAAAAACATCTGTGGCAAACAGAGGCACTGACAGAAAGATGCAAGATTGATCTATTGAAGGTTTTGCTTTATTTTCAGATAAAGTAGGATAAAAAGGGATATAAATGAGACTATAAAACACAGTATTTATAAATTTTAACTTGATTTAAAGTAACGCGAACTGTAATAACACAATAGTGTAGTTAGTAATTAATTCCATTATTTTTAACGGAAAAGTAGCATCAATGTAGAATATTCCACAGGCATCCATCTTGTCAAACGTTGCCCGATGTAGGCGCTTAATATTCTTGCATAACCTTTTCTCAGCGTCTGTAATATTTCAATGACTCTTAATTCTTGAGTGAAATACGTAATTTGATAAACGATATCATAATAAAAACACCAACATTCTACAATTTTTTTATCTAATAAAAATGTTTGTTTGTTTGTTCGTTGCCTTTACCTTCGCGCATCCTTGACTTGAAACTTTGATTTGTTAAAAAAGTAACACATTGCAAGTTCGATCCGCGTAAATAGGGACTAGGACAACATAACTGAACTGCACGGCTGTCAATTCAAGTGGGTTCAGTCTGTCCATTATGTACCTACACTGAAAAAAATGTTAGGTTGGATTAACAGATTCTGCGTAAATGTTACCAAAGTTGCGGTTGATTTCGGTCCTATCACAAATTTTGATTGATTTTACCAAACATATTAAGTTGGTGTTGTACCAAATTTATTTGGTAGATTACACCTATATTTTGTACCATTATACCATTATTATTATATTCAATGGATTTGTTTGGTAAAATGTACAATGCTCTTTGTTGATTTACATCAGAACTCTGGTACCAACTTCAACCTCTTTAGTCTTGTAACTTCAATAGCGAGGTTTTGTTATATTTATCGTAATTTCCATGTAATTCAGCCAACCTTTGCTAATTTGGTAAATCCGACAAATCATTTTTTTCAGTGTACCGATACGCCCCGTGATATCACCACGAGAACTGCCAATTTATTTGCGAACGTTCGAGGGAGAATGTCACGGTAAGATTCCACAATGATTCTCAGTGAGGCAATAGCTATGTAAATACACCATTAAGTCATTACCTGTACAATTAGAATTCAGAATGAGAGCACACGAATCGAGGACATTATGCACGGCCATATAGAACGATTCACAACGCAAAGTCAGCATGATTTGCAACACCAGCCCTTTCATGAACCACATGGATAGATATATCAGAGTGAAACAAGCGATATACTGAAAAATAAAACGATTAACATCCAATATCTTAGGCTGACCATACACGGACTGCTTGTAGCAATCAGTATCGACTGCTTCAAGCTGCGACTCCAAAGAAAACTACAGTCTTCTACGTACACACGTACACGGAACCGTTCAAGCAGTCGCGACTGCTTCGGGCGGTCGTGCGGTCATGCAGTCGCCAGGCATACACTGACTGCTCGGGCTGTCGACTGCTCTCGCGCAGTTCCTCCACCCGCGCTCTTCATTACACGCCGCGCGCGCCTCCCCACTCGCTTCTTCTTTGATTTGAAATTGTGACTTGTCAAGCATTTAATACCGACTGCTGCAGCCGTTATCAATGGCAGCATCAATCGGTTATCAATGGCTGTTTGGGGAATGGAGGAACGAGGTGGAATGCCCCTCCACTGAAAAGGGAGGATCCTCCTACCAGACCGGGTGTTATGGTCTGGCGGGCCACTGCCCCCGACAGTTGATGTCGGGTTTCTGTATACAGGGTGGCAGGTTAAACACTGGAAATATTTTAAGGGGTCATTGTACTCATCATTATGAACAACTTTTACTATGGGACCAACCCTGAAATCGCGAAAAAAAAATCAGCTGTTCCATAAATTTTGTTGAGTTACGTGAATATAAATGTAGTAAAAGTTGTTCATAATGATGAGTACAATGACCCTGCAGCGACAACAGCGAAGACTACCTACAAAGCTAGACAGCTAACAGTAACAACATTGCAAATGTCACTCCATGTCGGTTAACATCGAATGCCTACATCGCGCAAGCAGAGTTTTCACAGCAATTAGCATTATATACAGAAACCCGACATCAACTGTCGGGGCAGTGGCCCGCCAGACCATAACACCCGGTCTGGTAGGAGGATCCCCCCTTTGCAGTGGAGGGGCATTCCACCTCGTTCCTCCATTCCCCAAAACCCCTTAAAATATTTCCACTGTTTAACCTGCCACCCTGTATATGCTAATTGCGCCACAAACTCTGCTTGCGTGATGTAGATATTTGACGTTAGCCGTCATGTAGTTGTCACTATCAGCTGTCTAGTTGTGAAGGTGGTCTTCGCTGTTGTCGGCAGATGTCGCTACAGCAGCTTCAAGCGGTTGAATTTGACTGCTCGAGCAGTCCGTGTATGGTTGACCTTAGGGAGGTCGTCTACAGCAAATTTTTGCAGCGATGCAGAGGCGCATTTCGTTAACGCGCTTCTGCATCGCATTTTTAATGTGTGGGAGATCTTTATATTCACAAGGAGCGCTTTTAATTGTGTCGCAAACTGTCCTAAAAGTGACGACAGTGGGTCCCGTACTAATTTGCTTTGATAGCATATCTCCTTTTTAGGGTTCCGTACCAAAATGGTAAAAAAGGAACCCTTATGGTGCGACTTCGTCTGTCTGTCTGTCTGTCTGTCTGTCTGTCACACCTGCTTATTTCAGCAACTACTAAAGCTATCGAGTTATTAAATATATAAGTGATTCTCAAAAATCATATGACCCGAGCGGGATTTGAACCCGCGACCTCTGCCGAACCGTGGCTAGTGCTCTGAACCAACTGAGCTACCGGGTCCCGCCTGACTCATCTGAAATTTGAGACCCCTTTGTAATACGCTTCTTAGGAGCGTTTGGCGACATCTATCGGAAAACTTATGCAGTATTTCCAACTCAATGCCAATTACTTTGCAGTTATCGGACATCGATGCGATATCACCATCTATACATTATAAATGTATATTATTTGTGAATTTGAAACATGTCAAAGCCATGTTATGCTTATATTAAGTTATTAAATATATAAGTGATTCTCAAAAATCGAATAAATACATAAATACATAAATACTGCATAAGTTTTCCGATAGATGTCGCCAAACGCTCCTAAGAAGCGTATTACAAAGGGGTCTCAAATTTCAGATGAGTCAGGCGGGACCCGGTAGCTCAGTTGGTTCAGAGCACTAGCCACGGTTCGGCAGAGGTCGCGGGTTCAAATCCCGCTCGGGTCATATGATTTTTGAGAATCACTTATATATTTAATAACTTAATATAAGCATAACATGGCTTTGACATGTTTCAAATTCACAAATAATATACATTTATAATGTATAGATGGTGATATCGCATCGATGTCCGATAACTGCAAAGTAATTGGCATTGAGTTGGAAATACTGCATAAGTTTTCCGATAGATGTCGCCAAACGCTCCTAAGAAGCGTATTACAAAGGGGTCTCAAATTTCAGATGAGTCAGGCGGGACCCGGTAGCTCAGTTGGTTCAGAGCACTAGCCACGGATCGGCAGAGGTCGCGGGTTCAAATCCCGCTCGGGTCATATGATTTTTGAGAATCACTTATATATTTAATAACTTAATATAAGCATAACATGGCTTTGACATGTTTCAAATTCACAAATAATATACATTTATAAAGCTATCGACTTGAAATTTGGAACAGTTATAAAGAATGCTTGTTCAACTTTATTGCAAATGAAAAAAGTCCAAAAATATTTTTATTTTCATTGCAAAAGGGGCTGGAGTGGGGGTCTGAAATTTCAAAGTGGGGTTACTAGGTCAAGTGACTTATCATATGAAAGGGCTTGATCTGCACATTTCAAAATATATTTTTATTTTATTTTATGTCTCACAGTTTTCGACATATGATGAAAAATGTCCAAAAAATACCATTCCCCCCCTTATCTCCGAAGTTTGCGGGGCGAAAAATCTGAAATAATTAGAGTTGATAGGAATTGACCCAAATATGGCACCAAAAATAAAACGATGTTCCTAACTAGTACAGTTTTTTTCAAAATCATCAAAATTCCTTCACAAACAAACTTAGTTATACGGTCCGGATTTTTTCACTTTATACGTCCAAAAATGATACGGATCCCTCGGTGCGCGAGTACGACTCGCACTTAGCCGGTTTTTTTGTATGATCTGACGTAAAATTCATCAAGGTATTTAGGCTATAGAAATAGACATACATACATACATCCATACACTTGAAAACATTAACCTCCTTCGGGGCAGTACCTAGGGTAAAAATACTTACAAACTGGCGAGGGACGGACGCAGGAGCTTGCAAAACTTCTAGTATTATTTGAACGTTGATTAAAGCTTGACTAAAAAACCGTACAGTTTCAAAAACAATCTGAAATAAATTAATTAAAAATTAACACTTGACATCCTCACGCCTGTATCTCTAAAGAGATTGCCTGTAGGGTTAGGCAGAGGTACATAGTTCATCCATATTTTACCACGTGATATCGCATCGATGTCCTGCTGCTGCAAAAACTGCAAAGTTAAGTACTAAGTTAGAATCTTCCGATAGATATCGCCAAACGCTCATAAGAGGCGTATGCAAAGAGATTTCAAATTTCGAGTGAAGCGGAGCGGGTTGCAGTAGGTACATTATTTGCAAAAGACTTTTATTTAATTTACTTAATAGGGTTGCGTTTGTCTGCCGTCTCACCTGGTGCAAAGTGATGATGCCGTCTATGATGGAGCACGCTCGTCTAGAAGAAACTGATTCACTCGTGGCTTGACGACACCAACGGCCTTACCACAAAAAAGATAGACACACGTTAAACGCGAATGCTACCAAAAATAATACACACTTGTTTTAGACAAGTTAGTGCTAAAACAATTGCCTATTATTTTTGGTAGCATTCGTGTTGAACGTGTGTTGAACAGATGTTTATTTTTTTGTGGTACGGCCGCTAGTATGTAACTATCGGGGAACACCCACTCGGCACCGCATTCCACTGTTTGGCGGTTTTCACAATTAAACTGGAAGTGCTTCATTCGGTAAAAAACTAACAAGTTCTACGTACCATTTGCTGTAAAGAAGTCTTGTAGATTTCATAACACTCCAAAATATTAATGTAAGCTTGAAACATTCTTTTGCAATAAGTTGCATTGTCGCTATGATTGATTCGTTGCAAATGTTGAGCTCGAATGTTCCATAGTTTTACTTTATCACATAACAATGTAATAAGTCTGATGGCATAAATGATATTTATATCAAAACAAAGTAATGTTAAACAACAAAATAAACTGAAATGGGGAAGCCCCAGTTGTATATAAAAAAATGTAATTGGAATACCATAAAAACATAAAAGCAGTACAACATAGATCCAATTCCAAACGATGAAGTGTCTGATATTAGCCTTTTTCTTAAGAAATCTGTGTACGTTCTGAATTTTCAAGACGAACGAAATATTATTTTTCGTTTGATACACACTGACGGTGCAATTGATAATGAATCCGATGCTGTAGAGGACATCGTCAAAGTAAGAGGAGATGTATATGGTATTAGCATATCGTCTAAAATAAACGTCGAAATAATATAAATAACTCCGATAACAGTATGAAGAAATAAGCCCTATTGTGCAGCACAATGACATGAAGTTGGTTATAGCACTATTTGGGTTTATAAAATTATTCCTAATGCCATACTTGGGATATAAGAAAAGATTTTGCATAAGATTCAAAGGTAAAAACATCAATTGTACATCTTTGTCAACAAAGTTGTTTTCAACTATTTTTACACGATACATTTTTATTTTATCGTAATAGATTTTTCCTTTTATGGTCTTAATTTTGTTAGAGTTTTGCTGACACGTATGAGCAATTGGATCTAAAAACGTTATTGTATGTGCATTTCATTAGAGGTCGATGAAATTGCAAAGTTCATTAGCAATAGCGATATTGCTAATGGACTTCTTTGAGTTTACAATATTAATGTTGACTTTGACATATGGCGTTAATGTTGTAAATCGATTAATATTTACATATTTTGTTCGACTATTATGTTTTCATAGAGTTTTTTTTACAATTTTTACGCCTCATATGAGAAGAGGACAATATATTTAAAATTTCAACTGATTCAGGTATATGAAACTGTAGCCTCTGTCTCTAACCAACTGATGGTTAGAAAGATGCCACGGTGAGACAGAGGTCACGGGTTCAAACCCCGCCTGTGTCAGTTGTTTTTGAAAATATCTTACATATATAATCGCTATGCTATTCTTTAAGAGACCATTTTTTTCTTGACGACGAGTTCGAGCTTGTAGCCAATCGTCGTCGTCAATTTGCACATAGTTTAGTTTTAGAGAATAGCCCTGTCAAGCCTTTATAATTATATGTCTTTGCAGATATATTATGACATGCTTCGTAGACTTAAGTCAGTGTGTGGATCAGCTATAGACTTTTTATATTTTATATGTTTTTTTTCCATTTACGTAACTCTTGTCTTTATCATGATCTTATAAAGATAAAATAATGATAAAAGTATGCAAACAGTCAATATTTAACACGATTAAAACGTCAAATTCATGCCAGTAATTCCATTTATTAAATTGATTCCAACCATATTATCAGTAATGTGTCTGGTTAAACGATTTACCACTAAGTCGTGTCACTAGTGAGCGAGGGAGTACTGTTAGATATCTATTAAAAATGAAGACATTTATAAATATCAGACAGCAATATCGTATGAAAAATTTAAATAACACAGTGGACAAAGATGTGCAGTCGATGCTCTTGCCTTTGAATCTGATGAAATATATGATGTTTTGCCCTAAATATCGCATCACAGATAATATAATATCTCCAAATAGTTTAATTTCTAATTTCGTTTCAATCGTTGGAACATTAGCATTTATTTTGTCATTCGTGTATCCCACGTATTTGACGTCTCTAAACAAAGATTTTCTGGGGTTTACCACTATCACTTACTTCAACACTTATTATGATTGCATCTACTATTGTTTAGGATTTGTCATGAATTTCGTGATAGGGATAATTCAACGCAAAAATACTATCAAGTTCGTTCTATCTTTTCAAAAGGTGCACAGATTTATCAACAATGAAACCAATTTTCACCACTTCATCATTTGGAATTGGATCGTTGCTATCTTGGCTCTGAGTTTTTATGTCATTATTTTCACTTATTTCTGCATTCAGCAACGTGCAACTTTCTATTCTATATATAGATTCTATTTTTTGGTTTTCTTCGATTTCAATGTAGTTTATGCCACTCGATTCATTAAACTCTTAGGAGATAAAGTAATTATATGGAATATTAACCTTTTAAATTCCGAAGAAATGGAAATCACGAGCGAAGAAAATTATAATAAGAAAGTGTTTCAGACTTTTGTTGATATATTGGAGTGTTATGAAATCTATAAACGTTGTTTTCAGCACTTCGTAAGTATCTAGCAATCAATGGAATTGTAAGAGGCTATTTATTTAAATCGTCAGTACTAGTGTTACACCATTTTTATAACGCAAAACAGCTTTCAATAACACAAAATAGAGCTATTTCTTGAAATTGACCTTTTTGGTACTTTTCAGATACTTTATTACATAATAGAAATATTTACCCACTCTCTGGTTTACATGCAAGTGACAATTGATGTATTTAAAAATGCCATGATAACTAATAACTGGGTGAGTGTTACTTACATACGTAGTTATTTTTTATTTTTTTATTAAATACATTTTATTAAATAGGCTTGCATTTAACCGCCATCTCGCCTGATGTTAATTAAGCGATGATGCGGTCTACGATGGAGCACGCTTGCCTAGAAGAAACCTATTCACTCTGAACTTGAAGATACAGATTGTAACTCTCGGGGAAGACCCACTCGGGCAGCGAATTCCATGATTGTTTTGCGGTTTTCATAATGAAAATGAAATCAAAGCGCTTCGTTCTTTATTATAATATTATCTGTGCTGCAACGGACTATAACATCAGATGTTTATTTATTTTGTTATAGAATGCAACAATTATATCTTCTGTGTCTTTATTCACTTGGATGTTTAAGTATTTGATGTGGCAAACAAAATTGATCCAGCAATGCGAGAAATTCTACTTAGCTATTGAAGGTGTTCAAGATTCTTGCGCACTTATTTTGAAGTCAAATTGCTCGGGTAAGTTACTCATGATATAATATAAGAGACGTAAAGCGATTTTATACCAACAAGTACACTCGTGATATCAAATTCGCAAAGAAGAAAAAAACAGTCAAATTCAGAACCTCATCCTTTTTTGAAGAGGGTTAAAAAAAGAGGAGATACAAAAATAATTGTTTTTAGAGTTCCGTACCACAAAAGGAAAAAACTGGACCCTTATAAGATCACTTTGTTGTCCGTCTGTCAAGTTCCTTTTCTCAGGAACGGGTAGAAGTATCAAGTTGAAATGAATATTATATAACTACTATCCCTTAAAATGGTAAGTAATTCAAGCTTCTAAGACGACGGAATCAAAAGATACGCGGACGAAGACGCGGGCAAAGTGCTAGTTATTTATAAAGCTAATGTAAGAATAATAAATCTATCGCAGACGGGGTGTCCGAGATGCTAACAATTGACTTCTTCTTCACGATCCGACATAGCTTTGGCTAGTGTGGGTGTTGCCGTGGGTACTCGGATGAATAGAACGAAACGTCAGACATTTTCTATTCGAATAGATTGACGTCCTGTACTAATGCCTCTTCCGACAAATCTATTATAATTTGGACTAGTTTTAAAACACTGCATTGCTTTATAGTTTTTAATGTTACAATTAAAATATTTGACAGATGATCAGAAAAAGCTATGCAAGAACGTGCTGCGTTTGCATCGAGCGTCGTTCAGCAAGATCCGTGCGTGTGGCCTGTTCTACGTAGACGCTGCATCACAATTGAGTCTTATGAGTCTTCTTACTAACTACACTATTGTGTTGCTACAGTTCGCATTTTTATAATTCAAACTTCAATAAATCAATTTTGTGTGTGCTCTTGTCACCGCCGGCGTGCCAGCTATTTTACAGCCCCATGGCTTGGCACGTGACGATGGCAAGAGACCAGATGGAATGTCGTTGATGCCATGGAAGTTGGGAAGGTCTTTAGTGTGGGACGCAACCTGTGTCGACACCTTTGCTCCATCTCATCTTCCTAGCACAGCGAGCTGTGCTGGAGCGGCCGCTGCAGCTGCTGAAAACCTCAAACGGCGCAAATACAACAATCTTGTCGCTAATTATTTTTTTGAGCCGTTTGGGGTTGAAACACTAGGGCCATGGGGTCCGAGTGCTCGGCTGCTTTTCCGTGACATCTCGAAAAGGCTAGTCGACTCATCACGTGATTCACGTGACCAGAGGGCTGGCCTGTTTTTCGGTCAAAGAATCAGCATTGCCATTCAACGTGGCAATGCAGCCAGCCTTCTGGGCACGTTGCCCGTTGACAGCGAAGCGGACGAATATTTTGATGCATAATTAGGTTTTTATTTTTATTTTTTGTTCTTATATTTTATTTTAGCTTGTAAATACTCAGTATGTGTATATAAGATAATAAGTTATGTATACAAGGTAGATATTGTAACTTAAAATTAATTATCAAATATTTAAGAAATTCTTAACTAAATCCTTAAATAAAAATGATTTTGTGTATGTAAATTTAGATTGTTTTTCTCGTTTTCTTGACCATTGTTATGATTATTTTGTTTCAAGCTTGGAAAATAAAGAGATTTATTGAGCACTTTATGAACATTGTTAATGAGCAGACACTTGAATATGTCTGTCAATTACAATATACTTATTGGGCGGTTTTTTTCGATGAAGCAGTAAGGGCCTACTTCAACCGTTGTAGCTACAGAAAAACGTTCTTAACTTTTTGAGAAATTTTGACTCACAGATTTTTGATTCACAGATTTTGAAAAAGAACATTAAAATCAAGAAGAGCATGGGCAATTTACACAAAAACTTTTTTTGATGCTTATTCTGTTTTTATCTGTTTTTATAAGGATCAAAAAGCTATCGGACCAACTGAGTTTAGAATCTGAGAAATGTCATAAATCGCGAAAAAGTTTTCACACATTTTCCAAGATATTTTCTCAGTAGGTAATAATATATTATAATAATCAGATGGCTATAAAACTAGGCATATTGATATCCAATGTGATGAAAGTAAAGTCAAACTTATTGTCAAAAATAAGGTCGATATAACCGCGATCATAAATTGATGCATGAAACATAGCATCCACAAAAATATTAGCACAGATAACAGTTGCTATTGAGATCCAATTCCAAACAATAAAACTCCGGATACTCTTACTGAAGTGGATGCTCCTGTATATCGTTTGGATCTTCAAAATAAGTAAGATGGTGGTAGGTATCCTTGAAGTACACTATGTCCAAAATTCACATTATCGTGTACAGATAATCTATTTCACGAAGTCCGTTGGGTTATGAATGTTGTAGGCGTGCATATATACAATGCTTTAGTGTGCGTAAGCGCGGCAGCGCTCAGTCAAGATCTCGGTACACATTACACACACAACGAAAGTTAAACGGACTTCGTGAAATAGATTATCTGTACCCAATCACAGTAAGTTCCGCTTGGATAATTAATTTATGATTATTCCGTAAGACCAAAACAGATTTAGTATAGAGATAAAATAATACACTACCAATTCTTTGGAATTCTTTATCCAGACAATTATTGAGTAGCACTTCAAATGAGATTTCTGGAACAATGTTTTCCAGACATTTCTTTTATTTTAATGTAAGCCGTCTGTTGTTTTATGATGTATGTCTAGACACTATTGTTTTAATAAAACTATTGTTTGAATGAAACATTTTGACGAAAAGATACAACTCCGTGTATATTTATGCAGGTACTCCGTACTGATCGTATCAATGTTTAAGAGACAAATGAGTTCCAAATAGTCTATTACATTATTTATTTATTATTTAAGTACACATAACAACCAAATGAAAATAAATGAATAGGAAACATTTAGTGGAAAAGTACTGCTTAACTATACAATAATCTCAATATAAAGAGAGAGTGCAAATTTTGTGAGTTTATATAAGTGTGGAGGTTAATCTTCCGAACTAGGTACTGATTCAATCTGAAAATCCTTTAACTAATAAAAAGCTACATTATCCCTACATAAGTGCACAGTTGCAAGGAGGTATTCCACTTTGAGCACCAATCCTAAGCGCACCAATGTTTTGCGCACCGTTTTTTATTTTTTTTATTCCACTTTCCGCACCGGTGCGCTGGACTGCTGTAAATAGTAATATTTTGTTCCACTTTGAGCACCAAAAATTTATCTGTGTCTAGTGGTGTCCATACCCTACGATAAAACATCGACAATCAAACAATTTTTCAAGTTTTGGATAAAGTACTGAGTAAGCATATTGATAGTAGTACTATACTCACCCACACAATGTACTCTGACGGCATGGTCTCGCGCAAAATGATAGTTATGAGCGGATTGGTAAAATACTAGGAGAACAGAACCATGCAGAAGATACAGGGAGCGCCAAATGTTGTAGTACCTACTATGAATGCAATGTCTTGATGTACTGGGAATGCAGATTTAAGGAAGTACTTCTATGTAGAGCTGGATTTGGCATTTGAGATATTGTTTTAATAATCACAAACTATTGCAAATTGTTAATTATATATTTATTTTAGAGCTTCGCATTATTTATGAATATATGAGTGATATAAAAAAGTCATAAATAATACGAAGCTTTAAAATAAATCTGCATTCCCAGTACATCAAAACATTGCATTCATAGTAGGTACTACAACATTTGGCGCTCCCTGTATCTTCTGCATGGTTCTGTTCTCCTAGTACTTTTACCATTCCGCTCATAACTATCATTTTGCGCGAGACCATGCCGTCAGAGTACAGTGTGTGGGTGAGTATAGTTATACTACTATCAATATGCTTCCCAGTACTATATCCAAAACTAGAAAACTTGTTTGATTGTCGATGTTTTATCGTAGGTTATGGATACCACTAGACACAGATACATTTTTGGTGCTCAAAGTGGAACAAAATATTACTATTTACAGCAGTCCAGCGCACCGGTGCGGAAAGTGGAATAAAAAAAAAAAACAACGGTGCGCAAAACATTGGTGCGCTTAAGATTGGTGCTCAAAGTGGAATACTTCGTTGCAAGCACACAAAAATGTATAGTTCCTGTGGGTCACGCAGACAAAGTAGCGGGCAGAGTGCTAGTTTCTAATAAAATATTTAATGCAAAGGTACTGCCTCTTTCTGACAGCAGACGATATAGACTAAATTATCGCTATGAAGAAAGAAAATAGTCACTATTTTTTATTTTACAAAAGATTGAATTGCAGCAGTACAATAACGTAATGAGTGAGGACTTCAATAAAACATATTGGTAGTGTAGCGTCTACATAGAATAGGCCACATACGGTCATCTTACTGAACGATCGATTAGTCTTGATCACGTTCATGCAAAGATATTCTTGACTCTCTGTAAAGAAGTGTTACGATAAGTTTTAAAATTTGTGTCGAACAGACAGACAGACATACAGGAAAACGAATTAATAAAAACGTGGTAAAATTGTGAAAGAAGAATTCCAATAACCTTTCATGTGGAACTGTTAGAATTTTTTAACTATCAACACTAAGGCCCGTATTACAGAACGATGCTCGAGCATAGATCTCTGCTTGAGCATATATTTAAAGCCATCAAAGGACACAGCAGACGCCCATAGAACGCTGGGCTTCAGATTGTGTATGTCGGTACAAATATGAAATTACTTTGGTGTGATCAAGTATTTCAAGAGTATTTAAATTCAGTTTTTATTTGTTTTTGTACGTAATTGGGTTAAAGAGAAATCTTCGTATTTGTGACAGTGAGGTTAAGTATGGTGTGAATGATCCAATGAAGTACAGCCCGACTAATGAGTTCTCAATTCAAAGGTTTTAGTTGCTGTCGACATGATATTCTGTGGAGGTCCAATGAAGTACAGCCCGACTAATGAGTTCTCAATTCAGAGGTTTAGTTGCTGTCGACATGATATTCTGTGGAGGCACGCGCCAGCCAGCATGCACTCGTTTTTGTTTCATTGGTTTTTTCAAAATGTCAACGGCATAATCATTTTATTTCTTATTTATTTCGATTTTTGATTCCAATTCTTAATCTCTAAGATAAATTAGGCAAAGAACAATTAAAATATATTTTTATGTTTGGTTAAGCTTTTATTACTGTACCATATCAAGCCCAAAACTACCAACGTCCTTTGATTGGTTGAAATTAGTGTCAATCTATGCTCAAGCAGAGATCTGTGCTCGATCATCGTTCTGCAATACGGGCCTAACATATTTTTTGTAATCGTCAATTTCGAAAAAAACGTGTTTGATATAAAGCGACTAATTTCACGTACTGCAATGTAGGCAGAGATAATAAATATATATTAAGTCCCGGCTTATTACATTGCAGGACATAGGCCTCCCTTCCTTCCTTTCTAGTAATTTGTTTCCTGTCTCTTATATGTGATTGAAACCATTTCGAAAAAAGCGTGTTTGTTAGAAAACGACTAATTTTACCTACTGATGGAATATAGCTTTTAGCGGATAATTGATAACTTAAAGCAACTTTTGTAAGCTTTGATACCTTTACTTGGACGTCAGATCATAGAAACACGGGAGATGTGCCAAGGCGCTATCGAGCTTGATGCCTGATTTTGAGAAAATTGCTCATACTAAAAACGTACGCGCTGGCGACGAACCGAACACGATCGATGGTATAAATACAGTGTTTTAGTTTAGTGCTAGTGTTGAGTGACGATTAACAGTGTTAGATTGAGGGTGTGCGGAATGTTTAATGCGTGGGAGATCTTTTTATTCACAAGGAGCGCTTAATTATGAGCGTAATTGTGTCGATAAATGTACTAAAAGTAGCATCATTGTTCCCGTACTAATTTGCTATGATGGCATATCTCCTTGTTTCTATAATCTGAGACTTGAACCCATTAAACCCGTAGTTGTGAAATATTATAGTTGTAGCATTTTATGAGCGTGCGTCAGACATTGTAAATTAAACCTAATGTCAATGTCCATAAAAATCACATGACGTGCACTCGTAATTTGCAGCAGCCATGCCTAAGTAAAGCTACCAATAACACTTTCTTACTTGGACAGTTCTTATTCTTCATAAGCCGTACACACGCCGTCTCAGCTTCCTCTACAGTTACATAGAACTTCTCACAGTAAATACTATGGATAAGTATAAGTACCATATTCTTTGATAGCCATAAAACTGTTGCAAGTTTGTGAAATAAATTCTGTAAATTGAATTTTATTATTTTGTTAACTAACAGAAAATAGCAACAAATGAAAAATTGACAATTCAAGGACTATGCAAACTGTTCAGTTATTTTTAACTTTTTTGATTAAATATATTGAAATACGGATACTTCTAGGGATCATTTATTTGTCCAGACATATATTTTAAAAATTGAGCAATTTGCTGAACTCTCGACGTGCAATTCTGTTCATCACTCCGAAGATCCGCAACTAATCCTAATATTTTTTTTAAATTACCAACCTTAGGGTATCTTTTTTCCAGCGCAAAAAGAATCATCTAAATTGGTTCATAAAAAAGAAGTTATGCTCGAACTAAATACCTACAGTTGAATTTAAAGCCTCCTCTTTTTTGAAGTCAATTAAGGGCGCTCTCTGAATTTTGTCTCCTCTCTCACTCGCACAGAACCATTTTTAAGAATGTTGAATGAAAAGATGCATTTTTAGGTTCCGTAGTAAAACTAGGAACCCTTATAGTTTCCTCAGGTGAGTCTGTCTGTCCGTCTGTCCGTCTGTCTGTCCGTCTGTCACACCCTCGTCAAATCTACAGTTCATAACCAATTTGTTTGAAACTTTGCAAGTAGATGTCTTCTGTGAGCCGCTATAAAGGCCTGTAGTGAAATTACAAAAAAAATAAAATAATTAGGGGTGTCCCCCATACATGAAATTGAGTGATGAAAAAAAATATTTACGCTTACCCCTTTGTGTGGGGTATCGTTGAATAGGTCTTTGAAAATAACAGAGGTTTCTAAATGACTTTTTTATTTAAGTGCATATTTAGTGAACTACGAGCTCCGAAAGTCGTTAACAATGTGTCCCCCCCCCTGTAGTTTTCCAACCACTTTATGCAAAAATCAAAAGCTTATAGCATTTATTAAATACTTTCGATTAAAGTTGGTTTGAACAAGATACGTTAATAACTTTTTGAAATATTCACTATTTTCAGTTTTGAGTTTGACAACCGCAAAAATAACTTATGTTTGCAGTCGGAAGACTGAAATACTTCTTGCTACGGAACCCTAGACTGAGCGTAGTCCGACACGCTCTTGCCCGGTTTTTTGAAAAATGTAATCTTATAGTGATCTACAAAATAATATTAATTTTACAGGTAAATTATTAAAACATATTTCTACTGAGATATGTAATAAACAAACTAAAACAACAATATTATGATCTGTTTCTGAGGTTTGTTTAACTCATGTGTTTTTAATAATTAAAGAGTTTATAATATTATAATTAATATTATTTTGTAGTTCGCTATCAGATTACATTTTTCAAAAATGCATCTTTTCATTTAACATTCTTAAAATATATTGTTCTGTGCGAGCGACAGAGGTGCCGAATACGAGAGCTCTCATAAAATGATTCAGATTTTGGAAACTATTCCATTGAAAAAAAATTTGCACTTACTTTGATACACTCTCCTGAAGATATTTTCATATTTAACATGAACTCAACATTAAAGAGTGTGTAACTAAATTCGCCAAATGTGTGATACAGTATCTATAAAAAAAATAGCGTATTTAGTTGACTTAGTTGTAGTTGATGACTCAGTATAATAAATGATACGATCAGGAAATTGACAAATCTAACAGCCTTTCATTTCGCTCATTTGTGACAAGGATGTCAAAAACACAAAATTAAGATTTTTTTAGCTATCTTGGGTCACTTAAGACAACCATAATATTTTTTATATGCAAACGACATATCCGTAAGTTTTGAGGATAGAACAGATTTTTTGAACAGATCTTTCGGGTCCGTGGTTCGCAACTTTTCTAGTGTAAAATCAACTTTTTGAGTTTTGTTTTGACTAGTTAGTCGCAAATGAGCGTCGTATGTGACCAAATTATTCATAGCAGCTAAAACATGTTTACTATAAACGATAGCAATGCATTTAGTAAGGACATAACTATAGTTATCGCTGCTTACACTTATTCAAGCATAACTATAGTTATGCTTGAATAAGTGAAGGTTCAAGTAAAATATTCCTTAACTCACCAATAGTTGGAAAATTGTCGTATACAGATCGTAAGCTTGAAAAATATTTCGGTATATCTCAAGCAAACTGCGACAGTATTCATCTTGTTCATATTCATCATTCATCTTCTGGATATCTTTAATCCACTCTTCGAGGTATTTCCTTAGTAATATAATAATTCGGATAGCTATCACTATATTGATATCCAATACGGTGACAGAAATGTCAGTAAGAGCATCAAATATAAAGTCAACGGTATCACCTTTATAATTTGATGAATAATACATAACATCTATAAACAAATTGGTACAGATAACAGTTGCTATTGAGGTCCAATTCCAAACAATAAAGCTCCGGATACTCTTACTAAAGTCGATGCTCCTGTATATCGATTGGATCTTCAAAACAAGTAAGACGTTGTTGTCCGAATGCAATATGTCCAGAATGCACTTCATTGTGTTGCTGAACGCAGAAGTGATGAAATAGATGAAATTAAAAAATGAAAAAATGTCCCTTTTCAAACTATTCTCTTTGATGTTTCTGCCCTTTTTGGTGAACATTTGATAAGTACCCAATGTGTTAATTAATATCATGCAGCAGAACTCGATCATTTGATATATTTTTCCGCTTGGATAAATGTGATTATTTCTTATTTTATATTTTGAAGACAAAAACAGATGGAGTACAGAGTTAAAAGAATACACTATTCTCTGGAATCCTTTTTCCAGACGATTATTGAGTAGCACTTGAAATGAGATTTGTGGAACGATGTTTTGTGATCGAAACATTTTTTTAAATTTAAATTGTCCCTTGTTTTAAAAGATAACTAAAATACCTGACTCTACACTGTAACGTAGTAGCGTACATGTATAGCGATAACCTACAACGTTACAATACTATTATCCTAATGAGACATTTTGACGAAGAAACATAATTGCGTTTAAATATTTATGTACTGATAGTATCAATATTAAAGAGATGAATGATGTTTCATATATTATATTGTCTTAATACATTATTTATGTATTATTTATGTAGGCGCACATAACAAACAAAGGAAAACAGTTGAACAGGAAACATTTAGTTTATAGGTAGGTACGGTACTGCTTATTTCTAATAACTTTTCTGAAGCAAATACAGAATATTTATTTATTTTACAAAATATTGAATTGTAACAGTATAATAACGTAATGAGTGAGAACTTCAATGAAATATATTGGTAGCGTTGCGTCGACATAAAACAGGCCACACGCGGTCATCTTACTGAACGATTGATTAGCCTTGATCACGTTCTTGCAAAGTTGTTCATGACTCCCTGGAAAGAAAGATGTTATGATAAATTTTAAAATTGTGAAGGAATAGTTTAGAAAAATATTTCAAGTGGAACTGTTAGAATTCATCAAACAATTAACATTAATTAAGAAAAGAGGACATCGTCGTCAGCGTAAAGTTTATTGTTAACCTCCTGCACTGTCCCGCCAGTGCAGATTAAAGTTTTGGGAAACTTCCCCGAACATAGCTGAAAAGAGTTTGAGAGATAGCGGATAACCTTGTTTGACACCCTTTTAAATGAGAAAAACTGACTTGATAGTTAATTTGCGTATGGCTGCGAGAAAGAGTTAAAAGGAGTATCTAATTCACCAGGATAAGGACGCTGCAAACTCTAGAATTGTGTCATATTAAACGTACAGCCCATTTAAATGGTAACATAAAGAAACTGTTATCGCCTTGTGACCCTTACTCGGACCCATACTCGGACCCTTTGACCAGTAGTTGTGGAATATTATAGTTGTTGCATTTTATGAGCTCGCGTCAGACATTGTGATTAAACCTAATAACAATATCCTTAAAAGTCACATGACGTGCAATCGTAATTTGCAACGCCATGCCACTAATAAAATATTCTTACTTGGACAATTCTTATTTTTCATAAGCCTTATGCAGGCCGTCTCAGCTTCCTCTACAGTTACGTAAAACTTCTCACAGTAAATGCTATGTATAATAACAAGTACCAGATTTTTTGATAGCCATAACACCAATGCAAGATTGGAAAAGAAATTCTGTAATTTTAATATCATTATTGTTTTAAGTAACAGAAAATAGCAATAAAAAATAATGGTCAATTTATTCAAGGGCAATTAAAAACGTTTTACACTTACTTCAATAGTCTCTCCTGAAGACATTTTCATACCATTTATAATGAACTCGACAAAAGAAAGTGTATAACAAAATTCACAAAATGTGTAATACAATATCTATAAAAAACAAAAATAATATTTAATTATTGTAGTTGATGACTCACACTCAGTTGCAGAAAAGGTCGTTAAGTTTTAAAGGAGACTTTAACGATAGAAATTGTACGGTTAAAATTCCTTTAAAATTTAATTATCTTTCTGCAACCGACCGTCAGTATAATAAATGATAGTATAAGATCTAAAAATTTGCAAATATAATAGCCGTTCATTTCGCACATTTGTGACAAGGATGTCAGAAACACAAAATAAAGATTTTTAGATAATATTAAGTCATTTTCGAGAACCATTATAGTTTTTATACAGCATGTAATAGAAACCCTGTTCGATCCCAAAGATGGCCCCATTATGCTCATCATTATGAATAATTATTACTATGGCACCAACCCTAAAATAGCGGAAAAAAATTGTTGTGTCATACATTTGTGTTCACATAAATCACAAAACCTAAGGAACAGATCTTTTTGGAATTTCGGGGTTGATCATACAAAATATTGTTCATAATGATGAGTATAGTGACCCCCTTTGGGATTGATTGGATTCTATAAGCGTCCAATTCTGATAAACGGCATGTAGACAATAGAAATTAATGGTGTCTCATTAGTCAGAAGCTCGAGATAATATCCCTCTAGTTATGAAGTTGTACAGCTTTCAGGTCGGTGGTTTACAACTTAAAAAATTGTTCAAGTGTAAAATAAACTTTTTGAGTTTTGTTTTGACTACCTTGTCGCAAATGAGCGTCGTATGTGACAAAACTATTCCTGATGATGAAATTTTCTTCATTATCCGGAATTAATCGGGAAGTTCCCAATCAGCTATGCTACTATACCGGTATTTATACCCTTTATACACGTAGCACTAACCTAACCTATGTCTTCTGCTAATCAGCAAGCTTGTCTTTGTACGAACTCCTTTCCTAACCGACCCTTGCTCGAGCCAGCCCACGCTGAGCCTGTAGAATTAAATTCGACCCAAAATAATGAACCGATCCAGCTAGTAGCCCCTCCCTCTAGTTGCCCTCCCCCCAGCGACGCCCTAAGCCGAGGCCCGTACCCCAGTAGGGGGTGCCCTTAGCGCGTGGTCGCTTAGTTTATAGTTTTATTTAGTTTTAAGCCTGGCTGGAGGCATTTGTAAGTCCTCACCAGATGACCGGTTAAGCAGTGACGGCTGTTAGAAACCAACTGCGAGAGGCCCTTCAAAAAAAAAAAACATACGAACTCCTTTGGAAGACTTTGACTAATTTTTTGTGTTCATCTAGAGCAATTATTAGTTAAATTATTAGTTATCAATTATTGTTCATTTAGCATGTGTCCTTTTTACGATGGAAACGTATTTTTTATGGACTTAACCAGTTACTGGACGTCAGTTTTTGCCTAAATAAGTGAGGGTTCAAGTAAAATATTCATAAACTTACCAATAGTTGGAAAATTGTCGTATACAAATCGTAAGCTTGAAAAATATTTCGGTATATCTCAAGCAAATTTCGACAATATTCTTCATGTTCATGTTTATCATTCATCTTCCGGATACTTTTAATCCACTCTTCGAGGTATTTCCTTAATAATATTACAATTCGAACAGCAATAACTATATTGGTATCCAATACGGTGACAGAAATTTCACCAAAAACGTCAAATATAAAGTTAACGGCATGTACTTTATGAAATGGGTAATACATAGCACTTGTAAAGAAATTAGCACAAAAAACAGTTGCCACTGAGATCCAATTCCAAACAATAAAACTCCGGATACTCTTACTAAAGTCGATGCTCCTGTATATCGATTGGATCTTCAAAACAAGTAAGACATTGTTTTCCGAGTGCACTATGTCCAGAATGCACTTCATTGTGTTGCTGAACACACAAGTGATGAAATAGATAACAACAAAGAATGAAAAAATGTCGCTGTTCAAATTATTCTCATTGATGAATATTTGATAGAAACCCAAAGCATTAATGATCAACATACAGCAGAACGCGATCATTTGATATATTTTTCCGCTTGGATAAATATGATTATTTCTTATTTTATATTTTGAAGACAAAAACAGTTGGAGTACAGAGTTAAGAGAATACACTATTCTTTGGAATTCTTTTTCCAGACGATTGTTGAGTAGCACTTGAAATGAGATTTCTGAAACGTTATTTTGTTTTAGAGACATTTTTTTATTTTAACGTAAGCTGTCTGTTGTTTGATGACTAATATGGTTGTCTAGACACTGGATACTATTATTTTAATGAGACATTTTGACGAGAAACACAATTGCTTTTAAATATTTATGTACCTACCGATCATATTATCAATGTTGAAAAGACAAATTAATGATGTTCCAAATATTGTCTTATTACATTATTTATGTATAGAACAACCAAGGGAAAACAATGAAAGAGTAAACTTTTAGTACAAAAGTAGGTACTGCTTATTTCTAAGAATTTATGAAGAAAGAAAATAATTACTGAATATTTATTTATTTTACAAAAGATTGAATTGTAGCAGTACAATAACGTAATGAGTGAGAACTTCAATGAAATATATTGGTAGCGTTGCGTCGACATAGAACAGGCCACACGCGGTCATCTTACTGAACGATCGATTAGCCTTGATCACGTTCTTGCAAAGTTGTTCTTGACTCCCTGGAAAGAAATACGTTATGATAAGTTTAAAGCTGTTAAGGAAGAGTTAAGAAAAATATTTCATATGAAATTATTAAAACTCCGTCAAACAATCAACATTAAAATGTTTGTTAGTAATCTTCTTACGAAAGTTGGTTTCGAAAAAAGCGTGTTTGATAGACCTAATGCGGCCAATTTCATCTGCTGATGGAATGTAGGAAGAGATAATTATTATAATAAACTTGTATTGTCACAATGCGGAGCATAGGTAATGCCATAGTATAACTTTTTTGTAATTTGCAACAGCCATGTTTAAGTATAGCTGCCAATAAAATATTCTTACTTGGACAATTCTTATGTTTCAAAAGCCTTATGCAGGCCGTCTCAGCTTCCTCTACAGTTACGTAAAACTTCTCACAGTGAATACTATGTATAATTACAAGTACCATATTCTTTGATAGCGATAAAATTGTTGCAAGATCGTGAAATAAATTCTGTAAATTCAATATAATTATTTGATAAGTACCAGAAAATAGTAATAAATAAACAATGGCCAATTCAAGGACGATTAAAAATGTTTAGTTATTTTGTTTTCCTTCTAACTAAACATTGTGTTAATAGGGATATTTTTGGGGATCATTTTTTTTTTGTCCAGGTGGCTATAAATGGTGGACTTATAAAAAGATTCAGATTTTAGCAACTGATCAATCGAAAAACGTTTTACACTTACTTCGATATTCCCTCTTGAAGCTGTTTTCATATTTAACATGAACTCGACACAAGAAAGAGTGTAATAAAATTCCCCAAATGTGTAATACAATATCTGTAAAAAAAAGAATAGTGTATTTAGTTGTAGTTGATGACTCAGTATAATAAATGACAGCCCTTCATTTTGCTCATTTGTGTGTGTATAGGCATCTATTAAGCTTCGTTATTATACGATAAATACAAAGTTATGTAATCTATTTAGCATTTGCATGTACACACATCAAAAGTATCTAGGGATCAACATATATTTTTGCAATAACTTTTCTCCTGATTGATATTAATTAAAATTTTCTTTAAGGATTCATCAAATAAAGTGTTTTCGTTTGTCACAGTAACGATAAACCAAGTCACCTTTGCATTAATAAAGAAATTTGCCATTTTCCTAATAAAGGGATTTTTGACATTTGAACCACTAACATTAAAGTTCGAAAAAAAGACTGAAATAACAGTTTTCTTTAAAATTTTATTGGGTAACTTAAACAATTAATAATCCGTGTTTCTACCGCGAACACTAACAACACAAGAACATCGGTTTGGCATACTCAAAATGAGTTCATCCAAATCACGCTGTGGAATGGCCGCCCATGTTCGTTGCAACAACAAAAAAAGGTCTTCTTGCGACTGGATACCCTCCATATTCGGCAGAGCTCTTCTCTGTAGCATATCCCATGCATGCTCAATCGGGTTCAAGTCTGGCGACTGAGCAGGCCAGGGCAGGACATTGATGTTAGCTGCGGCGAGAGTCTGTCTTACAACTCTTGCGGTGTGCGGTCGTGCATTATCATGCATTAACTGAAATAAGGGACCGATTTGCACTTGTAGAGGAACGATGACGTCTGATACAATCGTCTCAGCATAAATTTGAGCGTTGAGGTTGCCTCTGATCCAAATCAACTCAGTTCTTCCGCCGATCCAAATACCCGCCCATACCATGATGGTTCCACCACTATAAGGATGGACTTCCTGGCAGGATTTTAATCGCTGTTGGCGTCCAGGGGTTCTCCAGTGTCGTATACGTCTTGTATCCGGTCTCATACCAAAACGAGACTCATCAGAAAAGCACACGAAACGCAATGGCGTTTCGTGTGCTTTTCTGATGAGTCTCGTTGAACACAGAAGTTGGGCAGAAGAACAATGGTTCTTCTGCCCAACTTCTGTGTTCAAGAGCCCATTGATATCGAATCCTACGATTGTGCATTGCTATAGGTGGTACCCGTAGCGGTCTTCGGGAATGAAGGTTCACTTCATGCAAGCGGTTTCTGACTGTTTGGTCGCTAATTAAGTTCCCTGAAGAGTGATGAAGCCTCACGGCTAACATCATGGCGGTTATTGTTGGAGCTCTTCGAGTTAAGATTTGAATGTATCGGTCTTGTCTCCGTGTGGTGCAGCGATACCGTCCTCCATGGCGCTCAGCCACGGTACCAGTGCTTCGGTAACGTGTCCAAAGTCGACTGATAACACTCTGACTTGTATTCAGAGCTAAAGCTACAGTACGTTGCCGGGAACCAGCTTCTATCATTCCCACGGCTCTGAGCATTTCTTCCCTGCTTAAATGACGTCGCCGCTCCATAATAACGTTGGTTTTAATCAGTAGTAGGGAAACAGTAGCACTAATAATGTCTTCAATGCGTTGTATGTTTTTATAGGGAAAATATTGACAGCTTATTTTCATCTTTTACTCGAATTTGATTGAGAGTTCCTGATTCAAATTATGAAATGCACCAAAAAGGATCCATATAAATTTATAAAATCATAAATTTATTACAAAGCCACATCTCAATCTCAAGAAATCCGCATAAAAATGCTTGATCCCTAGACACTTTTGATGTGTGTAGATTTAAACATGAGAATGCAGTAATTTCAACAATATTATACAGTACTACTATCGTTATTTCGTCGTTATTTTTGTAATGCTTTATTAAATGAAGTAAAGAGAAGCTTAAACCTAGATAGGTTTAAGCTTCTCTTTACTTCAATAATTAATTATTAATTATTAAATTTAAAAAAAAATATTAATTATTAATTATTTCGGTAATAAATGACGTCCAGTAACTGGTTACGTCCATACTAAATATGTTGCCATCGTATAAAGTATCTGCTTTATACGATGGCAACATATTTATATATATACATACATATTTAGTATGGACGTAACCAGTTACTGGACGTCATTTATTATCGAAATAAGTGAGGGTTCAAGTAAAATAATGACTAACTTACCAATAGTTGGAAAATTGTCGTATACAGATCGTAAGCTTGAAAAATATTTTGGTATATCTCAAGCAAATTGCGACAATATTTGTCATCTTCATATTCATCATTCATCTCCTGGATATCTTTAATCCACCCTTCGAGGTACTTCCTCAGTAATATTATAATTCGGATAGCTATAACTACATTGGTATCCGATACGACCATAGAAATAGCACTAAACATATCAAATATAATGTCAACGGCGTGGCCTTTATAATTTGATGAATAATATATAGCACTTAAAAAAATATTAGCACAGATAACAGTTGCCATTGAAATCCAATTCCAAACAATAAAACTCCGGATACTCTTCCTAAAGTCGATGCTCCTGTATATCGATTGGATCTTCAAAACAAGTAAGACGTTGTTGTCCGAGTGCACGATGTCCAGAATGCACTTCATTGTGTTGCTGAACCCACAAGTGATGAAGTAAAGGACAGTAAAGAATGACAAAACGTCGCTTTTCAAATTTTTTTCATGGATGTCTGCGCCGTGTTTGGTGTATATTTGATAGATACCCAACGCATTAATGAATAACATAAAGCAGAATGTAAACATTTGATATATTTTACTATTTGGATAAATATGACCATTTCGTACATTATATTTTGAAGACAAAAACACAGAGAGTACAGAGTTAAAAGAATACAATATTCTTTGGAATTCTTTTTCCAGACGATTATTGGGTAGCACTTGAAATGAGATTTCTGGAACGATTTTTTGTGTTCGAGACATTTCTTTTATTTTAACCTCAATTGTCTGTTGTTTGATGGCTAATATGGCTGACTAGACAGTATTATTTTAATGATACAATTTGAGGAAGACAATTGTGATTAAATATTCATGTAGGTACTGATCGTATCAATGTGAAAGAAACAAATGATGTTCCAAATATTGTCTCATTAAATCATTTATTTACTAGCTGTACCTGCGACTTCACCTGCGTGGAATATTGGATTTCATTTCTTTGCACGGAATCCTAATTATTTTTCCTAGGTAAAAGTAGCTGTTACTTTTTTGATATCAGTTAGACAACTGATATCAAAAAAAGTAACAGCTACTTTTATCTTTTTATCTGTATCTGTATCGAAAGGACTTTCACTGGCAGACGCCAGTGAAAGTCCTTTCGAAATCGGCTCAGCAGTTTTTGAATAAAAAATAGTGTAATTCATTAGACTTTGTTTTATTTATTTATATTATATATGGACACTTAACAACCAAAGGAAAACAATTGAACAAGAAACACTAAGTACAAAAATACAACTTATTTCTAATACCTAAAAGGACATTGGCAGACGCCCATAGAACACTGGGCTCCAGATTGTGTATGTCGGTACCGATCTGAAATTAGTTTGGTGTGATCGAGTATTTCAAGAGTATTTAAATTCATTTTTTATTTGTTTTTGTACGTAATTGGATTAAAGAGAAATCTTCGTATTTGTGACAGTGAGGTTAAGTATTGTGTGAATGATCCAATGAAGTACAGCCCGACTAATGAGTTCTCAATTCAAAGGTTTCAGTTGCTGTCGATCGCCAGCCAGCATGCACCCATTTTTGATTTATTGGTTTTTTCAAAATGTCAACGGCATAATCATTTTATTTCTTATTTATTTCGATTTTTGATTCCAATTCTTAATCTTTAAGATAAATTAGGCATAGAACAATTGAAATATATTTTTATTTTTGGTTAAGCTTTTATTACTGTACCATATCAAGCCCAAAACTGCCAAAGTCCTTTCTGACGGCAAACCTGCGACGGCACAGGTTAGATTAACGGTATGAAGAAAGAAAATATTAAGTATTTATTTATTTTACAAGAGATTGAATTGCAGCAGTACAATAACGTAATGAGTGAGAACTTCAATCAAACATATTGGTAGCGTTGCGTCGACATAGAACAGGCCACACGCGGTCATCTTACTGAACGATCGATTTGCATTGATCACGTTCTTGCAAATATGTTCTCGACTCTCTGTAAAGACAGATGCTATAAATAAGTTTTAAGATGAAGTCAAAGATAAAGTCAAAGCATTTATATCAATTAGTCGACATACAGGTACTTTTGAATTGTCAATGAGTCAGTCAGTAAGAAAGATGAAACTAGATGCCCGATTCAAAGCGTAGATTCCTATGGAGAAGAACGGGCGAGAAGAACTCCATGGTTACTTTTTAAATCAAGTTATTACAAGGGATACCACGAAATCACGGAAGATGTCGAAAATTCTTGTCTATTACGTCATCTTACTATAGCATAAGCATAATCGGCCTATAATGTTCCCACTGCTGGGACACAGGCCTCCTCTCTGTGAGAGGGAGTGGGCCGTAGTCCACCACGCGGGCCCAGTGCGGGTTGGTGGACGTCACATGTCTTCGAATTTTTGGTTCTAGGACATGCCGGTTTCCTCACGATGTTTTCCTTCACCGTTAAAGCAAGTGATAATTAATTTCTAATACGCACATGACTTCGAAAAGTCAGCGGTGCGTGCCTCGGGATCGAACTCGAACCATTCGCCGTGGGAGGCACATGGTTAATCCACTAGGCTATCACTGCACTTCTTACTATAACTAGTCCCAACTGAAGGTGTCCATTGATTGAAAAAATCTTATATCGATGTCCATAAAAGTCACATGATGCGCTTTCTTACTCGTTTGTTAAGTAATTATAAAATATTCTTACTTGGATAATTCCTGTTCATCATAAGTATACACGCCTCCTCGGCGTCCTCAACAGTTACATAGAACATATCACAGTAAATACCGTGTATTATTAATAGTGCCGTATTCTTTGCTTGCATTGCAACTATCCCAATCTGGTTAAATAAATTCTGTAAATCGAATATCATTATTTCGTCAAACACCAGAAAATAGCAAATAATAGTCACACACAGAAAAACAAAAATCAATTCAAGGACGATTCAAAGGGCCGTACCACAAAAAAGATAGACACGCGTTAAACGCGAATGCTACCAAAAATAATACGCACTTGTTTTAGCACTAACTTATCTAAAACAAGTGTGTATTATTTTTGGGAGCATTCGCGTTTAACGCGTGTCTATCTTTTTTGTGGTAAGGGTGAAACTGTTTACTTATTTTAAAATAAACATGTCTAAATACAAATACTTCTGGGGATCAGGGTGACCACACAATTGTGTTGTAAAATGATACAGATTTCAGAAATTGATCTATCGAAAAATATTTTACACTTACTTTGCCAGCCTCTCCTGCAGATATTTTCATCGTAGTTAATACAAACTCAACAGCACAAAGTGTTTGGCAAAATTTGCAAAATGTGTAATACATTATCTGTAAAAACAAAAAAAATAAGTACTATCCGTGTGGATAAGAATGGGATTGAAAATGCCCTCGCCTGTATTCACATCTCGCTCCCACCTAGGCGGGTGTGAGTATAGTATAGACAGCTACAGTGTGCAAGCGAAAGTTAATTAAAGGCGTCGCCACATGTAATTACTTTATGTAATTAGCTTGTAATTCTCCGGAAAATAATCTAGTTTGATGAGTAACTTTTCAAGCTCATTTGGGGCAGCTTATACAAACATGTTGGTTTCATATGAAGCTACTCCATGCATCATTGCAACTGTTTGCATCACGGAGCTATTTGCTTCATGGTCTGCATAGTTACTGTCTACAATTTTTTTGCCTTAATATGGGAGGTATAAAGTAAAATAATAATGAACTTACCACTGCTTGGAAGATTGTCTTATACAGATCGTAAGCTTTTAAAATATTTTGGTATATCACAAGCAAATTGCGACAATATTCATCATCTTCATATTCATCATTCATCTTCTGGATATCTTTAATCCACTCGTGGAGGTACTTCCTTAGTAGTATTATGATTCGGATAGTTATAACCATATTGATATCCGATGTGGTAATAACAATCACTCGAAAAAAGTTAAATATAAAGTCGATGGCATAACCTTCATATGTTAGTAAAATATTCTTAGCAAATAAAAAAATATTAGCACAGATAATAGTTGCTATTGAGATCCAGTTCCAAACAATAAAACTCCGGATACTCTTACTAAAGTCGATGCTCCTGTATATCGTTTGGATCTTCAAAATAAGTAAGACGGTGTTGTCTGCATGCATTATATTCAAAATGCATTTTATTGTGTTTTCAAGCACAGAAGTGATGAGAAAGATGACAATAAAGAATGGTACAAGGTGAGTTTTCAAATTATTATCTTTGATGTCTGTGCGGTTTGTGATCAATATTTCATATATTATTCCTAACGCATTAGTAAATAACGTAAAGCAGAATGCAAACATTTGATATACTTTTCCGTTTGGATAAATATGATTATTTCGTACATTAAATTTTGAAGACAAAAAGAGTTTGAGTACAAAATCAAAAGAATACACAATTCTTTGGAATTCTTTTTCCAATCGATTATTGAGTAACACTTGGAATGAGATTTCTGACCGCGGTTTTTGGTGTTGAGGCATTTTCTTTATTTTACCTCAAACTGTGAGTTGTTTGTTAGATAAAGCCTGACTCGGCACTATTATTCCAGTGGTATATTTAGACGAAGAAACACAATTGCGTCAAAATATTTATGTACTGATCGTATCATTGTCAGACAGACAACTTACTAATGTTCGCGATATTATCGTGTTACCTACATCATTTTATGTATTACTAGCGACCCGCCCCGGCTTTGCACAGGTAGCACTAAGTACTTACCTACAGTACGTGCAATCTAAGTTGACCGGCCTGCCAGGCTCCTGAAGTTTGTCCGTCTTCGCTCGGCGTGATATTAATTTGTTGCGCGAGTTATTTTAATTCTGTGATATTTCCTAAGATATGGATCCAAATTAAATAGTATACAGGGCAATTTTGTTCTAAATTAAATACTTAAGATGACTTAACATATTTATATAGATAAGGATTAATACCATGTTGGTAAAACACCTTCGCAACTAAAACATTATTTTAGACCAAATTTGAAAATCATAAAAATGGTTATTGTGAGTCAACCTTAAAATATAGACATATGCTATTGCAATTTTTTTTGTAGATTTTTTTAAGGTGTACAATACTGTAGTACATTATTTTGATCTATCTCGTAGGGTTCAGCCAGCGTTTGCAATGTAAGCGCAAAAAATGTGTTTATTTACGACATCACATTAGAAACCTCTAAAATTATCAGTGTTTCTCTACCATTATGCATGTATTATACATATAAACCTTCCTCTTGAATCACTCTATCTATATAAAAAACCGCATCAAAATTCGTTGCATAGTTTTAAAGATTTAAGCATACATAAGGACAGACAGACAGACAGCGGGAAGCGACTTTGTTTTATACTATGTAGTGAAGTATTCATGTACTTACACACTAAAAACTATAGAAACAAATATAAATTACATTTAAAGTAAAAGGGTACCTACTACTTATCACAATGTCTGCTAACAGACCTATAAACAACAAAAATTAAAATAGATTTACGAAAAAGAAGATGATTGCGAATCACGTACGATTAAGTTAACTTTCAGATGGATCAGTCACGACAACACTATCAAAGAAAAACGTTATTTGGCTGTGGTATTCTGTAAGATAGAGGTACTTCCCCAGTCGGGCTGCTCCAGATTTGAGCGAGATAACCAGCTGAGCCCTACCTCACTTACAATTAGAACTTAGAGACCTGTGGTATGACCCGTGAACGGGCGCTGTCAGTCGGTACTGGTCATCTCTTGACTGCTCAAGCAATATTTTGACATTTTACAGGTTTAAATGATTTTTATTTTATTTTAGTACCTACCTTTGATTTAATTTTTTATCCTAAGGGATTTTTAAAATATAAAATATCTCACATTGTTCTCACATATTAGGGCATAAATGTAAACAAAGAAATTGTATATTTGAATTAGTTGAAAAAGAGTAACCATGGAGTTTCTTGTCCGTTCTTCTCCATAGGAATCTACGTTTTGGAACGGACAACTAGCTTCAACTAACGGACAAACTGACTGACAACTATTGCTTGACTATTCAAAAGTGCCTGTAAATGGTCTAATTGAAATAAATGTTTTGACTTTTGACTTTTGATGATTTTAATGATTTATTCTACAATTAAATACATGTTCGTTACTGTTGCGAATCATATTTTGACCAACACAACCTGATGCTGAGCTGCAAATTGCAAAAAAAACGTAAGGAAATTTTAATTCCGCGGACTACCTACCTTAGAGCATCCTCCATAATAGGTGTTGTGTTGTGTGTTGTGTGTTGTGTGTTGGTGGCTTCTACATAATATTTGACTAGGAAAAATATTCAATGTACGGACAAACACACATACCCTATAGTTCAAATTTATGGTATAAATAAAAAAATAGAATAGATTAAGAATAGAATAGAATATATTGATTTAAACTAACGACATCCGTGATAGATGATGTTTCTTATCTGTTTATTTCAATAATTACTTAATTTTTACTGTAACTTTGTTTTTTTGTCTTGTCTGTAGTTACTGTATCGTATTTTTTGTATCACATGTTCTTTTTACCTATTACTGATTTATTATAGTTATATGTATTTTTCACAACACTGAATTCCTTAAGTCTAGATAAAAATTTCAGGCTATCAGATAAGAATATTTTCTTGTTTCATGCTTTGCAGTTCGATTTTTGTCGTAGTATGGTTTTCGTTTTTAACTATATTTTTTATAACAATTACTATCAACGCCCTTTTGCTTATCAAATTTCCAGCGAATGAAGTTGCGGGCATAGCCAGTCACAAATAAATTATTACTTTTTCTACATAAATCAATTTTACTGAAACATATTGCGTCATCAATCACCAACATCTAATGAGCCAAAAGACGGCCACTGTTAGACTTAAGCCTATCTCAAACCTCGCCACGACAAACAAAAGCTACTAACTAAAGTGTTACCAAATTACCAGACTTCACTTTGTCTTTCACTCCATCAATCAATAACAGTCTAGTCATAGTGCATCAAACATGTGTTCCTGTTTAAAAAGCAAAGCAAGATCTAAACCAACCGTAATTTTAATCAAAAGTGTTTCACCAGCTCCATCCAAAGAAGTATTGTTTACCAACATAATTGAAGAAGATCTACAATCAGTATTAAGACCTTTAAACCTGATGCAAGCCATATTCATCTGTAAAAAGTATACGATCCGCGACAACTTTGTCACTTTCAATAGTTATACGTACAACATTATTGGAATCTGTTGTACGCTGATTTACCTAATCTTCAATGCTTTTGGCACTATGATGGCTGATAACTTAGACTGGAGAGAGTTCACGTTCTCTTTTATGTATGTGAGCAGTATGTTGCAGATTGCTTTCTTCTCGACCGGATTCTTAGTAAACAGCTATATGAATATTATGCAGATCTATAATAACGTATCGTTGGTCTTAAAAATTCAATACGCACTTAAAGCGCTCAAAATTGATGTCAACGATCTCAAGAGATCTATCATCTGTAACTGGATATGCGTTGTTGCCTTAAATTGTTATTTTATTATTTCTCTCCTCATTGCTATTTACTTCTATCCTGCTGTCAATAATTTCGTTCTTGTATCTATCACGCTCACTGTGTCTTTCGATGCAAATATTATGTATGCGATATTGATAATGAAATTGATAAATAAAATAGTTCGTGTGTGGATAGAAGAGTTTCAAAAAGCAAAAGTGATAGAATCAGAAGAAAGCTATTGGATAATGATGTTCGATGTGTTTCTGAACATTCAGGAAGCATATCAGATTACTGAGAAAGCCTTTCAACCTTATGTATGTTATCGTTATTTATTCTGTTACACTATTATGCTAAAGACAATGTACAACTCCTCAACAGCGTAAAATGATATATTCTCTTTAAAAAATACGTTTATTTGGTAATGCTAATGCTTTCTGAACAAATTTCAGATTGTATTCTATACAGTGTACACAGCTTTCCACACTCTGAATGACATAGCGATTACATTGGCCGTAAAAGACTATTTACCAAGAGACTATACAGTAAGTACTTGTATTGATTTTTCTAGCTTCTCTACCTAATATTGTGACAATAGTCAGGGAGTCTCAATATCTTTAGAAATTCTCGCTGATTGGCTGAGTCACGGTCTGATTCAGACGACAGTAGCAAGCCAGGAGCTCCACTCTGGAGCTTTAACCACCAGTACAGCTAAGCCTATGTTCAGCTGTTGAACTTTTTTGGCAGAAATAATTATGAATCTATTATTTATTCATTCACATATTTGTGATACATTCATTCACAAACTTGTGATATATCCATTTAAATACTTGTGACATTTTCATTCACATACTTGTTGATATACATATATTCATTCATAATAGTTTTGGTATATTTCAGATAATTATTATAGCACTAACAAATGAATCGTGGATATTTAAAAACCTTCTTCTACTAACATGTTTATGTGTAGAATGTGAGAGGTTTTATGCAACAATGATGGATGTTCAGACAGCTTGCATGATGTTTATGAAGTCACCAGATTGCTCAGGTATGGTATTACATATAACATGCAGGGAAATGAGCTATGTTTAGCTAGTTTTCGAAATTAAAATGCTTTGTAGATAACAAAACAATAGTAGTGTTAAAAAAATATCTTAAGATAGTTACAACAAAATAAATGTACCTATCCAATGTTATTTGATTAAATATGAGAGAATTAAAAACAAGGAATTGATACGAGCGGGACATGTCACGGTATGGCAGACATAGCTACAACATGTTTATAAATCAATTCATACAATTTAATATCTTACCATAAAAAAAAAATGTTATGTTTTCGTTCGCCTTTTTAATTGTCATCAACTTTAAAACTTTTACGAACCAGTGTTTTACAAACATATTTTTTTATTTTTTATAGATACGATAAGACAGTTTTGCAAGAACATCCAACGTGAACAAAAAGCATCGTTCAAGAAGATGAGCGCGTGCGGCTTCTTCATAATAGACGCCGACCTACCTCTTTTATTGTTAGACTTTATCATACATTATAACATTCTTGTGTTATTACAGTTTGCGTACCTGTAATGCTATTATTTGCTATATATTGATGATTATATATATTATTGATATACGCTATTATTCTCGATCATAACACTGGTTCTGTTTGATTTTGAACAGTTTTACGGAATCATGTTTGTTTCGCTAGACAGTTTGGAAATACTTAGGTAAACAGTGTTCAATATTAAGCATCCCTATATCTGTAATTTATTTTACTATATTCATCGTTATTGTCTTATTTAGATTTAACTAAAGCGTTTGATAAAGTTCACCATGAAATTTTCATTGGAACACAAAATGTAATCTTATGAATGTGAGATCTTTGCCCAAAGTAGAATTACAACAAGCTGATAATTCAACTCCTTCACTTCATTACACTTGCATTACATGTAGGTTTCTGGGCAGGGAAAGGGTTAATATTAATCATGTTAAATGTAGAACACCCACATCATCTGTCAAATATTGTGATTGCTTCCTTTTTAGCAATCAATACATACATAAATTTATACTATAATAAAATCGTATAGGTAAAAGAGTCTGTACATTGAAAATATTTTCATCAAAATCAAAAATACTTTAAATATAGGTATAACAAAAAACGTAACATTTTTAGGGTTCCGTACTTCAAAAGGAAAAACGGAACCCTTATAGGATCACTTTGTTGTCCGCCGTCAGTCACCGGACCATAAGTGGAGCCATCTGCTCATAGACGGCGCCATTGGAAGAATGCAGTAGCGCCATCTATGATCATATTTTACGTGTAGCGACTACTATCTGACCTACACAACCCAATTAAGGGTAACACCGGTATTCGACAATGTTAGACCAGTTGTCAGACTTTCGGGCTCCTGACTATTAACAACTGTTAAAGATATTCGTATGACAACCGGGACCGACTTTTTAACGTACTTTTCGAGGCACGGAGGGGTCTCGATATGTAAAGAACGGTCACCCATACAAGGACTGACCGCGGCAAGCGCAGCTTAACCTCGTAGATCGATAGATCAGCGCGGCTGACATTGAGACCGGCCGCACTTTAGATGCGTTTTCGTATGAATTTGACTCGTACGAATACGTACCATCGGAACTAAGTATATGCTTGTACACGCACGACTAGCTTACACCTATAAGTGTGCAAGGTGCCACAATACTCGGAGGATCGGTATCAATCGTGCGCATTCGTACGAGTCAAATTCATACGAAAACGCATCCAAAGTGCGGCCTGCCTTAGCCACAAGTTTCAAGAATTGAGTTTTGATAATATACTCGTAGTTGCTGTATGCCTAGCGGCTGTGTCAAATAAACCCCTGTTTCATTAACAATTTCAGAATAAACTTCATCAAAAGCCTTAGTAAGATCTAAGTAATTATAAGAATAGCGTTGGTTTAATATAATAAATGACTGATATGGATCTGAACGTAAACACGCAGGATACTTAATTTGAAACACTATTTACTTAAGTACCTATTATGCACCTACCTATCGATTAACATTAGTTTTCAAGCCGTCTAGCGTACCATACCGTACAAATATGATGCCGTATTCTAAAAACTGTTCAAAATCAAACAGAAATAGTTTTATAATCGAGAATGTACCATCTGGGTCATCAAATGAAATATTACATAAAAACGTGGTTGAAGGAGATTTACAATCAGTAATGAGGCCGTTGAATCTGATGCAAAATATTTTATTATGCGCAAAGTATTCTGTTCGTAACAAGATTATCACGTGCAATACTTATCTCTACAATGTTATAAGAGTTATTTGCAACCTTATATTTCGTAGTATCCAGATGCACGATCTAATCGTTTTAATCGTCAAAATAAATAATGAATGGAATGGGGGAAAGTACAGTTGGGTATTTAGTTTGTGCAGTATTGGTGACTTCATCTTCTGCTTGATCGGCGATTTGGTGAACAACTTATCAATCATAATGCAGAGTCACTACAATATCTTGTTGTTCTTGAAAATTCAACACGTGTTCAGAGCCCTACAAATAAATAGCAACGAACTTAGATATTTCATTGTCTGCAACTGGACTTGTGTTATCATACTAAATATATTTAGTATTAGTTTTGTCTTTTGTTACTATTTTGTTAGTTCCCCAAGTATTTTATTTATGATTTCTGCTTATGTTAGCATTACTTATGAAATTAACGTTGTATATGCTTCGTTGACATTGAAATTAATTGAGAAAATGCTTCGTGCATGGATTGAAAAAGTTCAAAAGTCAAGAAACACCGAGGATTCAGAAAGAGAAGAGTACTGGAATGCAATGTTTGATATATACTTGAATATACAGGAGACTTACAAGATTATAGAGAAGACGTTTCAACACATGGTAAGATAATATTGTTACTAGAGCGTTATTAAGACTAATGCCTATGTTTTATGCTTTTATGCTCCTTGTTGAGCAAATTGTTATTAGGTTTTTCTTTCATTAAATTTTCAGTAGTAGCTAGGACTACGGATTTGTCTGGTTGATGGTAATAGGATCGCCTGTTACAGGGGACTAAAAATAAAAAGACTCACACGTCCAGATATAGTTTAGTTTAGTGTGATGATATTATGTTAATTCTTATTTCTTTTATTTCCAGATTTTATTTTATACGACTTACACAGCTTTCGTTAGCTTGCGGAGCGTAGCTATGGAAATAACCCTATTAGCAAGAGGTGTGACTGGTGTAAGTAAAGTAACTAAATCAGAATCAATTAAATCAGTTCTATTAGTGTATATTCCGGAGTAGTTGTTACGTCGTCATGAAACTATAGGTGTAGGAGTTGAGTTATGCTTGTCTTTACATGTCATGAACTGTGACCAAGCATGTTGGATAGATCTTCTAATATATTTTAAGCACCTCTTTACCGTGTAATAAAAACATTCCTTTATATTTCGTTACAGTATGACACAATTCAACCACTGCTATCTCAAATCTGGAACTTAAAGAATGTCGTCGTAATTACATTTTTAAGCGTGGAATGTGAAAGATTCTATGCAGCAATGAGAGACGTAGAGAGTATCTGTGTAATACTCATGCAGTCAAGAAATTGTTCTGGTGAGTATTATGTTTTGACATGCTAGGGTTATCTAAACCGGTACAAGATGCAGCTTTAAAGTTTGATCACGGTATTTTACCATCCGTTGTCGATATTTTGAACTTTGAATGCCCTGGTGTGCGATTAAAAGAAGAACCAAGGTAACCGATAAAGCCCGAAGAATTTTAAAACTTACGCGTCAGCAGTGACGAACACAGAGCTCACAGTTACCGTCGCTACACACGGGCCACAATAGTGACCGCCACTTGTCACATTTGTACCTGTGACAAGTGGCGGCCACTTGTGGCAGCCACTTGTGGCCCGTGTGGAAAGAGTTTGTCCGTTCTTGCAATGCTGCTTAGCTGCTAAGCAGAATTGCTGTTTTAGTTTGAAGGGTATAGGAGACGATGTAATTGCATATGAGACATAAGACAGTATTGCTTACATCCAACTTATCACCAGGTATGAAACTTGCGCGTTTGCTTCTCAATCACACCAAAAAGACTTCGATCTCTTTACTTTTTTTAGATCCAGTGAAAAGATTTTGCAAGTGCATCCAACGTGAACAGACGGCATCATTGAAGAAGATGAGCGCATGCGGCTTGTTCATCATAGACGCCGAGCTACCACTGCAGTTGTTAGACCTTATCACCTTTTATACTATTGTTTTTTTACAGTTTGCCTATCTGTAATTTAAATTGATGTCAATTTTCGTATCTATACTATTATAAAATTGTAAACAAGCTGTGTCTGTACATTGAAGATATTCCAGAAAAACAGTCGGGATAGGGTACTGGGACGTAACTATACCCAAAAAGATTTTTTTTAGATTTTTTGTCTGTTTGTGCGCGCATCACGCAAAAATTACTGAACGGATTTTGATGTGGTTTTCACAGTTTGATAGCTTGGGGTCCAACTTAAAATCTAAGCCACGTTTCATCTAATTCTGATGGGAGAAACCAGAGATACAGCTTGACCTCTTGGTAGTACTAGCCACTCTACACTGCGGAGGTCATTTAAACTGGTCACTTCACTGTAGTCCACGCGGACGGAGTCGCGGGCAAAATCTAGTAAGTTTTATAATAATATTCAAGGGTTGTTTTTAATTAAAATAATATTTCACCTCACTTTTATTCCTCGATGTAGACTTATACGTGTATAGATGTATAGTTTCTACACCCATACGTCACTAATAGTTACCTATGTTATTCATTATATCCAGGGACCGATTAATCGGGTTAAAAGGTTACCGGTTAAATCTCTAACCCATATTTTTGGTTAATCTTAATGCAGGGTAACCGGTTAACCCTTTAATACGGATACCGTTACCGGTTAATATTACTGATTGACCCGAATGAAATCGAACAAAAATTAAAAAAAAAGGAACAAAAATGAACTCTATGCGTGAACCGGTTATTATTAGGCTGATTAACCCAGAATACGGGTTAACCTTTATGCAAGGTTTTTCACCTAACCCAAAAGAAATAACCTATACGGGTGACCTTTTCGCACCCTGATTATTTCACATTTCCTGGCTTATACTAGTATTCTAAGGTTGGACTAAAGTCCTGTTTATCAAATGTTCAAGGGTGAGACTTCCCTTGAACATTTGACCTTACAAGCCTTGTATTACAAGCGTTTTCTCTAAAGAAAACAATGTTTGATAAAAAGGGCACAGTAGTATGTATATTAAACATTATTATATTATTTATATTAATATTGTCTATAGCTCAGTGGTGAAGGGTCAGTTTTAGTAAGAGGTAAGCCGGAGCTACAAATGCATACCTGGCCACAAAAAGCTACTAAGTATACTATTTGACAACAGTAAGCAATACTGCCTGTGCTATTTTTCAAAGGGAAGCCGGTAGGAATCGTATAGGGACCCTTCGCCACTGCTATAGGTTATACAAGTGTCGAACTTTTGGGGTTCTGAGAATAAAAAAAAAAATGAAATAATCACTATCTTTATTATTTATACGTGCATAATATAATCAATAAAGAATTGCAAAACAAAGTGTAAGTAATGCTGTGTTAGAACGAGTCAATTTAAGATCCGATCTGTAGAGTCGATCCGGGCAAGTCTCAATAGATTCGCACGTGAATAGATAAGTTGAGCTAATATTAATGTGCCAATCTGTTGGGACTCAGAAAATATCAGCTCATCAGAATTCCAATAGAGGCAAAGTTTTATCTCATTGAAGAAAAGAGCTTTTAACAATATCAATGACAATTTCATGGTGAACTTCGTCAAAAGCTTTAGTAAATTCTAATTACGAGAACATTAAGAAAACAGTTGATACCTATTATAAAATAAATGACAGATATATGGATTTGAACGAAAACACACAGGCTATTTAATTTGAAATACTACTTACTTAAGTATTATCATATTAAGCGCCTATCGATTAACTTCAGTTTTCAAACTGTCTAGTGTAGCGAACATGCTTTCGTATTTCAAAAATTGTTCAAAATCAAACAGCACTAGTATTATAATTGAGAATGTACCATCTGTGTCATCGAGTGAAATAGTACATAGAAACGTGATTGAAGAAGATTTACAATCAGTACTGAGGCCGTTGAATCTGATGCAACGTATTTTCTTCTGCGCGAAGTATTCTGTTCGTGACAAGATTATCACGTGCAATACTTATCTCTACAATGTTCTAAGAGTTATTAGCAACCTTATATTTCGTATTATCTGTGTGCATGATGTACTAATTTTAGTCAATAAAGTAAATAATAAAGAATGGAATGGGGAAAAGTACAATCGGTTATTTTGTTTGTGCTATGCTGGTGACTTTATCTTCTACTTGATCGGCGATTTGATGAACAACTTATCAATCATAATGCAGAGCCACTACAATATTTTGTTGGTCTTGAAAATCCAATACGTGCTCAGAGCCCTACAAATAAATGGCAAGGAACTTAAATATTTCATTGTTTGCAACTGGACTTGTGTTATTATACTAAATATATTTAGTATCAGTTTTGTCTTTTGTTACTATTTTACTAGTTACCCAAGTATTTCAGATATGATTTCTGCTTATGCCAGCATTACTTATGAAATTAACGTTGTATATGCTTCATTGACATTGAAATTAATTGAGAAAATGCTTCGTGCATGGATAGAAAAAGTTCAAAAGTCAAGAAACACCGAGGATTCAGAAAGAGAAGAGTACTGGAATGCAATGTTTGATGTATACTTGAATATACAGGAGACTTACATGATTCTAGAGAAGACGTTTCAACACATGGTAAGATAAAATTGTTAATAGAGCATGAATAAGGCATAAAATACATTTTTATGTCTCTAGCTCATCATCGGGCAAATTGTTATTAAGTTTTTTATTATAAAATTCTCATTAGCAGTTAGGAAACTCAATTTGTGCCTGGTTGATGGCAATAGGATTTCCTCTTATTACATGGGACTGAAACAGAACTGGCGATATGTGGTACCTTCGTGATTATGTTTAGTAAATTCTGATTTCTTTCATTTCCAGATTTTATTTTATACGACTTTCACAGCTTTCCTTAGCTTGCGAAGCGTAGCTATGGAATTAACTCAATTAGCAAGAGGTGTAACCGGTGTAAGTACATTTAAACTAGTTTTAAATTAAATCTCTTGCTTTTAGTTATCTGTTTCTTCTGCATGTCATGAACTGTGACCAAGCATTTTAGAATAATCTTGTAATGTATTTTAGTAACCTCTGTGCTGTGTCATAAAAATATTCCATTCTATACCGTTTCAGTATGACATAATTCAACCATTGATATCTCAAATCTGGAACTTTAAGAATGTCGTCGTAATTATATTTTTAAGCGTAGAATGTGAGAGATTCTATGCAGCAATGAGAGATGTACAAAGTACCTGTGTAATACTGATGCAGTCAAGAAGTTGTTCTGGTGAGTATTATGTATGTTTTGCAATTTTTGCATTTACACTTTCCCAACCACTGTCGGTATCTTTGAAAGCTTTGATGTGCGCTTGAATAATAAGAAACTAGAATTTGTCGATGAAACGGTAAGGTACGATTTTAAAACAAAGTAACCATGAAGTTGTAATAACTTGATTTGAAAGAGTAACCACAGAGTTTCTTGTCCGTTCTTTTGCATAGAAATCTACGTTTTGGAAAGCCGTATTCAGATTCATTTTGCCGACTGAGTGACTCAATAATATTTCAAAAGTACCTGTAAGTTGTTTGATAGGAATAAACGCTTTGATTTTGCTTAAAAACCAAGTAGGTACAAATGTGTTCAAAATTTGTAGTTGTCTTCGGCTTTGTGTGTTTGAACTGCCCCTAAGCAACATTGCTGTATTCCAGTATGAAGGATTATGTGTGCCGGTATAATTACAAGTAGACGAGATAGGAGACAATATTGCAGATATCCATAACTGGTGGTAATCACTTACCTCCAGGTGTATACAGCAAAGATCTCTTTACTTTTTGTAGATCCAGAGAGAAGATTTTGCAAGTGCATCCAACGTGAACAGATGGCATCATTCAAGAAGATGAACGCGTGCGGCTTGTTCATCATAGACGCGGAGCTACCCTTGCATTTGTTAGACCTCATCACTTTTTATACTATTGTCTTTTTACAGTTTGCATATTTATAATCTATATTGATGTCAACTTTTCGCTTTGTAAATTTCGTATTAGTTGTATTTTAATATTCATAGATTGTTTTTAATTAAAAATATATCTCACCTCACTTTTATTCCTCGATGTGTATAGGTTGTATATTATCTACACAAATTTTACTAGTTATGATAATAATCAAAATTTCACATAAAGCAATGGTCATCTGACCTTCACACCTCAAATACTGATTAATACTGTATTTTAAGATTAGACCAGTAGTGTGTTTGACTATCTGCAGTGTGTCTGTCATAGTTACTATACACTTTGGTGTGTGTGACGAAATTATCCTTCTTCATCATCATTTCATTACTTGGTACTGGCAACCCTTCATTACTGGCACTTCATGCTTCCAAATTCAAATTAAATTTAGAACGTTGCACTGATTCATGCATTTACTTTCATGTTTTTCTGCATTGTTCTTCCGCCATCGCAAGCTACAGGTCGTGGATGACTGTTTAGATATATTGCAATTATTAATAAATCAAGTGTTGAATATTATCCACCTTTAATCAAAATCATGTGCATTGTAACAAAAATATTAATTATAACAGTTTGTATTTTTAAAACAGTGTATTAAAAGTGGAAATAACTATTTATTAAAATATGCTTATTTCCTCCCATAAGTTGTTTTACTTATCAAAGTTGTACCGGAGACTCTCCTAAAGCTAGCTAATGAAGTAATGACAGAGAGGGAGTGACTTTGGAATAAATCTATAGGCTAGATCAGTTGTTGAAATCTCAGGCTTCTGACAATTGAAAACATTAATTTGCTTTACCATCTAATCACTAATTTTATTATTGACATTAACATTGACATTCTTTAAATGAATGGATTAGCTCAGGAGAATTCTAATTTCTATGAAAATAATTTGATAACTGATGATGTATGGATTATTTTAAAATACAAACAAGATTTAAATGCAGTGTTAGCAAAAAATGAATATAAAGTGCGTAAGTACCTTACTCTAAAAGTTAATAACACGACCAAAGAGCAGGCTCATATACAAGTAAAAAAACCGACCAAGTGCGAGTCGTACTCGCGCACCGAGGGTTCCGTATCAGTTTTGGACATATAAAGTGAAAAAAACCGGACCGCAAAACTAAGTTTGTTTGTGAAGGAATTTTGATGATTTTGAAAAAACTGTACTAGTTAGGAACATCGTTTTATTTTTGGTGCAATACTTGGGTCAATTTCTATCAACTCTAATTATTTCAGATTTTTCACTCCGCAAACTTCGGAGATAAGGGGGGGAATGGTATTTTTTCAGACATTTTTCATCAATGTCGAAAACTGTGAGACATAAAACTAAATGCAAATATATTTTGAAATGTGCAAATTAAGCCCTTTGATATGATATGTCACTTGACCCAGTAACCCCACTTTGAAATTTGGGACCCCCACTCCGGCCCCTTCTGCAATGAAAATAAAAATATTTTTTTAATTTTTTCATTTGCAATAAAGTTGGACAAGCATTCTTTATAACCGTTCCAAATTTCAAGTCGATAGCATTAGTAGTTGCTGAAATAAGAAGGTGTGACAGACAGACAGACAGACGAAGTCGCACCATAAGGGTTCCTTTTTTACCCAGGAATTGACCCAAATATGGCACCAAAAATAAAACGATGTTCCTAACTAGTACAGTTTTTTCAAAATCATCAAAATTCTTTCACAAACAAACTTAGTTTTGCGGTCCGGTTTTTTTCACTTTATACGTCCAAAACTGATACGGAACCCTCGGTGCGCGAGTACGACTCGCACTTGGCCGGTTTTATTTTTTTTCTTGCGTTGGTATTGATACTCTAAAGGCCGATTTATTTACATTAAACGAGCGAATGCTCATTCTATCCCAACTTTACCAAATTCTTTTAGGCTGAACAGACGTAGAGCATTCTTTCATTATTCTGTTGAGCAAGAATTGTATTCTAGTTCTTGGTTCTAATTTCTGCTCGTTGATATTTTGGTGTAAACGCTGAAAACGAGCTTTCGTTTACACTAAAAGATCGAGAAAGAATGCTCTTGTTCTACTCTAGCTCTTTTTTCGTTTGGTTTAATAGTTTAGTTTAAATCAACTTCTTTCCTGAGTGAGTAAGTGAGTGACAGGGACCGATTAATCGGGTTAAAAGGTTACCGGTTAAATCTCTGACCCATATTGTTGGCTAATCCTAATGCAGGGTAACCGGTTAACCCTTTAATACGGATACCGTTACCGGTTAATATTACTAATTAACCCGAATGAAATAGAACAAAAATGAAAAAAAAGGAACAAAAATGAACTCTATGCGTGAACCGGTTATTATTAGGCTGATTAACCCAGAATACGGGTTAACCTTTATGCAAGGTTTTTCACTTAACACAAAAAGCCTAGGAACGGCCTATGTCCAGTGGTGGACTACGATAGGCTGATTAGAACTTGGAAGACAAAGATCCACAGAATTACAGTAAAATACAGGCATACGTTTCAAACCATTTTAATAATAAATTACAGAAAAGTAAACTGAAGCAGAACAATAGTGTAATTGGTAATTAACAACATCACCCTGAACGGTAGAGTAGCATCAACGTAGAACATTCCGCAGGGTTTCATCTTGGTGAATGTCGCTCGATGTAAACGTTTTATGTTCTTGTATAACTTTCTTTCCTCATCTGCAATTATTTCCTAATTGATTATTTAGTTGGCATCTTTGAGTTGGGACGAAATTATTCCCTAATTAACACATATCAGAAGAATGTATTGACAATATTTTGAATCCAAATTTTTGATTCGGGAATGGAATTATTTAGTTGCAAATGTAAATGAGAATCTATAATCACACTAACATTATAAATGCGAAAGTGTGTGTGTATGTTTGTAACACTTTTACGCTAAAACAGCTAAATGGATTAAGAAAAAAGGTAGCTTGGGACCTAGAGAAACACATAGGCTAGATTTTTTATCCATTTTCAGGCAGACGAAGTACCTAATTAGCTGAATATAACTCAACAGAAGAAGCAAAAGAAGAAGACGTAACAATCATTATGCCGATAGTTGTTACGGCCAGTAATGTAATTGATGATGAATCTTCTGAAGAGGCTCTCTTTACGCAGTTGGGGGCTTGATACTCGGTAGTGAGACATGAAATATTGTAAGAAGATATTACTTTTTAGACATCTGACCAGTCGGTTGCTTGGACCGTACCTACTTACCCGAACCCATTGACCTAGATGTCCCTAGACTAGCAGTTCCGAACAAAAATCATGCCCCACACGCGGGTACTTATCTGTTGCTCACCGCATCAAACGTCAAAGTAAAGGTGAGGCTTGTGCTGTGCACGCACAACACTTGAGTGTGACATGTTTAATGTTCAGAACTGCTTGTCTAGACATATAGGTCAATGCCCAAACCCGATGGGATATTTCTTTGAGTTTGTTTTTGTATTTAATTGTTTATAATAGAATGTTCATCATATAAATAAACGATTATTACAAGTTTTAACAAATACCTGTACAATTTGAATTCAACATGAGAGCGCATACATCTTGGACTTTATTTGTAGCTATGTAGAACTGCTCAAACTCCAAGCTTAATATTATATGTATCATCAAATTCTTAATCACAGAAACGATTAACATTGAAATTATCAATGCATATACTCCATTCTGCAAAAATTTTAACACTACTCAGTACAACATTGCGAGGTATCTATGCTATTGTACTACTATTGTACTACTATTCTAGTCACGTGTTAAAAATATACATTTTTATCAAAATACTTACAATAAAATAATTTCTTTGCTCTAACTACATAATTTATTAAAGTTATTTATGTAGACGTATTTGTGTACAAACCAGAGTACACGGAAAAAAAAATGTTTTAAACTAAGAATATTTCACTTGGTCAAGACATTGCGTGATTCATACAGCGTGGCGCTACCATGGTGACATTAATTTAATATAATTATGTATACGGTTTTATAATATATATAATATAATTGTTTATGGTGATAAGGTTTACTTTAGTTTGGAGGGATTTTTGAAGTAAAGAAACGTGTGTTCGACAGCAAGTGTATTGAGCGACTATTTTTTGTATTAGAGTACATGCTTATTATAACTTAACCATAGATACATAGCTATAACTAACTAGGTATGCGCGTTGAACGTATTAAGTCGCAACATACCGCCCACCAAAAGGACTGTAAGTTCTTTTAAGAAACAATGATGTATTTAAATAAATGTTAACTATAAGCAAAGTTTTACAAATGTATAGGTGGGTCTGTAATATCAATATTATTCATGCAATAAACGATTAGTGAGCACTTAGACAATAAATTTCCATTTCTAAAGAACACAATGCAAATTGACTTGAAATTGATAAATTAAAATACAATTTATTTTAACTACCACTAAGATTGATTGACAGGCAAAGGACATAGTTTTGTTACAGTTCTTTTTGTTACAGCACTACCACTTTTGACACTGTACACTCTCGTTAAACCGTCGGGACCAGGGTGCTTATCAACGATCCGTCCTAAAGACCATTTTCCAGGTGGGAGGTTATCAGTCTTTATCAATACAACATCTCCGACCTTAAATTCCTCTTCCCTTTTATGCCACTTAGGATGCTGCTGCAATCTTGACAGATATTCATCTTGCCATCGCCTCCAGAAGTGATGGACAAGTTTCTGTGTGTGTTGCCAGCGAGACAAGCTGGACAACCTTATGTCTTTCATGTCTGGTGATGGGACGACGATAGGTGCCTCTCCAATCAAGAAATGTCCTGGCGTGAGTGGATTCGTGTTATTTGGATCAGTATCGTCTATGGGACATAACGGACGTGAATTCAAGCATGCCTCCACTTGGCAGAGTATCGTCGTCATCTCTTCGTATGTCAGGTGAGTGGTTACAATTCTTTTCAGGTGATATTTTATAGATTTGACACCTGCCTCCCATAATCCGCCGAAAGAGGGACTGTAAGCGGGGATGAAGTGCCATTGAGTACCTTCTGTGACTAGTGTCTGTGCAATTTCTCCAGTAAACTGTAAGCTTGCTTCGTTCCAGGCATCTCGGAGTTCTTTGTTAGCTCCCACGAAGTTACGCCCTTGATCGCTCCACAATTGATTACATTTGCCTCTCCTGGCAACAAAACGTCTAAAAGCGGCGATAAAGGCTTCTGAAGTAAGGTCACTTACGAGCTCGATGTGGATAGCTTTGGTAGACATGCAGATGAATATGGAGACGTAGGCCTTAGTTGTCTTGTTTCCTCGACCCTTGGACATCAAAATTTGAAAAGGGCCTGCGAAGTCTACGCCACTATTCAAAAATGGTCTGGATGGAGTCACTCTCTCCTCGGGTAAATCTCCCATAATCTGAGCTCTAGTAGTAGCATTAAGTCTGGCGCACACGAGGCACTTGTGTATATGTTTCTTCGCTATTGATTTTGCCTTCAAAATCCAGTACATAGAACGTAGATAACATAACATCAGTTGAACTCCTCCGTGAAGTGTCTTACAGTGTGCGTCGGCTATTAACAGAGGCGTTAATGCATTTTTATTTCCGAGAATGATTGGATTTTTTCTATTATCGGGTAAGTTTGTATGTCTGAGGCGACCGCCCACCCTGAGGATATGTTTATCATCAAGATAAGGGTTTAGGGATCGCAACGGACTTCTCCTTTTCACTTGTTTATTTGATTTCAATCTATCTATCTCTTCCTTGTATTCTTCTTCTTGAACTATTTTTATGCAAATAGCCAATGTATCTTCTAATTCTTGTGTACTAATATCTTTATCTGTATTTATGTTTTTTTTGTAGTTCATAAATCTTCTACAGTACGAGATAGCCTTCAGTAATTCTGGTAAGTTATTGAAATTTTCAAATTGTGTAGTTATAGATTTCTCTTTTACTTCTGTGCTGTGACAAGTATTCATTTTTATTGTTTTCATTTCCATATCTGTTGTTATTACTTCCTGTTTACTAATCTTTATTTCTTTTTCAGATAACCAACTTGGGCCGCTCCACCACAAGTCACATTTCTTTAGCTCGGACAGCAATATTCCACGAGAAGCTAAGTCGGCGGGATTATCACTCGACTGTACATGATACCATCGCTTGTTGTTCAGGTTTTCTACAATTTCGACGACGCGGTTAGCAACAAAAGTTTTCCATCTGTTGGGATCACCACATAGCCACGCTATAACTATGGAGGAATCTGTCCACGCATACATATCTGAAGTTGGAATTTTCATTGCCAGTCCAATTTGTTTCATAAGCCTTGAGAGGAGTAACGCACCACACAGCTCTAGTCTTGGTAATGATATTGTTTTCAGTGGCGCTACTCTTGTCTTAGCAGCAATAAGTTTTGTTTCAACTTTGGAATTGGTTTCAGTTGTTATGTATACTGATGCTGCGTACGCTCGTATCGAAGCGTCACTGAACCCATGTATTTGTATGTTTGAGTTATTGGTTGTGCCAAACCATCTATTCACTTGTATATCGTTCACGCTCGCAAAGTCTGATCTTATCTGATCCCATTCTTCATGCAATGTATCACTTACATTCTGATCCCAATTCACCTTTTCGAGCCATAGTTTTTGTAGCAGGATTTTTGCCATCACTGTGCTTGGTGCAATCCAACCAAGTGGATCGAAAAGTTTTTGTATGTCAGATAAAATGCTTCGTTTAGTCACATAAGTACTCTCAGATGTTGGTAAAGTGAAGTTGTATTGAAATGTGTCTGTTTTCAGGTTCCATACAATGCCCAATGCCTTTATTGTTCCATCAAGATTCATGTCTATATGTGCGTTGTTCGATCTTTTCTCTTCTTCTATAGACTGCATAAATTGTATATCATTTGATGACCATTTCGTTAGTTGAAAACCGCCCTTCTGTAGTATTTTTGTGACAGCTTTAGCTAAAGAAATAGCCGCTTCTGTTTCGTCTGCTCCATCAAGCCAGTCATCCATGTAAAAATTACCTTTGATGGATTGTACAGCCAGTGGTTGATCTTTCCCTTCATCCTCAGCTGTTTGATGGAGAGTTCTAACAGCTAAATACGGTGCAGACGCTGTACCGAATGTGACTCTCAGTAAGCGATATTCGTGTAAATCATCAACCTCGTCGGGTCTCCAAATAAGTCGTTGGTAGTCTGCGTCTTCTTTAGTCACTAATATTTGGCGATACATTTGTTTAATATCGGCCATAAAACAGACACGCTTCATTCTCCATTTCATTAGCAGATTTCTCAAATCGTCTTGCAGTTGTGGTCCTACCAATAGTTCTTCATTGAGTGAAATGTTATTTGTGCCCTTGCAGGAAGCGTCGAAGACAACACGTGTTCGAGAGGTCTCTTTGTCGTTGCGGACTACAGCGTGGTGAGGTAAGTATACTGATATTGTTTCCTTTTCTCTTTCAGGTATCTTCTCCATGTGACCTTGCTCTATGTAATCATTAACGACCTTTGTGTATTCTCTTTTCAGAACCGGTGACTTCTTAAACTTCCGCTCCAGTTGAAAAAATCTTTGTTTGGCTATCTCCTTTGTGTTTCCTTCAGGTGTTTGTGGACTGTAAGTTTTGAAAGGTAATTTGACTATATATCTTCCTTCTTCATTTCTAGTTGTTGTTTCCTTGTAGATATCTTCACAAATTTTATCTTCTTTTGTTAAATGTCTGTTAATGTCAACTTCTATTTCCCATATAGACTTCAACATTTCGTCTACATCAACTTGGTGGTGCATCACAATGTAAGTATCTTCTTGTGGTTTCTCATAGATATCTCCGAAAAGAATCCAACCCAGGTTTGTTTTTTGTGCAGTTGGGGTGCCTGGTGGACCTTTTATTAACTCTGGCTGTATAATCTGTGCATATTCCTTGACTCCTAGAAGCAGATCTATAGAACCTGTTGTTAAGTAGCTCGGATCAGCCAAGGTAAGCCCGTCAATGTGAGGCCATATTTGTGTGATAATTGTTTTGATGGGTATCTTAGTGGTCAGCTGTTTCGACATCACGTAGGCTTGTATTGGTAAGCTATAATTTTGGTCCCACTGTGATCTTATATTGAACTGTACCACGTGTTTAATCTCTGTTCTCGTAGATCCCACTCCTACAACACTCCCTTTGAATGGTTGTCGTTTCAGTTTCAAAAGTTGAGTCGCTTTCTCACTTATGAATGTAGCTTGAGAGCCTTGGTCTATTAGTGCGCGTAGTGGAATGCTGAGACCTTCTGTATTTGTTACTTCCACTACAGCAGTCGCTAACAGTGCTATTCCATGTCTAGTTGTAAGATGCGACGCGATCACTGTGTTCGCTTGAACTGTTTTCTTCTCTTTCTCTTCTACTACATGCTGTGAAGCCAACGGTTGTGAGGTGCTCGGTGAAGCCGCTGGTTCTGTATTCTTAATCTCATGTAGCAGAGAATGATGACGTCGATGACATTTCTGACAGGACACCGGTAGTTTACATCTCTTTACTGAATGTCCTGGTGCTAGACAGTTAAAACATAAATGTTTGTCCTTTACGTATTCGTTTCTCTCATTTAGTTTCATCTCAATAAATTTCTTGCAGTGACACAGTGTATGGTTTTCTTTACACATGATACATGTCTTCTCTGTAATTGGTGTGGCAACATGATATGATCGTTCTTTGACTTGTTTTGATTCTCTTGGATTGCTGTTAGTTGTAACGCCCGTGACTAACTCTAAGGTACGGAACTTGGACTCCATAAATTTCTTTAAGTCATTCCAAGTAGGCACTGCTTCGAAGTCTTCTTTGTAGATGTACTCCTCCCAGTTTTTATGTGTCTCTGGGTCCATCTTCTGGACCAGAAGATATATTATTATGAGATCCCAAGAGCCAGTAGGTATTTTTAAATTTTCTAGGTTATTTAGGCATTCTGTAGTTGTATCCAATAAGCCTTTTAACTGAACAGCTGATTGTGAAGACATCTTTCGTTGATTAAATAATCTTTTCATAATGCAGTTTATGATGATGCGTCTATTTCCATACCTCTGTTTCAAAACATTCCATGCGGTTGCATAATTATTGGAGGTCACTTGTATATGTGTCAATAATGCCTCAGCTTCTCCACTAACGCTTGTCTTTAAATAGTGTAGTCTCTGTACATCACTGAGGTTATTGTTCTCGTGCACTAAAGAAGTAAACAAATCTTTGAACGTTGGCCATCCTTCATAATTTCCACAAAACTTAGGTAACTGTATTTTCGGTAAATGCACCATTTTTTGCGGTGCATATGCTTCATTCATACTTGAATTTGCAGTCCTCGAACCTACAGACGCCGCTTCCAACAGCGACGTAAGCGTGTCCTTCAAGTCACCTTGTAATATGTTGTATAGTTCTTCATAAATAAAGAATTCTTCGTTCAAAAAGTATGGCAAAATTCCCTTTTGTTCTTTCGGCGTTATCTTTACTAATCCTTCGTGTGCATTCATAAATGACGTCCAATACTCATCAATAATTTTTAAACGTGCTTCTATATATCCCTTTGTTAGTCTTACTTTCGGGCACTTTTTCAAGTTAGTTTGCGTTTTTCGTAGTAAATTAGCACAATCTTCCAATACAGAGAGGTACTGCTGTTGTTCTTGCGTATTAGCCATTTTATATATCACTTATAACAAGTCTTCAAGTTGCACCAAAACTTTGTTAATCTTCCGTAATAAACGTTAATTACTTTGTTGCAGTAAAAATACGTAAATATGCACTAACGAGGCTCGTTCTGCGAATCCTTATCGCTCTGGAATGCGGTTCTTTTGTCTACGCGGCCAGGTGTCGACCGCTCCGTAGGTGCTGCGATTCGGCTCGATTACGACCATATGTTTATGGTGATAAGGTTTACTTTAGTTTGGAGGGATTTTTGAAGTAAAGAAACGTGTGTTCGACAGCAAGTGTATTGAGCGACTATTTTTTGTATTAGAGTACATGCTTATTATAACTTAACCATAGATACATAGCTATAACTAACTAGGTATGCGCGTTGAACGTATTAAGTCGCAACAATAATTTCATAAATAAATTTTAATTCCATAAAACGTTATTATTTATTAATTTATTTCAAATTTTAGTAAATAGCATCTTGGAGCAACCTGTACTTAAAGAACGTAGCCCAGCGGTCATTTGCCGGGGTCACGGATTCTAGCATCATAATAATATCAATGAAATAAAACGAATAAGCAATACTAATAAGATGAAACAAACGCAAAGAGTAGGCGTATTATTTAGTTTGTTCGAAAAAAATATTTTTTCAATTTACGATTTTTTTTACCTGTTATCTGTGTGTTCAATTAATGTCACCATGGTAGCGCCACGCAGTATATGGGGAAAACATTATATTCTTAAAATTTTGGTTCTAGTAAATATAAGAAGAATAATATTATTTTTCGTGGAGAATATCATTTCAGTTGGACTAAGATATTATTTTTAGTTCAAGTAAATATTTATTTGACATTATACAATATTCCTGAGAATAAAAATATTCTTGGAAGAAAACTAATTCCGCGAGCATTTTTTGCCGTGTATTTTTTTGGCTTTTAGTTCTCGTTGCGAGTACAGAGTTAGTAACACTACTTGCTGCTATATAATAGACAAAAATGTGGATATGACCTAGCCACCAGTGGCTACTTAAGTACCACTGATGGTTGGATCCTCAGATCATAGAAACAAGGGAGATGTGCCAAGGCGCTATTAAAATTGACGCTTTGATACGGTCACATTGACCGTATATAAAATGTACACGCTGGCGACGAACCGAACACGATCGATGATATAAATACAGTGTTTTAGTTTAGTGCTAGTGTTGAGTGACGATTAACAGTGATTAACAGTGTTAACAGTGAGTAACAGATTAACAGTGTTAGATTGAGGGGCGCTTGTAATTGTGTTGAAAAATGTACTACAAGTGGCGACAGTTGTTCCCGTACTAATTTGCTATGATGGCATATCTCCTTGTTTCTATGATCTGAGGTTGGATCCCACTAGTGGCTGCAACTGGTAGCTGCGTCTAAGCTTTATGTGCGGCTGCACTTAAACGCACGCGCTGCATTTAGAAACATCCTGTTCAGAATACTTACCAAGTTTTTTAAATTTTCAAGTGTATCCTCTGTATGAATTATGTTGTGGTAGAAAGAGTTCAAACAGTGGAACACGATCTGGAATAAATTTTACTTATACAGTATGAAACATATCAACTTAGTTGTGTTCAAGTTGACGGATAGGGTTTGTTGACGGGTAGCTTGATTATCATTGTGTTTTCACACTGTCACACTATCACACTGTCCACACTATCCATACGTAAATAGCGTGGATAGTAACACTATCCACAAATAGCATGGATAGTGACAAAGTATACGATTGCCTAATATAAAATCTACTCATTAACCAGTTTCAAGGCTTGCTGGTCCTTGTGTTACATATTGACTGTATTATTATATTATACATAATTTTATGAATATATCTTAGGCTCGTATTACAGAACGATACTTGAGCACAGATCTCACCTTGAGCATAGATTTAAAGCCATTTGATTGGTTGAAACTAGTTTCAAGTATTGCTTGTGTCTTCAAATCTATGCTCAAGGCGAGATCTGTGCTCGAGTATCGTTCTGTAATACGAGCCTTAGGCCCATATTACAGAATGACGTTCGAGCACAGATCTCTGCTTGAGCATACATTTAAAGCCATTTGATTGGTTGACATCTATGCTCAAGCAGAGATCTGTGCTCGAGCATCGTTCTGTAATACGAGCCTAAGACACCTTTCAGCTAAAATGATTTATCCTTACCATCTGTTGAAAAGTAACCTTGCAGATGTCATAACAGTCCAATATATTAACGTAAGCCTGAAACATTTTTTTACAATATTCCTCTCGATCACTATCCCCCATGCTTTGGCATTGAACACCTTGATTATGCCACAGATCTACTTTATCTTTTAAAACCTTAATAAGTCTTATAGCATAAATAATATTTGTGTCCAAACACATAACAATGAAACCACAAAAAATATTGTGATATTCAAGTTTTAACGTTATACAAATGAAAATAATAAAACATAAATTGAAACCCAACATCAAAATGACACTTATCCAGTTTCCAATGATGAAACGCTTGAAGTTGGTCTCATTATTGAGAAATCTGTGGATATCCATAAACTTAATAACAAACCCAACATTTTTATTCGTTTGAAAAATATTGGCCATGAAGTTCATCACGACTCCAAAAGAGGAAATGACAAACTCTGACCAACTAATGATGCAATTGCTGGTCTTATAATAATCGTTCGTGTTACCGTATAATTCACGATATGAGCGATAGTATAATACAGATATGAATAATATCGCACAGCATAATGACGCCAAATATGTTATACAACCATTAGGAGTAATAAAATTGTTCCTAAGTCGATACTTGGTGTTGGCAACTCCAACAAAGATTATTGTGTTGTCTACGGAAACCTTCCGTTTCCGCTCTCTCTGCAATGGACGCGACACGCGATAACATGTAATCCACCGTTCCTAAAAATACAATTGTATTAACAAGAAATAAACAGCTTTCACCATATTCCAAGTTCATCATTATATACTACCAGCGCTCAAGAAGCCTGAAATCCCTACAAAATTGGTCCTAACGAGTCGGAAGTTTTGGAATACAAAGAAACTGAAATTCTTGCGAAATAGCGAACATGGACGCATGAAAAATAAGGAACATCCTGCGAAGCGTAAGCTATTATATTGGGAAGCTCCAATATTCGATACATCGCGAATTATTTAAGCTACGGCGCGCGAATTTAGCGCCCGCGGCAGGTGTATCGAACGAACGAAACGTCGTGTGATCGTCGCGTCAAGCAAGCAAAGGAGCAGCGGACCGCCATTTTGAGGTCACACAGCAACACAACGTCGCACGCGGCTTTGGCACGCGCTACAAGTAAAAGTGAATTATCTTTATTTTGAATAACTTAGAGACAATAGTGAATAGTAGCTAATTACAAACCTATATAGTAATAATAATTGTATCTACCGTAACTACCTATTGTAAAACTAAAGTTATATCTGTAAAAAGTAAAAATGAAGCTTGAAGAAATAATTTCAAAGAGAGGTTACGTAAAAGGCACGCTATCGCGTCTACATGGCCAATCAGAGGATGACATGGACAACCATACCACTGAAATGCTCAGTGTTATGAAGAACCGATGCACGGCTGCCTTTGAGCAGTACGAGCAGTTTAACCAACAGATTTTGTGTTTAAAACCGGACGACAAGGAAGATGTCGGCGAGTACGAACGTAAGTATTTTGCTGTACTTTCCAAAATACAAGGCTTGTTAAACAAACGCTCTTCTCAGGAGCAAAGTGTTATCAAAACTTCAAAGAGGCACATAAAACTGCCTGTTATTGAAATCACTACGTTCACAGGTAAATACTCTGAATACGCTAACTTCAAAGAACTATTTAAATCTATGATTGATAACGATCCCACTTTAGATAAAATTCAAAAGCTACACTATTTGCGTTCTTTCCTCAAAGGCGAGCCTTTCGATTTAATAAAAAACCTACCTTTAATTGAACCAAGCTTTCATGAGGCAATCACTTTACTTGACGAGCGATATTATAACAAGTATAAGATTATTAATGAACACATCTCTAATCTTCTAGACTTACCTGCGATAATCAAACCTTCCCCTTCTAGTCATAGGCAATTTATATCCTCAATCAAACAAACGTTGTCTGCCCTTAGAAATTTGGATGCAAAGGTTTCAGAGTGGGACCCCATACTAATGTGTATTTTTACCCGAAAAACAGATTCTAAAACTGCACATGCCTACCAAATGGAGCGCGATGTCAAGGTAGAACCCACAGTGGAACAATTCCTAGCATTTTTAGAAAAGCAAGCATTAGCTATGGAAAATGCTGAGCCCGCTAGAGAGAAACCACCAACTTCATCAAAAGCAGTCAACGCGGTAACTACAAAGGAGAAGCGAGGATGCTATTACTGTAAGTCTCATGATCATAAAATTTATTCTTGTAAAACCTTCAAGTTGCTGTCGTCCGCAGAGAGAATAACCTTTGCACAGAAAATTGGGCTGTGCAATATATGTTTAAACAAACATCCTGGCAAGTGCAAATTTCATTTTCGATGCAGTATATGCAAGAAACCTCATCACTCATTGCTGCATTGCGACGAAGAAAAACAACAGCCCGTAATCATGTTGTCAGGCAATAACAATAATGTTTTAATTCCCACAGCCCGCATTAAGCTTTATGCAAAGGACGGTAGGGAGGTGCACTTAAAGGCCATATTGGACTCCGCCTCTCAAGCCTCACTTATAACCAGTAAAGCAATTAAGGTGCTAGGATTGACACCTATGCGAGATAACACTAATATCATAGGTGTCACGAATACAATGAACAAAGTTCAGTACTCTATACCATTAGAGATTCACTCACTTAAATCTCCATTTAAAACTCCTATTAACTGTCATGTAGTAGATACAATAACTTGCAAATTACCCCAAACAATGATTGATCCATCATCAGTGGTTATCCCTGCAGGTCTCGAGTTGGCTGATGATGAGTATTATAAACCATCTGAGATTAACATGTTGATCGGGGCTGATATATTCTTTAAAATTTTACAGCCTACAGCGGTGCCAATGCAGAGCTCGGAGCAAGTGTTAGCGCACACAATGAAACTGCCGCCGCCTGCGATGCGAAACCAGCACTGCCTGCAGTCATCACTTCAGCCTGAGCACAGTCAGCCTACATCTGCAGCCAAGGAAGGGACAGGAGCCTTGAGTATTATTAACACAAAATTTGGGCACATTGTTGGTGGTGGGTTACCGCCACAGAATAAGGTAAATAAAATTATTTCGCTTGTTTGCACAAAATGTAAAGTGGATGAAACTATCTTCAAATTCTGGGAAGCAGAAAAGGTTCCAGAAATCTTTCCGGAGCAAGTCTCAGAGCATGAAATTGTAGAAAGTAATTTTAGATCTACATGTCAACTGTCAAACAACAAATTCCAAGTTGATCTGCCATTAAAAGTACCGCTATATGATATTAATTCGACATTGGGTGATTCTTTTGATATAGCTTTGTATAGGTTCTTAAGCCTCGAAAAAAAGTTACATAAAAATATTAATTTATTAACGGAGTACAAGAATTTTATTCATCAATATGTAGAATTGGGCCATGCTCATTTTGTTAATTTGCAATCTTTCAATTTTAACAAAGACCCAATTTACTTTCTGCCCCACCATGCAGTAATTAACGAGAGCAGTAAAACCACTCGAACGCGAGTAGTTTTCGATGGTTCTATGAAAACCAACAAAAAAGTATCTCTGAACGATATGTTGCTAAACGGGCCAACAGTACAGAGAGATCTTTTCGATATAGTAATATTATATAGAGTAGGCGATTTTACCTTCAACAGCGATATAAAAAAAATGTTTAGAAAGGTACGAGTTAATCCTGCTCACACTTCGCTACAGAATATTCTATGGCGCGATACTCCTGATGAGCCAATAAAATGTATACGTTTAGATACTGTCACATATGGCTTAAAAAGTTCTAGCTTTCTTGCAACCCGATGCCTGCTTGAGCTCGCACAACAGCATGAGTCTGACTACCCATTAGCTTCATTTATAATTAAGAATTGCACTTATGTTGATGATATTTTATATTCACACTCAGATTTAACAACATTACTTGCAGCTAAGGAACAGCTTACGAAATTGCTTAGCTTGGGAGGTTTCGAGTTGCATAAATGGTCGTCTAATTGCGATGATGTCTTATCTGATATACCTATAAATGAAAGGCAGTTAGATGAGATACAAATTCAAAAAGATAGCTGCAGTATTAAGGCGCTAGGCTTAACTATTAACACAAAAAAGGACTGTTTTGTTGTAAAATGTCCCGATAACAATTATGCCTCTCACTCAATAACAAAGAGGCAAATATTGAGTCAAATTGCTAAGTTTTATGACCCATTAGGTTTTGTTAGTCCTATCATAGTAAAGGCTAAGGTCATAATGCAAAAGTTGTGGTGTGAAAAAATAGACTGGGATGTCAGTCCACCTCAACCGGTAAAAGGTGAGTGGTCGGATTTTGCTAATAGCTTAGCTGCCATGGAGCCTATTTACATCAACAGAAACATCCACATTCCCGAGACCGCCGAGGCTGTGCATCTGGTGGGTTTCGCTGACGCTTCAAGCTCTACTGGTTATGGAGCTTGCTTATATTTGCGCGTAGTCCCTAAAACAGGTAAAGCTATACTCTATTTACTCTGCTCGAAATCTAGGATAAATCCGCGCACGAAACCACTAACAATCCCAAGGCTTGAGCTTAATGCTATATTATTGCTGGCGAAGTTGGCGAACAAGGTATATGATACACTTAAAATAAAAATCAATATTAATAAAGTATTTTTATTTTCCGACTCGCAGATAGCTTTGGCTTGGGTAGATACAGAAGTAACAAAGTTACAAGCATATGTATCAAATAGAGTAAGGGTCATTCAACAGTTGACAGACAAGTGGTGCTGGGGTTATGTCAGCACACACGAAAATCCAGCAGACTTCATAAGCAGAGGCATGGATCCGCGAGAGCTCCCCACATGTCTCATGTGGTGGAACGGACCCGAGTTCCTGCAAAACAGGGAGTATGTATTTAGTAAAAATCTATCTACAAAGAAATTGCAAAACTTACCTGAACTGAAGACTGCTGCTGTGTTATCCGCCGACGTAAATTCTTCTGCCGCAGATGTGGTACTCCTTACTCTGGAAGAAAAAGAAATCTCAAATATATTAGAAAGGTACTCAGATATTAATAAAATGACGAGAGTCCTAGCTTATGTTCTACGTTTTTGTCACAATAGTAGACCGAGTAACAACAAGGTAAGATTAAATTATATAACTAGCAAAGAGCTTGAGCAAGCTCTGTCCTTGTTGATTAAGCATGAGCAAAGAAAGTACTTCAGTGAGGAACTGACCTTACTGCGAAAAGGTGAGAATATCAAGGGCCCTCTGAAGCCTTTGCATCCATTTATTGACGATGATGGTTTGGTCCGAGTGGGAGGCAGGTTGCATAATTCAGATGTTTCTTATACTCAGAAGCACCCAATAATTCTACCTAAAGCTTCTCAATTAACTGACCTTATCATCTCTCGTGAACACCTTCGATTGCTCCATGCGGGTCCTAAATTGCTATTATCACAACTAAATCAAAAGTATTGGCTAGTAAATGGATTGCGTCATGTTAAAAAGATAACACATAAATGTTTACCTTGTTTTAGATTAAAAGCGACTTGTGCAAAGCAGCTGATGGGTTCATTGCCAAAGCAACGAGTCACAGCATCCAGTGCCTTCCAAGTTGTCGGGATTGACTTTGCTGGGCCAGTACAAATTAAAAACTCACGAGTTAGAAAAGCATTGATTACTAAAGGTTACATTTGCGTGTTTGTCTGCTTTAATACAAAGGCGACTCATTTAGAATTAACTTCAGATTTAAGCACAGAAACCTTTCTAGCCTGCTTTAAAAGATTTGTATCGCGACGTTCTTTGCCCAGCGAGGTCTTTTGCGACAACGGAGGTTCATTTAGGGGTGCGGCTAACCATCTAGTTGACTTGTACAAGCTTAACAGCAGCAAGGACCATCAAGCACTGGTGCAAAACTTTTCTTCCCAACAGGGAATTAAATTCAATTTTATACCAAGCTACTCGCCAGTGTTTGCTGGTCTCGCTGAAGCTGGAGTAAAAAGCATGAAGTATCACTTAAAAAGAACGCTTCAAAAAAGTGTACTTACCTATGAACAGTTAAACACAGTTTTATGCACATGTACGGTCGAGGAGCTGCGGGCTAAGGGAAGTTACAGGTCCTTCAAGATTGGTGTCCCCATTATTTATTATGAAAAATGTTTTTCTGTAGATGTATGGCCAATTAACGCGAGAGTAAACACATGGATTACTTATGAGAACCCGAGACATACCATAAAACATAAGGCATCTGTTAAGGCTCAACCAAATCAGCAGACATTTCGTGTCTAAGCAGCCCCTTAACAAGTTTAAGAATATTGATGTACTGTATCAAAATGTCCGTGGTCTCAAAACCAAACTATCGACGTGGAGAACGAACATATTACAGCTGGAACATAATCTGATCGCTGTAACAGAGAGCTTCCTCGATGCCTCTATCGAAGACGGGGAGCTTGCAACCGGCGATTGGAATGTGTTGCGACGTGACCGGGGAACACCGTGCGGTGGAGTGATGCTCGCCGCGCGCGCGCCAATCATGCTGTGTCGCCGACATGATCTCGAAACGGACGGTGGTGAAGACTTGTGGGCTGACTTTACAAGGGGCGGACGAACTGTTTACGTATGTGTTGTATATATTAAACCTAGTGCAAGGGATGACGAGTACATGAGGTGGTTTTGTAAAGTAGAAGAGTTTATAAACAATTTAAAAGGCCTCGTGATAATTTTGGGTGATTTAAATTTAAATAGTGTATCGTTAAATATAAAGAATTATTACTGTTACTTTCTGACATTTTGTAGTTTGAATGAGATGAACGTTGTGAGGAATTCGCATGGAGGTATGTTAGATGTTGTTTTGGTTCAGGAGAACATTAGCGCGCCAGAAACACTCGTTACCGCTACCGAGGGTATAGTACCACAGGATGCATACCACCCGGCACTACACATTGAGGTAAGAGTCGATGTAGGTCATTGTTCGGAGTCAATTGAACCCAGCAATATAGACAGTGCCAAGGATTGGAACTTTGGCAAATGCGATTTCGAACAACTCTATTTATTATTCTCTGATGAAAATATTTGGGATGAGGTTTTGGAATCTGAAGATGTAAAAGGTGCTACACTCAAGTTTTACAACATTATCTATAATTTTTTTGATATGTGCATGCCTAAAAAACACAGAAGGAAATCGGCAAATAGGCGATATCCTATATGGTTTACCAACGATATCATCCAGGATCTAAGACTCAAGTTAAAACTACATAAAAATTGGAAACTAACTAAATGCGATGACGCGTATTTGCTGTTTTCTGACCTCAGGTCAAGCCTTAAAGCCCGTATTGCAGATGCGTATTCCTCATATATGAGAAATATAGAGAATAAAATTAAGCATAACCCTCGTGAATTCTGGTCGCACATTTCCAGCCTACGGTCCAAAGGTGGGTTTGAACCGAATATAACATACAAGGGTTTAACTTATTCTGGTACTAAGGCGGCAGGGGCTTTTGCTGAATTTTTCTCTACTGTTTTTCTGCCTGACGTTCCGCGGCTCAATGCTGATCATGTCTGTATGTCTGATCGTTCCAGTAACAGCAATTACATAAATATATCCCCCTTATGCCATGTAGACATTGTAAAAGCCATAAGTAAACTTAAACCTAGCAGTTCTATCGGCCCCGACAGCATCCCCCCCTTCATAATTAAAGACTTAAGAAACATTTTTGTTGATCCTCTCAGCCACATTTTTAATTTAGCCTTGCAGACTGGTACATATCCTACAGAGTGGAAAGTTTCTAGAGTTACACCTATCCCTAAAACCCAAAACAAAGGTTCCGTCGAAGAATACCGCCCTATTGCAATCCTATCTGCCCCGGCGAAGGTTTTCGAGAGCATTCTCCATAACGCTGTATACGAGCAAGTAAACAAGTATCTTTGTAACGAGCAGCATGGTTTCAGAAGCAAACGGTCAGTTGACACAAATCTCCTGACACTAGTAGATTATATCTCGTCTAGCTTGGACCGCGGGCGTCAGGTAGACGTACTTTATTTCGACTTCCGGAAGGCGTTTGATAGGGTTAACAATGACGTGCTGCTAATGAAGCTTAGCAAAATAGGGTTCTCACCATCTCTCCTTCGTTTATTTGCAGACTACCTACGTGATCGACAGCAGTATGTTAGGCTTGGTATGTACGTTTCGGATCCCTATCACACGCGTTCCGGCGTGAGTCAAGGCTCAATTTTGGGGCCTTTATTATTTCTCATTATGGTTAATGATCTTCCTCAAGTTCTGCTTCATGCACGGTGTCTTCTGTATGCTGACGACTTGAAACTGTACCTCGAAATAAACTCTGAGCGTGACAGTTTGGCGCTGCAGCAAGACATAGATGCTATATATAAGTGGAGCGTAGAAAACAAGATGGAGTTTAATTCATCCAAATGCTTCGCTATGACATTCAGTCGAAGGTGGCACCCAGTTAACTTTGAATATAACTTAAATAATAACACTATCACGAAGTCAACAGCCATGAAAGACCTGGGAGTCACTTTCGACCGAAAGCTCACTTTCCACGACCATATGGCCATGGTAGCTAAACAATCCTACCAAAGGTTAGGTTTTGTTCTGCGTAATTGCCGCAATTTTCGCACCGCTCATGCTATCAAAATATTATTTAATGCACTCGTACGTAGCAAGCTGGAAACCAGCTCTTGCGTGTGGAATCCGCATGAAAGTACTTACGCACTTTTATTAGAAAAAGTCCAAAAAGCGTTCCTTAGATACCTATATAAGCAGAAACACGGCTATTATCCTTACCTCTACCCAACAAAATTCTTACTGGGTTGCCTTGGATATAACTCGCTAGAGGTAAGGCGAGCACGAGATCAGCTCACAATAGCTTGTAAGACGCTCCGTGGCGCTATTGACGCTCCTGATCTGCTTGATTTGCTAGCGCGCTTCTTTGTCCCGGACAATTACTGCCGGGGTAAAAAGCATAGGCTGTTTGCCGTGCCTCCGTGTCGTACTGTTGCACGAACTAAGTCGCCAATTCCTCGCACTCTGGCCGCGCTCAATGATCTCTTGGATTCCAATCCAACAGGCGATCTGTTTGCGGACGGATGGACGAAGATTTTATTGGTGTGTCAGAAGTACTGTGAGAGGAATGTATGAAAGTGTTGTTAACCTTCTTGTATATACATTATATATTATTGTTTCTTTTATTTTTATAATTTTAATTTTAATTACTGTAATTGGTTGTACAACCGTTGTAATTAAGTAAATAAATAAATAAATAAATAAATAAATGCCAAATTGAGGCGATTTTAAATTCTAGACCTTTAACGTCAATATCTTCAGACATATCAGATTTCAGCTACCTTACGCCAGGGCATTTTCTAGTAGGAACGTCTCTTACTTCTTACCCTGAACCAGATGTTTCTGAGGTACAAATTAATAGACTTAAGTTTTGGCAGATAGTTGAAAGTATGAAACAAGGATTTTGGAAGGTATGGCACAAGCAATATCTAAATACCCTACAATCTCGACCGAAGTGGCGTGACGATTTACCCAACATTTGTGTTGGTAAGCTGGTATTGCTCAAAGAACCAAACTGTCCTCCTCTTTATTGGCATGTAGCGCGAATAACGCGAGTGTTTCCCGGCAGTGATGGACGAGTGAGAGCCTTTGAGGTCACTGCCCCTAATGGGAAAACATACATTAGATCGCTTTCAGGCATATACCCACTGCCTATTGAAAATTAAGTTAATTACTTAATAAGAGGTTATTGTATTGTGCAATAATATTATTGTGTATTAAATTAAGCTAGTTTAATAAAAATGTTAGTTGAATAATAATAAAAAAAAAATGTATCTTGAGTAAAGTAGAACTATTAATATGTTTTATATTTTAATAACATACATTTAACCATATTCAATATGTGGCGATTTATTATAAGAGTAATTTGTTATACCTATAAGTATAATAATTTTTATTAAATTAGATTTACATTACTTATTCTAAGTAATTTTGTAATAGCGACCTCAGAGTCACTGCCTGGGGCCGCAGCATGTTGGCAACTCCAACAAAGATTATTGTGTTGTCTACGGAAACCTTCCGTTTCCGCTCTCTCTGCAATGGACGCGACACGCGATAACATGTAATCCACCGTTCCTAAAAATACAATTGTATTAACAAGAAATAAACAGCTTTCACCATATTCCAAGTTCATCATTATATACTACCAGCGCTCAAGAAGCCTGAAATCCCTACACTTGGGAGAGAAAAAAAGCATTAAGTTTAAAGGCAGAAGCATCGACTGCACATTTTTGTCAACGAAATTGTCGGATAAAACTTCCACACGAAAATTTCGGCTGATGTCACAACGGTTTTTTCTTTTTATAAACTTCATTTTGAAAATGTATAGAATTTAAGATCACAAGCACGTTGTCCTTCAAGGATTGACGGAGTAACAGTATTTTTTTTTAATTTACTCCATCAACCTTTATGTCTAATATTATTGTGTCTCAAGGTTAAAAATGAACACAATTGTGACATAATCTTTCAGATCTCGTTAGCTATTACTAAAGTGTCTATACAAGTCTGAACTTGCTGTTGCTACAAACTTCATATACATGACTGTAATTGCCCGAATATTGTTAAATCTTAGGTTTTACTTGTTAATCTTAGGATCCACCAACGTGATTTAACAAATATAAGATTTGATATAGGATAAAAAGATTTTTCGGCATTTTAACATTAGAATTTGGCACATACACCTAGTATGTGCCAAATACTAGGTGTATGTGCCAAATTCTAATGGTAAAAGGCCGCGCTGCTCGATCTAACTGTGAGGTTAGGCTGAGTGATGTGTTAACAACGGTCACCCATCCAAGAACTGACCGCGGCAAGCGGTCAGTTCTTGGATGGGTGACCGTTCTTAACACATCGAGACCCCTCCGTGCCTCGGAGAGCACGTTAAACAGTCGGTCCCGGTTGTCATAGGAATAACTTTGACAATCGTTACGGGTAGTCAAGAACCCAAAAGTCTGACAACTGGTCTAACTTTGGAATACCGGTATTCCCTAATAATTGGGTTGTGGAGGTGAGATGGCAGTCGCTCCACGTAATATATTGATCAGCCGCAACTGGTTAGATTGGAAGCCGACCCCAATCTAGTTTGGGAAAAGGCTAGGCGGATGATGACTTCTTATAGTAAAAAGATGCTGATGTGCATGATGATTAGATTACCATGGGTACGAGCTATGAATATTTGATTATAATTGTATTAAAATGTCTTGAGTTGTATTATTTTCTCGTATTTTGATAGATACATTACGGAAATGACGCTCTTAACATAGATTAAAAAATTATATTGACATCAATTTGATTGGTGATCAATATTTCGACGCAGTCGTGTTTTGTTTTTTGTAACATTTTTTACGGAATAATTTGCTATTGCGCCTTCATTATAAGACAGCTGGTTGAAGAGTGAACTATATCGCGAAATCACCAAGTCTCAATGACGTCCTCAAACCAAGTAGGAGTATTACGAAAAAATCGACTAGAAAATGAAGTCCAAAGAATATTTTTTCCTCTAAACTTTATTCTGATATTTTTGCTATCATCAAAATACAATGTCCGAAACAACAAAGTTACTCCAATTGAAAAAACACGTATTGTCGTGTCCTTTCTTATTATGTGTGTTATTACTTTTATCAGTATTTTCGCCGCTTATGATTTTTCCGAGCGTTACCATAGTAGCGATTCTATTATAATATTTTTAGTTAATTTAGGCTACTGCTTTGATGTTTGTTTCGGATTCACATTGATGTTCATTCTTAGAATTGTTCATAGTCAGAACAACGTTTTATTTATAACGATGATCGAAATTATACACAGCAGCATTGATGTTAGTAAGAATGTTAATAGTTTCGTTATTTGGAATTGGATCTCCATTGCAATTGCTTTTTGTATTAATATTCTTATCCTTTTGCTTTTATATATTTCGTACGATCTCAATCTGTTAGATTTAGGTTGCGATTTCATGTTTATTACCTTTGACATTAATGTAGTTTACGCCATTCGTGTTTTAATGTTGTTAACAAAGTATTTAGAGGAATGGATCGAATGTATTCTGGCGTTGAATCATGAGCAGGAAAACAATACGAATGATATAAATTGTACGAAATTATTTAAGACGTACGATAATATTTTGAAAACGTACAATTTGTACAAGAAGCTTTTCGAAGTACTGGTAAGACTAATTAGTTAATTAAGTGTAAGAAATTGAAATGGATCTGCTGACCTAGCTTTTGTCTACAGAAGAATAGACAAAGTGACAGAATGTAGAAAGATTTCCACAGTTGTATGCAAACAATGAAGATAAGAATTGTTTATATTCTTCAGTAGACAACATTTTGATAAATCGCGGGCCCCGCGGGCTCGGGCAGAAGAGATAAAAAGTAGGAAAGAAAGAACTTCAGTCTATTCTTTGGTAGAATAGAAATATAATTGGTCATGCTGCGCGTGCTTGTTTTTTGTATTTTCCTAATAAAAATCTTTTAATTTTACAGACTTTATATTACACTGTAGATACATTCTATCGGACTTTGTCTTACTGCGAGGCAAGTTTGCAAATGCTTGGAATAGGAAGACATCCACAAGAAACGGTAATTATAGCAATGTTGCACTTCGCTTGAAGGTTTATTAATTTACTTATTTAGGTCTCAAATCATAGAAACAAGGAGATGTGCCAAGGCGCTATCGAGCTTGATGCCTGATCTTGAGCAAATTGCTCATATTAAAAACGTACGCGCTGGCGACGAACCGAATACGATCGATGGTATAAATACAGTGTTTTAGTTTGGTGCTAGTGTTGAGTGACGATTAACAGTATTAGATTGAGGGTGTGCGGAATGTTCAATGGGAGATCTTTTTATTCACAAGGAGCGCTTAATTATGCGCGTAATTGTGACGAAAAATGTACTAAAAGTGGCATCAGTTGTTCCCGTACTAATTTGCTATGATGGCATATCTCCTTGTTACTATGATCTGAGTATTTTGGTACTAGCTAGCCGAGTGAGGAAGTAAAATTTATAGTTATTTGTGTCAACATAACGCACAAAAATTAAATAAAACACAAACAAATACTATCTAAGGTGGAGGTACCTTCCCAGTCGAATATCACGAAGTGCCCTATATCCTTTTGTAAATTATGTTATAGGTATTTTGCCAAAAAGTAATTATTTGAATATTTTGTACGTTGAAATGTTCGCAGCACGGGGACGAAACCAGCGTATAACTTTTTCAGTTTTGATTATTTCTTTTTTATATGTTTTCCATAGACTTTCTTAATTAAAATCTTTTTCAGGTGTTTCGGTTTTTACATTAACAAAATATAATGTTTTTAATTTGGGTGGGCAACAATGTGTCTATAATTTAAGAGGGCTATTGCATTTTGTCACCTGTCTCGCTCGCACAAAACCGTATTTTTAAGAATTTTAAATGAAAAGATGCATTTTTGAAAAATGTTATAATGTTTTAGATAATAATATTAATTTAACAGGTAAATAATAAAACACATTTCTACTGTGTCATCTAATCAATTTAGGAGCACAAGTATTATCCTATACACCGTGACATTTTCATCGCTTTCATCGATGTAGCCACTATACTCATCATTATGAACAACTGTTACAATGGGACCAACCCGGAAATCGCCCAAAAAAAAAATCAACTGTTCCATACATTTTGTTGAGTTATGTGAACATAAATGTATGGAACAGCAGATTTTTTTTGCGATTTCCGGGTTGGTCCCATAGTAAAAGTTGATCATAATGATGAGTATAGTGGCTACATCGCCGGATGAAAGCGATGAAAATGTCACGGTGTATAACTGCTCCTAAATTGATTAGATGACACAGTAGAAATGTGTTTTTATTAATTATAGGTACCTGTTAAATTAATATTAATAAACCTAAAACATTAGAAGAATACATTTTTCAAAAATGCATCTTTTAATTTAACATTCTTTAAAAATATGGTTTTGCGCGAGCGAGACAGGTGACAAAAATGTAATAGCCCTCTTAACAAAATCTTTCCAGTTTGTTTCCTGCTTGACATCACTTCTTTGGCTGATAAAGAACATGACGCTGTTGATATTACATAATGTACACTGTGAGAAGTTCTACATAACCCTTGAGGAAGCTAAGACGGCGTGTATACAGCTGGTTAAGAACCCGAACAGTTCAAGTGAGAAAATTTTAACTATTTTACCTTTTTCTTATAGGTTCGAAGTAAAAGACGACTTATTGAGTAAGATATTAAGGACCAGTTCCCATTCCCCAGATTGTAACGATTTACTAAACATTAAAAAAAGTGAACATATTTTTATAAAATTATCTGACAAGTAAGGGCTTGATCCCACTGGCGTCTATCGGGTGTATGCGTTCTTCTAACATTTGATGAACGCTGAGGTTGCGTGCACGCGGCGCTTGCGTCGCGCATCCTCTGAACGCTGCGCTTGCGTCGCGGAGACGCAGCGAGACTTCTTGATTCGGGAGAGTAAGCGAAAAAATGCCGTGCTCACGCGCCGCGTCTCCTTAATCATCGCATTGCAATTTAATGAATATTTTGAACGAGACGCGAGCGCCGCGTTCAAGCCGCGTGTGCGCAACGCCAGCGCTGGTCAAACGTTAAGCCTGCAATACATGTTGGCCGAGCGTTGTCGAGTGAAGGCCAATACCAACATGTAGACAGTATATTTGCCTTGTCTTGCTATCGCTCGGTGTCACTTGCCTAGTTGGTTGAGTATAGACAAGCGCCAACGTGTATAGACCTCATTTGACGTAGCTTGCCACAATTTGCAGTCGCTCGCGATCACTTGCCTCACTTCGGAGCGGTGTCGGTTTTTCTGCACAAATCAAAGGCGCTCGCGCGCGCTCGTACAATAGTGTTCACATGTTTGTCCACGCGCTATTGACGAAACGCGCGGTTGACGTCAAACTTGCCGAACGTGTAGACCATAGAACAGGGTGTAGACAGTAGCGCATGCCTAGTGTCAATTTGTCTAGGCTCGCGTTGGTCTAAGCTCAGCCAACGTGTATTGCAGGCTTTAAAGGAACGCGCGCCCGACAATCGCCAGTGACATTGGGCCCTTAGCAGGTGCGGTCGCAGCCAACAACTTTGGGTATTGGTACTTTAACATTGAAATTGATATTGAAATCATTTATTCTGCAATTAGGTTACTAATAACACTTTTACAAGTCAATTGAATTTTTCTTTTAAAACTAGATGAGGTCGGTGTTTCGTATCTGACTACTTTTGAGAAGAAACACCGAAAAAACTCAAAGATCAAGGTCTCTTTTAAAGTCCAGACAATAAAAAATAAACTATGTAAGAACCATGCAGGTTAGTCTGGAATGGCCTTTAGAGGAAAGAGCCATACAGATTTGAGTGGACCTAGTAGTGGTATGACCCCCGGGTCATACCAATTAATGCCGACGTGCTACACCGTGAATTACCGTGTTTCACACATTTTTGTACAGTTTTGGGGGGGCATGACCCCCATGACCCCCCCCTCGGACCATCACTGGCCCTTAGTCTTGTCAAACTTTGGTTATTCCTCAAATAGTTGAAGTAGCACTGACCTATATGTCCCTAGACAAGCAGTTCCGAACAAAAATCATGCCCCACACGCGGGTACTTGTCTGTGGCTCACCGCATCAAACGTTAAAGTGAATGTGAGGCTTGAGTGAGACATGTTTAATGTTCGGAACTGCTTGTCTAGACATATAGGTCAATGCGAAGTAGTGTGTTTTTTTTTTTTTTTTCAATAAATGATTTTTCTCTACAGAGAATCAACAACATTTGTGCAAGAAAGTGTTATATGCAAACCGATCGTTCAGTAAGATGACCGCGTGTGGCCTGTTCTGTGTCGGCGCTACCCTGCCAATACGTTTGATGGAACTCATCACTAATTACTTTATTGTACTGCTGCAGTTTGCTTTTTTGTAAAGTAAGTAATTTTAAGTAATTTATTAAGTTATTAAATAATTAAGCATAGCATAAGCATAATCGGCCTATAATGTTCCCACTTTTTATTTTATTTATTTATTTATTTATTTATTTGGGTCAATTCCTATCAACCCTAATTATTTCAGATTTTTCGCCCTGCAAACTTCGGAGATAAGGGGGAGGGAATGGTATTTTTTTGTACATTTTTCATCATATGTCGAAAACTGTGAGACATAAAATAAAATGAAAATATATTTTGAAATGTGCAGATCAAGCCCTTTCATATGATATGTCACTTGACCTAGTAACCCCAATTTAAAATTTTGGACCCCCACTCCGGCCCCCTTTGCAATGAAAATAAAAATGTTTTTGGATTTTTTTCATTTGCAATAAAGTTAAATAAGCATTTTTTATAACTGTTCCAAATTTCAAGTCGATAGCATAAGTAGTTGCTGAAATAAGCAGATGTGACAGACAGACGGACAGACAGACAGACGAAGTCGCACCATAAGGGTTCCTTTTTTACCATTTTGGTATGGAACCCTAATAAAAAAGGCAAATTAAGTCCATCTGAAGCAATGGTGCTGATTCTGTTGAAGATCGCACTAAACTAATTTTAATGACACTATATCTCTTTCTTACAAATATCATTGAAAAAGGACAGAAAATATTTAGAACTGTCAAATTAGTCTACGCCCTTGTATTTACGGGAAAATAGTCGTGACATGTTGCGATTACGACTAAATTCACATTAAAACTATTCAAGCTTGGCTTCGACGGCGTTTTTGGGATAAAAAGTAGCCTATATGTTATTCTGATGTATAAGCTATATTACTGTAAAGTTTCATAAAAATCCGTTCAGTAGTTTTTGCGTGAAAGAGTAACAAACATCAATCCATCCATCCACACATACATCCTCACAAACTTTCACATTAAAATTTATAATATTAGTAAGATGTAACTTATGGATTCATTTTTGGTCTGTTTCTATTAAATATTTTACCTTTGTAACTACGCTGAGAAAAGGTTATGCAAGAATATTAAACGCCTACATCGAGCGACGTTTGACATGATGGCTGCCTGTCGAAGGTTCTACATTGATGCTACTTTTCCATTAAAAATTATGGAGTTAATTACTAACTACACTATTGTGTTATACAGTTCGCGTTACTCTAAATCGAGTTGAAATTAAAATTTTAAAATATATGACTGTGTTTTATAAAGTCTCATCTACATCACTTTTTACCCTATCTTAAAATAAAGTGAAACCTTCCTTCAACCCTCTTGCATCTTTCTGCCACTCGTGCCTCTGTTTGCCACAGATGTTTTTCTCGTAAACTGCGCGATAACGAATTTAAAGGAACTTCATAGAACTCGAGATGCTTTGTAAATCAAAACTTTCCTATTGGAATCACGGACACTTCTCTTTATATTAATGTTTTATAATAAATAAAAATCCAGGTACTAAACATTTATGTGCCTTTATTTTGACAAAACACTGGCAAACACAATGAAAACGTCAATAATTAGGCCGCGGCCGTACCTACTGGCACGGCGACAGCGACGCGACGGCGATTTCGTGAACAAATAAATGTCGCTTGTCGTTTCTGCAGCGCGGCCACCGACTTAGGCGATTCGCACACCGCACCGCATCACGCAGCGTAGCGCGGGAGTGCGTGATCTTCCGTTGTTTGCAAGTACCTGTATTTGTATAGAAATCACGCGTAGTGCAACACACAGAAACAGCATTCACGCGCGGGGCTTTAGTTCCGTCGCATAGCGCGGGGCGGTGTGTGATTCGCCTTAAGTTTAAACGAGTTTGTTTTCACGAAATCGCCATCGCGTCGCTGTCACCATACCAGTGCGGCCGCGGCCTTAGTGTGTTTCCCATGAATATTAATTTCACAAAATATTGAATTGCAGCAGTACAATAATGTAATAAGTGATAACTTCAATCAAACATATTGGTAGTGTTGCGTCGACATAGAACAGGCCACACGCGGTCATCTTACTGAACGATCGAGTTTCATTCACCACGTTCTTGCAAAGACGTTTCTGAGTACCTGTTAAGAAAAATGCTATAATTAGTTTAAAAAATTATGAAAGAATCATTTAGAAAAATAATTTACATAATATCGTCCATGAGATTCTAACAACTCCTAAGTAACACCTGTACTGTGGGCCTATCTATACTAATATTATAAAACTCAAGAGTTTGTTTGAACGCGCTAATCTCTGGAACTACCAGTCGGATTCAAAAAAATATTTTTGTGTATGATAGCCAGATTCATGAAAAATAGTAGGTATAGGCTATTTAACATCACGTTGCGACCCAAGAGCCAAGCAATGTGGGTGAAATCGCGGGGAACAGCAATCATGAATGATTTTGACGTACCTATGGATCGATGTAAGCATATTTTGAAAAAAAAAAAAAGGCCCACTGTATACTGTGATATACACACGGGTAGGGCGTGTGAAAAACAACATGCGTTGGAAATATCGCGCGATAAAATCGCAGCTGTATGGATAGGGTTCTCGCAATATCGCTTGCGATATAACAGCACCTGTACGCTAGCTTATATAAATAGCTAGACTTTTGCCCGCAACTCCGTCCGCGTGGACTACATGGCCAGTTTAAATGACCTCCATAGTATAGGGTGGCTAGTACTATCAAGAGGTCAAGCTGCATCTCTGGTTTATCCCACCGGAATTAGATGAAACGTGGCTTAGACTTTAAGTTGGTCCCCAAGCTATCGAACTGTGGAAACAATATCAAAATCGGTTCAGTATTTTTTGCCTGATGAGCGCACAAACAGACAAACAGATAAACAGACAGACAAAAATTAAAAAAAATCTTTTTAGGTATAGTTACGTTTCAATACCAAACCAAACCCAATAAAATTGTTTCTTGTGGAATATTTTCAATGTATAGACACGGCTTTTTTACAATTTTATAATAGTTTAGATAATTATGTAATTATACATATTATATGTATTTTTACTTGTACGGTTCTTGTTCTTCATAAGTTGTATACACGCCGTCTCAGCTTCCTCTACAGTTACGTAGAACTTCTCACAGTGAATGCTATGTATTGTTATAAGTACCATATTCTTTGTGATCCATATAAATATCGAGACATGACCAAGCAATATCTGAAAAAAAAAATTTTGCCGACCTCAATAAAGGAGGCATAAATCAAAGCCATTGAATTCCGAAATCAAAATTATTATTTAGTTTTTGCGGACTGGAGAAACGAGATGGAATGTCCCTCCATTCCACTGCCCTGACAGTTGATGTTGGGTTTCTGTATAAATATTCTAATTGCGTCGCAAACTCTGCTTGCGAGATGTAGGATTTTGACGTTAGCCGTCATGTAGTGACATTTGACAAGTCTGTCTAGCTGTGAAGGTAGGTAGTCTTTGCTGTTGTCGGCAGATGTCGCTACAAGTTTGTAGTGGCTTTTTGAAGTTGGTTATTTTTTTGTAAGAGGTTTTTTTTTCTGTTAGGTAATCTACTTTTTAAAACTTTCAACGATGAATGACTAGACAACGCACAGGTTAAATTGGTAGGTCGAGAAGCATCAAAACGTGAGCATTAAGGAGGCATTTTTGAAAAATTATACCCTAAAACCTGCATGTCTATTGTGTGACCGTGATGATCGTGTGATCTCACCGTGTGATATCACTTCGAGAACTGCCAATTTGTTTGCGGACGTTCAAGGGAGAATGTCACGGTGAGATTCTCCCTCAAACGTTCGCAAACATATTGGCAGCTCTCGCGGTGATAGGTATCACGCGGCGTGTCGGTACAGAATAGATAGGCTGAATATAGCATGTCTATAGGCTTATTTCACCATTTTCAGATAAGATTTACCCAAAAGTTGAGTTTTGATAGATTTTGTGTAGAAAATCTGTCAAAATTGTTAAATATGAATCCTTGGATAAAGTTATCTGATGATGGTGAAATCGCCCTTTGTCTACTAGTCAGTAGTTGGGTTGTGGAGGTCAGATGGTAATCGCTCCACATATTAAACCGCATATAGTTAGACTGAAAGCCGACAAACCTACATAGGAAAAAACTAGGCAAAAGAGCAACATGAACAACTAATAATAAGGCTACTTTAATTCTGCAGCGTGTCGCCGGTCGCGTGCGCCCGCGACCGGCGCACTTTGTATGAAACCTATGTGGATTTGACTGTGGCGCGTGTGGCCGGTCGCGCTTTTCGCGTTCAACTCGACGGTGTCTCAAAAAAGCAATGATTTCAGAAACAGATTCATAGAAAAACGTTTTACACTTACGGTGATATCGAGTTCCGCATTTATTTTCAGCCCAGCAACCATTAGCTCAACACAAGTAAGTGTACGGCAGAACTCTCCAAATATGTAATACCATATCTATGAAAAACAAAATATTGTACCTATAAAAACTTTAATAATCGGCAACTATGTCCGTTTTTTCTATAAACACGACACATCACTAAAGCACAAGCCTCATCGCCAATGAGCGAGCGAGCGAGCCGGGCGAGGCATCATTTCACCTCTTGTCATACTTCGGTTCACACCGCGAACTACAGAGATAAGCTACGTCAGCGTATGAAAAGCCTCGCCTGGCTTGCTCGCTCGCTCGCTAGCTGGCTGTGTGGCCTGCGCTTTACTTAGGGATAGAATAAGACAAAGTGATGATGTTGTATCACTTTCCCTTTTGTGTTGGTGGTTCGCAATTACAAATCATATTTCTGAATAATTTTCAAGGGCTCTTTCAATTTAGACATTTGGTGCGGCAGCAATGAGGATGTCGTACTGTGCACGGACGGTTTTTTTGTCCATACAGTTGACGCGTCAAGAGCAGCAGCTAATCTATTCTGTAACAATAGACCGTGTGATTTCACCGCGAGAACTGCCAATTTGTTTGCTCGCTGGAGAATCTCACCCTGACATTCTCATATTGGTTGTCGGCAGAAGCAAGCAAGCAAGAAACGACAAGCGATATTTATTTGTTCACGACATCACCATGGCGTCGCTGTCGCCGTTCCAATGCGGCCGCGGCCTAACAGGGCCCCAATTCTGCTATTTCAATAGTGTATGAATGGTGTCATAATGACACCAGAACGGTCAAACCTAAGCGCTCATTGGCTTAGAGTAAGACTATCTGTTTCGTCATTGGTCAAAACGATGTCATTGATAGACCATTCTGACACTATTACGACAATTGTATTAGCAGACTTGTGCCCCTGGACGGCGCTCTCGACGCATGAATGTATGGAATACTGTATCGGTTGTTTTTACAACCGATATCCGAATAACCGGATCAAGTAAAATAATAACGAACTCACCACTCCTTGGAAAATCGTCTTATACAGATCGTAAGCTTTTAAAATATTTTGGTATATCTCAAGCAAATTGCGACAATATTCATCATCTTCATATTCAGCATTCATCATCAGGATATCTTTAATCCACACATCGAGGTATTCCCTCAGTAATATTATAATTCGGATAGCTATAACTATATTGATATCCAATGTGATCATAGTAAAGTCACTCATGAAGTCAAAAATAAGGTCGATGATATAACCGTCATAATAAGTTGATGCATGAAACAAAGTATCTATGATAATGTCAGTACAAATAACAGTTGCTATTGAGATCCAATTCCAAACAATAAAACTCCGGATACTCTTACTGAAGTGGGTGCTCCTGTATATCGATTGGATCTTCAAAATAAGTAAGACGTTGTTGTCCCTGTGCACTATGTCCAAAATGCACATTACTGTGAACCCTATCGCATTAATTATGTAGTAGATAGCCATAAAGAGTATTATGATGTTTTTTTCCAAATATTTCGCATAGAGATATGTGATGTCTATGGTCAATATTTGATAAATACTAAACCCATTCAGGAATAACATACAGCAGAACCCAAACACTTGATATTTTTTTCCGCTTGGATAAATATGACTATTTCGTACATTATATTTTGAAGACAAAAACAGATTGAGTACAGAGTTAAAAGAAAACACTATTCTTTGGATTTCTTTTTCCAGACGATTATTAAGTAGCACTTCAAATGATATTTCTGGAACGATGTCTTGTGTTCGAGACATTTCTTTTATTTTAATCTAGACTGTCTGTTGTTTGATGAGCAATATGGCTGTCTAGACACTAGACTAATCACTATTATTCTAATGAGACATTTTGACGAAGGAACACAATTGCGTTTTAATACATATTTATTTATTGATCGTATCAATGTTAAAGAGACAAGTGATGTTCCAAGTATAGTCATTACATTAGTTATTTATTATTTAAGTACACATAAATAAAAATAGAAAATTAAAAATGTTATAAAAACCCGACTGCGGTCTGCCCTACGTCTTATCTGTTGTTATAGATCCACCAAAAAGAAAAGGAAAACAAGATATTGCAGTCGGGACCCATTATATGACTATTACCCGGAATCACTGGGTCCCGACTGTAATATCTTGTTTTCCTTTTCTTTTTGGTGGGTCTATAACAACAGATTTATATTAGATATTTTTTTTTATTTTCTATTTTTATTTTCCACTTATTAGTTTTTGATGTCAATGACATATATTATATATTTTCGTAATCGTCTTTTTAAGCCCTTCATTTTGATACCCCACATGATGATGTAACAAGAAAATCTGTTTATTTTTTTAGATAGATTTTTTTTTTAGTTAGATGTTTTTTTAATGGATAAGATATACAGGGTGGCAGGTTAGACAGTTGAAATATTTTAAGGGGTCATTGTACTCATTATTATGAACAACTTTTACTATGGGAACAACCCTGAAATCCCGAAAAAAAAATCTGCTGTTCCATACATTTATGTTCACATAACTCAACAAAATGTAGGGAATAGCAGATTTTTTATTCGCGATTTCAGGGTTGGTCCTATAGTAAAAGTTATTCATAATGATGAGTACAATGACCCCTTAAAATATTTCCACTGTCTAACTTGCCACCCTGTATATATTTTCGTAATTGTCTCTTTAAGCCCTTCATTTTGATACCCCACATGACCATGTCAGATTTTTTTTATTTTTTACGACTTCACTTATTGGCGGTTCAAATCCGCCATGTTGGTTTTTTACCCGACTGCGAGACGCAAAGGAGGGTAATGTGTTTATCAGTTTATGTATGTATGTATGTATGTATGTATGTTTGTTTCTATGTGGCGTTCTAGAGACCAAATGCGTAGGCCGATTTTGATAATTCTTACGTCAATCGATTCGTCTTAACCTTGCGAGTGTCACTAAAGACATAACAGTAATCAAAATTCACCACAGCGACAACCAGACACCATATTGTCAAAATGAAAAAAAAAAAGTTGATGAACTATGTCAAGTGGGGTGTCGTTGAATAGGTATTTTAAAATCATCTTTAGGTTCCTTTTATCATTTTTCATTTAAAATAATAGTTTAGGATATATAACGATTTAAAGTTGTTTAACAAAGCAATCATTCTCGCTAATTCTTACTTATTGATTTAAGTTTTTATTTCAAGTATTAACGATATACAAACAAAAAAGAAGATTACGAAAACATACATTAAAAACTAAAAAGTGAAAAATAAAAATAGTAAATTAAAAATTTAAAAAAACCCTGACGCAGTTAACTTCTGATGCAGTTGGTGGCATAAAATCTAAGATTTAAGACAAATAATTGCCACCAACTGCATCAGACTGCTTGAAAAGTGCACTTGTTTTGAACTTTTTAGTTGTGTTTTGGCAGTAGGGTTTTTTTAAATTTTTAATTTACTATTTTTTTTCATAATCCATATAGCTTATATTACTCGCGACGTCGATACAAATCTAATGATATGGCATATGTTAAAATCCGTTCGCTCGTTTAGTCTCTAGGGGAACACAGAAACGGAAATATATACCCACATACATACCCACATACATACATACTAACATACAGGTGAAACACCTACCCTCCTTTTGGGCTTCGCCGCAGTCGGGTAAAAACAAAGGAAAACAAATTAATAGGAAACATTTAGAGCGACAGTCTGCTTATTTATCTATACTAAAATCCAAAATTATAAAGCAAGAAAGCAAATTTTGTAAGTTGAAGTATAATAATGAAGATATCGTCGACCGTAGGTTCAATTGGGGTAAGGGACAAAATACGACTTTTCAGGAGAGCGCGACAAAGTTTTTTTTCGAACTAAATCAATCGTAACTTTTGTTGTAATTAACATTTTTCGGATCTGATTTTACACATATTCTTATATTTTAGTGCTCTATCTACCTATGTAATATTTATTTAAGAAAATTAGCTGTTTAAGAAAATAGATGTCCCTTACATTAATGTATTTCGTTAGTCATGTCCCTTACTGACCAATTATCTTGTAGTCCTCTCCCTTACATTAAATTGACCTCTACGTTGGATCCAATCTATCTATCTAATTCGTTGATTGGGAAGACCCTTACCTTAATCGAAATGGATTAGTGGCGGTAATTACACCAGTTCAAATTGCTATATTGCATAGTTTTTCGGATACATGGTTATGATGGGGCTGTTTCGAAAAATTTACCCATAAATTCATTAGGGTAAGGGACATTTTTTTAAGCTAGAATTTTTTAATGTGCACCATTCGAAAGACTGAAAAATTCTGAACAAAACTGTATACTCAACTCAATTTCGGTATTTTGTCTCTTACCCCAATTGAACCTACGGTCGACGAATTATTATTATGAGGAGGGTCATCTTCAAAACTACTGTCCGATTCGAAAATAGAAAGTTACATTACCCTTGAGTATTTAGGCTACTTCTTATCTCGAAAAATGTACAGTTCTTGTGAATCACGAATACAAAGTCGCGGGCAACGTGTTAACTTTATAATTTTACAAAAGATTGAATTGCAGCAGTACAATAACGGTCGACGAATTATTATTATGAGGAGGGTCATCTTCAAAACCACTGTCCGATTCGAAAATAGAAAGTTACATTACCCTTGAGTATTTAGGCTACTTCTTAACTCGAAAAATGTACAGTTCTTGTGAATCACGAATACAAAGTCGCGGGCAATGTGCTAACTTTATAATTTTACAAAAGATTGAATTGCAGCAGTACAATAACGTAATGAGTGAGAACTTCAATCAAACATATTGGTAGCGTTGCGTCGACATAGAACAGGCCACACGCGGTCATCTTACTGAACGATTGATTAGCTCTGATGACGTTCTTGCAAAGACGTTTTTGATTCACTGTAAAGAAATATGTTGTAATAAGCTTTAAGATGACATTGAAATTTAAACCTTATATCAATGCATGTCGCAGGCAATTTGAATGATTCCGCCGTTTACATATGGCGTCGTCGTGTGCGATTGCGAAACGTGCAATCCGATTGCAGTTCAACTGCAGTCGGCGTGCAATCGTGTGCAATCGGACTGCACGTTTGGTTTGCAGTTCTATTGCAGTCGTGTCGACTGCATTCAAACTGCATCCGAACTGCAATTTGCGGAATCGAACAAATTGCCAGCGACATATATAAAAGTCATATGACGAACAATCGTGCTTTGCAATAGATATAGGTAGGTACTTAAGTTTTTTTAACTAATAAAATATTCTTACATGGACAGTTAATGTTCTTCATAAGCTGTAAACATGCTGTTTCGGCTTCCTTAACAGTTATGTAGAACTTTTCACAGTAAATACCATGTATAATTACCAGTATCATATTCTTTGTCAGCCATAAGGCTATCGCAAGAAAGTAAGTCTGTAAATGGAATACAATTATTTTGTTAAGTAACAAACAAGGACGATTCAAAATAATAACTTCTTGGGATCAAATGTCCAGGGCCCCAAGTCTCCTATTGTATTCCTACTACACAACAGCAATTTGAATTAGAATGGCACATACCTGTCAAATAAAGTCATCGTAGTTGTCAAAACCTAAGTCAAAACCAACATTAACGATGTCGATGTGAGACAATTCTGACACAATTATGACGCAATGTAATAGCAGACTTGGGACCTTAATAAGTACACAATGTGTCCTAAAGAGATTCAAAGGACGTCGGCAGTTTTGGGCTTGATCTGGAACAGTAATAAAAGCTTAACCAAAAATAAAAATATATTTTAATTGTTCTTTGCCTAATTTATCTTAGAGATTAAGAATTGAAATAAAAAATCGAAATAAATAAGAAATAAAAGATTATGGCTTTGACATTTTGGAAAAAACAATAATCGACAGCAACTAAAACCTTTGAATTGAGAACTCATTAGTCGGGCTGTACTTCATTGGATCATTCACACCATACTTATCCTCACTGTCAAGAATGAATTTAAATACTCTTGAAATACTCGATCACATCAAACTAATTTCATATCTGTACCGACCTACACAATCTGAAGCCCAGCGTTCTATGGGCGTCTACCAGTGTCCTTTTAGAATCTTATCCAAACGAAAAACATTTTACACTTACCATGGGAGCCTGTCCTGCAGTCAATTTCGTCGTAGCTAAAAATAACTCGACAGAAGAAAGTGTGTGACTAAATTCGCCAATTGTGTAATACAATAGCTATAACAAACAAAAAAAAAAGGGATTTAGTTGTTGTAGATGATCTAGTCTAATAAATGATACGATCTAGAAATTGGGATATACGCAAGTCCAGACGGGACTTTGCAAAAGTCGTTGCGCTCTTTCAAGACCGTATTATTATTAGACAAAACTTAAAAATAGTATGACAGCTAAGATTTAAACCTAACTTCGTCAAGATATAAGCGCGATTATGGTTCAAGATGAACTTATTATCAAACTTCTGTGGAGGTTGCCATTATTTTAAAAGTCGTTGCGCAATGGTAACACTCCTGCATTTTAATAGCTGTTACCTCTACAGTTAAAAGTTGTTCTGACTACTAAGCTCTACATCATAAGTAACCATTTATAACTATTAGTGATAATGCGTTTCAAGATTTACGTATTGTGATGATTTTTTAATTTTTGCGATGATGTCTCTCCATTGAAAAGGGAGGATCCTCTTACCAGACCGGGTGTTATTGTCTAGCGGGCCACTGCCCCGACAGTTGATGTCAAGTTTCTGTATAATGCTGTTGTAAAATATAGAGAATAGAAAAGACCTTGTCGGTGAAGAAAAAATTATTTGAGTGATAGGTACAATTTTGTTTTCTAGAAAAACAAAAAATATAAAAGAACATGAAGTTTTAATTAGATGTAATAGCAAAAAGTATTTTATTACAACATCTCCCCTTAATTAAAACTCTCATAAACAAAAGACCACTTTAACTGTGTAAAACAATCTTCAAAAAAACGTTACATCACTCGACTTCTGTATATGCCGTGGGTTAGAACAATCTCTGAAGTAATATCCATTTGGATCATCTGAATACCCAATAAAGATCCTTTTGTCCAATTGATCCTTTGTCTTCAGATCCAGATTCGTTGTGAGCTTTCTTCAATTGGTCCATTCCAATGCGACATAAATGAACTAACCGTTTGTGCCATAATTGGTACCTACTTAACGAGTTAGAATGAACATCGTACGCCACATTTAGGCAGGAATTGGTAGTACAATCTGGAGTGTACAGTCTGCCACAAACAGAACCATGTGGCAGGAATTGGTAGTACAATCTGGAGTGTACAGTCCACCACAAACAGAACCATGCAGAACCGCTTCACGCTACATCTTTAATACTATTTATTGTGTTACGCGCAGTGTTGATAGATATGTCACCAATGCCACCACAGTCAATCTTCTTACGTGTGTTATAGCCGAGCCATCTAATGTTAAGCAAATTTTTGCCAGTGCTCTTCTATCTACCTTCGATCGTACTTGTTCAGTGGTGGTATCTCCATCACAGTACCCTTCGATTGCGCTCCACTACTATTCGTGAATCAGATAGTTCCTCATTTTGAATTTCCACGAAGAATAACCTTCTCTATTTGACAGGAGGAGCGATGGTAGAATTGATGGAGACCATCTGATGGAACCAGAGTCACCACTGGACATCTTTGCAACGAACTATATGACTCCAAATAAAATTTTAATATTTCACTATTTATAACAAGCCTAATTACTGTAAATTCACTATAAAATCACAGAATTTCGTGCTGATAACGTGTTGTAAAATATAGAGAATAGAAAAGACCTTGTCGGTGAAGAAAAATTTATTTGAGTGATAGGTACAATTTTGTTTTCTAGAAAAACAAAAAATATAAAAGAACATGAAGTTTTAATTAGATGTAATAGTAGATTGTTTTACACAGTTACAGTGGTACTTTTGTTTATGAGAGTTTTAATTAAGGGGAGATGTTGTAATAAAATACTTTTTGCTATTACATCTAATTAAAACTTCATGTTCTTTTATATTTTTTGTTTTTCTAGAAAACAAAATTGTACCCTTCACTCAAATAAATTTTTCTTCACCGACAAGGTCTTTTTTATTCTCTATATTTTACAACAAATGCTAACTGCGTCGCTAACTTTGTGTTATAGTTAGGCAAAAGTCGCTACATAAAGCGACATCTAGCATCACCACAATTCGCAATGTTATTGAGAATAATGCTAGTTATTTGTTGTTGGTTTTTGGCCTAATAAGGAAAGGTGAAAATAACACAATCAAGAACTTACCAGTGCTTGGAAAATTGTCTTATACAGATCGTATGCTTTTAAAATTTGTTGGTATCTCTCAAGCAAATTGCGACAGTATTCGTCATCTTCATATACATCAATCATCATCAGGATACTTTTAATCCACTCGTGGAGATATTTCCTTAATAGTATTATAATTCGGATAGCTATAACTATATTGATATCTGATGTGGTGATAGAAAAGACACATATAATATCAAACACAAGTTCGACGCCATGATTTTGATATATTGATGAATATTTCAAAGCATATATAAAAATATTAGCACAGGTAACAGTTGCTATTGAGATCCAATTCCAAACAATAAAACTCCGGATACTCTTATCAAAATCGATGCTTCTGTATATCGTTTGGATCTTCAAAACAAGTAAGACGTAGTTGTCCTTGTGCATTATGTCCAGAATGCACTTCATTGTGTTCTCAAACGCAGAAGTGATGTAATAGATGACCATAAAGAATATCAAACGGTCTCTATTCAAATTTTTGTCTTTGAAGTCTGTACCCAGTATGACGAATATATGATAGATAGCCAACGAATTCAGAAACATATAGCAGAACGTAAATATTCGATATATTTTTCCATTTGGATAAATATGATTATTTCGTACATTATATTTTGAAGACAAAAACAGATTGAGCACAAAGTTAAATAAATACACTATTCTTTGGAATTCTTTTTCCAGGCGATTATTTAGTAGCACTTGGAATGAAATATCTGAAAAGTTTTGAGGCATTATTTTTTACTTTTAACTCAAACTGTGCGTTTCTTGGTGGCTAATGCCTGACTACTGGCATCCATATCTTTTATTTTATTCTAACAAATCATTTCTACGAAGAAACACAATTGCGTTAACATATTTAAGTATGTATGTACTTACTGATCGTATCAATGTCAGACGGACAGCTCATGTTCGTGATATTATCTTGTTACATTATTTGATGTATTAATTATATTATTTACTAGCTTTCGCCCGCGGCTTCGCCCGCGTTTTTCGGAATAACAAGTAGCTTATGTGCTATTCCAGACTATTATCTCTGTACCAAATTTCAAACAGATCAGTACCCCGATCATGAGTTTTTTGACGTATAGTATCGTTAACGTAAGCATATTTTGAATTTAAAATACAGCAGTCCTGGAACATTTTGATAAAATTTTATACAATTTGCACATTTTAAAAAATACAGATAATTTAATTAAGTATTTAATTTATATAAATATTGTGTAACAAACGTGTATTTTCAATTCAAAATATGCTTACGTTAACGATACTACACGTCAAAAAAACTCATGATCGGGGTACCGTTCAGCCGTTCTGGTGGCGTGACTGAGTAACAATCATCCATCCCAACTTTCGCATTTATAATAGTATAGTATTAGTACCTATGGTATTTACTTAAAATAAAAATTCAAAGAGAAACTAAATAAGGATACTTAAATTATAATTAACTATACCTCGGTCAATCTCCGGTGTCCCATTGTTTGGTTGATTTTGGTGGCACATTTTTTTCTGTTAATTAAGACATTTTAACAGGAAATATGGAATCTAGATTTAACTTAGAGAGTATTAGTAGCAGAGGGTACAGATATTTCCTGTAAAATGTCTTAATTAATCAGAGAAAATTGTGCCACCGAAATCAACCAAACAATGGGGGTAGGATACGCAATCACGAAATGAGACACCGGAGAATGACCCACCTATAATATACTTCCAAACTACAGAGCAATTGCTAATATTCACAAACAAACAAATCTAATAGTTTTAGATATGAAGGATTTACCTTCATATCTAAAACTATTAGATTTGTTTAGGATTTAGATTTATTAGGAATTTTCGAAGGAAAATCAAGGTAATGAAACTTTTTGATTCAAATATTCAAGAGCAGACAAAGTTGAATTTCGAATTGTAAAGTTTTTGTTTTTAAAATTGTAGGTATATTTATTTGAATTTGGAATAGTTTGTCACATATTTTATTACTAAAGTTAAACGCCCATTTATCCGAGCCGAATGCGCTGAAGGAGCCAACCGAACCGATTTTCTTAAAGCCTTGCACACCTATCCGCACCGAAGGAACCGAATCTAACACAGATATATAATAGGCTAGATGCCGCGTTCCTTAAATTTTAATTTCAAAATTCCTGAAAGAATTCTAAAATTTGGTTCGGTCGGCTCTTTCTGCGCGTTTGGTTTGAGTAAATGGGCATTCAGCTTAAGTCCTTGCTCAGTGCTCTAACCAATTGAATTTTGAACTCTATATTTAAGAATTTAAAGTTAAAAGTTGATCAGACCAAGTAAACACGTTTTCCCATACAAACTTTGCCACCCCTTTTCACCATCTTGGGGGTGGAATTTCCAAAAATCCTTTCTTATCGGATGCTTACATCATATAAGGAATACGTCCACCAAATTTCACGTTACTACGACCAGCGGTTTAGGCTGTGCGTTGATCCATCAGTCAGTCAGTCAGTCAGGACAAAGCATTTTATTAATATAGAAGATAGATAGAAGATGTACACAATTGTGTACACACAACAAACTATAGCAACAAAATATATAAATGACACACATACATATGAATTTATTTTCTTTTCTTTTACTTTTTTCTTTCTTCATACGATTATTCTCCTTCAACAGCGAAAAATATTATTTTTCCAAATATTATGTGTTTTCCCATCTCTTTGATCTTATTCTAATATTATCTATTTTTCCTTGGATAATACAACAATTCTCAGCTGTGTTCCCGTTAATAATGTTGTTTGGAATTTTACTATAGTTGCCCGTTCGTATCCCGACTTACGCGGTGTTGTTCCCTAAGCAACGATATTTAGATTTAACCAAGGCATTCGATCATGTTCACAGAAAAATATTCTTGCACAATAATGCATAATTAGCTTATAATTTTCCCACTTCTGGAACTCAGACCTCCTCTTACAAAGAGGCACACATGCACATGCTCTCAGTCATCATCCGCCTAGCCTTTTCCCAAACATTCTTGGGGTCGGCTTCCAGTCTAACTGGTTGCGGCTGAATCGAATTGCGAATGAATGGAGCGACTGCCATCTGACCTCCACAACCCAATTATTGGGAAATACCGGTATTCGAATGTTAGACCAGTTGTCAGACTTTTGGGCTCCTGACTACTCGTCACGACTGTCAAAGATATTCCTATGACAACCGGGACCGACTGTTTAACGTGCTCTTCGAGGCATGGAGGGGACTCGATGTGTAATAAGTGGTCACCCATCCAAGGACTGACCGCGGCAAGCGCAGCTTAACCTCGCAGATCGATCGATCAGCGCGGCTGTCATTAAGCCACGAGCCCCTCTCAGTGTGGGTCGGGATTCTTCTTGAAATATACAACTGTGTATGCTTTTTGTAATTTTTAAACTTTAGAAGTATGAACCTCTCAAAAGTTCCTTACACAATTTATTCTTCTGGAATACCCGCTGGTATAACGAAGAATTCACGTCAAAATAAAAAACAATAATAATGCATCTTATTTATTTGTACGAATCAGAAGTACAGAAATGCAAACTGTAACAGCACAACAGTGTAGTTAGTAAGAAGAGCCAGAAGACGTAATGGTTGACAGATGTCTATGTAGAACAGGCCACATGCACTCATCTTGCTGAATGACGCGTGATGCAGGCGCACGATATTTTTGCACAGCTTCTTTTGATCATCTTTTAACAAACGAAATAACCATTATTATTAGTATAGAAGCTACCTTACAGCGGCGAAGCGTGAGGGAAAGCCGGTACAATAAAATAGTAACAAAATTATGAATAACTCCGTTTTACTATGTCACACCTATTGTTTATTAACTGATTTACATATTTTGAATAAACAAATAGATATGACACAAATAAAACGGAGTTATTCATAATTTTGTTACTATTTTAATGTAGGTACCGACTTCCCTTCACGCTTCGCCACTGCTACCTTATCTTCATAAATATAAAGCACACAATGTTGCATGCTTCAAAGATGCAAGATGTGGCATCCATCATGCGACAGACAACTCCGTGCGTCGTGTGGCAACATGCCGCAAATTGACACTTGTTTACGTCTCTTTACGTAAAGTACCTACCTCCACCTTATAGAATAGGAACTACTGGAACACTACCGAAGAGTAACATTATTTGGCTGTAACAGCCAAATAACGTTACTCTTTGGTAGTGTTCCAGTGGTGAGTAAGGTCGCAAGAACTACTGAAGGCGCGCTGTGTTGACAGCGGGGGACCTGCTTGTTCCCTAAACTGTCGGCATAGCGAATCCAGCAACGCGCATATTACACTCAGTTGCAAGCGCTTAGGATCAGCTGGGCCATACCTGCGCCCGTTTGCCATCATGGTCGCAAAAAAAACTCCTACAACTTATGAAATAAATGCTCCTAAAAGTTATTCACCTGTACAATTTGATGCCAAAATGAACGCACAAGAATTTTGAGCGTACTTGACTGCTTCATAGAATGCCTCGAGCTTCTGACTGAGAAGGATTTGCAATAGCAAATTTTTCATCACCCAGAAAGAAAGCAGTACCGAAGTGCAAGGATTTCCACGCTAGAAAAATAATGGATCAGATATTAAAATATAAGCAGCTGTGATAGACGGACGGACAGACAGACACAAAATTGCACCATAACTGTTCTTTTATAGCATTTTGGTATGGAACCATAATAATATTATTATGTTTATGCTGCATAGTATCGTTAGTCTAGTGATCACACAGTGTATTACGGAAACGCATTTAAGTGCCGTTCTTGAAATCTCATAATTTTTTAAGATTTTTAATTAACCGACTTCAAAAATGGAGGTTCTGTATTCGTCCCGTATGTATGTATGTAAGTATGTATGTATGTTTGTATGTGCGCGATTTTCTCAAAAACTACTGATTCGATTTGGATGGAGTTTTCACTAACGTAATCTACATACTTTCAGGAAGCTTTTAGTATATAATACATTAGGTAATCATTCCTATGTAAGAAGTTATATGCTCAAATGTACCTACACATTACGTAGAAGATTTACTAATGAACGAATTCGTGAAAATAATCTAACACCGGATAAAGTACTAAAAAGGATAAAATATTTTTTTTTTACAAAAAAAGCAGCTACCAAACGAAAAATTATTTCATCTAAGGAGAGGTTTACTTACCCTTTCATATTTAAAATTATAAATGCAGAATTCTATCACAATTTCAATATGTACCAATCCTTGAATGAATGTCTCTGTAGTTTGATACATGACCTGAAAATGATAAAGAAACGATGTCACGTTATCATATTACTGTGACACACGGTCCTAAAATCAGGCATAGAGATCATAAAACATACATACAGCCTACTACTTTTATTTAATGGTTCATGCACAAGTAGAAACACTGCACAAAAATGCTCTAAGCATTTTCTGCTAGTCTACCTTAGGGTGATGAAGAGATAATAAATAATAATAAATAACAATAAAATACATTTATTTCAGACCATAAAATGATGTCCATATAATTGTTAGTTATAAAGGTCTTAAACTATGTTAGTAATTTATTAATCATAAAATCACGTTAAAACAATTAAATACATTATAATAGTGAATAAAATTAATAAATAAATATCATGTCATGTCATGTCGTGACATGTCATGTCATCATGATATGATAAAACAAAGTAGGTGCAACAAGATAGAACAATACCTAATTGAAAAATAAATATCTATACAGAAATAAATACATACATAATTTATAATAAGAATATGGTGATATAAACGATTCCAACAACAAATCACCGTTGTGACAATTTTATAAATTACACTTTTATACATGATAAATAAGTTACGTACGACGGTACGATGTGCTTGCGCAGATTACATTTTCTTCGTAGGTGCGAAAATATTTTAGCCAATCATAACGCATCACTTTTGCGAGTGAAACACCTTCATCCGCTATTGGTTGGTGCGTATGCGTCATGGTAGCATCCACTACTCACTAACGTTATGAGCGAGATAGCATGGGTTGCATTCTTGTTGTTGCATTTCAAACCTAAACTTAAGGCAACAAGGCCTGTATTTCATTGGAGTTTACAATCGTTTTTAGTTAGATTACTCCATTTTGCGCTATCGAATATTAGTGCCGATTCTGTTGTTTACAAACTAAATTAATTTAGTCTCATTATGTCTCTTTCTAACAAAAAACATGAGAGAGGGATAAAAGATATTTAATCCTGTCAAATTAGTCCACTTGCATATTTTCAACGTGAATTTAGTTGTCTTCGTCTCTCAACTTCCCGTTCATTTTACTCATGCAATTTGTTCGAAGACATTCACACAATCATTTATATTTCCTATCATTCGGATTCATAATACACACCCAATCCCACATGACTTAAGTAGGTATACTTTTCACTTACCGGAATTTGATAAATGGTTGTTACTTGTAGCATTTCAATATTTTGGCGTAAGCTTGAAACATTCTCTTACTCTGCAGTTCAGTGCAACCATTTTTCAGTCCAAGTAATAATTGAATATTCCATAACACAACTTTATCGGTCAATAATTTGATTAGCCTCATCGCGAAAATCAGATTTGAATCCAAAGCAACCAAAATTAGTACACTAAACATAATATTCAATGGAGGTTTGAGAAACATGAAGTATATGTAACAAGATATCAAGGTATACATGCCAAATATTGCAAGGATGCTGATCCAACTTCTCATTATAAAACGTTTGAGACTACACTCATTATCAATAAACCTGTGCACTTCTTGAAAGTACAAGACAAACAAAACGCTCTTCTTTGAATATAAGAAGTTAATGAAAAAATTCATGATGAATCCTGTACATCGAAAGAAAAAGTCGAACATAGATGCGAAGATCAGGAAATGAATCGAAGTGTAACGCTTGAAATTGTCATCTGACAATATTTCAATGATACGATAGATGAACATTGTCAAAAACGTTACTGCTCCACCAATTAAAATTAACTTATTAAAATAATTATTCGGATTTATGACATTATTTTTTATGTGATATTTTGGATTAAGCACTAGCATTTGCATCAAATTTAAAGGCAAAAACATTCGTTGAACTTCTGAATCGATTTGATTATTTATAACATTTTTGTCATTAGTTTCGATTTGGTTATCAATATTTATGATTGTCTTTAGATTCTGCATTGTGTTTTTTCTGCAGCAAATGTAAGAACTAAGAGCGAGGTACCGTTCCTTACGTTATTACTTTCATTAAAAGGAGTAATGGAAACATTTCCATACATTAACGGAATTAAAATGTTATAATGATATACCTAGCCTCCTATTGAAATAACAGTCATATGAAATGCATAGTCTTTTATGTTGGTAATAAAATTGATAACATGATATTGGCTAGTACCTAGCTATACATCATAATAATTTCTATATTAATTTCAGTTGATACGATTTTTTTTCTATTAGCCAATGTGTCATGAAATCTGTTTTACAAATATGAATAAAAAACACTTAAGAAGTAAATATTTAGATAATAATGTAATCCTTATCAATTCTAAAAGCAATCATCAATTCTGTTTTAATATACTTACTTTTTAGTTATTTAAATATATTATAATCTGAACCTTACTCTTATTTGAAAGCAGAGTTCTAAGTGATAATTACCATGGTAATTACTTTGATAAAATATAAGTTGACAGTAAAAAAATAATCATAAACAAAATTCCATCCGCCTTTTTTATATACGTCCGTGGTTAAACCCACGGAATCGTGGTTAAACCCAAATACATTGTCATAAGGTCAGGATGGATGATAAGCCGCATTTACGTTATCATTATCATTAGTCATAAAAAACTTCCCAAGTGCGTGTCGGACTACGCACACTGTAGGGTTCCGTAACAAGGAGTATTTTTAGTTTTCAAACCACAAATATAACTTTGTATTTCATAATAGTACCTATTATGAAGTACAAAGTTATTAATTACGAAAATGTCATAACTCTTCGCCATCACGTCTTTCTCGTTTTCTTTAATACTCTTGTTTCGGTTTAGATATTGCAAAAGATTAATAATTCCAAACGTCACAATCCTTTTTAAAGATATTGACATCATTCGAAACTGTGTTTTCAGAATATTCTAATAGAGTTAAGTGCAATATTCCTAATGCACTTTTGTTTACATTCAATTTCATCCAAGTTTAATGAATTGCATGTTTGGTACGATACGAATATACGAATTTATATAAATTCAATGGCTCATTGGTGCTTGCATACCCTAAATAAAAAGTCCATACGAGGAAAAAAGCATTTGAACAAAAGAAAAAGTTGTCGTGTGACAGTCCTGATGGACAATTGGGTTGATAAAGATGTGCAGTCGATGCTTTTGCCTCTAAACCTGATGCATAACATTTTGTTGTGTCCCAAGTATCGTATTAAGGATAACTTTATAGATCCAAACAGCCTTACAGCAAATGTGTCATTGTGTGCCACAATAATATCCATTTTTCTGTTCTTATATCGCATCTACGATCTGTATCTCAAAGTAATAAAAGAAATCTTAATTAATATAACATACATGTGCTCGACTTTCTCTTGTTCTGTATCGGATCCATCATAAATTATGTCGTCAACGTGTAGAAAACGAAAAGAAATGTATCGCTTGTCTTGAAAATTCAGGACATTCACAGATACCTTAATCAATCGAACTTCTTTAAGCACTTCATCGTTTGGAACTAGATCAGTGTCATCTTAGCCTCAGGTTTTTACATTTATATTGTCATATATGGTTGCGTACACCTTAAACTTCCCATTTACGATTACTTTTGTGGGCTAGCTTTAATATTTTTTGACGTAAACATTATGTACGCCATCAGATTCATAAAGCTGTTGACCAATAAAGTTGGTTTATGGATCATTCGAGCTCAGGATTTGCAAAACATAGAATATAACGACAAAGAAACATGTTGCCAAAAAATGTTTAAAGCTTACGTCAATATTATAGAGTGTTATAACATCTACAAGGCTTCTTACCAGCTTATGGTAGGTACGTTAAATTTCGCTTTTATCATGGCCAAGTGAACCAAGAAGATGACCAAAGTAATGCATTTTATTTTTCAGATCATGTATCACACTGTACTATTTTTTTGCACCGTTTTAATTAAATTGCAAATAACACTTGAATATTTTAAATTAGCTGCACTTAGTGGCGAGTATGTAAGTATAACATAGTATCAATCAAAACGTGTCCTCTATGATAGGATTAACATACGAGTGTACCATATAATTCTGCACGGGAGCACGAACTGCACAGAAACTGAATCCGTACCTACTTGGTGTGCTCCAGTGTGTTTTTCACAGTAGGTAGTGTATCTTGATGATTCTTCTTGCGTAGGTATAGTTCTGATTGATTGGTGATGATGTCAGCGAGTGATGCACCATTAAATCAAAGAATTTTGAACTTTTGCAGCTTCCAGTATGTGTTAGGATCACATCTTTGTACATTTGGGCTGGAAAGAGTTTGATAGGTACCTATATGAAATTATTTTGAGCGTGTACTATGAAAAGTTTTACATAGCGATGGATAATGTTAAAAACTCGTGCGGAATCATCTTGAAATCAAACTGTACAGGTATTTTTACCAAAAATATTTTGAGGTTCTCCGAAATTTTAAGAATCACGAATTTTTTATTTGACTTTGAATACATTGGTTACCCACTAAAAGAAATAAATACAAGCACCAACGAACTTTGTTTTATTTTTCTGCACCAAAAACAACAAAATTTAATGTGAGCAAATTTTAGTACCTACGGAAACCTAAAAAAAAAATATACTTAATAAAATTATTCGAAGCAATTATTTGTTACCAATGTGTTCAAAGTCAATACATCCCGGGATGAAAACGACATGATTATTATTCCGGGATTTCAGAGAGAGGTACTACTCTATGTAGAGGAGAGGTATCCACTCTATGTTACTTCCTTGAAGTTTAGATAAATATACCACCTATTCCGATCACTGTGTGACTGTCTGTTAGGTAGGTACTCCTGTTTATTAACAAAAAAAATATTTATTTTTAAAACCCCACGGTATCGGGCCTCTTAGAAACTCATTAAACCTTTTGTTTATGGCAGCCGTCAATAGAAATGCAATATTTTAACAAATTCCAAGACCGGAGTGATTTCTCCAAGCGCAATTCACAAACGCCACATCTGCTTTGATCTTGCATTCATAATTGTTTTGATTTGCCTTTGGAATCAGTTGCTTGATTAATATGTTATTAGTTATCAAGCAACTGATTCCAAAGGCGATTCAAAACAATTATGAAACAGTCACAACTGCTTATGAATGAAAATAACCCGCTCAAGTAAAATAAATTGTTCTACAGATGCTGAAAAAAAATTGTGCAAGAACATCAAACGCCTACATCGAGCGATGTTCGACAAGATGGCTGCCTGTGGAATGTTCTACATTGATGCTACTTTTCCGATCAAAATGATGGCGTTAATTACTAACTACACTATTGTGTTGTTACAGTTCGCGTTTTTTTAAACCTGGTTGCTAATGGTGTGCCTAGAGGGCAAGGCCTCTAGGCCTCTCTCCCCCTTTTTTTCTGGTTTTAGAGGGTATTTATGTTAATTTTTTAAGTGAGTTATATGTCGTTATTAAAGCAAAATTAACATATATACCTATTTATGTTAATTTTTCATGAATGTAAGTGATTTTCAATGTACTGTAATCTTTTTCGTTTTAGAAAAAGTACCTTACTTTTTCTAAAACGAAAAAGATGCGTCGGGCTTACCTTCTAGGCATAATAATAATAATTGATGTTCAATCAATTTAATTTTGCTGTCTTGTGCAAGTTAAATAAAAATTATGTTTATTTATGTGTAAGCTAGCTTATCCGAAAGTCACTTAGGTAATCTGTGTGATTACTGAAAATCAGCGCTGTGTTGTATACTGAGTGGTCAGCTTTTGTCGCAGTTGACCTACATTCAGGGTGGCAGGTTAGACAGTGGAAATATTTAAAGGAGTCATTGTACTTATCATTATGAACAACTTTTGTTATAAGACCAACCCTGAAATCGCGAAATAAAAATCAGCTGTTCCATACATTTATGTTCACATAACTCAACAACAGCTGATTTTTTTTTCGCGATTTCTGGGTTGGTCCCATAGTATTTTTTTTTTTTTTTTTTTGAGGATGGGAAATCATCAAATGACCCCTCCCGCTCTGGGCGGAGCGGAAGGGAGTGTCAGTCTCTTACTGACTAAAACCCACCCATGTTCCTTCCTTAGCCCTTTTGTCCGGGTCAGCGGTATCCCTTCCGGACAATCCCGCTTTCCCGGCAGGTCCCATAGTATAAGTTGTTAATAATGATGAGTACAATGACCCCTTTAAATATCCACTGTCAAACCTGCCACCCTGTATATTTGTTTTTTTCTAATTTGTCAACTTATGTGCGTGTGTAACAAATAAATCATTTTTCTGTCTTTCTTTTTTCTTATCTACATCATCAGAAAAACACTTGTTTTTGCGTTTGAATAACTGGAATACTCCCTTGCTACGGAACCCTACCAGTGTGCGTGGTCTAACACGCACTTGGCTGGGTTTTTTATTGCTTATCTATGTCCACGAAATTTTGCAATAACAGAGAATTCATACTACACTGAATACTGATAATAGTCTTTATCAATGCGAGCGGTGTCATAGTTCAAAGTTAAAATTATGTTTCGGCAATTCCGATTTGAAAAACCCTTGTTATCAAACGATTTATTTAATTTCGCCGCTATCTGACTGTGAGTTTCTACCAAACAACATTAAACATGTAATGTATCAAGTCTTGTTATACAAAACGAATCTCACAACTTGTTTTATTTATAAAAACGTGAAAGAAACTGGGTAACTTCTTAAGCCTGCAATACATGTTGGACGAGCTTAGACCAACCTGAGCCTAGACAAATTGACACAAGGCAAGCGCTACTGTCCAGACGTTCGGCAAGTTTGGCGTCAACCGCATAATAGCGCGCGGACAAACATGTGAACACTATTTATTGTCCAAGCGCGCGCGAGCGCCTTTGATTTGTGCAGAAAAACCAACACCGCTCCGAAGTGAGGCAAGTGATGGCGAGTGACTGCAAGTTGTGGCAAGCTACGTCAAATGAGATCTATACACGTTGGCGCTTGTCTATACATAACCAACTAGGCAAGCGACACCGAGCGATAGCAAGACAAGGCAAATATACCGTCTACATGTTGTATTGGCCTTCACTCGACAACGCTCGGCCAACATGTATTGCAGGCTTTAGATATAGTTCAAGATTTGTTGTTGGTTGCTTTCGCACTAAAAACTCGTACAATGTAAGTACATGAATGTGTATGTCAAATCTATACACATTCATGTACATTGTACGAGATTGCATATATTCGCAACTTGTCTTTATAATCAAATCTTGATTTACCTGCTAACCTATACAACCACACCTTAAACGTTAACTAATAACATTTTAGTATTTAAAGAAAGTGTTACCGGTTGGAGGCAATATTGTCAGGGACCGATTAATCGGGTTAAAAGGTTACCGGTTAAATCTCTAACCCATATTTTTGGTTAATCTTAATGCAGGGTAACCGGTTAACCCTTTAATACGGATACAGTTACCGGTTAATATTACTGATTAACCCGAATGAAATAGAACAAAAATGAAAAAAAAAAGGAACAAAAATGAACTCTATACGTGAACCGGTTATTATTAGGCTGATTAACCCAGAATACGGGTTAACCTTTATGCAAGGTTTTTCACCTAACCCAAAAGAAATAACCCGGGTTAACCCGTATAGGGGTTAACCTAGGGGTGACCTTTTCGGTCCCTGAATATTGTTTGAATATGAATTAAAAAGCCGGGTCTCCTGCGACGTGTTTGAGTGTTCATTAAACATCGAACATGTTTTCCGTCACGTGGTCGAGTGTTCTTGCCAAACAAAATGCGTAGGCCACGCCCCTTTTTTGTTCATTAAACATGTTCGATGTTCAATGAACACTTAAACACGACACGTCGCAGGAGACCCGCCTTAATAATTAAGCTTTGTTGGTATAAGTTATTCTTTGGTAGTGTTGTGTGCCTATGTGAATAAGGTCGCTAGAGCTCCTGAGGATGCGCTGTGTTGACAGCCAGAAACCTGCTTGTCCCCTAAGCTGTCGACACAACTCACATGTGATACTTGGAGATTCAAGTGTTTTATAGGCTACAATAACTGCTTACCATCAGGCAGGCTGTACCTACGCCTTTTTGCCACCATTCACCATACAAAAAACCAGCCAAGTGCGAGTCGTACTCGCGTACCAGAGGTTCCGTATCAGTTTTGGACGTATAAAGTGAAAAAAACCGGACCGCATAACTAAGTTTGTTTGTAAAGGAATTTTATGATTTTGAAAAAACTATACTTGTTAGGAACATCGTTTTATTTTTGGTGCAATATTTGGGTCAATTCCTATCAACCTTAATTATTTCAGATTTTTCGCTCCGCAAACTTCAGAGATAAGGGGGGGGGGGGGGAATGGTATTTTTAGCTGACTACGAAAAGGGAAGGGTAATGAGTTTAACAGCCAATGTATGTATTTACGACACTGCTCGACCCAGGGATCGAACCAGAATCCATCAGTGGCGCTTGTAACAACTCAATCATCGGAAAAGTACAACGGCTAGTGCAAGTTGATACATAAGGTCTTACTTTAATAATGGCAAATATTTTAGGAGGTAAATCCATTGGTCACAAAGATGCTTTTTAGCAAAATTTCTATTAATGTCATTTAGTATACGTGGTATCATAATACCACGTATACTATACGACTACGTATACTAAATGACATTAATAGATTCAGCACAATAAAATATGATACCTACCATAGTAGGTCTCATATTTTATTGTGCTGTCCTAATCGGAACTCTATATATCAGGCAATGGGCAGGGAACAGGAATATGTGGTAGGTACCTTCAATATCACAAGGAGTAATGAAAATAATAAACACAAATGTTTTGTACAATGTTTAAACAAAATGTCATAATGAAAACATACATACATTAATATCATTAATTTAGTAGACAGTTTTATTCTAAATCTTATCTAATACAACTTTAAATCCGATGAATTAAATAATTTACCTACGCAACATCAAAATCTATACACATTATCTTACCATTATAGATTAAGCGCTATTAATAGTATATGTATTTATTCCTATATATTTATTTACAGTTTAACGTTCTTTTTTACTGCACCTACCATGTTTTATCTCTGCATCACCCTAAGGTAGACTGGCAGAAAATGCCTAAGGCATTAAGTCCGCCTTTGTGCAGTATTTTTTTACTTGTGCATAAAGTATTAAATAAATAAATAGCGAAATTATTGTATAACTTTATGAAATAAATTGTTAGAATTTTTTTTTTTATAATAACATCTAATAAAAGTCGAAAGTTTATCAAATGCTAAGTGAAAACGAAGCACTCGGAATAGCGCGGCCACAATAGGTAATCCGAGGTAAGCACAGTTAGTTTATTATAAACTAGCTTCGCCCGCGATTTTTGGGATAAAAGGTAGCCTATTTGATATTTGATGTATAGGCTACATTACTGGAAAGTTTCATCGAAATCCGTTAAGTAGTTTTTGCGTGACAAAGTATTTTGGTCACTTTCTTTTAGTACGCAGAAGCTTGAACCCTGAAGAATGACATACATTACGTTATTCGCCCAGGATGCAAGTGAAACCGCGGGCAACAGCTAGTATCATAATATATCAAACTGTCCCATATAAAGATCTCAAAATTTGGATTTTACTTTGCATACTCTGCATTGTCGCTTGCACATCGCCATTCCAGCCCTTGTCATATCCATGAACGTAAGACAGTAATACCTGTAATGCATGTTCATCTAAACTGGGTCTCACATTCGTGACATGGTGATCGATGTCTTCAGCTCTATTACCCGTCAATGAGCAGACACTCAAAGCATTCTGAGAGAAAATTTCCGATACTAACATACGTGCCAATATACTATCATCAGATGCTATCTTTTTACAACGATTCAATCTTTTAACGTGAATATAAACACTGCTACCGGGTAAAATTTCAACAATTCCTGGCCCAGATGTTTGGTGCTTCAACGTCCATTTCGTGTCATTTGGATCGTACTCTGGAGGTAAAACCAACGAGCATATGCGATCAGGTTTTTTCTTTGCATGAACATTATTATCATCATCACGATCATCATCATTATCTACATCGTAGTTGAGTTTCTTTTCTGGTTTATCTTGAGGATTTGTTATCTCTTTTGATGTAGATGCAATAACTTTACGCGTATTCGGTTTGCCATTTGATTTCATCATGCCATTTTGCTCTGTTATTTCTCTATAATTGGACAACTTGTTAACTTGTTCAGCGGCAGGTCTATTCTCTGTATATTTTTCATGGCACACATTTTGACCGATAAAATTCTGATCGATATATCCTTTAGCAGTTATCTCTTGTATACATGACTGTTGCAGTGAATAAGTATTTCCGGCCATCGGTGAAAATCGTTCTCCTATTGAATCCAAGGGTCTATTCTTTATATGACTTTCAGGATAAACGCTTGAATCCTGCATACGCGGATCTTGATGTGAATAGTTTTGAACAACTAAAGAAGATTGTTTTCCATTTGGGCTCTTATACGAACGACAGGAATGGTTTGCCGAGTTTACAGTATGTTGTACAGCAGATGAAGTATTATGTGGAATATTTTGAGAGATAGGTCTTTGATTCACGTCATTCATGTTATGGGGTCTTTGAAGTACTCCTGGAATGTACGAATCTTGAAGTGGATAGTTTTCATAAACTGGTGTATTTTGTTTCAAGCATTCAGAATACGGAGTAGATTGAATTGATGAAGTTGTAATGTTTTGCCTAGCAAAAGGTGCATTATTTTTAGTACCTTGAATGCAAGCTCTTTGGTCATAAGCATTAGGATTCGCTTTGTCAGATTTTTCTAGAAACATTAATCTCGTATATGGATCCTGACGTATACAGGCTTCAATTATTGGTGGAAATTGTTTTTCATTTAAGTGTGCAACACGCTGACGTAAATGGTTTGCAAAGTTTGAATAATTTTGTACGGGATACGTTCTTTGAGTTCTTTGATCAATACGACCTGCGACAAAAGAACCCCCAATAAAGCAATCTTGTCCATTACACGGTGTTATTTTTATGTTATTATTATTTATTAGTTTTAATGGAATTTCACCCGTAGTGCGTCTAACAACCATTTTTGATGCATGTGGATCTCGTAGCAAATATCTTCGAAAAGCTGGTGGAATTTGTTCTTCTTGTGGGCATTCGGATTTCTGATAGTACTGATTTACGACGTTTAAGGAATTTTGTGCAGCATTTGGTGTATTCTGCATCATGCAACACTGACGTGGGTTTCGGTCAAGGTACTCGTACGTACGTTGTGGTAAAATGTGTTCATGAACTGGTGGCTGTTGTTGTCTATATGACTGATCATTTGGCTGACAAGGCTGCTTTGCTACACTTGATATTTTTTGCACAGGAATTGATTTGTTCGGCATCACAAGATGATAAGGGGCATTTTTTTCAAGACTCTTCATTCCAATAGGGTACGTATCTTGTGGTATAATGTGTTCATGAGCTGGTGACTGTTGTTTTCTATATGACTGACACGGCTGGTTTGCTACATTTGATAATTTTTGCACAGAAGTTGATTTGTTCGGCGTCACGCGATAATGAGAGGCATTTTGTGGTAAAATGTGTTCATGTGCTGGTGACTGTTGTTTTCTATATGAGTGACCATTTGACTGAGAAGGATGCTGAGAAATTCCTGTGCAAAAATTATCAAATGTAGCAAGATTTGATAATTTTTGCACAGAAATTGGTATGAAATCCATCTCATGATGAAAATGTGCATTTTGTTCAAGACTCTTCATTTCAATAGAATACGTATCCTGTTGTAAAATGTGTTCATGAGCTGGTGTCTGTTGTTTTCTATATGACTGATCATTTACCTGAGAAGGCTGCTTTGCTACACTTAATATTTTTTGCACAGAAATTGATTCGTTCGGCGTCACACAATGATGAGGGGTATTTTTTTCAAGAATTTTCATTGCAATAGGATACGTATCTTGTAGTGAACTGTGTTCATAAGCTAGTGACTGTTGTTCTCTATATGACTGATCATTTAACTGACAGGACTTCTTTGCTACACTTGATAATTTTTGCACAGGAATTTGTTTTTTCGGCACCATACGATGATGAGGGGAATTTCGATCAGCACTTCTCATTTGAGTAGTTTCAGTAACATTATTCATTTTATTTGTATGCGAATCTTGTGGTAAAATGTAACCTTTTGCTGCTGGTTGTGGTTTTCTACATGACTTATCATTTAACTGACAAGGTTGTTTAACTACACCTGATATTTTTTGCACAGAAATTGGTTTGGTCTGCATCATGTGATGATTATTATCTATGAGTCCATGAACTAGGGGTCGTTGTTCGTTATTATTGTCTAAAATTGGTAAAGACTTAGCAAATGGTGAGCTCGGCATCGTACGATGAACAGGTGCATTTTGATCAAGATACCTCGAACCAGTAGTTTCAGCAACATTTACTTCTGGTAAAACGGATCCTTGAGCTGGTGGTTGTTGCTCATCATGCGACTTTTCAGTTAATTCACGAGAAAAGTTCGTTAAGTTCGCAGACTTTTGTGGATTGGATGGTGTACTTTTGGTAACATCTTGAGGGTTCGTTTTTTGACCAATAGGATTGACTTCAGTAGATTTTCTATCAAATGGTTCTTGTTGACATCGCTTTTGATGTAAATGGCTATCATTTATCATTAGAGGTTGGCTTTCATGTGCACTTTGAATCATTTCAGAATATGACTTCTTTAAATCGATCATTCTATTAATCTCTTCAGTTAGGCTGGATAAGGATTTATTATGTGTATTCTTCTGACTAGTTTGTGGGCAAGTTCTTTGATTATAATCAACATTTGTTTCAGTCGATTTTATAAGTGTTTTACGTAGTGACTTTTGTGGATTGGATGGTGTATTTTTGGTAATATCTTGAGGGTTCGTTTTTTGAGCAATAGGATTGACTTCAATAGATTTTCTATCAAATGGTTCTTGTTGACATGGCTTTTGATGTAAATGGCTATCATTTATCATTAGAGGGTGGCTTTCATGTGCACTTTGAATTGCTTCAGACTGTAACCTCTTTACATCGATAAGTCTTTCATCACAGTCAGGATCTACTGATTTTACTGGTTGTGGATTTACTTGCTGGGATGATTGGCATGGCTTCAAAGAGCTTGTAGGAGTTTGCTTATCTGACGTCGTATCCTTTTTATTGTTGAACATCACACTTGTTGATGTCGATGATACTTGTTGAACATCATACGTAACAAAGCATGTTTGTTTAGAAAATTGACGATAGTTTTCTATTATTTCGTCCTTTGAAGTTTTTACGGGCTCGCTTAGAATTCTTTCTATCTCTTTGGCTTGCATGTCGATTTTTTGTCGTTTATAGTTTTTTATTATTTTGTCATTTGGAGTTTCGACGGGCTCACTCAGAATTCTTTCTAACTCTTTGGCTTCCCAGTCGATTTTTGGCCGTTTATAGTTCATTGTTTTGGAATTTTCCGGTAATTGTCGTTTAGGTGACATTTTTACTGACATTTTGATTATTTCTGAATGGCACTTCTTACATCTGTTCTCTAATTACGGTAGAATTCAACCAAAATTCTGTTTAGAACTGCGTTCTTCTTTCTTCGTAACTGGTGTTGATGAATTGCCTGGAATAAAAAAAATGAAATTGAATGATCGCGAATTTAAAAAAGACATGAATGATCTTGGTCAGGTTATTATAGAATCCAATAGGCTTGCCTGCCTATAAAGAAGAATATTGTGTTTTTTCTAATGAAAAAACCAAATATCACTTTGCCTGACCCGGGGTCTGAACCCAAGACCCTGCGCTCAGCAGTTGCGCTTGCGACATCAAGACCAACGAGAGATTTTAAACAAAGAACAAAATTCTAAACCTTGTAGCCCTTAAGAAAAACCGGTGTTCCCTTGTTTCGCAGACAGAAGATTCACAGAATTTCATTTCGCAGAAAATGTTTCATATAATATTTAATCCTTGTATTTTTATTTCGAATATTATTGTTTCAAAGACTGATTTGAATGAAACATATTTTACAGAAAATTATTTCAATGAATTTTATAACACATTTTTTATTTAACAAACTTATCAAACAGTCGAATTGTTTTGTTAAGAATATTGTTTGACAGAACCGAATAGGCCAACCCCGACTCCACGTGGGCTTATATGGCCTACCCCTAGAGTGTAATTTAAGCCCGCGTAGGCGCAGAGAGGCGAGGCGGCCCGCGAGCTGAGGAGCAGGTGGCTTCAACGCTAGCCGCCGCGGCTGAGGGCCAGCAAGCTGAAGCTGTGGTGGTGAGTGTTAAAACCATCTGCGACGATAAGCTCGCGTGGGACCGCCGGAGCCCCGCAGCGCCGGAGCCGTGACAGAAACCATGCCTGCTGCATGTTGCATGTTTGCTTGCATGCTGCTGCATGCAAGCAAACATGCAGCAAGCAAGCACTCAGCATGCATGCAGCATGCATGCTGCATGCATGCTGAGTGCTTGCATTTAGACTAGACTAGCTGGCCAAATCGACAAACCTTTAGAAACTGTCGGTAAAGTTATAAAATAACATAATAGTTATAATAAAACTTATTACCAAGAAAACATTTACGAAGAAAAATATTATTTTTCCTCATATTTAATATGAGGATAAAGAATATTTTGATTTGTTATTCTATTTTATTCTATGAATAATCAAAAATTTTTATTTGTAACAAAAATCAATGATTTAAACTTCAAAGTAAGTATTCTGCGTATTGATTATTCTATGAAATGATAATACGAGACAATTTTAACATAATTATGTGAAACTAAATTCTATGAAACTGTTTTCTATAAAACAACACACAACCAGAAAAAACAATCAAAACTTTGGCTTCTAAAACTACATTACACAGCTACAGAGAACCGCTATAATTTAATAAAATAAAATAGAAACGCGCCTTTTACCCAATAGCCTAATTTAACAAATCATCAACCATCACACTCTTATCAGCACAAACCTACAAGTACTCACTCTCTCTCATAAAACACATACAAACACCCTTGCACGTCGTGAATGTGGCACATTCATGCATACTTTTGTATTTTAGTACCTCATTTTGTATGGATTCCCTATAGGTAATTATCTCAGATTATAAAAACAAGGAGATATGCCATCATAGCAAATTAGTACGGGAACAACTGATGCCACAAATTTGCTATGATGGCATATCTCCTTGTTTCTATGATCTGAGAGTTAACCTATACTTACTTAAAGTTTTTGAAGGAAATTATACTTTTTATAGCCAACTTAAAAATCAAGTCTACATTTATTTTTAACTTATAATCTACTTTCGCAGGTTTGTTGGCAGAAATTCCTATCAAAATTAGCATTACCTTTGTACTCAAATGTATTTTATTGCTTACCACTTTGTATTACATATGTTTTGTGTGCACAAACTAGGAAATAAAATAAAAAGCAAACATAAATACCGACAAAAACCTAAAAAAACTGTATACAGGTTAAACAAATTATGTCAGAGGTACTTAGGGCTAAGTTCACCGACAAAATAACAGTCCGATAAATTGTAAACGGCCGTTTAACATGATGTTTTGTATGGAAAAAGATGTGATAAACAGCCGAGTTTCAATTTAACGGACTGTTATCTTGTCGGTGAACTAGGCCCTTAATCGTTTATTGACCAAAGCCCACTTTATTTGTTTTGATGTTAGCAGGGACCACAAAGTTTAATAATACGAGATAATAAATAAAAGTTATAAAAAAATATTTAAAATAATAATATTTTAATTCAAGAGAGTCCTCGGCGTTGCTTTCTGAATCTCTATTTATTGGCTACTCTTTTTCAATTGCTGCAGAACCCTCCCGTGGACCACTCCCAAGGCTCTCACGGACCAATTATGGCCCGTGGACCTCTGGTTTAGAACCACTTGAACCCTAGGCACGTCACTGATCATGCAGAACATAATTATTTTTATTTTTATCACTAAGTGCCTATAAATAAAATATTCGCGTCACAAACAAAACAAAATCTTAATTACTGACGTCACCGGTCAGTTGGCCTTGACGCTCGACACTATGTAGGTAGCTCTTTATTTGTAAAAAAAAATAAAACTAACCTTTTTAATTAAATAAAACCATCACAACACAACACTAGAATATTCTTGTCATTGTTTTTTTAACTTAATTTTAGTTCACTGCAGTATCCAATACACGACGTTTCGTTGAGCGTGTTCAGCTTTGTTTGACGAGTAGAATTTGATAGTAGGAGCCGTGAATTAAAACTGGGAAAACCATTCCATGCCTGATAAATATGGCTAGATCCATATTTTGCAAAACGCGTCCATAACTCTGTGACAATATGGTCTATAATTATTTGAGTGCACTGCTAACATAGTCGTATTGCGTATTGTTAAGCAGTTTACACACCAAAGTCGCCGACCCCGCCGACTGCTTTAGGATGGTCTGTAGTTTATTTAATTTTATTAACAAAAAATCGGCCAAGTGCGAGTCGTACTCGCGCGCCGAGGATTCCGTATCGTTTTTGGACGTATACACGGCGAAATTTTAGCGGTTGTTTTACGGAAGCGAAATGATTTTGTCTTGGCAGTACATTCGATTGATATATCAAAAAAAAAATAGAATCAAAAAATGGCAGAATGGTGTGATGAGAATGATGTGAAAAACAAAATCTCAAACCAATAGTAGGTAACGATAGCTACGCAAGCGCGGCGACGACGCGAGCGGCCGCGGCCGGGCGGGGCGCGCCCGCGCGGTCATTGCCCTCCGTGTTTATCAATCAGCTGATAACTATTCCCGAGTTATTGATAGACAAATTATTGTACACGTGAACACGAAACTAAAAAAACAAGATTACTAGGTAGGTAGGCACCTATCTTAGAAAACGATATTTTCTGAATTAGATACCTATTAAAGTATTTAAGGCGTAGGTATCCAAAAAAATGGAATAAACTTATTTACAATGATTTTAATTACTTACCTACTTTTAAATGTTCGGTATTTAATACAAAGGTACAAGTAGGTACTTACGTTTAGGCCCGGTAACAGAGTAATTTTTCGAATTGCAAGCCACTGCGTTCCATACACAATAACACAATCGAGCACGTTTTATTTGATTTACTTTACGAAAATGATAGGTACTTAAGCAGTCTTTCATTGTTGAGCACTTTCCAAACGTAGTATTGACTTACGTCAAACCCAGCCATCACAGCCATACACATAGGTAGGTACTTCGACGAGGATCCCGTTTGAAGTACCTACTTGTGGATTTCCTCACCGAACTCGCGCAAATGAACGGCTGATCGACTTCTGGTACATACACTGTAACTCCCCATGATCGAGTAGCACTGTGTCGCCGCTACGATCGTCCGGGCCTGCGGGACTTGGGGGTTCAGAACACTGCGAAGATTGAGCGACTCCAAGTGTTGCGGCTCCGCGTAACGGCAGCATGGGAGTCATAATTCACCCTAGCGTAGTTGCACCATAGCGAGGTACTCTAAATTGGAGAAACTGTAATGACGATCCATTATTTCAATGTTATCTCACTTCACTACGCGTAGGTAGGTACCTACGACATCGCGTGATGTTCGCGGCATCAACTTCGCGGCGCAACTGAGCCGCTGGCCGCTGAGTGCGCGCGGCATCTTTTGTTTTAATTATACGACTCGCTAAAGGAGTGCGGGGCAGGGGGGGGGTTCATCGGTAGGCACTCGCTACGGCCGATCAGGCTAGTTTATGCCGTATCACCATGCGCGAGAGCTTATTTTGCTCTGCACATTTGTGAGGCGGCTTTCGTATTTGGTGATCTTTGTCGGCACCGCGTGAGCGACGGCGTGCTCTTTGACTAGATAATGATACCTACGTTAGATCTAGTGAGTTACTATTGTTTTTCACGCTTTCGAGTCTATGAATATTTTTTTTGATTATTTGAAAAAAAAAACATATTATTTTTTAAATTGAACTCTATGTTTCGATAGTACTACTGATGGCAAATCGTTCTGCTGCCGGAGAACAACCACTCAAATTTCACCGTGTATAAGTAAAAAAACCGGACCGTATAACTATTTAATTGTGATGGAATTTTGATGATTTCTAAAATCTGAACGGACATCGTTTTATTTTTAGTGCAAAATATTTTGGCAAACTATCAACTCCAATTATTTCAGATTTTTCGCTTTGCAAACTTCGGAGATATTTTTGAGGTGGTATTTTTTTAGACATTTTCCATCATAATGTCGAAAACTATAAGCTATAAAAAAAAAATATATATATATTTTTAAATGTGCAGATAAAGCCATTTCATATGATAGGCCACCTGACCTTACCAGGTGGGACCTTACTATAAGTGGAGTTACAAAAAATTTCGAAACCCCACTAAGGCGCCATTTTCAATGAAAATAAAAATATTTTCTAATTTTTTTCATTTGCATTAAAGGTGGGCAAGCATTTTTACTACGGTTTTTTTAATAATGCAACTCATATGGATTAAAAATAGGAAAATTAATAAATAATTAATTGAAAAAAAAAACCGTTTTTAAAACGGACTAAATATTATAAAACAATTTCTAATGACATGAAAAATTATTTTATTCTTTTTTTTCCAATTATTATTTATTATTGTTCCCAAGTCGATAGTATTAGTAGTTGCTCAAACAAGCAGCTGTGACAGACAGACAGACGAGGTCGCACCATATGGGTTCCTTTTTACCAATTTGGTATGGAACCCTAAAAAAACAAAACACGTCATTATGACCTATTGCTCATTATTTTATGATACCGTGTATTTGGATCATTCTCGGTCGGTTGCAGAAAGATAATTAAATTTTAATGGAGGCATTACCCATACAATTTCGTTAAAACATAATGACATTTTCTGCAACTCAGCGTCTGACAGTTTTTTTTTTTTTTTTTAAAGTTGCTCCACACTACGATTTCTCCGGTGTCGTGGGTGCGTTTACAAACACAAATTTCACATACACAAACGGCCAGACCAGTGTGCAATGCGGGAATCGAACCCGCGACACGTCGTGCAGCAGCCAATCTCTCAGCCACTGCGACAACCGTGCGGTCAAAGTACAGTAGTTACAGTATCAGTTAATATCCGTGTTGTTTTGGCAGTGGTGGTCCGACGGGGGAAGGGGGCGTAGGGGTCATGACCCACCCCCCAAAGGCTTACAAAAATGTGCGAAACACGGTAACTCATGGTATAGCATGTCATAGCATAAGTAGAGATTTTATGAAAAAAAATATTGGATCACAACTTCTAAACTACAAATTTTCGCGGAACACGGTTAGATGAAACCATGTGATGACCACGACCCAAAAAAAAATTTGGACTACCTACTATACAGGGTGGCAGGTTAGACAGTGGAAATATTTAAACCGGTCATTGTACTCATCATTATGATCAACTTTTACTATGGGACCAAACCGGTATCGCAAAAAAAAATCAGCTGTTCCATACATTTTGCTGAGTTTTATGAACATAAATGTATGGAACAGCTGTTTTTTTTTTTCGCGATTTTAGGGTTGGTCCCATAGTAAAAGTTGTTCATAATGATGAGTACAACGACCCCTTAAAATATTATACTGCCACCCTGTATAAACGGGCCACCCAGTACCTATTCAATCATCTGATCACGTGACCGCCTTACTTCCAGTGAATTAATTGCCATGATTCATGGTGTTGATGAGTCAGAGCAGTGATAACCCATCAACGGATGCTGAAAGTTGCTATCGGAAACAAGGTAACAGCGATAGACACCGACGCCGGCGCCTACGCATAATCGCATTTAATAAATATATCCGATAATCACTGTTCAGAGCAGTGATATCCTATGATACAGGGTAAAATTAAAACCAGTGCGGATATTTTAGGAGGTGAAAGTACTCATGAATATGATCAACTTTTATTATGGGACCGACACTGAAATATGAAAAAAAAAAACAGCTAACTAGCTAGCTAGCTAGCTAACAAATGTTGATCATATTCATGAGTTCTTTCACCTCTTAAAATATCCGCACTGGTTTTAATTTTACCCTGTATAAGGGTGAAATGAAATGAATGAAAAAAGTGGTCGACCGTCAATGACGTCGAGTGTACCTATATATCGAAAAACAAACCAAATTAAAAAAAAAAATATCGCTAACTTACATTTTGTACAAAACTCTCAAGGGTGCAAGTTTTCCGCCCTTGTCCAGTTTTTTTTAGCATTTCTACGAATCATAAAAAAAAACTTAAAAAAAAGATTGCGGCCAATTTACCGGTAGTCAGGGCTCATAGGGATGAACCTCCTAAAAATATGTACCGTGTCCAAAAGTACCGCTTTCTGTATCATGACCTTGATCCATTATGATTATTTGTGTAATATATGGTTTCAGTAGGTACCCCTATCATGAGTTTTTTTGACGTATAGTTTCGTTAACGTAACCATATTTTGAATTTAAAATACAGCAGTCCTGGAACATTTTGATAAGATTTTATACAATTTGCACATTTTAAAAAATACAGAGTAATTAATTAAGTATTTAATTTATATAAATATTGTGTAACAACGTGTATTTTCAATTCAAAATATGCTTACCTTAACGATACTACACGTCAAAAAAACTCATGATCGAGGTACAGATGTTTATTTCGGGAACGACGGACAAATACCAAAATAAAGATCGGGAATTCCCCAAGCGCAAACGATTTTTATTCACATGTTTATTTCAGGAGCTAAGTAGTTTCTAACGACGAATACCAAAATAAAGATCAGGAATTCCCCAAGCGCAAATTGTGCCGCTTTTAGACCGCTAATGTCACTTGCCCGCACAAATTCAAATTCAATTCAAATTCAAAAGTCATTTATTCAAAGTGGGCTAAAGCCAATTAGCACTTTTTGAACGTCAATATACATTAGACAGCCCCCAAAAACGCCCACCCTTCACCGCTTCCTAGTGTTTTAGCTGCGAAGAAGAAACGGCGCAACAAACTCCGCAGCAACACGATTCTGTCTTTCAGTTACTTTTGTTTTAAAAAATTATATAAATTTACGAAAAAATTATTACCTGAGCTTTTAAAACAAAATATATAAACTATAAATACTTAAAAGTAAAATAATAATGTAACCTAACACACACCCATATACCTAATCAAAGAAAATAAAGAAAATAAAGTAAAAAACAATAAAAAATATGCAGTCGCAAAAAATGCTTTAAAGTTTAGGCGTTATTAATATTCTAGTTACTAATCGGTAATAAAGGCTGTGTGTCCGGTTACAAGTGCCTTTTATAGACAAATAAATTTTATTTGACAGTCAAGAGTCATGCTTGATAAACTAGGACCAGGGGCTAGTTATTTCAACAATATATATTAAATTAAATTACTGGGCTCAGTCAACAGGACGACCAGTCACCACAAGCAGCACCCGTTCACGAGTATGACGCAGAGGCCAGCCATCACCTCCCTCGCCATTTTAGAGGGAAGGGGGTGACCCGACCAATGACGCCACCGCAAGCAATGACGTCAAAGGGAGCATGACGAACCTGCTGACAAGAGGAAAGAATATCAAAAATGAAAAATAACTAATGAAAGAAACCTGTCCGAGGTCACTAGTTAACTGCATCACACTGTTACTTGAACTCTTCGTAAAAAAGAGAAAAATAAAATAAAAAAAATATACAGTACAATACAATATTATGTCAACATTTAACATTGTAGAATATAGGTACTGAATGTCAAGATGTAAAATATAATTAATTCAAACATTGATTCAGAGTCATCTTGTGCCTAACACAGCGACCAACAAGATCTATCGTCTAAATATTCCTTTAATGTATAGTAAGCCTTTTTAACTAGGATGGCTTTAATTTTAGTTTTGAAAGAAGGAAACGGCAGTTCTAATAAGCAAAGGGGTAGTTTATTATAAATACGTATACCGAGCCCTAAAAATGAACCATGTACCTTATGTAATCGATGGTAAGGAACACATAATTTATGCTTATTTCTAGTATTGAGGTTGTGTACATCACTATTTTTAGTATAAAGATTTATATTTTGCCTTATATATATTATGTTAGCAAAAATGAATTGAGATGTAACTGTTAAAATGTCAATCTCTTTGAAATGGTCCCTTAGAGAAACTCTTGCACCTAACTGATAAATAGCTCGAACAGCTCGTTTCTGGAGAATGAAAATACTTTCAATATCTGCTGCCTTGCCCCACAACAGGATACCGTAAGACATTACGCTATGAAAGTAACTAAAGTACACTAAGCGAGCAGTGTCCACGTCAGTCAGTTGTCTTACTTTTCGAACAGCGTAAGCAGCAGAGCTGAGCTTACTTGCAAGGCACGCTACATGTGCGCCCCACTGAAGTCTCTTATCTACTGTTATACCTAGAAACACTGTTGAGTCAACAGTCTTAAGTATCTCGTTATTGAGTATAATATTGGGTCCAAGGTTTTTTACATTGGGCATCGTGAATTTAATACATTTCGTTTTTTTAGCATTAAGTACTAGATTATTAATCGTAAACCAACATGTAACTTTTGAGAGTGCACTATTCACATCGTCAAAATTTTGTCGTTTTCTGTCTACCTTAAATATGAGAGAGGTATCATCTGCGAACAGTACAACATCGCAAATGTTTTTTAAATAGTACGGCAAATCGTTTATATAAATTAGGAATAAAAACGGACCTAGTATTGATCCTTGAGGCACGCCTAATTGAACCGGTAGGCCAGAAGACTTTGAGCCATTAATATCGACGCACTGAACTCTATGCTGCAGATAAGACACAATCACACCAAGTGCTACATTTTGTACACCATAATGACGGAGTTTACGTATTAGTGTATCATGGTGAACGCAATCAAATGCCTTGGAAAGATCACAAAACACACCAATTGCATTCTGTGAGTTCTCCCAGGCATTATATATGTGCTTGAGGAGAGCAACACCCGCATCCGTAGTTGAACGACCTTTCGTAAATCCGTATTGTTCACTATGAAGGAGGCCTTTTAAATTAAAATATCTTAATAACTGATTGAGTATAAGCTTTTCAAATATTTTACTAAAAGCTGGTAGAATAGAAATCGGCCTATAATTGCCTATGTCGGATTTGTCACCGGATTTAAATAGAGGTAAGACTTTACTGAACTTCATAAGATCGGGGAAAACACCCAAATCAACACATTTATTAAAAATAGTGGCAAGACAGGGGGCAACTATGTTGATTATATTATTCAGAAGTTTAACAGAAATACCCCAAAAGTCACCAGTGTTTTTAGGATTAAGTGACTTGAAAACGTTAACTATATCATACGGTGTTATTTGCTCAAATCTGAAAATGGAACTACATTCTTGTACACTATTACGCAGTATGTCTTCGGCGGCAGTCGCAGATGAGTTTAAGGAGCGAGTTGTTGCTATAGGTATGTTGGCAAAAAAAGTATTAAAAACCTGTGCTACCTCAGGAGGTCTACTTACTAATTTATTATTATCATCAATAATTTCAAACTTATTGTCACGAGTACATGACTTACCAGTTTCATTATTAATAAATTTCCAAGTAGCTTTTATTTTATTACGCGACTGTGAAATTTTATCACCTATATACTTGGACTTAGCCATAATGCAAACCTTTTTGAATATTTTAGAATAATTTCTTACATAATTTAAAAATGGAGGATCAAACTTGTATTTTTTCATACCATATAGCTCATATAGTCTCGCTCTACTTTTATAAATTCCCGCGGTGGCCCATTGATTAAATGAGGCAGCAGTACTTTTAGTCACTATAGTTTTTGTTTTGAAAACAGATTGAAACTCTTTTTCTACAATATTAAAGAGAACGCTATAAGTCTGGTTTGGAGCATCAACATCTAATATAGATTGATTAATTTGTGATGCAACTTTTTCTTTAAAACGAGTGCAGCGGCTCAGCGTATACGGCCTATATTCAATTTTTTGTGGCTTGTTTTTAAAGCCATTGGGAAAACTAGCTATTTGACCACAATGGTCCGACGTTAAGTCACTTAAAACAGATACATTACTGGCGTCACCATTACTAAATATATTATCCAGACATGTGGATGAAGTTGCTGTAATCCTAGTTGGTTCAAAAACTAAGTATGTTAAATTAAACGATTTAAATAGATTTATAAGCCTGATACTGGCTGGAGACACATCTAAAATGTTAACATTAAAATCTCCACATACTATTATGTTTTTTTTACTAGACTTAATTTTATTGAGTATATCTTCCAACACTGATTCAAATAAATTCAAATCACCCAATGGGGGCCGATATACGCAAATAATAATGAATCGCTCGAGTTCAACACAAGACAACTCAGCAGTGCGCTCGATAGAAAGCTTTACTAGATCTAAACGTTCTTTACATTTTAACTTATTTGAAACCATTATTAAGGACCCACCACGGATTGCACTCTTTCTTACGAACGCACTTTCAATAGAATAATTGTCATTATTAAAAAATGACAATTCATGACTTTTAAGCCAATGTTCAGTTAAGCATAGGACCTGAACATCATATTTCTCCACAAATAAACTTAATTCTAGTTCTTTGCCGGACAAACCCTGCATATTTTGATGTACAACATTCAACATATGTGGTCTACCCGTTGTCGTACCTAATAGTTTAAACTACTAGGCATATCAATACAAATGTTAGTATTAATACTAACAATATCCTTAGGTACATTACAGGTACCTGTGTCAGACTGTATATTGTATGCTAAAAGATTAGCAATCTCTCTCCTACAACTAGATGGCAGATACATTGTATCTTTTGTCAAAATAAAGTCAGTTACAAATTGATTTGTATCAAAAAATAAAATAGCCTCTCTGTGACGACATGTCCTATTATAGAGGAGCATATTTAAGTCAAATATGTACCTGTTTTGATCATCAGTTAATGTCTGAGAGTATGGCAAGGCACATAAAATAAATTTACATTTACTGGTCTCATTGTGGTGTAACATCAATTGGACAATTTCTATAATGTCCTTTTTTCTTACAGTAAAACTATCCCCAAATAACAATATAATAGTGGAACTGGGGTTTAATTTTGTCATTTTAATATTATTAATTAGTTGGCTAAAACTGGCACCAGGCAAACAATGATTAATTACATAATGATGCGAACACTGATTAAATACACTACCAATACCTTGACCAAACTTGTCTGAAAAAACATATGTTATATTGGTTAAATTAACATTATTTGCATTTAAATTTGTAACGATGTCACAGTCACCACTACCTACAGATTGAGCCACTATGGGTATGGGTGTAACACACTGAGGCTCAGATGCCGAGGAGCATGTACAGCTACAAGAAAGGTGATTTGTTAGAGACTCATACCTCTCTGCATTGTACGTCACTAGGTCCACCAGCTCACAGGCCTCCTGCATGCGCTTACTCAAATCTTGTTGAGAAGCTTCATATTTAGTGAAAATATCCCTAAGAGCGCTTTCCTTGATAAACAGCTCCTCCTGCAGGCGCTGTGTATCGTTGTCATATATAGTCCTACACATGAATAATTCTTCAACGCAATTATCTAATTCATGTATTAAATTAAGATTTTTTTTTCTAAGGTGTAAATTTAATTTGTGAACTTTATGCTTTTTCATAGATTTTTTAAATTTTTTAATTAATCTATTAATTTTAATATATTTTTTAACCTTGTTGTGGCTTGAAAATACAGTAAATTTATTAATTGTGTCATTAGTCAAGTCTATTATTTCCATTGGCTCACTACATACAGGTCCGGACACGCTACCAACTAACTTATTATACAGATTGCAAGTATTCGTTGACTGTTCACTGGCCTTTAGTGAATCCATCTGCTCAATTACCTTGTGAGCCTTACTTAATTCTATTTCAAGATTAGTTATACGACTCAAAGCCAGCTCGTGGGTGTCACTGCACTGTTGAAAGTTTGATACCAGTTGACTGAGATGTTGATGCTGGTCGAGTATGTCCATATGTTGTATATGCAGTTCAGCCAATTGATTTTTAAGTTCAGTGTTCTTGTCAACAATAATCTTCACTTCAACCTCGCTGTCATCCCTTTCCTGTAGCAGCTGATTGCACAGGTTCTTACTAGCCTCTAGCTCCTTTAACGTAGCCCTCAGTTTTTCCTCCAAGGATGCCGCTCTACGGGTCAACATGTTGATAGGCTAACCCCAGAGGCACCCTGGAATGTGAGAAGAGACAGCTAAGTGTGTGAAAGGAATAAGAGAAGTGGTATAGATGTATAAAGCAAGCATCTAGAAATGAAGAAAGATTGAAAGTTAAAATTATTTAAAAGAGGACAATGGGTAAACAAATTAAGAAGAATGATGAGTATACTAAATTCCGGTTATTATTCATCTAGTATTACTTTCGATTTTATCTACTGGTATTCATAGTTACAATAAGAAATTAAAAAAAATTAAATCAACAAAATAGGTAGTTGAGGGTAGGTAAAGTATATGATAACTAGTTTAATTAATACTTTAACATCATATACTGCTGATAACCGAATAATTAAATATGTATGTGATATTTCTAGTAGTTAAATTGAAGTGGGAATATGTGAATTAAAATTTTTATGAATGTTATGGTTGTTCAGCACCATAAAATTAATAGGGGATAAGTAGGACCTATGTTCTAAATATCCCACAGTTATGAGCAATGGGATTGTTAAGGGGTATTGTAAACACTTAAGTTTTAGGCTAATAAGGATAATTAAAGAAAATACTCCCCGGGATTTCGGTACGAAGATTTCAAATCCGTCCGTTGGATGACAGCAGGTTCAAGTTTATTGCTTATTTCCAATGATCTTGCAGCGAAACCACTCACAAACATTAATACTTGTAAATAATAAGTATGTCTATCGAATTTAAGCATAAATAACACTAACAAAGCACTAAAAATATTTAATTTAAACGTAAAATCTAACACGAAAATTTTTGATGGCCGGTTACCAGTGTTGCCAGAACAAAAAAAGCACATTTACAATGGGATCATAAAGGCGTGAATTCTTTGAGCATATACTTCTTGAGACGCTAAACGGTGAATCACTAAATAATATTTTCTACCAGTTTTTGCGGGGGGCGAGGTGAACACGTATATTAGCACACTACGGAAACTTGACAATCACACACAGAAACATGCTTGCAGATTGTTCATAAATAAAACCATGTTAGTCATTGTTGGTGCACAATTTATTGGAATTTGGTGGAAATTCTATGGTTTCGCAGATTTGAGATAGCAGGCGGCCTTTTACAAGCGGAAACAAACAATATAAGATGACAACTGTCGCGCATGAATTGGTTTTCGATGGTCTTATCCTGTCAAATCGGTCAAATGGTCAGTGTAGCTTTGGCAAAGGGGTGTGCCCGGCTTTGCCGAGTCCATAGATAGAATGTTCTAAGCGTGAAATCTATACTAATATTATAAAGAGGTAAAGTTTGTCAGTTTGTATGTATGAGGTAATTATCCGGTGCTACTGTTCTCATCCTGAAAATTATTTTACAAATAAGAAGCTGATTATTCCTGAGTGCTACAGGCTTTTTATGCCGAAAAAATTCACAGTTCCTGTAGATCACGTCGAGTCGTGGGCAAAGTGCTATTCACTTTGCCCGCGACTTCATTCGCGTGATCTACATAAATCGTAAAACAGCGCGGCAATTTGTAAAAAACCCAAAATATTTTGAATTTCGCGCACAACCTTGACAGACCCACCTTAAGTACTTTGAATAGACGATTATGTATGACATAGGTAAAACGGAATTATTTATAACTAGCTTCCGCCCGCGGCAGTAACAAACATCCATACATCCATCCATACATCTTTACATCTTCACAAACTTTCACGTTTATAATATTAGTAGGATAGGATAGGAAGTAGGATTTTGTTACTATTTTATTGTACTAGCTTGCCTTACCCTTGCCACTGATATCTATTCTTAGTAGGTATATCGCCCCGTGCCGAACGGCGCGTACGTGTTCCACGCGCGCCTCAAAGAGATGTCAGCATCGAAGAGGGGGCCCACTAGGGCCCAAGCCTGCCGGGAAAGCGGGATTGTCCGAAAGGGATACCGCTGACCCGGAACATAAAGGGCTAAGGAAGGAACACGGGTGGGTTTTAGTCAGTAAGAGTCTGACACTCCCTTCCGCTCCGCCCAGAGCGGGAGGGGTCATTTGATGATTTCCCATCCTCAAAAATAAATAAAAAAAAATAATTAGGTATATCGCGATGACCTCGATCCGGCTTGCGAAAACACCAACACCAATCACGCCACATGGCACTCTTTGATCAATCATCGTCTAAAATTCTAAATAATACTTCAAATATTTTAAGTTTTAATATTGTAGATAATATTGTAGTTCCAAACTAAAGTAGATCTATCTTCTTATCTATACCTACTTGTAATATGTATCATAAAGCTGAAGAGTATTTTTTGTCTGAATGCGCTAATCCCTGGAACTACCAGTCGGATTTGAAAAAACATTTTTGTATATGATAGCCAGATTCATGAGGAATAGTATAGGCTATTTAACATCACGCTGCGACCCTTAGGAGCTGAGCAACGAGATGAAACCGTAGGGAACAGCTAGTATATTATGTATTATATAAAAATGAATTTCCGTACGTTAGTCTCGCAAAAACTCGAAAACGTCTCGACCGATGTGATTTTTTTTTTGTTTGTTGTATGTATTTGTGACCAGCCGGCCTAGCATGACCACGATAGAAACGGATTTTGTCTACAGAAGAATAAACAAAGTGACAGATTGTAGAAAGATTTCTACCGTTTATGCATAGGCACAATAAACAGAAAAAATATCTCTATTCTTCAGTAGACAAAATTCTGATAAACCAAGCACGGGTCGCCGCGTGCTCAGGCAGAAGAGATAACGATTTGATAGAAAGAACTTTGTCTATTATTTGGTAGAATAGAGATAGAATTGGTCATGCTGAGCGTTTTCTTTTTTTTTTTTGTGGATGGGAAATCATCAAATGACCCCTCCCGCTCTAGGGTGGGGCGGAATGGAGTGTCAGACTCTTACTGACTAAAACCCACACATGTTCCTTCCTTTGCCCATTATGTTCCGGGTCAGCGGTATCCCTTTCGGACAATCCCGCTTTCCCGGCAGGCTTGGGCCCTAGTGGGCACCCTCTTCGATGCTGACATCTCTTTGAGGCGCACTTGGAACACGTACGCGCCGTTCGGCACGGGCCTGGTCCTGATCGGGCGGTGAGCTACCCATTACTCACCGCCCGCAGGCCCGCGCCTACGGTGGCCGGGAGTCGTCACGCGGCTCCCGACGCCCGGAGCGTCTACCGCGGCGGCTTGGACGGGAGAATGTCTCCCTCTCCCGTCCCGCCGCCTTCGCTAGCATGACTGCTTCGCAGAAGGAGGCAACTGCCTCCCACTCCCCCTCGCCCCGGACCATGGCTTGAACCAGGGCCGGGCGCGAGAGGTCGCCGCCGCTGCCGATCACCTCTACGAGGACACGGCGGTGCTCCACCCATGCAGGGCAGGCCCCCACCGTGTGCTCCACCGTGTCCTCGGGATGCTGAGCGTGTAGGACAAGGATTGTATAAAATAACATTTAAAATTGAACTCGTTTCCACAATGCTTTGAATGCTATGCGAGCTGATATTTTTTCTCTAGTAGGTACCTACCTCAGATCATAAAAACAAGGGAGATGTGCCAAGGCGCTATCGAGCTTGATGCCTTATTTTGAGCAAATTACTAAAAACGTACGCGCTGGCGACGAACCGAACACGATCGATGGTATAAATACAGTGTTTTAGTTTAGTGCTAGTGTTGAGTGACGATTAACAGTGTTAGATTGAGGGTGTGCGGAATGTTTAATGGGTGGGAGATCTTTTTATTCACAAGGAGAGCTTAATTATGCGCGTAATTGTGTCGAAAAATGTACTAAAAGTGGCATCAGTTGTTCCCGTACTAATTTGCTATGATGGCATATCTTCTTGTTTCTATGATCTGAGGTACCTACCGTTTTTAGAAAACATTATGATGCGCCTTAATTGGTATGTATAAAGTGTTATAATTGGCCATTCATATAATAACAATGCCTGCCAATTCCTTATTTGGTAAGGTAAGGAGATAATTTGGCGTGTTTACTTAGTCACGTAGGCCTATATTTTGATCATTTTCCTTATTAACGAAAATAAGTATCTACTGTTTTTCCTGTTTTGGAAATTCGTAGAATACCTAATGCAATAAAATTAGATTAAATGTCTTTGGCGAAATCCGCCATTTTAAAAATCCGTGTCACATTTTAAATTTGTTTCATCATTCTGTGATTTGACATAATGATGCAATAATTAAAATAGGTATGTTATGATACTGAGTCAGTAAAGCCCGTCCAATACGTAGCTATAATATATATTAATATGAATCATAGCAAGGCATATTACGACATATTTTCTATATAAATTTTCGAGTGACCACACACGCAGCTATAATATATATTTCTATGACGTCACCATTTCTATACGTTTCTACTTCTATATCTCGATATATTAATATATTATAGCTACGTCTGTCACGGGCTTAAAGCAAATTCTATTGTGCACTGAGCAAACAAAAATAGACAAAAATAGAATAGAAAGTGACGTACAGTTTCTCACTGTGCCTGTACATGATAATAATATTATTACAGCCCTGTTTATAAACTGTCCCACTGCTGGGCATAGGCCTCCTCTCGGAATGAGAGGGGGTAGGCCTCAGATCATAGAAACAAGGGAAATGTACCAAGGCGCTAATATTGAGCTTGATGCTTTAATTTGCCCACATTGGGCGTAGTACAAAAGTATACGCTGGCGACGAACCGAACACGATCGATGATATAAATACAGTGGTTTAGTTTAGTGCTAGTGTTGAGTGAAGATTAACAGTGTTAGATTGAGGGTGTGCGGAATTTTTAATGCGTGGGAGATATATTCACGAGGGGCGCTTGTAATTGTGTTGAAAAATGTACTAAAAGTGGCGACAGTTGTTCCCGTACTAATTTGCTATGATGGCATATCTCCTTGTTTCTATTATCTGAGGGGTAGGCCATAGTCCACCACGCTGGTCAAGTGCAGGTTGGCAGACTTCACACACCTTCAAGAACATTATGAAGAACTCTCAGGCATGCAGGTTTCCTCACGCTGTTTTCCTTCGCCGTTAAAGCAAGTAATAATTAATTTCCAATGCGCACATGACTTCGAAAAGTCAGCGATGTGTGTCTGGGGATCGAACTCGAACCATTCGCCATGGGAGGCACATGGTTAATCCACCAGGCTATCACTGCTTGTTTATCCAAAGATAGAGCCTCAAAGCATTTATTTCAATTACAGTATGAGAGACACGTTTGACTTATTAAAGAGGTCAAATAATCGAAGGTAGTTTCTCGTTCCAAAGCTCTTACAGAGAAGAATGGGTCAGAACATCCATGGCCACTTTTTTGGTTAACAATGTATTACATAAGGATCCTTAAAAAACTTATGATCTATGAGCTTTTGATTTAGGCAGTGCATTACGGAAGAGCAAATATCGTTGGTGCGACAAAACTGTAGTGTATTCGAAGAATTGTAGCTCAACAGCTCCACTCAAGTGCGAGAAATTACAAGAACACAAACAACGAAAAACTTTCCTTATTATTGCATAAGGTTTTCAGTAAGCCCATTACTAAGAGGATTCAGATTTATGGTAGGTAGTTGAAATATTAGGGGTGGTTTTATTTTTTAAGGACGATGGTGGCAAACATTTATGTGGCCCCCCTGATAGTAAGCGGTTTCCATAGTCTATGAAACGTTTACATAACCGAGTATCACATGCCCTTTCACGTTATACGTTGCCCTTTAAAATGAGGATTCGCAGTGGCGACAGCTTAGGAAAAAAACAGGTTCTCCGCTGTCAACACAGCGCATCCTCGGAGCTCTAGCTACCTTAATCACCACAGGAACACCACTACCGAAGAGAAGTGTTATTTGGCTGTGGTATTCTGTAAGATGGAGGTACTTCCCCAGTCGGGCTGCTCCAGATTAAAGCGAGATATCCCGATGTTCTCCTTCCTTTCTTAGTTGTAGTATCAACATCCATATTTAATAATAAAATGCCTGGACGACCGACCTTCGCTCGGAATTTCCTCAGGGATGACACCTATCTAGCTAGATAAACTAGGAAAGTAAAACTTTATCTAAATACAAAATTTCATTCAAATCGTTACAGTCGTTTCCGTGACAAAAATTATACAAGAATTGCTCACTTAAAGTAATAAGATCCAAAAAACAGTGTAGCACATTAACTATTCAATAAAACTAGAAAAACCACTAATGTTAAAAGAACAAACATTAAGTCACCATCAAAATTTATTAGGACAATTATTGATTTCCTAACAGTTTACTTTCGCTTACTTCGTCAACTTAAAAGCACCTATCGTACCAAACATATAGTACAGGTACATAAAACATTTGTAGAAAACAAAATGGCCGTAGCAGTGGAACCTATATCAATCCATGTTAATATTAAAACACATCTAAACAATGTGATTGAGAAAGACGTACAATCATTGTTTAAGCCATTCAACTTGATACGAGCTTGGTTCATGTGTTCTATGTACAGAGTACGGGACGACTTGATCTCTTCGAACAGTTTGTTCTACAATGTCATTTCAGGCATCAACGCGCTTGTATTATTGGTCGGCTACTTATTCGCCGTTTTCAGGCCCTCATTCTTAAATGAATTGGAAGAATATTATACTATTAAACACTTCTGCAAAATCTGTGCTTATATATTGTATTTGACCGGAATTTTGATAAACTACTGCACCAACATCATACAGAGGAACAACAATGTGATGCTTGCCCTAAAAATCCAAAATGTTTGTGAAATTCTCAAAATATTCGAAAAAAGTTTAAAAGATTTCATTATGTTCAACTGGGTGTACTGCGGAGCTTTGATTGTTTATCATATTCTCTGGATCTTATCATTTTACTACGTCTTCTTCTCCAACCTCCATTTTTATGAGGCTATCATGAACTATGCTTACATTATCTTTGACATATGTGTCTTGTATACCGTAAGGATCATAAGGCTTATGTGGCATCCGCTCAAAGTATGGGTTGACGATGTGCGGAAGTCAAAATTGGTTGCGGACTCAGATAATGAATATTATTGGAACAGAATGCTTAGAATGTATATGGAAACATTGGAAACTTACCAAACCGCTGCGAAGATTTTCAATCCATTGGTAAGAAAGTACATATTTTTTCAATAATTTTAATGTTTCTAACGATTCTGGTGAAAAATACTGCTCTGCAATTTGACTTCTAACTGCAAAGTCAATCGATTGGGCTTATTTGAAAAGAACGATCTTAACCAATAATTGTGACTATTTCTCATTTCAGACTCAAGAGTATTGTGTTATAATTTACTGTATGCTTACTATACTATTCATTATTAAACAGGTTACCTACACCTATATAATTTCATTTTGTGGAGCATCCATGTATTAAGTGTTAATCAATTAATTTCAGATTATTTATTATATCATTGGCACATTTATAAATGCTGTTCTTTCTATAACGTTAAGCATAGAGAACGGAAAAATACATGGTTGCAACTCGACAGGAGTAAGTTGACGTATTTCTAATACATCGTAATATACTGTTTCTTACGGCTCGTATACACCTAATCCGTCATCGGCCGAACTTTGCTCTTTGACAAAATCGGTCGTATTGGTGTACGCGCTCTCTTTAATTTACAAGTGTTTGATTCAATCGTCCGAGTTCAGCCGTCGTCGTCGGCCGAGCAAAGTTCGGCCGATGACGGATTAGGTGTATTCGAGCCGTTACGCTTCACATTAGACTTACGTGTCGTGCCGTGATGCATCAATTGTAGGATCGGTTTCATTTATTTTGTGTGAAGGTGTGCATTCCTGCTGCATGACGTCAGAATAGTGTGCCAGCCTTAGAGTAAGAAGACCTGAAGACCATAGAGAGAGCATAGAAATAGGATAACATTCTCTTTACTCGAATCTCCTCACACCTAGGATACATGTAGCGTGACAGAAAGATTCGAGGCAGCCATACAGCTGTTAATACCAAAAACTCGGATGATTATAGCCTTCTCCAATAATATACGGATAAATAGAAATGTCATGATGAAGTATCAAAATAATGAGGCGTAACGACTTTTCTATTTAGTACCTAACATAAAAAAACTTACTGATAGGCGCGAGGCGATCAAAAGCTTATGGAAAAAAGTTACGCAGCTGTGGCAATTAATGACATTGTTGAAAAGCAAGAGAGGGAATCTAATAGACCACTAACTCATACTCTAACTCATAGGATGTTCCGTATGAAAAAAAGGTCGTATGTTGCACAATGTTTATAATCTTTTACCTTGCCGTAACACAGTCTATGACTAGCGCGGAAGGTAAAGAATTTTTATCTGTATACCGCCAATGAGTTTATTTTTGTTCAAACATAGTTATAACATCAGATTTCTTTTTTTGTTTTTGTTTAGTTGAAACCCAAAGAAAAACGTATTATTTTAACGTACGAAATGATTACTAATAAAGGATGATTAATTTGTAAGAATGCGTGTTTCTGGAAACTAACTGTAAATACTTATTATGATTATTATACTTAGTCTTAGGTTGTGGTATACAATGTAACACTTATGTTGGAAATAAATTCTATTCTAAATTCTAAATTCTTATTGCATTCTCTCTATGCTAGTTCCTATCTCGTTGGTGCCGGCACAGCTTTATGTAAAATATATTCTTATGTACATATAACTGACGCATCACGATACGCAAGTCTAGTTGTGAATTGAGCGTACAGCTGGTCCCTGGCCACACTTCAATTTCTAAGAATGAAAAAACTTCAGGGGTCGTGCTATGAAATGTTAAAGTATTAACCCTCTTACTTATCAATGATGATTAAGTTAAACAGCTCTAATGTCAATTGTCATCTCTATTCATTTTCATACAAAATTAAATGACAAGGATAGTTGTATATTTATTTTAGTAGCTACATTATGAGGCGTTTTTAAAGGTGTACCTATTTGTTTCGTTGTGAAACAAGGATCGTGCTATTCGTTCTGTATAATTCCTTCTCTCTCACACACCGGAACTGTAATGGTTTTAACACGTCATAATACAACCCTTGTATTGAAATTAACACGATTAATGAAACAATTTTCGTTTTAGTGTTTCATATTATTGTTTATGGTCCTAATCTCGCTGATTAGGAATATGCTCATAATAACAGCATTGAGCGTGGAGAGTGAAAGATTCTACTCAGCGATGATAGAAGTACAGACTACCTGCTTACAACTGACAGAATCAGAAATATGCTCAGGTGAACTTACTTTAATTTGTTCAGTATTTTAATTATTCGTTTTTCCACCTCTTGAATAGGACAGACATTTACTTTCTCATTTATTTCAATTTAGATTCTCATTTGTTTACAGATACACAAAAAAGAGTCTGTAAGAATATCCAACGAGTTCACACTACCAGCTTTAAGAAGATAAATGCGTGTTGCATGTTCACCATAGACGCGGCGCTACCCTTAAACTTGTTAGGTCTCATCGCCACTTACACTATTGTTGTCTTACAGTTCGAGTTTCTGTAATCCTAGTACCGTAGACTGGGGTGACTTTGATCAATTTTAAAAATAAAAAGCATTTTTCTCCTCAAATACGAGAACAAAAAAAATTAAATAAAAATGCTAATATCGATTTTGTTCACTCTGTCTATTTCTTGAATAAAATTTATATTTTTCTTGTTATTTTTTGAGAAAAAAAATAAAATGTTAAAAACTATGATTTGATTATGATTGTTCTTAAACTATGATTGGGGTTACTTTGATACCTCCCTTTTTTTCTACGGAAATCGAAAGTAACCCAAACAAGAAATAAAATACAAAAAAATAATTGAAATTCGTCCGTAGGTTTAGGATTTACAATGTTTTTTTATGTTTTTGGGGTTACTTTGACCTTGGAAAAACAGTAATAATTAAGTTTTTCTATTTTTGGACATAATTTCGCAGTATTTAATAATAGGATATTCGAAAAATATAATTTAAATATACTGTTCAGATGCTCCACGTAACGTCAATCGGTTTTCAACTACTTCTGTTAGCGCCTGCAGGCGCTAACCGATTCAGTATTTTTGGGAGCCTAAACGCTTTTTACATATTCTTGACATGATACTAAAACAAAAAAAAAACATGTTGGTTAATAAGAAGACTAAAATATTTATGATTGATCAATGATCAAAGTAACCCCACATGGGTGATCAATGACACCCCGTGCAGAATATGCCGCCAAAAAACCAATGGTCGTCAAAGTTATGATTAGCAATAAACATCGATGTTATAGGTCAATACATTTCTGATCTGATGAATTACATACAATTTATGTCTTTGTGAAACTTAAAGTTGTAGTTTAGAAGTTACACAGGCTGTTAAAATTGCATAAAACTATTACTTACTTATTTTTCATAATTTTTCGTCAATCAGCACGGATCCACCCACTGGGACTAATCATATGTTGACTGTGACGTTCAAAGCCGCTAATCGTAAAAAAATAATCGAAAGAATGCGATCAGATTTCGTACAATTTGAATTTTATTACGAAACGAAGTTTTTATCAAAGTTACCCCAGGAGTCAAAGTAACCCCATTCCACGGTACATAGCTATTGTTTGTATTGATAAAAAGTACTAGTAGTTCATAAAATTATATTGAGACTTTACGCGCACAGAACGTAATCAAAATAACAATATTTTTTTAATAAATTCAATTCAATTCAATTCAATTCAATTGAAGATATTGAATAAGATATTCATCCAAATTAAATGGTTTAAAGGGCAATTTTGGTCTAAATTAAATACTTGAGATGACTAACACATTTATTTAGATAAGGATTAATACCATGTTAGTAAAAACACCTTCGCAAATAAAGCATTCTTTTAGACCAAATTTTAAAATCATAAAAATGGTTATTGTGAGTCAACCTTAAAATATAGACATATGCTGTCGCGGACTTTTTTGTAGACCTTATTAAGGTGTACAATACTGTAGTACATTATTTTGATCTATCTCGTAGGGTTCAGCCAGCGTTTGCAATGTAAGCGCAAAAAAATGTGTTTATTTACGACATCACATTAGAAATCTCTAAAATCATCAATGTTTCTCTACTATATCATGCATGTATTATACATATAAACCTTCCTCTTGAATCACTCTATCTATTAAAAAAAAAACCGCATCAAAATCCGTTGCGTAGTTTTAAAGATTAAAGCATACATATGGACAGACAGACAGACAGACAGACAGACAGCGGGAAGCGACTTTGTTTTATACTATGTAGTAGTAGTAGTAGTGATGATAGTGATAGTAAAGTGGTTGAAAGCGCTGTTTATCTAATATTCATAATGGAATTTAATTCCATCAATTTCATTACTTTAAGTCTCCAATAAATTCTATGTTTGGTATAACGAATTTCTAGAATTATTGTACTTGACACAACTCGAAGAAAATGAAGTCCATACGAAGAAAAATACATTTGAACAATAGAAAAAATTATCGTGTGACGGTTCTGACAGACAACGTGGTTGACAAAGATGTGCAGTCGATGCTTTTGCCTCTAGACCTGATGCAAAACATTATGTTGTGCCCCAAGTATCGTATTAAGGATAACTTTATAGATCCAAACAGCCTCACAGCGAAATTGGTGTCATTGTGTGGCACAATAATATTCATATTTTTGTTCATGTATCGCATCTACTGTATATATTACGACGAAGGCATAAGACAATCTTTTAATATTCTCTACATCTCCTCGTACTTTGATTTTGTCTTCTTTTTCATCGGATTTGCCATAAATCATCTGTTTAATGTGATGCAAACTAAAAGAAGTATATCACTAGTCTTGAAAATTCAAGATGTTCACAGATTTCTTAACGAAACGACTTATTTCAAGTGCTTCATCATTTGGAATTGGATCAGTGTTTTCTTAACTTGTGGTTTTTATATTTTGTTTGTGTTATTTAGCGACTTACAATTTGACCTTCCCATCAACGAATGCTTCTGTGAGTTAACTTTCATATGTTTTGATTTCAATATTGTTTACGCTTCAAGGCTTATTAAACTATTAAGCAATAAAGCCGAGTTATGGAATATTGAAGCTCGACTCATTCGAGATCATAGCGACAATGAAACTTATTGCAAAAGAATGTATCAAGCTTACGTCAATATTCTGGAATGTTATGACATCTACAGGACTTCTTTCAAAGAAATGGTACGCCATTTGACTCCAAAAAACACAGTTGGATAATAATATGCGATACTTAAAGATGATGATGTAAAACAAATATTTTTATTTTCAGCTCATGTATCACACTGTAGCATTTTTTGTCAACACTTTAATGAAGTTACAGCTTTCAATTGATTTGATTAAATTGACTTTACACGACGGAAATTCTAAAAATGTGAGTACATGTTTTTTATAAAATAAATTTAATTTATCTATTAGGTATCTACAAAAAAAAAATATTGTTTTTTTTTAAACCACGTCATTTTTAGGGTTCCGTACCTCAAAAGGAAAAACGGAACTCTTATAGGATCACTTTGTTGTCCGCCGTCAGTCACCGGACCATAAGTGGAGCCATCTGCTCATAGATGGCGCCATTGGAAGTATGCAGTAGCGCCATTTATGATCATATTTCGGAACCCTTAGGGCGCGAGGCATACTCGCACTTGTCCAGTTTTTATTACCTAGGTATACCAAATTTCAGCTTAGTCCGATGCCAGCAAGTGTTTGAAACGAACAGACAGACAGACAGACAAGAAAGCGAGTTGATAAAAACGTGATAAAAAACATTGTTTTGATAATATCATTCAAAAATAACGCTCTGTCCTGCATTTGATCCCCGAGTCGGGGAAAGTGTTATTGGTTTTTTTACATTAGGAAATCCACAATACCAGTCCGGTGTCTAGATGCGTCAAGAACGGTCGCCCATCCAAAGACTGACTGCGGGAAGCGCAGTTTAACCTCGCAGATCGATCGATCAGTGCGGCTGTCATTTAGCCACGAGCCTCTTGTAATACAGGTGTGATGTGATGTGATGTTATGATATATCTATTTCTATTTATGTCAGGATTCTGTGTTGTTATAGTTTGGAATTGGAGCTTATAGTTCATTCATATGTTTGTACTCCTGGGTGTTGAAAAGTTACCTAATTGAAATCATTTTGAGCAAATCCTGTGAGAAGATCTACATAGCGATGAATAACATTCAAGAGTCATGCGCACTCATACTGAATTCAAATTGTTCAGGTAATTATTATCGAAAGCAAAAAATAACATTATTGGGTAGTATTTGACCGCACATCAAAATATCCCTGGTTTTAACCTAATTTTTCCAACAAAAAAAAACTTTTTTACCAAAAAATAACCGACTTCAAAAATCCACTACAAAGAAAATAATAATTTTGGTTTCGGAAGTCGGTGGCTTTGGTTTTTGTTTGCTTTTTTTGCCACCGACTTCCGAAACCAAAATTATTATTTTCTTTGTAGTGGATTTTTGAAGTCGGTTATTTTTTGTTAAAAAAGTTTTTTATTTTTCCCTTTTTAGTTCTTTATCCCGTGTTAGATAACATTCACGATTTCGTTCAACAGTAAATCTTCTACGGAGTGTGTACATTTATGCCTATAACTTTGTACATAGGAATGATTACATAATGTGTTATATACTAAAACCTTCCTGAAAGTATGTAGATTACGTTAGTGAAAACCCCATCCAAATCGAATCAGTAGTTTTGAGAAAATCGCGCACATCCAAACATACATACATACATACTTACATACATACATACTTACAAACATACATACATACGGGACGAATACAGAACCACCTTTTTTGAAGTCGGTTAATAATAAAAATCGCATATATTTTAAGCGTCAAGTAAAACTATTAAGTGAAATGACCATCACTAATATCTGAATGCTTATCAAATTTTGTTTGACACACTACAAAAGTTAAATACCATTTTTTTAGAATTGACCATCTATTCTTATTTCATCTGCCTGTAGGATATAAAAGAAATGGTGAATTGTATCGGCAGTTCGTATCTGGCACTCGCCGGCATTTTTTTGAAATGTCACATATTCACGTAGAATTTTTCAGTATCCAGTTGGTTTGGTGGTTGGTATTCACGTCTCCGGCGCTGCGGGAAGCGCAGCCCCTCCGCCCTTGCGTAACAAATCGCAGGCACCCGGGCTCACCTTCGCAACTTCGGCTTTTGACCAGCCTCAGCCGCTCCAGCTCGCACGGGTGCCTACACTTTGTTACGGCGGGCGAGGGCTGCTCTCCCTCCGCGCCTCCGGGTTCATAAAAACACTCTAGTGTAGGGCAGACAAGACCACGTGGAGTCGGGGTTGACCAATTCGGTTCTGTCAATGTGTAATTAGATTTAATAATTATTAGGTTCTGTAATTAGATAAGAGATTTTTCAAAAATCGAATGTCGCGAGCGGGATTTGAACCTGCGACCTCTGCCGAACCGTGGCATTGCTCTGAATCAATCTCTGGTCGTAATAACTCAGTTGGTTCAGAGCTCAGATCATAGAAACAAGGGAGATGTGCCAAGGCGCTATTGAGCTTGATACTTTAGTTTGGTCATTTTGAGCGTAGTACAAAAGTACACGTTGGCGACGAAAACGATCGATGATATAAATACAGTGTGTTAGTTTAGTGCTAGTGTTGGGTGACGACTAACAGTGTTAGATTGAGGGTGTGCGGAATTTTTAATGTGTGGGAAATCTTTTTATTCACAAGGAGCGCTTGTAATTGTGTCGAAAAATGTACTAAAAGTGGGAACAGTTGTTCCCGTACTAATTTGCTATAATGGCATATCTCCTTGTTTCTATGATCTGAGGTTCATTCAAATACCGCTCGCGACATTCGATTTTTGAAAAAAATAATCTTGCATCTAGTTGTTCCCTCACGATGCTTTCCGTTTCATTTTGAAATGTCCCTTATTTCAGTAATTTTGAATACTATACCATATAATTGACGTGGGAAAAAGAAATCTGACATAGGTAATATAAAAATAAAGCACACTTAAACGGTCATGGAAAGAGATACTTTAGCAGGTTCACTAGCATTCATAATTGGTCGTATATTCAAACTTCGAAGCAATTCGGATTCGGATTTGCTTCAAAGATTCAATATACGACCAATTATGAATGACAGTGTACTTGCTAAAGAATCCCTTTCCTTGACTGTACATATTTACAGATGCTGAAAAAAGATTGTGCAAGAATATTAAACGCCTACATCGAGCGACGTTTGACAAGATGGATGCCTGTGGAATGTTCTACGTTGATGCTTCTTTCCCGTTAACAATGTTAGCGTTAATAACTAACTATACTGTTGTTCTGTTGCAATTTGCAATTTTATAAATAACTTAAATAAAAATACTTGCTTTTATTTAAATAAATAAACCTAAAGATCTCTCACTGAACATCCTCAACATAAATCGATTCGCAAGTGACCACGGCAGATAACGACCAATCCGTCTATGCCCGGCGTTAAATTCTGTGAATTATTATTTATTGGAAAATATAAGGCATTCCAAGAGGCGTATGGGCAACATCCAAACAAGGTTATCTGGCATAATAGCACAGCATAATCGACCTATAATGTTCTAACTGCTGGGTCACACAGAGTCACAGGTCTCCTCTGTGAAAGGGAGTGGGCCGTAGTCCACCACGCGGGCCCAATGCGGGTTGGTGGACATTTACCAAACTCCTTGAATTTCTATAGCAAGCATCTATCTAAAAAGCTACTTTGACAGCCAAACACTAAACCCCAATTCAAATTTTTTTCATTCATTTCCTGAAATGGTCGGCCACATCATGAAGTTGATCAATTTAAACAGAAATAAAAAGCTAGTAAAATACTTATCGCGCGAGCCCAACTCACTCTTGGCCGATTTTTATACAATTATTAAAGTGGATCTAAGTCTACCTAATATTCATAATGGACTTTCTTTACATACATGATACATTAATTAAATTCATCCATCTTTAATAAATTCTGTTCGATAAAACGAGTTTCTATTCGTTCAATAAAATTGCTCATGAATCATTGTGCTTAACCATCCGGAATAAAATGAAGTCCATACTAAGAAAATTACATTTGAATGATAGAAAAAGTTATCGCGTGACGGTCCTGGCAGACAACGTGGTTGACAAAGATGTGCAGTCGATGCTTTTGCCTCTAGACCTGATGCAAAACATTATGTTGTGCCCCAAGTATCGTATTAAGGATAACTTTATAAATCCAAACAGCCTTACATCGAATTTGGTGTCATTGTGTGGCACAATAATATTCATATTTATGTTGATGTATCGCATCTACTGTTTATATTACGACGAAGGCATAAGACAATATTTTAATATTCTCTACATCTCCTCTTACTTTGACTTTGTCTTATTTTTCATCGGATTCGTTATCAATTATGTATTTAATGTGATGCATACTAAAAGAAATATATCACTTATCTTGAAAATTCAAAATGTTCACAGATGTCTTAACGAAACAACCTATTTCAAGCGCTTCATCATTTGGAATTGGATCATTGTCATCATAACTTGCGTTTTTTACATTTTCTCTTTCTTATTTATCGGCGCAATGTTTAAGCTTTCTATCTTAGAATTCTTCTGTGCATTAGCGTTTATATGTTTTGAGCTCAACATTATTTATGCTTCAAGGCTTATTAGGCTGTTATGCAATAAAGTTGAGTTATGGAACCTTCAAGCTCGACAGATTCAAAATTATAGCGACACTGAAACTTATCACATCAGAATGTTTCAAGCTTACGTAAATATTCTGGAATGTTATGACATCTACCGGACTTGTTTTAAGGAAACGGTACGTCATTTGACTGAAAAAAAAACATTGATGCTAAGCGATACATGAAGATGATGACGTGTAACAAACATTTTTATTTTCAGATCATGTACCACACTGTAGCGTTTTTTGTCAACACTTTAATAAAGTTGGAAGTTTCACTTGACTTGATTAAATTGACTTTACATGGGGGCACATCTGAATTTGTGAGTATTTATTTAAAATTAATTTAAGCTATATACTCTGCTGTTCTCGTTGTTCTAGTTGTAAGCGTGACTGCCAAGTGTGATGTCCTAGATTTGATAGAGCAAAGTTTTATTGGTTTTTAGGGTTCCGTACCAAAATGGTAAAAAAGGAACCCTTATGGTGCGACTTCGTCTGTCTGTCTGTCTGTCTGTCTGTCTGTCTGTCTGTCTGTCTGTCTGTCTGTCTGTCTGTCTGTCTGTCTGTCTGTCTGTCTGTCACACCTGCTTATTTCAGCAACTACTACTGCTATCGACTTAAAATTTGGAACAGTTATAAAGAATATTTGTTTAACTATATTGCAAATGAAAAAAGTCAAAAAATATTTTTATTTTCATTGCAAAAGGGGCCGGAGTGGGGGTCCGAAATTTTAAAGTGGGGTTACTAGGTCAAATGACATATCATATGAAAGGGCTTGATTTGCACATTTCAAAATATATTTTTATTTTATTTTATGTCTCACAGTTTTCGACATATGATGAAAAATGTCCAAAAAAATACCATTCCCCCCCCCTTATCTCCGAAGATTGCGGGGTGAAAAATCTGAAATAATTAGAGTTGATAGCAATTGACCCAAATATGGCACCAAAAATACAACGATGTTCCTAACTAGTACAGTTTTTTCAAAATCATCAAAATTTCTTCACAAACAAACTTAGTTATACGGTCCGGATTTTTTCACTTTATACGTCCAAAAATGATACGGAACCCTCGGTGCGCGAGTACGACTCGCACTTGGCCGGTTTTTTTCCATTAGGAATGCAATAGATATTGTCCGGTGTTTGGAGTTGTGTCCGGTTGATTACAATTGGCTCATCCCTTATTACATAAGATTTAAACGTGACTGGCAAAATGTGGATGTAAAATACACCTCTACATAACCTCTCGTGGAATACAAACTTTATGTTATTTTACATTTTATATTTAAATATTGTGTTTTGTAGGTTTTAACTTATAGTACGTTCATATTTTGGTACGCCTGGGCGATGAAAACTTTCATGCTTGAAATTTTTTTGAGCGTGTCCTGTGAGAAGTTCTACACAGCGATGAATAATATTCAAGACTCATGCGCACTCAAACTGAATTCAAATTGTTCAGGTAAAATAATCGAAAGTACAAAATAAATTAGATATAATTTATTTATTTTTTTAACGGCCGATTTCACCACATCTGGATAATTTCCGTTTAAATTATTTGGCAGATATACAAAATCAACCAATAATGTTCCCACTGTTGGGCCTAAGGTCTCACCTCTCTGTCTTAAGACTTGGTCCGTAGGTAATCAACTACGCGGGCCCAGTGCGGGTTGGTGGATGTCACAAGTCTTCGAATTTTTTATTCTAGAAAATATAGATGTTTCCTCACGATGTTTTCCTCCATTGGTTTTTAGATACTAGATATCCATATAAATTCAGTCTCATTTTGCTATGTTATTTCAGCAAAAAATAAGATAATAATATAATTGACAATAAGTTAATAACTTAAGCGCTTTGTTTAAGGAAATAAAAAAAAATGTTTTCTTGTAATATAATTACCTATAGACTACCATATCTATTATTTAAATATTAATAAAGCGCTCATGTAATTATTTACAGATGCTGAGAAGAGATTGTGCAAGAATATTAAACGCCTACATCGAGCGACGTTTGACAAGATGGATGCCTGTGGAATGTTCTACGTTGATGCTTCTTTCCCGTTAGCAATGTTAGCGTTAATAACCAACCATACTGTTGTACTGTTGCAGTTTGCGATTTTATAGATAATCCTTCATACTTAGGTACATAAAAAAATCAAAGCTTTTTTTAAGATTAATAAATAAACCTATTTTTTAGGGTCCCGTACCAAAATGGTAAAAAGGGACCGTCTGTCAGTCCGTCTGTCACAGCTGCATATTTCAACAACCACTAATGGTATCGACTTGAAATTTGGAATAGTTATACAGAATGCTTGCCCAGCTTTATGACAAGTGACTGAAGTTAAAAAATATTTTTAGTTTCATTGAAACTGAACTGAAGTGGGGGTTTGAAATTTAAAAGTGGGGTCATTAGGGCATATCATATGAAAGGGCTTGATCTACATATTTCAAAATATATTTCATTTCATTTTCTTTTATGTCTTATAGTTTTCAACATAATTATGATGAAAAATGTCTGAAAAATACCATTACCAAGTTTGCGAAGCGAAAAATTTTAAATAATTTAGAGTTGGTAGAAATTGATCTATTTATTGCATCAAAAATAAAACGATGTTCCTAACTAGTGCAGTTTTTTTTCAAAATCATCAAAATTCCTTCACAAACAAACTTAGTTATGCGGTTCGGTTTTTTTTAACTTTTATATGTCCAAGGATGGTACGGGGCCCTCGGTGCGCGAGTACGACTCGCACTTGGCCGGTTTTTTTTTCATAAGGCGCTAGAACCACACATTGTGTGTTATCTATACTAATATGTATTATAAAGTTGAATAATTTGTTTGGTTGAACGCGCTAATCTCTGGAACTATCAGTCAGATTTGAAAAAAAACGTTTGTCGAAGATAGCCAGATTAATAAGAAATAGTATAGGCTATTTATCATCACGCTACAATACAACACTTAGGAGCCGAGGAACGGGGGTGAACCTATCTTGTGCAAAATACCCCTGCGGCCGGTTTACAAAGGTTTTCCGTTTTGTCATTTTAAATTTTTCTGGGTGTTATCAAATTGTTGTAGCAAAATTGTTGTAACAAAACTATTGTAAATTGAACCTTTATTACCTATTGGATTTATATAAATTGAATATTGTATTGTACCTATTGCTTGGTGACCAACCACTTCTTAACCAAACTTTAGAATTACATTTTTTGTATGGCAGGCAACATTTTTTGTATTTTTTGTATGAACAATTTTTAGCATATGCTTATGCTAAAAGTTGTTCATAATGATGAGTACAATGATCCCTTAAAATATTTCCACTGTCTACACACAACAACTTTTAATATGGGACCAACCCTGAAATCGCCAAAAAAATATCAGCTGTTCCATACATTTTGTTGAGTTATGTGAACATAAATGTATGGAACAGCAGATTTTTTTTTCACGAATTCAGGGTTGGTCCCATAGTAAAAGTTGTTCATAATGATGTGCACAATGACCCCTTAAAATATTTCCACTGCCTAACCTGCCACCCTGTATAATGATGATATAATGAGAAAATGGCCAGTATGATATCTGAAAAGCTATTTCATAGATGTTGTCTATTCGAATATGGGTAAATCACAACCGCACTTGTTCATCGACCTGCGAGGTTAAGCTGCGCTTGCCGCGGTCAGACCATAGATCGGTGACCATTTAGTACATATCAAGAAGCACTCCATGCTTCGGCGAGCACGTTAAGCAGTCACTCTTGGCTGTCATATGAATATCTATAACAGTAGTTACAGGTAGTTAGAAACCCGAAAGTCTGACAACTGATCTAACCTTCAAATATCGATATTCCCCTAATAATTGGGTTGTGGATGTCAGATGTCAATCGTTCCACGTAAAATATTCTGTCGTATCTAAGTAATAAGGTAATATTTCGGGAAACGGCTTGGTGGAGGATGATGGATTGACAGTAGGTAATTTATAATCAAGTTATCAGACCTTTATTCCAGATTTCCAGTATTGCAACTAATACTAATGCAATGACTACTACACCAAAAATGCAAGGAATGACTAATGTGAAAGAATTAATATAGGATAATAATTAACCTACAAAAATGTTGTTTTCCTTAATTTAATTAACCTTTTTTCTCATAAACTGAAAATAGTTTACCAAAGAACCATTAACCTGCCTACCGACTCTTAACTGGGGATCTGACACAGGCATCTGAGATTATTAAATCTCACATACCTGTGTCAGATCCCCAGCCGGCCTAGCATGACCACGATAGAAACGGGTTTTGTCTACATAGAAATAGACAAAGTGACAGATTGTAGAAACATTTCTACCGTTTCATTCATAAAACGTAGAAATGTTTCTACAATCTGTCACTTTGTCTATTTCTATGTAGACAAAACCCGTTTCTATCGTGGTCATGCTAGGCCGGCAGTTAAGAGTCGGTACTTCTATTTAATAGGTAATCCTAATGGATTATTAAATAGAAGTACCTTTTTACACAGCATATAACAGAAAACCTGTTCTATCCCAAAGGGGGCCTTTTTACTCATCATTATGAACAATATTTTGTATGACACAACCCCGAAATTGGAACAAAAATCTGCTGTTCCATACATTTTATCGATTTATGTGAACTCAAATGTATGGAACAGCAATTATTTTTTCGCTATTTTAAGCTGGTCCCGTAGTAAAAATTATTCGTAATACTGAGCATAATGATCCCCTTTGAGATCGAACAGGGTTTTTGTTACATGCTGTATAATTAAGATGATTTGGCGAGTTTTGGCTAAATAAAAACCATTAATGAAACAATAAAGAAAAAGTGATATCTGTGGTAACAGAACTAACATATCAGTGTTTTTCATTTATTGGACAGTATGGTGTTTCATAAAAAAAAGAGAAAATATAAAAAAGTCGTCAAAATAAACAAATTTTGAAACATAAATCATTACCAATATTTTAAAAAGGTCGCGGTTTAGAGTTTGGTTGTCAAAATAACTTTTTTTTGTATAGATACCTGGTTATAATTTGGACGAATTTAGTAAGCAGGCAGCTAAATTAAAATTAAGCGTCACCTTTGAACGGAATTTGTCCATACCCCTTTCGGAATGCCTTGAAATTTTCCAATAACTAAATTAAATCTAAGATAAAATAATTATGCACAGGATTTGGCACAGGTGACAGACCACTACTTATTATTTGCTGTCTTTACTTGCAAATCCAATATTTACTTTCATATTTTTTATACGACGGTGATGGCAAACAAGCGTATAGCCCACCAAGTAACAGGTTACCGTAAACAGGTACCCCGCTGTCAACACAACGCATCCTCAGGAGCTCTGGCGACCTTACTCACCACAGGAACACAACTGACACTACCGAAGACCTTATTTGTAAGGTGGAGGTACTTCCCCAATCGGCTGCTCCAGTTTTGCGCAAGATATCCTACTGTGCTCTACCTCTCTTAAGTTCGAGAATATTCGGAAGGGATGATTAGGTTTAGGTATTTATTATTCATAAATAAAAGCAAATCTGTTTTTTTTTTATTAAAGAAACCAGAATTATAAAAACGCAAACTGTAGCAACACAACAATATAGTTAGCGAGTAACGCCAACATTGTTAACGGAAAAGAAGCATCAACGTAGAACATTTCGCAGGCAGCCATCTTATCAAACCTAGCTCGATGTAGGCGTTTAATGTTCTTGCACAGCCTTTTTGCAGCATCTGTAAATATTTACAGAGCGTTTTATTATTAAAAGGAATAATTGACGGTCTCTATTGATATTACTTATATCAGTATTTTTTATTTCCTGCAAATATAACCAAACAAAGCGCCTTGGTTGGTAGCACACGTCAGATACACCTTATATGGGTACACCAATATGGGACTTAAATATGGGACAGTTTAAAAAGAGGCTGTATTCGTATGATTTTTTCTAAAAAACAATGAAGGAAAATCTCGTGAGGGAACAATATTAGATGTACTAGAACCAAAAATTGAAAGACTTGTGACATCCACCAACCCGCATTGGGCCCGCGTGTGGTGGATTACGGGTCAAGCACAGAGAGAGGAGGCCTTAGTCCCCCCCCCCCTTCGGGCACGCCGCAATAGCGGCGGTAAGGCCCGTGATGAGGGAGTGGCTCGGGAGACGGCATGGCGCCCTTAGCTTCCGGCTTACACAGGTGCTTTCTGGACACGGGTGCTTCGGAAAGTACCTGTGCCGTATAGGCCGGGAGCCGACGCCCGGTTGCCACCATTGCGGTGACTGCCCCGACGGCACGGCGCAGCACACACTAGAGGAGTGCCCAGCTAGTGCAGCGCCGTGACCTCGTCGCGGCGGTCGGAGCTGCGGGTGGCCTCTCGCGGCCTGCGGGCGGCGGACTGGGGCGTCCGTCGCCCGAACGGAAACAGGCCCGAGACGGTGGCGCGACGTGTTCCGCGCGCGCCTCTCTAGAGGAATTGCGGCCGTGCATGACGGCCGCATAGGGTGACGGGGCCCGCCTTTCATTTGGCGGGCCAATACCTGCCGGGGGTGCGGACGAATGCGCAAGCGACTCCCGCGCCCCCGGCGTAAGGTAATTGGAGGAACACCGGGGTGGTTTTAGTCAGTAAGAGTCTGACAGACCCCTCCGCCCTCCCCAGGGCGGGGGACATCCATGAGGATTTCCACCTCGAAAAAAAAAAAAAAAAAAAAAAAAGGCCTTAGGCCCTTAGAACATTATTGATTGCTTATGTATCTGCCAAATAACTTACACTGAAGTTATCTAAACGTGTTGTAACCGACCGTTAAAATAAAATTAACTTTATCATGTATTTCGTACTTTCGATAATATTACCTGAACAATTCGAGTTTAATATGAGAGCGCATGAGGTTTGAATATTATTCATCGCTATGTAGAACTTCTCACAGGACACGCTCAAAATAATTTCAAGTATGAAGCTTTTCATCGCGCAGACGTACAATGTTGTGACTGTAATACAAGCTGCAAACTATAAAAACACAAAATTGGAACATATTTTAATACAAAATAACATAACGCCTGTATCCCCCAAAGGTCATGTTTAAGTCTTATGTAGTAGCAAGCAAGCCTATTGTCAAGTACATTATCACTAGTATGACAAAACTGTAGCGCAAACCACGGAAGATCGAATGCAAGCTGGCGAAGAACTGTAGCTCAACTCCACTCAAGTGCAAATCACGCTAGTGCGACACTAGATCGACACCGAAAGAACGTTGTTCTTGAAAATAATGCAAAATAGGATCGGTTGATCATTATTTTCTGGTCCTTGCCGGCCGTTGTCACGGCATCACTCGCTTCGCTCACTCGGCTCATGCGTTGTATGGTCACCGTTCTAACCTAACCTAAGTGATCTTTCAACTGTCAGTTTTTCGTTGTTTGTGTTCTTGTATTTTTTCGCACTTGAGTGGAGCTGTTGAGCTACAATCCTTCGAATACACTACAGTTTTGTCGCACCAACGATATTTGCTCTTCCGTAATGCACTGCCTAAATCAAAAGCTCATAGATCATACGTTTCTTAAGGATCCTTATGTAATCCATTGTTAACCAAAAAATTGGCCATGGATGTTCTGACCCATTCTTCTCTGTAGGAGCTTTGGAACGAGAAACTACCTTCGATTATTTGACCTCTTTAATAAGTCAGACGTGTCTCTCATACTGTAATTGAAATAAATGCTTTGAGGCTCTATCTTTGGATAAAAAATTATAAGCGGTAATTTATTTAATCATGGTATATTCTAATTCAAGCATTAACCACTCGTATAATAAAGCACAGCTTAGATTAATTTTAAAATAAATACTCACTAGTTCAGAATTGCCCCCATTTAAAGCAATTTTAATCACGCCAAGTATAACTTCCAACTTTATCAAAGTGTTGGCAAAGAATACCACAGTGTGATACATGACCTGGAAATAAAAATCTTTGTTTTACGTCATCATCTTCACTTACCGCATAGCCATCAACGTTTTTTGAAGTCAAATTACTTACCGTTTCCTTAAAGGAGGTCTTGTAGATGTCATAACATTCCAAAATATTTACGTAGGCTTGAAACATTCTTTTGCAATAAATTTCAGTATCGTTATGATCTCGAATGAGTAGAACTTGAAGGTTCCATAACTCAACTTTACTGCATAATAGCTTAATAAGCCTTGAAGCATAAATAATGTTGAGCTCAAAACACATAAAAGCTAACCCACATAAGAAATCATAGATAGGAAGCTTAAATAGCACGCCAATAAAAAAGACACGGAAAATGTAAAAACTGCAAATTAAAATGACACTGATCCAATTCCAAATGATGAAGCCCTTGAAATAGGTCGATTCGTTAAGACATCTGTGAACATCTTGAATTTTCAAGACAAGCGATATATTTCTTTTAGTTTGCATTACATTAAACACGTAATTGATGATGAATCCGATGGCGAACAAGACAAAGTCAAAGTAAGAGGAGATGTAGTGTACATTCAAATAATTTCTCCTAACTTCGTCGTAATACAGATCATAAATGCGATACATGAACATAAATATGAATACTATTGTGCCACACAATGACACCAAATTCGAAATAAAGCTATTTGGATCTATAAAGTTATTCTTAATACGATACTTGGGGCACAGCATAATGTTTTGTATGAGATCTAAAGGCAAAAGCATCGACTGCACATCTTTGTCAACCAAGTTGTTTGTCAGGACCGTCACACGATAACTATTTATTTTATTTAAATGTTTTTTTCCTTGAATGGACTTCATTTTGTTTGAATTGTGTATCCACAACGATGAGCAATACGGAAACAATAGCATAAGTTTACCAAAAAATTCATTTATCAGAGATGTTATGATAAAGAAATATACAGGAAGTCCATTATGAATATTGAAAATGCTATAACAGTCAAACAAGCCTATCTAAGATCCATAATGTATGTCTAATATTCTTATTATAATAGTCCTGGATTGTTTTTTAAGAGACAGAGGGGCTCGTGGCTAAATGACAGCCGCGCTGATCGATGGATCTGCGAGGTTAAGCTGCGCTTGCCGCGGTCAGTCCTTGGATGGGTGACCGTTCTTTACACATTGAGACCCCTCCGTGCCTCGGAGAGCACGTTAAACAGTCGGTCCTTGTTGTCATAGGAATATCTTTGACAGTCGTTACGGGTAGTCAGGAGCCCAAAAGTCTGACAACTGGTCTAACATTCGAATAGGTACCGATATTCCCCAATAATTGCGTTGTGGAGGTCAGATGGCAGTCGCTCCATGTAAAATATTGATATTCAGCCGCAACCAGTTAGACTGCAAGCCGACCCCAATCATGTTTGGGAAAAAGCTAGGCGGATGATTGTTTTTTAATAGACAAGAATCTTTATTTTAACGCAGTTTTTTCATAATCTATTTTTATATTTTTTATTAGTTTAGATATTGTTTACTTTTATTGAAAACCTGTGTTTTCAAGAAGTCGGTTAATAAAAGTAAACAATATGCGTGCTTCTTAATCTGTATTAAGAAGCACGCATTACCATGCTGGAACACATAAACCTCGTTGAGGCATTGTGAATATCACTACATTATTATAAAACAAAGTCCTTCGCCGTGTTTGTCTGTCTGTCTGTCAGAACGCGATAAATTAAAAAACTATTGAAAGGATTTCCATATGGTTTTCACCAATAATAGACGAAGGAACGTTTTGTGTATAATTTATGAATGTGTTATTTTTATTAACCGAGCTGATTTTTACTAAGGAAGTCAGAAAAAATATCGGTTTGAAAAGGCTGTTTGCGCGTGCGCTGCCTAAGCCGTCTGATATGTTTAAAAACAATATTATGTGACAAAAATTAAATACCCTTAAATACATGTGATGTAACCATATAGTGTGTAAGTGTAACTGTGTAATATTTTACTAAAATAACTATACACTAACCCAGAAATCGCGAAAAAAAAAATCAACTGTTCCATACATTTTGTTGAGTTATGTGAACATAAATGTATGGAACAGCTGATTTTTTTTTGCAATTTCAGGGTTGGCACCATAGTAAAAGTTGTTCATAATGATGAGTACAATGACCCCTTGAAATATTTTCACTGTCTAACCTGCCACCCTGTATGTAACTAACTAGATCTTAATTTAAAAACTGATACAAAGGTATATCAAAGAAACGGCGAGTCAATTCCATAATGATCGTTTTATTATCCAATCAAAGTAAGCACATTCCGGCAGAATATTTTAAATCGTAATTTTAGAACAGTGTTACAACATAATTATGTCTTCCTAGTACTTTTTAATAAGAAAAATAACATCCATGTACTAGGATTACAGAAACTCGAACTGTAAGACAACAATAGAGTAAGTGGAGACGAGACCTAACAAGTTCAAGGATAGCTCCGCGTCTATGGTGAACATGCCACACGCATTCATCTTCTTAAAGCTGGTAGTGTGAACTCGTTGGATATTCTTACAGACTCTTTTTTGTGTATCTGTAAACAAAGTGAGACAGAAATTGTAACTAAATTAAAAATGGAAAAGCAACTATATGTCACTCTGTCCTACCCAAGAAACGAAGAAACTAAATGTAAAATTAGTGAAAACACTGAACACCTTAAAATGCATGACAACTTAAATAAACAAATAAATCATACGGGGTGTAAATTAAGTCAGTCGAAATACGAAAGAGGGTGTTTGTACTCATCATTAGAACAACTTTTACTATGGGACCAATAATCAGCTCCATACATTTATGTTCACATAACAAGATTTCAGGGTTGGTCCCATAGTAAAAGTTGTTCATAATGAAGCAAGATTACCATGTTTTTGAGTAACTGTTACCAAAATTAAGTTTACTCATTTTTACCCGACTGCGCCAGAAGGAGGGTTATTATGGACCTGTTTAAAAATAAAAACTACTACTACATAAAAATAAGTTCACCTGAGCATGTTTCTGATGCTGCCAGTTGTATGCAGGTAGTCTGTACTTTTGTCATCGCTGAGTAGAATCTTTCACTCTCCACGCTCAATGCTATTATTGTAACCATATTCTTAATCAGCCAGATCAGGGATATAAATGATAATAATACACACTAAAACGATAATTGTTTAATTAATCCTATTGATTTCAATTTAAGAATTGTGTTATGACGTGTTAAAATCGTTACAGTACCAGTGTTCGAAAGAGACGAAGTAATACAGGGTAAAATTAAAACCAGTGCGGATATTTTAGGAGGTGAAAGTACTCATGAATATTATCAACTTTTATTATGGGACCGACACTGAAATATGAAAAAAAAACTTGTAGTACTTTCACCTCCTAAAATATCCGCACTGGTTTTAATTTTACCCTGTATAGAACGAATAGCACGATCCTTGTTTCGCAACTGAACAATGTTTTAAAATTTTATGGTACCCCTGAAATTCTTCCCTTCGTAAGTCTAGTGTGAAACAACCGTTACACAAAGAAACATAATATTAAGATGTGTAAAGGTGGATTTAAACCAAACGAACAAAGAGCTAGAATAGAACAAGAGCATTCTTTCACGATCTTTTAGTGTAAACAAACCGTTTACACCAAAATATCAACAAGCTAAAATGAAAACCAGGAACTAGAATTCTTGCACAATATATGTTTAGATCAACCGAACGAATCACTAGAATACAAAAACGCTTGACATCCGAACATGCAAGAACGCTCTAAGGAACTGTTCGCACGCTCTAGTGCTGTTTGCATCAAGTGAGCGAGCATTTTTAGAATTTGTGAACGCAGACAAAACAACGAAAGAATGCTCTACGTCTGTTTACACTAAAAGCTTTTGATAGAGAGGGGATTGAATGAGCATTCGCTTGTCTGATGTAAATTCACCTTTAGGAACACGTCAACTTACTGTCGCCGAAGTGCAACCATTTGCTTTTCCTGTCTCTATGCATATCGTTATAGAAAGCACAGAGTTTCCAAATGTGCTAAAGATGTAATATACAATCTGAAATGAATTGATGATGATATGGATGCTCGATTCAATGAAATTATAGGTACTACAACCTGTTTATTAATAAATAATATAATAAGTATACAGTATGACACAATATTGAGAATGAAATGAGAAATAGTTACAATTAGTTACGTTCGTTCTTTTCAAAATAATAACATTCAACTTTCAATAATTGACTTTACAGTTTGAAGTTAAATCGCAAGGCAGTATTTTTTAAGAGTCATTAAAATTATTGAAAAATACTTTTCTTACCAATGGATTAAAAATCTTCGCAGCGGTTTGATAAGTTTTCAATACTTCCATATAAATTCTGAGCATTCTGTTCCAATAATATTCATTGTCTGAGTCCGCAACAAATTTTGACTTCCACGCATCGTCAACCCATACCTTGAGTGGTTGCCACATAAGTCTTATAACCCTTACGGTATACAGAACACCGATGTCAAAAATAATGTAAACATAGTTCGAGATAACCTCATAGAAATGAAGCTTGGAGGATAAGGCGTAATAAAACGATAAGATCCAGACAATATGATAAGCAATTAAAGCGCCGCAGTACACCCAGTTGAATATAATGAAACCCTTTAAACTTTTCCCGTATATTTTGAGAATTTCACAAACATTCTGAATTCTTAAGGCAAGCAACACATTGTTGTTCCTCTGCATAACGTTGTTGCAGTAGTTTATCAAAACTCCGATGAAATACAATGCATAGATACAGATAGTGCAGAATTGTCTAACAACTTCTAATCCTTCCAACGCATCTAAATACGAGGGCCTGAAAATGGAGTAAAAGTAGCCGACCAGTAATACAAGCGAGTTGATGCCTGAAATGACATTGTAGAACAAACTGTTGGAAGAGATCAAGTCGTTCCGTACTCTGTACATTGAACACAGGAACCAAGCTCGTATCAAGCTGAATGGCTTAAACAATGATTGTACGTCTTTTTCAATCACATTGTTTATATGTATTTCATTATTTATATGGATTGATATGGGTTCCACTTCTACGGCCATTTTCTCTTTTTACAAATGTTTGATGTATGTACGCTGTTAGGTACGATAGGTGCTTTTATGTTGACGAAGCAAGCGTAAGTGAACTGTTAAGCAATCAATTGTCGTAATTAATTTTGATGATGACTTAATGTATGTTCCTATAACATTAGTGGTGTTCATCGTTTTTAGGGTTCCGTACCAAAATGGTAAAAAAGGAACCCTTATGGTGCGACTTCGTCTATCATCATCAGCAACTACTAATGCTATCGACTTGAAATTTGGAACAGTTATAAAAAATGCTTGTACAACTTTATTGCAAATGAAAAAATTAAAAAAATATTTTTATTTTCATTGCAAAAGGGTCCGGAGTGGGGGTCCAAAATTTCAAAGTGGGGTTACTAGGTCAAGTGACATATCATATGAAAGGGCTTGATCTGCATATTTCAAAATATATTTTTATTTAATTTTATGTTTCACAGTTTTCGACATATGATGAAAAATGTCTGAAAAAATACCATTCCCCCCCCTTATCTCCGAAGTTTGCGGGGTGAAAAATCTGAAATAATTAGAGTTGATAGGAATTGACCCAAATATGGCACCAAAAATAAAACGATGTTCCTAACTAGTACAGTTTTTTCAAAATCATCAAAATTCCTTCACAAACAAACTTAGTTTTGCGGTCCGGTTTTTTTCACTTTATACGTCTAAAACTGATACGGAACCCTCGGTGCGCGAGTACGACTCGCACTTGGCCGGTTTTTTATTTAGTTAATGTGTTGTTATCTGTATCACTTACACAAACAAACTTAGTTTTGCGGTCCGCTTTTTTTCACTTTGTACGTCCAAAACTGATACGGAACCCTCGGTGCGCGAGTACGACTCGCACTTGGCCGGTTTTTTTTAATGAAAAATCCAATAACTGCTGACCTAGGAATCGAACTCAGGACCTCACGGTCAGCAGTCGCGCTTGCGACCACTAGACCAACGCAGCAGTTTTAAACATTTTGACAAAATCTCTTTTTAATTTCAACTATTATACAGGGTAAAATTAAAACCAGTGCGGATATTTTAGGAGGTGAAAGTACTCATGAATATGATCAACTTTTATTATGGGACCGACACTGAAATATGAAAAAAGAAATCAACTGTTCCCTATAAAAATGCACTACAACACGATCAAAATGTATGGAACAACAGATTTTTTTTTTTCATATTTCAGTGTCGGTCCCATAGTAAAAGTTGATCATATTCATGACTACTTTCACCTCCTAAAATATCCGCACTGGTTTTAATTTTACCGTTTAAAAAAAAATTAAACCACTTTTTTAAAACGTACTAAAAAGTATGAAATAATTTCAAAACGCATCTTACCTATTGCCTACGCCTACGCCCTACATTTTTCCTTTAAATATAAATTATTCTATAGGTACTTTTTAGTCCGTTTTAAAAACATGGTAAAAAAAATAAAAATATCTTTTTTTTTTAAACCACATTATTTCAGTTTTTATATTATTAACACTGTAATCTAATTTGACAAAACTTACATCACAGTTCTAATACTACCTAATTGGCTAATCCTTGTGATGGGAATAAAATATACTTAGTTAATTATTTTGTAATGACACTGTCCGCATGTTCGGGAAAAACCCATACTGGCCTGTATGGGTTCGGGAAAAACCCATACATGCCTGTATGGGTTTTACCCGACCATGCGGTCGGTGTGACCAGTACAAGTGCTTGTATTAATAATAAAGTTATTGTCACGTCTTGTTTAATTTGTAAAACAGGAAAATCAGTAGTCTATCTTCATTACAGAAGAAAACCATCAAAACATAGTAGATCTACGTAACTACGAAATTACGTCAAATAAATTAGGTACCTTGTCTTTTTGAAGTCGGTTAACATTAGCAGGCAATGGTATCTAATAAATAGCCAGCAAAATTTTATTAATTTCAATTAAGGCACATAGCATAAGCATAGCATAATCGGCCTATAATTTTCCCACTGCTGGGACACAGGCCTCCTCTGTGAGAGGGAGTGGGCCGCAGTCCACCACGCGGGCCCAGTGCGGGTTGGTGGACGTCACATGTCTTCGAATTTTTGGTTCTAGGCCATGCCGGTTTCCTCACGATGTTTTCCTTCACCGTTAAAGCAAGTGATAATTAATTTCTAATACGCACATGACTTCGAAAAGTCAGCGGTGCGTGCCTCGGGATCGAACTCGAACCATTCGCCGTGGGAGGCACATGGTTAATCCACTAGGCTATCACTGCACATAGGCTATCACTGCACATCAATTAAGGCACATCATAACTTAAAGTATTTAATACCTACTTGTATTAAAGCAAGCATATTCATCTCTAATTTATATTAACATGACAAAATCAATTGATAAAGGCAAAATTACCCGTATTATTTGCAGATGATAATTATGATAAAACGTGAAAATATTGCAAATCCCGACCAACTAATACACAACAAACACAAACTATTACACATTGGCTACAAGACCACAACCGAGAAATATTCACCAATACAAAATTATTGCAATTTAGATCATATAATCCTCCTTCCAATAAAAACATAGCACAAATAAAGAAACAGCACTACTTATCAGCCTATTATTATGCCTAGGCGCACTCGTGGTTGAGATGTGGTGTGATATGAAGGGGAAATATGCCAATATATCCCAAATATCTATTCATTATGTAGAAAAAATGTGGTTATCGCAAGTCGCTCGTGTGGCATGAGCTCAGATCATAGAAACAAGGAGATATGCCATCATAGCAAATTAGTATACGGGAACAACTGTCGCCACTTTTAGTACATTTTTCAACACAATTACAAGCGCCCCTCGTGAATATAAAGATCTCCCACGCATTGAACATTCCACACACCCTCAATCTAACACTGTTAATCGTCACTCAATACTAGCACTAAACTAAAACACTGTATTTATATCATCGATCGTGTTCGGTTCGTCGCCAGTGTGTACATTTTATATACGGTCAATGTGACCGTATCAAAGCGTCAATTTTAGTAGCGCCTTGGCACATCTCCCTTGTTTCTATGATCTGAGGGCGTGAGGCATCTGTACTATTATAAAATTGTAAACAAGCTGTGTCTGTACGTTGAAGATATTCCAGAAAAAACAGTCGGTATAGGGTACTGGGACGTAACTATACCCAAAAATATTTTTTTAGATTTTTTGACTGTTTGTCTGTTTGTGCGCGCATCACGCAAAAAGTACGGAACGGATTTTGATGTGGTTTTCACAGTTCGATAGCTTGGGGTCCAACTTAAAATCTAAGCTACGTTTCATCTGATTCCGGTGGGATAAACCAGAGATACAACTTGACCTCTTGGTAGTACTAGCCACTCTACACTGCGGAGGTCATTTAAACTGGTCATTTCACTGTAGTCCACGCGGACGGAGTCGCGGGCAAAAGTCTAGTATATTATAAAGAAGGAGATATTTATGGCGCTATTGAATCTTCTTATCCACTATGCAATATTTGACGCGCAACACGTGATGCTCAACATGTTTGGCAATGTTGCACAACAACGCGCGAGGTTGCCAGCTAGTACTACGTTAGTAAGCAACGTCGCGTGTTGCTGTGCAACATTGCCCAACACGAGCGTTACGTGTTGCGTGTCAAATGTTGACTAGTGGATACAAAGCTTGAGCTTTGATATGATCAATATGATCATGTTGCCGAGGCACCGAACGCAGTAACTAATTTATAATGATTAATTTGACTGACGAATGACAGTGTTACATTAAGGGTGTACCTACGGCATTTTTATTGTGTGGGAGATCTCTATTTGTATACAGGGCAGGTTAGACAGTGGAAATATTCAAAGGTGTCATTGTACTTATCATTATGAATAACTTTTACTATGGGACCAACACTGATATCGCGGAAAAAAAAACAGCTGTTCCATACATTTTGTTGAGTTATGTGAACATAAATGTATGGAACAGCTGATTTTTTTTTGCAAGTACATCAACAACTTGTGAAATCAGTAGATACTGCCAATTTTTTTATTCGGAATCGTGATGAACAAGAAATACTTAGAAGATCGACTGAAACAAAAATGTTAATGATCAAGGACCTTGCCCCCCTAGCAGTCAGAATACACGTAAGATATCTTGAATCAATGTTTTAAAGAAGTTGCAGTCTCAAGTAATTCAATGTGCTCATGAAAATCCACCTTTAATGCTAAATGAAAACAATTTTAGCCATTTTCATCAAGAGCCACGTTAACTAGCCACCCTTCACTAAGTACTAAGTAGGTAATTTCAAATGGTCTTTATTGTACACGATTGGACTCACCGGCAAAAGTCTAGATAATAATAAAGGCAGGTAATGTAGTAGTTGTCCTCAATTGAAATTTGATGAGTAATCCACAAATTGTTTAATTTAATAAAACAGGAAAATCCAATAAGTATAAATCTATTTTCGTTATTAAGGAAAACTATTAAAACATAGGTGTGCGTGACTATAAAAATACACCAAATACATTACCTCCTTTTTTGAAGTCACGTAACAATAAGTAATAAAATTGGCGAGCATTGTTGTGTAGGTAATGAATAATTAATAAAATTAGCAGGCATTGTTAAGTAATGAATCGCTAGTAAAAAAAATATTGATAGGTACCAATTATGGTGCCTCAATTCATAACTTTTTCTAAAAACGGTGCAGAAAAGTATTTAAATTGAAAGCGGGAAGATTATCCTGCTTATGAATGAATTACCTGTGGGCCTCATCGCACAGCGTTTTTCGTGAGTCACAACCACCAGCGACATTAACCGTCATCACAGCCTTTTTTTAACTTGCCGTGTGTGTATGAGGCGAAATCTTACAACTGAATTTTAGACGAGTTTATCCCAATCCATTGAGCGGAAAGAAACGCATATATTACTTTGATGACAATGCAATAATATGGTGCCATGGAGGTGGTCTCATGATGGAGCCGGGAGATGGCTATATGTTTGGGCTTGTTGGATTTGTCTTGACCAGTACCATAAACCTAGATGATGACCAGGATCTCGTGATGGAGTTGGTCATTATAAAAGCTTGTTTGAAAAATGTTTTGTCAACATAAAACTTATTTGTACGGCGTCGACCGTCGGCGCGTAGCTAGTCAGCGCCGACCTGTCAGTGCGAAATTAAAGCGCTCATTGGCTGTGGAGGCGCGTCGAAGCCGCGTACGGCCGCGCACTGCTCAGCGCTGACGCTCATCAGCGCCGACCGGTCAGCATAACTCAGAAACGCTTCATAGTTATTTAAATATCAGCGCTGATGGTCAGCGTGACTTTAAAACCACCATAATGTTTGAAAACTAGTCCACAGTTCGGTCGCGCCATAATGTGGCTTGTGTGCGGCTAGGATTGCCAGATGGTCTCCTAAAAGAGGACATGTCCTCTCTCTCCTCTTCTATAACTTGTCCTCCTATCCTTCTTTACCTATTGTGTGCCCTCTTCTCGCTAATTAACGCACAATGGAGAAAAAATCCATCGCGCATCCAGTAAGTATAATAATTATTTTAGGATGCTGTTAGTGCTGCCGTAGTGCTGTTGTTCTTCAGGAATATTTGCGGAAGTACGTGCGATTATGTAAGTATGTGGATAGTTCAACTATAATAAAACAAAATATTCCACTAGAAATATGCAATAGCGCCATCTATGAGCAAGATTTGCCGCTATTACATACTTTTAGTGGCGCCATATATGTATGTTACCTAAGATGCCTCCACTCATTAAGGATCTTGACATTATGGACAGACGGACAACAAAGTGATCCTATTTTAAGGGTTTCGTTTTTCCTTTTGAGGTACGGAACCCTAAAAAACAGTCGGGATAAGTGCTGAGAGCGTAATTACAAAAGCCCGTATATTTCGGTCTGGCCTTTATAGTTGACAAGTAGACCTTATACTATTAGAAGGGCTTAGTTAAAATCTTTCAGGTAGGTACCTACTCAGAGCCCACGGTGTATAAGTATAAAAGACAGATTAAACATTTTCCTCCTTACATAAAAAAGCTCAGCAGCAGTCAATATCAACTCTATTCATTGTCATACAAATGACAAGGATAGTTGTATATTAAATCAGTGGTTAAATTAAGAGGCGTTTAGAAGGGGGCTAATGTAGTGTCATCCTTTTCCCAAATGAGCGATATTGATTCACAGGGTAGGTAGGTACTAAAAAAAAAAGTAATGCGTCATCAAGTCCAGTACGCAAGCCCTAAAAAAATATCGATTAAAGGTGTGTCCTGACAAATTAGGTTAAGTTCCATTACGTGTAGGGACTTATGCTCTGAAATATATCCACCGTAAACACACTTAGTACCTAATTGGTTTTGAATCCTAAATCGCATCTATCAGCATTAATTCGCATTGTATCTTTTGAAAATACCTAGCTATTTAGTGTGAACGATGTGGTAATGAAAATTGATGCGGACTCATCAATTTTCATTACCGCATGGTAGCTTTGGCATTTTAAATGCGTTTATGTGTATAGTCTGTTGAATAAGTCAGTTTGCATAGGATTTTTATGAGAAATTAAAAGTCGCTAGTATATGTATTTTTATTCATCTCTCCTTTTGCAGGTCTGCTGGCAGAAATTTCTATTGAAATAAGCAGTACCTTTGTACTAAAATTACTTTCAATTTATCACTTTGTATTATATTGTGTGTAGGTACATAAACTGTTAAATAAATTTAAAAAATAACGTATTACAAAAGATAATTATATCGTCTTACTACAAAAAAAAACAAACATCTGTTATAGTAGAATTTAAGATAAGTCCCAAAAATAACGCGCTCTTGTTTTAGCACTAACTTGTCTAAAACAAGTGCGTATTATTTTTGGTATCATTCTTCTACAACAGATGTTTACCTTTTTTCTAGTAATATATTTTTAAGATTTTGGGCTCTTTCAATTTAGACTTTTGCACCCTTACCACAAAAAAGATAAACACGTGTTGAACGCGAATGCTACCAAAAATAATACACACTTGTTTTAGACAAGTTAGTGCTAAAACAAGTGCGTATTATTTTTGGTAGCATTCGTGTTGAACACGTGTTTAACTTTTTGTGGTACGGCCCTAGGTGTCGGACTACTGCGGCGCGGCAGCAATGCGGCGGTCCGACAATAAACGTCTAAATTGAAAGAGTCCTTAGGTAGGTACCTACCTATGGAGTTTCTTGCCCATTCTTCTCTCTCTTCATAGGAAACTACATTTTATGCCTATTAAATGCATATTAAATGCTTACGTTTTTACTGTTTGATTTTCAAAGGTAAGTACATACAAAACTACGGAGGGTGCCCGACCACATACCAAAGAAAGCTCTGGATTGGAACCCGCAAGGCAAGAGAAAACGCGGCCGCCGAGCAGACTTGGCGAAGATCGGTACTGTCGGAGATCAAAGATATCAGGAAAACCTGGAGCGAAGTAAAACGCTTAGCTCAAGAAAGATCTGTCTGGAAGCTCACTGTGAACACCCTCTGTCCCACCTGCCGGCCTAGCACGACCAGAATAGAAACGGGCTTTGTTTACCGAAGAATAAACAAAGTGACAGATTGTAGAAAGATTTCTACCGTCTTAGGCATACAATGAAGAAAAAAAATGTTTCTAATCTTCAGAAGACTAAATTCTGATTTATGCCAAGCACGGGTTGCCGCGTGCTCGGGCAGAAGAGATAACAAGTTGGATAGAAAGAAGTTTGTCTATTATTTGGTAGAAAAGAGATAGAATTGGTCATGCTAAGCCGGCTGGAGGTCATAGGACAATAAGTCAAGTAAGTCATTCAAATGGTGTTATTGAAATAATTATTAGATTTTGAATGAGTGTTTGTTCGAATTCCTGTAATTGCGATGATAATAAACCCGGGAAGTCCGAAATGATAATTATCGGATAGACGAAGGCGTAGGCGTCGGCTTATATCGCTGTCGGCTTTACCTTGTTGCCGATAAGAAAGGACCACGCAAATAACCGTCCCCATCCACCAACAGATTTCGAACGTATCTCAGTTAATACATCTTGGCAGCCTGATATTTTTTTACTATGACGACATCCCCTGTAGGTATAGGGTTGTGGTGTAAATCGGATTTGAATTATTTATTTAAGTATTTTTCAATGAATTTTTTGATACAGATAATTATAAAAAAGAACATACAGGAACACTATACAACTAGAAAAAAGCTATTTATAGCACGGACTACATTTTTTTAAATGTTTAGGGACTTAATAAATACGTGTTAGGAATGTTCCTTGCGAGTGTAAGTATAAAATATTGATAAGTAGGTAAGTGATGTAATTTGTACTTTTGTTTGTAAATGTTATTTTTAAGTAACAAAATAGTAATTTTTATTTAAAAAAAAACCGGCCAAGTGAGAGTCGTACTCGCGCACCGAGGGTTCCGTATCATTTTTGGACGTATAAAGTGAAAAAAACCGGACCGCATAACTAAGTTTGTTTGTGAAGGAATTTTGATGATTTTGAAAAAACTGTAGTAGTTAGGAACATCGCTTTATTTTTGGTGCAATATTTGGATCCATTCCTATCAACTCTAATTATTTCAGATTTTTCGCTCCGCAAACTTCTGAGATAAGGGGGGGGGGGGATTGTATTTTTTCAGACATTTTTTATGGCGGCTCATAGAAGACATCTACCTGCGAAGTTTCATACAAATTCGTTATGAACTGTGGATTTGACGAGGGTGTGACAGACGGACAGACAGACGGACAGGACGAAACTATAAGGGTTCCTAGTTTTACTACAGAACCCTAAAAAGGTAGTGATGTGAAAAAAAAATGAACCAATTGATTGAACTGAATTATGTACTTTTGTAATGTACTTACTTTTCATTGATTTGTTAAGATTTAAAATGCGATACTCATGAATAAGGTAAAATATATGTAAAATATATATAATAAACATGGCTTTGGCATGTTTAAAATTCACAAAAATAAAGATTCGTAATATTTGTTTTATTCAACTATTTTAATCATTCGTTCTTTTCGCAAATTCGTTCAGTGCCCCAACACTATTAATGTAAATATATTATTATGGTATCATTATTTTGCCTGGAACTGTCAATTCACTGGAAAAAAGTCCAAGTATAGCCACTATAATATTATCTGGAACGGTTTTTCCTAGTTTCTGCCAGGCCTCTGTTCTCTCCTGACAAATTCTACTTGTCAGTCTAAGCTCAACCGGTTATCGTAACGTCGCGTCGTGTGTTGGTTATTGCAGTGAATTAAAATAATAAACAAAAAAAATGTCAAGAATATTATAGTATTGTGTTGTGATGGCTTATTTAAATGATTTCAAAGGTTCGTTTTCATTTTTTTTTACAATAAAACATCTTGATTAAAGTATCGAGCGTCAAGGCCAATCGACCAGTGACGTCATTTTAGTAGTTAAGATTCTAGTGTTGTTTGATTGTGATATTTGTGTGCGAATGTTTTATTTATAGATAGTGGTAGAAAATAAAGATATTATTGTGTTCTATGTGATTAAGGTAAGGTAGACTAGGCTAGAGCTAAGTCGCCAACATTTTTTAACAAATATAAACCATATTTATTTAGCCACACACATACCACAATACAAACTAAATAAAATAACAAATTACACAATATAAGCAGACATTTATGTGGCAAGGGATCTATCTAGCTCAGTATTTGCTGTGCGGAGGGCACAGCACTGATTTTCAGCTAGTCCCTGCAAATTAGAGCAACAATGAGTTACGCGCACAAGAAAGAAAATTGTTTAGGTACCAACAAACAATAAAAACAGTCGCATTTTTGGACCTGTACCTATAATTTTTAGAGGACATATAATATTTTTGAGGTTATGTTCTATAATATGTATAATGTTCTGTAGGGCGCGTCTACACCCGCGTCACCGGCACAATAATTATCCCACCCATGTTTAGTGTCACCACATTTTTTTAGGTTACGGCATGCGTTAAGGTAGCGCGCGAAATTCAAATTTTCTTACGATTTTTGCAAATTGCATCGCTGTATTTCGTTAATTATGTTGATCCAAGTTCAATACGCGACAATAATGACAAAAATAAAAATAATCAAAATCATCAATAAAGCCCTTGAAATTATATTTGAGGAAAATCTATTTTTGTTACACACACAAGTATGTTTGTTTGTTTATCACACATGTTTTCACGAAATAGTCGTATTTTCTTTGAATATATTTTCGAGGGCTTGCTTCTTACACATAGAGGCCAGGTCAAGGCCGAAATTGATGCACTTCAGCGCAAGACGACCGTTTTGTTGTCAACAATGTTTTAAGGGATTACTTTGGTACAACCACTGAAGCTCATATTATTCTAGGTGAGAAAATGTTACCTACAACTGTGAGTGAACATATGATAAGAAGAAGACTGCCAGAAAGAAATCTTAAACATTTTGCTCGGCTCGGGACCCTGAACTTCCCCACAGCATCGTAGAGATAGACGTCTTCATTTTGCGCGAGAATATGCTGACTGGACTACTGAGCAATGAAAGAATGTACTGTTCTTAGACGCGAGCGGAGTAGCCTTAAGAGATTCAAATAGGCGTCAGCGAGTGTATAGCAGACCCTCAGATCATAGAAACAAGGGAGATGTGCCAAGACGCTATTGAGCGGCGACGGACCGAACGTGATCGATGATATTAATTACAGTGTTTGTGTCAATTACAGTGTTTTAGTTTAGTGTTAGTGATGTGATGAGTGACGATTAACAGTGTTAGATTGAGGGTTTGCGGAATTTTTAATATGTGGGAGCGCTTGTTGTCGCAAACTATTCTAAAGTGGCGACAGTGGTTCCCGTTTAAACGAGTGGTTTGCTCCATGCACCATAGTGGAAACAGATGGTTATCTATCAGAGAGGATCAATAATTATATGAACGGTATCACTTATGAAGCTTGTACCGAACTTTTCTTTGATAGAAGCAGTGTGACAGCTCAGAAATACGAGGAAGAAGTTCTCCAAGACTATGTCATACCGTTAGTACCTCAGATCATAGAAACAAGGGAGATGTGCCAAGACGCTATTGAGCTTGACGCTTTGAAATGGTCACATTAACCGTATATAAAACGTACACGCTGGCGACGAACCGAACACGATCGATGATACTTATAAATACAGTGTTTTATTTAGTTTAGTGCTAGTGTTGAGTGACGATTAACAGTGTTAGATTGAAGGTGTGCGGAATATTTAATGTGTGAGAGATCTTTTATTTCACAAGGAGCGCTTGTAATTGTGTCGAAATATGTTCTAAAAGTGGTGACAGTTACGTACCATTTAAGAGTAGTACCATTTTTTGGGCAAGATTTTATCTTGAACGATAGTGCACGTTTCCATGACGCTACTCCCGCTACTTAGTATCTTGATGAGGTCGGTATTCAAACTTTTACATGGCCGGCTTGCAGTACCTACTGACCTCAATCCTAAAGAATATAATATGGGATAATCTTAAACGACGTTTTTGGGCAAGAGTAGGTACCAGCACCAACAACCATAGGAGAGCTCAAGACAGCTGTGTTAGAGGAATAGCACAATATCCCTGAAACGGATATTAAAGACAATGGATGGACTTCCAAACAGGGCTCCAGGAAGTCAGAGTCAGGCCAAGTGCGAGTCGTACTCGCGCACAGACGGTTCCGTATCAGTTTTGAACGTATGAAGTGAAAAAACCGGACCGCATAACAAAGTTTGTTGGTGAAGAAATTTTGATGAATTTTGAGATCACGTTCAAACCAATTTTCGGTGGAAGTTTACATGCTAATGTAGGTACATAATATATTTTTTGAAGTTACAGGGGAGGGGAGGGGGGACACACATTTTACCACTTTGGAAGTGTCTCTCGCGCAAACAATTCAATTTAGAAAAATGGTATTAGAAACCTCAATATCATTTTTTAAGACCTATCCATAGATACCCCACACGTATGGGTTTGATGAAAAAAATTTTTTGAGTTCAGTTGTAAGTATGGGGAACCCCAAAAATTAATTGTTTTTTTTATTTTTGTTTGAAAATCTTAGTGCGGTTCACAGAATACTCTACTTACCAATTTTCAACATTATAGTTCTTAGAGTTTCAGAAAAAAATGGCTATGACATACGGCCGGACAGACAGACAGACAGACATGACGAATCCATAAGGGTTCCGTTTTTTATCCATTTGGCTACGGAACTCTAAAAACAGAAAAAAGCGGGCTCCCATACAACAAACATGATTTTTTTGCCGTTTTTATAGATAATAAAGTACGGAACCCTTCGTGCACGAGTCCAACTCGCACTTGGCCGGTTGTTTTTTAATTTGGTAAGCGATAGTTTCATCGATTTTAACGATTGTTTTTAGGGTTCCGTAGTAGTAAAACTAGGAACCCTTATAGTTTCGTCCTGTCCGTCTGTCGGTCTGTCTGTCTGTCTGTCCGCCTGTCACACCCTCGTCAAATCTACAGTTCATAATCAATTTGTATGAAACTTCACAAGTAGATGTCTTATATGAGCCTCCATATAGGCTTTTAATAAAATTATGAAAAATAAAATAATTAGGGGGGGCTCCCATACATGAAACTGGGGGATGAAATTAAATATTTTCACGCACCCCTTTATGTGGGGTATCGTTGGAAAGGTCTTTGAAAATAACATAAAGGTTTCTAAATGACTATTTTATTTATGTGCATATTTAGTGAACTAGGAGCTCCGAAAGTCGTTAACAATGTGTGTGTCCCCCTTGTAATTTTCCAACCACGTTATCAAAAAATCTGAAAAATTTAAGCTGGCTTCTAATAAATACTTTCGATTAAAATTAGTTTGAACAATATAAATCAATAACTTTTTGAAATATTCACTATTTTCAGTTTTGAGTTTTGACAACCGCAAAAATATCTTTGTATTTTATAATCATATTATGAAATACAAACTTATATTTGCGGTCGGAAGACTGAAATACTTTTTACTACGGAACCCTAGACTGTGCGTGGTTCGACACGCTCTTGCTCGGTTTTTTATTTAATTTGGTAGAGGAAGCTTGCACAGTGACCCCATTTATATTTTATTATCTTTGGCAGATTTTTTTTTAATTAACTAGCTTCAATAATCGGTATTTAGTTCACTTTGCATAATTATGTTGACGATATAATAATATTCGGGATACCTTTGATTCGCATAATTTCTTAAATCCTAATTTACTCTGGCATAACGAGTTAGGCATAACTTTGAATGGCATAATATTTTTTGGCATACTGTTTAAATAGGCATCATTTGGGCTATATTTTTTCGGTCTAATTTTAAGTCGCATAAAGTTATAAGGCATAATATTTATTCGTCTAATACTTAATTAAATACGGCAATTATGCCTTTTGATATTTTATATTTTATACCTATCTACCTTTGATATTTTATACCTATCTAATAACTTAATAAAAATTGGACTAACGTTGAACTTAAAATGTTAACTATACCCAATTGGGTATAGTCACCATTTTACAGTTCTGTAATTTATTCCGAAACTGGAATACTGACTTCATACCTTTGTATTTCACAATATTATCATAAAATTATAATATTAAGAAATCCCTAAGCCACGAACATGTTTATTTTACACTAGCTTCGGCCTCGGCTTCGCCTGCGTTTTTGCGATAATATAGCCTATGTGTTATTCAGATGTAAAAGCTATATTACCTTAAAGTTTCATCAAAATCCGTTCAGTAGTTTTTGCGTGAAAGAGTAACAAACATCCATACATCTATACATCCTCACAAACTTTCACGTTCGTAATATTACTAGCTTCCGCCCGCGGCTTCGCCCGCGTTTTTAGGGATAAAAGGCTATGTGTTATTCCAGACTATAATCTATCTGTGTGCCAAATTTCATTCAAATCCGTCCAGCCGTTTCAGCGTGAAGAAGTAACAAACATACACACACACAAACGCACAAACTTTCACATTTATAAGATAAGAAGATAAGATTAGTAAGATAAGTAGGATAGGTTATAGGAGGATTGGCAAATTGTCCCAATCACCAATAAAAACAAATTGTGTATCATCGTAAAGCTCTTTTTATGTACATTATTTACTGCTATGGCAACAGGTCTCAGATTGTTGTGTGAAAAAAATTACAATTTAACAATGTGCAATTAATAGTGACTTAACACGTAAGGAGTTAATTATTCGGGAGTATTAATTGTATGCCGATGAACATTATGCTTATGTATCGTTATGCGTTTATAATATTATTTTAAAAGTTTTAGAATAATAATTATACTTATAAATCGTTACATATTATGCTAACAGTAATTTTATAGATATAAAAATATGCCTAAACTTTATGCCTTAATTTTATTCGTATGAGATGAGGCATCTGTACGTAGTACTATGATATTATTTGAGGTGTAGTGGTCGTAAGCGCGTCTGATGGTTGAGGTTCTGGGTTGGATCAGGCAATATTATTGAGTTTTTCCATTAAGAAATTCTCGGTAGCAGCCCGGGTCCTGGATTCTCATTGCCATCATCATAATTATCTTCATTTATTAAACAGGACTTAAACCTAACTGGCGGAATGTGTGTGTGTGCTAGACAATATACACCTCAGCCTACCTTGTCCTTCGGGGCCTACAGGCGTGATTATAAATTGTTTTTCTTACCCAACTGTGGTGAAAGCCACAAGGAGGGCAATGTTTTTTGTCCAGGACCCTAATTACCTGATCAAGATCATTCATGTATTGAATTCACTATACAATATTCATTAATTTCGTTTTTTTATTCAAGGTAATCCAACAACACCATTTACGAAGAGAGAAATACGCAGCTCTAAGCAGAATAATCTGTTGAATTCTGCCGTAAATAAAGAACAGATAAGAACAGAGTAAGGAGTGGCATTCAGAAGTAACCAAAATGCGAGTAAAACTGTCAGTTAAACGACCATTACCGTGGTATTCCAAAAAAAGCAACTATAAACGACCAAAAATCGACTTGGAAGCCAAAGAGCTAGAAAGAATTTCTCCTCAGAATGATAAGAAGGATACGACGTCAGCTGAACAAAATCCTACATGCTCTTCGAAGCCCTGCCAATCATCCCAGCAAGTACATCAAGAACCAGTAAATTCAGTAGATCCTGACCATGATGAACGCAAAACAGTTGGAAGATCAACTGAAACAAATGTTGATAATCAAAGAACTCGCCCACAAATCAGTCAGAATAAGACATTTAAGAAATCCGTAATCAATGAAATTGATAAGTTATGGTCTAAGATACATGAAAGCCCTTTAGATCAAAAGCCACGTCAACAAGAACCATTTGCTAGAAAATCTACTGAAGTTAATCCTATTGGTCAAAAAACTAACCCAGAAGATGTCGCACAAAATACACCATCCAATCCGCAAAAGTCTACAAAATTAGTAAACCATTCTAGTGACTTAACTGAACAGTCACGCGATGAACAACAACCACCAGCTCAAGGATCCTTTTTACCAGAAGTAAATGTTGCTGAAACTACTGGTTTGAAATTTCGCGATCGAAATTCACCTGTTGTTCATTGTACGATGCCAAGCTCACTACTTACTATGTCTTTATCAGTTTTAAACTCTCAATTATATAAACAGTCAAATGTTCATACAATTGATGAGAACAAACAAGGACTACTAGTTTATGGACACATAGATTTACGTAATAATCAAGTGATTGTTACTAAAACTAATGAAATGAGAAGTCCTGATCAAAGTGCCCCTCATCATCGTGTGACGTCAAAAAAACGAATTCCTGTGCAAGAATTATTAAGTATACCAAAGCAGCCTTCTCAGTCAAATGATCAATCGTATAGAAAACAACAGTCACCAGCTCAAGAAAACAATTTACCACAAGATACGTATCCTATTGAAATGAGGAGTCTTGAACAAAACGCTAATTTTCGTCATAATATGGATTACATACCAATTCCTGTGCAAAAATTATCAAGTATAGCAAACCAGTCTTGTCAGTTAAATGATCAGTCATATAGAAAACAACAGTCACCAGCTCATAAACACAATGTGCCACAAGTTATGTATCCTATTGAAATGAGGAGGCTCGAACAAAATGCCCCTCATCGTTTCACACCGAACAAACTAATTCCTGGCCAAAAATTATCAAGTGTAGCACAGCAGCCTTCTCAGGTAAATGATCAGTCAAATAGAAAACAACAGTCACCAGCTCATGAACACAGTTCACCACAATACATGTCACCTATAGGAATGAGGAGGCTTGAACAAAATGCCCCTCATTATCGTATGAAGCCAAACGAACCAATTCCTGGCCATAAATTATCAAGTGTAGCAAAGCAGCCTTCTCAGGAACACATTTCACCACAAGCTATGTATCCTATTGAAATTAAGAGGGTTGAACAGAATGCCCCTCATCATCAGATGACGCCAAAGAAACCAATTTCTGGCCAAAAATTATCAAGTGTAGCAAAGCAGCCTTCTCAGGTAAATGATCAGTCATATAGAAAACAACAGTCACCAGCTCATGAACACATTTTACCACAACGTACGTACCTTGACCGAAATGCACTAAACGTTGCACAAAATTGCTTAAACGTCGCAAATCAGTCCTATCAGGCATCCGAACGCCCACCAGAAGAACAAATTTCACCAGCTTTTCGAGGAAACTTTCCACAAGATTCGCGTGTACCAAAAATGGTTGTTAGACACACTACGGGAGGAAATCCATTAAATCTATTAAATTATAGAAGTAACACACAAAATACACCATACACTGGGCAAGATTACTTAAACAATATTACAGGTGCTCAAATGCACAATACACAATACCATATAAATCAAGATTCGCATACGCAGAGAACCTTTGTTGGGGGTTCTGTCGCAGTAGATAGTATTTATCAAAGAACTCCACAACGTATGTACCTTGACCGAAAAGCACCAAATGTTTCACAAAATTCCTCAAACGTGGCAAATCAGTCCTATCAGACATCTGAACGCCCACAAGAAGAACAAGTTCCACCAGCTTTTCAAGAAAACTTTTCACGAGATCCACGTATACGAAAAATGTTTGTTAGACGCACTACGGGAGGAAATCCATTAAATTTATTAAATTATAGAAGTAACACACAAAATACACCATACACTGGGCAAGATTACTTAAACAATATTACAGGTGCTCAAATGCACAATACACAATACCATATAAATCAAGATTCGCATACGCAGAGAACCTTTGTTGGGAGTTCTGTTGCAGCAGATCGTATTGATCAAAGAACTCACAGACTGTATCCCGTACAAAATTCTTCAAACTTTGCAAACATTGAAGCTTTTAACAGTCAGGATCCATATACGGAACCAATGTTTCTAGAAAAATCTACCAAAGCGACCCCTAGTACTAATGACCAAAGAGCTTGCATTCAAGGTACTGAAAATAATATACCTTTTGCTAGGCAAAACATTGCCACTGCAGCAAACCAATCTACTCACTATTCTGAACGCTTGAAACAATATGAACCAGTTTATGGAAACTATCCACTTCAAGATTCGTATATTCAAGGAGTGCTTGAAAGACCTTTTAACATGAATAATATGAATCAAGGACCTATCTCTCAAATTATTCCACATAATACTTCATCTGCTGTACAACATACTGTAAACTCAGCAAACCATTCCTGTCGTTCATGCAACAGCTCAAATGGAAAACAATGTTCTTCAGTCGCCCAAAAGTATTCATATCAAGATCCGCGTATGCATGATTTTAATAGGCCAAGCGTTTATCCTGAAAGTCATATAAATAATAGGCTCTCTGACTCAATAGAAGAACAATTTTCACCGATGTCCGTAGAATGTTCACTGCCACAGTCATGTAAACAAGAGATATCTGATAAAAGATGTAACGATCAGAATTTTATTCGTCAAAATGTGTGCCCTGAAAAAAATACTGAGAATAAACCTTCTGCTGAACAAAACGATGAAAATATTACGGAAATATCTCCACTGGCAGAACAGCATTTACCAAATTATGAAAATTCTTTGGATCAAGAGATGTCTACAGAAGAAATAACTATTAAAAGAATTAATGGCAGTATGATTGAGCAGAGTATTTGCTCTGAAAGTAATATAGGCAACATATCAATGCCTATTCAATATTCACCAACAGCGGTCAACAATTTTTCCAATGATAAAGAAGTAACAGAGCAAAAAGGCACGATAAAATCTAATAACAAACTGAATAAAAGAAAAAAGAAAGAAGAAGAAAAGAAACCCAGCTATGATGAAGATGATAATATTAAGAAGAGTAATAATGATAACGAAAATAATTATAAGGCCATAGCATCTACATCTAAAAGTGATACAAAAACGATATCCATGAATAAACCAAATAAAATAAAACGAAATTATGATGAGGATACTGATGAAAATGAATGTAAGATCATTGCATCTACATCAAAAAATACAATAAAATCTAGAAATCAACTGAATAAAAAAATTGAAGTAAAGAAACCTACCCATGATGAGGATAATAACGATAAGGATAGTGATGATGATAACGAAAATAATTATGAAGCCCTAGCATCTACTTTGAAAAGTTATACAAAAACGAATAATAAACCGAATAAAATAAAACGAAAATATGATGATAATGACGATGAAAATAAATGTAAAAAGAAACTGAATAAAATAAAAGAAGAAAAGAAACCCAACTATGATGAAACTAATGATGATAATGGTGAACATGAATATGTGACTATTACATCTACATCGATAGGCAGTACAAAACTAAGGATAAGCCGAATAAAAAAGGAATCTAATTTTGATAAGGATAATTATGATAATGATGATAATGACGATAAAAATGAAAATGAAGCCATTGCATCTTTATCAGGAAGCACAACAAAATTTAAAATCCAAAAGAATAAAAAAGAAGATAAGAAACCCAATTATAAAGCGGATAGTCATGAAAAATTTTGTAAAGTACAATCATTAACATCAAAAAACACGACAAAGTCTAAAGACGACTTCAATAAAAAAGAAGAAGAAAAGAAACCCAACTATGATGAAAACAATGATGATAATGATGCTGAAAATGAATATGAGGCTATTGAATCTACATCGATAGGCGGTACAAAACTAAAGACAAGCCGAATAAAAAATAAATCCAATTTTAATAAGGATAATTATGATAATGATGATAAAAATGAAAATACAGCCATTGCACCTTTATCAGGAAGCACAACAAAATATATCAATCAGAATAAAAAAGAAGAAAAGAAACCCAATTATAAAGCAGATAATCATGAAAAATTTTATAAGCTCATTGCATTTACATCAAAAAGCACGACAAAGTCTAAAGACAAACGGAATAAAAAAGAAGAAAATAAATCCAATTATAAAGCAGATAATCATGAAAATTTTTATAAGCTCATTGCATTATCATCAAAAAGCACGACAAAGTCTAAAGACAAACTTAATAAAAAAGAAGAAAAGAAACCCAACTATGATGAAAATAATTATGATAATTATGGTGATAATGAGTATGAGGCTATTGCATCTACATCGATAAGCGGTACAAAAGATAAACCGAATAAAAAAGAAACAGAAAAGAAACCCAACCATGTTCAGGATAATGATGACAATAATAATGAAAATGAAAATAAAGCCATTGCATCTTCATCAAAATGTACTACAAAATCTAAAGATAAACTGAATAAAAACGAAGCAGAAAAGAAACCCAGTAATGATAAGAATAATGATGATGAAAATGAATATAAAGCTTTTGCGTCTACATCAAAAGGCATAACAAAAACTAAAGATAAACCGAATAAAAAAGAAACAGAAAAGAGACCCAACTGTGTTAAAAATGATGATGATAATAATAATAAAAATAAGGCCGTTGCATCTTCATCAAAATGTACTACAAAATCTAAAAATAAACTGAATAAAAACGAAGCAGAAAAGAAACCCAGTAATGATAAGAATAATGATGATAATGATGATGAAAATGAGTATGAGGCTATTGCATCTACATCGATAGGCGGTACAAAAGATAAACCGAATAAAAAAGAAACAGAAAAGAAACCCAACCATGTTCAGGATAATGATGACAATAATAATGAAAATGAAAATAAAGCCATTGCATCTTCATCAAAATGTACTACAAAATCTAAAGATAAACTGAATAAAAACGAAGCAGAAAAGAAACCCAGTAATGATAAGAATAATGATGATGAAAATGAATATAAGGCTTTTGCGTCTACATCAAAAAACATAACAAAAACTAAAGATAAACCGAATAAAAAAGAAACAGACAAGAGACCCAACTATGTTAAAAATGATGATGATAATAATAATAAAAATAAGGCCGTTGCATCTTCATCAAAATGTACTACAAAATCTAAAAATAAACTGAATAAAAACGAAGCAGAAAAGAAACCCAGTAATGATAAGAATAATGATGATAATGATGATGAAAATGAATATAAGGCTATTCCGTCTACATCAAAAGACATTACAAATGCTAAAGATAAACTGAATATAAAAAACGAAAAGAAACACAATTACGATGTGGATAATGACGATATTGATGATGATAGTGGTTATGCTGACGCAAAGAAAAAACCTGATCACATAAGCTCGTTGGTTTTACCTCCAGAATACAAACCAAATAACACGAAATGGACGTTGAAGCATCAAACATCTGGGCCAGGAATTGTTGAAGTTTTACCCGGTAGTAGTGTTTATATTGATGCTAAAAGATTGAATCTTTGTAAAAAGACGGCATTTGATAGTACTTCATTAGCACGTATGTTAGTAACGGAAATTTTCACTCAGAATGCATTGAGTGTCTGTTCATTGACAGGCAAAAGAGCTATAGATATCGATCATCATGACACTGATGTTAGACCCAGCTTAGATGAACATGCATTACAGATATTACTTATATACGTTGAAGTTTATGGAAATTTCCAGGGCTGGAGCTGCGATGTACAAGCTGCAATGCAAATTATAGAAAGTAAAATCCAAATTTTTAGATCTTTGTGTGGGAAAGTTTGATATAGGTAATTATTATGATAATAGCTGTTGCCCACGGTTTCGCTTGCATTTTAGGCGAATTACTTATTGTATTCTGATAAAAACATACCCTATATCTCCAGGATTTTATCTCCATACACGTACAATGATCAAAATATTGGGAGCATTGATGCCTTATTTTTTTTTTCTTGGCTATTTCTTGCTTTGCTATTCACCCATGATGGCATATTTATTAGTTATTTTTATCACAATTGATGAAATACCTTGTCAATTTTTTCGAAGACATAATGTTTTGTGGAAATGTGCAAAAAGGTTTTATTTTGTTTATTCAAAAATGCATCTTTTCATTTCATCTTATCATTCTTAAAAATAAATATGGTTCTGTGCGAGCGAGAGAGGTGACAAAATGTAAAATGGCTCTTATGGTACCTTAACTGTGAACTGTCACAAATATCATAATTAGCTATGTATTATAAATGTATATTCTTGCGAATTTTAAACTTTATGCTTATTTAATGTTATTAAATATATAAGAAATTTTCAAAAACAACTGACACAGGCAGGGTTTGAACTCGCGACCTCTGCCTCACCGGGGCATCGCTTTAACCAACAACTACAGTGTCATGCCTGAATAAGTTGAAATTGGAAACCTCTTTTTTTACGCCTCATAAGAGCGTTGGTGACGTCTGTCGGAGTTTAATTATAATTACAGACTAGTCAAGCTGACCGTCGCCTAAAACCAGCGCTGTGGCTCTGCTCCGTGCACGGGTCACAGCATCATGCTGAGCGATGGCCGTTTTGCGCAAATGTGACACATATTCTCCTAACAGTTTTTTTTTTTCCATAACTTTGTTATTTTTTACCCGACTACGGCAAAGCCAAATTATTACCCTTCCAGCCGGCCTAGCATGACCACGATAGAAACGAAATAGACAAAGTGACAGATTGTAGAAACATTTCTACGTTTTATGAATGAAACGGTAGAAATGTTTCTATAATCTGTCACTTTGTCTATTTCTATGTAGACAAAACCCGTTTCTATCGTGGTCATGCTAGGCCGGCTGGGATATAATTTTATGTGTTATTATTTTTGTGCATCATGTCGACAGAAATTTATGCATTTTCTTTCATTTCTTTTTAAAGTAGGTACCTATTAAATTATCAAATTGCTAGTCAGCATACGGGTACGATACCTATGTACCATATTTTTTTATGATTTTAAACCTTTTTTAAAATCATTAAAAAAAAATTAAGTTAATATTATTATATTAATAAGTAAACAATAGGGTTCTAGGTGATAATTATCTTGATGATTATAAATCTAATCGTAAAGACAGACTTGTTTGAAAAATATGTTATTTGTTGATTATTTTGTAATTTCTGGTTGTTACATTACAACACATTAAAATTATTGATTTTGATAATCAATAATTTTAATGTGTTGTAATGTAACAACCACTTTTATAAACTTTTTTTTCACATAGCATTTAATATTTAAGTTAATAACGTATAGTAGAATTGTTAGAATGAACAAACAAAATAATCATTTGGATAATTTCGTACCCTGGTAAATAATAATTAGATATTAAATTAATTGATAAGTTTTAAAAAAATATGTTTTACCTTTAGTTACGGGTACTTATTAATATAATTATGATTAAGTTCCTCAGAATTAACTAATAGTAAATTAATTAATAATAATAAATTAATTGATAAGTTTCTTGAATCTCTCTTACATTTAGTTGATATACGCTAAGTTGCAGAAAAGGTCATTAAGTTTTAAAGGAGATTTTAACGATAGAAATTGTATGGGTAATGCCGCCATTAAAATTTAATTATCTTTCTGCAACTGACCTTTAGTTTACTGGTACTAATTAGTATATTTAATTTAATTCCTCAGAATTACAGTAAAATCTGTGATTTAAAATAATGTTGTCTACCAAATTAATGATATTAAATGTATGTATTCAATAATACATTTTGTAAGCATTGTACAAAACATTCGTGTTTATTATTTTCATTATTCCTCGTGATATTGAAGGTACCATATATTCCTGTTCCCTGCCCATTGACTAATACAGAGTGCCTGATTTTTTTTTCCTAAAAACTTGTTATCATAGAATACGCCAATTTTCTGTCACCTAAGTTTAGATTTGTCACCAATCTGCAATACCCTAATTATAATATCTATTCCCAAGAAATATTTATTAGTCATCAACTCATCATATTAATCAAAACGGTCTCTAAGTATGAATCATCAAATTAATGTAAATATGTAATTAAATTATAGTTAGATCACTTCTTTTTTCTATAGCGTGAATCTAAGGTGTCCTCAAAGAATTCGTTCTATCATCAAAGTGATAGACCTGTAATGTAACCGAATAAATAGATCTGTCACCCAATGAACAGATCTAGCACCTAATAAATAGATCAGTTTCATAATTTTATAAAAAAATGATTATTAGCGATTGGCAAGCTGTGAAAATCGGTTCGCATAAAAATCATATTAGGGTCCTAGAGCACGCGAAGCGAGCTCGGGAACTTGGGGCACCCTGACACAGACAGGTTAGGTTTGTAGGGGATGACGGGGGCTTGAGTGCGCGAGCTAAGCAAGCAAACGAAGCCCCCGTCAAACTTTTCGTGTTAGGTTACTAATTAACCTCGCAGACAAAAATAGGACTTTCGACCTATTATGACTAAATTCAGTCAAGTGTAATAGGTGCTTTAAAATTCGATTACAATATTTGATTGTTCACAGCAGCGAAACTAAACAAATAGCTTAATTACAAACGTGTTTTTTCTAATCGAAATTATCGGCAATTCCGATAAGTATGTAAGTAAGATCCAAAAAAGTATTTTATACCCTGAACTATGACACCGCTCTCATTGATAAAGGTTTTATCGTAAAATCGTTTTTAGCAAACGTGTTCTTCTTGTTCGTGGCGAAAACATAAATAAAAATATAGTGAAAAATATTATAATCACTTTTATTTGATACGGCCAAGACATTATTCTTCTTCTTCTTAAACCTTACTCATGCTGCCAGTCATATATAAAATACATAAAAAATATAGCCAGCACAAAAAAGTAAAATAAAAATGATGTTCGGATACGAACATACTGGGGGCGCCTCTGGCCCTTTGAACATAACAGTTGAACCAAACAATCATAAAAGTTTAAACTTAAGTACATATTAACTATTTTCAATAGGAAAAGGGCACACTTTCAAAACACTAGTTCGGATGACAGATCCCTTGGCAGTCTTAACTTCTAAAGCACGAACACATCCATCTTTACCAGGCATTACATTTATAATTCTTCCTACCGGCCAATTAAGTGGATTAACATTATCATACTTTAAAATCACCATATCACCTGGTTTCAAGTTTACTTGGATACTTTTCCATTTTGGTCTATTTTGTAAAAGAACCAAATAATATTTATGCCATTTTTTCCAAAATAGTTGTTGCATTTGTTCACACTGTTTCCAAAAAGATAATCTTCCAACATTTACATTACTTAGATTCAATTCAGGATAGGAAGACAATGGTGATCCCGTTAAAAAATGTCCAGGTGTCAAGTAAGACATATCATCTGGGTCTCTAGACAGAGGCGTCAACGGCCGCGAGTTCAGAATGCCTTCAATCTGTACAATAACAGTATACAATTCCTCATAAGTTAACACTGTATTGCCTATTACCCGTTTCATATGATACTTGACACTTTTAATGCCCGCCTCCCACAATCCACCAAACACAGGGGAATAACTTGGTATAAAATGAAAGGATATTCTCTCTGTATTGCAGAATTCCATTACAGTGTCTTGGTGATTTGTAGAAGCTTGCAAATCATACAATTCTTTTAACACATTTCAGCCCCTTTATAACAGGCACCATTATCACAATAAATTTTTGTGGGTTTGTTCCTTCTGGATATAAATCTTTTTAAACAACCTAAAAAGGTCTTTGTTGACATATCAGATGCTAGTTCTATGTGTATGGCCTTAGTTACAAAACAAACAAATAACACGATATAGGCCTTTGTTATTACTGGATTGCGAACACGAGTTTGCTTAACACAAAAAGGGCCACCATAATCAGTGCCAACTATCTGAAATGGCCTTGTCATATTTACCCTATCCAATGGTAAAGATCCCATTAATTGTGTAGCATTCTTAGCCTTTAATTTGAAGCATATAATGCATTTATATAAAACCGCTTTAATTTCACGTGAAGCATTAAGAATCCAGTATTTTTCACTCAAACTACTAAGAACTAAACTTTGACCTGCATGTTTTAATTGAATATGTTGCCTCCATATAATCCCCTTAGTAACATTCGACTTTTTAGCTAAGATTATAGGATGCATCTCTGCAAAAGGTAAGTCAGCATTGTGCAATCGACCACCTACTCTTAATAACTTACAAGAATCAAGAAAAGGATTAAGACCACTTAAACTGGATGTTACAATATTACCAGCTTGTAAGCATTTAATTTCACTTTCAAAATGTTTGCTCTGATCTAATCTTATTATTGTTTGCAAAGCAGAATCTAATTCTATTGGACTAAATTGCTTTACAGCTTTACAATGTTGCATCTTGCAAACATTTATAAATCTTAATACATATGCAACTATTCTAGTAGTTTTTTTTATATCAGAATATTTCTCCAACAAAGTCAATAACGTATTGCCTTTAACACAAATATTACTTGATTTTATTAAAGGTTTTATTTCCTTTATTTCGGGTATATCTTCTATTGGCAATAGAAGTGGATCAGTGCCATGAACAAATTCAGCATTCCCCATATACTTGGGTCCATGCCACCACAGTATATTATCTTTTAGAGAAGAAGGACTTACACCCCGGGACAGACAGTCTGCTGGGTTATCTGCAGTGTTAACATAGAACCATTCATAAGAGGAAGTTAACTGAAGTATTTTCTTAACCCTATTAGCAACATACATGTTTAGTTTTACAGGTTCTATTTTGAGCCAGGCAAGTACTATCTTAGAGTCTGAATATAAATATGTACGAACATTATATTTTAGAGATAATTTAGCATTAACTTTATTTGCCAACGTAGCTAACAATAATGCACTTTCAAGCTCAAGTCGAGGTATTGTGAGTGCTTTATTTTTAGGATTGATGCGTGACTTTGAACAAAATAGATTAATATTTACGCATTTATCAGGCCCTATTACTCTTAAATATAAGCAACAACCGTAAGCAACATTAGAGGCATCTGAAAATCCTACTACTTCAAAGCTAGTACATATTATACTTTTAATATTCCTTGGGACAGCAATACATGGCATATTTATCAAATCATTAGCAAACTCAACCCATTTTTTATTAATATTTGATGGCAAAAGCTGATCCCACCTTATATTATGAAACCACACTTCTTGCATCAGAAGTTTAGCTAACACCAATATAGGTCCCACAAGACCAAGCGGGTCAAAAAATTTACTTATAAAACTAAGCATTTCCCTCTTAGTATACTCAAGCTTTAACTCTTTTACAGGACATTGTATTTCCAAGCTATCAGTTTTCACATTGTAGACTAACCCCAATGTTTTTACATACAAACAGTTTTTATCAAAATCCTTTTTATCTAGTTGATGTAAATTAAGAGGAATGTCTTCTAGTAAACTAATATCATTCGAACACCATTTATGCAATTCGAAGCTACCCATGCTTAATAATTTGCAAAGCTCATTCTTGGTCTGGTTTAGCTCATAGATATCATCACTGCCTAATTGTATATCATCGACATTAGTAGAGTTATGCAAACAAAATGCAGCTAAAGGATACTTATCCTTAAACCTATGCGCTAGTTCAATTAAGCAGCGAGTGGCAAGGAAGGCAGAACTTTTTACGCCATATGTTACAGTCTGTAGTTGAACACACTGAATAGGACTATCCCTCGATTCACGCCAAAGAATATTTTGTAAACTGCAATGGTTTTCATCTAGAAATATTTGTCTATACATAGCCTTAACATCACAGAGCAAGACATATTTGTATGTTCTAAATAAAGTCATTATGTCAAACAAATCACTCTGGACAACGGGGCCATTCAACAAAATATCATTTAATGCCAAACCATTTTTTGTTTTTGCACTTGCATCAAACACAGCCCGGCATGGTGTTGTTTTACTATTAGGATTTAAAACAGGATGATGAGGAAAAAAGTTTAACTTACCTACATCTAGGTTTTTGCTGTTAGTATCTAAGTATTTTGCATGACCTTGCTGAATATAATCAGATATAAATTTTTTATATTGTTGAAACAATTTACTATCTTTAGCAAATCTTTTTTCTAAATTATGCAATCTGCTCAAAGCCATGGGAAATGACTGCCCTAAGCCTGTATTATCTAAATCAACTTTCAAAGGCAAAGCAACACTAAACCTATTATTTTCCAATTTTACAGAATTCTGAAATATTTGTTCAGCTTGCTCATGTTCGGAAGTATCCTCATTGAAAACCTTGGGGACACTTTCACATTCCCAAAATTTTAAAATTGTTTGTTCAAGCTGACTATCTTTAGTAATGCATGTGTTACATACCTTTGAATAGTTATATGGATTTATTAGTAAACAAAGATTAGATGAGCTTATCCCTCCTGAGGTGACAGGTAAACTGCCTGCTACTACATATCCCAAACTTGTATTTATCAGGTAAGGTCCTGATGGAGTTATGGGCAGGGTCTCACGGCGCAGCACCTGGAAAAATATGTCACACCCCAATAGCAAAGATAGCTCTCCAGTTTTGTTGAAGTTTTTGTCAGCTAATTCCACATAAGAAGGAAAAGCAAATTGTGAAATATCAAATGACTGCTGCGGTAATTGACATGCAATATTTTTAACAACACAACATGATACTGCTACACTGGAGATTCTCGCCACAGTGTTCTTGGGTAGCACGTGTGTCTAGAGTTTTTGAGGTGTTTTTGAGTGGTTGTTGTAACTTTTGTGACTTGTTTTTGTTGTCGTGTGTTGTCCTTGTGTTTGTGAACAGGTTTGTATTGTGTGTGTCTTAATAATTACCCGTTCTATCCAAGATGGATAGGAAAAAACCCCCTGATCCTGATCCACCTGATATTCCCTCTCCCCCAGCTCCATTATCCCCGAACTATCCACTATCGCAATTTGCGGATGTTGTTTGTAGCGTAACAGAAAATGTAAGTGTACCTCAACCTTCACGTAAACGTCCCGTTGATGAAGAAAATTTGACTCTTAGCCCTCCAACTAAACATCAAAGAGGTCAAGTTGGCCGTCTCAGATATTCGGCTATGGATAAGTCTCCCTTCATTGTACACGTCTCTCGTATAGAGACCCATCCAAATGCCGGCACTACATTACATCCAGTATCCTTCGGTATGTTTCTTCTCAAAAATAACATCGCAAACATTGTTCGGGACGGTGTTAAAAGAATTGGTAGAAACCGTGTGTCCGTCGAGTTTGCATCCCCTCAGGATGCTAACTCCTTCTTAGTCAATGGCTTATTAACAAAGTACAGTTACACAGCTATAATCCCATCATTTCACATAACACGCATGGGTGTAGTATCTGGTGTTCCTGTTGATATCACAGAAGAAGAAGCAAAGTCTTATTTGTCTGTGCCCTCAGGGTGTGGGCGAATACTTAAAGTCCGCCGTATAAATAGAAAAGTTCAGAGAGATGGTGTTTCTGAATGGAAACCCACTGAAACTTGCGTAATTACGTTTGATGGTCAAGTTTTACCGAATAGGATTTATTGCTGCTACACATCTCTTCCAGTCGAACAGTATATATACCCAACTATTCAATGTCGCAAGTGTTGCAGATTTGGACACGTGGAGTCTATATGCAGGTCGAAACCTCGTTGCAGTAAATGTGGCCACGATCACCCTGGTGATGGTTGCAACATTTCTGAGGATGAGGCCTTTTGTGTACTTTGTTCGGGTAATCACTTCGCTAATAGCAGGTCATGCCCCGAGCATGGTAGACAAAAGGCTATTAAGACCGTTATGGCTGAGAAATCTATTCCTTATGCTGAGGCCAGCAAATTCATTCCAACAGTTTCGCGCAATTATGCCAATGCTGCCAAGTCTGTAAATCCTCAGTCATACCGCAAAACAGTAACTCTTAAGCCTAAGACTCATGCCCCTCTCTCCTCTTCTTATGACAAAGTTGCCCATCAGCAAATAATAAATTCTCCCCAATATTCACAGCCTAATGGCTGCGCTCTTAACTATCCACAATTGGATTCTCCCCAAAATACTTCTGTCATTGAAATTTTATTAAACCTCCTACCAACTATTTTATCTACTTTTAATTCTCATTTACCGTCCAACGTTGCCGACCAACTTATATCTCTTCTTCTTCAAATTAAAAATGGCAACTCGCCAAGTATTCCTTCAGTGGAATGTGAGGAGCGTGTGGCATAAAAAGCACGACCTCATATTTCTCTTAAATAAATACAAGCCACTGGCTTGTTCCATAGCTGAGACTTGGCTCATCCCAAGTCTCAGCTTTCGTATACCACATTTTAACATACTCAGATGTGACAGATCTGATGGCTATGGAGGGTCGGCCCTCTTTGTTAATAATCGGGTCCCACTTATGCCCTTATCTTTGCCTTCACTTTCGGGTGATATGAGCATTGTAGCAGGTAAGGTTGAAGGCATTACAGTGTTTTCCGTATATATTGCTCACCCCCACTATGAATTTTTAAATATACTAAAGGACATCTTCACTAATACACACGGTCCAATACTAGTCATGGGTGACTTTAACTGCCACCATTTTAGATGGGGGTCTGAACGCTGCGATGCTTTTGGAACGGCTCTGGTCGAGATTTTGGATGATTTGGACCTCTGCATTCTAAATAATGGTTGTTCAACACGTAGATCTCCTCCTGGACAACAAAAGAGTTGTGTTGATCTCACATTTTGTTCAGTTGAGTTGGCAGCATCAACACAATGGGAATGCACATCATTAACGCATGGCAGTGACCACTACCCTATTATTATATCTTTGATTAATAAGACTTATTTAGAAAAAGCTTCACCTCCACTATTGAAATATAATTTGTCCAAACCAGATTGGGCAAAGTTTGTATCATTATTGGAGGATAAAATTGATGGTCATCCAAATTTAAATTCAAATTTACCAGATTCTGCTGGTCACTGCCATGCCCAGAGCTGTTATGAAGGTTTTGTTGCGGCCGTAACCCTTAGTGCGGACTCGTGCTTTCCCTTGAGAAATAGTGCCCGAAATAAAATCCCGTCACCTCCATGGTGGGACCAGGAATGCACTTTAGCAATCAAGGAGAGAAACGAGGCTGAAGCGCGTTACAATCAAGCAATGAGCACTCAAAACCTACTAGCTTATCGACAGGTTTATGCCAGATCCCAGCGTCTCCTCCGTAGGAAGAAACGTGCGGGTTGGATCAAATTCTGCACCTCTCTATCTCCCTCTACTCCAGTGTCAGCAGTCTGGAAAAGCATTAATAGATTTAGACGTGGTTGTTCCCCGTCAATCTCTTCACCCATCACTAGGGAAGCAGCTGAAACCTTTTTTGATAAAATAGCTCCATCCTATGTTCCCCTCCCATCCGAATGTCTTAACTTACCCTTGCATGTTATATCAGATGATCCTTTTGATGCACCATTTACTTTAGAGGAACTGAATGTGGTTCTTAAACATGTCCGGGATTCAGCCCCTGGTATAGACGGTGTACCATATTCTTTTATGACTCATTCTGGTGATAAGGCAAAAACCTATTTTTTAAATTTCATTAATTTTTGTTATTGCCATGGTTGGGTTCCAGATCAGTGGAAATCACAAATTATTATTCCCCTACTGAAACCAGGCAAACATGCAGATGATCCGAATGGCCTTAGGCCAATCGCTTTATCTTCCGTTTTAGTTAAATTACTGGAGCACCTTATCAAAAATCGTCTAGAGTGGATAGTCGAGTCGAGAGATTTACTGCCGGATTACCAGTTTGGTTTTAGGAAAGGGCTCAGTACCATGGATAGTGTTGGTGTTTTAATAGCGGATATTCGCTTATCGTTTTCAAAAACGAATCTGTTGTTGCCGCCTTCCTCGACATTTCCTCTGCATACGACAATGTACTTCTTCCCGCTCTCAGGCAAAAATTGCACCAGCTGAGGCTTCCGGCTAAGATGATACATTGTATATGTGAACTACTTATGTCTCGCTCTTTGGTTCTGAGAGTCCACGGAGAGGAATTTGATAAAAGACAGACTTGGAAGGGACTCCCACAAGGTTCTGTCCTCAGCCCTTTACTCTATAATTTATACACGGCTGATATTGGCTCATGTCTTAATAGCAATTGTCAGATCTTACAATATGCCGATGACATAGTCATGTATGTGTCAGATCCCTCCATCGCTGACGCTGCGTCATCTCTCTGCCTCTCTCTGGATTCTTTGAACCAGTGGCTTTTAAACCATGGTCTCTCACTATCCGCTCCGAAAAGTTCGGCAGTAATTTTCTCTCGCAAGAGACTGATTCCTCACATTTCGGTGAGCATTTTAGGTCATAATATCCCTTTAGTCAAGAAAGTAAAATTTTTAGGCGTTTTTTTAGATTCACAATTAACTGGTAAACACCACATAAACTTCCTGATCCAAAAAAGTGAAAGAGTTATCTCAATTTTAAAAGTCCTTGCAGGTGTTTGGTGGGGAGCCCATCCTTACACTATGAAATTAGTCTACAATGCCTTAGTTCGCAGCGTTCTGGATTATGGAACATTCCATTTAGTCCCATGCAACAAAGGTGCTTTGGCTGGGTTAGATAGGGTTCAGTCTAAGTGCCTTCGGATCATCTCAGGTTGTATGAAGTCCTCTCCCGTTAACGCATTGCAGGTCGAGTGTGCTGAACCTCCCCTCGCCCTAAGGCGGCAATATCTGGCCTCCCGCTTTTTGTTTAGATTAATACTCAAAACCTCCCATCCTCTCCTAGCTAAACTCAGAGAATTAGATGCCATATGCCAAAGGTCAAGTTATTGGAAGAATAAAGAAATTCCCCTAATCCTTAAAACACTCCGCCAAATTCAAAATCTAGATTGTCCTGTTGTTCAGTATCCCAGATTACCCCTATTTAATTTTGCCTATGAAGTTCTATTTTTTACCCCAAAAATTTTCTTTAACATTGGTATATCCAAAAAGTCCCCTTCAGCAGATTCGGCTTTCAATGCTGCGGTGGGTGAGCGATGGAATGGATTTCAAATTTTTTTTACGGATGCTTCAAAATTGTCTGACCATAGTAACATTGGCGCTGCGGTATATTATCAAAACTCCAGAATTATTTTACAGTTCAAATGCCCTAAGGAGTCTTCTGTGTTCACGGGTGAGTGTGTGGCTATATTGGAAGCATGTCTGTATATAGAATCACACCATAACATTGAGAAAGCCGTTATTTTTACAGACTCCCTTAGTTGTTTGCAAGCCTTAGTTCAAAACCCCTTTAAAAGCAAATTGCACAGTTCCCTTGTCCTTAAAATTAAAAAATCTTTATTCTCTTGTGCTACTAATCAAAAGGATGTTCAGTTAGTTTGGATACCTAGTCATTGTGGCATTAAGGGAAATGAATCCGCTGATGCTTTGGCCAAAGGTGCTTGCTCATCTGTTACAGCTGATGTCTCACATAATATCCATCAGGGTTATGATCTATTAAACCTTCCAAAACTAAATCTCCAGTTTTCCTGGCAGGAAGAGTGGAATAAAACGAGTAAGAAGAAGGGCAGTTTTTTTTATGCAGTGCAACCAACTATAAAACCAAAACCTTGGTTCTATGGTTACAAAAAAGTCTCCAAAACCATTATATCTGTCCTTTGCAGAATTCGTTTAGGTTTTTGTTGTACGCCTGTCTTTCTGCAAAAAATTCGTGTTCGGGACTCCTCCCTCTGCGAGTGCGGTTTGGAGGAAGGTACATTGGAACATATATTTTTTGAATGCTCAAATAACATCCCTCCTCTTGATTTTTATAGTCGTCTCCCTAAATTAAAGATCCCTCTTCCAATTAACTTCCCTTCTCTTTTAACATATTCCTCTCCTGACCTGTTTGTGGCGCTGATGATTTTCATCCGTCACAATAATATTAGATTATAATCTATATGTGAATGTGGTATATTTTTTAGTCAATGTTTTAACAAATTGAAATGTACATATATTTATTTATTTTTATTATTTGTTTGTTTCAGTCCTATACTAACTCTACAAGATCTACATTGTGTTCAACTGTACCAATCAATCGAAGAATTTAATATTTTCTTCATAACTATACATTTTTTCATTTTAGTTTCTCTTTTGCACACTTGCTTTTCCATTTCACTTTCGTCAGTGGCAGAATTGTCGGCATCGGCATTGTTTGCCATATCTAAAAATAGAATAGAATAGATACTGCTACACTGTTGTTATTTGTGGTTGAGTAAACAGTAAAACTAGCCCTGCGTGATACCTTTTGTTCACCTACTTGACACACACCTAATATTAGCTGATCAGCCTTATTTAATTTACATTTAATGTTGTCAGCCAAGCTTTCAGTGATAAATGATACTTGACTCCCCGAGTCAAGTAGAGCCCTAGCAGTTATAAATGAGCCATCCTTTTTTACTAAACGCACCATAGCAGTGGGCAATAACACATCTGTGTAAGCTGTAGCACTCGATAAAGTCACCCGGTTAACCCCAGTATTATTTTCTGGATTGTCCAGCAAGGCTGTATTGCAAGCAGATGCATTATCTTGTGGTTCATTATCGTGCAAAAGCGTATTATGCCTTAGCCCACAAATCACACACTTTATCTTTAATAAGCACCTACCATTATGGCTATTAAGACACACTTTGCAAAGCTTGTTGTTATTGACAAAGGATAATCTTTCCTTCTCAGAAGCCAATTTAAATTTGGAACACTCATAAAGCTTATGTGACTGCTGACAATACTTACATATTGCTGGCTTCGCTGTGCCTACACCGCTTACTACCTTAATTGTCTTCTGGGAATAGGACGACTTATCATCAGTGGTGTTTTCCATTGCTATAGCCCTCCGTTCTAGAAAATCTAGAAATTCAGACAACTTAGGTATCTCCTTGCTAAGCCGTTCCTGATGGAACCCTCTATTTGTATAGCTATCCACCTTTTTGGTCACTATATTTACCAATAAGGTGTCTCAGTGCTCCACCGGCTCCTTCAGATTCTTTAGAGCAGCAATGTTCAAGTTAATTACTGAAATAAGAGACCTAAGACCTTGAGCAGTGCATTTAACGAGTACGGGCATGTCTAGAATATTATTTACATGATGATTAACAATCAGAAGCTTATTGTTGAATCTATTGTTTAGCAACTCCAAAGCAACATTATAATTCTCATCATTTAGAATTAGATTTTTTATTAAATCTAGAGCCTCCCCAGCCAAGGATGAGCGCAAGTAATGCAGCTTTTCACATAAACTTAATCGACTGTCTGCATCAATTACCGATTTGAACATATTTATGAATGGTGGATAATCCACAACATTTTTGCCATTATATGGCGGTATATTGATAACTGGTAGTTTTTTAAACTCACCCTTAGTAGGTTTAGCATCCGTTGAATTAGATGTTGCAGCAATTACTGTATTGAAAGTGGAAACAGCAAAGTAATATTTTTCTTCTGTTTCATCATAATTTTCCATGTCGTTAGGACATAGATACAATATTTTTTTATTTAGAGCTTCATACTCCCTAAATGCTTCTGATAATTTCTTACACTTTTCTTTAAGCAACTCTACTTGTAATTCGGAGAGATCATTTTGTGAAAATTTGAACAATCGAGTAATACTACCTTTGACGTAGCCTCTTTGAGCTACAAGTTCTTGCAAATCGGCCATTGTACCGATTGCTTGCAATAATGCAATAAGAGATATTAATATACTTCGTTTTTATCGTATTAGGTACTTGTATGCACTTGCACAATAGTAACTATAAATAAATAATGCTACAAAGAAACAGCAAAACAAAACAAAATGGCGTAGTATAAAAAATGTCAAAATCGCCGCAGACACCTAGAATAGACGCGTTTTTTCAAAGCAGGCAACCAGACGACACGCGATGTTGACGAATCACGAAGCTCCGCAACCAATGATTAGGTTGGTATAACTTGCGCAGTTTCGTTTTTCTTTTTTCTGATTGGACGTTACCTTTTGAATGCCGCGTCACATGCACTTCGCGTTCCAGATGCACGACAAAAACGACACGTTGATCTTGCCGTCTCTTTCTTGCACAGTACAAAATTACCAAATACCTGGATATCCAATTTATGGAATATTTTATTATTTATTATAATGTTATGATTCCCCGCTTGATGCTTGAAGGCCCCGCAAGCCAGCAGATGAAGCCCTGGATGTGTAATACTGAATTGTCAGCAATCCTCCAGGCCCTCCGCCAAGACCGCAGGAAATTCTCCTCCACGCGTTTTAAAATTTCCCTTTCAGCCGGAAACTAATTTCTTCGGTATCGGAATCATAATTTTCGGTATCGGAACCAAATTTATGTTCGTGGCGAAAACATAAATAAAAATATAGTGAAAAATATTATAATCACTTTTATTTGATACGGCCAAGACATTATTCTTCTTCTTCTTAAACCTTACTCATGCTGCCAGTCATATATAAAATACATAAAAAATATAGCCAGCACAAAAAAGTAAAATAAAAATGATGTTCGGATACGAACACTTCTTATCGGAATTTTCGAAACACAATCTTCAACTTAATTAACACTGAACTATGACATCCCTTACATTGATAAAGGTTCAGTGTTCAATGTAGGTATCTACTAGGAATTCTCTGTTATCGTAAAATTTCGTACACATAGTAAGTAATAAAAAACCGGTCAAGTACGAATCGTACTCATTCATCAAGGGTTCCTAGACGTTTAAAAGTAAAAAAGAAGAAGCATATAAATCAATTTGTTTGTGAACGTATTTTGAAGATTCCAACAAAAAACTGCTAGGTATAGGTACTTGGACTTTTGTTTGCAGTGACTTGACAGTTCCAAGCAAAATAATGATACCATTTATTTACATTAATAGTGTTGGAGCACTGAACGAATTTGCAAAAAGAACGAATGATAGTTGAATTAAATAAATATTAACAAATCAATATTTTTGTGAATTTTAAACATGCCAAAGCCTATATTTGCCAATGCAAATATTTTACCTATATGCGTATCGTATGTAGAATCTTAACAAATCAATGAAAAGTACATAACATAAGTAGGTACATAATATTCAGTTTAATCAATTTGGTTCGTTCTTTTTAGGGTTCCGTACCAAAATGGTAAAAAAGGAACCCTTATGGTGCGACTTCGTCTGTCTGTCACTCTGTCACACCTGCTTATTTCAGCAACTATTAATGCTATCGACTTGAAATTTGGAACAGTTAGCTTGTCCAACTTTATTGCAAATGAAAAAATTAACAAAAATATTTTTATATTCATTGCAAAAGGGGCCGGAGTGGGGGTCCAAAATTTCAAAGTGGGGTTACTAGGTCAAGTGACATATCATATGAAAGGGCTTGATCTGCACATTTCAAAATATATTTTTATTTAATTTTATGTCTCACAGTTTTCGACATATGATGAAAATTGTTTGAAAAAATACCATTCCCCCCCATTATCTCCGAAGTTTGCGGAGTGAAAAATCTGAAATAATTAGAGTTGATAGGAATTGATCCAAATATGGCACCAAAAATAAAACGATGTTCCTAACTAGTACAGTTTTTTCAAAATCATCAAAATTCTTTCACAAACAAACTTAGTTATGCGGTCCGGTTTTTTTCACTTTATACGTCCAAAATTGATACGGAACCCTCGGTGCGCGAGTACGACTCGCACTTGGCCGGTTTTTTTTATTTTTGGTGCAACATTTAGGTATAGGAAGCGGCGTGAAAGATGGTCACAAACGTCACCTGCGCATTAGCTAGTTTTTCGGTCTCTTTGGCGAAATGAAGAAGACGGGGAGCGCCGAGGCTGCACGGTTTGGTTCGTCAGTCGATGCTCGTCGTCTATGGACTATTCTCTATTACGTTTTGTCAATTACTGTCTATTGTGCAGTGATAGCCTAGTGGATTAACCATGTGCCTCCCACGGCGAATGGTTCGAGTTCGATCCCGAGGCACGCACCGCTGACTTTTCGAAGTCATGTGCGTATTAGAAATTAATTATCACTTGCTTTAACGGTGAAGGAAAACATCGTGAGGAAACCGGCATGTCCCAGAACCAAAAATTCGAAGACATGTGACGTCCACCAACCCGCACTGGGCCCGCGTGTTGGACTACGGCCCACTCCCTCTCACAGAGAGGAGGCCTGTGTCCCAGCAGTGGGAACATTATAGGCCGATTATGCTATGCATGCTTATGCTAACTGTCTATTGTCTATTGGGTCAAAAAGGTACATGCGCGATCTGTGATCAAGATCCCTGCCGATACTTACACCTAAACTTGTATCAAGTCTATTTTTCGCTTCGCAAACTTCGGAGATAAGGGGGGATGATATTTTTTAGTAATTTTTCATCATATATTTCGAAAACTATAGGAAAACGAAAATATATTTTCGTTTATCACTGTATTTATATCATCGATCGTATTCGGTTCGTCGTGCGTGTACGTTTGATATACAGTCAATGTGACCATATTAAAGCGTCAAGCTCAATAGCGCCTTGGCACATCTCCCTTGTTTCTATGATCTGAGGCCTCCTCCAAAGAACGACCGGTCTAACGCTTCTCTCTGCGATTACTACGCTTGGTAGACGAATACACTGCTCAGTGTATACCAAGCTTGAATTTGCCGCCCGGGGCATAGGCCCCGGTTAGCCCCCCCGTCTAGATCCAGGGCTGACAACACCTATCTATATTCGAAAGTGAGACCAGTTGTCAGACTTTAGGGCTTCTAACTACTCGTAAAGACTGAAATACATAGGTCACATGACAACTGTGAGCGAATCTTTAACGTGTTCTCCGAGGCATGAAGGATTTCTCGATGTGTAAAGAATAGTCACCCATTCATTGACTAACCGCAGCAAGTGCAGCTTAACCACGCAGATTGATCGATAAGAGCGGCTGTGATTTAGCCACATTAATGATCAACCTGACAATACCTAATAGTCTTCCAAACATCATACTTGATACTTCCTCATTAGATCATAATGATAAGCATACCGTACCATTGGGAAAGCGGGATTGTCCGGGGAAAGCGGGATTGTCCGGAAGGGATACCGCTGACCCGGACAAAAGGGCTAAGGAAGGAACACGGGTGGGTTTTAGTCAGTAAGAGTCTGACTCCCTTCCGCTCCGCCCAGAGCGGGAGGGGTCATTTGATGATTTCCCATCCTCAAAAAAAAAAAAAAAAAAACCGTAGGTACCATAAAAACATAAAAAGTCGAGATCATAATATTGTTTCAAGATTTTATACCTATTGAGATAATTTGGGTTTGGCTAACCAATAGAAATTACTATTCATGACACATCACATGAAATATGGTGCTTTATAAAAAAGAGTAAATATATAGTAAAAAGTCATCTAAATTCGCAAATCTTGAAACACATCAACACCGATATTTCGAAATAGTTAGGGTTTTTGGCTGTCGAAGTAGCTTTTGTTAATACATAATACGGTACCTAGTGGACTACTATTCTGCCGTGCATTCCCTAAAACGCAGTATGAGCAAAAATGTGGTTTCGAGAAAAACGCAAAAAACTTTTTGACACTGTTTTTTTTATAATAATACATTTTCATGGTGGATTATTTGTTACCAAAAGGACTAAGGTGTTAACAAAGATTGAATTTTGATAAAGAACATACTATTTAGTTTATTACATTAAAAATAAAAAGGATTTTTTTAAAATCATGGAAAATCATAGCAGTTACTGCACGCAAAACGTACACATATGCAGATTAAAATGCGGTAAAAATACTTTATACTGCAAAAACTATTGATTTATACGCTATTTTGCAGACTAATATGCAGCATAAGACTTTCTTTACTACATTCTAATTTGTGTATATTGAGTTACTGCGTGGTTACAGCTTTCATAAATTTGGTTTTTTGGCCGTTTAAATCATCGAATCAAAAACTGGGTTAGTCCAATGTGTTCCTTAATAAATGCTCGTCAAAACTCAATATTTAACTCAAAAACGCAAAAAACCCTGTTACTGCGTTTTAGGGAATGCACGGCAGTATTAAAAAAGTACAAATAAATTATTTTATTCCAAAGAAGGAATAGGAATAACAAAAGAGGTTAAAAAAAAAAAAACAAAATGGAAAACACAAGTTTTTGAAGCGAGTATCGCTCCGTGTTTGTCGCGCGAAGCGGACATAGGTGGTGTTACGTCACTTATCATGCATGCCGTCCGTGTCTAGTAAATCATTTTAAAACGCTTATAACTTTGCCAATTTTGTAGATGTTTCATCGGTTTTTTTGGTGTTAATTATCTTTTTTCAAATAGTTTACAGATTCACAATAAAAATATATATATATTCAACATCCCTATTATGATCCTGCTATTGAATTGAAGAAGTTTGGCAAATATGCAAAGATTTTTTAAAAATACACCAACCTTGAATGGAATTTGCTCATACCCCTTTCGGAATGCCTTATAATTTTCAATTACTTAACTTTAATAAAATAATTACGCACTCAACACGGGCGACAGAAGGATTGTTGTTATCAGCTATGTTTTCTTGCGAATCGACTATTATGTGCAGGATATTCAGTGAGGGATGATTAGGTTTATTAAAACTATATCATAAATAAAAGCAAAGATTTTTTATTTAAGTAACGATGATTATAAAAATGCAAACTGCAGCAGAACAACAGTATAGTTAGTTATTAACGCTAACATTGATAACGGGAAAGAAGCATCGACGTAGAACATTCCACAGGCATCCATCTTGTCAAACGTCGCTCGATGTAGGCGTTTAATATTCTTGCACAATCTTTTCTCAGCATCTGTAAATATTTACATGAGCACTTTATTTTTATTTAATAATTGGAATATGGTGGTCTTTATTGCTATTACTAGATTTTTTAAATGATTACCAAACAAAGGGCTTATGTTAGTAGCTCATGTCAATTATGTCTTATTCAAAATTACTGAAATACGGGACAGTGTAGAGACCGTTCCACGTAAGAATTCCCCTAGAAGTTATGTTGGCTGCCCTGAATCTCAATTTAATACAACGGTTTTAACGGTGTTGGAAGTTTTCTTTCAGCATCAATTCACTTTCATCACTTTTTAACGTCTTAAATATTATTATAAAACATAAATCTACAAAAAACACAAAACGATATGACCTAAATAGGAATGACAAGCAGGGGAGCCAACATAACTTTTAGGGGAATTCTTACGTGGAACGGTCTCTACTAACTGTCCCGTATTTCAGTCATTTCATCAGTCAGTAACCTTGGAGTTTGTTTTGGTGTTTCTTCTCAAAGGTAGTCAAATAGGAAACACCAACCTCATCTAGCTTAAAAAATGTTTTGACGAGTAAAATGTTATTATAAATATTTTTACAAAATAAATATAATTTATTAAATCTGTTCCAAAGACTGAATTTTTATGATATTATCTAAAAACTGTGAAGGAAAACATCGTGAGGAAACTACTGTTATAATATGTCTTCTCCTAGAATAAAAACATTAAAGATTTGTGACATCCACCAACCAGCACTAGGATCGTGTGTTGGATTAAGTAGTACTTCAAGTCTTCTCACAGTGAGATGTGACCTTAGTCCCAACAATGGTTGGGAACATTATTGGTTGCTAATGTAATGTATCTGCTAAATAACCTAAAGAACAATGGCCATTTTGGCCTCGGAAAAATCATTAATTCTTATAGACATAATAATGTCAGCATAATGTAATTAATGGATGGCATCAGTTTATTTTTAAAAGCCGGGAAATAATAGGTAAACGTCTTCAAAATTATAACTTAAGGTTGAAACAAAACGCAGGATAAAATATTTATTTATGAACGCATCCACATTTATTTACCTCTCTAGAGACGTCCATACTTTTTCTAAAATCTAGATCGATTTTATTTCTGAATATAAATTAAATCCCAGGCTGTATTCAACTGGATAAAATCATGATAATTATTTAACCCAAGGTTTAATATACCTACCTATTTAAATTAGACCTCAATGTGAAAAACCTCTCAATCCAAAATGCTACAGCTTAATAAGTATACCGCATAACCACAAAAAACATTATACGTAATTTCTCGATTCTCCGTGCTTTAAAAAATATATTGAATGCTGAACGTAGTTATATATAAATAGGCAAATAAAATGACAAATGTTTCATCGTTATAACTTTTATAAGATTTTCCGAGTCCAAGCATGTTAGGAGAGTGGCCATTGTTCTTTCTCCAGGGCCCCAAGTCTGCTATTGCAATTGTGTAAGACTGCAGGTGTCATTCATAATGAATGACATCATAACTGTTAAAACCTAAGCGGTCATTGGCTTAGAGTGACACTATCTCTTTTATCATTGGTCAAAACGATATCATTATGAGACCATTCTGACACGATTATGACTATTAGATTAGCAGACTTGAGGCCCAGATATAACGACACTGGCTATATAATAAATAGTATTATTTATTTAAAACTTTCGATGATATTACCTGAAGAACTTGATTTCAATATGAGTGCACATGAGTCATGAATATTATTCATCGCTATGTAGAATTTCTCACAGCGCACGCTCAAAACGATTTCAACCATAAAACTTTTCATTACCCAGACATATAACGATATGATTGAAATGTAAGCTGCAATTTCAACCTATAATAAAAACATAAAATTATATAGCTGAAAAGTTTGGTTGTTTATTTAGAACGACTAGTCGAATTAGAATAAATCTTTTTGTATATGGGTCATACCCTTCATACTCGAAATATTTTAAGAGACCCTTATATAGATGGTAAAGTTGCCATACAAACGGAAAAAAAAATAATCTTAGTTTTTTTTTAATCAATTATTTAATTATTTTCAATAAACTATTTGACACATAAAAATACGATTTTCGACATCCATTACGCTAGTTTCTACTATTAATAGTAAGTTACGTAAAAAAATGCGTAATGGATGTTGAAAATAACACTTTTTATGTGTGTCAAATAATTTTAAATTAATTTATTTAAAAAAATATATACTCAGATCAATTTTTTTTTCGTTTGTATGGCATCTTTACCACCTACAGTTGTACCTCTTAAAATATTTCGAGTATGAAGCGTAAGACCTTATATAGTTATTTATGATAGTTCCAAAGATTTGCGCGTTCAAACATAAAAACAAACTTAAGTTTTATAATATTAGTAGGTATAGATGTAAGTTTTAATTAGGTAATTTTGAAACAAATACTCACATGTTCAGAATCGCTCCAATGTAGAGCCAGTTTAATCAAGTCAAGTGTGGTTTCCAACTTGATTAAAGCGTTGACAAAAAATGCTACTGTGTGATACGTGACCTGAAAAAAAATATTGTTTGATATCATCATCTATTTATGCAACACTGTAGCCACCACTGTTTTTGGAGATAAATAATGTAGGTACCGTTTCCCTAAAAGAAGTCCTGTAGATGTTATAACATTCCAGAATATTAACGTAAGCTTGAAACATTCTTTTGCAATAAGTTTCATTGTCATTATGATCTTGAATGAGTCGAGCTTGAATATTCCATAACTCGACTTTATTGCTTAACAGTTTAATGAGTCTTGAAGCGTAAACAATGTTGAACTCAAAATACATGAAAGCTAATCCAAAGAAGTATTCGTAGATGCGAAGCTTAAATATGACGCAGCTAAACAAGACAGGTAAAATGTAAAAACCGCAATTTAAGATGACATTGATCCAATTCCAAATGATGAATCGCTTGAAATAGGTCCTTTCGTTAAGACACCTGTGAAAATCCTGAATTTTTAAGACAAGCGATATGTTTTTTTTAGTTTGCAACACATTAAATACATAATTGATGACGAATCCGATGCCGAACAAGACACAGTCGAAGTAAGAGCAGATGTACTCTATATTCAAATATTTTCTTACAGCTTCGTCGTAATACATATCGTAGATGCGATACATAAACATAAATATAAAAATTATTGTGCCACACAATGACACCAATTTCGCTGTAAGGCTGTTTGGATCTATAAAGTTATCCTTAATACGATATTTGGGGCATAGCATAATGTTTTGCATCAGGTCTAGAGGCAACAGCATCGACTGCACATCTTTGTCTACCACATTGTCTGTCAGGACGTGGTCAGGACCGTCACACGATAAGTTTTTCTTTTGTTTAAAGGTATTTTTCCTCGTATGGACTCCATTTTCTTTAGGTTTTGAAAGCACAACGATACACAACCAATATTGAACGAATCGAAATTCGTTCTAGCAAACACAGAATTTATAACCGATAGAATAAATTAAAATCCATTATGAATATTAGACAGACTCTTTCAACCACTTTAATAATTGTATAAAAACCGGCCAAGAGCGAGTCGGGCTCGCGGAATTCGATTTTTTAATAGGTTTTTTTGTTAAAGGCAATTTTTTGTTCTCAAACTTTTATTATTTATTTATTCATTTATTTATCATTTAGGTACATTAATTTAAAACACACATTAAGAAAATCGGATTGCCATAAAAACGAAGTCATGTAGATAGCCCATTAACCTCATGTTTTTTAACTAGATCGGGACCACAGTCAGTGCAACTTAATCGAAAAGTCGAGGATTCAGAGTTAATTACATTCATATACAGGGTGGCAGGTTAGACAGTGAAAATATTTAAAGGGATCATTGTACTCATCATTATGAACAACTTTTACAATGGGACCAACCCTGAAATCGCGAAAAAAAAATCTGCTGTTCCATACATTTATGTTCACATAACTCAACAAAATGTATGGAACAGCTGATTTTTATTTCGCATTTGCAGTGTTGGTCCCATAGAAAAAGTTGTTCACAATGTCATTATTGTGAACAACATCATTGTGAAAAAGTTGTTCACAATGTCATCATTGTGAACAACTTTGACTATGGGATCTATTTATGGGAAATATTTAAAGGGGTTGTACTCATGTACAAACCCTTTAAATATTTCCACTGTCTAACCTGCCACCCAGTATAATCATTTATCCCAACAAAATATTAAAAAATAAACTCTGTCTGGTTAAGCGAAGGTACATACTGCCGTGCATTCCCTAAAACGCAGTAACAGGGTTTTTTGCGTTTTTGAGTTAAATATTGAGTTTTGACGAGCATTTAATGAGGAACACATTGGACTAACCCAATTTTTGATTCGATGATTTAAACGGCCAAAAAACCAAATTTATGATAGCTGTAACCACGCAGTAACTCAATATACACAAATTAGAATGTAGTAAAGAAAGTCTTATGCTGCATATTAGTCTGCAAAATAGCGTATAAATCAATAGTTTTTGCAGTATAAAGTATTTTTACCGCATTTTAATCTGCATATGTGTACGTTTTGCGTGCAGTAACTGCTATGATTTTCCATGATTTTAAAAAAATCCTTTTTATTTTTAATGTAATAAACTTAATAGTATGTTCTTTATCAAAATTCAATCTTTGTTAACACCTTAGTCCTTTTGGTAACAAATAATCCACCATGAAAATGTATTATTATAAAAAAACAGTGTCAAAAAGTTTTTTGCGTTTTTCTCGAAACCACATTTTTGCTCATACTGCGTTTTAGGGAATGCACGGCAGCATAGTACACCTACATTTCGCCAGTTAAGTCCCATGAAATATGGAGCGAGCCTATTGCCACTAATCGGGGAATTTCAAACTCCAAGCTGCTATTAAAACGCTCCTCATTGAAATGATTCTCATATAGCCAATGGACCATGGAGATTAAACATGTTTCGTTAATTTTAAGTGTTCGCACTAAATGTACAGTCAACCAATTTGATCTATGACCCGCCATAAGCTGATTTTCTTACAAACATTCTAATACAATTAGATATAGTTTTGTTTGATTATTAAAAGTGACAAAACATTTAAACAGTTTTCTTGGCAACAAACTTTTTTTTTTTTTTTTTTTTTGGCAATTGAGCCGATGTCGACTATTCTGCCAGTGTCATGTTGAGACGGCAGCGCCAAGGCGAAGCGAGCCGTCGAACTTTGCACTTTGTGGTAGGAAAATGTTAGTAGCTGAAAGGACGAAAACAAGGGTTAGTAGTTATTATTGCTATTACACATAATAAATATTTCTATTTACAAACATATAAAATATGGTAATAAACGTCACAAACATACTATACATGACATACTACATAGATAATGCACCACTTAAAATTTTAAATCGTTTTCATTTAGAAATTTTGCTAGCATTTTTATGATTTTGGGAGAGAAATGGGATAATAGGGAATGAAAATTAATTGGAAGAGGGATGTTATTTTTAGAAAGGTTTAGGTATATATCAATAGATTTGGAATACAGGGGGCAGGAAAAAAATATATGGTCCAAAGTACCCTCCGTAAGACCGCACTCGCACAGGGAACTGTCTCGAACGTGGATCTTCTTCAGAAACACTGGGCTACAACAATGTCCGAGTCTCAGTCTACACAACGTCGAAACAGTTCTTTTGTTCAATTTTTGGCATTTGAAAAACCAAGGCTTCCGTTGGATGTCAGGCTGTATAGCAGCATAATACACCCTTGGTTTTGGAGGTCTCCTTCCACGTTTTTGACCACGAGTCGAATAACTTGGGTTTGGCACCATTTCGCAAATCGTAGTTGTGAGCGACGTAGTGTGTCCGATCAACCGGGTTTGATGTGGCAAACTTTGCTAACGAGTCAGCGCACTCATTGCCAACAATTCCCGAGTGACTGGGAATCCAAGCTATCTCAATGTCTAAGCCGTTTTGGGAACAGTCAAATAGCAAACTTTTAATTTCTACGATGATTTTACTGTGAATTTTACTATAAAGTTGATTTTGTTGTAGGGCCTGAATACTACTACGGGAATCCGAAAAAATAACAGATTTTACTATATGATGCGATATAATGAAGTGTATGGCTTCTAAAATGCCAATACACTCTCCTGTAAATACTGATGCTTCTGGTGGGCATTGAAATAATAAAGCAATTTTAGAATTTTGAAAATATACTGAGACTCCTGTACATCCAGATAAAGATAATTTCGATGCATCAGTATAAAAGAGATTCCATCCGTCCCAGTAGCGCTTGATCGCTAAATCAAAAGCGCTTCTTACCTCTTGGGAATTCTTTGGTATACCAAGTCCCAAAACGACTTTGGGCTCGAAATGAACTGTTTCATATGCGGCGGAAAAGATGGGGAGAGTGGAATATTGACAAACAGATGAGGAGAGATGTTTAAGCTCTCGATATCTATTCATCAATAAAGGGACTGATTTATTATTCCAATAAGGAGAACTATCGAAGGAAAGGGCAATTTGCTCTAAAATTGGAAGTAAAGGATGGGATGAAAGGAAAAATACTTTAGATAAGAAACGGTCTGCCAAGTATTGTCTTCTTAGGTTTAGGGGTGGCTCGGCACATTCAACCTGAAGCGCATTGATGGGAGAGGACTTCATGGCTCCAATAACAATTCTAAGACATTTGGCCTGGATGATGTCTAATTTTTTAAGCGCTTCTTTGTTGCAGGGCTCAATTAGAAAGCAACAGTAATCCATAGCACTTCTGGTCAGCGCATTATAGACCAGTTTGAGTGTGTATGGGTGAGCTCCCCACCACACCCCAGCCAAAGCCTTGAGGATCGATACAGAACGTTCGCATTTTTTGACCGTGTTGTTGATGTGGTCAACCCCAGAAAATCTTGAATCTAAAGTTACTCCCAGGAATCTAGCGCTCTCCTTGACTGGGATAATTTGGCCATCAATATTAATATTTACTTGGGGAATAGAACGTTTGCGAGTAAATATGACCGCTGTACTCTTTGGTGCACTTAAAGACAACCCGTGATCAAGAAGCCATTGGTTTAATGAGGACAGGGAGACGTTCATCGATTGGGCGGCATCCTCAATAGAACTGCCAGTGACCAGTAATGCAATATCGTCAGCATACTGAAGGATTTTACAGTCAAAATTTAAGGAAGCCGAGAGGTGAGCTGTATAAATGTTATATAGTAGGGGACTTAGAACAGATCCTTGAGGTAACCCTCTCCAGACTGTTCTTTGTTCAGAGTCGACCCCAGGAATTCTCAATTTAATGACGCGATTGGTAAGGATGCTACCAATGATACGACAGATCCTAGCCGGGATTCTCAGCTCATGTATCTTTTGCCTGAGAACAGGGAGGAGCACCGAATCATAAGCAGCTGATATGTCCAGAAAAACTGCCACCACCGACTCATTCCCGCTAAGGGCCAGCCGGACCGCTGATGTGATCATAGCTACACTATCAGCTGTGCCCAGGCCTTTCCTAAAGCCGAACTGAGTCGATGGGAGCATTCCTCTGCCCTCTACCAACCACTCTAAACGATTTTTGATTAAATGTTCTAAAAGTTTTACAAGTATGGACGATAGAGCAATAGGTCTATATGAACAGTGATCATTGGGGTCTTTACCGGGTTTTAAAATCGGAACAACCACTTGAACCTTCCAGTCTGCGGGAATGTAGCCAGAACTAAAGCAAAAGTTAGCCAAGTCCAGGTAATATTGGTGAGTTTTTAGACCAGCTTTAGAAATAAAGGAGTAAGGGAACCCATCCACTCCAGGTGCGGAGTCTTTAACGTGGGATAGCACCGTCTTTAACTCTTCCAAGCTAAATGGCATATCCATTGGGTCGTTGGCGTTGACTACTTCGAAGCTGGCATCATAACTGTCTTCTACACCTGGGACATAAGCTGGGGCGATTTTGGAGAAAAACCGGTACCCCAGTTCTTCTGTGAGGCTGTTCGAAGAGACAGGTGTTAAACTGCTCCTAAAACATTTCACCTTCCGCCACACAACCGACGCTGGAGTAGATGGATTCAGCGAACTACAATATCTTGTCCAACCTTCTCTTTTCTTTTTTTTTAATAATTTCCTGGACTTAGCCAACATTCGCTTGAAAGCTGTGAGGTTATCCAGGTTCATATCGCAGTTAAATGACCTTTCAGCCTCATTCCTGGCTCTGATCATGTCAGTGCATTCTCTATCCCACCATGGCGGAGAAGGAATTTTACCAGATTGGGATTTTTTAAGAGGGAAGCAATCATCTGCAGTGGAGGAAACAGTAGCAGAAAAGGACGAGAAACATTCTTGAGCATTATTCCTATTGATTTTTGGAAGCGAAGAGACTCTTAAATCTAAAATTTTTGAGTATAAATCCCAATCTGCTGAATTTAATCTGTATTTTAAAAGGGGAGGGGAAACTTTAACAGGAACATTTTTAGAGGGGAATTCAATCATGATGGGGTAGTGATCACTTCCATAAGTCATGTCCAAGCGACGCCAAATGAGAAGACTAGACATATTGGATGAGCAGAGTGTTAAGTCAACACAGCTATTACTCTGTCCTGGTGCAGACCTACGTGTGGTACTGCCGTCGTTGATAACACATAGGTTGAGATCATCCAATATGTCTACTAAGCCTATGCCAAAATTATCGCACGTGTCTGATCCCCATCGATAGTGGTGACAATTAAAATCACCCATAACAAGTATTGGACCGCTAACACTGCATAACAAATTTCTAATTACCGAAAGATATTCGAGTTGTGGGTGCGCAATATAAAAAGAAAAAATATATATGTCCTCAGCCTTAACAGCAACAACATTTATGTTGTCACCAACAAAGGGTAGAGGAATTTGAGAGAATGATACTTTGCTATTGATGAGCAAAGCACATCCTCCGTATCCATCAGATCTATCATGATGAACATTGACGAAGCATGGCATCCTGAAATTACTAACAGGTAAAAGCCACGTCTCGGCAATGCCGCAGATTGATGGTTTATATTTGTTCAATAAAAAGGAGAGATCAGGTTTCCTGGGAGTAATACTCCTCACGTTCCATTGAAGGAATGTCAGGGCCATTATTAATATAATTTAAAATTGCAGAAAGTTTTATGGCAACGTGGTCAGGTATTGAATGTGTCGGATTGGCAAGAATAGTCATTAACATATTTGTAATTAAATTTAAAACATTTTTAGGATTATCTTGATTATAATATGAAATTGGCTCTTCAACTTCCAAAGGAAGAGCACAGCCATTTTTGGAAGGGGAAAAGGAATAATTCTGAGTAAGAGCTTGATGAGCTTGCTTGTCATAGCTGGGTGAAAGGGGTACACGGGGCTTAGGTTTAAGGAAGACCGTTTTCCGGTATGATTTTTGGGTTTCAGGGATCGGGCTAGAGGATTGGGAATGGGATATATTTCTCGATATGTTACGTGAGGTAGATTTTGACTTTGAGACATCAGCATATGACCGAGTAACGGGGGGGAAAACGCGACTTGCCTCCACATATGAAACAGATTTTTCTGCCATCAGAGCTTTGATGCTCTTCTGTCGTCCCAGTTCAGGACAAGCACTGTCGTTTGCAAAATGATTACCTGTACAGGAAACGCAAAAAGCCAAGTCACGTGAAATTTGACAGCCATCACCAGGATGATCATCACCACACTTGTAACAACGGGGTTTTGACCGGCAAAGTGCTCGAGTATGACCGAAACGACAGCAGTGGTAACACTGGATGGTGGGGAATGTGTATAATTCGACCGCAAGAGCCGAGTAAAAACAGAAAACACGTTTAGGTAAAGTCTGGCCATCAAAGGTGAGTACCACTGTCTGTGTTGGTTTCCACTCAGGCACACCAGAGGAGGTTACCTTGCGGTTCATCCTCCTAGCCTTAATTACAGGTCCACATCCAACGGGAACCTTGATATTTTCTACGATTTCTTCCTCAGTCCAATCTGTGGGGATATCTCTGACAATACCCATTCGAGATATATTAAATTGCGGGATTGAAGCAATGTAATTGTGTTGGATTAGGATTGTATTAACCATAAAACTGTTGGCATCCTGATAAGACGTGAACTCCACTGATACACGGTTTTCCCTAAGCGTTTGACCCCATCAGGGCGTATGTTGCTGATGTTATGCTTCATCAAGAACATACCAAACTTGACTGGTTGTAGCACAGTGCCTGAAGTCTGATCGTCTTTTAAAGAAACATGAACAACATATGGAGGATTGTCCTTAGCTGTGTATAAGCGTCTACCGACTATATTTTTTGCAATCTTAGGCGGGATGTTTGTAGTGACCGGGGAAGAAACAGCGGGTCTCTTTTGACTTGATACATCTGTATCCATGGGATCTTGCGTGAGTATATCTGTTTTATGGGGTAGGGTAACAGTTAGAACAGGGGAGTATTCGAATGGTTTAACAGGGGAAGGGGGATCAGGGTCCGGGGGGTCAGGGTCAGGTGGTTTCTTGGAATTCATGTTTAAAATAAATTAAAATTAACTATAGGGACAAAAACAGGTACAACTAACCTTATCAACACAGAAAACAAAAACTGAATAATCTCGATCAAAGTTTCACACAAATTAGGATCACTCAAATCGAAAACAATCGTAGGACACACAAAAGCACGTGTTTAACCTTCACCACTACCAACGAAAGTCCGGCAACAAACTTGCTACCTATCAATTTTATTACAGTGACAGTTAATATATTCTATGCCACCTCCTTTCATGTTTGTTGCACACATTTGACACCTTGACATGTGAAGTGATTTTCTGACGTTTTTTTATTTGGCATTTTTCTTTTAATTTTAATAAAACACTTCTTCGAAAGAGTTAGTATAGGTTTTTGAAAAGATAACCTAAGGGAAAGCATGTGCAATGACAGTTAATTCGAAATTCAAAAATAATTCCAGCTTTATCAAAAACATAATTTTCATTGAAATTATGAATCTACTGCATTTATAATAAAGGTCAAAACTGCACAGACCTCTGATCCGTATTGACACAATTTTCGTAATATTCAAAAAGTCCTAAGTGCAGTATGCACGGTAATATACTATGTAGAAAACTTTACTATTTTAACGATTTCAAACGAATTATTGGCAAAATGGGTCATGAATCTCTTGGTTCGACTGTACCCGATCCGTTCCCACAGACAAACTGTGAAAACAGTTTTGTGGGGCTTTGTTTAGATAGAAGAATATTGTAAAACGTTAATAAAAAAAGATACATAAGTACATACATTACATTGCCAACTTTTCAAAAGTCATTGTTGACTTTAAAAAAGAATTAAAGATTGTGAATTTAGATGATTTGGTTGGTTTAGGCTTTTGGTTAACCTACACAAATGACCGACATTAATGACACAAAATAACGAAAAAAAATTATTTGTGGTAACAAATAAGTGTTTTTTCATAATTATCGGGCAGTAGATACGGTGTTTTAAAGAAAAGCGAAAATACTAAAAAGCCATCTAAATACGCAAATCTTTAAACACATCATCATTAATATTACGAAATCGTTACGGTTTAGAGCTTGATTGTTAAAGTAACTTTTGTTTGTACAGATGCCAGCTTTACAAATTGGAGGATTTAAGTAAGTAGGCAGCTAATTTCAAAAATGCGCAACCCTTGAATGGAATTTGCCCATATCCCTTTCGGAGTGCCTTGTGATTTTCCCATAACTTAATTTTGAGAATGTTCGGTAAGGGATGATTAGGTTTATTAATTTATCTTAAACAAAAGCTTTAAGCAATGAGGATTATAAAAACGCAAACTGCAGCAATACAACAGTATAGTTAGCTATTAACGCCAGCATTTTCAACGGGAAAGAAGCATCAATGTAGAACATTCCACAGGCATCCATCTTGTCAAACGTCGCTCGAAGTAGGCGTTTAATATTCTTGCACAATCTTTTCTCAGCATCTGTAAATATTTACATGAGCGCTTTTTTTTTTTAATAATGTGAAATATGGCATGCAATATAGCATTTATTAATATTTCTTATGTCATCATTTTTTTTATTTCCTTCTAAATAAAGCGCCTTAGTTATTAGTAGCACACGTCAATAATTGCATCTTATTCAAAGTTAAGTATATATTTAAGAACTAGTTCCACCGACTAGATAAGTTGAAAAATGAGACTGTATTTGTACGAAGTGATCTAAAAAATTATGAAGGAAAACATCGTGAAGAAACAACTAGATGTCCTTGATCCAAAACTTTAAAGACTTGACGTGTCATCCACCAATCGACACGGGCCCGCGTGGCGGACTACGGGTCTACTTATTGGTTGCTTAAGTGTCTGGTACCTGGTATGCGTCCTCTTTCATACCCTTGAGAACAACGTATGGATGCGATCTCTAATAATATTATAATTTTTCAGTAATTTCGATAATATTACCTGAACAATTTGATTTCAATATAAGTACGCATGACTCTTGTATACTATTCATCGCTATGTAGAACTTCTCACAGGACACGCTCAAAATGATTTCAAGCATGAAACTTTTCATCGTCCAGGCGCACAAAGATGTGACTGTAATACAAGCTACAACCTACAAAAAAACATAATCCCAACATAAATGTAAATAGCATCATATTTGTATTTCCCGAAGGGTTTGACAGAGGCGTTATACACCCACATTATGTATAATAGGGGCGAACTGATAGCTGATTGCCATCAACCGGACACAACTCCGAACACTGGACTACTACTAGCAGTTAGCCACAAACGGTGAACTCGCAATGTACACCAGAGCTCTTACAACCCCCTATTTCTTGGCAACCCCAAGCCCTATTTGACTAATTTTCTAGACATAGTATTTAGTTTTGTCTCTTTAATTCGCCTTAATTTCACAACTTTCCGATCAACGATACTCGAGTTATCGTCTATAAACATCATACATACAAACGCCGGATTGTTCCAGTAGACTTGAAGAACTTCGCTCGTTTCGCTCGCTCGTTCAAAAATTGCAGATTTTCTAATGAAAAAAAAAACAATAACACTGCTTGATCAAACCCAGGACTTCACGCTCAACAGTCACGCTTGTGACCTCTAGAACAACAGTAACTAGAATAATAGAGTATAAATTAATGTATTTTAAATACTCACATATTCAGAATTGCCTCCATGTAAAGCAAATTTTATCAAGTCAAGTATAACTTCTAATTTTATTAAAGTGTTGAAAAAAAATGCAACAGTGTGATACGTGATCTGAAAATAAGAATTTTGTTTCAGTTCATTATCTTCATCATCGCTTAGCCATTAGTGTTTGTCAAAGTCGAATGACGTACCGTTTCCCTTAAAGAAGTCCTGTAGATGTAATAACATTCCAGAATATTTACGTAAGCTTCAAACATTCTTTTGCAATAAGTTTCATTGTCGTTATAATCTTGAATGTTCCATAGCTCAACTTTATTGCATAACAGCTTAATAAGCCTTGAAGTGTAAATAATGTTGAACTCAAAACACATGAAAGCTAACCCACAAAAGTATTCGTAGATGGGAAGTTTAAACATTAGGCCGACAAAGAAGTCGAAGAAAATGTAAAAACCGCAAATTAAGATGACACTGATCCAATTCCAAATGACAAAGTGCTTGAAATATGTCGTTTCGTTAAGACATCTGTGAACATCTTGAATTTTCAAGACAAGCGATATATTTCTTTTAGTTTGCATCACGTTATAGAAGTAATTGATGACGAATCCAACGCAGATCAAGACAAAGTCGAAGTAAGAGAAGATATAGTGTTTATTCAAATTTTTTCTCGTTTTTTTGTTGTAGTACAGATCGTAGATGCGATTCATGAACATAAATACGAAAATTATTATGCCACACAATGAAACCAATTTTGCTGTAAGGCTGTTTGACTTTATAAAGTTATCCTTAATACGATACTTGGGACACAACATAATGTTTTGCATCAGGTCTAGAGGCAAAAGCATCGACTGCACATCTTTGTCAACCACGTTGTCTGTCAGAATTGTCACACGATAACTTTTTCCTTTGTTTTTAAAATGTTTTTTTCTTCGTATGGACTTCATTTTCTTCACGTGTAGTCAGCACAATGATTCCTGAACAATTATTTTTATTGAACGAATAGAAATTTGTTTTAACTAAATAGAACTTATTAAAGATGGACGAAATTTAATGTAAGGAAAGTTCATCATGAATATTTGATAGACCCTTCACATCCATTTCAATAATTGTTTAAAGTCGGCCAAGAGTGAGTCGGGGTCGCACAATTAGTATTTCTACTAGGTTTTTTTTATTAAGAGCAACCAAAATTTCATACTTTTAATGTCTAAATAGACATTTATTCATTTATTTATCAAGTTTTGTTCACAGATAAAGAAAATCACATTACCAAAATAAATGTAGTCATGTAGTTGTAGCCCATTAACCTGATAATTTACTGCAAATATTTGCTAACATTCTTTTGTTAACAAAACTTAATGTTACTGTTATTATAAATTAATTGTAAAAATTATTCACAGTGTACACCCATAATCTTTCAACATAACGTTGTAATCTGTTCGTATTTTATGCCTTAAATAAATACCTATCTCAAGACAAAATTCTTTTCACCAATATAAAAATAAAAAAAATAAAATTCATGGATTATGGTTTTATGATATTTTTTTACGTTTTTCTTTCATTAGTATTTATTTATTTATTTAAACTTCATGCAACAAAATATGTACATCGGCGGACTTAATGCCATAGGCATTCTCTACCAGTCAACCTTGGGTGATGTAGAGATGAAATGGTAGGTGCATTGCAGATATGAAAAAAAAAACAATGTTTTTATGTAGGTACTTTACACTGATAAATTACTTATAAATATATACATATATATATATAGGTATAATATGATATATATTTAAATAAAATACATACAACATACATAAATATAAATAAATACATACATATTACAAAATGTTACCGAAAATAAGTTACCGAGATGATTCTGCCATACTATACAAGTAGTTTCTGACTTTCCTTTTAAATGACAACCGGCTGGTGGCCATCCTGATCTCAAGAGGGAGCGCATTCCACAGAAGAATAGATTGGATTTGAAAGGAGGAGTGAACAAAGTCAGTACTATGAGAAGGGCAGTGAAGGAGAAGATTGTTTGAAGAACGAAGGTTCCTAGAGTGAGTAGAACAGAGGTATTGAAAGTGAGGTTTTTAACGCTGGCGCAAATGGGGATGACAGACCTATTAAATGTAATTGGCGAAAGAGAAGGTAATGCCACTTTGCTCATCGTTCGCGAACTACCAATAAGTATAGCTTGACATTTAGTGGGGTTTACAGACACGCCAAATCTGATAGACCAATTGTTTACCGCCTCTAAATCCTGGTTCAGTTTTTCAATAGCATCCGACAAGCTATCCACCCGCACTTCTGTATACAGCTGGAGGTCATCGGCATATAGATGATACGCACACTGAAGACTAGGAGTAATAAAGTTAATGAAGATGGAGAATAACAAAGGAGAAAGAATACCGCCTTGTGGAACACCAGCAACCAGGTCGCGCCAACTTGATGAGCTCTCATCGACACGAACCAACTGCTGACGTCCCCGAAGATAAGAAGAAAACTATTCCAGTGTCTCAGGCGAAACCATAAGATGGGATAGGATAGAAAGGAGAATCTCATGACTGACAGCATTAAAGGCGTTAGAGAAATCAATCAATACCATCACAGTGACTTTAGTACCCTCCACAGCGTCTCTAATGTCGCCAGTGACCTTAAGTAGGGCGGAAACAGTACTGTGCCCAGGCCTGAAACCAGACTGGAAAGGGCTTATGAGATTGTTGTGATGAACGAATTTAGAAAACTGTCTATGTACGCAGGCCTCAAGTACCTTAGACAGAAAAGGGAGAATGGAAATGGGTCGGAAGTGGTTAGAGAGGGAGGGATTTGGGATTTTAGGGAGTGGACGCACATAGGCTTTACGCCATAGGGATGGGAATTGTCCGGAATCAAGGGAAAAGTTGATGATGTGGGTGATCGCAGGTAGGAGAAAGTCAAGGATTGATATAACCATGCTACGACTGATGTTGTCGTGACCCACGGCCTTGGATTTAATGGAGAGGGTTATCCTTTTGATTTCGTCCGAGGTCACTGAAGAAAAACAGAAAGGTTCGATATTGGGCCTTGATAGACCAGCAATGTAGTTTACCGTCTGAGCCAAAGTTTGATGATCCAGTTGACTAGTTGTGACGAAGTGACGGTTGATATCATCCAAACCAATAGTGCAGGGGAAATCTACATGACGAGATTTACCGATACCCAGAGTACCTAGGAACTTCCAAATATCAGCGGAAGAAGAAGAAGAGATGTTATCAAGAATGTGTCGGCGTTTAGCGTTACGTATCATTTGGTTACACCGATTCCTTGCTGCTTTGAAGAGGCACCAATTAGCATCAGAGCGATCCCTTTTAAATTTACGAAATTTAAAAGGGATCAAAATTTAGAGGGAAAAAATTAGTATCGTGTATAGCAATAATATTTAGGTATATGGATAAACATTCTAATTTTTTACCAATATGCCTACGATCGCGATAAAGTAACTAGCGCCCTTTATAAATGATTAAAATTAAATTGAAGAATCAATAAAATCATACTTATACACGGCAGTCCACTCTTTAATATTCTACTAAACGCTCGCACGGTTAAAGCACAGACATGAATACAAATATCAGAATAAATTTTATTACTGACAATTTCTTGGACAGAGATTTCCAAAATATACTATTTCCGTTCCGGTTATTGCAGCACATGTTGTTTTTATCTAGGTACTCCATTGAGTACAATTGTATAAGGCCACACAGTATGTCTTACCATATCTTTTCACTCATCGGTGTTACTGGATTCATAATTTTCCATTTGCAAACACTCTTCATTGGGAGTTACCAAGAAATACCCAATACATTTGTCCTCGTATTTATTAGAGTCAACGTCTTCTTGCAAGTGATTCCTTTCATTTTCTTTTACGTTATTAACATTATCCACAGAAAGGACCATGTTCAAATGATTTTAAATATTCAAAAAGCATTTCGAATTATCAAATATAAATACTACAAGAAGTCAACATACTGGTGCTGGTTCGGCATTGTGCGACATTGTATCGCCTTGTTAGTTATCACATCAGTAACGCGCAAGCTTGAGATATCAATATATTTTTATACAATGAACTATTTTGACGTAAACATAACTTATGGCGTTAGTGTAATATATTTGATTAGAAGAGGTGTGACGTCATGGATATCTGAGGTTGAGTACTATAGCAAACTTTGCTTGGAGTTTGATGATGAAAAATATAATGATAAGTTTAAGAAACTTTTCCAAGCATACATTAATTTAATGGAAGCATTTGATTTATTCAAGAGAGTATTCCAATGTTCAGTAAGTGAAATTTTGAGTGCATTTTTAAATAAGTATAAGTAATATTGTAATTATTAAAAAATGTGCTAGTTTTGTATTTGCTTTCTAAGTACATAATTATAAATATTCTGATGGTATACGTTATATTTCCAGACTTTATATCAAGCACTGGACACATTTTTCCATACTCTTCTGTATCTTCAAATTATTATAGAAGTATCAAAATCTGATTTTACTCAATATGGCTTGGTAAGACATTTTGCATTAATTCAATACGCGATTGTTTCTTGCATTTTATCAGAATGTGTGATAGGCCGTTTTGTAATTATGTAATTAAGCTTTTTATTCCTTTAATTTGCAGTTTGATACCAATATGTTTACGACTGTCATTGTCTTTTGGGTAATAAAGAATATAAGTTTCGTCGGGTTATTCAGTATTTATTGCGAGAGGTTCTACTTGTCTGTTTCCAATGTCGACGCTACTTGCAGTAGGATTCTGAGGGACATCCAAAGTACTGGTAAGATCAAAAAATTTACCCCTAAACGGGGCTTTTATAATGTTGCCAGTAATGACATATGGTACGACACTGAGACATGGACCTTATAAGAAAGCAATTGAAGAAGAGAAGCCTATGCGGAGAAGAAAATGAGGAGATTCGCAGTAGAACCGAAGTACCTAGAAGCTATTAGCCCGAAGGATTGCTAAAGAGACAGAAGGTGAAGAATGTTTTCGAATAGCGATCGCGTACTGGAAAGTTCAAAAGGGATAGAATTTAAAACTCCAAAAATCATTTATTAAAAGTGGGCTAAAGCCAATTAGCACTTTGAACTTCAATATACAACATGAAATTTTAGTGGTTGTTTTCCCGCAGCAGAATGATTTGCCCTCAGTAGTACTATCGAAACATAGAGTTAAATTTTAATATTTACCAGAAAAAAAAAAAATTCAAATTCCACCTTTTTAAAACGGTCTAAAAAGTATAAAACAATTTCTAATGAAATAAAAAACGTGGGGCGCATCTTACAATTATGCGTCCTACATTTTTCATTTCATTAGAAATAATTTTACACTTTTTAGACCGTTAAAAATGTGGTTAATGAAAAAAAAAATGTTTTTTCTAATAATTATTAAAATTTAACCCTATGTTTCGATAGTACTACTTAGGGCAAATCGTTGTGCCGCGGGAAAACAACCACTAAAATTTCACGTTGTATATACATAAGACAGCCCCCAATAACGCCCGCCATTCACCATTTCCTAGTGTTTTAGCTACGAAGAAGAAAAGGCGCAACAAACTCCGCAGCAACACAATTCTGTCTGTCAGTTACTTTTATTTAAAAAAATATATAGGTATATAAATATATAGGTCCCACAAGGTGGACTGATGACGTGAATCTCGCGGAAATCTGCTAAAGACGCGCAACGTAGGATCCGTCATTGTGGCGTTGTTTAAGACGCCTGTATCTAGCACTGAACGACTTCCAGCTTATAATGATAATGAGATTTTAATGTGAGATTAAGGAGAATTAGGTCGCCATTCAGGGAGTCTCCATTTAATTCATCAGATTAAAAACGAACAGTCAGTTTAGTGTCAGTTGCTTTATCAAAGTTGCGGCTAACATCAATCTAAGGCCCGTATTCCAAAACGATGCTCGAGCACAGATCTCGTCTCAAGCATTACTTGAAACTAGTTTCAACCAATCAAATGGCTTCAAATCTATACTCAAGGCGAGATCTGTGCTCGATTACAGAACGATACTCGAGCACAGATCTCTGCTTGAGCATAGATGTCAACCAATCAAATGGCTTTAAATGTATGCTCAACCAGAGATCTGTGCTCGAGCGTCATTCTGTAATACGAGCCCAGAGCCCGTCACAGACGTAGCTATAATATATATTAATATGAATCATAGCAAGGCATATTACGACATATTCTCTGTATAAATTTTGGAGTGACCACACACGCAGCTATATATTTCTATGACGTCACCAATACATTATACCGATATATTAATATATATTATAGCTACGTTTGTGACGGGCTTAAAACTACTTGTATATTTTGTGTGTGTTGTTTTAAACCCAATTTATTACAATAGTTCTGTTTCCTCTCTTACAGTGGAAGCTAAGAGGCTATGCAAGAATGTGCAGAGGCTAAATCGAGCAGCCTTGCACAAGATGACAGCTTGTCGGGTCTGCACGGTCGATGGACGTCTACCTCAGGCGTTCGCTTATCTAGTATTGCAGTACACTGTCGTGATACTGCAGTTTGCATTTTTGTCATGAATAAAAGTACAATGTAACAAATTTTAATTAAGTGTGAGACAGTGACCCCCAGTCTCCGAAACCAAAATTATCGAAAGATTTACGTCAACAGTGTGTTAACTTCAAATTAAACGTGTTTTGGGTTGTTGAAAGAAATATGTGACAGTCTGTCAAACGTTTGTACATTCAATTGTCAATCTTCAATTAGCTCTAAATCAAAGCAATTTTGGGTTTCCGGTAAGCTTTTTCGTATGTTAACAAACTGCCAACATGCGTAAAGTTAATTGTTGAATATTGACCAATTAACTGCATGTTACTTGTCATAGTTTTACTAAAAATGCAAAATCTATGTGAATAACAGTTCACAGGTGTAGGAGAAAACTAAAGGTAACGCAATTTAAGATAAAATACGATATTATATACAATTTTGTGCCGATGACCTACTTCGAAATAAGGTTATCTTTCTACGGTTAAATTACCGCCTTTACATACCCCGTTCCTCTTGACAACATATCTTGTCAAAATTGACGTTTGACGTATTCTGTCAGACGAAAGAGACAACTCTATGCGCTAGACAGAATAAGAAAGACCTCTAAGTTGAATGAATGAATGAATTTTGTCGGGGTGGCGAGACGAATAAATAAATCATCGTAATATTTGTCAATCAGATAATTTGGAGAAAAAATGCTTTTCGGAAACCCAATAATTGTAACAAACCTAAAATAAATACCTGAAATATTTTATTACCCTTCAAAATTATATCAGGTATATATTTAAGGCTAGGTAATATTTTTGAAGGCTTGTAATTTCTCACAAAAATGCGAGTCTTTAAACGTCTTCTCAAAAGTTAACAGCAAGCTACCCACCCGTGCGCGTTGCCTTTGATAAAATAACAGGCATCTTGGTTTTTAAAACTTTAAAAATTATTAGGTATCTCAAAACTTACACGGTATTGGAAAGTGATTTTATTTTCGTAAATAAAATACATATCACATTATGGTAATAAAATATCCTTGGGTGCTAGAAATGTCGCATAGTTGAGAAAAAAATTAAAACTGTTTGAACGAAATTTTGCATTTACTCATGTACATGGCTTGGGTTTCGGAAATGCGATAAAGCTAAATAAATACTGTTTTACATGCTTCATAAAATTCCGCTTTGAAATTTTTTGTTAAATAATTTTTTTGGAGAAAATATAGTTTTTTCACTTTTTGAATATCTAAAATTGACAAACTTTCCGATTTTTTTTCTAAATAACCATACATAATTGGCACTCGGGAGTTCTACTCCGGCGTTCAGAATATTATGAAGGATCACTTGCTTAGCTTTACTCAAAATGTCCGCTCACAAGGGTTTTTGCAACACTGTACACCTGCCTTAAATAATTTGCTCCAAAGCAGCGACAAGGTCACGTGCCTTTGCCACTTCTATTGACTTAGATATTGATTAGATTTCTGTGTGTTGTCTTATTCGTAAATATTAACTTTTAATATCTTGATAAGTTCTAAGTCATCTTCTGCCTTGTTAATTACGTTAAAGACTGTTTTTCTTAACTTTCTACTGTTATGAAAGCAATAACACGATTCAGTTAAGTGTTATGCGGTGAATTAATTTTCCATCATTCGTTCTCGTACTTTCGTAAAATGAAGTTCATTAAAAGAAAAACTAATCGCCAAATGGAAACAAATATTTCTTTTGAAAATATTTTGAGCAATGAAATCGATAAAGACGTGCAATCGTTGCTTTTTCCCTTAAATTTGATGCAAATTCTAGTGTTAAATCCAAAATATCGGATCAAAAACAATTTGATCAGCCCAAATAATAATTTCAATAAGTTCATATTATTGTCCGGGACAGTAATATTTCTATCAGCTTACTTCTATCGAGTCATGGAAATATCGCTCGATAAAAATTTTAGACAATACGTTTCAATTACTTTCTTGTATTTCGCATCATACTATGATTTTGTCTTCTACAGTTCAGGATTCATACTCAATTTTATCATGAATTTAATTGGAACAAAGGATTTGGTGACCTTTGTTTTGACCTTTCAAGAAGTGCACAGATTTCTTAAGAATGAGCGTAGTTTAAAATGGACTCTCATTGGAAATTGGATTCATGTCTCATTGATCTTTGGATATTACATCTCAAAATTGATTTTCATGTCCTTAGCTCCATGGCATATTGTTTTTAATATAATCGTTCTGATAAGTCTTGATAGTAATCTAATTTATGCCATTATCTTGATTAAATTATTGACCGATCAAGTTAAACTTTGGAATACACAAGTTTTAAAACCAAACAATGACGATAATGAAGAGCGTAACAAAAAAATGTTTAAGGTCTATGTCGACATTTTGAAATGCTACAAGATATTCAAAAACATTTTCCAACAACCGGTAAGTCAATTTTTTTCATAAATCGGAGGCCTTACTTTGGAGTGTTAAAATTTGTATTGTTTCATTGTGAAAAAAACAATGGTGCTAAACGTCTTGTACCTATAGATCTATCTCTCTCATACTGAAACAATGTTGTTAATAACACTCATGAATACGGCCCAGGGCCCCAATTCTGCTATTTGAATAGTGTAAGAATGGTGTCATAATGACACCATTACTATCAAAACCTAAGCGGTAATTGGCTTAGAGCAAGACTAACTCTTTCGTCATTGGTCAAAACGATGCCATTGAGACACTATTCTGACACGATTATAACAATTGCATTAGCAGACTTGGGGCCCAGGTCAAAATAAAATGGTAAAAAGGTATTTTGCATTTGTACTTATGTAACAAATGAACGCTTCTCCACTAATGGTGATTGTTTCAATCCGTAGAAGTCAATTTAATACTTATTGCAACACTTTATTTGTGTGCGTGCATCGATTTTACTGTGCACTCGGACTCACCAATGACGAAGAACAATTTATGTGTATTACGTCCATACATCTACTTTGTATGTGAGCGTAATATTCATATTCATAATAACATCTACAATGACAATTATTTGGTATTAGTCTTCAAAGAACAATTCTTCGTTATCTATTTCAGGTTCTGTATCAAACTATAGAAACTTTCTGCCGTTGCTTGGTTAATGTTCAAGTCATGATTGAGTTCCGTAATATGTTTTTGGTAAGTAGTATTATTATCTCAAACTTTCCATTATTATCATTCTTTAAAGAGATCATTTCTTGTACTGTTCCATTGAATACCTACATTGTTCTCCCCGGGAGAAGAGCTAAATTTTATTTTTGCCAAACATGCGTATTTAGAAATTTCATAAGCTAAAAAACGGCAAAACAAACATATCGCTTCGTCTGCAGTTTCTATGAACGGTTTAAAGAAAATAAAGTACCTAATTCAATGCATGGACAATTTAATATAATTGATATTATTAATATTGTTTTTTCAGCAAAAAACTCCTTACGTGTCGTTGTTCCTGTACTTCGGAATGGTAAAAACTTTGACGATACAGCTCACACTCAGCTTGAGGGTCGAGGCATTCTATGATGCTGTCAAGCACGCGCAAGAATTATGTGAATACAATCTAGCATCAAGTTGTACGGATAAAAACATTTTTACTTGCTGTTGCCCGCAACTTCATCTCCATGTATTGATGGATTAAAAGTAGCCAATAAGCTTTTCCAGTTCTCAGGCTACTTCTTTGTCAAATTTCGTCCAAATTCATCCAGCCATTTCTCGTCACATACACATGAGTGTATGTGACGAGAAATGGCGAAAAAAGTTTTTCTCGTCACACACTCATACCCACAGGTTCATACCTGTGGGTATTAGTGTATTGTATGTAATAGTGTATATTAGTAAAACCTTTTTCAAACTTTCGCATTTATTATATCAGTAAGATTTCTTTAGGCGGGAAACAATCGGGTGGCCCACTTGATGGTAAGTGGTCACAGTAGTAACCATGCTGCCTTTAAGGCATCGCAAATGGTTTTTCCACGGGTCTCATGTGCCTGTAATTACACTGGCACTCTTTAAATTTGTGTGTGAGTGATCCACATTGTCGATTGCTTGCTTTTCTAAAGCAATATCTTCGAACTAGTGTAGTGCTCTCAGATCATAGAAACAAGGAAGACAGCGAATACCTTATTTCGGTGAATCATAGATTCACTGGAATCGGTCTCCCACAGTTGAGTATCAAAATTAAATGTTATAGACAGTAAAAAATAATAAGAGTAGCGGAGTTCTGAAAGAAGCTCTTGCTGTGTTCCGGTTCCGGGTATGGGTGCCGGTGTAATTATAAGCTCATGAGACATTTCTTTGTCTCTAGGGTAGACAAAGCACTTCTACGATGCCTCTGGTATTGCAGTGGTTCTTTTGAATCACCTGTTTCAGATTATTTGCCACTCATTGCGAGTATTATGTCCATCTAATATCAAGTGTCCATCCAGTGCTGCATCCATTGCAGCTTTCGTTTCTTTCCAGATGATCAAATCCATCAAAGGAAGCTATGCAAGAATGTTCTTCGGGTGCATCGTGCGTCATTCAGCAAGATGAGTGGCTGCGGCCTGTTCTATGTTGACATCTGTCAACCACTACGGCTGATGGCGCTTCTCACTCACTACACTGTTGTGCTGCTGCAGTTTGCGTTTCTTTAATTCTTGTTCTGATTAAATGTTTTTGTTGTTGTGTGAATTTTGTTTTCATTTCTTCGATCTATAGACAGTATTCATCATGTTGGACATACGCTTCCCCCAAAAATGGGCTTTCTGCCATAGTCACCAAGCATGTCAGGTGGGTTGGAGATTGCAATTGGGTTGTAAGTATGTATTCAATGGACGCTGATCCCCATCTTTTGTTGAATCCCTCAATCGCTTTATACGATAGGTACTCATGGGAAGAGATTGGATGGTGCTATTCTTTGCCGGCGCCATGCGTACCTATTGCGTACCCCTTCGATAGAAGTGTACCACGTCATAGATTTTTGTTAAAATAAAAAACTTTTTTAACAAAAAATAACCGACTTCAAAAATCCACTACAAAGAAAATAATAATTTTGGTTTCGGAAGTCGGTGGATTTGGTTTTTGTTTGCTTTTTTTTGCCACCGACTTCCGAAACCAAAATTATTATTTTCTTTGTAGTGGATTTTTGAAGTCGGTTATTTTTTGTTAATTTTTTTTTATTTTTCCCTTTTTAGTTCTTTATCCCGTGTTAGATTACTTTCACGAATTCGTTCAACAGTAAATCTTCTACGGAGTGTGTACATTTATGCATATAACTTTGTACATAGGAATGATTACATAATGTATTATATACTAAAACCTTCCTGAAAGTATGTAGATTACGTTAGTGAAAACCCCATCCAAATCGAATCAGTAGTTTTTGAGAAAATCGCGCACATACAAACATACATACATACATACGGGATGAATACAGAACCACCTTTTTTGAAGTTGGTTAAAAAAATCTTACTCCTCCTTTCCTAAATCTTACTGACGGTTTGCTGAATGCTGTTGACCGCAAGCCTCACACCATGCCAGCAGACTCTATTCATCATATTAATTAGGTTATATTAAGCTCTATCGATACTACCAACGCCATTTCAGAACCGCGACGGGAACCTTTGGGCAGTAGGCCGCGGCCGCACTCACTGGTACGGCGACCGCGACCCGACGGCGACGGCGATTTCGTGAACAAAAAAATTTCGCTTGTCGTTCCTGCAGTGCGGCCACCGACATAATTATGATATACCTATCATATTATGAGTTTGTTCACGAAATCGCTGTCCCGTCACTGTCGCCGAGCCAGTGCGGCCGCGGCCTTATCCTTCGACATCACAGCTCTGCAATCGATGAGAATCCCGCGCGCTTTCTCAAGACTTCCACGGTTGTTCTGCCGCCCACTTCTCATTGGATCTCTCGACTACTCGCTGTTATCTTTATACCTACATTTAAATACTTGTACCTAAAGGCTCATTTACATGGAGAGAGTTTCTCGCACGTTTTGTGGCGAGAATATGCATGCGATTATTGTAGGCGACAATTTTAGGCGATTCTCGCACTCATGTGTAAAGGCTCATGTACACGGAGAGAGTTTCTCATCTTCGAGATGCGATTATCGTAAAAATATAAAAATCTTTCCTCATGTAAACTTAAAGTACGATATCCGCATCTGGAAGGGCGAATATCGCCTCGCCTTTGAATATTGGAAGTCTCCATGTAAACAATATTTAGATAAACAACTCGAATGGCGAGTCTCGCTTTCAAAACGATTCAAACCGATTTGTGCGATACTCGCATGAACTTGAAAAAATGTCATACAAGACCGTGTTTAGACGAGTCGAGAAATCGTAAGAATATGTCGCCTTGCGACATGGCTTGTCGTGTAAACAATCACACATGGCGATTATTACCCGAAGAGTATCGCATGACATAATCGTAGGCGAGTTTTAATTTTTCGCTTAAATGTAAACACATGAGTACGAGAATCGCCTAAAATTGTCGCCTACAATAATCGCATGCATATTCTCGCCACAAAACATGCGAGAAACTCTCTCCATGTAAATGAGCCTTAACTTACATTTAAGCGAAAAACAAAAACTCGCCTACGATCATGTAGGATCAGGTAGAAAATAAGCATTAGGAACCGGTTACTATCGTGTATAGCTATAATACTTAATTGCGTACGTAGACCCCTCCCAGGCTCCATACATTTCTGAAACAACTCCTATACAAAATCAAATAAAAAAAAAACAATAATTAGGAGATATGTCAATATTAGTATTAGCCCACGTATGTATTGGAACAGCTCAATCCCAGGCCTTTTTGTCCTCCATGTAATCTTTAACACTATAAAAAGCTTTATGACAAAGTTTCTGCTTTATAAGTGATTTTTTATATATATAGGCTTAATTTTAGAATATGGCTAGGGATTTTATTGTAAAAGCGTATACTTTGGCATTTAAATGATTTTCTGGAACCTCGTATCAGGAACAACAAGTCTATCTTTGTTTCTCGTATTAATTAATATTATGAATATCACTATATTTTGTAAATAGATTAATATTTTTATGTGCATAAATTAATATATTATTGATATTTTCTATCTTCATGTAAATAAGAAAAAAATAATAAGACCTTTCACAAAATGCATTTAATTAAACCTAAATTACAGAAGTGCGAACTGTAGCAACACAATAGTGTATTCCGTAAGAAGACTCATCAGAGACAACTGTGACGCAGCGTCTACGTAGAACACGCCACACGCACGGATCTTGCTGAACGATGCCCGATGCAAGCGCAGCACGTTCTTGCATAGCTTTTTCTCATCATCTGTCAATTGTTATCATAATAAATATTATGGCCATATCTCATTATGAGCAACGCCAGCAGCGCTGCCAATCAAAACATGTCAAATTGTATGCTCGGCTCAAGCCGTCGCCAAGTGAGGTGGGGTTAGATACGTTGTAATACAATTTGACATGTTATAATTGGCAGCGCTGCTGGTATCGCTGCCATAGCATGCTAATGAGATATCCCTTAGGCGATTCCCACACTGCCCCGCGCCGCCCTGCGGGGTGCGTGGCGACGGAACAAAAATCCCGCGCTTGAATGCGTTTTCATTGTGTTGCACCATGCGTGATTTCTATACAAATACAGGTACTTGCAAACAACGGAACATCACGCACCCCCGCGCTACGCTGCGTGATGCGGGGCAGTGTGCGAAGCGCCTTAATCTCAACAAAAACTTAATTGTGAAAAAGGGGCCAAGTTTGGAACAAGCGACGTTTGGGGTGACCGGCGAAAGAATTGAGATGTAACGTAACGGGTTCCAAGTTAAAAATCACTTCTCCGTTCTTCAATAATAAAAAAAAATTGTTAAGTTTTTTGATATTGAATTTTAACTTGGTTTATTCATGAAATTTTAAGACGAATGCCCGTTTTCACTAACACTAGAAGACACCTAACTTTAGTGGATAACTTTTCACCAACCACTAGGCGACAACTATTGCCTTCCATAGTTGACGCCTAGTGGTTGGCAACCCCGGATTTTCTGTTGTTTAATCAACCCTTTTTAAAACGCTCTTTATTTTTTCGTTAGGTACGGTACTGTAGAGGTTTTAATGTGAAGTCTTAGTAGGCTGGTTAACTTTATCGTCTATGAGACAAGCAATGACTTAATAATTTTGAATTATATAGAATAGGTTGTGACATAGAAAAAACAGGAGAGGCTTGACACCGGCCGTGATCTAAACTAGTCGCGCTTTTCTACTTTGTCTGTAATTTCTTCCTAAATACACGAATATCAAGCTCAGACGCGAGTTTCCGTTCCCCTTACCTCTAGCTTCTACAGTACTTACTTCGTTTCAGTCGCGTGTTTTTCAAAAAAAACTGACTGCTAAGCTTATGCTGTGTGTAAACAGGTATATAAATAAATAACTACCTGAGCAGTTTGACTTCAAAATAATAGCGCAAGAATCATGAACACTCTGAATGGCTATGTAGAATTTCTCGCATTGCTGGTTCAACATCGTTTGCAACGTCAAATCCTTTATCAACCAAGAGTATACTGACAGCGACGTCACTGTTGCTGCTTCCTTTAACATAATAAACGTTCAACGTTACTTTACTTTTACTCCAAAAAAGAAATCTAGCTATGTGCGTGTTAGACCACGCGCAGAGTGGAGTTGCGTAGCCAATACAAATATGTGTAGGTACATACGACAGTGTCGCTGTAGTCTGTGGTTGATATGATCACGAATACGGCTGCAGCGACGAGCACCCGCGGTGACTGGTGTAGACATTTTCTTTGAAGAGTGGCTTGAGATAGGATGTCTGATATTTTCCAAGCTTTGTGTCTTTGCGTTACAACTGGTCTGCCGCGGCGACAATGACGGTCGAGGTGACAGGTGGAAATTTCACCGCACTCGGAATGTATCTTCATACAATCACATAAAACCGGCCAAGTGCGAGTCGTACTCACGCACCGAGGGTTCCGTATCATTTTTGGACGTATAAAGTGAAAAAATCCGGACCGCATAACTAATTTTGTTTGTGAAGGAATTTTGATGATTTTGAAAAAACTGTACTAGTTAGGAACATCGTTTTATTTTTGGTGCCATATTTGGGTCAATTCCTATCAACTGTAATTATTTCAGATTTTTCGCCCCGTAAACTTCGGAGATAAGGGGGGGAATGGTATTTTTTTGGACATTTTTCATCATACGTCGAAAACTGTGAGACATAAAATAAAAAAAATATATTTTGAAATGTGCAGATCAAGCCCTTTCATATATGATTATGCCACTTGACCTAGTAACCCCATTTTAAAATTTTGGACCCCCACTCCGGCCCCTTTTGCAATGAAAATAAAAATATTTTTGGACTTTTTTCATTTGCAATAAAGTTGAACAAGCATTCTTTATAACCGTTCCAAATTTCAAGTCGATAACATAAGTAGTTGCTGAAATAATCAGGTGTGACAGACAGACAGACGAAGTCGCACCATAAGGGTTCCTTTTTTACCATTTTGGTACGGAACCCTAAAAATGTATAAAAACCACTATAGTGTTGCTTGCAGTCGGTGACAGCAGCTGCAACTGCAATTGGCTGCTGTCATCGGTGTACCTTAAGAATTCCTAATTTGACTTCTGGATTCTAATAAGTTTTATGTTGAAAAACATTTTTTTAAAACAAGATTTTATAATGACAACTTTCCAGCTCCATCATGAGACCCTGGACATCATCTAGAACCTAGGTCTATAGTACTTATCAAGAAAAATCCAACGGGCCCAAACACGACGGAGTTATGTTCAGACCAGGGTTGTTGCGAATATCCGCATCCGCAATTGCGGAGCTTCCGCATTGATTTAGACATCTGCATCCGCATCCGCATCCGCAATAATCATTGCGGATGTTCATGCGGATGCAGATGTAGCACAGGTCGTGTCAAGAAAGAAATAGGCGGGGCCCGGTGACTGGCGCGTGCCGTGCATGGCTCATTAACCAATAGGAGCGAAGTTGTCACCAATAAATAGCACGCAGGTTTTTATTGACACCACCAGCCAGTGTTCCTAGCGAATAATGGTTCAGTAGCGCGGGTTTAATGTACGAACCTCTGCGTAACAGGCTTGACGCCGAAAAGGCGGCAAATAGTTACTTTTTATTGTATGTAATACTCCAATTTTTAACTTTCATTGCTAAATATTCATTAATAATTACTCTCTTATTATTTTATTTCTCCACAAATGTAGTTTTTTAAAAAATATCTTAAGATCCGCATCCGCATCCGCGGATGTGAAAAAATCGGGATCCGCAACAACCCTGGTTCAGACGTTGTCGTCACGTCAGAGACCCCATGGCCACTTCCCAGCCTCCTCATGAGACCACCTCCATGATACCATATTTTTGCATTGTCACATTTGTCACCGAGGTTACATATGTGTTCTTCAGCTCAATCGATTGGGAGGAACTTTTCTAAAATTCTGTTGCAAGATTTTGCCCCCCTTAAAAGGGCAAGTTAAATAAAAGCTCGGAAAAAAAGTATTACACACCACGTGGTGATAAATAAAACTAGATAATATTAAAATAATACTCACTAAATTCAAACCGATTTGCAACGTGTCGATTGCCACTTGGATGTAAATCAGACTGTGAGTGAAAACTTCTATAATGTAATAAAGTATCTGAAAAGTGACAAATTAATCTAAGTTTAACAAGATTAAGAAAATTTAAGAAAATCTTTATGGTACTCATAGAATAAAAAACACTGGCACTAAAACGCTCTTGACTTAGAAAAACGGAAATATTTTTTATACTAATAATCCTCAAACTCAACTCTTACAATTCAATGGGTTGATTAAGCCATCTTAGTCAAGAATAAATAAGAAAACCTTGGTACTTACAAATTGCTGAGAGAAAACTTTATGGATTTCATAACACTGTAATATATCAACATAAGTCTGAAACATTTTTTTGCAATAGTTTTGTTCGTGCATGTCCTCCATTTCTTGAGAATTTAAAAGGCGAATATTCCATAGATTAACTTTATCTTCCAAAAGTTTTGTGACTCGAATGACATAAACTACATTTAAATCGAAGACAACCAAAAAGTAAGCGTAAGACATAGCGCCAAAGGAAATCTTTATGCAGAAATAAGTAAAAACAATGATATAGCTACCAAAAAACATGATAAAAAAAATCCAATTGTAAATGACGAAACGTCTAAAATTACTTTCATTGTTGAGAAACCTGTGCACTTTTTGAAAAATTAGAACAAATTCTATAGTTTTCTTATTTTGAATTATGCCGACGGCGAAATTCATGGCGAAACCGAAACAATAGTAGATGCAGTCGTAATAAGTGATAACATACATGAAAGTAGTATAATTTAAAACATCTTTGTAGACATAAATCGTATAGAAGTGATAGATGTATATAGATAGGAATACTAGTGTTCCAATCATTGAAACAAAATTGGAGAAGACGCTGTTTGGAGTTATATAATGGTTTTTGATACGATATTTAGGACAAAACGAAATGCACTGCATCAGATTCAGAGGGAAAAGCATCGACTGGACATCTCTATCCACCTTATTGTTTAAAATTAAATTAATAGGATATATTTTTGCCAGATTACTGAATTTCTTCATTTTTAATAGATCAATACAGTAGCTTCCTTGTACACGAATGATACGATAATAATCGATCGTAAATGTGTTAACAGCACTCAACATTAATTATTGATCGACATTATTCATTTTGATAATTTGAATGGCATTTCAATAAAAACCAGTCAAGTGTGAGTTGGACTCGCGCAAGAAGAATTCCGTTCCAGTTATATGGGGACCTTCATTGGAGTTTGACTTTTTATTATTATTATTATTTGCCATCATAGCAGTCATACAGGTATTCTGTAAAAATTTAAATTGGCTACCCATTGCGATTCTTAAGATATTGTCCTGTGACAGACGGACGGATGGAGGAACTGGCAGCGTAGGCTTAAAAATAAATTACATAAATGAATTTTATTTACTGACTTTCAATTATTTTGATTATTTGCCACTTCAGGCTGAAATTCAGCACTAAATAAATAAATAAAAAATACCGTTTCCAGGCCCAACCAATTTTTTTGATAAACATCCTTTTTCCTTATTTTTATGTGTAGAAATCCGCATAGTTGTGCCCATAGATTGTCCCTCCCTGTAAAAGGTGGAGGCGTATGACAGACTCTCACTGTCTATGGCACGCGGTTTCCTTCAGATACCTTTGATTAGAGGAACGAATTATAAGCCCTTCTTCACTTCGCTCGCCAGAAGTTAAAACGGACCCCAACATGGAATTGTATAGCGGCCAAGATGGCTACCTATCTAAAGAGCAAACATTGTTACATTAGTGATATTTTAATATCAGTAAAGTAACAAGCGTTAGCTGGTTTTAAATTATTAATAAGTTCAATACCTGTAGTACATAAATATTAAATTTTATCGTTAAAATTATATCACCAAGTCAGGCATTAGTCATCAAACAAAAGACGGTTGAAGATGATCATACAAAATGTGTTTCAAAAACAAAAGTTCATGTCAAAGAGATCATTTCAAGTGTTACTCAACAATCGTTTGGAAAAAGAAATCCAAAAGATAGCGTATTCTTTTAACTTTGCACTCAATCTGTTTTTGAATTCAAAATATAATGTTCAAAATAATCATATTTATCCACGGGGAAAAAAATATCAAATGTTTGCATTCTGCTGTATGTTACTTAAGAATGCGTTGTGTGCTTGTGCATTTTTCACCGAAGACATCACTGATGCTAATGTGAAATCTTTCAAAAATGATCTTTTATCTTTTGTCATCGTTACCTTTTACATCAGCTATTGGATCGGGTTCACAATGATGTTCATTCTAGACATAGTGCATGAGGAAAACAACGTCTTACTTATTTTGAAGATCCAAACGATATATAGGAGCATCGACTTTAGTAAGAGTATCCGGAGTTTTATTGTTTGGAATTGCATCTCACTGGCAACTATTATCTGTTATAATATTTCTACATATACCATGTTTAATGCATTATGTTTCGGCTTTAATCACGTTGATATTATTCCTGATTTTATTTGTGATATCTTTTTTACCGTACTTGATATAAACATAGTTATAGCCACACGAATTATAATATTGTTGAGGAACTATCTCAATGTGTGGATTAGAGATGTTCTGATGATAAATAATGAACAGGAAAATGATGAATATTGTCTCAAACTGCTTGCGATATACAAGAATATTTTTAAAGCCTACAACCTGTACAAATCAATTTACCAAGTATTGGTAAGTTTGTGATAATAATAATATCAGCCCTGTATACAAACTGTCCCACTGCTAGGCACGGGCCTCCTCTCAGAATGAGAGGGGATAGGCCATAGTCCAAGTTTGTGATACTTCTATTAAATTCGTACTGACCATAATTAGACTGTAAATAGGACATGGTCCTTAAATGACGCATGGAGTAGCTTTATATCAATCAAACATAATTATGATGTTGCGCTAGATGAAGGTCGCGGGAGTCCGTTGGGTGCAGGCAGCGTGGACCGGTTGTTGTCTTTCAGCTGATATGATGATGATAACTACATGTAGGTACTTGAAGTTAAAATACAACATAACGTCCTCACATTGAGAGAGAAAGAAACTGGATAACGCCTACGTAATTTGACTAGATGATGGGTTTGGCACCCACAAAAACAATCTAGAGCTCTGGTGCTCTTAAGGATATGCTGTGTTGACGACGGGGCACCTGCTTGTCCCCTAAGCTGTCAGCACACCGATTTATTTTTATTTCAAGGAGTCGGCAACGCTCATGTAGACTATGATATGCTTGCAACATCGGGTTGCAAGCATTTCGTAAGCTACGCCGCTTACCATCAGGCGGGCTCTGCGCTTGTTTTCCACTAAAAACGGTTTAATGACAATATTTTTTGTTCATAGATTTTATTTTGCACAGTCAATGCATTTTGGCGCAGTCTATGTTAGTTCGAAGAAATGTTCTATAGACTTAAAACACCTGAAGGATTAGAAGATGAAATAAGTGTAAGACCTTATGAAAATTTGTTTGGCACCATTGTGGGGTTGTTCTTAACTATCGATCTCCAACAGTATCAATATATTTGAGACATCTCTAATTTCAGAGAGTTTAAAATTAAATATTTTTATTTTCATATTTAAATTTTTATCTGTTGTATCAATTAATTAATACATTTCTCAATTTCCTCTTTTTAGAACTGGTTTTGCTACCTTTCGATGAGTTTATGGCTTACAAAGGATATATTACTGGTCATTAACTACAGTATATTCTGTGAGAAGTTTTATATAACTGTAGAGGAAGCTGAGTCGGCGTGTATACAGCTTATGAAGAACAGGAACTGTCCAAGTAAGATGTTTTAGTAATAAACGTGCTACAATTTCGATTACGAGAACTGGCTTTCAGTACTGAACGATCAAAATAAGGAAGTCCTCTATATATTATTTTAAATTTTCCTTACAGAGAGTCAAAAACACCTTTGCAAGAATGTGCTACAGATAAATCAATCGTTCAATAAGATGACGGCGTGTGGTCTGTTCTATGTCGACGCCACGCTAGCAACTAGTTTGATGTGGCTCATCACTCATTACGTTATCGTCCTTCTGCAATTCAATTTTCTGTAAATCTTGACTTGTATTAGTATTTTTGACATTGTCCCAACTAAAATCTTGGCTTCTTCTAGTTTTTATACTTATAAAAACTAGAAGAAACCAAGATTTTATTTGAGACAATGTCAAAAATACTAATACACGACCAAACGGTAGGTGCATGTACTTACATGCACCTACCGTTTGGTCGTGTTAATCAAATGTTATAGATTACTTTCACACTTTATATAGATATTTTGCTATTTCTGCGTTTATATCGTGTTTGTGTTTTATAAGAATCTGAACACAATCTATAATTTTATAAAAATCAAAATCATCATATTAATTGTGGTTAGCGCAGTGCGTATGTTTCTTCTAATCATCTCTAACAGCCGTCATCACAGTGTTCACTTCCTTTGTAGCCGTAATATTATCCTCTTTCCACCTTTTCTTAGTCTCTTTTCTTATAGCCATCCACATTCGTACTTAATACTTTTCTTGTCACATACTTAATCCTCCGTAACAGATATCCATAGAATAGAATAGAATAAACGTTTATTGTCTCCAGTATTACAGCAAATACAAAATTACTATAACACCGGAAGCAAAAGGTTCAAGCGTCAGCTAATATGCTTAAGGGTAACTTTCTCAAGCACTGGTTTTCAGCTCAAGCCTTTGACTCCAGTTTACACAAATAAACAAGTAGGTAATATTAATTTGAAACAATGTCTCATACATTAACATATTATTAGTTCATCTGTCGAAATCAATTGTGTCTGTCAATTGTAATAGTCAAAGGGATAAGAGGAAATGCGGGCGACGTTTAGTATAAACAAACGTATTTTTCTATTTTATTTGTCGATAATATAGCACTACTGCAAATATTCTTATATTCTCTGGAAAAGGTGGAGCGTCTGCCAGACACTATGATCACACGGTGTTCCTTCAATTACCTTTGACCAGAGACCTGGGCCCCAATTCTGCTATTGTAATTGTGTAAGAATGGTGTCATAATGACACCATAACGGTCAAATCCTAAGCGGTCATTGGCTTAGACCATGGAGGAAAACTATCTCTTTCGTCATTGGTCAAAACGATGTCATTGAGAGACCATTCTGACACGATTATTACAATTGCATTAGCAGACTTGGGGCCCTGAATTCATCCCCTTCTCGTTTATTAGCCCGCCAGAAGTTAAAACGAGCTCCAACAAGGAAGTATAAACTAAGATGGTTATCTAAAGAGCGGACATTGTTACATTAGAGATATTTTTAATATCGCTAAAGTAACAAGCATTAGGTGCGTTTAAATTATTAATAAGATCGATACATACATGAATATGAAATTCTGTTGTATATTTTATTATCAACATTATAATATTACCAAGTCAAGCATTAGTCATCAAATAAAAGACAGTTGAAGACGATGATACAAAAAATGTTTCAAAAACGAAAATTCATACCAAAGAGATCATTCCAAGTGTTAGTAAATAATTGTGTGGAAAAAGAAATCCAAAGAATAGCGTATTCTTTTAACTTTGCACTCAATCTGTTTTTGACTTCAAAATATAATATTCAAAATCATCACATTTATCCAAGCGGAAAAAAATATCAAATGTTTGCGTTCTGCTGTATGATATTTTTAAATTCGTTGTGTGCTTATGGCTTGTTTGCCGTAGACGTCACTGATTCTAATGTGAACTATTTAGAAAATAAACTCATGTCACTCAATGTTGTTGTATTTTACATCAGCTATTGGATCGGGTTCACGATGATGTTCATTCTAGACATAGTGCATAAGGACAACAACGTCCTACTTATTTTGAAGATCCAAAAGATATACAGGAGCATAGATTTTAGTAAGAGTATCCGGAGTTTTATTGTTTGGAATTGGATCTCACTAGCAACTATTATCTGCTATAATATTCCTGTGTATACCTTGTTTAATGCATCATGTTATGGCTTTAACGATATCAACGTTATTGCTGATTTAATTTGTGACATCCTTTTTATCGTATTTGATATTAACATAGTTATAGCCACACGAATTATAATATTGTTGAGGAACTATCTCGATGAGTGGATTAAAAATGTTCTTATGATAAATAATGAACAGGAAAATGATGAATATTGTCTCAAACTGCTTGCGGTATACAAGAATATTTTTAAAGCCTACAACCTGTATAAATCAATTTACCAAGTATTGGTAAGTCTATAAATGGTATTTATAAAACAAAGTCGCGTTTCGTGTCTGTCTGTCTGGTTAGTTCTTCTAAACTACACAATGGATTTTAATGCGGTTTTCACTACACTCACGGAATCTATTCCGAAAAGTTTATGTATATAATACATTAATATATCGCACCCCCCACCGAATAATATGGTAATCGATAATTCTAAATTTTACAGGAAAAATAAAAAACTGTTTTTTGCTTATATCTCAGCACGGGTGCATCGTAAGATAGTGATTTATATGTCAAAACAAAGCATATTTTTTTACTGTCTATTTCCTTTTATGATTTTTTTGTAATAGTTTCCTAAATAAAGTTATTGACGAAAATAACATTACTGAAATTGCTGGTTAAAAGTATAGTATGCAACGCATCATTCCGATATTATTCGCGTGTAAACCCAACGATATGGTAGGCAGTATTAATGCATTACAGTATTATTCGTCAAAATGTAGTGTCAAAAAAGTTTACGGTAATACGATATTACGACATTATTCGGGTGAAATCTCAGCGATAGTGTATACAGTATTATTACATTACGACATTATTCGGGTGAAATCTCAGCTATAGTGAATACAGTATTATTACATTACAATTTTATTCGTCGATGTATGGTGTCAATTATGAACAGTAATATAATGTTGCAAATACGTTATTTTATTAAATAATTTAGTAAATATTAATTGATTTGGCAAAAAAGTAACAAATTTAGAATAAATTGATTTTATAGGTACTGTATAATTTATATAAATAATAGTGATTTGTTAAAGGTTTTCAAATAAAACGATGCACAGCTTTTATTATATTAATCAGATACAACATTATGTTTTCTATCACAAATAATAATCAGATGGATGTCCTGTTGGTCCGTTGGGTCGTTGGTATCTAAATGATAGTAAAAATCAATCATGTCAATCATCATTACAGTCCGATTCAGTCTGAAGATTGTTCTGTCATAATTTCACTGGTCTGTAGGAAACGATAAAAGTATGACAATGCTGAGGTAAGGCTTCTGTTCTGCATAGACTTAATAAATCTTCTTTTAACAATTTACCGCTACTCGGTATCGGTTTCGTCACCTTTAGGTAACTCCTATCACTGTCTGGTGAAATCTGTATATGTTCACTCCCCGCCCGATCTCTGCCCAAGAGGAACTCACCGAGTGTGGCGATACAGGTCAGCAGATAGGGATTTGATGCGGTCTTTCTTTGCATTTTATCCTTGGCAGTTGATGTGTTTTTCGTTTGATGATCCTTCGACTTGCGCGGATGCTGTGACGGATGTGTTGCATCGGGCCATGGAATACTACATTCCTTATTCTGAAGTACCGCTCTCCGGCAAAGCTCGCCTGTGGTTTGGGCTTCAATGTGGTCTCGCTAAAGCCAGTAAACAGTGAGGCATACCTGGCCTGGGTTGATACTCGACACCGTAAAGCGAAGGACATAAGTCAGAGGAAGAAGTCGTTTAACAAGGCAGCCAAGTCCTGCAAAAAGGAGCTCGCTTTGATCACATTAGTCGAATAGGGAACAAATTGACTTCGTACCCTGCGGGTAGTAAAGCGTTTTGGTCAAATCAGTTGAAGCGAATCTGTTTGCGGAGTCATCACGTCTAAATGCTGGCAACGCGATACCTCCTACTTTACCTGGCAGCACGACATTTATGTCGGAAATTCGCATTTGCTAAATGGAGATTTGCAAAACACTGTGCAATCTTGACGTGAACAAGGCCAGTGGCCCAGATGATATTCCAGCCATAGTTTTGAGGACATGTGCGCCTGAGTTGTTTCCTGTGTCTCTTTTAAATACTGGACAAGTGCCGAAAACGTGGAATCTTTCCAACGTGCAACCCGTGCCCAAAAAATATTTTAAGAGAGAAACGAAAGAGGTAGACACCTAGTCGTGCCGACCCTGCCAATTCGGTTACGTCCATACTTTACAAGAGTATGCAGCGTCTCTTCAATAACAGGTTCTTGATGTACCTTGAAGCTAATGATCTCCTCAGTTATCGGCAATCCGTATTTCGCCGAAACCGGTCTACTGGGGACCTAGCCTACGCTACTCACTAATGAAACATGAGGACGGGCTAACCGTTTCCCTGGACATCTCGAAGACTTTCGACAGGGTTTGGCACGACGGCCTTATTCGTATGCTTTCCTCATATGGCTTGCCCACCTGTTTCGTTGCGTGGATATCAGACTTCCTGAGGGATCGTTCGATTCGAGTCATTGATGGCTGCCGATCGAAAAGCAATGAATGCGTGTCCCTCAGGCGTCAGTGCTCTCTGCGACGCTCTTCCTGCTGCATATCTACGATCTGCTTTAGCCCGGAAGCTTTGGGTATGCAGATGACAACACTGTTGTAGAGAGATACATAGCCAATGAACGGACTACTGGACTACAAATCCAGGCTCTGAGAGAGGCCATGGTCGAGCGCTTGAATTTGTCCCTTAAGGCAGTCTCCGATTGCAGCGATGCCAATCTGGTCAAGTTCAATGCAACTAAAACCCAGGCGTGTCTGTTCTCTGCCAAAAAGAGCCCATTCCAGCTGGCTCCTATTTTTGAAATGTGTCCATACTCCATACTGATAACTGACCATCTTGAGCTTTTGGTCGATACTCTGACGTCTCCCCTTAACTTTGGCTCTTATATTGAGTCCAAAGCTCAATTGGCAGCTAAAAAGCTAGGATTGCTCTCGAAGCTGCGACGGTACTTCATGTCCCTCCTACCCTTTTTTCTATCGGACAGCCAGAAGCACGAAAAAGCGCCATCGGTTCATGGTTGATATACCAAAAACCCATACGAAGCTCTTTGATTCCACTTTCATTGTGAAAACCGCAAAACAATGGAATTCACTATCGGAGTGGATGTTCCCGATAATAACAATCTGGGTTTCTTAAAGACGAGAGTGAAACGGTTTCTTCTGGGCAAGCGTGCTTCATCGTAGACCGCATCATCGCTTCACGTGAGGCGAAATGGCGGTCAAATGCAAGCCTAATAAACAGCGAACAACATTACGATTTTGCATAATATCTGTCATGTATTGTAAAAAAATATTACCAAATCGTGTAAATAAAAATAACACATGAATATAATTGTTTTAAACTTTACATGAAACACTAAATGTATTTCTTACGCGAATAAAATGGTAATCGTCACTTACCGAAAAACTTAAAGATTGCATAATCTGTATTTACTCGTTAAGGTACTATTCGTGTAAAAAGTGTGTTTAGATTTTAAGAGAATAATATTGTTATGTTCATTACGGGGCCATTGAAATTATTGTACTTTTATCAATATCCATAGAAACATTACAAAAAAAATTCACAAGGTGTAATGAATGCTCTAGACACCGAATATGCAATAAAACATAAACTACCGCAATAGCACATTACCATATTATTCGGTGGGGGGTGCGATATAACTTAGATACAACACAGCAATCTCGGTGTTTTGACATGTTGCCACATCAGTAGATTGCACCCGTGCGAGGAGGGGCAAGTCGCTAGTTTGTAATACTTTTTTTAAACCCGTACTTATATATAGTAGTCTTTGCCCGTACTCACTATATGTATATAATTAGACTGGCGTAAAAGGTGGGTTTTGTAGAAGTCAAATTGAACTAGACATTTTATTGTGAAAATGGTATGATAACAATATTTTTTTGTCCATAGATATTATTTTGCACTTTCAATGCATTTTGGAGTAGTCTATCTTTGTTTCAAGAAATGTTCTATAGGCTTAAGACCCCTGCAGGATTGGGAGATGAAGTAAGTGTTAAACTTTATGGAAAGTTAGTGTATGGAAATATTGACTTTTTATTTGGCACCATTATTTGTGGTCCTTCTTAATTCAGTCTAACCCCATCAGAATCAATATATTTTAGACTTTCTAATTTCAGAGAGTTTTCGGTCAAATATTTTAAATTGTTCTTGAATCGAGCTTAGTTTGTTTTCATATTTTACGTTAGCTTATTATTATTATGTTCATCTGTTCTAACTATACTTATAACATTTTGAAATAAAAATACAATTTTCTCTTTCTAGAAATTGTTTTGCTACCTTTCGATATGTTTATGGCTTACAAAGGATATATTACTCGTCATCAACTACAGTATACGCTGTGAGAAGTTTTATATAACCGTTGAGGACGCTGAATCGGCGTCTATACAACTTATGAAGCACAGGAACTGCCCAGGTAAGATGGATGTTTTAATAGAAAACATACCACAATTTCATTGCCTGTCGATGGCAGGACATATCCACGTTTACCGAAAGCTTATTTTTTAATCAAGAGGCCAATTGACGATGCTAGAACCAGAGTGATCTAAGTGACATTTTTGGCAAAAACACTTAGATCAGTATGGCATGAAAGAATTATGATTTTTCCATGCAATTGTGTAAAAAAACCATTTTGCTAAAAATGTCACTTAGATCACTCTGGTTCTAGCATCGTCAATTGTTCTAATTATATTAATGTTAAAAATATAGTTCTGATCTAGTCCCAGTGTCATAAATATCACAAATTGTATTCCGATAACAAACAACGTCAAACATGATCTTAAATTTCAATGAGATCAAAAATTTATCGAAGGTTGCTCAAAGCCAAGACAGTAGGTACTCTGCCAGTATTCTGAACTGGCATAAATAATAAAAATTGGTATTCTAGTGCTTATAAACGTCAAACTATGACGAACTAGGTACGAAAGAAACTTCAAAGAAGAATACCAATTTTTATAAATTCAACAGGTAATTAAATCTGAGTTCGGTCAACTCTTTCATAGTATCTAGTGTTAACTAATTACGAAAATTGGCTTTCATTTCTGCCGAAATAAAGAAGTCCTTGGAATGCTTAATTTTAAGATATCAAATTACACAAATATATGTTGTTTCTTTATATTATTTTTAATTTTCCTTACAGAGAGTCAAAAACACCTTTGCAAGAATGTGCTACAGACAAATCAATCGTTCAGTAAGATGACGGCGTGTGGTCTGTTCTATGTCGACGCCACGCTAGCAACTAGTTTGATGTGGCTTATCACTCATTACGTTATCGTCCTTCTGCAATTCAATTTTCTATAAATCTTGACTTGTATTACTATTTTTGACATTGTTCATGCTAAAATCTTGGTTTCTTCTAGTTTTAATAAGTACATGCACCAGCTTTCATCTGCCTAGCCTTTTCCCAAATTATATTGGGGTCGGCATGCAGTCTAACTAGTTTTGGCTGAATATCAATATTTTACGTGGAGCGACTGCCATCTGACCTCCACAACCCAATTAATGGGTAATACCGGTATTCGAATGTTAGACCAGCTGTCAGACTTTAGGGCTTCTGACTACCCGTAACGATTGTCAAAGATATTCCTATGACAACCGGGACCGACTGCTTAACGTGCTCTCCGAGGCACGGAGGGGTCTCGATGTGTAAAGAACGGTCACCCATCCAAGGACTGACCGCGGCAAGCGCAGCTTAACCTCACAGATCGATCGATCAGCGCGGCCGTCATTCAGCTACGAGCCCCTCTGAAGTACATGCACCTGCTTTATGGTTGTGTTATTATCGAATATTATGGGGTTACTTTCTTCATATTTTATAGATTTTTTGATATCCATGCAAATAAATCGTGTTTGTGTTTTATAAGAATCTGTACACAATAATCCCAATTTATTAATTAGCGCAGTACTTAATTTTCTTTCAACATCTGTAACAGCCGTCATCGCAGTATTCACTTTCTTTGCAGCCTTTATACGGGGTGGCAGGTTAGACAGTGGAAATATTTTAAGGGGTCATTGTACTCATCATTATGAACAACTTTTACTATGGGACCAACCATCGCGAAATAAAAATCAGCTGTTCCATACATTTATGTTCACATAACTCAACGAAATGTATGGAACAGCTGATTTTTTTTTCGCGATTTCAGTGTTGGTCACATAGTAAAAGTTGTTCATAGTGATGAGTACAATGACCCCTTAAAATATTTCCACTGTCTAACCTGCCACCCTGTATAGTATAGCGTAGTCTGAAATGAGCTTTATCCTGTTTTCATCTTTTCTTAGGTTTGTTTCTTTTCTTATAGCCATCTACATTCAAACTTAATGCTTTTTTTCTCACACGCTCCTCATTTCTTTGCATTACACGTCTAGGTATAGCATAGCAATCTGTTCCTCCTCAGCTTTTTTTTCATCGGCGTAACTGTCAAACTCCCTAATAGATACTAATTCATAATCTTAGGTGTTACGTAAATTTTCATCACACTACATAAGTTTATTATACCCATTAATATTCTCATCAGCTGCATACGTTTCATAAAAGATATTTTTAACACAAAAAATAAGTTTTTGTTAGAAACCTGAATTTAGTTTTATTTACACTAGATATGTAATTATTTTTAGATCATAATTATTCTTATAGGAACATAATGTAATAGATAAACATTGTATGCACGTATAAATAATAAATAGAGTGATTAGGTGTTAATGTAAATTTATTTTAATCGCCAGAAGCCCGAAATTCGGACAACTGGTCTTATCTATAGCCTACTGTACCTACTACCGGTCTAACCTCAGATCTTAGAAACAAGGAGATATGCCATCATAGCAAATTATTACGGGAACAACTGATGCCACTTTTAGTACATTTTTCGTCACAATTACGCGCATAATTAAGCGCTCCTTGTGAATAAAAAGATCTCCCACGCATTGAACATTCCGCACACTCTCAATCTAACACTGTTAATCGTCACTCAACAATAGCACTAAACTAAAACACTGTATTTATACCATCGATCGTGTTCGGTTCGCCGCCAGCGCGTACGTTTTTAATATGAGCAATTTGCTCAAGATCAGGCATCAAGCTCGATAGCGCCTTGGCACATCTCCTTGTTTCTATGATCTGAGGGTCTAACCTTTGAATTCCAATATTAGGCAGCAGTTGGATTGTGAAGGTCAGATCAGGTCATTTAGATGAGAAGCTACAAGTATATCGGCGTGCCTGCTCGGGAAGGCAATTCAGTGGGCTTACGCCGCGTCAGAAAAGCAGTTATGCGAGCCTAATGACATTTTATTACGCTGATCCTACTACCATTATAAATGCAAAACTTTGTGTGTGTGTATGTTTGTTACTTCTTCACGCTGAAACGGCTGAACGGCGAAATGGATTTGGATGAAATTTGACCAAGAGGTAGTCTGGGACCTGGAAAAACACATCGCTACTTTTCATCCATTTTCACATAGACGAAGTCGCGGGCGACAGCTAGTATAAAATTGTAAGAAAAATTTAAATAATTCCTTTTTACTTCCACCTGCCATACCTATTCGCCTATTCAAATATGTAAATATAGCGAATAAATGAATAGATATGGTATGACATAAGTAAATCCTATCCTACTAATAGTATAAATGCGAAAGTTTGTGAGGATGTATGGATGGATGGATGTTTGTTACTCGTTCACGCAAAAACTACTGAACGGATTTTGATGAAACTTAACAGTAATATAGTTTATACTTCAGAAAAACACATAGGCTACTTTTTATCCCAAAAACGCGGACGAAGCCGTGGGCGGAAGCTAGTTATTTATATTAGGTACTATTTTATTGTTCTGGCTTCCCCTCAACCTTTGCCAGGGAGGCTGAAAAGGCATAAGTCGTTTAAGTATGTATTTTGGGAAATAAGATGCAGAAAAAATATGGCCGATAATTCCAAACATTTTTTTAATTACCACAAAAGAAAATTACAAATTCAACACTGAGTGTAACCCTCAGATCATAGAAACAAGGAGATGTGCCAAGGCGCTATCGAGCTTGATGCCCGATCTTGAGCAAATTGCTCATATTAAAAACGTACGCGCTGGCGACGAACCGAACACGATCGATGGTATAAATACAGTGTTTTAGTTTAGTGCTAGTGTTGAGTGACGATTAACAGTGTTAGATTGAGGGTGTGCGGAATGTTCAATGCATGGGAGATCTTTTTTTTCACAAGGAGCGCTTAATTATGCGCGTAATTGTGTTGAAAAATGTACTAAAAGTGGCATCAGTTGTTCCCGTACTAATTTGCTATGATGGCATATCTCCTTGTTTCTATGATCTGAGGTGTAACCCTTCAAAACAATTATAGGAAAGCAAACTGCAGCAGTACAATCACATAAGTAGAGACAAGGTTGCAGAAGTGCAGCAGTGTAACCGCCGCTACTACAAACACACCACAAGCACTGAGCTTCTGAAAGTGTTCGTGTATTATCCGATAGATGTTCTTCCAAATCCTTTTTGACGGCACTGAAATTAATTAATTAATATATCGAATCCGATGAGTAGTTTCAGAGATTAGCGCGTTTGAACAAAAATACAAACTCTTCAGCTATATTTTATTTGAGTATTTAGGACCAGTCTTGAAATCATAAAATAATTCAGCGGCAGCGATTTCAAAGATTGTCGAAAGATATAAATATTTTTATATCGATCAGTTAATTTTCAAGATTGGTTTCGTAGTAAGTCCCTTGCTTTCGAAAAATTGTTTAAATCTTAGCATAAGCATAGCATAATCGGCCTATAATGTTCCCACTGCTGGGACACACACAGGCCTCCTCTGTGAGAGGGAGTGGGCCGTAGTCCACCACGCGGGCCCAGTGCGGGTTGGTGGACGTCACATGTCTTCGAATTTTTGGTTCTAGGACATGCCGGTTTCCTCACGATGTTTTCCTTCACCGTTAAAGCAAGTGATAATTAATTTCTAATACGCACATGACTTCGAAAAGTCAGCGGTGCGTGCCTCGGGATCGAACTCGAACCATTCGCCATGGGAGGCACATGGTTAATCCACTAGGCTATCACTGCACGTATATAATATAAATCTTGGCTTTCCACATTTAGAGCTATATATCTTATTAGGATGCCATGGCAGCGACGCCAGCAGCGCAGCAACGTATGTACCTAACCATACCTCACTTGGCACAGCCGCCAGGCCGAACGCTCCGCTCACTCGCTCGACACCGACACGCACACATATTCTTTTCAACGTTCATTTTGTTTGCGTGAACAAGCGATACTAATCTCGTCTGGCATCTGCTTTGGCGGTCAGTTTTGGCGTCTCACGGCCACCAAGGGTAGCCATGGAAGGGCTGCTGGCGTCGCTGCCATGGCATTCTAATGAGATATGGCTCTAACACTTACAATCTCGAGATAATTTCAAAATCACATTGGTATAAGCTCGTGAAATTTCTTTGTAAAATCCTTCGCAGGCAACACACAATCCTGTCTTCGTGAAGAATGCCTTAGATAACAACAGCATCACACCAATGGCATGGCTTATAATCAAGTCTAGCTCCCCCTGGAAATGTTTAAGTTTAAATGCTTAGGAACATATAGAAATTAAGTATAATATGTAAGTAGTAGCTGACTAGACACAATAGAAAATTTATTGTTTGTCGGTACTGGTGACTGCCACGGCGTTCAAAGACTTGGTCAGGATATGCGAGCGCTGGTAATGTTAGTGATACATTACACGTGGCACAGTGGGAATTTTCCGACAATGGCTTATCTTTACTAGTTAGAGAAAAATAAGAAGAAGAAAATCGCTGTATGGCTATACCTTAACTAACTGACTGAACTGATACACTAATATTATAAATGCGAAACTTTGTGTGCGTGCGCTTGTCACGCTAAAATGGCTGTGATTTAGATAAAATTTGACAAAAAGGTAGCCTGAGATCTGGGCCCCAATTCTGCTATTGCAATTGTGTAAAAATGGTGTCATAATGACACCATAACGGTCAAAACCTAAGCGGTCATTGGCTTAGAGTAAGACTCTTTCGTCATTGGTCAAAACGATGTCATTGAGAGACCATTCTGACACAATTATGACAATTACATTAGGAAACTTGGTCATAGGCTACTTTTCATCTATTTTTACGCAGACGAAGTCGTCAGCAACAGCAACACAATTAATTGAATGAAAAAGGTTAAGAAAAATGGCAGTTCAAGTACAAGCTACTGGTTGAAAGTACCTAACAATAAAAACGAACATACGAAAAATACTTACAAAATTCGTTTTTGACCATCTTATCAGAATTTCAACATAAAACATAGCTTGTATGAACGTTGTCACAAAGTCAAAGAGAATCTGGAACAAAATAGTAATAGTATTAAGGAAAACGAAGATAGGAAGGCTAAAAAAATAAAATAAGCTGATAAATATATTATGTATTTACTATAAATCCTGAAGACTTGCTTATTAGATCCCAAGCTTCGGTAATAGACTCTAATGTGTTATACATTTCTTCTAGAATTGTTTCATTGTCCACTGTTATTTCGTCATCATTAATATCGCCAAAATGTATACTTTCTATAGTTTTGTTCCAAAGTTTAGTTTGGTAAGTTAACATGTTGATGTTTATCATAACTTGAACTATTTCGAGGTCTAAAAGAGAACCCATGGATACAAAAATAGCCCTCAATAGGTTCCAGTTTATGTCATATGCAACTTTGAAAGCTACTAGGACCACAGAATTACATAAGAGTAAAACAAGTGACGCCCATGATATTATCTTTAGCTTCCTCAAAACTTTTCTGCTGTGAAGACATTTGTTAATTTCATGCAGAGTTGATAGTAAACGCACACTTTTACGACTAAAGTATAAATTTATAATACACACAGCCGCAAAATTAAGTAAATACTCCAAATAAACAAAATAGTAGGCCAATTTGAACTTCAAACCAAAATCGGTAAATATCATAATCAAACTGCAGAAACAAGTCATTAAACAGTTTATGATTAAAGCACACAAGATATTTTTCCGACTAATATTTTCAACGCAATTATTACTGATATTATATTTCCGCGCGCACGAGATAGTATTCATGAAGTAAAATGGATAGAAAATACTCAAAAAGTCTTCGTTTAACAATACTTTACGTTTATATTTCATATTGATTTTTTCGAAATACTATATATTGAACCATAAGACGTCCTACATCAGACTAGTAAGAAATTAATAAAAAGCAATTTCGTCAATAGCGGTTGTTAGTCCAATAAGTTGAAGTTTGTTGGTTGGTAGTTCGTCTGATCGTGATAGATTAATATCGTTATGAGCTATACAAGAATAATAAACAAGTAACATAGCTGTTGCTTTTATAATAATTAATTTGTTAACGGTATTAATTTCTTTGTTGACGCGTATTTATAAACCGCCCTCAATTAAATTTTGCTTAAGACTAGCAATATCGATGTCGACAATCTAGGCAATGTCAGCGCGATAATGATGGAAACATGTTTGTTACATAGAACAGTTTACTGATGATTAATGTAGTAGGTACTAAGCCGACTCAAGTCAATCGATAGAGTAGTTATCAAGGAATCATTTGTTTATTCGATTGTCACTTTAAGTTTTTATCTAAGTAATTGGATCAGTAATTTATTGGAACTTGCTTTTTAATATCTTGTTATTTATTCGTATTATCTGTGGTATTATGTATCATTACTAGTCTGGATTAGAGTGCTTTGATGAAGATCGTATATTATACCTTGGGCAGTCAGTTAATCTGCTATCAATATAATTGCTTATCTTATTCTATCATGGCATGAGCCATAATTTCTGGTATATCTCTAATCGAAAAGAGAAACTAAGACAGCGGTTTTATTTCAAAAGTAGGAGTGTACCCAGAAACCTGTAAAAAGCAGCTTTCTGCTTGTTTCTTTCAATTTGACCCTGAAAGGCGTTCGTACACCATGAAAAGAAAAAAAAGAATTTAGAAGCGCATAGCTCACTCAATACCTATCCAACGATACCTACCCCAGATGAAGAAACACGAAAATAATTCTTTTCATCCCTCAGTTCGATGTATGGAGTGCCCCCCAAAATATATATTTTTTTGTAATTTACTACACTTTCTAAGGCGGTTCACAGAAGACATCTTGCGAACACCTGCAAAGTTTCATTCTGTGACATATGAACGAACGGACAGATGAACAGATGGACAGGACGCAATAATAGGAATTATTAACGAAAAAATACTGTTGTTTTTGAACTGCAATTAACAAGATATACCTATTCGGCTGCAACCAGATAGACTGGAAGCCGACCTCAATCTAGTTTGGGAAAAGGCTAGGCGGATAATGATGATGATGATTGGATTTGATAAATAAAAAAGAATTTAGGAAGGTATATGACAATCAATTTATTATATGTAATGTGTTCGTAGGTATTTGCCTTCGATCAGTTAACAACGATATTATTATGACAGATATAAGTAGATACATAAGAAAAAAATGACATAATTATGCCATACAATAAAGATTTACACATTAAAAACATACAACAGAAATTATATCTTAGTAATAGTAACAGCAATTGTAAATATCTTTGTGCAGACAGGTGCCACCGCCCTTTATGGCGATCGTTTTACGTAAAAGATTTAAAAACAACTGACATGGGTGGGATTCAAACCCACGACCTCTGCCATACTGTGGCATTGCTCTAACCAATGAGCTACCATGTCACACCCACATCAGTTGAAAATGTAAGTGAAGAATAAGCCATTCAAAGAACAGGTCCTTTTTTCGCCGTAAGCCATTTTACGAATAGGTCCTATATCTACTAAAACATTTTTTCCATACAGTTGACGCGTCGAGTTCGCAGTGCGACGCCCGTACTGACAGAAAAACGGCGCTCTCGACGCGGACGTGTCAACTGTATGAAAAAAAAAAGCCGGCCAAGTGCGAGTCGTACTCACGCACCGAGGGTTCCGTATCATTTTTGGACGTATAAAGTGAAAAAATCCGGACCGCATAACTAATTTTGTTTGTGAAGGAATTTTGATGATTTTGAAAAAACTGTACTAGTTAGGAACATCGTTTTATTTTTGGTGCCATATTTAGGTCAATTCCTATCAACTGTAATTATTTCAGATTTCTCACCCCGTAAACTTCGGAGATAAGGGGGGGGAATGGTATTTTTTTGGACATTTTTCATCATATGTCGAAAATTGTGAGACATAAAATAAAATAAAAACATATTTTGAAATTTGCAGATCAAGCCCTTTCATAATTATGATATGCCACTTGACCTAGTAACCCCACTTTAAAATTTTGGACACCCACTCCGGCGCGTTTTGCAATGAAAATAAAAATATTTTTGGACTTTTTTCATTTGCAATAAAGTTGAACAAGCATTCTTTATAACTGTTCCAAATTTCAAGTCGATAGCATAAGTAGTTGCTGAAATAATCAGGTGTGACAGACAGACAGACAGACAGACAGACGAAGTCGCACCATAAGGGTTCCTTTTTTACCATTTTGGTACGGAACCCTAACAACCGCTCGAGCGCAGTTTAATAACCGCACTGCTGCTGCACCGCAGCAGTGCAACGCCAACCGTCTAAATTGAAAGAGCCCTTAATAACAATAAAGTAAGCTAAACATGGCTTTCACGTATTTCAAATTTATAAAAATATTATAGAAACACAATTAAAGAAATTCAAACTGCAGTAACACAATGGTGTACGTAGCGATAAAGTCGGACAATTCCAGAGGCAGACTCGCATCTATGAGGAATAAGCCGCAGCCAGACATTTTCGTGAACGATGCCAATTGTAAACGCTTGATATTTTTATACACCCTCCTTTGTGCATCTGTGAAATTGAAATAAGTGTATATACAGGGTGTCCAGTAAATAGCACGACATACTGCAGGGGGTGATAGCTTGGGTCAATACCTACCAAAACAACACAATATATGTTTAGCAAAATATTACGGATTTACAGTTTTACAAAATTTTCCGAAATATCGAAAAATCTCTACCTTGAAACAGATTTTTAAGGATCTCGTAATGAAAAATTCCTTTTCTAGTAGTTTTTTTACATCATATTATTCGTGAGTAGTTACTTTACTCATTGATAAGTCTTTTTTTCTCTAAAAAACAAGAATGTTTTCAAGAAATGGTACTTTTTGTTTAAATTTTCACAGAACAATTTTCTTATCGCTTAACTTTAACCTACAGTGGTGTAAAAAGTCCGTAAGATTTTGCTGAACATATATTGTGTTATTTTGGTAGGTATTGACCCAAGCTATCACCCCCTGCAGTATGTCGTGCTATTTACTGGACACCCTGTATACCAATAAAATTGAGGAGTAACTAAACAAATTCTAGATAACCAGAGCCCCTGAGGATGCGCTATGTTTTCAGCGGGGGACCTGCTTGTGCCCTAAGTTCAAGCACAGCATGGCATTTCTTAGGCTATGGTGGTCCATTGGGCGGTTCGTAAGCTTGTTCGCCACTATCGTCGTATAAAAATAACACCTTTGTCTATAGACATTTGGAAGACAAAGGGAAACGCTAACATCAAAAACTGGTGACAATAAATTACGCTTTCTCAAAAACATGAAAAAGTGGGTAAAAATTGCTTGTCCATAAAAAAGAAAGTCATTAAAATCATACCTACATTACCTACGCTACACGTTAGTCAACCATAAAGTTTATCAATATTACCTGTACAATCTCGGGATTTCAGAAGCAGAACACAAGTACCAAGAACGTCTATCATTGTTGAGCAAAATTTTTCACACTGCACGCTCAGACATATTAGCAAGATTATATTTTTTACTATCCAAATTTGTGTTAAAAACGTTCGCACGATACCCTGAAAATTAAATAGAAATGCGAATGCAGTCAGCAGCACTTTCTGTAAACGATTTACAACTTTAAGGTACCATTTACACTAGGGTTGCAAACTGTTTTTATCGAATATAGTATTTTCAAGGATGTGTAAAAATATAGTAGATGACTAAAACATGAAATACTACGGATTATACTCGTATTTAAGCTAAACACTTACTAGTACACCGCCATTGGCTATTATTTCATTTAATGATAGTAAAAATTTTATGTTCAGCAAGCTGTGAAAGGCCGTGTTAATTACAAAAAATACAATCTGAAAATTAAAAATAAGATTAATATAATCAACGTACTCAAGATTTGGTCAGAATGGAAACTACCTGTAATTTTAGACCAAAAGTTTACAAAAATAATAAGGACAGAAATTAGTAGTCTTGCCGCTTCAACAACTACGGTAGTTCATGCTACTGCTAAACCTTTTAAAAACTTATGCACCTTTTTAATCTTCATTCAACAAAATTTAATATCAGAACAAAATGGTTTTGTAAAACGAAAATCAACCATTACATACGAATGTAATGATTTTGCCAACTTTTTATTTAAAAGCATGGATAAACAGGCAGAAATACGTTTACACGGATTTTAAGCAAGCGTTTGATAGGGTGGACCATGAAATATTTAATAAATATAATTAACTTTCAACGGGTTAACAATTAATTTATTGTGCTGGTTCCATTCTTACTTAAGAAACCGTATTCAAACCAATGGATATAAGTAGTTATCAATGGATACCACTTTGATACACATGTATCGCTACCTTGGGCGTTCCACAGGTATCAATTCTTGGGCCTTTGATGTTTATTATCTATATTAACGCTATTTGCCACTGTTTCCATAATAGTAATTATTATTATTATACAAGTTGTGTCAAAAGACGCGCCTCGGCGGGGCCTGGCAAATGATGTAAAAATCAAAGGTATCAACCAAACATCTAGACTTTTAGCCAAAAACAGGATTTAAAAAAAAAAACTACTTAGACCACAGATAAAAACAATAACTTACCATCAATTTGAACAACTTTTCTATAATTCTATAAGCCTCCAAAATATTCTGGTACACATCATACATAACATTCCAGTAAGAGTCACTGTCCGAATTTGTGTCTACATTTCTTGAACCTTGTACTTCTACAATCCACGCTCTAAGCGTTTGCTTCAGTAATTTTATGAGGAGCAAAGCGTAAACAATATTAATATCCACAGATAGGGTGGCAAAAGTTGATATCAAACCAAGCATAGAGACAATAGGATAGTCTATATATATATAAACGATGAAAATTATCTTGAAACTATATAAGAAACTGACGAAAATCCAGTTATAGATTATCAAACTTCTGAGTTTTAACCGATGTATCTTGAGGACTCTGTGGACGCGCTGGATTTTTAAGACAAACAAAATATTTTTATTACTGTAGATGATATTGACACAGTTGTTTAACATGTAGCCGACAGAGTAGAAAGCGACGTCACAGGCGTTACTCATATACATATAGATGCTCACAGTCGTCCAGACCGTAGAAAAAGAGTGTTTAATTATTACATACACATTAGCCATTACTAATAACAACATAAGAACGACTCCTACAAAGTTGTAAAGATAACTGTTTGGTTTGATACGGTCATCGCGGATTGTATACTTGGAGCAAAAAAAAGGTGCTTGCATGAAATTTAATGGTCTCAGTACTGATTGTAAATCTTTTTCTATTACATTGTCCAGTAATTCTTCATTGGACGCAGTGGTTGGTATGTTTTCGATTGTAACAACATTTGTTTTTGATTGTATTATGTTTTTCAAAGATGGAAACATGTTTGTTATATAGAACAGTTTACTGATGATTAATGTAGTAGGTACTAAGCCGACTCAAGACAATCGATAGAGTAGTTATCAAGGAATCATTTGTTTATTCGATTGTCACTTTAAGTTTTTATCTAAGTAATTGGAACAGTAATTTATTGGAACTTGCTTTTTAATATTAGGTCTTTACCTATGAAATTGCCGTTCTGCAGTACTGGCCATTTCAAATCAAAATAATTTTTGTTTGGCTAAGAATTCTAATTTCAAATTAATTTTATTTTAAAAACATGGTTTTTTTTTCCATAAGTAGTCATTTGTTTATTGATTAGTGTTACATTTTCATCGCATTTCAATCTTTTTCGTCATCATGGATACGTTAAAAATTCGAGTAATTATGGAATACGAGTACCGTCGTGGCAGCAACGCGGTACAAGCGGCACGCAACATCAACGACGTTTACGGAGCTACCACTACAAACCAACGCACCACCTGTTATTGGTTTGCTCGCTTCCGTTCTGGAAATTTCGACCTGAAAAATGAACCTCGCGGTCGTCCGAAGACTTTGGTCGACAATGACGAATTAAAGGTGATTGTGGAAGCTGATGATACACAATCTATGGCTGAATTAGCAGCAGCTTTCGACGTTAGCGTCAAAACAATATTGGTCCATTTGCGTCAAATTGGCAAGGTAAAAAAGCTTAACAAATGGGTGCCCCACGAACTCAATGATCGCCAGCGCGAAGTACGCGTCGAGACGTGCCTTGCACTGCTCAACAGACACACAAATGAAGGAATTTTGAACCGCATTGTTACCTGCGATGAAAAATGGATTCTGTTTGATAACCGCAAGCGCTCAGCAAGTTGGTTGGATCCAGGTTCAGCACCTAAACAATGCCCTAAACGAAAACTTACCCCTAGAAAAGTGATGGTCAATGTTTGGTGGTCTAGCGCCGGTGTGATTCATCACAGCTTCTTACCAAACGGGGTGAGCATTACTGCAGATGTGTACTGTGAAGAACTGAACACAATGATGAAGAAGCTGGCACATCTCCAACCAGCATTGGTCAATCGCTCGTCTCCACTGCTCCTGTACGACAACGCGCGACCTGATACTGCACAGCAGACGGTCTCCAAGTTGCAAGAACTGGGGTTGGAAGCTCTCCGTCAACCGTCCTACTCACCAGACCTTGCGCCTACAGACTACTACTTTTTCCAGAATTTGGATAACTTCTTGGCGGGAAAAAAATTCAATACCCGAAAGGCAGTACAAAATGCCTTTGAAGAATTTGTTGCCTCCCGTCCAGCTGATTTCTTTAAGAAGGGCATTAATAAACTGCCACTGCATTGGCAAAGATGCATTGATTGCATGGGTGATTACTTCGATTAATACAAATAAAAAATACATGAAAAAAATTCGTTTAAATTGTTTCATACAAAACGGCAATTTCATAGGTAAAGACCTATTATCTTGTTATTTATTCGTATTATCTGTGGTATTATCTATCATTACTAGTCTGGATTAGAGTGATTTGATGAAGATCGTATTTTATAGGGCCACCTTGGGCAGTCAGTTAATCTGCTATCAATATAATTGAGCTATTGCTCATGCCATGATAGAATAAGATTAGCAATCGAGAAACTAAGACAGCGGTTTTATTTCAAAAGTGGGAGTGTAGCCAGAAACCTGTAAAAAGCAGCTTTCTGCTTGTTTCTTTCAATTTGACCCTGAAAGGCGTTCGTACACCATGAAAAGAAAAAAAAAAATTTAGAAGCGCATAGCTCACTCAATACCAACTTCATCTGGGGTATCCAACGATACCCCAGATGAAGAAACACGAAAATAATTCTTTTCATCTCTCAGTTCGATGTATGGAGTGACCCCCAAAATATATATTTTTGTAATGTACTACACTTTCTAAGGCGGTTCACAGAAGACATCTTGCGAACACCTGCAAAGTTTCAGTTTGTGACATATGAACGAACGGACAGATGAACAGATGGACAGTAAGGTGCGATAGGGAAGGTGCGAGCGAAGCAATACATAAAACATGCTTCGATTTGATGACCACGTATTCTGTTCAGATGCAAAAGAGTCTTTAGTTTTAACTTTTAAGTGGGGGTATGAGAGCACCATCGATTTGATATTTGATCATATCTTAGGCGTGCCTACTATGATCCTATCCCGTCATCAGGTTTGATGGAGCTCGGCCTCATGATCCTCAACTTGTCATGGCACACGGCGCTTGCCCCGCTTTAGTGCTTTCCTGGGCCATCGAAATAGTGACGCGATGAGATTGGCGTCAAAGTTCCAGCGTATTGACCGGTACCTAAATGGCTCGCCCACACCCATTCGACTCGAATTGATTGCCACTTTGATTCAAAACTTCGAAACATGGTCGTAATTACATAGGCCAAAAATAAAACGAATACACAGGTTCCGGAGTCGTTCAAGTTTATTTAAGAGTTGCTTCGCATCAAGAAAAAGTAAATGTGTTTAAAGAATTAACGATTTTTCATCATCACAAAAGTGGACATCAACTTATTACAGATAGGCAAACTGTAAACAAACAATAGCATAAGAAGAGATAAGGTCTAACAACTGCAGGGACAACTCGGCGTCTACGATGAACAAGCCGCATGCGCTCATCTTCTTGAATGATGCCTTCTGTTCACGTTGGATGCACTTGCAAACTCTTCTTACTATGTCTAAAAAAAGGAATAAGATTAATAGTAGATTATGCACCAAGGGGATAAAGCAGTGTCTTATGTAATGGGCGTCATATTGAATCTCGAGTACAAAGAAGGATTCTAGGGTTAACTCCCGAGCGAAGCGAGGGAGTTAAAACTAGAATCCTGAGTGAAACGAGGGATGCAAGCTCGCCCTAGACAAAGACACGTTTTATTCCCGAGGAGTATACTCTACTTTTCACACCTTCTGCGAGAAAATAAAAAGCAATAGTACTAGAATCAGAGTATTTTTTTAATGTGTTCTAATAAAGTTTTAATTACAGTAGTGTAGGATCTATTAGTTTCTCCACTAGCTAACTATATTACTCTGACATGTACGCCTCTAGCATGGCTACGCTACGCCTGGCTCACCAGCGTGTACACTATAGACCACACAATAGACCAATGTCAAGCTGACCGTACTATGGAGGTTTTTCTTTATTGTTAATAATTCCAATAGTTTCTTTTATCGACTCAGGGAGGTGATTCTCGCGGGTTCGATTTAATATCACTTTCGATATATATAGCAACAACTGTCAAAATATCGATCGAATGTAGATTTCGGTATTCTCGTGAAGTCACTGCAGATATATATATCGATGGTAAAGCGTTCGACATGCATCGCGTGGTATGGAGCAGTCGATAGTGTCATATCGAATGAATTATCGTACGCGCGTAAAAGTTGTTGTTGTCAGATTGGTAAATTCATTTTGCTTTCAATTGATCAAAACTATGAATTTCGAAAGAAAATCGTCTTTACAGACAAATTTGTCCGTTGTCGAGGCTTGTATCACAGAAAAATTCCCAAATCAAAACTAACAAACAAAAACAAACGATTTCACTTCACTTTTAGGTTATGACACTATTACTTAAAATGATTCAATCCTCAATTAAGCTAAAATTACGTAAGTATGAGTACAATTTTAGAAAAAATAAACAAATGTTTAATAATAACAATTAAACACGAATAAAAATATAGAATTTTTGACAGATGTCCATAAAAGTCACTGTCAAAACATTGACACTCCGTTCCAAAAAAAGTATACACATGTTAAGATTTTTTTTTTTATTAGAATGAAATAAATACTCCCTACTTGACTAAATTCTAATGATGGTTACTGTAAAATGATAACTTAATCATACTTTTAGCCCAAATGACTAGAAAAAATTATTTGAAGACAAATTATCGAAATTTAATATTAATTCTTGGTCCGAGCACCAACCAACAAAAACGGAACGTGTCTTGGCAGAGACAAAAACTCGAAAAGGATTGAATGAACATAATAATACGTCAATATCTATTACAAAAATATCTGTTGCCCGCGAGAATACCGATTTTAGCATGGGACCGATATTTTCAGTAGATATGATCTTGATCGAATGCGATATCTACATGATACGATATTGATCATATCACTGATTTATCGCACAAAGCGAGAATCACCTCCCTGGAGTCATATCACTGTCATCACACGTCGAAATTTTTTAAAGAATTTGTCGTTTGGAATACAGTGATTCGCGCCTTTTTTTGTGTTCTACGCGTGCTGACCAGTTTGATTTTCGAACAAGTTCTTTTTGGTGCAGGCCTCTGTGATAAAAGTGTTCATACGAAAGTTGAGGTTCCAAATTCAAATCACATTATTAACCAAGGGTTATAATGAAATTCAGTACAATATTATTGCCCATGGGCTTTAATGACCTACTTTAGGTTAGAGTTACATGACATATAATTTGACATTTTCGAGCAGGTGGTGTGAAAAGATTTTTATATTATTGAGCAGGCGGCACATCAGATAGTAATCACCGCCAGAGTTCAAACTAGAGACAAATAAATATCTCATGTGCTTGGAATTACACCGGCACCCATGCCCTTAAAACTGAAACGCAGCCATGCTGCTTAGCCGTAAACATAGGTATGATCTCTTTGATTGAACTCTTTCAGAAGAGTGAAAACTAGGACTACTAGGAGCAGTGGTCTACACACTGTCACCCACAGAGGAACTTTCCTCCGTGCTGTCACCTAAGTTATAAGTTTAGCTTCGGGCTATATCGGTTACTTTCGTTCTGCTGCAAATCTCTTTATTTCTTATTCATCGCGTAGTGAAACTCCGAGTATAGCCCACTCAATTGCCTCTATTAATCGGTATATACTATATACTTACTGTAGTATTTCATTAGTGCACCTACCAGGTTTTGACTGTGCGTAAAGCTGGCGTCAGATACAGTTTCAAAAGGACACGGCAGACGCCCATAGAACGCTGGGCTTCAGATTGTGTATGTCGGTACAAATATGAAATTAGTTTGGTGTGATCGAGTATTTCAAGAGTATTTAAATTCATTTTTTATTTGTGTTTGTACTTAATTGGATTAAAGAGAAATTATCGTATTTGTGACAGTGAGGTTAAGTATGGTGTGAATGATCCAATGAAGTACAGCGCGACTAATGAGATCTCAATTCAAAGGTTTTAGTTGCTGTCGACATGGTATTCTGTGGAGGCACGCGCCAGCCGCACACGTTTTTGTTTTATTGGTTTCTTCAAAATGTCAACGGCATAATCATTTTATTTCTTATTTATTTCGATTTTTGATTTCAATTCTTAATCTCTAAGATAAATTAGGCAAAGAACAATTAAAATATATTGTTATTTTTGGTTAAGCTTTTATTACTGTACCATATCAAGCCCAAAACTGCCAATGTCCTTTAGAGACACATTTGCATTTTGCCATTCACTGACAGTTTTTAAGTATTCATTAATAATGTGTTATTTGTTACCTCGTTAAAATGTTGAAGCATAACGAAGAATGGCAGAGAACGCAAGCATTGTGAAACCTATAAAGGGTGGCAGGTTAGACAGTGGAAATATTTTAAGAGGTCATTGTACTCATTATTACATACATACATACAACTTTTACTATGAGACCAACCCTGAAATCGCGAAGAAAAAATCGGCAGTTCCAGGTCCCATAGTAAAAGTTGTTCATAATGATGAGTACAATGACCCCTTAAAATATTTCCACTATCTAACCTGCCACCATGTATACGTATAATTCTTTAGGCGATATTGTAGTGGATTTCTGACGCGCATATTTTTTATTGTATTTTAGAGTTACATATTATGCGCACTTGGGCACTATATTAGAGAGTACCTACCAGTGTTGTATCAGTAAATTTGAAATATCGGTAATATCAAATCTGTAGCGATCTTTCATCTTCAATTTTTCCCTGTGTAGGTACACATAGAAAGAACTGAAAGAACATTGGAACACACACACTCAAATGACTAATTTCATATCAGTAGTGCGAAATACATCGCATTTTTATTGTTAATACAATAAAAATAATTATGCGCGTCAGCGATCCTCTAAAATACCGTCATAGTTGCGGGAAATACCTATGCGAAGGACGCACTGAACCTGAAAATATAGCAGAAAGGCAAGGAAGCATATACCCAGCAGTGATTCCTGGCTGAAATGATGATGAATAATTCATTTCAATAAACATTATACTTACCAGAGAAATTTCGCGACTGCATAAGTATTACACAGATACTTTCTACATCTCTCATTGCGTCATAGAATCTCTCACATTCCACGCTCAAGAATATAATAATGATGATGTTTTTTAAGTTCCAGATTTCATATAATAATGGTAGAATCGCATACTGAAATAAAATAGAATATTTTTATTTTGATAGAATACAATTACAATTGAATTACATTTTAAAATTTGAATTAGGAGAATTGCTCTTCTATTTTTTTTTGATTATACAACTTATCCTACACTTAGGTATATCTCAGCTTAGTGACATTACCGCTGGTCCGGAAGGATAAAATATTACTCAGAACAGATTTAATTGATTTAATACTTACACCGGCACCGCTTGCTAATAATTCTTTTTGCGTTAATATCGTAGCTACGCTCCGCAAACTCATGTAAGTCGTGAATATCGTATAGAATAAAATCTGGAAGTTAAAAGTAAAAGAATTTGGATGTAAAAGATGGTAATGCCTTCCAGGGTTTTAAATTGTGGATTCAAACATAAGCAAGCCCGCACTTTATGTAATTTGTTTTGTAACTAGGTACTACTCTAAAAATGGTGTAGGAAAACGTCGAGAGAGAACCGGCACGTCCCAGATGAACCAAAAATTCCAAGCTTCCACCAATCTGCCCGGGGTCCTTGTAGTAGATTACGGTCCACTCCCTCTGACAGAGAGAAGGCTGAATTCTAATAGAGGGAACATTTTTTTTTATCCGCTCCAGTGCTAACTGCAACTGGAGCTGCGAAAACACAAACGTCAATTTAGCACTGCCGCAGCCGTGGTTGCGGGCGACACGGTCTTACAAATCGACCTTAATCTTTAATACAAGGGCTTAGAGTCTCAACAGCGGTTACACGACGATGGTGGCACACAGGCGTACCTAGGGCCCGCCTGAAGCTCATTTCAGACTACGCTATACTATATAGCATTATAGCATATAGCACATAGCACGACAATATCGCGCACCATACATTGTTATGGACACGTTCACACTGTGCTATACTATATAGTATGGCTTTGTATGGCGCGCTATACCGCTACCTTTAGGCTCAAAGGGCGTTACCACCATTTTGGCAATAATGAGATTTGATCCTAATATCAATATCTTTAGGCTCAAATCTCATTGTTTTCAAAATGGTGGTTTGAACCTAGAGGTATCGATTACTATATAGCATGCGCTATACTATATAGTATAGCGTAGTCAGAAATGAGCTTGATAGTAAACTGGCACCGTAACCTATGAAATGCTTGCGTCACCGAGTATCACATGCGCTGTGCAAACAGATAAAGGAGCAAGCAGAGGCCCTAGACAAGTTGCTTTTCTGTTAGCGTTCACGCCAAACGCTACGTCCAAAATGTATGGCAATGACATTACCTGCGGAAAAGTCGCGTGACTCACAAATGTCAATTCCATACATTTTGTCCGTAGCGTTTGGCGTGAACGCTAACAGAAAAGCAACTTGTCTAGGGCCTCAGGTCTCCCGCTGTCAACACAGCGCATCCTCAGGTGCTCTGGCGACCTTACTGGAATTTAGTTTATTAAATATTTAAGTGATTCTCAAGAATCATATGACCCGAGCGGGATTTGAACCCGTGACCTCTGCCGTACCGTGGCTTAGTGCTCTGCCAACTGAGCTACCGGGTCTCGCCTCATTTGAAATTTGAGATTCCTTTGTAATACGCTTCTTAGGAGCGTTTGGCGACATCTATCGGAAAACTTATGCAGTCTTTCCAACTCAATACCAATAACTTTGCAGTTATCGGACGTCGTTGCGATATCACCATCTATACATTATAAATGTATATTTTTTTTGTGAATTTGAAACATGTCAAAGCGATGTTATGCTTCTATTAAGTTATTAAATATATTATATTTACTGGAATTTGTTTTTCTGCATTTTGAATAGAAAGCATTGTAATTTACTGTTGCTATGTCAACATATCTCTATTGATTGTCATACAAATGACAAGGATAGTTGTATATTAATTCAGTGGTTAAATTAAGAGGCGTTAATAAGTAATGGGGTTATTGCACAAGCACTTCTTTACTAATTTTGTCTAGCATCGGCAACTTGACAATATCCTAGAAGAAATGTCGCTTTGAGGAAGTGTAGTGAATCTTAGTAAGCAGATTTTAACTGTTTTATAGAATAATTGTTGAAAAATAAGTAAAAATCTACAACAGCATTAAGATATAGAACATATGCCATTTGCTTTATTCAAGCTCTATTGAGAATTAACTTACCATTTGTTGACACGTCTTCTCTATAATCTTGTAAGTCTCCTGTATATTCAAGTATACATCCAACATTGCATTCCAGTACTCTTCTCTTTCTGAATCCTCGGTGTTTCTTGACTTTTGAACTTTTTCAATCCACGCACGAAGCATTTTCTCCAATAATTTCAACATCAACGAAGCATATACAACGTTAATATCAAAAATGATGCTAGCGTAACCAGTAATAATTTCATAAATACTTGTGAAACCCATGGTAAAACAGTAACAAATGACAAAACTAATACTAAAGATATTTAGTATGATAACACAAGTCCAGTTGCAGACAATGAAACCTTTAAGTTCATTACTATTTATTTGTAGGGCTCTGAGCACGTGTTGGATTTTTAAGACCAACAAGATATTGTATTGGCTCTGCATTATGACTGATAAGCTATTCATCAAATCTCCGATCAAGTACAAGCTGAAATCAACGATGATGAACAAACAATTTATCCAAGTATACTCTCCTCTCCATTCATTATTGACGATTGTGAGTAAAATGATTAGATCATGCAAACAGATACTTCGGAATATGATGAGGCATAACACTCTCATAGCATTGTAAATAAGAGAATTGCAAGTGATAATGTTGTCACGAACAGAATACTTCGCGCAGAAGAAAATACTTTGCATCAGATTCAACGGCTTCAGTACTGATTGTAAATCCTCTTCAATGACGTTATTATGTAATATTTCATTTGATGAGACGGATGGTACATTTTCGATTATTACACTTGTTCTGTTTGATTTTGAACAATTTTTGAAATACGAAATCATGTTTGTTACACTACTATAGACTTGACCAAACAGTTGGAAAACTAAAGTCGATCGATGGAAGCTTATTATTATTAATACTTAGGTAAATAGTATTCGATGATAAGTTTAGTGTCCTGTGTGTTTTTGTTCAGATCCATATCTGTAATTTACTTTTGATATTAAATTTTTTTCTTATATTTCGATTTAACTAAGGCTTTTGAAGAAGTTCACATTGCCATATTCGTTTCGATTGTTCAAATTCTCATTGAAACACTATCTAAAGTAGTAAAAGCTACCTTCTTCAATGAGACCTTCGCTCAAAATGAAACTACAAATAGTTGATAGGTACTTTAATATTAATCTTATTATGAGAATGGGCGTTTTGTCCCCAGTGCTGTATCAAGTTGTGACATATGTCATTTTAAAGGTCATGGTAATAGCTTTATTTTATTGTACGACACCAATGATGACAGTTATGCAGGGAAGGAACTATGACTCTTTTTCTATTTTCATCAAATAAATGTGGTTTTTAATTAATATACTTTTCTTAAAGTGACATTTCTTCACATTTCTATGTTAAATACTTTCTTGTCAGGCGCTTCCTCATGACTAAGGGGCGTGACTACGATGGGCAATTCTCTCTCTGCTATTTATTTAAATAAATAAATAAATAAATAAATTAACGGTATTTTAGTTGACTTTATGTTGACGATATAGTTATATTATTATTGCGTTCCCTCGACTTCTTGATTCTTTGCCTTAGGTTAAGGATCTAATCTCCCTTGTATCCCTTGTGCCTTTTACAAATCTTGCTTGCCTTTTGAGAATTTTCTGGCTTGACTAGCATGACCTTTAAAATGACATAATTATGTCACAACTTGATACAGCACTGGGGACGGGATCCATATAAAAGTGCCCAATCTCCTTTTTGTGTTTCCTTCCCTTTTAACATAATGATACAGTTTGAAAATTAGCGATCTATACATACATCATTTCATTAAACATGTTGTTTCTTTTTAATATCATCATCAATCGATATTGTCATCTACCAAGGAGCGGCTAAAGGTGATAATATCGTAAGAAGTATAAATAATGTATAAAAAACATAAAGTCTTGCCAATGAGACCCAGTAGAAGTATTACGTTTTAATTATGGTCAGTATGGTCAAACTTAGAGCGTCAAGCTCAATAGTGCCCTGGCACATCTCCTTTGTTTCTATGTTCTGAGCACATGCATTACCTATGTGTGAGGTTAATACAGAAAGGAATAGTAAAATCTGTATATTTACCTAATACATAGGTTAAGTTGAGGAATGATACGATAAGACAAAGTTACGGTTTTTAAGGTAGAAGCACATCAGTCTGTGAAACGATATTTTTATGAACTGTAGGCAGTGCCTATGTGTAACGCAAATGGCAGAATGCGAGCACGCTGGCCGCTTTGTCCGCATTGTCGGTGCCAAATCTGATGACGTCATCCGAATTCGTCTAAGATTTTAGATAACTTTCGAATTTTTCCGGCTATTCAGTGCAGATTGGTGAGCGAGGCTTCATAGGATTTCATATAAAACAATTCTTAAATTCGTTTAGTTCGGCACGTTCGACGCGTTCGGCGCGGACAAAGACGCTAAAGTGACAAAAGTAGACATGTGTATTATACTACCGTGTATACACGTTTTGGCCATCTCTGGACTGCTATGGCTAATATTTGGAGTTGTACCTACTATATTATTCTAGAAATCTAGACTTTTCTTTTACATTGTGATAATTCCGACAAAAACAATGTGACCATGATTGTAACGATTTGATTTAAAAGAATAACCTAACCATGGAGTTTCTTGCCCGTTCTTCTCTATAAAGCCGCGTCTCCTGCGCTGTTTTCGTGTTCGACGAACATCGAACAGTGAACGATAAAGGGGCGTGGTCTACGTGTTTTGAGTGTTTTTATTCGTCAAAACACGTAGATCACGCCCCTTTATCGTTCACTGTTCACTGTTCGATGTTCGTCGAACACGAAAACAGTACCCCTATCATGAGTTTTTTTGACGTATAGTTTCGTTAACGTAAGCATATTTTGAATTTAAAATACAGCAGTTCTGGAACATTTTGATGAAATTTTATACAATTTGCACATTTTAAAAAATACAGAGAAATTAATTAAGTATTTAATTTATATAAATATTGTGTAACAAACATGTATTTTCAATTCAAAATATGCTTACGTTAACGATACTACACGTCAAAAAAACTCATGATCGGGGTACAGGTCGCAGGAGACGCGCCTTAAGAATCTACGCTTTGAAACGGGCATCTAGCTTCATCATTCTGACTGACAGACTCCTTGACAATCCCAAATTATAAGTGGTGTAATTCAAATAAATGCTTTGACTTTGACTTTGAATGACGTCAATAATTGTGTACTGGGCCTGACGCACTTCACTCGAACTCATAATACATTTTTTTCTGAAGTTTATGTATTTAATTCATTGGAGTACTTAGGTCCACAAGATCTGTAATGTTTTGTGTTTCGTTTAATAGAATTAGACCACTGTATACTTAGCGATCAATTCATACATATTTAAACATGTTTGTTTCTTTTTAATATGTACCTATACCTAAGCATAGAGCATTCAATACTCAGTAACAAGGAGCAGTTTAAGTACTAGGTGACATCGTTTATCGTAAAAAGTATAAAATGTTTAAACAACATAAAGTCTTGCCAATGAGATCGTACCCAGTAGAAGTGTTACTCAATAATCGACTAGAAAAAGAAGTGCAAAGAATATTTTTACCTTTCAACTTACTGCAGACTTTACTGATTTCTTCAAAATACTGTATACGAGATAATTATATTACTCCGAGCGATAGAAAGTTCTACATACTTGCGTTGTTAAAAGTTTGCTTTGTGGTTGCACTGAATTTTTATCGAGTGTATCACGATCATATCAACTTCGATGGTGATACGATTATGTTATTTCTTTCATATTTCATGCCTACAATGCTTTGCCTCAATGCTGTAATAAGCTTTGTCCTTAATATCGTGAACAGTCATAACAACGTCTTGCTTGTTGTAATGATCCAAATTATATACCGGAGCATCGATTTTAGAAAGAGTATCAGCAGTTTTATTATATGGAATTGGATATTAATTTTAATTGCTGTTTGTACTCATTTGTTCATTTTCATTTATTTTAGTACAGAGTTTAGCTTTTTGAATATGATAATCTTTATCAGTAACTTATTATTTATCAACGACGATGTTGATTTTCTTTATGCTATTCGAAGTCTTGCATTGTTAATAAAGTATCTCGATGAATGGATTACAAATGTCCAAATGAATGATACACAACAAAATGATACAATATACTATAGGGAATTGTATGAAACGTATCAAAATATATTGAAAGCTTACGAAGTGTACAAGAGGGTATTTCAAGTATTGGTAAGTTTGCAAGTTAATAAGTTCAAAGTCAAGTCAAAGTCAAAGCATTTATGTCAATGAATTGTCAAGGAGTCTGTCAGTAAGTCAGAATGATGAAGCTAGATGCCCGTTCCAAAGCCTCCTACGGAGAAGAACGGGCAAGAAACTCATCCCTACCTATATCAAAATCGCTTTAAGACCGACATCAGTCGCTAAGTCTGTTATAACGATATTTGGTAGAATCTACTTTTTCGCTAACTTTTGGTACGATTTCTCGTAATGTTTGCGAATATCTATGCAACCCTTTTTGACAGCCCGCAAATGTTCTAGGGCTGTTGTATTTTAAATTCAAAATATGCTCACGTTAACGATACTATACGTCAAAAAAACTCATGATAGGGATACTGAAGCACACTCTCCGAAATGTCATCATCTGCCTAGCCTTTTCCCAAATTATATTGGGGTCGGCTTCCAGTCTAATTAGTTTCGGCTGAATATCAGTATTTTACGTCGAGCGACTGCCATCTGACCTCCACAACCCAATTAATGGGTAATACCGGTATTCGAATGTTAGACCAGCTGTCAGACTTTTAGGGCTTCTGACTACCCGTAACGATTGTCAAAGATATTCCTATGACAACCGGGACCGACTGCTTAACGTGCTCTCCGAGGCACGTCGGGGTCTCGATGTGTAAAGAACGGTCACCCATCCAAGGACTGACCGCGGCAAGCGCAGCTTAACCTCGCAGATCGATCGATCAGCGCGGCTGTCATTTAGCCACGAGCCCCTCTCTCTCAACACTCTCCGAAATGTATCCGATAAAAAACCGATAGGCTAGTACACGTGACAAAAAACAATAGAATAGATGCGACATACCTAAATATGTGAAGTGTGGCTGTTTTACCGCAGTTGATTGGGACAGCACCGTCTAATGCGGTGTCTTCTCAAGTGTAGGTGACCTAAATGACTTCGCCTATAAAATTTTTGTTACAGATACTACAGCACACGATCAAAGAGTTTTTTCGCACGCTATGTTTTGTGTAGATAATAATACACAATTTAATGGGAGCACATTCACATGACGAGGCTGAGGTAAGGATCTTAATTATGACATGTAGGATCGATTAAGTAGGTATCTAGGTACCTACCAGTGGCGAAGCGCGAGGGGAAGCCGGTACAATAAAATACAGGGACCGATTAATCGGGTTAAATGTTACCGGTTAAATCTCTAACCCATATTTTTGGTTAATCCTAATGCAGGGTAACCGGTTGACCCTTTAATACGGATACCGTTACCGGTTAATATTGCTGATTAACCCGAATGAAATAGAACAAAAATGAAAAAAAAGGAACAAAAATGAACTCTATGCGTGAACCGGTTATTATTAGGCTGATTAACCCAGAATACGGGTTAACCTTTATGCAAGGTTTTTCACCTAACCCAAAAAAAAATACCCGGGTAAACCCCTATACGGGTGACCTTTTTGGTCCCTGATAAAATAGTAACAAAATTATGAAAACTTCCGTTTTATTTACGTCATACCTATTCGTTTATTCAAAATATGTAAATACAGTAAATAAACAATAAGTATGACATATAAGTAAAATGGAATTGTTTATAATTTTGTTACTATTTTATTGTACCGACTTCCCCTCACCCTTTGCCGCTGGTACCTACATTTATCACTTTCTTGTGTAAACGGTTAGCTAAATACCTACACTAGCTAGCGTCACTAGTTAGTAGTCCAGTTACGGAGATGGTTTTATCTGAACCAAAGTTGGAGTCGGAGTTTTTAAATTTGGTTTGTCGGAGTCGGAATCGGTGTCGAATTTTTAAATTTGGTTTGTCGGGGTCGTACTTACTTACTGTAAAGCCAGTTTTGTCTGAAACATTTTTTTTTCAGCATCTCATCTTGAATTTGGCAGTCGGCAGTCTGGCAACATTATGGTCGGCAAAGGGCTTGATCTTAATAATAATTAATTGCGTGTACTGTGAGAAGTTCTACATAGCTGTAGAGGAAGCTGAGACGGCTTGTGTACTGCGTATGAAGAATAGAAACTGCTCAAGTAAGTGTGAAAGACCGCTCCTTCATAAGATATAAAAGTTTAACTACCTACTTACCTACTAATGTCAATATTTAAGAGCATAATAATTATTCAGTCATTGTAAACAGAACATTAAAAATGTTTTAAAACTAGTGGTACCCGACAAGAGCGAACGGTGAACTCAGAATGTAGGTACCCCTCTTATAACCCTAATAACTCGGCAACCCCTTGCCCGATTTAGCTCATGTTCGAACTTAAAAAATCTTTTTGTCACATTAATTTGCCGGATTGTTTTAGTAGGCTCGGAGAACTTTGCTTGCTTGTTCAAAAATATCTGTAGTTTAAAAATATATATCTTGTGCAAACTAACTCGGCGACCAATTTTAAAGTGCTATTCTTCGGTGCGTCACTATCCTATCCTCAGATCATAGAACTTGTTTCTATGATCTGAGATCCTATCCTAATAATATTATTATAGTGCGAAAGTTTGTGAGGATAAACTACTGAACGAATTTTGATGAAACTTTAGTATCTACTTAGGTAGGTACTAGCTTATACATCAGAATAACGCAAAGGCTACTTTTTATCCCAAAAAACGCAGGCAAAGCCGCGGGCGGAAGCTAGTCATCCATATAGGGAAACCGCACCAAATAGGGCATAATACTATTTTGCAACTGCATAATAAATTGCATTACATTATTTAAAAGCAAATCTTTTAATAAAATAACTTTTGTTATAGAGAGTCAACAACAACTATGCAAGGACGTTTTGAAGATAAATCGAACGTGCAGTAAGATGAGCGCGTGCGGCCTGTTCCGTGTGGACGCCGCGCTGCCGATGTATTTGATGGCACTTGTGACTAATTACGCCATCGTACTAATACAGTTTGCTATTCTGTAGAATGTGATTATCGAACAATAGTCCGAAGTTTTCTGTACAGCTTGAGTGTATATTTTCATCTAGGTAGGTACTTAATTTGTGTTAGATACATGCAGTTTAGGGGCCGTCCATTAACCACGTGAGGCTCGAAAGGGGGGGAGGGGGTTCGGAAAAAATCACGATATATCACAAGGGCGGAGGGGGGGTGTAGTGAGCTATCACGTGTATTTATTTTTTCGTTGAACGCGCGATTTCTGAACCGAAAAAAATCATTTTTGCTGTTTTTAAACAAATTTAAAGATAATATTCTGAAAAAAATTAAGATTTTGTACTAAAAAAATACACGTGATCTAGGGTAGGGGTGGAGGGGTGGTGGGGTTTTGAACTTACCCCTCCCCCCCTACCCAAGATCACGTGTATTTTTTACTGGTGAGGTTTTGAACTTACCCCCCCTCCCCCCCCTACCCAAGATGACGTGTATTTTTTTGGTACAAATTATCTTAATCACCACATATCACCAATCACCAGGGGGGAGGAGGAGGTCAAAAAGTTGCTAAAAAACATCACGTGATTAATGGACGGCCCCTAAGTGTGACAATCAGTTTAGCTATAAAAGGCACACCATGCATTACCTATTATGTTTGATGTTAATGCACAGAAGGAATAGTAAAATGTGTATATCTTAATTACTTACTATACCTAAGTACCGGCATTAAAGATGATCACAGATCGCGCATGTACATTTTCGGCCTAATAGACAATAGACAGTTGACAATACGTAATAGAGAATGGTCCAATTAGACGACGAGCATCGACTGACGAATCGCCTGCAGCCACGGCGCGTCGGCGCCCCACGTCTTCTTCATTCCGCCAAAGAGACCGAAAATCAGCTAATGCCCAGGTGACGTTTGTGATCAAGACTCATGCCGGCAATTATACCTAAGTTAGTATGTAGATAATAAAACGTTGAAGATACATATATTATAATTTATTAATAATAAAATCACAATTATGCACATACATTGTTCCGGCAGGCGCCATAGGTTCACATAGTTCCCTTATCTTAGTCCATTATCATCTCATCACAATTAAATAGCCTAAGTAGTTTCTTTTTTCCACATGTATTGCAATAGTCCTGCATAAGCTGGTGATTGTCCTTGGGTGTATTTCTGTGGTGCATGCAGGGGTGATGACCAGCTATGCCACCATTACATTTTATATTCAAATTGCAAAGGGCCTCTACGTGTTGGCTTCGGCCCCACGCAAGCCTTCGAAAGGTTACTTTAAAGGGACTCTTTAAGTCCCGTGTAACAAAAACCAAAAAATCACAACACAACACAACAAATTGGACGTTACAATTACAATCAAAATATTGGAACGAGGTACCATAACACACGTTACACTTCAGACACTTGGCGAATGAGAGCTAGGCCAAAAACCGGCCAAGTGCGAGTAGGTACGACTCGCGCAGGGTTCCGAAATATGCAATACCGCCATCTATGCCGCTATTACATCTAAGTAGATATATCATATCTTGATCATAGATGGCGCTATTAATACTTCTAGTGGCGCCATATGGTCATGCAGACGGACCACAAAGTGATCCTATAAGGGTTCCATTTTCCTTTTGAGTAACGGAACCCTAAAAAAGTGTAAAGGTACGAGTTCGTATCCGACAAACAGCAGCAGCAGGCGACGTGTCGCCGCGACTCTACTGGCTTCTATTTACTTCTGTAAAGACGACGCGGCAACGTGTCGCTAGCTACATCATAGAAATACATAGAAACCAGTAGTGTCGCGGCGACACGTCTACTGCTGCTGTCTGTAGTCGGCTACGAACTCGTACCTTAAGGGTGCCTTTCCACCAGAGATGTGCTATACAGCTATGCTGCGAGAGTTTAAAAGCTAAGCTACGAAACTATGTGACCCTTTCCACTGATGATGATTATTTTATTTGTGGTAAAAGTTACTATATGTCCTAGCTCCCTCACATTATCAAGCAAAAAGTTGCATGTCTCTCAGTGGCGAAGGGTCAGTTTTTGTAAAGCCTGCAATACATGTTGGCCAAGCTTAGACCAACGCGAGCCTAGACAAATTGACACAAGGCAAGCGCTACTGTCTCGGGCACGCCGCAATAGCGGCGGTAAGGCCCGTGATGAGGGAGTGGCTCGGGAGACGGCATGGCGCCCTTAGCTTCCGGCTTACACAGGTGCTTTCTGGACACGGGTGCTTCGGAAAGTACCTGTGCCGTATAGGCCGGGAGCCGACGCCCGGTTGCCACCATTGCGGTGACTGCCCCGACGACACGGCGCAGCACACACTAAAGGAGTGCCCAGCTTGGGCAGTGCAGCGCCGTGACCTCGTCGCGGCGGTCGGTGCTGCGGGTGGCCTCTCGCTCCCGGCCGTGGTTGAGGCCATGGTCGGCAGCGAGAGCGCTTGGAACGCCGTCGCCTCCTTCTGCGAGGAGGTGATGGACGCCAAGGAGGCGGCGGAAAGGGAGAGGGAGGCGGTGTCCTCTCTCCCCATCCGCAGCAGACGCACCGGGCGCCGTAGGGCGGCCAACGATCTCCGGCCACCATAGGGTGTGGCCTGCGGGCGGCGGACGTCGCCCGAACGGAAACAGGCCCGAGACGGTGGCGCGACGTGTTCCGCGCGCGCCTCTCCAGAGGAATTGCGGCCGTACATGACGGCCGCATAGGGTGACGGGGCCCGCCTTTCATTTGTCGGGCCAATACCTGCCGGGGGTGCGGACGAATGCGCAAGCGACTCCCGTGCCCCCGGCGTAAGGTAGTTGGAGGAACACCGGGGTGGTTTTAGTCAGTACGAGTCTGACAGACCCCCTCGCCCTCCCCAGGGCGGGGGACATCCATGAGGATTTCCACCTCGAAAAAAAAAAAAAAAAGCGCTACTGTCTACACGTTCGGCAAGTTTGACGTCAACCGCATATTAGCGCGCGGACAAACATGTGAACACTATTGTCCGAGCGCGCGCAAGCGCCACAGCGAGCGCCTTTGATTTGTGCAGAAAAACCGACACCGCTCCGAAGTGAGGCAAGCGATCGCGAGCGACTGCAAGTTGTGGCAAGCTACGCCAAATGAGGTCTATACACGTTGGCGCCTGTCTATACTCAACCAACTAGGCAAGTGACACCGAGCGATAGCAAGACAAGGCAAATATACCGTCTACATGTTGGTATTGGCCTTCACTCGACAACACTCGGCCAACATGTATTGCAGGCTTAAGAGGTAAGTCGAGCTACAAATGCTTACCTGGCCACGAAAAGCTAATTAATATAAGTAAGCAATACTGCCTATGCTATTTTTCTAAAGGGAAGCCGGTAGGAATCGTATTGTAGGGACACTTCGCTACTGATGTCTCTAGACATCAATGAGATAAAAGCAAAACTTATTTACTATTCTCTTTTTAAAATTGAATAATAATCCTAATGGAGACCTTATTATCTATCTGAAAATCTCAGCTATGTAATTGAGCATTAATGTGTAGGTGTTGGGCCCAATCAACAAAATTATATTAAAACAAAAAATATTTATAATGCGGCGGCGTCGTAGTGTACACGGTCGCTTATACAGGGTGGCAGGTTAGACAGTAGAAATATTTTAATGGGTCATCATTTAATATGGAACAACTTTTAATATGGGACCAACCCTGAAATCGCGAAAAAAAAACAGGTGTTCCATACATTTTGTTGAGATAAATGAACATAAATGTATGGAGCAGCCGATTTTCTTTTCGCGATTTCAGGTCTGGTCTTATAGCAAAAGTTGTTCATAATAATGAGTTCAATAACCCCTTTAAATATTTCCACTGTCTAACCTGCCATTCTGTATAATACAACACATTTATTAAAGATTAATAAACACGAAAAGGGTCATTGTACTCATAATATGCACAACTTTTATTAAGGTACCAACCCAGATATCGCGAAAAACAAATCAGATGTTCCATACATTTGTGTTCACGTACATGAACAAAATGTCGAAGTAGGTAGGTAGGTTCATTCATAATGATGAGTACAATGACCCTTTTCGGGTTTAGGTGAATAAAAAACCGGCCAAGTGCGAGTCCTACTCGCGCACTGAGGGTTCCGTATCAGTTTTGGACGTAAAAAGTGAAAAAAACCGGACCGCATAACAAACTTTGTTTTTGAAGGAATTTTGATGATTTTGAAAAAACTACTTACTAGATCTCGTTCAAACCAATTTTCGGTGGAAGTTTACATGGTAATGTACATCATATATTTTTTTAGTTTAATCATTCTCTTATTTTAGAAGTTACGGGGGGGACACATATTTTACCACTTTGGAAGTGTCTCCCGCGCAAACTATTCAGTTTAGAAAAAAATTATATTAGAACATCAATATCATTTTTGAAGACCTATCCATAGATAACCACGTATGGGTTAGATGAAAAAAAAATTTTTGATTTTCAGTTCTAAGTATGGGGAACCCCAAAAATGTATTGTTTTTTTTTTGTGTGAAAATCCTAATGCGGTTCACAGAATACATCTACTTACCAAGTTTCAACAGCCGGCCTAGCATGACCATGATAGAAACGGGTTTTGTCTACAGAAGAATAGACTAAGTGACAGATTGTAGAGACATTTCTACCGTTTTATGCATAAAACGTAGACATGTTTCTACAATCTGTCACTTTGTCTATTCTTCTGTAGACAAAACCTGTTTCTATCGTGGTCATGCTAGGCCGGCAGTATGTTCTTATAGTTTCGGAAATAAATGGCTGTGACATACGGACGGACAGACAGACAGACAGACATGACGAAATTATAAGGGTTTTACTACGGAACCCTAAAAATTGTGTTGTATATTATAATTGTATTTTTATATTAACATCACACCTGTTTAAAATGAGTTCAAATAATAAGAAAAACACTAGTGCTAGTGTAACTAAATCAAAGACACAAACGTGCAAAAAAAACCTAAATAAACACAATCATAACGTCCCCGTAGAGCGAAAAGTCACTAAGTCGGAATTGACCATTTTGAGTTACGACGGTTTAAAGTTTTAAAAAAGAAAAAAAATCGTAGCTTGATATTACTGCTACATATTCCTGATTTTTTAATTTTATATTTTAGGGAATTTATCATAATTTATGAGACAAGTAATAAAATAAAATAAAATAAATGTTTTACAAAGATATGAAGAAAAACCAAAATAGTTAGTTTTATCTCTTAGAATCTGCACAGAGTCATGAGTTAATGATTTTTCACTTTTCGAACGAAGTTAATAATTTCTTTACAACCTTTACCGTTAGGTAAAAAAATCGAAAATAACTCAATTTAGTTAGAATGAGACTAACCTGTTGCAAATAAAATACATGTCTGAAAATACTTCTTAACTGATTTTTACATGTTTTTAACTTAATGATTTCTCGCTTTATAGATACTCGGCACAACAGTGCAAATAATCACTAAAGATTTAGTTAGTTTTCGATTTCATAATTTTTGCATTTTTACAACTCTTAAACTTCAAACAACTGGCGAAAAGTAATTAAGTGAATTTAGGTAATTGTTCCTAAAATATTATTAGTCAAAATGCTAAATTATTGATTTTTCGCACTTTCTAAAACAAAAACTATGATAGCTATGGACATGACAATAAGATTGAAAATTAAAGAAAAAAAATGCGATTTTGATGACATTCTTAACTCGATATGGCCATTTTATGACTTAGTGACTTTTCGCTCTACGGGGACGATAATAACACTACTACTAAAATAAATATGAATATTACCCTTTTTCACTACTTATTCCTAAAATTTGGTAAAGAAAAAATCTAGCAATGCCTAGCATTCTTACGTATATTCGGAACCTTGTTACCCTAATGTAATAATTGACATAATATCTATTCATACATAAAATATATAATAAATAGCCGCTAGCATCATAACTAGGAATGACAATATTGATACCCAATACCGCTTCAAGAAACCTCGGTCATCCTTACCGACTACCATCTTCTTCTCCTTATATTTCTTCTTTTTTCCGCTCAACTTCCACTCATACTCCGCTAACTCTTTACGATTCTTCTCTTCTTCTAACTCTTTTAATCTCTGTTTCTCTTTTTCATGCTCTATTTGAGTAGCAATCTTCTTAGCTTCGCAGGTTTTGTCACACAATATTGCTGTGTCTCCGTTTCTTACCGAGTTGCAAGGAGCATCCTTCTTTATATTACCGCATGGGCAGTGTACCTTGGTCTTCTTAGTGCACACTTGGTTGCCGCAAGCTCCTGAATGACATGTGTTACGGCAGCGGTGGCCACATTCTAAGTTCTTAGGACATTGTTGCTTGCATGACAGCATCTCCTCGGTGGCTGTTGATAATTCTCGACAACGCAGGTATATCTCTGTTATGCCACAGTTGCAGGCCACACGTTCAAGTATCTCACATGGTCGGCACGGACCTGGATGGCAGGCTCGGATAGGGCATTTATGGGCACATTTATTAGGACGAGGAACTGAACATTCTCTGTTACACTGCTTACAACTGGAAGGCACGTTTGGGTACTCGGGGTTAGGAGTGTACAGATGACAGAGCAAAGTACACTTGTGGTTTCCACAGGCTAGTGGCCGTCCACATTCTCTTCCACAAGGTCTCCGAGTAGCTGAGTGGCAAGGCTGGTTGTCCATCTCATGTTCTCCAAAACAAACTATTGGTATCGGAGTGTCACATGGTGGACACTCTAAGGTCATAATCTTAGTCTTTGGTGGTTGCACTTCCCACGGAGTAGCGGGTTTCTCAATCTGTTTGAAGACCACCGCAACATATTCATGGCACACCGCTTTACACTGATGAGTACATTTTGGATATTGTTTGTAACAGATTGCTTTGCAAGGTGGACAGTCACCGAAATGACAGGAGTGCGTATTTTCCTCACTATGACCACACTTGTATTTAATTTTGCATGGTAAGCTGCATTTTGGTGGTTTTGTTTGCCGTTCCCGTCCACACGGGACCCTTACATAGGTTTCTTTGCATCTGCATGTTACCTTAGATTCCAAAGGGCATGGATAGCATGGTCCACGATGGCATATGTTTGTGCATTTATGTCTACCACACTGGAGACCTTTGTCACATGTTTTTTCACATGGAGGGCAGTTTCCGTTACAGCATTTTCGTCCACAACCATGTTTACCGCACGGTCGTATCCCTCTACATTTAGTGTCACATTTGAAATCCTTGCTACATGGTAGGGACCTTGTATGTGTTGAGCAGTGGCATTCCTTCGCTACCATAACTTGGCAAGGTGGGCAGTTCCCATTGTGGCATTTTTCTGGGCAGTTATGTTCACAATCTGCATGCTTTTTACCACAAGTACCTAAGCAGGTCTCCATAACATCAGGACATTGGACAAAGCGCTGGTTTGCACCGCAGGGACATGATAACATCCCTGAGTTGGGACAGGACCCACAGTTTCCTGAATGGCAGATTCTCTCGCATTTATGATAGCCACATGAAAATAACTTGTTACAAGGCTTCTTGCACTGCCACAATGGATCACTGCATGGTCTTTTAGCTTTCTCAGTACCGCATTGGCATGTCTGAATGCTAGTGTAGCTACATTCGGGACAATCACCTGCGTGGCAGACATTTTCGCATTTATGAGTCTTACATAAAAGATTTTTCTTACAGAGTTGGCCACAGGACCATTTGGCAGCACTGCACCGCACTCTCTTACGTTCCTTCTCACAGAAACATATTCCATTAACAGTTTGTGGGCACGGAGGGCAGGGACCAGGGTGACATAAGAGCAAGCATCTATGTTTACAATTTTCACCAGTAGACAGTCTTTTTTCACAAACTTCTCCACAAGTGTGCGGAATAAGCCAGGGATGATGCGGTGGGTCATCAGTTTTGCCGCAGAAACAGCGATATTTTCGCGGTATTTCTTCTTTTGAATAAGATTGTCGGCACTTTGGACAGCACCATTCAATTTTCTGTTGTTTTATTACTGATATAGGACCATGACTCTCTTCACTGCGTAAGCTAATACTGTCGTTTGACCACTTTTGTATACAAGATAAATGGAAATAGGAATAGCAGTGATCGCAAGTCCATATAGCGTGAATTTTTTTGATCGATCCTATGCAGATAAGACACGTTACAGCGCGGCCGCTAATAACTTCTTCAAGGAGGTTTTTAGTCCTGTTCAGCATGTGAGTGTCTCCGCCGCCGCGCCAGTAACTCTGGAACACCCCTTCCAGGACGCTGGACTCGCAAGGATCCTCATCTTCCGACGACGACAGGTCCTTCATTTCTTTTAGATGTTTCTGGACATTTAGCTGCAATTTTGCAGCAGCATCTCTGTACCTTCGCGCCATCGTTAATGTTGTTTGAAATTAAACAGAATTAAAGGTAAAGTTAGTTGTATTTTCACTTTTCCGGTGGAAATAAGGTAAAATAAAACAAATGACAGACATCCTTCCAATCGGGCATGACGTTGACATTCCGTAAAATGCAAAATGTCAAACTTAGGACACGTCGATTTACGTTTTCTTTTTTGGAAGTGAAACACATAAAACTATTTATAATATGTAATTATTACTATATTTAATCAAAAAATCCTGCTGCCTGCTTTTAAATAAATAAAAATAATTACCTATACATATTTTTTAATATAATTGAATTATTCTGAATCGGAAATTGCATTTTCTTTGCTGGCAACCTCGCTGGCAACATCGTAAGCTATCGATTTTCTGTCTATTTTTCTAATTGCTTGAATTTCAACAAAATAATTAATTAATGAAGAAGTCGATTTTAACAACTTCTGATTTTAAGGTTTTCTGCTGCAAAATAATGATTAATTAGCATCATTGACCAGCGTTGATAATAAGATGGCATTGGTTTGACGCATTTTGGTGCCTCAGCTGATTTATCAAGTCTTGCTACTCGACGATAGATGGCGCACAAATATGTTTTTAATTAAAATCTTGGCAACACAGGATTTATTAATCTTCTTAGAACCGAACAAAACATTACGCACTTTATTAATGTATATTTTAATATTCCAAGCCTTGTATTATAGCCTTGTAGGAGGTTTGAGTCCTATGAGCCATAACTTCAACAACAACTTCAACATCAAGTTGCTCGGAGTCGAGGGAAAGTGCTGCCACCACGTGTGAATGTGAAACTCTTCACAACAAGTCGCGCGCGAAAGCAAGCTCAAAAATTAATATTTATTTTTTCAATTTACTATCAAACTGTTATTAGCTAAAGTGCACTAGTTTCTCATCGTATTCGTCCCGGGATCCAGATTTCATGCGGCGCAGTAAGGTGAGTCAAATGAGTGCACAATTATTTTACAAAAATACTTAATGATTAAATTCAAACTGTCATATTCCACAAACAGCAACATAGGCTAAAAACTATAAATAAATAATGTAACCAATGCCGCTTATAAAAAGAACCAAACAAGACGTATTGTTGAATTTGAATGAATGTGTGGCTGGAGTGTGGACCAAAGAATAATTGGACCTACACCTAGTTATGTACAGGTATGTAAAAACCGGGCAAGAGCATGTTAGACCACGCACAGTGTAGGGTTCCGTAGCAAGAAGCATTTCAGTCTGCCGACCACAAATATAAGTTTGTATTTCATAATATTATTATTATGAAATACCTAGGTACAAAGCCATTTTTACGATTGTCGATCTCAAAATATTAACGTACCTTGTTCAAACCAATTTTAATCGAGAGTATTTATTAGATGCCATAAGCTTGATTTTTCCCAGATTTTTCGATAGCACGGTTCGAAAATTACTGGGGGGCCGCATTGTTAACGACTTTCGGAGCTCCTCGTTCACTCAATATGCACTTAAATAAAAGGAGCGCCTCCGCAGCCGGCGGCGGCTCCCAAAAATAACGCCGTAGGAAACCGGCGTAGCCTTGGAGTAGCAGTGATACCAGACGAAAATAATTGCAAACTACCGTAGCAGCAGATTAATGGTGCCGTGTTTTAAGTTGAATGATCTACCTTAGACTGACTTTTAATTACAGTGTCAATGTAAAACAAAATATAACTTTTTTGGACTTACAAGGGGGAGGGAGGTGGTCGACGGAGCCCCGCTACGCGGGGCTCCTATTTCTGTCTGCAAGGTTAAAAGTAACCCAACACGAAGGGGTTGACGGGGGCTTCGAACCTAAATTGTCCGTGTCGGAGTGTTCAAGTTCCCGAGCTCGCTTCGCTCGCTCTTGGACCTTAGTTAGGTATGTTACTCAAATGAAACATGAAATGTTTTTTTAATTATGCCAAATTGCCAACCCCATTTCCCGCTTTTTTCCAAAAAATAATTTAGAAACCTATATGTTATTTTCAAAGACCTATCCAACAACACCCCGCATGATGGGGTGCAGGAAAATATTTTTTTTCATCCTTCAGTTTCATGTATGGGAGCCCCCCCTAATCATTTTATTTTTCATCATTTTACTACAGGCTTATAAAAGACATCTACTTACGAAGTTTCATACAAATTGGTTATGAACTGTAGATTTGACAAGGGTGTGACAGACGGACAGCCATGACGAAATTATAAGGGTTCCTTTTACTACGGAACCCTAAAAAAGATCCAATACACAATAAGTAAATTTTGAGGAATCAGCTATCAAGTTTATATCAATGATTGCTCATTTGCCTATATTGTGGGTGTGGAAACTTTGCATTGCATATAGGTACCTATGTACATAATATAATATCCACGTTGTCATGGGCACAGAAAAGGACATAGGGTACCTTTCATCCAGAAAAAAAGTAGGTACTGTTCCCGAGGGAAAGAACAATAACTTTCGACGGTCACAATTGCTTTAGGACGCTAGATGGCGCTACGTGTATGAGTCGCGGGCATTGCTAATCACAACTTAATACTACACAATACTTAGTATAAAACAAAGTCGCTTCCCGCTGTCTGCCTGTCTGTCCCTATGTATGCTTAGATCTTTAAAACTACACAGCGGATTTTAATGCTATTTTTTTTAATAGATAGAGTGATTCAAGTGGAAGGTTTATAGCATGTGCGAAGCCGGGGCGGGTGGCTAGTTGTATAATAATTTTATTACCTCCGTATACTGAAAGCTTACCTAGGTATTCAATTGCAGCTAATTTGGATAACTGCCAACGGCCTTGAGTGATTTGGGTGGTATAGCTTGAGTGTTCTGCGCTGAGCTCAAGCAACACGACATACGTCCACCGAGCAATACGACTCGCCTATCAAGAAGCGCGCTGTGCCGAATTAGACGTTTTATTACTTTTTAGTATCTAAAACGTAAAATAAAAAAAAAATAACAGGCAATATTATAGGTAGTAACATAGTCTTCTCACACAAAACAAATCATGAAAATATCTTAAGCGATTTGAAAGTAATTACGTTTTTATGTTTTGGGTAGACAGTAATTCATGAATTTATTTCATTAATTATTTTACAACAATAGTTAAATATTCACAGGTACGATTGATGTTCTAGTTTAACATAAAAAAAATGCACAACTAACCTGCATTATTTGACGGCGAAATAAGAGATTTAAAACTTGAGATTTACGGCCGTTACCATTTACCGTCGTTCAATTTAATTGGAATTTAATTGGCTTTTGAGTAGGTAAGTACCTATTTCGTTCGTTGAGTATTTGGGCATGAAGGCGAAATAACACAAAATATTATAATTAGACGTTTATTTATAAATCATCAAGTTACAATCGAGCTATACATTAGGTTTTTCATCAAATATCAACTTATTATTATAAACAGCAATAAGCAGCCCTTAGCTGCTAATTTTGATATCAAATTTACACAATACTCGACACTTAAGTTGTACTTAAAAGCATTAAAAATTAGAAATCCAAAGTATACTTAAATTACAAAAAAATTAAATTAAAATATTATGCACAGATATTTTCAATATCTTATTAGTAATAAAAGCATTTTACGTAATGACTAAAAATAAGAAAATGGTAACATTATTATAAGTGGTCAATGGCACTAAGAATTAGTAACCACTAATTATGGACTATGTTATTTGTAATCAATATTTTTAATGTCCGTAGCACCGCTGAAAAAAATCAACTATTCGTTTCAATCTCAGATCATAGAAACAAGGAGATATGGCATCATAGCAAATTAGTACGGGAACAACTGATGCCACTTTTAGTACATTTTTCGACACAATTACGCGCATAATTAAGCGCTCCTTGTGAATAAAAAGATCTCCCACGCATTGAACATTCCGCACACCCTCAATCTAACACTGTTAATCGTCACTCAACACTAGCACTAAACTAAAACACTGTATATATACCATCGATCGTGTTCGGTTCGTCGCCAGCGCGTACGTTTTTAATATGAGCAATTTGCTCAAGATCAGGCATCAAGCTCGATAGCGCCTTGGCACATCTCCTTGTTTCTATGATCTGAGGTTTCAATCGAGACAATTCTAGACAAAAAAAATAATAAGGTTATGGATTTATATTAAGTAGGTACTGTAAAGTATTACATTATTCACTGTATTATAATTGTATTATACTCCTTGCTCATTTATAGCAAATTCTATAATCACTTGTAATATTGTTTACTAGAGTAAAAATAATTCGATTAAAACACCTCAAAAATAAGTGAGATGACAATGTATTTCATCAGAGCAAGGTCTGTTTGCAACAGAAAATCAGTGCGAATTGTATCATACAAAGCAATCATCGTTTTTTGCTACTAACAATACCTGAAAAGCCAAAAAAATATACGTTTATACCATTCCCCCTCTAAAAAGCTTATTTTATTCACTGAAAACAGTGAATAAAAAGCACTTTTACTCACTGTTTTGATGTTTGAAAATGGAACACACCAATGTATTCGACCACAGATTTAAAGAACCTATGCTAGATGCGGCACGTTATTAGATTGTATGAAAACCGAACGTGTCATCTTTTTTATACCTACGATAACTTCACCCCAGCCATTTAGTGATGTGCTCAGAGTAAACAGAATTGTTTCAATCACTAAGCGTCACTGAGCTAACAGACTTTTTTTAGTACGAACAGTCGAACATGCAGGGCACGCTTGGTCGTGGCTTGCCGTATCTAGTGTAAGTGTAATCTGTGTATTCGACCTATATTGATGTGTTCTAAATTCAATTTGATTGGTCGACATTTTCGACAAGGAGTTTAGCATTAGAATAAAAACTGTTTTGTGTTCTTTGCTGTCCTTAGTAAATTGGCGCTATTTTGAATACTGTAAGTTGTACGAACACAAAGTTTAGTGTTACTTTAATCTTTAATTTTGTGTTTGTTTAGTGTTGTTCTAATCGATTAAAAATGCATTCTAGTGATGAAGATGTGTTAACACTTGAGTTTGTGAAAGAGAGGGCGGCCGATATAGTGGAAAGGTGGAAAGCTTGCTACCCAAAAAATCACGGCTGGTTTACATCAAAGCCAATTTAACTTTACTTTTTCTTCATTATATGTATATTTTCACTTAAATCTTTCTTTTTCTCGTAGTCATGGTATAAAGTATAGTATGCAACTCTTGAATAAAACGGATTTATATCGAGGGCCATGAATCGCTCGCGTCGCTCAGGATTCTAACACTTGAATCACTCGCTACGCTCGTGATTCAATCATCATGAATCACTCCCTACGGTCGTGATTCAATCGTTAGAATCCTTCACTAGCTCGTGATTCATCTATGGCCCTCGCTTTAAATCCGTCCTTTATTCACTAATTGCATAATATACTATTTTAGTATTGTCCTTGCCGCTATAACGCTTGGACATTTTTATAGAATCGTTTCAAGTATGGCACTCATTTCATTGTCAAATAAAAATTATTTTATTTATGCAATACTTCCGTGGATAATAGAAACAATCTTTTTATTAGGCTTTGTTAAGGGCGCTCTCGGAATTTTGTCTCCTCTCTCGCTGGCACAGAACCATTTTTAAGAATGTTGAATGAGAAGATGCATTTTTGAAAAATGTAATCTGATAGTGAACTACAAAATAATATTAATTTTACAGGTAAATAATTGAAACACATTTCTACTGTGATATCTAATAAACAAACTTAAAAAAACCGGCCAAGTGCGAGTCGTACTCGCGCACCGAGGGTTCCGTATCATTTTTGGACGTATAAAATGAAAAAGTCCGGACCGCATAACTAAGTTTGTTTGTGAAGGAATTTTGATGATTTTGAAAAAACTGTACTAGTTAGGAACATCGTTTTATTTTTGGTGCCATATTTGGGTCAATTCCTATCAACTCTAATTATTTCAGATTTTTCGCCCCGCAAACTTCGGAGATAAGGGGGGGGGAATGGTATTTTTTCGGTCATTTTTCATTATATGTCGAAAACTGTGAGACATAAAATTAAATAAAAATATTTTTTTAAATGTGCAGATCAAGCCCTTTCCTATGATAGGTCACTTGACCTAGTAACCCCACTTTAAAATTTCGGACCCCCACTCCGGCCCCTTTTGCAATGAAAATAAAAATATTTTTGGACTTTTTTCATTTGCAATAAAGTTGAACAAGCATTCTTTATAACTGTTCCAAATTTCAAGTCGATAGCATGAGTAGTTGCTGAAATAAGCAGGTGTGACAGACAGACAGACAGACAGACAGACAGACAGACAGACAGACGAAGTCGCACCATAAGGGTTCCTTTTTTACCATTTTGGTACGGAACCCTAAAAACATTTATGATCTGTTTCCGATGTTTGTTTAACTCGTGTGTTTTTAATAATTAAATTTGAGTTCATAATAATAATAATATCATTTTGTAGTTCGCTATCAGATTACATTTTTCAAAAATGCATCTTTTCATTTAACATTGTTAAAATATATTTATGGTTCTGTGCGAGCAAGAGAGGTGCCGAATGCGAGAGCCTTCAAAGAATTCCTGCAATACAACCTTCGATCACTATTAAAGCAATACAACTTAAAAAAGTTAATTGAAAACTGTATAATTGAAAGTCATTAAAATAATTAATTGTTGGTCTGAATTAATTAGATAGTTAGTCGTTTCTCAGGAGTTGAATTGTTAACGTACTCTAGAATTGACTTCAGGTTTTTTATTTTTGCTCGACAATTTAAACCAGCCAGCTTTTTTATTGTTATCTTTCATCGATATTGATCTCGAAACCCTTTCTCGATCGCTATCCCGACTTATCTCGCTCGATTGACTTTTCTTGCCATCTCGCGCAACCTTAGTATCTAAGCGAGCAACTGACTTTCTTGGCGCAGTGTTGCTAGTATCTTTAATTCTTTTATCCGATTTTTTATATAGTGTTGTGCTAGAGCTGGTTAGTCGATTATTTTGTGGTCGTCGAGTCAGTGTGGTTTGGCTGTACGATTTGTTTTTTTGTAACGTCGCTGGTTTTTCTTCTGTGAGTGTTTTGGTTGAGGATGCCTTTTTGACGACTTCTTTGGGCATGGATTTCCTCGGTCGCTGTGCGTAGTGTACGTCGTGTTGGTCGTTGTTATGTTTCGGGGTCCAGGGTGCGAATATTGAAAAGCTTTTGGCGGTGGTCCGTACTTGAAGGTTTGAGGAGTTGACTGAGGAGACGTCGTCGCGGGAGCGGTTGCGGGTTACGCGGCCGGGGTCTGGGATGTCACCGACTGAAATTAAAACGATAATAATAAGAATTCAAGGGCCCATAGCATAAGCATAATCAGCTTATAATGTTCCCACTGCTGGGACACAGGCTTCCTCTCTGTGAGAGGGAGTGCGCCATAGTCCACCACGCGGCCCATTTTTGGAGCAGTGGTGATGAAACAATAATTACAGAGTGTGCGCCTGCCGGGGGTCGAACCCACGACCAACGACTTGTATGGCATAGGCTATATCAACACGCTTAGCATGATTACGATAGAAATGGGTTTTGTCGACGGAAGAATAGGTAGACAAAATTACAGATTATAGAACGAGTTCTACCGTCTTATGCATACAATAAAGAGAAGAAATGTTTTTATTCTTCAGTAGGCATAACTCTGATAAGCCAAGCACGGATCGCCGCGTACTCGGGCAGAAGAGATAACGAGTTGGATAGAAAGAACTTTGTCTATTCTGTGGTAGAATAGAGATAGAATTGGTCATGCTAAGCTGGCTATTGTACGAAGTCACAGAGTTGAGCGTATGCTAGCTAGGTCAGTCTTTGCCATAACCTTTTGTTGGCCAAGACTACTATTTAAGAAATGTTTCGTCACCCTCTAAAAGAACTCACCGGTAGTAGCGTGTAGGTATACGACGCTGCGCTGTGATTGGTGGCTTGAGTCGCCCTCAGTGCTGCTCTCTCCTGAGTTGGCGACGGGGGTCCTACGCCGGTGTCTGCAATATTCAACATAAGATTTATTAACTATCCTTGGAATTCAAATAGACCTGAAAAAAGTTGCTGGATTGTTCTACAGAATCTAGATAATCCAGATGAGTTCTTTTATCAATTTCTTGCTAAATACGAGCTTTACAGTGGATTTCTTCAAATATTCCGTTAATTATACGTCAGCGTGCACTATCATCAACTGCACCAAAGTTATGGTTAATAAAATTGAGGCGATATCTGACTAAGTATAATTATAAGAATACTCACTTCATATCCCTGCTAAGCTCCTGCTTGCTTCCTCGCAGCTCAGATGAACTCCCTCTATCATCATGCCGCCTCCTCACTTCTCCCTTAGGTGCCTTCAAAGTCTTGGAGCTACTGTGACTCCTGGACCTCTCATACGGACTGATCGGTGGCTTCGAGTTCACTTTCCTATCAAACTGGCTCTCTGTTTCCGAATTGCTCTGTATCTCAGATATGTTCTGAAGGTTTCGTTTATATTGTTTCGTGTTTGGTGATTCGCTTTTCTCGTCTCTGTGTAAATTTGATAAGGAGTAGCTTTTGTTCGTCAATTCGCTTCGGTCTACCTCATCAAGACCAGTGCTGGAGTTTGAGATGGTTTTTCTTAAGGTTCCGTGTTTCGTGTGCGTGTAACGTTTTGTCTCGGTTGCAGGTTTAACGTTCGCGTCTGAGTCCGGATCCGTGTCGCCGAAGAAGCGGAGGTTCTTTGCTGGTGAGGTTAGTGGCTTGCCGGGTTTTGGGTACGTTTTGCGTGGTGCCTCGTCTTCGGTTGTTATAATGCTCTCTTTCTCGACCTGAAAGTTATCAAAGATTAGAATTGATAATGGAAAAAGAGCATCGCCAGTGTTGAATGCATATGAAGGACCCATCTTGACACCCGTAGAGCCGATTCTCATCAAAGTCAAAGTCAAAACATTTATTTCAATTAGACCATTTACAGGCACTTTTGAATAGTCAAGCAATAGTTGTCAGTCAGTTTGTCAAGCGTCAGCATCAGATTGGCGCATGAATAGGTGAATTGGTCTAGTACATATTATTAACAAGCCCATCTGTCGGGACTCGCCCGGATTTGGTATTAATTTGGGTCGTCCGTATGTACACATTTAGACGAGAAGGACTTTCTATCAGACGTTGGAAGTCTATAAAGAACGTTCATGTACTGGGAGGAAGAATTGTGTTCTGAAGTATATTGAGCAGCTACGTATTTACAATATTGTTAAAATTTAATGTGAGTCTGTTAAAGTTTCATATACTGATACTGCACATTACAGCACTCTTCAAACCACAACGGAACAATGTTACTTAGCGATAGAAATAGGTATGGTAATAGTACGTTAGACGAGCTCATAAAACGCAAGCAAATAAAACGCACGACATCTCGTCTACTAAGAACAATAGACAGATATACCTTGGTATTTTTCGCCTTCTTCCTAGTAAGCCTGTCAAGGGACTTGAACCAGTTGCCAGAGGGTGGGGTGGGGGCGGCCTGTCGCCGCGGGGGGGAGGGCGTCGGGCTCGGGGTGGCCAGCCTGCGTCTCTCGCGATACCGTTCAGCCTGGAAAGATTGGATGGGTTTTAGGTAGGTATAGCTTCAAATTCAACTAGCTTTAAGATAAAACCTCAGATCATAGAAACAAGGGAGATGTGCCCAGGTGCCATTGAGCTTGACGCTTTAGTTTGGTCACATTGACCATAATTAAAACGAACACGCTGGCGACGGACCGAACGCGATCGATGATAGAAATAGTGTTTTAGTTTAGTGCTAGTGATGGCTGACAAATAACAGTGTTAGATTGGGTGTGCCGTATTCTTAATGTGTGGGAGATCTTTATAAATTTACAAGGAGCGCTTGTAATTGACAACATTTCATTTTTTTTATGTACTCAAATTATGATGGTAATTGAAATAACGTCCAAAAATAAGGTACCCATATTTTTTATTTTTTCAAAATGTGGTCGTTTTCATATAAAAAAACGATTTTGGTTTTGTTCTAAACAGACGTAAGCGCCAAATGACGTCAATTATACGGTTGATTGGCGATTTAACCTTTACTTGGCTCTGGTAATCAGCATGTACTTCAGAATAGGTTATTCTTATAAGTGGTATTTGATGCGACAGACGTATCTTTAATGATATTAGAACATCTTATCTTCTTAGAACATGATAAATGCTAAGACAAACTAACTTACGGATTCAGCCGTATGAATGACGTCACAGTAGGTTTTTCAGTTTTAATTTTTTTTCTCCAAAATGAATCAATAAAAAAAAAAATATATATATATTCGTACTCAGGATAGGAAAATAAAGAAACAGTATTTTTATTTTAGTAGCATAGTAATTTTGAAATGTTGTCAATTGTGAGTGGTTCCCCTACAAATTTTCTATGATAGCATATCTCCTTTTTTCTATATTTTATCTGCGGATAAAACGTAAACAATGAAAGTCCAACCCGACCGAATTCAAAATCACGACTTCCACTGTGAATTGTTGATGTTCGTGGATCATCTTAATTTATCATTTATTAATGGCTGCATTTATTTCAATTAGACGACTTACAAGTAGGTACTTCTGAATTGTCAAGGATTTAGTCAAGAGTATGAAGCTAGATGCTCGTTCCAAAGCGTAGATTCTTATACAGAAGAACGGATAAAACGGACTTTGGAGGTCAGTTCGTTAAAAATCTCCAAAGTCGATTTTTTTTAAGTCCGACGCAACATTTTAACGCTGAGGGAGTTCAGAATAAGGTACTGAACCCATGGTTTCAGTCACTTACACTCCGTATAAGCATAGCATACCTAATCGGCCTATAATGTTCCCACTGCTGGGACACAGGCCTCCTCTGTGAGAGGGAGTGGGCCGTATTCCACCACGCGGGCCCAGTGCGGGTTGGTGGACGTCACATGTTTTCGATTTTTTCGTTCTAGGACGTGCCGGTTTCCTCACGATGTTTTGCTTCACCGTTCAAGCAAGTGAAAAATTTATTTCTAATACATGACTTCGAAAAGTCAGCGGTGCGTGCCTCGGGATCGAACTCGAACCATTCGCCGTGGGAGGCACATGGTTAAACCACTAGGCTATCACTGCAATTGATACACCAAAAAAAACACCCGTATATTATGTACTTCATTAACTACATAGTATTCACATGGGGTGGCCTATTACAACCGGGCCCAAATTGGCATAAGCAACAAGCAACCAGCCTCCTTTCGTTGTAAGTAGATACCTATTCGATGTATCTGTTCACACATAGTTTTTGTACTCTGAGATCATCTTATTTCTTCTCACACACCCACTACATGTATGTTTGTACATTCAAGTTTAATGACACCTCGCTCATGTATTTAAATTAATATTACGTTCTAGGATTCTCATGTAATTTTTAAGTCTTTTTTTGGTCGTTATTAAATAAATTAGTTAATGACGTCCAAAGATAAGAAGAAACTTTTATATTGGTAAAATAGGTAGTTTAAAAATCATATCGGATACATTCAATAGATGGCATAAGGATGGGATGGAATAGTCCTATCCCATCCGTATCTATCTATTGATTGGAGTGACATAAGCCCAATTAATTACATCACTATTGCTAACCGAACCTACAATACCTTATCACTTTTTGCTGTGAATAATTACCTACATCGTCTACACACAAGCAAAATGAACTAATCACCGTTTATTGAAACTAGGTATAAAGCTTACTAACAATAAGTACCCTAATTTATGCTGTTACAATTTGGTGTACAATAAATTATAATTCTATCTATCTATCTTACTCAACCAAAGTTAATAAAATTCATATGGGACTTGGGAGTACCGCGAGAGCTGCTCTTTTCCAAAAAACAATAATTAAAATCGATACAGTCGAATTGATAACCACCTCTTTTAATTAATTCGGTTCAAAAAAAGGTTAAATAACAGTTGATTGTTACTGACAGTCTGCGGTAGACGACAAAAAATGTAGTCACGATAGAATATTGAATTGCAAACAAATTGCATAAAGTGTGCACCTGGGTTCGAATTCACGACCTGCGACTTGTAAGTCGGTGTAGCTACCACATAGGCCACAACTGCTAGTCAAATTGCTAAAGTAACATGATATTCGTGAATTTGGCTCCAGCCGGCCTAGCATGACCACGATAGAAACGGGTTTTGTCTACATAGAAATAGACAAAGTGACAGATTGTAGAAACATTTCTACGTTTTATGAATGAAATCTGTCACTTATCTGTCACTTTGTCTATTTCTATGTAGACAAAACCCGTTTCTATCGTGGTCATGCTAGGCCGGCAGCTCTATTTTTTTTTCACACGTTTCAATCTTCCTATATTTACAAAACGAAAAGGCCAATGCACTCTTTGTTTTTGGTAATTCAAACACGATATAGAACGCTTATCTATCAGTCTATGCCAACATCCTAACGGGCCAACAACCTTGTCAGTTAGAGCACTGGTAATAATAATAACATCTGAAGCAAAGAAGGTTGTACTCCTGGACACGGCTCGCATTGTTAGGAGGTTTCTCTCTCTGGGGCCCTGACCGCCGGTGGCTTGGACCCTGTTTCCGATGCCGGTGGAGCACTATTTTTTATATTTTTAAATGTTTTGTTTTTATAATCTTTTTATGAAATATTTAAAAATGTAATAAATGAGTAACTATAATGAATAAACGAAATAACATCTGAAGCAAAACACCTAATTTCCTTTTTAACGTGAATTCGATGAACGTCTTCCACGTCATCCCAGCGAACATTCCCGAAAAAAATGACCATTTTAATCGACGCATGACGTCGAGTAAATAAAAGTAAAGACTTCTTCTAAGGGTCGTATCACAAAACTCACGACTCAAGCATTACTTGAGATTAGTTTCTTCAACCAATCAATTTGACCGCACGGTTGTCGCAGTGGCTGAGAGATTGGCTGCTGCGCAACGTGTCGCGGGTTCGATTCCCGCATTGCACATAGGTCTGGCTGTTTGTGTATGTAAAATTTGTGTTTGTAAACGCACCCACGACACAGGAGAAATCCTAGTGTGGGGCAACGCAAAAAAAATGACTTGAAACTAGTCTCAAATAATGCTTAAGTCTTGAAAGGATGCAGAAAGTGTAGGAAGTTTTCCAGATGCTGTATCTTATAAGAGCGCAGAGCGTAGCATTCTTTATTGACATGTTTCTGGCGTATATAGAAATTGAAAAAAAAAAAGAAAGACTGAATGACGATGTCAACCAAACCGAACTGGGCCCATGTACTGGGCAAATTACGGGACACTCCCTCTCATCTCTCACAGAGAGGAGATTTGGATACCAGCAGTAGGAACGTCATCGGCCGATTATGTAATGGAAACTAAGGGCCCATACTATAACTTGCTACAGGCCCCGGGTGGGCTTAGTACGGCACTGACCCCACTAGAACCTCGGAAGCCAGGAACATGCCAATAAAAAAAGCTACGCTCTTCGCTCATATAAGACAACAGCATCCGGAAAATATAAGTAGATTTATCAATGACTGTGTTGTCGGCTGTATAAGGCCGCCCGCCATATGGTCTGTGACCTCAGCTCGCTTATTTTGGAATAATGAAGGATATATGAATGGATATAGATATAACTATAAAAACTTATAAAACTACTAGCTGTTCCCCGCGATTGTTGCTCGGCACCTAAAGATTGTAGCGTGATGTTAAATAGCCTATACTATTCCTCATGAATCTGGCTATCATATACAAAAAGAATTTTCTAAATCCGACTGGTAGTTCCAGAGATTAGCGTGTCAAACTAACGAACGAACTCTTCAACTTTATAATATTAAGTACCTATAGACTGAAGTATGGACTTTAACCCCCGCACTTATAAACGATGATTAGATGTTGTTAAGTCTATTGCCATCTCTATTCATTGGCATAGAAATGACAAGGATAAAATTGTAGCTATATTTAATCGGTGTTTAAAAGTTACAAGTTATTATAAAGGAAGGGGGTTAATGTTTGGGTGACTGTCTCAAAGGCAATGTAATTATATGTAACGATCGTGACATGTCTTGCTCTGTTTCGGTACTATGCTCCGATTAACATGTGTGTATCTTAATGGTTTGCTTTAAGAAAACTCAATTTTAAGTTATGCTCGCCTTTGTACATAAAATATCAATAAAAATTATATTTATTAGTTACTAGACTTTTGCCCGTGACTCCATCCGCGTAGACTACAATGAAATGACCAGATAAATGACCTCCGTAGTGTAGGGTGGCTAGTACTACGAAGAAGTCAAGCTGTATCTCTGGTTCATCCCGCCGGAAATATATGAAATGTGGCTTAGATTTTAGGTTGGACCTCAACCTATCGAACCGTGAAAACACATCAAAATCCGTTCAGTACTTTTTGCGTGATGCGCGCACAAACAAACAGACAAAAATTCCAAAAAAAAATTTTTTGGTCTTGTTTACGTCCCAGTAATAATCCCGACTGTTTTCTCTGGAATATTTTCAATGCACAAAAACGGATTTTTTACAGTTTTATAATACTTAGAAGGTATAGACTTGTGTGCAGGTAGGTATATTAAAAAAATGAATAGTTCCGTTTCTAGCAGTTTTTGCGAAGGCAGCCGTTCAAAAACGGGATTCGAGACAGACTTGACAGTAAATTGTGATTTTTTAGCATGAACCATCTAATTGGAAATGCGGTTTGCGGTCGAGAAGTCAGCAAACCTTTTTTGACCTGAGTAGGATAACTACCATACAAGATTATAAGTAGTTATAGAATAGAAAAGGTATGGTGACACGTTGAACAAATAAAAGTAAATAATATTTTTTAATAAAACCAAGCTTTTATAGTGTTAAAAAGTTAAAAATAAAATTCCAATTAAAAACAAGCCCTTTTCTACATTTTAACCGTCGTCTGTGTCAAATTCATTCCATAAAAGAATTATAGGTGTTTCCAAATCTTAAAACTTCATACCATTTAATAAATCTTTGTGTAGGTAAGTACCTACTTATCACAGTGTCAAGATTTCAGCAGGAAAGGATACGAGGGTGTAGATACCGTTCCACGTAAGAATTCCTCTAGAAGTTATGTTGGCTGCCCTGAATCTCAATTTATTACAACGTTTTTAACGGTGTTGGAAGTTTTCTTTCAGCACCAATTCACTTTCATCACTTTTTAACGTCCTAAATATTATTATAAAACATAAATCTACAAAAAACACAAAACGATATGACCTAAATAGGAATGACAAGCAGGGGAGCCAACATAACTTCTAGGGGAATTCTTACGTGGAACACGCTTTTATTTGAAAACTTGACATTGTACGCGCCATGTACGCGCATTTTGCTTTTCATACATAGAGACGGTTCTCCTTACCTCTACCCGCCATAGCACATAGTGAGTACCTCAGATCATAGAAACAAGGAGATATGCCATCATAGCAAATTAGTACGGGAACAACTGATGCCACTTTTAGTACATTTTTCGACACAATTACGTGCATAATTAAGCGCTCCTTGTGAATAAAAAGATCTCCCACGCATTGAACATTCCGCACACCCTCAATCTAACACTGTTAATCGTCACTCAACACTAGTACTAAACTAAAACACTGTAATTATACTATCGATCGTGTTCGGTTCGTCGCCAGCGCGTACGTTTTTAATATGAGCAATTTGCTCAAGATCAGGCATCAAGCTCGATAGCGCCTTGGCACATCTCCTTGTTTCTATGATCTGAGGTGAGTACCTACTTCAAACTTGCGTACGTTTAACGTGCGAACGCGATGCTGAATATTATGTATGACATCACTAGCGGTGTCAAACACACGACATTGAACTGGGGTCAGTGACCCCTTCGTTTTGGTGTTTCTTTTTAGGCTAATCCTTAATCTTTTCATATCAATTTGAATATAATTTAATTATAAACAAGTGTCTGAATACTCCTTAATTGGAGTGCTATTTATTTCGTAGTTTACATTTTATAAGAAACTGTTCAAAGTATATGAAATAATCATTTATTATTGACTTTTTAGACAGAGCCACATAAGCGCCTTATTGTCGTTATAAATTGCCTTGTCTATAGTATTATTGCCCAACTAATTAACACATGAAGAGAAAACTTACGGTCTTACTTTATGGTCTGTCATTTGTATGACAATGAATAGAGATGACAATTGACTTAAAAAGAGAGAGAGGGGGTTAATCGTTAGGTACTGCTTTAATTTCTGTCCATACTGTGCATGCTATTTTCTACATTATATTATAGCGTAGTACCTATGTAAAAACTGTGAACGTTTGCAGCTCAAATATAGGCCACCTCTTATATCGACCAGGAGCGCAGGCTGTCACTTAACTTTCACTTTCATGTAGGCCTGGTACCTCAAGCCATGAAACATAGCGTTTTCAAGGTAATAATACTTCCTTTTTAGGGTTCCGTACCAAAATGGTGAAAAAGGAACCCTTATGGTGCGACTTCGTCTGTCAGTCTGTCTGTCTGTCTGTCGCACCTGCTTATTTCAGCAACTACTTATGCTATCGACTTGAAATTTGGAACAGTTATAAAGAATGCTTGTCCAACTTTATTGCAAATGAAAAAAGACCAAAAATATTTTTATTTTCATTGCAAAAGGGGCCGGAGTGGGGGTCCGAAATTTCAAAGTGGGGTTACTAGGTCAAGTGACATATCATATGAAAGGGCTTGATTTGCACATTTCAAAATATATTTTTATTTAATTTTATATCTCACAGTTTTCGACATATGATGAAAAATGTCCAAAAAAATACCATTCCCCCCCTTATCTCCGAAGTTTGCGGGGCGAAAAATCTGAAATAATTAGAACTGATAGGAATTGACCCAAATATGGCACCAAAAATAAATGATGTTCCTGACTAGTACAGTTTTTTCAAAATCATCAAAATTCCTTCACAAACAAATTTAGTTATGCGGTCCGGATTTTTTCACTTTATACGTCCAAAACTGATTCGGAACCCTCGGTGCGCGAGTACGACTCGCACTTGGCCGGTTTTTTATTTATAATTGATTATATTATTGGATTACCGTTTGGGAAAACAAAAGAAGTATTAAAACCTGTTCTGGTTTTAAAGTGCCGGATAAGTGCGGAGAGCACTCGCGCCCCGAGAGTTCCGTACAATCATATTTTTTGTGATACTTATACCTAACTACAAATTAACGATTTTCGAATTTTTTCATTTACTTGTGCGGTGAGATTATGCGTCTTGTCAAATTTCATGACTCAACGAGCAGGTGTTTCGATTTATTAGCGAAAAATATGCGGCATGTAGGTTCGGTTAGTGTAATCACGTCTGTTTATGTCACTCAAAATCGAAAAAAATAATTTAAAAAACCGCCTTCAAAAAGATCACAATATTGTTTTGTGAAACTGTTTCGGAAGTTAGTAACTCAGTACCGAATCAAACCAAATCAAAAATCATAGGCATCGACTTATCATAACATAATTATAATCTTTTTGAAGGCGGTTTTTACTTGTATTTAAGTTTTTTAGGGTTCCGTAGATAGATACTTCAAAAATAAAAAACCGGCCAAGTGCGAGTCGTACTCGCGCACCGAGGGTTCCGTATCAGTTTTGGACGTATAAAGTGAAAAAACCGGACCGCAAAACTGAGTTTGTTTGTGAAAGAATTTTGATGATTTTGAAAAAACTGTACTAGTTAAGAACATCGTTTAATTTTTGGTGCCATATTTGGGTTAATTTCTATCAACTCTAATTGTTTCAGATTTTTCACTCCGCAAACTTCGGAGATAAGGGGGGGGAATGGTATATTTTCAGACATTTTTCATCATATGTCGAAAACTGTGAGACATAAAATTAAATAAAAATATATTTTGAAATGTGCAGATCAAGCCCTTTTATATGATATGTCACTTGACCTAGTAACCCCACTTTGAAATTTTGGACCCCCACTCCGGCCCCTTTTGCAATGAAAATAAAAATATTTTTTTAATTTTTTCATTTCTATAAAGTTGGACAAGCATTTTTTATAATTGTTCCAAATTTCAAGTCGATAACATTAGTAGTTGCTGAAATAAGCAGGTGTGACAGACAGACAGACAGACGAAGTCGCACCATAAGGGTTCCTTTTTTATCATTTTGGTACGGAACCCTAAAAACGGCAACATTATAGGATCATTTTTTTGTCCGTCTGTCCGTCTGTCAAGGTCCGTTTTTAATTAACCGACTTCAAAAAAGGAGGTTCTGTATTCGTCCCGTATGTATGTATGTAAGTATGTATGTATGTATGTTTGTATGTGCGCGATTTTCTCAAAAACTACTGATTCGATTTGGATGGGGTTTTCACTAACGTAATTTACATACTACCAGGAAGGTTTTAGTATATAATACACTATGTAATCATTCCTATGTACAAAGTTATATGCATAAATGTACACACTCCGTAGAAGATTTACTGTTGAACGAATTCGTGAAAGTAATCTAACACGGGATACCTAAAGAACTAAAAAGGGAAACATAAAAAACGTTTTTAACAAAAAATAACCGACTTCAAAAATCCACTACAAAGAAAATAATAATTTTGGTTTCGGAAGTCGGTGGCAAAAAAAAGCAAACAAAAACCAAAGCCACCGACTTCCGAAACCAAAATTATTATTTTCTTTGTAGTGGATTTTTGAAGTCGGTTATTTTTTGTCAGTACCTACTGGATAAAGGTATAAAGTTGAAGTTACAAGCTAATAATAAGTATGTAACTTGCAGTATCAACAAATATTGCAGTCACCTAGAAGCAGTGTTGAAACATTCCTCCGGTTTAATTGTCGCATTGATTGCATTCGAAATAACTACTATTACGTTTCCTATATTTAATAACATTACAATGAGGGGCTCGTGGCTAAATGACAGCCGCGCTGATGACAACCGGTCCAACATTCGAATACCGGTATTACCCAATAATTGGGTTGTGGAGGTCAGATGACAGTCGCTCCACGTAAAATACTGATATTCAGCCGCAACCAGTTAGACTGGAGCCGACCCCAATCTAGTTTGGGAAAAGGCTAGGCGGATGATGATTGTTGTTCCCCGCGGTTTCACCCCCGTTGCTCGTCTCCTAAGAGTCATAGCGTGATGTTAAATAGCCTATACTATTCCTCATGAACCTAGCTATTATATACAAAAAGAATTTTTCGATATCGACTGGTAGTTCCAGAGATTAGCGTGTGTAAACAAATAAACTCTTCAGCTTTCTAATATTAGTAATAAGTTAAGATTTAGATTTTTAGCAGATTTTAATTTATCTAGTTACATTTTTAGACCCACGGACGCCCCTGTGAAAGCTATAGCTACGGCCATGACTACGCCCCACCACACACTCCATTTTGGAAGTAAGAGATAGATGCTGAGAAACTGTCAGATGTCACATTCGTCAGAAAATCTTTACATTGCATAGCTTTGTTGAGTACCTATCAAAGAATATGGCCGACACCTCCACTTCCCATAAGCCATGGGCTAATCAATTATTATTATTAGCCAATATATTAACGTAATTCTCCTGTGCAGTCTGCAGCAGGCGCGGCCGCAGCCGACGATTTTGGGGGGGTCATACCGCAGCCGAAGACTTTGGGTCATACCGATTAATGCCGACGTGCTATACCGTGAATTACCGTGTTTGGCGCATTTTTGTACAATTTTGGGGGGGTCATTACCCCCACGACCCCCCCCCCCTCACCTCAGATCGCGCCTGCAGGTATCAATTAATGCTTGCAAGATACTGAGAAACTGTCAGTTGTCACTACATTCGTTAGCTCACATTGCATCGCTTTGGATGGGTATCAAAGAATAGACGGCTGACACCTCCACTTCCCATAAACCATGGGTTAAGAACAAAGACGTAATTCACCAATGCAGTCTGCAGGTATCAATCAATGTTTGCAAGTGACGGTCGAAGCGCCGAGTTTAAGCGAACAGTTGTGTAATGATTCCCTTACCATTGGTCCTCGAATTATGAGATTTAAAACTCTTTTTTTATCGGCGTTAAAAAAAGAATTTTATCAATTCGACACGTATGTACTTATGTAATATTATTGGAACTGCAATATACAGGGTAAAATTAAAACCAGTGCGGATATTTTAGGAGGTGAAAGTGCTCATGAATATGATCAACTTTTATTATGGGACCGACACTGAAATATGAAAGAAAAATCAGCTGTTCAGCAAAAATGCACTATAACACGGTCAAAATGTATGGAACAGCTGATTTTTTTTTTTCATATTTCAGTGTCGGTCCCATAATAAAAGTTGATCATATTCATGAGTACTTTCACCTCCTAAAATATCCGCACTGATTTAATTTTTACCCTGTATTCATATAGGATGATCTAGGTAGGGCTTTCAAACAAATATACAAAATTTTATAGGTGTATGAATGTATATTTGTCCGAAATTATTAATCGGATTGTGACCATCTTTTTATTGGCTTACATTTACTTTAACTTCTAAGGGAACGGTGCAAGTCTCATCAAAATCGGTTCTGTAGTTTTCAAGATATGGACTAATACACGTAAGTGTGACGGCCTGGCTTATTGATACGAGCTACGGGTGTGATGTCCAAGGGAAAACAACTCAAAACCTTGGTCAAAGTTTAGTACATGTAAGGAAAATCAATTTATGTCACTCAAAATAGTAAAAAAAAACTTTACAAAAAAGTTAATACTGCCTTCAAAAAGATAATGTGTGAATAAATAATATGTAAAACGGAAGTCGGTGCCTAATCGAGCCTAAGCAAAAATCAAAGGCATCGACTTCCGAAACTGTTCCACACAACACTATTTTGATTTTCCACACAACACTTTTTGGAGGCGGTTTTAAGTTTTTTGTAAAGTTTTTTTATTGTCGCTGCGATGTGGTGTAAAGAGACTTAAACCAAGACTATAATCAAACTACGTTTTGTAATGAGAGTGATAAAATCTTGGTACATATTTTACAAGTGAGATACAAATGGTAGTGTCCCGTATTGAACCTGCGACCTTTAGCATCGATAGGTCAGCGCGGAGTATTGTGTTGTGAATGACGACTCACATTCTGTTGTTCCGCATTGCGAGCGAGTACCTCGAAGAGCCCAATTAACACTTATAACAGGCCAATTTATATCTGACTTCAAAAAAGGAGGTTCTGTATTTGACCCCTGTAAATGTATGTATGTTTGTGTGATGTTTCAAAAACTACTGATTAGATTTGTATTGGGTTTTCACTAACGTAATCTACATACTTTCAGGAAGGATTTCATAAATGGTAGGTTAGGTACATATACTACTACAGGTAATACATTAGGTAATATTTCTGATGTACGAAGTTAATATGCATAAATGTACATAGTGCGTAGTCGATTTACTGCTATACGAATTCGTGAAAGTAATTTAGTACGGGATAAAAGTATCTAAATACTAATAAAAATAAAAAACTTTTTACAAAAAAATTACCGTCTTCAAATGCCACTACCAAGCAAATAATAATTTTGGTTTCGGAAGTCGGTGGCAAAAAAAGGAAACTAAAACCAAAGCCACCGACTTGCGAAACCTAAGTTATTATTTTACTTAGAAGTGGTTTTTTTAAGCCGGTTTGTTTTTTGTAAAAAGTTTTTTTACTTCATAATGTATGAAGCTTGAATGTCGTGATGTTTCAGAGGTTAAGGAATCCCGCTTTATGAGTACAAGGTCGCAGGTTTAGATGAGAAGTACCAACGAAAGTCGGTAAACACTTTAGTGTTTAAAATAATAATCTATGTATAAAAAAACCGGACAAGTGCGAAAACGTAGATTCCTATGGAGAAGAACGGGCAAGAAAATAAAGAAAAATTGTAACGAAATTATCAGATCAGGATATGGTGTAGGTACTTACCAAAGCGGGCGAGTCCAAACGTCTAGGTCTCGACTTCCTCAAGTCACTCTCTCCATCAGAAGGTCTCGACTGCCGGTCACTCTCTCTGTCCGAAGAGTGGTACCGTCTCTTTTCCTCTTTACGCTCCTTGTATCTCCTGTCTTCTTTTAGTGTCTTCTCGTATCTGTGAAAGTCGAATCAGTAATCAAACCATTGAACAAATGAGGTATTCTTTTCGCCATATTTTTTATACGACGATGGTGACAAACAGATGTACACTCGACGCCATTAACGGTCGACCACTTTTCGCCCTTATTACTAAGAATATAAGGGTGAAAAGTGGTCGACCGTAAATGGCGTCGAGTGTACGTACGGCCTGCCTAATGGTAAGTGGTTACCGTAGCCTAGTGGTTGCCGACCCTATAAAATGAGGATTCGCTGTGCCGACAGCTTAGGGACAAGCAGGTCCCCCGTTGTCAACACAGCGCATCCTCAGGAGCTCTGGCGACCTCACTCACCACGGGAACACAACACTACTGAAGAGTAGCGTTATTTGGCTGTGGTAATCTGTAAGGTGGAAGTACTTCCTGCTACTGCTCCGGAATTGAGCAAGATACCGCGCTGTGTCTTACCTCTCTATAATTTGCCATATTGCAAAGGACACTAAAATTATTTCGTAGTAATTAAAAATACGATTCATAGGAATCATAAAGCCGTCTCTATCTCTTTGCTAATAACATCAAACTGCGATCCATATAATCCATCAGGGCCTCAAGGCTGCTATTGCAATTTTCTTATAATTGTGTCAGAATGGAACATAACTGTCAAAAACAACAATAACGATGTCGATGTGAGACCATTCTGATACAATTATGACTATGCAATTTGCAGACTTGGGGCCCTGCGCCCCAATATTGCCTACTGAATTCCTGGCTATAATATTTCTGAATTCTTACCGTCCATCATATTCCTCCCTGTACTTCCTCTCAGGATCGCTGTCGCGAGGGTCTGAGGACCTGTACCTGTCCAGGTCTTCCCTGGAACTCCTGTACCTCCTTTCGTCAGCCTTGCAGTCGTAATCTAGCTTCTTTACCACGATGTCACTAGGTTCAGGATCGGTGTACCTGTGTTAGAAAAATAATTATTTACAAGATATGCAAAGGTTTTGGTGTCTTGTGACCACTAGCAAAAAGAACTATGGTACGGCAGATGTTCGGGAACTTCTCGTGTTAGTTATTTTAATGAATATTAATTAAAGGAACACTCATTTTGGATAGTTCCTTCCATTAGACGTTTGGGGAGGGTTTATAATGTTTAACTAGTGGCCTTAAATGGCTCATCCTAATATAATATGTAGAAAAGTCAAAGTCAAAGCATTTATTTCAATTAGACCAATTACAGGTACTTTTGAATTGTCAAGGAGTCTGTCAGTTAGTCATAATTAATGACGAAGCTAGATGCCCGTTCCAAAGCGTAGATTTCTATGGAGCAGAACGGGCAAGAAATTCCATGGTTACTCTTTTAAATCAATTGATTACAATATCATGGTTACATTGCTTTTGTCGGAAATAACACAAATATGAGAGAACAATGTAAAAGTCTAGAATAATAGTAAACACAACTCCAAATATTAGCCATAGCAGTTCAGAGATGACCAGTCCCAACAGACGGCGCCGAAAGATTCCCCTATGACATTTCGGGAGCGATCACTTAAAGTTTATTTGTACGAGTTAATTAAGTTAGTTTGTACGAGTATGTATGTAGTCTTCTATCTAATATGTATAGAATAAATCGCAATGATATTTTCATGCTAAACTTTTCCTGTTATAAAGTGATGCATTTCCTGTGACTCACTTTACTTTGAATAACTAAGTTAGTAATAACTATTTGTATATGAACAGCTACTAAGTTTTTACTAACCGTCCCACCTAAGCAAACAAAGCGGCAGCGCTATGCGATGCGAAACGAAAATATCACACAAACTTACTATGATACCTCAACCTCAATCGAGGAAGGAAAGTACTAACCACGTTATTCATAAATTACTTCTTATTGTTTTATCACTAAAATGTTTAACCTACATATTTAGCACTCAAAAACCGAGTTGTTAATAAAGATTCTACCCATTCCACAATAATTATTATCAGTTTTTGGATACTTTGGTGCACAAGCAATCCAAGTGACAATTAGAATTATGGACTGTTCTACAAAAACCTGTTTACCTACTGATCCCAAAAAATCGAAAATACACATAAGTCGATTGTACTTGGATCACTTGTGTGTGCATCAAGGTATCCATTAAATTTCGTTTTGCAGGTAAGTATCAACAATGGGATTATTTTGTTACTCTGTATTAAGCCCGCATTACATTAACTAATTTAGAGTGCTTAGTAAGAAAAGCGCTAGCTGCCCTGTCTTTACACTATACAAAATTAGTATAGGTACACTAACCTAGCGCTTTAATTTTGTAATAGGTACGACATAGCACTTAGTTTTTGATTACGTCACATCATGTCCCATTCTACCTTCATATCGCATCGCATCGCATAGCCCATCTAGGACGATAGCTTAGAAGTGCCATGCGTCACGTGAGATTTTCATGTCGCATAGTTTTATCAGATGAAAGTTGTGCCCTGATTTCATGTGTTGTTTTAGTTTGTCTAATGGTGTATTGTATACCTCGTCTTGGAATAGGTAACGTATGATATTGTTCTGGATAATGTCGCAAAAAGATTTGGATTAAAAGAACTAAAAAAGGCGCTGCGGTGTGTCGTTTACGTAATGCCGGCTGCTCACTGACAGGACAGCAAGGCAAATAACTTTTTGAAGGTGAAATTATTTTGAATCTTATTGAGCAAATGCATTGAAGGTTCGCCATGCAGCGGCACGTTGAAATACAAATTCTAAAGACATGGGCGTAGCCAAGTACTGGCAGCCCTAACAACCCCTGCCGGCCTAGCATGACCACGATAGAAACGGGTTTTGTCTACATAGAAATAGACAAAGTGACAGATTGTAGAAACATTTCTAAGTTTTATGAATGAAATCTGTCACTTTGTCTATTTCTATGTAGACAAAACCTGTTTCTATCGTGGTCATGCTAGGCCGGCTGAACGGAAAAGTAAATAATTTTAGAGAAAAAAAATATGTATATAATTCACAAATTGGTTATTTCGCGTCAAGTTGAATATCGTTTAAACTACGAGCATTAATCTCCTGAAGGGGATCATCTCGTACACCCTCTATGTATGTTTTCTTTGCCTACCCCCCCCTGAACAAAATCCTGGCTACGCCCTTGTCTTATGCCCGTTTTCACCAACACTAGGAGACACCTAAGTAAAATGTTTAAATATTAAAAGAATTTACCTAGCGCAAAAAAAAGTTTTACCAACCACTAGGCGACAATTATTGACTATCCATGGTTGTCGCCTAATGGTTAGTCACATGTTTTTTGCGCTATGTATTTTTTTTTAATATTTAAACATTTTACTTAGGTGTCTCCTAGTGTTGGTGAAAATGGTCATAAGAGTATTAAAATAAACTTTTTCTCCGGGCCCTCCTATCAGTGAGCTATGGCTATCATAATATATCATACCTTCTGTAGTCGGAGTCGTCTTCGGCAAGATGTTCAGGGCTCTTGAGCACCCGTGTGCGAGTCTTCGGCTGGACCACTTCCTTCTCTTTCTTGCTCTTCTTAGAAGAGTCGCGGGAGAACAGCTGTTTCATCTGATAGAAACAAAAAATGTACAAGATAATTCTAACGTAAAATAGGATGAGGCTAGGATTGACACATGGCACATAATTGAAGATAAATCTGTATGAGAATTTACAAAAAATACTAAACTAAATTATGAATTTTAAAAAATCTACAAACTTTATAAAAAAATAAAATAAAATTTACCTTTTCAAGTCCAGTTAGCTTCTTTGCCTTCGGCGGCTTCGCACTGATCTTATCATCAAGTCTGCTAGGACTTTTGTTGTATTTGTCAATTTTTGGCTCAAAATTTGATCCTTCATCGGCACTCCTATCTCGGCCCCCATACTCCTTTCTATATCCCTCGTCCCTATAATCCTTAAACCTTGCCAAATATTCTCCATTAGCATAAATCTGCTCAGTAGGATAGTTATCCTCTGTGTGTTGCCTTTCACTAGCCAAAAATAGCGATGTATCTCTGACGTCATCATCGCTTTCGTGTCTTCTATGTCTTGTTCTGTGGATCTCTCCACTCGAGTCTTTTCGGAAATCGTTTTCAATTCCTGAGTCAACTAATCGATTATCAATATCATAGCGACGTGGGGATCTATCATCTCGATAGTATTCCCGACTGTCACCAGAATCATGTCGCCTCATACCAAACTCTTCTTTGTATCTATCCTTGTTCTTCACTCGTCGTAATGAGTGATAAGTATCAGCATGTTTAGGGAGATTCGCATAATCTTCTTCGCGTTCTTGTGCAATTTCAGGATTGGAGGAGTAATGTCCTTTTCGTTTACCAAAATATTCATCTTTTCCTTTATATTTCTGTCCAGTTTGAAGTACATCATGACTAGAAGTGAGTTGTTTTTTCGCTTTGTACTTTTTCTCTTTGTATTCGTCTGGACTGAGCAGTGGTTTGCCTGTATTTGATTCTAAGCTCGGGGGCTCATACTCAGGCTCGGGAGGAAAGTTGTTCTTATTGCCTTTGAATCTAGGCTCCAATGTGTCAATGAATTCGCGTCTATCAACTTCCCCTTTAGGAACTTTCTGGAATGTCCTACTTTCAGTGTTATATTTAACCTTATGGTTATCCGAATCGTATTTGCTGTAGTCTTCAGTAACACTGCTTTCCGCAAAACCATCTCTTTCTAAAGTGTTTCGGTAATAACGAACTGTTTCGTTCACATATCTTTCTGTGGCTTGCATACGTTTTTCTGCTTCGTATATGGGATCTTCGGGTAAATATCTAGATATGGGCTCTTCAACGTTTCTCTCACGATCAAGTCTACGAGCCTTTAATCGTGATTCTAAAAGTTGACGCCTATGACTTAGCTCGTTGAAATCTAAATCCACCTTCGTTGTTTCTGGTTCATATTGTTTTTTCTTTGTGTCCATACCATCACCTCTTCCTCTATACTGATTACTTAAATCAGGCGACTTATCTTTCGGCGAATGTTCGTTAGCATAAGTCGGTTCGAATTCTTCAAAGCTAGTCAATTTGTATTCCCTAAACCTAGGTCTAATGGGAGAATCTGTGACATTGTATGTTGGCTCAAAAGTGTTAAATTTTTCGTTTTCTTTGTTTTTATAGTCATAGTCATACATACGGGTTTTAGCGAACTTGTGTCTGTCTTCGTAACCTAATCCTTCGTCTTCATCGGAGAAGTTTCCGTACTTCTCTCTAGACGGCGAGAAGGTTTTGTGAACTGTCTGTTTGTTCAGTCTGTTGATACGAGAGTCGTGATCTCTTACCACATGTGCGTATACTACTCCTTTCTCCATCTTATTGATTGGTGAAGGCACTCTATCAGGACTAGTATTCCTCGCGAAAAGATTAGGATCTGGGCTCGCACTCGGTTTGAGATAAGAAAATGGTTGATTCGTATTCGTCCCGTTCGGTGGACAGATCAAATGAGATTTTGGAGGCCCTGCAGACTGATCTTCTTTTAGAATCCTAACTAAATGGTCGACAGTGTGCCCTCGAGTCAAAGGTGGCTTATCGGGCGGCTGTTGACTGCTATGTATCATTTCTTTATCACCATAAACGTTTTCTTCAATTTTTCTTATGCTATCTTTTATTCTATCTTTGACTTCAAGTGGATGGATATCTTTATTCTTCGTTGAATCAATCTCATCCACAAGCAGTGTTTTCTTTACTTCAGTTTTTCGTTTAGGCGTTTCAGTTATTTGAGGTGATTTTTCTTTTTCCTTTTCTTGTGACTTACCCTTTTTAGCTCTGGTTGGTGCCTTTGGCTCTGGTTTGTCAGGAGTTTTATATCTAGGAGGCTTTTCAACGGGATTAACTTTTTTAATTTCAGTTTTCGTATCCTCAGACTTAATTTCTTTTAGCGCAGACTTTTGTTTCTGGTACACGTCGAGTGGTGACGTTTTTTTGAAGTAATCGTCTCTCGGTGAACTTTCTATGATGGGCGACAACTGAGTCTTCTTATTTCTCAATGACTTTAGGAACTCCTCAGTTTCGCTGCCAGATCTTTTTCGAATTGGTTTGTTTTGCGTATTAAGGCTCGTATTAGATTTCAAATCGGACACGTCACTTTTACTTCTCTTGACAACGGTAACCGGTTTCGTGGTGACCGCAACTGGTGCATCAGGGCCCTTTACATTAGTTTGAGCTCTTCGGAACAAAGTTGACAGTGATGTTCGTTCTTTCCTCTTTTTAGCACTCACATCACTGGTAGACCTTCCGAGAGGAGTTTTCTCTGGTGCACCTTCGTCACTGTTTCTTCTACCAATTCTATTTCCTTCCTTTTTCCTTCTGTGGGGTAGAGAGAAGAACTTCTCAGGAGGATTATTAGAGGTGCATGTGATGCCCTGGGCTTGGGCCCGGACTTTGTTGGCTTCTTCAATCAATTCTTTTTCTGATAGATGTGTGAACGGTTCCTTCCTGATAGACTTAGGTTGGTCAGATGAGGCAGTCCGCGTTGCACGCGGCTTATCTGCAAGAAGATAAATATATTAGTTAAGCTTATTCTCTGTATTTAAATCTTAAATTATATTAGCAAGTTAGCTTTGTGAATAAGTTTGTACAGTTATTTTTCAGGGTATAGGAAACTAGACATTAAAATTTTAAGTAGTATTTGTACAATCAATGTAATCTGTTAATAGTGAATCTTCATTTATTAAGAAGAATACAATTTCACAATCATTTATTTAAAAGTAAGTAACGAAGTAAAAAAAAATGCTGAAATAACATTGATCCTAATTATTCCATCGACATAATAGTAATTCAATCAGTAATTACGAAAAGCTGCTTGTATAACAAGAACAAAGCATACATGAAACGATAAGTTATTATTATTATGCAGATAATTTTATGCCAAAAATGAACGTTATCCCAAAAGACAAAAAGCTTATATTCCAATAGCAAACTAATTCGTATAATTTTAGTATAGTTACACAAACCAGTTCAGTGTCAAGTTAAACCATTAATTAAGCTGTCAATATAATTTTTGTATAAAATAATAAAGTGATTAAAGAAATACCTAAACGCTTATTTGATCATAAAAGAAGAACATTAATCTTTTTGGCAAATCTGACATATTTTTTACTAAAGAACCATAATAATATATCTTGCTCACTCCACAGAGTTGTAAGGAAATAGATTAGAACCTCTTAGCTAGAAGCAGATATTTCACCAGAATTTATTGGAAATACATCTTAGGAAGACAGAAAGAAAGTTTACGAATCGTACAAAAAAGAAACGTTTAATTAATACCTCATAGTACTGTCTGAGCTACAGAACCGATTTATAAAAAAATATTCGTACACATAATTATTGTTATTGGTAATGCCAAAAAAAACTTTGTCTGAAGCACAAAGTTTCTTGTAACTTTTTGAAACGCACTCCAGGATGTAATATGAGTTAGGTTAGGTAGATATTTTATGCCCAGGAAAAAAACCCGTTTCAGGTTTATCCCCAAACATAAGCCCATCTATAAATATGTAACCTCCTTGGTTCTCTTCTCGTTTAAAATAATTGTCTCTTGTTTTAATGGTCAAATGAAGAGCCTGTTTATCTTTTCAAGATCTATCAAGACGTGCTGTATCCGTAATATGAAACACGAGACCGTATACTATACGGTCTCGTGTAAGGACTATACGACGTATAGTCCTTACATTACTATAGCAATAAGAATACAAATGGTGGCGTCATAATGTAACGGGTAGTATCGCGAGCAAAGAACTTATTTTTCGACTCCTACGCATGTTAGTCACCCCGCGTCTTGAGTGTGCAGCAAAAACTAACAATAGCTAATGATTTAGTGATGCGTGACTAATGTGCTATCATTTGAGTGTCTATATTGAAGACTAAACAATCTGCTTTCTGCGTTAAAGATCGCAGGTTTTGTCTCAGTATCATCTGCCTAGCCTTTTCCCAAATTATATTGGGGTCGGCATCCAGTCTAACTAGTTTTGGCTGAATATCAATATTTTACGTGGAGCGACTGCCATCTCACCTCCACAACCCAATTAATGGGTAATACCGGTATTCGAATGTTAGACCAGCTGTCAGACTTTAGGGCTTCTGACTACCCGTAACGATTGTCAAAGATATTCCTATGACAACCGGGACCGACTGCTTAACGTGCTCTCCGAGGCACGGAGGGGTCTCGATGTGTAAAGAACGGTCACCCATCCAAGGACTGACCGCGGCAAGCGCAGCTTAACCTCGCAGATCGATCGATCAGCGCGGCCGTCATTTAGCCACGAGCCCCTCCAGGTTTTGTCTCAGTATATCCTACTAATATTATAAATGCGAAAGTGTGTGTGTGTGTGTGTAATTGTACATATATGTTTGTTATTTCTTCACGCTGAAACGGCTGGACGGATTTGGATGAAATTTGACAAGGAGGTAGCCTAGGACCTGGACAAACACATACACAACTACTTTTCATCCATTTTCACGCAGACAGCCACGGGCAACAGCTAGTCTAAATTTATACAAAGAAAACTCCAAACTCACTGACTGACTCATCAACGCTTTGATCTAGAAAGCTGAAATTTTGTAGAGGCACGGGGTCTCATCAGGAACAAAGTAACATTTGTTGAAATAACTCATAATAGATGGCGTTATATGTATCGATTTGTTATTGAACTTTGTGTAAAATTGAGAACTTGAAAAAATACATCATGAAAAATATTTATTCAAATTTTGAAAAATGCTTTAAGCACGGAAAAATGTATAGCCCGAAGATAGCCCGCGCTAAATCGGTCACATTTCTTCCCCGACTATTTTTGCTGGAATATCTTCAATGTACAGATACGGCTTTTTTACAATTTTATAATAGTATAGATGTGGCAGCAAACAAGGAGCCCACCTCAGATCAACAAGGAGATGTGCCAAGGCGCTATCGAGCTTGGTGCCTGATCTTGAGCAAATTGCTCATATTAAAAACGTACGCGCTGGCGACGAACCGAACACGATCGATGGTATAAATACAGTGTTTTAGTTTAGTGCTAGTGTTGAGTGACGATTAACAGTGTTAGAATGAAGGTGTGCGGAATGTTCAATGCGTGGGAGATCTTTTTATTCACAAGGAGCGCTTAATTATGCGCGTAATTGTGTCGAAAAATGTACTAAAAGTGGCATCAGTTGTTCCCGTACTAATTTGCTATGATGGAATATCTCCATGTTTCTATGATCTGAGGAGCCCACCTAATAGATACCGAATTCACCTTAGGACATCTGCATACTAAAGGCATTGCAGGTGCATTCTCCACGTTAGAGACAAAGTTGAAATATCCCCTTTGCCTGCAATTACATCAGCACCCATATCCTTTACACCGGAACGGAGCAATGCATAGCGATAGAAATTGGTGTGATGATGGGCAATCCACCCGATTTAAACCCGGTGTTTTAGTAAAACACCCGATAAACACCCGCAATCACCCATAAACACCCAAAATCTTGAACGGGTGTTTGTGTACCAAAGAAACCCGGTGGATTGCCCATCTATATGTGATGAACATTGACCTATATGTCCCTAGACAAGCAGTTCCAAACAAAAATCATGCCCCTAACGCGGGTACTTGTCTGTTGCTCACTGCATCAAACGTCAAAGTGAATGTGAGACTTGTGTTGCCCGCACAACACTTGAGTGTGACATGTTTAATGTTCGGAACTGCTTGTCTAGACATAATAATATAATAATAATAACCTCTTTATTTTCAGGCTACTTTGGCCCATAGATATATACCTTACAAACTAACATGTATATACGATAATACAGTGTATGTTAGTAATAAAACTTAAGCCTATGTTAGTAAAAACACTTCACTTGCGCACTATGTCAATCACTGCGCGATCGTGTGGCACTTGTCCCCGGAAGCGTCGGAACACCACTCCCTGCGGCCAAAAGTCCTCTTCCATGACGAGGTGCAGAAAACAAGTTGGTTTCTGCACCACCTAATATAGGTCAATGGTGATGATAGATTTCCCTGGACGAGCTCTTTGACAAAGAACCTTCTACTGCAGGCATGGAACTATATGATTATACTTTAGATCAATAAATGAGCAAAAAAAATACCGCGACGATCTCTGAATGCCAAGGCGTCCGTCGCAAATCAATACTTTGCTAACAAAAACTTATAACTAATGACCAATTTCTGTCGTATCGACATTGGCTATTGGCAAAAATATTGGTGATCACAAAAAGATTGTATTAACCAAATGTGCTAGTCAACAGTGGACACGCCCCCGGAATAATCCCTTATTCCTTTTTCCGAAATCTCAACCTCACATCAACTCAGGTATACGATTGGATGCTAGTATTTTGGACAACCAATCAAATTAAGGATTTTTTATCGACGAAGGTGTATGACCCACCTAGCGTTGAAAATTCTGAAAAAAGTGTTTTTTTTCCGGTTTTTTCGGAAAAATTCCGAAAAATGTACAGGACGAATCTTTTCCGCCATCCCCTCGCCTCCACACCTCTCCCCCCTCCCCATACATCGTTCAATTTATGAACGATATCATTCATTCGTTCTCTGAATCCAGTAAGCCATTACGGACGTCTGTGATGAACCTAAGGGTGGAGGCTTTAATTTCCTTAAAGTTGACTAAAAAGTAACGCCCTTTAAAACATAACTACCGTACAAACCAGTATCTTAAGATGAACAAATGGAATACAAAAGTTGTTTTCGCCAAAAGTCAGCGCTAAAAATAAGCGTGAGCACAGAAGTGTGACATCACGGACTTTAATGCGCTTGCGACGTTCCGAATAAGTAGTATGCAGAAATGACCGCCATCGAATTTGATACGAAAGTTCAATTCTCTTCCCCAGAATCCTTGTTTGTGACGTGTGACGACGTAATGGATGGATGTATGGATGTTTGTAACTCTTTCACGCAAAACCTACTGAGTGGATTCTAATGAAACTTAGCAGTAATAGCTTATACATCAGAATAACACATAGGCTACTTTTTATGCCAAAAACACGGGTGAAGCCGCGGGCGGAAACTAGTATGTCTATGAGTATAAGTTTCTTGCTCGTTCTTCTGCATAGGAATCTACGTTTTGGAACGAGCATCTAGCTTCATTTTGCTTATTAACTGACTGACTCCTTGACAATTCATAAGCACCTGTAAGTGCTCTAATTGAAACAAATGCTTTGACTGCAGTAACAAATTCAAAATTCTGACTTTGTTAGGTATTTATTTCGCCATCAGCCTAGACAAATTATGTTTACCATCCTAGATCATAGAAACAAGGAGATATGCCATCATAGCAAATTAGTACGGGAACAATTGATGCCACTTTTAGTACATTTTTCGACACAATTACGCGCATTATTAAGCGCTCCTTGTGAATAAAAAGATCTCCTACGCATTGAACATTCCACACACCCTCAATCTAACACTGTTAATCGTCACTCAACCCTAGCACTAAACTAAAACACTGTATTTATACCATCGATCGTGTTCGGTTCGTCGCCAGCGCGTACGTTTTTAATATGAGCAATTTGCTCAAGATCAGGCATCAAGCTCGATAGCGCCTTGGCACATCTCCTTGTTTCTATGATCTGAGGTTACCATAAAAGAAGAGTCTCAAAATAATGAACAGCATAACATGACATCGCTCCTATATCCCTCGAAGGTTTAGACAGAGGTGTATAAGTTACACTCACATTTTTGCCAGGAATTTTTAAGTCCCATGGGCCATGTACCAGGGGGTCAGCAACATTCTGCCATTAAAATCCATTGCCAAGCGTGCTATTTTTGACTGACTTCAAAAAAGGAGGAGGTTCTCAATTTGACTGTATGTTTTTTTTTTGGAAGGCCGCTTGGCCTATGTCCAGCAGTGGACAAATTACTAATTTAATGTATGAAGATGACGTTCACATTTCTAGTGTCATTAAGAATTTCGCTTCCAACCGTCTAAGATTTTTTATCATCAAATTCGCTGGTGGTCTTAGCTTAGCAGACATACGATACTTTTCCTTTTAGATGTTAATCATATTGTTAATAATTTATCATAAATTAAAGTCTTAACGGTGTTCCACTAAGGATTGAGTGTCAGGATTTGCATATATTTATTGTGTCTAATGCAGATGATAACTTTGCTATAACTTCATCGTCTTCGTAGTATTTTATAATTATTATTTATTAAAGTATGCTGCGGTCAGCTTTCAGTTTAACCAGATGTTGCTGACTAGTGTCTGTTCATTAAGTCAGTTTACATGGATTTTTAGAATTTTAGGAGAAATTAGAAATCGCTAGTATCTATACCAATATTATAAAGCTGAAGAGTTTGTTTGTTTGTTTGTTTGAACGCGCTAATCTCTGGAACTACCAATCGGATTCGAAAAAATCTTTTTGTTTATGATAGCCAGATTCATGAGGAATTGTATAGGTTATTTAACATCACGTTACGACCCTTAGGAGCCGAGCAACGGAGGTGAAACCAACAATAATTATAACTAAGTGTAATTGATCTGTATAATTTATTTATGTTAAGACCAAAATTGTACTACATGTAATGGCAAATATATAATTGAACTGAATTAAATTGAGATTTGCCCGAACTGTCAAACTGGGTCATTCGTAAGTATATTTAAACACTGTGTCCGGCTAACAACTGTACAAACTTGAAGGCAGTGTAGTGTAGTACTCATGAAAACTAACAACTTTTAATAAGGGAGCAACTCTGAAATATTTAAAAAAACGCTGGTCCATACATTTCGTCGATTTATGTGAACACAAATGAATGGAACCGCTCTTTTTTTTCGTGATTTCAGGGTTGGTCCCACAGGTAAAGTTATTCATTTTCATGAGTTCTACACTCCTTAAAGTTTGTACAGCGCCACAGCCAGCAATGTCACACATTCCACATTTATTGACAAATATCATCAGTATGTATGTATTTTAATATTAAACACGCCACCCGACCGTGACAATGACGAGTCGTTGTCTATACAAGCTGGCGGTATTCAATAACTGTTTATACCAGTTGGACAAGGATATTATTGTGAATACATGGCTTTTATTCTATTTTGTCGTTCACTGATGATTGTTAGAATATTTGTTTGGGGAATTAATTTTCATTTGGTCCGTGTTGTGCAAAAATGTTTTAGGCAACAAAAACATTTAAATGAAAGATAAATGCATTTTTTATGACAGTCGCCCTATTATATCATGACATTTTAAAGATTATTAAATATCTCTAATCTCCAATATACTAGCAGCACTAAAGATAATCACAGAAGACAATAGACAGTTGACAATACGTAACAGAGAATATGGCCACTGTAATTGCCAAGGTGTTGGACGGTCTGCTTGACAAAGAACTTGACAAATGGATAACTTTGCACGACTCACAGTTTGGGTTCCGGCCTAGACTTTCCACCGAAAGTGCTATTCTTTGTTTAAAGCAGACGGTCCAATACTATAAGGATAGAAGTACTCCGGTGTATGCCTGCTTCCTTGATCTCTCAAAGGCATTTGATCTGGTGTCATACGATGTCCTTTGGGAGAAACTCGGGGGAGCGGGTGTACCACCTGAGTTGACGGGTTTGTTCCAGTACTGGTACAGTAACCAGTTAAACCAAGTTCGTTGGGGAGACGTTCTCTCTGAAGCATACAGGTTGGACTGTGGGGTGAGACAGGGGGGGTTAACTTCACCTAAACTCTTCAACCTGTATGTAAATGAGCTGATCGTTGAACTCAGCAGCAAACCAGTCGGATGCAAAATAGATGGCGTTAATGTCAATAATTTAAGCTACGCGGATGACATGGTGCTGCTGGGTCCAACGGCCGGTTCAATCAGAGAGATGCTAAATGTCTGTGAAAGGTATGCGGCAACCCACGGCCTGGTATACAATGTTAAAAAAAGTGAATATCTGATCTTTGCGGCCCCCGGAAAGCATTTAAATTATGAGCCTTCAATATCCCTCAATGGACTACTTCTAAAAAGGGTCACCCAATTTAAATACTTGGGTCACTATGTTACCGAGGGCCTCAGGGATCAGGTAGACATTGAGCGTGAACGCAGGGCACTAGCAGCCAGATGCAACATGTTGGCTCACAGATTTGCTCGTTGTAGTAACGAGGTCAAAATAACTCTGTTTAAAGCTTATTGCCAAACGTTCTACACGAGTAGTTTGTGGGTCAACTGTACGCGGAGGGCTCTAGATGCCCTGCGTGTGCAATATAATAATGGTTTCAGGGTGCTGTTGAGGCTGCCCCGATTCTGCAGCGCGTCGAGTATGTTTGCTGTAGCACGAACCGACGATTTCTATGCCATAATTAGGAAAAAGACAGCATCCTTATTAAGCAGAACGCGGGCTAGCACCAACAGCATTTTGAAAACCCTAGCCGAAAAACACGATGCACCAATGTTAAGGCACTCAGTTCGGTTGCTCGTGCGACAGCAATGAATAACTGAATGATTAATAAGTTAAGTAAATACCTATTTTATATGTTAAGCTTACTAACCCTTAGCTGATAAGTTTTTGTTTTACTAACCATTGGACCTATGTTGTCAAACTACATAATGAATAAATAAAATAAAAATAGTCCAATAGCCGACGAGCATCGACTGACGAACCAATCGCCTGCAGCCTCGGCGCCCCCGTCCTCTTCATTCCGCCAAAAAGACCGAAAAATAACTAATGCGCAGGTGACATTTGTGATCATAATTCACGCCGCGACCTATACCGAACCGAAATATAGTTTTTGGGATCTCCTAAAATCCTACAACTTTAGGGATTTCCACATGAAAATACAAATATTTTTCGATAGTTTGGCATCAATACATTACTTTTAGCGAGATTTTGGGTTGGATGGATCATTTTTGCACAATACGGTCCATTTGAGCTTCTTGATATAACAGACGTGTTGATCGTTCGGTCTGCGAATTATCAGACTTTTGGGGTTCTGATTACCCGTACAGTTTATTCCATATCACGAAGGCGGATTAGTCTTGTGTGTGTAGAATCGTAGATGCACGTGCACATTGTGTCTATGTTCGTACAGTATTCCCAAATTAATAATGCGCATGCAGATCTTCGCAAATTGTCGTATTCCCGGAAACAAAAAAGTATATAGAAATAAAAGTATATAGAGTGGTTAAGTGCATTTTCTTCATGCATAATTTAGGGCTCTTACGATTCAATGATTCGGTGATTCCGGGAATACGACAATTAGCGAAGATCTGCATGCGCATTATTAATTTGGGAATACTGTAAAGGCGGCTCGGCCAATAGAGAGCCAGCCCTCCTTTTTCAGACTATCATCTGGCAATCCTAATCCAGAGGGATTTCAAGGTTGGTCTCATAGTTAATCGAACTAGCATCGAACTAAATACCCTCCTTAAAAATATCCCTCGTTCAATCTATTACTCAGTATGTATAAACGCATTTTGCACTTGATAGAAGGTATGTCCTTGTTTATGTGACCACCTGTGCAAATTACAAACATCTGAGCAAACGCTCACGTCACAAAGAACTAGTTTTGCGCACTGCGTAGTATTGGATCGGTACTAATCTGAAAAATATTATTAGTTAGTTTTCATCTCAGATCATAGAAAAAAGGAGATTGCCATCATAGCAAATAAGGGGTAAGTCCCATCCACCACGGTCGTCCCGTCCCGTTAACGGGACAGTTGGGGAAAATTGACTCATCGACCCCGGTAGTGCCGACCCCGTCGGCGTCGTAGCAATTGTTGAAGGCCTGTGAAATTTCCAATAAAGTGTCGTGAATGTTATGATCGATTAACCAAAATAACATTCCTAACTAATCGAGTGAAACGATACTTGAGTAAGACTTTCAGTAAACGGGGGTTAGTCACTAAAAAATGTACAAACGATGACAAACAAAACCTTGGTAGAGGATAATCCAGTTCTGACGTAGGCTTGTGAAATATTATGCGCACTTCAAGTGTTCGCTGCTTGAAATGATTTTTTATATAAATGTAAAACTGTAAAAAAGCCGTGTCTGTACATTGAAGATACTCCAGAAAAAAACAGTCAGGATATTGGGACATAACCAAATAACCATGCCCTAAAAATTAATGTTTTTAAAAATATACTTATGTTGGCAAAAATGTCTACGCCTGCAGGGTGCAGTGAATAAGATGAATATTCAATTCGATTCAATCTATTTAAATCAGAATGACATCCAATTACACTGTTAAGTTATCTAATACTACACATAACATAAAAATATGAACCCTTTCACTCAGTCTCCTCACAATATGCCAAGCATTCCAACAATATCACCTTCGATTCATCAGCAAATAGATGTAGTTGATTCAAGGGGAGATATTTAAAGATTCTGTCTCGAGATAACATTGACGTTTGATCGTAATAACATCTTGATACGTTAATATCAATTAGGCTGCGTTCAGACGACACGCCCACTAAGCGCACGCCATGCGCGTCAGCACCCTGAGAAGGATTTCTGAGAAGAAAAGTAAAAAAAATGAAAATCACATGCCCTTGAATTTTCATTTTCATCTTACAAGGCCACCGTTTCCTTTGGGTTTCCTTATTATTTTTAACATGAACATGCTGAGGTGCTAAGTGACGTGTCCATGTTTAGGAGATTGATACACAAAGGCGATCATTAGTGGGCAGTGAACCTTGGTGGCTTCCGTTTACGTAGGCGAGTTCGTACACAAAAAAGATGTTCGCTAATCTTGAGCTAGATTCAGGTTTCAAAAAGTATGGGAGAGATCGTTTTTTTCATGTGTAAGAAGATTTTAATTAAATAGTACCTACGAGAGAGATAAATAATCTCTTTTATTTTTGTTTTGATTACAGTCTTATATTTAGATTTTACTACTAGCGTATTTTGGAGTGATAGAAATGATTACAACTTAGGTATTAATCATAATGAACAAATAATATTGTTGCAAACACAACATTCCGTAGGTCGCGTATAACAAGGAGGGAGTTATCCTTTCATAAGTAAGGCTAGTAAGTACGATTATACCTCTATAAAAGTTAAAAATTAAAAACTGATATTCTTTAGAAAAATTGTTATAGAATGTACAGAACCAATTAGTATAATGTTCTAAAAGGTCTCCAGCATAGAAACAATGTAGTACATTGTTTGTTTAAGATAGATAAGTTCGAACTAGTTCTTGGAGGTCATCTCAAAATATTCGCTATGTGGGATGACTAGATAGTAACGGCTAATAACAATACAGAATCATGTACTTGGCAAATATGTTTAAACCTTAAGTCAGGCCGCACGTCAGAGCAGCATTCAGCAAAGGCAGCAATTGCTGCGCCCATACATTATGTGCGTACAATGTAGTCTAATATACGAGTAATATGGGCATAGCAATTGCTGCCTAAAGCATTTGCTATATGCTGCTCTGGTGTGTGACCTGCCTAACCATCTCCAACTACCTATGCCACGGATTTAATGAAAGCAAAGTTATATTAGTATCAGCCAGTAAGTACGGATTGAAGTCTTAATAATTTTGTTACCCCAATAATAAAGACGTCATCGTTGCCTGAAGGGAAGGTAATGGTTATATTGTTAAGAACCAAATACTTGTCAGTTACTTTACAGTTCAGTTAAGATATCACCTATCAGTTTTAAAGTGAAACAGTAATATCAAGAAGAAGTTGTTGATGGCAATGACATATGCAGATATGAATCCTTCATGAGCCCACGTGGACATAGCTCAAATATTTTAGTCAATCTTATTGACCTAAATCTTTTAGTAAAGGATTTTTAAAAGGTAGAGACCGCAGGCGAATGTTAATATAGGAGCAGCAAGGCTAAACGAGATTACATTGATCTCTCCCACGATAGATTTGCTTTCCGCGACCGATTTAATTGCGAGAAACACTCATCTGAAATTGCCAATACATAGTGAATATCCGGTTCTTCTATTGATAAGAGGCCTGATTCATACAAAATAAAAACAAAATTATTTTGAAAGGCACCAATAAAAAATTATGGATATAGGTAGGTAATAGATGCAAATTACTGCACTGATTTGAAAGGTTGCATGAGCAACACGCATTATAATATCAATTTAATTTACATAACAGAAAATAAAGATTTTTTTAAATGAGGAAGTAAATCTAATTAATCTGCTGAAAACTTAACAGTTAACGGAATCGGAAAAGAATGTGGGGCCTTGAAAATACGCTGATTTAAAAGCAAAATAGTATTAAAATGTTTCTTCATTACTAGGTAATCATAAGTGCGAAGACGTCGCCCACACGAAGCCATTAAACATATAGCTAAAAGACTGGAATTAGCACAACAGTGACAGGTTGCCACTCAATCACCCACGTGCTCTTCAAATTCCAATATAAACTTAACTTCAAAACAGCGATAAACAACTCATTTGTCAATCCAAAGCCACATAGTTACATTAAATGAAATCGTTCGCAATAAACTAATAAGTAAAATGATTATATATAACATTTAGAACAAATTCGCAATCATATTATTATTAACATTCATTGAAAATGTTTCTCTCGGCAGCTTTCGCAACGGTTGACCACAAAAGGCTCCTTCGTTTAGGTCAATGCCGACTCAGAAACTGTCTTTATATGTCTTATATCGTCATTGCATGCCGTTTTTGGAGCGTCTGAGTAGCGCCAGATTGCAGAGGACCCGCCCCCTACGCAAGACAAAAATGGCTGCCTCAGGGTAGAACTTTAGGCCCACTTATGTCGATATAATCGATTTTCGAGATAATGAGTTTATTTAATGGTTTAATCTAGCTTTTTTGTCTTGACTACTTTATTATTACCGTTAGGTATGCAATTTAACTAGTTAATCTTTTGAATTGTAACTACATACAGAAACATAAATTAAACATCAAGGATTTCCGACACTTTCATACCTATAACGCGCTTAATTGAATACAAATTTTACTAATTGCTTTTTCTTTTATTAGAAGCTGTGGAAAAGAAGACCCAAACTTAGGGGATTCTTAGTTAAGTATTTCTTGAAAACGTTTTCGACTTGACGCTCCTCATTCAAACAAATCGAATAATTTAGCGCCGAGATCAAGGTTGTGTTCCAAAAACCGCCCAGAATAAATTAACGGTAGCATCAGTTGCGCAGTAATTTTCTAAAAAGTTATCCCAAATGCTAAAGCCCGGTTTCCACTGCGAGCGGAACGGACCCATTAAGGACTCCGTTTAACTCGCAAGAGTAAACTGCATGCTTGTTCACATGAATCCAGGACAACTAAGTAGTTGTTTATACGTATGTGGTTTCATATAGCTTAAGTCCAATACTTACCGACTATTTGTTGGAAATACAAGTATGCAGTTTACTCTTGCGAGTGAAACGGAGTCCTTAATGGCTCCGTTCCGCTCGCAGACTAAATACTAACGCATAAAAAAAAGTTTATCTTAAATACATTGCATAAGAAGTTATTATTGCTGGTAAATTAGAAGGAGCCAATTATGAAACAACGATTCTAGTTATGATTACTGGCGACCAATGATTTACGATTTGTTGTGTCAGAATATGGCTTGTCTTTGATGAAGATGGACCCACTTCTTGAAAGAGACGGATTAAATTAATGTTTAGGTATATGAGGTTATTGCTAAACGTGACTTTGATTGGTTCAGAGTTACCGTCATACTACATAAATAATGTTGTTTCAAGTTTGAGTTACTCATCCGGTTAACATAAAACTTAACTTTTTATACATAAAGTTACTTGTATATTTGTTTTATGTATATTTTAAAAGTTCAGCAGGTATGTTTATAATTTCCTCCATAAGGACTTATTTCTTATGAGATATTTCAACTTTGTCTCAACGCCCCGCCAATTCCTCTGCTATTGTAATAATCCTTAGGCACTTACTGCTAACCTCATTTAAATAATAAAACATAATACTCAGGGTTATTAGAAAAACACTAATAACCTCTCAGGACTATATTACTTACATCGTAAACAACAACTTTTGTTTTATGACTTAATAATTCACCAGATTTTTTCATACAAAAAATTAAAAACGATTATCTGCTTTTGCGTAGAAAGCGGGGAACCTCCTAGTTTAGGTATGTACTCTGAATAATTACTATGAATGACAGCGCAGCATTACTACAAAATACAGATCTAAAACGTGTCCGATAGGTAGAACAACAAAAACTATAAAGTCTATTTTTGGTAAATGTATGTTTTCTAAAAAGTTAGAGAAAAAACGTTGTTGTTTATGATGTTAATAATACAGTCCTGCAAGGTTTTTAGTGTTTTACCAATAACCCTGTATAACAGAAAAACCTAAATAATTTATTGTATCAAATCATTTCAATTGTTTTGGATAAGCAAGTAACAGAAATAGTGGTTTCAACAAGTGATTACAAATCAATACAATTTGGCACTCAAGCACTACATTTCGTAAACCCTTATCTTTTCACACAAGATCTACAAGTATGTAAGAATGTGGTAATGTTATATTGGTAATATTGCATAACAACCGGTCAGAGTAGCCCGCGGGCAGAGCGGGCACTTTTACTATTGTGAGGAAGTCGTTGGGAAGAAATTACGATCGTGCTTTGTTTTTAGTTGCTTACTGCTATGTGAATGGATTGGTATTAATTATTGTGTAATTGTGATTGGCTAGAAGCACTTGAGTATATCCAATAGAGTCAAAGCTACAGTGTGCTTCGATATACGTTAAAACACACGGCTATGTGTGTGTATCGTTGACGAAATTGTAATCAGTCAAAACAAGAGACACCCGATAAGAATTGCTACACATGATCCAGTTTATGAAAAAGCGGTTCAGAAATTTTATTTATGAGTCGTATTTTGAGGTTTCTTCAATATTTACAAGTTTTAGTTTAACATAAATCGAGACGTCTAGTTTAACCGGATCGGAAAAGCGGAGAATCTCCCTAAGGCTTCCTACAATATTTTGACAATTTCACTCGTCAAAGAAGATAAAAATATCCGAATATAAAATGTAATAAAAACCTTGATAACTGAAAAGGATTAATAATGTCTTCATTGACTGTATCTGGGAAGTTTGTTGACGCAACTGTGTCCTTGCATGTAAGTGGTTTGTAAGGAAAAGACACTATAAGGATACAAGTTAAAACATTATTGTGAGAATTGTCTGTTCTGAGTTATCTTGACCTTAGCTGTAGCACAGATAATATAATACTATACGTACAGATGCCTCATCTCATACAAAGAAATGTGACGGATTTAGCGCAGGCTATCTTCGGGCTATACATTTTTCTGTGCTTAAAGGATTTTTCAAAATTTGAACAAATATTTTTCATGATTTATTAGGGTTCCGTACCAAAATGGTAAAAAAGGAACCCTTATGGTGCGACTTCGTCTGTCTGTCTGTCTGTCTGTCACACCTGATTATTTTAGCAACTACTTATGCTATCGACTTGAAACTTGGAACAGTTATAAATAATGCTTGTTCAACTTTATTGCAAATGAAAAAAGACCAAAAATATTTTTATTTCCATTGCAAAAGGGGCCGGAGTGGGGGTCCAAAATTTTAAGGTGGGGTTACTAGGTCAAGTGACATATCATATGAAAGGGCTTGATCTGCACATTTCAAAATATATTTTTATTTTATTTTATGTTTCACAGTTTTCGACATATGATGAAAAATGTCCAAAAAAATACCATTCCCCCCCCCTTATCTCCGAAGTTTACGGGGCGAAAAATATGAAATAATTACAGTTGATAGGAATTGACCCAAATATGGCACCAAAAATAAAACGATGTTCCTAACTAGTACAGTTTTTTCAAAATCATCAAAATTCCTTCACAAACAAAATTAGTTATGCGGTCCGGATTTTTTCACTTTATACGTCCAAAAAAGATACGGAACCCTCGGTGCGCGAGTACGACTCGCACTTGACCGGTTTTTTTTTTCATGTTCTCAATTTTACACAAACTTCAGTAACAAATCGATATATATAACGCCATCTAATAAGAGTTATTTCAACAAATGTTCCTTTGTTCCTGATGAGACCCCGTGGCTGTAGTAACGGAATTGAGGGGCTCGTAAATAACAGTAGCGGTAGGTAATCGATTAGTTGATCGATAAAGGTTATGTTGCGCTTACCGCAGTAAACTCAATGAATGACCAACCATACTTACGCATCGCAAGCCCTCAGTGTTAAACAGTCGGTCCTGAATATCGATATATACCTATAAAACATTACCGTGACAGACTGACTGACAACGCACAGCCTACACCAGTAGACCTATAGAAGTGCACTGATGAGGGCTTTTTGAAATTTCAGCCATAAAGGGGTGAAAAGAGGTGGTAAAGTAGTATTTTACATGGATCAACTATCATCTGACCTCCACAACTCAATTAAGTTGTCAGGTTTTCAGGTTTCTGACTAACTGTAACGTAACGACTGTCATAGAGGAGTCGACCAGTAAAAAATGATCACCCATCCATGGACTGGCCGTCACTAGTGGCTTTATCTCGCAGATCGATCTCCTCCCAAAAATACATTTAAGCAATGTATTCAAGATTTCTATAAATTAAATTATTATAGAAAGTATTTGGACGGCCGAGCTTTGCTCAGAATGTTCTCAGGGATGACACCTATCTTGATTTTGGAAAGTAAAACATTATCTATCTAAATACAAAATTTCAACCAAATCGTTAAACCCATTTCCGAGAAACCATTATACATAATACTATATGCAAGAATTGCTCACTTAAAGATAATAAAAACAACAGAGGTTGTTCAAGATGACTATCTATCCCTCCCTGCAGATTAATTATTCAGTTTTTATCACGATAGTGTACTAAACAATGATGTTCATGTCATGTTTTTTGTGAATCATAATAACGATCAACATGACATGTTAATTGATGAAGATGTAACAATGATTGGTAAAAACAACTGTTTGTATGTATTGTGGTGATTAAGACAATCTCGATGGACTAGTTCTGATAGGATTTAAAACAGGGAAAGTTATTGGAGCGACGATCTTCGCAGGGTGGCTCATGGTGGCAGCTGGATGAGAGTGGCCAAGGATCGAGTCAAATGGCGTGCAATTGGAGAGCCCTATGTCCAGCAGTGAACAGCTATAGGCTAATGATGATGATGATGTACAGAGAATAGTGTGCGTCCACCTGAGATCGAACCCACAACTTAAGGCCCGTAAGTCGGGTACCACTAAGCCACCACTGCTCTTGTGTGGTTATCTATCAAATATGATAAAATAAATAAAGTATGTACCTAAAGCAAAAAGTAAAATAATGAAATCATTTATTTCAAAATAAATTAAAATTACGATTATCGTTGGTCCCAAACTAGGCAAAGCCTGTATCTTAGGCACCATTAGATAAATCTCCCAAGAAAGGTATTTTGTAACATCCTTGTAATACTGATCATTATTCTGGTCAGCATTCCTACAGAATAGCATTGACGCGAGGACAGATTCTGATGCTTTGATAGCAAGCGAGTCTGCGCCTAGAACCGCTACTGTATCTCTAGCAAGAACATCATGGATCTACGTAACGGTATTTTTCGATAGTCTTCGTAAAACTCGATACTAGGTTAACTATCGTCGTAAAACAAATATCAAAGATGATTTTGGCCTTAACCTAATTCATTTGGGTTCGAAGCGGTAATTTTTCTTTCATTCCATACATCTCTATCAGTGTTAACTTCTTTCCAAGCGATATCATATTTCTTGATTTCGTGGTCTGCTTTTTTCTTATAGCCATCCACATTCATACTTGATACTTTTTTTGCCACATGCACATCAAAATGTTGAAGAATTATGATTCGACAAAATGTAGATCGCTAATGTCAACTAAGGATGGCTTGTTTTAATGAAATTCAGCTGTATCCATAAGTCAAGGCGGCCATATTTATACCATAATTAGCTGTGCCCGACATACGTTGCAATGTTTTTAAACCGTTTGCGTTTAAACCTCCCCTGGCTTCCCTACAACAACTGTACAAAGTTTCAAGTCTGTCAGTCCAGCCATTCTCGAGTTTTAGCGAGACTAACGAACAGCAATTCATTTTTATATATAGACAAGATGGAGATTATTACAAACACGTTACCGTAAGATAATAGCACTGGCTAAGGAAAAACATGTGTACAGCATTGTTTTTATAACTACGCTAATAACAACATGAAATACTGACAACACATAATGTTGTAAAAACTTTTGAACGTTATTAAATGTTTAAGAGATTCTCAAAAATTGAATGTCGCGAGCAATGGTTTCCGATAGATGTCGCCAACGCTCATAAGAGGCGTTGCAAAGGGATCTCAAAATTAGTTGACCGATCAGGTCGCGGTAGCTTAGTTGGAAAAAGCGTTGGCACGGTTCGCCAGAGATCGCAAGTTCAAATCCTGCTCGCGACATTCGATTTTTGAGAATCTCTTAAATATTTAATAACAAGAGAAGCATAACATGGCTTTGACATGTTTCAAATTCACAAAAAAACTTTTAAACGTATAACAAATATTAATATTAATTTTGTTAAATTGTCCACCGTAGCGACACGCAGCGGTCAAGGTCGATGGTTTTTACCTAAAAACAAGATTTTAAGTACCATAAACTATGTGTAAAAACCGCACTCAACACAGCCGTTTCGGAGAAACAGTCACTAACACAAACAGGTTAGGGTCGGTAACGCGCATGATACTCGGTGTTGCAAGCGTCTCATAGGCTACGGTAACCGCTTACCATCAGACGGGCCGTAGGGGAAACCCGGGCAAGAAGCATAGGGTAGGTAAGAAGAATACGTGAATTTTCTATCAATTTACAGGGTAAAATTAAAACCAGTGCGGATATTTTAGGAGGTGAAAGTACTCATGAATATGATCAACTTTCATTATGGGACCGACACTGAAATATGAAAAAAAAAATCAGCTGTTCCCTACAAAAATGCACTACCTACAATACAATCAAAATGTATGGAATAGCAGATTTTTTTTTTCATATTTCAGTGTCGGTCCCATAATGAAAGTTGATCATATTCATGAGTACTTTCACATCCTAAAAATATCCGCACTGGTTTTAATTTTATCCTGTATAATAGATGGCATTTTATCGACTGTCTCAAGTCGTGACACGTGCGACCGGCAACGCTATGGCAGTTAAACCAAAACAATATGCGATTGCATTTGTTGTGGAAGGAGAAAAAAAGGATTATTGTTGTTTTGTTACGATTTTTGTGAAGGTTTGTACGCAAACTATTTGTATTAGTCATTAATTGTCTATGAATATGTTTTGTTTATTCAATTACAAATTTATTTGAGTATTATTTGTGATCGTTACTGTTTGTTTACCTACTAAAAGGCTTACATTTCAAGGCTTCACTTGTTTCTGATATTTGCGTGTTGGGAAAAACGGGTATGGGCAAAACGGATAGGTCTCCCGTCAAAGCCGACCAAGCATTAAAATTTGAGAAGGCAAATATTAAGAAGACCAAAAGGGCACTGGCAGACGCCCATAGAACGCTGGGCCTCAGATTGTGTAAGTCGGTACAGATATGAAATTAGTTTGGTGTGATCGAGTATTTCAAGAGTATTTAAATTCATTTTTTATTTGTTTTTGTACGTAATTGGGTTAAACAGAAATATTCTTATTTCTGACAGTGAGGTTAAGTATGGTGTGAATGATCCAGTGAAGTACAGCCCGACTAATGAGTTCTCAATTCAAAGGTTTTAGTTGCTGTCACCATGATATTCTGTGGAAGCACGCGCCAGCCAGCATGCACCCGTTTTTGTTTTAGTGGTTTTTTCAAAATGTCAATGGCATAATCATTTTATTTCTTATTTATTTCGATTTTTGATTCCAATTCTTAATCTCTAAGATAAATTAGGCAAAGAACAATTAAAATATATTTTTATTTTTGGTTAAGCTTTTATTACTGTACCATATCAAGCCTAAAACTGCCGACGTCCTTTCAGAGTTAGCAGGCCACAGCAATACTAAAAATAAAATATCCTCAGTCAAACAACAAATCAAAAACCCAAAACCAGTTTTTTACTGTTTAGTGTGCGCTGACAAATACACTGAACCACCAGCGGAAGAGTGGATTCAGTGCAATCAGTGCAAAAGTTGAGCGTATGAAGACTGCACTTCTTATGTAGGAGTTGGAAGCTACTCTTCTGTGATGAATGCGAAAATTATTACAACATATTCTTTTTGCCCTTAAGGCGTATCCGTTTTGCCCGACTCTCCCGGGCAAAGCGGATAATTGACACTTTTTGTTAATGCTCAAAATTATTAAAGAAATCGTTTAAGTTTTTTATTTTTTATTATTATTTTCCAAAGATGATTAAACATAGTACAACTTAAAAGTACAAAGAGTTCTATTGATTTATCAGATTGTGGTTTTATTTACACTCTACCTTAACATATGCGTCTTGCCCGGGCTTCCCCTAAGCCCGTTTGCCACCATCGTGGTCTAAAAAAAAAAAATCCGGCCAAGTGCGAGTCGTACTCGCGCACCGAGGGTTCCGTATCATATTTGGACGTATAAAGTGAAAAAATCCGGACCGCATAACTAAGTTTGTTTGTGAAGGAAATTCGATGATTTTGAAAACACTGTACTAGTTAGGAACATCGTTTTATTTTTGGTGCCATATTTGGGTCAATTCCTATCAACCCTAATCATTTCAGATTTTTCGCCCCGCAAACTTCGGAGATAAGGGGGGGGGGAATGGTATTTTTTTGGAAATTTTTCATCATATGTCTAAAACTGTAAGACATAAAATAAAATGAAAATATATTTTGAAATGTGCAGATCAATCCCTTTAATATGATATGTCACTTGACCTAGTAACCCCACTTTGAAATTTTGGAACTCCACTCCGGCCCCTTTTGCAATGAAAATATAAATATTTTGGGATTTTTTTCATTTTCGGTAAAGTTGAATAAGCATTCTTTATAACTGTTCCAAATTTCAAGTCAATAGCATAAGTAGTTGCTGAAATAAGCAGGTGTGATAGACAGACAGACAGACAGACGAAGTCGCACCATAAGGGTTCCTTTTTACCATTTTGGTACGGAACCCTAAAAACAACCTCAAATCATAGAAACAAGTCATCATAGCAAATTGCTTCATAGCACACTGCTTTAAAAGTGCCGACAGTGGTTCCCGTAATAACCACTGTCGGCACTTTTAAAGCAGTGTGCGTCACAATAATTACAAACGCTCTTTGTGAATATAGAGATCTCCCACACAAGCATTCCGCACACCCTCGGTGCACCCTCACCCTGACGTTGGTGGCGCGTATCATTTTACTACGTTTTTATTAACTCGCTTTCATGTCTGTCTGTCTGTCTGTCTGTCTGTTCGGTACAAATTTTGCAAATCATTTTTCAAGCACTTCCTGTCATCGGATTAAGCTGAAATTTGGTATACCTATGTAATTTGGATGACAATGCAATAATACGGACTAAAAAGTAAAGAAATAATAATTGAAAAAAAATTTTTTTTTTTTTTACTCATGACGCGGACGGCATTTTTCCGTACGAAACCGATTCTAGCGTAGGATGACGGCTGGCCTTATGTTTGTCAAGAGGATAAACAGTACCAGTTTTCTTGTACGTTCTTCTCCATAGGAATCGCTTTGGAACGGGCATCTAGCTTCATCTTGCTGACTAGCTGACTGACTCCTTGACAACAAATGTATATGTCCCGGCGTTAGTTATGAGCACAGATCGCGCATTTTCGGCCCAATAGAAAATAGTTGACAATACGTAATAGAGAAATAGTCCAATAGACGACGCGCATCGACTAACGAACCAATCGCGTACAGCCTCGGCGCCCCCCGTCTTCTTCATTCTGCCAAAGAGACCGATAAATCAGCTAATGCGCAGGTGACGTTTGTGCTCATGACTGCTGCCGATACCTATAGTGGTGTAATGGAAATAAATGACTTTGACTTTGACGTCCTCTTGTCTGCTAATACAAACTGCGTTCACCGATATGCACGCCAAGCCTGGTAATTATGACATGTTTCCCTTGAACCATTAATTAAAGAGACATAAATGAGATATCTCCATAAATCCGCTTAACAAAATAAAAACCTGTCGTTATAACAAACTACCATTTTTTTATTACTCGCTTTTTTGTCTGTTTGTTTGTTGGGTAGTATTATAATATCGGTGGTTGGGTAGCCATTTTACAATCGATTTTAAACTAAGTTCCCGTCAGTACCCGATTTGAGGTCTGATACAAACCCTTAAAGGTACCTACGAGTTCCTAGCCGCCTAGAGACAGCAGCAACAGGCGACGCGCCGCGACACTACTGGTTTCTATACAGGGTGGCAGGTTAGACAGTGAAAATATTTAAAGGGGTCATTATAATCATCATAATCAACAACTTTTACTATGGGACCAACCTTGAAATCGCGAAAAAAAAAACAGCTGTTCCATACAGTTCATCTAACCTGTCACCCTGTATATTTCTATGTAATACTTTCCGCAGCTAGCGACAAGTCGCCGCGTCGTCTGTATAGAAATGCCAGTGGTGTCGCGGCGACCTAGACTCCAAGAGAGTGGAAACTTAAAATATTGCTCAAAACTAGATGACAATGCAATAATAACTAATTTTAAAAACGTGGTTTATTAAAAAATATCATAGGTAAGTATACAATATTCGTTTCTTTTGTGCTTCTATATCTATTTGAAATGTAAGTTACACAAGTAAAAATTGTCTTTACAAAATTGTTACAACCGAATTCCAAGCCATTTTTTGTTATTTCATTTTTACATTTTTATCTCAATTTCACGAATAAGAATATTTGTTTAATAAAACTTAGTGATGTGCCGCGATCGTTAAATTATACCAATTATGATTCGCCACGTTCAATTGCAGACAATTTATGATCAAATTATGTTTCTTTCATTGTTTTTTATTCGCTATGCCCTCATTTCTCATATCGTCGTTGCAAATTTAAAATCTCCTATGTGTCATTTTTGTCGTTAGTGAGTTTTACATTAATCTGAAAAGTAATTTTGAATACCCATATTTAGCAAAAACTTCCATGTGGATAGCTTATTAATGCATTAAAATACGCATGATTTATGGTTCTTATAATACCACCTATGTGACAAAAATAATCTCCTATGTGTATAAATTACTTACTTTTTTTTTAAACAAAAATGGAATAGGATTTTTTCAGGAGCAAGTTTTCTTAGTTTTTCTCGAAAAGTCACACACACATAGGAGATTTTAAATTTGCAACGAGGATATTGTGTCTTGTTGTCTCGATTATAAAATTAATAGGTAAGTTGTCATCATTGATGTCACACTTTGAAGTTGATGTTCAAGTGTTGAGATGGATTGCTGATTTTCTGATGTCTTTAGATATTAGGTATTTATATGTCGGATTTGGTCATGAATACGGCAAAGAGTATTCATGGAGTAGCAAGGAGTTCGATCACAAAAGGAGTACAAGCGCCATCTGATGGTGCTGGGCGGAGTCTAGGCGGAGATGGCAGCGTGAAAGAAGTCAGTTCGAAATTCTACTCTATCCGGGTTGATGAGGTTACGATCTGGTGATCCTGACGAGAGGACGGTCTCGGCATCTTCCTGGCCTAGGAACTGCTCGGTGTTCCTTGTGGTGATCAGTATTGCTTGCTAAGTGCTTTTACTCTGTTTTGTTATGTGTGTGTGTGTGTAAAAAGTAAACTGTGTTAACATGAAGTGGAGATTTCTCTATTTGCCCGTACCCCTTTTGCGCCCACATGGTTTCTGATCATAACTTCTGAACGAGGATTCGATATATACATTATTTTATGATTCCACCCAATTGTAAGTGGTCCCTACCGCCGATGAAAATCTGCAAAACCAGAAGTACCTATTGCAGGTGCGTGATCCATCCTATCCTATCCTGTTTCGTGAAACTGCAGAATTATTTAAAAAAATATATCTCCGTAACTATTCATGTCAGGAGGTTGATCTATTTTGATATCGATAGCTAATAAATTGCAGAATATGGGAGTATGCATAACTCCATACGGGCCAGAAGGTAGCTTTACCCGTGAACTGACACATAATATAATTATTCTCCTGCTTAAATATACGACATAACTGATTAGCAGAATACAGTTTTCAGTTAATCCAAAATCTAATCTCAGTTCAGTCATCTATCAATCATATGGCAAAATTAATTACTTACAAGAATTCGCCTTCTGATTTAATGCCATGTTGCATTTTATCCTTTTTATTTATGAGCTGTACTTACATACTGGTGCGGATTCTGTTGAACATTGCACTAAACTAATTTTAATCACACTATATCTCTTTCTCACAAATATCATTGAAAAAGGACAGAAAATATTAAGAGCTGTCAAATTAGTCTATGCCCTTGTCATTTACGGGAAAATAGTCATGACCTTTTGCGAAACCGACTAAATTCACATTGAAATGAAGCAAGAGGACTTATTTGACAGGATTAAATATCTTCTATCCCTTTCTCATGTTTTTCGTAAGAAAGAGACATAATGAGACTAAATTAGTTTAGTTTGTGAACAACAGAATTGGCACCACTATCTACTATCTACATATGAGTGCGTTAAAAACTACCCGAGTATTTTGTGCCTGTCGGTATATTTTGGGTATTTTTTTTTTTTACCGGTTGTCTGAGGTTAAATCGCACTATCCTCTAATTAAGAGGGAACAGGGCGTGAGATTCTCCATACAAACGTATTCCCCTTTTTTCTTCCTGAATAATGGCTCTAGAGTATTTTTTTTTGTTACATAAAATCAAGGTCTGCTGTATACATCATCGTCCCTGTCATTTTCTTTTTTTCAGCAACTAATTAGTAAAGAAAATACGACCCTCCAAAAATTACAAAAAATGACCTATTTTTACCGCCGTGATTAGAGGTCTACCAGACAATTTAGAAAAGTTTTTAACATAAAAGAAAATGATAGGAACCTAAGCATGCTTTTTTTTTAAATAAATAAAAAAAAGAATTGCATTGGCTCAGTTTTCGAGGAATAAAAGGGGGAATACGAAACGTCCATCTCGTCAATTGTTTTGTGATATAATCGGTCTGAGCTGCAGCTGTCCCTATCACACACTACGGGGGTTGTTCGGGCGCAGCGCGACGGCAATAGTTTCTTCAAATACCTATTTTTCAAATTCCTCGCAGGCCCCGTCCCCTCTTAATAGAGCCAATGCGAGAACCACGTACAGCAATCAACCCAACTACCAAATGACTGACTGGCCAATCTTTTTACCATGGCAAGAGCCACTGTCGTATATTTTATGACACGAAAGAAGAATAAAATAATATTACGTATGTATTGTAAATACATAAAAAATATTAAAACACGCATCCAACTATGTACAATTATTTACAAAAATATCGCAGACACAAAGGAATATCAAGAAACACGAAAATATAAAAAAAACTAATAGAAATTCAAGATTTCAAATTAAGAATAACAAGCTTCGACGGAACATATATAAAAAAATACAGAAAAGTGGAAACGTTATTAAAATTAGTCTTATTAATTGAACATATTAGTTCCAAGGTGAATAAGTTATTATGTTATTTACAACATCATACATCTTTGTTCAGATTTCCGACGTATGAAGAATTAGTGTGTTAACGATAAAGTCCCCTCTCTATTAAGAACTAGAGATGTAACCGCGCCAGTTATATATCGATTTGTCGCAGGAGTTTAGAGTAAAAAAGTCTTTGAGCTAATAAAACTGTTATTTAGAGAAATACGAGCAAATATTTTGATAATTATTGATTTAGAGGAAAAAATCATTTACCGCAAAGACAAAGTTAATCAGGCAAATAAACAACTGTTATTTCTCTACATGAATATCAAAATACTTTACCAAAACGACAGATAAGATTCGATCGATATGATTTTAGGAATTGTAAGCGACTATTAAACTCATTTTATTACCTAAATATTGTTACGTTTATATTCGTCCCCATTTCCCTGAATAACTAGTATTTTAACTCAAAGGCTACTCATTCCAAAAACCAGCGACAAACATTCGTTGACTCACCGAATCTTTTCACGTGTACGTCCCTATTAAATGACACAGTTCTCGGTTTGTTTTCTTTCGGTTCCTTCGTTTCGTTATCGACTCTCGTTTCTTTGGCTACCTTGTCGCCATCTTCGGCAATATCCGACTTGACAATTTCATCAGTCATTGGGTAGATGAGGTACCCGGGTTTTGGTACCTCGGTTACTGTTATAGTTACCGTCAACTCGGCTGTTTGCGTTTCGGTAACATCTGTATGTTTATCTGGAAAAAGTTTTTCCGACTTGAACCAGGTTAGTGAAAAAATTGATAACTTGGATGGTTCTTCATTCCTTTTTTTAACAAAATCTAAGCTTGAATATGAAATATATTTGATAGATAAAATAGTTGATGAAGATTACGATGAAGATTCAAATAAAGATGAGTAACATTAAACATTATTAGGTATTTTTGTTAAAATACTAACTATAAATATTTAGAAAAACATACAAATCTAAAAGACTAAACGATCACTAATCTGTTTAATTCTACAAGTACCTAGTTCTACCTAGTTCTAACTTAATTTCTTTATTAATGCTTCCAAAAGGGACATTTGTCTAATTGCAGTAGCGTTTTAAATAGATATAATCGGTGGATATGAGCATACCTTCTCGTGTTATCATACATCAGGACAGCTGTCGTTCACATCTCCAACAACCGTGGCTTTGACCGCATTTTGCACCTAATTTCCTGTAACAAAGAGAACAATTTCAATTAAATCATACTTCTAATCATGAATTTGTGTTAATTTGACCAGAAAACTGATATTTTTAATCGCAAATAGATTTTTGAGCTGGAGTTATGATGACCTGTTTCATAAGTACTAGGTTGATTGTTTAAAAACCTGGAACATGACGTTTTGATTTCGATGACGGCAGAAGAAAACCTCAAAACAAAGGGAACCTCTCATACAGAGCAGGAACGAACACGATTTGAAACCACGTCTTCGTTAGAAGTCTTTTGGTTTTCGTATAAGTAAAATAAGCGATAATTTTAGTCTAAAAACCAGCTTCAAATATTCGTTGATTCACCGAATCTTGTCACAAGTACATTATTGTACATCCCTATGACCTATGACACAGTTCTTCCTGCCTATTCTGAACACTGCCAATTTGTTAGCGAATATTCCAGGGGGAATGTCACAGTGAGATTCTCCCTCGACCGTTTGCAAACAAATTGGTAGTTCCCGCGGTTATTACGCGTCATGTAGGTACCGTTACAGAATAGACAGGCGGGATTTGTTTTCTTTCGATTCCTTCGTTTCGTTATCGACTCTCGATTCTTTTGCTATCTTATCATCATCTTCTATATCATTCGACTTGACAATTTCATCAGGGGGGTGATTCTCGCGGGTGATATATTGATATCGAATTCGATATATATCGCAACAAATGTCAAAATGGTAGGTATTTTGACAGTTGTTGCAATATATATCAAATTCGATATCAATATCGAACCCGCGAGAATCACCCCCCAATCATTGGGTAGATGAGCTAATGGGATCTTAGTACATAGACGATGGTTCTATTTCCACACATGATAGGCAGAAGGCTATCATTAGTAGAACAATCTCGTCATTTTCAGCCTCAGTTCAAAGGTCAGATGATAATCTATATCATAATAGATGTGAGACCCCATCACCAGGCAATATTCAACTAGTTGTGAAACTTAATGTATTTTTTATGATCTATCTATCAATATTTGACCTAGGCATGTATGCGATGATATGTCGTCACTACTTCAAACACCGTATCTAGTAAGATGTCATGTGTGTGTCTAAGTATATTATTGCACTTTAAAAGATTAAAAAATTCTACTGAAATCTTTTTACCCAAGATTTCTTAAATAAATTAATATTAAAATCTGTTCTGTGCTCAGATCATAGCAACAAGGGAGATGTGCCAAGGCGCTATCGAGCTTGATGCCTGAACTTGAGCAAATTGCTCATATTAAAAACGTACGCGCTGGCGACGAACCGAACACAATCGATGGTATAAATACAGTGTTTTAGTTTAGTGCTAGTGTTGAGTGACGATTAACAGTGTTAGATTGAGGGTGTGCGGAATGTTCAATGCGTGGGAGATCTTTTTATTCACAAGGAGCGCTTAATTATGCGCGTGATTGTGTCGAAAAATGTACTAAAAGTGGCATCAGTTGTTCCGGTACGAATTTGCTATGATGGCATATCTCCTTGTTTCTATGATCTGAGGTCCTGTGTAAGTTTTTGTATTCTAAGTAATATTAAATGGTTGATACTTCGTGTTGTAATAATTAGTGTATGGCTACTAGACAGACCTAATAGAACTGTAATTTAATTAACACCCTGTCTGTATAAACTTTATTCACAATAAAAAGATTTGATTTAGTTCCTTGAAGCTGAAAGAAAAAAATAAAGAAAGAAAGGTGCTGCTCAATCAATCTATCTTTTAGGCATGGGCTGCGTTCCTTATGACCACTCAAATGAGTGAGGCTAAACAAGACAAAACTATAAAAATAAAACAGCCGTTAAGATCTTACAACATGATTGAGATGACGCTAACGACACTCCTATCTGACCCTCTTAAGAGAAGAATGTTGACATTAAATATATCCTTTCTTCATTACCAAAACAAGACAAATATATATTGCACATCGGCAAGAAGAGTGTCACAACACAATAAATGTAGTTTTTGGGAAATCACGATTTTCTTTTTTTTAGAACCTAGAGTTCCATTCAAAATGTTCTGTATTAAATGCCATCTCTCAGCGAGGAATCGCACTATAATTATGATTTTTTTTTAGCAGATCAAGTTTGTAATTGGCTTTCAGATGGCATACATAACTCAATTTCGTATTATTATGTGTTGTGACACCCTTCTTGCCGATGTGCGAATTTGTGTACAAACGTGCAAGACTTAGCCTGGTAGCTCAATTTTTGTCGAAAATTCCACTGTTAGATTTATGCATCTTTCTTTACTCCATTTATTACAGTATTAGACAAATAACGGCGAAATAACGATAGTTATTGCGTCATGTTGTAGAAATAACTGCATTTTTGTGTTTGTATTTGCATAGAAATGGTAAATAGATTACATAATACATAGCTTTGTATTTATCGTGAAATAACGAAGTTTAATAGACGCCTATATCCAAATAACGAAACAGGTAAAACCGTTTTTGTTGTAATAAATTGTAATAAATGTTTTAATAAATGGAGTATAGTTGCGCCATAGAACGCGGACTCGCGGATTTACCTTACACATCCAGCATGACTCAAAATTGTAATTAAACTTTAGTTCGAAAACATTGTAATATTTACGCATTCGGTGTGTCGATATGTCCCACATAGCCGGAGCTAGTGGACCGATTACGAAAGCAAATGGTCACTTGCCAGTAACATTACTTAGTTCACTGCGCCGTGAGTCAAAAGAGGTATGCGTATTTTATCTATTGATAATATTAATAAGTTCGGACAACAAATTGGTGTCTCAGACAAAGAAATCTGATGACCAGTTTTATTTGCAGATAATTGACAAAGAGTAAAAAGCAGATGATCCGGCTCGAAAGACCAAAAATGTATATCTGAACGAGCCTTTTAAAATGATGATAGAAAATTATTATGATGGAAGGGTTCATCTATCGTAATATTATTTTAAAGAGATAAAGTTTGTATATTTGTACGTACGCCGATAAACTCGTAGCTTTTTAGCTAAAGTGCGGAGTGCGCCAAGCCTGCTAAAACAAATGGTGGCCACAATTATTTGTTCTCTTTACCTGAAAATTCGTCATTGACACCTGAGATCATAGAAACAAGGGAGGTGTCTATTGAGAATGATTGATGATATAATACTAAACTAAAAATAAAGTTTTTTAGTTTAGTGCTAGTGCTGAGTGACTAATAATAGAGCTAGATTGAGAGTGTGCGGAATTTTTAATATTTTCCCACATATTAAAAATTCCGCACACTCTCAATCTAGCTCTGTTATTAGTCACTCAGCACTAGCACTAAACTAAAAAACTTTATTTAAATTTAAAAAAAAATAATTTAAGAAAAGCGCTTGTAATTGTGTCTCAAACTGTTCTAAAAGTGGCGACAGTGATTCCCGTACTAATTTTCTATGATGGCATGGTATTTCTTCTTTCTTCCTTATGATCTGAGATTGACACCGACAAGTCAGTGACATCAATGGAAAAAATATTTCCAAAATCGCTCCCCGCTCCTCGCGTGCACCACTCAGAACTTTTACTCAACACAGAGACCGGGTGTCATTATGATCCATCGAAGTTTAATGACCTCATTACGTTTTTATTTGTATGATTTCCCACTAAAAGTTTAATTAAGGATTATTATAGCCTCCATTACTTGGTTTTATTCGCATGAATCGCATGAAAATGCTTTTTTGTAGCGCTTAATCGCAGTAATGTTTGGTTTGGCCCTGGTTCTGATATTAGAAGTATTAGAACAAAATTTTTAACAAAATTTTCTGGTGAACCGTGATTTGGTAGGTACTTAATAAATATTTACTCGTGTAATATAAGTTTAAGATGTAACTAACGAATTCGACAGACGTTGTACCTACTGTCCGGACGTTGACTTGCCTGCTGTTAGCGGGTTAAAGAAAATGTCCTAGAACCTGATCGCAGCGCCACCTACCGGGCCCAATTGTGAATCTAAACCATCCACCGAAAAATTCATCTCACACTTTTTAAAAAACACAAACAAGGTAAACAAAATTATTCAAAAAGAAAATATAAAAGGACTGCGTAATATAGCCTATGTCCCTGCCACAATGAAGACGAATTTAACGACGGTTCACGACACCTCAAACGTTGAAATACATCAAGCCGTTTAGGCTGCAGAGCGTGCCAAAACATACAAACATGCACTTAAACACATTACCTTCCTTCTGGAACAATCGGGTAAAAATGGATCTCAAGAAGAAGAAAAACATTGTATAAAATCAAAAGGTGACACTATTACGTATTGCAAATATTACGATAACTTACGTAATGAGTGGTTCGCAAACAATCATGCTTCGTACGTTATTATACCTAGGTAACCTTTCGTTTGGTCCACTGCATTAGCAGTTATGTGAAACATCTTGTTTTGTCGCTAAATAAATAGTGTCTACGAAATATTGTCACAAAAACATAAATTTACGCAGTTTTTGATCGATGTCTTGCAGAAATTTGTAAATGATATTGCGAGTGTTATGAACTTATGACTTGAGTTCAAAAATTGCACTTTTATTTTATTTTTTCCCCTGAAGACATCTACATTTTTTGGTCCCATGTGTACTGTATTTTATTCTTAACGGATTCAAATATGGCGACTAGAAGAATTTCCTACAAGAAATATACTAAACCAGCTGTGCCCCGCGGCTTCACCCCCCGTTGCTCGGCTGCTAAGGATCGTAGCGTAAATACACAACAATAATTTTTCAAATCCGACTCCGGCAGTTCCAGAGATTAGCGCATTCAAAAAACAAAAAAACTTCAGCTTTATAAATTTAGTATAGATAGATATAAACTCCAAGACTGACCACTATAATTAACTTTTTAGATATTTAGTTAATCAATAGGTAGGTGATTAACTAAAAATAATGATACCAGAAATGCATTTAATACTAGCGACAGTGTACCAGGAAAACGTAAATAACGAGGAAGATTTGCGACAGAACTGCAGAGGTCGGTTGCACCTTGAAACCCACGTGAGTTAAGCAATAGTTTATTTTAACGCCTACATTTAAAATTCTCTGTTCAGTGGTGTTTAATAAAATAGTGACCTCGCACCACGTATAAATTGCACCAAACATTAAAACTGAGTTTAGCTAAATGCCTGATTAGCATCTAAGAGGTCAAGTCAGTAGCGTAATATTTAATTAAGTTAGTGATATTTTTATTTTAGAATCATTCACGACTAGATTCCTCACGCAAGATTCCTTGTAACTAATAGGGTAAATTTTAATTTTATATAGGTAATACTCAGATCATAGAAACAAGGAGATATGCCATCATAGCAAATTAGTACGGGAACAACTGATGCCACTTTTATTATGTTTTTCGACACAATTACGCGCATAATTAAGCGCTCCTTGTGAATAAAAAGATCTCCCACGCATTGAACATTCCGCACACCCTCAATATAACACTGTTAATCGTCACTCAACACTCAACACTAGCACTAAACTAAAACACTGTATTTATACCATCGATCGTGATCGGTTCGTCGCCAGCGCGTACGTTTTTAATATGAGCAATTTGCTCAAGATCAGGCATCAAGCTCGATAGCGCCTTGGCACATCTCCTTGTTTCTTTGATCTGAGAGGTAATATTATTCTAAATATTATTTTAAACGCAGCAGAGTAAAGACTGGGTCATACCGAATACAAATATTATGCATGTGCATTGCGTGCAATAAGCATAACTTGGTAATGCATGAAACTGTATCCTCTAGTAGGTAAGTCTATACAGGGTGGCAGGATAGACATTGGAAATAGTTAAAGGCGTCATTGTACTCATCATTATGAACAACTTTTTACTATGGGACCAACCCTGAAATCACCAGTAGTAAAAGTAGTACGTAACATTTCTATTGACTTATTATTCAAATTTCTGTGGTCTAGTCTAGACAGTCAAAAGGTTACACGGGGTCGCGTCAACACTTCCGCTGTTGTTCCGGTCTGAGAGAAATAACACATAACGAAAGTTTGTGAGATGTCACATAACGAATCATACGCTTAATATCATAGTTTAATTTAATAATCATAGTTTAATTTCCCGTCTTCGATTGTTTTCTAATACAAAAACCCAAAGAAACAATCAAAGACGGGAGATTAAACTCTCTTCTGTGGTTAAAAATACATTTGATCTTACGACCCTTAATCATTTTAAGATTGTCACCGTAAAACTCGTAAACCAGTTTTCAAGAAAAAGCAGAAAAATCATTCTTATTTTTCTGCTTTTTTATAGAGGCGCGCACAGCTAGTATGTTACATACAGTAAATATGAATATACCTAGTATGTTACAAACAGTAAATTAATATGAATATACCTAGTATGTTACATACAGTAAATATGAATATAATATTGTTGTGCATCAGTGGTAACGCTTGGGGCGAAACTCGTTTCTCATTGATAAGCTCGCAACGGATGGATCGTTTTTTGTGAAACTTTATTAAAAGTAATCCAAAACATCTATTGTACAGTCGCAAACGGAACGGAATTACAATGTAATTTAACATTTTAATGCCAAACAAAATTGTTCTTTTTATGAACTCAAAGTAACACTACGTATTAGAAACGACGTAGAACGTCAGTTAGACCAGCCTGTCTATTCTGTACCTTCATGCTCGCTTAAAAGTATACCGCTGATGGTGGCGTATGTATTGGATCGTTCGATTCTCTCCAAAATGGTTGAGTTAAACGGTGCTGCACGCGTCATGTCCGTGGACGGGCGCCGTCAGTTGGTACTGGTCATCTCTTGACTGCCTAAGTAATTGTTTTTTCATTTGATATGTACCTACATGATTTTTATTTTATTTTTATCCTAAGGGATTTTAAAAATATCTTACACTGTCCTCACATATTAGGGCATGAATGTTATCTAAGAAATTGTATAATTGAATTTGTTGAAAAAGAGTAACCATGGAGTTTCTTGTCCGTTCTTCTCCATAGGAATCTACGTTTTGCTTCAACTAATGGACAAACGGACTAACAGCTATACCTTGACAATTCAAAAGTGCCTGTAAATGGTCTTATTTATTATATAAAAATAAGTCGGGTTTTCCTTCCTGACGATATAAGTCCAGAACGGACGAACCGATTTCCACGGTTTTGCATTCGTTGGAAAAGTCTCGGGCTCCGTGAGGTTTATAGCAAAGAAAATTCAGGAAAATTTAAAGAGAAAAGCGGGAAAATCTTTTTTCACATACAGCGCCATCTCTGATACATAGCATGTACTACGGTGGCGAAACGGAGTTCGCCGGGTTTGCTAGTTTATTATGTTTATTTATTTATATTCTAAACATTTATTATGTTTTGAATTTGACTTTGACTTACCGATATCACGCGGCGTGTCGGTACAGAATAGACATGCAGGGCTTTTTATTTTCCCTCAGGAATCTTTACAAGTCTAATTAAAATTTTGTAAAAATCTCCTCGATTCTATGAACACTTCCGATATAATACACTGACACTTCCGATATAATACACTGACACTCAGCCCCGCTACCAATTTTACTGATTGACTAATCTTTTCACTACGTCATGACTATAAGCTAATCTCGTAGTAACTTGTGTCGACTCGAGTCTAAAATATGATTTTCCCCAACACTTTTAGAAGTCAGTGTACAAAAAATACCAGTTTATAGATAAGACCGGCGAATATATTATTGGTGGATGACATTTTAATTTAATCGATCGTGATCGAGCTTAAAGCTCATAGGTGTATGCTGATCCGATGGAATCGATATCGACTTATTGCTAAAGCTGGTAATTCTATGTATTACAGTTGGAATTATAGTGTTAAGTGCTAGGATCGGATGATAAAAAATGGATAGTTGTTTAATGAAGCATAAACTTAGCCGTTTCTAGTAATTTCACTGCGTTACCTTTATTTTTAGCTGCGACGCTGGCTTGATTCCCTTACGAAACCAAATTAACATTATTATGGCATCCAGCATGACCACGACAGATACGGATTTTGTCGACGGAAGAATAGACAAAATGACAAATTTCTACCGTTTTATGCGTACAATGAAGATAAGAAAATTGAATGTTTCTATTCTTCAATAGACAAAAGTCTGATACGCGAAGCACGGGCGTGGCATGCTCGGGCAGAAGAAATAACGAGTTAGATAGAAACAGCTTTGTCTATTCTTTGGTAGAATAGAAATAGATTGTCATGCTACACGTGCAGAAAGTTTTGAGCCTGTAAAGTCGGGTCCACATCAATAAACATGCGTTGTAAGTACAATAATGTGTATGTCCACCGCTTATAAGAATATGTGCGTCGACACAATATTTTTTGGCCGAACACTACGCAGAACGCATTTTTTTATACAGGGTGGCAGGTTAAACAGTGGAAATATTTTTAAGGGGTCATTGTACTCATCATTATGAACAACTTTTACTATGAGACCAACCCTGAAATCGTGAAAAAAAAATCAGCTGTTCCATACATTTTGTTGAGTTATGTGAACATAAATGTATGGAACAGCGGATTATTTTTTCGCAATTTCAGGGTTGGTCCCATAGTAAAAGTTGTTCATAATGATGAGTACAATCGCCTCTTAAAATATTTCCACTGTTTAACCTGCCACCCTGTATATGTGGTCTGAGCTTAAGGTTGTACCTATTTGAAATCGCAATACGATGCAAAAAGAACCTAGTTTAGTGCAAGCAACATAAAACGTGTTCTATAAGAAATAACGATTGTGCACCATAAGTGAGCTTGTTAAATGAGGGCAGTTTGTTAAGCAGGCATTGCAAGTCTGATCTTAAAAACCCACCTACCTCCCAAAAGATGTACCTGACTTATGTCCTTAATACCTCTGATCTGGTCGTGATTGTTGCTGCATATGTGTCATATAAGGTAGCAAGGACGCACATTTTGGTCCAACCACTACGTATATGGTGACAAATGCGGTACAAGTTTAGGTTTTGTAAGCGTCAAGGCATTTTAATGTGAGGAGAAAGGCGGTTCGATGGCAATCATAATTTCAAGTGCTGATGTCCTTTTTAGTGTGTTTTGTAATATTATGTAGTTGTGAGCAACTCCTCCAGAGATTGTATTTCAGTTCTGACAATTTTGACAGTGACGGATGTTTTTGTGCCCGACTGTACATCAAAGGTAATGTTTTCGGGTGCATGTAATGTAATATTAAGGTCTTACTTTATTAATGGCAAATATTTTAGGAGGTCAATCTATAGGTTACAAAGATGCTCTTTGATTTGATTTAAATTACCACTTTTTTTTATACATTTTCAAAATTAATTAAAATATTATTGATGCTTAGGTTTGCATAACACCTTTATTCCTCTATGATTATGAATGACTTGTTTACATGACCTTAGCGCCATTCATCTTCGTCATTCTTCATCAAAGAGAAATAAAGGTTTTATGCAAACATAAACAGCAATTATTTTAATGAATTTTAAAAATGTTTAAAAAACTGAAATCCCACCCAGAGCATCCCTATGTATGTACATAAGTAATTAAGTAAGTATCATGTAAACAAGGAAGGAAAGCTAGTTATCAATATAATAGTTTCTTAGTTGGTCACGAGACCGATGGATAACTCACAGTCGAGATTAGAAACATGTTTGAAAGATAATGTTCCATAAAGGCCGTAGAGGTGTTACCATGGCAATATGGCATGAACTAGTGCAAGCAACAGAACTTCCGACCCCTGAAATAAGATTGTATTCAATACTATAATGCTCATGATAATTCCGTTTCCTAAACAAAACCGAATATAATATGGACTCTATATGGCAGAACTTTTTATTCCCGCCCGATTACGAAAACAAAGATGGCAGTTTGTTAAAATTCAGCGGTCGTTCGGTCAGCAACATCGGGCCATCGATCGGGACGATTGTCGTGCTTTTTCGGCCATTACCATAATTTTGTTTTGGCCTTATTTTAGCAAGACTGCGACTCCTTGGAGAAAGCATTGGATACGAGGGTCGATTTTAGCTGTTTCAACTTATGTTGCCCTGGTAGTTTCATAAAATTAGTGACAATAATTTGTTCTAATAATTGGACTGAGCATTGGATACGAGGGTCGATTTAAGCTGTCTCAACTTATGTTGCCCTGGTACTTTCATAAAATTAGTGACAATAATTTGGTATAACCAGACTATAAATAAAGACTAATATATAAATAAGACTATAAATGCGAAAGTTTGGGTGTTTGTGTGTTTGTTACTCCTTCACGCTGAAACGGTTGGACGGATTTGAGTCAAAGACAAAGAGGTAACCTACTTAGAACCTGGAAAAGCACGTAAGCTACTTTTCATCTATTTCACGCAAACGAAGTAGGTTTCATTATAGCCTATATTTAGTTTGTAATTTATTGTGCCAGAATCATGCGTTGTGTTGAAATGAAAGGGACTGTCATAATTATAACCACAACCATCTTGACCAGAGGATATCCTCAAGTTATTAATAGGTATCGATTTTGCAATAAACGAATTTAACAACTTATTTTCCATATAGCAAACCATCCATAAGTAAGGCGATATCGTCAGAAATGAAATCAGAATTTTTACATTCATTTTAAAATAAAAAGGATTCGTTTAAACATTACCGTAGGTACCTCGTTGATTTAAACTTCCTCATTAATATTAACATCAATAAAGGCCAACTTCTGGGTATTGTCGAGCTCCTTGTCAACGTCAATCCCTTGATACGCGCGTAGTGATGTGCCATGTTAACGTTAACTCGATAGTCACGGGCTTAGTAGCCAGGGTTTAGTAGCGGGAGGAGTTTAAAGAAAATTAAACAACAGAAATGTAGATGCAATGACAATGTCAAGTCAATGACATAATAAAGTCATGTAAAAAAAATGATTAATGTGAAAATTTTGCCTATTTTGGGGGAGGTGGGGGGGTTGAACCCCAAAACTACTACCCCCCCTGACTACGCCCATGTCGATAGTATTTACTCTATCTACACATTAATAAGATTTTGAAGAGAAAAGAGAAAAACTACTGGACCGATTTTAGAAATTCTTTTGCCAGTAGAAACGTACATTATTACTGAGTAGGTAATGTATGCTATTTTTGATCCTAAAAAAATGCACAGTTCCTGTGGGTCACGCGGACGAAGTTCTGGGCAAAGTGCTAGATTACAACATAAAACAAGATACAAAACATGAAGTTTAATATTGATGCCTTATTATTTATAAGAAGTCTTTTCGGTAGTCTAAAAGTTAGTTACCATGACCAAAGCAATTAGTTTCGTATATTTTAAATGGTTTAGTTACAACGAGACGTTTAAATAAAAAGTATTTGGCATGTTCAATGACATTGAATCAGCGTCACTTTGAATGTCCTTGGTGATTTGTTTGTTTCAGTCAATGCAGAACAATTATTATGTTGTTTTTCGTCCAATCAGCGTCAGGCACTAGTGGTTTGACATTTATGCTAAACTGAACCATTTTATGTATTTGGTACAGCCGCTAGAAGTTTTTTTTTTAATAATTTTTATGAATTTTGTCTGTATTTCTGACTGTTTTCGTGCCAAATAAACATTATATAATTTTATTTTTCTTTCTCGTAAAATACCTACGTGCAAAAAAATCGGTCCCCGAAAATTTCCCATCCCTATTCAATCGAACAGGCGCATGGCCCAAATATGGTCACAAGGTCCAACGACCCATTGCCCGGGGACTCACCTTGTTCGTCGGGAGGTCACTGAGAAAGTATTAAGGGTGCCTTTGTTTATTTTCGCTACCGATCGTAAACGAAGCACGATGCAGTTTTTTGTGCGTGAGAAAAAGGTTTTTACTTTTAAGCATTACTTTCGATGAGAAGCCAAATTACTTTCGTTCTCATCGTATATGCTGGCTTCTGTTGATGCCCTTTTTTTGAAGTAAAAGTTTCTGAGATTAAAGAAGTGATTAAGACCCGAACATAAATGGACCGCCAATAACACTGAATTACAGGCGCATATGCCATTTTGACTGTTTCTAAGATTGTCATCTTATCGACAAACCCTTACCACTTTCAATCAGCAATAAATTAGCCTATGCCAAGGTTGGCAAGTAATACGATAGGTATCTTAGCAATTCTTGTATAAAGGGTGTCCCACGGCTACGCCACACGGAGGAAAAGTAGTAAAAGTACTTTATATATTGTAGATAGAAAAAAATCCTTCATGGAGACTTTATTTTATTTTTAAAATTAAGTAATACCGCATTCACAGATTTTCGAAAGTTACTTGCTTTAACACAACAAGCATAAAGTAAAAAACAAAAACAAAAAGTAAACCAGCAAACAAATAAATACAAACAAAAGAAAACCGATGGACCTTACTTAACTCGCATTATTGAATGGAATTGAACTTATTTTTCTATCAATCGCAAGGCAATTAGAGATGCACCTAAAGAAAAAATGCAACCGCAGTCCCGTTTTTACGCCACCCAAGTTGTAAGCCGAAGTGAGTCCCACATCGCATTATGTCAATTTGAAACAATTACTAGTCACAAGTCGTAGAAGTGATTATATAAGTGATTATGTATTTTGTTATTTATGTAATTATGGTCAGTTCGGACACTAACGAACGGCTATAATGGTTGGCGTGTCTGGTTTGTCGATGTGCCACAATTTATTGAAATGACAAGAAAAATCTGTGGTCTTGAGGTTTTCTGATTAAATTAGTTTTGTTGAGAACGAATCGATTCACGTTTTGTATAAAAAAATGTTAATAAATATGCTGATTCTATATTTATCAACTGTTGAAACTTTTTTGTACTTGTGTTATATTTTATATGCTCAACAAACTATAATAATTTATGAACACCAATAAATAAGTGCATTCAGATTTCAAAATGAGGTTAGGAATTTACGAAATATGTCGGGCACTCTACCAAAAAAACTGGGACATAGACCGTCTTACTACAAAAGATCTGTTGAGCAAAATGATAGGTATTAAAAATAATACACACTTGCTTTAGCACTAACTTGTCTAAAACAAGTGTGTATTATTATTGGTATAATTTTTGTTTAACAGATGTTTATCTTTTTGTAGTAAGACGGAGAATATCCCGGGCATTCACAACACTGTACACATACGTCAAACTTTTTACTACCTCCTAATTACCTATTGACAAATAAATCAGTTGATTGAATCTATTCAATCCATTCAATCGGCCGCGCGTTTAAACACGTGACATTCGATTTTCAATCACATTCAATAATTACGCCGTCGACCTTGACCAATGGTAATAATCGAACACTTCATAACTTATGCTATCCTATATAGTACCTACTAATATTCCACACCGCATAATAGAAAACTTAATGAAAAACAAACATCTGTGGAAACTAGTTTATTATAAGAACTAGTATTTTTAGACCCGTTTTTATAAAATGTAATAAATAACAATTAGTGTTTTGCAATATAAAATTAAATTTAAATAGAAGAGCCATGTTAGAAATTATAATAACCCGTGACACTTTTAGGGTTACAAAAACCACACGGAACCAAATAGCAAACGCAACATGATCTTAATACCAAAGCAACCTTTACACAAAATTGCCGTGATGGGTTTCCAAAATTACACACACAATGTCCTTGAATTCACCATGGGTATAATTTTCATTTCTATTCTAAAAGGCAGAACCGTTTCTAATGAAATTATTCAATTTCATATCTGCACGTGTCCTCTACAGTTCACGTTTATGTAGGTATTTAAATGAATACCGTTTGTTTTCTTGCCAAATTGTTAAAGGATGCATCTGATTGGTCATACCGCAAAAAAGCAGGTTTTTTTTTAAGGTTTGTAAATTAATATTTCGCCTTATTCCGTGTCTACATCATAAAGACAACCTCTATGCAAAATTTCAGCTTACTAGGTCTAAGAATTAGAGCTGGTCAGTTATGAGTCAGTCAGTGACAGGTATAATAGGAGAACGCCCATGATAATCAGAAGACGTGTTCCAACTCACACATTACGCAATTCACAATTTAGAGTTCTAATTTTGTAAGTAGGATTAGTGAAATATCATCATGATCAGCCTATAGCAGTGCACTGCTGGACATATGCCTCTCCAATTGCACGCCATTTAACTGGATCCTCGGCCACTCTCGTCCAGCTGCCACCAGCCACTCTGCGAAGATCGTCGCTCCACCTAGCCTGAGGGCGTCCTATCCTACGTTTGCCGATTCGCGGTCCCCACTCAAGAACACGTCTGATGATGAAATACATGTAGGTTTAACATTGCACTGTCAAAATCTGTAAAAATCATTCAGTAAAACAGTGTAAAGTTTACACTGTTTTACTGTAAACAGATACTTAGGTACTCTCAAACTCTCAATTAGATATAGACGCCTTCATTGATTGGACCTCCGTCACACATACAAAACATACCTTGGCAAAGAACATGAAAAAATATTCGTATGATTGTATTTTCCCGTACGTGAAATGAATCGTTGTAAAGACGGACGTATTTGTATGACCCCCTGTTTTGTCATACATTATGGATGAGTTTGGTGTAAAGCAAGGTGTCATCCATCAAATACAAAATTCACGCATCGGGAAATCCAATTCACATCAAGCGAAATTATAATTACGTATTTTTCGTCAACACATCGATGTGTCTGTCATAGAGGTGACTTACCGTCGTGTCACGAACGTAACCATAGATAATACACTATATATACAAAACGTAACTCAAGCATTACTTCAAACTAGTTACAACCAATCAAATGGCTTGAAATTAGTATTATGTAACGCTTGTGTCTTGAGTTAGGTTCTGTAATTACGCAAAGTTCGGCTTAGTGCGTCGCGTCGTGGCCCTATAACTTTTAATATAAAACCATCAGCGGTCATAGATCCCTAAATAAAAGTGTAAAAAGTTACAAAAATGTGTACAACATTGTAATAAAAAATCCAAGGTCCCCCACGGGGTCACTAACACGGTTTTATCTCAATAATTATACTGTTTACATGCGCACGCGTCCATTTTGACTTTTTACTCATTATGTACACGTTTGCGCGTTGCCAACACAAAAACTTGTATTTAGATCCTCGAGCCGATAGTTTGTGCATGAAACTGAGGTTGGGTATCACTTGAGTTCCATAGATACTTATGTGTATCTACTACTATGTTTTATAAAATTTTAAAAAATCCGTGTCTGTACATTGAAGATCTTCCGGAAAAAACAGGCGGGATAGGGTACTGGGACGTGTCTACGTGACACGTCCTTGCCAAAATATTTTTAGAAATTTTTGTCTGTTTGTGCGCACATCACGCAAAAAGTACAGAACGGATTTTGACGTGGTTTCCCCAGTTCGATAGCTTGGAGTTCAACTTAATATCTAAGCCACGTTTCATCTAATTCCAGTGGGATAAACCAGAGATACAGCTTGACCTCTTGGTAGTACTGACCACCCCACACTACGGGCGGAGGTCATTTAAACTGGTCATTTCATTGCAGTTCACGCGGACGGAGTCGCGGGCAAAAGTCTAGACAATGATAAAACCTGACCGTTAGTAAGAAAAAAAAAATCAAGGCGGTAATTCACTCAACCTTCTTTAATAGATAACTTAACCTCGCCGTGTAAGCTCACACTCAAACTCACTAATACATTTACTAATTAACCCGCAAGCAAGAGCGATCTCATTTATGTGAAACTTACCGTTTCCAAATAATTCCTATTGCTTTGTGATAAGGCTCTGTTTTGCTTAAACTTCACACATGTTGAATGTACGAATCTGTGCTCCTAATTACAGGTAGGTATTTCAGTTGTTTTGTAGGAAAAAAATATGCATAAGTATATTATAAGTGTTGATAAACCAGCTGGCCTAGCATGATTACGATCGAAATGGGTTTAGTCAAGAGAAGAATAGACAGAGGCATAGATTGTAGAATAAAAGATTTCTACCGTTTTATGCATATAATAAGAGAAGGAATGTTTCTATTCTTCGGTAGACAAACAATTCTGATGAGCCAAGCACGGGTCGTCGCGTGTTTGGTTTGGGAAGAAGAGATAACGATTTGGATAGAAAGAACTTTGTCTATTCTTTGGTAGAATAGAGATAGAATTGGTTATGCTAAGCGTGCTGATCATGCTCACACCATAGAATAAGTATTGTATCACACGACATAAGCATTTGGTCGAACAGCTAGCGAACAAATGCAGGCGCGTTGAGCCTCAAAGACGTCACACTTTCGGTGACACAAACAATGATGTAGGCTTTTATAATAGCGTTCTGGCTTCTCCGCTGTCGGATGAAGCGAGGATGCTTTACAAAATGACCATATTGTGTCTAAGGTTGCGGGTAGATTAGTTTATTTCTATTTTTTATATATTTGAATTGTTTTGTTTGTATACAATCATGGGGGTGACGTTTTGTTTATTGAAAAAATCCCCTTATAATAAATACCTATAAGAAATAAAAAAAAAACAAAAAAAAACCGGTAAACATTATCAGACTTGAAGTCTGACATCTTTGCTAATAATAGTAATTTTAACGAGCACTTAATTGAGCATTCGCTAAATTATCGACGAAATTTTGAATATTTCCTTCTTATAGTATATAAATGTTTTAACCATTCCGTACCACTAGGTATGTACTTATTTAAAGAACATAAAAACTTCGGTTCAAAACTAACTAAAAAACAGTATAGATTAACGCACAATATCTCACAAGTCGATAAATTCGAGCAAGTGTCCTTCTCGCCACTTCCTACTTAAATGCTAAACCCATTATAATGCAGTGATAAAATGTTAATAGTACTATAATGTATGTAATTAAATAGTAATTATTAAGAAAATATGTTTCAATACAATTTGCATGCAGTTTTTGCTACTATATCCAATTTACATTCAATCTAAAATGAGGTCCATACAGCAATTTCAATAATCAGATATTTCTTCCTGAACAGTACCCCTATCATGAGTTTTTTTGACGTGTATTATCGTTAACGTAGGTAAGCATATTTTGAATTGAAAATACACGTTTGTTACACAATAATTATATAAATTAAATACTTAATTAATTTCTTTGTATTTTTTAAAATGTGCAAATTGTATAAAATTTTATCAAAATGTTCCAGGACTGCTGTATTTTAAATTCAAAATATGCTTACGTTAACGAAACTATACGTCAAAAAAACTCATGATAGGGGTACAGACACTTCAATCTAGATACTAATACCTATAATAAAGCTGAAGAGTTTGTTTGAACGCGCTAATCTCTGGAACTACCAGTTGGATTCGAAAAAATATTTTTGTATATGATAGCCAAATTCATGAGGAATATAACAGGCTATTTAACATCGAGGTACCCTACGCATTATCTAAGCAACAAGTGTTACCGTTCGCTCTGCATAAAAAAATGATAATTTTTGGTCTATTTCAAAATTTTTAAAGATACATTTTATTAGGTAATATTATAACATTGTTAGCTTAGAGGTAAATTCTAATTACTTATATTATATGCATGCTGTGGTCTCCTGTAAGTGAAGGAGTACACCTACGTAATACCTTTGTCGTCATTAATTTATTTCGCATGATCTGTGTAGGTATATCTTTTGTTGGACATCCTAAATAAATAAATAAAAAACATTACGCTACGACCGACGACTGCCAATACGACGAACTGCCAATTCGTTTGCGAACTTTCGAGGGAGAATCTCACTGTGACTTTCTCCCTCGAACGTTCGCAAACAAATTGGCATTTCTCGCGGTGATATCATGCGGCGTGTCGGTACAGAATAGATAGGCTGTAGCCGTCCCTAGGGTTACCAGATCAAATAATGAGCTTTCCTGACAATGTCTCTAACTTATTAGTTGACATTTTGCCTGAATGTTGAATGTAGTGAAGGCAGCGACATTTTCACAGTTTAGTATAGAAAGCGTTACACTCTCTCTCACTCTTTTAGAGTTCCTAATATTTTATGTTTTTTGTAGCCTAGTGGATTAACCATGTGCCTTCCACGGCGAATGGTTCGAGTTCGATCCCGAGGCACGCACCGCTGACTTTTCGAAGTCATGTGCGTATTAGAAATTAATTATCACTTGCTTTAACGGTGAAGGAAAAACATCGTGAGGAAACCGGCATGTCCTAGAACCAAAAATTCGAAGACATGTGACGTCCACCAACCCGCACTGGGCCCGCGTGGTGGACTACGGCCCACTCCCTCTCACAGAGGAGGCCTGTGTCCCAGCAATGGGAACATTATAGGCCGATTATGTTATATGCTATGTAGTCTAGGACTCGAAAAAGTGGTGAACAAGAATTGGTGCTCAACGAAAACTTCCAACACCGTTAAAAACGCTGTAACTTATTAACATTCAGAGGCCCTAGACAAGCTGCTTTTCTGTTATCGTTCACGCCAAACGATAAGCACAAATTTTATGGCAATGACATTAGCTGCGGAAAAATCACGTGACTCACAAATGTCACTTCCATACATTTTATCCGCGTTTGACGCTAACGCTAACAGAAAAGTAACTTGTCTAGGGCCTTTGGGCAGCCAAAATAGCGTCGAAGGAAATTCTTACGTGAAACGCTGTATAAGCAAGTCAAAACCATACCAACATCATCAGAGTATCATTATACTGTTCGTTCAAGACAAATTGCCGTGCAAATATACATCAAGTACCACAGTTTAAGCGGCTCGGCGAAGTGAAGGCGGCGCAGACCAACCGACCTTGCGGCCGCCTGCTCTAAATATTATCTCTAATGTGTTGAAAAACTCAAACTGTCCGTATCCGGGAAAGAATACTGGTTTTTAGCTACGTCGTGTTTTTTACTGCAGTTCGAAAAACAGTCAAAGACCTAAAACTTCGTAATAAATGATGAGGAAACTTGTAATCGACTGTTGACGCAAGTACTGATCGTGGAGTTTTAGGCTCGATTCCTGGATTTTGAAAGTGTTAGTGAGTTTTTCCTACTTAGGAAATTGACAGCTGCAGTCTGAAGGTTAGATTTGTGTGCCGTTAATGGCATTAGGGTCGCTCTCTATGACATGGGAGTGTCAAAGGGCGCGACCCTATTCGAAAATACGTTTAGCTTGGGCAAACTTTGCAGTTCGGTAAAAACAACTTCGAGAGGGAAGCTAACAGAAGAATACAGGTAGACTGAGTCGCATTTGGGAAACTACGTTGGGTCTTCTCATCGCCTATTCCACAATTAAGCCTACAGATTATAGTCTTCAATCAGTGCGTCCTACCCGTCATGACTTACGGAGCCGAGAATAGACACTCACGGTACGGCTGGTCCATATATTTAGAGTCGCTCACCAAGCTATGAAAAGAGCTATGCTTGGATTTTCTCTGAGGGATCGAATTCGGAATGATGTGATCCGACAGAGAATCAAAGTAGTGCATAGCCTACAGAATAACCAAGCTGAAGCGGCAATGGGCCGGCCATATCAGTCGTAAAACCAATGACCGTTGGAGTAGATGTGTATGAAGACCGCGGTACCGCGGCAAACGTAGGGTAGGACGCTCTCAGTGGATTGATTTTTTTAAAAAGAGAATCAATAGTTTCATGCCAGTATTCTCTAAATGGCATCATGCAGTTCTACCGTTTAATTAGTATGTTCTTTCAAAAACCTCGACTAGTGAAATACCTGCTTATCCGCTATCGTGGACATTTCTGAATGACACATGTCGGTCACGTTGTTTTTCTCTTTGTTATGATAATCATAGCTATTACGACCGACCTTGAGACGGACAATTGCCGTCTAGAACATATAGAAAAGATTTATATTATACCTACTTGGAATTATTATGACCAAATTTTTATTTAAAAATTCTAGGCCATCTCTTTCCTTGGTCCAACAGCCAAAGAAAAAGACGAAAAGTAAGAATCAACGGATGAATAGAATGAAATGTAAGACCTTTGTGATATTAACCAGATACTTTAGTCTGCAATTAATTTGTCGAGCATTTCAGTAACGCCATAATTTAATTTGCCACTCTTCGGTAGTGTTGTGTTCCTATAGTAAGTAAGGTCGCCAGAGCTCTCGAGGATGCACTGTGTTGACAGCGGTAGACCTGCTTGTCCCCCAAGCTGTCGGCACAGCGAATCCTCATTTTAAAGGGTTGGCAACACGCATGTGATACTCAAGCAGAAGAGATAACGAGTGGGACAGAAAGAACTTTGCCTATTCATGATAGAATAGAGATGGCATTGGTCATGCTACGCGTACTGGTAGTGGAGCTCTTTGTGAAAGAGCTCGCCAAGGGAAGTACTACTACCATACCTATTTCTGCAGCTAAGCAGCATTGCTGTTATCCGGTTTAAAGGGTATGAGTGCCGGTGTAATTACAGGCACATGAGACACTTCAACTTTGTCTCTAGGATATGCACTCGATGCGTCTCGCATTGCAATTATCCATAAGCAGTGGTGGCGACATATTTGGGCAGTCAGACAGTTGGGCCTGATTTTGCCATCCAACAATAAAAAGAAAACAAAGCCAATATAACTAAACCACAATCGAGCTACATAATAAGCCTATTCCACAAACAATAATGAGGCCGGATATTTTGTTTAATTTAAACGTTATCGGTGAATGTCACTGTCGCCAAGTCGCCAAGGCTTGCATGCACCAAATAAGTGTTGCGACATGCAATATTTTAGGTAAACCGCCTATCGGTCAGGAAACGGACGTAAAATATGTGGGGATTTTGTAAAGTATACGATTTATTGCTTCGAGCCGAGTGGTAGGTACTAGGAACCCATAGCTATCTAATAGGTTAACTCCGACGTTTTTGAATTTGCTTTGAGCCATGTATGATGTGATGAGAGAGTCTTTTTACAAAGCGGTCATCAATAAATTCGTGTGTCACGAATTCACGGTTGTTAATTAACATTTTTCCTATTGTTGTTTTGTTACCACCATTAAATTCTTAAATATAAGTAGATTTATACAAAATCCATATAATCTTTCAAGGGCGGACGCCATCTTCCAGGTGGCCAGGCCGATCATTTGACAGTACCAGGCAACCATAAATATAGTACACGTTTTCCAATTGCTTAAAACTTTAGTATGTACAAGAGTACATACTAAAGTTTGAGCGTCACGTTTGTAATAAAATCAGTCGTGTTAGGTTAGGTTAGCCACCTGTCACGTTGAACTAAAACCACAAAATGGTGGTAAACACATCAAATATCGAATACCTACCTGCCTGCCACAATAAATGATATTGGATTACAAAATTTCTGTCGAGAATATACTATCTACCTTATGAAGCTGCTCATATCCGATCAGCTCGAAAATGGCGACAGTCTGGCGGTCATGGTATAAGGTGCTGTCGTTCAGAATTTAGGCTAATTTAAAAACTTTATGGAGTGTTGGCGACTGCTACCCAGGTCCAGATCGATTCTCCATATAAGGTGGAGGACGGAACACTGTGGAGTTTAAGTCAAAAGAAGTCCGATTTTTAAATCCTCTTTCTTTAGCTAAGCTAAGCTTTATATTTTTAGGGTTCCGTACCAAAATGATAAAAAAGGAACCCTTATGGTGCGACTTCGTCTGTCTGTCTGTCTGTCTGTCTGTCACACCTGCTTATTTCAGCAACTACTTATGCTATCGAGTTGAAATTTGGAACAGTTATAAAGAATACTTGTTCAATTTTATTGCAAATGAAAAAAGTCCAAAAATATTTTTATTTTCATTGCAAAAGGGGTCGGAGTGGGGATCCGAAATTTTAAAGTGGGGTTACTAGGTCAAGTGATATATCATATGAAAGGGCTTGATCTGCACATTTCAAAATATATTTTTATTTTATTTTATGTCTCACAGTTTTCGACATATGATGAAAAATGTCCAAAAAAATACCATTCCCCCCCCTTATCTCCGAAGTTTGCGGGGCGAAAAATCTGAAATAATTAGAGTTGATAGGAATTGACGCAAATATTGCACCAAAAATAAAACGATGTTCCTAACTAGTACAGTTTTTTGCCAAAATCATCAAAATTCCTTCACAAACAAACTTAGTTATGCGGTCCGGATTTTTTCACTTTATACGTCCAAAAATGATACGGAACCCTCGGTGCGCGAGTATGACTCGCACTTGGCCGGTTTTTTTTCATACAAAACGCTTTAACAAACACAATAATTGATAGAATTTTGACCACAAGCTTTACTGTACGCCATAATTGTAACACAGCTCATATAAACGAGAACTCTAAGGGTACCATGGCGGCCTTATCGCTGATATCCATATTCTACCAGACAACCCTTGAAAGAACTCACACACTCACAAAAGAAGATCACAGAATTCATAGATGATGATCATAACATAGATGTTCTAAAAGTTGACCAGTCTTCTAGCGAAGACAGTTTCAAAGAAGAGTGGACGCAGAAATTGGAGAACCTGATGTTGAGGCTTTGCTTAGGATAAACCTATGTCAGGCAGTTATTTCTAGCGGGATCGTCCGGAAGGGATACCGCTGACCCGGACAAAAGGGCTAAGGAAGGAACATGGGTGGGTTTTAGTCAGTAAGAGTCTGACACTCCCTTCCGCTCCGCCCAGAGCGGGAGGGGTCATTTGATGATTTCCCATCCCCAAAAAAAAAAAAAAAAAAAGGCAGTTATTTCTAATAAACTAATGCCCTTTATAAACAAAGGCTTTGAGAATTTATAAGGTATTATAAGCAGTCAACTCAACCTTGACACTAGTCAACTAGCTATAGGACAATCATGTCACGATTAAGTAATTAAAATTAATAATTCTCTTAGCTAAACCAAACATATTTATGGATTGGTGTAGGTACTAATTGAGAGTTGGTGTTTTAGTGTAGGTAAACATAGTCTGCTAAAATCATAACCCTGCTTAAGGCTTTGCCGTAGTTGGGTAAAAAAACACGTCAGTTTCGTCACAAAGTGACAATTAAATCAGATTTTTTTGCGCGTCTAGCGTTTTTTAAAACAGCAGTCTTTTTTTCCAAAATTAATCTTATTATATAAAAATCAATTGCCGTACATTAGTCTCGCAAAAACTCGAAAATAGCTCGACCGATTGACTTGAAACTTTGTACAGTTGTCGTGAGGAAGCCAGGGAAGATTTCTAATAAATCGACGGTCCCTACGTACAATCTCCTACCTATAAATGACAAATCGCACCTTGAAAAGAATACTGACTAAACGAAAAATGTCGATATTCAAAATCAAACCTTTTACGAAAACTTTAAACGTGATTTTTCATTAAAGACATTTTTCGTTTAGTGTCAGTAGGTATTCTTTTCAAGGTGCGAAATTTTACAGCAGAGCGCTTCAAAGATTCAAACGCGCGTAGATAGTGTTCCACAAGAGACATGTTGGCTAACTTAGAATTATTTTATTAAACTAAACAATATTTTAGGATGGCCCGAAGGCCACGAAAACAAAAAACACTAATCACGTATCTACCACTTAGGGGCTTGTACGGGCATTGCAACGCACTGCATGCGTATGCAAAAAACCCTTTTTTTTCACGCTTTTAACGTGTTTCGCGTCCGGTAGCTTATAATACAATACTTATACGCTTATACTTAGTCCGAAATCCACAAGGAATAAAAAAAGTTAAGTTTATTATTCTCAATAATAAATTACTACGTGAAACTATTCACTTATGCATTGCTACAAACCTACAGTTTTTATGTTGAGTTATTTAAATATTTAAAGAGCTGCAGTTTTCCGTTTTTCATTTATTTGACTCGTGTAATATGGTTACGTGCACACATTAAAGTTTATTATCATATTAAAATAACTATTTATTGCAATGCGCAACAGCATAGCATGTTAAGTGAATATTCAAGTTTAGATTTTTTTTGTCATTTCTGAAGGTTCACTTTGAAAAAAATATTTATTATGTAGCTGCAGAAACAAGTACAGTATAACTTAATACTTATTACTCACTAAGGCCACCAATTTATATCACAAATAATTTAAAAAAATACCATCGATTTTTTGAATGATTTACCATTTTATAATTAAAGACCACTGCCATTTCTTTTTAACCTTTCAACTAACACATTATCTTGATTCGACTTCCTGTCTAACCAGAAATTCCACAAATACAGGTTACTCTATGTGCATATCTTATAAGTATGTGCCTGAGAACCTGACGCAAAATATGTAATATGAACTTTAAAATTATTATATAATCCAACCTCTGACGTAATGTCGCAACTTGCCTATAACGATAGAATTGACCGCAGGCGCAAGCACGCTACTGCAAGGCCACATCGAACGCTGTCAATTGTCACATGTGTCATTCTTACAATAAACTCTGAACAATTATCGACATTATATCTTTGAAATAAGGTTAAAATTGGATTAACCCACATAGTTGCATTTGAAGACCAAACGCACTGACCTTGTCAGGTGGTATTAGAATTATTATTTTTAATTATTAAATCGTGACGAGCCTGTCATATAGCTAGTGGACTAGTGTCAAGGTCACGTCGACTGCATAAAATTGTTTATTTTGATTTTCTAACCATATTTCCTTATTGGTACTATCATTTTTGATGGGTTCTCTAATTTGACCTACAAATTAATGGTATTTGATGGTCAATATAGACGGTAGTATTTCGAAGAAAGAATTTTCAAGTAAATTATTGATGTCAATGAATTAATAAGGTTGTGCAAACAATGTAAAGGGTGATGAAATTGCTAACTTAAGAAATGAATAAAATATAATGTGTCAACTAACATAACCTACGCGAATAGTTAATGAGTCAATAGGAAACACAAGGCGGTGGGTGGGTAGCACTGAAATGTCATCATTATTATTTTATTTATTTAATTTTTTTTATCACGATGATTAAGCGACAATAGATCAATCAAGAGCAAGCGCTGGCCCACATTTTTTTGACACTTGATTACTCACCCAATAGCGTTAGATCAGCAACCAAGTCAAGTACCTACACGTGAGTTCCTTTCTTCTTTACACGTTAATAACTAAAACTTTTGTTTATCATTAAAAATAAAAGCACGTTGATATTAGCGTTGTTTCTCCATGATTTTTTTAAATAATTTTGGTCTGTTAAAACTTCATCTTCTATGGCAACGGCGCCGATTCTGTTGTTTACGAACTCAACTAATTTAGTCTTAATAAGTCTCTTTCTAATAAAAAACATGAGAGAGGGATAGCAGATATTTAATCCTGTCGCATTAGTCCACTTGAATAGTTTTAATGTCAGAACTATTTTTCCGTAAATGACAAGGGCGTAGACTAATTTCACAATTCTAAATATTTTCTGTCCTTTTTCAAAAGAAATTGTAAGAAAGTGTGATATAAATTAGTTTTGTGCGATGTTCAACAGAATCAGCACCAATGACTAATACATCAGAATATTAATTAGAATAACTTAAGAGCTAATTAATCTAAATAAATCAACGATTCAATCGTGAACAGGAAGCGCGGAGTGCTAATGACAGCTAATATTGAATGTTAATTTTATCACAAGAACGATCGACAAAGGTTATATCGTTCTAGTGTGTTTTTATTCCACCTTTTAACGTTGCAACACGCCTTCGCAAGTGGTGAGTGTGATACACCCCTATGAGGCGTGAAATGCGTGATACTATGTAAGTTAGATTCCTAATACCCAAAGGGCACTGGCAGACGCCCATAGAACGCTGGGCCTCAGATTGTGTAAGTCGGTACAGATATGAAATTAGTTTGGTGTGATCGAGTATTTCAAGAGTATTTAAATTCATTTTTTATTTGTTTTTGTACGTAATTGGGTTAAAGAGAAATCTTCGTATTTGTGACAGTGAGGTTAAGTATAGTGTGAATGATCCAATGAAGTACAGCCCGACTAATGAGTTCTCAATTCAAAGGTTTTAGTTGCTGTCGACATGATATTCTGTGGAGGCACGCGCCAGCCAGCATGCACCCGTTTTTGTTTTATTGGTTTTTCAAAATGTCAACGGCATTATCATTTTATTTCTTATTTATTTCGATTTTTGATTCCAATTCTTAATCTTTAAAATAAATTAGGCAAAGAACAATTAAATATATTTTTAATTTTGGTTAAGCTTTTATTACTGTACCATATCAAGCCCAAAACTGCCGACGTCCTTTGAGTTGGATTTTTAGGATCATTAGGATCCTATCATCCTACGTCGGCAAATGTGTGCTCTGAAAGCAAATAGGCTATCTTGTTCATGTATAATCTAAAAGCACTTCTAAATTAACTAATATGTACAAATACCTCTGAATGGTACCCTTATTACATATTTATCACCGTCGGGTCTAATTGTGATTCTGCAGCGATCGTGTCACATTTAAATGCGTGCGTGCATCGGAGGCCATTGAGCCGAGTGCGATGCGATTGTGACAGTTGATACTTGTCATTACTTATGATACCCTGGTAGATTGATCGAGCTGATGATTTAACTGCTAATGAAGCGATACAACAAGATTAAAAAATAGATAAGCATAATATTTATCGCCTTTCTAATCATTTGCTCCGTTATTTGTTTGTTGATACTGTTCATTACTTCTGATATCCTGGTAGAGCATACAAAGTAATAAGAACCTCCCTCCCACAGAGGGAAGGCCTAGCAGTGGGAGCATTATATTTTTATTTTATATTCTAGCAAACTTGCCATCCTGATGAAAAGTGGTTAGCACTTATGGACCTGCAACAGCAACGAGACCTCCCCTTCAAACCACAACACAACAATATATTGCTTCGCTGCTGAAATCAATAGGCAGATGACTAACTACTAATTACAATATTACTGGACATACTTCTTGAATTCTCGAATGCTGTTCACTGAATGCAGACAGGGACTGTTCCAGCTTAGAAAAAAGAGCAGATGAATTTTAAAGTTACCTCTCTGGCAGAATTTTGGTTGGTTTCGGCTGGCTTAAACTTTTAACTTAGGATGCCCCCGGATAAATGGACTGACTATCTTAAAAAGGCGGCTACAACTTAGAGTATAAAAAAGCTTTATGTATACTCTAAAAGGCTAGAACAGACTGAACGCTGAAAACTGAAATATTGATCACATTTAATTACACTTTAATATTTTAGAAGAAAAATATTGTTTGATTTCTAAACGTATATGGCTAGCTGACGTGACCTACTTCTGCCAGGAACTAATAGCAGCTACGCAAAAGGCGTCTACACGCGTCCACATAATCACAATGCCAGTCCCCTCCCGTTTCGGAATCCTTCCTCATTAACTTGTGTGTACCGACGGCCATACATATTCATACAGTGTCATGAATATGTAAGGACTTGTTAATCTTTGTTCGTATAAGTGTGGGATCAGCCTTATCCAGTTCTGAGTAACACTGGTTAATGGGATTTCACATTCCAGGTTATAAAATTGCCTGGGTCCTGGGTCTGCAATCTGCATCTAGGCTAATTCATAGAAGCCGAATGTCAGTATTTTTCATGCAGATTGGGATCACAACCATCATTATACACACATCAGCATTATCATTTTGTAGAGAGGTAGGGCACAGCGAGATATCTCGCTCAAATCTAGAGCAGCTAGACTAGGAAAACACCTCCACCTTGCAGAATGCCACAGCCAAATAATGCTACTTTTCGGTAGTGTTATAGATATTTTTAACGACGGCTTTATACTAAGCGAGGTAAGGGCTTTGATGTGTAAAGAATAGTCATCTATCCACGAACTGACAGCGTCAAACGCAGCTTAACCTCTCCAGGAAGATGTTATTTTGCCATCAGCTTCTCTTTAAAAGTATAATAATTATAGCCGACTCCCTCATCAGAAATACTTGGCGCAAGTGATCCCACGTAGCGCCATAGTTCACGTTTAATGCGACAGGTGGCGCCTGATCCCCCGCCCTACGTGTCTACACGTTCGGAATATATTACGAACGTGTGGGCCTCTTCGCAATGCTATTAATCGGAGTAACTGGATATTAAATGCGTATTTAGAAATATTTACAAATTTACTTTCGCTGTTCGATGAATCACAATAATTAGCTCCGGTTGCATTCGAGATGTTGTGTTTTATATGTTGAAATGAACAAACAGCACATCAATTCCAATAACAGTTCACAAGAAACCCAGCCAACACATAAATTAATTTAAAATAGTAGACAATAACTTAAATACATTACAGTATGATCAACTTGTAAGTGAAGTAAGTATAGGCGCTCGCGCAGGTTGCGGTGACGTCACCGTGTCACCTTGCCGCGCCCACGCTCCACTGCAATAATTATTTACAACCACACCACCTAACAAATACACTTAAAACAAACCACTTCCAACCTTATCTCGACTAAATAAAGTGTTTTGACAATAGCACAATCATAATTTATTACCGAACCATATTTGTACTGCCACTGCTACATTCAATTTTCAGTCTTATGATATTGTAATAAGAGCTTTGGCGTTTGCGTTATTGGTTTGGGGATAGTAAAGTAGGTGTAGGAAGACGATCTATGAGGCATCTTCAGTTTTAACGGATCGCAATTTAAGTAAGTATTTAAAAGGGATTGACCAACAACACCTTGCAAATAAGTACGAATTTCTTGTAACAATTTTATTGCTCTCTTCCATGAGCCAAATGGCCATTCTCAAGAGCCAATTAATTCTATGTAGCCGATAACGATGGATTGGTTATTGAGAATGAGCATATAGCAATCGACTTCGTACGCATCTATGGATGCGTCTTTTCGGTCGTTTTATGAATACAACCTTCTGTACCTATTTTGTTTGTTACTAAGTACTGTCTCTCTATGATGTCTACGTTCTCTAACTTCTCTAGCACTTACTATTCTAATAGTGACAAAGCTTTCTTTCTGATTTGAGTTCCATATTTCCTACTACTACGTTTATTTGTATCATACAAGATGACCAGGAGATCATATAACTATAAGAAGCAGCGAGAAAGCCCATGTTTGGTATATCCTCCTTTCCTTATTCATCTGAATCAGTCGTCGGTGTCGTCACTCCGTTTTTACTTCCTTCCTTGTCATTTTTATCACATCTTGCACGTCCTCTTGCCCTTATCGAAATTCATCTGACAGTTAACAGTGTCGTCACTCTGTGTTTACTTCCTTCTTTGTCATAATTATCACTATTTACACGACTATTGTGAAGATTCAAATAAAAGACAAGACACGGTGTCTAAGCAAATCTATCGTGAATTCGTGAGCTTCTGATTCAAGGGCAGAAGAATCATCTGTAGTTTTTAAACTTTCGCCAATTGTACACATGTTTTTTTAATTATATCGGGACTTTTCGCGCACAAATATAATCAAAATATAAGAATTTTGACTAACCTTGATGTTTCGATCAAGTTGCATTGACCGTGGTCACGAGAAGAACCATCTGCTATTCCAGTCACTTACTTAACTCATATTTTATCACCAGAACTTGTTTTACACTGGATTTTTAATCACACATTTGTTACTACTTCACTCACGCTGAAACGACTGGACGGATTGGTATGAAAGACAAAAAGGTAGTCTGAAACCTAGAGAAGCACGTCAGCAGACGAAGCCATGGGCAGCAGCTTGTAAGAAATAATACAACAGCTCGCAATCAGGGTGCATTATAACTTAGATGTAATCAAGAACTTTTGGGTCGTTGTCGATCCCCTACGCATATATGGCAAAAGTAAATGCCTCCAATGCTTTCAGATGCTTCTTACCACCTTAAACCGTCTCGAGTTTTTCTTCACCAACCTTCTGATTAGGGCTGCCATCCATCCGGGTTTTCTTAGGGGTCCAGATGCGTCCGGGGGGGTCCTAAAAAGTGTCTGGGTAAAACCTGGACGCCCGTTGCGTTGGCGGTTTCGTTCGTTTTCTATTGTTTAAGACTTCATTAGCAATGCTCAGCTATCATATTTTTAATATTTATGTATCCAGGGGGAAATCCCAATCTCAACCAAATGTTCGGGGTTTTTGAATGTCCAGTGTTGGCTATTAAGTTGATGGCAGCCCTACCTTTAATCAATTAGTGTGAACAAAATCTTCTCAAGAATAAATTAAAGCTTGCAAAACCAAATTCCTCTTAAAGTTCAGGGTAGTTCGCATCAGTGTGTTTAATATACTAATGTAGTTCAACGTACAATGTCGACCGGTGACATTAAAACTACACATGCTTTTGGGATTAAAGAAGAACTTTTATTTGCTGAGGAAAATAAATCTGTATTCTGCAACAAAATAACAACATTCTGAGATTTTATAGAAGTACCTACAAAGGTGTGTTGTTTTCAAATGTCGGCTCTTGAACTCTTGAGCCACAAGATTATGATAACAATTAATATAACAATCATGAGGGCAAAGTCTATAGTGTGTAATTTTTATTTAATTTACTTGTAATACTACATTTATCGATTTTGTGATTAGACTATTGGACATTTTAACAATATGACGTTATAACCCAGAAAACGTCTGCTTGGACAATATGAAAATTGAACATTGGACTGATTTAATTTTGACATTGAATCAGGGCAGTTGGAAAAAGAAGCAGTAATGTCCAGAAATGTCATAATATGTAGGTGTACTTAGTAGGTACCTGTAGCTCCTTAAAAGGTGGTTTAAAAACGTGACATGACTTTTACGTTTTAAATGCCGCACCTCAGTCTGTTACCCCGAAGGATCCAGAATCCAGCACCCCTAAACTTCCCAATCAAGGTAATTCCAAAACTCAAATCAATTTCTTAAACCCTGCAGTACATCCATATAAGGTAAATACTGCATCACCCAGCAGGTGACCCATTCAATACCTTTAAAGGAAATACTAAAGACAAAGAGAAATTCCTCGTAGTCACCCACTTCCTACAAAGTACAACTAATAAATACGTGAATACAGTAAAAAAACTGAGATAAATAACTTTATTCTGCGCGTGGGCACGCACGAGCCAAGGTGACAGACGCACAGACCAATCAGCAGCCGTTATTGCCGTGACATCACTCCGTCGGGCGCCCACTAGATTGAAATCCGAATGATTCGCGATTATGGTGAATGAAGTAGTTGTAAAGACTTTTATGGAATTGTATTAGTGTTCGTTTGATTGCTCAGATTAACACGTAGCGTGGTGGTTAAAAATAACTATTATTTTATTCAAGCCATAACGGATAGACCACCTATCCGTTATACTTCTTGTGGGTTCTGTAATTTATTAAACCAACAGTAAAGATTAATCGCCGTTCTCAATACTTGATCTATGGGCTCTGTCCCTACCAGAAATCGATTTTTGACATTACTTCTATAAATCTAGAATAAGTCAAAAATCGATCTCTATCAGGTAGATATTGAGGAGGGATGGGCTGGCATGGAGTTCAATGACTGTCGTTATCTGCGCTAAGTGGTGGAAGATAATCAAGTACTTAATTATCTTCCTTATTTCTTTAACAGTAATGTAAAGATTTTTCTTTTATTTAATAATAGGGTTGCGTTTGACCATCATCTCGCCTGATGTTAAGCGATGATGTGGTCTACAATGGAACACGCTTGTATAAAAGAAACCGATTCTCTCGCGATTTCAAGACACCCAGATTGTAATTATCGGGGCACACCCACTCCGGCAGCGCATGCCACTGTTTGGCGGTATTCACAATGAAAGTGGAATCAAAGCGCTTCGTTGGGGTGTTTGGTGAAATGGTGATAAGAATATGCTGATTATTATTAAAGTCTTACTGAAAACTTGTAAGAAGTCAAAACTATCCAGAATATCACATTATCTAATATCATAGTACATGCGAAAGTTTTTGTGTGTTTATTAGTCCTTCACGCTAAAACGGCTGGACTAATTTGGATGAATGACTAAGAGCCTGGCACCTGAACAAGAACGTACTATTCATTTTTGCCGTTAAAAATGAATAGTGCGTTCATGTTCAGGTATTCATATAAAGGACGTCGGCAGTTTTGGGCTTGATATGGTACAGTAATAAAAGCTTAACCAAAAATAAAAATATATTTTAATTGGTCTTTGCCTAATTTATCTTAGAGATTAAGAATTGGAATCAAAAATCGACATAATATAAATAAGAAATAAAATGATAATGCCGTTGACATTTTGAGAAAAACAATAAAACAAAAACGGGTGCATGCTGGCTGGCGCGTGCTTCTACAGAATATCATGTCGACAGCAACTAAAACCTTTGAATTGAGAACTTATTAGTCGGGCTGTACTTCATTGGATCATTCACACCATACTTAACCTCACTGTCACAAATACGAAGATTTCTATTTAACCCAATTACGTACAAAAACAAATAAAAAATGAATTTAAATACTCTTGAAATACTCGATCACAACAAACTAATTTCATATCTGTACCGACTTACACAATCTGAAAGAACGCTGGGCGTTCTATGGGCGTCTGCCAGTGCCCTTTGTACATAGATACGAGTTGATTAATAAGTACTGGTAAAACCGAAAAAAACCGGAGAAAAATGTCTGAATTGTAACATAATATTACGTGCATACCTAACACACACAGTTTGATAAGCAACCCTACTTATTATTCTAATGGCGGAATTTTGGACATTACAAATGCTGCCAAAACAGGTGTGGCTAATGAGACCAGAATTACAAGTACTAGTTTATTCTAAATTTAGTACTTATAATATTTATTATATTTCGTAGGACTTTTGAGTACCTTTTACGTTAGTAGGTATGGCTTCAACATAAAAGCTCAATTAATACGGTAGTGGACTACTATTAAAAAAGTACAAATAAATTATTTTATTCCAAAGAAGGAGTAGGAATAACAAAAAAGTAAAAAAAATAAAATAATTTATCACAAAATGGAAAACATAGACGCTTTTAAAGTTTTTGGAGGGAGTAGCGCTCCGTCTTTGTCGCGCGAAGCGGACGTAGGTGGTGTTACGTCACTTATCATGCATGCCGTCCGTGTCTAGCAAATCACTTTAAAACGCTTATAACTTTGCCAATTTTGTATATGTTTCATCGGTTTTTTTGGTGTTAATTATCTTTTTTCAAATAGTTTACAGATTCACAATAAAAAAAAAAATTCAACATCCCTATTCTATACTGAAAGCGAAGGCGCGAGTTCATGTACAATTTATAAGCCGATAAGTTCTAAGTATCTAATTACATATACCTAAATGCGAAAGTTTGGATGGATGGATGTTTGTTACTGAATCACGCCAGAACGGCGGATGAAATTTGGCACAGAGATAAATTATAGTCTGGAATAGCACATAGATTATTTAGAATTTAGAATTTGTCTTTTTATTTTCCTGTTGCTGTTTTAAAAATCATGTTTTCACCCCTAAAATTTTCATTGAAATCTGTTGAGCCATTTCGCAGCCTGTTCGAGACAAATCAGACAGACAGACATAATTTCTAAAAATGATAATTTATGATTAGGCATCATATCATAGGCATTTAACATAGTCTTTTCACACAAAACAAATCATGAAAATATCTTAAGCGATTTGAAAGTAATTACGTTTTTATGTTTTGGGTAGACAGTAATTCATGAATTTATTTCATTATGTATTTTACTACAATAGTTAAATATTCACAGGTACGATTGATGAATATATGTTCTAGTTTAACATAAAAAAATTGCACAACTAACCTGCATTATTTGACGGCGAAATAAGAGATTTAAAACTTGAAATTTACGGCCGTTACCATTTACCATCGCCTTAATTTGAAATCACAGACAGATAGGTACTTCAATTTGATTCATAGATGAAGTGCAATTATATTTTCTAGACCAGGCGGATTTAGAATAAATCTATTCATAATATTATGCTTTGACTGTAAATTAAAATTAATTATCTACAGGAAAGAAAACCGTACGTTGTATAATAATCTGCAATAAAAATCAACATAATACATAGTAGGTATACGGGAAGTATAAAACAGACATGTTTGTTATTAACTCAGATCATAGAAACAAGGAGATATGCCATCATAGCAAATTAGTACCGGAACAACTGATGCCGCTTTTAGTATGTTTTTCGACACAATTACGCGCATAATTAAGCGCTCCTTGTGAATAAAAAGATCTCCCACGCATTGAACATTCCGCACACCCTCAATCTAACACTGTTAATCGTCACTCAACTAAACTAAACTAAAATACTGTATTTATACCATCGATCGTGTTCGGTTCGTCGCCAGCACGTACGTTTTTAATATGAGCAATTTGCTCAAGATCAGGCATCAAGCTCGATAGCGCCTTGGCACATCTCCTTGTTTCTATGATCTGAGGATATTAAATACCGATTAAAACTCCATTTTTATTTGTACTTAATCGTTCTTGTGATGCCTATTTAAGAAAAATATGAACATGATTCTTTAAACGCAGTTTAATTTCCCCATACCATAAAGATTCAATAAGGCTATGGGAAGAATGGAAGAATAACGTTAGTTTAACCATAGTTTTTTGTATTTATAATTTAATCTTTTCATTCATAATTCAAAGCTTATTTAGATATTAATTTATTGGTCAAGGAAAAATAATAAATTTTGTACACAGCGTAATAACGAGCAAATTAATGGATATTTTTGTAAGTTTTAATTCAAGCTAAAGGTACATGGTATTTTGGAATAATTTAAATAAAAATCACAAACGACGTTGTGACAGTGCTAGAAATTCAAAAACATTTTGAAAAGTTGTTTATAACATTTCAAGAAATTATTCCGCAACACAAATTAAAATATATAATATACCTACCTACTTAATATAAAAGTTTACAACTCAATCAACGAGATGGATCTCCGCAGAAATTAACTCTGACCAAACATAATTACAGCCTAAGGTAAACTAACGAGACGTGATAAATTTAACCAACATTAGTGGATAATAACTAGTTATTAAACGTTTTGTTTAATCGTTACCCAAAAAATGCTTATTTAAAAACAGTAACATTTCTCATGATTGTAATCATTGTCAGCCTTGTTCTCAATGCTGTAATTTGCCTCCTCTTCTGGTCTATGCGATCCTGGTACCTTTGTCATTTCTTAGTAATATTAGCATCATATTAATTAGCCTACAAAGCCGAAACTAGCCGATTATTTCTTTGTCAAACTCAATGTGTAATATTTACCGATTACTGTAATACCAGGTACCTAAATATCGAGTAAATTGTAAACAATGGTGAAAAAATTTTGATGCAATCACCACGGTTGGTTGACGGATTAGTGAATAGCAGTTGAAATAAAATTGTCCTTTTGTCTTCTTTTACAACAGCCAAAGGTGACTAAAAATAAAGAATCATATTTTCTGACTTCAAAAAAATTGGTTCTGTATTCGATTTTTGTACGTTCGCGATTTTCATAACTTGGTAGGTAGAAAAACAAAGTCTTTATTATCAAGACATTAGCTACAACCAACATAATATTTAGTATAGTTAAATAAATAAAGCAAGTAGCATACTATTTCTAAAAACAGGTTAACAATTTCAACATTAAACACGTTCTCGGCTAGTTGCCACCTACATTTTGATACTACTTTACCTGCACCGCAGGTACAAGTAAGTTACATTTATTTGACACCTGACGACGACGTGACGTTGGCACGACGTTCACACATTAGAGATAGAGCAAACAAAAACTGGACTAAATCGTTACTAAGCGATTGCGTGAGCGCACTTTATGTTACCGTTTATTTTCAGGGTTGACTCACCGCACATTTCCTTAGACTGAAATGGTGTAAAAGTCCTTGGTATTGATGATTTAGAAATAAAATTATATTTTTTGTAAGAAAATGCGGCCCCGACTTACAAATCGTAGGTCGCGGGTTCGAACCCTGGCAGGCGCAAACTTTGTGCAATTTGTTTCATCAACACTGCTCTAAAAACGGTGAAGTAAAACATCGTTAGGAAACCGGCATGTCCTAGAACCAAAATTCGAAAACATGTGACGTCCACCAACCTGCACTTGGCCCGCGTGGTGGACTACGGCCCACTCTCTCCCACAGAGAGAAGGCCTGTGTCCCAGCAGTGGGAACATTATAGACTGATTATAATATGCTATTATTATGTAGGAAAATTAAAAAAAATAGAACATATTTTTAAAGTACTCTTTTATTTACAGTATCGTACACAAGCACTTCAACGATAGCTGGTGTCGAACATAGATTCTAAAAATGTTAATTTCTTTGATGATGAATCAATCTTTGGTGGGAGATTATTTTCTTTCTATATGGCTGGGTGTATAATCTTGCAGCACCATGTTTGTCAATAATAGATGTGGATTGTAGTTCACTGTCTGGCATTGGATAAACTTAACAGAAACAGAAGAAGGCAACCCTCAACATCTTAAAGGTCGAATCGTCACGAACGTTGAACATGTTCTTTACATTACTTCACAACTCTCTCGTAATGAATTATGTGTCGCATGAACAAGGTTTATGCATGTCTTCCAAAATGACACGCCAAAGGTCACTACTGTTCTGTCCTTTTGAGGTATGACCTGCTGGTATTTATTTTGGTGACATGGGAAAATTGTAACGAAGGTCGCCGAATATGTCTATTAACTCTATTAATTTATTATAAGAAAACTGAGTTCTTTTACGTATGATCAACATACGTCTACAGAGAGTTATAATTTACTCTGCGTACAAAGCTATGCATTTAAATTAAAAATCAGAGACAATATTTTTATTCTAAATAGCACTTTGCCTGCGACTTCGTCCGCGTGACCCACTGTGCATTTTCCGGGATAAAAAGTAGCCTAAAGCACTCAGTGATAATGCAGCTTCCTATTAGTGAAAGAATTTTCAGAATCAGATCAGTAGTTCCGGAGATTACCGCCTACATACAAACTTACAAACTTTTACTCTTTATAATATGTATAGAGAGGTATAGATATGATAGCCAGATTCAAGAAGAATAGTATAGGCTATTTGACATTACGCTACGACCCTTAGGAGCCGAGCAACGGTGGGTGAAACGGCGGGGTATAGCTAGTATCTCTATCTAGTTACAAGATTAATAGATCTAAATTCTAACAGATAAGCGGCTCAGTCCACCTGCAGCTCTTTACATCGAAGGTCGTGTCGATGTCGACATGTTCGCCGCTCCACATACAAGTTGGCCAACTTCTGTTGTTTTAATACGCTGATTTGAATCTCTTTAGAATAATATTAGGTGTGGTCGAGAATCTTGTTTGAAGCATGAATCGAATGTCTTTACAGTGCATGCATTGAATAAACATTCAGCGGTCTTGTGTTGCTTTGTTATCCTAATGTTGTTGTTTGTTTGTTACCTTTTCACGCCGAAACCACTGAACCGATCGTCATGATACGTTGTCAGGGGTACAGAAAAGGACATAGGCACCTTTCATCCAGAAAAAAAGTACTGTTCCCGAGGGAAAGACCTATAACTTTTGACGGTCACAATTGCTTTAGGACGCTAGATGGCGCTACGTGTATGTTACGCGGACGAAGTCGCGAGCAAAGTGCTAGTAACTTATACGTGTAGAACTTTAAAATGAGTATAAAACAAAGTCGCATTTAGTGTTGTTGGTCTGTTTATCCGCTTAGTTCTTTTAAAATACATACCTAATGAATTTTAATATGGTTTTCATCACCATTTAGAGAATTTATTTGGATATGTTGATATGTATAATACGACAATATTTAGCATAGATAGACACGCAGAAATCTCGATGTTTTGACATATCGCCCCGTGTGAAGCAGGGGCTCGAGAAATAGGTAGGATCGTTCAAAATATGGATTAAAATTATATGTTTTTGCCCGTTTATCTACTTCTACTCTTGACAAAATCGAAGTATTCCCGCGTAAAATAATATTCTCTAAACCTGACACACATATTTTAAATGGCTTTCTCAAAACCCGTGTAATAATTCATCATTACTATCTGCATAGTTCAAGAAATACCAGGATCGCATGAATGCAAGGAGCGCAACCGATCAAGGTCTCCAGATAAAAGTAAAGAGCACAGGAATACACCCACATCATACACGACGTGTAATGAGCAAAATGATGGATCCTTTTCAGATCATCAGTTAAAAAGTTAAAACAGTACTACTTATTTCTAAACCACTCTAAATGAAGGACTTACAAATTGTTTTGTTTGTATTATAATTCCAAGTAAGTACTGCCAATTAATTCTATTGTGTTTGAATATTTGACCTCTTAACTTACTAATGTAAAATAAATACCAGGACTACATGAATGCAAGGAGCGCAACCGATCAAGGCCTGCAGATAAAAAGTAAAGAGCACACCCACATACTGAGTGTAATGTGTAAAATGATTGACGCGGAGTGCAGCGCTCGTGCGGAGGCTATTATTACATCTTTTGATATCTCCATCGGATGGACATGGTTTTTATTATACACCTGAGAACTTACAAAGGGATTTTAGTAAAATAAAGTCGAAAGAAATTTTTAAAAAGCTGAGCTGTTTACCATACTATGACGTCATAGTCCATACTTTAGAATTTATTTACAGAAAGTCAAGATGTGTGTGTGAACTTTAATGTATCTACATCAGCTATAATATAATTTTAATGATACTATTCAAACATATTCATATTTTCCATACCAATCAGGGGCCTGCAAAGGATTCTTAGATAAAAGCTAATAAATTATCATTAAATTAGCTAATCTGGTAAAACTTGAAACAGGTGTTCTTAAAAAATAAAGAACAAGAATAATTGTGTATTATTAGAATGTTTAAACAAGTATTGGGTGTTAAAAGAGCCCCTTGATCTGAAATCTATACCTACTAGGTATATTATATTTAAAATATTATAAAGCTAAAACACAGTATAATTAAAGGTTAAACAAACTTACCTAAGTGAAGTTTGACCATAATTATATGAGTCGCTGCATCCGAAGAGACTTACATAATTCACCTGTAGTACACCCCCAATGTACTAGGCATCGAGCACATTTTTAGAGATAGCTAGCTAAAAAATAAAATAAAATAGACATAAAACGCCTTTTGCAGTACCTACGTAGTGGGGAATCTCCACCACTGCGCCCCGACCGTTACGCCCGTTTGGCTTGTCATTCTTTTAAGAGAACTATTTATCTAAAATGCGATATCGGGTTTGCTTGCAAAGTAGGGTTGGGAGGGTATGTAAGTCTCTTCGGATGCAGCGACTCATATAATTATGGTCAAACTTCACTTAGGTAAGTTTGTTTAACCTTTAATTATACTTCGTCGCTGCATCCTCGAGACTTACATAATTCACCTGTAGATGTTTAGAGTTTTTTTAGATAAATAGCAAATTAAAATTTTAATAGGACCTATTATTATGTAAATAAAGAAATCAACGTCTATTTATCAGACTATTTCAATTCGTTTTTATCAAAATTATCAACAAGACGTTTGTACAATACTAAATCATAATTGGATAATTAATATCTCCATAGACTGTTCTCATAGACAGCTCGAAGAAATTTTTCAAAAGAATTACCAGATTATCCGCCAGCCTTTTTTTAAGTCAATGGAGGTATCTGTACATCCTGCCACCGAAATATCGTGCTATGAAAAGAAAATATTATGGTGACTATTGGCACTGAGGGAGTCTGTTTAATCTAGCATTTAATTGTAGAGGAGCTGGCATAATGAACTGGTAGTTACAACTTCTATTCGTATTAAAAAAATTATAACAATGTATTTGGGCATTTCTCCATTTTATTGGGGAAAGAACTAAATAACTAGATAGTCAAACGCACCCCGCGTTTGACTACTAGGGGCTGAAGTCTTCATTAACTCATAAATCGTTATAATTATATACGAATCACAAATATTTATATTGGAGCCGGATCCAAAATGGCAATGGCACACGTTGTGTGGTCAATAACATGATCCAAGAAAATTGATCTAAAAACAGATATTAACATTACAAAAAATCGAATCCCAAGCGGATAGATATTTAGAAAAAAGGCTTTATATAATCAGAAGTATAAAAATTATTATGCAAGTTGTATCAGTACAACACAACAGTCAACTTTTTGGCTTACCCACACTGTTATATTGTTTTACATATCAATAGGTAGTGAGGCTGTGATAATTTTTAAATTTCCGGAGCCAATGACTGTCTAGAAAATGCCTCCTTGATAGCGGACATACCAGTGCAAGCTGCGTCCTGAAAGGAGATAAGACAACGACACCACTGGGTCTGTAGGTAATGTATACAGGATACTTCTGTAAAAAATATTGATGAGTAAGTGTTATTAATAGCCAATTTACAGAATAAATTTTAATATTTCATATCATTTCATTGGTAAAGCTGTGACAGTAGATACCAGGGCTGGATAGTTCAAAATGGACCTATAAAGATCTCTTTACTTTGTAACACTTGAGAATCAAGGAAAAAAAGGTGGAAATGAGTAGAAATTAAAATTATTCCAATTTAAAGTGAATGCATCAACATTGAACGCATGGGTCTCGTTTCTAAAATACATGATATTTATTAGACTATTTCGTATTTAAATAAGATTAATCTCCGGAGTAGCAAAATTAAATAACTACTTCATAAAGGCAGAATGAGGTAGTTCCCCTTCGGCGTCATTGTTGGTGCTTCTTGACTTCTGATCAGCTTCCAAGTTGTCTTTTGACTTAATATGAGAATCATAAAAACAAAAAACTAAAGAGACGACTCTCTTTACACTACCTACTGTGTATATTGTACACCGCTCGTTCAATTAATATTCGAAATTGCGCTGGTGCTATCTATTGTCCATAGGATTACATTGTCTACAAGTGAATTTGAACAATGACGTTCCACGCAGTTAAAGGTGTTTTCAGTTCTAATTTCATTAACTAGTGGTTTATGAGTCCCAACAGTGCTCCAAAGCCCACCGCTGGTATCATCATTACAAGTAATAATGTCATCTAGATTATATTGGCAAAGCGGGCAGAAAACACTTAGGACGTTTGACTATCGTCATCAGATTCTATAATATTGGGCATGCTCATATTAATATCACAATAATCATTTGAATTCTGGAGAACAACATATGTAACTTTTTCAAACTGCTTTCTATAATCCCAACCAAAGTCAAGGGTTAGGCCCGCTGATACTGATTGTTTAATATGGTATCTAGGTATCAATTATCTCTAGAACTTTCAGCCGTTTCTTTATTGGTAAATTCAAAGCTATGCTCACTGAATCCAACTCTAGGTCTAATAAAAGTTTTAACTTGACTAGGTATTAAGTCACTTAGTGACAATTATCATGAAACAGAGTTCCTCCAACAGGTCAGTCAATTGGTTACTCTTACTCTTACATCATGAGAACAGCCCTCTAATGTTATAAACATTGAAGTGAAATTGAAATGAGAACATTAAAATTCATAAATCTGATTGAAAAAACTTAAATCACAAAAGCAACTGTTTTGATGAACTAAATTAAGAGAATATGCCTCTGAGGTCAATTTTATCCACATTTTGAAAATAATTTGGAAGCTATTCCAACATATTCCATCTCGAAATATTGAGGATGTATCAATTTACTTAACTAAGGATAATATGTATAAATCCGAGTATACCGTCTGTTAGAGGTAGGTACCAGAAATAATGTCTGAGATAAACTGACTCGCATGTCACCACTTGATTATTGCATATGATAATAAAAGCTTTGAAATTGAAGAGTTAAGACTTAACGTCTAGGAGAGAAAGAAATTTTGTCACTGGTTCTGTATACTGAACAACTGATACAACAATGTATTTTGTATCCAGAAATGCACTATAACCACAGGTTTCATAGTAATGTTTCTCCAAACGGATATAAAGTGTCGTAAACGAGTGACAATGTTTCATTACCTCTATTCAAGCTTCGAGGGTGCCTTGGGAGCTGCCTTCGCAGAATCGTAATATCTTGAAGCGTTAGATGTCTCCCCTGGCTAAGTTGGAGGGCCAACTGCTGGGCTCACCGACCTGCTTTTCTGGAACTGGTGTCGAAGTGAGCGCTTCGAGATTCCCTGTCGGTAATTATGAGGAAAAGGTTCGATCGGTTAAAGATATATACTCGAGACTCTGTCCTTTTGTTTGTGAACCGGATTTATTCAACAATCTTCAACGCCTCAATACCAAAATTTTCTCCAAAGAGGAAGGTCACTTCAACCAGGTCCAGGATCCAAGCTAAATGTAACCAGTTCCTCTGACCTTACATAGGCCTACCATTATCTTACCCCACGTTTAGAGATCTCTTCTCATATATCTATATATATATATATATCTGCCGAGAGGCTCCTACCCTCTGTTGTTGTGTCAGTGCTTGCACCGGCAACGCCGACAAAAGTATATGTGATGAACTTTTTACCACTGATCGAAAGTTTGCAAGATTGGTCATGGTCAGAAAAAACCAAGGTCGGAGTACCTTCACGAGAGTAAAGGCAGGACGTGGGGACAGAGATTCAAGATCTGCACTTATTATTACGGCTACTGTAACGTACTAATCAAATGGTTTAAACCAATGCTGATAAAGGAGTTTGATCGTATCAGATTACGTCTTGAAAACATTAATCATTATTTATTTAGGCCGTAATGGCCTCATGAAACTTTGTCTAACAATAATTAAAAGTACAAAGATGACGCCATCGCATCGCGGTACTTGCTATGCGCTGTGTCCATTAAAAGTATTTACTCATTTATATAGATCGTAAATATAGATCGTAATTGCGTCTGACACTTTGTCTAATACTATGGCTTAGTTAGGTATGTAAAATTGTACATAGTTGACCGCAATCGCATCGCGGTTCGTAATCATACATAGTTGATAATAATTGACCGCAATGGCATCGCGGTTCATAATCCAACAGGGTTGACCGCAATCGCATCGCGGTTCGTAATCGAATAGGATCGACCGCAATCGCATCGCGGTTCCTAACCTGTATAGGTACATAGTTGATAGCTGACCGCAATCGCATCGCGGTTCGTAACCTGTATAGGTACATAGTTGATAATAATTGACCACAATCGCATCGCGATTCGTAATCAAACAGGATTGACCGCAATCGCATCGCGGTTCGTAACCTGTATAGGTACATAGTTGATAGTTGACCGCAATCGTCTCGCGGTTCATAATCAAACAGGATTGACCGCAATCGCATCGCGGTTCTTAACCTGCATACATTGTTGATAGTTGACCGCAATCGCATCGCGGTTCGTAACTATACATAGTTGGTAGTTGATTTGTGATCAAACATAATTGACCACAATCGCATCGTGGTTCTTGCTATGCACTGTATGTATATTATATACATTTGCTATTAAAATGTAGGCAATATTAGTCACTCATCTATTAGGATGTAATCGTCCCAACACTGTTTAGCAATACGCATAAGTGGGTACTAGTCGACCGCAATCGCATCGCGGTTCTTGTTATGCGCTATGTATAATCAACACATTTACAGAGTTTAAATACGCTGGAACGACTAAAATTGCATCAGAGTATACATTGTCCAATTACTTATATGCATTTGTACATACCCCGCCAGGTCACAAAAGTTAATAAAAAAACAACCTAACATCCAAATAAAAGTATCGCTATAAAAATAATTATACCATAAAGTAATAAGAAGTCAAGGTTATGAGCCATACTGCACGTGTGCAAATATCAATTGCCTATAGAAAAGAAATTTTGCACTCTGCAACTGTTAACAACAATGTATTAACAAATAAATATTAACACATTGAACGCCATGTACCCAGACACAATAGAAAATCTATTGTTGCCGGTCATTTGTGGCCGGCATGGCGTTCAGAGTGTTAAGTACCCATGCGATAAAAAGTAAACTACTCCCATCGCTGGCTGTATGTTCACATTGACATCTTTATAATAATTAAGTAGGTACCTGGATAATTTACATTACCGTCGCGCGTCGCCGTGCCGCCGTGCCACCATGCTGCCATGCCGTCGTAGTCACCATCCACTTATATTATTATAATATTTATAATTTATGCTAAGCTAAAATTTATAACCATTAACATTACTTTATTACTTTACTTATAAGAAATATAATGATTATTACTTTTTTACTTTAAAATAAAACTGCAAGAGATGCTTCGATGCCTGCACAAAAGAAGCGAATGACAAGCCAAACGGGCGTAACGGTCGGGGCGCAGTGGTGGAGATTCCCCACTACGTAGGTACTGCAAAAGGCGTTTTATGTCTATTTTATTTTATTTTTTAGCTAGCTATCTCTAAAAATGTGCTCGATGCCTAGTACATTGGGGGTGTACTACAGGTGAATTATGTAAGTCTCGAGGATGCAGCGACGAAGTATAATTATTAATTTTTAGTTTCTTTTTGTTGCACGGGACTTTATAAAGTCCCGGACCTTTCGAAGGCGTGCGTGGGGCCGAAGCCAACACGTAGAGGCCCTTTACAACAAACTTAAAATATATAAAATGTAATGGTGACACAGCTGGCGGTTATCCCTGTACGCACTATATACCCAAGGACAAACCCCAGCTGTGCAGAACTATTGCAAACATGTGGAGAAAAACTACTTGGGCTATTGTGATGGGATGGTAGTGGATTGGTTTTGGCGAACTATGGGAACCTATGGCGCCTGCCGGAACAATGTATTAACACGTAATAATGGCAGACGGAGACTTGCCAACTCACTAACTGGGCCCCCTGAAAAAAGTTGCTCGAGTCGCAACAAGGGGGCAACAGGAACGCGAGCGGCTGAAGGGTGGAGAGGCTTCGCTGGACTTTAAACTCAGATCACTTGCTCCCTGAGGGTCCGGCATCACTGGCCCACTCACCACTTACGCTCAGTATCCACCCTTCGAGCAGTGGGGTTCTGCTAATTATTAATATTATTATTCTGTGTCTAAAGGTTTGTTTGTTTGAACGCGCTAATCTCTGGAACTACCAGTCGGATTCGAAAAAATATTTTTGCATATGAAACGACGAATGTTGCCATTGCCAATATTTATGCCCGATTATAATATTTATCCCATGCCAATATTTTTATGCCTTTTTTATGTACGAGTACTTACCTATTACTTACCTGTTAGGTATTTAATTTTTGTTTTCATGTAGCATATAAAATATCTCGCATTGTTACAGCTCTACGGACTCATGCCTCCCTGGTATTCTCACAGTAAACGTTGGTATTATTGTTAACAAACTCTCACGCATAATTGTTATGTTATGTTAATTTGAATTAAATTACTTTTTATGACAATGTGATTCGTTTACCGACAAGCATTGTGTTTGTAATTGATATCTTATTATCAAAATGAGAATTCTTATCCCGGGAGAATTTAAAATTTTTCAACGCGTTGGTAACTGTTGTAAGCATGAAGCAATTGTAAGAATATAAATGGAATTTCTTTTAGATTTAAAGTAACTAAAACATTACAATTATATTTTTAAAACATAAACAGGCTTATTTATGAGAGGCACGGTGGAATATCTCGCTCAGATCTGCAGTGCGATTCTGTAACCATCTCACCGTGAAAACTTAGGTGAAGTGAGCGTGGAGTGAGCTGTCAATAGTGTTAATTCCTAACAAAAACTAACTCACTTCACCTAAGTTTTTACGGTGAGATTTTTACAGAATCGACCGGCTGGACCAGTCCGACTGGGGAAGTACCGCCACCTTACAGAATATTACAGCCAACGTTACTCTTCGGTAGTGTTGTGTTCCTGTGGTGAGTAAGGTCGCTGTATTGTCAGCGGGGGACCTGCTTGTCCTCTAAGGCTAAGCTGTCGGCACTGCGAATCCTCATTCTTAAGGGCCGGCAACGCGCATCTTATTCTCGGTCGAAAAAAAGCGTACCTATCCTAGATTTAAACACATTTTGTAATACACGGTGGGTATCAGGATGTCTGGACCGAGTCAGATACACAGACTACCGGCTGGGTCAGTATATCCGTCATCTAAATTAAAACAAATAAAAAATATGGCAAAAGATAATTGTTATATAAGTATCTTGTTTGTGTAAAACAATTTCGGACCAATTGCTAAAAACCGGACATGTGCGAGTAGGGCTCGCGTTCTGAGGGTTCTGTATAAAATGTTAGTTCGTAATCGCAAAAACAAATGATAAATATCTACAAATTAACGAATTTCGGTTCTTTTCCTTTACTTGTGCTGTTAGACCAAGCTTTGAGCCAAATCTCATAATTCCAGGTCAACGGGAGTTGTTGCGAGTACCAACATTTATGCGGCAAAAATGGCCGTATTTTTTTGTTTCGTTGACTTAGAAGCTTGATTGTTTTTCAGCTCCAAGGAACCAAAGACCTAAGTATGAAATCTTAATTTCAACTTGATACCTTCACGCTTTCTTGAAGATAAAGGGTCTCGAGTCTTGACAGACGGGCAGGCAGACTGACGACAATGTAATTCTATGAGGGTTCCTTTTTTCCTTCTGAAGTACGGAACCCTAAAAAGACACAATGTTCCTAAACATTATTTAATTAATTTTGTTGTTATACTTTTTTTTCTATAAGTTTATGAGTGTCATCGGGTATACCAAAACATTGATACAATCGTCGTCTTATATAACGGATGCCAAAGTTATTCGCAATACTAAATAACTACGGCTTCGCCTCTTTGCGCTTTTTTTTAATATTGTGTAAAGTCCGCCACACACAGGTCGACCATCAAGGCTATTCACTTTCTCTTGTTCGTTTCAGTACTTACATACATAGGTACATCTGGGCTAAGTGGCTACACGCAGATCGATCGAGGTTAAGCAATGTTCGCGGACTTCCCGATGGGTGAGTGACGTATTAATTGTTAATTCTAGCTGAATATTGGATTAAAAAGTGCTGAAGCTAAAATTCGGCCAAGGAACTTAATTTCGACCCAGTGCCTAAGTTCGGGCAGAGCCGGCTTTGGGTACCATCCGAATTTAGGCCACCACAACAGGCACGAAATACCGACAAACTAAATTCCAATATCCATTTCAGTCCAAACGTCGATCCATGTAAAATGCTGATATTAAGCCGCACCTATTTAACCTACAATAAAATAAATAATATGTATAAAATCTCTCGTTCAAAAATAATCACCGTGAGAACAACAACAATTAATCTTGCTTATTCAAACATCAAACTTAATCACTAACGACATTAACACTTCTAACATTTAAAGCTATTATTGTTTAAAACAATAATAGCTTTAAAGGACGTAGTTATGCAAACTAGAACCAACCCACAAAACTGGTGAAATTGAGTTATTGGTACCAACAGAATCTACAAATCAACTTTCATATATTCAAAAAAGATCCAAGCTGCTTGAGACACTCTTTACTCATATAATTGAAAGCTGCCAAGGACACCAACCCTAGATTGAGTCCATTTTTTAAAAAATTATAGACCCATGTGGCATAGTACCTATAGATCTTAAGCTTTTTCGTTACGCAAAACAGAACCAAGCTAAACCAAAACATATGGCAATACAGAACCAACCCACAAAACAGTAATTTTGCAATAAGGAACCGTCAGGTTTTTGATCAAAAATAGATACAAAAATCTAACTAAAATCCAAATAATGTATTGTCTTATATCGTCATCAATACTAACCTTAACCTTGTGAAGTTGTTTATCTCAAATAACTTACCTATTTGTTTCTACACACTTCAAAAACAAAAATCTAATTATCTCTAAAGTACCTTTTTGTGGGTTGGTTCTAGTTTGCATAACTACGTCCTTTTGAAGTTTGAAATTTATTACTAGCTTTAGCCCGCGGCTTCGCCTGCGTTTTCTCGATAAAAGGTAGTCTATGTGTTATACTAATATTTAAGCTATATTACTGTAAAATTTCATCAATATCCGTTCAGTGGTTGTTGCGTAAAAGAGTAACAAACATCCATACATTCTCACAAACTTTCGCGTTTAGTCGGATACAAAAGCATGAATAACAACACGCCTGTACCTATGCTAAAGGAGTAGGCAGATGTGGATAAAACACCACTATTTCTCCAATTATGTTATAATAAGTCTAATGTAGGTAAAATGTGTCGTCGCCATTAACCGGCCACAAATCCAGGCTTTGGGTAACTGCGGCCTGCGGTTGATGGACTTGGGGAGTCCGTCCGTCGCCCGAACACAGGCCCGAGACGGCGCGACGAGGCAAATAAATAAACATACCTACTTAAAATGAATTCTTACCTATATGTATTAAACAAAATGACGTCATTTGTACTTATGAGAAGACACATACGAATACATAATAATTATGATAAGTACTATTTAATACATAAGTGCCGTCAATGCCGATAATACAGGGTTACATGTTACTACATAAAAGGAATGTTTTCCTCGTAACTTACGAGTAGCTGCTAATTTAAATTGCAAATTAACCCTTATTAAATAAGTCAAGCAATAACTGAAATAGTTATTTGTTATACAAGAGTGCAAAGTTGCCTTTTAACCGCGTGCTCAATTTTGATGACCGAGCAAGTGAAGGATTCTAAAAGTGAATCACGAGCGCAGCGAGATTCAAAAATTTGAATCCTGAGCGTTAGCGAATGAATGAAAAGAACACGAGGTGAAAAATCTTTGCACTCGAGTGCAACACGTAACTTTTCATCCCACCTCAGCGAAGAAAAAAGGTTTATTATTAATTCAGCACCATAGAGGTAGAAGTAAATGGGTTTAATGATGTCTTGAATTCAAAATTAGTGCTTTACCTATAGATAAATACTAATGACTTAGCAGACGCCCAAAAATGCTAACTGATGACTAGGCAGCATGGTCTCAGACCTTAGCCTGTTCAGTCCGGAACGCCAACTAATTAAAAAAGAAACTTAGTGCACACAATGTTCTAAATTCAATTTACTTTATCCTCTAGAGAATAAAAACGGCTTTTGCACTCAGATATCGAAGAGAATTTACTTTAACCTCTAGCGGATAAAAACGGCTTTTGCACTCAGATATCGAAGCGCAAAAATACACTTTCCGAGATGGTGGGATGAAAATAGTATATTATGCAATTAGTGAATAAAGGACGGATTTAAAGCGAGGGCCATAGATGAATCACGAGCTAGTGAAGGATTCTAACTATTGAATCACGACCGTAGGGAGTGATTCATGATGATTGAATCACGAGCGTAGCGAGTGATTCAAGTGTTAGAATCCTGAGCGACGCGAGCGATTCATGGCCCTCGATATAAATCCGTTTTATTCAAGAGTTGCATACTATACTTTATACCATGACTACGAGAAAAAGAAAGATTTAAGTGAAAATATACATATAATGAAGAAAAAGTAAAGTTAAATTGGCTTTGATGTAAATCAGCCGTGATTTTTTGGGTAGCAAGCTTTCCACCTTTCCACTATATCGGCCGCCCTCTCTTTCACAAACTCAGGTGTTAACACATCTTCATCACTAGAATGCATTTTTAATCGAATAGAACAACACTAAACAAACACAAAATTAAAGATTAAAGTAACACTAAACTTTGTGTTCGTACAACTTACAGTATTCAAAATAGCGCCACTTTACTAAGGACAGCAAAGAACACAAAACAGTTTTTATTCTAATGCTAAACTCCTTGTCGAAAATGTCGACCAATCAAATTGAATTTAGAACACATCAATATAGGTCGAATACACAGATTACACTTACACTAGATACGGCAAGCCACGACCAAGCGTGCCCTGCATGTTCGACTGTTCGTACTAAAAAAAGTCTGTTAGCTCAGTGACGCTTAGTGATTGAAACAATTATGTTTACTCTGAGCACATCACTAAATGGCTGGGGTGAAGTTATCGTAGGTATAAAAAAGATGACACGTTCGGTTTTCATACAATCTAATAACGTGCCGCATCTAGCATTCTTAGCGTCTAGCGTTCTTTAAATCTGTGGTCGAATACATTGGTGTGTTCCATTTACAAACATCAAAATAGTGAGTAAAAGTGCTTTTTATTCACTGTTTTCAGTGAATAAAATAAGCTTTTTAGAGGGGGAGTGGTATAAAGTATATTTTGGTGAATATTGTGAACCCTCAGTTGTGTGATCTAAGAGCAAACCCATGCTTTTCGGCTACAAAACGACTAAAATATCTCAGTAAAAGCAATCAAACATAATTTCATTAATAAATAATTACTTTTATTGTACAATAAGAATCTTTCAATCATAAAACCCTCTTTTATAAAAAACTTGTAACGTTTAACCACTGATTAAATATACAACTATCCTTGTCAATGAATAGAGATGGCAATTGACTTAGAAGCTGTTTTAGTTAAATATCGGTTAACCATCTTTTGTGCGTTGATGTCTTTCGTTCCTAACATTGTATGCTACAGAAATCTTAATCAAAAAGAAAAAAGAAATGTTAATCTACTACATTTTACTATCAGACGCCTGTCACCGGTTTGCAGTCAATATCAAAGCATCCAATATAAATTAAACTTAATTCCGTTCACAAACGTCACATTTTTAAACGCGCGCTCTCTATGTTGTGGTGTCACCTCAGATCATAGAAACAAGGAGATATGCCATCATAACAAATTAGTACGGGAACAACAGCTGTCGCCACTTTTAGTACATTTATCAACACAATTACAAGCGCCCCTCGTGAATATAAAGATCTCCCCACATAAAAAATTCCGCACATCCTCAATCTAACACTGTTAATCGTCATTCACTAGCACTAAACTAAAACACTATATATTTATATCATCGATTGTGTTCGGTTCGTCGCCAGCTTGTACTTTTGTACTACGCCCAATGTGGGCAAATTAAAGCATCAAGCTCAATAGCGCCTTCGCACATCTCCCTTGTTTCTATGATCTGAGGGTGTCACGTTACATATCACGTGCCTTACACAATATGCTCGAAACTCGAAAGCGGTGACAAGGTCACGCTTTTGCGACTTCTATTGACTTATTAATTTAGATTTATGTGCTGTATACAAGATTTCTGTGCTGTGCTATATACAACGCCTGGGGGGTGATTCTCGCGGGTTCGATATTCATATCGCCTTCGATATATATATTGCAACAACTGTCAAAATCCCTACCATTTTGACATTTGTTGCAATATAAATGCGATATCAGCCCCCTGACCAATTGATCATGTTTACTGCTTGTTTGAATGCGTTGACGTCATCAGGACGCGGTCGCATAGCCGCAGCTTCCAGCCCACGTCGCCGCGGCCGTCGCGCCTGCGCACTGGACGGTTTTTGTTCGAGTAAGGTGCGGGTACAGTGGCGGCGAAGAGCGGGCGATGAGGTGAATTTTAGACTCTATTTTTGTACCAACCTTATTTTAAGTAGAAGTTCTACTAATATTATAAACGTGAAAGCTTGTGAGGATGTATGGAGGGATGGATGTTTGTAACTCTTTCCCGCAAAAACTACTGAACGGATTTTGATGCAGCTTTACAGTAATATAGCTTGTACATCAGAATAACACAGGCTACTTTTTATCCTAAAAACGTGGGCGAAGTCGCGAGCTGAAGCTAGTATTTTATATTATTTGTAGAATTTACCCAAAATTTGCTGTGCCTGAAAAAAAATCAGGTGTTCCATATTTTTATGTTCACATATTTAAGTCAACAAAATGTATGGAACAGCTGATTTTTATTTCGCGATTTCAGGGTTGGTCCTATAGTAAAAGTTGTTCATAATGAGTAGGTACAATGACCCCTTTTCGTATTTCGACTGGCTAAAATTACACCTTGTTTAGAAAATAAGTTGTAATTTGTCCCAATGTAATTTAAATTATTTGCACCTAATGGATTTTTTTTTAATTAGGTATTATTCGTTCTTAGGGGTACAAAAAACAATTTGCGTAATTATATTGTAAGCGAGATATTATTTTATTTTAAATTTGAGTACATTAAGATGATCATGATGTGTTTTTTAATTAAAATATTTTTACTGCTACTTATTAGCATAAAACTCATTTGTTTATTCAAGGATAATTTGCAGAAATTAATAGCTTAAAGTCACGTTTTAAAATTACATAGCACAAAACGCGAAAAATAAATATAAAAATCATAATTATATATTTGCCATTTTAAGAATAACTAGCCACTATGGGGTCTTACGAATTAAATTAATTAATGGATGTCATAGGGAAAGTTCAGCATAATGACGAGTAGAATGACCCCTTAACCGCCCTTAACGGATACTTCTGTATCCATCGAAACAGGACTTAACGGGTACTCCTGTCCCGACTAAATCAACAGCTTGCATAAGCACAAGGCTGAAAAACTCGCTTGCAGAGCGACCACACCCTATGGTAACAAAAACTATAGCTATTACTAATTAACAACATCCGACCACCGTGATGATTCGCTTTTTGCGATCATTGCAAACATTACGATTATTGACGATGCGATATCCCGTGTGAAAGATGATCAAATGAGATTACTTTTAAACATAACGATTATCGTTAAAAAGGAAAGGTTGTTTAAGATCCCTCATGGTGGCGCATGTGTTGGATCATTCTGATTTTATGGACATAAAATATATGAATCTCGAAAGGTTGTAAAATATTTGTATTGAGTTTTCTATGATTTTTCTGAAATCCTAGTCGTTTTAGCGTTCTTTTTTATCCAGCTGCGAGAGAAACCAAAAGAAGGGTAATGTTATTAGTTGATATTCCTCTTTTCAGCTAATTCCAAAACGTCTCCGCGCCTCTTTGCCCTTTTTTCAGGCTGTACGTTTAGGTTAACATCAAACTTCAGGCAAGAATTTGTGGTCTTATTTAACATTACAATTGTGTATAAAAATACTCCAAAAATATCCAACACTTTCGCAACTTCTTTATTTGTTCGCAAGAAAATATGTCTTCGGAACACGCGATCTTTTAAAAAAGTTATGCTTCAACCCAAAAATGGAGGAAAAAATACTTTAATGTGCCATAATTAAGGCTCAAAGGGTTCCGTAGGGTATTAGGGAGGGTCTTATTTGATTGCCTGCCTCGGGAGGTGTTGCCAGCACAAAAAAACGCTTTGATAGTAGCGAACTACTAACGAGGCTTTGAAAGATAACGAAGAAATATAATTCGGATTAGCGAATTTTAATTGGAATATGTTGATTGGTACTAGGCTTGCATGTTTCAGTTGGAGATTAAAAGTGAATACTTAGGTACAACTTGACACCCGATCTGTAGAGCGACCAGGTGAGTCCCGAAAAATTGACTCGTTAATACTACAACTTACGTATTCACGTGTCAGTCGGTTGAGACTTACCCGGATCAGCTCTACAGATTGTCTAGTGTCAAGTTGGGTCGTTTGTATGCACCTTTACAAATACGCAAATCACACTGAATTTTCACAGGAGCGAACTGGTTAGGTATTCCAAAAACTTATGAATGATAACGAATAGGTGCGTACCTCTTATCCGTTTTTGGAATTTAGGATCCGGGCATTACAGTCCTTCAATACTAAGTATCTTGAATAATAAGCAGCCAGACTAATTTCAATTCGTATCAAGGGTATCAGCCTCTTTTACCAATTCAGATTGAAACCGCTTTAATTTGAAAACGATATTAATTCTGAATTCATTATTGAACTGACTGTCTCTGTATTATTTTAAGATTTTATTATTTCTTCGCAAAAAGCAGTGATAGCCTAGTGGTTTAACCATGTGCCTCCCACGGCGAATGGTTCGAGTTCGATTCCGAGGCAAGCACCCCTGACTTTTCGAAGTCATGTGCGTATTAGAAATTAATCATCACTTGCTTTAACGGTGAAGGAAAACATCGTGAGGAAACTGGCATGTCCTAGAACCAAAAATTCGAAGACATGTGACGTCCACCAACCCGCACTGGGCCCGCGTGGTGGACTACGGCCCACTCCCTCTCACAGAGGAGGCCTGTGTCCCAGCAGTGGGAACATTATAGGCCGATTATGATATGCTATGCTATTATTTCTTCACTGACACAAGTAGGTATATTTTAGCTCTGGTGCAGTGGCTGTACGAATGGCTTATTAACGGGGCAAAAAGCTCGATTCCCGCACGGTGTCACTTTGTTACGTCTGGATCACACACTGTGGTTAATCCTAGTATACAGGGTGGCAGGTTAAACAGTGGAAATATTTTAAAGGGGTCATTGTACTCATCATTATGAACAACTTCTACTATAGGACCAACGCTGAAATCGCGAAAAAAAATCAGCTGTCCCATACATTTTGTTGAATTAATTTAAGTGAACATAAATGTATGGAACAGCTGACTTTTTTCGCGATTTCAGCGTTGGTCCCGTAGTAAAAGTTGTTTATAATGATGAGTACAATGACCTCTTAAAATATTTCCACTGTCTAACCTGCCACCCTGTATAGGCATCAAACATTGTAATACTTAAATTATTTCTAGGATAAATTAATTATTTATTATAAGGTACAATACTGCGTCTGGGCGTTTATTTGTGGACACTAGGTTGATCTGAATTATGCTACAAGTTTTGAATTTACTAAAAAAATTTTAAGTCTCCTTTCAACATAAGGTTAGATGGTGATGGTGGTACCTACTTTTAGGCAAGCGTGCACCGCCGTTGCCGAATAATCGAGTCCGATAGTAGTCATACATGAGCCGATCAACCTACCCAATACAAAAAAAAAACATACTACCTACACTACATAACGGTTTCCCAAGACAGTTTTTTTGGCGTAATTTATTTCTATTGTTGCTTTACCGTGCCTTCGCTGTTTAAGTATTGTCCTCTTTTGTATATCAAAAGTAGTTTAAAAGTAACACCTACTCAGTATTACACTTTAAAAACCTCCAATGAAGTTGCCTCTAACACTATCCCGTAAAACAAACAATTGAATCCGGAACCATAAGTCATTTAGCGCTAAATGATGATAATTCACAAAAACAATTTATTTATTTATTTATATACTCTTTATTGTACACCATAAGTATCATAATACAGAACAGGCTTACTAATTTAAATGTACAATATGTATGATGTACATTTAAATTAAAGAATGTACAATCTACACGAACGTTTTAAAAAGTTTGCCGTACATAAATCTATATGACCGACAAAGGTTGTAGAATGTCTCGAGTCTGCACCAAAGGTCCGTTTGATTCGTAGTGCAACGCGATACAAATAACATCATTATACCAACTTACACGCTCACTGCAAAAATATAAACGCTCACTTAAATTGCAGACCAAATGTGGAATAATTCTAGTGTTTATTAGAGTGGCCAGTCGTGTCCTTGCAGTCCTTTTAAGTCGATTACAGTCGTTAATCGATATGTTAGAACACTCTTTATCTCGATCATTAAGTATCCGGCGCAATTAGTCGGGTTTTTATACGATCTAGTCGAGATAAAAACATTTTTTGTGCAAGATAGAATGGACAGGAAGCGAACTGTATCAACTTTTAAATCGCTCGTTTAAATACGACACTATAAATCACCTTAATTAAATTAAAATAAAAACTCACCGAAAAATGTCCTTTCCGGGCACAATAGTGACAGTTCAAACGGTATCAAACAGAAGAAATAAACATAAAAACACAGCACTAATCACAGACCGAGATCTCAGCCAATAGCTCTGAGATAAACAACACGAATAAATTACAAAATATCGCACTTTTTTCAATAATGTAATTAATTTCACTACACTATTAGCTCTTAATTTTTTTTTGTTGGCAATTACTGCAAACACAGACACAAAATCGGCGCGAAATATGACAGTTCAAAATACAAGATGGCGTACACCCGTTCTCGGCTATACCTCGAGGTCGACTGAATGAGTTAAATCAAATTGGCGAGTGAGAGAGCACCTATTACGTAGCTAAAAGGCTTTGCCGCATATGCATGAGGCTGTTTGCAAGGAAAACGACTTGGAGTTACATTTGGGCGAAGGTGTTTGTCATACTGCCAAATTGGTTGATGCTATGGAGATTAGAAACACAAAATATTTTATGATGTCATGTGTGGACGTTAAGACTCATTAGTCGACAGGTTTCGTTTTTGTGTATCGGCGCCTCAGATCATAGAAACAAGGAGATATGCCATCATAGCAAATTAGTACGGGAACAACTGTCGCCACTTTTAGTACATTTTTCAACACAATTACAAGCGCCCCTCGTGAATATAAAGATCTCCCACGCATTAAACATTGCACACACCCTCAATCTAACACTGTTAATCGTCACTCAACACTAGCACTAAACTAAAACACTGTATTTATATCATCGATCGTGTTCGGTTCGTCGCCAGCGTGTACATTTTATATACGGTCAATATGACCGTATCAAAGCGTCAATTTTAGTAGCGCCTTGGTACATCTCCCTTGTTTCTATGATCTGAGATCGGCGCCCTGCGGTCAGCTTCTCAGAAAGTCTTTTATGAGCTTATGAGCTTTAAAATCTCGCATTTATACGTACAATAATGCCTTCACGCCTATCAGATTAAGCCATTACAAATGATTGTTAAGAAATTACATTATGTACGTTATTTGATAATGTAAACAATACAATAATTATGTTGAACAATATTGTCGGTTATGTAGCTATAGTAACGGTATAAATATATATTTTTTTGTGAATTTGAAACATGTCAAAGCCATGTTATGCTTCTATTAAGTTATTAAATATATAAGTGATTCTCAAAAATCACATGACCCGAGCGGGATTTGAACCCGCGACCTCTGCCGTACCGTGGCTAGTGCTCTGAACCAACTGAGCTACCGGGTCTCGCCCGACTCATCTGAAATTTGAGACCCCTTTGTAATACGCTTCTTAGGAGCGTTTGGCGACATCTATCGGAAAACTTATGCAGTATTTCCAACTCAATGCCAATTACTTTGCAGTTATCGGACATCGATGCGATATCACCATTTATACATTATAAATATATATTTTTTTGTGAATTTGAAACATGTCAAAGCCATGTTATGCTTCTATTAAGTTATTAAATATATAAGTGATTCTCAAAAATCACATGACCCGAGCGGGATTTGAACCCGCGACCTCTGCCGTACCGTGGCTAGTGCTCTGAACCAACTGAGCTACCGGGTCTCGCCCGACTCATCTGAAATTTGAGACCCCTTTGTAATACGCTTCTTAGGAGCGTTTGGCGACATCTATCGGAAAACTTATGCAGTATTTCCAACTCAATGCCAATTACTTTGCAGTTATCGGACATCGATGCGATATCACCATTTATACATTATAAATATATATTTTTTTGTGAATTTGAAACATGTCAAAGCCATGTTATGCTTCTATTAAGTTATTAAATATATAAGTGATTCTCAAAAATCACATGACCCGAGCGGGATTTGAACCCGCGACCTCTGCCGTACCGTGGCTAGTGCTCTGAACCAACTGAGCTACCGGGTCTCGCCCGACTCATCTGAAATTTGAGACCCCTTTGTAATACGCTTCTTAGGAGCGTTTGGCGACATCTATCGGAAAACTTATGCAGTATTTCCAACTCAATGCCAATTACTTTGCAGTTATCGGACATCGATGCGATATCACCATTTATACATTATAAATATATATTTTTTTGTGAATTTGAAACATGTCAAAGCCATGTTATGCTTCTATTAAGTTATTAAATATATAAGTGATTCTCAAAAATCACATGACCCGAGCGGGATTTGAACCCGCGACCTCTGCCGTACCAAATGCCGTAATGCAAAGTAATTGGCATTGAGTTGGAAATACTGCATAAGTTTTCCGATAGATGTCGCCAAACGCTCCTAAGAAGCGTATTACAAAGGGGTCTCAAATTTCAGATGAGTCGGGCGAGACCCGGTAGCTCAGTTGGTTCAGAGCACTAGCCACGGTACGGCAGAGGTCGCGGGTTCAAATCCCGCTCGGGTCATGTGATTTTTGAGAATCACTTATATATTTAATAACTTAATAGAAGCATAACATGGCTTTGACATGTTTCAAATTCACAAAAAAAAATATATATTTATAATGTATAAATGGTGATATCGCATCGATGTCCGATAACTGCAAAGTAATTGGCATTGAGTTGGAAATACTGCATAAGTTTTCCGATAGATGTCGCCAAACGCTCCTAAGAAGCGTATTACAAAGGGGTCTCAAATTTCAGATGAGTCGGGCGAGACCCGGTAGCTCAGTTGGTTCAGAGCACTAGCCACGGTACGGCAGAGGTCGCGGGTTCAAATCCCGCTCGGGTCATGTGATTTTTGAGAATCACTTATATATTTAATAACTTAATAGAAGCATAACATGGCTTTGACATGTTTCAAATTCACAAAAAAATATATATTTATAATGTATAAATGGTGATATCGCATCGATGTCCGATAACTGCAAAGTAATTGGCATTGAGTTGGAAATACTGCATAAGTTTTCCGATAGATGTCGCCAAACGCTCCTAAGAAGCGTATTACAAAGGGGTCTCAAATTTCAGATGAGTCGGGCGAGACCCGGTAGCTCAGTTGGTTCAGAGCACTAGCCACGGTACGGCAGAGGTCGCGGGTTCAAATCCCGCTCGGGTCATGTGATTTTTGAGAATCACTTATATATTTAATAACTTAATAGAAGCATAACATGGCTTTGACATGTTTCAAATTCACAAAAAAATATATATTTATAATGTATAAATGGTGATATCGCATCGATGTCCGATAACTGCAAAGTAATTGGCATTGAGTTGGAAATACTGCATAAGTTTTCCGATAGATGTCGCCAAACGCTCCTAAGAAGCGTATTACAAAGGGGTCTCAAATTTCAGATGAGTCGGGCGAGACCCGGTAGCTCAGTTGGTTCAGAGCACTAGCCACGGTACGGCAGAGGTCGCGGGTTCAAATCCCGCTCGGGTCATGTGATTTTTGAGAATCACTTATATATTTAATAACTTATAGTAACGGTATTCTGTTATACTGATTACCTACCTAATTTAATGCTTCCTGCAACACTAATCGGCGAAATCATTCGTAATACTTTTCAAAAGATAAGGGCCATCTACCAGTCATTTAGACACGCAGCAGGTTTTTCGAAGACCGGGGGTGCGGACGAATGCGCAAGCGACTCCCGTACCCCCGGCGTAAGGTAGTTGAAGGAACACCTGGGTGGTTTTAGTCAGTAAGAGTCTGACAGACCCCCCCGCTCTCCCCAGGGCGGGGGACATCCAAGAGGATTTCCACCTCGAAAAAAAAAAAAAAAAAGGTTTTTTGAAGACTGGTCCAATAAAAGCTCCAAATTCCTGCCAATATAAAAATAAAGTAACATACATACTTACTGCGGTTTAGTAGTTTAGTAGAACGCCCACTGATATTGACTGATAGAATCATGGATGTATTAAGAAATTCTGCGAACGTATGACTTTTTGTATAAATATAAATATCTAGGAAGCTTCCTACGGTTCTAACCTAATATAGCCGCAATGTCCCACGTCACGTGGCCTTTCATCATCGTCATCATTATCATCATCTGCCTACGTATAGCCTGTTCTGCACCGACTACCGATACGCCGCGTGAATCGTGATATGACCGCGAGAACTGCCAATTTGTTTGCGAATGTTCGAGGGAGAATGTCACGGTCTATTCTCCCCCTAACGTTCGCAAACAAATTGGCAGGTCTCGCGGTGATACCACGTGGCATGTCAGTAGTCGGTACAGATTAGACAGGCTGTAGGCATAAGCTTCTTCTCCCGTTTTCGTCATTTTTAGGGTTCCGTACCAAAATGGTAAAAAAGGAACCCTTATGGTGCGACTTCGTCTGTCTGTCTGTCACACCTGCTGATTTCAGCAACTATTTATGCTATCGACTTGAAATTTGGCACAGTTACAAAGAATGCTTGTTCAACTTTATTGCAAATGAAAAAAAGTCCAAAAATATTTTTATTTTCATTGCAAAAGGGGCCGGAGTGGGGGTCCAAAATTTTTAAGTGGGGTTACTAGGTCAAATGACATATCATATGAAAGGGCTTGATCTGATAAATCAAAAAAAATATATATTTTATTTTATGTCTCACAGTTTTTGACATATGATGAAAAATGTCCGAAAAAATACCATTCCCCCCCCCTTATCACTGAAGTTTGCGGGGCGAAAAATCTGAAATAATTAGGGTTGATAGGAATTGACCCAAAGATGGCACCAAAAATAAAACGATGTTCCTAACTAGTACAGTTTTTTCAAAATCATCAAAATTCCTTCACAAACAAACTTAGTTATGCGGTCCGGATTTTTTCACTTTATACCTACGTCCAAATATGATACGGAACCCTCGGTGCGCGAGTACGACTCGCACTTGGCCGGTTTTTTTTTCTCTGTTTTGCGACAATCTTTTTGTCAAATAATATAACGCCATTTTTTCTATCGTGTTGGTGGTACAACCGGCGCTGATAAAGAATAGGATTGAAAATGGTGTCGCCTCTGTTTACCTCTCCCCAACGGGTGTGAGTATAGAGAGCGATAGTGTGTACGCACCTTAAGGCGCTGATAACTGCCAACGGCCTTGAGTGATTTGGGTGGTATAGCTTGAGTGTTCTGCGCTGAGCTCAAGCAACGCGACATACGTCCACCGAGCAATACGACTCGCCTATTAAGGAGCACGCTATGCCGAATTAGACGTATTATTACTTTTTAGTATCTAAAATATAAAATAAAAACAAAGTAACAGGCAATATTATAGGTAGTAACATAGTCTTTTCACACAAAACAAATCATGAAAATATCTTGAGCGATTTGAAAGTAATTACGTTTTTGTTTTGGGTAGACAGTAATTCATGAATTTATTTCATTAAGTATTTTACTATAATAGTTAAATATTCACAGGTACGATTGATTTATATATGTTCTAGTTTAACATAAAAAAATTGCAACGCCGAAATAAGAGATTTAAAACTTGAGATTTACGGCCGTTACCATTTACCGTCGCCTTAAGAAAGTGTCCGGTATTAGAAACACTACCTACCTAAAAAGCCATGTACCTACAGATGATAACAACTTTGAAACTTAGCACGGCTATTTCTAAACGTAGTGCAACCTAGAATAAAGTAATAAGTAATAAAATATAATATTTACATCGTGTGTTTACCTGGACTTTCTAAAGGCGTGTCGCATACAGGCGGTACATGGACCTTATAATGAGAATAACACGGCTTTCCTATTAAACGCAACGGATAATAAAGCGTACAGTCGCATGAACAAAGTCAAGGACCAACTCGTGTGTCCTGGTATTTTGAAAGAAAGAAAGTAACTTTTATTTGGCACAAAACAGATAGACACACAAACAAAATCCATAACACTAGAAGTAAGTATATAATATACTAGCGACCCGCCCCTGCTTCGCATAGGTCCAATCTACCGAGATTTATATACTTAAGCTAAGTTAAATATTAATGTATTGTACACATAAACCTTCCGGAATAAAATAACTTTGCCCGACATGACAAAATTTTGTCGTGGACTCGTGGGTGCTTTTAGAAACACACAAATCTCACATACACAAAACACTTGGACTAGGAACAATTGGACCCAGTTGTGCTAAAACGTTCCAACGCACAAATAAGAGCGTAACTGATTTTCGAACTACAGACGTGCGACGAACGCGACGAAATTTTGTGTCATTAAAAAAAATTGTAGGTTGGAACGTTTTGGCACAACTGGGTCCAATAATTATACGTAGGTAAGTATTATAAATGTTTGTTCTGTGCGGATCCCAATCCTGCGACAAGACGCATGAATCGCTCAGCCACCGACGCCAAACCCGAACCATTCCCGGCAAAAGATGTCATTATATTGTTGCAATCCTCCTTCGTACGTCCTTGCAGACGTGTTTCCATTCTACAAGTATCCGCGCGTAGGATGTAAGGCCGTACCGAGTTCCGGCAGTGAATCGATCAAAGACTCACATGTGGAAGTGTTAAAAATCAGTTATAGCATTATTTCAAGATAGGCAGCTGCTCTTATCTGTTAATAGCAATGAATTACGATTAGTAATCTACCTCTTAACCGAATTGATTTATTAAATACATTTGGATCATTCCGTTGGACCATCTCAGGAGTATAGCTTACAGAATAAGCAAGCTGAAGTGGCAATGGGCCGGCCATATCAGTCGCAGAACTGATTACCTTTGGAGTAGACGTGTTCTTGAGTAGAGACCGCGAATCGGTAAACGTAGGGTAGGACGCCCTCAGGCTAGGTGGAGCGGTGATCTTCGAAGCCTGGTGGCAGCTGGGTGAGAGTGGCCCAAGATCAAGTTAAATAGTATGTGTGTACAGTGTGAGTTCCTCACACATATTCATTTCTCATTCTATCCATTCGCGTAACACCTCACATCTCTCCATCTCAGCTGCATGCAATTGCTTTTCATTCATCCCTTTTTTGGACCAACATTGAATTCAGGAATCAGGAGTCACAAATTGTTCTTGTGACCTGCCGCTATTTCATCCACCCTGTGATAAGGCGGGTTTTCTTATCACGCTGAGCGTCGGCGCCGACCGTCAGCGCGTAGCCACAGTAAAAATATGTACCAGTATGGAAACTAGGCCTAATTGCAGAAATAAATACTACGCTCCACTGCAGCGGTAGGGTTGTCACTCTTGATGTTTTTGAATCTGAACTGTATTTATTAAAACATCTGATTCTGTGTTCTGGGGGCCAATTCTCGGTTTTAGAGATGGTGTCGAACTCGACAAAAGTTTCTAATGACGTCATTTTTTCGACAAATTTCGACAAAATTCGACATTTGTCGAAAGCTAACGTTAGAGTTCATGTCGAGTGCTTCTGAGCAGTAGAGATGTCATGTCGATTGTAGAGATACGTCATTTCTGAGTGAATTCGTTGAGTTTTGGATTGTACACTGTTTTCTTTTCTTTAGTTTTTAAATAAAATCCGGCTTGGCGTTTCATACCTACTGGAAATTCGATATAACCTCTTTGATTTGTGCATTGTGTTTTCTTGAAACGACGACCTTCGCGCAAATAATAGACTCTGTAATTTGTGTACACGATTGGATTTGAAACCACTGAAAGATGGACGAGTTTACCTCCCCTCAATTCCGGGTCTGCTTCAACGAGTTGAATCAGTAAACGTTTATGTTCTGAACTGGGGTATTTTTTCCCCTCCATGTTAAAAAAAAAATTACTACCCACTAGTGATCTAAACAATGTAAACACTAACTAAACTTATCAAAAGTTTTGAAGGAACCGCAAAAAAAAGGCGCAAATTCTGACACTGACAGACAGTCAACTGTCAAATTGATTATTTGTACACTAAACGTTTCGTTTTATACTTAAATAATTAGGTTTAGTTCGCGTTTTAAAACAAAATCATCATTCACTCATAGCTACCTAAAACGGAACGTGCGATTCTTCATAATGTTAAGATTATCTTCACTCGACTCGACATTTTCGTGACTTTTATTTCTATTTTGACTGAGAATACGGAATTCTGCTCAATTCGACATTTTTTGGTAGAGATAGAGATATTTTTGATAGACTTACAATCTCGAACTCGAGATAAATGGCGAAAATCGAGAATTGGCCCCCTGTAGTGATCAAACAATCGAGTTAAAATAATTAGTTTACAAATAAAATTTAAATAGGTAATCTCTAAGACGAAAACGTTTCGTTCGGTCCTTGTCGGCTGTCGGAACGCGCGGTGGATGCCGCAAGCGGCGCGCGGCATAGCGCATATGTGGCGCCGATGCGATGCCTGCAACCCGGCGGCTGCGCACCGTACTATGCGTTTCAACTAAGGATGGGATGACCTTGGCAGTGGCACCATATTGTGACGATAATTAAGTTTAACAAAAAAATATTTTGTGCAAATTACTTTTCAATAATATTTATCTTGTTCATGTTATTTTCATATGATTATTGTTTATTTAAGAGCGTGTAAGTATTAGAAAAGCGTGCATGAGGCATGAGAGAATTCTAATATAGGGCCAAGGTCATCTTTATCTAAGTTAAAACGCATAGTACCTACTGGGTTTTAACCCGAAAATGTGTGTGACAGTAATTAAAAAACCATTATCTACATTAAAAAAAATATCTTTATTTTACACAGTTTCGTCTGCTACGACATGTTCGGAATGCTTTATTAATAAATTTTATGGTATAATAAATTCTCATTCTAATGAATAGCTTCTTTAAATAAACTATTAAACTAAACTATTACTAAACGCAATCACTCGTCTTGACGCGGCACTCACGACTGACAGCACCGCGATGTCCGCTTAGAGGTCTCGTCGATTCGCGTGTTTGTGTGAGTGTGCCGTTTCGAACGTTAGTACGTAGTTTCCGTACTGGTACATATTTTTACTGTGGCGTAGCTGGTCGGTCAACTAACTCAACTGATACAACTGATTCGGTCAGCGCTGACCGGTCAGCGTAAGTCAGGAACGCTTCATAGTAATACATGCATATTCACTTATCAGCGGCGACGGTTAGCGTGAGAAGAAAACCCGCCTAAGACCCCATCCGCCTTCCAAAACCGTGGCCTGATATTCCTTTGCCCAGTAGCACTCGAGTGTACCTACTAGATAAGGCAGCACGCAGCCGGTGTCGTATTGTCACCGGTCCACCCACCGCGTGTCCACTAATAGCTGATTAGAACATAAAATATTACATTATTGACCGCATCTGTAAGCGCTGTATCATTTTAGATCTAAATGATAAGTACGAGTAAGGATTAAAGACAGTTACGTTGTTAATATGGTTTTGTTGCATTTTTTCACTGCACATAAAGGTAATTAGAGCAAGTTCTTCCGTACTTCTATTGTTAAGTATCATATTTAATTAGCTACTGAAATATAGTACTTTTGTATAATAAATGGCAACACCGAAATTGTAAACCTTTAAAAAAATGTATAACGGTCACAATCTGTCAAAACAAATATTATAAAAGGCGTGCAACCGCCAGTATGGGGTTCAGTCTTCAGCAGTCAGTCAGATGGACAAAATCTTAGCAGTAGTCTCGTAATTTTATAAGTCTAATAATTGTAATAATTAATATAAATTGTGTTATAAATAATTATTATAATTATTATGTTGAAATTGTACCCATTGCTACAAATAAATTATTAGTTTTCTACAAGCTTGTTTGGATTTAAAGTAACACTCACACTATACTTTAATAGGCGTTCCCAATAACCGATCTATCGGCTTTTTACCCTAGTAGAGATAGCCTTTTGACATTACATCTATATGTAGAGCTTAGGTCAAAAATCTTTAGTAGGGGAAAGAGCCGATCGATTGGTTATTATTGTATAGGAACTGCCATATGTATATGTGGGTGTTACCGGCTAAACCCAATTTCAGGCCAAACTAGGACAAACTAGTTTGTCCTAAAAACTTTAGCCTAACTAGTTTGGCCTAGGCCGAAGTGATCACCCACGCATGGTACCTAAATGTGTAATGTGAGATTAGGGCGTTCAAACAAACTCTTCAGCTTTATAATATTAGTATAGAAATATAGATTTCACGGTTCCACAGACGAAGTTGGGGGTAATACCGGTACCCCGATTATGAGTTTTTTTTTACGTGTAGTATCGTTAACGTAAGCATATTTTGAATTGAAAATACACGTTTGTTACACAATATTTATATAAATTAAATACTTTATTAATTTCTCTGTATTTTTTAAATCGTGCAAATTGTATAAAATTTTAACAAAATGTTCCAGGACTGCTGTATTTTAAATTCAAAATATGCTTACGTTAACGATACTATACGTCAAAAAAACTCATGATAGGGGTACGGGACTACCTACCACTTCCGGCAAAATCTTAATTAGGTAGGTAGTTTAATGACCATGTCCATGACGTATTGGCATCCGGAATTCTTTGTACCTAATAATAGCATGCAATGATATCACAAATAAGTATATCAAGTTTTACAAAATAGGTATGCATATTTACGATGGCGACAAACTTGAACAAAGCTACCCATCAACTTGGGCTGACATCATTGTTTTCTATAACCTGGAGTAACATAGCGCCATCTGTTGGCAAATAGTATAACAATAAAAACGTTCAGGCTGTGGTTCAGGATAAAGTCATGGTTGAATCATAATTGTCGGACAATAAGCGCCATCTAGCGTCTAGTAGATGTGCCAACAGTTACAACTAGCACCTCTAGTGTTATATTTGAGAAAGCTTCAATTTATGTTACCGCGCATTACACTACAAATTTTGCGAGGCTCCCGTTACGAAAGACGTAAACAAGAATTCAGAACATTGTAAATCCGTCGAGTAACAAGTTATTATGATCGCATTGACATTCAGTGCCTAAATTCAGTTTAGATGAAAAAAATCACGTAGCTTCCGAAATGTGACATCGTTGACCTATATTTTGTTATTTCTAGTCAATTTTAACGTTACAATATTATAGAGCAATATAATATTTTTGAGTAAAACTTCTAAGGAAATATTTATTTTTAGAGACTTATTGTGTTGTGAAGAGCCTAAAATATTTTTGTCTCTAATCCCTTGTTAGTTAATGTCTAAAAGTGTTATAAAAAAATCTAATTAATTACCTACCTACATACCGTATTGACTTGGTCCTATCCTTAGTAATGAAATTTTAAATGTTATACATTTCGATTTCTTCTATTTTTCCCTGTTATAATAGCTGCTATACTGTTAAATCGTTATAAAAATGTCTTTCGTGAAATGTTGTTTTGAAGCTGGGGAGGGCCACGATTTTCTGGATTCGTTCGTTCAAAAATGTACAGATCCAGGCTGTAAGTACTTTGTTTAAATTAATATTTTAAGTGGTCAAACATTTATATAATTTAATTACGCGTTATTGGCGCACACTCAAGAAAGGTCTTTTGTTATTGCCATCTGCATTATTGATTACCTGTTTGTAATTGCCGCCAAGGACGCAAAGTTACGCTAACTTCACGCTGTCACGCGTTTCCAGGTAGTGTTATAATTTTATGAATGAATGTTCAAACTTGTACAAAAAAAAAGTTTTGAGATTTATTAGACTTTTATTAGAATAGATGTCTTTATTTCTTTTTCAATCATTATGAGCGGTACATATCACAGGCAGAAAATAACAAAATAATAGTTGTTACTTGTTAACGTAAACTCATAAGTTACATACCTACCTACTCTGTTTGTATTATAGCGAACGGGCGTTTGTGCACTACAGACGTTTTCAATTCGTATTCGGTTTTTTACGGATTTTTAGCCAATAGGCCTGCAAAACGATCCCCACCACTTTTTAAAACGTATGAAAAAAAAACGGTCCGTGAAAAACGTGCTGTAAACGTGTAGTCTGGATATAGAAATATTGTTCTGTGCGTGTAGTGCACAAACAGCCAAAGGCGTAAACTTTGTCTCTGCCCTGGAACGCGACCTAAAAAAAAATCGATCGACTGACTCAGAGATTGTGTCTTTTATATCTAGTTTTTTAGCAAGATAGTGTTTTTATAGTATTAACAGTAGTCTAGAAAGCAAAAGGAAACAATGGCTGGTATGTCCTATTTTAATTATTTCCATAATTTACAGGATAACTGAGAATTTTGTTTACCTACTAAACTGGACTTTGACATATGTTTATGTTGGTGGCGCCATCTTGCTTTTAACTTTTTGCGCCTGTCCCTGTCATCAAAAATAGCGTGTTTTCATGGCGTTTTTCCTTCATAAAACTATGAATTTCTCACAAATTAACGAAGAAACTGTGTTTAAATGTGATATAATATAATAATAATGTGATTTAGTACACCATTTCTTGAAGTTTAATACTAAAACTGTTCAATAAGTGAAAGATTCCAATTCATCGAAATGACGGCTACAACAGTGCAAAATGCAGTCAAAACCAGCACGACAACGCCTGCAAAGGCTCAAAAAACGTATGGGAAGATCGTTCTTACGTTATACAACTGCCTTTTGCCGGAAACCGTATTCAAGGAAACGCCCTCACAGACCGATGGCCTCGACATCGAAACGGAAACCGACCTCCGTATCCTGGGTTGTGAAATGATTCAAACTGCTGGGATCCTGCTCAAGCTGCCCCAGGTCGCCATGGCAACCGGACAGATCTACCTCCAGCGGTTCTACTACTCAAAATCATTCGTAAGATATCCCATGGAAACTATGGCTATGGGCAGCATTTACTTAGCATCTAAAGTTGAAGAAAAACCATGTAGGATACGGGATGTGATTAACGTCTTCCATCATATCAAGCAAGTAAGGGCCCAGAAAAATATTGCTCCCCTAATAGTAGATCAAAACTACATTGAACTAAAAAACCAAGTCATCAAAGCTGAACGGAGAATTCTGAAAGAACTAGGCTTCTGTGTGCATGTCAAGCACCCACACAAGCTTATTGTAGTGTATCTTCAGCTGCTGCAGTATGAGAAGAACCGTCAACTGATGCAAATGTCATGGAACTACATGAACGATGCCCTACGGACCGATGTATTCATGAGGTTCCCGCCTGAGACTATTGCTTGTGCTTGCATCTATTTAACAGCCCGCAAGATTGGTCTGCCTCTCCCTAACAACCCACACTGGTTCCTATTATTCAAAGTACCAGAGGAAGATATTAGAGAAGTCTCCGTTCGTATCCTACAGCTGTATAAGAGAACTAAAGTCAATCCGGAGGAATTAGAGTGCAAAGTCGACATGTTACGTAAAGTATATCAGGCTAACAAGCACATCCAAGCTCAAAAAGAACGAGAGAGCTCCAAGGCGGAAGAAAAAAAGGCAGAATCACCTACTGCGTCAACATCTAAAGAATCAAATAGAAGGGATTCTAAAAAAGACAAGTCACTGAAAACTCCTCCATTGTCTTCCAAGTACCATAGCAGTCATAAATCAAAGAAGGAACGGAGATCTCGTTCTCCGTATGAACGCAAGAGAGAGTATTCAAGTACTAGCAGCAAAAGACATAAGTCTCGTTCGAGAGACAGGGAGATGGAGCGTTCTCGTGAACGGAGCAGAATGGATGACAAGAGGGGCCGTGGAATGTCACGAAAGTATGATGACTATGAACGATCTAAATCCAGCAGGGATAATAGAGAGGATAAGAGGAAACATTAGACTGTATACTAACTTTAAGTTTGGAATAAATACTTATTTGAATATTACAGTTTTTCATTGCATTTCTCATCAGATAAGAAGTATTGTTTGTATAAAGTCAGACATTGATAATGATAATCATTTTAGAGTGGCATTCTTTTCAAGTTCATGCCTGTAAAATACTTGATATTATTATGCATGTTTTCAATAACATATTGGCTCATTTCCATACAAGAAATAGAATTTTGACATATGGAAGTGAAGTCAGGATTATAACACAAAATTACTGATAGATACATTATTGACAATAATCTGTGGAGGGTCTTATTAAAAGACTTGGTCTTTTTCAGTACTTATGTGAGACACTATAGTAATTATAATTAATTTACCTCTAGGTTCCTATATATTTTGCATACCAATACAAAATGTAGACTGCAAAGTCAAAACATTTATTTCAATTAGACCATTTACAGGCACTTTTGAATTTTCAAGATATAGTTGTCAGTCAGTTTATCCATTAGTTGAAACTAGTTGCCTGTTCCAAAACGAAGATTGAAAAGGTAGTATTTAGGGGCTAGGGGTTGTAGTACCTACTACCTACTAGTAAGTACCTACCTTTGTTCTGTAGTTTCTGCCCATCCTCAAAAGAAAAAAAGTATTAGGTATGTAATCAATATGTATAAATGAGTTCATGTACTTATTTAGGTACGGTACCTATATTTTAATGATAATTCAGTATTTCGTAATAATAAATAATTTTAACCCTGTAAATAAACGCTTATGTCATTAATTCAATATTAAAACCAGTGCGGATATTTTAGGAGGTGAAAGTACTCATGAATATGATCAACTTTTATTATGGGACCGACACTGAAATATGAAAAAAATAATCAGCTGTTCCATACATTTTGATCGGGTTGTAGTGCATTTTTGTAGGGAACAGCTGTTTTTTTTTTTTTCATATTTCAGTGTCGGTCCCATTATAAAAGTTGATCATATTCATGAGTACTTTCACCTAAAATATCCGCACTGGTTTTAATCTTACCCTGTATGTACCTAATCACGCTTCCTTTTAAAGTAGGATAAGCAGATTCTCAGATAAGAACAAAGTCCATTTGGCATAAGTTCGATCGCACGCGCCCATGTAGGTATATTTTGTGTAGAATGCTCTCTAGAGAGCATCCTATACAAAATATACATGGGCGCGATATAACCCACTGGTTCGGAAGCCCTGACCTAGAGACTCTAGGTCAAGGCTTCCCAGCCGATGGGTCGCGCCTCCCTCTGGGGCGGGGGGGCGTATAGAGGTCATAAGGGGGGCCTCAATATCTACATTCGGATATTCTTAAATGCATCTGAAATCTTAAATTGTAAATTATGCTTTCAGTATTATAATCGTAATTAAGTTTTCGTATTGTAGTTAAGGTTTAGGTAGGTAGACAAATTCAGAATTCTATTGGCTGACCACTAAGTCCTTTTATTGAGTAAGGGGTAAGTTCCTTTAGGACTATGTAGTTTAGACACCGCGGCATCCGCAAGGAAGGGGTGGAACCACACGTGCTAATGTTCTATGAATAGATAAAAGATCAACAAACTACAAATATGTCACATGTCACCCTTCAAGTCATCCCTTTCCAGCGGACATTCTATTTTCGGTGAGTGGGCAATGATTTATATTTAGCTAGTCAGTTCTGAGTCCGCGACACGAGCGTGCACTGACGACGTGCCGATCATATTATTTTAGGTTCTAAAATCAATAGGTTTGATTTCTATATCTTTTCGGTTATGTGAGCCTGGTATTTGTGTTTGGTTTTGGTTTAAATAAAAGTGTAAAGTTTATTACATTTATGTTTTGTCGTGTTCTGACGAATTAAACAGACGCTCGAAGCGTTCTAGAATATTTTAGTGATTGCATTGGTATGTAACATACCTACTTAGGTAGGTACGTCAATAAAAATAGAAAATTAAAAATTTTATACAAACCCAACCGCGGTCTGCCCTACGTCTTATCTGGTGTTATAGAACCCCCAAAAAGAAAAGGAAAACAAGATATTGCAGTCGGGACCCATTGTTTCCGGGTAATAGTCAGTCATATAATGGGTCCACATACATACTCACATACATACCCACATACATACTAACATACAGGTGAAACACTATACCCTCCTTTTGGGCTTCGCCGCAGTCGGGTAAAAATATACTGTCGGTCCTTTTCTGTGTAGTGTTTTTCCCAATTTTTGTTATGACCAATTTTTCGGATGACAGGACCAGATTTTTCAGTGACTCTGTCTCGTTTTTGGGTGCCGTTCATGTTTTTAAGATTTGACAAAGTTGATTAACAAAGTGTTGGTGCTCTAAGATAATAATTATTTTGATAGACATGGTTCAATATTTACCTATCGCAGTAGCGTAGACGTAGAGATAATCTTGTCCTAGGTATATTCTGTGCCTACTTACCTAATGATTGATTTAGGGCACATTTCACCATTTTCAGATAACATTCAACCAAGGAATAAAGTTGAGATTTGACAGTTTTGTATAGAAAATCTGTGATTTTTTCAAATTAATCCTTGGATAAAGTTATCTGACGATGGTGAAATCGGCCCTTAGTTAACTAAGGCGTTGTTCACATGGCACCAATTTTGTTAATATTTCTTAGGTGGTAGGTAAAGCCCAATAGGCAATAGGTAATTCAAAGATAAATGTACCTACATTTATCTTTGAATTACCTATTGTCTATTGGGCTACTTTGAAGGTAAAGAATTCATTTACAATGTGATCATTTCGAGATTAGTGATAGGATCACTATCATAAAATTATTTTAACAAATTGTTTAAGATTTGAATAAAAAATATGATGACATAATAGGTACTTAGTAAATCCAAAGTCTAGACAAAACATATATGGTACCTAACTAGGTACCTACTTCATGATTCACTGTTGTTTTCGGTTCACCTGTAAAAACTCATTACTTTTAACCGTATTAGATCGTATCAAGGTTTTTATTTTGCGATTAAATCGCAAATGCTTAGGAAATAAAAACAAAATGTGTGCAAAAATCAATGTTTAGGTGATACAAAGTAAAAATATTGACAATCGCCTCAATTGGCGACACGGTTGTCGCAGTGGCTGATGATCCCATCTCTTATATCGACTACAATGACTGAAAGTTTAGATATGAGCTGATACAGTTATCAGTCACCCGCCATTAGTAAGTTGTACTTTGCACTTGTGAACATCCGTCAAGTACCTACTGTAGCTTTCCGATTGCGATTTTCCATTGCAAGGGAGTGCACACTTCGTAAATTCTGCCTTATTGAATCTAGCGATACTAATAGGTAGGCCGATTTGCGAGTTAGGACGAAAAAGTTTATCACCCTCGCATAGATTTCTAATTCTCCAACCAACATTCCACGGGCAGTGACTCCTATTATGGATGCAGAAATATCAGCCTCGCTTTGAAAAACATCAAGGGGACATTATGGATTCCCTTTACCTACATGACAAATAAAACATTTTTGAACCGCCTTCCATCATGAATCTACCACCGTCACTAATCTGACTTCTCAGGTCAGATGTTTTAAGTTCAAATGTGTTTAATTCTGGGTCCCCATTGGCTAAAACGCGGCCACTATTGGTCAGAATTGCACCTTTATTGCGTTAGTCACAGTAACCACCCTCTTTTTACAGTTTAAGAATATTCACTGCATTGATCTAGTAGTCGAGAAGACAGACTTTATGGTTCAAAAAGCATTGTATACCTGTCAAAATGAAGGCTATTAGTATGGGTGAGTCTACTACGAGAGTATGGGTTGTTTCAAAACGTCTGTATTCGTAAGTCAGTACATAATCGTTAAGTCAGTCCGTAATCGTTTAGTCAGTACGTAATAATTTAGTCACTAGTTCACTACGTAATCGTTTGTCAGTACGTAATCGTTTAGTCAGTACGTAATCGTTTAGTCAGTACGTAATCGTTAACTCAGTATGTAATCGTTAAGTCTGTACATAATCGTGAGATCAGTTTGGCCACCATATTTGACGATTATAAACACGCAACCTTACAGAATTTAATCTTTTAAGTATAAGAAGGTAGTTTGCTTGTAGATTTTACTTGTTTACATTTAGAATTAAATTCATATTCTTAAAACCTTGTCATAATAAACGGTTTATAAATACTAAGGTATTCGTCTGTAAATTCGGGAGATTCATCTTGCTAAGTATTCTGAATCAAATAAAACAAAATACACTTTTGTCCGATATCATAAATCTCTTTATATCAGTGTGAAGTTGGCCCTAGTTTTGTTATCATCTAGTCTTATCACTAGACCATGATCCCAGTGTTCGATTGTGAATCGTATGACACAGTTGTGTGGGACTTATGACAAACAATAATAATCGTATTTAGTGAAATCTTGTTAGAAATGAGTGAAATGACAATTAGTTAGTGAGGAATCAAAGTGTTTTTTAATTCATGTGTATACCTCAATGTTTAAAATACTTTGTATAAAGTGTTGTGATGGTATTGTGTTTAAATTAATAACGTTTTTAAGTGTATGACGAAGTAAACTGCAGTTGTATTAAATTTCCTGCTTAAGTGCTTAATTAACTCCACTGGGGCCCAAGCCTGCCGGGAAAGCGGGATTGTCCGAAAGGGATACCGCTGACCGGGAACATATAGGGCTAAGGAAGGAACACGGGTGGGTTTTAGTCAGTAAGAGTCTGACACTCCCTTCCGCTCCACCCTAGAGCGAGAGGGGTCATTTGATGAATTCCCATCCTCAAAAAAAAAAAAAAGTGCTTAATTAACTTTAATAAATAAAAAATAAGATAAAATACAAACTTAATATCACGTTCTAAAAATAAAATGTTCTAATTAAAAATGTGGCATTAGTGCATTTAAATTATGCTATCAGTGATAATAATATTAAGTGCATACAGTTCGCACCAAAAATAGTATTTTCCTCATTAATATCAATGCGTTATAATAATAAACAAAGATTATTTTAATAACTAGCACTTTGCCTGCGACTTCGTCCGCGTGACCAACAGGCTATAGCTTCCTATGAGTGAAAGAATTTTCAGGATCGGATCAGTAGTTCCGGAGATTATCCTCCACATACATACAAACCCACAAAATTCGCACTCTCACTCTCTCTTAGGGCCTTTTCATTGTCATGCGTGTTTGCGCCCGCATGCAGGCCAGCCACGCATGCGTGCTGCCCGCAACCTATCGTATCATACATGTTTTTATGGTCATATGCGCGCCCCACGCACGGGGGCACGTACAAAATAATCTGCTCAGCGTGCGGCCCGCAACAAGCATGCGTGCCTAGCCTGCACGCGTGCGCAAACACGCATGACAATGAAAAGGCCCTTATAATACTACTATGTTGTATAGAATAGAAATATAGATAGGTACAGATCATTTGAAAAACCTGACGTCTAAAAACAGATTACCTGCTGTATTAGTCCATGTGAATACCAGGGTCACATAAACTGCTAGCTGGTTACTTTAAAGCAGTGACAATATAATCGTGTGATTATTTAGAGCTAGTGTCATTTGTTTGGCTTCAGTGTCCGTAATTAAAGAATAATGGTCTGCAAGATTGTTTAAAGGAAGAGCTAGCTATATTACCATAATTTATATGTGGCATCCGCATAATTATGAGATGGTAATTCCAGTATGTTAGTCCCATGCATGCATTCTCATAACATACATAGGTACGTAATTATGATCTCTCAGACTCTCAGTCGCTTTCTTTGACCAAAAACGCGGAATTTTCATAGTTCGAAACCCCATAATAAAGAGACCAATACACCAATCTTACTAAAATTACTCGAAAACTGTTCACGAATTCACTATTGTGCACTGCATTAAAAAAACCTCCCAAAAGTACCAAGACATCATAAGTGTAGTAGAATTTAAAACAGTTAGGTAATTTATTAAATATATAAGTGATTCTCAAAAATCATATGACCCGAGCGGGATTTGAACCCGCGACCTCTGCCGAACCGTGGCTAGTGCTCTGAACCAACTGAGCTACCCCGGGTCCCGCCCGACTCATCTGAAATTTGAGACCCCTTTGTAATACGCTCATATGATTTTTGAGAATCACTTATATATTTAATAACTTAATATAAGCATAACATGGCTTTGACATGTTTCAAATTCACAGTTAGGTAATTACTTAGAAGAGAGGCTAATCTTACTAGAATTACTTGAAAGTGGTTCATGATTGTGCACTGCACTAAAAAAAAGGTCACAAACCCAACAGAAACCTAACACAAATACCAGGATATCATAAGTGTAGGAGAATTCAAAACAACGAATTACAAAAGTGTAGTAATCTAACGTAAGGAAAAAGTGGATTGGGAATCTCCAGGAATAGTGATGTGTGATAAAAAAGACTGAAATAGTGTTGTGTTAGATGTTCTAGTGCCATATTAGTGTTAAAATGATGCCGATGCGAAAGATAGCACATCGGGCGTGCTTCATAGTCAGTAGGACGGTGTATATGACGTGTGAGTATTGATTGATAAGGATTCCATAAGGGCCACTTATTAAGTGATAATTGTGTCAAGAATGTCTAGCTTATCAGATTTTATTGTACTTAAATATTGATATTTCCAGATATCAAACATTATAAAATGTTTTGGAAAATGTATCTATCTTTGTAACTAACTTTTAATTTCAGTTTAGCCGGCGTAATGTAATATGAATATTCTTTTGAACAATTTTAGGACGCCCCGTACCTATCTAAAATATCTTGACATCTAGTGAATGCCATTAAACAATTACAACTAAGGGCCAAGTTCACCGACGAGTTATCAGTCCAATAAATTGTAAACGGCCGTTTAATATGACTGGCCTTTGGAAAGTCTTGTTAAACGACCGTTTTCAATTTAATGGACTGTTATCTTGTCGGTGAACTTGCCCCTAAGGCCCTTTGAGAGGCTTGACGGCTTGTGTTTTTTTTTAAACCTCTAAAACCCAGAGGACCATTCTTGTAGAAAAGGACCAATCTCTAATAGGGACGACTTTATTTAAAGTAATCGATAGAGCTATTGCAACCTAATCCAACTTACAGAATACCACAGCCAAATAAAGCGTCGTCTAGAGTGATGCGTGTCAAATGTCTAATTGCTATTGACCAGTGGCCTGCCTACAGGGCAAGCCCGAGGGTATATCTCTAAAGTTTTCATGAATGTAAGTTAGCGTACAATAAAAAACACTTACAATCATGAAAAATTACGCGAAATACCCTCGGGCTTGCCCTGTAGGCACGCCACTGCTATTGACCGCCACCGCAGACCGCGTCTGTCTGGACGATGCTTGACGCTACTCTTCCGTAGTGTTGTTCCTGTGACAGACTGTGAGTAAAGTCGTCAGAGCTCCTGAAGATGCGCTGTGTTGACAACGGGGACCTGCTCATTTTAAGGCGCTGATAACTGCCAACGGCCTTGAGTGATTTGGGTAGTATAGCTTGAGTGTTCTGCGCTGAGCTCAAGCAACGCGACATACGTCCACCGAGCAATACGACTCGCCTATCAAGGAGCGCGCTGTGCCGAATTAGACGTATTATTACTTTTTAGTATCTAAAATATAAAATAAAAAAAAATTAACAGGCAATATTATAGGTAGTAACATAGTCTTTTCACACAAAACAAATCATGAAAATATCTTAAGCGATTTGAAAGTAAAGTACGTGGTTTTTATGTTTTGGGTAGACAGTAATTCATGAATTTATTTCATTAAGTATTTTACTACAATAGTTAAATATTCACAGGTACGATTGATGTATATATGTTCTAGTTTAACATAAAAAAATTGCACAACTAACCTGCATTATTTGACGGTGAAATAAGAGATTTAAAACTTGAGATTTACGGCCGTTACCATTTACCGTCGCCTTAAAGGGTCGGCAACTCGGCAACGCGCATGTGCTTCTCGTTATTGCAAACGTTTCATAGGCTAAGGTAACCATTATCATTACACCGCATCTGCCGTTATTACAACAGAAATCTACGCTTATTCCCAGTCGTCACCACTACGTCGTTTCTACTGGTGACTGGGAAAAAAATCTCATAATTATGTTGAGAAAGAAAGAAATATATTTGTTTCTAGTAGCGACGAGTGGGAAAAAAATCCTAGTTGTTTCCAGTGGTGACAAATGGGATAGAAAATTCCAATTGCTGCCCGTGGTTCAAATTCCGCTCGCGTCAGTTGATTTATGAAATGTCATATATAATTTAATAACGAAAATAATTATCCGGAATTCTATCCACCCCAATTTTTTTCCACCTGTTAATTGGATTTCCCTCCATCCTCCAGGCTGCTGCGGCTGCTGTTCCGCCCTGCGGCCTCGCTACAAGCGGCTGGTAGACAACATCTTCCCCGCGATACCCCAGGATGGACTCGTCAAGACCAATATGGAGAAACTCACGTTCTACTCCCTGTCGAGTCCGGAGAAACTCGACAGGATCGGGGAATACCTGTTCCAGAAGGCCTCCAGAGATATTTATAGAAGACGACATGGGTGAGTCATACTACAGATAATACAGCATGTAACAAGAACCCTGTTTGATCCCAAAAGGGGCCATCACGAAAAAAAATCAGCTGTTCCATCATTTGTGTTCATATAAATCGATGAAATGTATGGAACAGCTGATATTTTTTTAGCGATTTCGTGATCTTGTCATACAAAATATTGTTCATAATGATAATTATATTTAAATTGGAACAAATATATTTTTCATGGTCTATTTTTACACAAACTTCAATAAAAAATCGATACATTTACGCCATCTTTTGAGATTTATTTGAACAAATATCCCTTTGTTCCTGATGAGACCCGTGGTGAAAGACATGTGACGTGTGGGCCCGCGTAGTGGAATATGGCCCACTGCCTCTTTCAGAGAGGAGGACGAGAAGATATTTTCTTAAAAAACACGTTTATAAAACAGATTAAAAAGTATAACATAGTATCTAATAAAATGAAAAACGTAAAGCGAACTTACTATTATATATTATTCAAATATTTTTTCGAAAGTACCTAATCGATTGCCACTTGCTCCAGGTTCGTGATAATAGCCATGGAGGCCATGGACCAGCTCCTGGTGGCCTGCCACTCGCAGACCCTCAACCTGTTTGTGGAGAGCTTCCTCAAGATGGTGCAGAAGCTGCTGGAGTCTACCGATCCTCAGCTGCAGATCCTGGCTACGCAGAGTGTAATTATATGACTCATTTATAAAAAAAGACTTCTCATTTTCATATCAATAATAGCGACTAAAATCAGCCATGTTAATTTTTTTCATAATCCGTATAGCCTATGTCACCTGGACTGTAATTACGAATCGATGGACAACTCATTCATCAAAATCGGATGAGGAGTTTAGGCGCTACGGTGGAACATGCCTAAAATACAAACATACATTATAGACTGCTAAAATCATAACTCTTCCGTTTGCAACAGTGAACGACAGTAATATTTTAGTTATTAAGACATTAGTTATAAACTATAAGGCGTTTATGAATGCAATAAAGTTGCCCCTATTTATTCTTGTTTTAAGGCTTTTCCTCACAGGTGCGATAATACCGCAAGCATTAATATTGGACGATAAAAAGGCATTGATATCGCCTTCGATATATATTGCAACAACTGTCAAAATCCCTACCATTTTGACATTTGTTGCAATATATATCGAAGGCGATATCAATATCGAACCCGCGAGAATCACCCCCCTGGACAGACATTATTATCGCATGCGATTTTGTCGACCGATATTACCCAACAAACATTTTGGCGCTAAGGGCAACCTTTTTTAGCGCTAATGGTAATATAAATGATAATTATATAAGGGGCTCATAGTAATAGGTATAAATGATATATATAAGGGCTTTGGAGCCCTTATATATAATTAATATTGCTATGAGCGCTAAAAAGGTTGCCTTTAGCGCCAAAATGTTTGTTGGGTATCGCATCTGTGTATACTTATTTTATCTATAAAACTCCTTTATTGCCCACAGTTCGTCCGCTTCGCCAACATAGAAGAGGACACGCCGTCGTACCACCGCCGCTACGACTTCTTCGTGTCCAAGTTCTCCGCGATGTGCCACAGCAACCACATCGACAACGTCACCCGGGACAGCATCCGACTCGCCGGGATACAGGGGTTACAGGTACCGTACAACAGACACCAAGTTCAACAAGGTCACCCGGGACAGCATCCGACTCGCCGGGATACAGGGGTTACAGGTACCGTACAACAGACACCAAGTTCAACAAGGTCACCCGGGACAGCATCCGACTCGCCGGGATACAGGGGTTACAGGTACCGTACAACAGACACCAAGTTCAACAAGGTCACCCGGGACAGCATCCGACTCGCCGGGATACAGGGGTTACAGGTACCGTACAACAGACACCAAGTTCAACAAGGTCACCCGGGACAGCATCCGACTCGCCGGGATACAGGGGTTACAGGTACCGTACAACAGACACCAAGTTCAACAAGGTCACCCGGGACAGCATCCGACTCGCCGGGATACAGGGGTTACAGGTACCGTACAACAGACACCACGTTTCATACAATATTATTGTGTGAAAGTTTTGTGTGACCAAATAAATCTTCTCTAGCAAATAAAAAAAATAGGTTTTAATTTAGGGAGTGCCTCCACAGCCGGCGGCGGCTCCCAAAAATAACCGAAACCGGAGTAGTAGAAAATAATTGCAAACTACCGTAGCAGCAGATTAATGTTGCCGTGTTTTAAGTTGAATTATCTACCTTAGACTGACTTTTAAATTACAGTGTTAGTGTAAAACAAAATACAACTTTTTTGGACTTACAAGGGGGAGGGAGGTGGTCGACGGAGCCCCGCTAAGCGGGGCTCCTATTTCTATCTGCAAGGTTAAAAGTAACCTAACACGAAGGGGTTGACGCTCGCTCACTGAAGCCCCCGTCAAGCCCTTCGAACCTAAATTGTCCGTGTCGGGGTGTCCAAGTTCCCGAGCTCGCTTCGTTCGCTCTTGGACCCTAGTTAGGTATGTTACTCAAATGAAACATGAAATGTTTTTTTAATTATGCCAAATTGCCAACCCCATTTCCCGCTTTTTTCCAATGTCAGCGCCGGCTGCCAATTTAGCAACCGGCGGTGGCTGCAAATTCAGGTCACGGCGGCGGTCGCGGAGTCACTTCCTTTAATTTAATGAGAAAATTTTGTGTAGGACAAAAATCTAACATTTATAACTTCCTCCATTTTTGAAGTTTGTTGAAAATCGTAGTCAGCTCGCTATTGGAGCCATCAAAAACTTTATCCATCGCTTTTTATGGTCCCGTACCTCAAAAAGAAAAAAAAAGGAACCCTTATAGGATCACTTTGTCGTCCGTCTGTCCGTGGCAAGTCCGAGGTATCTGCCCATACATGGTGCCACTAGAAAAAGTGTGTAGCAGCACCATCTTGCTCATAGATGGCGGTATTGCACATTTCTAGTGGAGTATTTTATTTTGTTAAGTTTGTACGGAACCCTCAGCGCGCGAGTCCTTCTCGCACTTGTCCGTTTTTTTTCTCCATTATTGCATCTATTCATAATGATCATCCTGCCAAGAATAGTCATTATAAATTCTCCAGAATTAGGTTGTCTCACTATGTATTTTGTTGAGGTGTAACCTCTTCGTATCTGTTGTTTCAGGGTGTGATAAGAAAGACTGTGTCGGATGACTTGGTGGAGAACATCTGGGAAGCTCAACATATGGACAAGATCGTACCGTCACTACTCTATAATATGCAGGTAAGTCATTAACTTCCATGGCTCTTCACTTAGGAAATAGGAGATAGGGAAACCAGAGTCAGGGGGTTCAAAAGTGAAACAGAACCACATAAGCCCTGTGCCAAAAAGTGATTTTCGTTTGACGTGTACATCCGACCTGATGCTTCTGATGTTGAAACTTACGTCTTTAATAAGCATCCAACCGTAGACCGCCTGTGGACACCGAGCACGAGGTGATGCTGGTCGGGTGCCGGGTGGCTCTAATGAGCTATGACCTTTATTCCTCACTGGACGTTTTGTAAAGCGAACGCTTTGCGCCTAAACATTATAATTTAAGTTGTTTATATCCTTTAAATTGTTTTTTTTTCTGCAACGTTTCTCTATTATATTAAGGGGTAACGCAGATGACAGACTTTTTGTGCGATCGAGTCTGCAGCACTTTGCACCGCTCGAAAAATCTGCGAAACTTAGTGCACAGATTGTTCGAGCGCTGCAGACTCGATCGCACAAAAAGTCTGTCGTCTGCGTTGCCTAAAAGTTTGTGACTGTCCCCAGACGGCCGAGAAATACGACACAGCACTATGCATGGAGGGAGGCGCGGGAGAAGAGGAGCCGGCGCGGCTGGCCGAGGCGTGTCTGCGCGAGCTGGTGGGCCGCGCCTCCTTCGGACACATCCGCAGTGTGCTGCGGCCGGTGCTCACGTGAGTAATAAATTTATACCCAAAGCGGTCTATATCGGCCCCCAGGGGTCGACGACGACCAGCAAGGAATCTGTCAGGAACAAAAAAAAATTGGGGGTCCATGATATGTTAATAGGTAGATGTCCACGACATACAGCATGTGTTTTTTTTTCCAAAATCGACGGGTTCGATTCCCGGTTAGGAAAATTCATTTTTCAAAAATCTAATGATGCAGTTTTATTTTTTATCAAAATCGGCCCCGAGACTCCTTTGAGTGCTTTTTGCTAGTTCTTACAGTTTCGGATTTGGCCATCCACGCCCAGTTGAAAAATTCTCCCTGTATACAGGGTAAAATCAAAACCAGTGCGGATATTTTTGGAGGTGAAGGTACTCATGAATATGATCAACTTTTATTATGGGACCGACACTGAAATATGAAAAAGAAATCAGCTGTTTCCTACAAAAATGTATTACAACACGATCAAAATGTATGGAACAGCAGATTTTTTTTTTTCATATTTGTGTCACGGTCCCATAATAAAAGTTGATCATATTCATGAGTACTTTCACCTCCTAAAATATCCGCACTGGTTTTAATTTTACTCTGTATATCAGCTTTAAGAACACATATTTGTTAATGTTGATGAATTTGCAAAAATTCAATATTCGGTAAGGGGTCTAATACTCAAAAGCGAAAAACATGGCAAGTGGTCCATAAGACAAAAAGTTTGGAGACCTCCGGTGTATTACATAACTAGTACGACATAGCACTGTGTATGGAGAAGCGCAAAAAGTTATTAAAGCTATTCAATTTTATCTGTAGTCAATTCCAGGAGCCGTATTATAGTCTTAAAACTAGCATTGTTTCGTTTTAAAAATGGGACGGAGCTATTTGTATTGTATAACTCCATCCACCACCTACATCACCAAAATGAGTTGGAAATACTGCATAAGTTTTCCGATAGATGTCGCCAAACGCTCTTAAGAAGCGTATTACAAAGGGGTCTCAAATTTCAGATGAGTCGGGCGGGACCCGGTAGCTCAGTTGGTTCAGAGCACTAGCCACGGTTCGGCAGAGGTCGCGGGTTCAAATCCCGCTCGGGTCATATGATTTTTGAAAGTCACTTATATATTTAATAACTTAATATAAGCATAACATGGCTTTGACATGTTTCAAATTCACAAAAAATATACATTTATAATGTATAGATGGTGATATCGCATCGATGTCCGATAACTGCAAAGTAATTGGCATTGAGTTGGAAATACTGCATAAGTTTTCCGATAGATGTCGCCAAACGCTCTTAAGAAGCGTATTACAAAGGGGTCTCAAATTTCAGATGAGTCGGGCGGGACCCGGTAGCTCAGTTGGTTCAGAGCACTAGCCACGGTTCGGCAGAGGTCGCGGGTTCAAATCCCGCTCGGGTCATATGATTTTTGAGAGTCACTTATATATTTAATAACATTTGTAAGAGACTGCGATTGCGATTCAACCACCTCGTCTAAAGCTCGTATGTTATTTGCACGTTATCAAAACATTCATATCGGTATTTTTTTTCAGTTTTTGTCTGTTTGTTCGTTCGAGCTAATCTTTTAAACGGGTCCGTGAGTATATGTATGGGGGTCTGCAGTCTCATCTCTAGACTATTTAACAATAAATAAATGCTACCAAAAATCTCGTAAAATAATACCAACTGAATCGTATATTAACGCATTTAATAACGAAAATTATTAGTGTTCCTTCGGAAAAATTAAAACTGTTGAAATTATAGGCAAAATTACATGCGGGTGAAGTCGGGGCAATCAGCTAGTTGATTAATATATTGTTTTTCTCATTGTCACAGTCATTTCGACCGACACGAGCTGTGGATACCGAACGACTTTGCCGTGCACACCTTCAAGATTATCATGTTTTCGATCCAGGTAAGATTTAAGTATATTTTTAAATATAACCGTAGGAATAATACTTAATTTTGTACATACTTTTTTATTACATTTTTTTATTACATACTTTAAAGAAATAAAAAAAATACCTAATGTAAAATAAATTTAATTAAGTAGGTATTATGCTGTTTTACCACAAACAATTCGTAAAAATCAATTTTTTTTTTTCAAACATTCTGGCTACTTTTGTATTACTTTTCTGAATATTTGTTTTTTTAATGGACGCCATTTTAAATTTTTATTATGACCTTATTTTCAGCATTGGCACACCATAAAAAATATACCCATGTCGGAAAATTTGCATTATTTAGTAACCTCCACTTTGAATTTGTGAACCGACCTCTCTTAAATACGAAATAAAACAAAATAAAAAAACACTTTTTAGTCTTTAAATGTACAAATGACATATTTTAAATGGTATGTTTTAGTAATCGTCAACAGCGAACAGTCGGGTTAAAAGTTAAAGTCCTTAAAATTATTTCTAATTTCTACCGCAACATGCTTGACCAATGCAATCGCTTGCGTTAATCCGCGCCAATTAAGAAGCGAATCTAAAATGGCGGCTGGTACTTGTAATGACAAGTTGGACCGTCAACAAAACAGAGTTGTCAGTGAGCAAGATATTTAATAGCCGATCAAGCGCTAATCGGACTCGAAAACTGTGGGTTCCGTACTTTCCTAGAACGTATAAAATAACGCCTAATTCTAACTACATAACTAATTCTTATTTATTTATTTCAAATTCTTAACAACTATCTTTACAGGTAAGCACTTAACCTAATGCGATAGTGTGGCTATCACCTTACTAATTATTTAGGTAAATTTTAATTTTAAATTAATATAAAATCCTAAACATGAAAATATAAACTACTTAACTTATTAAATCTAAACACATACCTACATAAGTAGGTATACCTACTAGCACTCTTATTTACAAACCAAAATAAATCGTAGCCTTACATAGGTATCTCCTAAAAATTCTAACTTACATAACTAACTACATATAAAAGAACCTTTGCAAATTCACTCAAATTGCACGTAAAAATATCAAATATTCTAATAGAATATTTGATATCATTGAATAGTGTTGAAATCCTTTGCGTCAATCCGACTGACACTTTGTCGGTTTTTAGTAGGTATTATTTTTTGTAATTATCATTACTCCACTGTATTATTACAAATTATAATAATTATGCGTGCTATACTGACCTAAAAATAGGAATAACGTGCGAGTGGGAGGGAATGATTAGTTTTTTGTTCCAATAAAATATTTGTATATTTGTATTTGTATTAGTGCCGCCATTTTAGATTCGCTTCTTTATTGGCGCGAGTTATATACAGGGTGGCAGGTTAGACAGTGGAAATATTTTAAGGGGTCATTGTACTCATCATTATGAACAAGTTTTACTATGGGACCAACACTGAAATCGCGAAAAAAAATCAGCTGTTCCATACATTTAGATGAGTTATGCTCTGATTTTTTCGCGATTTCAGGGTTGGTCCCATAGTAAAACTTGTTCATAATGATGAGTACAATGACCCCTTAAAATATTTCCACCGTCTAACCTGCCACCCTGTATACATATAAAATATTAGAGTGTCCTATGATAACCCCCCTCCCCCTCTAGGCGCAGTACTCGTACAGCGTGGTGGAGGCGTTGATGCAGCACTTAGATGCAGGTGGCAGCGGTACAAGTGACGCGCGCGACTACACGCGCGTGCGCGCTGCTCGGGCCACCGTGCTCAGCAACATCGTCGCTATCGCCGCTGGTGACAGCGTGGGTTAGTGCACACACACACCCTCTCACTCACTCACCCACCCACCCTCTCACAAGTCACACACCTTCACAAACCCACACCTACACTTGGTACCTACACGGGTTGCCAGTCCGTTCGCGCTGCTCGGCCCACCGTGCTCAGCAACATTGTCGCCATCGCCGCCAGCGACAACTTGTGTTAGTGCACACACACACTCACTCACTTACTCGCTCAGCCACTCACCCGCTCACTCACTCGCTCAGTCACTCACTCGTTCACTCACTCACTCACCTATTTACTCACTCAATCACTCACTCACCCTCTCACGGGTTCACAAACTCTCACCTACACGACTTTAGAAGTAATAAAGCACAATTAGTTACAGTACACAATTCTCTTAATTTCAACATAAAATTGCTATTTTTCTTCAATTTCAGGACCATCAGTATTGGAGATCATCAACAATCTGTTGACTAACTTGAGGGTGTCAGTCGCTAGAGATTCTGAGGTAAATACTGAAGACTGGTTGATTTGGACTGGTACCCTCTCTGAAACATTAGTTTCATAGCATCTACATGATGTATCTGAAACTGTTGTACTCTTGAAACATTTTTTGCTGGTGTATACGTCGCTTTAGTGTTTGCTTTTGTGAATCTAGTTGCGCCCCGCGGTTTTAACCCCGTCGCTCGGCTCCTAAGGGTCGTAGCGTGATGTTAAATAGCCTATACTACTCCTCATGAATCTGGCTATCATATACAAAAAGATTGCGACTTAGCTGAAATCATTTCAATAGGAAAATCGTTCCCATTTTAGTTCTAATAACATATCTTAATCCATTTACATTGACAGAAAGAGACAGACGAGAAGCTATACCAGGAAGCCCTCATCAACGCTCTGGGCGAGTTCGCGGACCACCTGCCTGACTTCCAGAAGATCGACATCATGATGTTCATCATCAACAAGGTGCCCAGCAGCGCGCGAGCCAACAAGGGCACGCGAGCGGACAATATGCTGCAGAGCATCCTGCTCAAGTCTTTGTTGAAGGTACGTAGCTGAAGGTGCGTGGACGTAGCTGAAGGTACGTGGACGTTGCTGAAGGTGCGTGGATGTAGCAGAAGGTGCGTGTAGCTGAAGGTGCGTGGACGTAGCTGAAGGTGCGTGTAGCTGAAGGTACGTGGACGTAGCAGAAGGTGCGTGGACGTAGCTGAAGGTGCGTGTAGCTGAAGGTACGTAGACGTAGCAGAAGGTGCGTGGACGTAGCTGACGGTGCGTGTAGCTGAAGGTGCGTGGACGTAGCTGAAGGTGCGTGTAGCTGAAGGTAAGTGGACGTAGCAGAAGGTACGTGGACGTAGCAGAAGGTGCGTGGACGTAGCTGAAGGTGCGTGGACGTACCTTCATGAAGATTGACATCATGATGTTTATCATCAACAAGGTGCCCAGCAGCGCGCGAGCCAACAAGGGCACGCGAGCGGACAATATGCTGCAGAGCATCCTGCTCAAGTCTTTGTTGAAGGTACGTAGCTGAAGGTGCGTGGACGTAGCTGAAGGTACGTGGACGTAGCTGAAGGTGCGTGGACGTAGCAGAAGGTGCGTGTAGCTGAAGGTGCGTTGACGTAGCTGAAGGTGCGTGTAGCTGAAGGTACGTGGACGTAGCAGAAGGTACGTGGACGTAGCTGAAGGTGCGTGGACGTAGCTGAAGGTGCGTGGACGTAGCTGAAGCAGTCATGAAGACGCTCAACTATGGGATCAGCTTTGCAGCAGTATCAAAGAACAATGTCATAAATTGCCGCGACTGCAAGAGTTTCCACATCCATATTTTTCAAAGCGCCCATGTGTAAACAGTGACCATTGGAGATCCGATTTTTTGGCCCAACATGGCCCTTGTGTGCAACGGGTTTATATGAACCTAGCATAAGCCACGTGTATCGTGTACACATTGTATCTTGATTGTCTGGATATTAAAAGAGACATTAACTGTTGAGTGTGTTTCGTTGTTTCATCTCAAAGGTAGTCATACAGGAAACACCTACCTTATCTACCTTAAAAAAATGTTTTGACGTGTAAAAGTGTTATTTTTAACGTATTTACAAAATAAAATATAATTTTTAATACAGTTGCTCAAAAAGTGGTATTGCAGGGACGTATAGCGTTCGGGATGTGGGCTATTACATACTCGAGCTTTTTCTTTATCTTTTCCGAACTCGTGCGTTCTCTTTCCCAACTGTCGAAATAATGTCTATTAAAAAAAAAAAAAACAAAGGTTTTACTAAAAAAAAATCATATAAGTTTTTATGTTTCATGCAAATATTTCTAAAAAGAAGCTACTAATTTGTTTCAATATCAGATTTAATGATTTGATTCAAATCAGGTTAGGTTTCATTTCATTTCATCTCATTAAATTTCATTTTCATTTCATATCAATAAAAAAAATCTACTGAAGACTTGGCTGTATGGGCATAGTTCCCTTTGCCTACCCAGAATGGGTGTGGAAAACAAAAAAAAAACTCTGCTTATATTCTTTTACGGTTGGCGCCATTTTCTAAAAATGTTCTTTATTAAATTGCTTCATTTTTTCGCAACTGTATTAAAAATAGTTGTTCAGTACACGTGCGGAACCGTCATTGCAACTTGTTCCGACTGTCAACCCGCACCTTCGGCTGCGACTCGGCTCGAGTAGACATTTGTCGGAACTCTTTGCAATGACAGGCTTTCCGCACTTGTAATGAAATATACCCGCAGGTGGGCACGACGTACCGTACCGCAGAGCTGAGCAAAGCATTCCCGGCCGCGTTCCTGGAAGCGTTGCTGCGCGTGGCGGCGGGCGCCGAGCCGCGCGCGCGCAGCACGCTGCAGCGCATCCTGCACACGCTGCTGGACCGCCGCGGCAACGCGCCGCGCCTCATGAGGGCCACGTGAGTGCGATGTTCCCTACACTTGACATGTCCGTTCTTAATAGTGTCTGCCATATACAGGGTGGAGTTTTGTAATGCCACCAGCCGGCCTAGCATGACCACGATAGAAACGGGTTTTGTCTACATAGAAATAGACAAAGTGACAGATTTCATTCATAAAACGTAGAAATGTTTCTACAATCTGTCACTTTGTCTATTTCTATGTAGACAAAACCCGTTTCTATCGTGGTCATGCTAGGCCGGCTGAATGGAAAGTACTCTTAATACTGTAGATAGAAAATTTTACTCAAAGAAAACATTCCTTTATTTTTAAATAGAAAGAAAACTGCATTCAAAGATTTTCAAAAATTCGCTTGCCACACCCGGGAATCGAACCGTAATAAATTAATAATTTAAGATTTCACGGTTTTCCTATCATTTAATTTATCAAGTTTGTTAGAGAGATTTCATCCTTATAATTGATCCTAACGATCAATGCAATTGAACGCGCCTACAACGCGTGAGCGGTGCAGGGAGGGAGGAAGGGCGCGCGGGGGCCGCGCGCGAGCGCTATGCGCCGGCCGATGCGCAGAAGAATAGATTCGACCACACAGCGATCGTAAAAACACATAATATTGTATTGTCAACGATTTGCTTCTATAAATGTAGAAAAGTGTATTGTGTCCGTCTCACTAAATAAGTATTAAATGTAATACCTACATAAAGTTGGAGAAGTTATTTATTTCACTCTCAACAGCAATAAAAGTACGGGGTGTAATATTTACCGATTTTAATCGGTTCAATTCCTGGGTGTGGCAGAGTTTTTGAAAGTCGGGTTTTTTTTAAACCTGTTTTTATTTTTATCTTTTTAGTGTAGTGTAACATTTTTTTTTTGTTAATAATACCTTACCTATATAAAAGTACAGCTACTTTAAGTGTATAATACTGCCTTTGAAACACATTTTGTATGTACTTTTACCGAGATCGATTACTTTCACGAATTTAAATGAGACTTACCTTCTTAGATGTTGGTCGATAATAGCGTTTCAGTAAACGAAAACAATGTTTTTTCAGTTTGTGGGGTGGTTCCTAACCTTCTATCAAATAAGACTTAAACATAAAAAAACTGTGTGTACTATACACTCTGCCTAACCTTGCGGGAAATAACGGCGTGATGTTATGTATCTATAATATCAAGATCGATTACGTTCAGGAATTCCTGTACCTACATAATATGACTTTTTTACTATCGTCATGATGTCATCGATATACACGAAAAATACCGTATATTGAAGCTGGTTAAAAAACTACTGAACCTAAGTTAACATAATTTATATGGGACCACCGCGCGAGCTTCTTCTATATGAAATAAGAATCACGTAAATCGGCTAATAGACCACGGAGTAATCGGTGTACATACATGAAAAAAAAATGCAGAACCTCCTCCTTTATGGAAGTCGGTTAAAAATGGACAGTTAGAAACTTTTTTATTTATTTTTGCCTATTTTTGAGTATACTGTACAGGGACCGAGCATTGACTCCATACATTTTGAAACATCTCCATGGGTATGATTTAATCAGGTACCTAATAAATGCATTTTTAATGATCTAATAAATAACATTTGTTCCTAAAATAGTAGATATTATATTTACACCAGAGACAGCCCCATATCGTGCCCAGTTCACTTGGTGTCCATCCTATGGTTGCCTGGAAGAAATCACAGATAGGTAGCGATAAGGCCGCCCATTGTATGTTTTTGTTTTATGTTCTGTACCTTTATAATATTTGGTGTACAATAAAGTATATAATAAATAAATAAATAAATAGATCTGTTACCTAAATTGAATCACCAAATAATATCAAAACGCTTAGGTAGGTACCTAAATATTAATTAAGAATTACTGGGAAATAATATCAATCGTCAAATAATTGTATTGGGTATCAAAATAATAGAAGTGTCACCAAAATTAATTACCAAACAATACGAAAACGTTTACCTAAAAAATAATTTATAATCACTGAAAAATAATATCAATTAACAAATAATTCACCTGAAATGTAAATCTACAGCAATAAGGGAGGAATGTGATTGACTATTTCTGTCTGCAAGGTTAATACCGTACCAGGGGCTCTACTCTCTAAGCACGAAATCCGTAGTTTCGACCTTAGTTACGGGCGTTTCTTACTCCGTATCACCTACGGACTTAGTTCGGGGCCCGAACTAAGAATGAATGATAGCACGATTTGACAGTTGTCCCTACTCCCGATGTGTTTTTATCCGTCCGAAAAATTGAATTTGACACTTGTTTTGACGGAATCTTATGTCTATTGTACTTTCGGACGGGCCCGTATCTTCGTTGACGGACTTACAGAGTAGACGTGAATAGGTTGATAAGTCGACTTACATTTTTTTTTTTAATGCATATTAATGCATTAGAATTGCTTCTTTCATAGGGTGAATAAATGACTAAGTCAATAGGTCTGTTTTACCGCACATAGCAAACATGTCAATTTTTGAATAACTCTCTTAATAAAAGGTACATATGCATTAAAAAACATAATATATATATGTAAGGTCGACTTATCAACCTATTCACGCCTGGTACGGAACCTAACACGAAGGGGTTAACGGGGGCTTCGTTCGCTCGCCTTGCTCGCTCACTCAAGCCCCCGTCATCCGCTTCGAACCTAACCTGTCCGTGTCGGGGTGCAAAAATACCAACTCGAGATCCGAATCAGCGATAGCTCATATGTGACCTACTCTATTTCGTCAGAACTAAACTTATATTAGTTTTTTTTTTTCAAATTATACGTACAGTCGAACCATGAGATTCATGACCCATTTTGCCAATCATTCGTTTGAAATCGTGAAAACAGTAAAGTTTTCTACATATTACCGTGCATACTGCGCTTAGGACTTTTTGAATATTACGAAAATTGTGTCAATACGGATCAGAGGTCTGTGCAGTTTTGACCTTTATTATAAATGCAGTAGATTCATAATTTCAATGAAAATTATGTTTTTGATTAAGCTGGAATTATGTTTTGAATTTAAAATTAATTGTCATTCCGCATGGTTTGTCTAAAGTATTTTTTTTTTCAAAAACCTTTACTAACTCTTTCGAAGAAGAGTATTATTAAAATTAAAAGAAAAATGACAAATAAAAAAACGTCAGCAAATCACTTCACATGTCAAGCAGGGCTAACATGCGCGCCGCGACAAGTTTTGTCGACTGTTTTGTCTCGCTCTTACTCGTGCGAATACGAGACAAATGCACGATAAAAGCGTCGACAAAATTTTGTCGCGGCGCGCATGTTAGGCGCTAAGGTGTCAAATGTGTCCAACAAACACGAAAGGAGGTGGCATAGAATATAGGTACTAACTGTCACTGTAGTAAAATTGATAGGTAGCAAGTTTGTTGCCAGGGAAACTGTCTAGATGTTTTGTTAGTTTTAATATTTAAACGAAAGTAGACCTAATTGTATTAGAATGTTTGTAAGAAAATCAGCTTATGGCGGGTCATGAATCCAAATGGTTGATTGTAAGTACCTACTTACACCCACCTATTTATTGACAAATTATAAATGATTTTTTTTTGTTCTTAATCCAGCGTGGATTGTTGCGAGCTGGGTCTGATAGTGGAGAAGTGTTCGCGACAAGACCTCATCTTCTTCAGCAAACACGGGTACGCTCTGTTCAGCTCGCTGTACGAGGGTAAGTGCACTAAGAACCTTTCTTACCTCAGATCATAGAAACAAGGGAGATGTGCCAAGGCGCTATCGAGCTTGATGCCTGATTTTGAGCAAATTGCTCATACTAAAAACGTACGCGCTGGCGACGAACCGAACACGATCGATGGTATAAATACAGTGTTTTAGTTTAGTGCTAGTGTTGAGTGACGATTAACAGTGTTAGATTGAGGGTGTGCGGAATGTTTAATGCGTGGGAGATCTTTTTATTCACAAGGAGCGCTTAATTATGCGCGTAATTGTGTCGAAAAATGTACAAAAAGTGGCATCAGTTGTTCCCGTACTAATTTGCTATGATGGCATATCTCCTTGTTTCTATGATCTGAGTTTCTTACCATCCCCTTACTCAGGGGTCGCCAAATGGCGGACCGCGGTCCGCATCCGAACCGCTGACCCATTTTGTGCGGACCACGAGAACACAGCAAATTGCACTAAAGAGTACGTAATTTCGGTCATTCTCAGGAGTCCCATTATCAGGTTGATTCCGGTGGCACATTTTTTTCTATTAATTAGGACATTTTAACAGGAAATATCGAATCTAGATTTCTTAGAGAGTATTGGTAGCAGAAGGAACCGATATTTCCTTTAAAATGTCTTAGTTAATCTCAGAAAATTGTGCCACCGAAATCAACCAAACAATGGGACACCTGAGAAGAGAACCAATTTAATAAAAATGTATCCCCCGCAGCAAAAAAATTCGTTTTTCTTATTGATATGTAAAAAAAATACCTTTGTTAACTCTTTGATTTCATTTTTTTAATAAATATTTTTTTCTATATAATGTTGTGCGGACTGCGATGGTCATTTCATTACTCAAAACGGACCCCGAACGAAATTAATTGGTGACCCCTCCCCTTACTTATAGAGCATGATTAGGTACCTAAATTAAACAGCTCTTATGTCAATTATCATCTCTATCTATTGTCGTACAAATGACAAGGATAGTTGTATATTTAATTAGTGGTTAAAGTTAAGAGACGTCTGTAAGTAAGGTGGTATATGTTAACGCTATAATTAAATACCGTACTCGATTTGAGTTCGTATGAGGTTTTTGAGAGTTTTAGTTTTTTTAGGGTTCCGTACCAAAATGGTAAAAAAGAAACATTTTTGGTGCGACTTTGTCTATCTTTTACAGCAGCTGGCTTTGACTTTGTCTGTCTTTGACAGCTGGGTATTTCAGCAACTACTAATGCTATCGACTTGAAATTTGGAATAGTTATAAAGTATGTTTGTCCACCTTTATTGCAAATGAAAGAAGTTAAAAAAGATTTTTATTTTCATTGCAAATGGCGTCGAAGTGCAGGGTTCCGAGGTCAAGTTGCATTTCATATGAAAGGGCTTTATCTGCACATTTTAAAATACATTTATGTTTTTTTATGCCTAAAGCCCGTCACAAACGTAGCTATAATATATATTAATATATCGGTATAATGTATTGGTGACGTCATAGAAATATATACCAGCTGTTGCATGCAAATGCACTACAACACGATCAAAATGTATGGATTTTGATCGTGTTGTAGTGCATTTTTGTAGGGAACAGCTGATTTTTTTTTCATATTTCAGTGTCGGTTTCACCTCCTAAAATATCCGCACTGGTTTTAATTTTACCCTGTATGTTATAGCTACGTCTGTGACGGGCTTTATAGTTTTCGACATAATATGTGGGAAATGTCAAAAAAATGCTATTCTCCCACCTTATCTCCGAAGTTTGCAAAGCAAAAAATCTGAAATAATTAATGGTGATAGAAGAAACTCTTCAGTTTTATAATATTAGTATAAACTAGCTTTTGCCCGCGGCTTCGCTCGTGCTGGATTTCACCCTCTTGGAGTTTTGGATTGGCTGGATTTCACCCTCGTGGAATTTTCAAAAATCCTTTCTTATCGGATGCCTACATCATAATAAGGAATACGTCCTCCAAATTGCACGTTTCTACGATCAGCGGTTTAGGCTGTGCGTTGATCCATCAGTCAGTCAGTCAGGACGTAGTCAGGACAAAGCATTTTATATGTAGAGATGATTAATTGACTTGTGTACATTGTCGTCAGGTCTCCAACTGGAATCGAACACGATGGAGAACGTGGAAGCGATCTACACCACATTAGCGCTGATATGTATCGAGCTGGGCTCTGAGGAGACCGTGTGCGATCTAATGCAGCTCATACTGGCGTGAGTACTCACTTGTGTACATAATAGGGTCATAAATCGAATCACATGCATGTATGCATGTGATTCAAATATACGTCAAGTATTTTTATTTGTTATCTGTAGTAAAGTGGAAAAAATGCGAGGGAAATTCAAAATATCAAAACGCAACGCTATTGGTTGCCTCGTTTCAACCAATAGCGTTGCGTGACTGACGTTAGTGTCCACAATAACAAGTAATAAGACCGGCCACATACATCCGAAATGCCCTTCCGTAATTAAGAATTTATTGATTGAAATGAAAAAAGACAGTGAATTGTTTATGATTATATAGACTTTTACCAGTGGCGTGCAGTGCATACAGGCAAGTAGGTAGTGCCTACCTCATATAATTCAATATAACTATTTTAACTGTTACTACATAAATAAAATATATCAATCATGACTAATTATTGATATATAATGATGTATATTGATGTAGTAATAGTTAAAATGGTTTTATTGAACCTTAAGAGATAGTCACTGCCTACTTGCCTATATGCAATGCACGCGCCTGACTTTTACATGCTTTTACGCCAAAGTGTAAGTGTTAAGTGTTGTTGCTGTGGAATCTGACGTCACTGAGGCACGGCGCCACAATTCAATATTTTATTGCTTATTATTAATATTTTGTAAGTGTAACATTTTTTTCGGTAATACACGAAACTAGACAATCGAATAAAAATATAAAAAAATGCATGCATATACCCTATTCTTTCTTCTTCTAATTCTTTTATTTGATCTTCAAATGTATATTGTTTTAAGTTCATATTAATTCAAATCTAGTTTTTAAAGATCAGAATGTTAATTTTATAATTTGATTTGTAAACTAAAATGGTTAAATTCGACCAAAAATACTTTATTTTGTACGCCATAAATAGCAAAACATGTAGATTCTGTTCTATGTTATTTTAAGACTATGCAAATTATACTTTGTACCTACTCATGTTTTACAAAAAAAATATCTTATCCCATACACATCTACTACCACATCTTCCGTGCATCAGAAAGTATGATAAAAAATAGAACGGTACAAGATACATCGATCTCGTGCTCCGCGCCGTTCGTAAAAAACTAGTCGATGAAGAGCCTTATCACAGTCGCGATTTGCAAGCGAGATCAAGGCGAGGCGAGACCGCGGCGAGCGCGCACCGAACACGCCGCGAGCGCGCAACGTTATCGCTGAAGTGGGGCGGGCTGTCTGTCGTACAAGTGTACAACATGGCATCCACGGTACTATTTGCGGCGTGTTCGCTGCGAACTTATTGCGACGCTGCGCTCTCGCTTCGCTTTTAAGACCTCAGATTGAACAGATCCTTTGGGCCTATTATCACAGCCTCAGACTAAGGCTCCTAATGATGTCTCTTGTCCCAGCATCCAGCAGTCGAGCCTATCGAACCCGGTGCTGTCGGTGGCCCAGCAGTGCCAGCTGCAGGCCATCAGCATCTCTCTAGCGGCGCTGTTGCCGCAAGTGATGCCGTTGCCGCGGCTCGCTGACTACATACACAAGGTATACAGTGTACCAGTGTCAGTCCAGCCTAAGTATACAGTGTACCAGTGTTAGTCCAGCCTAGGTATACAGTGTACCAGTGTTAGTCCAGCCTAAGTATACAGTGATACCATACAAATATACAATGTCATTCTTAGTTCATGCGAAAGCCGAAAATTGGTCTTGTACTCATCATTATGAATAACTTTTACTATGGGACCAACCCTGAAATCGCGAAACTGTTCCATGCATTTTCCATGCAAAAAGGCACTCAGCAAAATGTGGTATAGCAACATTGAAATGATTTTCTCGACATGCCACACCACAACGCTGATTTTCAGTGCCGACCCAGGGTGACGTAATGGCGTCCTACCACTACCTACCTTTTTAAAATTATATTGTTTGCGCAGATAATCGTGGCTCGTCGCGAAGAAGCCCCGCACTTACTGCCGCCGCTGCGGGAGGACTACGACGACCTGCCGCCCTCCAAGATGCCCAACAAGCTGCCCTACCTCATGATGGACCAGGTACACCGCAATATACCAACCTGTATATGGTACACCACGCTATGTCACCCTGTATATCACGGTATAATAACCAGATGAATGTATCTACCAAAAATTCAAAAACTTTTATGTATATCAAATAACTTTAAATTAGTTTATTAAAAAAAGATATATACACGATCAATTTTTTTTCGTTTGTATAGCATCTTTACCACCAACAGATGTGCCTCTTAAAATATTTCGAGTATGAAGGGTAAGACCTTATATACGTTCATCTGGTTTTTATACCGCGATATGGTACACCACTTTATATCACCTTGTTTATTACACCACGCTATATCACCCTGTATTATAGTGCACTACGCTATGTTATCCTGTATATGGTACACCACGTATATCATCCTTTATTTAGAGCGACACTGGCAGTGGTCGCCGGTTCGAGTCCCGCTCGTGTTGCTTTCTCCTATAAACAAATGGTGTATGTTCCAGATGGCACTATGCGAGTTGCTGAAATCCCACGGCGTGGATGTGACGCGGCTGTCGTCGACTTCACCGTACACGGCGGGCAACGTAGCCCTACCGCACCGACACAGCTGGGTGGAGGCCGGTACGTCACTTGTGCACACGTATACACCTTGTAACAAAAACCCTGTTGCACGTACATTGGGGTCATGATACTCATCGATGATACGTGTCATCGATGATCATCATGCACGTATCATCGATGAGTATCATGACCCCAAAAGGGTCATGATACTCATCATTATGAACAACTTTTACTATGGGACCAACACCATCATCATCATCCGCCTAGCCTTTTCCCAAACATGATTGGGGTCGGCTTCCAGTGTAACTGGTTGCGGCTGAATATCAATATTTTACATGGAGCGACTGCCGTCTGACCTCCACAACCCAATTATTGGGGAATACCGGTATTCGAATGTTAGACCACCAGTTGTCAGACTTTTGGGCTCCTGACTACCCGTAACGACTGTCAAAGATATTCCCATGACAACCGGGACCAACTGTTTAACGTGCTCTACTATAGGACCAACACCGAAATTGCGAAGAAAAAATTAGCTGCTCCATACATTTATGTTCACATAACTCGACAAAATGTATGAAGCAGCTGATTTTTATTTCGCAATTTAAGGCATTCCGGACTTATGTTCTCGCTCGAAGTCTCCGCACACCCGCCTCGCTCGCCAACGGACCAACCAGTGTTGCCAACTTAGGGTATTTTACCCGAGATTTAGAGTAAAAAATCTTCCGACGAATTGAGAACCTCCTCCTTTTCTTGAAGTCGGTTAAAAATGATGTCACAGGGTAATTTTTAGGGTAAAGAATTGTTTAGGGTAATCTTGAGGGTAATTTTTTTGTTACAAAAACAATCAAATTGATTCATTTTTTCTTGTCAAAATGGCGTTTAAACAAATTTAGCAATTTTTTATCGTGAAATATAATTACCAACTAACTGCTGATTATGAAAAACCTTGTTTTATTAATTATCTAAAACTAAAACTTTAGCCTTAGGGTATTTTTAAATAAATAGTTATAATGTTTGGGAAAAGGCTAGGCGGATGAGTTATGATTTTAAGGTAAAATTAATCAGGCATTAGGGTAAAATAAAAATCTAGCTTGGCAACACTGGGACCAATGGCACTGGCAGTTCGCCTAAGCTACGATAGCGATCACACGTCGAACTCACTCGCGCAGTGTATAAGCACCCGCTATTACGTCGCTCGCCATATTCTTAATTATTTTATTCTTTCGTTCATGTATTGTGCCGTGTATTAGAAATAAACTTTTCTACATAATAGTTAGTGAGTTTAATTTGTGACCATCGTATCGAACTCACTTCATATCAACGTTTTAATTAAAGAATCATCGTGATACATTGTTTTCTATACAACGTGAAATTTTAGTGGTTGTTTTCCCGCGGCACAACGATTTGCCCTAAGTAGTACTATCGAAACATAGGGTTACATTTTAATAATTATTAGAAAAAAAATTTTTTTTTTTCAATAACCACATTTTTAAAACGGTCTAAAAAGTGTAAAATAATTTCTAATGAAATGAAAAATGTAGGACGCATAATTGTAAGATGCGCCCCACGTTTTTCATTTCATTAGAAATTGTTTTATACTTTTTAGACCGTTTTAAAAACGTGGAATAGGACAAAAAAAAACTGGTAATTATTAAAATTTAACTCTATGTTTCGATAGTACTACTGAGGGCAAATCGTTCTGCTGCGGGAAAACAACCACTAAAATTTCATGTTGTATTTTGTAGGCGCGACTCAGGGTCGCGACAGCCTGGCCGACATCACGGCGCCCGGCACTGAGCTGGACAGCGCCGCCAGCTCGCCCGGCGTGCAGCGGGTGAGTACTGATACATCATACATCTAACTCTCCTGTCTTATGCGCTCCTGGTACCTCAGCCTCACCTGATACGTCACATGCGTACTGAGCATACGTTAAGTACATCTTACTCTTGTATCTTATGCGCTCCTGGTACCTCAGCCTCACCTGATACGTCACATGCGTACTGAGAATACGTTACGTACATCTTACTCTTGTATCTTATGCGCTCCTGGTACCTCAGCCTCACCTGATACGTCACATGCGTACTGAGAATACGTTACGTACATCTTACTCTTGTATCTTATGCGCTCCTGGTACCTCAGCCTCACCTGATACGTCACATGCGTACTGAGAATACGTTACGTACATCTTACTCTTGTATCTTATGCGCTCCTGGTACCTCAGCCTCACCTGATACGTCACATGCGTACTGAGAATACGTTACGTACATCTTACTCTTGTATCTTGTGCGCTCCTAGTACGGCTGGAACCCCATTTATTAGTACTGATATAATATTATTTTTAATACAGTTGCTCAAAAAGTGGCGTATTGCAGGGTCGTATAGCGTTCGGGATGTGGGCTATTACATACTCGAGCTTTTTCTTTACCTTTTCCGAACTCGTGCGTTCTCTTGGCCAACTGTCAAAATAATGTCTATTAAAAAAAAACCAACCACAAAGTTTTTACTAAAAAACATTCATAGAAGTTTTTATGATTCATGCAAATATTTCTAAAAAGAAGCTACTAATTTGTTTCAATATCAGATTTAATGATTTGGTTCAATGAGTTAGGTTAGGTTTCATTTCATTTCATATCAATAAAAAAATCTACTGAAGACTTGGCTGTATGGGCATAGTTCCCTTTGTCTACCCAGAATGGGTGTGGAAAACAAAAAAATAAACTCTGATTATATTCTTTTACGGTTGGCGCCATTTTCCAAAAATGTTCATTATTAAATTGCTTCATTTTTTCGCAACTGTATTAAAAATAGTTGTTCAGTACACGTGCGGAACCGTCATTGCAACTTGTTCCGACTGTCAACCCTCACCTTCGGCTGCGACTCGGCTCGGGTAGACATTTGTCGGAACTCTTTGCAATGACAGGCTTTCCGCACTTGTAATGAAATATACTATTCCATCTCACAAAGGTGGCTTGGTCGTGTGAGTAGAATTGTAGATGCAAGTACACATTGTTTCTGTATGTGTAAAGGTTCACACATACAAACAATGTTACTTGCACCAGTCATACACAATAAAGACCAATGCCTTCGTGATATGGAATAACTAACTTACTCTCCTATCTTATGTGTTCCTGGTACCTTACTTGTTAGTACGTCACATACCCTATCTTATGTGTTCCTGCTGTCTATCTCTATTCTACCAAAGAATAGACAAAGTTCTTTCTATCCAACTCGTTATCTGTTCTGCCAATCTTATCAGAATTTTGTCTACTGAAGAATAGAAACATTTCTTCTCTTCATTGTATGCATAAACTTTGTCTATTCTTCTGTAGACAAATCCCGTTTCTATCGTGGTCATGCTAGGCCGGCAGGTACCTTACTTGTAAACTAGACAACTTCCATTAATAATATCCTACCCCACCTATGCGATACTAGTACATACTTCGAAAAAGAACTGTTCCGTTTTTGGGGGTCCATAGTAAAACTAGGAACCCTTAAACCCGTTTCGTCATGTCCATCTGTCCACCTGTCCGTCTGTCCATCTGTCCGTTTGTCACACTCTCGTAAAATGGTACGTTCAAAACTTCTGTGAACCGCCCTATAAGTCTGTAGTGAAATTACGAAAGACAAAAAAAAGTGGGGGAAACTGAGGGATAAAAAAAATATTTTTCGCGCACCCCTTCATATGGGGTATCTTTGGATAGATCTTGGGAAATAACATAAAGGTTCCCAAGTGATTCTTTTGCTTAGGCACATATTCAGTGAATTAGGAGTCCCGAAAGTCGTTGACAATGTTTCCCCCTCTAACTTCCGACACGTTCTTACCCGGTTTTTTATTTAAAAATGGAGGTGTTAGTTTTTGTCACTCACTGTAAATAACCTAATTTTTATTTTGACTTATTATATTTTCGTTTGAAGGAGGGATACGCAGGCTTATGTAATATCCAATAGTGTTGCGAAGGATAATTAAAATAGTTGTGACCGCCAGCAAACTCAGTACGACGACCTGGACGAGGAGTACCGGATGTTTGTTGAGAAGTACAATCACAACCACCGCCCCGCTATGCACAACTTTGGCTCCTATGTAATATACTTAATACTTAACTACCGTACCGTAGAGGCGGGTTACTTTGACCCTAGGGTATAACTTTGGACCAATGTTTGAACTGCCCGCCGTGTCGCGACCACACAACCCATCGTCGTAGTTCCTTCGGTAACTAGTAGAACTAATAGATGGCGAAGGAACTGCGACGATCGGTTGTGTGGTCGCGACACGGCGGGCAGTTCAAACATTGGTCCAAAGTTAGTCCTAGGGTCAAAGTAACCCGCCTCTACGGTATATCATTTTGTATATGTACAGGATTGACCCCCGTATTTACAAATATTACTATGAGGTCTCGAACGCACAGTATACATACAGGGTGTAAGGGAAACGCTTCCGAAAACGAAGACAGGTGATAGAGCTAGTGATTCTCGATACGATACCATCAGAATATCGGGAAAAAAACATTACAATTTTACCAATTTTTTTTGCATTCTTCGTACACTATGCTGTGAGAACAGGTAACTAAAACCAATAATTGCGATTAAATACATTTTTTTTCTTTGCAACATTAACACGCCATGTACTCGTTAATAATATCAGCTGACGCTCGCGCATAACCTCGAGTTCAAAGTGCACGCGCTCGCCGACCGCCGCGCGGCCGACGACCCCAGCTCCGCGCGCGCTTTATGGCTAGCGTGTCAGTGACCTCACGCTTTGTACGGTTTCCATTGCGTGTTTACGAAATATGAAGTCTTGAAAATAATCAATTTAAAGCGAAAGGTTATTGGTATCCGTTTGCATTTAGGTTGTATATAATCTACGTTCTGGCTTCGGAAGCGTTCCCCTTACACCCTGTATAGAAACACTCATACAAATATGAATTATTTTTGCCTTCGTTCGGTCCAAGTGATTCTACTAATATCAAAATTAGGCCAGCTGAAAAAAATTTAAAAGTAGCTATCATTTAGAAAGTTGACATAATTCATAGATATTTTTTTAACCCCGAAGTACCTACCTATTTGCCTTTTCTGTAACATCGTGTAGTATCAGTGGCGTGCCTAGAGCGCAAGCTCAACGCATTTCTTTCGTTTTAGGGCCTGTGCACATCACGTTTTTAAAGCGCGCCGTCGACGCGCGTTTCTAAAACGCGCGTCGACGGCGCGCTTAAAAATCCTACAGAGGTCTACAGGCTTTTTTTTTTTTTTTTGAGGATGGGAAATCATCAAATGACCCCTCCCGCTCTGGGCGGAGCGGAAGGGAGTGTCAGACTCTTACTGACTAAAACCCACCCATGTTCCTTCCTTAGCCCTTTTGTCCGGGTCAGCGGTATCCCTTCCGGACAATCCCGCTTTCCCGGCAGGCTTGGGCCCTAGTGGGCCCCCTCTCTGATGCTGACATCTCTTTGAGGCGCGCGTGGAACACGTACGCGCCGTTCGGCACGGGCCTGGTCCTGATCGGACGGTGAGCTCTACAGGAGAGGTCTACAGGCTGCGTCTGACTTGCGTGCGTATCGCGTCTGTATCGCTACAAACGCGCGTCGACGGTGCGTTTAAAAAACGTGGTGTGCACAGGCCCTTAGAGAGCATTTAAGTTAACTTTTCATGAATATAAGTGTCACTTAAATTCTTGAAAAATTAACATAAATACCATCTAAGGTCAAAAACCGGACAAGTGCGAGTACGACTCGCGCACCAAGGGTTCCGAAATATACCTACAATAGCGCCATCTATGCCGCCATTACATCATGGTAGATAATTATATCATATCTTGATCATAGATGGCGCTACTGCAAACTTCTAGTGGCGCCATCTATGAGAAGATGGCTCCGCTTATGGTCCGGTGACAGACGGACAACAACGTGATCCTATAAGGGTTCCGTTTTTTTCTTTTGAGGTACGGAACCCTAAAAAATACGTTGGGCTTACCTCCTCGGCACGTAACTGTGTAGAATCACAGATACATCCCCATCCTGAGTACATAGTTCCTCTACACCACCAGTTCCTCTCCGCTCCCCTCCTAACACGTTCCTCCCCCCACAGCGCAGTGACAATGAGTTCTGGCATTGGGGACACGAAGACTCTCGCAGCAGTGAACACGACATGAGGCGAGATAGGAAATCCGCGGTAACAGGCCATAGGCAGTATTATCAAGTCGTCGCTGCGCCTGCAAAAATCGCTGTTTTTAGGGTTCCATACCTCAAAAAGAAAAACGGACCATACGTGGAGCTCATAGATGGCGCCACTAGAAGTATGCAGTAGCGCCATCTATGATCAAAATATGATATATCTACTATGATCAAACAGCGGCATAGATGACGCTATTGCATATTTCAAGACCCTTAGGGCGCGAGTCGTACTCGCACTTATCCGGATTTTTTTCGATTGTTGGTTTTTGATGGAAATCTCTAGGAAATAAGGATTAAATTGAATTAAAATATATACAACAGTGATTTTTGTAGGCGCAGCGTTGTAATGTTAAAACCACCGTTGTGAAAAAGGAATAGAATCGTCTTATTTCCGTCTTCTTCTAACACTGGAACAATTTCGGCGTTAAGGCAGGTTGCTCACGGTAACTTTAAAAGCTTTTTGCAGCGATTCAGTTACAAGTTTGCATCCATATGTCGCATTAGCAATGTGCGACTGCATCGATGCAAAAAATCAGCTGCTCCAAACATTTCGTTGAGTTATATGAACATAAACGTATGGAACTGCTGTTTTTTTAGGGTTCCGTACCTCAAAAGGAAAAACGGAACCCTTATAGAATCACTTTGTTGTCCGCCGTTAGTCACCGGACCACAAGTGGAGCCAACTGTTCATAGATGGCGCCATTGGAAGTATGCAGTAGCGCCATCTATGATCATATGTCGGAACCCTTAGCGTGCGAGGCATACTCGCACTTCTCCGGTTTTTTTTTCTCGGTAGTATTATAATTATCTGTGACGGGGTAAGAGCTCATTAGGATGCCAGCAGCGACGCCAAAGCGGATACCAGACGAGATTAGTATGAAAACAAAATGAACATCGCGACGTCGACGACAACGGGACGCCAAGTTCACTTGCTCGACACGCATACACTTCTTCGATGTTCATTTTGTTTTCATACAAATCTCGTCTGGTATCCGCTATGGCGGCCCGTACCCCTATCATGAGTTTTTTTGACGTATAGTTTCGTTAACGTAAGCATATTTTGAATTTAAAATACAGCAGTCCTGGAACATTTTGATAAAATTTTATACAATTTGCACATTTAAAGAAATACAGAGAAATTAATTAAGTATTTAATTTATATAAATATTGTGTAACAAACGTGTATTTTCAATTCAAAATATGCTTACGTTAACGATACTACACGTCAAAAAAACTCATGATCGGCCCACCGTTTGGCGTCTCATGGACGTCACGGAAGCGCTGCTACCGTCCTATGTGATATGGCTCTTGGTTTTCAACAAACTGTGTTGTTAGCCGGGCGGCGCGAGTTCGGGCGTGAGCCTGGAAGCGTTACGTCGCGCGGCCACCGGGCCCAGCGCGGCCGAGCGGCGCGAGTCGGAGCGCCGCCGGGCGACGCTCAACAACGCCTTCCGCACCGCGCCCTTCGACCAACTGCTGCACATCACGCAGCCCAAGGTATATCTACTATATAAAAATAAGTCGGGTTTTCCTTCCTGACGATATAAGTCCAGAACGGACGAACCGATTTCCACGGTTTTGCATTCGTTGGAAAGGTCTCGGGCTCTGTGAGGTTTATAGCAAAGAAAATTCAGGAAATTTTAAAGAGAAAAGCGGGAAAATCTTCACATACAGCGCCATCTCTGATACATAGCATGTACTACGGTGGCGAAACGGAGTTCGCCGGGTTTGCTAGTCTATCTATACTATCATAAAATTGTAAACAAGCTGTGTCTGTACATTGAAGATATTCCAGAAAAAACAGTCGGGATAGGGTACTGGGACGTAACTACACCCAAAAAGATTTTTTTTAGATTTTTTGTCTGTTTGTTTGTTTGTGCGCGCATCACACAAAAAGTACTGAACTGATTTTGATGTGGTTTTCACAGTTCGATAGCTTGGAGTCGAACTTAAAATCTAAGCCACCTTGCATCTAATTCTGATGGGAGGAACCAGAGATACAGCTCGACCTCTTGGTAGTACTAGCCACTCTAGACTGCAGAGGTCATTTAAACTGGTTATTTCACTGTAGTCCACGCGGATGGAGTTGCGGGCAAAATCTAGTACTATTATAAAATTGTAAAAAAGCCGTGTCGGTACATTGAACATTATACCATATTTCCATATTTTCCATTGTCTAACCTGCCACCCTGTAGGTGGCAGGTTAGACAATGGAAAATATTTAAGGGGTCATTGCACTCATCATTATGAACAACTTTTACTATAGGACCAACCCTGAAATCGCGAAAAAAAATTCAGCTGTTCCATACATTTATATTGACATAACAAAATGTATGGAATAGCTGGACATTATATTATTTTATAGACCTTAATATGTACCTTTATAATAAATAAATAAATAAATAAATAAGCTGATTTTTTTTCGCAATGTCAAGATTGGTTCCATAATAAAAGTTGTTCTTAATGATGAGTTGAATGATCTCTTTTCGGATTTTGAGTGACTGAAAGAACAATGGCCACTTTTCTAACATGCTTGGACTCGGAAAATCTTATAAAAGTTATAACGATGAAACATTTGTCATTTTATTTGCCTATTTATATGTAACTACGTTCGGCATTCAATATATTTTTTAAAGCACGGAGAATCGAGAAATTACGTATAATGTTTTTTGAGTAGCGGTATATTTATTAATCTGTAGCATTTTGAATTGAGAGGTTTTTCACATTGAGGTCTAATTTATGTAGGCAGGTACATTAAACCTTGGGTTAAATAATTATCATGATTTTATCCAGTTGAATACAGCCTGGGATTTAATTAAGATTCAGAAATAAAATCAATTTAGATTTTAAAAATGTATGGACGTCTCTATGGACGTAAATAAATGTGGATGCGTTCATAAATAAATAAACAAATATTTTATCCTGCGTTTTGTTTCAAGCATTATGGTATAATTTTGAAGACGTTTATCTATTATTTCCCGGCTTTTAAAAATAAACGGATGCCATCCATTAATTACATTAACAATATACTACATTTTGCTAACATTACTATCTCTAATAAGAATTAATAGTTTTCCGAGGCCAAAATGGCCATTGTTCTTTACATCTTGTATAAAAAATTGTCACTCATCCACGAACTGACCGAGGCAAGCTCAATCGATCTAGCGATTATTTATTTATGAAACCCTAAGGGCGTTTATACAGGGTGGAATTTTGTAATGCCACCTGAAGGAAAAGTACTCTTAATACTGTAGATAGAAAATTTTACTCAAAGAAAACATTCCTTTATTTTTGAATAGAAAGAAAACTGCATTCAAAGGTTTTTAAATTTCGCTTGCCACACCCAGAAATCGAACCGACTTAAATCTGTAAAAATTACAACCTATACTTTTATTGCATCGATCGTTTGGATCAATAAATTATAAGGATGAAATCTCTCTAAGAAACTTGATGAATTAATTGATAGGAAAACCATTAAAATAAAACAGAAACGAATTTTTGAAAATCTTTGAATGCAGTTTTCTTCCTATTCAAGAATAAAGGAATGTTTTCTTTTAGTAAAATTTTCTATCTACAGTATTAAGAGTACTTTCCCTTCAGGTGGCATTACAAAATTCCACACTGTATATTAGGCCACAGCGCTAGCCTAGCGGCGCCGCCGTTGTTGTAGTCATCCTTGCATTTTGTATACGTGCTATCACACACGCGCCGCGGCGGCAGTGGTGAGTGATGGCTCCGCGCGTACGAAATTTTTTTTTTTTTTTTTTAATAATAGTAATAATAGTTTATTCACATAAAATTTACACAATTTTTTGAATTCCCTGATTTCTGAGCTAGGTAAATATATGAAAATACGGCGGTGCCGCCGCTGCTGCGGCGTAATGTATAACGGCCCCAAATCATATTATTATTCCCAGTACGAGATCAAAGACAAGCTGGAAGAGATCTTCAACTCGCTGAGCTGGGAGCCGCTGCTGCCGGTGTCGGGGAGCTGCTCGCCCGGACACAAGGCCTACCAGCCCGCCGTGCCGCCCTACACCAAGTACTTCCCCGAGCTGTTCCTGTACTGAACAGGTGAGCTATGGTAAGGGGAGATGATTTTGGGGGGGTCATACCGCAGCCGAAGACTTTGGGGGAGGGTCATACCGATTATACCGTGAATTACCGTGTTTGGCGCATTTTTTGTACGATTTTGGGGGGGTCATGACCCCCACGACCCCCTCCTCGGACCGCGCCTGGCTGGAGGAGATCTTCAACTTGATCCAGAGCTGTTCCTGTACTAAACCAGGTGGGCATTAGTTAGTGAGACTAGCTGGAGATCTTCAACTCTTCAGCTCGGAGCCGCTGCTGCAGGCCGTGCCGCCCTACACCAAGTACTTCCCGGAGCTGTTCCTGTACTGAACAGGTGAGCTTTGATCAGGGGACTTTTGGGACTAAACCGAAACTATGAGAACACCATCAGTGGCGTGCCTAGAGAGCAAGCCCGACGCATTTTTCTCGTTTACAGAGTATTTATGTTCATTTTTCATGCTATACCGTGCTATACCTACCGTGAATTACCGTGTTTGGCGCATTTTTGTACGATTTTGTGGGGGTCGTGACCCCCACGACCGCGCCTGCGGGGGTCATAGATATCAAAGTTGGTCAAAGGAGAGATTATTCTTAATTTTGGCGAAAACTAAAACTGCATTTTTTATTTTCAGCTCCCATTGGTGAAGGACATACAATCTTCAGTAGTGGCCTGTAGTTGTAGTTCAATCGCTCGATATACTCGTGTAGTTACGGAATTCGCAGGCGACATCGTCAATATGTATCGTATTCATTATGTAAATTGACGAGGACTGTAGCCGAGTCTTTTACTAAGAATATTAGTGCTGTGGTGACATTCAACATAGAGTTTCGGACTCGGTTCACGAAATCCCGGGAAAACAGCACCGAGAACCCCGGGATTCCCGATGCTGTTTGAGATTCTAGCCGAGTCTTTTACTAAGTATATTAGTACTGTGGTGATATTCAACATAGGGTTTCGGTCCTGGTTCCCGTTCCCGGGATTTCCCGGGAAAATAGCATCGGGAATCCCGGGATTCCAAAATGTTATTCAAAATATTGTAATTGAATTAATTAGCGCGCTGGGCTGTGTAGCGGTGTGGCAACAGCGCCTAGTATCGGTCGACACGATATACCTATATGGAGTGTAAATATAAGGAGTACTATCTCGTGTGGGAGACAAGTTGAAAAAGTGTCCAGCTCTATGTAGTAAATAATAGTTTAACAACCATCCATAGTGGTACTAGCATAGCAAAGGGTATGGTATGAATGAATGGTAGCACAGTAGCGCCACCTTACACGACGACGAAAGAACCAAGCAATACTTTAATTAAATTGTACCTTTAGACAATACGACTTGACTCGACTTTTCGTGTCTTGTCTGTTTGTCCGCTTAGTTCTTCTAAACTACACAATAGATTTTAATGTGGTTTTTACCACCATTTAGAGAATTTATTCCGGATGGTTTATGTGTATAATACGTTAATATTTAACTTTATACAGCACAGAAATCTCGATATTTTGACATGTCGCCACATCAGTAGATTGCACCCGAGCGTAGCAAGGGCGGGTCACTAGTAATAAATAAAACGTGTTCAAAATACATATTTACTATGTCACCTGTTCAATAAAAATTTTGACTTTAAATATTAATGTTCGACTAAATCTGACTTCGGCTCCAAATATGATAATAATCTAATGTATAACGAGTTACATTCCCGTCGCTTTTATTGACTAATAGTAATAATTATTATTATTGTAGGCGAATCTCTTATTATTGTGGGTGGTCTGTTGTTATTAATCGTGAATAATATTAAAAAAGTGTGCGGTCCGGGAACCCCGTCAGGAACGAACTACCTTAAGCCTCGTATATTAGTATTAGAGAATTTTTAATATTTTTAAGTGTGTCCGGTGATAAATCCCGATTTCGGCCGAATATCCGGGGTTTTTTTTTAATCTATCCGGTGTATGTAATTTAGGTGATGGCATCCCTAGGGTATATGGGAAAATAAGGGGTAAATATGAGTGTCACGATTAATAACAACGAGAAGGTTTCCTAAGATATTTAGTGCACTAAGGAATGGTTTGGTTGGTAAAGCAATATTCTGTTTTTAAAATAACCTGGTAGGGACCAACGTATCTCATGGTTTAAGAGGCCAGATATTAATAAGAACTATACCAGGATTTCGTAATTTTTTGAATGATTTCATTATTTCCCAATCGGGGAGGGGGGAAACTGTTATCATTGTATGTTTATATTTTCGTACTCGAGTTAATTAATAATGATAATTATTTTAAATGATTATGTTGTAAATTCTTATTTTATTTGTTCTGTAAATGTTTAGCGGATATGTAATGGGACCGATGATTCTCTCAAGTTTGAATTTCTCGAGAATTGTGTGATATTTTGAAGAACTCTTGCTAAAAAGGAATTAATTATCCAGAATCTGGGACTAATATTGTAAGGAGGAATAATACTTTAAATATAGGCGCAACGGTACGCCTTTGCCTTAAAACAATAAATATTTATGATTAATTTTCAGATTAATAATGATTACTTACATTATGTTATTATAAAATATTGTGGGTTTCTAGGTCAGGCGGTAAAACGGACAATAACAAAAATATACTCTTAAAACATTAACTTCTCTATCGCTTTCTCTTTTTACCGCTTTTCATGATATGTGGTGGGGCGAGCGACAAACAAAAAATGTAATTGAATCTACTACTTTTATTTCCTAGACAAGTCACTTCTGGACCCTTCCAGCACGCTTAGCATGACCACGATAGAAACGGGTTTTGTCTAAAGAAAAATAAAAAATAAAATGTAGAAAGATTTGTGTCGTTTTGTGCATACAATAAAGAGAAGAATTGTTTCAACTCTTCTGTAGACAAAAGTCTGGTACGCCAAACACGGGTCGCTGCGTGCTCGGGCAGTAGAGATAACGAGTTGGATAGAAAGAACTTTGTCTATTTTTTTTGTAGAATAGAGATAGAATTGGTCATGCTAAGCCGGCAGGGTCTGCACCCTGTGCCTGGGCACCGCTAGCACTGCTCTAGTTAGGGCACTGACGGTATGCTTAAATGTCATTGTCCGTTTTTTCGCCTGTCGCAGAAACTGACTTTAGTAAAAATAATAAAAACATGAATATTGCTATCGGTAGCGGTGGGCGTGGTGAATAGTTGTATTTGTATTATAAACGTTAAATTGTTCACTAATTGTACTTAATGTTATATTTAATGTATCTGTTCAGTACTCGGTTGTGTACGCTAAATAAATGTGGTTCAATATACTGTGTAACTATTTCATTTTTTTTTAAACTGTGCCCCTGTTTCTGTATTTCTCCTGTTTTGCTATGTGGGTGCGTTTAATAGCACACAAATCTCACATACAGGTTCCCGGGAATTCCCGGGAATGAGGATTTTTTTATCCCGGGTCCCGGGAACACAAAATCCCCGGGAATCCCGAAACCGCACAGTGCGTATGAGCGCTAAAGAAAGCATAGAGATTAGGAATAAAAAATTGAAAAATATATCTTTAAACATTTATATTTTTATATAACATTTATCTATCTACATTACAATTTAAGTTAGTTTTCCTATCTACCTTTGGACGAGTTATTGAGGTTACAAATCAAATACTATAATATTTCTGACATTTTCTGCAATAGTTAGGTACAACTCTTGAGCCAATGATATGTCTACATTGATACAACGAAGATGGCTGACGGAAATAGCTACAATTGGTTAATTTGTTTACAATTATTATGTTACAGGAAAAAAACAATCGAGTTTCTTTTACAAAATCGATTGAAATCATAAAGTTTATAATTATTATTTAGCTACCTTACTCCCGAGATTAGAGCCATCAACTAAATAGTGTCAATTGTAAACTTACCCCCTTACTAATAAACGCCTCATGGTTTAACCGCTGATTAAATATACAACTATCCTTGTCATTTGTATGGCAATGAATCTAATAACAATTGACATAAGAATGTTTAATTTAATCATCGTTTTTTAGTAGGGGTTATTGTATTAATTCGACAGTTTGAAATCAAATTTAATACGATACATAACGATTTCCATGAATAAAATTGAAAATAATATCTCTGAAATGCATGTATCAAGCGATCGAGCCTTGACAAACATTCGTGCTAGCGCGATGCTCCCAGTCTAATGATATGTGAATGTACGAAACTCCGCCTTGTGTACCATTATAAATACAAATTATTACTAAACGAAGCACGAATATTCTCCAGGACCAGAGGTAAGCTAGAAGTATATCAGCGGGCCTTCCCGGGGAGGCCGATTCGGTTTTCGCTACGTCAGAAGAAATAGATTTACGCGATAGAAAAAAACAAGGCGGTCTCTATCGCGTAAACCTATCTCTTCTGTAGGTTAATATAATTTCAGGCACGCAGCGCTGTGCGAGCTGAATTACACTTTATTGCTTTGATGCAAGAGTCCCTATTTATTTAACTGTATTTGCGGAGTCATAAAGTTTATGGATGTAAACATACATTGGCTAGCTATATTAATGGCACAAATATAAACAGTGTATTCTGGTTATATTCGAAGTAATATTTTAATAGTGCAAAAAATACACAACTTATAATATTTTTTGCATTATCAAAACTAGACTATACTATGACACATTGTTTGCAGTAACTTGACAACTGGAGGGATACCAATTTTTAACAAAAAAATTGTGATGTGAAAAAAAGAATGAACAAAATTGATTGAACTGAATTATGTACTTATGCAATGTACTTGTCATTGATTTGCTAAGATTTATTTAAATTTAAATATTTTTATCATTCGTTCTTTTCGCAAAGTTCAGTACCACAACAATATTTAGCGTAAATATGGTAGGTAGACTCCGCCCAATTTAAGACTGCACGCCTCCACTTGTCACGTATACATTTGACTTATTTGTATAGAAAAAATGTGGAGGGGCCTGCAATGTTAGATTAGACGATCTCTATCATTTTGCTTTGGACTGTCAAGTTACTGCAAACAATTTGTGGGTTGTTTATAATAAAAGTTCTTGGTTAGTTCACACCAATAGCAACTGTTACAATCGATACAAGGTTTGGATTTCAATAAATTGAATATAAAATCTTTTATTTCTATATGATACATTGTTTGAGCACCTATTATGATTAGTAATTTTATTTACATTATTTACAGATCTGTTTACATTTTTACAGTCTTTGTGATGTTGTTTGTGACTTCTGGTGGGTTTACATCGAGACATAGATTTACAATAATGCGGCTTTGTTTCCACCCTAAAAGATCAATTAAAAGTAATACTTAAATAATATGCAAAGGATCAATTCTCTAAAAATAAACAACATAAGATAGTCATTTAATATTTTCACAGTTGGCAACACATTTGTACAAATTCTTGTGCTGCCATATTGAAACCAACATTAAAAAAATAAATATCTTTAATAATATAACTATTACACTACTTGTGCTACAAATTAATTTAAAAAAATATCAATTTCTTTCTTTAGAACATACTGGCACTAAAAAATATTAAAGAAAATTAACCAACTGATTTTATGATAACCTTGTAAAATCTATTAAGTATCAAAAAACATTTCTGATTACAATTGATTTAGGAACAATATTCCATAGGAACATTACATTTTTAAATTCCTATATTTTTACAACTTACATAGTTATGCGGCCCTGGTAACATAGATAATGGACCCAAGTATTTTGAGCTTTTGATAGATTTCTTTCGTGCAATTTTTCATGTCAATAGACAATTTTTTTATAAATTGTCTTGTTATAAGCAACGTACATATACACTTTCATATGCATTTTGTAACAAGCTGTTATTTTGATATTCCAAACAGACACTTCAATTTTATTACCTATTTGTATAGATTCGAACAATACGGCTCTTGCGTACCAGGCTAGCATGAAGTATGGGGATGTAAGTAAATACTAAGGGAAGCGTATGACCGTGGTACCGACCGCGTCGTCGCTGCACGCATGCGCGAGGGCGCTCTCGAACTCTTGGGGCAGATATACCTACAATGAAAACAGCAAATATTACGTTATAATTATATTGATAGGAAAGGCTTATGTCCAGTAGTGAACAAAATAAAATCTGCTTGTTAAGCTACTGTGGGGTGCGGTGCGGTTAACATTTTTGTTAATTCGTCAGTTACTTATAGAATATAAAAGATAGTTACAATATCTGATGTGCGATTATTCTCATAATTAATTTAGCGCTAGAACTGACAATTGACTGAACCGAGATTAGATTTTGAATTGACTAAACATGGGATTCTCCTAATCAGTTTTGTCGTATACAGGGTGGCAGGTTAGACAGTGGAAATATTTTAAGGGGTCATTGTACTCATCATTATGAACAACTTTTACTATGGGACTACCCCTGAAATCGCGAAAAAAAAATCAGCTGTTCCATACATTTATGTTCACAAAACTCAACAAAATGTATGGAACAGCTGATTTTTTTTCCCGATTTCAGGGTTAGTCCCATAGTAAAAGTTGTTCATAATGATGAGTACAATGACCCCTTAAAATATTTCCACTGTTTAACCTGCCACCCTGTATAAGCACGATAACATTTATGTTTTGTTATTGATGTAGTGACCAGTTCAGAATGTTAACTTCTGCTAACAAAAATTTGATTTCGGTTTTGACCAATTTTCAATTTCATTGCGATTTAGGTTCACGTTTGTCATTGTTTGTTGAAAGAATACCATTTATGACATTCACACTCTGAGAATAGATCGAAACTGTACTTTGAACATTTTTATTACGAGAATCGCCCTTCTGATAGTGCCTGAATATGAAAGTGTAGTTCTCACCTTATCAAGTATGGGGGCCATCGCCCCGCGATCGACTAGTTTGGTGAGCGTGTCCAGACCCTCTGTCAGCCTGAACCGATCTTCTAGCCAGTCTGTGTGCGAGCCACAGCCGACCAGCCACTGTCAACACAAACTTGCGAGTTAGAGTTCCTCTGTACGGGTAAGGTACATTTAATGATAAATTGATTAGAGTTTGTTTGTAAATGTTGTATTGTCAGTTCACAAATGATTATACACAAACTATGATCATAATATTTATGATAATGATCGACACGTGACGAAATGATATTTTTGATAATATTATTATCCCAAAGCGTTGATTGCAGCTACTGATCGATCCGATTGATCGTTTTCCTTTTTAACACGGCATTGGTTTTAATATGACGGAACACTTTCACGCTGAGTTGCAGAAAAGATCATTAGGTTTTAAAGGCGACTTTAACGATAGAAATTGTATGGTTAATGCCTCCTTTAAAATTGAATTATCTTTCTGCAACCAACCGTCAGTCTCCGACTATCAACGAATTACAAAATTTTATTGATAGCCGGGAGCAAAACTGAATAAAATTGTTCAAATGTAACTTGAAAAATTAACTTACCCTAAGAACCCTGTAAGTGTAAAATGAAGTGGCGAATATGATGGCGAAGGGCGTCGGCAGTCGGTCGGTGATCAGCGGGCCCGGCCGCAGGTCCAGGAACGCTCTGCGCGGCGCTGTCGCCCTGGTACACGACACAAGAGTTGGTAATTTTTTTACGAATATAATATTGACTTTTACGACAGCTGGCTATCAAGAAACACGTTACATTAATTATAGGATAAATAATAACCATAATAGTTTGGTTCGAATCCCGGCAGGCGCACTTTGTGTAACTTTTTTCATCACCAGTGCTCTAAAAATGGTGAATGAAAACATACCAGAACCAAAAATTTGAATCTAATAGTAGTACAGATAGTGGCAGTCAATATTACACATCGAATTTGAGAAAGAGATAATTGGTTAATTTCGGCTTTGTAGAGCATCGTATATCGTATCCGTCACTCATACCTGTGCGACGTTTTGTCGCTGACTTATTTATTAGATACCGGATCGTTAGTGCTCCGTGCGACATCATAACGCTCTATAAATATTGGATTTCATGGGTTTTAATTTTTTTGCTCAGAACGAAAAAGTAAGCCTAAGTTACTCCTTATAACATCAGCTGTCTACCAGTGCAAGTCCCGTCAAAATCGGTCCAGCCGTTTCGGAGATAAGTTGGAACAAATGGACAGACAGCCAAAAATTTTAAAAACTGTTTTTTTGTTATAAGTACCATAATTATGCATTTAATAAAAAGCTGTTATTTTGACATTACAATCAGACACACACATTTTACTTATTTGTTTAGATTATGTTCGTGCAAAGGGCTATTTAGTACTAGGGCGGCATACTTGAGCAGAGCGGGTGCGTTGGCGAGCGCGGGCGGCGGCACGTGGGCCGCGGCGCAGGCCAGCACGGCGTCCCACGGGCCCGCGCGCAAGGCGCGCGCCTCCAGGCTCGTCCACGCGCCCGTCTCGCGTTTGCCCTCGATATCCACGAAGTCCTGCGCGCCTGGTAACACGATATGTTCATCAGACTATTTGCAGGGGATTACGGCTAAAATACAATGCTATTCCAAGAATAGGATTGACCGTACGCCATATTGTGACGTCTTAGCTGTATATTTGGATTAAAAAATCTATTATTATAGATTTGGTAAAAACTTTTGATATCCACGAAGTCCTGCGCGCCTGGTAACATGACATGTTCATCAGACCATTTACAGGGGATTACGGCTATAATATGCTATCTAAATAAGAATAGGAATGACTTTGCACCATATTGTGACGTCTTGGCTGTATAGTTGTAAATCGATTACAATAGATTTGGTAAAAACTAGATTCTGTTATGAAGGCTCTCTCATTTTGTCATCTCTCTCGCTCGCACAGAACCATATTTAAAAAAAAAAATGAAAAGATTCATTTTTGAAAAATGTAAGCAGGTAGCGAACTACAAAACAATTTGATTTAACAGGTCACATTTCTACTGTGTTATCTGATAAACTCTGTTAAAACTATGTATTATGATCTGTTTTTGAGATGAGTTCAACTCGTGTGTTTTTACCTGACTACGGGAAAGCTATCCGATTTCATTTTTCAAACATCTTTTTATTTAACTTTCTTAAAAAAATAGTAAATTAAAAATTAAAAAACCCGACTGCCAAAAAACAACTAAAAAGTTCAAAACAAGAGCACTTTTCAAGCAGTCTGATGCAGTTGGTGGCAATTATTTGTGTTAAATCTTAGATTTTATGCCACCAACTGCATCAGACTGCTTGAAAAGTGCTCTTGTTTTGAACTTTTTAGTTGTTTTTTGGCAGTCGGGTTTTTTAATTTACTATTTTTATTTTTCACTTTTTAGTTTTTAATGTATGTTTTCGTAATCTTCTTTTCGAGCCCTTCATTTTGATACCCCACATGATAGGTTTTGAGGATAAGTAAGAATTAGCGAGAATGATTGCTTTGTTGAACAACTTTAAATCGTTATATATCCTAAACTATTATTTAAAATGAAAAATGATAAAAGGAACCTAAAGATGATTTTAAAATACCTATTCAACGACACCCCACTTGACATAGTTCATCAACTTTTTTTTTTTTCATTTTGACAATATGGCGTCTGGTTGTCGCTGTGGTGAATTTTGATTACTGTTATGTCTTTAGTGACACTCGCAAGGTTAAGACGAATCGATTGACGTAAGAATTATCAAAATCGGCCTACGCATTTGGTCTCTAGAACGCCACATAGAAACAAACATACATACATACATACATACATACATACATAGACTGATAAACACATTACCCTCCTTTGCGTCTCGCAGTCGGGTAAAAATATGGTTCTATACGAACCAACTGTCTATTGGCAAAACTCGCGGTGATATCACGCGCGTGTCCTTACAGAATAGACTGGCAGTTCTGCGGTGCCCACAATAGCGATTTTCCTCAACCTTTCAATCTTCTACGTAGTAAAAACAATTAACAAAAATGTCGCAGGAAAACATAAGAAACGAAGAAGTAACGTTACCTATGTCTTTCAAAGTGAGTGCAGCGTGCCTGGGCGCGACGACGGTGACGTGCACGCCCCACGCGCTCAGCAGCTGCACCAGCGCGCAGCCCTCGCCGCTGGCCGCGCCGCACACCGCCACGCTGCAACAGCCTTACTAGTTATGAGAGCCTGGTACTCGGAGACTTAATATAACGTTATTGTTGCCGATTCTGTTGATTACAAACTAAACTACTATGCGATCAAAATAAGAATAGGACTGACCTTGCGCCATATTGTGACGTTTTGTATTGAAAATTGAGCTGTTTTGTATTAACAATAGATTCGGTAAATCAAAGACTCAATTAAGAAAAGAAAAAACAAATGACGTTATTGATCCGCAAATTGAAATTAATTTTCTTTGTAAGACTTACTTTTCAAATGATAGTTGACAGTTTGAGGTCGTTGACATTCCTAATCTTATCGCGACTGCATAGTAATTTAGTCTCACTGTCTCTTTCGAAAGAAAGACATGACAAAGGGATAGAAGTTATTTAATCCTGTCAAATTGTGTGAATTTATCGCAATCGGTCACGAGTTCACGACTATTTTCCCGTAAATGAGAGACTAATTTAAATTAACAGTTCTTATTTTTATCTGTCGTGTGTCGTATAAGACACCACCTGCCTTACATAATTTTCTCGAAAGCGGCGACAAGGTCACCAAGGTCAGGTTTAGATTTCTGTGATTTCAATATACCTACTTGTAAAATGTTAAATTCGTTTTCATTGTAAGAGTAACACAGGGTATTTAAATATTACACAGTCAGATTCTTGGATTTTAATAATTTTGTATTTTTTCATAGTTGGATAATAAAATACAAACATACCGTTTTCCTTTTGAGTTCTCGGGTGTGTAGGATAAGTTTCGGAGCGCTATTAGGGCTTCGCCCCCCGCCCACGGCAGCGAGGCCGCCGTGTCCGCCGCCAGGCTGCGGGGCCGCTTGCTCACCCGGGTACTAGGAGAACAAGGATAGATAGAACTTTATTGGAGAAAACTAGGATAGGCCATAAAGAAGGATTTAAAAAAATTAAGTTCTTTGGCAGTTTTAGTCATTTTAGAATGAGTATTTTTAAGGTCAAACAAGGCAGCTCAATAGCCTTAACCTTATTCACCTTATTAATTACTAGAGAAGAAGTTTTGACTAAAGCCATCACCACTGTTTCTTCATCACCATGACACAGAACAGTCGAAATTTAGAATGACCAAGTAGCCGCAGCAGTAATCGAGCGACCGAGACGCCGCGATTCCGTCGCGTTATCGCCACGAAATTATAGCGATCAAAGTGTGATATCGCGACGATATCGTTCGGTTAACGCCTACACTCAAAAAGAACTTCGTTCCCACTTTTCCCTTTCAACAGTTTTCATCTGTCAGTACCAGGCTCGCATATCTGCTGAGGAGTAGCTCACCTGCGGATCGTCAACAGCTCAGTGGCAGCGCCGCCGCTCCATTCGCTGACAGAGACCAAGTAGCGGCGGTAACTGAGCGACCGAGACGCCGCGATTCCGTCGCGTTATCGCCGCGAAGTTATAGCGATCAAAGTGTGATATCGCGACGATATCGTTCGGTTAACGCCTGCACTCAAAAACAACTTCGTTCTCACTTTTCCCTTTCAACTGTTTTCATCTGTCAGTACCAGGCTCGCATATCTGCTGAAGAGTAGCTCACCTGCGGATAGTCAACAGCTCAGTGGCCGCGCCGCCGCTCCATTCGCTGACACACCCCCATACTTCATCACCCATTTCTAAGTCCGTCACACCTTGACCGACATCTAGTACGACACCTAGAACAAATTGTTTTTTTTTTATTTGCCTTTGATTTTAGCAAAGAAGATGTTTCAAAAATGTATGGAGCCTGAGTCTGGTCCATTTATGCTTGACAAAATGCGAGAGCCCTCTTAAATGGGTGAATATCGTGCTTACACTACCAGGCGCGCATAAGTGACAAGGAGAACAAGTTACCCGCGAACACCCTGCCCACGGTGACGTGTCCGCGGTACACGAGCGAGCGCAGCAGGCCAGCTGTATATCATGCTTACACTACCAGGCGCGCATAAGTGACAAGGAGAACAAGTTACCCGCGAACCCTCTGCCCACGGTGACGTGTCCGCGGTACACGAGCGAGCGCAGCAGGCCCGCGCGACCGCGCAGTGCTCCGCGGTCTACAGAGCAGACACTGAACGCCTGCACGCGGATTAACACCTCGCCTGTACCCGCACCTGGGGAGGGAAAGAAATAAAATTGAGAAACCACTGAGAAAAAATGTACTCATACGTGAGCAATAACTAAAATGGCTTAATCATACTGCGACGCCTTTTCTTTATTTTCTTTCTTTCTTTTGTTTCTTTCTTACCAGGTGCCACGGCATCCTCCACGAGTATGACGGACTGGTCTGCCTGCGAGTGCAGCGCGCGCGCATGTGGCCCACTGTGTACGCGGCGCGCCAGCCGCAGGCCCACCAGCACGCCAGCGCTGCCCCCCACCACCACGCCGCACGCGAAGATCATCATACTGCGACGCCATACTGGAAACAAACATTCAAAATGTTATACTATGTTTCATATCAGGGCAAAGGCAGAAAATTAATAGGTACAGAAAGCTGGCTCCGTACAACGAGCGAATAGGCGTATGCCCATATGCCTTCGATGAATCACATATCATCGACATTTCTGTGCATCTAAGTTACCTAAAAATTTAAGTGTATAATACTTTAATTTTTAGGCAACTTAGATGCACATAAATCTTCAGAAATCAATTCTCTAAATGGTGGTGAAAACAGCATTAAAATTCGTAGTGTACTTTAGAAGAACTAAACGGACAAGCAACCAGACAGACAAGAAAAGCGACTTTATTTTATAATATTTAATAGAAGGGGTTATAATAAATTACTGCCTATGTAACTCCAAATTAAACAGCTCGACACGCTTTTGACCAGGTTCATTCAGCCATCTCTGACATATCAGCCTTGTATTGACCCCTTGAAGAATTCCCTTCGACGCTATGTTGGCACTCCTGCTTGTCATTCCTATTTAGGTCACATCGTTTTGTGTTTTTTGTAGATTTATGTTTTTGTTTAGGACGTTAAAAAGTGATGAAAGCGGATTGGTGCTGAAAGAAAACTTCCAACACCGTTAAAAACGTTGTAATAAATTGAGATAGTAATGTCTTAGGTTTTCGCGATTACTACACGTACACATTATAATAAAACAAGTTTAAACGGATTAAATCGCGCATATTACAGATTTTTAGATTTCAGACGCAGGTCGCAGACGACTGACCACGTCGTCCTGCGACCATGAACGCTGCAAAGTGTTCGAAACGTCAGGAAAAATCTGTAAAAATCTGTAATATACGCGATTTAATCCGTTTAAACTTGTTTCATTATAAATTGAGATTCAGGGCAGCCAAGATAGCGTCGAAGGTTGTTCTTACGTGAAACGGTCTATACGAACCTCTGTCGTGCCACAGCGCCACCAGCTCCTCGTACAGCAGCACGGGCGACAGGGGCGGAGCGCCCTCGCGGATGCGGCGCACGGTCTCGCGCGACCACGCCGCCGCGCGGTCGCGGCCCTCCGCTATTAGCTCGTTGTGCCAGACGTTGTGGCAGACCTCGCGGATCTGTGGACACGGAGAGACAAGCTGAAGAATTTGTTTGAAGAATCTCTGGAGCCCAGTCAGATTCGAAGAAATATTTTTGTATATGATAGCCAGATTCATGAGGAATAGTATAGGCTATTTAACATCACGCTGCGACCCTTAGGAGCCGAGCAACGGGGGTTGTTTAACAAACGCGGGACGATAGGCTAGTATCGTGACCTTGAATGCATCTGGCGAGAGGGTTTAATGATAAATTATATTTATTTTGTAAATAGGTAAAAATAACACTTTTACACGTCAAAACATTTTTTAAGCGAGATGAGTTCGGTGTTTCCTATATGACTACCTTTGAGAAGAAACACCGAAACAAAAAACAAACTCAAAGGTCTCTTTTAAAGTCTCTTTTAAAGTCCAGACAATTAAGATAAATTGTGTAAGAACCATGCAGGTTAGTCTGAAATGGCCTTTAGAGGAAAGAGCCATACAGATTTGAGTGGACCTGACCTGACTGTGCACGCATGTGCCGGGTATCGTGGTAGCTCAACCCAGACTTAGGGAGCTCAACGACCCGACGAACATTACCATCAGGACCAAAGGACATTTGGTTAATTTCTATATAATCATTGTTATTCTTTATGGTAAAGGCGGGAACAAACATTATTTCTAATGTTAATTATGTTTTTGTAACAGGCTCGTAATTTTATTCAGGAATCTGTGTATAATGCTTATAATTATCACAAATAAATCATTATACACAGATAATCATATTATTCTCTTATTATAGGATACAACTAATAAAATTCACATCACAGCCTATTCTGTACCGACACGTCGCGTGGTATCACCGCGAGAAATTCCAATTTGCTTGCAAACGTTCAAGGGAGAATGTCACGGTGAGATTCTCCCTAAAACGTTCGCAAACAAACTGACAGGGGCCCAAGTCTGCTAATACAATTGTCGTAATCGTGTCAGAATGGTCTATCAATGACATCGTTTTGACCAATGATGAAACAGATAGTCTTACTCTAAGCCAATGAGCGCTTAGATTTTGACCGTTCTGGTGTCATTATGACACCATTCATACACTATTGAAATAGCAGAATTGGGGCCCAGTTCTCACGGTGACATCACGCGCCGTGTCAGTTGAGAATAGACATGCAGATCAAGCATTATGTAAATACCTTTTGAACTGTCTCGACAGCGGTTTGGACGACATCTTGTACTCTGGACTTTCCATTGTCTGCTGCAGTTTTGGCAGCTACCTGATCGATTCGACACGTGAAATAAGTACTTATATGTATAAGAAAAAGTATGCCATTATTGTATTATGTTGATATCTTCTTGCTTGCCAAATCTAAACGAAACCTACTAATATTTGCGAAAGTTTGTTAAATCCGGATGGATGTACATATGTATGGATGTTTGTTACTTTTTAATGCTAAAACTACAGAATGGATTATGATGAAACTTCACAGTAATATAGCTTATACGTTAGAATAACACATAGGCTACTTTTTTATCTCAAAATCATAATAAAGAGAAAGTGCGAATTTTGTAAGTTTGTGTATATGTGTAGGGTAATCTCTGAAACTACTGATCTGATTCTGAAAATTCTTTCACTAATAGAAAGCTACATTATCGCCGAGTGCTATGTTTTATCTCGAAAAAATGCACAGTTCCTGCGGGTCAAGCAAATGAAATGCACAGTTCCTGCGGGTCAAGCAAATGAAATCAAAGGCAAAGTGCTAGTAATTTATACATTACTTTTACTAGCTTTTGCTCAGCGTTTTGTAAAAAGATAAAAGAGCAGTCAATTGTCATCTAAGCATTGGAATGGGCATCTACCTTCATCTTGCTGACTGACTGACAATTCAAAAGTACCTGTAAGTGGTGTCATTGTAATAAATGCATGCATACCTAAAAAATGCTTGAATTTTTATTATGAGCCTGAATATTCCACTTAGCACCCAATAGTCTCTAGGTAGTAATTTATAGTCTACCATGCTGCCTGAGCATTATTCAACATATATTTTAGGGAGTGCCTCCGCAGCCGGCGGCGGCTCCCAAAAATAACGCCGTTGGAAACCGGAGTAGCCTTGGAGTAGCAGTGATACCAGATGAAAATAATTGCAAACTACCGTAGCAGCAGATTAATGTTGCCGTGTTTTAAGTTGAATTATCTACCTTAGACTGACTTTTAAATTACAGTGTCAATGTAAAACAAAATACAACTTTTTTGGACTTAAAAGGGGGAGGGAGGTGGTGGACGGAGCGGGGCTCCTATTTCTGTCTGCAAGGTTAAAAGTAACCTAACACAAAGGGGTTGACGGGGTCAACCTGTCAACCCCTTCGAACCTAAATTGTCCGTGTCGGGGTGTCCAAGTTCCCGAGCTCACTTCGACCCTAGTTAGGTATGTTGCTCAAATGAAACATGAAATGTTTTTTTAATTATGCCAAATTGCCAACCCCATTTCCCGCTTTTTTTCCAATGTCAGCGCCGGCTGCCAATTTAGCAACCGGCGGCCGCTGCAAATTCAGGTCACGGCGGCGGTCGCGGAGTCACTTCCTATATTTTATAGTGTAATTCTTTTAAATAGATCACAAAGTATTTTTCTCGGGCTCATAATATTAACTAAACCGGTTGAAAAAGTATAGCCATTCATAATGTAAAGTTTGTATCCAAATGAATAACTGCTTGGAGTTTGAATAAACTGTAGTTTTATTTTATTTTGAATCAATTGAATACCTACAGTATTATAAAATGTTTGTATGTATGTAGGTATTAGTAAAATAGGTTTTTGGCACAGGAAGAAGTATCTATTTCCTAGATAAGGAATAAAAATTGACAACATATTGTGTTTATTATGATACAATGATGTCATGAAACCAACATTGAAGTTGTAGTCTTCTAATTACTAAAATAAGTAATTATATAATTCCATGGTCATTAACAGATAAAGTAGGGCAATGACATTTCATTGTCATAGGTAACAAAAACAAACGGATGGCGGTTTCCAACATAGGTTCTTGAAAACTTTCGATTTCATAATTGTTTGCTAAAAAAATGACGTGAATAACCGACGCACTTTCGCGCGAAACTACCAGGATATCATAAGTTAGCAAGAGTTACTTACATGTAATGCTTCGAGTTTTTCACCAGCTCTGTTCTTCAGTTCATCCATGTCAGAGCGTCACGAGCCGAGGGAGGGTCAGCGTCAACCGCTCAAACTGTTAAATCATATCCAAAACCTTAACCTTTGGACACAATTCGGCCTAAATATTTGCAGTCCCAAAATAGACTGAATGTCACAATAAACACTTACGCCAACACATTTTGTGAGAAAACTTTATAGTATAATTTACTTCTCCAATAGCTAACTCTAATGGCTATGTCGGAAAACCGCTTAAAGTTACATAAAATTAAAATTATTACCTTACGATACATAACCTCTATGCATTGTTTGACAGTTGCATTTTGAGATAAATGACAGCTTGACATATGATTGTGACGTTTTACCCGTTCCGTTCTACGAAATAATCCGCAAATATGTAAAACCAAACGCCTTCGCCATTACAAAAGGCTCCATTATTAATGATTTCTTCTATTTTTTGAAAATATTTGTGTATAGAAGTGTAAAATTAAAAAATCCAAACTAAACTTTGCCAAAACTCAATAAAGTAAATCTAAATACGAAATGATGTGATTCAATCATCAAAGGGCTACTCTTACGAGTTCTAAAAGGGTCCAAAAGGGGTCCAACCTTAGACCATTTAAAAGGTCTAATCCAACTGACTATCCGAGACCGCAGAACTCGGATTAGCCAACACAGAATCAATTTAACAGCGGCTATTTTGATCTGAAGGCCGTCATAAACAACATAATCACCAAAGGTTTAACTATGCCTTTTCTCAGGCCAACCTTGCTAACTGGCGAATATTTTACTCACGCGCCACGGCGCGGCTTGAGCTATTCTCGTATATCTTGTCGTTACTGAGACAAAAAACCAAATACAGTCGATCATAATTATTATTATATCCTCCTCCTTTTTGAAGTCGGCTAAAAAGTAGAACAGGGTCTGCCAACAGTTTGCTCGGACTTTTTTACTTTTCTGTTACCTATATACCAGACTAGACTTTTGCCCGCATAGACTACAATGAAATGACCAGTTTAAATGAACTTCGTAGCGGGTGCCTAGATTTTAAGTTGGACCCCAAGCTATCGAACTGTAAAAACCACATCAAAATCCGTTCAGTACTTTTTGCGCGATACGCGCACAAACAAATAGACAGACAAAAATTCCAATAAAATCTTTTTGGGTAGGTAGGTATGGTTAAGTCTTACGTCCCAGTAGGCATGCAGTGGTGCTGATTCTGTTGTTTACGAACTTAACTAATTTACTCTCATTAGTTCTCTTTCTAATAAGAAACATAAGAAAGGGATAGATTATATTTAATCCTGTCAAATTAGTCCACTTGAACAGTTTTGATGTCAATTTAGTCGTAATCGCAAAAGGTCACGACTATTTTCCCGTAAATGACAAGGGCGTAGATTAATATGACAGTTTTAAATATTTTCTGTCCTTTTTCAATGATATTTGTAAGAAAGAGATATAGTGTGATTAAAATTAGTTTAGTGCGATATTTAATAGAATCAGCACCAGTACCTACCCTATATTACAAACTGTTTTTACTGGAATATCTCCAATGTACAGCAGACACGGCTTTTTTACAATTTTATAATAGTATAGATAGGTAGGTATTAAAGAAGTTGCTGCGAAATCCAAAACACGTGCCATCATGCTATGTAGAATAATTTTACAAGACACGAGTTGCAAGTGGCTTGTTAGTGATTCATTGCTATTCAAGTTTGTTAGGCTCTAATGAAGGAATTCTATTCTTTCCGAGATTCTTTCGTTCCAATAGCTCTATTTAATTTAATTTTCACCTTCATATGTGTAGAATCCTTGATAGAATCTCTATTTTTGGTTAAACCAATTTTTATGATACAATTAGTTAGATAGTTACCTACCTAGTTAGCTATGATTGATTAGTTAGCCTGGTTAGCCAGCCTAAGCCATTTTATAATATGGATTAGGGGATTGGGGATTAAAAGAAAATGAAACTAAATAACTCTTTTAAAGTTTTAAAAGTCATAATTTATTAATTAGGTAATGTAATAATATGTATAATAAATCATTGACTCGCTCTAAATTAATCTATAAAATAAATACACATCATAAGCGATGTTTTACTAAGTTTTAACAACTTAACAAGTATTTTTAATCAATATCGAGTGATATTGCCGGGTACTATTACCATTGATCTATGGAGATTACATTTTCTGTACTGTCAGCACTTTCCGCGTGTTCAGGAATCTCTCCAAGCACTTTGTCAATCCATAATCGGCTGTAGGCAACCTGGAAAACAGATTTATTAAATACCTCTTACCTGTTATGAACTCCGTGTGCAAATATATACTTGAATACACTAATATACCCTAAGTTTACCGTTATAGTGGGGCAAGCAGGTTATTAGATCAGTCTGATGGCCTGCAACGGCTTTCCTCTATGTACTATGGTGGTGCGAACCGAAGCGTGGTGATGTCATGATGATTATAATGATAGTTAGACATTTTCACGTCCGTTTTCAAACTGATCAATACCACGAACTGCCTAGGAAATTTGAAAGAGTCGACGTAACTACTACTACTACTTCAGTTCTTCTGGTCAATCAGCAAATACCTACCTAGGATTAAAAGTTAGTCGACAAAAAAACTTTGATAAAAATACCTTAGCAAATACTCCTGGTTTCGATTTATAGGCGCATTCTTCAGTACCGGAAAACAGCGCTATTCCAAAAAGCGTGCCAGCTCGATTCATTCCGCTAAAATGTACCGCCGGGTCACCTGTGTCACCCTGGTACCAAAACATTGAAACTACTGTTACTTTCGGTCAAGGTGCTATTGCAGAATTTTAGGTAGCAAAAAAAGTCGACCGAAGATTCAAAACACATCACAGCGCGAGATTCACGGTTTCATTAGAAAGAGACAGACACGTTTACTAGGTAAGAAGTAAAAGAGGGAGAGAGTAGGAAGAATCTATTGAGCCACGCTGAGTTACTCTGAGCTAAGTCATAGGAAGATAGGTTTGAAACTTAGAATAAAGTAGGTACTAACAGCACACAACGCAACGCCTTTAATAATGCTCTGTAGGCACATATTGTCATGTTGCAAGTGATAGTCGTTTCCGTATAACAGGCGACATTCTCCTCTAGGCACCTCTCGTACAATCATCCGCCGCAACTCCTGATTCTCGCCCTCACGAATTTGTCCAGTGACCTGTAAAAATTTACACCATAATCTTATTTACAACAAACTTCTTACAAGCTTCTAATATCCTAGTACTATTCGAATAGAAGTAACGTAACTCTTGATCCTTTTAACACGTGCGATGGATTGAATCAATATAAAGTTCTTTGAACTGTGTTGAAATTGAAACCCGGGTCACTGCCCCGAATTTTTAGTACTATAAATTACCTATTCGCTGAATTTTGTTTCATCGTAATTCGTAGGAGTGATAAAGATAGATAGATTGTTGTGTCCGAATTTTTGCAATAATGACTAGTTTTGCAATAGGTGTGGCCTTGGCGATGTGCCAAATAGCCAACAGACAAACACTTTTCGGTCATGGTTACCTGGTACCCACGGAAGTAAATACCAGATTGATGCTCCACAAAACAATAGAAAAAGGTGAAATTTAATTTACGAAGGTAATGTCCAATCAATCTTTTCTAACTGTAGAGATAAAGGATAGATGAAGTTGTTTTTAGGGTTCCGTACCTACCTAAAAAGTAAAAACTTTTTTCTTTCCGAAATATTTCCGTCTTGTTTACCTACTCTACGGCGCGTTGCGATTCGTAAATAAATTATGTTGCCTTGCAGTTGACCAGAAAAATATTATTGGTTACAAATCATTTTTCCAGAGAGGATCATGCCCTGGATCTACCCAACAAGCATCATCTAAACTAATATTATAAAGAGGAAAGATTTGATTGTTTGTTTGTTTGTTTGCATTGAATAGGCTCCGAAACTACTGAACCGATTTGAAAAGTTCTTTCACTGTTGGAAAGCTACACTATCCGCGGGTGACATACGCTATATTATATTATCAAAAAAGTTAGAGATCCATAAGATAATTGCAATAATGTAACCCAAGGTAGTAAAATTTTGCTTATAAAATTCATTATTTGGCGTGCGCGGAGAAAACTATTGATGATAAATAAAAATTATGTACTACTACATGATTAAAGTACTCATTATTACCTATAAAAAAGTCCGCGACGGTATATGTCTAACAATTATGGCTATATCACAATGACCACTTTTTGTTCAAATTATTCAATCTAAACGCGGGTGAAATCGAATAGTGGTGAAATTGGTATCATAATATTAATCCTTATCCATTTAAATGGTTTCAATGTACATGTAAATAACACTTTAAATTATTTGAATCGGACCTTTCGTTTAAAAGTTACGACGGGTAAAGCAATGAAAGTTATATTTTTGTTTTGTCGATCGAATATGTATAAGTAAATGAAATGTTACGGGCAACTTGATAACTCCGGTCACTATGAATAATGGCCGGTCTGTATTAACAATGCTCGTATCAATTGGGCAATGTAATTATAAATGCATGACTTAATTACTTTCCCCAGTCTAATTGCCGACTAATTAGTTTTCCTTGTCTTGGGCAAAATCATAGAACAGAATGAACTGAAGAGTTTTTGTCAAAAATAAGGTAGGGTAGGAGAGTAAGAGGGGTAAGGGAGGCAGGGGGAAAAGGGCAATGGTCGACATAGTGTGGTAAGGAGGTAGCGGGGAAAGCGGAGTAAGGGGCTAAGGTGACATGGGATAAGAGGGGCAGGGGGAAGGGCAATGGTTGACGTTTCGGGGTAAGGGAGGTAAGGGGTTAAGGCGTAAGGGGGGAAGGGGGTTAAGGAGACCGAGGGGAAAGGGGTGAGGGGGCAGGGGGTAAGGGCGCCGGGGGTGAGGGGGTAAGGGGGCAGGGGGAAGGGCAATTATCGACGTAGCGGGTTAGGGAGGTAAGGGGGTAAGGTAACAGCTGTAGGTAGGTACATCTGTTACCTATGGCTGTTACTTTTTAGCCCGATGTTCCCACGTAATCGAAACTTACGCGGGTGAAACCGCGGGGCGCTGCTAGTTAAATTAATAAAACAATAGTTTGGTATTACCACAGAACCGTATCCGGTGACGACTGTCTCCCCGAACAAGGGTGGCAGATCAGCATCAGCGATTGCCAACGACACAGCCTGCATTCTGTTGTTTGGAGTAATCGGAAGATTCACCTGTAATACCAGGGTCGCATAAATTTAAGGTAATAAGTTGCTTCGTAATTAGGTAGTAGGTAATTAGATCACTCATAATAGCATAGCATAGCCGGGTTTTTCCTTATTTTATTATTAGGTAAGCTTCTGCCCGCGGCTTCGCCTGCGTTTTTTGGGATGTATTATACATACATATAAACCTTCCTCTTGAATCACTCTATCTATTAAAAAAACCGCATCAAAATCCGTTGCATAGTTTTAAAGATCTAAGCATACCTACATAAGGACAGACAGCGGGAAGCGACTTCGTTTTTAACCGACTTCATATACTATGTAGTGATGATGATAGTGATCGAGTAAAATGAATTAAATTAATTAGTCGTTTATTATTTAATTATCTGACCTACCTTGACCATAGCCAGGTTATGTTCAGGATAGTACTGGTCCATCCTGTAATCAGGGTGTCTTCTGATCTCCACCACTGACAGTATTCTGCCACCGAAGTCTCTGAACACAGATCCCATTCGAACGGACACTTCCTCCTTTGTTACGCTGTTGGAAAACGTAAGGATCAAGTTCACCAACAAGATAACAGTCCGTTAAATTGAAAACGGCCGTTTAACATGACTTTTCTTGGCCAAACTCTTGTTAAACGGTCATTTTAAATTTAACAGACTGTTATCTTGTCGACGAACTTGACCCTAAGTACATAAGGAAAACATCCAACGAGATTTTTGTTATTATAAAAGATTTAGAATCGGCAATCACGGGCGGGATTCGAACCCATGACCTCTGCCGTACCGAGGCCTCGCTCCTCGCTCTAACCACTGAGCTACTGTGTCCTGCCCGCATCAATTGGAATTTTAAATTTCTTTGATTACGCCTCTTCTGAGCGACCCAACTTGACACCGGATATACAGGGTGGCAGGTTAGACAGTGGAAATATTTTAAGGGGTCATTGTACTCATCATTATGAACAACATTTACTATGGGACCAACCATAGAAATCTGAAAAGGGAAATCTGAAAAATCCTTTCTATGATCTGAGGGACCAACCCTGAAATCGCGAAAAAAAAATCAGCTGTTCCATACATTTTGTTGAGTTATGTGATCATAAATATATGGAACAGCTGATATTTTTTGCGCGATTTCAGGGTTGGTCCCATAGTAAATGTTGTTCATAATGATGAGTACAATGACCCCTTAAAATATTTCCACTGTCTAACCTGCCACCCTGTATAGAACCTACGGAATAGAACATTCCGTGGTAGAACCGATCCGAATCTCAATCTCAACAGATTGACAACTCAACTTATCTATTCACGTGCCAATCTGTTGAGATTCGTCCAGCTCCGGACAGTCCGGAGTTCTGGGCCCCAATTCTGCTATTTGAATAGTGTAACAATGGTGTCATAACGACACCATTACTATCAAAACCTAAGCGGTCATTGGCTTAAAGTAAGACTAACTCTTTCGTCATTGGTCAAAACGATGCCATTGACACACTATTCTGACACGATTATAACAATTGCATTAGCAGACTTGGGTCCCCCTGGTGTCAAGTTGTGTGGTTTGTAGTAGGTATACGTTTCAATTTCTAAAGGACAACTGACGATGCTAGAACCAGAGTGATCTAAGTGACATTTTTGGCAAAAACACTTAGATCAGTATGGCATGAAAGAATTATGATTTTTCCATGCAATTGTGTAAAAAAACCATTTTTGCCAAAAATGTCACTTAGATCACTCTGGTTCTAGCATCGTCAACTTACTAATCGAAGCATTGCGCCGCAGTAATGATCCATAGTTTCCCAACGATCGCTCCACCACACCAATGCTTTCCGTGTAATCTAAAAAAATATATCTAATTTTATATGGTGGAATAAAAAAAATTTCGAAATCATTCGATAATACATAGCATAAATATCTAAGTTGAGTCATGCTTTCTAAATAAAACTGCTTATTAAGCATTAAGCATAATCACATCACATTAATCACCTATAATATTCCCATTGCTGGGACATAGGCTTCTTCTCTGTGAGATGGAGTGGGCCGTAGTCTTAGATCACAGAAAAGGGCCGTAGTCAACCACGCGGGCCCAGTGCGAGTTGGTGGACGTCACATGTCTTCGAATTTTTGGTTCTAGGACATGCTGGTTATCTCACAATGTTTTCCTTCACCGTTTTTAGAGCAGTGATGAAACAAACTGCTCAAAGTAGGCGCCTGCGGGGTTCGAACCGACGCGGACGGCCTACCACTTGTAAGTGGAACTGCTACCACTTGGCTACCACTGCACTTACACTGACTATCTGCTTATTAATTAAGTACCTCACGGACACAGTATAAGGATAGTCTTCAAGGCAAACTAATCCAGTCTCTGTAGTTAGTCTTTTTCTCCTCACGTGAGTTAGATCTTCTTGCATTTTAGGTGGAAATTCACACTCTAACTCTGTCTTCGTTGTGGTGGTAGCTGAAACGAAGGAACACCTCCTACAGTTTTCTTATCTCCTAATACCAGTGAACTTTCACTATCACCGTTCTGTATAAAAAAACACTACCTAACAAAAAGTCCAATAATTTGATAACACAAATAAAAATTTGTACATATACATATAGGTACGCTGAGTTGCAGAAAAGGTCATTAATTTTAAAGGAGACTTTAATTATAGAAATTGTATGGTTAATGCCTCCTTTAAAATTTAATTATCTTTCTGCAACCGACCGTTAGATGGCTATAAATTAATAGGAGCAAGAAAACGACGGATTAATTGTGTAAAAGAAGATTTGGCTAGAAAGGGGGTGAGTCCTGACTGCTGAGATCACGGCTGAAGGAAATGTATGGAAGAACAAGACGAATGCCGCGCCGACCACAAATATATTGGGAATGGGATAAGAGGCCCATAGATACATTTTGTCCGTAGCGTTTGGCGTCAGCGCTAACAGAAAAGCAATTTGTCTAGCCTAAGAGCTGCCTGTCTTTTTAGGGTTTCGTACCAAAATGGTAAAAAAGGAACCCTTATGGTGCGACTTCGTCTGTCTGTCTGTCTGTCACACCTGCTTATTTCAGCAACTACTAATGCTATCGACTTGAAATTTGGAACAGTTATAAGGAATGCTTGCCTAACTTTATTGCAAATGAAAAATTTCTAAATGTATTTTTATTTTCATTGCAAAAGGGGCCAGAGTGGGGGCTGAAATTTCAAAGTGGGGTTACTAGGTCAAGTGACATATTAAACAAAAGGGCTTGATTTGCACATTTCAAAATATATTTTTATATTTTTTTATGTCTCACAGTTTTCGACATATGATGATAAATGTCCGAAAAAATACCATTCCCCCCCCTTATCTCCGAAGTTTCCGGAGCGAAAAATCTGAAATAATTAGATTTGATAGGAATTGACCCAAATATGGCACCAAAAATAAAACGATGTTCCTAACTAGTACAGTTTTTTCAAAATCATCTAAATTGCTTCACAAACAAACTTAGTTATGCGGTTCGGTTTTTTTCACTTTATACGTCCAAAAATGATACGGAACCCTCGGTGCGCGAGTACGACTCGCACTTGGCCGGTTTTTTGTATACATTGGCAGCTCTCAATGTCACCGTAACATTCTCCCTTGAACGTTCGCAAACAATGTGGCAGCTCTCGAGGTGATATCACGCGTCATGTCCGTATAGAATAGACAGTCAGGATAACGATGATGAGACTTGGGTTTTTTAGAAGTTCTCTACGATTGAATAAAAGTAGGTACATAAATAATTCAATACAACGACCATACGTTAAAATTTCGCACTTATTAGGTAGAAACTTAGGCAATGTGTTGAAAAAAATGTCTCTTACCACTTTCTACAAATAAATTACGATTAAAATTAAAAGATAAAATTAGAAGAAACGTTAAAAACTGTATGCATCCCATTTCTTTTGAGTACCTACTACAAAAATGTTATAAAGTTCACATTTATCTATTCATTTAAGTGTTTGAAAAGCGCGTTGAAAATCGTGTAAAGTTAACTAGAAACTAACTTTTCTGGACAATCTAATCACTAGTTTATGAATAGTTATTCAAACAATAATTGTGATTAAGTAACAACGCATTGTTCCTCGTACAATAGCGGAACTTTGTAAAACAAACTCAAAAAAAAAATACTTAGAAAACGTAATTTGTTATTAGCTATGATATTTCCAACTAGGTATGATCTCTGATTCAATGTAATTATTAATAATAAAAACAGAGCACCACTAGTTACAATAGGAGTTAGAATGTACCTATAAGATTTTTGTATTCATTCATTCGATTTTTAGGGTTCCGTAAAGTGTGTAAACGAAAAATTATAGTTCTCTTCTCAATCCGCGTACATAAATCTACCTACATTGAGGAGACTTTCCAGATAGAAGCAAGAAGAGGTAATCTAGCTTTTTCAGCAAACAGTATCGCTTCAATCGATCAACATGGTTTCCCGTAGTCCACTACTGGGCATCTCCCCAAAGTTACACAATAATATATTATACCTCCGCCTTGTGCACTAGAAGAATAGATAGTAGTAATATGAGGTCATCCATATATGCTCCGTACCTAAGCACCTACACCACTACGCTACCCACCAATCTACCTACAATTTTAGAGTCACCTTTCAATCTAAAAATATGTTATAAATGTTTGTAACTTTAAACTAAGCTTCTATCAGGCTCACCTGTAAAATCTACAGAAATACCAGCCGGCCTAGCATGACCACGATAGAAACGGGTTTTGTCTACATAGAAATAGACAAAGTGACAGATTGTAGAAACATTTCTACGTTTTATGAATGAAATCTGTCACTTTGTCTATTTCTATGTAGACAAAATCTGTTTCTATCGTGGTCATGCTAGGCCGGCAGGTAAAGAGAATCTGCCGATATCCTTAAGTTAGATCGTTTGTCACTTTGGATGAATTTTCACTAGGGTCTCATTTTGATTCGAGTCATATCCATGATATCTGTGTTTATCTACAAGCTTTACTCTACTTCTAAAGACCTTACCATTTGTAGTTTAATATTCACGAACATTATCCTATCCTTTTATTTTTTTTTTTTCGAGGTGGAAATCCTCATGAATGTCCCCCGCCCTGGGGAGGGCGAGGGGGTCTGTCAGACTCTTACTGACTAAAACCACCCTGGTGTTCCTCCAACTACCTTACGCCGGGGGCACGGGAGTCGCTTGCGCATTCGTCCGCACCCCCGGCAAATGAAAGGCGGGCCCCGTCACCCTATGCGGCCGTCATGTACGGCCGCAATTCCTCTGGTTTTTCGTTTTCGGTTTTTCGTTCAATTTCCGTTCGGGCGACGGACGCCCGAAGTCCGCCGCCCGCAGGCCGCACCCTATGGTGGCCGGAGATCGTTGGCCGCCCTACGGCGCCCGGTGCGTCTGCTGCGGATGGGGAGAGAGGACACATTATCCTATCCTAATCCTATCCACCGTATGTTTAATCACTTCGACCAATGTCACTACCATATAATTTCGTAGGTACCTAACGTTTGGCTTAAACGCGAACAGAAAAGTTATTTGTCTAGGTCTACGAGTCTGGGCTAGACTCATTTCATAATTTATTTCATAAGAGACAGACAATGAGATACCTAACCAATCAACGTCTATGCATACGGTACCAACCAGCCGACTCGCACGTATCTCATCTAAGCAGGGTGGGAGTAAATTCCATTGCTGAAAGAGCTGATATTTATACTTACTAACTTAAACTAACAGGGCCGTACCACAAAAAAGATAAACACGTGTTCAACACGAATGCTTCCTAATAATACGCACTTGTTTTAGCACTAACTTGAATAAAACAAGTGTGTATTATTTTTGGTAGCATTCGCGTTCAACACGTGTTTATCTTTTTAGGGTTCCGTACCAAAATGGTAAAAAAGGAACCCTTATGGTGCGACTTCGTCTGTCTGTCACACCTGGTTATTTCAGCAACTACTAATGCTATCGACTTGAAATTTGGAACAGTTATAAAGAATGCTTGTTCAACTTTATTGCAAATGAAAAAAGTCCAAAAATATTTTTATTTTCATTGCAAAAGGGGCCGGAGTGGGGGTCCGAAATTTTAAAGTGGGGCTACTAGGTCAAGTGACATATCATATGAAAGGGCTTGATCTGCACATTTCAAAATATATTTTTATTTTATTTTATGTCTCATAGTTTTCGATATATGATGAAAAATGTCTGAAAAAATACCATTCCCCCCCATTATCTCCGAAGTTTGCGGAGCGAAAAATCTGAAATAATTAGAGCTGATAGGAATTGACCCAAATATTGCACCAAAAAATAAAACGATGTTCCTAACTAGTACAGTTTTTTCAAAATCACTAAAATTCCTTCAAAAACAAACTTAGTTATGCGGTCCGGTTTTTTTCACTTTATACGTCCAAAAATGATACGGAATAACGGAACCCTCGGTGCGCGAGTACGACTCTCACTTGGCCGGTTTTTTTTGTAGTGCAATACTACGCAGTTATGCACCTCACTTTTGACTTGCGAATTAATTTAACATCATTACCTACGAGCTTTGGCTAAATTAATAAATGCGTTTAATTTTTATTTTACAGTTGTGTGTAAGTATTTTACTGTGCATGCTACAGACGCAATTGTTTCCATGATGAATATCTTTTATTTTTGTAGTTGAATAGACGATTAAGCTTGTTATCTTGTATTTTCTGTTCTATTTTCCCTTAATTTTTACCATTGTATTTAACACCTGCATTCTAGTGAATCCTATAGTGTTCCTAAGTAACTTAATTTAGTTCACCTTGTGTTTAAGATTAGTTAGTGTTTAGTCAAATCTGTTGTCAGAAAAATTACTACCATGAATAAATTAATAAATTTTTTACTTGAAATAATCTTAGTTATTTTTGTAGTTCAATGCAATTCGCGAAGTTATACTATTGAATGTAGCAGTCAAGAACATAATAATAGCATTGAATGTGAATTTGAAAACGAAGTGTCTAATGATAGCAAACATCGTGACGCAGAATCTTCTATAGAGCATGGTGATATTTATTCAAGTAAAGAAAAACATAATTTTGTTAGAGATTATGCTGGAAAAGAATACAAACATCCTACTACTAAGTCTGGTAAATAAATATAACAAATGCGGCATTAACTGCGTTAAACGCATTGCGATTGACGCACATTATTTTTCTATTGTCGCGCGCTGCGATTGCCGCTGCGTTCAACGTAAAAAATAATGTGTAAGCAGTATTGTGCAATACTGCTTTAATTAAGTAAAGGATATTATTACCAGGCGAATAAAAAAAAAACTGGATGATGAGTGAATTAAATACTGAAACGGGCGATTAGATTATGTTTCAATTCACCCGTTTAATAGGTACGAAGTGAGTGTACCGTGTGTATAGGGGTTGTGGCCGTTGTGGGGGCGAAGCAACGCAAGAAGATGAAACGGAATATAGAAATCTATAGGTACTATAATATATAATATAAAGCTGAAAAGTACCACTACCTATTAAATAAATAGCCTATAGGCTATTTATTTAACATCACGCGACGACCCGTGGGAAACAGTTAGTAAGAAATAAAATAGTGCGCATCAATCGCAACGCAATGCGCACAAATTATTGAAGCCTGCAATGCGTTTGACGCAGCGAAATGTCGCATGGAATTCTTGGCATGGTTTTAGTTGAAAAAAAATGTAACAAGGTTTATTTCAATTTGATTGTAAACAATGTAACTTTGATGGTAATGTTTACATGTTTGATAATTATGTGTTAGTAAACTATTTACATTCGGTTTTAACTCTTATCTACATTCTATAAGTTCTATAAGTTCTAAACTAATTTTGTCTTATTAAGTCTCTTTCTAATAAAAAAACATGAGAGAGGGATAGCACATATATAATCCCGTCAAATTGGTCCACTTGAATTGTTTTAATGTCAATTTAGTCGTAATCGCAAAAGGTCATGACTATTTTCCCGTAAATAACAAGGGCGTAGACTAATTTGACAGTTCTAAATATGTATTTGCTGTCCTTTTTCAATAATATTTGTAAGAAAGAGATATAGTGTGATTAAAATTATTGCGATGTTCGACAGAATCAGCACCATTATTTTTGTTTTGCAACTAAATTAAGTGAAACTGATGCAGTTACCGAGTCGACCACCATCGACAATGCGACCAGCGAGTACCAGAACAACAGAAGCATAGAAGAGGATGAAGACGAATCGAAGAGTACACTTATCGACTATCCCTTTTCTGTGTCTATACAGAAGAAAGGAGCTCATTACGTTTCTGGCGCCCTGATAGATAAAAGATGGATTCTGAGCGTGGCTGGGGAGTTTTATCAGTAAGAAGAACTTTAATTATTTTTTCTTCTGGAGACATTGTTATTTTTAGCAGTGGATGCTGATAGAAGAGATAATCTGTAAAAAAAGCAGAATTATGATTCGCGACTTAAATTAAAAGTATGATTTATTTAATGAATAATAATATTAATCACAATCATATCAATCTATCTATCTATACCTACTAATATTATAAAGAGGAAAGATTTTTTTGTTTGTTTGTACCGAATAGGCTCCGAAACTACTGGACTGATTTTAAAAATTCTTTCACAAATAGAAAGCTACATTATCACTGAGTAACATAGGCTACTTTTTATCCCGAAAAAATGCACAGTTCCTGTGGGACACGCGGACGAAGTCGCGGGCGAAGTGCTAGTAGTGTATAATATTAAGGTCTTATTTATGAATATTTCATGAATATTCATACTTGAGACCAGAACTTAGAGAGTTGTATTAATGATTTTAATGTTTAATAATTATTTATATTCGTTACTATCGTGAATCACATCGACAGTGGAAAGGCGAAATCGCAAGAATAAAAATCATATCTCTTTCTTTTGGTGGATAAATAAGTGCTTTTCGCTTTCCACTGTCGATATATTTAAATCAATTATAACCTGATGCTGTGCTGAAAATTGCAAAAACGTAAGAAAATTTGAATTTCGCGGTATGCTTTAGCGCAGCCACCTTAAAGTTTATAGCAGATTTTTTTTCATATTTCAGTGTCAGTCCCATAATAAAAGTTGATCATATTCATGAGTACTTTCACCTCCTAAAATATCGCACTGGTTTTAATTTTACCCTGTTTAAGATCACGCCTGCCCAAAGGATTAAGCAGAAGAGTATGTATAGTACCTACCCATATTTTCTAAGTTATGCATAAGTCCCTTGTAGGATTATGGGTCGAGCTATTACCACTAACCGAGCACATACATTACATTGTACCCGACCTGCTGGGGATCAAACCTAGGGTCCCAAACTCAGCAGTTGCCTACAAACGCAACTGCTGAGTTTGGCAAGATCACACGTCTTTTATTTGATTTAATCTTCTGTTTTACAGCGTAAGGGATTCATTAAAACTATTTAGAGCAAGACTAGGGTCTGTGGACTGCAAAAGAGGTGGATTGTTGGTCCCCATCAAGAGAATAGAGATCCATCCCTACTACATTTATGGGAAACCAAACTTTGACGTCGCTCTTTTGAGGATAGCATTATCCCTAGATTATTCTGAGGTTGTAAGACCAATTGGCATTTCGAATATCGATGGAAAGGTGTTGAGTGCTAAGTTTATGACAACGTATTGGCCGAGGATAGTGGTGAGTTACCAAATGTAGGAACTGCTTATTTTTAGGGTTCCGTACCTCAAAAGGAAAAACGGAACCCTTATCATTTTGTTGTCCGTCTGTTGTGTTAAGCGCCATCTATGAGAATATAGCTTGCTACTGCTGGTTGATGCCGTTCAAGTTCAACTATATTCTCATAGATGGCGCTATTGTGCCATCATGTCAGATATTTGTACGCCATATGGCAAAACATAGAGAACATTATAATAATTTTAACATCTTCCACACTGTTGTAACCTATGTTTACAAATGAAATTTTTGATTGATTGATTGATTGATTGATTGAATGTTTTTAAACGTCTGAGAAAGGTACGGAAGCCTCAGTGCGCGAGTCCGACTCGCACTTGGTCAGTTTTTTTAATACGACAAATGGTGCAAACAGGCGCATACGATCCGCCTAAAGGTGAACGGTTACTGCAGCCTATGAAATGCTTGTAACCCTTTAAAATGAGGATTTTCGCTGTGTCGACAGCTTAGGCGAAAAGCAAGTCCCTTGCTGCCAATACAGCGCATCCTCAGGAGCTCTGGCGACCTTGCTGGCTACAGGAACTACCGAAGTGTAGCGTTATTTGGCTGTGGTATGCTGTAAGGTAGAGGTACTTCCCCAGTCGGCTGCTCTAGATTTGAGCGAGATATCCCGCTGTGCCCTACCTGTCTTCGTGGTCTTACATTTTGGTGGTTGATAAAAAATAATGGAAAGCATACCTACCGTCATAATCATGCGTGAAGACAATATTATTATCTTCTTGTTAAAAAACAAAATTGGTGGACCATCCACCAGTCCCTATTAATTTGAGATGATCTTATAAAATTAGCTTTTTTTAAATTAAATGAATTTCCTTATTCCAGATAAAAGGGAAAACGATACCAGAAACAGCAAAGGAACGAATAAAATATAACAGCATGCGAGTGTCGACGCAGAGGCTCATTCCAATAGAAAAATGTAAAAATATTATGACGGCCATCAGAGAATACATCCACGAATCTAGTCTGTGTTTGAAGCCAGTTGTAACACATCACACTGTCTGCATGGTGAGTGTGACGGCCTAATTATTATGCATCCTATTGCTTCTGCGCGCCTAGTCTAAATGTCAGCCTGGTACTAAGTTTCCGCAACTTTTCTTCCTATTCCAGCCGGCCTAGCATGACCACGATAGAAACGGGTTTTGTACTTTTGTCTACAGAAGAATAGTCAAAATGACAGATTGTAGAAAGATTTCTACCGTTTTATGCATACAATGAAGAGAAGGAATTTTTCTATTCTTCAGTAGACAAACTCGGATAAACCAAGCACGGGTCGCCGCGTGCTTGGGCAGAAGAGATAACGAGTTGGCTGTTGGATAGAAAAATGGTATGGTATGTATGGTAGAATAGATATAGAATTGGTCATGCTAAGCCGACAGGATAACTTTTCATAGATTCCGTTTTCATAATTACGATATTATTTTCCTCGTTAGCTTGAAAGTCATCGGATCAGGTAATAATCAATATTACATAAGTTATGGGGAATGCTCTAGGTAAGATAGCCCCCGAATTTCAAATTTTCTATCGTTTTTTGCAAACTGCAACTCTGTTTTACGTCGCATGCGACTGTAAAGATGATTTTATGAATATTTATAATCATATTCATCGTCTATCATCATCATTATCTGAATGGTCTCAAGTATGAATATAAAAAGTTGAAATCTATTAGAACTTAGGGAGAATAATGATTATTATAATCTATCATCATTATTCACATCAATATTCATTACTGTCGCGAATTATATTCCGATCGTTGATGAACTGCAAATTGTAAAAAACGTAAGAACATTTTTATTTCGTGAGCAAGGTAGGTACATCCCTGTAATTCTTTGGTAAGATCAGCAAAAAGAATATTCTTTAGTTAGAACGTTGATTCAAAAACAATGTCGTACATCCACAGCCCGACGCGGGGGCGCCAGTGGTAGCAGAAGATGGATTGTGGGGCATTACGTCAGGCTGGATATCCCCGACGTGCCCGAGTTTTGCAGCGCCAACAATATTCACGCGACTCTCTTCTCCTTCCGTGCGCTCCTGGTTGGACACACAACTAGTTAATCTATAGGTTAAGGTTAACTAACTAACCATTAACGAACACCACAAGTCCGCAACAGGTTGTTACGACATTTTGTAACAAGGGTAACATAGCGATGTAAGATAACAAGCGAATACTTTTGTGTGGTTATTACCACGCTTGTAATTTTTTAATCGTCTTCGGTATATGAACTCCTAGTAGAATGCACAGCTGATTTTTGTTTCATCATCTCGCAACTATTGTTGCTTGTTTGTTTTTTTGTTGCATTATATACCTACTTACATAACTAAATACTTACAAATAATTTAAGTTCAGTACAATTATTTTTATCAAATAAGTTAATGTAAATAAGTTAACTTAGAATGCTCATGAATAATATTATTCATGTCAATTAATAAAATTGTGTAAGTAATATTTTTTTATCAGGCACTAATAATTTATTTTTGTATTATTTATTTAGGTTTATGCAAGTAAGATAAATCTACATTTATAACTTTATAGCTTTTATAATAAACTTGATAGATATACCTAACCTACCTAAGTAAAGTGTATTTACCTACCTATCCTTTACGTGTAGTGTAGGTAAGATTAGCTATTTTACATGACAACAATATTCCCAGAATACAAAGTATGTAAAGAACTACATAAAAATAATAAAAGTATGAGAATTTTAGGGTCCCGTAGTAAAACTAGAAACCCTTATAGTTTCGTCATGTCAGCTGGCACCTAAATAAGAAAGTCACTTAAGACGATTCAATGTTATTTTCAAAGACCTACTAACTATACCCAACAAGAAGGAGTTCCTGAAATGGACAGACGCGGACGCGACGGACGGACAGATGGACATAACGGAACTAGTAAAACCTTACTAGTTCCGTTATGTCCATCTGTCCGTCCGTCGCGTCCGCGTCTGTCCATTTCTAGTTTTACTGCGGATCCCTAAAAACGTAATAAATAATAATTTTCAGGCTGGTTTCATACCAAACCAATTCATATCATCAGTAAAATTTACGCATGGCTCAGTCGTGAAATCATAATTATAGCTTTATCTGTTTACTAGTAGATACTAATATACTGGCTATTAGTATCTACTAGTAAACAGATAAAGCTAGATGTTTATACTATAAGTTAATTGAAGAAAGTTTAAAAATGTGAATGAATGTAGTTGTAATGTTAAGTGATTTGTTTTCTACAGGGTGGCATAGTCGCTCAGCGACAAAACCCATTCAATAAAAGAAAAAAAACTATTAGATGTAAACGGCGTTTGTGTGTAAGTACTTATTCAGGTAAATAAATAATTCTAATATTAAACAATTTAAATAAATAAAACAAAACGCCATGTTACTAGGCTTCCATAATGTTAAAAGAGTCAATTGCTGACCTTAGCCCAAATGATTAGGTACAGCCAAATTCAATGACCTGCGATTGAACTGTGACCATGAGCAAAATAGTATTTATAATCAGTTTTCATGCTGATAAGTCCTAATATTTTACTTGCAATATTAATATTTTGTTTACCTACATAAAGGTGTGAAATAAATAATCTTATTTATGAATGAACAATAAGCTTATACAGGTGGTAGGTTAAACAGTGGCAATATTTAAAGGGGTCATTGTACTCATCATTATGAACAACTTTTATTATGGGACCAACCCAAAAAAAAAAACAGTTGTTCCATACATTTTGTTGAGTTGTGTGAACATGAATGTATGGAACAGCTGATTTTTTTTTCGCGATTTCAGGGTTTGTCCCATAGTAAAAGTTGTTTATAATGATGAGTACAATGACCCCTTAAAATATTGTCACCCCCACTGTCAAACCTGCCACCCTGTATACATCGGTAGAGGTAGGTAGGTACACTAGGTACTAATTAAGGAAGTGGCGGGAATTGCTGTTGCCCGTGTTGCTGTCATCTTAAAATTACACGAACAAACGCCTAAGCGTTATAGTGCCCTAGTACTCAATCGTGGAATGTGACGTTGTGAAGACAATCGGAGGAGAATTCAACATTTGTGGTACATAGGCATGTAATGCTTGCTTTGCGAACGTTAGGGGATGGAGGCTCCATTTATTCCATGGCATAGTGGCGCATTTTCTTTTGTCGGTCGGTAGTCGGGCCCAAGCAGCACGAAGGCCTTTACGAAATATGTAATTAATAAAATGAAAAATAAAACAATTCATCATTTTTAGGGTTCCGTACCAAAATAGTAAAAAAGAAATCCTTATGGTGCGACTTCGTCCGTCTGTCCGTCTATCTGTCTGTCTGTCTGTCACAGCTGGTTATTTCAGAAACTACTAATGCTATCGACTTTTTTGGAACAATTATAAAGAATGCTTACCCAGCTTTATTGCAAGTGAATGAAGTTAATTAGGGTTCCGTACCAAAATGGTAAAAAAGGAACCCTTATGGTGCGACTTCGTCTGTCTGTCTGTCTGTCTGTCACACCTGCTTATTTCAGCAACTACTTATGCTATCGACTTGAAATTTGGAACAGTTATAAAGAATGCTTGTTCAACTTTATTGCAAATGAAAAAAGTTCAAAAATATTTTTATTTTCATTGCAAAAGGGGCCGGCGTGGGGGACCGAAATTTCAAAGTGAGGTTACTAGGTCAAGTGACATATCATTGTGAAAGGCCTTGATCTGCACATTTCAAAATATATTTTTATTTCATTTTATGTCTCACAGTTTTCGACATATGTATAATGAAAAATGTCCAAAAAAATACCATTCCCGCCCCCTTATCTCCGAAGTTTGTGGGGCGAAAAATCTGAAATAATTAGAGTTGATAGGAATTAACCCAAATATGGCACCAAAAATATGTTAATGTAATGTTAAAATATTAAATATGTAATTATAATACTAAAATGTAATTATAAAATAAGTTAAAATATTAAATATATAAAATGTTAAATATGTAATGTTAATGTTCTTAACTAGTACAGTTTTTTCAAAATCATCAAAATTCCTTTAGAAACAAACTTAGTTATGCGGTCCGGAGTTTTTCACTTTATACGTCCAAAAATGATACGGAACCCTCGGTGCGCGAGTACGACTCACACTTGGCCGGTTTTTTTTTAGTTTTTTAATGTTATTGTATTCAGAATTTCAGACAGTCGCACACTGCTTTAATTTTATGCTGTCTTGGTAAAAATAGGCAATGTTGACGTAACAGTTGTATGATAATTCCACTGAGTGTAGAATAAAGTCACAGTAAGTAGGTACCTACCTACTCAAGTGCTAAAAAATGTACGTGCATTACTAATAGTAGGATTGGTAGGTACCTATGTAATTAACTAATGATGCTAATTCACCTATGTAGACCAACCTAAATTAAAATAATATTTATTGGAGGAATTTTTATTTTATCTTTATAACTGAGGTGTTTTTGAATGTGAGTAGTAGTAGGTACCCGTGTAAGTAAACTGTAGTCAACTACCTACAGCTGTCAGACATTACGTAGGTACCTAGGTAAGTACCTATATGAATTTTGGTAAAGAATTTTCTTTTTCTTTTCTGATTATTTTTTTATTCACATGACAGGGACTTTGGATTATAAATAAATAATAATAAAAAAAAAAGTAACTGAACTGTACTGAGGACAGAATGTAGAGCGCGCCGGCGGCGCGCGGCGCCCGCGCCGCCGGCCGCGCCGCCGAGTTGTCACTATTCAACCAAAAGGCGCTTCGCGATACCAGGCAATCATGAATGAATGGAGGTTCATTATTGCGAATTCATAAAATAGCGAGGCGATATTGGTACACTCAAGTTTTTTGCATGGGGTCGTATTATGCTATCGTGTGTATAAATCGTTTTGTAAACAATATTACTTATATTGTTTTAATTATAATAATTATTATCACAGTATAAAGAAACATAATATTATTATGAATGCAGTGTTCCATTTACCTAATTAGGTACCACAGTATGGCAAAATGCTAAGCTGATATTGTTCTTTGGGCATATTTTCTAATTTTTTTTTAATTTAATACCTACCTTTCTACTCATATTTGAATTTTAATAATTTCATTAGAAATTATTTTATAGGTACCTACTTTTAAGTCTGTTTTAAAAACGTGGTTTAAAAAAAAATGTTTTTTTAAATAATTGTTCAATGTTATTTGTAAGAAAGAGATAAAGTGTGACTAAAATTAGTTTAGTGGGATCTACAACAGAATTAGCACTATTGTGTCTCGTCGTGTGTCACGAAAAGTGTAAATATCTGCGTCACGTCAATGTTAGAGCATTTACGTCAATAGGGTTTCCTTATCAATTACATAAACTTAATGTAACTATGTAATACTTGTTACATATGTATATTAAGTTGTTGTAGTGTAGTACCTATTTGAACCGCCTAGATGTGGTAGGTGTGTTATCACAAGAACGTGTATTTTAATTGCAATATATTTTTTGAAATACATAATTAAAGATGTCTGAAGGCCAAGGTGAGTGGCTGGCGATGGCGTACGTCTTCCGCAAACAGACCTACTGTTCGCGCAAAACGTACGCCATCGCCAGCCATTACGTGTAGGTATGTTTTAGGTTACCAATTACTGTGGTAAAACCTTACTTTCAACCACCAGCCGACCTAGCATGACCAGTATGACCACGATAGAAACGGGTTTTGTCTACATAGAAATAGACAAAGTGACAGATTGTAGAAACATTTCTACCGTTTCATTCATAAAACGTAGAAATGTTTCTACAATCTGTCACTTTGCAGCTAGGACCAAGACCAATGAAAATGTGATTTACGATTTTACACAAGTTATAAAATATAAGGCAGGTTGATCGATACACTTATAAAAAAGCTTTATAAAAGATAAAATTCTGTAAATAATGGTAAATCGTACATTTTATTTGTAACTAGCTGATCCACCCGGGCTTCGCACGGGTAAAGTTTAGTTTACCGTTGCGCGTTAATAATAATAATTATCGTGTTATCTTATATTATAAAGTATACCTACGTCCAAATATCAATGATAGTTATTACTGTACCTACATATTTACTCACTTATGATTAAGATCTTGTTTACTGTCTAAGTGTCTACTGTTTAGGTAGGTACTTGATGATTATCCTACTTGTGACTATGAAACTACTTAATTTGATAAGGTATAAAGATTATTATTTTATTGATAATGTTCAGTTAAACATTACCTAATTATTTTTGTTATGTTTTAAATCATAAAAGCAGCTTGTGTCTTAAATATAAATGTTAGCTAAATGCTGTCGTAGCTCGGCTAATATAAATAACATATTCTTAGATATAAGTACCTATACAACAAAAACCTTCCTCGAGAATCTGTCTTTGGTGAAAACCGTACGAAAATCTATTTTTCTATAATCTAAGACGAAAATCCGTTCAGTAGTTTTTGAGTTTATCGCGTTCAAATAAACAGATTATGTAATTGGATATAATAGACAGACAGACGTCGCGGGGGACTTTGTTTTTTTACTATATATTTATTATGTATGCATAAGGAAAGATATAATGATAAATTATTTTTCACAGACTCACCATTAGTACTCTAATTTTATTACATTAGGTTATCAAACGTGTTAATGATGTGCAAATAATAATGTATATTTATGGCTTTGAATGGAACCAAATAAAGCGCGTACCTACCTAGTGAATTTATTCTACTGTGGAAAAAACTAGAAGTAGGTATCGACAGAGAAAAATTAAGTACCTAAGTATTGATGTCTAGAAGCCTCTAGGAACCTGAATCATAGTGCTAAGCGTACTTAAATAAAAATATTTTTTTGAGTCACATCATTTATTTGATAAGTATTTATTTGAATCTAGCTGTATAGTTACCTAACGTAACAAATAAACACTAAAAACTAGCCGGAAAACGTCGGTAAATAAAAACAAACCTGTCTATCGTAAAAGTGGTTCTCGAGTTATAAACGCACTAAAGAACAAACAGACTGAGAGAAGTTGAGTTTTATAATACCTATGTAAAGAAGATTTCGTTTTATCTATTCTTTGATAATTTTATATAAATAAAATGTACAACTATTCTATAGAACATTGTTTGAAGGGTAGTCAAAGGCATTTGAGGAGGAGCATTATTAATAATGTTGTAAAAATAACATAAGCAGACTTTTTTAAACTAAGTTAAGTGATTGGTATCAAGTTTATTAAACGTAAAAAAACCAGCACGATGAACGCGATTGTGGTACAGATAATAGTGACTATTTTTCGTAAGTTTTATAATTAATATATACGTCAGATATTACAAAGGATGTTAAAAAATGAACTCGAATTTCGTAGAGTTACTCGGTATCGAAAAACAAACTTATTGTAAAAGAATATGAAAAAAAATTGAGCATTGTTAATTTTTCTTTTTTTTGGTAAACTGTGATGGGAAAATTTTGATCAGCAGTCTGTTTACTTATTTGAGGATCATGACAGGTGGGTCACAAGACTTGACAAGACCGAGTTCTGGTTCTGGTGCAGTGGCAAAACAGCAGCCTAAGTAGGTATGATGCGTAGTGCGCATTTTGAATATCTTTTGCGTAATGAAAATTAAATAAAAATAATCTTTGGAATGGATAGTTTTTTTTTCTTTATCTTCGAAATATCATTTCTTAGAGTTGGTTTTTTAACACCATAATAGTTAACCAAACAACTGATAATTAAATAATAGTCATAAACTTATTTATGGAAGCAAAAGCCTTATCATTTATAAATATGTACTTAGTTAATACTAACTAGGTATAAGTCCTTGATAGAAGTGAAAAGTTAATGAACTAATAAATTACATAAGCCATCAGGACGTTTGACGTCTATGATAAGGATGTAGGTATTGTGAGTTTCACATAATTAATATAATTATGTGCTTGTTCAATGTTCATGTTAACTCGTGAATGCGGTAGTAAACGCGATCGCGAAATATCAAGCATGATGAATGTGGTATTATAATTATTCAAGTGTTCACGTATAAAACGTAGGAGCGGTGGAAGTAGCGGCAATATCAAACATGTGAAGTTGTGTGTGTGTTCAATTACTGTTCACGTCGAAATAGCGGTTGAGGGTGCGATTCACGCGCGGCTGCATATAAGTTCAACCAGTATGAACTTGTCGCTAACGGCGATACCGCAGAAACGCCTGGCGGTTAATGTGAACACCAACTCGCGAGGTCCACCGCGTTCTTCACCGAGCCCGCAACCGCGGGTTCAACGTGGACAAGCACAAAGAGTTACCTTCGACCCTATGTTTACTCCCCTGTCTGTCGTTCTGTCTTATCGTTCTATATTTTTTAATATTTGAAGTGTTAAAGTACCTAATGCATAGGAATAGGACATTAAAGAGTGGTAAACGAGAATTGGTACTGAAAGAAAACTTTTTACACCGATAAAAACGTTTGTAACATAATTATTGACAACCAACCAACATAGATTCTACTCTTTGGGGAACTCTTAGGCCGCGGCCGCACCGGTGCGGCAACTGCGACGCGACGGTGATTTCGTGAACAATTAAATGTCACTTGTCGTTTCTGCAGTGCGGCCACCGACATAATTATGTTTATATGCTTTTGTTTTCACCACCGTCGCCGTCGCATTGCTGTCGCCGTACCAGTTCGGCCGCAGCATTAACAGACAGACGCGTTTCGCGTTGGCGGTCAGTACCTAGGTACTAATAACAATGTTTTTACCTACTATTGACCGCCACCGCAGGCCGCGTCTGTCTGAGAAACAATAAGTACTTTTTAGAGTCTTAAGAAATGTTTTGTTTTAGTTTCAACACCATCTTTCATGGTAGGTGTTGGAAACACCTGGACTTCTTACACACTACCAATATTAGAAAGTGAGCAGTCGCCTTTAGGATACAAAACTACTAAATATGACGGCAATCTTTTATCATCAGTTGTTATGCTGGGTTCTCTAACATCTATTATCATTGCGGGATATATCAATGACAAAATTGGTCGAAAACGAACAGAAATACTTAGTGGACTATGTTATGCAGTGAGTAGTTCATAATATTTTAACATACCTACCTATTAAGAATATATATTTTTTTATATTAATGTAGGTACCTTGGTTCCTACATCCTAGAGACCTATCTAGGTCTCTGGGCTGTATATCTATACAGCCTAGGTATATTAAGCAGAAAGAAAGTAATGAAAATAAACTGTATTTATTTTTGTTTTCTGTTATCCTGGTCTCTCGTCACGACCGCAAAAACTGTAACGCAGCTTTTAATCGGCCGTTATATAATGGGATTAGGTACAGGACTGCATTTTGTAACGGGAGCCGTTTATGTAGGTGAAATAAGTCAGAATGCAATAAGAGGGTCAATGCTTAGCATTATGCCGTTCATATATAATGTGGGATCACTGGCCTCATATATAGAAGGATGGTTTTGTGGTTATGACGTCATCAACTACTTGAATCTGACTATAGCCGTTGGTTTTGTGCTAATACTATTATGTCTCAAAGAAACCCCCATTTACTTGTTAAGGACAGGAAAAGAAAAGGTGAGTCAAATTAATACTTAACAATAATTGTGTAGGTAGATAGGTGGGTAAGTACCTATGTTTAAATGAGTAGAAGAAAGATATTGCTAGTTTTTTTGTTTTAGTTGAGATTTTGAGAATAGAAAAAAAAAACAACAAATTATGAAGTGATAACTAGTGATGCAACGGAAGTGTCTTAGCAGAAGCAGAAACGGAAACAGATGTTAAAAGTATTTTTTAGCGGAAACGGAATAGAAACGGATGCGGAAACGGAAATGTGGAAAAAAAAATTAAATCGTCAATTTCAACGAAATAGTTGGTACCTATTTCGTTGAAATTGACAATAAAATTTATTTTCACACTTCCTTATAAGGACTTGTTTTAGGTTTCTTAATAGCACTTAATTTACACACACGACACAAAAGTACTAAACAAACAACAACAGAAATATTACGCACGTAACCTTGCCTACTATTTACCTTTACTTCAATTTAGTTAGCAAATCAAAATTAATCTTACAGCTTGCGAAAATTTTATTAAATCCAAATTACGATTTGCTGCACTATATTACATACTGCAAATGTATTTTTAATTTCATATGACATCAATTTTAAGGCTGCCGAATATCACGTTAAATACTATAAGCACTAAAAGCAGCTCAGTTCACTTTGTTTGCTGACAAAATACTGACCATTTAATAATAAGCTCCTTTAATAAGCAGACCGTTTAAATGATCGTCAAAAAAAAATATGTTTGTAAACAAACGCGTTGCATTGTGACAAGTGCCGAAAGTCCGCGCCAGGCTTGCTGGCTAGAACAACCCTCCCGCGCGCGTCTCGCCCGCCACACGCGCGCCCCCACCTAACTGTCAACCTTAAACTTCCGTTCAGATTTCCGTTAAAAAAGTTGCGGAAACAGTAACGGAAACGGATGTCAAAAAGCATGCGGAACTTCCGCAGTTGCGGAAACGGAAACAGAGGTCTGTTGCATCACTAGTGATAACTTAGTAATTAACTAATTAGTCTAATTTCCTAAGTAAGTACCTACCTATTTAAATTAAATACAAACGTATTAGGTGTCTACTTATGTTGGTATATATTGTAGGATCTCGTAAATCGCATTTCAGACTTACCTATAGCTAAATTCCTCTGTATTAATATTAATAACATTCAATATTTGTACCCAATGTTCATAATGTAGTGAACTACAGGGTGGCAGGTAAGACAGTTTTGCGATTTCAGGGTTGGTCCCATCATAGTAGGTAAAAGTTGTTCAAAAGTATGAGTTTCCACTGTCTAACCTGCCGCCCTGTATATACCTACTTATCTACCTATTTAATTTAAGGAATTATAATATGAAGTTTATCATTTTTGCAGGAGTCAATAAATTCGCTGAAATTTTATCGAGGTGCGTCTACAGTAACTCAAGAAATATTAGACGAAATCGTTTTTATGAGAAGTCAGCTGACGCATGATATTATTATTGACGAAACTAGTAAGTTTTTAATCGTGTTGTTTTAATAACATAATAAGACCCCTGTGCGTAATTTAAACACATAAAATCATGTCTATATTTATCTCTTTCTGTCACGCATAGCTAACTTCATAGCAAAAAGAGACAAATATATATATCAGTGATAATGGGCGTGACTACGGCGCGGCACGTAGGTATTTTTCCATGGATAATAAATAATGTAATGATATTTTTCTCTTGGCTCGACTCGACTCGGACGCCCTGGTAGCCGTGAAGGTCCACCTGTTAGATTCTGATGCGTTGTAAAAGTTTGTTTGTTTGTTTGAACGCGCTAATCTTTGGAACTACCAGTCTGATTAGAAAAAAAACTATTTTTTGTAAATGATAGGTAGCTATTTAACATCACGCTATGACCCTTAGGAGCCGAGCAACGGGGGTGACGGGGAACAGCTAGTTTAATTTAAACTTAAAAAATGATTTTACATTTCAGATTTCAATACCTCACAATTAGAAAATGAAAAAGAAAAGTTAAATCAGGAAAAACACATTGTTTGCGAAAGCATTACAGAGAAAAAAGGTGTTTGGAAAACATTGCGTAAGTTCTCTGCGTTTTATTTAGCAAATAAAAGAACAATCATGTAGGTTTAACTATAAGACCATTCCGAAATTATAAGCATGATTCCAGCCTACAGTGTATCTGATATTAAATTAAACAAACATCAAAAAAATTACTTAGGTAATATTTATTATTTGCGCAAGAAGATAAAAGAATGTTTGAGAAAGTCGTTGACTAGCTACTTGAGTAAGACAGAGATTACTGAATGTCGAGTTAATACAATAAAATTTATTCTATGGTAGGTAGGTATAACGTAATAACCTCCTTGGCAATTAATAAATACTGAATGGAGCCCGCTATTAAAATGTAGGTAATTTATTATCCTTTATTTTATGTTCTCCTGGTAACAATAGTCGATTGATTCGTCGTTGACGTCGACAAAATGCCGGATTGTGCTTGATTCTCGCGGGTTCGATATTGATATCAAATTCGATATATATTGCAACAACTGTCAAAATCCCTACCATTTTGACATTTGTTGTAATATACATTATCGAATTCGATACCAATATATCACCCGCGAGAATCACCCCAGTTTCTTTGTCCCACGGAGGAAATACCTCTGTGCTTTGTCCTCACTCGATATCGATCAATGCGCATGGCTGGCGAGTGGCGCAATATTCAAGCAACCAATCTTCTCTTACATTTCATACTTTCCTAGTACAATGAAACTTTTTGCTTTCCACATACGACACCGTTGCGAGGAGTAGCTGTTGCACAACACCGCCTTTTCGTCTGTTCCCACGTTGTTATTAGGTGCCTACGCTGTGACTCTGACGTTTTATGATGGCCTAGTAGAAAAGGAGCATTTGTAACAAAAGATTCAGTTAGGTCATCCGAGCGCTACCAACGATTTTCGCAACATGCTACCTTGCTAAGCTTTAGGCAACTGGCAAATTATTTTATATTATGAAAGTAGGTAGGTACTCTGTGAGTGGCAAATAAATTAAGATAATACACACTCGATGACTCGATACAATAATTTAAAAAGTCTAAAACTTGTATTACATACTAGTTATCTGTACACTAAAAGGTAAATAAATGTACCGGTTACCTTATCTACATACCTACTTCTGGGCCCACTCGCTAGGTATTTTATTGGATATCAAGTGTTTTCTTTTTTTTGGACAAATGTCTACCAGCCGGCCTAGCATGACCACGATAGAAACGGGTTTTGTCTACATAGAAATAGACAAAGTGACAGATTGTAGAAACATTTCTACGTTTTATGAATGAAATCTGTCACTTTGTCTATTTCTATGTCGACAAAACCCGTTTCTATCGTGGTCATGCTAGGCCGGCAGCAGTGCTAATTAAGCTATCCTGAAACGCAAATAAATAAATTGTAATTAGTTAATAACGCTGTAGGGAAGAGGGCCTAGAGGATCAGTGTTCATATTCAATTAAAATTTTTAGGCACATCAAAATCGGCACAACGAGCAATAATAATACTGGTAGTCAACATGGGCTTGTCAGTTTGTATGGGCATGATCGCGGTGCAGGCGTACGCTGGGCAGTTCTTCACGCAAGCCGCGCCAAGCCTTTCACCACATCTATGTTCTGTTATCCTGGGAATTGTGGTGACAGTTACCAGTGGACTGTCTGTTCTTATAGCTGATTTAATTCCTAGACGGGTGAGTATGATTTAAAAATAACTTATAACTTGAACTGTCAGCTATCACTTGAAGAAGAGTACGGATTGCAAAGAAAATTTTGCGAATTAGATATAGGTACCGTATACTTAATACCTACTAACCTATCCTTTTAAAAAAATAAAATTGAGTCTTTGTTTTACCGAATCTATTGTAATATATTTTTTATCTAGAAATATACAGCTACGACATCACAATATGGCGCAAGGTTATTCCTAATGTTAGCTGGTTTAATTGGTTGCCCGAAATAAAAAACAGACAGACAGACAGACGAAGTCGCACCATAAGGGTTCCTTTTTACCATTTTGGTACGGAACCCTAACAAACAAATAAATCACTTGACATTCGATTTTACAACATTGAATTTAATCGATTAGGTATAAAATTTACGTTATCTTGTTTGTGTTCACAGGTTCTAATGATTAGCTCATGTATCTCGTCTGCCGCTTGCATGGCTTGCCTGGCCACTATGCTGCGATGGAGCTGGGCCCCCGAGTGGGGTATACCAATAATCATGGTGTTTTATTGCATTTTTTTCCACATTGGCGTAGTAAATGTACCGTTTGTGCAGATTGGGGAATGTCTTCCACCCGAGGTAAGAGCATTTGACACAATATGTATTCTCTGGGAGGGAAGACAGAGGTCTGATAAACTGATAAACTAATAGGTATCTACATTATTTCGACCATTATGTATCTACTTAGGACAATTTCATATTATAATGATTTTATGGATATATCGGTAGCCCCATACATTTTATAAACTATAGATACCTAATACCTAGCTAAGGACCTACTTTATAATTTTATATCACATTTTAATATTTTTTTGTGTTGTTACAGATTACCAGTTTTGGCACTGGTCTCGTTATGTGCTCCATGTGTCTGATGTGTTTCGCATTATTATTTGTCTTCAAACCAGCTGTAGATGCTCTTGGCTTGGACGGAGTATTCCTGCTATTTGCTATAATCAGTTTAGTAACGGCAACGGTAGTGTTTTTAACCATGAGAGAGACAAGAAGGGTACCTTTTGAAATTGTACAAAATTCGTTTGAACAAGGGTTTTTGTATCGGCGGCAAACATACTAGTTTTAGAAATACATGAAATGAAAAATAAATGTGATATTTTTTAAGAATGTATTTTTTTCTTAAAAGCCTAGGTTCCTATTTCATCTATGGAAAAACAAACACAATGTCAAATTCAAAATGATATGACAGTGACAGTGACGTTTCCTCATTGCTGATGCTGATAATTATCAACACGAGCGGCGATTTTATTCATTAGAAATCTTCTGTTTTCTGATAATGATTAAAACAATAAGCCATATCTACATAATCAACAATCCATAGAAGCATCCATAGCATTTAATATATAATATAGTAAGTGTCAAAATGGGTCTGCTATCAGACCCTGAGTACGGTTCTGTGAAATGGGTGAGGGTGCTGAAGAAAGTACATGGTCCGCTGTGCTTCCTGTGCTATGTTGGTGCCCTGGTATGGTTCGTAATGCTAGGGAATAGAGAGTTCAACAATGAGACGTATTTCTCCGAGAACGCATTGCTTCCCGGCTTGGTAACAAACGAATTCAATGGGGAGAATTCCGCAAAGCAGTTTTTCAATGAATTCTTGATGGAATTAGAGGTAAATAACATTTTAGCTACATGTAAGTGTGGTGAGTCTTTGAACCAATCAAGAAGTAAGTAATGGGACAAATAATAATTATGCCATTGTTCAAATATTTTTGTTCACTCTTTAGCCAATATTAAATTAAATTTCTTTGATGATTATTTTATTATAACATATATATATATATTTAAATATATATTTGTATGTATTATGTTTATGTATGGTGTAATTTACACATATTTGTTTAGTTTATATATAAGTATGTATGTACGTTTTAATTAGGTAGTGTATTTTAGCTCTTATTGTGCACTTATCTCTATTCTCGAATCATAATTTATCTCTATCATTCTAAGGTTTGCTGTAAGAAAACTCAATCTTGAGTTAAGCTCGCCTTTGTACATAAAATGTCCATAAAAAATTGTATTTAATATTTGTGTGTACAATAAAGAATATGAATATGAATGATTGCCTCATGCCACTGGTCCAATTTCATGTCCAAGATTTGGTCATAGATTCGCTTTAGGAGCAGAATCAAGATTTTATTCAATTATGTCATTGAAATCATCCACAATATTGCATTCCCAGCTATTTTTTTCTTATTTTCATTAAATCAAACTGTCAAATATCTTATAAGCAAATATTGAGTTGTACAATGATGGATTCATCCAACTTATTTGATCAAAGTTACATTGGACCAAGAAATTCTGACCATTAACATACCACCCTTTTGCAAGACTAATAATGCAGTAAGGCTCAAATGATGTTTGTAAAGATAAACACACAAGATGATTATTTAATTATAAGAAGTTGCTAAGAAGTTCTGAGGGCCTAGACAAGTTACTTTTCTGTTAGCGTTAACGGCAAACGCTACGGATAAAATGTATGGCAATGACATTACCTGCGGAAAAGTCATGTGACGCACAAATGTCACTTCCATACATTTTATCCGTAGCGTTTGATGTTAACGCTAACAGAAAAGTAACTTGTCTAGGGCCTCTGGTTGCCTAGTGTGTGGGCTCCAATAGCATCATTATGTTGGATTGGCTGGTGTAGCGAGCTGCCTAGTAAGCAATAAGCCTTTACCAGCAACTCTGACATATTTTATTCAATATGAGCCATTCCACCTGTGGCTTTGCTTGTGTGTATATGTTTTTTACACAATATCTTTATAAATAGCCCATGAGTTATTCTGATATTATATAAACTATATTACTGTAAAGTTTCATCAAAATCCATTTAGTAGTTTTTGCGTGAAAGAGTAACTAATCTCACAAACTTTCGCTTTGTAATATTAGTAATAATATTAGTAGTTTGTAATATTGACTACTACTAAGACACCTTACAATTTTCAGGACAAATATGATGATTCAGACGAAATGCCGGTGCCGTGGCTGGTGGCTAAGATGTCTCAGTTACACCTTGAAGTGTACACCCACAACTTTACACTCAACTACCCTCTGGGGCAGGGACAAGTAAGTACATGCTCATTAAACTGTTACTATAATATAATCTGGTAGCTTAATGCGAAATTCACAGACCGTCTTTGATTTTATTTGGCTAAATAAGTGTTTCATTTGAATATGGACAGTATCCCAAAGAGATCAAGGTTTATATTTGCATGTAGTGCTTGTTTAAAGCAACAGTATACATATTAGCAGTTACATTCATGAAATACTGAGAGCAGTGGTGACCTAGTCAGAGCAGCGGTGGACAATGAGAGCAGGGCAGAACATTATATGCTGATTATGCTTATGCTTGTGTCACACAAATACCTAAAAAAACATTTATAAAATCCAACAAGCTTATCCACGCCACGCCACTGACGGCTTCTGGCGCCATGGATGTAATAGGATGTTAACTACTTTTTTTTTATTGTGAATCTGTAAACTATGAAAAAAGACAATTAAAACCAAAAATACCGATGAAACATCTACAAAATTGGCAAAGTTATAAGCGTTTTAAAATGATTTGCTAGACACGGACGGCACTACCTACTAGTGACGTAACACCACCTACGTCCGCTTCGCGCGACAAAGACGGAGCGATACTCCCTCCAAAAACTTTAAAAGCGTCTATGTTTTCCATTTTGTGATAAATTATTATTTTTGCTTTTACTTTTTTGTTGTGTCTATTCCTTCTTTGAAATAAAATAATTTATTTGTACTTTTTTAATAGTAGGCCACTACCGTATTAGCGCAACATACTTTGTAGTACTGCACAAGCACATACACTGCTCCCGTATTCAATGTGCACCGGTCTTTAATCATACTTAGGGCCTTATCACAGTTACGGTTTGCGAGCGAGGCGAGAGCGCAGCGGACACACCCCGAATAGCACCGCGGACGCCATATCGTACACTCGTACGACAGTCAGCCGACCCCGCCCCACTTCAGCGATAACGTTACGCGCACGCATCAGTTCGGTTCGCGCTCGCTGCGCTCTCGCCTCGCCTTGAATTCGCAACTGAGATAAGGCCCTTATAATATCTCCAACAGATATACAAAGGCACCAACGTGTATGGAATACTAAGAGCTCCTCGCACGTCATCGCTAGAGGCTTTGGTGGTGACGGCGCCGTATAGGTCTCTGTCGTCTCACCAGAAAGGAACTGCCGCCGGAATAGCACTCATGCTGGCGTTCGCCAAGTTCGCGAGACGTGAGTTGTTTTATGATGTCCTGGTACTCCTGCCGGCCTAGCATGACCACGATAGAAACGGGTTTTCTCTACAGAATAGACAGATTGTAGAAAGATTTCTACCGTTTTATGCATACTATGAAGAGAAGAAATGTGTCTATTCTTCAGTAGAAAAAAATCTGATAAACCAAGCACGGATTGCCGCGTGCTCGGGCAGAAGAGATAACGATTTGATAGAAAGAACTTTGTCTATTCTTTGGTAGAATAGAGATAAAATTGGTTATGCTAAGCATGTCTGATGGCATTTAAGATGTTCAAAAGAGTGTTAAAACCTTACATGGCATAAAAATAAACATAATTAGAATTAACTTTTATTAAATCTTTCAGCACAAAAGTACTGGGCGAAAGACATAATATTCCTAATCACGGAGCACGAACAACTAGGGATGCAGGCATGGCTAGAAGCTTACCACGGTTTACAAAGCGACGCAGAAACATTCCACACTAGTCTTGGCAGTTTCTGGAAGCCTGGTAGCCCCAGCTTAGATTTAGGAAGCTACTTGTCTGGTTTCGAATGGGCAGATCATAAAAAGTCTTTGAACCCTGGAAAGCTGAAAGGGCGGTCGGGATCTATCCAAGCTGCCATCAATTTGGAGTTTAGCACACCTAAAATAAGTAAGTGGTTTTTTCTAACTTTGTTTTAAAGGACTTTCATATTATATTGGCCTCACACAACTGTCATTTTGGTTATAAAAAAAATCTACTACAGTTTTGAATTGTTGTAGCTAGACTTATGATAGTTTTAAATAAAAAACATACCTATATAACATTGTTTTGCCAGGCGCCATAGGTTCCCATAGTTCCCCATAACCTGGACTAGGTTATAGGGAACTATGGGAACCTATGGAACCATCCTGTTACAATGGGCCGAGCAGTTTTTCTCCACATGTTTTGCAATAGTCCAGTACAAGCTGGCTTGTTCTTGGGTGCATTTCTATACATACAGGGATAAATATATAGAAATCTGGCACGTCTGGACGTCTGGCAACGCTAGCAGCGTTGCCAGACGTCCCGATTTTTAAGCCCAAAATTAAATGTTCCGCGCGGGACAGGCTCAGTCCCGCTTTTCGAGGATTACTCGACGGTGCGGCCCCCACCTTCAAACTGTTTTCCTGAACGCGTTTTTTTTAAGTGAATTTTAAATAGTCGGATGCCGGAAATAAATGCTGCGTAAAAATGAAAGCAGAATTACTCATTTAATTCAATCTGGAGCTATCCTGTGCAGAGTTCTTCGACTAACTGCTGATTATTTAAGTTTTTTATTATGTCCCGCTTTTTTTACTCAAAATCTTTCAAAATCCCGCTTTGCCCGAAAAAAAATCTGGCAACGCTGATAGATAGGTACCTATACATCTATGCATACAGGGATAATCGCCGGCTATGTCACCATTACATTTTATTAAAGTTGTCCTACGTGTCTACTTCGGCCCCAAGCATGCCCTCCAAAGTTTCGGGACTCTGTAGTCCCTACAAGAAAGGATCAGTTTAAATAATAGTACATACTTTATTATATTTTTGTGAATTTGAAACATGTCAAAGCCATGTTAAGCTTCTATTAAGTTATTAATAGAATTAACTTATACAGGGTGGCAGGTTAAACAGTGGAAATATTTTAAGGGGTCATTGTACTCATCATTATGAACAACTTTTACTATGGGACCAACCCTGAAATCGCGAAAAAAAAATCAGCTGTTCCATACATTTATGTTCACATAACTCGACAAAATGTATGGAACAGCTGATTTTTTTTTCGCGATTTCATGGTTGGTCCCATAGTAAAAGTTGTTCATAGTGATGAGTACAATGACCCATTAAAATATTTCCACTGTTTAACCTGCCACCCTGTATACTTAATAACTTAATAGTACATACCGCTGGTAAAACTCAGTTACTACTAGATATTTAAACAAACAGAAACCATGTGACCTTCCATCTCTAAGAATAATTGCAATACACGATTTTGTTTGTATCTGTTAGAATAATAAAAACGAGGCTGCATGAATAAATTTCCACACTTGTTATTCTACAAATACAATTAACTCATACAATGGTGCTGATTTTGTTGTTTACGAACTTGACTAATTTAGTCTCATTATGTCCCTTTCTAATAAGAAACATGAGAAAAGGATAGATTCAATTTAATCCTGTCAAATTAGTCCACTTGAACAGATTTGATGTCAATTTAGTCGTAATTGTAAAAGGTCACGACTATTTTCCCGTAAATGACAAGGGCGTAGACTAATATGACAGTTCTAAATATTTTCTGTCCTTTTTCAATGATATTTGTAAGAAAGAGATATAGTGTGATTAAAATTAGTTTAGTGCGATATTCAACAGAATCAGCACCAATGATATTTTTGTTTTACAGAGTACATAGAAGTGAAAATAGAAGGTCTGAACGGTCAGCTACCTAACTTAGATCTCGTGAATCTAGTCCACAAGCTGTGTCTGAAGTCTGGGATACACCACTCTTATAGAAACAGGTATTTATATATACCTCCTTACTTATAGACAATGATTAAATTAAACAGCTCTTAAGTCAATTGTCACAAGTGTCACATTGTGACAGTTGTATATTTAATCAGTGGTTAAATTAAAGTTAAGAGGCGTTTATAAGTAAGGGCGATAATAGCTTATTTATTCGTACCGCACTATTACTTCGTTTTCGCTTAGAGTTCTTTCTGACTTTTTTTCTTTTTGCTCGGCTCCTAAGAGTTATAGCATGATGTTAAAAATAAAAAAGATTTTTTCAATTCGACTGGTAGTTCCAGAGATTAGCGCGTTCAAACAAACAAACTCTTCATTATGCTTTATTCATGATTTAGATAGATATAGATTATAGATATAGATTATAGAGATATAGATTCGCAACTATGCTCTAAGTCATACGATTTTATCGTTTTTTCAAGAAAGAACAAAATGCAAACAAAAATGTTGGTATAAATGAATAACAAGCTTAATGTTTGTGTAGTTACTCGTGGATGCGCGGGCGCAACAAAATGGACGACTGGTGGAACGGGTTCCGGACCATATTCGACATGGTGCTCACGCAGATTGACGGGGTAGGTGAAATTTATGAAATACTATTATATTAAGCTATTTAATAAGCAGAATCATTTTTGTTTGAGCATGTTTTCGCTATAGAAATAAAAAAAACCAGCCAAGTGCGACTCAGATTCGCACGTGAAAGGCAATTTGATTTAAGCGTCATTTTGGGTAACATTGATTCTGAATCATATTAGCCGGACATTCTGAATTATGATTCAGACGCTCTGAATTATGATTCCGAATCAATGTCACCCAAAATGTCGTTTAAATCAAACAGCCTTTCACCCCTCAATATAATATTCGTGAAATTTTCTCTTTGATTACCTAAAGTGCGGTTAAACGAGCTAGTTTTTTGACAATTTCTTGCTGCAATTGTATAGCCGTGAGTTGAGATCTAGTAGAACAATTTCCGCAATTTTGCAGTATAGCTCGGCGATATTGCAATGAAATTAAATGATGGTACATAACAATAACTGCTGTACGATATAGATCTCAACTTACGGCTATACAATTGCAGCAAGAAATTGTTAAAAAAATCTAGCACGTTTAGTCGCACCTTAATATTTGTGCGAATATTCATAATATATTCCATTTTACAGGTCCCAGACGGCAACCACGGCCTTTTCCACCGCTTCGGCATCGAAGCCGTGACCCTGGAAGGCCGGGAGGCGGGCGACCCGGCCGGCACCGCTCCCCGGGCCCAAGCCCTGTCCACGGCCAACTTCTACCGGCTGGGAGTCACTCTCGAGAGTGTACTCCGCTCGCTCAACAACTTACTGGAGCGCTTCCATCAGAGTTACTTCTTTTATCTGCTGGCGGCCACGCATAGGTTCATTTCTATCGGTTAGCGGTGAATATTATTAATAATTAGCTGCTCCCCGCGGTTTCACCCCCGTTGCTCGACTCCTAAGGGTCGTAGCGTGATGTTAAATAGCCATACTATTACAAATTAAATTATTTTTGCAGGTTACATGTGCGCATCCTCCTTAGGTCCTAACAAATACATACCTTCCAGCTGGCCTAGCATGACCACGATATAAACGGGTTTTGTCTACATAGAAATAGACAAAGTGACAGATTGTAGAAACATTTCTACGTTTTATGAATGAAACGGTAGAAATGTTTCTACAATCTGTCACTTTGTCTATTTCTATGTAGACAAAACCCGTTAGACAATAAATATATAATAAATAAATAGACAAAGTGACAGATTGTAGAAACATTTCTACGTTTTATGAATGAAACGGTAGAAATGTTTCTACAATCTGTCACTTTGTCTATTTCTATGTAGACAAAACCCGTTAGACAATAAATATATAATAAATAAATAGACAAAGTGACAGATTGTAGAAACATTTCTACGTTTTATGAATGAAACGGTAGAAATGTTTCTACAATCTGTCACTTTGTCTATTTCTATGTAGACAAAACCCGTTTCTATCGTGGTCATGCTAGGCCGGCAGCATAGTTATTTTGGAACCATTTCCTAAAAATAAAACATGTAATTATCTATTTTGCAGGTCAATACATGCCCTCGTTATGCTTATTATGCGTAGCCATGCTCATCCGAGCGTTATCCTTATGGGTTTCTATCCAACAAGATGGCGACGAGGAAGCAGACAAGCAAACAAGCAAGAAAAGCAAGCATAAACCAGAGAAAGATAAAGATTCCGATTCAGAGTTACCAGGCGATGAGAAATGCGAGGAGGTGAAAGAAGTGCCTAAAACTAAAAGGAAAGTGGAGGATTTGAGTATGAGCGTCGTGAATATCGGCGGCAATTATCTCCTGGTACATTTGATCGGATACGCTGTTATGAATTCGCCTTTAATTTTAAGTCAAATTGGTAAGTTTTTTTTAAATATTAGGGGCCGTACCACAAAAAAGATAGCCGCGCGTTAAACGCGAATGCTACCAAAAATAATACGCACTTGTTTTAGCACTAACTTGTCTAAAACAAGTGTGTATTATTTTTGGTAGCATTCGCGTTTAACTCGTGTCTATCTTTTTAGTGGTAAGGGTGTAGTTCTTTAGACTAAACACCAGTTTCTAAAAGCCTGTTCAATTTACGAGTAATCTCATGTCAAGTAACACGATTGATCGACGTTATTTTGGTCAAGCAAACATGAGCCTACGTGAGTTTTAACAAATAATCAAGTTTTTAAAAAGGGGGTACCTAAATCTATTTTGTACCAAGACTCTTTTAATACCCAATTTTTTGCGATTTATGGGGAAAAACCAAGATTTTTTTAAGACACCCAGCTTTCTACGATTTATGAGGGAAACATGTAATTTTTAACCGACTTCCAAAAAAGAGGAGGTTCTGCATTCGGTTGGTTTTTTTTTTTTTTTTTATGTATGTACACTGATTACTCCGTGATCTCTGAGCCGATTTTCGTGATTCTTTTTTTTATGAACTTATTTTTATATATTTTTTGTATTATTTTCAGGTACCCACTACAACAAACCATCAGAAGTATCAGTGTACTACGGCTTGATCGCCATATCAGTATTACTAACTATTGTCACTCCCTTCATGCCACGCTTCCTGCGCAAGGGCCGCATAACTTACGAGGAGTTATGTCTAGTCAACATACTACTCCTGATAGAACTGTCGACCGTATGCCTGAGTGTCGGCATGCATAACTTTTCCTTGGGATTCGCTATTGCGGTGGTGTATACGCCTTTAGCGCTGATGTGCAGTGTCGTCGTTATAGGCGCCGGGAAGGGCAGGTGAGTTCTCTTTATGAATTATGTTCTCCTGGTACTTTAAAAATTTTGATAAGTGAGGGGATGGCTTTACTTTCCCTAAAAGCCAATATGTAGTGTAGCTTATATGGATGAAATTCTGTAAGTAATGTGAAACGGCAAACTAAAGAAAAGGGCATAGTATTTTATTTTCTTACATTTAAGGTACAGCCGCAGCCGTACAGGTAATGTATGGATACTTGAAAATAAGAAACAGTTTATTAAAAATCAACACTTTCCTTTAGTTTGCTCTAGGTCACAACTTACTAGGATTTCATCCTTATTGGTGACACTATTGGATAGTACAGTATATTTTTTTTCAAAATCTATGGTTAGGAAAATTGATTTTTCAGAAATCTAATGATGCAGTTTTAGTTTTTATTTAAATCGGCTCAAAGACTCCTTTGAGTGTTTTCGCTATCTCTTATAGTTTCGAATTTGGCCATCCATGCCCATTTGAAAAATTCACCCTATATTCATCAAAGAACTTTGAGCTATCGATATAATGACAATGTAATATAGACATAGAATCATTCTGTCTTCAAAGATTAGTAAAATCCTGGATAGTGTAATATCCCCCATACCAAACCATTCCTTGTACTTTGTTTCAGTAACTTTTACCTAATGATAAAGCGTGCAATGTGCCTTCTGGTGCACCCTCTGGCGGCTGTGTCGCTGTGCATGATCGCGTACAGCCGGGTTCTGTTCCCGGAGGAGGGATTCTACGACATGCTGACTCGGGGCTCTGACGCCGCGATGCAGGCCACTATGTTCTCTATCGTCGATTCTATGGTAAGTGTCGAAAACCTCCTTTTGATTCATGTTATCCTAGTAGTATTTTTAAATGATAAGACATTTTCTTGAGGAAATAATTATACAGAATCTTATATAATTTTAAGCTTGTTTTAGTGTCCGGGTAGGCACTATCCATTAGATAAATTCAATACCCTCCTTCAATATGTAACACCGAATATGACATGCGCGTTGACGACCTTTAAAATGAGGATTCGCTGTGCACAGCGTAGGACACAAGCAGGTCCCCCGCTGTCAACACAGCGCATCCTCAGAAGCTCTGGCGACCTTACTCACCACAGGAACACAACTAAGAGTAGCGTTATTTGACTGTATTCTGTAAGGTGGAGGTACTTCCCCAGTCGGGCTGCACGATATCCTGCTGTGCCTTACCTCTATGTTTATATTAAAAAACTAGACTTGCCTGCGACTCCGTCCGCGTGGACTGCAATGAAATGGCCAGTTTAAATGACCTCTGTAGTGTAGGGTGGCTAGTACTACTAAGAGGTCAAGCTGTATCTCTGGTTTATCCCACCGGAATTAGATGAAACGTGGCTTAGATTTTAAGTTGGACCCCCAGATATCGAACTGTGAAAACCACATCAAAATCCGTTCAATCGTTTTTGCGTGATGCGCGCGCTAACATACAAACAGACAAAAATAAAAACTTGGTTATGGTTACGTCGTAGTTCCCTATCCCGTCTGTTTTTTTCGGAATATCTTCAATGTACAGACACGGCTTTTTTACAATTTTATAATAGTATAGACACGGGGTCTCATCAGGAACAAAGTAACATTTGTTGAAATAACTCATAATAGATGGCGTTATATGTATCGATTTGTTATTGAAGTTTGTGTAAAATTGAGAACATGAAAAAATACATCATGAAAAATATTTGTTCAAATTTTGAAAAATGCTTTAAGCACGGAAAAATGTGTAGCCCGAAGATAGCCCGCGCTAAATCGGTCACATTTCTTTGTATGAGATGAGGCATCTGTACGTATAGTATTATATTATCTGTGGTATAGATAAATTATTTTTCCAGCTATACGGCAACTGGCTGTTCAACCTGACGACTGCAGTCATCCTGCCGATCTGGATCATATTCTGGCAGATACTTAGCATCAAGGTCCACGCGCCCTAGTACACCAAAGCTGTTCATATTTTAGTTATTTAATTAATTATCACCATTTTTATTAGGGTTCCGTACCTCAAAAGGAAAAACGGAACCCTTATAAGATCACTTTGTCGTCCGTCTGTCACCGGACCCCTACAACCATAATATTATGTTAAGCGCCATCTATGAGAATATAGCTTGCTGCTAGTTGATGCTGCAACTATATTCTCATAGATGGCGCTATTGTACCATCATGTTTTTAGACGCCTGAGGAAGGTACGGAACTCTCGGTGCGCGAGTCCGACTCGCACTTGACCAGTTTTTTATCGAAGGGTGAAAGGCGCGATTTACGCGATTTTTGAGCGATATTTATAATAATATTATATCGTCTGTGAGTCAAAAAAGAGAGCGGTGCAGTCGGATTTTCTTTTTAGGGTTCCGTACCAAAATGGTAAAAAAGGAACCCTTATGGTGCGACTTCGTCTGTCTGTCACACCTGCTTATTTCAGCAACTACGTATGCTATCGACTTGAAATTTGGAACAGTTATAAAGAATGCTTGTTTAACTTCATTGCAAATGAAAAATATCCAAAAATATTTTTATTTTCATTGCAAAAGGGGCCGGAGTGGGGGTCCAAAATTTTAAAGTGGGGTTACTAGGTCAAGTGACATATCATATGAAAGGGCTTGATCTGCACATTTCAAAATATATTTTCATTTTATTTTATGTCTCACAGTTTTCGACATATGATGAAAAATGTTCGAAAAATACCATTCCCCCCCCCCTTATCTCCGAAGTTTGCGGGGCGAAAAATCTGAAATAATTAGGGTTGATAGGAATTGACACAAATATGGCACCAAAAATAAAACGATGTTCCTAACTAGTACTGTTTTTTCAAAATCATCAAAATTCCTTCACAAACAAACTTAGTTATGCGGTCCGGATTTTTTCACTTTATACGTCCAAATATGATACGGAACCCTCGGTGCGCGAGTACGACTCGCACTTGGCCGGTTTTTTTTATCCTTGTTTTACTAAGTTATTTATACTAGAGGAAGTAAAGTTTTAAGTTATTTTGTACGTTTTAAAGTATTGGTCATGATTGATATAACGCACCTTTAGAATTGAAGTGGCATAACTAAAAATTTTAAGAAAATGACATAAAGACTTATCAAGATGTATTTTTTGGCGTTTACCAAAAAACAAAAAATTTGGATTAGGCCACTTCAATTCTAAAGGTGCGATAAGTTAGTTTGAAGTTTATGTAAATCCGTCAAATTGTTTCAGAATAAACGTTGAATAATAATTATACAATCTTGTTTTAATATAATATAATATGCCATAGCCTTTTATAATATATTTATATAACAAGTCAACATTCCATTTATAATGATTATAATGAATAAACAAAGATAAGGGCGCCTTCAAATTAGAGGCATGAATCGGTGCCACTGCGCGCCACAAACACAGAGTACATTTTATATAGGCCACAACTAACTTCATACAATTTCTAGCAGCGGCACTACCGTGAAACAACTGCGCATCTATAGAAATTCTATGAAGTGGCGCGGCAGTGGCGCCACTACACGCCTCTAATTTGATAGCGCCCCCACGTCATATCGGTTATAAAGTTTGTAAAATGAAAAATAATAAATACCAGTTATTTGTAAATAAATTTTATTGTTTTATTATTCTATCACATGTTTTTTACTAGATGTCTAGATGTTGCCCGCGACTTCTTTCACGTGTAAATTACAAATCTATCCCACGGGAACCGTATATTTTCCCGGGATAAAAAGTAGCCATGTGCTATTCCAGACTATAATCTATGTTGCGTCCAAAATATGAATGAGGATCCGAAATAAAAAGCTCATATAGATGACTCCAGTACCCCTATCATGAGTTTTTTTGACGTGTAGTATCGTTAACGTAAGCATATTTTGAATTGAAAATACACGTTTGTTACAAAATATTTATATAAATTAAATACTTAATTAATTTCTCTGTATTTTTTAAAATGTGCAAATTGTATAAAATTTAAAAAAATGTTCCAGGACTGCTGTATTTTAATTTCAAAATATGCTTACGTTAACGACGAAACTATACGTCAAAAAAACTCATGATAGGGGTACAGAGGGCCGATCACGAGTTATTTTGACGTATGGTTTCGTAAATGTAAGCATAATTTGAATCTAAAAAATACAACAGTCCTAGAACAATCTGTACATTTTAGAAAATACAGAGAAATTAATTAAATATTTAGGTAATTTAAAGTATAAGTACTTATAAATATTTTGTACTTAGCAAACGTAAACGTATTTTCTATTCAAAATAATTATGCTTACATTAACGATGCCATACGTCAAAATAACTCGTGAACGGCCCACAGAGTATCGGAATATCGGTATGAATCAGTATGAATACAAAATATTTGCGGTTGGAAAACTGAAATACTCTATTGCTTTTCATTTAGTGATCTAACCATGTGCCTCCGACGGCGAATGGTTCGAGTTCGATCCCGAGGCACGCACCGCTGACTTTTCGAAGTCATGTGCGTATTAGAAATTAATTATCACTTGCTTTAACGGTGAAGGAAAAACATCGTGAGGAAACCGGCATGTCCTAGAACCAAAAGTTCGAAAGACATGTGACGTCCACCAATCCGCACTGGGCCCGCGTGGTGGACTACGGCCCACTCCCTCTCACAGAGGAGGCCTGTGTCCCAGCAGTGGGAACATTATAGGCCGATTATGCTTATGCTATTGCTTCTGAACCTAACAGTGTGTGTGGTTCGACATTTATCCGATTTTGCTTATTTCTGTTATACTTGGTTACATAAAGATATCTTAATTTTATGCACAACGCTATTTCTCAACTGCAAGTACCTATCGAAATAGATATTTAACCGTTATAATTGAACGTCACGCTTGATAGGAGCCGAATTATAAGAAATACATGTACACCTACATTATGTAGCAACACGCTGTTCTCCTTAAAAGGATTGGCAGAATGTATAGCCAGGTTCATGAGAAATAGTATAGGCTATTTAACATCACGCTACGACCCTTGGGAGCCGAGCAATGGGGATGAATCCGCGGGGCACAGCTAGTAGTAATAATTATAAGAACAATTATTTCCTTCCACCTGTGACAGTGAATTGTATTTGAATAAACTGGATAAATTAACCTTTGTAAATGGAACGAAACAAGATTTAAGCCTTTGGAAATTAATATTTTCAAGGCTGTTGAAATATAAAACTAGTATTGTTTTGTAGATAGATATCTACCTAATACACGCATGACAAATATTTTCTGTTTCGTACGAATATAATAATAGGAGGTATCCACAGAGTGACTTTTTGCAATGCGTTCGCGAAACGATCAAAATGTAGGTATGTACTGCTAAGAAAATAGTATTGTACAGTTAGATTATCACTATCACACAGGGCCGTAAGATTGATTAATCGTAGTTTAAACCACAGAAGAGAGTTTAATCACCCGTCTTCGATTGTTTCTTTTGTTTTTAGGGTTCCGTACCAAAATGGTAAAAAAGGAACCCTTATGGTGCGACTTCGTCTATCTGTCTGTCTGTCTGTCTGTCACACCTGCTTATTTCAGCAACTACTAATGCTATCGACTTGAAATTTGGAACAGTTATAAAAAATGCTTGTCCAACTTTATTGCAAATAAAGAAAGTCAAAAAATATTTTTATTTTCATTGCAAAAGGGACCGGAGTGGGGGTCCGAAATTTTAAAATGGGGTTACTAGGTCAAGTGGCATATCATATAAAAGGGCTTGATCTGCACATTTCAAAATATATTTTCATTTTATTTTATGTCTCATAGTTTTCGACATATGATGAAAAATGTCTGAAAAAGTACCATTCCCCCCCCTTATCTCCGAAGTTTGCGGAGCGAAAAATCTGAAATAATTAGAGTTGATAGGAATTGACCCAAATATGGCACCAAAAATAAAACGATGTTCCTAACTAGTACAGTTATTTCAAAATCATCAAAATTCTTTCACAAACAAACTTACTTATGCGGTCCGGTTGTTTTCACTTTATACGTCCAAAAATGATACGGAACCCTCGGTGCGCGAGTACGACTCGCACTTGGCCGGTTTTTTGTATTAGAAAACAATCGAAGACGGGAGATTCAACTCTCTTCCGTGGTTATGCTACGATTGATCATACGGCCCTAACTAATATATAACAGATATATAAATTATTATAAATGCGAAACTTTGGATGTTTGTTACTCAATCACGCCAGAACGGCTGAACGAAGCTGAATGAAACTTGGCAAACCGCACAGAAATAGATAGTCTGCAATAGCTCATAGACTATTTTTTTTCCAGCAAAACGCAGGCGAAGTCGAGGGCTACAGGTTGTATAATATAAGTCTGTGCTAGGGCTTCTAAATGAATATTTTTGCGAGCATGTCGCTGCAAAAAGTCGTAGGAAACTTTTATGTATCTAAGTAAGTATAGCACCTAAGAGTATCAAATTACACCGGCTCCACACGTTGGCCCCAACGCCACTCGCCCAACGTGTGGATCTAGAAAATAGCATTGGCCAACGTTGGGGCCAATGCTATTTTCTAGATCCACACGTTGGACGAGTAGCGTTGGGGCCTATATTGGGGCCAACGTGTGGAGCCGGCGTTATGCGGTGCTAGTCGAATAATAGTATCTCATTCACCAGTATTGTGTAAGTGGCTTGAGTGATGGTGTGGTGTAACAGTCGGTACCCACTGTAGCAAAGGTGATAATAACATTTAAATAATTAAAACAATATATTCGACCGATTAGTTAGGTATTAGAATAATAGAGTTTATTCGTAAAACTTGGGATCGAAACTAAGTTGTTACCTCATCATAGAAACAAGGAGATATGTTATCATAGCAAATTAGTAGGAGAACCGCTGTCGCCACTTTTAGAGCAGTATGCATCACAACTACCTACAAATGCTCTTTTGTAGATATAGAGATCTCCCACACATTAAAAGTGCCGCACACTCTCAATCTATCACTGTTTTTCGTCACTCACACTAAACTAAAACACTAAAAGACAGTTTTTTTTGGGCCCAGTGTAAATAGTACCTACTTAATGGCGCACGGTCAAATCTAAACGGAATGATGAGAAATTAAACAAGTGATGTTTTGATATTCCTGTCATGATCAATATCATACAAGAAAAAAATTCGCGTAACGAAGAGTCGATTTTGTATCTAAGTATTCTTATTTAGTGCAATAAAGATTGAAATAAATAATTTAATAAACATTCTTTGAAATTAATATTTTTTTTCCGTGCATCATTTAGAACAATTCTGTGTGCCGTGCTGGCTTAGAGCTTCTAAACCTGAGCGTGGGCACTTGGGCAGAGGTCAAATGGATACTTATAAAACAATAACAAAAACATTTTTATAAACATACATTCTAATTCATTGTTGATTTCTCAGCATTCCGTTTAGAGGAGGAAAAACTAATAATAGTATTGTAATCTTGAGATTATAAGAAACAAACCAACATGCGTTTCATTTATGTCCGCCACAATTTGTGGTGGGCCTAATACTCTAACAAAACAATTATCTTCTTTATATAAATCATCGATCGCATTGGTCAATTAATAATCGAAAATTATGAATAATTTTCAATTAATCACATTTATCGTAACATGTAGGACGTAGGTATAATAACGTGACCATTTAGTGTGAGCAAGTACAGAAGTGCAGAAGACAAAACATGGGTATCTCCTTTCAACTCCTTGGTACTCTTATACGTGAGTATAATTCTTGTATTTTTATTATGTAGTGAGAAGGTCTCTAAAGATTCTTCGAAGAAGAATCGAAACTACCAACAAGTTATTTTAATTTTAAGGAAGTGACTCCGCGACCAACGTTGTGTCCCAAATTGGCTGCCAGTGCCGGTTGCTGAGTTGACAGCCGGCGCTGACTTTGGAAAAAAAAGCGGAAAATGGGGTTGGCAATTAGGCATAATTAAATAAACATTTCATGTTTCATTTGAGTAACATACCTAACTAGGATCCAAGAGGGAGCGAAGCGAGCTAGGGAACTTGGGCACCCCGACACGGACAGGTCAGGTACGAAGGGGTTGACGGGGGCTTCAGTGAGCGAGCAAAGCGAGCGAACGAAGCCCCCGTCATCCTTCTCCGGCTCCATCGACCATCTCCCTCCTTATAACTCCAAGAGCGAGCGAAGCGAGCTCGGGAACTTGCGGCATCTCAACACGGACAGGTTAGGTTCGGTTACTTTTAAACTTGTAGATAGAAATAGGCCACCTTCCTTCCCCTTCTAAGTCCAAAAAAGTTGTATTTTGTTTTACATTGACACGGTAATTTAAAACTCAGTCTAAGGTAGGTAATTCAACTTAAAACACGGCAACATTAATCTGCATCAGTTTGTAATTATTTTCATATGGTAAAACTGCTACTCCGGTTCCCAACGGCGTTATTTTTGAGCGCCAGCGCTGGCTGCAGAGTCACTCCCTTATTTTAATTAGGTACTTATAATTATAAGCACACCGGACTGTGCGCTGATTTGCTGTTTATTTAATTGTCTTTGCGATTCTTCTCTAAGTACCTACTATTAGGTATTATATGCCACGTTTCTCTTACTTCCAGTATGCTGTTCTACCATGAACATGGGTATATTGGTGGCGTGGCCATCTTCAACCATCATTCTCTTCAAATCTGAGAATACGACGCTTCACCGACCCATGGGGCAAACAGAGGTATCCCTCTTTGGGAGTCTACCATCCATTGGTTCGTTGATAGCGAATCCTATCGCAGGAGTGGTGTTAGATAGGTTGGGGAGAAAGAAGTCAATCATGTTAACTTCTTTGATTTTCGTGGTGAGTACCTACCAGGGTAGAATAAGTATTGAGAAGATGATCGGTGATTTCACAGTAGAGAGGTCTGTATCTACCTAGTGAGTTTAAAATACATTATTTGTCATTAATATGTTTCTAAGTTTTTAATTATTTTTTAACTACCTACCTACTTAATTTTTTTTAAAAGAGCTAGGGACCTTTCAAACTAGGGTTGCCAACCCTATTATTTAATATAGTTCTATAAATTATGAGTCCAACTCAGAGTCCCTACTTCAAACAATTCAAACTAACTCTAAAATTGTTTCGCGCAGCAATCAAACACACATACCGTCAATTGCCGTAACTTTGCCAAGGCGTACATAGGACGGTCTAGGCAAAGTTACGGAAATTCACATCGTATCTTTCGCTGAGCTAATGTGCCATAGCCACAAAGTATGACAGCAATACATTTTCCAAACCTCTTACAATTCCAGATCGCCTGGTCCATAATAGCGTTGACGAGCCGAGTGGAGGTGATCCTTACCGCCATGTTTGTAGGGGGGCTAGGGATCGCCGTCTTCCTCGAAAGCGCGATTTACATCAGCGAAATCTGCCAGGACTCCATAAGAGGTAGGAGCTGCATCAAAATAACCGGTAGTACAACAAAAACTGTCTGGTAGTCTTGTTGTATATTTTAATCACCTTCTTTATACTTTTTTTAGGAACAATGACTGCAGGTCCATTGCAGTTCTACGGCGTCGGTGTTCTGGTCTCCTATTTCTTGGGAGGATATTTAACGTACCACCAGATGGTATACACGTGCCTATCATTGGCTGTGACTGGGGTTTTACTTCTTTCTCTACTGAAGGAGTCGCCCTTGACACTCATGGCGAAAGGACGGGAGGAGGTGAGATGGGGTCAAAGACATTGAGATAGACAGCGAACAAATTCGTAATCTACTATTTGTTATGTAACAAGTCGCTCAGTCTAGGGTGATTGATTGCATTTGTGTGCTAAAACTTTTGAATAAAAGAAAAATATATGCAAAGACACCCTACCGTGCGATAGTTGAATTGTGTTCTAATGGTTTGAATACTTGTTTTTGCTATTCAAAGCTAGATAACGTTACTGTCGACGCTTGACGTAAAAGTTTGTGTATGAAAATGTTCCCAATGGCCGCTCTATCCTTTCTTTTTATGTAGATGAAGAAACTGAAAATGAAAATGTTTACGATTACTTACTTTTGTTGTAACCCTAGTACCTTTTGGACCACTGCTCATACTGTATTAGCATTATAAGCAGGCCAGTAGGACTGCTTAGTAGGGCTACTTATAATGCTAGATGCTAATTTTATTAATAGGTAGGTACCTTTTTCCTGTTGAGTATTGTTAAATGCGTATAAGAAATGGAAAATAGGCATAGCGTCGTCAGCAATCCGTGGTGCAACAAGCAACAATATGGCGACCTTTTATGGAGGCCCATGCTGAGCTACAGTGGAGTGTGGACGCTTAGCAAACTGACAAAAAAAAATCCAGCCATTTAAATTCTCAGGTGTACCTACTACCAGTCATTTCTGGTTCCCTGGTAGAAAAAACTTCGAAGCTTCGCTAGTGGCCTAGTGGGGCCGTACCATGATCCTTATTGCCAATTGTTTCGGTTTGAAAAAAGATCTATTGTCATGGATCTATTTGTCAGCATTCTTAGGCAGTCTATGAAAATAGGCCTTTTTTCATTGGCTGGCGTCACCGGAGAAATACCTAATTAGTTCTTAATGGCTGTTTTTTTCAGGACGCTGCAAAATCGATAGCATTCTATCGAAGTAAAAAGACCACATCCAAAGAAGTGGTACAAGAGATAGATAAGCTGCGCCGGATTTTCAATTCTAACACAGAAGGTTTGTTGTTATATTCTTCTTAACTCTTCTTCTTATCGGATACGGAGATAGTGCTTTGAATCTACGTAATCTAATTCCCCTAGCTTTTTTTCTATCGGATGGCCAGAAGCACGAAAAAGCGCCATTGTTTCATGGTTGACATATCACATACCAAAAACCTGAACGAATGGATTTGATCCCACTTTCATTGTGAGAACCGCCAAACAGTGAAATACGCTACCTGAGTGGGTGTGTACCCGACCCCGATAGTTACAAATGTCTTCAAGTTGCGAGTGAATCGGTTTCTTCTAGGCAAGCGTGTTCCATTGTAGACCGCATCATCGCTTAACATCAGGCGAGATGGCAGTCAAACGTAATCCTAAAATTAAACAAAAAAAAAACCCTAGATTTCCTGGAGATTCAGTTGAGTAAAAGTAATTATTTATAAGATTGTTTCTGTTTCAGACGTTCAATGTTTAACAACAGTCGAAGAGAAATTAGCACCGCCATTGGATAAGAAGAAAATGTCCTGCTGGCAATTTTTCAGTTAGTAGATTATGGTTTTCGATCAATACGTTGACCGTCTGTCGGACGAGAGTGTACAACATAGCGTCCATGGTGCTATTCGCGGCGTGTTCGCTGCGCGCTCGCTGCGAATTCATGGAGAGGCCGCTGCGCTCTTGCTTCGCTTTGAACTCGCTCGCAAATCGCCATGGTAATAAGGCCCTTATAATGAACGGATTGCTTATTACAGAAAACTCTCCATCAACTCGACGCGAATTCTACGTCGCAATGATGCTGAAGGTAGCCTACATATTCCAAGGACTACCAGCAGTGCAGGTGTACGCAGAGCCTCTGTTCGCGGAGGCAGTACCGCTTGACGTCATGTCTCCGAACCTCTGCAGCGTTCTGATGGGAGTCGTGATGATCGTCTCCGGTTCTATTTCTGCGTATCTACTTGATGTGGTTGGCAGACGGGTGAGGACTATCTTCTATCTAAAATAAATCTATCTCTTTGTCTTTACGATAATCGCCGCGTGCATAACTTTTGACTTTAGGAACTCCTGGATTCGAAATTCAAATTCGCAGAGCCCTTGTATGGCTGAGAAACCGATGAGACCTTTAAGTCTTTATGAGTTCCTAGTACCCTAGTGTAGATCTAAGTGAGTTTTTTCATGAGGTTCTTTTTAACCTCTTTTGTCCGATTTGTATCTCAGTTACACGTTGTGATTATTATTTTACTAGCGACCCGCCCCCTCTCCGCACAGGTGATCTCTACGTCAAAACATGGAGATACCTACAACTGTGCTGTTAATTACCTATATCCTATTCTTCAAATTCATCTCTCAACTATCTCCATAAACTTTCTGGACTGCTGGTCAGTCTTCGTATCTGTAGTTTAGCTGTATTTATTGTACCTCTTACAAATGAACGCCTACACTGTCCATCCTTATTTTTATCCGAAAATGTCATCAAATTCTAGGAAAAAAAACATAATTATTATTTTTTCCAGCCGCTCATAATTTACTCATCCATCGCTGGTGGTTTCTGCAGCATAGTACTAGGAACGCAGCTCCTGACAGAGTGGGGACCGAAGTGGACGACACCAATGTTCATTTACGTGTTCACGGCTTTCTCTACCTTCGGAGTAGGCACAGTGCCTGTTGTGGTCGTAGCTGAAGTATTTTTACCTGAGGTTAGTCATTTTCGCTTTTATCCGGTACTAGCTGTTCGCCGCGGTTTCACCCCCGTTGCTCAGCTCCTAAGGATCGTAGCGTGATGTTAAAGAGCCTATACTATTTCTCATGAATCTGGCTATCATAAATAAAAAGAATTATTCAAATTTGACTGGTGGTTCCAGAGATTAGCGTGTTCAAACAAACAATCAAACTCTTTAGCTTTGTAATATTAGTGTAGATAGATCAGTGTTGTGCTTGTTTTAAACCATGTCATTACAAACAGACGCCGTACGTCTGTTTGTAATGACCGTCCGTCTGATGGTTAACGGTTACCATACCACGCTTGCAACACCGAGTATCAAATGCGGGTTGTTGACCCTTTAAAATGAGGATTCGCTGTGCCGACAGCTCAAGGGACAAGCAGATCTCCCGCTGACAACAGAGCGCATCCTCAGGCGGTCTGACGACCTTACTCACCACAGGGACACAACACTACCGCTTTAATGTAAAACTCCCTGACGACCAAACGTTATAAGGGATAGGTATCATAAAAGTCAAATCCTTTAGGCCTTGTGTGACTAACAAAACCTCCATAGAATCATGGCAACCTAGTATTTTTTTCAGGTAAAAAGCATCATGTCGATGATAGCAGCGGAATGGTCGTGGATACTGTACTTCTTACACCTCTTCGTTTTCAACTTCTTGATAACTGCTGTCGGCCTGCCCCCCATCTTCTATTTCTTTTCTTTTGTCTGCTTTTCTACTGCTGTATTCTTCTATTATTTCTTACCGGAGACGAAAGGGTTACCGGTTTATGCTATTCAAGAGTTGTTTACAAAGAAATGATTGTTTTAAATTGTTAGTAATATTTTAAAATAATTATATACTTAAGTATCATAATTATAAAATTAAAATTGTAAATATAGTTTAGGTTTGAAGTAATATGTATATTCCTTTGATTTATTATGGAAAAATATGTAGGTACATACTTAAAGTAAGTATTATTAAAAGATGTATAGCAATCCTGCAAAATCAGTATTTATTTATTTATATTCTCATATATCATGACAGGTAAGAACCCAATGCGTTATTAGTGTGGCTTCTTATGTGAACACAGGTACATGTAACATCAGTGGCGAAGGGTCCCTACAATACTTCTACCGGCTTCCCTTTGAAAAATAGCACAGGCAGTATTGACTACTATTGTCACATATTTATAATTAACATTTCGTGGCCGGGTAAGCATTTGTAGCTCCAGCGTACCTTTTAAAAAAATGGACCCTTCGCGACTGAGGTATATAATAATATTATACGTATTTTACAATTAAATTGCACAATAAGATAATAAAGCACATTTTTTTTATAATGTCGACTAATGATCTATTATTGCCGACCTCTAAGGGGCGGATGACGGACGAGAGGAGAATTTCGTCCTGTGTCGACAGATGCACAGGACGAAATTCTACTATTGGCACTATCATCATCCGCCTAGCCTTTTCCCCAACATGATTGGGGTCGGCTTCCAGTCTAACTGGTTGCGGCTGAATATCAATATTTTACATGGAGCGACTGCCATCTGACCTCCACAACCCAATTATTGGGGAATACGGTATTCGAATGTTAGACCAGTTGTCAGACTTTTGGGCTCCCGACTACCCGTAACGACTGTCAACGATATTCCTATGACAACCGGGACCGACTGCTTAACGTGCTCTCCGAGGCACGGAGGGGTCTCGATGTGTATAGAACGGTCACCCATCCACTGACTGACCGCGGCAAGCGCAGCTTGACCTCGCAGATCGATCGATCAGCGCGGCTGTCATTTAGCCACGAGCCCCTTACTATTGGCACTATACAGGGTAAAATTAAAACCAGTGCGGATATTTTAGGAGGTGAAAGTACTCATGAATATGATCAACTTTTATTATGGGACCGACAATGAAATATGAAAAAAAAAAATCTGCTGTTCCATACATTTTGATCGTGTTGTAGTGCATTTTTGTAGGGAACAGAAGATTTATTTTTTCATATTTCAGTGTCGGTCCCATAATAAAAGTTGATCATATTCATGAGTACTTTCACCTCCTAAAATATCCGCACTGGTTTTAATTTTACCCTGTATAGATGGAAGGTTCGACACACTTGGGTGGCTGTACTTATTTCTGTTAAACTTACCATAGTTAGGAAGAACCAATAATATCTTAATTTTATGCAAAACGCTAGGTATTTCTAAACTGCAAGTACCTACCGAAATAGATATTTCACCGTTATAATTGAACGTCACGCTTGATAGGAGCCGAATTATAAGAAATTTTATTGTACGCCTACATACAGCTTCACGCTATTTTTCCTAAAGGGATTGGCAGAATGTATTACTCTTTATAAATGTATATTTCTGTGAATTTGAAATATGTCAAAGCCATGTTCAGAGTAATGGCACGGTTCGCCAGAGGTCGCGGGTTCAAATTCCGCTCGCGACCTTCGATTTTTGAGAAATTTCTAGAGAAACTATAGTAGTAGGTCTCCCAGATCGTAGCAAATTAGTACGGCAACCGCGAGTAGTGTGCGTCACAACTACAAACTCGTTCGTAAATATAGAGATCTCCCGCTAGATAAAAAAAGGGGACAGGCAACGCAAGCCAGGCACACCTCTTCTTCTTATCTTATCTATAATTACGTATGTTTAATTTAATCCTCGTAGGTATATATAAAAATTAATTGCTGTTCGTTAGTCTCGCTAAAACTCGAGAACGGCTGGACCGATAGACTTGAAACTTTATTTGGTCTCGTTTGCCGTCGAAACGGCAGGTCCCTAGGGGTCGGAAGCAAAACCTTTTATTAAAGATTTAGGCCGTCGCCTGAGGGATAACGGCCACGATCCCTGCTCCTGCTCTTTCCTGCCGGCCTAGCATGACCACGATAGAAACGGGTTTTGTCTACAGAATAATAGACAAAGTGACAGATTGTTAGATTTCTACCGTTTTATGCATGCATACAACGGAGAGAAGAAATGTTTCTATTCTTCAGTAGACAAAATTGTACTTAGTCAAGCACGGGTCGCTGCATGCTCGGGCGAGTTGGATATAAAGAATTTTGTCTATTCTTTGGTAGAATAGAGACAGAATTGATCATGCTAAGCCGGCTAGTCCAGCTCCAGCGCATATCGCTGGCGATACAGCGGGGCGATGCAGCCAGCGTGATGGGCACCTTTCGGTCCGCGGCTCATCATTAACATTTTGGGTTCTTTGTATAGTTGGTAGGTAGGTAGGTACCTATTATTTTTGCCTATGTATACAGGGTAAAATTAAAACCAGTGCGGATATTTTAGGAGGTGAAAGTACTCATGAATATGATCAACTTTTATTATGGGACCGACACTGAAATATTTTTTTTTCATATTTTATTGTCGGTCCCATAATAAAAGTTGATCATATTGATGAGTACTTTCACCTACTAAAATATCCGCACTGGTTTTAATTTTACCCTGTATTTCTTTTATATTTTTGTACATTTTTATTTTTACTTTTCTTTTTACTGTACGTGTACTTCTGTATTTATTTAAATAAATATTTTTATTGTACTACTCCGTAAAAAGAATTAAAAAATTAATTGATTTAAAGCAGAGTTTATTAAAGTGGGGTCCACGGACCATTTGGGGTCCGTGACATGATTGTCAGTGGTCCACAGGTATTTTGAGTTAGGAAAATTATGCAGTAATCACGCATGTTTGACTGCTCGTACGTTTGTTTTCCTAAAATTTTCTTCGACAGGGGTCCGTGAAATTTCCAGGAATTCTGAAAGGGGTCCGCGGCTACAAAAAGTTTAAGAACCACTAATTATTTTTAATTAAAGAGAGAGTGCTTGAGTTTGTGTATATTCGGAGGGTAATCTCCGGAACCGATTCTAAAAATTATTTCATTAATCAGATTAAGAAGCTACATTATCCCGAAAAAAACCATAGCTCCTGTGGGTCCTCTCGCGCCCGGCCCTAGTTCAAGCCATGGTCCGGGGCGAGGGGGAGTGGGAGGCAGTCGCCTTCTTCTGCGAAGCAGTCATGCTAGCGAAGGAGGTGGCGGGACGGGAGAGGGAGAGAGTCTCCCGTCCAAGCCGCCGCGGTAGACGCTCCGGGCGTCGGGAGCCGCGTGACGACTCCCGGCCACCGTAGGCGCGGGCCTGCGGGCGGTGAGTAATGGGTAGCTCACCGTCCGATCAGGACCAGGCCCGTGCCGAACGGCGCGTACGTGTTCCACGCGCGCCTCAAAGAGATGTCAGCATCGAAGAGGGGGCCCACTAGGGCCCAAGCCTGCCGGGAAAGCGGGATTGTCCGAAAGGGATACCGCTGACCCGGAACATAAAGGGCAAAGGAAGGAACACGGGTGGGTTTTAGTCAGTAAGAGTCTGACACTCCCTTCCGCTCCACCCTAGAGCGGGATTTGATGATTTCCAATCCTCAAAAAAAAAAAAAGCTCCTGTGGGTCATGCGGCTCATGCAGATGAAGTCGCTGGCAAAGTGCTAATGTGTATGTTACGATAAATCAGAAATAGCCATTCCCCCCCTCCCCCTCCCAATCCCAATTAAGGTAATGTGATTAAAGATAATGTGATTTCTTTATTTATCATTTTTATCAAGACGTTCGGTTATTATTAGGGATGTACAGTCTAGTGGCTTAGGCTTAGATCATTTATATTTTTATATATGGAGTTGCCAAAACCGAGCGAACCCCTCTGCCAAAAAACACTGGCCATCTAACCGATTTGGCCATATAAAAACTAAGTCATGCGCGCCAACTGTCATTTTGTATCTAAGTTATTTTGAAAATGGTTAATTGTGTAATTTCTTCTTGTAAAAGGCGGTTTGCTGCTTCAAAGCTGCGAAACCATGGAATTTCCTATCACATGTAAGTATAAATTTATGCACCAACATGGTTTTATTTAAGTACAATCTTTAAGCCTGTATCTGTGTGTGATTGTCAAAATGTCATAGTGTTCACTTTGCCCCCCGCAAAAAGTGGTAAAAAATGTTATTCGGTGATTCACCGCTATACGTCTCCAGGGGTAGGTACTAGGTATATTCTCTAAAACTAGTCGGCCGACTAATTGGCCTTTTTCCTGCCGAACAGTCGGCTTCGGCTAGTCGGCCAAACTCATAGTCGGCACAACACTAGTAATTATTAATAATGATCGAAAATTATTAATAATTTTCAATTAATCACATTTATCGTAACATGTAGGACGTAGGTATAATTAATAGATAAGTATACAGCGTGACCATTTAGTGTGAGCAAGTGCAGAAGTGCAGAAGACAAAACATGGGTATCTTCTTTCAACTCCTTGGTACTCTTATACGTGAGTATAATTCTTGTATTTTTATTAGGTAGTGAGTAGGGCTCCAAAGATTCTCCGGAGAAGAATCGAAACTACCAACAAGCCTAAAGTATACCGGACTGTGCGAGCTAAATTGCACTTTATTGCGTCGTTACAAGAGTCGCTGTTTCATTGTCTTTGCGATTCTTCTGTAGGTACCATAGTACCATCAGGTATTATATGCCACGTTTCTCTTACTTTCAGTATGCTTTTCTTGCATGAACATGGGTATATTGGTGGCGTGGCCGTCTTCAACCATCATGCTCTTCAAATCTGAGAACACGACGCTACATCGACCCATGGGGCAAACAGAGGTATCCCTTTTTGGGAGTCTTCCAGCCATGGGTTCGTTGATAGCGAATCCTATCGCAGGACTGGTGTTAGACAGGCTGGGAAGAAAGAAGTCAGTCATGTTAACTTCTTTGATTTTCGTGGTGAGTACTAGGGTAGCATTGAGAAGATGATCGGTGATTTCTTGAAATTCCACGCAGTATACGTTTATGGTATAATGAGTTTAAAATACAATCATTAAACAAATATGTAAGTATCACTGGTTTCTACATTCTTAACTTTTTAATTTTCTAAAAAGAGCTAGGGACTCTTCAAACTAGGGTTGCCACCTACTATCACAGTTATTCCTACTATAAATGATGAGTCCCTACTTCAAACTAACTCTAAAATCGTTTCGCGCGCAAAGTATGACAGCAATCAGTGCCATAACTAGCCTTTCATGCGCCCGGTGCGAGCTCCTATAACTGGCTCTTCCTGCGCCCTTCTTGGTCGTGGTCTGGTCATTTCTGCGCCCTGTGCCTGGGCACCGCTGGCACCGCCCTAGTTAAGGCAGTGACAGCAATACATTTTCCAAACCTCTTACAATTACAGATCGCCTGGTCAATAATAGCGTTGACGCGCCGAGTGGAGGTGATCCTGACCGCCATGTTTGTGGGGGGGCTGGGGATCGCCATCTTCATAGAAAGTGCGATTTACATCAGTGAGTTCTGCAAGGATTCCATAAGAGGTAGGAGCTGCATCAAAATTGTTTTATTACTATTCAGACATCCCGTCCGCGTCGTTAATATCGAGAAAATTTAGTTGACGTTTCATTTTAACGTATTCTTGCTAAACATGATGGGGTAGGTTATTGCCAAAAGTTCAACGGGTGGGATTAGAACTGACGAACTTTCACTTGCCCCTACTTGTGTTGTAGGACCTTGCTTCTTGCAAAATTTCATAATTCTAGGACAACATGAAGTACTCTATAGGTTTTGATTTATTTGCGAGTGTCAAAATATGCGGCATAAATGGCCGTATTTTTTGACTGCGTCGACTTAGAAGATTGATTTTTTTACAGCTCAAAGGGACTGTAGATTTAAGTATTCAATATGAATGTCAACTTGATACCTCCACGCATATCTGAGAAAAATGCTTTTGACAGACAGACAGACGGACAACGAAGAGATCCTTTAAAGGTTCCTTTTTTCCTTTTGAGATACGGATCCCTAAAAAAGCTGCGGTAGTCAGTCACTACGGAGACTTTCAAAGAGAGTCTGGTTGAATCTTATTAATACTTTTTTTAGGAACAATGACTGCAGGTCCATTGCAGTTCTACGGCGTCGGTGTTCTGGTCTCCTATTTCCTGGGAGGACTTTTAACGTACCACCAGATGGTATACGCGTGCCTATCATTGGCTGTGACTGGGGTTTTACTTCTTACTCTACTGAAGGAGTCGCCCTTGACTCTCATGGCGAAAGGACGGGAAGAGGTGAGATGTGGTAGATGAAGGATTATACCTAATATTTAAAAATGTTCACTACTTACGTTTGTTGTAATCCTGGTACCTGAGTAGGTAATGTCGAATGCTGGACTGCATAATTATAAGTTAATTGCTAATACCTTTCTGTCGGGTGTAATCTCAGATCATAGAAACAAGGAGATGTGCCAAGGCGCTATCGAGCTTGATGCCTGATCTTGAGCAAATTGCTCATATTAAAAACGTACGCGCTGGCGACGAACCGAATACGATCGATGGTATAAATACAGTGTTTTAGTTTAGTGCTAGTGTTGAGTGACGATTAACAGTGTTAGATTGAGGGTGTGCGGAATGTTCAATGCGTGGGAGATATTTTTATTCACAAGGAGCGCTTAATTATGCGCGTAATTGTGTCGAAAAATGTACTAAAAGTGGTATCAGTTGTTCCCGTACTAATTTGCTATGATGGCATATCTCCTTGTTTCTATGATCTGAGGGTGTAATCTCTTTCTCAAGAAGAAATGAAATCTTCATAAGAAATGGAAGATAGGTATAGCGTCATCAGCAATCCGTGGTGCAACAACATGGCGACCTTATAAAGGGCCCATGCTGAGCTGTGGAAGCTTAGCATACTGACAAAAGAAAAAAAATAGTGATTTAAATTCTTTAGGTACCTACTACCAGGCATTTCTGGTTCCCTGGTAGTTTCATTGCTATATCGGAAGCGGTCATTCTCCGGTGTCCCATTGTTTGGTTGATTTCGGTGGCACATTTTTTTCTATTAATTAGGTCATTTTAACAGGAAATATCGAACCTAGATTTAACTTAGAGAGTATTGCTAGCAGAGGGTAATGATATTTTCTTTAAAATGTCTTAGTTAATCGGAGAAAATGGTGCCACCGAAATCAACCAAACAATGGGACACCGGAGAATGACCCGAAGATACTTTGATTCAAAACTTCGAAGCTTCGCTAGTGGCCTAGTCGGGCCGTACCATGACAATTATTGTCATAATTGTTTCGGTTCGAAAAGAGATGGTGCTATTTGTCCTGCATATACCTATAGCTTTCTCGCGCTCTGAATTTTTGGACATTCTATGAAAATAATCTTAATTACTGTTTTTTCAGGACGCTGCAAAATCGATAGCATTCTATAGAAGTAAAAAGACCACATCCAGAGAAGTGGTACAAGAGATAGATAAGCTGCGCCGGATTTTCAACAATAACACAGAAGGTATGTTGTTATATTTTTCTTATCGGATACCTACATGTCAGAGAGGGTGCATGCTTTGGATCTGTATAATCTAATTCCCTTCTACTCTTTTTTCCAAGAAGCCATGAGCACGAAAAGCGCCATTGGTTCATGGTTGATATACCAAAAACCTGAACGAAGTGCTATGATTCCACTTTCATTGTGAGAACCGCCAAACAGTGGAATGCGCTGCCGGAGTGGGTGTTCCCCGATAGTTACAATCTGGGTGTTTTCAAGTCGCAAATCAATCGGTTTCTTTTAGGCAAGCGCGCTCCATCGTAGACCGCATCATCGCTTAGCGGCAGGCGAGATGTTGGTTAAACGTAACCCTAAAATTAAATAAAAAAAACCCTAAATTTCTTTGGAGATTCAGTTGAGTAAAAGCAATTTATATTTAATGTGATTATTTCTGTTTCAGACGCTCAATCTTTAACAACAGTCGAAGAGAAATTAGCACCGCCATTGGATAAGAAGAAAGTGTCATGCTGGCAATTTTTCAGTAAGTTATAGGTAGGATATATTTTACGAGCAGAAGGTACTATAGTTCCATAAGTCTTCTGAATGATAAGTGGTAGGGAATTTTGAGGTTGATAATAAATACTTATAAAAAAATATTTTTAATTTACAAAGTCTCAGGGCCATATCACATTGGTGATTCGCGTGCGTGTATAGAGCGAAGCGATTAGTGAACGTGCTTGCAGCGAAATGGCCGCGGATAGCAGCGACAACGCGACGCTGACGCCATATGTTGTACGTACACTCGCATAAGTCACATACAAATTATATGCATAACAAACAGCCCATTGCTGTTCAAAACGCGGATTGAACGGCGCGAACTCGTTGCGTATATGCGGCGAATACGTTGGGCATACGCGACGAGCTCGCTAGACACACGCGGCGGGCGCGTTTACCAATTGCTTCTCTCGAAACACATGCACAAATCGTTAATGTTATAGCTATAGCGGTCTTAGGACCTTATAACAGAGCTACATGCAAGTTCAAAGCCAGGCGAGAGCGATGGCGACCATGGTGCTATTCGCGGCGTGTTCGCAGCGCGCTTTCTACGAACTCACAGCGAGGCCACTGCGCTCTTGCCCAACTATGAATTCGCAGATCGCCACTGTTATAAGGCCCTTAATGAACGGATTGTTTATTACAGAAAACTCTCCATCAACTCAACGTCAATTCTACGTCATAATGATGCTGAAGGTAGCCTTCGTATTCCAAGGGCTACCAGTAGTGCAGGTGTACGCGAAGCCTCTGTTTGCGGAGGCAGTCCCGCATGACGTCATGTCTCCGAACCTCTGCAGCGTTCTGATGGGAGTCGTGATGCTCATCTCCGGATCTATTTCTGCGTATCTAATTGACGTAGTTGGCAGACGGGTGAGGATTATCTACTATCTTCCTTGAGGTGGCTTTCCACAGACAGCCACGGACCGAACCGACGCTGAACCGCTTCACACCTTTGGAGTTGCCGATTTGGGGCGGACACGACACACCGCTACGGAGGCGTTTGTTTTCTACACACGTGCCTTTCCCATGGTCTGCGATCCGAGTCCGTCTGTGATAATCCGTAAAATCACTGATCGTGGGAAGCCGAGCGAGAAGACCTTAGGAATTCCTGGATTCGAAATGCAAATGTACTGAGCATACGGATTAGGCCTTTATGTCTTTATGAATTCCTGGTACCCTAAGTGCAAATCTATGCGGAGTTTTTGCTTGAGGAGGCAGTATGGCATGAGGTTTGTATGCCAGTTTTTCGAGAAACGTGCATATTTATTCAGAGGGACGTAATGAAGGGAGTAATATCCATATTACTCGACAAAATATATGTATGGAACAGCTGTTTCTTTCTTACTGAATACCCACGTTTAGCCTTACACCCTGTATACTTGTAACCTATATAATATAAATGAATATTATTATAAATTCTCCAACGACATCTTTCAACAATCTCCTTAAACTTTCTGGACTGCTGGTCCTAGTGTCTAGTCCAGTGTACCACTTAAAATGCATGAATCGCTCTGCCCTTTCGATTGGCGGCTGCCTTTTACTATAGGTATAGATCGCGGACTATTCTCGCGTCTATTGGACTATTCTCTATTACGTATTGTTAACTGTCTATTGTCTATTGGGCCAAAATGTACATGCGCGATCTTTGATCAAGATCCCTGCCGATACTTAGTCTGGTCATGTGTTGGGTAAAGAAAAAATATTCATATATAAGTCTTTTGCAGCCCCTCGTAATTTACTCATCCATCGCTGGTGGTTTCTGCTGCATAGTACTAGGAACGCAGCTCCTGACACAGTGGGGCCCGAAGTGGATGACACCAATTTTCATATACATGTTCACGGCTTGCTGTACCTCCGGGGTAGGCACAGTGCCTATTGTGTTCGTCTCTGAAGTGTTTTTACCTGAGGTTAGTCATTTTCGCTTTTCAATACTAATATTATAAAGAGGTAAAATTTGTAAGTTTGTATGTAGGGGGTAATCTTCGGAACGAATGATCCGATTTTGAAAATTCTTTCACTAATAGAAAGCTACATTATCCTTGAGTGCTATAAGCTACTTTTTATTCCGAAAAAATGCACGGTTCCTGTGGATCACGCGTATGAAGTCGCGGGCAAGGTGCTAGTATCCCATATAGACCAGTGTTTTGTTGTTTTAAACCATGTCATTGCAAACACGTACAGTCCGCCTGATGGCGGTTACTGAACCGTTGTCTGAAATGCTTAGTGCAAAAAAACATGTCACCAACCACTAGGCAACAACTATAGACTATCCATGGGGTTTTGTACACCAGGTATTCTTCTTTTAATATTTAGACGTTACATTTAGGAGTCTCCTAGTGTTAGTGAAAACGGGCATTACTCCCTGACGACCAAACTATATTTATTAGGGTTATCATGACATTCAAATTTTTCGGGACTGGTGTAGCTAAAAAAACCTCCATAGAATCATGGCAACCTAGTATTTTTTCAGGTAAAAAGCATCATGTCGATGTTAGCAGCGGAATGGTCGTGGATACTGTACTTCTTACACCTTTTCGTCTTTAATTTCCTGGTGACTGCTGTCGGCCTGCCCCCCATCTTCTATTTCTTTTCTTTTGTCTGCTTTTCTACTGCTACCTTCTTCTATTATTTCTTGCCGGAGACGAAAGGGTTGCCAGTTTATGCTATTCAAGAGTTGTTTACGAAGAAAAAATGATGGTTTTTGAATTGTTATTTAGTTTTAAAATGTCTTAATTACATATAAATATTGTTGTAAGTATATTCCTTTGTTTTATTTTTTACATGTACCTACCTACCTATATTAAAAGACGTGGCAATCCTGGAAAGTCTGGATTTATTTCTTTATTTTTTGTTTCGCTACCTTAAAACTATCATGACAGGAATAAGAACCCAGTGTGATAGTGTGGTTTTCTAATAAAAAACCGGCCAAGTGCGAGTCGTACTCGCGCACCGAGGGTTCCGTATCAGTTTTGGACGTATAAAGTGAAAAAAACCGGACCGCAAAACTAAGTTTGTTTGTGAAAGAATTTTGATGATTTTGAAAAAACTGTACTAGTTAGGAACATCGTTTTAATTTTGGTGCCATATTTGGATCAATTCCTATCAACTCTAATTATTTCAGATTTTTCACTTCGCAAACTTCGGAGATAAGGGGGGGGAATGGTATTTTTTCAGACATTTTTCATCATATGTCGAAAACTGTGAGACATAAAATTAAATAAAAATATATTTTGAAATGTGCAAATTAAGCCCTTTCATATGATATGTCACTTGACCTAGTAACCCCACTTTGAAATTTGGGCCCCCACTCCGGCCCCTTTTGCAATGAAAATATTTTTTTTTTTTTTTTCATTTGCAATAAAATTGGACAAGCATTTTTTATAACTGTTCCAAATTTCAAGTCGATAGCATTAGTAGTTGCTGAAATAAGCAGGTGTGACAGACAGACAGACAGACAGACGAAGTCGCACCATAATAATATTAGAAAGTAATATTTAGTACTGTTTTACATTAAATAGCACAATTCTGTACCTTCAGTGAAAAGTGATACATGTCGACTCAGATCGGTTTTTATATTCTCTGATTAAACTTATTAAAAAAAATTAACTTAATTTCTATCTTATCCCCGTTGTTATAAGATTAAAAATGAATGAGATTTTTTTGTGTATATTGATATAAGTAAGCAATTTTTTATTGAAATTATTGTGTAAAATAATACTTTTTGATTCATACCAAAGTGAACCGAACCGATCTTTATATTTCTAAAATGTATTTTAATACGACTCGAGTTACCACATCTTACGCGAACTGAAAGCTTTTACTTCAATTAATCCAAAGTGATACAAATGAAATCCTATCACAAAACTTAAAAAAATTGAAACAATACATTCTAGTGAATATTTACGTAGGAATTTTAAATAAAACAATGAAAAAAGGTTGCTGATAAACAAAATGATCATAATTAGTTTTACGACTTTTTCTCACAACAACTATTTGCAGGCAAAGCATGCCAAAACACAAGCCTTATAACATTTCACACAAAACGGTAACTAAATGTGTAAAATAATTCATTTCATTATAGATTTAAATACACAAAAATAAGCAAAGAAAACTATAGTGTACGGTGATATAACTGGCTATTTTTACTAATTACTTAAATTCCGTGCAAAATAATATATTCAAACCAAGCTCTTTATAATCTTTATAATATTATCTACACATACCACATATCGTTTTTTATTTTAGAACGTTAGAAAAATAACGAGATTTTTTTAAATCTTTAACCTTAAATTACTCAAAACTATGATTTTTCACTTATATCACTTTTCACTGAAGGTACAGAATTTACAACACAATAACCCACAGCACTAGGTAAGAGGTATACAACAAACTTAAAATAAATAAAACTACTTTTGCGAATTACACATAGCGGACTTGTGAAATAAATTGTAATATTGCTGTGAACTTTCAATTAGGCGTCATACATACTGCCTCGTAGGTACGTAAAATGAACCGACATTACAACTTCATCAAATCCATAACACACGGTACATTTTATCTTCACTTACCGCCAACGACTAAAGAGCTTTACCAGCTATTACCGGTCGTTGACACGACGATGCAATGAGGTCAAGGTCCCCGATCAGACGCGACAATCGTCCAATATTTGACCGTACTAAATTGATGTTAGAATACAATTTAAGTATTGCTGCTCGAATACCTATCTCATCTCTAAATAGGATTAAAATTTTCGTGTATTCGGTTACTATTACTTTTAATTAATGAAGCCGGTAGGAATCGAGTTGTATGGAGCCTTCACCACTGATACATTCTGCACGCTTAGCATGACCAATTCTATCTCTATTCTACCAAAGAATAGACAAAGTTCTTTCTATCAAATCGTTATCGTCTTCTGCCTGAGCACGCGGCGACCCGTGCTTGGTTTATCACAGGGCTGTCCAAAGCATGGCCCTGTGTTCGGGCCAGCCCTGCATATTTGTGCGGCCTGCGACGTATTTTTGATCTACCAGATATACGAAAAAAAGTCTTTTATGAAATTACTAGCTTCCACCCGCGGCATCGCCCGCGTTTTTGGGATGAAAAGTAGCCTATGTGTTAATCTGATGTATAAGCTATATTACTGTAAAGTTTCATCAAAATCCGTTGAGTAGTTTTTGCGTGAAAGAGTAACAAACATCCATACATCCATCCTCACAAACTTTCGCATTTATAATATTAGTAAGATATTATTTTATTTTATGGCATAATTTATTCAAAAAATTAAAACTATTGTTTCTGCGGCCCTCCAATGTATTTAGTGATTCATATTGGCCCCAGATCGTATCTGGTTTGGACAGCCCTGGTTTATCAGAATTTTGTCTACTGAAGAATAGAGACATTTCTTCTCTTCTTTCTCGGTAGAAATCTTTCTACAATCTGTCACATTCACTTTGTCTATTCTGCTGTAGACAAAACCCGTTTCTATCGTGGTCATGCTAGGCCGGCTGATGTCTTGTGATATCATATTGATGTTCTTTGTTCAACTGCAAAGTTGTAAGCATTGAGTCGGAATCTGTATTAGCTCCGATAGATACAAGATAACAAGCAGTGATAGCCTAGTAGTTTAACCATGTGCCTCCCACGGCGAATGGTTCGAGTTCGATCCCGAGACACGCACCGCTTACTTTTCGAAGTCATGTGCGTATTAGAAATTAATGATCACTTGCTTTAACGGTGAAGGAAAACATCGTGAGGAAACCGGCATGTTCTAGAACTAAAAATTCGAAAATATGTGACGTCCACCAACCCGCACTGGGCCCGCGTGGTGGACTAAGGCCCACTACCTCACAGAGGAAGTCTGTGTCCCAGCAGTGGGAACATTATAGGCTGATTATGCTATGCTCCGATAGATGTCACCAACGCTCTTATGAGGTGTATCCAAAAGAGATTAAAAACAACTGTTTCGGGTATGACATGGTGGCGCGGTGGTTAGAGAGACGCCCGCCGTAGTAAGGCAGCGGTCGCGAGTTCGAATCCTGCCTGTTTCAGTTGTTTTTAAATGTATACGAGTAAGTACCTATTTAATAACAACGGTAAACTTAATATCGTTGTTGTGTCTATAAAAATCGCTAGATATTTGTGTCTTTTTCGATTGTTAGTTTTTGATACAAAAACATACACTCGTATAGTATCACCGCCTTTTTGAAGTCACTCAGGATTTAAACTAAAGTTCAATTAAAATTCATGCGGTTACTCCTAACCAATGATTAGTAATTTTATGATCACATTGTATTTATCCGTAGTGTATTATCAACACAGCATTGGTTATGAATCAAATTGTACTTATGTAATAAAAGATCGATACTATACCCAACGGCGCATACTACCTTTATTTACTGACTACAATAAATATTAAGGCATAAGTGAATAAAAAGGACGTAAGTGACATAGATATTATTACTATCGCGGTGTCGGCCTAGCGGTTATAGTGTTGCGTAGAGATGTAACGATAACGTTATTTAAAAAATAGCTATTTTTATTGGCGTTATTATTATTGTCCTATAAAGACCTATTTACGCCCTTCTTGAAGAATCCCATAGTATATAATAGTCCCCCAAAGAAAACTATAGCTGAGAGCTCGTTCTACGATCGAAACGTTCGCTGGAGGAAATTCCTCTAAAACCGCACTGTGATTCCGAAGATTAAATTAATGGACTATTGTGTTGAGTGATATCATAAATTATGTGTAAAATGTTGTTAAGACAGCAATTCAACTAGTTAGCGGGTTCTAGTGAGAGATAGATAACACTTCGAAGGCTATAGCTGTGAAGGTTAGCTTATGAAACCGGTATGTCTACGAACATGTCCAGATAAATATTAATAAATCATTATTTTTAACACAGTAAAGTCTAAAATTATGTCTAGATATAGGTATTATAGAGTGTTGGAAACTAGGTATATTCAATGGTGTGCCTACAGGGCAAGCCCGAGGGTATTTCTCGTAATTGTTCATGATTTTAAGTGTTTTTTATTGTACGCTACTCACTTACATTCATGAAAAATTTGGGTATGATTTAATCAGTAACCTAATAAATGCATTTTCAGTGATCTAATAAATCATGTTTGTTCCTAGAATAATAGATCTGTCACCTAAATTGAATCACCAAATAATATCAAAACGCTTACCTAAATATTAATTAAGAATTACTGGGAAATAATATCAATCATCTAATAATTTTATTGGGTATCAAAATAATAGAAATGTCACTAAAACTGAATTACCAAACAATACAAAAATGTTTAATTAAAAATTAATTTATAATCACTAGAAAATAATATTATTATAAATTATCGAATATTTCACCTGAAATTTAAATCTACAGCAATAAGGAAGGAAGGTGGTCGACGGAGCCCCGCTACGCGGGGCTCCTATTTCTGTCTGCAAGGTTAAAAGTAACCTAACACGAAGGGGTGGACGGGGGCTTCGTTCGCTCGCTTTGCTCGCTCACTGAAGCCCCCGTCAACCCCTTCGAACCTAACCTGTCCGTGTCGGGGTGCCCAAGTTCCCGAGCTCGCTTCGCTCGCTCTTGGATCCTAATGTTATTTTTATGCTAACCGATTTTCTCAATCCAACTAATCTGTATTAGGCATTTTTTCATAAAATTATGGAACTGATCTATTTATTAGGTGACAGATCTATCATTTTGATGATAGAACAAATTTTTGAGCATAGAACTTCTATTTGGGCTATAGAAAAAAGTGATCAAACTATAATTTAAGTTACATATTTACATTAACTTCATGATTTATACTTAGAGACCGTTTTAATTAAAATGATGACTAATATATTTCTTGGGAACAGATATATTAATTAGGGTATCGCAGATTGGTGACCAATCTAAACTTAGATGACAGAAAATATAGTTCCCGAAAAATTTGGAGATATACCCTCGGGCTTGCCCTGTAGGCACGCCACTGGGTATATTATAGTCGTAAAAATAAAAATCAACTCTTAAGAATTTCGTGGAGTTGCTCGGTATGGTACTTACAATATAACAAAAAAATTAAGTGATGTTAATTTTTCTATTTTTTAACAAAAAGTGGTGGGAAAATTTTAATCAGCAGTCTGTTTACGTATTTGAGGGTCGTGGCAGGTGAGCACGAGACCACACTGCTATTCACAACCATTCGATATGCTCCCGTGTCGGAAATGACACTTGTTCAGTACCCCGATCATTAGTTTTTTGACGTATAGTTTCGTAGACGTGTATTTTTAGTACACGTATAGACGTGTATTTTTTGAATACTTAATTTAATTAAATACTTAATTAATTTCTCTGTATTGCCCGAGCACGCGGTGACCCGTGCTTGGCTTATCAGAATGTTGTCTACTGAAGAATAGAAACATTTCTTCTCTTCATTGTGTGCATAGAACGGTAGAAATCTTTCTACAGTCTGCCACTTTGTCTATTCTACTGTAGACAAAACCCGTTTCTATCGTGGTCATGCTAGGCCGGCTGAAGAAATAAAAAAAACCCTCAATAACGCAACGCAAATAACGTTTTATCAGTAAAAATAACGCGTTACATAGTTACGTGCTCCGATAGACGTACGTTCCAGTTCATGGCCAGTTCAGTACGGAGCACAGCGCGCACAACACGACACGTCACCCTCTAACTGTGTTTACTAAGTGTTACAGTACTTCGCTATCAGTATTATTTATTCGGGTGAGTTGTTTGGCAATATTTATTTATATAGTAACCTGTTTATGTACTTAGCCGTTATTTGTTTGTTTCCGCTGTTTAGGGATTAGTTTTCTATTATTTTTAGTAGAATAGAAAAGTGTTGTTGCACTGTAGGTAGTTAGTTGTCGGAACTGCATTTAAATTAGTTGGATAGACACTGCCGCTGATTCTGTTGTTTACAAACTAAACTAATTTAGTCTTATTATGTCTCTGTCTAATAAAAAACATGAGAAAGGGATAGAAGATATTTAATCCTGTCAAATTAGTCCCCTAGAACAGTTTTAACGTCAATTTAGTCGTAATCGCAAAAGGTCACGACTATTTTCCCGTAAATGACAAGGGTGTAGACTAATTTAACAGTTCTAAATATTTTCTGTCCTTTTTCAATGATATTTGTAAGAAAGAGATACTCGTATAGTGTGATTAAAATTAGTTTAGTGCGATGTTCAACAGAATCAGCACCACTAAAATACTAGTATGATATCTTGTTATTAAATACTAGCACTTCGCCCGCGACTTCGTCTGCGTGACTCACAGGAACTGGGCATTTTTCGGGATAAAAAGTAGCCTGTGTTACTCTGTGATAACGTAGCTTTCTACTGGTAAAAGAATTTTTAAAATCGGTCCAGTAGTTTCGGAGCCTATTCGGTACAAACAAAAAAAACTTTCCTCTTTATAATATTAGTATAGAAGTATTTTGTTTTTTTTTTTTTTAATTTTAAGCGGGCAATTCTTGTTTATGTATAGTATAATATATTTTATAACTGGTTTCTCAAAAACCGCTCTAACAATTTGGATGATTTTGTTTATCTAAATAATGTTTTACTTTTCAAGTTTATTTAGATAGGTAGGTAGGTACCTACCTACAGTTTAACTCAAAAGACGATTAAGTAAAGCTCGATCAATTAATGTTATGCCTGTTTATAGGTAGGTACCTATTGTGACAAATATTTTATTAATATAGGTACCTATTTAAATAATAAGGGCACTCGCAGATGACACACAATTGGCGACTGCCAATTGCATTTTTTGTTTTGAAAGACCTTTCGATTGGTGCGTCACGTCACACGTGTGTTATCACTTAACTAACTTTTGCTCGCTGCTTTTTCCGCGGGAGTCACAGGAACTGATATAAAAAATAAACCGGCCAAGTGCGAGTCGTACTCGCGCACCGAGGGTTCCGTATCAGTTTTGGAGGTATAAAGTGAAAAAATCCGGACCGCATAACTAAGTTTGTTTGTGAAGGAATTTTGATGATTTTGAAAAAACTGTACTAGTTAGGAACATCGTTTTATTTTTGGTGCCATATTTGGGTCAATTCCTATGAACCCTAATTATTTGAGATTTTTCGCCCCGCAAACTTCGGAGATAAGGGGGGGGGAATGGTATTTTTTCAGAATTTTTTCATCATATGTTGAAAACTGTGAGACATACAATTAAATAAAAATATATTTTGAAATGTGCAGATCAAGCCCTTTCATATGATTTGTCATTTGACCTATTAACCCCACTTTGAAATTTTCGACCCCCACTCCGGCCCCTTTTGCAATGAAACTAAAAACATTTTTTAACTTTAATCACTTTCAATAAAGCTGGGTAAGCACTCTTTATAATTGTTCCAAATTTCAAGTCGATAGCATTAGTAGTTACTGAAATAACCAGGTGTGACAGACAGACAGACAGACAGACGAAGTCGCACCATAAGGGTTCCTTTTTTACCATTTTGGTACGGAACCCTAAAAATAGCCGTTAAACTCAGGGATAGTTACATACTATAAGCTTTCAATTAATAAAAGGATTGTCAAAATTGGATTAGTAATTCCTAAAATTACCTCTGATACATCATGCAAAGTATACAAACGTACGAACTTGACCTCTTTATAGTATAGGTAGAAAGTACAGAATACCTATTACTTATTGATCATTTGACGGACCAAAACTACGAAGTCAAGGTAGGTGCCTTCCCGTGCCGAACGGCGCGTACGTGTTCCACGCGCGCCTCAAAGAGATGTCAGCATCGAAGAGGGGGCCCACTAGGGCCCAAGCCTGCCGGGAAAGTGGGATTGTCCGAAAGGGATACCGCTGACCCGGAACATAAAGGGCAAAGGTAGGAACACGGGTGGGTTTTAGTCAGTAAGAGTCTGACACTCCCTTCCGCTCCGCCCAGAGCGGGAGGGGTCATTTGATGATTTCCCATCCTCAAAAAAAAAAAAAAGGTAGGTGCCTTGCCTACCTATTATTTGTTTACGAAGTGTCTTGTAGGTAAGTACAGCTATCCTTTTCAATGGTATTTTAATATGTAATGAATGTAATGATACAATTAATGCAGCCCTAAAAAATGGCGCCTAAAATGACATAGCCAGAGTCTCTCGCGCCATCATAACAACGAATCTAAGGACACTCATTTGTTAAAATCGGTTCACTCGTTTAGCCTCTAGGAGGGGCTTAACTAGTCACAGACATATACAGGGTGGAATTTTGTAATGCCACCTGAAGGGAAAGTACTCTTAATACTGTAGATAGAAAATTGTACTCAAAGAAAATATTCTTTTATTTTTGAATAGAAAGTAAACTGCATTCAAAGATTTTCAAAAATTTGCTTGGCACACCCGGGAATCGAACCGACTAAAATCTGTAAAAATTACAACCTGTACTTTTATTGCATCGATTGTTAGGATCAATTAAAAGGATGAAATCTCTCTAAGAAACTTGATAAGTAAAATGAAAAGAAAACCATGAAATCTGGACTTATAAATTCAATGAGTCAAGTTAAAGCATTGAAAAATTGAAAATTTTCGAAAATCTTTGAATGCAGTTCTCTTTCTATTCAAAAATATAGGAATGTTTTCTTTGAGTAAAATTTTCTATCTACCGTATTAAGAGTACTTTCCCTTCAGGTGGCATTACAAAATTCCACCCTGTAGGTTTATACTAACTAAAAACATTACCCTCTTTTTGGACTTCGTCGCAGTCGGGTATAAAAATCTTCGATGTAAGCATTGCATAACTAACATCTGTTTGTCATAGAATTTGACCTTCAGTTGATTAGCGTTGCAATGCTAACTCACATGCAATGTGCATGCTGCCTATAAAAAGTCAGTCCTTATCCTTATCCGCACTGGGCGTATTGTATCAGTGTGGTTTTGGCACAAGGTTTACTAACCGACTTCAAGAAAAAGGATATTCTGTATTCGACCCCTTTGTATGTCCGCGATTTACCAACTCAAAAACTGCTGGCCCGACTTTGAAGATTTTTTTTACTAACGTACGTAATCTATGTGCTTTTAGGAAGGTAAAATTGTCCCAAATTAGTCACTACAATACCCTGTGAGCTTCAGCCCACGACTTGGCCGAAACGCAAGCGTATTTGCTAACTACAAAAGCCAGAGTGATTCGGCCAGACAGCTGGCCGAAATCCGCCAGGTTTTTGTAATTACGCGGTGTGGGTGTACTACACAGCTCTACCTAACCCCTCGAGGAATAAGTCGTGATGTTGTCTGAGAAAATTTCCACCACACCAACTCTGTAAGTGGAAATGTACCCGGGTTAGGTACAGCGATACGAAAAATGTCAAGATTAGTATTTTTAATTAATTGATTGCAACTGCATGCCAGATAGTTGCCAAGTAGGATTAGCAAAAAAAAAAACATTATCTTATTGCAAGTACTTAGGTATGACTAAGTATGGATTTACGGTGCGTAACTGGAATTATAAAAATTATGTTAAGACTTCAATAATGCATCGTTTAGGTAGATACCTAAGGCCTAAGATTAGACCTTGGCCCCTTAGGGCCGGTCGTTTTCAATTTATCGGCCGTTTAACATGACTTTTTATACAGAAGAGAATATATGACAGTATCAGTAGATGACCTCAGTTCTTGTGATCTCTCTTCCAAAGGACACTTCTCAAAAAATCTTCGACTCTTTCTTCCTGTATATAATTTTTTCGTTGCTGCTTCCGAGGCAATTAAATCATTTACCTCAGACAAGCAAAGCTTTTGTCTTTGTGTTTTTTGATGAATTACCACATCAAACCCTGTCATAAGAGGGTGATTCATTAGCGAGCATTACTGCTGGCACCCCACAGGTATAAACCGGTTATTGAGCACCTAAAAAACCGCGGTCTTAAAAACCGGAGATTTGGTACGCTGGCTTGTTGTGCATGCTTGAAATCCTGATCGCAGTATAAATCGATAGACCGACTCGCTAATGGATCACCAACGAGCGTCGGCGAGCCAATGTGATGTCGAGTAGGGCCCCAAGTCTTTTTTTTTTTTTTTTTTTTTTTTCGAGGTGGAAATCCTCATGGATGTCCCCCGCCCTGTGGAGGGTGGAGGGGTCTGTCAGACTCTTACTGACTAAAACCACCCCGGTGTTCCTCCAACTACCTTACGCCGGGGGCACGGGAGTCGCTTGCGCATTCGACCGCACCCCCGGCAGGTATTGGCCCGCCAAATGAAAGGCGGGCCCCGTCACCCTATGCGGCCGACATATACGGCCGCAATTCCTCTTGAGAGGCGCGCGTGGAACACGGCGCGCCACCGTCTCGGGCCTGTTTCCGTTCGGGCGACGGACGCCCCAAGTCCGCCGCCCGTAGGCCGCACCCTATGGTGGCCGGAGATCGTTGAGGGCCCCAAGTCTGCTTCGTGTCAGAATGGTCTCATAATGACATCGTTTTGACCAATGACCGAAGAGTTAGTCTTACTCTAAGCCAATGAACGAAGGTTTTGACCGCTATGATGTCATTATGACACCATTCTTACACAATTTCAATAGCAGACTTAGGGCCCTGTACCAGCGTTGCCAGATTTTTTTCGGGCAAAGCGGGATTTTGAAAGTTTTTGAGTAAAAAAAGCGGGATTCTTTTGTCGGAAGCGGGACATAATAAAAAAAAAACTTAAATAATCAGCAGTTAGTCGAAAAACTCTGCACAGGATAGCTCCAGATTGAATTGAATGAGTAATTCTGCTTTAATTTTTACGGAGCATTTTTATTTCCGGCATCCAACTATTTAAAATTCACTTGGAAATAAACGCGTTCAGGAAAGCAGTTTGAAGGTGGGGGCCTCACCGTCGAATAATCTTCGAAAAGCGGGACTGAGCCTGTCCCGCGCGGGACATTCAATTTTGGGCTAAAAAATCGGGACGTCCCGCCAAAATTGGGACGTCTGGCAACGCTGACTAGTACCGTTGGCTCGCCGACTCGCCAATGGATCACCGACTTTCTGTCCTTCAAAAATATGTTTTGATTTACATAACAACAAAATCACAAAGGGAGTGCTGCATAATTGCTAAGATTGTCCTAAATAACAACCAGTGATAAGATAACACGTAATTCTTGCATGTAACATAGTAACTATAATAATAATAATTATCATTGAAGATAATGTAGAGACGAGACTTAAGTTCGTGTCATAATAATTAATTTTGTTATTCTGTCATTGGGCGTGTTAAGGTGTGGTGTTTATTGAACTCAGGAGTGTATAGTGGTAATACGACAGTGGCCTACTATTAAAAAAGTACAAATAAATTATTTTATTTCAAAGAAGGAATAGGCACAGCAAAAAAGTAAAAGCAAAAATAATAATTTATCACAAAATGGAAAACATAGACGCTTTTAAAGTTTTTGGAGGGAGTATCGCTCCGTCTTTGTCGCGCGAAGCGGACGTAGGTGGTGTTACGTCACTAGTTGGTAGTGCCATCCGTGTCTAGCAAATCATTTTAAAACGCTTATAACTTTGCCAATTTTGTAGATGTTTCATCGGTTTTTTTGGTGTTAATTGTCTTTTTTCAAATAGTTTACAGATTCACAATAAAAAAAAAGTAGTTAACATCCCTATTATTCTATTTATATGTACAGTTTAAAACAAAGACGCTTTTCCTGTCTGTTTGTTCACTTAGTTCTTCTTAACTACAAGTACACAATAGATTTTAATGCGGTTTTTACCATCATTTAGATAATTTATTCCGGAAGGTTTATATGTATTACTTATATATATACTTTATATATACTTACTTACGTAAGTAAATATTTAACAACACAGAAATCTCGATGTTTTATTTTATTTATTTAGGGACAATAAACAGCTACAATATAACAATTTAACTTAGAGGGTAACTTGAGAAGTTTTAACAATATCGCAGCCCACTGCATTATCCGCATATTAACAAACAAAATATGGTAATGAGTGCCACTAGATAAGCGTTAGATTAAAATTATTACATCAAATAAATTAAAATTAAATTAGTGTACATTATAAAATAAATATAAAATATCATTAAAAATATAGGATTAGGATATATTCATAACATTATCATTATTATTCGATAATAGTTTCAAAACATTCCATTTAAATTTCGACTTTGAGCATACAAAAATATCAATATCAATAAAAATTTTATTATGTTTTGACTTGTCTCCACATCAGTAGACTGCAGCACTGGTGCGAAGCAGTGCTGGGTCGATGGTAAATAATAAGTAGGTAGTATCGACCAGTGGCGTGCCTACAGGGCAAGCCCGAGGGTATATCTCTAAATTTTTCATGAATGTAAGTGAGTAGCGTACAATAAAAAACACTTACAATCATGAAAAATTACGAAGAAATACCCTCGGGCTTGCCCTGTAGGCACGCCACTGGTATCGACAGCTTGTAGTTATTGGCTGGTATTATCACAGAAAGAAAGAAAGAAAAGTTATTATTGGGACTCACACAGGAAATTACAAATATTAAAAAAAAAACCGGCCAAGTGCGAATCGTACTCGCGTACCGAGGGTTCCGTATCATTTTTGAACGTATAAAAGTGAAAAAAACCGGACCGCATAACTAAGTTTGTTTGTGAAGGAATTTTGATGATTTCTAAAAAACTGCTAGTTACGAACATCGTTTTAATTTTTGTGCAATATTTGGGTCAATTACTATCAACTCTAATTATTTCCGATTTTTCGCTCCGCAAACTTCGGAGATAAGGGGGGGGAATGGTATTTTTTCAGACATTTTTTATCATATGTCAAAAACTATAAGGCATAAAATAAAATAAAAAAATATTTTGTAATGTGCAAATCAAGCCCTCACATATGATATTCATTTGACCTAGTTACCTCACTTTCAAATTTTGGACCCCCACTCCGGCCCCCTTTGCAATGAAAATAAAAATATTTTTTCATTTGCAATAAAGTTGCGCAAGCGTTCTTTATAACTGTTCTAAATTTCAAGTCGATAGCATTAGTGGTTTCTGAAATAACCAGCTGTGACAGACAGACAGACAGACGGACGAAGTCGCACCATAAGGGTTCCTTTTTTACCATTTTGGTACGGAACCCTAACAACAGTAAAAAATAACAAAAATCTCATAGGTTTTATGTTTTTAACTATTTTCACCGAAGAATGATGAATGATGCGGTGACTAAGAAAACAGAACCAAAGGGAGTTGCCTTTGCCCAGTAAAGAAAATTATGTTTTCTTATTTTCAGTCAAACAACTATGCACCACGCCAAATGAAAATACCAGGATGACAGAAAAGCCAGGAGCACGTTTCGAAGAGGCGGAGAAGAAGAAGGGTGTTATTCTGACATCGACAGCGGTAACGTGTGCGACACTAGTATGGCTGACGCGAGGGTCCCCGATTCTGATGGGCGCTATAGCCCTACTGAGCAGCTTTTTCATGACAGGAGATAGATATCAATGGATTTATATATGGAAGCAGACGTATTACAGGGATTTTCTGTGAGTACCTGAACATTATTGAATTACTATAATTTTTTTTAGTCTATTATTTCTTACATAATTGTCTCAAAATGACTAAGTATTTCGTCTTTGTTTGTGGTGATGATGGTAATATTTTTTGGAATGTTGCTAGATGGTTATGGATCGCAGTTAATACATTTTATAAAAGGAGAGATTTTTAACTAGGTAATAATAATTTTGAATTACAACAATTTTATTTTCTGATGGAAAGTTTGGTGGACCGGCCCCCCTAGCCAAGTTACTTTTCTGGATAAAATGTATGGAAGTGATATTTGTGAGCCACGTGACTTTTCCGCAGGTAATGTCATTGCCATACATTTTGTGCTTATTGTTTGGCGTGAACGCTAACAGAAAAGCAACTTGGCTAGGCCCTCAGGTAGTTTTGTAAATAGTGCATATCGATGGCGAGTGGTGACACAATTTGATTGGACTGTGGTTAACTCGGGAGCTGTTTCTCAGACCACACGATAAGGTCTCTAATTTCATTTAGATTAGCCCTTTTCCCTTTCAAAGAATAAATTACTTAATCGCTGGTCAGTGTGAAAAATTAAAAGTATTTCCACTATTTCACTAGTTTTTTACACATTTTGTTTTCGGTGTCCATTGCCAGTAAAACAACCGGAATTAATGCAAAGAATAAAGGGATAATTAGTACCGTAGTATTAATAATGCTCTGTCGCGTATATGCGCGTCTGTCCCTCCTATGCTATACATCTTAGCTACGTTCAACTTTTACTTTTATAACTCCTACCAGTTTCTAGAATAGATATAGTGAGAAAAACTAGTCGGGCCAGTACACAAGACCTTGCTTACTACTTATGGCTATCTTAAATGGCCAATAACCGCTGGTGTAGCCAATAACATGTAATGTTGTTTATTTTGTATAGTAGTACATTATTTTATCACTTTCTTAGGTAATAAAGATAAAATATGAGTCACACTGTTTTTAAAACGGTAAACATACAAAAACACCTGTCAGAAGAGTCTTCTTTCGATACACAAAGTTGTCTTTATATTTTTATTGACTGGATATATAAAATTATATATATTTATACTTCTTCGAAATAATTTATCATAAAAAAAAAGTTTTGCTTGCCAATTTGCCATCAATGATTTCAAAGTAATATTATTTAACTCAATACTTTCCATTATTATTTTTTACCGGTCAGTTTTGCAAGAAAACTGAATCTACTGTAAAAAAAATCTATTCGGGCAACATAATTATGTTGATCAGCGTTAATTTAATTTACGTACAAGAGGGCAAAGTTAATATTTTTAGAATACCACCCCAATTACTTCCGCGCATGTTGTCTTGTCGCACGTTATCAACGGTACAAGGGTCAGTCCGGTGTCGCGTGTCTTCGATGCTCTGTCCATTCATTGTCCCCTGGTACTTATAAACTGTGCGAAGTCCACCATTCTTTCACATTTGTGAACAATGCCTGGGTTTTGTTGCAGTATTTCTCACATTAAGTAAATATAAACAGGCTCATTGATTATAATCATTACTACCATACATCATTATATTATCTATTATGTTTTTATGCTTATTATGTCACTTCGGGCCATAAGATCAATCGAAGCTTAACCACGGAAGAGAGTTTAATCTCCCGTCTTCGATTGTTTTCTAAACCCAAAGAAACAATCGAAGACGGGAGGTTAAACTCTCTTCTGTGGTTTAAACTACGATTATCTATATATAACTATCTTACGGCTCTTAATAGTAGATTTTAAATTATTCACTATGGAGATAAAGCGGAGTCTTACGTCACGAGCGCCATTTTAAATCACGACCGTAACGAAGGATTTTAGTGAACTAGAATCCTGACGCTCGAGTTGCAGAAAAGGTCATTAATTTTTAAAGGAGACTTTAACGATAGAAATTCTATGGTTAATGCCTCTATTAAAATTTAATTATCTTTCTGCAACCGACCGTGAGTTTAGCAACGGATTCAAGCTCGTCCAAGACGAAGACGAAGACACCTTTATCCCCGAGTAGAATACTTAGGCCATGTTGTTTCAACTTACAGTTACGTATCTGTTATACCGTCAAATATGGCGGCTTGTACGACAATTTCATACTGACTTAAGGATTACGTACTGACTTACGAATACAGATGGTTTGAAGCAACCCGCCCTTACTCTACTGTTCACACCTTCTACGAGACAATGAAAAGCAAAAGTATTAGAACCAAAGTATTTCATTAAAGTTATAATGACAGCAGCTAGCCCATTTAAAAAAAAGTTAAAGTTAATTTTCGCGCTTTTTTGGAAAGAAGTTCCATAACACGGCTTGCGGTAGGTGTTAACTGGTAGAAATCGTCACGTAAGGAAAACGCGTTATGCTCCCCAATGCGACTTTCTCTCTGTCTCTTTCTAATATACGTGGCGTAAGGAAGGTCCTTCAACCGCACGTTTTTTTTTGTGTTCTACTCGTGATGGCCAGTTTAGTCACTTTGAGGCGTGTCAATCCTATTTTTAATTTGATCACATCATTCAATCAACTGCAGCTTATCGCAATCCACTACTAGACATAATGCGTCTGCATTTCGATAGCTTAATACAATCATAAATCGTAATAATTGATAATACATTAAATAACAATAATATACCGAACCGGATCTCCGCTTGGCGTATTCTGTTTTTGTTGCGCATATTAGTATAATTATTATTAGTTTAAGTACATAGGTACTTATATTATTGCGTTTCACCCTCAGATCATAGAAACGAGGGAGATGTGCCAAGGCGCTATCGAGATTGATGCCTGATTTTGAGCAAATTGCTCATATTAAAAACGTACGCGCTGGCGACGAACCGAACACGATCGATGGTACAAATACAGTGTTTTAGTTTAGTGCTAGTGTTGAGTGACGATTAACAGTGTTAGATTGAGGGTGTACGGAATGTTTAATGCGTGGGAGATCTTTTTATTCACAAGGAGCGCTTAATTATGCGCGTAATTGTGTCGAAAAATGTACTAAAAGTTGCATCAGTTGTTCCGGTACTAATTTGCTATGATGGCATATCTCCTTGTTTCTATGATCTGAGGTTTCACCCAACTAAGAGTTCCCTTCGATGCTATGTTGGTTGAGTTGGCTCCCCTGAATGTCAATTTGTTACGACGTTTATACCGGTCAGCGTTGCCAGATTTTATTTTGACAGCTCAAAATGCAATTTTCAAACTTACTAACGTACCTATCTTTGAAATTAATTTTGCTGCTAAGTGGAGTATACTACTACTTGTCCTACAACTGACAAGGATAGTTGTACCTATATTTAATCAGGGGTTAAAGTTAAGAGACGTCTATAAATCTTTTAAGGGAGTTAATGTTTGTATGTATTGTCTTTATTTTTCCTGTTGGTGTATAAGTGCAATACAAAATCCATTGTCTTTGAATGTAGAAGAAAATTTTATTATGGTCCTATCACTCTTAAACTACTAGGCACACATAAGCTGTACCGAGTAATGTGAAACACCGGATGCAGTTGATAGCTCTCCATTGTGCGGCCACAAGGTGTCTGCACCAATTGCCCGTTGGACCTTGGCCTCTCCTGATGTCCTAGTACATACATAAACTGTTTACTAGGGGGCCGCAGTCGGTTAACGTTCCAAGGCCTTCCTAGCTTTTTCTAGAATCGTCCTGGAATTTTTACTGACAAAATAAGATTTAGAATTCGAAAAATAAGAAATTGAAAAAATACGAACCTATATCAATAAAAGTAGTTCGGCATCGGTATGTTATCTGCACTTTGCTTCGCAATAATTGGGGCATTGTGAGTATGAGACCAAGAAATGAGTTTGTGGTCGTCAATGAAAGTAGGTAGGTACTCCATGAATAGCTTTATAGCTCTGTGCCCGCATGGAAGTCGGAAAACAACACAATGTCGTATAAAACAAATTTGACCACCCCTTTTCACTCCTAGCGATGAAATTATAAAAAATCGCTCTTTAATACACCTCTAGGGTACTCAAGGAATATTTCCTCCCAAATCTTTAGGTTCACCGGTTTGTGCTGTGCGTTGTCTGTTAGTCGGTCACGTACTTGCTGGCGCAAGTACGTGACCGACTGACAGACAACTCTTGAAATAACTTGACAATCACGTATTTTGACACACATTTTGTGAATTAACCATAATTTGATATCTTTTGACATGTTCCTATCAAATCTATTGAAGTTTGACGATGTTAACTCCCAATTTAAAGTAAGCCGGATGCCCACTATTAGACCAGGAGAACAGCAAGATGTAGGTACTAGTAAGAGGTGTCAGTCCACTGTAGTAGCTCTCAATGATTGAATGATTGGCCAGCTCGAACATGCGAGTGCTCTCGTCATCGAAGTGTTATGTAATTCTATGATTGCCTGGTAGATTGCATGTGGGAATGTGTATGTAACTTTATTTTATTGTGGGGTGAGCAGGGGTCCAAGTGACTAAAGATTGTCAGTGGTAGCTCCTGAGCCCCTCAGCCTCAATTTGTTAACTAAGCTAAGGTCATATTAACTCCTATTAGGCATTTATGTATGGAGTATGCTTCAACATAATAGTGATAAAATAAAACCCATCATTTGAAAGCGTTAATGAATCAATTTAATTAGGTACCGAGTAAGTATATGGCAGGTTATTTCAAATCAAGTGCAAAAGTGCATAAGTGCAAATTGCATCTGTACTACGAGTATTTGTAAAAACTAACTTCAAAACTGAACAGTAAAGTAATAACAACAATAAACCCAAAAAATTAAAGTTTTTTTTTGAATTTCCTTTGAAAGTAGGTACCTACGTTATCATTCCTCTTTTGTATCCAATTCTTGCTGTTATGCATAATTATGAAGCGCAACGGCGGCCTATATAAATATGAACATTCTCCTTTTAGCTTTCTGCACTCCTTGTCCATATAAACAAATCCCACTCTCCTCCGTGCACGCAAAAAGTACACAAAAAGGCCACAAAGTTTTCTCTTCACGTAGATTAGATATAGATTATTTTGTATACTTACACAAATATTTATTAATAAAATGTCTAACAATATAATGTCCAGTACCTTAGATAGCGTTCATAATTTCTTTTTAGATGTATTAATCAATATTTTTATTGATATGATGATAAAAATAATACCGGCGCTTATCGCGGCTTACTGATAGCACAGTGGCCTCGCTATGGTTCATTGCCATCGCCGATAAATTTGACAGGATTTGAGAAATGTACATGATATATTTATGTAAATGTGTATAGGGGGTTCCCTACTTGAAATCGAATGACGGTAGATCGAATAACACTTGCTCGAAAACTGAAGCCGATAAATTATAGCGCGACAGTTCACTAGCTCACTCAATGCATCAAAATCTCGAATAATTAGAAGTATAACGAGTACTTGAACGAGCGTTTCACATAACTTACCCTGAATGTCAATAAGTTACGTGTCCTAAACATTACTATGTATAACATATAAATCTACAAAAAAACATGTAACGTTAAGAACTAAACAGAAGTGACAGACAGGGGAGCCAACATAGCGTCAAAGGGACTTCTTATCTTATATTATCTGCGTTTCACATAACGCACACTGCTTTAAAAGTGGCGACAGCGGTTCCCGTACTACTTTGCTGTGATAACATAATTATCTCCTTGTTTCTATGATCTGAGGGTCAAATACTTTTTAACACTTTTTAAAGGTTCATGATACGTTTCCGACTCGGTCGGAGTCCTCATTAACACGTTGATTTGGGTGTGCATTGGTAACTAGGGAGCACAAAAAAATACTTATAATTATGTTTGAATTCTAAAACAAACTTAGATTCAAATAATTCCTCCGCATCGCGATCAACTGGTAGCGTGCCCAAAAGACTGGCGGCTTTGCCACGTTGCCAAAGTAATAGCCAGCCCTTTGGTCATGGGAAGTGTCGACCAATCGTTTAGCGATGTCTTTGAATACTTATGAGATGAGCACTCGGTCCCCACGGGCCTAGGGTTTCAACCCCAAACGGCTCGAAAATACAGGGTGTAAAAAGACACATCACCAAGCCGACACCTACTCGTTCTGTACGTGTAACTAAGTAACATTGAGCAAAAATAATTGCTGGGAAACGACTTTTATTTTTAGGTATAAAAAACAGCTGTTTTTTGTAATAACGTGCTACTGACTGTGCCTATGGGTGTATTCATTTGTACGGGATGGGGGATGTGGAGTATAGGCATGCCTCCGGCCCCCTAACCCCGCCGTTGCCGCTCGGTGCCGTTTTCGTGAAAAACGTAAAAAATATATCGAGACTTTAACCTTCAATATCTCCATAACCAGTCGTTTCCCAGGTACGTTCCGGTACAAGAACATCATCGTATTGATTGATGGGTGGAATATGTGGTTTCAGTTTTCGTTAAGGGTCTTTTTACACCCCATATAATTACTGATTTATAATTTATTTACTGTTTTCTATTTCAGAGGTATTAAGGTGCTGTTATACACAATATTCAGGATAACCATGTGGGAACGTCAAGGGAAGAACGTAGTCACCCGATGGACTGAAGTGGCTAAGATGTACCCGAACAAAAGCGCTTTTATTATGGATGACAGGGCGCTGACTTTCCGCCAGGTAACTCTTTGATTTTATAATAGCCTGGTATTTTTCCTAACTGTAGTCCACGGCCACTTTTGTTGTCAAAAAATCTTTCCGTGAGATACCTATCTAACTCTTTGATTTTATGATAGCCTGGTATTTTTCTTAACTAAATCATACCCTATAAACGGCCACTTTTGTTGCCGAAATAATATCTGCAGGACAGTCCGAAGCAACTTAAGTGGCCTAGCAGACATCTCCTGTCTTTATCTAACGTCATCCATTTTCTTTTTTATCCTTCTCTATGAACCGTACCACGCATTAGTGCAAGTAAGAAAGCACTACCCGACGGTAAAATAACCTAGTGTATATTTTATCCATTATATTGAATTGAAGATATAATAGGTCTTTACCTATGAAATTGCCGTTTTGTATGAAAAAATTTAAACGATTTTTTTTTTCATGTATTTTTTATTTGTATTAATCGAAGTAATAACCCATGCAATCAATGCATCTTTGCCAATGCAGTGGCAGTTTATTGATGCCCTTCTTAAAGAAATCAGCTGGACGGGAGGCAACAAAAGCTTCAAAGGCATTTTGTACTGCCTCTCGTGTATTGAATTTTTTTCCCGCTAATAGTTATCCAAATTCTGGAAAAAGTAGTAGTCTGTAGGCGCAAGGTCTGGTGAATAGGGCGGATAACGGAGAGCTTCCAACCCCAGTTCATGCAACTTGGAGACCGTCTGCTGTGCAGTATGAGGTCGCGCGTTGTCGTGCAGGAGCAGCGGAGACGAGCGATTGACCAATGCTGGTTGGAGATGTGCCAGCTTCTTCATCATTGTGTTCAGTTCTTCACAGTACACATCTGCAGTAATGCTCACCCCGTTTGGTAAGAAGCTGTGATGAATCACACCGGCGCTAGGCCACCAAACAGTGACCATCACTTTTCTAGGGGTAAGTTTTCGTTTAGGGCATTGTTTAGGTGCTGAACCAGGATCCAACCAATTTGCTGAGCGCTTGCGGTTATCAAACAGAATCCATTTCTCATCGCAGGTAACAATGCGGTTCAAAATTCCTTCATTTGTGTGTCTGTTGAGCAGTGCAAGGCACGTCTCGACGCGTACTTCGCGCTGGCGATCATTGAGTTCGTGGGGCACCCATTTGTCAAGCTTTTTTACCTTGACAATTTGACGCAAATGGACCAATATTGTTTTGACGCTAACGTCGAAAGCTGCTGCTAATTCAGCCGTAGATTGTGTATCATCAGCTTCCACAATCACCTTTAATTCGTCATTGTCGACCAAAGTGTTCGTACGACCACGAGGTTCATTTTTCAGGTCGAAATTTCCAGAACGGAAGCGAGCAAACCAATAACAGGTGGTGCGTTGGTTTGTAGTGTTAGCTCCGTAAGCGTCATTGATGTTGCGTGCCGCTTATGCCGCGTTGCTGCCACGACGGTACTCGTATTCCATAATTACTCGAATTTTTTACGTATCCATGATGACAAAAAATATTGAAATGCGAAGAAAATGTAACACTAATCAATAAACAAAGGACTACTTTTGGAAAAAAAATCCATGTTTTTTAAAATAAAATTAATTTGAAATTAGAATTCTTAGCCAAACAAAAATTATTTTGATTTGAAATGGCCAGTACTGCAGAACGGCAATTTCATAGGTAAAGACCTAATATATTGAAGGACCATTGTATCAATGAAATTCCTTAACGCGGCTTGCGATAGGAGTTGACTAATAAAAATTGTCACGTAAGGCAAAAGTGTTATGCCCCATGTGACTTTCATTCTCTCTCTATCTCTAGTTGTAATTCTTAGCTAACTTTTAATTTAACTGTCGAAAATTCGTAGATACTACTTTTATAACTTACAAATGGAAACCACTATGCCACTGATACGTTCTGTTCTTGCTAAATAAATGGTAAATAAATGACTACTTCATTCACTTCTAGGGTGACGAATTCAGCAACCGCATTTCCTGGTACTTCAAACGGCAAGGTTACAAGCCGGGCGAGGTGATAGCCCTGGTCATGGAGACACAGCCAGAATACGTCTTCCTATGGCTCGGTCTGGCCAAGATTAGGGTCACCACTGCGCTAATAAATACTAATTTGAAAGGGGGCCAACTGATACACTGTCTTAGGATAGCAGGATGTAAAGCTGTTGTGTTCGGAGACGAAATGAGTGATGGTAAGCGTTTTGATTTTATATTGTCCTGGTAGATTTCGAAACTAGATTCTCTCCTACTATCGTTTCAAAATGCTGTAGCCAGTAGGAAGAGGTCTTTTGACGTGAATTCGATGAACGTTTTATTAGTCAACTCAGTGGGCATTCCACTGAAAAATTGAATAACGAATAACGTGTACTTATAGGTACTTTTGAAAGTTTCATACTCCTAATGTTTAAAAGTACTACCGTTGCGAAGATTCATTTGATGGCAACACAAAAAGCCTAGCGGTAGTAGCCCGACGAAACCCATCCAATTTTTTTGTATAACACACTTTATATTATAAACAATTTCCAGAAAATGAATTTTGAAAACTTCCATCCTCACCTACGGCGTAATACACTTAACTTTTTGCGATTCCAGCTATAAAAGAGATCCAACAGGAGATCTCGGACATTCCACTCTTCCAATACAATTCTCCGGATAGGGAGAATGCCCCAGTTCTTCAGGATACAGCGCCTTTAGCTGCTGAGCTGAGGGAAATGTCACCAGAGCCCGTGGTCGACAGCGGACAAGCAAAGCCAAGGGACACTCTACTATACATATACACCAGTGGAACTACTGGCTTCCCGAAGGCAGCTATTATCACTAATATTAGGTAAGCATCGCTTTAAGAAATATTTTAAGTGAATACAGTATTGGACCCATGCTCGTACCCTGTGGGACCCCTCCGATAATTGTTTAAGCTTTGGTAATTTTAATAATTATGATTTTCTACATGGAAATGGCAGACTGACGTCAATCATTATAATGAACTGACTATAATATAAAACATAATAAATCCGGTAGTTTTAACTTACTTTCACAAGTCAGTCTGTATGCTTTACAAATTAAAAAGCCTGAGGTAAATAGTATAAATGTATGGCTTCATAAATATAAGCCCTGTTATATATCTTCCAATTATTCTTTTTAGAAATATAGACCAGCATCTTATGAGTAATCTATCTATACTATTATAAAACTGTAAAATTACCATGTACAGACATGGTAATTTTACAGTTTTACATTGAAGATATTCTAGAAAATACAGTTGGGATAGGGGTTTTTTGGATGGTTGTCTGTTTGTATGTATGACCGGATTTTGATATGGTTATCACAGTTTGGTAGCTTGGGGTCCAACTTAAAATCTCACATTTCATCTAATTCCGGTGGGATGAACCAGAGATACAGCTAGACCTCATCTTAGTACTAGCAACCCTCCTTATTGTAGGCAATAAGGAGGTCATTTCAAATGGTCAATTCATTGTAGTTCACGCGGGTAAGTAAATATTTTATTTTTTTACTTCTTCACCAGGTACCTGCTAATTCCACTAGGAGTGCAGAGAGCGGCCCAGCTCAATTCCTCCGACATAGTATACGACCCACTGCCACTGCACCACACGGCTGGTGGTGTACTAGGAGCAGGTCTTTGCGTTGTGACAGGCTGCACCGTCGTGCTCAGGAAGAGGTTCTCGGCTTCCCATTACTGGAGCGATGCAGCGAAGTATGGATGCACTGTGAGTCTTTTTTTGCCACTACCAACACTCCTTAGACATAATTCCTATTAGTAAGTATTGAATTAATGCTACTCTTCGGTAGTGTTGTGTTCCTGTGATGAGTAAGGTCGCCAAAACTCCTGGGGATGCGCTGACAGTGAAGGACCTGCTTGTATGTAAAAGGTCGGCAACGCGCATGTGATACTCAGTGTTGCAAGCGCTAGGCTACGGTAATCGCTTACCATCAGGCGGATCGTAAACCTGTTTGCCACCATCGTAGCATAAAAAAATAGAGTACCTGTACATAAAAAACCTAATGATGCGTCTTAGCAAGCGTACATAAATTCACTTTCCCAGAATAAAATCTTTGCAACGCTCTTTCACTCTAAAACTACTAGGCACACATAAGTTGTACCGAGTAATGTGAAACACTGGACGCAGTTGATAGCTCTCCATCATTATCTTCACAGGCAGCCCAGTACATCGGCGAGATTTGCCGCTACCTCCTCACTGTGCCCCCTGGTCCTAGCGATCGATCTCATAAGGTCAACGTTATCTTCGGCAATGGACTAAGGCCGCAGATCTGGACAGAGTTCGTGCAGAGGTTCGGCATCAAAAGGGTCATGGAGTTCTATGGAGCTACTGAGGGGAATAGCAATCTTGGTTAGTTTAATTTACTTACCTTTATTTCGTTCATATTTATGAATTCTTTAAACAATTTTGGTTTTTATCAGTGCTAAAGCTTTCTATATAGTGCATATCTCTACTTCCCTACTAATATTATAGTGTTTGTTGGTTTGTTCTTTTGTCCTTCTTTCACGCAGCATTGGATAGCTTTTTTTTGTTCCGGTAGTAGTACGTTTCCGTAGGATAATTTTCGATCTCCATGCGGCGAAGTCGCAGGCAAAAATTTGTGACTAATAGACTTAAATGTTACAAACAAGGTTACAAACCAAGTGGAAAGGAAACCTTAATGTGCCGCTAGAAACGTTTCTCATAGCAAACTATGCTGCAAATTCTCAAATGTTTGTATCAATTTTATATTTTCAGTAAACTTGGATTCGAAGGTTGGGGCCATCGGTTTCTTAAGCAGAATATTCTCAACAATCTACCCGCTTTCTTTAGTCAGGTGAGTACAACATGGTCCTAAATAATTAACTTCACTTTTCAAAAGCTGAACTTTTGGTCAAGGAATGCTGCTGTCAAATCTCTTGTTAGCTGTTTTGCTTGAATACCTAAGCGTCAATTTCACCAGGCTCCGTCAGTTTCCTTAAAGGGCACTGGCAGACGCCCATAGAACGCTGGGCCTCAGATTGTGTAAGTCGGTACAGATATGAAATCAGTTTAGTATGATCGAGTATTTCAAGAGTATTTAAATTCATTTTTTATTTGTTTTTGTACGTAATTGGGTTAAAGAGAAATCTTCGTATTTCTGACAGTGAGGTTAAGTATGGTGTGAATGATCGAGTGAAGTACAGCCCGACTAATGAGTTCTCAATTCAAAGGTTTTAGTTGCTGTCACCATGATATTCTGTGGAGGTCCAATGAAGTACAGCCCGACTAATGAGTTCTCAATTCAAAGGTTTTAGTTGCTCTCGACATGTTATTCTGTGGAAGCACGCGCCAGCCAGCATGCACCCGTTTTTGTTTTATTGGTTTTTTCAAAATGTCAACGGCATTATCATTTTATTTCTTATTTATTTCGATTTTTGATTCCAATTCTTAATCTCTAAGATAAATTAGGCAAAAAACAATTATAATTTATTTTTATTTTTGGTTAAGCTTTTATTACTGTACCATATCAAGCCCAAAACTGCCGACGTCCTTTCGTAATTACCACCATTTTATTTTCCACCTTCAATTTTCAGATGTGACGAGATCACTGGTGAAATCCTGAGGGACGCTAATGGCAGGTGTATTACTTGTGGTCCTCATGAACCAGGTACGCCTTCAATATTTGGGATCCTTCATTTTCCTCTAGATCTAGATCAATTAGTGGGGCGCGTCTTCCTAAGAGCGAGTCCCCAATATGTTCCGAAGTTCTTAAGAAAAATCCATTTGAAGTCTTAAAATCGTAAAGCTTTCCTTCACTTTAATTATTCTTGGGAGTTTTTTGTTGTAACAACGAATAAAAGTAAAAGGGGGGCAAGAGTATATTTTTCATAATCTGGGGAGGCTCTACCAAGGGCGAATTCAGCATTTGACTCAGGAGGGGTCACATAATAATAGCCAGTCATTATACAAGGTTTTTTTTAGATTAGAAATATGATCTGTTAGGCTCAGCTCAGGGGGTCAGACCCGCATGACCCCCTGGATCCGCCCTTGGGCTCAACGCAGAAAAGCTTGGGAACTCCTGCTCCAGATACCTACTCAGTGAACTAACCATAATTGTGCTTTCAGGTCTTCTCTTAGGTAAAATAGATCCAAAGAAAGCAATCCTAACGTTTGCTGGATACGCAGACAAGACTGCTTCAGAGAAGAAAATGGTACGCAACGTCAGGAACGAAGGAGACTGTTACTTCAACACCGGAGATGTGCTCGTCATGGATCACTATGGATACTTCTATTTCAAGGATCGCACTGGAGACACGTTTAGGTGAGCTCCTCGATTCTATGTCAACCTGGTATACTAATATTATGAACGTGAAAGTTTGGATGGATAGATGGCCAGAACGGCTCAATGGTTTCGGCTGAAAATTGTCACCGATATAGATTATAGTCTGGAATAGCACATAAGCTACTTTTGATCCCAAAAATTACGCTGTGTTGACAGCGGGGGACGCCATCGCCAGTGAATCATCATTGTAAAGGGTCGGCAATGCGCATGTGGTACTCGGTGTTGCAAGCGTTTTATAGCAATTTTATTGATCATGGTCATCTAAATAGCTATATTTTGATGTGCTTCCAGGTGGCGCGGTGAGAATGTTTCTACAGCTGAAGTGGAAGGAGTCATCAGCTCATTAATTGGATTAAAGGATGCTGTCGTTTATGGAGTCAAGGTAAATACGAGTATAAGTATCGGCAGGGATCTTGATCACAGATCGCGCATGTACATTTTTGGCCCAATAGACAGTTGACAATACGTAATAGAGAATAGTCCAATAGACGACGAGCATTGACTGACGAACCAATCGCGTGCAGCCTCGGCGCCCCCCGTCTTCTTCATTCCGCCAAAGAGACCGAAAAACCAGCTAATGCGCAGGTGACGTTTGTTATCATATTCTCGTACCAGCCTATCTAAATAGACTTATTATTTAATTTAACAATAAGTTTTGTTTTGTTTGGTGAATACGTAGGACTTTATTTAATTTAACAGTAGGTTTATGGAATGAATGAATTTATCTTGTCATAGATTCCAAACATCGAAGGCAAAGCCGGCATGGCGGCAATCGCAGACCCAGAAAGGACTCTAGACCTCACCTCACTAGCCAAAGGGCTCCGTTCCACGCTACCAGTGTTCGCTCGACCACTTTTCGTCAGGATCCTGCCAGAATCACCACTGACCGCCACCTTCAAGCTCAAAAAGAAAGAACTTATGGAACAAGGGTTTGATGTGGAAACCATAAGCGATCCTATGTATTTCTTGGACCAAAAAACCGGGGAATATGTTCCTCTAACTCAAAAATTGTACGACGATCTAATGCAGGGTTTCGTCAGACTGTGATTTGGTGTTGCCAAGCGTCTGGAGATATGTTCTTAGGAAATGTATAGTTATAATTACTTTGAATGTATAGAGGTAACAATAAGATATGCTAAACAGTAGATGGCGCTGCCGCAGTTCCCCGACAGTTACAATCTGGGTGTCTTCAAGTCGCGAGTGAATCGGTTTCTTCTAGGCAAGCGTGCTCCATTGTAGATCACATCATCAGACGAGATGACTGAAAAACGCAAGCCTTCTTCAATTAGGATTTAGGTATAATTATGGGCAACTTTTATAATGGGACCAACCCTGAAATCGAGAAAAATACCTGCTGTTCTATACATTTGTGTTCACATAAATAAAAAAAATTAAACAGCTGATTTTTTATCTCGCGTGTGGCCAACTAAATATCGTCTTTTATTTATATTCAAAGATAGAATAATTAGTTTTATAAAGTATGTAAGTATTTCGTAGTTTTTCAAGCCAAGTGTCTCGTTGAGACAAAAATGAACATATCTTTTATTTTAGAGATTGCAAAGAAATTCGAACTTTAAGTAAATGTTTTTAGAGAGATTTTACAACGGAATCTCAAGGTAACAACTAGCTAATTTATATGCATTTATGTATGTTATTATTGGAAATAAAAATGTTTATAATAACCATTCCGTATTAGTCCCTAGGGAACCTTTTATATTATTTGTAGTAAATAAAAAAAAACCGAACAAGTGCGAGTACGACTCGCGCCCTAAGGTTTCCGAAATATACAATAGCGCCATCTGTGCCGCTATTACATCATAGTAGATATATCATATCTTGATCATAGATGGCGCTACTGCATACTTCTAGTGACGTCATCTATGAGCAGATGGCTCCACTTATGGTCCGGTGACAGACGGACAACAAAGCGATTCTATAAGGGTTCCGTTTTTCCTTTTGAGGTGCGGAACCCTAAAAAGAACAGAAACGTCGCTTGCTATAATTTATTATTTAAGTATTTATAATATTAATAAAAAATCGTTCCACATTTAAAGCCATTTATTTAATCATCCATACAAAATGTACCTATTACACAATAATATAATATTATCAACATTCAATTCCACAAATATTTTTATTTTTCGATAAAATTTGGCTAAAAATCCTGTTTCATCTACATTTATCTCTTTACTATCTTGAGCTATCTAGTCTATGTACTTTTGTACACTCCCTTTGTGCGAATTGAACAATATTTTAACAAAGTTGGGCACAATGAATATTTAGTACTTATTTAATTTCTTAGGGTAGGTAACCATAAAAGGCTATTTGACTGCTTTCTGAAAACCATCTCAGATTATTTAGTAGTATAAGTTTCAAGTCAATCCGTCGAGCTATTTTTGAGTTTTTACGAGACTAACGTACGTCAATTCATTGATTAATAAGTATTTAAATAAATATAGTGCATTTTACATTTCTGTTTTCGAGTTTATTTGGATAAATAAATCCATTAATTTTAGTCAGTTAAATGCACATTTTTTAAAACCCATTATCTATGCGGGTACCAATTATTTCGACATTATTTTAGATATTGTCAAATAGCCTATTATTAAGTTATAATAAATATTATAATTATTAAAAGAAATAATTAGGAATTCTTTCTTTTGTAATTAATTTGCATTTTTTTTTGTCTTAAATAGTATTAAAGAAAAATTAAATGATCTTTTTTATTAAATAACTGTATCTAAATTATATTAATAATTACTAGTAGGTATGTGTATAGTTCTATGATATATTACAATGATAATTTGCCCAACTAATACAACGAATTATTCGCCGACAAACGATATTACTCTAAAATTCACTGAAACGAATCCCGATGAAATCTTTGGTATAATTATATTAATTATATATTTATCCCTATACATGGTTATCAGGCGAGCAATTTGGTGGAAGCGTTTTTTTGTAATTTTTTTCCTTATCGAAAAAATACAGTAGGTAATACACTCGGTAATGAAAAGCGTTCCTTTAAACCTGTAATACATGCAAAAATTTCTTTCTTTTTTTTCAACTTTCTAAAAAAATATTTCTGCAATAAAAATGTTTTATTTTTAAAATGTCATAAAAAGTCTAAAAAAATAATAAACGGATACCTACGTAAAAGAAACATCAAAACAAGCGCATCTGACTTTCTTGACTATGTTTAACATTGAAAGTGCGTAGGTACTTACCTACCTATGTATGAATATATTCTTTAATTTACGTATCCATTTATTATTTTGCATAGATTTTTTCCACCAAATAACTTATCCAATAACGATGTATTATTACAAACAGACTAATCGAAAAATATGATACTTAACACTTATTTTACAAAATATTGACTTTGTGTGAGCGCCATCTACTAACTGGTACGTAACACGCCTTTTGATTTTATAAAATACCGTTATTTCTTATTATGCATTTAATTTCGCCTTCACATTAAATAAACTTTCTGTTATTTTTTTAACTTAACTAATATTTCTATTGTTAACTATTTCTGCACTCTTTATTATCTACTTAACATTAACAATGCATGAGAACACATACCTACCTAATTGGCAGTACGACAAAGTACCTATGCGACCAAAATAAGAATAAAGTTTGTAACATTAGATACATGCATACAGTAAAATAACCCATTTTCTAAGTATATTCGATGAGAGAGAATGAGACAGAGATAATTTCAAGAATTAAAAAACGTGCCAATATATAATATAAGTACCGTACCTACCTAAATTATGAGAGATTTGGCGAGAATTGTGCGATAACAAATATAATAAAATTATGCTAACACATTATAAAAAGTAAATTCGGTCCTAATAAAGTCCAGGCCAGCTCTATTCTCATTATGATCGCCTAGTACTTTTAATATCATTGGTGCATAATATTACATTAATTCCAATACAATCATCGTAAGTATTGTATTTTGTCATCAAACATTTGCATATCGTATTAAATATTTTTGGGGCAGAAAATACGAAGTGCAACAGAAAGGTGATACCTAATTATTAATAATATTTTAGGGATTAAGAACTCCTGGCTAAACACAGCGCGGTTTTGAAAGTCAAAAACAACACATACTTACGTACATACACAGGTACGGGTCGAATACAACACTTCCTTTTTTGGAGTCTGTTAAAAATAGTTGGAACACGTTACTAAATTATCCGCGAGAGCATCAAAGCTGACAGCCACGAAAGGTAAGTTAATAATTATTTTTGCGACTCGACTTTGCGACATATTTTTGTGGAAATCCGCGTTGTGCTTCGCAAGGTGTGTACTGGGCTTAATAGCAAGAGAAGAGAACCTACCAGGTAATTTGTGTTCATTGTATAAAACGACAAAAAACTAAATATCATGACTTCAAAAAACAGTTTTTTTTCCCATAAAATAGTTTTTTTCATACTAAGTTATCCACATTATTTCTTCTTCTTTCTACCTTGTATCTATAACTAAAAATGTGCATAAAATATCATCTCCATTTTAAAAAACTGAAACTTCACGCGGAGCACTCCTACCTCGATATGTTTATCAATCGCTACTATCAATCTTGAGCGGCATCAATCCTTTGGCAAAGTCTACCCTAACAGGGTATCATGAACGATCAGCAGCTTATAACAATGAGAACACTGTGAAAACTTTAGACAACCTCTGTCATCGTTGATCACGTTCCTTCCTTCTTCGGTTAAGCACCAACAGTGGTCCATCTAGGTCTTCGCCAATTTGTTCTTGGGCCTTTCCTTTGGTCTCGGGTACGATGAAGAATATGTACAAGGAGCTCAGGAATGTGATGGAGGCGCATATGTAGTAGGTGCCGTGAAGGCCTACTGCGATGGCGATGGTGCCGTAGTATCGGAGGAGGAAGAAACTGCTGAGCCACATCCAGGATATTAGGAGGCTGGATGCGAGGCTTCTTACCTGTGGAAATAAAGTTTTTTACGTCATTAAAATTATGTCAAAGTCGTATGAAGATTTACCAAGTTCTTGCTAAGAAGAAAGCAAAGATTTAAATCGTAGATGCGCCATCAGCCATCACCGTACTTATATCAGCGAGATGAGTGAGCTCACATATTCCTCCATCCAGACAGAAAACGATAGTGTGCAATATTCGGTATGAGTGAGCGAGACAATATTATATTTGATACTGCAGATGTAATTGAAATTGACACTGCACTATACACGGAAACGTGACCATACTTCGACACGGTAGGGCGCATCTAACGATTGAAATCTTTAGTAGAAAGAAAAAATCTACTCACATTGATGGTAAACAATTCAGATATAAGTACATAAGGCACGGATCCCAATCCAATGTTGTACAAAAACAGCACAAGTGACATCAACGCCACAGGCGCCCATACACTCTCTTCTACTGTATCCATATCTTCTGCGTCATTATTTACATTCTGGACCTTCCATTCGCCAGAAACACTGTCATTTTCTATAGCTCTGTATCTGATAATATCATTGGTATAATTCTTCCATTCTGGATTTGTGTTGATGTCTGTGAAGTTTTCTGTCAGTTGCAGTCCTTTCTCTTTGAGGTTATGCGTACGTTTGTAAGGCCACAAGCGGTGAGAGTACCAGGAATGCAGATGTAGGTTGGGGTCGCAGTACGCCCCTAGGATAGCGAGGCAACAGGTAATGCCTGAACACGACCAGAGCAGCAGCATCTGTAAACAGAAAGAGATGGTCATTTTTGTCTTTGTTGAGTATAATTTTTCACATTTGATTTCCATCATCGAGTTTCATAATCCAGCACGTCATTGTCATAATCTCAATCATTTGGTATGGGCACAGAATGTCTGCTTTCATTCAACACATCTCTATCAGCTGTCATCACAATACTATGATTTAGTAGGAAGTCATCTTGACGACGTCATCGTAATTGATTACTGTTATAAAGATAGTTGGTTGGCAATAGGTGACTGGTGATGGGTGATACATGGTAGTGATTAGTATAAGATAGATAGTGTGTCGTCACGACTGGTAGTGTGTGCTGGTGTTTGCATGTTATTTACCGACTTTCATAATGGAGTAGCGGATGGAAAGTACAGAATTATACATAATTTTCCGACTTCGTATGCTAAGAGGTCTTACCTTTCTGCCAAGTTTGTCTACGGAAACAGTAGCGACTGCGGCTCCCAGGACCAGCGCTGTGCCGCACAGTATCGAACCAGCTTCCGATGGCTCAAACAGTGGCCGAGGAACAGTACTGAAAATGTTCAAAAAAAAGGTTAAAAGTGTTTATATTAATTAGAAGGCTTTCAATTTATACTGGTAAGTAGGTATTGGAAAGGTGCGTCTACGCTAAACGAGCCGAGCACGAGCGGAGCACAAGCCGAGCACTCTTCGCGTAGTGGGTGTGGTGTGCACCGACTTGCGTCTCGAACGCGCGCGCAACGAGCGTTTGGCTCGTGCTCACACGTGCTCCACCAATTGTCAGGTTTTTGACGAACACAGAGATTTGCATTGTACATCAAGACGGTGAGTGGTGTAAGTCCGTTATAAGTCAATGCGCAAATTGACTCCGCTCATGCTCGGCTCGTTTAGCATAGACGAACCTTTAGAAGAAAAGCAATTGCTGATGAAACATAGGCCATTCGTCAAAAATATAACCAGCAGCATAGGTACTAGGATATTATAACCATGAAAAGCCTTTCACAGTTGACCAAACAACAAAACCATTGCTCTTGTTTCGATGCTATCCATAATAATAAATAATAATATCAGGCCTGTTTATAAACTGTACCACTGCTGGGCACGGGCCTCGTCTCAGAATGAGAGGGGGTAGGCCATAGTCTACCACGCTGGCAAAGTGCGGGTTGGCAGACATCACATACCTTCAAGAACTTTATGGAGAACTCTCAGGCATGCAGGTTTCCTCACGACGTTTTCCTTCATTAATTTCTAATACGCACATGACTTCGAAAAGCCAGCGCCTCGGGATCAAACTCGAACCATTTGCCGCGGGAGGCACATGGTTAAACCACTCGGCTATCACTGTTGTCTCCTTCACCATGGTGAAACTTACCCGTTATACATAGTCAAGTTATAAGCCGTCAGGTTGAGATGCGGGACGCTATGGGTGGAGTGCCGCAGCACGGCCGCTGCAAAGCTGTTGACTGCGCCGGCGCCGCTGCCCGCCGCAGCGCTCAGCACTACTAGGCAGGAGAATAACGCACGGCGGGAGCGGCGGTGACGAACTGGGGAGCGGAAATGACAATAATAAGGATCAAATTCTGTGAAGTAATGACACACAGCAAACTAAAGAAAAGTGTTGATTGTTCATATTATTAAGTACCACTACCTAATGTATGAATAGGTCATACATTAGGTAGTGTACCCTGTTAGAAAAATAAAATAGTGTTTTGTTAAAAATCAACTTTTCTTTAGTTTGCCGTAGGTATGTCATTACTTTCCAGAATTTGGTCCTTATTAGCGACACTCTCGGATGGTATAATGAAGGGATATGGGATAATAAAGCACCTTTTACAGGAATAAACTATATTTTAGTTAAACAGTAATTACAACGATGTTAGCGGCACAAACGCGGAACCGAACACTCAGACTTGCGAATAACTTAACATAGGTGGCACTGCTCACGCACTTCGTATTACTATAACATATAATAATACCGGGTGTGTTATTTATCAAAATCAATGGTTTCGATTCGCGGCTAGGAAAATGTATTTTAAAATAATCTAGTGATGCAGTTTTAGTTTTTATCAAAATGGGTCCCGAGACTCCTTTGAGTGCTTTGAGCGACAAAGCACTCAAAGGAGTCTCGGGACCCATTTCTAATAGTTTCGGATTTGGCCATCTACGCCTAGTTGAAAAATTACCTGTATAATATCCAGTACATATAGTAAATACAACTGCAACTTACACAGCTCTCTACAAGCTGACTGTTCTCGTTTCTTATCGGAGTTGGAGTCCAGTCCACTGCTTCTCTTGAGCATCGGCTGAAAGGTGTCTGAATCCTGTCGCCGGACGGGCTCCCGTCTGCCATAGCAGTCTGTAGTCCTGATCTTGACCTCTTGCTGTTCTATCACGTCTGTTAGGTCCTCGCGGAAGTCGGAGCCGTCGAACCAGCAGATTATTTTTGCTGCATCCTGTTGAAGTAATAATTTAAGGTTAGTGGATATTTTTTGGCCTTTTTATCGAGTAGTGTAACAGTAAAACTACGACGACCTATTGGTATTATCAACACTTAATTAATAATTATGATTGTTTACATTACCAGGACAACAGCGAACAGCAGAGCTACGATTGTTTCAGCTATGGATGATCATAAAGGAATGAATAAAAAACATAAATCTGTGATGTTCTAAATTGAAATGTGTAAGTGGCCAGTGATGAAAGATTGCCAGTAGGTACTAAGTAATGGGAAAATGATGAAGAGGGATCACTTTCGTCACAAACTGAATGGAACAGACTTTGGAAAGTATTAGTCATGTCTGTCATAAAAACTATTTAGTAGTGCGACATGAGGTGAAGGGGCTTAGAATTTCCTCAGTAATTAATCGTAATTTATACCTGAATTCGTCCAACGCTGATTAGGAATGAGGGTGTCTCCGGCAACCAGATCAGTGATACCAGGAGTACAGCAGGTGGCACCGCCATTGATAATGACAGCGCATGCGCGGACAGAACACCACCAGCGGCGTATGCGAACAAGATGCCACAACTGGAACATAATTGAAGAATTTATTTTAGTATTCAGGATAAATTAAAGCTCCTTCAATTCATTTTATCCTGGTAGAACGGCAGTCAACTTGGCTTTTTATTGAGAGATATTTCCTTGCGTGGTATTTGGTTTTTACCTGACTACGGCAAGGCCAAAGCAACGTACTTAAAAAGTTACCTCGTAGATCTTAAACTACTCCAATATATAAGTGCAGGTTAACGCCTGTTAACTTTAACCACTGATTAAATAGCATAACATAAGGCAAGGTCTACATTGCTGACATTTTTCTTGCTAGGTGTGTGGCATACCTGCATGCCAATGCTGGCATAGCGGCTAATCCCCTGGTCCTTGGAGCTATCTCTGCGCAGTATAGTGGTGCTAACGCCAGTGCGCCTGCACCTCCCGCCCCCGCTGCGACCCTGGCCGCCCACACTCCGCGAGGACCACACCATGCTGCTAACGACCAGCTTATCTGGAACAGAGTAGTCAGTAGGTAGATATTTTTAGTTGGTTAAGTTACATGTAAGTTACAAAATTCTAAAATGGAAGACCACGTATGATCTTTTGATTAAATTAACACATTTGAGATGTGTTTTATTCCAGTTCGTAATAGTTTGTATAAAATTGGAAACTCTCCGTTGTGTTTATTTAAAAATTAACGGATACTTAGAAAGAAAGCAAATTATCACTCAAAAGATACACAATATATACTCAGTACCTATAGACGATTGTACATCTTTCAAAAGGCAAAAGACTTCAAGAATAAGTAGCCAAGTTAAACAAAATCTTAGGAAAAACAAATAAACCTCATATAGTATGTTGAAATCCATCAAGCCGTTTAGGCTATAAGAGCGTGCAAAAGTACATTACACTTGAAAAACATTACCTTCCTTTTTCTGGGACAGTTGGGAAAATCATAAATCATCATCAAAATAGATCATACTACTCATAATAAAACTAACGCAGATATACTAAACGCTCCGGCCTTGCGGCCCCTCACATCAGCTGGCAACGCGACCAGCCACGGCAGCGCCGCCAGCCGGGCACCTCCTGTCAGCGCCTCGCTCCCTAGTACTCCCGACACTCAGTTGGGTAAATAAATAAATAGTAGATACTACTCACCATAAAGCCGCGTTGACACGATCCGAGTATGCTCGGACCGAGTGGACTCGGATCCCTACTCGGACGTAACTCGTATTGTGGCAACCCGTAATCCGCGCTCGGATGATAGGTTGCCACAATACGAGTTACATCCGAGTAGTCATCCGAGTCCACTCGGTCCGAGCACACTCGGACCGTGTCAACTCGGCTTAAAACTGACGCAGATACAAAACGCTCCGGGCCTTGCCGCCCCTCGCATCAGCTAGCACGGCGAAGAATGGTGCCGCTGGCAACGCAGCCAGGCACGGCAGCGCCGCCAGCCAGGCACTTCCTGTCAGCGCCTCGCTCCCTAGTACTCCCGACACCAAGTTGGGTAAATAAATAGTAGATACTACTCACAATAAAACTAACGCAGATACAAAACGCTCCGGCCTTGCGGCCCCTCGCATCAGCTAGCACGGCGAAGAATGGTGCCGCTGGCAACGCGACGAGACACGGCAGCGCGGCCAGCCAGGCACCTCCTGTCAGCGCCTCACTCCCTAGTACTCCTGACACCCAGCCCGTACTGCAGCCATGGGTGAAGCATGACAGATTATCTGGAAAAATTAAGTAGGTAACTTAATGTAATTCTGAGATTAATCACAAAATATAACCGGCGCCAATAAAGAAACGAATCTAAAATGGCGGCACTAATCATTCCCGCTCACTCGCACGTTATTGCTGTTTTTCCCGACGTTTGTAAAGACAGCAATAACGTGCGAGTGAGAGGGAATGATCAGTGCCGCCATTTTAGATTCGCTTCTTTATTAGCGCGGGTTAAACGTGTTATCCTAGATAACTAGAGTGCTATCTTCTAGTTTTTCAACAAAAATGGTACGGTATGGTACTCTACAGATACCGAACAGAATAGGTACATGAAAAGTTGGTAGTGTATCGAATAATTATATTTCGTCAAAGTTGCCGAATGCTGAAAGTTTCGTCAAAAGTTGTTTATTTTTTTATCCAGGGTCCTACCCCACAAAACTTTACAATTACAATTTTCAAGTGAAAGTTACAAGTTTGTCAATCTCGCAAGAGAAACTTGTAATTCAGACATAGGTATTGTAATTTTTGTGTTACGTTATTTTGTCTACAATTTAACAAAGTCGACTTGTAAACTTGTAAAGTTTTCTGAGTAAACTTGTAAAATATTAATACCTTCTCTGCTTCACAGATAATTAACTAAGAGTCTATCAAGATCAAAGAGAATACCGCCTTTTATATTTACTTTGTATCTTTGTATCTAACAGCATTCTATAACAAACAAACAAACATACTTTGAATTGCAAAATAGAATTGAAATTCACGGACGGACTAGGAAAGCAGGAATGCAAAAAGTAGAATATTAATACTGTTTATATTAACATTCGGAAATTCGGGACAGCTGTTTGCGGATGCAGATTGTCGGGTTTTGTCCGGTTTCGCCGTATTTGTTAACAAGTTTTCGAACATCGCTGACCTTGGTCAGACTTTCAGATCATAGAAACAAGGGAGATGTGCCAAGGCGCTATCGAGCTTGATGCCTAAAAACGTACGCGCTGGCGACGAACCGAACACGATCGATGGTATAAATACAGTGTTTTAGTTTAGTGCTAGTGTTGAGTGACGATTAACAGTGTTAGATTGAGGGTGTGCGGAATGTTTAATGCGTGGGAGATCTTTTTATTCACAAGGAGCGCTTAATTATGCGCGTAATTGTGTCGAAAAATGTACTAAAAGTGGCATCAGTTGTTCCGGTACTAATGTGCTATGATGGCATATCTCCTTGTTTCTATGATCTGAGGTCAGACTCTTATCTTTATACCATGTAGACAATGTGCTGTGATTTTCTATTCATAGAAAATATTTTCTATACAATTCCTTTTGTCTATTAATTTTGTATTTTGTTCACCTTCTTGATTCGCTGTCTGTTCATAAAAATACAAAAAAAAATATCCACAAGTGGTGTAAAACATTTTGTTGATTACATTATAAATTACTTTAATGCAGTTAGGTAACTCCTTCCCTGACGTGCTTTCGTATCGGTCTCAAGTCACGGTCCCGCTATGCAAAGATGCTTTTATGTAGGTAATGTTGTTCGATTATCGTTTTGCTGCAGATGACGGCGACACGCGGCGTATAGTAAGTAGATGATACATTGTTGACATCAAATCTTTGTTACCATGATGTTTTTCTTAAACAAACATGATAAACACCTCGCTTATATTTCCTCGAAGGGTTTTAAGGTGTTGACTGTAACCTCCAACGCTTCCACGTTTATGCCGAATGTATAAAAACACAAATACACGTGAATCAGGCAGTCAGTCGCAAATCCAAATACCAAGAGTAGATACCTACAGTGTATTTTTCCCTATTGTCCTTAAATGGAATGTCCTAGGACACAAACTGCACCCGCTTGAGGGAAAATGCCACGGTGAGATTCTCCCTCGAACGTTCGCAAACAAATTGGCAATTCTCGCGGTGATATCACGCGGCGAGTTGGTACCGAATAGGCAGGCAGGTGTGTAGTACGCTATCATTTTGTATAAGTTATGTTATAAGAGCAAGCCTATTGTCATGAACCGGGCTCAAATCGAGATTTCGGGTTAATACTGAGAATTTTCTAAAACATTTTATAATATATAATAATCGGCCTATAATGTTCCCACTGCTGGGACACAGGCCTCCTCTGTGAGAGGGAGTGGGCCGTAGTCCACCACGCGGGCCCAGTGCGGGTTGGTGGACGTCACATGTCTTCGATTTTTTGGTTCTAGGACATGCCGGTTTCCTCACGATGTTTTCCTTCACCGTTAAAGCAAGTGATAATTAATTTCTAATACGCACATGACTTCGAAAAGTCAGCGGTGCGTGCCTCGGGATCGAACTCGAACCATTCGCCGTGGGAGACACATGGTTAAACCACCAAAACACAAGTAAAGATGTTAGAACTGTAAAGTTTACAGTAATGTAGCTCATACATCAGAATAACATATAGGCTACTTTTTATCCCAAAAAAACGTGCGTGCGAAAGCTAGTATATCAGAGTTATCATTATCACAAAGGTATCAAAGTATTGAAATGGTGCTACGGCGTAGCATACGCGAAAACGTTACGGCTACGCCAGCTACGTTGTCGTAGCGGATTACCAATCCATACTATTCCATACCATTATGCGTTGACCCAAATCATTATTCTTGGGTACATCCATTGCATCGAATGTCTTAGAATTAGGTACCTATTTAATGGTTTTTATTTGGGGAAATATCAAATTGACACTAGTTCGAATGAAATTATAGATTCTATTCCTACTCGAAGATGCCCGGAGTGAGCCTGCTGTGTCATTCAAAGGGTGTATTTCTTTGAATGATGGAATAGGTCGTGGCGTGAATTATGACACATATCACGCATGTACATTTTCGGCCCAATAGACAATAGACAGTTGACAATACGTAATAGAGAATGGTCCAATTAGACGACGAGCATCGACTGACGAACCAATCGCGTGCAGCCTCGGCGGCCCCCGTCTTCTTCATTCCGCCAGACAGAAAAAACCGGCCAAGTGCGAGTCGTACTCGCGCACCGAGGGTTCCGTCAGTTTCATCCATCAGTTTTGGACGTATAAAGTGAAAAAAACCGGACCGCATAACAAACTTTGTTTTTGAAGGAATTTAGATGATTTTGAAAAAACTACTTACTAGACCTCGTTCAAACCAATTTTCGGTGAAAGTTTACATGGTAATGTACATCATATATTTTTTTAAGTTTTATCATTCTCTTATTTTAGAAGTTACAGGGGGAGGACACACACATTTTACCACTTTGGAAGTGTCTCTCGCGCAAACTATTCAGTTTAGTAAAAATGATATTAGAAACCTCAATATCATTTTTGAAGACCTATTCATAGATACCCCACACGTATGGGTTAGATGAAAAAAAAATTTGAGTGTCAGTTCTAAGTATGGGGAACCCCAAAAAATTTATTGCATTTTTTATTTTTGTGTGCAAATCTTAATGCGGTTTACAGAATACATCTACTTACCAAGTTTCAACAGTATAGTTCTTATAGTTTCGGAAATAAATGGCTGTGACATACGGACGGACAGACAGACAGACAGACAGACAGACATGACGAAACTATAAGGGTTCTTAGTTTTACTACGGAACCCTAAAAATCAGCCAATGCGCAGGTGACGTTTATGCTCATACTGCTGCCACTAGTACTCATCATCTGCCTAGCCTTTTCCCAAATTATATTGGGGTCGGCATCCAGTCTAACTAGTTTTGGCTGAATATCAATATTTTACGCGGAGCGACTGCCATCTGACCTCCACAACCCAATTAATGGGTAATACCGGTATTCGAATGTTAGACCAGCTGTCAGACTTTTAGGGCTTCTGACTACCCGTAACGATTGTCAAAGATATTCCTATGACAACCGGGACCGACTGCTTAACGTGCTCTCCGAGGCACGGAGGAGTTTCGATGTGTAAAGAGCGGTCACCCATCCAAGGACTGACCGCGGCAAGCGCAGCTTAACCTCGCCACTAGTACTACTACTACTATAATAATATTATGGTAAATAACTTACAAACAGCTGCAGACACAACTCGCCGTACCGAGCCCCGCCACCGTTTGGACGCAGTTCTCTCTATGCGGTTCCTGCAACGAGACACACTATTAAACTCATTTGTATGCTAACAACTCCGCGCTTTTATGCGATCCTGGTAGCAGGAAGTCGTTGGACGCGAACATTTTTATTTATGTTGGTCCCGCTCAAAGAAACTCGTGCAAAATTACTGCAGTCAACATTATTTTAGGTTTCTTTTCACAACCCTAAATAAATATTATTTTCATCCCATCTATTCGAAAAGGACGACTTGGTTCGCCTTTAAGTGCGCCCAAAGGTGGTGTTTTCTATAAGAAACTTTTAGCGGGCAGAAATGAGTTTTTCATCCTCTTTAGATGTTCCAAATTCAATAAGTGCGAGGAAAAGATCTTTTCCGCGCACTTATTGAATTTGGAACATCAACATCATTTTAATTTGATTTCTTTTTTTTATTCAGTCGGCGGCGGCGGCGCGATGATGGGCCGTCTTACCAGCCTGTCTTTATTCAAACAGTATTTGCGTTCGATTTCTTTGGCGCTGAACACTAAGTATATAATTCAATAAATAGAACATCACGGATTGTTAGAAATTAATGATATTGTTCTGAAAAATGAATTCTTTATATCAAGTGACAGTGAAAAATATGAGGCGCTTTTTATTTTCTCATAGAGGGTAATGAAAAGTAGAGTGTATCACTTGGGCGCAAAATATATTTTTGGCTAGGGCGACGTCCTTTGAATCCCTCGCTACGTTCAGGATTCTACTCTAGAATCCCTCACTTCGCTCTGGATTCAAAAAAGCGCCCTCGCCGTAAAAATACCATTTTGCTCCCTTATCATACAATCTACTATTTAATCACACTACTTTTGCAATTTGAGGAATAACCTAATTAGAATAGAATAGAATAGAATTTATTTCCAACATAAGTGTTACATTGTATACCACAACCTAAGACTAAGTATTAATCATAATAAGTACTTACAATTAGTTTCTAGAAACACGCATTGTTACAAATTAATCATCCTTAATTAGTAATCATTTCGTACGTTAAAATAATACGTTTTTCTTTGGGTTTCAACTAAACAAAAACAAAAAAAGAACTCTGATGTTATAACTATGTTTGAACAAAAATAAACTCATTGATTGGCGGTATACAGATAAAAATTCTTTACCTTCCGCGATAGTCATAGACTGTGTTACGGCAAGGTAAGATTCTCGCTCTAATAATACCAACTTTAAGTTAATTGACATAAAGACAGTTATCCAATGTATGGTCATAAAGGAGTATACAAAAGATGCGATAACGGCTAATGAGTTTGGCGTAAACAAGTAGTATATGCAAAGTTATCAGACAACATGACTTATAACAAACCATAAGTGTGATTGTGAGTTCATAAATCAAACATCATGTTACAAAACAATGTTATATCTAATGTTGTTAAATATATAAGTATATAAGAGGTTCCAAAAACAGCTGACACAGGCAGCATAACATGATTTAACATGTTTAAAATTCGACAAAATTTTGACAAGACTTAACTTAAAGGTTTGATTACATAGGTATATTATTTAGTTATGTAGTCACTTTGTGTAGGTTGACAAAAATTTGGTTGAGTATCGCTACAAATCTTCAATGAAGAGTTATCCTAATATGTAAGTCCATCCCTACCTCAGATCGTAGAAACAAGGGAGATGTGCCAAGGCGCTATCGAGCTTGATGCCTGATCTTGAGCAAATTGCTCATATTAAAAACGTACGCGCTGGCGACGAACCGAACACGATCGATGGTATAATACAGCGTTTTAGTTTAGTGCTAGTGTTGAGTGACGATTAACAGGGTTAGATTGAGGGTGTGCGGAATGTTTAATGCGTGGGAGATCTTTTTATTCACAATGAGCGCTTAATTATGCGCGTAATTGTGTCGAAAAATGTACTAAAAGTGGCATCAGTTGTTCCGGTACTAATTTGCTATGATGGCATAACTCCTTGTTTCTATGATCTGAGATTCCTACTTTTCTGCTACTATTATAAATGTGAAAGTGTTTTTGTTGGTTTGTACTTCTTTTACGCTGCAACAGAGCAACGGTCGCCACGATTTTTTGCATAGATATAATAGTTAATGGGCTGGAAAATGAAATAATTATGCTACTTTTTATCCCAACAAAAATGCATAATGTTCAAAAAAATGTTCATGTGAGATGAAAATCCGTTATTTTCCCTTACAACCACTAGAGCGTGTGACGGAGTCATCCTTCATTCATCATTTAGTGTTGGCAATCTTCCATTACTACTGGCCACTTCATCCACTCCATTCTTCCAGATTTGAACTTCAAATATCAAAATTAGAACATCTCATATTTTTATGCATTTATTTGATTGTTTTGTCATTCTTTGTCTGGTCTCCAACGACATCACTTGTGGACCGCTAAACCGCTGTTCTGTTATAATATTACCAATTTATAAAGTGCTCATTGCTATAAGCAAACGTCTTTTGTAACAGTTATTTTTATACCAGTTTTGTATCAGTGTTGTAAAGTGCAATAAACGATCTACGTCGCAATATACCCCTTCAAGCATCCTGCAGTGTTTTATTCTACCAAGATTTGTGTCTGTGGAGGCTCCCTCTCTTAGCTAGCCGAGGCTGAGAGGTCAGAGGAGGGAGGCACCCCGCGACAAGCGTAGCTGCGCGTAAAAGCTAGTATTAAAAAAATGGAGAACATCAGAAAATAGTCGCTCAACATAATAAGTAAATTAGGATCGACCAGGAGTGGAATCATTCTTAAAAAAATCTGTTTTAAATGCACAAATGATAATCATGATACCAGAGTTATCACAAAGCTATCAAAATATTGAAATGATGCTACGGCGTAGCATACGCGAAAACGTTACGGCTACGCCAGCTACGTGGATTTGTAGAAAACAGTTTATGAAACCATAGAGCCTTTAGATGACGAGTATTTCAGAAGTTCTAAGAATTCGCAAATCATCTCACGGAAATTGGTCTCACGGCCATTAGGTTTTCATTAATAGACGGACGGCCATTAACTTCATGAATCGGCAGATTTAAGTTTCGGGGAGAAGATTTTTCAATGCGGCTATCCCTCAGATCATGGAAACAAGGAGATGTGCCAAGGCGCTATCGAGCTTGATGCCTGATCTTGAGCAAATTTTTTTTTTTTTTTTTTTTTTTTTTTTCATTTCCTAAGGTACACAAAAATGCACCCTAATCTTATTACAATCTAGCCTTTTCATTATAGCTAATAAGTAATTTAATTTTAACCTAAACTATTATACTGTCTTTACTAAGAATGTGCCCAATAGCACTTTTCTTATTGTCTCTATTAAGGCGAATACACTTTGTTCATGTGTTTTTAACAGGTAGCACTGCTGCTACATTACACTTATTCACTAACACTAAACACTAACTCGAACGGTTTTGTCCTTTTGAGTCTTCTCACTATATTCGTGTGGTCGAGAAGCTGGATTGCCTCGACGTTTACATGATGATGAAGTCTTTGTTCATGAGCTTCTGCATACTTTTTAATAACTTTATCGACGAACTCTATTTTAAGGTCCCGATGGAGGTCATCATTTCGTACGTACCAAGGGGCATTTACAATTTCCCTCAGTACCTTATTTTGGAATCGTTGGATGATTAGTATATTGGTCTGTTTGGTGCAGCCCCACAGCTGTATACCATAAGTCCATACTGGCATTAGGACTTGTTTGTATAATAATATTTTGTTTTGTACTGACAGCGTAGAGTGTCTTCCAAGCAGCCAATACATTCTTTTGTACCGTATGTCTAGTTCTTCTTTTTTCTTCTTGACGTGAGCTTTCCAGCGTAGCTTTGTGTCAAGCGTCATTCCGAGATACTTAGCCGTGTTCTCATACGGAACTTGTTTCTTATTAATATAAACTGGAGCATATTGTTGCTTTTTGTTGCTAAAGTCTATGTGAATAGATTTGGATTCATTTAATTTAATCCTCCATTTCTTGGTCCAGTCATAGACCAGATTAACAGCCATTTGAACCTTTTCCACTGCTTCTTCGTGACTATTTCCTACAGCCATTAGAGCTGTGTCGTCAGCAAAAGTCCCAATAGTGTTGCTATCTAATTCAGGAATATCACAAGTGTATAACAGGTACAGGACCGGACCTAAAACACTTCCTTGTGGTACGCCAGCTTTTATTTGCTTCAGTTCTGAGTAGGCGTCTTCTTGTCTTATTCTAAAGACTCTATTTAGAATGTAGGACTCTAGTATGTCTACAAACTGTTTTGGTAACATCTTTTTTAGTTTATGTATGAGGCCTTCATGCCACACTTTGTCAAACGCTTGTGCCACATCTAGGAAAACAGTAGAGCACACTTTCTTGTCTTCAAGGGCTTTTTCTATGATGTTCGTAATTCTATGCACTTGATCGATGGTTGAGTGCTTTTCTCTAAAACCAAACTGGTGCTCTGGTATTAATTTCTTACTATCTATGATTGCTTTGAGCCGTTTGAGAAAAAGCTTTTCAAATAGCTTTGATATTATAGGTAGCAATGAAATCGGTCTGTATGATGAGGTTTCGTGAGGCGGTTTCCCAGGTTTTGCTATCATTATTACTTCTGCAACTTTCCAAACGTCTGGTATATGCTTTAGCCTTAGTGCAGCATTAATAAGGGTAGTTAATTTGACTATACCCTTTTTTGGCAGATTGTGAAGTATTTCCCCAGTTATTAAATCGTAACCTGGTGATTTTCGTGGGCTTATATTTAATTTTATTTCTCGTGCAACTTCTCTGGGTGTTACTAATTTTATAGAATTTTCATGTTCATGTGGCATCGCTTGAACCTCAGAAAGGGTCTCAGTGACTTCACCCTCATTTGGTTGGAAAATTTTTTCTAGGTGCTCTGCAAATCTCTTTGCTTTTTGCTCATTAGTAACTGCCCATTGCCCGTTTTCTCCTTTGATCGGTGAAATTTGGGTTATTGGCCTTTTTAGATGCTTAGTAGCCTTCCATAGAGAGTACTCTGTACTTCGATCATTGGTTAGCTTCTGAAGGTAGGTTTTGGTTGAGTCCTCGTTGAATTCCTTGATTTGTCTCTTGACTTTTTTTGTTAAATTATTTAGTTTTCTTTTGTCTTCAGGGCACCTAGATTGATGCCACGTTTTTCTTTGTCTTCTTTTCTCCATTATGAGTTGCTTGATTGTTAGGGGGTATGTATTTCCCTTGGTCCTCGTGTTAATCTCAGGTGTATTTTCCCATGCTGATTGTTGGATTTGAATTATAAACGTTTCTACTTCTGTATTTAATTGTTCCGGTGTCTTTATTGGAACTCTAAGGTCTATTCGGTTATCTAAATTAATCTTAAAGCTCTCCCAGTCTGTAAACTTATTGACAAGGGTGAGAGTTTTTTCTTTATGTAGAACATTCTCATGTATTTCTAAGTATATTGCAGAGTGATCTGAGCTCATATCATAGCTTTGTTCCGTTTTTATGTAACTAGAAGATAAATTCTTGGTTACGAAAAAATCTATAAGGTCCGGGATTTTACGGGGATCTGTTGGCCAATAAGTGGGCTTTCCAGTAGATATAACATCACATTTCATCACTTTTATGGCACTCAGTAGTTGTTTGCCTTTAGTCGTTGATAGTCTGGAGCCCCAATACGTGTTTTTAGCATTGAAGTCACCTCCTAGGACAAATCTATTACCAAGGCGGGATAGAAGGCACATATACTGGTCTTTTTTTATCATGTATCGTGGTGGACAGTAAATAGCAGATATTGTTAAAGGATAACTTTTGGTTTGGAGACAAATCGCCACTGCTTGTATATCTTTCTCCTCGTGTTTGAATTCTTCATAGTGCTTGAGGTTTTCTTTTACAATAACGGCACTGCCGCCTCTTGCAGAATTGTCCGGGTGAAGTGCATGGTATACTTTGTATCCTTTAAACTTAATGTACGTTTTTGAGCAAATTGCTCATATTAAAAACGTACGCGCTGGCGACGAACCGAACACGATCGATGGTATAAATACAGTGTTTTAGTTTAGTGCTAGTGTTGAGTGACGATTAACAGTGTTAGATTGAGGGTGTGTGGAATGTTTAATGCGTGGGAGATCTTTTTATTCACAAGGAGCGCTTAATTATGCGCGTAATTGTGACGAAAAATGTACTAAAAGTGGCATCAGTTGTTCTCGTACTAATTTGCTATGATGGCATAGCTCCTTGTTTCTATGATCTGAGGGCTATACGTAGTACCTACATATCTGTCAGTGGGTTAGAAAAGTAGTGGTTGAACTTTGATGCTTATTTTAAAGTTTAAGAAAACGCTTGCAATAGTTTTTATTGTGATAATTCAATACTCCATTGTAAAGAATGTTCGTAAATTCTGCCGTATCGACAACGTAATGGATATTGTCGAATTTTTAAAATAAAAACTCAGTGATGGCGACTGTATATTAATCGTTTTGTTTCTTTTTTCAGATTTTTTAGTGTTCCGTAATAAAACTAGGATAGGAACCCTTATAGTTTCATCATGTGCGTCTGTCCGTCTGTCACACACTCGTCAAATCTACAGTTCATAACCAATTTGTATAAAACTTCGTGGGTAGATATCTTCTATGAGCCGCCTGTAGTAAATTTACGAAAAATAAAAGAATTAGGGGGGTCCCATACACGAAACTGAGGGATGAAAACAAATATTTTCGCGCACCCCTCCATGTAGGGTATCGTTGGATAGGTCTTTGAAAATAACATTAACAAAAGATTTCACAGTGACTTATTTATTTAAGTGAACTAGGAGCTCCGAAATTCGCTAACAATGTATACCCCCATAATTTTTCAACCGCGCGTTATCATAAAATCTGGAAAAAGCAAGCAATGTCTATTTTACCAATTTCCTCTGTACAAGCATAATCAAGTTTCGACTTTATAAGATCTTCATCAATATATTGAGTAACCGATCTGTTCTGTCAAACATTACTGTCCATTGTGTACTGAGCCATTAGCGCATAAGTGGCCAACTCCGGTAAAAGCCCCGGCAGCCATTTTGTCTCTAGTTTATCGCTGGCTAACAATAGGCGAGTTCGAGTTTCTAGTGTGCTAATAAATTTAGTTCTTTAAAGGTGTGGTCCCATGGATGACCATAGAGCTTGTAAACGCAGGATAAGGGATGACTAATACGGTTACCAACTTTGTTTAGTAAATATATTTTTATTATGGGTATTACCGGTAAAAATAAAGTGGATGGTAAAAAAAAAATGGTACTATACAGGTATTAGTTATGTCTTAAATTAATGTTTTATTTTTAAAGGTTTTTTCTTTCACTGGTCTAGTTGGACTCGTAATATAGTAGGATACTTAAATATTACCTATATGTAGGGTTAGCAACCCTAGACTAGGGCTTACTCCTGAAAGAAAGAAAGAAAAATATTTATTTGAACACAGCACATAGAAGACATTATTTAAACATTATGATAAGGTACCTACAGCAAAACAGAACACAAAACAATAAAGAGAAATGCAAAAGCTTGAGGTACCTACACTAATTTCCGTTTCCGTAAAGGTTTGTGTCTCACGGGTGGACCAAACGGGTTCCAGATCAGCTTAATGCCAAGTCACAAGTACTTGGCGCTGGTTTTCATCTGGACACTTCTCCTGTATCAAAGTGCGTCTACAAACACAAACCGCTTAGCATAACACCCTTTGTAAACAGTATGTGTTCGTATCACCACTTATTTCGTATCACCACTTGTGACAAGAGTGCACCTACTTTGAATAGGTTTAGGCAAAATTTAAAGACATAATACCCGAATTCGAACGCTAGTGAAATTAGAGTTACCACACCCACCCGTACTCTATTGTAGTATGTTGATAAACCAATTTTATATTTCGAAAACCCGAACGAAGCGCTTTGAGTCCACTTTCATTGTGAAAACCGCTAAACAGTGGAATGCGCTGCCCGAGTGGGTTCCCGACAGTTACAATCTGGGTGTCTTCAAGTCACGAGTGAATCGGTTTCTTCTAGGCAAGCGTGCTCTATCGTAGACCGCATCAGGTGAGATGGCGGTCAAACGCAAGCCTACTAGTCCTAGGTTGCAAAAAAAACGCGGGCGAAGCCGCGGGTGGAAGCTAGTCTCTAATAATTATTGTCTGTATAGCATCGCTCGTATGGGATCACACTCTAAGTCTTGGAGGAAAAAGCATCCGGGAGCTGACCTTGAAACTTTATTACTCTCTTACCAATCCCGAGTCTTAACTAATCTTGTAGGTGGAAACTTTTTTGTACCGTCTGAAAGAATTGATCGGGAATTCGGGACTCGACTCGGGTAGGAAGGGCGGAAATGTTCAATTGGGTGCTTCAAGAATTCTTTTTAAATTATGGAATGTTTTTTTAGGTAGGTATGTGAAAGAAAAACAAAAAATTGAGAACGCTCTTTTGAAGTTTTTGGAGAGACCATTTTCTCCCGTCGTCTTACGATTTGAGACTATTTTAAGAGTAATAAGAGGTTCAAAATTAATATTATTTACTACTCTTCCTTCTCTTTCATTTGTTTTTTAATGAAATTAAATACAGTACCCGGCAAAATATATTACACATAGATCTTTACAAAGAGATAATCGGCGAGCTTCGGTTTCGTAGAGCATTATCTCTCAACTTGTGACGTATTGTAGCCGACCTGTCAGTACAGTGATAGCCTAGTGGATTAACCATGTGTCTCCCACGGCGAATGGTTCGAGTTCGATCCCGAGGCACGCACCGCTGACTTTTCGAAGTCATGTGCGTATTAGAAATTAATTATCACTTGCTTTAACGGTGAAGGAAAACATCGTGAGGAAACCGGCAAAAATTCGAAGACTTGTGACGTCCACCAACCCGCACTGGGCCCGCGTGGTGGACTGCGGCCCACTCCCTCTCACAGAGGAGGCCTGTGTCCCAGCAGTGGGAACATTATAGGCCAATTATGCTTATGCTTATGCTTATGCTATGTCAGTTATAGATTATCTACTTTAATAGTAGTTACAAAACGTCACATAGGTTCGATGTGTAATTTTTATTGTCAGGTACTGCACAACGACCTTATTAATTAATAATAATAGCAATGCCCATTTTTCGATCAGTGCGGTAATTTATTAAAAGACCTCATTTTCTAAAACACAAGATCTTTTTGTATAAAGGTTATCACTTTCTATTTTCCTCTTCTGCCGGGCTAACATGCGCGCCGCGACAAAATTTTGTCGACGCTTTTATCGTGCATTTGTCTCGTATTTGCACGAGAAAGAGCGAGACAAAACGGTCGACAAATTTTTTTCGCGGCGCGCATGTTAGCCCGGCCGATATAAAATGTAAAACCACATTTCAACACCCACCTCCCTCAGAGGTCATGATTAGACGCTCTTGCTTTTGAGTTGAGTGATTCTTGAAATCAGTTCTTACATTTTCCCGAGCGTTTTCCTGCACTTGGTCGAGCGTTAAGAGGTTGGGGAGCGCGCCTGTACAAAGTCACTTCGTGCGGTCGATGCGTGTGATGATGTATGTATGTTTGTATGTATCTTTATTTATCAACGTTTTACAATATTCTTCTATCTAAACAAAGTCCCACAAAACTGTTTTCACAGTTTCTCTGTGGGAACAGATCCTTCAGTATTATAATATATAAGGTTTACAATTAAAGTTAACGAAACATGTTTACACCGATCGCGGTTACAAAGTCTCAAGATAGAAATGTACGAGTGTTCTTGAATGTGGACAAAAATAAGTATAAAAACCGGCCAAGTGCGAGTCAGACTCGCGCACGAAGGGTTCCGTACCATTATCTATAAAAACGGCAAAAAAATAATGTCTGTTGTATGAAAAAGTTATTTAAAACTTCGCCGTTTTTTATAGGTAGTTACCTAATTGGACTCTGATAGATATGTATTACCAAAAGAACATCTGACGATCAAATTATTGTAGGTACCTAATAATGAACACTTCACAAGAACTAACGTTAGAGAAAATTTTGCTAAGTTAACTCCAGCATTCCAAAATCGATTTAAATATTTCAGAACACGTTTTCAATTTCTAGGCTTAACTTCATCTGAAAAACTTCGGAAAGGTTTGTCTCGAAGCTATCATGTCTAGACTGAAACAAAGTCTAAAACAGGGTTTAGGTCAGAGCTAAATTTATGTTTGCTCCAGCAACGAGCGTGTGCCACTAGTGTTGGGTCAATCATATAAATAGGTGATGTCGATAGGGTTGATCATTTATTTCTAGATGTAAGTTATGTGTTGATATTCAATAAGTTGATATTTCAGTTTTAAAATGTTAGGTATAATGGCACGTTGAATGGCAATGTTGATTCTTTGACCAAAAAATATATTTAAAAACTAAAACCCTTATGGGTTTTAGTTAATTAGTTTAGTTTTAGTTAAATGAAGAACTCATTTTTGATTTTTTCATTTTGGTATTCCGCACGATCAAGTATAAAAAAAAATTACGACGTCACATAATGGCAACTAAAACACGCCATGTTGGTTTTTTCATAATCGATATAGCCTATGTTACCCGGACTATAACATGGTGGAACATATTTAAATACAAACATACATACATACATAATAGACTGCTAAAATCATAATCCTTCCTTTTAGCTTGAAAAATAGCCAGCCCTCTGGTCACGTGAAGAGTCGACTAGCTTCTTGAGAAGATAATAGAACGTAAGCACGAAAGAAGAAAGTATTTGAATTGTCAAAGTCAAAACATTTATTTCAAAACAGTTTTGAATCGTCAAGGAGTCATTCAGTTAGTAAAATGAAACCAGATGCCCGTTCCAAAGTGTACGTTCCTATGAAGAAGAATGAGCAAGAAACTCCATGGTTACTCTTTTATATCAAAATACAATAATTATATTGATTTAAAAAAAAAGTTTAAAGATTTGTTGCAAATAAGCTTTATTATAGGTACCCTCTCAGATCATAGAAACAAGGAGATATGCCATCATAGCAAATTAGGACCGGAACAACTGATGCCACTTTTAGTACATTTTTCGACACAATTACGCGCATAATTAAGCGCTCCTTGTGAATAAAAAGATCTCCCACGCATTGAAGATTCCGCACACCCTCAATCTAACACTGTTAATCGTCACTCAACACTTGCACTAAACTAAAACACTGTATTTATACCATCGATCGTGTTCGGTTCGTCGCCAGCGCGTACTTTTTTATTATGAGCAATTTGCTCAAGATCAGGCATCAAGCTCAATAGCGCCTTGGCACATCTCCTTGTTTCTATGATCTGAGGGTACCCCTTTCAGAGCTTTATTATAGGTAGGTACCCTTTTCAAATAATAGGTCGATTTTCCAATTAACTTGTATAAGTACTCGTATAAGTACCAGCATTGTCAATAATTACAAAGTTTCTTTCACTGAGTTATCCACTTTTCAATGCTATATTTGAAGCTCTTTTACAGTTTTCCGAAGCTAACTAAAGAAAACTTTCTTGTTAAAATACAATAACAACATTGAATTCGTCCCAAACAAATCGCAGCAAAGTCCCTGAAAAGAAAAAAACAAACCGAATCCACATTACTACGTGAAACTTTTCAATAAACATCATATTTTCAAAGAATCTGGCGTGTATTTCCCGCGGGACATCGATACCGACAGTCGATAAATCGATATCGACAGTCGATAAGTCTCATAACTAATGCAGGCACTTCGGACACCGAAAGTTTTGTTGTTACATGCCATTCGTGGCACTTTCTATGTCAGCTGTTCAGTAGATAAGCTCTTGCGTTTTATCGTACCCTGGTACCTGGTAATGCATCACGGTGCAATTTATTTTTAATTGGCTTGCAGTTTGTTGCAGTTTCTACCCGACTGCCTCAAAAGGAGGGTAATGTTTTGACATAACTACTAACTTCTACTTACTAAATACTAATTTATTATTGTAAAAACACTTTGCCCGACCAGGAATCGAACCCAGGATCACACGTTCAACAGCCGTGCAGTCAGGCATAGTTTTTGGTGCATTTTTTTTGTTACGCAGTCGATTCATTGAGCAGACTAACAACGCATTTATCCCAAAATAATTTTCGCAATTGATCTTTATTCGTTGTTAAGTTAACGAATAAAGATCAATTGTGTCTCGAGGCACAGAGAGTTCGATGCGTCACCGATCCACGTGCTTACGACCTACATTTTGTATGGCATCAATTATTTTCTTGCAATTTGTGGCATTTTCCGTACGTCTATCAGATTCAGTTGCGGTATAGGAAAGCTATGTTATCGCGTTTTCCATTTATGCATGAGCCTACGGTCAGTACTTTTATGCAAAATACCTATTCCTATTTGAAATTGGAATTTACGATTTATTTAAAACGAGTACGTTTTTAAGTGGAATATTCTCGCCATTTAAGCCGCACGGTTATGGCTGACGGATATAATAAATAATAATAATATACGAGTAATATAACGTAGTATACGAATAATATAATAAATAATAATAATATAATCGTATATAATACGAGTAAGAGGGATTTATATTGACGGAACCCGGGTTCATTTAATTTGTCACTCAGTAAAAAAGCTTTAAGGTTTTATGCAGCCCTGGTAAATGTTTTGCTTCAGTGCAAATAAAAACAATGTTACGCGCCATATTGAGAAAATTATTCTTTACTCGGAGTTTTTGGAAAGCTTAGCAGTCAATTTCATATTGATTGAGCTCATAAAATTCATTTTGATTAACATAATTGTCACTCTTAGATGCGCCGATTTTTCAATCCATAGAGATTCAATCAAGATACCTATGTTTTTTTTCTTCTCTAGGTAGGATCACTATCTTACCTATACAGAGCGGCAGGTTAGACAGTGGAAATATTTTAAGGGGTCATTGTACTCATCATTATGAACAACTTTTACTATGGGACCAACCCTGAAATCGCGAAAAAAAAATCAGCTGTTCCATACATTTTGTTAAGTTATGTGAACATAAATGTATGGAACAGCTGATTTTTGTTTCGCGATTTCATGGTTGGTCCCATAATAAAAGTTATTCATAATGATGAGTACAATGACCTCTTAAAATATTTCCACTGTCTAACCTGCCACCCTGTATAATGCGCTTATTTAAGCCTTGAACCCGAGAACTCCTGTTTATGTAACGAACTGACAGTCACAAGAGTCACATGAGAGCAATCTACTTCCCCTTACAGTAACGGATAGGTTCTTAGACAACACCAATATAGCAAGCAAGATGATTTTATTCATTATTCATGAATAAGTTTCATATGAGATGTGAAGCAGCGATTTATGTTGGATTAACGGTTAAAGCACACTAAACGCGGGTTATTACAGGTGCGTGTCGTTGGTTCCGCGCGAGTGGTATATAAGTAGGGTTGCCATCCGTCCGGATTTCCCCGAATTTGTCCTAGTTTCGGAGGGCGTCCGAGGGCGTTGGGGGAAAGGAGGGATCTCAAAAAGTGTCCGGGTAAAACCCGGACGCCTGTCGTATTAGGTGTTTCGTTCGTTTTCTATTCCAACAGTTAATTCCTCACAGCACAAAACGTATGACTTGCGTATGCATACAAACGCACTACCTCTCCCAAGAATTTCGATTTTTTTGTTATTTTCAAGGACGTCCGGGAAAAAGTCTTATTTATACCAAATATTCGTCGTTTTAGAAGCTTTGTCCGGTGTCGACAGTTTATGCGATGCCGATGGCAGCCCTATTATACAAGGAACTGTTGTAAGCAAGGAATTTTATCATGGAATTTTAACACGAACGCGGGTCATATACGGCGGCGGCGCGGGTGTCAGCGGGTCAGCAAGAACGAAGAATGGACAACCGCTTATTTGTATTGACAACCATTTGACAAATTATTTGTTCGGTAATTGCACGATTGATTTTTAACACGCGTTATTTTGCTTCGATTTGCGAAAATCAGCTGTTCCATACCTATTAATATATCAATATCAGTCGACAAAATGTATGGAACAGCTGTTTTTTTTCGTGATTTCCGGTGGGATGAACCAGAGATACAGCTTGACCTCTTTGTGGTACAATTTAGTATAGACCACGCGGACGGAGTTGTGGGCAAAAGTCTAGTCTCTTAAATGTTGAAATAACCCAAGAATGAAGAGACATGAATTCTGAAAAGCGCTAACCTTTTTGGTTAATTTAGGCAATATTTACGTTTACTTGTGACGGAAAAAGGGCCGTGATGAAGTGCCCTTTCATTATATTGCCCTATATACTATAACAATTCATTAAATCATTACGTGTTCGTCCAGCCATTCCACAGAGGAATACGCACCGTGAGCAATTCTAATCGATTTGCTTGATTTTTTTTGGAAATCACCAAACTTTCATCCGTCTCAATTTATACTAACACGCGATTTCCTCCTAGATATCTCTGGTTCTATTTGAGGTATGGTTCGTTTTGGTCTAAGAACACTTACTGGAACAAACTCTTTTATTTGAGCTTATACCCGTTTAAATTGGTTGAGTTGGAGGGGAGCTAGGTGTGTACAACCAACTTGACTTTCAATATGTGTTTCAAATATGTTACAATAACTACTTATCATACGAGAACGTTATTTTTAAATTATGTATATTATCAACACAATGCTGGGGACAGCACGGGTCTCGTATTAATTTAAATTCCAAGATAAATTGCACAACATGTTCCATTGCAGTTAATTTTTATCACTTCGCATTAAACACAGCTGCGCCTTAAAGTTTTGGGTTAGTTCTTTACCCGACTCAAAAGTAATGTCGGATAAGATTTTTTGAGCTGAATTTACCGCCCGAGGCGGGAGGGAGGGAGGGAGTGAGCAAAGCATTTAATTTCCCGGGATTAAAGCGTTTTGTAGGGTAAGGTCGCTTGGTACGTGAAAAAGGACATACCCTCAGATCATAGAAACAAGGGAGAAAACAATGGCATAATATCTCCTTTTTTCTATGATCTGAGGGACATACCTTTAGCCGCAGCTGCCTATCTGTATCAAAATTAGCGTAATTGCCGAATGATTGACGCTGATTATAGATGGGCAAAACACCCGGGTGTTTTGGTAAAAACCCGATAAACACCCGATAAACACCCGTAAACACCCACAAGCACCCAATTTTGGGTGTTTATCGGGAGTTTACCAAAAACATGAGTGTTTACCAAAAACCCGGGTGTTTTGCCCATCTATAACGCTGATTGTACCTTAGCTGTTCTAATTTTAGTAGGTACCTATGCTAATTAGATTAGGGTTCCGTACCTAGTAAAACTAGGAACTAGTTAAAAAACTACATAACTAAATATAGAACCACCGCGCCAGCGTTTTTTTACCAAATGAAAAAAAGATTAAGTAAAATTGGTTCATAATATCAGCGAAGGTATGGCGTAACAAGTATTCCTAAAAAAAAACTGTCGAATGAAAAAGTAAGAACCTCGTCCTTTTTGAAGTTAGTCAAAAATGGGTGCTTTAAAATATCAAGCGACCCATTTTAATGTAAATTGAACATAACCAAAAACAGCTCGTAATAGTCCAATTATATTTTAATCCAATTTCTGCGTAGGTACGTTGGTCAAATTACACGGTGTTCGTCATTATGTGCGAGTATGTCCCAGCGGACAGGCGCATTTAGACGGCAATTAACTCTAATTAAAATATGCCTGTTATCTTGTAATTGAGACAGAAGGTTTTTGGTAATGTATATAACCGAGGTCATCAAGTTCAATTTCATTATACTTTATCTTATAAGTAGGCTTTAAAAGCCGATTTACATCAGACAAGCCTATGTTCATTCCATCACTATAACAAATTCTTTTAGTGTAATGTAAACAGACGTACAGCATTCTTTCGTTGTTTTAGTGTGCAAAAAAAAAATTCTAGTTCTTGGTTCTCATCTTTGCTCGTTGACACTTTGTGTAATCGCTGAAAAAGAGGTTTCGTTTACACTAAAAGATCGAGAAAGCATGCTCTTGTTTCTACTCTAGCTCTTTATTCGTTTGGTTTAAATCGACCTTAAAACAGTAGGTACTAGTCCTAGGTTTCACCTCGGAATGAGAGACAGATAATAAGCTGGAAACTAATTTAGACCATTATTTTGACATTCTTAAAGTTGTGTCTCATAAATAACATAATTGTGATAGTAATAAGAAATGTATGGAGTCTGTCTGAAACAAATAAATAATAATTATTATTGGAATATGAACATAAACCAACCTCGTTGTTTCCGAACTATTCGCGCGCCCCTATAATAACGTGTTTCTAAACGATCACTTTATCTGTCATCGGCTTCCCTCCTTTTTGCTTGTCACTCGTAGATTTTTTCTCTCTATGTTGTAACCGTTTTAATAAACTTTGTAACTTATATCTTTCTGTTTCATTACATTAGGTTATGGGCCCAGGACCCGTTAAAAGTGTCGTAAATAGTGAAACACCGCTAATATAAAGTTACCTAGTTCCGCGAAGTGATTTCTCTGATTTTTAGGTAGCCACCGTTACAAAGCAATTTCTGAATTTGCTCCGACGTAAAATGGCTATGAACAACGTTCACGTTCAAATTGAAAAATTAAAGGGAAGAGAGAATTACTGCACATGGAAATTCGCAGTACAGACATTTTTACAACACGAAGAGTTGTGGGACTGCGTTGAACCTGCCGAAGGCGTACCGGTAAATCCGAAGCAAGATCTGAAAGCAAAATCCAAAATCATTCTGCTTGTGGATCCGGTGAATTATATACACGTCCAAGATGCACAGACTTCTAAGGAAGTATGGCAAAAATTGCGAGACGCATTTGAAGACTCAGGTTTAACAAGAAAAGTTGGGTTACTCCGAGATTTAGTTAACACCACATTAGACGGATGTTCGAATATAGAAGAATATGTTAATAAAATAGTAACCACTGCCCACAAACTGAGAAACGTAGGTTTTAATGTCGACGATGAATGGTTGGGTACGTTGATGTTGGCAGGTTTGCCGGAACAATACAAACCTATGATCATGGGACTGGAAAGCTCCGGTATAAAGATAAGTACAGACTCAATAAAAACTAAACTTTTGCAAGAGGTTAAAGAGTCAAATGTCTCCGTTCTTTACACAAAGCACAAATCTACCCTCCGACAGAATTATAATAACAGTCAGCATAAGCCAGCAGGCCCCCGTTGCTACAACTGCAATAAGTATGGACACATGAGTAAGTTCTGTAATAACAAAAAGAAGAATAATAATAAAGGTTATGCAGCAGTTTTTTCAGCAGCTCATGAACATGTCAACAGTGTGGATTGGTATGTGGATTCAGGAGCATCTTCACACATGACTAACATACCTAACTGCATGTATGATGTCCGGGCTCCTCCGATACAAGACATAAAGGTTGCCAACAATACATCAGTTACTGTGGAGGAAATGGGTAATATTAACCTGGATTTAATTGGTGAAGATGGTAAAACAAATCACATACAGGTGAGAGAAATTTTGTATGTTCCACAATTAAGCATCAACTTGTTGTCTGTTAGTCAGTTGGCAAAGAATGGCTGTCAAGTAATATTTAATAAAACTGGCTGTGAGATATTTAATAGAGAGAATCAGTTAGTAGCAACGGCACGGTTGACTAATAATATGTACAAATTAAACACTGTCAAAGGAAATGCGTACATGTCAACTTCAGATGGCCAGAGCATAAATGTATGGCACCGTAGAATGGGACATCTTAACTATAATGATGTCAATAAGTTGCCATCATGTACAGAAGGTGTAAAGTTACTAAATACTAATGACAGTAATAATAATTGTATTGCATGTTTGAAAGGTAAACAGACTAAGCTTCCTTTTAAGAATATAGGCTCACGGGCGACTGCACCACTGGAACTGATACACTCAGACTTGTGTGGCCCCATGGAGACAACATCTATGGGCGGAGCCAGGTATTTCATCACCTTCATTGATGATTTTTCAAGAAAAGTGTCTGTCTATTTTCTGAAAAATAAGATGAATATTAAAGAAGTTTTTGCTATTTACAAGAAAGAAATGGAAAATCAATTGGACTGTAAAATAAAAATTCTACGCACCGATAATGGCTTAGAATATATGAATAACCAAATGTCTACATTTTTGTCAGGCACAGGTATCAAGCATCAGACAACTGCACCATACACGCCGGAGCAGAATGGCCTCGCTGAGCGCATGAACCGCACTCTCGTGGAGCGTGCCAGATGCATGCTGTTCGATGCTGGACTATCAAAACAGTATTGGGCAGAGGCAGTAGAGACAGCTGCTCATATTATTAATCGTTCTCCGACTCGAGCTCTTGACTACGTGACACCACTGGAGAAATTGACAGGTACTAAACCAAACATTTCTCATTTAAGAATATTTGGCTGTAAAGCCATGGTTCACGTGCCGAAAGAAAAACGATCAAAGTGGGATTCGAAATCCACAGAAATGATTTTTCTTGGATATTGTGAAAATACCAAAGGGTATAGATTATTGAACCCAACTACAAAGAAGATTACTAAAAGCAGAAATGTCACATTTATTGAAGACTGCCCCTATCATAAGAATGAAAGTCCAAGCTCAAATATAAACAATAATAATACATTACAGATACTTGTGCCTTCAACAGAAACTATACAGATTCCAATCAGTGAAGAAAACTCCACCCCTGTTCACAATGACGAGATTATTGAGACTGGCTCTACATGTAACTCAGATGAGAGTTTCGACTCTACAGTGGATGTAGCTGATCAGGATACAACTTATGAACCTAGCACTGATTGCTCATTTGACTCTCCAAACCGAATCATAAATTTGAGGCCTCGCAGAAGACAACCCATGGATGAAGGAGAATTAAATCATGCATGTTGGGCTCTAAGTCAGGATCCCGTAACCGTTGAAGAAGCCATATCTTGCCCAGAATCCAGCCATTGGAAGAAAGCCATGGAGGAGGAGTATAACTCATTAATTAAAAATAATACTTGGGAGTTATGTGATTTACCCACAGGCAAGAAAGCTATATTAAGTAAATGGGTTTTTAAAACCAAAAGGGATGAGAAAGGAAACATAGCAAAATATAAGGCAAGATTAGTAATTAAAGGATGCGCTCAAAAGAAGGGATTGGATTACAATGAAGTATATTCACCGGTAATCAGATATTCATCTCTGCGCTATTTGTTCGCATTAGCTGTGAAATTTAATTTGGATATTGACCAAATGGATGCTGTGTCTGCCTTTCTGCAGGGTGATGTAGAAGAATGTATTTATATGTCACAACCTCCAAGCTTTCAGAAAAATAATACACAAGTGTGTTTATTGAAAAAATCGCTTTATGGATTAAAGCAAGCCAGTAGACAATGGAACAAAAAATTGGATAATACACTGAAAGAAATTGGTTTAAAACAGTCATCTCTTGATCCCTGTATTTATTATAACATAGAAAATGAAGACATAACTTTCTTGGCTGTGTATGTAGATGACTTAATATTATTTACAAGCTCTGTGAAAACTAAAAACTACATAAAGGAAAAGCTATTTTCTAATTATGAAATGAAGGATTTAGGAGAACTAAAATATTGTTTGGGCTTGCATGTCCACAGAAACAGGAAAAATGGAACTCTGTGTATAAATCAGAAGCAGTATATTCAGGACATACTGAACAGATTTGGAATGTCAAATTGTAAGAGTGTGAAAACACCTATTGATCCAAAAACTAAGTTTAATATGAGTAAAGAAGATTCAACTGTTGATACAACTTCATATCAAGAAATGATTGGGTCTTTGTTGTATTTATCGCAAGGAACTCGCCCAGATATATCCTATGCTGTGAATACTTTAAGTAAATTTAATTCAAGACCAGAAATGCAACATTTTGTGGCGCTGAAACGAGTGTTAAGATACCTGAAATATACTGAAAATTATAATTTAACTTATAATCAAAATACTGAAGAAAAATCAATACATGGTTATTGCGATGCAGACTGGGCTAGCAATGATGATGACCGAAGATCATGTACCGGCTATGTATTTCTCTTTCAAGGTGGCGCGATCACGTGGAACTCACGCCGACAACAAACTGTTGCGCTTTCCACTACAGAAGCTGAATACATGTCATTGTCCAGCTGCACTCAAGAGGCTATGTGGCTAAAACAAATGCAAGAAGAATTTTGGCCTTACTTGGCCACCATACCTGTTACCATTTTATGTGATAATCAGAGTGCTATTCAACTTGCAGGTACTGAGAACTATCATTCCAGATCCAAGCACATAGACATACGACACCACTTTGTACGCGATAAGGTGAAAATGAAGAAGATTGTCATCAAGTACATTCAATCAAGTGAGATGGTGGCAGACTCACTGACTAAGGGAACTCCACAACTGAAGTTGGACTACTGCTCGGCAAAAATGGGTTTATGTCCACGGGAGGATATTGGAATATGAACATAAACCAACCTCGTTGTTTCCGAACTATTCGCGCGCCCCTATAATAACGTGTTTCTAAACGATCACTTTATCTGTCATCGGCTTCCCTCCTTTTTGCTTGTCACTCGTAGATTTTTTCTCTCTATGTTGTAACCGTTTTAATAAACTTTGTAACTTATATCTTTCTGTTTCATTACATTAATTATTATTATAAAATGTCGTGTCTTCACTTCAACCATAAGGTTGCGCGCCCGCGAAGCGTTCGGTGCGCCTTCGATGTATACTCGCTGCGAGCCCGCAGCGCTTTTGCCTCGACTTGAAATCGCTCGCAAATCGCCACTGTGAAAAGGCCTTCAAACTAATCTAGGAAGTGCTTAAGAGTGCGCGTTTTTAACATACATATTATACAGCCCGTATTAGCGTAATTTGAAAATTTAAATTTAATAATTTTTTAAGGGATTTCTTTGAATTAGTTTCAATTGTTTCCATTCAACTAAGCCTTTTTTCTACCGCTCTGTTCGTTTCGTGCAAATGCGTTCAGTTTCTGAGTCCTTTTAAAGTGGAGGGTTAATGTTGCGTGCTATGCAATATTTATTGAGCTTACTACCGAGCTAGCTGTTAAGCTAAGTAGCTACCACCCACTTACACGCGGTAACAGTTTAACACCAGGAATTGGGTTATTTGAATGGTAGAAATCTTTGGAATTATGATAATCAACACTTATAGTTACCTATGTAATCTGGGTGACAATGCAATAATATGGACTAAAAAGTAAAAAAAAATGTATATAAAAAAAGTTTTTTTAAAACCACGGTTTTAAAACGGACTTAAAAGTATGAAAAAAAATCTAAAGAAATGAAAAATGTGATGCGCTTGCAAAAGGTAATATTTTTGCATGCGCCCACGTTTTTTATTCCATTAGAAATTATTTTATTTTGACATTCCATCACTAATGGGTGAAAAGGGGTGGTAAACTTGTATGAAGAAAACGATGTGTTGTTTTCCGACTTTCAAATAGGTACATAATATTGCTATCAATAATAGTTTTGTTTTGTTTCTAATATTATATTAGAAGCTTCCTATAACGAGCTCTCGGAAGTAAGGAAAAATAAAAAAGTCGGCGAAGTGTGAGTAGGTCTCGCGCCCAGAAGGTTCTGTACAAACTTAATTACGTAGGTATGTTGTAAAATCGCGTACCGAAGAATTTAAGACCTTACTGACTGACTGTTATCTCCAAAGTTCTCTATAGGTCGATGGGCGAGAAAAAACATTTTCCGATCTAGCCCCAAGTCCCAAGAGTTCATAACTGTCAGCATAACCCTATTTATTTAGAAAGGGTTAAATTGATCTCGGGTAATAAATTCAGGCTAACTGTTATGTAATCCCTCAGATCATAGAAACAAGGAGATATGCCATCATAGCAAATTAGTACGGGAACAACTGATGCCACTTTCAGTACATTTTTCGACACAATTACGCGCATAATTAAGCGCTCGTTGTGAATAAAAAGATCTCCCACGCATTAAACATTCCGCACACCCTCAATCTAACACTGTTAATCGTCACTCAAAACTGGCATTAAACTAAAACACTGTATTTATACCATCGATCGTGTTCGGTTCGTCGCCAGCGCGTACGTTTTTAATATGAGCAATTTGCTCAAAATCAGGCATCAAGCTCGATAGCGCCTTGGCACATCTCCCTTGTTTCTATGATCTGAGTGTAATCCCGATTTACGAAGATTTATGTGTACTCTTGGGAGGATTGGCTGGATCTGTACGCTTACGTTTTATGTGCGCCTGGTAGCTGGTGGTTATAACCGTTACTTTTAATGGAAGATTTGTAAATATTTTTTTACAGCCGCCTTTGGATAAGTCCCGTATAACTTATTTGACAGATAATTTCATAGAAAGTCAGTCACATTTTTAAAAATTATCTAGTGGATTGTGTTAATTCGGAGACTGTACAACTTAAGCCCTTAGGCGCTACGCCAACGTAGACATTGTTGTGTGTTGTGTTTGATATCTTCATAATAATTCACAGAAACCATAGTTTCCTGTGATGATATTATCCCGTATCAGAAACAAAAAGTGTCTACATTTTTTTTATTTATCGATGGTGGCAAATAGGTGTACGGCCTGCTTGATAGCAAGAGCCTATGAAACGCTTGCAACACCGAGGACAAAATGCGCGTTGCCGACTCTTTAAAATGAGGGATTTGCTGTGCCGACAGCTTAGGGGCGAGCAGGTCCCCCGCTGTCAACACAGCGCATCCTCAGAAACTCTGGCCACTTTACAGAAACACAATACTACGTTATTTAGCTGTGGTATTCTGTAAGGTGGAGGTACGGTCAGGGAAAGGGATCCTTTAGCAGGTACACCATCACTCATAATTGGTCGTATATTCAAATTTCGAAGCAATTCGGATTTGCTGAAGAATCCCTTTCCCTGACTGTACTTTCCCAGTCCGGCTGCTCCAGATTTGAGCGAGATATCCCACCTTTCTCCCGCATTTATACGAGTATTATAAGATTAATTTCTTACATAAAAAAATTGAAAAAACCAAACATATTTTCTTAGAAACCGCAATAAAAATCTGAACATAAAATAGGCACATCTGATACATTTTAATGTGCGACCCATGTGAGCTGGAGTCAGCTCGCGTGCTCGTGCATGCACGCGATGCCCAGTGCAACGAGTTCACGATACATTAAGGGCGGGTTGCTTCAAACCATCTGTATTTGTAAGTCAGTACGTAATTGTTCAAGTCAGTATGAAATTGTCGTACAAGCCGCCATATTTGACGGTTACAGATACGTAACTGTAAGTTGAAACAACATGGCCTAAGGCTGCCATAAATGCTGAAACGCCGACCACGACATTTGGAATAGAAAAAAAAAAAAGATACTTAGATTAGGAACTTTTAAGTTCAATTTTTGGTAGATATTTATTAAAACTAAATAAAAATCGAAAAATCGACGACGATCTATCGAAAAAAACGACATCCTAATTTGTTTAGCCTTATTCTACGTTCTCAGTGCAACTTTTCTTTGTCCATTCATATTTTTTTGAAGGTTTCGTTTTTTGGTCCACTGGAATGAGGTCAACGAAAACACCCGTCCCACATGAGCATTGGGATTGCAAATAGAGATGGACATATTTTGAGAAGATTTGCTTTTCTTTCGTATAATATACAACATATTTCGCATCATATCTAAATTAATTAGAAAACCGGGAAAACGGACTTCCTGACCGGGACACCGGGTCACAAGGCTTCAAACTGGGACATGTCCCGGTGTACTGGGACGTATTGGCAGCCCTACGATACATTTACAATTTATACACGACACACTAACGAGACTACGTTGTCACTAACGAGACAATTGATGTTTCTATTGTTCCACACCTGAATCAGGTATTTCGACAGATGAACTAATAAGTAAATCAGAATCTCATGGCTTAAAAACTGGCTACTAGACAAAGCATCATCATCATCTGCCTAGCCTTTTCCCAAATTATATTGGGGTCGGCATCCAGTCTAACTAGTTTTGGCTGAATATCAATATTTTACATGGAGCGACTGCCATCTGACCTCCACAACCCAATTAATGGGTAATACCGGTATTCGAATGTTAGACCAGCTGTCAGACTTTAGGGCTTCTGACTACCCGTAACGATTGTCAAAGATATTCCTATGACAACCGGGACCGACTGCTTAACGTGCTCTCCGAGGCACGGAGGGGTCTCGATGTGTAAAGAACAGTCACCCATCCAAGGACTGACCGCGACAGATCGATCGATCAGCGCGGCTGTCATTTAGCCACGAGCCCCTCGGCTACTAGACAAAGCATTTATTATTATACAGTAAATGAGTTATTCTCGTTTAGGAGCATAAGGTCAAAAGTGCAGAATGTCAAAAGCGCACAATGTCAAAAATGTAACTCACACTCGCAGTGGGAAAAGAAACAGTTTTCTTTTATATTTATCAGATTTATGTTTATCAAAAGAATTAAGATGTTTTTAAATGCGTACTGGGAAATCTGATTGCTAGTAGTAGTACCATCACATTACTTGGACAGCGTAGTGCTGCTCAGAATGATGAGATTATAAATAGAATGGGAAAAGTAGGTACTAGGAGAACATACTCTTGAAGAAGATAATATAATAGAAGAATGTACTACATTCCTACTACATTCCTACATTAGTACAATAGTATAATTATTGCATTCAAAGTACATTCTTCTTCTTGATCTTGATCTTCTTCATGATTATGTTCTCCTCATAAAATTGCTAGTACAAGCTAAAACTCTTTTATTTATCCATTGACCCCAGTGTTGGTAGCAACAAATTTGAATCTCTACTTTTTCCATCGGATTCTCGTTGACCTATAATTACTCAACTGTTATATTAGAAAACTAGCTGTGCCTCGCGATTTCACCTCGTTGCTCGGCTCCTAAGAGTCGTAGCGTGATGTTAAATAGCCTATACTATTCCTCATGAATGTAGCTATCATATACAAAAAGATTTTTTGGAATCCTACTGGTAGTTCCAGAGATTAGCGCGTTCAAACAAACTCTCCAGCATTATTTATATTAGTATAGATATAACCGGAGCTTATATCAGCCATTGTTTGTGAAAAGGACATAGCCCCCATGGGATCCAAAACAGCTGCATCAAACGCGTATTGCAGGCACAGAACGACTATGATTATGTATAATAGTCGTTCTGTGCCGTCATGCGGTAATAGTTATATTACCGCATGACTAGGCATCCAACGGAAACTAAGCCACATTGCGTTTGTACACTATTATTAATTCGATTCCTACCGGCTTCCCATTGAAAAATAGCACAGCCAGTAGTGTTTATTATTTTTGTAGTTCATAATAGAAATGTAGATCGAAGTAGTTAATGAAATGGTTTATATATGTCGCAGATGGATTGTCGAATCAGATATTTTACAAAACCGCTAGTTGTTCACAGCAGCTCCGTTATGTAAAACAATTGAACGACATTCAGCTGGATTGTCGTTTTTAGGGTTTCGTACCCAAAGGGTAAAACGGACCCTATTACTGAGACTCCGGTGTCTGTCTGTCTGTCTGTGTGTCTCCAGGCTGTATCTCATGAACCGTGATAGCTAGACAGTTGAAATTTCCACAGATATGTATTTCTGTTGCCGCTATAACAACAAATACTAAAAATAGAATAAAATATATATTTAAGGGGGCTCCCATACAACAAACGTGATGTTTTTGCCGTTTTTATAGATAATGGTACGGAACCCTTTGAGCGCGAGTCCGACTCGCACTTGGCCCTCGCATCGGTACCTACACTCGGTAGGGGGAAGTCCCCTAGTGGCGGACATATAAGGTTTTCCGGAAATAAAATTAAAACTACTTCGAGAAATAAGTATTTATTTATGAATTAGTTATATTAATAAAATATAAAATCAAAATCAATTAACAAAAATACAACTTCTGCGTAAACATAATCTAGGAACGTTAATTAAGTTTTTGGTAAAAAAAATTAAGACTTTAAAATTGGCACCTAGTACCGGACAGGTTAATCTTTAAACCCCAAGCGCCGGACACTCTTAATAAATTGTGCATCTATCATATATAATTAGGTATCTCCACATTCCGGAACGTTTGCACATGTTTCATGGGCCCATTCTTGGCAGCTGGAGCATTGTATCCAGTGCTCGTCGTGGTCCTCTAAAATCTTGTCCATCGCAGTTTTTAAACTTTGCCGATCCCATTTTCCTTTCTTTTGTCTTTTCCATGTTGAAATATCTCCCTCCTTCTATCCTGTAAAATAAAAAATAATCATTATTATGATATAAGTATAAATGCTTAGTAAAAAGCCTACTTATAAACTGTCCGGTGGTAAGGGACACCTTTGTGTCCGGAGGTAGGGGACAGGGTATGTCCAAAATTACGTATTTCATACTAAAACTGTTTAGGTAATTAATAAAAACTTTTACAATTTACGAATAATAATGGAACACTGTCTTATTAACAAATTACAAAAACAATTAAACACAAAACCATACCAGTTATACTCACTTAAAATTTACGTGACGCAACGCTTTCCTGCTAAAAACAGCATTTCACCTCTCCCACCGCGGTTGTACACCTCACTGGCAAACCGCGTCCCGTGATCCTGTATCACTACGTTCCCCCGCGCCCCTTTCACCGATATTTGAATAGATCGCGTTGTCGTTTGTCGAGATAGTACGAGTGTCCGACGCTAGGTGCCGTCCGGCGCTACGGGACTTCCCCCTACTATTTTTATATTTTCAAGGTACCTACAAGGTACCCTGTGTACCTATTGAATTATATTTTACCTGCTAGCAAGCTACTTTGCTGTCAAATTACATTAATATCAAAAGGTAGTTCGCCGTAAAATATATATGAGACAAGTAGAACGTGTTCCGCATTAGGGTTCCGTACCTTACAAGGAAAAACGGAACCTTTATAAGAACACCCGTCTCCGTCTCTGTCACAAAGGCTTTTTCGAAAACTAAGTAACGTAATTTATCACACATAATTTACATTATTATAATATCTATTAATTGAAAAAACTTGTCCGCACGGTTGTCGCAGCGGCTGAGAGATTCGCTGCTGCGCGACGTGTCGCGGGTTCGATTCCCGCATTGCACATAGGTCTGGCTGTTTGTGTATGTGAAGTTTGTGTTTGTGAACGCACCCACGACACAGGAGAAATCCTAGTGTGGGGCAACGTTTTATATAAAAAAAAAAAAATAATAACACGTAAATCTGATAAGTGGTTCTCGAGTTATTAGCGCAGACAGACAGAGAGACGCTGCGTTTTATATTATATAGGGAAGTACCTACTCGTTTTTCCAGCGTTGCTCAGAGTAAATTTTACTGAAAAGATGAAATTATTTTTTAAGGTGTTACATTCGTTGTAAACTTAGTCGACTAAAAAATTTCTAAAAACTTTTAGGGTTAGTTAGCCTAACCCTACAACCCTTAAATCACGCTGAATATGTGTAAAAATAATTAATATATAATTATATACTCGATTTAAAGCGAATACGGTAACTGAAGCATTATCCTACGCGATGAGCGGTCATTGAGATACCTATGTCACGGGGTCTCATCAGGAACAAAGGAACATTTGTTGAAATAACTCATAATAGATGGCGTTATATGTATCGATTTGTTGTTGAAGTTTATGTAAAATTGAGAACATGAAAAAATACATCATGAATAAAATTTGTTCAAATTTTGAAAAATCCTTTAAGCACGGAAAAATGTATAGCCCGAAGATAGCTCGCGCTAAATCGGTCGTATGAGAATCGGTCGTGTATGAGATGAGGCATCTGTACGTATAGTATTATATTATCTGTGCCTATGTATAGCAATGAAAGTTTACGGGCGATTAGCAATGAAAATAACCCTAAGTTTCTCATTACCCTTAATTTTACGAGTACGTTACCCTTTTTAAGGGAAACTTAAGGAAAGACAAACGCACGACTTTTCAAGGGTCACTTGCGTTGAATAAATAATAAGAGCGTTTAGCGGGCGATCGATACGGCCACTTGCGACGGATTAGCTCTAAGCAGGTATGTTATCCTGGTACTTCAAACAGGATAAGAACGAGGACGAGTTTTTGGGTAAAGTCCACTGTTGAACATGGGACTTTTTGCAGATGCTGCAATTAAGCATGGGAAAGTTCCCCATAATTGGCCTTCTTTTTACCCGACTGTCTCAAAAGGAGAGTAATGTTTTCGAGTGTATGTAATTGTATGATATGTCTGTTTCTTTGGCACGCTTTGTAGCCTAAACTACGAGATGGATTTCAACATGATTAAGAGATGTCAAGCATGTGTTTTGTACCAATTTTTATGCATGTATTAGGTATTACTGGTCTTTTGACATGCTTTTTTGGGCTAAATGACCAATTTTTTTAAGAAAGTTAGGGCACAGCGGGATATTTTGCTCAAATCTGGAGGAGCCCGACTGGGAAAGTGCCTCCACCTTACAGAATACCACAGCCAAATAACGCTACTCTTCGGTAGTGTTGTATTTCAGCGATGAGTAAGGTCACCAGAGCTCCTGAGGATGCGCTGCGTTGACAGCGCGGGACATACTTGTCCCCTAAGCTGGCACAGCAAATCCTCATTTTAAGTGGTCGGCATAGGCAGTCATTATAGGCAGGGCATAGGTCAGGGTAACCGATTACCTACTATCAGGCGGGCTAAACGCGTGTCTGCAACCATCGTCATAATTATACTCGTATTTAAAAAAATACTACAATAGGTAGGTATCCCTTGTTACCAAACAAACCTTATGAATTTGATTGATTTCAATCCCTAACTGGTTTTGACGATTTTTTTATGGGAGTTACCAAACCTTATAAATCCAATTGGTTTCGATCCCTTTTACGACACCCTTGATTTATGGCGGCATATTGTTCACCGCAAACCTCTCGCAAATCCTGAGATAAAGTTTTTCTCAAATGTAGGTTTTTCTTTTCACTATATTTATTATCTTAAAGTGCTGACGATTCCTTATTGCAATAAAATGGTGGTATCAATAAAATACAATGCGAGATTACACATGAAACATTTTAGTGTGGCTATAAAATATATTATGACACTGCTTTTAAATCGACCCTAGGTCCATCCATAAAGATAGTGGTCACTTACGAATAAAACCTTGTCCACGTTAGAGCACACTTTGTGTTGCTACTTGGAGTAATTACGTATTTACTGATATTCTGCCGCAATCGAGTGGCTGGGGTGGGTGTTCCCCGATAGTTACAATCTGGGTATCTTCTAGTCGCGAGTGAATCGGCTTTTTCTAGGCAAGCGTGCTCCATCGTAGACCGCATCGCTGCTTAACATCAGGCGAGATAGCGGTCAAACGCAAGCCTATTATTAAATAAAAAAAATGCCTCTCAATTTGGAACCTTTGGTAGCAAATCGTAATCACTTTATTGTCATCAATTTTGATTTATGATGTTAAATCAAAATTGACGACAATTTGTGCTCGATAATCTCCTCGAGCTCTTTATTTTAATTCCTCACTGTGCCTAAAAAAATGTTTTTCCTAACTTAACTGAAATGGCGTCTAAAATCCGCTGTTTTTTTTATATTAATCCATTATGACGAATCTAAGGACACCTCATTTGCTAAAATCAGTTTACTCGTTTAGCCTCTAGGCGGTTTCATAAACACAGACACACTGTAACATACATACCAACTAACATTACCCTTCCAGGCTCCACCGCCGTTGGGTAACTAGAAGATTTTTAATTGCTATAGCTCACATTATAGTAAGTAATAGGTACTCAGTGGCGTGCCTAGGGGGCAAGCCCAACATATTTATTGAGTAGGTATTTAAGTTAATTTTTCATGAATTTAAGTGAGTTAATGTCGTTATTAAAGCAATACGAACATTCAAAATCACTTAAATTCATTAAAAGTAACTCTGAAACGAAAAAAATGCGTCGGGCTTGCCCTCTAGGCACGCCACTGCTAATACTAAACCAAACCAAGAAAGAACACTACTAATAGAGATAAAATATTATGATCATACTAGCCAGCCAACTGTAATTACAATGGTCATGAAAGAGAATCAAGCTGGCTCACCGGGAACTCGTTAAACTGTCTTAAAAGCCACTGCGACATTAATCAGAAAAGAAAATGGGAGAGAACCTCAGATCATAGAACATAGAAACAAGGAGATATGCCATCATAGCAAATTAGTACGGGAACAACTGATGCCACTTTTAGTACATTTTTCGACACAATTACGCGCTCCTTGTGAATAAAAGATCTCCCACGCATTGAACATCCCGCACACCCTCAATCTAACACTGTTAATCGTCACTCAACACTAGCACTAAACTAAAACACTGTATTTATACCATCGATCGTGTTCGGTTCGTCGCCAGCGCGTACGTTTTTAATATGAGCAATTTGCTCAAGATCAGGCATCAAGCTCGATAGCGCCTTGGCACATCTCCTTGTTTCTATGATCTGAGGAGAGAACGCAGTGTTCATTTGACGTTTTAGTGCTACGTGACAAGGTCGTTCAGGAACTCCTTTATCCTTATGTTACTTCAATAAAAAAGCTAGTTAATAATTACGAGAGACCCGTGCTCCGCAGCATTGTGTTGATAATACGTATAATCTATACTTATAATAAATCTGTAGAGAGGTCAATTCTGTACATGAAATATATTTTCAAAATAACCATCAGGGGTGATTAGTGATCGATACTGATGCCAAAAATGCAATCAGTAAAATTTTTGTCTGTCTGTCTGTCTGTCTGTATGTTCCTTATAGAAACAAAAACTACTCAACGGATTTTAACGAAACTTGGTACAATTATTCTTCATACTTCTGGGCAGGTTATAGTATACTTTCATCACGCTACAATCAATAGGAGCAGAGCAGTGAAGGAAAATGTTGGGAAAACGGGAGAAGTTACTCCATTTTTTAAGCTTCCGTCGCGTGTGCAGCCTTATTGGTTAAAGCTACATAGAAATCATGTATGACGGAAATGTTTTACATAAAATTATCTAAAAAATATCCTACTACAGAATATGTCTATCTTTTATGGTTGATTCACAATAACACGTGTAACTCCCGATAGCTTAGCAGTTCGGAGCTTTCTGATTGTATTTGTTTACTCTTACGTTTATAATACTCTCACTCATCCCTAATTTAAAAAAGTTAACATTATTACCTATTCAATAAAAAAAGAATCATAGAAATCGGTATAGAAACATCAAACTTATACATGAAATACGCTAATAAGCCATCGCGCCGTCGAGCGTGAATACTGAATCATGCTATAAGGATTATTTTTATTAACCGACTTCAAAAAAGGAGGTTCTGTATTCGTCCCGTATGTATGTATGTATGTATGTATGTATGTATGTATGTATGTATGTATGTATGTATGTATGTATGTATGTTTGTATGTGCGCGATTTTCTCAAAAAATACTGATTCAATTTGGATGGGGTTTTCACTAACGTAATCTACATACTTTGAGGAAGGTTTTAGTATATAATACATTAGGTAATCATTCCTATGTACAAAGTTATATGCATAAATGTACACACTACGTGGAAGATTTACTGTTGAACGAAGTCGTCAAAGTAATCTAACGCGGGATAAAGAACTAAAAAGGGAAAAATAAAAAACTTTTTTAACAAAAAATACCCGACTTCAAAAAACCACTACAAAGAAAATAATAATTTTGGTTTCGGAAGTCACCAAAGCCACCGACTTCCGAAACCAAAATTATTATTTTCTTTGTAGTGGTTTTTTGTGTAACGGTTGCCGCGCTCGACGCGGGATTGGTTAGTGATGATGAACTTGCGGTATTGCTGTAATCGCGTGTGTTTATGTCACTCAAAATAGAAAACTATTCACCCCCCTAGGGGGTAAAACAGCTCTTCTGCGGGGGTAATAGGATTGATAATCTTCTATACAAATAAATAAAATTGAAGTGTCTGTTTGTACTGTCATGTTGTTGTAGGTACTGTTATGAACCGGAGAGTGATATAATGGTAGTTAAAGTTTACTCCTGAGGTACGTTCCCATGGGATAATTTCCGACGTCGACGCGGGCGAAGCCGCGGGCGAAAGCTAGTTCAAAAATAAAATAATTATTGTAACCTATTTGAAATGCATAATTCAAAGTCAAGTTGGTTGTACACACCTAGCTCCCCTCCAACTCAAACAATTTAAGCGGGCATAAGCCGCTTAAATTGGTTGAGTAAAGCTCTTTCGAGCTTGTTCCAGTGAGTGTTCTTAGACCAAAACAAATCACGTACATCAATTAAAACCGGAGATATCTATGAATCGCGTTTTAGTATAACTTGAGAAGGGTAGGTAATTATTTACCTGTTAAATTAATATCATTTTGCAGTTCGCTATCAGATTATATTATTCAAAAATGCATCTTTTAATTTAACATTATTCAAAAATATGGTTCAGTGCGAGCGACAGAGGTGGCAAATGCTCCCTCTTAATACCAAAGCTTCAAAAATTTACGATTTTGATCACAAATTACAATGGAATCATACAACAACAATATGTTTTCGATCTTCGTACATTTATGATGTCTGAAAATGTAATAGTCTCGGAGTTAGGCTGCCTGTCCACCGGAGCGGAGCTAGGCTGCGGAGTGGAGAAACTAATATAACTAACTAATAGGATTGCACAAAATCTCTGCTCCGAGATTTTGTGCAATCCTATTGGTTAATATTTCTCAGTTTCTCCACTCCGCAGCCTAGCTCCGCTCCGGTGGACAGGCAGCCTTATTCGAGCATTACGAACTGCGTACAACGGTACATTTAATTTTATTATTCTTTACAATTCGCTTGTCTCGGTTTCTGAATTGTTTCTTTTGTAAAAGCTCTAACGTTTAAGGGGTATCTTTGAGGAGTAATGAAAGAAAAACAGTGTTCTATCTAGCCCTCTGGCCCGTATAATGTGTGTGTTTCTTGTAACTCCGTTATTTTATGAAACTCTTGTAAGTATAGGTGTATGTTATACCTACTAGACTTTGGCCCGGGACTCCGTCCGCGTGGACTACCAAATTTACCACTTTAGACGACCTCCTTAATGTAAGGTGGCTAGTACTACGAAGAGGTCAAGCTGTATCTCTGGTTGATCCCACCGGATTCAGATAAAATGTGGCTTAGATTTTAAGTTGGACCCCAAGCTACCAATCTCTTTAAACTACATTAAAATTCATTCAGTATTTTTTGCGTGATGCGTACACAAACTGTCAAACAGACAAAAATTCAAAAAAACATTTTTTGGGTATGGTAACGTCCCAGTCCCAGTAGGTATCCTATCCCGACTGTTTGTTCAGCAATATCTTCAATGTACAGACACGGCTTTTTTAAACTTTTATAATAGTATAGATAGATATAGATAGAATACGTACCTATAATTTTAACCGTTTTCGTGTGATTGTATCGTAGACCGCATCATCGCTTAACATCAGGCGAGATGGCGGTCAAGCGCAAGCCTATCATCGAATAAAAAAAAAAAAAAAAAAATTACAGTTGATAGGAATTGACCCAAATATGGCACCAAAAATAAAACGATGTTCCTAACTAGTAGGAGTTTTTTCAAAATCATCAAAATTCCTTCACAAACAAAATTAGTTATGCGGTCCGGATTTTTTCCCTTTATACGTCCAAAAATGATACGGAACCCTCGGTGCGTGAGTACGACTCGCACTTGGCCGGTTTTTTTAATAGATAGAGTGATTCAAGAAGAAGGTTTATATGTATAATACATCCCGAAAAACGGGGGCGAAGCCGCGGGCGGAAGGTACACAGGTGACGATCAACTTTATTTATCAACTTTATTTATCAACTATAGATAAAGGTAATCGTCACCTGTGTACTTTTATATAAGTGTTTGATGTACCTAATGTTGTTTACCAAACCATATAGAACCTAATAAATTAGAAATACCACTCTGTATTATTAGTTTGACCATGATAATAATTATGTCACCCCTTAGCAAACACCCCAAAATAAATAGTGGATTCACAGGTAAACACATCAGAGACCAACGTCCATCGATCGCCTGTGTCACATCCGATGTATAATTAGGACAATTATTGGAAAATATCGAGGCAAGAGTATAGTGCAATAATCTCCTGGTTTAAGACATTCTTTTATGTTTCTTCAATCTTCTATCTATCTATCTATACTATTATAAAATTGTAAAAGAGCCGTGTCTGTACATTGAAGATATTCCAGAAAAAACAGTCGGGATAGGGTACTGGGCCGTAACTATAACCGAAAAGATTTTTTTTAAATTTTTGTCTGTTTGTCTGTTTGATCGCGCATCACGCGAAAACTACTGAACGGATTTTGATGTAGTTTTCACAGTTCGATAGCTTATGGTCCAACTTAAAATTTAAGCCACGTTTCATCTGATTCCGCTGAAAAAAACCAGAGATACAGCTTGACCTCTTGGTAGTACTAGCCACCCTACACTACGGAGATCATTTAAACTGGTCATTTTATTGTAGTCCACGCGGACGGAGTCGCGTGCAATAGTCTAGTATCATATAAGTTGAAAACGTAGTGGCCGTCGATGAGAGGTGACATTTTACCATGGGCTTCCGTGCTATAATAATAATTATACTAATTTCAAATAAAATTTCACTTTCGTCCAATATCTTTACAGGCTTTCCAATTTTCTTCCCAAAACTCTCGATTGAATCGAACTTAACCGTTTTCAAAGTAACTCCTACATCAGACCACGTACCAGGCAATCATGAATGCGAGGTGTTTGCAAAATATAGGTACCCAAGCAAGATATGGCTGGAAATGTTCAACATTCTACATCCGTTCCCTGGCAGACGGAAATCATTCCCTGTCGGTGCGGAAAATCCAATTGAAGCCGGCGGGGTATCTAGGGTAGCCAGATTCAGGCTTAAAATTTCCTGGACATTTTTTAGGAGTTGGAGTGCAAGTTCCAACTGCGACTGTAGAAAGGTCGATAAAAAAAATAATATTTACGCAAATAAATATTATTATTATTATTGAACTAGCTGACCCGCCCGGGCTTCGCACGGGTAAAGTTACCCTACGCCAGCTAAGCTACCCTACGCCTACCCTATGCCTACCCTACACCTACCCTACATCTACTTTGCACCTACCCTACGCCTACCCTACGCCTACCCTACGCCTACCCTACGCCTACCCTACGCCTACCCTACGCCTACCCTACGCCAACCCTACGCCTACCCTACGCCTACCCTACGCCTACCCTACGCCTACCCTACGCCTACCCTACGCCTACCCTACGCCTACCCAACGCCTACCCTACGCCTACCCTACACCTATCCTACACCCCAAATCTCAAAAATAAGTTGCAAGCTTCTAGCTTTAAAAATTACGTAATTTCCACACAAACTTTCATGCCCTATTTCAACCCTTTACAGCCCTTTTTTCGCATTAAAAAGTAGCCTATGTCCTTTCTCAGGCTCCAGACTATCTCTGTACCGAATTTCATTTGAATCGGTTCAGTATTTTAGGCGTGATTGCGTAACAAACAGACAGACAGACAGACAGACAGAGTTACTTTCACATTTATAATATTAGTAAGGATAGTATAGGCTATTCCATATCACGCTACAACCCTTAGGAGCCAAGCAACAGGGTTGAATGAAACCACGAGGAACAGCTAGTGTAAGTATAAATTATGCACCAACATGGCTTTATTTAAGTACAATCTGTAAGCCTGTATCTGTGCGTAATTCTCAAATTTTCGTAGTGTGTACGTGTTCAATTCGCCCCCTGCAAAAAGTGATAGAAAATGTTATCCGGTGATTCACCGCTATAGGTACCGTTTCCAGGGCTATATGCTCTGAGATGTTACTATTTTCTTAATTTGGAATCAAGAAGGTTACATTAATTTACACCAAAAACTTATATATTTTATTATAAACTTCTTGTTTACAACAATGCATAGATTAATGATCGGTCTCTGCTGCACTTGGCGGTATGGGCTCAGCTCCCTTTGCCTGTCCCAAAGAGGGACGAAATGAAACAAAAAAAAAAAAAAAGTTCTCTGCTGCACCAATGACAACAAAAATTTAGACAATCATACGTCATTTGCAAAACGATTGTGTTTTATAATCATATATTATAATGATAGAATTCAGTGGTTTTATGATTTAAAAGTAATAATAATTACCTAACATATGATACGCGTCGGCGATACGGATGTACGGTGATTGGATTGAACAAATACATGTGTGGACCCGGCTTAATACACATGTTATCAAAGTTAGTTCTGATGGTAGACTTTTTGTGATAACTTTTGATATAGTGGACCGATTTCAATGAAACAAAGACTAAATGTTACCTCAAGGTACTGCCTATACATTTCTTTCTAATTCCTCAAAATCAATTCAGTAGTATTGATTTGATGCGTGTTCAAACACACAGACAAACAGACAGACAAACCGACAGACAAACAGACAGACAAACCGACAGACAAACAGACAGACATTAAGGTCAGAGAGTCGCCTTAGGGGTAATTCTAAAAATGATAGAAATTTACTTCATTACTCATTCTTAGTCCCCCCTATTATTTTTATGCAAATATATGCAATGTACAGACACGCGGAATTTACATTCTTATTATAAGTATAGATTACTAAGGGTCAAGTTCACCGACAAGATAACAGTCCGATAAATTGCAAACAGCCGTTTCACTTTTTTTTTAAGTCATGATAAACGGCCTTTTTCAATTTAACGAACTGTTATCATGTCGGTGAACTTGGCCCTAAGTATTTCAGTAGTATTTTTAAATGAAAAAAAAAATACAAATTAACGTCAAAAAATTGTATTTTAGCTAAAAAATATGTTTACTTAATAGTTTCTTTAAGTACCTACTTAAACTTTGTATTTGAGAATTTTGGGACAGTATTACTTTACTGGACACGGGACCAGACTCAAAACTCCGGGACTTTCCCGGATTTTCTGACCATCTGGCAGCCCTATCCCTATCTAATAAACTGTTAGTAAAGGTTTCTATTTCATTTAAAAGCTGAATTTGGACTTTAGGGAGGAGAGAAAAAGAGGGAAGAGCGGGATCGATAGTAAATTATGTTTTTCTCGCTGGTCTGGGAAAGGTAAACTTTAGTACTTTTTACACGAGTTTAACATAAGTACGTAAAACCACGGCTGTATTCTTTGAAGAGCCAGTGGATGTCCAAATCCGAAACTATAAGAAATAGCGAAAAATACTTATATAGATTTATCAATAAAATCAAATCGGTACTTTTGAAAAATAAATTTTTAGGGTTCCGTACCAAAATGGTAAAAAAGGAATCCTTATGGTGCGACTTCGTCTGTCTGTCTGTCTGTCACACCTGGTTATTTCAGCAACTACTAATGCTATCGACTTGAAATTTGGAACAGTTATAAAGAATGCTTGCCTAACTTTATTGCAAATGAAAAAAGTCAAAAATATTTTTATTTTCTCTTTTCTTTTCACTAGTCACTATATACACATTTTACACTGTCGCGAACACATTATATAAATTGAATAAGTATAATTGTTGGCAATATTAACTAAATAGACATGTCAAGAGTAATTGAAATTAAAATTAAATAAAGAATTTATGTTATGCAATTGCGACATACAGATCTGCAGTTATTTTGTAGGCACTTACTGTCATTTGCCTAAACCTAAAATATACAGTTACACTTTGTTTGAACGCGTCCAACAGATATTGATCGATCAATAGACATTCACGATCAAACAGACTACTGTTAGCTTTGCTATCATTTTAAAATTATAGGTGGAATAAAAATCGTATATTTTATGATTCTAAATACGTTGAAGCCCTAATACATAATCAGGCCTCCTCTCTGAGGGAGCCATAATCAACCACGCAGGCCCAGTGCGGGTTAGAGCCAAATTAACTTACAATATTAGGCAATCCCATCAGTCGCAAAAAAAAGACAATTGATTTTGACCTCCGGGAGGTTGATTTTTCAAATGCGACAGACGACAGTATATAGGTAAAGGTAAGTGCTACTGGCAACTACAAGTACCTTATGGCCGGTATGGAGTTATGCTTATTCCCATAATCAGTAATTAATTAGTTATCGATAGCAAAAAAGATCACACACACAACACATTATAATAAAACAAGTTTAAACGGATTAAATCACACAACATATTGTGTAGTTAATATAAATCTAAATTCTGCACTTTCACGAAACAGTATATTTGAATGTGCTAACACAAAATAGTAAGTTGTGGTTGAGAGTTACATAATAAATAAAAATATAAGTATAAAAACAAAAGTCAAATGTTCTAGTTTATGAACAAGCAAAAAAAAAACAAAACATATTTTTGCATGTTTCCACAAAACATTGAATCTAGAAACGGCCACAAAGCACTTAGCTTTTCCTGTGGACTGTCACATACTACCTATTAGGGCCTTATCACAGCAGCTGTTTACGAGCGAGTTCAAAGCGAGGCGATAGCGCAGCGGGCACGCCGCGAGTTCGCACCGAGCACGCCGCCGGCGCGCAACGTTATCGCTGAAGTGGGGCGTAATTATTCCAAGCAATTTCATCCAAATCGTTAGACCCGTTTCTGAGAAACCAATTCTATATAAATATACGAGAATTGCTCACTTAAGGTAATAGGATTAAACCATTTACCACTTTTGAATTATCAAGAAATCGGTCAGTCAGATGGATGAAGATAGATGTCCGTTTCAAAGCGTAGATTCTTATGGAGAAGCAAGGAATTCCAATAAAGGATTTATAGAATCCGAAACCTTGAGATGTTGGGAAAAATGCAGACATGATATTTTCAGAAAAATATTACTTTTGCTATTATTTTTCACGTACAAACAAACCTATCTTATCTACGGAATAATTTATCAATTCAGCTAATTGGAAAACGCAGTTAACTTTTGGCAATTTTCCATTTTTAAGTGTACCGATATCTTATGGTGTCCAATATTTAAAGAAACGAAAATACTACCACTTTAACATGGGATTTATGGCTTAACTAGCGACCTCAGATCATAGAAACAATGGAGATGTGCCAAGGCACAATTGAGCTTTAGTTTAATCCTCAGATCATAGAAACAAGGGAGATGTGCCAAGGCGCTATCGAGCTTGATGCCTGAACCTGAGCAAATTGCTCATATTAAAAATGTACGCGCTGGCGACGAACCGAACACGATCGATGGTATAAATACAGTGTTTTAGTTTAGTGCTAGTGTTGAGTGACGATTAACAGTGTTAGATTAAGGGTGTGCGGAATGTTTAATGCGTGGGAGATCTTTTTATTCACAAGGAGCGCTTAATTATGCGCGTAATTGTGTCGAAAAATGTACTAAAAGTGGCATCAGTTGTTCCCGTACTAATTTGCTATAATATAAAAATAAGCCGGGTTTTCCTTCCCGACGATATAACTCCAGAACGGACGAACCGATTTCCACGGTTTTGCATTCGTTGGAAAGGTCTCGGGCTTCGTGAGGTTTATAGCAAAGAAAATTCAGGAAAATTTCAACAGAAAAGCGGAAAAATCTAGTGGCGAAACGGAGTTCGCCGGGTTTGCTAGTTTGCTATAATGGCATATCTCCTTGTTTCTATGATCTGAGGTTTAATCACATTGATCGTAATAAAAATGTACACGCTGGCGACGAACCGAACACGATCGATTTTAGAAATACAGCATTTTAGTTTAGTGATAATGTTGAGTGATGATTAACACTTTAACAGTGTTAGATTCGAGGTTGTACGTAATTTTTAATGTGTGGGAGATCTTTATATGCACAAGGAGCGCTTGTAATTGTGTCGAAAAATGTTCTTAAAGTGGCAACAGTTGTTCCCGTACTAATTTGCTATGATGGCATAATTAGCTCCTTGTTTCTATGATCTGAGCTAGTGACTTACTTTTATTCGACTGTGTATGTTTCTCGATATCCAATAAAAAACTTTTTATCGCCCAAAGTGAAAGGTGGAGCTCATAAAACTGAAGGCATTGTGTTTAGAGATACATAAAAGTACACAAACAAACACATTACAGCTGTATATAAATACCTAGATGTAGTCTTGGTCTAGTTTTATCTTGTATCTAGAAAATTGTACCTATCGTATTGTTTTTTGAAATGAATGAATTGAACCCGATATTCTGCGGAGTAAGATACCCTAATATACCTATATACCTAATTTACTAATAAACATCAATATTGTAAACCTGGGGGTTACTTCCTAGGACGACCTTTTTTTTTTTGAATGGCCTCTCGCATTTGGCTTCTAACAGCCGTCACTGCTTAACGCGGACTTTTGGTGAAGACTTACAAATGCCTCCAGCCAGGCTTAAAACTAAAGTAAACTACAAACTAAGCGACCACACGCTAAGGGCACCCCCTACTGGGGTACGGACCTCGACTTAGGGCGTCGCTGGGGGGAGGACAACTAGAGGGAGGGGCTACTAGCTGGAACGGATTAATATGATTTAGGGACATATTTAAATCTACAGGCTTAGCGCGGGCTAGCTCGAGCAAGGGTCGGTTCCAGGACAAGCGCTTTCAGAACTTCTCTTATGCTCCTCCGACGCCCGTGTGCAAAGCATTAAAACCACTTTCTTCTGTTTAAGCGGAGAAAAAGAGATACATGAATTTCACGTCTCTTTCTGTCTGAATTACCATTAAGACTAGTGTTGCCAGACCACTTGATAGTGGTGACAAGACGTCATAAATCACGCTTTTCTATTTTATCTACGGACGTGCTCCGTGCGTGGGTGCGAATAGATACTAAACGTACCTACCTAGAATTAACAGAATCACTGGTCCAATTTAATTTTGAATTATACTGTGCTGAATTCTACCAGTAGGTATCTATACTAATATTATAAAGAGGAAAGATTTTTTTGTTTGTTTGTACCGAATAGGCTCCGAAACTACTGGACCGATTTTAAAAAATATTTCACTAATAGAAAGCTACATTATCACTGAGTAACATAGGCTACTTTTTATCCCGAAAAAATGCACAGTTCCTGTGAGTGCTAGTACTTAATAAAGAAAAAAGAAATTGTACTGGAAGTGATGTCATCATAAAATTGGTAAGTAATTATTATTTTCGTCTACATTTTTAGATGTTTGTTCAATAATGCTAGCTATTGATTTAATAAACATCGGTTGTCCCGCTTATACAACAAATCACGCTTTTTCACTCTGAAATATTACAAATTCCGCTTTTAGTCGAAAATTAATCTGGCATCGCTGATTTTGACTATCAAACGCCATCAGTTTACGTAAGCATTCAACGTCAGTGTACCTGCAATACAGTTTACCTCCGAATAAACTTTACCAAACATACGGAATTTCTAAAAACGAAACACAATTTCCTGCTGCCCGTCAGTCAATCAAGTCAGCCATGTCCAATCTTGGATATAAGCCTCTTTGCTTCTAGCTCTAGTTGGCGACATAAAAAATATGGCGTAAAAAGATCAATTCATACCCTGAATGTCAATTCACAGAGTGAGATGGGATAGTGAATGTTTTTATTTATAACTTTTAGGAAGACTATCAGCTAGACAATTTTAAACAAAAACTTAAATAGCATCATCATCTCTGCACTATAGCTTTGATCATCACAATTGCGATTGCAGGCTAGTTAGTTGATGGGCGTATGTTTTCTGCAGTTAATTGGACCATTGTACAGTCAACAAGAGATATAGCTCACCTGCCAGCCTAGCATGACCACGATAGAAACGGGTTTTGTGTTTCATGCATACGATGAAGAGAAGAAACGTTTCTATTCTTCAGTAGACAAAACTCTGATAAGCCAAGCACGGGTAGCCGCTCGCCGCGTACTCGGGCAGAAAAGATAACGAATTGTTAGAAAGAACTTTATCTATTCTTTTTTGTAGAATAGAGATGGAATTGTCATGCTCAGCATGTCATGACAGCAGTGATAGCCTAGTGGTCTAACCATGTGCCTCCCACGGCGAATGGTTCGAGTTCGATCCCGAGGCACGCACCGCTGACTTTTCGAAGTCATGTGCGTATTAGAAATTAATTATCACTTGCTTTAACGGTGAAGGAAAAAATCGTGAGGAAACCGGCATGTCTTAGAACCAAAAATTCGAAGGCATGTGACGTCCACCAACCCGCACTGGGCCCGCGTGGTGGACTACGGCCCACTCCCTCTCACAGAGAGGAGGCCTGTGTCCCAGCAGTGGGAACATTATAGGCCGATTATGCTGCCTGCCTGTCATGCTCAGCAGACTATTGGCACATCTACAAAAAATACTAAATTGAGTTTTACAGCCTAAAGGCCCTACAAATAAGCATAGAGTAGGTAGAGCACCAACACTACCTCCAGTATATGCTTTGCACCAGTATATGTCCACGTATAGGTTTCCACGTATATGTCTCCAGTATAGGTTTTCCACCTCCGAAATACTTCGACACATTTATTTATTTCAACATTCCTAATTGAATAACTTGGCGAAACAATATTTCATTGTGTCCCAACGGAACTGTTCAATGTTTAGCGAAATGAAAATTATGTCAAGCGTGAGCTTTTCTTACAAATGTTTCATAGCAATTTGTTGTTTTTACTTTGTTCACGGAAACGGAACGGTATTTTTATTGTGACTCTTTTGTATGGCTTTAAATTCGTTGAAAAGAACCTTGTCTTTTTAATTGACTTTAAGTAGGAGCACGAGTAGGGGGTTCTCAATTCGATTGTTTTCTTTTGCAGTTTGTTACGCGTTGTCTTTGCTAATATGAACCGATTTTAATTATTGTTTTTTTTCTTTCTCCAGTTATAAGTCGAATATGATAAGGTGACGAGCTTATTGCCATTCACCGGCACATGTCCTGACTCTGGGCTGCAAAAAACCCAATAATACTTGGCTGACGCAGGGATCGAACCCAGGACCTTTAAAAGATGAATAGCAATTGTGTTGTACACAAATATGTTTGTGTTAGAGTGAGTTCATGTCACTATTGCACGGATGAGAAACGAACTCACAATTTCTCGTTCAGCAGTCCGACAAAAACGATTATGAGAACTTGAAAAATGCTAAAGATTAACTAGAACATCTCTTGCTATCTTATGTGTTCCTGGTACTTGGATTCTCATGCATTTTGGGCGATCTATGGACCCAAAGTTCTAAATTAATTGCTAGTTGTATCAATTTGAGCGATTTCTATAATTATGTAGGAATGAGCTTCAATATTGACATGAATATCTCTAGCTATCTTATATTTTCCTGGTACCTTGATCGTCGTGCACCTGTGTATTGTGAGCTTTCACTAAAGTTTTAACTAGTTTCAGGGTTACAATAAACCTTTCCAACGCCTAAATTGACACTTAAAAAGTTAGGCGTATCCTAACCCGAATGGTCATTTGTTATTTCCGCATACCCAACGAAAACTAATTAATATTGGTCGTAGCCATACAGTCGAAAACATACGTATCTTATCTGTACCCAAATATATCACATGGAAAGGAAACTTATTTGGAACCCTTCCATATCTTAATGTAATATCAGTTAGGTACAAATACCTCCGAGAGAAGTATAATTTATCAAACTTCGAGTCACAGGTGAAGCACAATCAATCAATATTCAATATTGTATAATAATATGTGTGTGTATTAGAATGTAATTTCGACTGAACAAATGTACGAGTACCTACATTACTTGTTTGTACATTATGGGCTCCTGGTATCACGGTATTTAAACAGTAGTGGTTGAACATTAGCGTTCTCTGTAAGTTGGGCCTAGGCGTTAGTGTTAAAGTTTTGGTGTAAAAATATTTCCAAAATCACCATGATTGCCATAGTGATCATAGCATTTCAATGTTCATTTCAAAAAGCAACTATGGGGATACGAGCTTCTTCATGTCTGCTAATGAAGAAGCTCGTATCCCCATAGTTGCTTTTTATAATAACCATGATTGAACGAACGATACCTACATTTTTTCCGGAAATGTTACAAAGTACTGAAACGTCCAAGAGACCAAATGTAATTAATTGGTTGCAATTCTTTATCTCGTGTCGGCACGAGTTTTACCAGATATCTCATGTCTTCGTGGAAAGATAAAGTTAGGTGGACGAACTTAATTATCAACCGACTTAAAAAAGGAGGAGCTTCTCAATTATAAGAGGATTATATTTAAGTCTCAAAATAAGATGATTATTATTTAGTAACTATAATATCATTATTGTCGCGAATTGAATTTGGGTCAACATATACAACGTAAAACAGCGCTGCAATTTACAAAAAAAACCCAGATATTTTGAATTTCGCGCGCAACCATAGGCTCTGTTAATGTACCACCATAATAACCACCGTTGGAAACAACCTCGGTGTTATTAGAATTGGAGAACTGGTTATTGCGGCGCTGCCGCCAATTCTCGTGGGCTTAACCCTTAAACCGTACCCAATCGCTAAGTATATGTATCTATCCGAAAAAGTATTTGTATCATAATTCTACCCTTTTATGAATGAATGAGGTATTTGAGTGCATTATTTAGCAAGTTGCGGAAACTAAGAGTATTATCTTATTATATCTTGAGGTGCGTTCACGATGTTAGAGCATACTGCTTGCACCAATATCGAGATGATCCACAGGAACTGTGCGTTTTTGGGATAAAAATTGAGCACTCAGGAATAATGCGAATGTGATCTTTTAAGATCATATATTGAGAATATCGTCGTATCTAGTTTCGCCAAATAAACTCTAAACAATTAAAAAATAAGCTAGTAAATCGCGAATCTAGAAAAAATGAGTTATTTAGTTCTGCCTCTACGCCGACGATATGATGTTTTGCGAATAGGTATCTTGGTTTCCGAATGTGGCGTTTTACGAATGTGGTCTTTTGAGAATATGATATTTAGCGACGGAGCGGTATTTATTTATGGGCCTGTGTCGCCTGCAATAAATGAATATAGAAATAAATAAAAACAAATTACTTATCTTCCTTTTGGGCAATTGGGTAAAATGATAATGCTGCGTCGATCCCAAAAGGCCAGTAACATAATGAATACTGAATTTTCTAATCTAAGAGGCACCTTTGAAAAGACTAATGTAAGCTCGTTCTAAGTCCGGCAAGTCCGTGCAACACGGAGATACAAACAACACTAATACGCTTAACTTTGTTACGGCTCGTAATTACTCGGAGCTATGCGGAATGACTCTGAATTAGCTCCGCTTACTTCAAGAGTAATAACAAAGAAACTTTATGAATCAGATATGAGTTCATATTTTAATTCCAAGAGAAATTACAGAACAAAAAAAAATAATTAAAAAAAGACTTCTGGTGAGGACTTACAAATGCCTCCAGCCAGGCTTAAAACTAAAATAAACTGCAAACTAAGCGACTACACGCTAAGGGCGCCCCCTACTGGGGTACGGACCTCGGCTTAGGGCGTCGCTGGGGGGAGGACAACTAGAGGGATGGGCTACTAGCTGGAACTATTTAAATCTACAGGCTCAGCGCGGACTGGCTCGAGCAAGGGTCGGTTAGGGGACTGAGTCATATACTCGGCGGCGGACTCGGGTCATGATGGGGACGTCGCGACGGGCCTCGTCGGCGAGGTCGGAATGGACCCGTGTGTTGTTACTTATTACTTCATATTTATAAGTTTATATTGGACGTTGCGAGTGTTTCTATTCTCTAGTTAGCGCATAGCATTAAAATCTCAAATTCGCCAAAATGGACTTACGCGGTGTTAGAACCTCAGCGACGATAATGTTGTGTGAAACAGTTTCCGAAGTCGATGTCTTTGATTTGGTTTGATTATTGTAATCTTTTGAAGGTGGTCTTAACTTTTTTTATATATTTTTATTTTTCTATTTGCTGTTGTTGCTGTAATCGTGTGTGTTTATAAATTTTATATGTCACTTAATATAAAATTTATAAACACACACGATTACAGCAACAGCGTGAATTCATTACCACTAACTTTCGATCAAATTAATATCTATTTGATCGAACCCACAAAACGAACTTTCATATACCTACCTATCTACAAAAACTACAGAAGAACTGTATATCTATCTCTTCTTTTTTGTTAAAAACAAAAATAATTAGTGAATATTTGCTCTCACACCCACTTAAAAAAAAGTCATAATAGCATCGAATGTCAAGTTGTCGTAATGTAATTGATGTTGAATCGAAATTGGCGTCATATCATTGCCTCAACATCCAGGGGGTAAGGCCATGTTGTTTCATCTTACAGTTACGTATCTGTAACCGTCAAATATGGCGGCTTGTATGACAATTTCATACTGACTTAACGATTACGTACTGACTTACGAATACAGATGGCTTGAAGCAACCCGCCCTAAGCCGTCAGATTTTTTTAATAGGTAGGAGAAATCACAACAAAATGTTCAACGGGCTCAAATACACGACCACATCTGTGGTCATAACCGTTACCCACCACAAAGTGATCAAAACCTCATAACTTTGAAGAACCCTTTAAGTCGCCGGTCAAGTTCGAGAGGTTCGGAAGTAATAACGACGTACTTGTATTATTTACTGAGTTCTAGAGTGCTTCAGTTTTTCAATCCCAACTTGGAAAGGCAATTGAGCTTAGAAACCTTGGGAGATTTCGTCTAAAAACTTCATTGGTTAATCGCCTAGTGTGTACCTACACGTACAGTCGAGAAGACTCTAAGTGCAGCTACACCTCAGAACATAGAAACAAGGGAGATGTGCCAAGGCGCTATCGGGCTTGATGCCTGATTTTGAGCAAATTGCTCATATTAAAAACGTACGCAGCGCTGGCGAGGAACCGAACACGATCGATGGTATAAATACAGTGTTTTAGTTTACGATCGAGTCATCGAGTACCTATCACTTGCGCGTTCCCGGCCGTCTAAAATGAGGGTTCGCTGTGGTGATAGCTTAGGGGACAAGCAGGTCACCCGCTGTCAACACAGCGCATCCTCAGGAGCTCTGGCGACCTTACTCACCACAGGAACACTGCCTAAGTAGCGTTATTTGGCTGTAGTTTGATCTCCATCGAGTATCTACTCCAGTGCCAACTCGCCGATATTACGTACGTGGGTTGGAAGTATTTAATAATATAATTGCACAGGTATCGTGACTCCGTGACGGATCGCATTAATATGTATGATTGGAGTTATTTAAACTCATTGTTTGATGCTATACATACGTGTTTAATAAAAGGTTAGTTCTCAGATCATAGAAACAAGGAGATATGCTATCATAGCAAATGAGTACCGGAACAACTGATGCCACTTTTAGTACATTTTTCGACACAATTATAAGCGCTCCTTCTGAATAATAAGATCTCCCACGCATTAAACATTCCGCACACCCTCAATCTAACACTGTTAATCGTCACTCAACACTAGCACTAAACTAAAACACTGTATTTATACCATCGATCGTGTTCGGTTCGTCGCCAGCGCGTACGTTTTTAATAAATGAGCAATTTGCTCAAAATTAGGCATCAAACTCGATAGCGCCTTGGCACATCTCCCTTGTTTCTATGATCTGAGGGTTAGTTAATTTACTGATGGTTGCTAATAGATAGTCAATTTAATCCTATCTACTATTACTACAAGTATCATTGTTATACTGCCCCATGCGATTGTGATTACGATTAATCGTAATCGGCGATTATTGGCATTTAGCGATTAATTGTAATCGTCGATTGTTGTTGCTATTTAATATAATATCAGCCCTGCCTCGTCTCAGAATGAGAGGGGATAGACCATAGTGCACCACGCTGGTCAAGTGCGGGTTGGCAGACTTCACATACCTTCAAGAACTTTATGGAGAACTCTCAGGCATGCAGGTTTTGTCACGATTAAGTAATACAAGTGATAATTAATTTCTAATACGCACATATGGCTTAGAAAAGTCAGCGGTGCGTGCCTCGGGATCGAACTCGAACCATTCACCATAGGAAGCAAGGCACATGGTTATACCACTGGCTTGCTGCAATTATTTAAGTAACGATTATTCGGTTGACGTATTTTTTTCAAAATTAATCATCACACTCCTGGAATAACTTCAATGCAGACACGGCTTTTTTACAATTTTATAATAGAACCTACCTATAGATAGATACTTCTGAACAGTTGATGCACTAATTTTAAACTCTTTGTTAGCCGAATGAATGGAGAACCTCGACCCGCTGTCCCCTCCCCCCCTCCCCCTCCGCCCTTGGCCTTCAGACGCGCTCCACAATCTGCGCGAGATGAAAATATAGTCGATACATTCAGTTTGAGTCTAGCTAGATAATAAATAAGTGCGGTTAAACAGGCTAGTTTTTTGACAATTTCTTGCTGCAATTGTATGTGAGTTGAGATCTATGTCGTGCAACTCAGTATAACAATTACCGCAATCTTGCAATATAGCCTGGCGATATTGCAATTACATTAAATGATGATACATCACAATAACTGCTTTACGATATAAGATCTCAACTCACTCAGGTCTAAGCTCGGCCAACATGTATTGCAGGCTTTAAATAGCTATTTGGGGTGCAAAACAAGGTTAAAAGGTAAAGCCTGCAATACATGTTGGCCGAGCTTAGACCAATGCGAGCCTAGACAAATTGACACAAGGCAAGCGCTACTGTCTAGACGTTCGGCAAGTTCGACGTCAAGCGCATAATAGCGCGCGGACAAACATGTGAACACTATGGGCCGAGCGCGCGCGAGCGCCTTTGATTGTGCAGAGAAACCGACACCGCTCCGAAGTGAGGCAAGTGATCGCGAGCGACTGCAAGTTGTGGCAAGCTTCGTCAAATAAGGTCTATACACGCTCGCGCTTGTCTATACTCAACCAACTAGGCCAGTGACACCGGGCGATAGCAAGACAAGGCAAATATACCGTCTACATGTTGGTATTGGCCTTCACTCGACAACGCTCGGCCAACATGTATTGCAGGCTTAAGAACCCAGGACATGCAGTGTTTCCAGATCATGTAGGGTATCTATGTGACATTTGCCTAGATTAGAAATCAATAATTTTCCGCAGAATGGAGAAAAAATCCCTATTCTGGAGACACTAATGCACGCCTTTTATATTTGCGTTTAAGTAATTTACTTTATTCATTTTATTTACATATATTTTACATTTTTAAATATTTCAATAAAAATAAATAAAAAACATTTAAAAATATAAAAAATAGTACCCCACCGGCATCGGGAACAGGGTCCAAGCTACCGGCGGTCAGGGATCCAGAGAGAGGAACCTCCTAACAATGCGAGCCGTGTCCAGGAGTACCGCTCTCTGCATCAAGCCCTTGATCCAACTGCCCAACGAGAGCCTCCTCAGGTGTTGGTCGAGGCTCTTGGCTATTAGGCCATTGGCCGAAACGACTATCGGCACAATGATTGCCGAATCCACCCCCCACATGCTGACAATCTCGTGTGCCAAGTCAAGATCAAGTAATTTTATTATTATCATCATCAATTATAGTTTAATCTACGACATGGCAATTAGTCGTTAACTTCACCTTGTGTAAAATAATTATAAATTGTTAAATATGTGGTTAGGTTATGATGGGGCTGACATGCCTTATAAGGATAAAAGTCCCTAATAAAATAAAGAGAGCAAAAAAAATCATAGCATAATTTTATTTCAAGACCTGAAAAAAAAATAAGAAATAGAGGCGTAGAAAGAGGTTTCCAATTTCAACTGATCCAGACATGACACTGTAGCTGGATAGAGCTCTGCCCCGGTTTTAAGTAGAGGTCTCGGGTTCAAGTCAGTTGGTAGAAGCGCTGCCCCGGTATAGGCAGAGGTCGCAGGTTCGAATCCTGCCTCTGTCAGTTGATTTTGGGAATCTCTTATATACTTAATAACATTAAATAAGCATAACATGGCTTTAACATGTTTAAAATTCGCAAAATTATACATTTAACAGAAAGAGACAACTATAATATATTCATATCCCCCTAAAAATCCAAAATGGATAACTCCCAATACACTCCATTTAAATTCCCATAACGATAGTGAAATTGCGAGTAAAAATCGAGATAAGACGATAAGTATGCGCGATCACGTAATACATTGCGCGCCGGGCGGTATTAATTGTGGATTACATTTGCATATAGCACGCGTTGGATGTGACTGAATGGTAGATAAATATCGATATACGAATCGTATCAAGATTGTATTTGAGAGGTGATATTTCACGTGTTTTTAATAGACTTCAAAAAAGGAGGAGGGCTGTGTTTTTTTGTATGTTACACGGTATCTTCGATGATTATGAATAGATTTTAATGATTATTTTTTTATTTGGTAGAGTGATTCATGTTATTTATTAACTTTGGTTGAGTATAATTTTTGACTAGCTTCAACAAACGGTATTTAATTCAGTTCGCCGATGTCCTTGATCCATTATCCTTGAGTACTATAGTCTACTTTTATCCCGAAAAATGCAGTTTCTGTGGGTCACGCGGACGAAGTTACGATGCCTAAGTAGCTATTAAATTAACGAAGGGAAATGTCAAAGAATGTAATAAAGGAGATGTCGGTCCGAGAAGGAACGTCCTAGAAGGACATGCGCCGATTTTATTGTGTAGAGTCTTCAGAAAGGTCAGGTGCGTAGCATTCATAACCGGCTCGCGTATTATGTCCAGATACTTATAATAAACGTGTACGAAGCAAAGAAAGCGTAGCACGTGACGTTCTACCTCCATGGAAATATGGTGTTAGTTTATTTATGTATATTTTTAGGGTTCCGTACCTCAAAAGGAAAAACGGAACCCTTCGTTTTTCGACGGTCACAATTCGATATGTAAAGTAAAAATTAACCTACGCTGATTCCAAAACCATTTGGAGATTTTAGGGTCTTATGCCTTATTTTTCTATTTTTAGCTCTTTAAATCATAAGATTGTGTTTATTTTCACAATAATACTTGTAACCATTTGACTTTCATTTGACCTCTAAATGACGTCATAACGTAGCCTGAACAGACTACTACCTTCGTGCTTTTCAAGATAAATAAAAAAAATGACAAGTTATACAAGAAGTTATCTATTATTGTTTTTTGTATGTACTGAAAACGTGGCAAAGACTTAAAGCTATTCGGCTATGAAATGACGTCATTACGAATAATACTTTAAAAAATAATTAAAAAAAAACTGTTACTTGGAAAAAAAAAAGCTTAAAATTAGTTGCTTAAAATTAATTCTGTTGGGACTGGTCATCTCTGGGCTGCTATGGCTAATATTTGGAGCTGTTGTTACTATTATTCTAGCCTTATACATTGTTCTCTCATATTTGTGTTATTTCCGACAAAAACAATGTAACCATGATTATTTGTAATGATTTGATTTAAAAGAGTAACCATGGAGTTTCTTGCCCGTTCTTCTCCATAGGAATCTACGCTTTGGAACGGGCATCTAGCTTCATCATTATGACTAACTGACAGACTCCTTGACAATTCAAAAGTACCTGTAATTGGTCTAATTGAAATAAATGTTTTGACTTTGACTTTGACTTTGACTTTAAATGTTTTACGAAATAAAAATAAAAAAAAAATACCTGAAAAATACTTTACATACCGAATTGCTTTAGGACGCTAGATGGCGCTAAATGTAGGTAGGTGTAGGTATGTATAGTCACGCGGAAGAAGTCGCGGGCAAAATGCTAGTTTTAAATAAAATAACAGACGGTTGAGGTACCGGTATGAGCTCAGATCATAGAAACAAGGAGATGTGCCAAGGCGCTATCGAGCTTGATGCCTGATCTTGAGCAAATTGCTCATATTAAAAACGTACGCGCTGGCGACGAACCGAACACGATCGATGGTATAAATACAGTGTTTTAGTTTAGTGCTAGTGTTGAGTGACGATTAACAGTGTTAGATTGAGGGTGTGCGGCATGTTCAATGCGTGGGAGATCTTTTTATTCACAAGGAGCGCTTAATTATGCGCGTAATTGTGTCGAAAAATGTACTAAAAGTGGCATCAGTTGTTCCCGTACTAATTTGCTATGATGGCATATCTCCTTGTTTCTTTGATCTGAGCGTATGAGAGTAGGAGATAGCCTCTTGAGTTTAACTGCAATTTTATTCACCGTAAGAGGATTAAACTATACCGTTCGAATGAACGCAAGTTAATTAGCCCAGTAATTAAGCAGTTAAACTAATGGAATACGCCAAATCTCCCTTAGCTTAAACCTTTATTGTTATTATACATATAATTTATAATCCTATCATCTTTTAATTTGTCTATTTAGCTCCAGCCGGCTTAGCATAACAATTCTATCTCTATTCTCCCAAAGAATAGACAAAGTTCTTTCTATCCAATTCGTTAACTCTTCTGCCCGAACACGCGGCGACGCGCGGCACGGTGCTTGGCTTATCAGAGTTTTGTCTACTGAAAAATATAGACATCTTTCTACAAGTAGAATAAACTATGTCGGGATTTACACCATGTACCTGTTTATTTTTGAGACTCCGATAGTTCTTCCGTGATCATGGCGCATGCAACTGCGCCGAAATATCGGAGTCTCAAAAATAAACAGGTACATGGTGTAAATCCCGACATAGTTTATTCTACTAACGTCAATAACCATGGAACTTTAAAACAATACATCTTTCTACAATCTGTCACTTTGTCTGTAGACAAAACCCGTTTCTATCGTGGTCATGCTAAGCGTGCAGATGTACTCTTATTTGCCAAATGTTTTTTTTTTTTTTTTTTTTTATTCTTCTGCGTGTATTTGCAATCAGTCCCAGGACTATGAGCAAATCTGTTCCGTGATGCTGCCTGCTATTTGCCAAATGTGGCCAACATTGTGAAAAAACCTTTTATTTTCCAAATACGTTAATTTTAAGTGCACAGACTCTCTTGATTGGAAACTATTTATTTCATTCTAAACCTTCTTTTTCCTTTTTTTTGTGGTCAAATCCTGCTGGATACCTACTAGAGATATTTTAATTAATCTTAAATATTGGTGTCGTAACGGCACGCAACGGAATAAGATAGCGACTAACGACCTGCCTAATGCGGTGACATTTTCGTTATTAATTGGATTTAACGAAACTAATGAAACCTAAAATTGGTTAATATTTTTAAGTACTTAATTGATTTTTTGCTGAAACTTTGCATACATATTCTGTACCAGATACTTTACACTTCTCGCCCCGTTCGCATACGTATTTATTTTCTCTTTTTGTTAAATACACGCTGTATACTTTGGCGGGTTGGTTACCCAACCAACCCGTATGTAGCTCAGTAGTTAGAGCAATGCCACGGTACGGTAGAGGTCACGGGTTCTAAATTCTCCCGTGTCAGTTGTTTTTAAATCTCCTAAATAATTCGATAATTTTATTTTTCAAATATGCCTGTAAATATCGAGCATATTTGAAAAATTACAATGTCACAGACAAAATGTTATTTTGTTCACAATATTTTTTGTTTTCAATATAATAACGCAAATTCTGGAAAATAGACACTTCACTATAGGCTATATTTAGTTAAGTGTTATATAATATGGGCAAGCATCTGTCCTGGAGAATACTATGTAAATGCTAATATATACCACGCATCTCACGTAGATTTTATGATGCGCGCAATAAAATACCGTTTCGGCTAAAATAGCTTTGAGCTGCGAATTATAACCAGGAATGTAGAAACAGAAGGTTCAAGAGTAAAAAAATCGAGCAATCGTAAAAGTAGATAGGCTCGATTTTTAGGGTTCCGTACCTCAAAAGGAAAAACGGAACCCTTATAGGATCACTTTGTTGTCGAATTGTAGAAGTATGCAGTAGCGCCATCTATCATCATATATATCGAACCGGGCGCGATGCATACTCGGCACTTTTCCGGTTTTTTTTTTCATAAAGCTTGTTCTCTTTTTTTTAATAAAGCTGGTCAGAGGAATGCCACGGTTCAAAAAAAGTCGCGAGTCAAAAGCTTAAAAAAAAATGTTTGTGCATCTTACTATTCTATTGAATATGCCCCACATTATTCATGTAATGAGAAATTATTATATTACATATTTTTAGTCTGTTTAAAAAAAGTAGTTTAAAAAAAAAATATAATAATATGTATTTTTTCTACTTTTTGGTCCATATTATTGCATTGTCATCCAAATTACATAGGTATACCAAATTTCAGCTGTCGGATATCAGCAAGTTCTTGAAAAATGAATTGCAAAATTTGTACCGAACAGACAGAAAGACAGAGAGGAACAGAATGAGGGGCTCGTAGCTAAATGACAGTCGCGCTGATCGATCGATCTGTGAGGTTAAGCTGCGCTTGCCGCGGTCAGTCCTTGGATGGGTGACCGTTCTTTACACATCGAGACCCCTCCGTGCCTCGGAGAGCACGTTAAGCAGTCGGTCCCGGTTGTCATAGGAATATCTTTGACAGTCGTTACGGGTAGTCAGGAGCCCAAAAGTCTGACAACTGGTCTAACATTCGAATACCGGTATTCCCCAATAATTGGGTTGTGGAGGTCAGATGGCAGTCGCTCCATGTAAAATATTGATATTCAGCCGCAACCAGTTAGACTGGAAGCCGACCCCAATCATGTTTGGGAAAAGGCTAGGCGGATGATGAGACAGAACAGACAGACAGAAAGACAAGAAAGCGAGTTAATAATAACGTGGTAAAAAGAACTGTGTCGTTGGAAGTGGGATTTCTAAACTTTCTTTCCTTCTATCCACAGATGCTTTTAGGCCGGACTTGCGTAACGTTAGGTTATGTAACTACTCATATTTACGTCCGGTCCCTTCACGGGTCGAAGGTGAGATATTCCCGAGGGATGAACATCTGATTTGAACGTAAGACGCCGTTTGCTTCACCCACTGAGTCTCGGTTTATCTTAGGTATATCTTATTATAAGCGAGGAACTCTTGTATAATACAGCCGACTCTCTATAATGCGATATTCAAGTGAATTTTATAATGATTTGAATTACTTAGGGCCGTAAGATCAAAATAATGTAGTGTGGTGTAGTAATCTATACTTATAATAAATCTGTAGAGAGGTCAATTCTGTACATGAAATATATTTTCAAAATAACTATCAGGGGGTGATTACTATAACTAAAATTACAAAATATTTTCAGAAAATAACTAAATCAGAGTCAGATAAGAATATTCGTTTATTTCGCAAGTCAGATTAAACAACAGTCAATTACATTAATCCATCAAAACATAGCAGGAATATTAAATAAACAAGAATTTATTGAGCTTGCCATAAACGATCTACAAAAAGAGCTAGGGTCAGTTGACATAATATGTTTTACAGAGACTTTCATTAGGCGAGGTAATGAATCAAATCTTAGATTAAATAACTACAGATTGGTATCTTTTTACTCACGAATAAATCAGCGCCGAGGAGGCTCGTGCATCCTATTAAAAAATGATCTCCAATACAAAGAAGTTAATATTACAATTCCACAAGTTCCATTTCAATTCGAATGCTGTGCCATAGAAATAATAAAATTTAATCTTATTGTAGTATGTATCTATAGAACCCCTTCAACAAATGCAAAAATTTTCCTTGATAATTTAGAATCACTCACTAACAATCTAATTAAAAAAAAAAATAAGAAAATTATAATGTGCGGCGACTGGAACATAGACCTTCTAAAACCAACAAAACTGTCCAATGACTTAAAGTCTATCTTAATAAATAATAATTTGAAAAACCATGTCGAATTACCTACAAGAAAAAACTCATGCCTGGACCTAATAGTGAGCAACTTAGACAATGCCAAATCTGACATTCACTATCTTGCTTTATCAGATCATGAAACGGCACAATCTGTAACAGTTAATCTAGAAATTGACCAAAAAGTAAAGGCCAATAATTCGAGGTTCTGGTTTAAATATATTAGAGACCTTAGTGATGAAAATGTGAACAAATTTATGTACTACATCTCTAACCTATCCTTTTCCGATGTATATGAATGCCAGACAACAAACGATGCTTTCGACTCTCTACATGATACGATAACTCTCTTCTACAAACTTTGTTTTCCCATTATTAAGGTAAAATCCATATGCAAAAACATAAAAAACAGAGGTTTGACAAAGAGTATTAAGCGCTGCTGTATTAAAAAAAGGACATTACACTTAAAATATCACCTATGTAAGCACAATAAAAAACATAATAAAAAAATATATGACAATTATAATAGAATTTTAAAAAAATGTATACACAAAGCTCAACAGATAAATAGTATAAAATATATGACTAACGCAAAAAACGCAAGTAAAGCAGCGTGGCACTTAATTAAAGAAAACACTACTGATATAAATGTTAATTCAGAAATAGATACAATAAAAACTGACAATGAATCATATGACATGCCTGACAAAATATGTGAGTTGTTTAATGACTTTTATATATCATTGACTAATAATAATAATAGACATATTAATAGTAGCAAAATAAACAGTATAACTGAAAACCCAAAAAGCATATTCCTGACCCCAGTAGACAACTTTGACATTTATAAAATAATTCAAGCCTTAAAGAATACTAACTCTACAGGTTATGACGAATTTAGCACTAAAGTACTCAAAAGGTGTGCAATTAGTTTAGTTCCCCCCCTAACTCATGTAATTAATCTATCTCTATCAGAAGGTGTTTTCCCAAAGCGGCTAAAAAAGTCCATTGTTAAGCCTTTACATAAAAAAGGAGTAAGAACAGATATTAACAACTATCGACCGATAACATTAATACCGGTATTATCCAAAGTGTTCGAGAAGGTTATATACTCCAAAATAGAATGCTTTCTGACATCGTGCAACATACTCAAAAAAGAACAATTTGGATTTAGGAAAAATAGCTCTACCACTTTAGCATGCTTCTCATTGATTAAAGAGATAACGAATAGTTTAAATAATAAGTCTAAAATTAGTGCCGTGTTTTTAGATATGACGAAAGCTTTTGACTTTGTCTGTCATAAAAAGCTCTTAGGTAAACTTTCATCGTATGGAATACGTGGTAACGCTAATTGTTGGATCAAAAGTTACTTGGAGGAAAGACAACAATGTGTTGAGGTAGTAAGAACTAGTCAGCGTGAACAAAAAAAATTCAGGTCTCACTTTAAGCAAAATAATCCCGTAGGAACCCCACAAGGAAGCATTTTAGCACCACTCCTATTCCTAATATACATTAACGATTTTCCTGACGCAATTAAAAAAGACTGTATATTGTTTGCTGACGACACGACATTAATAATTAAGGATCACAATAAGGAAAACTTAGAAAACGAAATTTCAAGCAGCCTAGATCACGCCATCAGCTGGCTGGAACAAAATAACTTAAAAATAAATATGACAAAAACAAACATCGTAAACTTTCAGACATTCAATTCACACACTACCAACCTCGACATACAATATAATAACCAAAATCTAACGATCGTCAATGAATGTGTATTCTTGGGTATAACAGTAGATAAACTCTGTAGCTGGAAACCTCATGTAGAGAAACTTGTAAATAAAATAGACCGGTTTGTTTATGCACTGAAAAGAATTACACAAATAGTTAATTGGAACACAGCATTGGTGGCTTATCACGCATACGTATCGTCGGTTCTTAGATACGGTATCATCATATGGGGTAACTCAGTAGAAATTGATAGAGTATTTAAAGCTCAAAAAAAATGTATCCGAGCAATATGTGATGCCCACTATCTAGATAGTTGTAAACCCCTTTTTAAAAAACTAAAAATATTACCATTGCCTTGTCTATATATATTCGAAATCTGTTTATTTGTAAAAAAGTATCCCCATTTTTTTGAAAAATTTAGTGATAATGTGAATAGCCGATCCAGACACAAAAACAGATTACGCATGCCGCCAATACATTTAGAAATATTTAAAAGAAACGTGTACTGTATGTGTATTAGAATATTTAATCACCTTCCTCAAAGCCTTGCTCAACAACGCCTCACATTGTTTAAAAAACAGTTACATAACCTATTACTAAACAAAACTTATTATAGTGTTAAAGAATTTATTGACGACAAGATATAATAATAAAAAATATATAATATAAGATAATAACATTTTTTGTAATTGAGTATTAATTTAAGTATAATATTAATTGAATTGTTTCTAACTTCATAATTACTCGTATTTTGCACGCCGCATGTGGCAGAATATGTCGGAACTTTAAAACTATAAGACCATTGTACATACCATGTTCTAGCAAATAAATGATTTGAATTGAATTGAATTGAATTAGTGATCGATACTGATGCCAAAAATGCAATCAGTAAAATTTTTGTCTCTGTCTGTCTGTCTGTATGTTCCTTATAGAAACAAAAACTACTCGACGGATTTTAACGAAACTTAGTACAATTATTTTTCATACTCCTGGGCAGGAGCAGAGCAGTGAAGGGAAATGTTGGGAAAACGGGAGAAGTTCCATTTCTTAAGCTTCCGTCGCGTGTGCAGCCTTAATTGTTAAAGCTACATAGAAATCATGTATGACGGAAATGTTCTACATAAAATTATCTAAAAAATATCCCATAACAGCATTTATCAATCTTTTATGGTTGACTCACAATAACACGTGTAACTCCCGATAGCTTAGCAGTTCGGAGCTTTCTGATTGTATTACACACAAGGAGTTACACGCTGATGGAGTCGCGGGCACAGCTATTAATATTAATATTCTGCGGTTCCTTATTGCGATATTTTTCTTTTAGTATTGTGGATTGACATATTATATTTCCCTACTGTTAGAGCGCTTGTGTTAAATATCGTGAAACAAATACTAATCTAGTTTATTTTAATGAATTATGCCGATTTTTAAAAAGAAGATATCATTTTGCAATTTATTTATTTAATTGGTAACACTTCCGTTTATTTTAAAAGTGAATCGATGTTTAACGATTAATGTTGACTTCTCGAAATAAGTTACCCTCATTACATGATTATTAAAAATCGAGACATTATGTTAAATCATTTTTCGGTTAGAATGATTATTCGTGCCTTCTTGGCGAAAGGTTGAACTAGCCCTCTGAATTGCTATTACGGAATATTATGTGTACTTGTGTTTGATGAGTGTATTAAAGAAGTAATTCGTAAAAAACTTAGTAGTGGACTTATTTTAACCAGTGGCCTAAAAGTGGTGGTGGACTTGTTTGGATCAGTGATCCAACAGTTCAGAAGTGGGATCACAGCGCGCCGTTCTTGGTAAATTGCAGTTTTGGATTATTTTTTTCACCGTTACTGGTAAGTGCTCAAGTTTTATAAAACTCAATGGAACGTGATAGACAATTACGATCGAGTACACGACATAGATCGCGTTCTCGGAGTTTAGTGTCACCTGTGAGATTACGAAGGAAATCCCGAGGTCGACACCGGCACAGACGATCCACCCGTACACGTGTTGAAAAACGGCGATCACCTTCTGGGTCAGGCAGGTCACGTTCTCGCACTCGAGGCAAGGATCGACCGCATCATGGTAGATCACGTAAACGTTCTTCGCGGATGGATTCATCTCCTCGAAGATTGTCATGCAGTTCTAATAATTCAAACCATAGTAGTTTTCGAGTAGCGGAGGTTAGCAAAAACCGACGTCACAAACAAAAAAGAAAGCATCGCTCGAGAGATGTTACTGTTGTGTCTCAGCGTACTAATAAAGGTACACGCTTAGTTAGTGAATCGCGTTGTGTAAGAAGTCCTTCAAAGGAGAATAGCCACAACATCGGGTGTGAACAACGGCCTCATACGTCGATTGAAACCCCTGAAGTGTGCACACCTAGGAACAATAGTTCTCATAATATTAGTGTTGATGTTTTAGAGACTCTTAATAAGACTTTGCAAGCTATAGCAACCGTAAATCCTCAGGTGAAAAACAAATATACATCTATTAATGTAGTACCCGAATTTGACCCTAAAGTTAAAAATCAAACAATACTTACTTGGCTAAACAAGGTTAACGAATGTGCTGACATTTACGGTTGGGATAGTAAACAAACTGCTCATTACGCTCTTCCAAAACTTGTGAATACTGCCAAACGTTGGTATGAGGGTCAGTCCTCTGTTATGCACTCGTGGGACATATGGCAGGAAAAACTTAAGGCTGCTTTTCCTACCAATGAAAATTATGCGCATTTGTTAACGGAAATGCTAAACTTAAAAGCTAAATTTGGAGACGACTTAGAGGAATATTATTATGAAAAGTTGATAGCCATTAATCGTTGTCGCTTATCGGGAAAAGATGCTATAGACTGCATAGTGTATGGAATAGAAGACAGATCGGTCCGTTACGGCGCAGAAGCCGTAGGGTTTGATGATGTTGACAAGTTGTTAGGATTTTTGAGAAATGTTAAGCATGAACGTGTAGACCGAAATGTTAACAAGAAAATAGTGAAACCAGTTTCCGATTTATCGCGACGTGGGTCTAAGGGTGATGTTAATAGGGTTTTAAGATGTTTTAACTGTCAAGAAGTCGGGCATATGGTTGCTAATTGTCAAAAACCAATAGTGAAATGTCGAAAATGTATGAGACTAGGTCATGATGATTCAAATTGTACAAGAGAAATTAGAAAAGATAGGACCGAGGTTAAAACATTATGACTAAATAAAACCGAAGAAATGAACACTGATGAAAAATTTAAAAAACCGGTTTTGATCAATGGTAAAACTTTTACGGGTTACATAGATTTTGGAAGTCAATGTTGTTTGATACGTGAATCAGTTGCACGGGCATTAGTAAGTCCTGCTAAATGGTTATACAACGATCTACCCATATTACGGGGATTCGGTAATTCAACCATAAATCCAGAAGGTATTTGTAATTTACAGTTGTCTGTGGAAGGAGTGTTAGTCACGGTTGATTTAGTCATAATACCAGATATATTTTTGAGCTACGATATCTTACTAGGACAGACAGCCACAGAACAATCTCACGTTGAAGTCCACAAAACAAGCAGTCAATTAGTATTTACGTCTAAAAATAATAGTGCCGGACACGAAACGTTAGATTTAAAATGCTTAAAGTCTATACAATTATACGGTAGCGGGTCGATTAAATGTTACACTAATAATTGTTTTTCGGGACAACTTTTTATAGAAAACGGTTATCGAAAATCATACAGAATCGAAGTTGGAAAATGCACATTTTCGAACGGCCTAGGATATGTTACGGTAGTTAACACAATTAATCAACCTCTATCTTTCAATAAAGATGAACTTATCTGTCGTGCATATGTACATAAAAATAATTTTGATAAAAAGAGATGTTTCGAAATTCTTAAAATTGATAAGGAGCTTATATGCATAACATTTGATGACTTAAATATTGGTCCTATAAATGATGATCAGAAAGCAAAGTTAAAACAATTAATTGACGAATATCGGGATTGTTTCGCGATGAATTTGTCAGAGTTGGGTCACACTACCGTAACATCCATGGATATTCAATTAAACGATAATAACCCCGTAGTTTATCGCCCCTATAGGCTTAGTCATACAGAACGCAATGAGGTAAGGCTTATGGTAGATGATCTATTGAAACATAACATTATTAGGGAATCAACTTCACCTTATGCGTCACCCATAATAGTAGTAAAGAAGAAAACCGGAGACAAACGATTATGCGTGGACTATCGGGCCTTAAATAGAAAAACTTCGAAACAGCATTATCCTATTCCTCGAATAGAGGACCAGATTGACAGACTAGCAGGTAACAAATACTTTTGTGCGTTAGATATGGCTTCGGGCTACTACCAAATAGGTTTAACAGAAGAGTCAAAAACTAAAACGGCGTTTGTTACACCAGACGGGCAGTTTGAGTTTAATCGGATGCCGTTTGGTCTAGCAAACGCCCCTGCCGTATTTCAGCGTGCTGTCAATTTGGTCCTAGGGAACGCTCGATACGACACCGCGTTAGCTTATATGGATGACATATTGGTCCCTTCTGACAGTTTTGAGCAGGGTATTGACAGACTAAAAGTAGTGTTTGAAAAATTACGACAAGCAAATTTGACCCTAAAACCTCAAAAATGCCATTTTTTTCAAGAGCGTGTAGACTATTTAGGATTCGATGTTTCGAGTGAAGGGATACGACCGGGTTCTCGTAAAATAGAGTCGGTAACTAATTTTCCACATCCTCGCGACGTCCATAACGTAAGGCAATTTATAGGTTTGGTCAGTTTTTTTAGACGCTTCGTCAGAGGTTTTGCTGAAATTGCCCGCCCTTTGACAAAACTATTAAAAAAGGACGTCACATGGGTTTGGGGTGTCGAACAAGAAACTGCGTTCGTTAAGCTTAAAAACGCTCTGACCTCGCGACCTGTCCTATCGTTGTACAACCCAAAGTCAGAGACACAAATCCACACAGATGCCAGTAAACATGGCGTAGGTGCAATACTATTGCAGAAACAGGTTGATGGTATTTTTAAACCTATTGCATTTTATAGTAGACAAACATCTCCTGAAGAATCTCATTTCTCATCCTATGAACTAGAAGCCCTAGCAGTAATATGTGCTTTAGTCCGGTTCAGACCGTACGTTCTTGGATTACACTTTACCATTGTCACCGACTGCAATTCTTTACGTGCGACTTTTCTTAAAAGGGATATGGTACCAAGAGTGGCAAGATGGTGGAGCTTAATCCAGGAATTCGACTGTGATGTCGTATATAGATCTGGTCAGGCTATGCTACATGTTGATGCGCTTAGCAGGAACCCAACACCATCTCAAGAAGTAGGTGTAGTCAAAGAGATTGAGACTTATGATATTTTAAATATTAATGATGATTGGCTCGCAACCGTACAATTAGGCGATTCTGAATTAAAACGGATTAAGGATATCCTTTCGAATGCGGACTATAATGACGTTGTAGAGATTCGCAAAAATTTTGTGTTAAAAAAAGATAGAGTTTATCGAATAACAGAAAACGGATTGAGGTGGGTTGTACCAAAGGGCTGTAGATGGCAGATTCTACAAAAGAATCATGATGAAATAGGACACTTTGGATTTGAGAAGACGCTCGAGCGAATCAAAGACCACTATTGGTTCCCGCGTATGCGTAGATTTACAAAAAAATATGTAACCGCATGTTTGGAATGCGCACATAATAAAATCCCATCGGGAAAGAAACAAGGTTATCTACACCCTATTCCAAAGGTCTCTAAGCCCTTTCATACAATCCACATCGACCACGTCGGACCGTTCGTTACAAGTAAAAGGAAGAATTCGTATATCCTTGTCATTATAGACGCGTACTCAAAGTTCATTGTTTTAAAAGCGGTCAAAAATACGAAATCTAATACATCTATCGCAGTTTTAAGGGATTATTTTGGCACTTTCGGTGTACCGACACGGTTAATTAGTGATCGGGGTACATCATTCACAAGTATTAAATTTAAAGGTTTTATGAGCGAAGTTGGTACAAAGCACATATTAAATGCTGTTGCTTCTCCACGGGCTAATGGCCAAGTGGAAAGGTATAATAGAACAATTTTAGATTCCCTTGCCTCTCAAAACCACGGTAAGGATGAACGTTTATGGGATGATCGTTTGCTTCAAGTGCAGTGGGGCTTGAATAACACTGTCAATAAAGGAACGGGAAAGTCTCCATCGGAAATATTATTTGGCCTTAAACTCACTAGTACGAATGAAGGTCATATTATACCCGAGATAGAATCAGACGTCGAAGGTAATACAAATAAAAATAGTGAACCTAATAGTATTATTAAAATAAGAGAAGAAGTCGAAAAATATGTTGATGAATCACAAATTAAACAAAAGGATTATTTCGATAAGAAAAGGAAGGAAGCGCGGAAATTTAAAATAGGGGAACTTGTTAGGGTAGCAAGAGAGACTCATAGTGTAGGTAAAAGTAAGAAATTATTGCCGAAGTTATCTGGTCCATATAGAATTACAAAAGTATTCGATAATGATAGGTACGAGGTTGTTGATACTCCATTAACTAAGAAAGGTACGACCGTTTACAAAGGCATATATGCAGTGGATAAAATTTATCCGTGGTTGTGTTTTGGGACGGATGGGACTGATGATTCATCGGGAAATGAAATGAGTGAGAATGAGCAGTCAAATGAAATCGGAAATGAAATGAGTGAGAATGAGCAGTCAAACGAAATAGAGGCAGATTGTAGTATGTCTGATAATGTTGTAAATGACATGTAAATAAGTACATAGACAGCGCAAAGTGCGCTTATAAGGTCCGTTGTACACTTTTAGTTTGTAATGTAATAATGTATTAGATAGTTTTGTGTGAATAACAGATTATTGAATAGTGTATGCAATGCGCAAGGTGCGCAACGCTTAAAAATTAAGGTGCACACGGTGTGCGATATACAATGAATGCAGTGCGCAAGGTGCGCGACGCATAATACATAAGATGCACAAGGTGTGCGATGTATAGTGCACAAAGTGTGCGATACATGACTAATGCAATGCGCAAGGTGCGCAACGCATAATATATAAGGTGCACAAGGTGTGCGATGTGAAGTGCACGAGGCGTGCGATGTGTAGAGCACGAGGTGTGCGATGTGTAGAGCACGAGGTGTGCGATGTGTAGAGCACGAGGTGTGCGATGTGTAATACTGTAGTATACAGGGTGTGCGATGTGTGAAATAAAAAGTTGTCATGAAATGCACGAGGTGTGCGTAAGATGTGTTTTATGTCATCATGAGGTATAAAATTGCAAATTGAAGAACTGTGTATAATTGTTGTATTTTAACATGTATAGGAATTATGTATCTTCTTGAAGTTTAAAAAGGTTTATTAGATAATCAAATACTTAGTTACTTATTAAGTTTTGTTGGGTTTGTACAATTGTTAAGTTGATACGGTATATTTATATATTTTTGTGAGATACTTAGGTTTGTGTTTGTTCCATGTATTTTTTTCATTATTTCTCTCTTAATTTTTAAAAGGTACACGAGGACGTGTACGGTAATCAGGATGGACGAGCTGTTAGAGCGCTTGTGTTAAATATCGTGAAACAAATACTAATCTAGTTTATTTTAATGAATTATGCCGATTTTTAAAAAGAAGATATCATTTTGCAATTTATTTATTTAATTGGTAACACTTCCGTTTATTTTAAAAGTGAATCGATGTTTAACGATTAATGTTGACTTCTCGAAATAAGTTACCCTCATTACATGATTATTAAAAATCGAGACATTATGTTAAATCATTTTTCGGTTAGAATGATTATTCGTGCCTTCTTGGCGAAAGGTTGAACTAGCCCTCTGAATTGCTATTACGGAATATTATGTGTACTTGTGTTTGATGAGTGTATTAAAGAAGTAATTCGTAAAAAAACTTAGTAGTGGACTTATTTTAACCAGTGGCCTAAAAGTGGTGGTGGACTTGTTTGGATCAGTGATCCAACACTACTAAAATACGAAAGTTAATCTGTCTGTTACATCAAAACCATTGAACCGTGAGGAAGGACATACGCTACTTTTTTACGAAAAACGACTGAAACGCGGACGAAGTCGCGGGCAAAAGCTAGTATATAATATATCTACTCTTAGTTATGTAACCTATGTATCCAATGTATTCCTTATTATTAATCAGTATAATACAAGCACTACACCACAGTAGTTTAAACCACAGAAGTGTGTCCCGTCTTAGATTGTTTTCTAACCGCTTCAGAGCTAACTGCAACTGGAGTTGCGAAAACAGAAACGTCGATTTAGCACTGCCGCAGCCGTGGTTCGCGCGACACGGTCTTACAAAATCCCAAAGAAACAATCGAAGATGGGACATTAAACACTCTTCTGTGGTTTAAACTACCATTGATATTACGGCCCTAAGTGTTCGAAATTATGAGAGGTTTGTAATACCAAGAGTATTTCTAGGAACCCAACAATTACTTCGAAATATAGAGGTTCGAATTATTGAAGGTTTGAATCATCAAGAGTCGACATTGAGTAAAGCGTCAAGCTCAATAGCGCCTTGGCACATGTAATAATTATTTAAAATGTAAAAATAACTCTGTGTGTAAACTTGATCGTGTGTGGCGGGACTGGCGGGTATAATTAATTATTTATGCGTTCCCTAGTTTTAGACATTACTTCCGACAAATGAACTCACAAACTTTCCCTCATAAAATCTACGTACAAGTCATCATTCCTTTGTAATGCCATTAAAAGTTAAAGCCCTTTGCTTGTACAGTCAACGACAGAAGTAGGTGAACAAAACACAAAATGAATAGGCACATTTTAGGAAAATTCGTTGTTAAAACGTTGGAGTTCATAATTTAACATAAAGTAGGTAATTGATAGCACGAGGATACAGATTGTGATTCTTTTGTTTCAAATAACTTTTCATTAATAATAATAACTGACAAGACCCAACCCACTGAGAGATTCACTGGAGATTTTTAACGAACGAACGTTAGCAAACAAACTGGCAGCTCTCACGGTGATATCAGCAGCGTATCGGTACAGAGGCTCTAGACAAGTTGCTTTTCTGTTAGCGTTCACGCCAAACGATAAGCACAAAATGTATGGCAATGACATTACGTGCGGAAAAGTCACGTGACTCACAAATGTCATTTCCGTACATTTTATCCGTAGCGTTTGACGCTAACGCTAACAGAAAAGTAACTTGTCTAGGGCCTCAGAACAGACAGACGGTATGAATGTTATAAAGGTCACAAATTGGAATGATGGTCGTATGGAAAATATGTACAGTGTTAAGATAGCTGTCGTTGCCTGTACATCTCGAGGGTCTCAAGTTATCACAAAGTGTCACCAGCTGCCGCTACAAAGTTGTATAGTTTCCTTTAGTGTCGCGGATGTTGTAAACTTAACACTTATCTCCTCTCCGGGGAGCAAGCAGAGGTCGTGCGAGTGTCAAGGAAAAATGGTCTTTAAATGGTGTTTCAATTTATTAAAAATATGTTTTTTTCCGCATTACATCGTCGAAAAACCAGCAGTTTTCCTGTATTCTACTAACTCTATTAAAATCAAGTTTTTAGCTAGAAGCCTACATAGAACATGAATCTAAATGTATATTTTTGCGAATTTTAAACATGTTAAAGCCATGTTGCCAACATGGCTTAATCATGTTTAAATTTCGCAAAAATATACATTTATAATGTATAGATGGCGATATAATATCGATGTCCTTCTACCTGCAAAGGTAGAAACATTGAGTTGGAGTCTGTAATTAGTCTCCGATAGACGTCAAAGAGGAAGAGGCGTGGGAACGATCATCTTTTTGCAATTAAATTTTTTACGTTAGGTACCTACTTATTATGTATAGGTACGTACATATTACCTATTAACTTTTTGAAAAAAAAAATCTGTGACTGACGGGTGGACACGGGAGTAATCTTACGAGGGTTCCGTTTTTCCTTTTAAGATATGGAACCCTAAAAAGAAAGTAGGTACTACCATTATTACACCAATTAGACTAGGAGAGCAGAAGTTACGCGTGGTCGCGCGGAAAGGACACGGAAAACGAATTGGGAAACCACATTGTTGTTCCTGAAAAAGCCATTTATCGTTGACTGACATCTATTAAGGGTTTACCGAGACAGTTTAATAAATTAACCAATGATTAATTAAGGGTTGGTACTATGTCTTCCCAATTAGCAGTGGTGTTGCGTAGGAACATAAAAATGGGTGAATGTTAAAGATTTTGCCCTTATTAAGGGTGCCTTCCACCAGAGTTGTGCGTACCTATCTAAGTGGTGGGCGAGGTCAAAGCTAAACTACGACGTAGATACAGACGTTCAAAGATCATCAATAATATTGCTAAAAGTGGGAAAACCTTGCCTTAAACGACGGGGTCGGCACTACCTGGGTCGATGCAACAACTTTTCCCAACTGTCCCGTTAACGGGTCGGGACGACCGGGGTGGATGTGAGTTACCCGAAACTATTTGACCGTTTCCACCAAAGCAGGTGTAGCGGAGCGGGTAAGATGCGAGATAGCTGTGCGAGGAAGATACACGACCTGTAGGGCTAACATGCGCGCCGCGACAAAATTTTGTCGACACTTTTATCGTGCATGTGTCTCGCACGAGTAAGAGCGAGAAAAAACAGTCGACAAAATTTGTCGCGGCCCGCATGTTAGCCCTGCTGAGCTAAGAGCCTCTCCAGATGAGGCGTGTTGCGCGCGAGTCCACTCGCGCGTATACAATACACCCGCGTGTTGCCGAGATACTAGAGCTACATGGATAGCAAGGCGCGGCGGCAGCGGCTGACATCTTTAGCTTGCATCTCCCCATATATAAAACATAGCTTCGTTGAACTCGTTTCCACCACTCTATGAAAATAAACGATCATTATTGGTGGATATCATACACATCCTATAGCTACACAGCTTAGCACATCTCTGGCAGTAAGGCACGCTAATGGTTGTTTTTATTTAACCCTTGTCTTTCCCTTTTATGTTTTTTATTGTATCTGAAGAGTGATTAATACTTCCAAAGCTGTCATGTCTAAAGGCAACGTGGTAGGTAGCTCCCTCAGATCATAGAAACAAGGAGATATGTTATCTTGGCTAATTTGTGCGGGAATTGCTGTCGCCACTTTTAAAGCACCGTGCGTCACAACAACAAATGCTCTTTTGTAAATGTTGAGATTTCTTACACGTTAAAAACACCCTCAATTTAACAATTTTATTCATCACTCGACACTCACACTAAACTAAAACACTGTATACAAATCATCGATCGCATTCGGACTGTCACAGTCAAAGTCAAAACTCAATAGCACCTTGTCACATCTCCCTTGTTTCTGTAATCTGTGGTAGCTACCTAACTCACACTCTCTGTCAGGGCCCTAACAGATGTGGCGCCATAGTTGTGCCCAACCCGTCTCGGAACAATACGCGACGAGATATTTATCAACATCACTACACGACAGATATGAAACAGTAGGTTAACACCGAGAGGCGAAGCTGAAATATCTTATGTGCCTGTAATTACACCGGCTTACATACCCTTGTTCCCCCTACCCCCTTTCGGAGCAGTGATAGCCTAGTGGTTTAATCATGTGCTTCAACTAGCGACAGCATTGCGACTGTATCGCGGTCTTTTTGCAATTGTATTGCTGCGAAAATTCGCCGTGAGCGACCTCCATAAGGGCCACATCTTATTAGGATTACCCTTGGCGTCCGTGAGACGCCAAAAGTGGCCGCCAAAGTGAATGCCAGACGAGATTAGTATCGCTTGTTCACGTAACTAAAATGGACGTCGAAGAGATGTATGCGTATCGAGCGAGTGAGCAGGGCGTTTGGGCTGGCGGCGACGCCAAGCCGTCGCCAAGTGAAGTAGGGTTAGGTACGTTGTAATACAATTTGACATGTTTTAATTGGCGGCGCTGCTGGCGTCACTGCCATGGCATTCTAATGAGATATGGCCCTAAAAGGTCGGAATTCATTTTTTATTTCATTTGTTTTCTATTTAGATAGGAGGATAGGGATTTAAACTTCTGCATCTCTCGTATGTGACTACGTGGCACGCCACTGATGGCACTCTCGGTGGCTGTGATGTGAAAACTTGTATAATAGCGTGTCTGAAACAGCCACGGAACGTCTGCCATTCATTAGTTGTCGTCAAGAGATATTAATGTTCTTTGAAGTTTTTTTAAACTGAGATTCAAAAAAGAGATGTTAATTTTTGTTTTGTGTATATGAACATATGGAGTGGTAGCCCCGTAATTGTGTATTCGAATCCCATGCGCACATGTTGTGCTATTTGTTTCACCATCACTGCTCTAAAAAACGGTAAAGGAAAACATCGTGAGGAAACCAGCATGTCCTAGAACTAAAAAAATCAAAGACATGCGACATCCACCAACCCGCATTAGGCCCGCCTGGTGGACCACGGCCCACTCCCTGTCACAGAGAGGAGGCCTGTGTCCCAGCAATTGGAACATTATTATATTGCCGGAATTCGAACCCGCGTTCTACGACTTTTCATTGTTTTCCTTTTTCTGAATAGATTTCATGTTTATGTTTCATGTTGTTGTGAGTTAAGTACCAACAACCAATACCGTAATTGAAAATGACCTAGTATTAGCACAGTACTAGGCTGACATAAATTGTAGAAGATTTCCATTATATAAATCAGGATGCTTTATTGAGAAATGTTAAATTAGTAGGTACGCGTGATAACAGTTATCAGATGATTAATTTACAGTACCTACTTAAATAGGTACTACGAGGGTACTACCGTTTCTCCTAAATGGATGATCAAGATAACTAGCCATAGCGGGTATCACGAAGTAGGGATCTTAAAATCGAATTTCCTTTTAGGTAATTTATCATTGCGAATTGCCAACCAACAATTCGAGTCTGAGGTTTGCAGCTGGGAATAGATTGTTTTTAAATATCTCTTCTTGAAGTCTGATCGCCTGGTAGGTATTTATTAAAAGATGCCTTTATAGTTGGTTTTATAATTTAATTTTGTTTTTACCCGACTGGCCCAGAATGAGGGTTATGTTTTTGTGTATGAATTCTTCCCGTGGCACGCTTTATAGCCTTGTGAATTTTGCACGGTGTATTTCTTGTTTACCTGATGTAGGTTTTCCTAGAGCTATGATAAATGATAAATGATATTTATTTTGCAAATAGGTTAAAAATAACAATTTTACACGTCAAAACAAAGCTAGCTAAGTAGCTACTTATGCTTTTAGTAAGCAAAACCATCGCTACCGAGGCTGTTCCAGTATTTCCAGATGTGTTATTAATTTTATATTTTTAAAATATTATCCCATTTTCTTTAATCTTTTTTTGTTTTAAATAATTATGCAATCTACAGTACGGAACCTAAAAAAATATTGTTCGACGTTGGATGCAACATCATGCATGACTATAATTATTAAAGATTAATGAATAGAATTAGTAAGAACTAGGGGGCCTTGAGAAAAAAACAAAAAAAAAAGAACTAGGGGCTTGTACACAATTGCGAGTGCACAACCCTGCCAAAAATTCCAGCCTCCCGGATCTAGAGCCCCATCTTGGGATTTTGCTCTTTCCGGGGGGTCGCTTGTTTTTGTGTCTGTCTTTTTATGTGCCGACGCCGACCGTATAAACATTGTGAACGAAACCATAGCGCGATTCAGACCGACCGAACAACGCCATCTATCGAGCTATCTGCTATTTGTATTAGGGGTGTATTTGAGTTGAAATCTGAGGATACTTATTTATATTCACGCAAGAATAACTACGTTACAATACGCGCAATCTAAGTTGACCGAATTAAAATTCGTGCGAATGGAATGGCGTTGCAATATCTAGTCATGTATCTAAACAGCATGTCCATGTCGGGGGGGTGATTTTTGCGGATTCGATATTGATGTGACGTGACGCTCAACATGTTCAGCAACGTTGCACAACAACGCGCGACGTTGCTTACTAACGTTTTGTTTATTAACGTAGTAGCTGGCAACGTCGCGTTTTGTTATGCAACGTTGCGAACATGTTGAGCGTCACGTGTTGTGCGACAAATGTTGCCTAATGGATACGAGGCTTCCTGTACCGACTCGCCACGTAATATCACCTCGAGGACTGCCAATTTGTTTGCGAACGTCACGGTAAGATCCTCCCTCGAACGTTCGGAAACAATTGGCAGTTCTCGCTGGTTCACGCGGTGGTATCGCGCGGCGTGTTGGTAGATAGGTATAGACAGGCTTTGGTGCCGATTCTGTTGTTTACGAACTAAACTAATTTAGTAATATTATGTCTCTTTCTAATAAAAAACATGAGAGAGGGATAGCAGATATTTAATCCTGTCAAATTAGTCCACTTGAATAGTTTTAATGTCAATTTAGTCGTAATCGCAAAAGGTCACGACTATTTTCCCGTAAATGACAAGGGCGTAGACTAATTTGACAGTTCTAAATATTTTCTGTCCTTTTTCAATGATATTTGTAAGAAAGAGATATAGTGTGATTAACATTAGTTTAATGCGATGTTCAATAGAATCAGCACCAATAATTACGAGCTTCTTTGCTTCTTATTATTTAGGCTCTAGACAGACGGACCGCATTTCCACTGCAATCCAACCGCAAATTGCAATTCGGATGCAGTTTGAATGCAGTTGACACGACTGCAATAGAACTGCAAACCAAACGTGCAATCCGATTGCACGCCGACTGCAATTGAACTGAAATCGGACTGCACGTTTGGTTTGCAGTTCTATTGCAGTCGGCGTGCAATCGGATTGCACGTTTGGTTTGCAGTTCTATTGCAGTCGTGTCAACTGCATTCAAACTGCACTTGAAATGCAATTTGCGGTTGGATTGCCTTAGATTTAACAAATTAATTATGATTCTGATTCTATTTTAATATGACGTTATAAAACCTGAACAGATAGAATGGAGACAAAAATGGCTAAATATTAAAAAAGTTGCCGTTTTCTTTAATTTGATACTAATTTCATTCCAGAACTTGATACTCTGCGACGAAGAGCTGTTATTATCTAAACTTTTGCTAAATACCCAAATACTTCTTCAAATTCTTTGGCCTTCTTAACAAAAGTTTCAAGATTATGTTTCTGCATTAATAAATCATAAAAGTTTTATACGTTTTTTAAGTCAGAAAATTGGTGAAGTTTTTCGTTTCTTTTCACACGATTTAAGTATTTTAACATACATTAGAGTTTTCAACAGCGTTTGTAGTGGCCTCAGATCATAGAAACAAGGAGATGTGCCAAGGCGCTATCGAGCTTGATGCCTGATCTTGAGCAAATTGCGCGCTGGCGACGAACCGAACACGATCGATGGTATAAATACAGTGTTTTAGTTTTGTGCTAATGTTGAGTGACGATTAACAGTGTTAGATTGAGGGTGTGCGGAATGTTTAATGCGTGGGAGATCTTTTTATTCCCAAGGAGCGCTTAATTATGCGCGTATTTGTGTCGAATAATGTACTAAAAGTGGCATCAGTTGTTCCCGTACTAATTTGCTATATAGGCATATCTCCTTGTTTCTATAATCTGAGGGTATGACAAACAGGACTGACTGTTTAACATGCTTCATCGATAGGGTTTCCCGAAGAAGTTCCTGACTTTCAGTTCTAACATTTTGTCTGAATGTTGGATGTGAAGGCAGCGAAATGTGCGTCTCGCGCTTAATTATTTTGATCACGTTTCGTCACGCATGCACTATTGCAAATATTCCTGAAAATTACAGTTTTTCCCAATGATATGTAAACCGTTTTTCCCTGTTTCTGGCAGTGGGCCAAAATTCCGGACATATCAGGAAAATTCCTGTCATCTAACCCTATTCATGGAGGAGTATCGGTGCATAAAAAGTTACCAATCCGCGAATTAACCGCGGCAAGCGTAACTTAACCTCGTAAATTAAATACTACAACTTAAAAGGTTTTTAATGCGCCATTTTATGTTATTATAAAAATCCGTTTAAAAGTTTGTCATTATTTCATTTTCGTTTTGTCATCGTGCCAGTTACACCCGAAAAATTTTTAGTTCTCATATTTTACGTGCTACTCTAGCTCAGATTTTGTATGCAGCAGTTTGTTTTAAACTCACATTTTTAATCCTAGATCATCCTGTTATAAATAGTGGCCTTACCTTTTCATCAAAATGGACAACATAGAACTAAGTAACACACATGACGCGATATAAAAGCCTGTTACACCTTTTTATGCGCGGATATTCGATCGCACAAAATGGCGAGTTGTCTGCGTTGGCCTTTAATTTTAAATCAAAGGTTGGTAACGTAACATGACTGGGATAGAAAACATCCCTGTCATTTTACAAAATATTCGCATTCCTCTTGTTATTGACCGTTTCACATAAGAATTTCCTCCCTGTGACGTTATGTTGGCACTCCTGCTTGTCATTCCTATTTAGGTCATATCGTATTTTATAATGATGTTCAGGACGTTAAAAAGTGATGAAAGTCGATTGGTGCTGAAAGAAAACTTCCAACACCGTTAAAAACGTTGTAATAAATTGAGATTCAGGGCAGCCAACATGGCGTCGAAGGGAATTCTTACGTGAAAAGGTCTAATCCTTAAGAGTTCCCGCTATGTTGGCGCCTCTGTCTGTCACTCTATCTACAGGGTGGCAGGTTTAACAGTGGAAATATTTTAAGGGGTCATTGTACTCATCATTATGAACAACTTTTACTATGGGACCAACCCTGAAATCGCGAAAAAAAAAATCAGCTGTTCCATACATTTTGTTGGGTTAAGTGAACATAAATGTATGGAACAGCTGATTTTTTTTTCGCGATTTCAGGGTTGGTCCCATAGTAAAAGTTGTTCATAATGATGAGTACAATGACCCCTTAAAATATTTCCACTGTCTAACCTGCCACCCTGTATACTCGGACTTTTAATTGCTTGCCTTCACTGATTTGTTAGGACTATGTTTTTTTCTCCATTTAAGTGTTAACGTAATGCCTAGGACACTAAAAAGTGGTGAACGAGAATTGGTGCTGAAAGAAAACTTCCAAACTCATAAAAAAAAAAGTTGTAACATATTGACATTCAGGAGAGCTAACATGGTGTCGAAAGGAACTCTTATCTGAAAGGCTATAACCTTATAAATGTATATTTTTGTGAATTTGAAACATGTCAAAGCCATGTTATGAAATATTCAAGAGATTTTCAAAAATTTAATTGCCGCGAGCAGGATTTGAACCTGCGACCTTTAGCGAACCGTGCCACTGATCTGAAACCAACTGAGCTATCGCGACCTGCTCGGTCAACTCGAAATTTGAGATCCCTTTGCAACGCCTGATCGCCTGGTCGCGATAGCTCAGTTGGTTAATAAATTAAATATTTAATAACTTAAGCCTATACCTATTTATTATCTAGGATTAAAAATGTGAGTTTAAAACAAACTGCAGCACACAAAATCTGAGCTAGAGTAAGCACCTAAAATATGAGAACTAAAAACTTTTCATCGGGTGTAACTGGCACGATGACAAAACGAAAATGAAATAATGACAAACTTTTAAACGGATTTTTATAATAACATAAAATGGCGCATTAAAAACCTTTTAAGTTGAAGTATTTAATTTACGAGGTTAAGTTACGCTTGCCGCGGTTAATTCGCGGATTGGTATCTTTTTATGCACCGATACTCCTCCATGAATAGGGTTAGATGACAGGAATTTTCCTGATATGTCCGGAATTTTGGCCCACTGTCAGAGAAACAGGGAAAAACGGTTTACATAATAATTATCATTGGGAAAAACTGTAATTTTCAGGAATATTTGCAATAGTGCATGCGTGACGAAACGTGATCAAAATAATTCAGCGCGAGACGCACATTTCGCTGCCTTCACATCCAACATTCACTCAAAATGTCAGAACTGAAAATCAGGAACTTCTTCGGGAAACCCTATCCATGAAGCATGTTAAACAGTCAGTCCTGTTTGTCATAGCCTCAGATCATAGAAACAAAGAGATATGCCATCATAGCAAATTAGTACGGGAACAACTGATGCCACTTTTAGTACATTTTTCGACACAATTACGCGCATAATTAAGGAATCCTTGTGCATAAAAAGATCTCCTACGCATTAAACATTCCGTACACCCTCAATCTAACTCGTCAATCAACACTAGCACTAAACTAAAACACTGTATTTATACCATCGATCGTGTTCGGTTCGTCGCCAGCGCGTACGTTTTTATTATGAGCAATTTGCTCAAGATCAGGCATCAAGCTCGATAGTGCCTTGGCACATCTCCCTTGTTTCTATGATCTGAGGTCATACCTATTATAACGGGGTAGTCAGATGCCTAAAAGTCTGACAACTCTAACTATAATATTTTATGTAGAACTAGTTTCTGCCCGCGGCTTTGCCCGCGTTTTGGGATAAAACGTAGCCTATGTGTTATTCTGATGTATAAGCTATATTACTGTAAAGTTTCATCAAAATCCGTTTAGCAGTTTTTGCGTGAAAGAGTAACAAACATCCATACATCCATTCTACATCTATCCATACATCTTTACATCCTCACAAACTTTCACGTTTATAATATTAGTAAGATGTGACGTCCAGAAATTCGGTTGTTGAAGTCAGATTCAGCATCTGTTAAGACGGAAAGCCGACCCAAACCAACCTATTGGGAAAAGGTTACTCAGAATGACAGTAATAGGATAGGATCATGCAAGCCTATTGCTACTGGCCAGAAATAAAACCTACCGACCTGGAAACCGCATTTGTAACGATTCTACTATAACAATTTTCATTTCGAAGCCCACTTAAAATCACATTAAGCACGCTTATCTGATTCTTGATGGTAATTCTACTGAAAACCGGTGTTCCTACCACAGGTCTGTCACGTTGAATTATTAGTGTCCCTTCACTGTTTATGATTGCCTGGTACATAGCATGTTAGCAGTAAACTGACGGCCTTATTTTATAATGCATGGCTACTTGTCTACCATCGTTTTGGGTCCCATGAATACACTATTTTTAGTCGTTTGGAAAACAAGCTATAATAACAATGTATATTTTTTTATGTTATAGAGTAGGTACATACACCATTTTTTTTAAACGCTTGTAGCACTGACTAGGTATCACATTGCGCGTTACTGACCCTTTAAAATAAGGAATAGGAATCTTCTACGATTTATGTCAGCCTAGTAATGTGCTAGTACTTGGTCATTTTGAATCATTGGTTGTTGGTACTTTAGTGAATCGGAAACATAATAACTTGAAATCTGTTCAGAAATATGAACATAATGAAAAGTCATAGGTAGTGGGTTCGATGCCCGGCAGGCGCACACTTTGTGCAATTTGTTTTATCAACACTGGTCTAAAAACGGTGATGGAAAACATCGTGAGGAAATCGACTAGTCCTAGAGCCTAAAATTCGAAGACATGTGACGTCAACCTACCCTCACTGGGCCCGCATAGTCTCTCTCACAGAAGTATCTCAGCAGTGGGAACATTATAGGCTTGCTTTTAGCTATATTTTGTCTACATCGTCTAGCATTTTCCCAATTTAGTTGGAGTCAGCTTGAGCGGGAAGCGACCGCCTTGTAATTTCCCTAATTACTGGATAATACTGATATTGAAAAGGTCAGATTTTAACGACTGATAAAGTACAAGATCTATAAACCAAACTGCGTCATATACCTTCCATATTAATTTTATCTTTTGACGGGTTAGAGTGGCTTTGAGTGAGGCTAACCAATTACCTTTTGTCGTACATGAGCGTGTAGGGATGGGGCACAATACAACGTATGATCAACGAGCTATTCATCACTATCCGTATTATGATATTGTATTGTCATCTGTATCCATGGAGCTATACAAGACAACATAGCATCATGCTTTTTAGGGTTCCGTACCAAAATGGTAAAAAGGAACCGTTATGGTGCGACTTTGTTTGTCTGTCACAGCTGGTTATTTCAGCAACTACTAATGCTATCGACTTGAAATTTGGAACTATTATAAAGAATGCTTGCCCACTTTTATTGCAAATGAAAAAACTAAAAAAATATATTTTTATTTTCAATGCAAATGGCGCTAAAGTGGGGTTTGAAATTTTGAAGTGGGATTAAGGTCAAGTAATATAAATCATAATGAAAGGGCTATAACTGCACATTTCAAAATATGCCCTATAGTTTTCGTCATGTGATGAAAAATGACGAAAAATTACTATTCCCGGGCCCTCTACAAAGTTTGAAAAGCGAAAAACTTAATTTTTGCATAGAGAAAGTATATGCGCCGAATAGCGACACAGACTTTTTATTTCGGAAAAATGCACAGTTCTTGTTGAAATAAAATCCGTTATTTCTTCTTGCAACCATGACAGCAAAACCGCGGGTAAGCTAGTTAATAATAAATCCAAGATAAAAGATCACTCCATGATTATGCTTTTGTAATTAAATTACGGCTATGAAATATATGAATAAATCATCTTTTTCCTCTAAACGGTCCTGGCTTGCTGCCAGGATCCGGTTGTAAGGAAAATGGACGCGCTCATGAGCAAAGGCGACCAGTTGCTGCATAAATTATGTTGATATATGTAGCTGGATCGGACCTGTTGGAAGAACCACCAGACCTCACCAATTTCCAGTTGCAATTCGACACCTTTGGGTTCAAAGGGCGTAAAGGCCATTTTGGCAAAAATGAAATTTGGGCCTAAAGGTATCGATTATATGGCTCAAATCTCATTTTGGTCAAAATGGTCTTTACGCCCTTTGAACCCAAAGGTATCGAATTCATATTTACGAAGGAAACTTCTAACTACGCTTTTTTCTGGTTTCTTTTAGGTGATTACAATGGCAATCAAGCAGTCATGGCATCACAACAGTTTGTCTATTTTGTACCAACACGCCGCGTGATGTCACCACGACAACTGGCAATTTTTTCGCGAACGTTCGAGGGAGAATCTCACCGTGACATTCTCCCTCGAACGTTCGCAAACAAATGAACGCGCTAATCTCTGGATCTACCAATCAGATTCGAAAAAAACTTTTTGTATATGATAGCCAGATTCATGAGGAATAATATAGGCTATATATTATAACACTAGCACTTTGCCCGCGGCTCCGTCCGCGTGGCCCACAGGAACTGTACATTATTTTCGGTATAAAAAGTAGCTTATGTTACTAAGTGATAATGTAGCTTTCTATTGGTGAAAAAATGGTTAAAATCGGTTCAGTAGTTTCGGAGCCTATTCGGTACAAACAAACAAAAAAATCTTTCCTCTTTATAATATATGTATAGATGTATAGATTAGTATAGATCACGCTACGACCTTTTAGAAGCCGAACAACGGGGGTGAAACCAAGGGACACGGCTAGTCATTTATATTTATTGTTTCTTTTGAGCAATTTTCACATAATTGCGCCATTTAGGAAAGCAGGCATAAATTCTACTCCAGTTCTGCCATCAATCCAGTATAGATCTCCGAGTTAACTGACACTAGATTGATCGTGCGCAGAGATTGACGGAGCGTTCCGGACATCTCTTTGAATAATTAGGTAGCCTTCACACGTTCAATCTAATTCAGTCTTGAACAGACTTTAATTTATTGTACGCGGCTGAAGCGCCATTATAGTAAATGGATGTCAATTATTCCGTTTTATAAGACAATGCCACAATGGGTCAGTTTTTTCACCGATCCAAAAATTAGGTAACCATACGTACCTAAAAACGTAAATTCACGGATCCAAATAGTTAATAGCTACTAGGAAACTATAAACTTGGAGGAGGTGTAATTTCGTGCAGCCCGAAAGCACTGAGTTGAAAGGGTGTAATTTATTGTTTGCGTTTGTACGGAATCTTCCTGAAGCTGCCGCTCGGATTTCACGAAGGTTCCTATATCCATACACATTTTACTTTATGAGGCTATGAAATCCTGGTAAAATATTTTAAACGACACCGAAGGATATTGAAATTTTGTATTGGCACCCCTAAATAAACAAATGCCAGTCACACGTTTTTGCCCGACTGCGGTGAAGCCTAAAAGGAGGATATAGTTTTTGTAAATTTTACTTTCTGCAGCTGTTATTTTGCCTACAGTGTGAAAAATACATTGTGCTTCTAGTCATTTGGTCCTTTTTCAGTTGTAACAGAATTTTGCTGAAAATATTGGTCCCATAAATCTATTATTCCACGACCCTCTGACCGTTGGACCCTTTCTTAGGTCAGCATTTTTTTTGGCAAAATGTTATCTAGAAAGTTACAAAAAATATCAAGAATCATTCTTGTAGGTAGTTTTTAGGAAAATACCTTTATAGAACCAATGAATGACATTAAAAAGAGCATCTCTCAATTTCCAGTTTCTCAAGAAAGTGTCGAAGCATTTTCCGGCCTTAAAATACAGCCACTTAACTCCTACAGCGTTCTGAAAGCCTAGTACTTGAGTCTGCTTGTGAAAGAAAATCTTTTTATGTCAAAGGGCGGTTGGCATTGACTGAATAATTTATTGCAATATGGATACCTAAAGGGTGAAAAGGGTGTTTCTATTCAATCTTGTATGAATTTCATTTTTCCCTACAAAAAGGGATGTATACGTAACATAATTTCGTCTTGTGATTTGGTGTCACGTCCAACGTACTAGTACGTTCTATGTGAGAGATATTTTTTTTGTGATCGACAAAAATGTTTTGAAATACTGCTTAATTGCGTTAATTCTCCTTCCTACTATCCTATCCTAGTATTTTACTTTCGTCATATAAAATTAAATACATATTGTGTAAAAGTGTAACAACTGAACGGATTTTGATGGGCACACACACGTTGATAAATAATGTGAAAAGATACTTTTTATCCTTGAATTTCCCGGTAGGTTCCCCAGAATGCGAGTGAAGCCGCGGGCTACAACTAGTACAGTCAGTGAACTATGGTCCAAGTCAATTGAAATTGTGAACTTTATAAACAATATCAGTATGGCCAACTGTCAAAATTTGATGAATTTGTTTAGAAAGTTTGTTTACATAGTTTACAAGTTCTATTGAAATGGAGTTTAAGTTAAGTTACATTAATAAATTATATTATTATTACTGTGTTCGGTAATTCTTCAGAGATTTGTTTCTCTGAAACTTCAACCTTTAATTCTAATAGTTCAACAATGCTCATTGCATCGTTTATTTTAAATATCTGTCTATAATGACGAGATATAATAGTTGAACAGTCCACAAATTTATTGCGATTATCACCAGGGAGTAGTGTATTTCCACCACGTCAGGAATAATCACCGGTTTGGGGCCGTACACATACACCGTAAAATTGTCAAGTAATCTTCACGAGATAAAAGCCCTCGAGACATTATTTTTTTGATTGGGAATCAGCCTTATTTTATGTTTTTAATTAAGAAATAATTATTATCATATCAACTGTCGATTTGTCGTTTTTACCCGTCTGCAGCGAAGACCAAAAGGAGGGTATAGTGTTTTTTTCTTCAGTCTTCTTTGAGTTTATTTACTTAACATAAACAGGGGTATCTACAAATAGAAAAATACTTAAAATTATATTCTAAAGGGTGCAAAAATTAAAAGACTGGCAGCATTGCCACGTTGTATGACAATCTTTGGCCAAGTATCAGCCAGCCTTTTGGTCACGGGAAGTATTAACCAACCGCTTAGCGATATCTTTAAGAGAGGAAATGAGCACTCGGACACCACGACCCAAGGATTTCAACACTTTCAACCCCAAATGGCTCGAAAATATAATTACTGATAAGGTATATATTCCCACCGTTTCAGGTTTTCCGCAGCCGCAGCGGCAGTGTCACCACAACGCGCTGACCTAAGGAAAATAGGATTATGGTATGGCGCAAGAGTATCGAAACACTTTGCGTCGCTCGCTGCGAACGTGCGGCGAGCCTCGCCTCGCCTTGAATTCGCTCGCAAATCGCTACTGTGATAAGGCCCTAAATACCCTACCTTTTTAATGATTTAAAAATCGAAACTGACATCGGAGTATGAGTGGAAGTTGAGCGGAAAGAAGAAGAAATATAAGGAGAAGAAGATGGCGTAAATCGTAACGTACGATATATTTTCATATTACATAATATTCTACTAGGGCATTAGCGATGATTAGAAGTTCGCTATCTTTTGAGTCATCAAAAGATAGCGAACTTCGACGAAAACGAATTATTTGTATTATGACTAATACAAATAATTAGGTAGGCTACCAAAACAAAATATTAGGAAAACCTACGACATGCTTTTCGCGAATGACATAATTTTTCACAGAAACAGTAATTATTCAATTTGGTACGCTAGGTACGTATGTATAAATTAACGAAAAAAAAAACTAAATTTGTCCCAGATACCTAGGTATCCAACTAAAAAACTTTAAACAAAAACAGTTAACTTCACAAAGCTTATTCTGTTTTTTAGCTACCATCACAACATTCCTGCAAACCGCTACCAGGCTAGCATGAAACCGCAAGAGTACACTAAAGCTTTTTGTAAAACACTGGGAATGCTTTGTGGAGTTTTTTGAGTTCCTCCCCTTTGAGAGAATGTTTCGAACAATTAGCTAATTGTTTAAAGGATGTTTGAATTTTGAGTTTATAAAATTTTGTATAGGTTGTGCTTGTTTAGGGCAACATAAAAGGACCTTCACAAGTTTCTGTACGATATTTAAGTGTAGGTATAGTAATCTGCCGCTTACAACTATGCTTATAGGCCTATCATTTTACCAGGGTATAAGCAAAAGAGAAGAGGTGACAAAAAGGATTGGATGAAGCAATCACCAAACTATCTGTCAACCGCAGTGATTATGGTATTAACCTGTCGTTTATTGTTGCATGATTTTGGGGCAATAAACTTTTTCATCCCACCATCTCGGAAAGTGTATTTTTCCGCTTCGATATCTGAGTGCAAAATCCGTTTTTATCCGCTAGAGGTTAAAGTAAATTCTCTTCGATATCTGAGTGCAAAAGCCGTTTTTATTCTCTAGAGGATAAAGTAAATTGAATTTAGAACATTGTGTGCACAATTTTTTTTTTAATTAGTTGGTGTTCCTAACGGAACAGGCTAAGGTCTGAAACCATGCTGCCTAGTCAGTTATCATTTTTGGGCGTCTGCTAAGTCATTAGTATTTATCCATAGGTAAAGCACTAAGTTTGTGAATTCAAAACATCATTAAACCTATTTACTTCTACCTCTATGGTGCTGAATTAATAATAAAACCTTTATTTTTCACCTTGTGCTCTTTTAATTCCCTCGCTAACGCTCAGGATTCTAATTTTTTTTAAGAATTTAAGTATCCTTCGCTTGCTCGGTCATCAAAATTGAGCACGCGGTTAGAAAGCAACTTTGCACTCTTGTATAACTAATAACTATTACATTATAGAAGATTTTGGGAACTTTACGCTGACAAAATAAATATATTTCTACATAATACAAAGAGAAGTGTATTATGCCGTAAACACTGCAATGAACGGCTGTCATCCCTAAGCAATATTACCACAATATCCTCCATGTTTTACAAACGGATGAACATACTCGTGACCGCAGTACACTCGTGTTAGTATTTCTCCTGATACACGTACGTTTACATACACAAATCAAACATGCACAAACAACCACACACATAACTATCAGGGGTATTACCTTACCATTATTGTTTCTGCGTGAAAGAGAATTCGGATTGAGGTGATACGACAGAGAATCAAAATAATCGAAATAGCCTGCAGAAATAAGCAAGCTTAAAGCTGCTTTCAGACTACGCTATAATATCCCACTAATCCCATCCCATCCCACTAATATTATAAATGCGAAAGTTTGTGCGTGTGTGTGTGTGTGTGTGTGTATGTTTGTTACTTCTTCACGCTGAAACGGCTGGATGGATTTGGATGAAATTTGGCAAAGAGGTAGCCTAGGACCTGAAATAACACCTAGGCTTCTTTTTATCCCGGAAAACGCGGGCAATGCCGCGGGCGGAAGCTAGTATAGCATATAGCTCATAGCACAACAATATCGCGCACCATACAAAGCCAATAATGTAATAGTATTGTATTAAGTGACAATTCATAGAAACAAGGAGATTATGCTATAATAGCAAATTAATACGGGAAACGCTACCGTCAATTTTAAAGCAGTGTGCGTCACGACTACAAATCCTCCTTTATAATTATAGAGATCGGAATTTTTCATGTGTGGGATATCTTTATATTCACAAGGAGAGCTTTAGTCGCAAACTGTTCTAAAAGTGGCGACAGTGGTTCCCGTACTAATTAGCTATGATGGTATATCTCCTTTTTTCTATGATTTGAGCTGGGAACCCACGACCCTAGCAGAGAAACTAACTTCCCAACCACTGTGCTTACTCCGTTGGTGTCGATTCAATCAACGTCAAACTAAATTCAAAGCGTTGTAGTTTCCTTCGAGATTTCGAATGGAATACTTACTATTATACCTTTTAGTTTTGTGGTCGGAAGCACGACTGCTGACCGTGGGTTCTGGGGTTCTGGGGTCAATCCCCAGGTCGTACAAAGTATTATATTTATTTCGAAATTTTCAGTAAGGGGTCGCGAATCAGAATGGATATCGTGAAAAAAAAACAGCTGCTCTATACATTTTGTTGAGTTATGTGAACATAAATGTATAGAACAACTGGTTTTTTTTTTGCGATTTCATGGTTGGTCCCATAGTAAAAGTTGTTCATAACGATGAGTTCAATGACCTCTTTTCGTATTGTGATTGACTAAACTCACACCTTGTATTATTGTTTCTTTAGTTTTAGCACTCCTTTATAATCATTATCACGGGTGGACAGTGTTCAATTCAAATCAAATCAAATCAAAAATAATTTATTTCAATCTCATTATAAAAGATCATATTGTTGCTTGTACATTTGTAAGAAAATAAAAAAATAAATAAAATAAATTAAAAAGGACGTTGGTAGTTTTGGGCTTGATATATATATGGTACAGTAATAAAAGCATGACCAAAAATAAAAAAAAATATTTTAATTGTTCTTTGCCTAATTTATCTTAGAGATTAAGAATTGGAATCAAAAATCTAAATAAATAAAAAATAAAATGATTATGCCCTTTACATTTTGAAAAAAACTAATAAAACAAAAACGGGTGCATGCTGGCTGGAGCGTGCCTCCATGTATGTATGTATCTTTATTTATCAACGTTTCACAATATTCATGTAATTAAACAAAGCCCCAAAAAACTGTTTTCACAGTTTGTCTGTGGGAACAATATATTATTATAATATTAAATAAATTTTATATTTATTAATACATACATAGAATATCATGTCAACAGCAACTAAAACCTTTGAATTGAGAACTCATTACTCGGGCTGTACTTCATTGCATCATTTACACCATACTTAACCTCACTGTCACAAATACGAAGATTTCTCTTTAACCCAATTACGTACAAAAACAAATAAAAAATGAGTTTAAATACTCTTGAAATACTCGATCACACCAAACTAATTTCATATTTGTACCGACATACACAATCTGAAGCCCAGCGTTCTATGGGCGTCCGCCGTGTCCTTTGAATCATAATAATATAGCGGTCAATATTTGCCATTGAAGGTATGATAAATCATACCTTCAATGGCAAATATTGACCGCCATGTATAAAAGTAATTAATCAGACAGTAAAAATTCAATTAAATTAAATTAAAATTACAATTAAATTAAAATCATAAAATAAAATAAAATAAAAAATATTATTACCAATAGGCCTGCCTCTGAGTCATTTGTTTGTTTGTCATTGCATTAATCACATAACAATGATTAATGTACCGATAACCAAATTCAATTCAATTCATTTGTTTCAAGCTGTTTTTAGGCTAGGTATACTTACTATAAAACGTTTGACATAAATACAATGATGTTTAGCGCTAATTGTGTTATGTAATTGGTCGTGTAAGCGTGCTATAATATTTGTAAAATATGAGTATTGTGTAGCCATTAATGTTTGACCCAGTCATATAGGCAATCATTTTAAATGCCTGCTGTCTGGCAATCGGAGTCAGTCATGCTCACTAAAATGTACTGTGGGCTTAGCACGAATCATTTTGACGCACGGTATCGTAAACGTAAGCGAATTTTGAATCTGAAATACAGTTGTCCTAAAACATTTTGTTATCATTTTATACAATTTAATGCATTTTAATAAATATAGAGATATAAATAATGTATTTAATTTATATAAATATCGTGTAGCAAACGTGTATTTTCAGTTTAAAATATGCTTACGTTTACGATACGTTAGAAGCCAATATAGGAACCAATTGCGAAGTGGCGGCTACAATACAGCTTTACTTAATAAAAGTGTTTTCGGCATGGGTCCTACCATATACAACAAAATACCTAATATCATAAAAAATGACCCAATCCAATTGTTTAAAAAGAAGCTAACAGCCCTATTACTGGAAAAGTGCTATTACTCTATTGCCGATTTTTTAAATGACCGTACACTATAGCTTTATTAATTGATGACATTGTTATTATTATTTTTTTATTGTTCACTATAAATTCTATCACATTTTTATTTTACCTTGACATTTTTATACATCACTGACATTTTTATTTATTAATGACATGTCTTGTATTTAAAATTTTAAAAAATTATTGCTTTTCTCAATATTTGCATGCCTATAAATGGTAGATTGTACAAGGGTCAGAAACTTTGTAAACACCGCTATTATATGTACCTACTTTCTAAGCAAATAAATGATGATTTGATTTGATTTGATTTGATACGCAACGTCAAAATTGTTCGTGCTAGGCCCTCTGGTCGGTTCAGTTCCCTCCAATACGGTTGAGATATAAGCGACGTTGACTACATGTTTGTTTATAATTCATATCAATATCATTATGAATTCAAAATTACTCGTGCTAGTTCTGTACCCCGATCATGAGTTTTTTTGACGTGTAGTATCGTTAACGTAAGCATATTTTGCATTGAAAATACACGTTTGTTACACAATACCTATTTATATAAATTAAATAATTAATTTCTCTGTATTTTTTAAAATGTGCAAATTGTATAAAATTTTACCAAAATGTGCCAGGACTGCTGTATTTTAAATTCAAAATATGCTTACGATAACGAAACTATACGTCAAAAAATGTCATGATGGGGGTACAGGTCTTTTAAAAAAAAACAAATATTTCAGGCATAGTGCCCATAATGGTATGACTAAACAATAATAATAAAATAAAATCAAAATCACAATTAAAATCAAATTACAATCAAAATAAATAAAAATAAAAATACATATGAATACATATGAAATATTACAAAACAAACTTTTATAAAACTTTTTATGTTATTACTATTTACTATCCGTGCGTACAATCAGCAAAGTAATCAAGTATACAGGCAAAAATTATCATCTTTGCACCACGCAGACAATGGTGCCGAATCTGTGCACCAACTAAACTTAATTTAGGCTTTTGCTATTTTTTTTTATCTTCCTCATGAAATAAGAAAAAGATGGTAACAAATTAGATCTGTCAAATTTAGTTGGACTTAAATTAACTTACAATTTTAGACGACACATCGGAAAGTACCGATTAAAAGCAAGCTGAAGTGCATACAAATGTAAATCAAGACATACGTAATTTAGTTTGACTGCACTAAAGTGACACTAATTATCTTTTTCTCATGCTATCTGTTAGAAAAAGATAGCAATACTCTAATATTAATTTAGAGAATCGGCGCCACAATCCTTTGTTAATGCGTGAGTTAAAAATATTTAAACTTAGAATACACTCGATAAACGAGGGCAAACACTTGACTACTTAGCACACAACGTATGTACAACAAGCGTTAAAAATAAATTGATGTTAGCAGTCTGTATTCTTATCTTTTCCGTTGGCTGTACATATCGAAATTTTTCCTAGTACGAAAATAGTCTCAAAATGTTCGGCGGTACGTGTTTGAAATTACATTCGCGTTATCCGAGATTGAACTCACGCTGTCACGATATCACGTTTCAGAGACTCTTCAAGGCTTTTAGCGTGCCCAGTAATAGCATAGTACAGTCACGGTACGAAAAAATGTATCAGTTTTTTTTCCTATGTACCCCTATCATGAGTTTTTTTGACGTGTAGTATCGTTATCGTAAGCATATTTTGAATTGAAAATACACGTTTGTTACACAATATTTATATAAATTAAATACTTAATTAATTTCTCTGTATTTTTTAAAATGTGCAAATTGTATAAAATTTTATCAAAATGTTCCAGGACTGCTGTATTTTTAATTCAAAATATGCTTACGTTAACGAAACTATACGTCAAAAAAACTCATGATACAGGTCCGACACATAAGTAGTACATTTTGAAGCTATAGCACTGGGCAGACTTCTGCATAGAAAACTAAATTTAGTGTCTTGAAAACAAAGGTTTTTATACCTACTTTCTACGCAAATAAAGAAATATTCTATTCTATTCTATTCTAAAGGTTAAAATGGCATACGTCTTTGACACCAACCTAAAACATATTTAATGACCTTTTTTTTTTTTTTTTTGAGGTTGGGAAATCATCAAATGACCCCTCCCGCTCTGGGCGGAGCGGAAGGGAGTGTCAGACTCTTACTGACTAAAACCCACCCGTGTTCCTTCCTTAGCCCTTTTGTCCGGGTCAGCGGTATTCCTTTCGGACAATCCCGCTTTCCCGGCAGGCTTGGGCCCTAGTGGGCCCCTTCTTCGACGATATTTAATGACCTGCAGCCTAATTGCGTAACTCAATTTCTTTCGTCATGGCTTTCATTTTGACAGTTCAACAACATCCATTGCGGCGTCGAGCTAGTTAAAGGAGCACGGATTAACAATCATACGGCGTAAGGAATGTCAAAAACAATGCCATGGTGATAGCAATTGAGTTACGCAATTCGGGTGCTGGCCATCTTTACTTTCTATACTAATATTATAAAGCTGAAGAGTTTGTTTGAACGCGCTAATTTCTGAAACTACCGGTCTGATTCGAAAAAAAATTTTTGTATATGATAGCCAGATTCATGAGAAACAGTACAGGCTATTCAACATCAAGCTGCAACCCATAGGAGCCAAACAACGGGGGTAAAACCGCGGGGAACAGCTAGTATTTTCTATCTGAAGAGGTTGTTTGTTTGTTCTGAATACCCTCCATCAATATGTTTAATACTGAGTCGGTAAAGCAGATTCTATCGTGCATTAACCAAATAAAATAAACCTTAAGGTGACACATGATTTTTTACTGTGACTGTACTAAGAATATGTGGTTTATAAGAGAAGCTTGCTAACATTGTAAGGTAGTGTTGCGCCTGCAAAAAAATTTACAGCAACTTGTCGACGATATCAGTGTAATTGCAATTATTTTTTTTATTTTAACCCTGGGCCAGTGTTTTTTTTCCTATTAGTTTTAATTGTTTGAAAGCTTTTATGTAGATATGATTCTTAGTAAGTTTGTATAAGCTCTTTCTTCGAGTTTGAGCTGTGCCTTATATCTAAAGTGTTGTTTATGCAATGCAGCCACAGGATCACTATCATAGATAAGTTAATTACCGACTTTTTAATTAAGTTACCATTCGATAAATAATTTAGATTATTGACGTTATTTTGAAAATTTTAACATTTGTATATTGATCAGAATATCAATTTACAAATGTTTAATTCATAGTCATACATAAATTTTAAACAACAAATCAAAGGACATGGCTAAAAATCCATACACTCAAAACCCAGAATCGACAGCAATGAAATGTTTACCAACGGGTTAGCTTTAATAGACATTTGATGGTACCAAAGTGCAAACCTTGAAATCCGTGGGGTATGGTAGTTACAGCTTGACCTCTTGGTAGTTCTAGCCACCCTACACTACATCATTTAAACGTCATTTAAACTGGTAATTTTACTGTAGTCCACGCGGATGGAGTCGCGGGCAAAAGTTTAGTCTGTATTTAAGCTTATAATATATGTTGTTAAGAGACCATTCTGACACAATTATGAAACAATTGCTCTCACATTGAAAATATCATAGTATTATTAGTAAGGATTTGTAGACATGATTTTTATATGAAAAAAAACTAAATCCCACAGTTTTTCGAATAAATGAAAACATTTTTTTAAAGTACAAAATAAGCCTACTCAGACCGCACATAAGAAGTTTGTGTCGACTCTGGGTATTTTTTTAGCCATCACCAATTGATATAATTATAACAGGTAACTAGGTACATAAAATCATAGTCGCGTATTTTCACAAATTGTAGCTGAATTCGCGATCGCCTACGCGCGTCTCGCTACGAGCTACGGCGTAGTGCTCTTTGCTACGATCGCGTAGCCCTTTCCTCCGGACCCTTTTCCTTGAGCTATAAATTCAACCCCACCATTCAAATAGCATTCACTTTACAATTTCAGGCATTTACGAGCAACATTCTATAAAATTGCCCTTATTGTACAGATGTCCAAGATAGACTCATGAGAGAATAAAAAGGTAATTAATTAAAAGTTCATGTGTGGGTCATGGGATGAACGGATTTGGATGAAATTTGACAAAGACCGGAACGACCTGGAGAATCACATATGCTAGGTACCTAGTTCTCATACATTTTCGAACAGACGAAGTTGCGGGCAACTGCTAGTCTATACTACTCGTAATCTATACAAATATTATAAAGAGGAAAGATTTTTTTGTTTGTTTGTTTGTACCGAATAAGCTCCGAAAATACCGGACCGATTTTAAAAATTCTTTCACTAATGGAAAGCTACATTATCACTGAGTAACATAGGCTACTTTTTATCTCGAAAAAATGCACAGTTCCTGTGGGACACGCGGACGAAGTCGCGGGCGAAGTGCTAGTTATTATTATAAAGCTGAAGAGTTTCTTTGTTGAACGCGCTAATCTTTGAAACTACCGATCGGATTTGTTAAATTCTTTTTGTATGTCATCACCAAATTCATAAGGAATAGTATAGGATATTTAACATCATACTACGACGCTTAGGAGCCGAGCAATGGGGGTGAAACCGCGGGGCACGGCTAGTGATTTTTATAAGGCGGATATCAGTGGAAACGGAGGTGACGTTCTAGAAGGACAAACACCGACCTTATTGGTAAAAGTCCTTCAATAAGGTCAGATGTGTAGCACACGCAAACAGCGCGTGTTTGACCAGATGTATGAACGACATGAACGTGAATGAATGAAAAAGAAGGACGGAAGTAAAGATTAGCACATCGCGTTCTGTATAGCATACATGAGCATAATCAGCTATAATTTTCCCATTGCTGGGACACAGGCTTCCACTCTGTGAGAAGGAGTGGGCCGTAGTCACCCACGCGGGTCCAGTGCGGGTTGGTGGACGACACATGTCTTCGATTTTTGGTTCTAGGACATACTGGTTCCTCACAATGTTTTCCTTCACCGTTTTTAGAGCAGTGGTGATGAAAGAAGTTGCACAAAGCCGGCGCCTACCGGGGTTCAAACTCACGACTTACGTCTTACATCAGGGCCACTATTGCGCAACTGCTCTGCATCGCATTCTGTATCTGTAGTTACTGCCTGTTTTTCGTGTAATCTCTGAAAATACCAGTCGGATTCGAAAAAATCTTTTTGTATATGATAGCCAGATTTATGAGAAATAGTATAGGCACAGATATTATAATACTATACGTACAGATGCTTCATGTCATACAAAGAAATGTGACCGATTTAGCGCGAGCTATCTTCGGGCTATACATTTTGCCGTGCTTAAAGAATTTTTCAAAATTTGAACAATTATTTTTCATGATGTATTTTTTCATGTTCTCAATTTTACACAAACTTCAATAACAAATCGATACATATAACGCCATCTATTATGAGTTATTTCAAAAAATGTTCCTTTGTTCCTGATGAGACCCCGTGGTATAGGCTACTTTAACATCACGCTACGACCATAAGGAGCCGATCAACGAGGGTGAAACCGCGAAATACAGCTAGTTTGCTATAATCTAAGGTGTAAACTCTCTATACTCAAACAAAGAGCTTAATTTTTGTAAGTCCCCTATTAACGCTAAGTCCTATAGGATTGCTGTGGGCCTCCCTCATAACCCCATAGTTACGACCCCTTGAGTAAGGACAATCCTGTTGGGAACTGGAATCCAAGTAACAAATTAACTGTCTTAGTTAACTTAAGCCTGTTTAATTAAGTACGGTATGGGTTTATAATGGTCTTGTTTGTCAGTAAAAGCTTGCTGTTGTTTTTGACTCGTATTATCTTTATAAAGAAGAAAGGGTTGAAGTTATCAAATCTATCTATGCGTAGCTGTGCCAAACGGTTTTATCTGCCTTTAAAACTTTTTGACATTTTTCTTTTTGCTCGGCTCCTAAAGGTCATAGCGTGATGTTAAATAACCTACAACCATTGTTAAGATTTGGGAGAATTTAAATTGCCTAATTTGAGAATAAGCTGCCTATATGAACTGTAAAATATAACGACCTGCAGTTCCTGAAAAAGTTCTGTAGGGTTGAAACAAAACGTTATTACGACGAACTTCCTAATACTGCAAATTATAAAGGAAACATAAGTTAATTAGACCAGTCATTTGGATATCTATCATTATTGACTGTGAAGGCAGTGTGGAACTGTGGACAGTATATTCATTATAGTCCAGATATTATTCACGTATTCTATCATTCATATTATTCACATATCAGTCCACGTATTCTAAATACCCATAATAATCTACGCGGACGAAATCGCGGGAAAAATCTAGACTATATTAATCATGCATAGCTATTATTGTAACTTGAACATTGCATAGGGGGATGCACTACGGAATATTTTCGAACACAATGGCACAGTAAAAATATGTACACCAGTACGGAAACTACGTACTAACGTTCGAAACGGCACACTCACACAAACACGCGAATCGACGAGACCTCTAAGCGGACATTGCGGTGCTGTCAGTCGTGAGTCTCATATATTATAATGTACTCTGTGGTCGTGAGTGCCGCGACAAGACGAGTGGTTGCCGCGTGTTTGTGTGAGTGTGCCGTTTCGAACATTAGTACGTAGTTTCCGTACTGTACATATTTTTACTGTGACAATGGGAACATCGCAACATTTCTAGGAGACCCAATATGACGGCATGGAGTGCTTTTGTTGTGTCAATTTTGAATAAGTAGTATTGCTCGCGCATTTTTATATTTCAGAATAAAACGTATGTCCTTCTGTTGGTAAATCAATAGATTTGCCAATACACATTATATTATTGTTTAGTTTAGGTATTATTTGAAGTTTCAAAAATTGCTGAAGAAGCCACAGCCAAACAACGCTACTCTTCGGTAGCGTTGTTCCTGTGATGAGTGTTGACAGCGGGGGACCTGGGCCCCAAGTCTGCTAATGCAATTGTTATAATCGTGTCAGAATAGTGTCTCAATGGCATCGTTTTGACCAATGACGAAAGAGTTAGTCTTACTCTAAGCCAATGACCGCTTAGGTTTTGATAGTAATGGTGTCGTTATGACACCATTCTTACACTATTCAAATAGCAGAATTGCTATTTGCTGCTTGTCCTGGGCCCCAATTCTGCTATTGAAATAGTGTATGAATGGTGTCATAATATGACACCATAACGGTCAAAACCTAAGCGCTCATTGGCTTAGAGTAAGACTGTTTCGTCATTGGTCAAAACGATGTCATTGATAGACCATTCTGACAGGATTACGACAATTGTATTAGCAGACTTGGGTCCCTGCTTGTCCGCTAAGCTATCGACACAGCGTATCTTCATTTTAAAGGGTCGGCAACGCGCATGTGGTACTCGGTGTTGCGCACGTTTCATAGGCTACGATAATCGCTTACCATCAGGCGGACCATACGCTTGTTTGTCACCATCCAAAAAAGTGCTGGACACTTGTCGGTGTTTCCTACACCGACAAGTTAGTGTCCAGCACTTTTTTGGATAATTTTCATTTAACACTATCAAATACAAATTCTTTTCATTTTCTATGCGTATATTAGTTTTTTTCTTCAGTTGGTCTATGTACTTTATAATGGACTAATTTAGCATGTCTAGTTAAGTGACCAATCATGCTTTATTCTCCATAAAAGATATAGTAAGCATAGACAAATAGGCATACCTAGATAAAATAAAAGTCGGGGTATTAAAGGTGCACATCCGTCGTTCGATTTGATGTTAAAATCGAATCGGTCCGAATTTGTTGCAATTAGGCTCATAAATTCCTTTCAAGGAATAGGTCGAATTACCAATCATCCTGTATATTTTTAAATTAGTTAATAGTACAAACTTAATACATCTTTCATCTCACAGATAGACTTGATAAATTACAACATTCTGGACGCAATTGTTTCACTAGATTGCTTCATCAATGAATATACATAACCACATCAATTTGCGTGTATTGTCGGGAAACTCAATTAAATCAACCGTCGTACGTACTTAATACAAAATGACGACGTAAGGTTTTAATCAAGAATTCCCAGATCTCTACGAAAATTAACTGTGAAATTACAAAACACGAGACTGTGCGTATATTTTGTTTGTAATGAGAATAATAATTGTTACCATAAATTTTATCAACAGTAACGCGAGCTTGCAAAGTTTAAAGGTAGAATTTGATATTTGAGCAAACAATAGCTGAATTTCAATGAAATATCATAATAGAACGCTTCCGTGAAATTGCTGTATCGACCTACATTTATGAACTCTGCATTCTTCAAAGAATTAATACGAGTATTATCAGCGTTTTATTTTTATCTCGAATGCTTTTGTTTGCTTTCAACACTTTCTTTCTTTATAGTCAATCAGAACGCTGGTAACACAAAAACCAAAAAATAATCACTAGGAGCGCAGACATAAGTACAAGTCATCTCAATTCTCAAAGAGCGTGATGAACGTCTCACGCTCATCAAGATCGCGATTCTATTTACGATACACTTAACCGTATTAATTTATGTTCGCCAAGTACTCGGCGATTAAAGTGCTAAGTAAACAAGCCTGGTGAGAAGGTTTGTTTGTGTTAGGAATAAGTAATATTGTCGTACCTGTGCATCTCCCGCGCGTTGATGGCGTCCTGGTACCTACGCGTGTTCGTGATCGCACGGTCGGGGGCACACTGTCGCCTGTTGGTTAGTTAAGGGTGGTCTAGGAGTATACAGAGCTGTTAATACCGAGTGTATTTATTCATTAATAATTTTATTATTAATATGTACTTACTACTTACAACTGTTGACATTATCTGACAGTTTCCTTGGAGACTTTTAGGTATGTCTCGAGCTACTTTTCTAGAAAAACGTGCACATATACTTATCATTAGGTTCTACTTCTTATCGAATCGATGGTATATATTTATTAAATTAATTTAGCCCAGTAGGTGGCCACGCTAATCAGGTTGTCAGTGACTAAGGTCCATTGGAGGTATTAAATACATTTGAGGTGGTGAGAGCCAGAGTGGCCTATTATTTTCAGAGACAATTGATTTTCAATTGTTTCTTGGGCTAGTTTTTTGTCAATTTCTTGCTTCAATTATATAGCCGTGAGTTGATATCTATATCGTGCAACTCAGTAGAACAAATGCCGCAATCTTGCAGTATACCCCGGCGATATTGAAATGAAATTAAATGATGGTACATCACAATAACTGCTGCAGCAACAAGACCAGCCTCACTGTCCACTATTAAATCTCACTTGCTCAGTTCTACAGCCACAAATTCCTGCACGAATTCAATTCTTCAGCAATACATTTATTGCTACCTTGCTAGAATTTACTCTGCAATATCTTGCATTACTAAATTGCAGCAATAGTATCGTCGTAAATGTTGCTCATCTATAGATTTCAGCAAGATTTCCAGAAAGATGCAATTATTATAGCCCGTTTACGAGACTTTCAACGTAACTTTTCTTGCTATATTTATTTCCAGATAGAATTGATTTTCAATTGTTTCTGGAAATGATAGGCCACCGTCTCAATTATAGTCACACTAAAGCGATATCTATGTTGCACACACAACAGCTCTATACATGTCCGAGAGTTCCCGCTGTGGGCGGGAGCGAGCCACTTGCCGCCCAGCAACAGTTTATACGGGGTTACCACTCTAAAGTGACTAACTACGTCAAATATTCATTCAATTTTAACACTTCGCTGAAGCTAGTGTAATAGTTAGGTGGCACTAAGCAATAGACTATTTTTTATTTATAAAACACTAGCACTTTACCCGTGACTTCGTTTCACAGGAACTGTGCATTTTTTCGGAATAAAAAGTAGACAGATAGCACTCAGGGATAATGTAGCTTTTTATTAGTGAAAGAATTTTCAGAATCGGAGTTGTTCCAGAGATTACGAAACCTAGCGCAACAGCCAATCTCTCATGCAAAGTAACAAACGAGCTGTCTTAAAATCAGCTGATTGGGTCAGTTCTTTGCTAAGTAATTTCTTGTCAAACTTTCAAATTATGCTCTGGATAAAACTCCAAATAAATGACCACACATTTCTCATACCCACAATCCCACATGTTGTATAATAATAAAATCTAAAACAAATTATACAGTTATTTGTTTATAAATTGAGACACAATGGGGAAATTCTTACCCATCGGAACTACAGAAAAACGTTGCTATGGACTTCTCTCTGAAAAACAATTTTGGCGTACCTATTTATAATTACCTATGTCAAGAGTGAATTTATAAAAAAATCCTGCTAATTGCATAATTTCCTCCTTTTTAGGGTTCCGTAGTAAAACTTATAGTTTCGTCATGTCCGTCTGTCTGTCCGTCTGTCCGTCTGTCACACCCTCGTCAAATCTACAGTTCATAACTAATTTATATGAAACTTCGTAAATAGATGTCTTTTATAAGCCGCCATAAAGGCCTAGAGTAAAATTATGAAAAATAAAATAATTAGGGGGGGCTCCCATACATGAAACTGAAGGATAAAAAAAAATATTTTCCTGCACCCCGTCATGTGGGGTATCGTTGGATAGGTCTTTGACAATAACATAGAGGTTTTTAAATAACTTTTTTAATTAAGTGCATATTGAGTGAACTAGGAGCTCCGAAAGTCGTTAACAATGTGTCCCTGTAATTTTCGAACCGCCCTATCGAAAAATCTGGAAAAAATTAAGCTTATAGTATCTAATAAATACTCTCGATTAAAATTGGTTTGAACAAAATACGTCAATAACTTTTTGAAATATTCACTTTTTTCAGTTTTGAGTTCGACAACCGCAAAAATAGCCTATATTTGCGGTCGGTAGACTGAAATGCTTCTTGCTACGGAACCCTAGACTGAGCGTGGTCTGACACGCTCTTGCCCGGTTTTTTTGAAGTTTATTAGTAAAATAGTTTAGCTACAGTTTTTTAGCTATCAGCTATATCTAGCTAAAATTAATTTTAGGTAAAGTTTAATTTCATGTTATCTCCATTGCATTGTATTAAGAACTACGTCTTACAAATTCCTATTTCAATCTTCAGCCTTTACATAATTTTGTTGACGTATAAAAAAGAAAATACTTGTAGTTTCCCAAAAAGCGACCATTTTTTGTATCACTAGCAACACTCGCTCGCAGCAAAAGCTTCTATTAACCGTCTAATACGAATTGTCACTCCCACGTCCACAATTATCTCATAGATAGGGGCGACCCATCTTCGTCGCATTACACTGGATGCTGCGGGAACAAACACCGTTTACAGTCGCGCTAATTCAATTTAGACCTTTGCATCTACGCAATAAAGGTCATGTTGGGTGAATTTTAAAGAAAGTTTTTAGCTAGTGACCCATATATAGCTTTGATGGGTTGTTTTAGAAACTCGGCTGATTGACGACATCGATTTACTTTTTTTTTTATTGTCCTGTCTGTGTCAGGGGTGATGGACTAAAATTAACAGCCGCGTTGATTAGCAATCTGCAAGGTTGAGCTGCGCTTACCGCGGTCAGCGGTTTGCGAACGTTCAAGGGAGAATGTCACGGTGAGATTTTCGCAAACAAATTGGCCGTTCTCGCGGTGATATCACGCTGCGTGTCAGTACAGAATAGACACTGACAGGCAAGGCATTATGAGTTTCAAGCACCGATATTTTCAGTACTTAGGCATTGTTAATAACAGAATGAGGGGCTCGTAGCTAAATGACAGCCGCGCTGATCGATCGATCTGCGAGGTTAAGCTGCGCTTGCCGCGGTCAGTCCTTGGATGGGTGACCGTTCTTTACACATCGAGACCCCTCCGTGCCTCGGAGAGCACGTTAAGCAGTCGGTCCCGGTTGTCATAGGAATATCTTTGACAATCGTTACGGGTAGTCAGAAGCCCTAAAGTCTGACAGCTGGTCTAACATTCGAATACCGGTATTACCCATTAATTGGGTTGTGGAGGTCAGATGGCAGTCGCTCCACGTAAAATATTGATATTCAGCCAAAACTAGTTAGACTGGATGCCGACCCCAATATAATTTGGGAAAAAGGCTAGGCAGATGATGATGATGAGGCATTGTTAATAACAAAACAGACTTTTTCAATATCCATGGTAAAGTCACATAAAAGCACCTCGATACCTTAATCCGCAAACCAGCCAACTCCATTTTTGTAAAAAAAAATATTATGATGTCGTTTTTTTCCTACAATTATTGTAGGAAAAAAACGACATCATATTATTTTTTTTGACAAAAATGGAGTTGGCTGGTTTGCGGATTAAGGTATCGCCTTCGACGCTGCACACTGTGTTGGCCACAGTCTGTCACTCCGTCTAGGTCTTAAGGTTCTATCAACACTGTATGCTATTCAAGTATTCACAAATATTATAAACATCAAGAAAATCGCCTGCTCATAACGTAATTGCCAAACATAAGTAAAATAACATCTAATTTGTTATCACTACGCAATTTGCTGCCCGGAACCATCCTCAATATTTTTTAAAATTAAAAGTTAAAATTGTCCGGTGTTCCTTTAATTTAGTATACCATGTTACTTAGAAGGAATTAATGCTAATAATTAACCCTTTTAATCGGCATCATAAAAATACAGGATGTTTATTTTTTCACATTTGGTCAGTTCGATTCCCAGATAAAGCAAGCAACTTTTTAAAAATCTTTGAATGCAGTATTACTTAATTTTGTACTAGCTTCCGCCCGCGGCTTCGCCCGCGTTTTTGAGATAAAAAGTAGCCTATGTGTTATTCTGATGCATAAGCTATATTACTGTAAAGTTTTATCAAAATCCATTCAGTAGTTTTTGCGTGAAAGAGTAACCAACATCCATACATACATACATCCATCCTCACAAACTTTCACATTTATAATATTAGTAGGATATTTTTTTTCCGGGTGTTCCCGACTACTTTCGAACTCATACGGAGCCCTTAGCCCATAATTATATCTAAGAAATAAAAAAATAGACACTTTTCGTGACTGTGTTTGTCCACTTAGTTCTTCTAAACTAAGTATACCTACATTGGATTTTAATACGGGGTTTCCCATCATTTAGATAATTGATTCCGGAAGGTTTATGTGTATAATACGATAATATTTAACTTAAAGATGCACATTAAAGAAGAATTATTTCCGGCGATGATTTCAGACAGATATATTATTTCCTTGTTTCATGCTTTTCAATTGTTTTTTTCCGTAGCTGGGTTTTAGTTTTTAGGGTTCCGTACCAAAATGGTAAAAAAGGAACCCTTATGGTGCGACTTCGTCTGTCTGTCTGTCTGTCTGTCTGTCACAGCTGCTTATTTCAGCAACTACTAATGCTATCGACTTGAAATTTAGAACATTTATAAGGAATGCTTGCCCAACTTTATTGCAAACGTTTTTAAAAAAAAATTATTTTCATTGCAAAAGGGGCTGGAGTGGGGGTCCGAAATTTCAATGTGGGATTACTAGGTCAAGTGGCATATCATATGAAAGGGCTTGATCTGCACATTTCAAAATACATTTTTATTTTTTTTGTCTCACAGTTTTCGACATGTGATAAAAAATGTCCGAAAAAATACCATTTCCCCCCCCTCATCTCCGAAGTTTGCAGAGAGATAAATCTGAAATAATTAGAGTTGATAGGAATTGACCCAAATATGGCACCAAAAATAAAACGATGTTCCTAACTAGTACAGTTTTTTCAAAATCATCAATATTCAAAAAAACCGAACCGCATAACTAAGTTTGTTTGTGAAGCAAACAAACTTAGTTATGCGGTTCGGTTTTTTTCACTTTATTGGTCCAAAAATGATACGGAACACTCGGTGCGCGAGTACGACTCGTACTTGGCCGGTTTTTTTTTTTACTTTTGTTTTTATTATAACTAAGATGGCTTAAAAATTCATACGGCCCAGTAAATTGTTATCGAATGGTTTGTTAACGAAAAGTTCTGTATGAAGGAACAGGAGCCCATAACAGCTGAAAGGATGTTGTTTACCAAGTGAATGTCGTTCATAATACTATTAATTGATAAGGGCCCACCCCGGGTCGTATTACTGTGTCAATTTCCGCACCACTACAACACTTTTATGATTGCCTAGTACCCACATAACATCCTATTGTATTAATTTGTTTATATTATATCCACAAGCTTTTGCCTGCTGGTTCGCCCGCGTGGAGGTCGGAAATGATTCTATAGGAACGTACCTACTACCGTGATAAAAAGTAGCTAAGTCACTCACTCTTTGAACTATAATTATGCAAGATCATAGCTATCCGTTGCTCCATTGCTGTATTCAATGAAAGAAAGTTTTTTTTCACCGCGTACCTATATGAAATGTACACCGAATATTCCGAGATTCTGTACTAATTTTTAACAGAATATTTTTGCAAAATCTACAAAAATGGAGTGCAATCATGCTTCCGCGTTACATTTCTCTTAGTATGAAAAGCGTGAAATTAGTCTGCCTTTTTGGCTGCGAAATGAACTGCCCTTTGATGACGGAGATTATTCTGTATTTATACTGAGAGTTAAATATCAAAATTGTGCAATCAGGCTCTTTTTAAAACACATGCAAGGTTTTAGGAGTCCACTAGCAGGAATGTTTGTATTTAAATAGGTAAAGTGTGTTTCTTGAAAAGTATCGTTAAGTCCATTCTATAGTTAATGACGTTCAATACATTTGTAAGGATCCTACTGTCCAAGTCCTTTTCTCAAAATATGCTTTTCTCAAAATGTTCTTTCTCATATCATTTACTCAAAATGTATTGTTCTAATGTTCTTTTCTCAAAATGTCCTTTTCTCAAAATATCACAATTAGTTAAATTCTTCTGAGAACAGCACTTTTTTCACTGGGCGAATTCTTCGAACAACCAATAATGTAAACCTGTAATTGATTACTTTAGCTATAGCACTGTAACTTATTTAGCCTTATGTTTATTCGTACCTAAGTGAACATTGTTCTTTTGAATAAAATGAAGAATCTTTAACCCAAAAACCAGATGAAATCTTAGAACAAAATATGCAGTTAATAAAGATTAACTACATATTGTTTTGTCTGTTAAATATAATACGACCCTTACACAATCATGAAGATAAGGTTGTTTCAGCAACAAAACATTATGTAACGAATGTAAAAATATCATTTATTCTTCACAAAAAAGCAAACGACAAACAAAATGCCGAAGCTCATGAATTTTAGTACTATGTCTGCAAAAATGCTGGAACAGTTGCTTTGGCTGCAGCACAGGTGACATACGAGCCACTCCAGACCCCTCTCTTCAGCCAGATGTACCAGGATACTATCAGCATTAAGGAGTAAGTAATCTTGAACCGACTTCCATATGTAGAACAGGGATCCTTCTAGCAATATTATTGTCATAGGAACCTGTGATAAAAAAAACCCGGACAGGTGCGAGTATGCCTCGTGCTCTAAGGGTTCCGAAATATGATCATAGATGGCGCTACTGCATACTTCTAGTGGTGTCATCTATGAGCAGATGGCTCCACTTATGGTCCGGTGACTGACGGCGGACAACAAAGTGATCCTATAAGGGTTCCGTTTTTTCCTTTTGATGTACGGAACCCTAAAAAAGAACTCATTTGCTTATGCGACAAGAGTCAATTTTAGTACCTACTGTACTATGAGGTTGGCAAATTAAAGGCGTACAGCGGTACAGCCCGCCTGATAGTACCTAAGCGATGATGCGGTCTGATGGAGCATGCTTGCCTAGAAGAAACCGATTCACTCGCAAGGGGAAGGAATAACACAATGGACTTACCTCTAATATGAAACATAGGATGGAACACTTTTTCCATATAAATTGGGGAAAAAGATGAAACTCGCGAAGGATCAAGCATATGCTTAACAGGTACACTAGATTCGACGTGAAGTATTTGTTTCGTAGTATACTAGCTGCAAATGAAAATTAGTTTGAAGAATAGGGAATTAAAAAATAATCTAATAAAATCGTAATAGTCAGTTCAATACTAAGTAGACGACAAGTTTAGTATAAACATACTAACAGTCAAACAAAATGTGTATTTCGTTAATAAGCAGAGAAAAAGCTATCACAACTGCAATGGTGTTGGTCATAGAACTGATATGTTTTTTAATCTCTAAAAATTTGCTCAAAAACTATTGTAAACATTAATGACAGTGACATTTGTCACGCGGTGACGCGATCTATGGTTGCGATCTGTTTCTTTTTACTATGGATGTGATATGACATTTCCGCTTATGGCCTCTATAGAAAATCTAGTTTGATAACATCTCTGGCTTGCTTTGGCCTTTCCCAAACAAAACAATCAATAATAATTAAATCTTATAATAAAACAAGTTTAAACGGATTAATCGCGTATATTACAGAGTTTTCCTGACGTTTCGAACACTTTGCAGCGTTCGTGGTCGCAGGACGACTGAGGTGGTAGGCGTCATGACAGCTAATTTATAGAAAAATTATTCTCGATCTACCCGCACAATCGATTCAATCGATATTATTCGAATCGTACTCGTTTCGATGCACACAATAATCGCTCACGGTGTCTCGATGTTTTGTAGTCCGGTGTGAAGTTTGGGACTTGATTATTTTAAGAACTGGATTCCAAACAGGTGGTAATTGCCAACCATCCTCTCTATTGAAATTAGGATGTTTTTTAATTTCAATAGCCTCGCGAAGCATTCTAGGTACATATCGGTTCTCCTTTGCGAGGATTTGAGGTTGATCAAAACGTAGGAAATGGTTGGGTTTGCCTAGAGCATGCTCACACACTGCAGACTTTGTAGAGCGCACGTTTTTGACGTCAGCTATGTGTTCTTTAACTCTAGTGGCTATACTGCGCTTTGTTTGCCCTATGTATGATAGCCCACAATCACAGTCAATCTTGTAGACCCCTGCATCTTGTAAAGGAATATGACACTTCACAGGTCTAAGAAATTGGCTAATCTTTCTATGTGGCTTGAAGTAGGTTTTTATAGAAGCACGCTTCAAGATATGACTAATTTTGTCAGTGACCCCTCTTATAAAGGGTAGAACAGCAGGTCGACGATCAACTGAGATGGGCTTCGGGCGGCTTTTGCGACGGGGATGTGGAGCACGTAAATTGTTCTGTTTCAGAACTTGCTTCACATGATGAAGTTCCCCTGCCAGATGGTTGGCGTCGCAGATGCCATGTGCTCTCTGTAACAAAGATTTAGCCACAGTAGCTAACTGACTAGGATGGTGGTGAGATTCACCGTTAAGGTACCTATCTGTATGGGTAGGCTTTCTGTATACTGTATGACTAACAGAATGATCGGGATTATGAATAAGTCGTATATCAAGGAAGGCTAAGGACTTGTTATTTTCTAATTCCATAGTGAACTGAATTTTACTGTGTATGGAATTTAGATGATCTAAGAATGCAGGGACCCTATTGTGAGGCAGGGCAGTGAAAGTGTCATCAACGTATCTTTTAAAAATCTTTGGTATAACCGGGGCCGATAGGAGTGCTCCTCTTTCAAATTCCTCCATGAAGATGTCGGCCACCACAGGGGAAACTGGTGAACCCATGGCTACACCGTCGATTTGAAGATAGAACTCATTGTCCCACAATAGGTAGCCGCTGGTGAGGCAATGTTCTAGCAACTCTGCATATTGTAAAGGCATGTCTTGATCACTTAACCGCTTTTTTACGACTTCCAAGCAGTCCTTAACCGGTAAGTTAGTGAATAAGGACTGTACATCGAAACTAACCATCACCTCATCTTCAGCCAGTGTTAGGTCTTTTATTTGGCTGACGAAATGATAAGAATCCTTCACATATGTGTTAGACTTTCCACGAAGTTGTGAGAGTATCTTCGCTAGATGTTGTGCCAGTTTGTAAGTTGGTGTGTCAATCTGGCTTACTATTGGTCGTAAAGGAGCATTTTCTTTGTGTATTTTTGGCAGCCCATACAGTTTTGGTGGTTTCGCGCATGATGGTATAAGTAATTTAACGTCCAATTCTAAGGTGTCGGAGTATTTAGATATTAAATCAGAAGTTTTCTTCAGAATTCTATTAGTTGGGTCTTTGTTAACCTTTTTGTAAGTATTTTCATCCGACAAAAGGTCTCGAATTTTCTGATTATAATCGGACGTGTCCATTATAACTGTCGCATTACCCTTGTCCGCACGAAGAATAGTTAGGTCTGGGTCTTTACTAACGTTTTTAAGAGCGAGGTACTCGTCACGTGAAAGATTTGGTTTAGGTGGTTTGCTACGACGCAGTACAGCGGAGATATCCTGACGAATCGCTTCCAAATCATCTTTTTTCACGTTATTTTTTATAAGACAGTCCTCGACATTGCATATTATATCTTCGTACGGGATTTTTTTAGGTGCTAGCGCGAAATTTAGGCCCTTTTTTAGGACATTAACGGTGTTTTTGTCCAGAGATTTTGTAGAAAGATTTACAACCGGATCAATAATATTCGATTGTGACATTTGCTCGGAAGCATGTTTATAGCTCGTATTTTTGGTGTTTTGGTTTTGGCCACACAGTTTTTCATACTTTTTAATTTGTCTTTGTGTGTATTCATTGAATTTCGTGGTGGCCCTTTTACTATTGATAGTTAAGCATTTGGAATAGTCGGATGTAGATAGTTTGTTCTGCAATTCTCTGGACAAAATCTCAATTTCATTACTAATTTTGTGGGCATCTGTACGGTGTTGGCGGATAAGATTTTTCAATAATTTTAGGCTTGCCTGATGTAGAATGCTTGCGCTTCCAAGTATGTCCTTTTTAGGAGATATTCTTACACATACTGGAATGATGTTGTTATCCCGGCATCTCTTCAAGAAATTTAATGATGCGAGTAACCGGGCGCGCTGAGTCATACGGCACTCCACCTGGCGCACTTTATCGGCGAATTCCAGTCCGTACTGGTTCACATAATAATGTCTTAGGTTTTCGCGATTATTACACATTATAATAAAACAAGTTTAAACGGATTAATCGCGTATATTACAGAGTTTTCCTGACGTTTCGAACACTTTGCAGCGTTCGTGGTCGCAGGACGACTGAGGTGGTAGGCGTCATGACAGCTAATTTATAGAAAAATTATTCTCGATCTACCCGCACAATCGATTCAATCGATATTATTCGAATCGTACTCGTTTCGATGCACACAATAATCGCTCACGGTGTCTCGATGTTTTGTAGTCCGGTGTGAAGTTTGGGACTTGATTATTTTAAGAACTGGATTCCAAACAGGTGGTAATTGCCAACCATCCTCTCTATTGAAATTAGGATGTTTTTTAATTTCAATAGCCTCGCGAAGCATTCTAGGTACATATCGGTTCTCCTTTGCGAGGATTTGAGGTTGATCAAAACGTAGGAAATGGTTGGGTTTGCCTAGGGCATGCTCACACACTGCAGACTTTGTAGAGCGCACGTTTTTGACGTCAGCTATGTGTTCTTTAACTCTAGTGGCTATACTGCGCTTTGTTTGCCCTATGTATGAATCATCATGTGAAGCAAGTTCTGAAACAGAACAATTTACGTGCTCCACATCCCCGTCGCAAAAGCCGCCCGAAGCCCATCTCAGTTGATCGTCGACCTGCTGTTCTACCCTTTATAAGAGGGGTCACTGACAAAATTAGTCATATCTTGAAGCGTGCTTCTATAAAAACCTACTTCAAGCCACATAGAAAGATTAGCCAATTTCTTAGACCTGTGAAGTGTCATATTCCTTTACAAGATGCAGGGGTCTACAAGATTGACTGTGATTGTGGGCTATCATACATAGGGCAAACAAAGCGCAGTATAGCCACTAGAGTTAAAGAACACATAGCTGACGTCAAAAACGTGCGCTCTACAAAGTCTGCAGTGTGTGAGCATGCCCTAGGCAAACCCAACCATTTCCTACGTTTTGATCAACCTCAAATCCTCGCAAAGGAGAACCGATATGTACCTAGAATGCTTCGCGAGGCTATTGAAATTAAAAAACATCCTAATTTCAATAGAGAGGATGGTTGGCAATTACCACCTGTTTGGAATCCAGTTCTTAAAATAATCAAGTCCCAAACTTCACACCGGACTACAAAACATCGAGACACCGTGAGCGATTATTGTGTGCATCGAAACGAGTACGATTCGAATAATATCGATTGAATCGATTGTGCGGGTAGATCGAGAATAATTTTTCTATAAATTAGCTGTCATGACGCCTACCACCTCAGTCGTCCTGCGACCACGAACGCTGCAAAGTGTTCGAAACGTCAGGAAAACTCTGTAATATACGCGATTAATCCGTTTAAACTTGTTTTATTATAATGTGTAATAATCGCGAAAACCTAAGACATTATTATGTGAACCAGTACGGACTGGAATTCGCCGATAAAGTGCGCCAGGTGGAGTGCCGTATGACTCAGCGCGCCCGGTTACTCGCATCATTAAATTTCTTGAAGAGATGCCGGGATAACAACATCATTCCAGTATGTGTAAGAATATCTCCTAAAAAGGACATACTTGGAAGCGCAAGCATTCTACATCAGGCAAGCCTAAAATTATTGAAAAATCTTATCCGCCAACACCGTACAGATGCCCACAAAATTAGTAATGAAATTGAGATTTTGTCCAGAGAATTGCAGAACAAACTATCTACATCCGACTATTCCAAATGCTTAACTATCAATAGTAAAAGGGCCACCACGAAATTCAATGAATACACACAAAGACAAATTAAAAAGTATGAAAAACTGTGTGGCCAAAACCAAAACACCAAAAATACGAGCTATAAACATGCTTCCGAGCAAATGTCACAATCGAATATTATTGATCCGGTTGTAAATCTTTCTACAAAATCTCTGGACAAAAACACCGTTAATGTCCTAAAAAAGGGCCTAAATTTCGCGCTAGCACCTAAAAAAATCCCGTACGAAGATATAATATGCAATGTCGAGGACTGTCTTATAAAAAATAACGTGAAAAAAGATGATTTGGAAGCGATTCGTCAGGATATCTCCGCTGTACTGCGTCGTAGCAAACCACCTAAACCAAATCTTTCACGTGACGAGTACCTCGCTCTTAAAAACGTTAGTAAAGACCCAGACCTAACTATTCTTCGTGCGGACAAGGGTAATGCGACAGTTATAATGGACACGTCCGATTATAATCAGAAAATTCGAGACCTTTTGTCGGATGAAAATACTTACAAAAAGGTTAACAAAGACCCAACTAATAGAATTCTGAAGAAAACTTCTGATTTAATATCTAAATACTCCGACACCTTAGAATTGGACGTTAAATTACTTATACCATCATGCGCGAAACCACCAAAACTGTATGGGCTGCCAAAAATACACAAAGAAAATGCTCCTTTACGACCAATAGTAAGCCAGATTGACACACCAACTTACAAACTGGCACAACATCTAGCGAAGATACTCTCACAACTTCGTGGAAAGTCTAACACATATGTGAAGGATTCTTATCATTTCGTCAGCCAAATAAAAGACCTAACACTGGCTGAAGATGAGGTGATGGTTAGTTTCGATGTACAGTCCTTATTCACTAACTTACCGGTTAAGGACTGCTTGGAAGTCGTAAAAAAGCGGTTAAGTGATCAAGACATGCCTTTACAATATGCAGAGTTGCTAGAACATTGCCTCACCAGCGGCTACCTATTGTGGGACAATGAGTTCTATCTTCAAATCGACGGTGTAGCCATGGGTTCACCAGTTTCCCCTGTGGTGGCCGACATCTTCATGGAGGAATTTGAAAGAGGAGCACTCCTATCGGCCCCGGTTATACCAAAGATTTTTAAAAGATACGTTGATGACACTTTCACTGCCCTGCCTCACAATAGGGTCCCTGCATTCTTAGATCATCTAAATTCCATACACAGTAAAATTCAGTTCACTATGGAATTAGAAAATAACAAGTCCTTAGCCTTCCTTGATATACGACTTATTCATAATCCCGATCATTCTGTTAGTCATACAGTATACAGAAAGCCTACCCATACAGATAGGTACCTTAACGGTGAATCTCACCACCATCCTAGTCAGTTAGCTACTGTGGCTAAATCTTTGTTACAGAGAGCACATGGCATCTGCGACGCCAACCATCTGGCAGGGGAACTTCATCATGTGAAGCAAGTTCTGAAACAGAACAATTTACGTGCTCCACATCCCCGTCGCAAAAGCCGCCCGAAGCCCATCTCAGTTGATCGTCGACCTGCTGTTCTACCCTTTATAAGAGGGGTCACTGACAAAATTAGTCATATCTTGAAGCGTGCTTCTATAAAAACCTACTTCAAGCCACATAGAAAGATTAGCCAATTTCTTAGACCTGTGAAGTGTCATATTCCTTTACAAGATGCAGGGGTCTACAAGATTGACTGTGATTGTGGGCTATCATACATAGGGCAAACAAAGCGCAGTATAGCCACTAGAGTTAAAGAACACATAGCTGACGTCAAAAACGTGCGCTCTACAAAGTCTGCAGTGTGTGAGCATGCCCTAGGCAAACCCAACCATTTCCTACGTTTTGATCAACCTCAAATCCTCGCAAAGGAGAACCGATATGTACCTAGAATGCTTCGCGAGGCTATTGAAATTAAAAAACATCCTAATTTCAATAGAGAGGATGGTTGGCAATTACCACCTGTTTGGAATCCAGTTCTTAAAATAATCAAGTCCCAAACTTCACACCGGACTACAAAACATCGAGACACCGTGAGCGATTATTGTGTGCATCGAAACGAGTACGATTCGAATAATATCGATTGAATCGATTGTGCGGGTAGATCGAGAATAATTTTTCTATAAATTAGCTGTCATGACGCCTACCACCTCAGTCGTCCTGCGACCACGAACGCTGCAAAGTGTTCGAAACGTCAGGAAAACTCTGTAATATACGCGATTAATCCGTTTAAACTTGTTTTATTATAATGTGTAATAATCGCGAAAACCTAAGACATTATTATAATAATTAAATCAATAAGCACAATAAGCATGCGTGATAGCCTTGTGGTTTAACCATGTGCCTCCCACGGCGAATGGTTCGAGTTCGATTCCGAGGCACGCACCGCTGACTTTTCGAAGTCATGTGCGTATTAGAAATTAATTATCACTTGCTTTAACGGTGAAGGAAAACATCGTGAGGCAACCGGCATGTCCTAGAACCAAAAATTCGAAGACATGTGAGGTCCACCAACCCGCACTGGGCCCGCGTGGTGGTCTACGGCCCACTCCCTCTCACAGAGGAGGCCTGTGTCCCAGCAGTGGGAACATTATAGGCCGATTATGTTCATGCAATAAGCGTTTCACATAAGAATTCTCTTCGAAGCTATGTTAGCTCCCCTGTCTGTCACACTGTCCATTTTCAATGTTTTATGTTTTTAGGGTTCCGTACCCAAAGGGTAAACCGGGACCCTATTATTAAGGCTCCGCTGTCCGTCTGTCTGTCTGTCACCAGTCTGTACCTCATGAACCGTGATAGCTAGACAGTTGAAGTTTTCACAGATGATGTATTTCTGTTGCCGTTATAGCAACAAATACTAAAAACAGAATAAAATAAATATTTAAGGGGGCCTCACATACAAAAGACGTGATTTTTTTGCTGTTTTTTTTTCTCGATCTTAATAAAGGTTAAATATAGTGTCTAATGTTGTACAGATAATGGTATGGAACCCTTCGTACGCGAGTCCGACTCGCACTTAGCCGGTTTTTTATAGATTTATGTGTTAAAGTAATGCCTAGGACACTATAATGTTCTGATTGTGGGTTTTTTCAATTGCAAACGCACGCTTGATTAACACATTTGTTTAATTACTGATTCAACACTGGCAGACTTAAACTAGTATAATTTAAAATCCCAGATCGTACGACTTGCTGGTGGTACAATATTCATTCGTATTTTATCGATAATAAACCTAACTAAAGGAAGATATCTAGAGTTCGTCATGTCCATTAAAACATAGACTACAGAATAGTGGGACTAATAAACAACCACCTCTATTTTTAAACTATTATAAAGTGTTGCCATTAAAATGTCGACAAAAATATCAATTTTTCTATATTAAATAAAATATATGACAGACACTAAAGTGGTGAACGAGAATACCAATACGGTAGTGTCCTACTATTAAAAAAGTACAAATAAATTATTTTATTTCAAAGAAGGAATGGGCACAACAAAAAAAGGAAAAGCAAAAATATTAATTTATCACAAAATGGAAAACATAGACGCTTTTAAAGTTTTTGGAGGGAGTATCGCTCCGTCTTTGTCGCGCAAGCGGACGTAGGTGGTGTTACGTCACAAGCAGGTAGTGCCGTCCGTGTCTAGCAAATCATTTTAAAACGCTTATAACTTTGCCAATTTTGTAGATGTTTCATCGGTTTTTTGGTGTTAATTGTCTTTTTTCAAATAGTTTACAGATTCACAATAAAAAAAAGTAGTTAACATCCCTATTCTATGTATTAAGTAATAGCTGTAGTTTGTTTAACACGTGTATGCTGTCAACATTTACGACCTAGTGTACCTTAATGTCCCCTAAGCAAAAATACACCTCTTCTTGTCAAGTCAGTTAAAAATAGCTAGAAACGAGTTAGTTCTTGCGTCTTTTTCCCAAAGCTTCGACGCTTTGACACTTTGACATGATCAATATGATCATGTTGTCGACGGAACGACACGATCAATTATTTATATACAGTGTTTTAGTTTAGCGTGAGTGACGACTGACGAGTGACGACTGACGAGTGACGAATAAGTGTTAGATTGAGGGTGTACGCCGTGTACGGAGCCTTTGTAGTTGTAACGCACACTGCTTTAAAAGTAGCGACAGCGGTTCTCGTACTAATTTGCTATGTTAACATAACTCCTTATTTCTATGAGGTGCTACCCTTTCCTCCAACTTCACGTTCAGGACTGGCCATACCACATGGAACTTTGTAACATGTAGAAATCAATACTTACCACTTTGAACTCATACACGCCTGGTCCAAAAATAGAAACAACACAAAATAAATAATCTATAGTTTATTGATTTAGGGCGTACGGTCAACATACCTCCGATAATTATCGAATTATTGATACTGCGATAAAAATAGAAATAAGTATTATGAAACTAGCTTCCGCCCGCGGCTTCGCCCGCGTTTTTGGTATAAATAGTAGCCTATGTGTTATTCTGATGTTTAAGCTATATTAATGTAAAGTTTCATGAAAATCTGTTCAGTAGTTTTTGCGTGATTGAGTAACAAACATCCATCCATCTAAACTTTCTTTTATACATCCCACTAATATTATAAATGCGAAAGTTTGTGCGTGTGTGTGTGTGTGTGTATGTTTGTTACTTCTTCACGCTGAAACGGCTGAACGGATTTGGATGAAATTTGGCAAAAAGGTAGCCTGGGACCTGGAATAGGAATAGGCTACTTTTTATCCCGGAAAACGCGAGCGAAATAGGGGAAGCATAGTTTATAATATTAGTATAGATTAAGAAGCAAACATGTGTCTTGAAGATATTTTAATAAAGTGAGACTTAAGTAATTATCCCCCGTCCAAAAATTTAAGTACATATAAATTGGTCAAAATAACACAGAACACAACTAGGTACCTACTGACATGTAAGCCAAATAGAAAACCAAGGAATTTAATAAAAATACCACACAACCTAACACTGACGTTTTTATAGCATCGATAAAAGATTTAAGGAATGATCACGTTTGTTTTGTATACAGGGTGGCACAGGTTAGACAGTGGAAATAAAGGGGTCATTGTACTCATCACTCCCACATTATGAACAACTTTTACTATGGGACCAACCCTGAAGACCCGAAAAAAAAATCAGCTGTTCCATACATTTATGTTCAGATAACTCAACAAAATGTATGGAACAGCTGATTTTATTTTCGCGTCTTCAGGGTTGGTCCCATAGTAAAAGTTGTTCATAATGATGAGTACAATGACCCCTTTAAATATTCCCACTGTATAACTTGCTTTTTATTTTATTTTATTAACTTGATTGAAACATTTCTATTTTATTGGTAACTTTATTGACTTTCCATAAATAACTTCCAGATGATTTTTTTACCAATATTTATTTTTATACGTGGTTCGACATACAAACCTTCGGTACAAAAATACTCCGACGATTTCCAAAGTCCGTAATAAAGAAAAATATTAATGAAACTCTCCGCACATTTGCAAAAGACTGAAATTCACAAAATTCTAAAGCAAAAAGAGAAAATTCATAATTTCCTCAGAAATCACATCTGTGTTTACGACTCGGTCATAAAATGCAGACATAAAACATGTTATCGCACACGGAAACTAATTACAAACGAACAGAAACTTGGAATGAAAGATGAAACCAAAATGATTATACACATTAACGTAGACATAATTAAAACTGTTTTCATTTCAATAGTTGTGAACAATGTGGTTAGATTAGGAGCTACAGATTTATCCACTGAAGATGAAATTTTATTTAACGATGAAGAATCCATGTATAACATTCGAAATATGTACAGAGAGCAGCCAAACTTTAAGATACATAAAAGTATTTTAAGAGAGAAAGATTCTTATGAAAACGAAGAAGATATAAAGGCACTTCTAGAAGAGAAATATAAGTTTAAGAATGACGAAACGTCTACAAGATTTAAGATCGCTCGCGAGGAGAGAGGTGTATATCCAGGTTTGTTTAAAGACTTCTAAAACTCAAATGAGCGTAATATTAATTAATTAAAACGACTTAGTTTATTTAAGTCGTGAAAAGCCAGCCAAAGTTGAATTTAAATTAAGTTAAATTTTAACAAATCTTGTTTAATATTGTTTTCGGTTTTACTCACGTGTTTGTTTCGCGTTTGCCCGACCAGTTTCGGACTCGAACGGATCTCTTATCCATGAGATGATGCGGCGAGAAAGCGGGTTAAATTCCACTCAAACATGTGAGTAATGAGAACAGCAGTGATAGCCTAGTGGTTTAATCATGTGCCTCCCACGGCGAATGGTTCGAGTTCGATCCCGAGGCATGCACCGCTGACTTTTCGAAGTCATGTGCGTATTAGAAATTAATTATCACTTGCTTTAACGGTGAAGGAAAACATCGTGAGGAAACCGGCATGTCCTAACACCAAAAATTCGAAAACATGTGACGTCCACCAACCCGCACTGGGCCCGCGTGGTGGACTACGGCCCATTCCCTCTCACAGAGGAGGCCTGTGTCCCAGTAGTGGGAACATTATAGGCCGATTATGCTTACCTATGCTATGTGAATAATACTGTATATAATAACAAAGCTTTTCAAATGTATATAGGTCATCTTTCACCCCTTAGGTGACTGATTCCTGTCTAATTGGTTTGATTACTAGGACAACAGAATCAATTTCATGGCCTTGTCCAGCATCTGACGGAATGTTTATTTGAAGCATTTTGAGACGTGGTGTTCGACCCTGGAACTCTATCGATGGGCGTTGAGACCGAACCCTTTACATGTTATAGTCTCCTAGTACATTCCTTCCATTACGAGTGTCATAACTTGGGCATCAGTCGTCAAAGCCTCTTCGCTACCTCCTGTACAAAAAAGGAATTTCATTCACAGACATTGTGAACATCTTACATTTTATATTGTCCTAGTATTTCCTGAGAATCATGACGAGCGTCACATAGCTTGGGCTTTCCGGTCATATGCTGTGCGCCGCATCGTGGGGGGGATGGAGACCAGCATCAGCATGTATCCGTACAACGTGGCCATCTCCAGGAACGCCAAGCATTGGTGCGGAGGATCGATCATCGATGAGCAATGGGTGCTTACTGCGGGCCATTGCTTGGAATCGTGAGTGGATAATTAATATTACAACTACCTAAATGTCCTTTCTGATGGTAATGTGCATCGGGTCGTTGAGCTCCCTAAGTCAGGGTTGAGCTACCACGATATCCGGCACATGCGCGCACAGTCTGATCAGATCCACTCAAATCTGAATGGTCCTTTCCTCTGATGGCCATTTCAGACTAACTTGCATGGTGCTTACACAATTTATCTTAATGAAGAATTGTGTGGACCTTAAAAAAGAGATCAACCTTTGAGTTTCTTTCGGTGTTTCTTTTCATTATAGGAAACACCAACCTCGTCTAGCTTAAAAATAAATTTTGACGTGTAAAAGTGTTATTTTTAACCTATTTACAAAACATTTAAAAAATATCATTTTTCACCATAAAAAAAGATAAATGAAGATATTATTATCTTCATTTATCTTTTTTTTTTTTTTGCGAATCCTCTTATGAAATTTTACCATAACCGGCCACTGGCAGCTGGCAGCTATAAGCTACTGTAACACAAGCTCGTTAGTAGCATGCTCATCTTTCTCTCAATCCTTTTTGGCTTTGTCCGTCAATTGTCATTTCCGGAATTAATTAGTCGTTAATTAAAACTGTTAAGTGTTTTGTTTTGATTTCGTTGAAAAACCACGAACTTTTAATTACCCTCCGTTTATCGTAATCTATAAAAAATACATCTTACTTATAAACAAAATCAGCTATCGGAAGGTGCCTGAATTGATTCGATTTCAATTCTTCGTTCTAAAACAGGTTTTGAACACTCATTATTTTATCAGAGATGGGAGAAAATATAATTCGATAAGAACAATGAAACCCAACTTAATTGGCGTAATTAATGATGGCTTAGAATTTCTTGATTCCCTAGTAGGTACGCTCACAGACGTTCATTAGCGTTCAACCAAATTGTGCCATAGTTTTGCCAAGCGGGTTATAGCAATGGAGCTAACCAGAAGCGAAGGGTAAAAGACAATGCCAGGGGGCTGTACCAATTTGTGCTGCGGAGTGTCACAACCAAATTTAGTTCATAAAATTACTCGTTTTTTATACATAATCATTTTTATTTAATTTGTAATGATAAAGAGCCCGGATTTTTTGAAAAATATTAAGAAAATCTGCGAAAATAGGAGAAAGCTGCGGGGGCTTGGCGCTTAATTAATTAATGTATTTTTGTAATGCTACACCTCTGAGAGGATAAAACTGTTTTTAACAGTACCTATGGTATATGTGAACATGGCACCAGCTACTAGGGCTGCAGCAGATCAAGGTACCTTTAAGAATCGATCGGAAAAGTTTACCACTTTATTTTGCAGAACGTTTGATGGTGATAAGAGGAAACTGCAGCCGTTTGTCATCAGAGCAGGGAGCTCATTCCATAACCGAGGAGGTTACCAGGCCCGGGTAAATAAGGTGGGTAGCACGTAAGTTGTGTTGTAAAGAAAGACATAAGAATATAAAATTGATGCCATTAGGTTGTTGTTGAAGGTATTCCTCGCTGTTGCATCAACTTGCCAGAGGGAAAAATATCGCAGTATATTTTTTACTGTTTGCGTGGTGATTATTTTTAACTTGTATAAAAAATACAAAGTCATTTAAGAAATAAATAAATATAATAGCGCAAAAAAGGTCATGTCACTGATCGCAGAATGAAGCTACCAAAGCACGGGAGGAAATTACTATCAATTCTCTCAATAAAATTCTGTTTAGAGAAAGTTCAGCAGTTTTAAACAACTCTTCCACATTTCCAGGTTTTTTTTCCCCGCGGATACGTGCCGGGTGCCGCAGACTATGACTATTCGTTGCTGCGTCTGGACCGGCCGATGCCGATAGGGCGGAACATTGCTGTACTCAACCTGCCCGCCAAGGGCTATGTGATGAAGGAGAACGATATCCTTATTGTTACAGGCTGGGGGAGTACTGATGTGAGTGATATGGACTAGATAGATATAGTGAGGTTGGTAATAAAGGCTCAGAACCCTTCCAATTTATAAAAGATGTTGGTAAACGCCAAATAACGCTACTCTTTGTAAGTGTTGTGTTCTTACATGCATGACCACGATAGAAACGGGTTTTGTCTACAAAGTGACAGACTGTAGAAAGATTTTTTTTTTTTTTTTTCGAAAGGTTTTATGCGTACAATGAAAAGTAGAAATGTTTCTTTTTGTAACGATAGCCAGATTTGTGAGGAATAGAATAAGCTATAACATCACGCTACGACCCTTAGGAGCCGAGCAAAGGGGATGAAAGCGCGGGTAAGAACTAGTTCAATATAGACTTCAATGTAGACTTCAAATTGTCTACAGGAGTCCGGTTACGGCCACATTCCGGACCGGCTGCGGTTCGTGCCGGTGCCAGTGATGCGGCTTGAGGACTGCCAGAAGTCGTACCGGTTCTACATCACGCCACAGATGTTGTGTGCTGGATACGCCACCGGCGGGAAAGATGCTTGCAATGTAAGTGGGATTCAGTAAAAGGTACATCTGCGGGGTCCGTATAGTACCTACTATGCGATCGCGATAAGAATAGGAACGTCAATAACCTCGAACTGTCAACTATCACTGGAAAAATAAGTCTTACAAAGAAAATTAATTTGCGAATCAGTAAGGTTTTTTTTTCACTATAGGTACATATTTAACCGAGTCTATGATTTACCAAATCTATTGTAATCTTTGATAAAAAAATAGTAGTAGGTACCTACTATTATTGATCGAAGATTGTGACAGAATTTTTAATACAAAAACAGCTTAATTTTCAATACAAAACGTCACAATATGGCGCAAGGTTAGTCCTATTCTTATTTTGATTGCATAAACTATAAATGTTAATATTCCTTTCATTTTAACCCCTCCAGCACGATTCCGGCGGCCCCGCAGTCCGGGACGGCGTCCTCCTCGGCATAGTATCCTTCGGTGGCCGGAAGTGCGGCGACCCGCGGTCCCCGGGGGTCTACAGCCGCGTGTCCGCGATCACGGAGTGGGTGGAAGACACCGTCACGAACAACGAAGCGAACACGGTGCCCGAACTGATGCCGAAGATACTGAAAGCGAGACAGAGAGAGAAGGAATTACAGAAGTAAGTGTTGAAGTGAGAAGAGTGTAGAGCAGGGGCCTCACGTTTTATTAGAGGGAATGGCGACCCCTAGTGTAAAATTGAAACTGAATTGTAACCGATTGACCACAATCGGAGTCAATTGATTGACTTAAAGTGTAGTTAAACGGGCTAGTATTTTGACAATTTCTTGCTGCAATTGTATAGCCGTGAGTTGAGAACGATATCATGCAACTCTGTAGAACCATTTCCGCAATCTTGCAGTATAGCCCGGCGATATTGCAATGAAATTAAATTATGGTACATCACAATAACTACTGTACGATATAGATCTCAACTCACGGCTATTGCAGCAAGCTATTGTCAAAAAACTAGCCCGTTGAACTGCATCTTAACGATATACCTACCTAGGTAAAGAAGTATTAGAAAGTAAAAAAATTGAATACTTACAAGTTTATGTAGGTAGTGTTTCGAATTTCGATCCTTTGTTTTTCGCTAGTTACAAACCTGTCCCAATTATTTTGCTGAGTAAACGAATCAAACAAACTTTAAATTTTTATAATGTTACTACACCTGACATCCAATATAACTGTTACAGATTCAAAGCACAAGTGGAAGATAAGAAAAATATAATCAAAGCTTGGCTCCGCGAGACGCTGAAATCGCCATTATTCATAGAATTAGCCAAAAAGAAACTCAAAGAAGCGGGGTTTCATACAAGAAGAACTAACGATTATGATTCATTCAATGTGAGTAATCTAGATGATAAAGCGATGGATGAAATTAATCTAACAAATATGATTAATGATAGAATAATACAGGATGGTGATGGTACGGAATCAGATAAATTGCTTAGAACTTTGGCTTTGCATGAAGTGATGTTGAATGATCGCAGCACCGAGATGTTAGCCCACAGGACTAGACCAGAGGGTGATAGTGACAGTGTTGAAAGCTTTATAGCGTATATTAGTGGAAGTAGTCAATAAATATTGATAAGAAACAGCTGGATTTTCATTTTACTAATGACAGAGTAATATCATATATGTTATTGAAAACCGCGCCATCTATTGACAAATGATAGGAAACGCTAAAGAAGTGTACTCACTCAGATTTTTAAATTATCAGTCGTTTACTGATAGTAAACTTATTCTTTAAAATTATATTAATATGCAATACAAGTTTATAGGGCTACTTTTTAGGTCAATGTTGAATAAAGACACAATTTAAAACGTAAAATTTTTAGTGAAGTTTTTTCTATTCGATAAGAGGTGGCGCAATACTTAATAGGATTGCTATTTGATGCTAGATGGCGCCTCAAGTAGAACTTGGTGTGAATATTTTCAGCCGCTTCAGTGACCCATAGTAGCGATGGTTTTGTACCGTGGACCACGGTACAAAAACATCGTCACTGGACCACCTACCAAGGTCCGTGGTAGGTACCAGTGGCGAAGGGTCCCTACAATACGATTCTTACCGGCTTACCTTTGAAAAATAGCACAGGCAGTATTGCCTACTATTGTCAATTAATATAGTCACACAGCACACACAGGTATTGAATACACCAGAAGTTCATGATAGGAAAAAAGAAGCTACTGAAACGGTCTTCAGACACTGTCATTTTGTTAGGTAAACAAGAATTAACTTTTCGTAGCCAGGTAAGCATTTATAGCTCGGCTTACCTCTTACAAAAATTGACACTTCGCCACTGGTAGGTACTATACAGGGTGGCAGGTTAAACAGTGGAAATATTTTAAGGGGTCATTGTACTCATCATTATGAACAACTTTTACTATGGGACCAACCCTGAAATCGCAAAAAAAAAATCAGCTGTTCCATACATTTTGTTGAGTTATGTGAACATAAATGTATGGAACAGCTGTTTTTTTTTTCACTGTTTTTTTACTGTTGTTGTTCATAGTGATGAGTACGACCCCTTTAAATATTTCCACTGTCTAACCTGCCACCCTGTATATATATTTTTTTAAAAACGTTGCCCCTAGTGTGGGGCAACGTTTTAAAAACACGGATTTCTCCTGTGTCGTGGGTGCGTTTACAAGCACAAATTTTCACATACACAAACAGCCAGACCTATGTGCAATGCGGGAATCGAACCCGCGACACGTCGCGCAGCAGCCAATCTCTCAGCCACTGCGTCAACCGTGCGGTCAAATATAAATCTACTATAACTTTATTATCGATAGAATATCAAAACTGCTTGCGGTGTCACAACAGTCATTAATGCTGATACTTCATCGTGTAAATCTATTAGGAAACTACGGATAGACAACATAATTTATATTTGCATAATGGCGCATCAAACACTTCTTTATGAACATCGTAGCATTATCTAGTACTAGCACTTCGCCCGCGACTTCGTCCGCGTGTCCCACAGGAACTGTGCATTTTTTCGGGATAAAAAGTAGCCTATGTTACTCAGTGATAATGTAGCTTTCTATTAGTGAAAGAATTTTTAAAATCTGTCCAGTAGTTTCGGAGGCTATTCGGTACAAACAAACAAAAAAATATTTCCTCTTTATAATTAATTAGTATAGATTTTCTCGTCAACAGTGCATTATTCGCTTCGAATAATTCAATAAAAAATCTATATTATTAATCTATACTGATATAATAAAGATGAAGATTGTGTTTGTTTGAACGCGCTAATCTCTGGAACTACCAGTCGGATTCAAAAACATATTTTTGTATATGATAGCCAGATTTATGAGAAATAGTACCTATAGGCTTAACATCACGCTACGATCCTTAGGAGCCGAGCAACGGGGGTGAAACCACTGAGAACAGCATTTCATAATTAATGAATTCCCTTCGACGCCATGAAAAAAAATTAATACCTAATTTCGCAGAACCCTGTTGACTTTTATACGGAACCTCTAGCTTCTGCGGAACTCAATTTAGGAATCACTGATCTAGTGAAGCACATAAGCGACTTTTTATCCATTTTTACTTGTTTGAATTTCGTTAGCTGGTGGTCTTCTAATCAAGACCACACTGCCTGTAGTTTCATCTTTTAAGGACTCAATTACTCATTTAGAACATGGGTAAGAATCACCAGTTAATTTTAACTAATGTTCCATTGTCGTATGGTAATTACTGTACATTAATTAATTTATTCTATGTATTGATAACAACATGAGTTAGCGACGAGTATAAAATAACTGAACGATTAAAATAACTGATTGTTGCGTCACGTAAGTACTAGGGTCGCAGAAGATGTGAAAAATGTGCGTAATGTTAGACTATCATCTTAATGACCTGGGGGTCTACTCTCTAAGCACGAAAACCGTAATTTCGAGCTTAGTTACGGGCGTTTCTTACTCCGTACCACCTACGGACCTAAGATTAGTTCGGGGCCCGAAGTAAGAATGAATGATAGCACGATTTGACAGTTGTCCCTAATCCCGAAGTGTTTTATCCGTCAAAAAAATTGAATTTGACACTTGTTTTGACGGAATTTTATGTATATTGTACTTTCGGACGGGCCCGTATCTTCGTTGACGGACTTACAGAGTAGACCCCCAGGTACCAGAGGCCCTAGCCAAGTTACGGATAAATTGTATGGAAATGACATTTGTGAGTCACGTGACTTTTCCGCAGGTAATGTCATTATCATTACCGTACATTTTGTCCGTAGCGTTTGGCGTGAACGTAAACAGAAAAGCAACTTGTCTAGGGCCTCAGTGGTAGGTACTGTCGAGCAAACCTGACCTATAAATGATAAATGATATTTATTTTGTAAATAGGTTAAAAATAACACTTTTACACGTCAAAACATTTTTTTAAGCTAGATGAGTTCGGTGTTTCCTATATGACTACCTTTGAGAAGAAACACCGAAACAAACTCAAAGGTTATAAGTTTAATATACCGACTTGGGAAGATTAAATTGCTATGAACAGTGTTAGCATTATTTCAATACATTGCTAATATTTTTACCGCGTTTTTATAAGCTCGCTTTCTTGTCTGTCTGTCTGTTCGGTACAAAGGACGTCGGCAGTTTTAGGCTTGATATGGTACAGTAATAAAAGTTTAACCAAAAATAAAAATATTTTTTAATTGTTCTTTGCCTAATTTATCTTAGAGATTAAGAATTGGAATCAAAAATCGAAATAAATAAGAAATAAAATGATTATGCCATTGACATTTTGAAAAAACCACTAAAACAAAAACGGGTGCATGCTGGCTGGCGCGTGCTTCCACAGAATATCATGGTGACAGCAACTAAAACCTTTGAATTGAGAACTCATTAGTCGGGCTTTACTTCACTGGATCATTCACACCATACTTAACCTCACTGTCAGAAATAAGAATATTTCTCTTTAATCCAATTACGTACAAAAACAAATAAAAAATGAATTTAAATACTCTTGAAATACTCGATCACACCAAACTAATTTCATATCTGTACCGACTTACACAATCTGAGGCCCAGCGTTCTATGGGCGTCTGCCAGTGCCCTTTTGCAATTCATTTTTGAAGCACTTGCTGGCTTGACTAAGCCACAAATAATTTTATTATTTGTGGCTTAGTCAAGTTATTTATTAGCCTTTTTTTTAAAACCACGTAAGTATTTAAAACGCACTAAAAAGTATAAAATAATTTCTAATCAAATGTATTTAGTAAAAAAAAAAATTTTTTTTTCAAATAGGCCTAAGTAATTTTACTCTACTAAAACTCTTTGCCCACGACTCGCATAACAACACAATATCATTATTTTCATGTATGTAGGTACTATTTAATTTAAATTTAATTTAAACGGCAATCATTTCCGAGTTCCGAATTCCAAAACCATGAATCATTTAGAAAATCAAATTCAAATTGTAACGCTCCACCACCCGAGCTCCTCAACTGTGAAACATCTAAAATAATTTGTGAAAATACCAATTACATTATGTAAAACGTTGACATAATAACCTTAGCACTTGATGCTGTAACTATTAAACTGGACATGAATAAGAGTTTATAGATTGTATAATACCTAACATTTTATTTTTTAGCGTACCTGACCTACAAGTAGTCGGAAATAGATTCGTTCGAGTTTAAAATTTGTTATGTCATTTTTGCGGCTTAGCGGTGGTAAAACATTAGAGGAATCTATACTATTTCTCTAAAGTTTTACCACCACATATTTATTATAGGTACAGAGGTATTTGTTTGTTTGTAAGTTTGTGTAGGGGGAAATCTCCGGAACTACTGACCAGATTCTAAAAATTCTTTCACTGATAGGAAGCTACATTATCCTTAAGTTCTATATGCTATATACTTTTATCCCAATAAAATGCACAGTCCCTGTGTGACGAAAAATGTTTATCATAAAAAAATCATTTTAAATGAAAAATGATTGTTTTAAAAATAAAAATTGTGAAAAAACATAGTTTATTTTCGTTACTTTTGAAAAATGTTACCTATCTCTACGTCAAATCTAGTTATTCATTGTGTTGTATAAGATTTTTTAGTAGTTAACTTACCAAATTAGTTGTTACACAACTTGCTCCGATTGTGTAATCGATTCTTTTCATCTTTCAATAAAATTGATTTGGCAAACTTTCAGTTGCGAAAAAATCGTGTCATTTTAAATTTTAGCTAGCGTTTACAGGAAAACTGTGTGGTAATCATGACTGAAGAATTGTTTTTATAGTAACTATATTTATCTAAATAATTATCTGAATTTCATGGAGTAATACGGTGTAGAGAAAAAATGTTGCCAAAAAAAAATAGCGATGATATTGTTTTCTTTTAGCTGAGATAGTGGCCTTTTGGCCTCGCACCAGGTTTTAATTTTTTTTTATTTTTTAAACTGTTTTTTTTTCTTTTCTTTTTTACCTGTTGTGCGAGCTCAATAAATAATTTTTCTTTCTTTCTTTCTTTTTTTTGGTAAAATATGAAGGGAAAATTTTAATCAGCGGTCTGTGAATGTACCTACCTATTTGATTTATTCTGGCAGGTAAGTTTCGAGGCCGGACGCTGGCGCAGCAGCAAAACAGCCCCGGCGGCCTACGAACGATGGACAGCTGCGTTTTAAAAATGACCCTTTATGGCATGCGCCCTGCATGGTCCCTCATGATCCTGCGTGTACCCGCATGATCCTGCGTGTACCCGCATGATCCTGCGTGTACCCGCATGATCCTGCGTGGTCCCGCGTGATCCCGCGTGTATCCGCGTGCGTGCGACATACATGACAGGAAAAGTACAAATATTACCACTTTTGATCACTCTTCTGTTTATTAAGCATGGTTAGTCAATTTATATTAGTAGTCAATCAATGATTATTAGATTTTCTCTAAAACCATAGTCGCTAACAGCATTTATCCCTATCACACTGCTTACTCCTCAAGAGATGGAGCGTGAACGTTACGACGCAAAAATCCATTTAAACAATCAAGTAAAAATAGTAGGTGATTCATTAATTAACATAATTACGAATGAAATCTAATTGACATACTAACACTTCGACTTCGTTAAAAATGCAAATATTTAAATGGCGACGGCGCATTTTTGTTTATACCGGGTGACTGGATATTGAAGAACTATTTAGTATTTGATACTAGTCCAATTAACGACGGGATCAACCTTGAAATTTCGAAAATAAAACAATTGTTGTAAGAAGGAAAGAATTACTGCATCTATTGGTTACCCCTCAGATCATAGAAACAAGGAGATTCATTGTACTCATCATTATGAACAACTTTTACTATGAGACCAACCCTGAAATCGCGAAAAAAAAATCAGCTGTTCTAAATGTATGGAACAGCTGATTTTTTTTTCGCGATTTCAGATTTGGTCCCATAGTAAAAATTGTTCATAATGATGAGTACAATGACCCCTTAAAATATTTCCACTGTCTAACCTGCCACCCTGTATAAGTCTGTAAATCTGTACTCTATTACCCTCTCTGAAACCAAATATACTTTATTACTTCTATAGTTAGTTGGTAACCCCAGGCAATGCTGCTGCGAAGTATCATTACAAAGTGATAGATGTATTAATTACGTATAAGATAGGTACATTTGAAACTAATTAATTCCGTACTTTCGTTCCTAGATCAGCTTGCAACGTATTCTGACTTTCAAGTTGGTCATTTGCAAGTGAATTCAATCGGTACGTGTAATCACACACTAATTGAGGGGTTTTTTTGTTGATTCACACAACTTTTCATCAAAAGGAAAAACGGAACCCTTATAGGATCACTTTGTCGTCCGTCTGTCACCAGACCTACGTGGAGCCATCTGCTTATAGATGGCGCCACTAGAAGTATGCAGAAGCGCCATCTATGATCAAGATATGATATATCTACTATGATGTAATAGCGGCATAGATGGCGCTATCGCATATTTCGGAACCCTTAGGGCGCGAGTCGTACTCGCACTTGTCCGGTTTTTTTTTTTTATGTGATAGCCCGGATTTTTAAGGCGTTTGCCACGAGACGGGTTCGCGTTCGCTCATTGGCTACATTTAATCTGCAGGGCTAACATGCGCGCCGCGACAAATTTTGTCGACTGTTTTGTCTCGCTCTTACTCGTGCGAATATGAGACAAATGCACGATAAAAGCGTTGACAAAATTTTGTCGCGGCGCGCATGTTAGGCGCTCTGGAGAAGACACATTTCGTAATTTAGCCAATGAACACGAGTGAAATGGCGTCGAGTGTTAAAGGACTCTCTTCTGTTGCTGGGGCTTGTGGGTTCGAAACTAGCACAGTGAAGAAAAACACCTTAAAGAAACCAGTGGGGCTATAACGAATAATTTTCTCAAACTGTATCGTAAATGCAAGCATATTTTAAATCAAAAATACAACAGTCCTAGAACATTTTGTTAGATACATTTGCACATTTTAAAAAATACAGAGTAATTAAGTAATAATTATTTAATTTATATAAATATTTTGTAGCAAACGTAGGTATTTAATTTTCAATTCAAATAAGCTTACATTTGCGATACCATGCGTCAAAATTATTCGTGATCGGGCCGTGGTCTGTAAAAAAACACATGGTCCATTAGATCTAGGCTCTCAGCCAGACTTCTGACTTGACTTCTCGCCTGCATGATGGACTATGACCCACCTCCTCTCACACACCGAGTCCTAGAATACCTACCTACCTATAATATGTATTCCGAAGACCTAACACTTCGACATTTACAAGTAAACTTAATTGACTGCGTGTGATCACTATTAATTAACGTATTTCTTATGACGTAATTACTACGAGACCTTTTATGGAGGGAAAAAAACATTTTCTCATAGCCTACGGGTAAGGTCGGTATTATACTGAAAGCTATAAAGAATCTTTAGAATATCTTTGATGATAGCGTTAAAGCAGCTTAAGGTATAGTACAGGGTGAGTTTTAAACAGGGCAGCTATGCCAATTGCAGAGATATAAATTGTAAAAATGAGATAAGCTGCTCAGAAATATGAAAAAGTTGTGACCCATTTGTGTACAGTTACTAAAAGTTGTGACCCATTTCTGTACAGTTACTAAAAGTTGTGACCCATTTCTGTACAGTTACTAAAAGTTGTGAACTATTTCTGTACAGTTACTAAAAATTGATGTAAAACTTTATAATTACTAGATGGCGAAAAAAAATTGTAAGTATGCCATAAATTAATATTTTATTTTCTATAGGAATACTTTTTACTGCTACTGCTTATGCCTTTATTTTTAAATTCCGTTTTACGCATTAATGTTTTGAAACTAATAATGTTCATTATTTTTTTTCAGCTAAAAATATACCTAAGTTTATTAGTTTTGACTACTATTTACTTTTTGAAAATTATAGAAGTTGGACTCATAAAATTATAGTAGTAGGATGAATTATAGAAGTTGGCAAACCTAGTTCATCCCAATATTTTGATGCTGACAGTACATACACCGTCCATTCCAGTTTCAATGTAATCTTTTGCTCCAAGTTGTCAGCAATGAATTGACCTCTTCATCAAAACATTTTCTGTCATAAACAGTTTCTTCACATAAGTTACGACAAGAAGTATGAGATACGTTTCTGAAGCATTAACATAAAATGAATGATCAATAAATCTATCTCACACATTTTATGATGCTGCGGAATCATGTATTAGTATAAATATAGATCATTGCGTAATGGTGGTATAAATCTGTGCCTCCTGTGCTAAGTGATATAACTCGAGTTGTACCCTTTTTGTGATTTTCACATGAGCATTATCAAAAAAAAAAGACGTGTTTTTTGGTCTAACTCACGTTCTTCTATCTGCTATAGTTTCGGAGATAATTTTGTGCAAAGTGATACAACTATAGGGATTTTGGCAAAAAATTCGTGACAATCGATATTTGTCAAGTTGTAACCCCAAAACCGGTCACTTAACACACTATTTTTCGTGCTTCGTGATTTAAATGCTATTGTATTTAACTTCATTTTATTTTTCAGTATATTTATCGTGAATTTTGATGTGACTAGAGTAATATCCCTTTGAACAAATTCTTTTGCTACATTTTGCTAGAATTATTATTCTAATGAGTTATTAGACGTTTTAACTTCATGTATATCAGTTTACACTAAGCCAATTTGTTGGTGCAAGCTTGGTGCAACGTAATTTAACTGTACAAGTATCATAATTAACTTAATTTTAGCACATAAAAAACTAAGTAAAAGTTACAAGTCGCAGGTTTTTCATGAATTACTTCCAAAATTAAATATCTATCAAAAACTCTAAATTATATAGAGAAAGAAAATGTTTTGTTCTACAAAAGAGTGCACTGATATATAACATAGCCCACTTAATTAACGAACTAGATTTTTTTAAACTTGTTTTTGCTGTCCTGTAAAATGACGTTTTTTGACTTGTATCACTTATCACAGGAGGCACAGAAATAATTATTTTGTAATTAATGTAACTCCGCAGTAAAGTTATTAGTTGGCTTAAGCAGGGTTAGCAGAGGGGCTCGTGGCTGCATAACAGCTGCGCTAATCGATCTGTGAGGTTAAGTTGTGTGCGATCAGTCCATGGATGGGTGATCATCTATACTGTAATAAAACTGCAAAAAGCCGTGTCTGTACGGAGGTATTGCAGAAAAAAAGTCGGGATAGGGTTCTGGGCCGTTTTTTTAACTTTAGATACTCTAAACTATAAACAGTTCTAACCTCAGATCATAGAAACAAGGAAATTGTGCCAAGGCGCTTTTGTTAGTTGATGGCATAAATCTCCTTTTTTCTATGAACTGAGGTTCTAACACATCAGCCGTCCTGGTGATTTGGAGATATTGTAAGCGGAAAATAGCTGACAGTGTAACAACGCTGAACGCTGATTCATAGTTCACATAGTTGTCAGTAATTACATGTAAACAAACATTATTTAACAATCGCTCAGTTATGATGCCCTGGTAGATTGAATTATTTTCTTATAGTTACTAAGGCTGGGTAAAACAGATTTATCTCGGCTATCTTCTAATTAATGATACCTTCCGGTATCCAAAAAGGTAAGAATGGGTTATTGACTCAATACGGTACCTTATTTTTACCTTCTTCGATTCGTTTACCTTTACCTTACCCTTATTTCCTGTAGTACATACTGCATCATCAATCATATTAACATGTCATCAACCGAAAGAATTTCAAAAAATCCACTATCTACCTACTGAACATAAGCGTCCCATAAGATTCTCCAATTCATAGCGTTCTCAATAATCGATCCATCGACATAAGCTATACGAGTATATATGTAGAAGTAGGTAATGTCTAAAATCAATATCTAGTAGAGAAAAAAGCATGCGCTGGATCGAACGGCCAATAAAGGGAATGAATTGGAGGAAAATTTTGTGGCGGTAATAGAGCACACTAACGCATTCACTGAATCACGTTATAAGGCGTAGTTCTTATACATCTTTAGGTAGACCCAGTATGTATATTGTAGTCTATGGGTAGACCGTTCTCCTACTTCCACAATAACCCGAAGCTGGCAGAGTTAAAACAATAAAATATGGTATGATGAGGTGGTCCTGACTGCACATTTGCGTAAAAGCCTGGGACACTAGAAAATCATTCTCGAGGTCCGCATGATTCCTGTCTGAAGACACCCAGATTGTAACTGTCGGGAAACAGCCACTCCGGCAGCGCATTCTAGGACTTTCTTGGAGTTTCACGTCCTTCTATCTCATTATCTCGTCTGCAAAACGCCAGTTTTTCACTTTTCAGCTGAACTTTATTGACACTATACCTGCGGCTATCTCATGCCTGTATTTTTTTGTTTTTTGGTCCTGCTAATGCTACTTAAGCAGACTCTAATATAATTTCAGTTAAGCACGAACATTTTAAGACAAGCAAAAATTATTAGGCTCCAACGAAACCAAATAATAACAAACGCACTCTAAAAAAAAGAAATCTCGTCAAAACCTTATCAAAGTGTTAAATAATTTGAGAATTATAATAAAAAAGACACGTCGCTTCTGCGTCTACGCACTATCTACTCACACACATACAATTTGATGTTACCACGAGACCACACACAAGAATGCGTGTGTGTGCCGGCCCTCTGTTGCAATCCCTTAAATAGGTCGAGCAGATACTAATAGAAAGACGCAGGGCCGGCTTCGAAGATTTCTATCGATATTCATTGAGTTATGCGCATTTTAAACATCTCTTTTTAGCTTTGCTTTCCTGGTTGAATGTCCTTTAGAGGCTAGTATTTGTAGTTGTGTGATTTGTATATTTGGACTTTCTGTTCGGAGGCGCAATGGCTTTTTCCGTAGCAAAAATGATGTAATTTTTTTGACTGCCTCATTAGTCTGGGGCTGCAAAGTGTACAGTAGGTTCCTGGAATCGTTTCTTGAGTTGGGAAAACTGTTATTTCTGTCAGAAATTCACGATAGCAATCTGGGGTTTGGAACTGTGCTTTGTAAATGTCATTAGGCTCGCGTCCTATTGGGACCTACTATAATAACTGGCAAAACTTAAGTTGTGTGCTATTCCCACCACCCATACTTACCTAAGTATGTATATTTTTATTTCGACAAAACAGAAGTAACTTCTTCAGCATTCTTACATCTGCTAAAGCGCTACATATTACCGGGTCAGGGCTTTCCGAGTTCCGAGGCGGTCAGGGACGTGCTATTAGTTACCCGTGTTGACACATATGAGGGAAATCGGTATTGGTAGTATATTCCATCGTTTTAGTATCACACATCGCCATGTCCTTGTTTACCTAATACAGATGAATTAGCAATTATTGCGATAGCGTTCTGTCGTAGATACAAGTTCTACCAATCTTTCCGTATTCATTTTGGACAAAACGTTGTCCCGGTCGTGTTAAAAATTGAATAGTATTGACGAAGAATGCATACATCAGAGCATGTTTCGGGACATTGAAGGCCCAGATGCACCTGACACGGAATTATGTGAATAAGTTCATTCAATATTGCAAGCGTATCTATCGATGTCCTTTTAGATGCAAAGTTAGAGGCATTGAGTTGGAGTCTGTAATTAGTCTCCGATAGAGGCGCCAACGCTCTTTAGAGGCGTAAAAACGAGGTTTCCAATTTCAACTGATTCAGACATGACACTGCAGCTGGATAGAGCGCTGTCCCGGTTTTAAGTAGAGGTCTCGGGTTCAAACCTTGCCTGTGTCGGTTGTTTTTAAAAAATTCTTATAAGTAGGTAAGTATATTTAATAACATTGCAAGCAATTTTTCTCCCGTCCTTGATGAGATAGTAAGGAGACCCTGACCCGGATATGTGTAGACAGCCCTTAACCCTCAGATCATAGAAACAAGGGAAATGTGCCAAGGCGCTATCGAGCTTGATGCCTGATCTTGAGCAATTTGCTCATATTAAAAACGTACGCGCTGGCGACGAACCGAACACGATCGATGGTATAAATATAGTGTTTTAGTTTAGTGCTAGTGTTGAGTGACGATTAACAGTGTTAGATTGAGGGTGTGCGGAATGTTTAATGCGTGGGAGATCTTTTTATTCACAAGGAGCGCTTTTATGCGCGTAATTGTGTCGAAAAATGTACTAAAAGTGGCATCAGTTGCTCCCGTACTAATTTGCTATGATGGCATATCTCCTTGTTTCTATGATCTCAGCCTTAACCCATATGAACATCTATCTTATCTTTTTGATACTCCCAAATCCGGCTCTGTTATAAAAACTTAAAAAGATTGTTTGCATCTTTTCGTTACAATTTTTAGGTCACATACCCTTTTGTGTAAATGTGTGCGTTTGATAACATTGTATGTAACACGAACGCAGCGAATTTCTTGTATTAGACGGTGCCGCGTGTTTGTACGTATCAGAATATACTTTTTGTTGTTGTTATGATTTTTTCGATAGTGTTTTATATGATGTTATGTTTGGGAAGATACCAGGCATGCATAAGTGTATGGAGGGAGATTCTTTTGAACTAGGATGGGAAGGAAGCACGAGGATGTGATTCTTGAAAACCAGTGAACAAAGATACGCGGATAGCTAACCAGTCTTATACGGTGTGTAATTACTAATTAGACAGCTCTTTGTCCAGCAGTGGACTACTTTATGCGATGATTAGTATGACAAAAATATACAAAAGTTTCAAAACAAAGACACATTCTAGACCTAGATACAAAAAATGTAACGAACGATACCAAATCGGCGTAATAGGTACCTTAGGCAGAGACAACAAAGTACAACCTATCTCAAATTGTACTCATACGCTTTGTCGTAGTCGTAAATAAATAGACTTATGCACATATACAAGAAGAAGCCATTACAGAAGCAGAAGATGGCATTACAGAAGCAGAAGATGGTTTGAAGAAAACAATTTTCTTTTAAAGTACCAGGCAAGCAGAAATGAACAGCGATGAACTCGCTCCAGACCCTGCGTACTACGTCTTAACACACATAGCCCATCTGAATAGTACCAAGGTCGTTGACAATGGATACGCCAGGTCAGTGTGTTCAGTGTTGACCAACTAATTATCCGTCATATATTATATTGTATGCTAATTGCCAATACAAGTCTGCATCGCTGAACTTTAATGACTTAGACCGATTTTGTTTTAATTTGTTTTGTTACTCGATACCGGATAGTTTACGTTTAGTTTTACGTTCGTTCTGAACCGTCAATTGGAACGTACTGTAGTCAGGAAACAGAATGAGATATCCCTGCAGTTTCTGAAAGCCTCTATAATCAATTTAACCTGTTGTCAGATTGGTCAATGTTGCCTATTTCTGTAAACCAATAACAACACCCGACATGAGATTTAACAGCAAAACTAATCAATTGATTGACCAGGCTTTCAAAAACTAAGGGTATGTTTTGTCAGTTTGAGTCAGTATCATGAGATAAACAATAGGAATACCACCTCAGATCATAGAAATAAATGCCTAAGGCATTAAGTCCGCCCTTGTGCAGTGTTTTTTTACATGTGCATAAAGCATTAATAAATAAATAAATAATGTTATCATGGCAAATTAGTAGGGGACTCGCTGTCGCCACTTTTGAAGCAGTGTGCGTCACAACTACAAACGCTCCTTTGTAAATATAGAGATTTCTCACACATTAAATGCCGCACACCCTCAATTTAACACTGTTATTCATCACTCGTCACTCACGCTAAACTAAAACACTTTGCTATGCGATCACGATAAGAATAGGAACGTCAATGACCCCGAACTGTCAACCATCACCTGAAAACTGAGTCCAAAGAACATTAATTTGCGTTTTTTTAAACTGAGTCTTTGATTTACCAAATCTATTGTAATAGATTTTTTAATACAAAACAGCAAATTTTTCAATATAAAACGTCACAATTTGGTACAAAGTCAGTCCTATTCTTATTTTGCTCACATAGTCCTAAGTATAAATCATCGATCGTCGATTCGGTCCGTTCAGCAACATGATCACACTGATCATATTATCAAAGCTTTAAGTTCCATAGTGCCTTGGCAAATCTTTGTTGTTTCTCATCATCATCCGCCTAGCCTTTTCCCAAACATGATTGGGGTCGGCTTCCAGTCTAACTGTTTGCGGCTGAATATCAATATTTTATATGGAGCGACTGCCATCTGACCTCCACAACTGGTCTAACATTCGAATACCGGTATTTCCCAATAATTATTGGGGAATACCGGTATTCGAATGTTAGACCAGTTGTCAGACTTTTGGGCTCCTGACTCCGTGCCATAGGAATATCGTTGACAGTCGTTACGGGTGTAACGACTGTCAACGATATTCCTATGGCACGGAGGGGTCTCGATGTGTAAAGAACGGTCACCCATCCAAGGACTGCGCGCGGCAAGCGCAGCTTAACCTCGCAGATCGATCGATCAGCGCGGCTGTCATTTAGCCACGAGCCCTTCTAAATCAAATCAATCAAATCAAATCTTCCTTGTTTCTATGATCTAAGAATACCACCCTCCTATCATCATAGGTACATCAACAGTGAGTCGATTGGAATTTCATACATTTTTCGAGGATTTCGTGTCTATTTATTACACGACTAGCTGTTTCCCGCGGTTTCACCTTCGCTCGGCTCCTAAGGGTCGTAGCGTGATGTTAAATAGCCTATACTATTTCTCATGAATCTGGCTGACAGCAGTGATAGCCTAGTGGTTTAACCGTGTGCCTCCCACGGCGAATGGTTCGAGTTCGATCCCGAGGCACGCACCGCTGACTTTTTGAAGTCATGTGCGTATTAGAAATTAATTATCACTTGCTTTAACGGTGAAGGAAAACATCGTAAGGAAACTGGTATGTCCTAGAACCAAAAATTCGAAGACATGTGTGTCCACCAACCCGCACTAGGCCCGCGTGGTGGAGTACGGCCCACTCCCTCTCACAGAGGAGGCCTGTGTCCCAGCAGTGGGAACATTATAGGCCGATTATGCTATGCTATGATTATGCTGGCTATCTTCAACCAAAATATTTTTTCAAATCCGACTGGTAGTTCTAGAGATTAGCGCGTACAAACAAACAAACTCTTTAGCTTTATAATGTTGACTTGACTTACTTGACTTAATGTCCTATGACCCCTAGGTGGGGCAGAGGGCGTCCACAGTGAGCTTCCTGAGACCTGTCTTGAGCTATGGTCCATTTCAATAGAACTTGTAAACTATGTAAACAAACTTTCTATACAAATTAATCAAATTTTGACAGTTGGCCATACTAACATTGTTTACAAAGTTAACAAATTCAATTGAAATGGACCCTACACGTTTTACTCCGCGGTTTTCCCGATATCTTTGATCTCCGACAGTACCGATCTTCGCCAAGTCGGGTGCGGGTTCCAATCGTGACATCATTTTATTCACGTACCAAACTTGACAGCCCACCCAATTAATATGGTACACCCACAGTGCTGCCTACACACTTCGCGAACTTCATTCATGGCTACCTAGTGACATGAGATTCATTCAAATTCATTTCATTGTTTACTGAAGCATCTTTCTCTTTTCGCAGAAAAGTAATGTCAAGTCCTTTAATGTAAGTTTCTTGGTAGATTAAAGTAAGCTTCAGTTTATTAGGGTTCCGTACCAAAATGGTAAAAATATATATTTGTTTTGTTTTACGCTCTATAGTTTTCGACAAAATTATGATGAAAATGTCATAAAAAATACCATTCAAAAAAAAATATCAAAAGTAAAAAAAAATACCCCTTAACTCCGAAGTTTGCAAAGCGAAAAATTTGAAATAATTATAGTTGATAGAAGTTTGATTTACGATGTTCGTATCTGGCACAAGTTTTTACAAATCATCAAAATTCCTTCACAAACAAACTTAGTTATGCGGTCCGGTATTTTTTACTTTTATACGTCCAAGAACGGTACGGAACCCTCGGTGCGCGAATATGATTCGCACTTGGCCGGTTTTTTCTATTCGGCAGGTATTATCACCCAAGTAAATGGGGAATCTTGCCTCTGCTTTGAAAAAAATCTTCACCTAGTTACTCCGTAGGGTTAAAAGGTGAAGGTTAAAGGAGTTTTTTGTTGTCTATGTGCCCGTTCAGTAGCCCGATTCACGTAATTACAAACAATCCAAATATCGGTAAGTTTGAAAGTCGTTAGATCGAAGTCCTACCCAGATTTGGTATTCACGTATTTCTTGAACGTAGTTCAATAGGACTTCAACTCAATAGAATCTAAACTAAACGATTTCTCAACGACTTATTGCCAGTTACATTTTTTGTATTCTACCAAGTTAATGAAACACATTTTTTAATCAAAATTCCGTGATTACGTCATTACGGTCAAATAAATTTAATTTAAAAAGATATCAATAAACGTAAAATTAAAAACGATTATCATATCTGAATACGCGCCAACAACACTTCGATCGAACGACTTTAAAATCGGTGCCGTTCAAGTCCGATCGACGGATGTGAATACGAAAAGGTATTCAACGACCGAGTCGCTACGATATCGTTGCGGTTTTGATTACGTGAATCGGGCCACAGATTGTTAGCAGAATGTTCGCTTTGGTTTTAATCAACTTTTGTTCAATTTTCAATTTTGCTAACGTTTGTCGTTGTATTTTAGAAGAATTATCCCAGCAGGGATTCCTTGGATTAATTTTTTCACCTTCAACGTATTTTTATTTCTCCGAACATAATATAATTCTGTATGTTATGTACTAGCTTCCGCCCGCGGCTTCGCCCGCGTTTTTGGGATAAAAAGTGGCCTATGTGTTATTCTGATGTAGTACTTTTTGCGTGATGCGCGCACAAACCGACAAACAGACAATCAGACAAAAATTAAAAAAAAAATATTTTTGGTCATGGTTACGTCCCAGTACCCTATCCCGACTGTTTTTTCTGGAATATCTTCAATGTACAGACACGGCATTTTTAAAATGTTATAATAGTATAGATTAAAGTCGAATCCTCATGTTATTGTTGCATCATCCTGGCTTAAGAATATCTCATCTTTTTGTAATCCTAGTTCACCATAAAAACTACTACCGGTCGAATTTTTTTTTATCCAATTTTAAGATTCTCATTAATGAAAATGGATTTGTTAATACTTATTAAGCAAAATTCACTTTCTATTTGGATACTTGGACACGTCCGAACCTGTCCCTGTAAGGTGATTCAGTCGTCATGTGTTTTGGAACTTTTCTCTTTCCATGACATATTCGGTGAATCTGCTTGAAAGTAATTGGACGTGGGTTGCGAATTCCGACTGAAGATAATGCTTGAATACTGCTACTCTATTCTGTAAGGACACGCGCGTGATATCACCGCGAGGACTGCCAATTTTTTTGCGAACGTTCGAGGGAGAATGTCACGGTGAGATTCTCCCTCGAACGATCCTCCCTCAGCACATGCGTGCACAGTCAGGACAGGTCCACTCAAATCTGTATGGCTCTTTCCTTTAAAGGCCATTCCAGACTAACCTGCATGGTCCTTGCATAGTTTCATTTTAATTTGTCTGGACTTTAAAAGAGACTGACCTTTGAGTTTGTTTCGGTGTTTCTTCTCAAAGGTAGTCAGATAGGAAACACCGACCTCATCTAGCTTAATAATCAAAACAATTTTTGACGTGTAAAAGTGTTACCTGTAACCTATTTACAGAATAAAATATCATTTCATTTCATCACGTTCGCAAACAAATTGGTAGGTCTCCCGGTGACATCACGCGGCGTGTCGGTACAGAATAAGTAGACAGGCAGGACCCTGATTCGCTATGACTTTAAGTAGCACGGTGATCGTGCTATCATCATCAAGCATCATATCTTGGTGCTTGCAAAGATTACTTGAAAGAACATCAATTATGATCAAGTACCTACTTAAAACTAATAGATACGGACGTGTTGCTAAGAAGTTCGTTGCGCCATTTCTTCCCAGCTAAATCGCTAGGACAAGCTCGACGCAGTTTTTTCGTTTTAGAGTCAGATGATCAGAATCAAAAGCCGGGAATTAGCTGGGAAGAAATGGCGCAACGAACTTCTTAGCAACATATACCTTTATGGGTTCAACTTAGAAAAGCACTTGAGTTGGATTGCGTTGAAAGGACATAAATCGCTATCTACGAGTAAGATGCCGCTATTACAAACTATTATTTTTGAGGTATAACGGAACCCATAAAGGATGACTTTGTTGTCGTAGTGGAGGCATCTGCTCCTATGTGACGCAACTAGAGGTTTGTAATAGCGGCATCTTACTCGTAGATAGCGATTTATTTCCTTTCAACGCAATCCAACTCAAGTGCTTTTCTAAGTCTACAGTCGCTCCAACTTAGCAAAAATTTCATTCGCTCTCATAACCGAAACCAGAAAAGGCACGCCAAAGTCCATTATTTAATACCTATAATGGCTGTCTCATAATATTAAGGCAGTGGGAAATACCACATCCCTACCACTTCGCGTGGGTATGAGGTATGACACACTTTCGCTCGATGCGAATCATGTTGTTCTGAACTATCATAAAATTTGAATGTACCTAGATTCGTATTGTTTTGTTGTGGATTGGAACTAAGCTGTATTGATTTTGGAAGCATTTGATCACCTTTGCATAGTCAATGGTCAATTTTTTATTGCTTTTTATCATGTATTTTGAAAGATGGCAGGTTTAAATAAATGGATAATGAAACCCTGTAGGGCCCAACACAGTTTAGTAGAAGAGAGGAAGAATAGTTTGAGTTTGTTTGCATTTAAATATTATATTATTTTATTAACCTTTGCTCAGGAATTCGAGGGGAATTTCAGGGTCTTGAGGTATCTTGATGCGGCTAACACTTACCATTTAGAAGAACACATTCTGACTTCTCCTCTGAAATAGGTAAAGGGTTTTAAGTAAAGTGATGAACAAACAATTTTGTCTAGACTTAGCCAAAAAAGAAGATTTTAAGCAAAAGAAAGAATAAAAAGGAGAAAAGATAGGGCTAGATAAGGACCATAATCTGCTTAGCCTTTTCCCAAATTATATTGGGGTCGGCTTCCAGTCTAACTAGTTTCGGCTGAATATCAATATTTTACGAGAACCGACTGCCATCTGACCTCTACAACCCAATTAATGGGTAATACTTTGAATACCGATTCGAATGTTAGACCAGCTGTCAGACTTTTAGGGCTTCTGACTACCCGTAACGATTGTCAAAGATATTCATGACAACCGGGACCGACTGCTTAACGGCACGGAGGGATCTCGATGTGTAAAGAACGGTCACCCATCCAAGGACTGACCGCGGCAAGCGCAGCTTAACCTCGCAGATCGATCGATCAGCGCGGCTGTCATTTAGCCACGAGCCCCGAGGGCTAGTTAAGGACCGCCAGACCAATTCTAAAAGATAAACTAACGTATTAAAGGTTGTTTCTGAATAAAATCAAAATTCATAAGAAACATGCTTGAAAAGAATTTCATACAATTGTAATATCCCTATGTATACATAGGGCTACATTAAAATATTTGAAGAGTTTTAAACAAAAAAATATTTAGCTAATTTTACTTAACTTTAATTAAAATTATAAATTGAAGATACAATCATAATTATGATAAATCGACAAGGCTTTTAAAGTTAAGTTATTAAAGCTGGCATATTGATTTAAGATAATCAGTTTAATATTGACAAATTATAAAAGATATCAATTTATTTGCATTAAAACTAAATGATATGGCTTGTACTATTAATGACTAATAAACTTCTAAATGCCTTCATATAGAAAAGCTAATATAGACAGATATTAATTGACTTAAATTAAACTTTGGAAGTAATTTTAATCTATACTAATATAATAAATCTGAAGAGTTTGACTGTTTGTTTGTTTAATAGCGCTAATCTCTGGAATTTCTAGTCGGATTCGAAAAAATATTTTTATATATGATATCCAGATTCCTGACTATTCATGGGGAATAGTATAGGCTATTTAACATCACGCTATAACCCTTAGGAGTCGAGCATAAATAAAAAAGACTGAAAGAACGCTAAGCATAAACGTAGTAGATACTAATAGCATGGGCGGGTAAATGGTTCGACTTCTTATAAATTAAACTGGCGGATGAAACAGCGAGACACAACTAGTTATCTAATAATTTGGCGTCATTAATACAACACCAAATATTGATTTAGTTAAAAAACATAATTGAAAGTTTATATAAACCCGTAAAGACACGAACAATTTAAAAAGAGAGGAGTTTTTCCGAATATCGGCAAATGTTATCCAACACTATCAAACAGTTAATTTATCGGTAAGTTAACGGTTAAGATGAAACCGCTAACTTTTTTTTTATTATTATTGCCAGGTAAGTAAAATACCAGGCAATCAGCGCACAGTAGTAGGTTGTTGATGGTATTAGGACCGGCACGGCGGGCGGCGCGACGGCGAGGCAGCTCAAAGCTCGGCGCGGCCTCAACTCGCGAAAGTGAGAGTGGGCCGGTTGCGTAACGCTGTTCGACTCATGACGCCCTAGTACTCGACGTGGTTACCTACATTCAAGTTCTTTTTGTCTTAAACTATTTCGATGTCTTATTTAATTTTTTACTATCATTGATTTTTCTCTTGTTGTTATTTTTCGTTTAAAAATCCCCGTTTTTAGATTTTATTCAGTATACCTAAGTAATTGGAACAATGCTTTAGTTTCGCCATTTCTTGGATGTTGCCTCTCTCTATTATAATTTTTTGTTAATCAGTTACAAGAAACAATGACAACAAAAACCGGCCAAGTGCGAGTCGTACTCGCGCACCGAGGGTTCCGTATCATTTTTGGACGTATAAAGTGAAAAAATCCGGACCGCATAACTAACTTTGTTTGTGAAGGAATTTTGATGATTTTGAAAAAACTGTACTAGTTAGGAACATCGTTTTATTTTTGGTGCCATATTTGGGTCAATTCCTATCAACTCTAATTATTTCAGATTTTTCACTCCGCAAACTTCGGAGATAAGGGGGGGGGAATGGTATTTTTTCAGACATTTTTCATCATATGTCGAAAACTGTGAGACATAAAATTAAATAAAAATATATTTTGAAATGTGCAGATCAAGCCCTTTCATATGATATGTCACTTGACCTAGTAACTTCCACTTTGAAATTTTGGACCCCCACTCCGGCCCCTTTTGCAATGAAAATAAAAATATTTTTTGACTTTTTTCATTTGCAGTAAAGTTGGACAAGCATTTTTTATAACTATTCCAAATTTCAAGTCGATAGCAGTAGTAGTTGCTGAAATAAGCAGGTGTGACAGACAGACAGACAGACAGACAGACAGAGAGACAGACAGACAGACAGACAGACAGACAGACAGACGAAGTCGCACCATAAGGGTTCCTTTTTTACCATTTTGGTACGGAACCCTAAAAACTGTGAATCTTACTCGTCTTTCTTGTTTTACTGACTGTACCGCTTTGACCTGCAATCTTTTTTCTTTTCTAATTTCTTTCCAAAACCTCTTCTCACTATAATTTTGTATGTCAAATTCTATAAAACTCATGGTAAAATCCAAAGGACCACTTTCTATACATTCTGGGGATTACACAACTTGTTGACGTGTCATGACATCCGGTCAGGGACGAAATCGCATCATCGAAGAATCAATTTAGGATCCGTCTTCATTTATCTTCTAATGAATCATTTAGGACACGCTAAGGTTCGAGTTCGATCCTGAAGAACGCACCGCTGACTTTTCGAAGTCATGTGCGTATTAAAAATTAATTATCACTTGCTTTAACGGTGAAAGAAAACATCGTGAAAAAACCTACATGCCTAAGAGTTATCATAAAGTTCTTGAAGGTGTGTAGACTCTGCTAATCCGCACTTGGCCAGCGTGGTGGACTATGACCTGTGCCTAGGAGTTTAGAAACAGTTTAAGAACAGGAGGCTGATGATGATGATGATTACAAAAAACAATTATATATGAGTAATAACCAAGACACCATGGCTTAAAAGAGCTATGCCTGGTATGTGTCAAAGGTCACGTACGCATCAAATGTGGGAATGACAACCAACGCTGCACGCAACGCAATTTTTATTTGGCAAAAAGAGGGAGAGAGATAGCAAGATAAAGAAGATTCTTTGTCTTTATCTCTTCCCTAGTATTGTCTATAAACAATTGTTTTGAAGGTAATGATGAATCTCATACACAATTTATGGAAATGTGACGACCATCACGTCACCACAATTTTGAGTAGACGGCTAAAGAGACATTTGTTCGTCATCTCTCCCAAATTCAAGTCATGCCCTTGAGTCATACTTTCACAGAAGTAATAATCTTATTTCGGATGATATTTGGTATACTTTCCCATAGCAGGACGTGACGGTAGTCACCTAAGCGCTGATTTCGTAATAAAAATATTTCTTGGGTCAGTTTGTTTCAAATATCCTCGATTCGACCAACTCAAGTAAACCAGGAGCTCAATATGACGTGTATTTGCCATCTTTGTTGTGCTTTGAGAAAGATGGACTTTATATAGGTCCAATACCACCATCCCTTTTCAACAACGACACTAGGTTCAATTGTAGTTTAAACCACAGAAGAGAGTTTAGTGTCCCGTCTTGTTGATTGTTTCTTTGGGTTTTTGTATTAGAAAACAATCGAAGACGGGAGATTAAACTCTCTTCCGTGGTTAAGCTACGATTGATCTTACGGCCCTAAGATGGGTTTAACACTTCATAGAACAGCCTCTGGTTGTGATTCCAAAAGACCAGGAAGGCATGATATGATAGGAGGTAACCTAAATTACGCAGTGCATGGACGAATACCACCCTCCCTCCCTCTTCCACATTAAAATAAAAATGGATGTAACACTTCATAGAACAGCTGCTGGATGTGATTTCAAAAGACCAGGGAGGCATGACACGATAGCAGGTAGCCTAAATTATGCAGTGCGTGAAAATAGGCAGTGATAATGTATCAGCTCAAGCTTTCGCAGACCACTGTTACACTTAAGTACCTTTAAAGTCAGACGTCATAGTCCGATCTCTAATGTTAGAATGAAGCCTTTACTTGAAAAATATTCCATAGAAGATAGTGTCGTAGCTATGGAAGATTTTCTCTATAGTTTACGCAATGTATCTTGATGAGAAAATTAAAGACGCCAAGGCATCATAAGTTTGCCGTTGTACAGATTGCAACATCGCGCCATATATCCATAAAGATCAGGCTTAACAAACCAGTTAGTTATCGCAGTCAAAATAAAAAGAATACGATTTTTCTAAACTAGTTTAAGGATCAGCTCTTATCGAACATAAAGAATTAAAATAGATACCAAAATCCACCCTACACAATGAAGCACCTCTCTGTCTATTTTAGCTACTGCATCATTTTCTTCTTCCCATGCCATACCTATTTCTACCGCTAAGTAGCATTGCTGTGTTTCGGTAAGATGACACATGACATGAGACATTTCAACTTTGCCTCTAGGGTAGACAACGCATCTGCGATGTACACAACACATAATGCTTACGTATTGTAGATGTTCATTGGTACCGTTGTCTACTTAAATCTGGTGAGCCACCTACTTGCTTATCAGCTAATAACATCATAAAAAATCTTAGCGATCTAAAGGACCATCATCTAGGACCATGGTTTACTGACTTCGGGATAGGTTACAGCTTAGGCTGCCATCACCTAAATTGCCGACACCGGACTAATATTGCAAAAAACCCTGGATTAGTTAGTCAAAATCGGGTATTTTTCCCGGATGCCCTTGAAAATTTTAAAAATTATGATAGCTAAACATTGCAAAGTAAGTCACAAACAATAGAAAACGGACACAACTACTAATGTAACGGACGTCCGGGTTTCAACCCGGACACTTTTTGAGGACGAGGGTTCTCCAGACACTCCCGGACGCTCCCAAAATAGGACTAATCCGGGGAAACCCGGACGGACAGCAGCCCTAATTACGGCGGAGTTCCAGTGGGAACTTATTAGTACCAGTATTGGCTACGAATGGCATTACCACCACTTCGCCAGTAATAGTGTCGTGATGGCGGGCCACCATCGTCTGGTAAGGCACGGTGACTGGGTTACCGGCGCGGTTGCGTCACACCAACCACTTTCTGCTGTCGCTCGCCTACTTACCCATTCACTGCGACGTTCGCGTATTGAGTATTGGCCATTGAAAGATATTTGCTATGTAGGTATGAATTTTGTTAAATTTTGCATTAACGTTTGTAATAATTTCATTTTCTCTACTATTTTATTAGCGTAACATCTGTTTTGGATTACAGATTTTTTTGTCTGCGTTATTAGGTTTTTTTTTAAGTAACTTGTAAAAATGTTCTTTTTTTATAGCACGCTTGTTGCGTGAGTTTCTTTCGATACTATGTTGCCTCCCCTGTCTGTCACTCCGTCTAGTTCTTAACGGTTTTTTTTTTACATTTTTTATTTATTTATTGCATAATGTACACACAATTTATAGACTAAAGTATGACTACTTATTCTAATATGAGTACATGACCCTGCTAGGGTGTTGCAACAGAAAAGGTGATGCCTTATAGTTTTACATTACTATTGTAGGTATTATGTTCTATTCTGTATATTTTATGTTTAAGTATACATTATAATCTTATCTATTTAAATAATTATTATTAGTGTTCATATTTATTAATCTAATTTAAGTTAAGTGGTATTTTCTATCACTTATCTTCCATGAATTCTTTTATAGAATAATAACTTTTTTCCAGTAGCATAAACTTTAGCCTAGCCTTCAAAATATTATTGCTATTTGTACTTATAATACTATTAGGTAACTTATTATATATTTGAATGCTTCTATATTGTGGACTATTTCTGTACATTTCTAATCTGGGAATTTCTAAGTAGTGTTAATTTATGTTTACGGCGTTCGTTTTTATCAAAATTGAATAAATGTAAGTTTTTTCTAACAAAAGTGGCAATTTCTAGAATGTAAATGGAGGGTAGGGTGAGGATTTTTTTCTTTCTAAAATATGGTTTGCAGCTATCTCTAGGTTTAATATTATAAATAATGCGTAAACATTTTTTTTGAGAAATAAACAGATCATTGGCGTCGGTGCTGTGTCCCCACATGATTATTCCGTTTAAATCTTAAAGTAATGCCTAGGACACTAAAAAGTGGTGAACGAGAAATGGTGCCAAAATAAACTTTTGAAACCTTTAAAAATGTTTTAACATGTTGACACAGGTGAGTCTAGTGTCGAAGGAAAACGAACTATAAAGACAACCTAACCTTGAGTTGGGATAAAGTTAAAGAAAAGTTTGTTTTCATTCAGTTTTTAGTTTTTTTTTAATACTTATGTAATAAAATAACAGTAATTATTGTAATAAATGCTATGGTATATGGTTTTTATGACCTAATTTTGTAGCGTAGATCAAATACAATACTGTCCACTATCTTCCTCAAATAATGACTTTTTGTTTTGATATCTTCAAGTGTTCCACTTCCGATTTGACGCCACTTCTCGCCTACCGCATTACATTGCGCGGGCGCAGGGTTGCGTCACAGCAGTCGGGCCGCTCACCGCACCCCCCACCCTAGTAGAGGGGGGACTGTTACTAGGGCTTTACTATGCACTAGCTGTACTGAGGAAAATAGCAGTCTAGGCGTATTATAAAATAACGTGTAATGCTATGATAAATAATCGCTTATCCGCTCCGTTAGGTTCCTTTATTGATTACAAGTCGTAATAGTTACCAGTGATTGTAAACTTGCTGTAATGCTGACCTGTTCTTATAATCCTATAGTATAACTAGCTGTTCCCCGCGATTTCGCCCCCGTTGCTCGGCTTCTAAGGGTCGTAGCGTGATGTTAAATAGCCTATACTATTCCTCATGAATCTGGCTATTATAATCAAAAAGGTTTTTTCAAATCCAACTAGCAGTTCCAGAGATTAGCGCGTTCAAACAAAAACACTCTTCAGCTTTGTGATATTAGTATGGTACCTATAGATTTGTGTAATGTCACATTTTTTCTTACAATAGCCCGACCCATTTCCCTTATTCCGCACATGTTGACGATGTTCAACGCGCTCGTGGAGACCAGTCCGGTTGGATCTGGTTGCTAATAAATGGCAGACGATATCGTTAGAATGTTTGCGAATCTGTGGGACTGAGGAGGCTCTCGTTAAGCAGTTGAATCTAGGGCTTGATACAGAAAACGGTACTCCTGGACACGGCTCGTATTGTTAGAGGGAAATATTTCTTGGGTAAAAGATGCATTAAGAAAGGATTTTTTGAAATTTTATTCCTGAAGGGATGGAAAGGGGTGGTAAAGTTTGTATGAAGAAAATGTGTTGTTTTTCGACTTCCACGACTTCCACCGGACGGAGTGATGAGCACTTTATACTAATATTAGCTGAAGCTAAGCTGAAAGCTGAAGAGTTCGTTTGTTTGAACGCGCAATCTCTGGAACTTATAATTGGATTTTAAAAATTCTTCAAATTTATGAGATATAGTATAGGCCACCACTGGGTGGGCAAACTTTTTTAATGGAGCAGCAAGTTTAAGAAATTTCAGAGGAGGGCCAGAATTATTGGAAAAATGCATTTTGTGTTGAAACTTTTAATCATATAAAACATTACAGCATTACACACTTGCACAAATTCATGTCGAAGGACCGTCTGCGGGCTGGATGAAATTAAATGCGTCCGCGGGCCGGAGATGGCCCGCGGGTACTTTGCCCATCACTGGTATAGGCTATTTAACATCACGCTATGACCGAGGAGCCGAGCTTTAGAAGCCGAGCAACACAGGTGAAACCAAGGGGAACAGCTGGTATTTAATAGCAGCTACGCTTGCGTTCACGAACCCAACTAGGCAGTTTAGCGCTACCGCGAAAATTGGCAGGTATATTCCGCCAAGTTTTTCAACCAATACATTCTTTGTCTTAGAAGAAAATTGATTGTGTTACTTAAAGACAATGGCCTAGTAATAGTAACTAGTTTTTACTTTCTGCTGTGTTGCGCCGTGTGAACGGTAATGACATACGTGAAGACATATCACGTTTAACACGTACACACGGCTACACATCAAGCTATACATTCCCAGTTTACACTGACCTCTCACTGTAAGGAAATCCTATACAATGCGAGATCAGCTTATACTGGAAATGCATAGCATGATCTGTAGCCGTGCGTACGTAGGTACGGGTTCACTATTCATGCTAAAAATGATCGCGTTACCGAATCCGAATTTGCAGACGGCAAAATAGTGTACTAATTTGAAATCCTGCTATCATTTTAAACGGTCAGCTAGTTAAAGAGGTTTTAGTCAACTCCAAAATGTATTTTGTCAGCAAACCAAACTGATCAGCAAGTAACGTGATAATGTCACCGGAAATTTAATGTTAGTAATGGAGCAGCAAATCATGATTCGATTTTTATCAACTTTTAATTTTGATTTGCTAATTAATTTTATTTCTACAGCAACAAGACTTCTCTTGTTGCTGTAGAAACAACAGTAGTAGCTGTAGAGACAACCACCTCCCCCGCTCCTCAGCGGGGGAGGTGGTTGTCTGCGAGGTTAATAGTAACCTTATTAGATTACGAAGGGGATAATGCTTTGCTCGCTCACTCAAGCCCCCATCATCCCCTTCGAACCTAACTTATCCATTTCGGGGTGCCCTAAATTCCCGAGCTCGCTTCGCTTGCTCTTGGACCCTAATACAACTCAACTGCAACTTGCAACTCAAAAATATAATTGTATGTGCCTTACTTGCGGTTCGTCCGTCATAGGGCATCAGCCCCAAGGGTTCGAAATGATCAAGAAAGCACACACACGTTAAAAAACCGGCCAAGTGCGAGTCGGACTCGTGCAGGAAGGGTTCCGTACCATTATCTGTACAACATTAGACACTATATTATAAAAAAACGGCAAAAAGATCACGTTTGTTGTATGGGAACCCCCCGTAAAAATTATTTTATTCTGTTTTTAGTATTTGTTGTTATAGCGGCAACAGAAATACATCATCTGTGAGAATTTCAACTGTCTAGCTATCACGGTTCATGAGATACAAACCTGGTGACAGACAGACAGACGGACAGCGGAGTCTTAGTAATAGCCGTAATAGGGTTCCGATTTTACCCTTTGGGTACGGAACCCTAATAAAAGAAAACAAAATACACAATTATAACATTGGTACAAAAGTTACTTGGTATTTTCTTTTTTAAACTCGGTTCTCAAAACTTTAGGTACCTACGTATATACCTAATTAATGTTAAACTAAAAACACATATGTTTGTAATCTGAGTAACTAAACACTCATTAGCAATTTAATTAGTTATATTTTCGCGTATAAATATCAAATTCAGCATCGCAATCATTTTGGTAAATATGTGCTAAAATCAGCAGCTATGTACGAGTACCTACTAGGTCAAGTAGCACGTGTGATTGTTAATGTAATGTTTTGAAAAATAACTGCTTATGTCATGGATCAAAGAGGGGAACATTGTCTATGCTACTGAAAAGTTCCTGAAGACAGCTTAGTTAGAGGGATTCGCAAAAAGAGAACCAAACACGGATAATTTTTAATCGACTTCACAAAGGAGGTGGCTAGGTTGAGCGATTTAAATCTTTAATAAAATCATTGATTTAAATCAAAATCGTAAAATCGAAGAAAATGTACCTAATACTTATAGTAGGTAATACGCATGATTTGAATGAAAATAGACTCTTCTTATTAAGTATTTCTATAATTATTAAAGAACTATCAAAACACAATAAGTCTGCTGAATATTTTTTTAAGGAACTAGAAAAAACCTACAAAAGTTGTGTTTTTAGGGTTCCGTACCAAAATGGTAAAAAAGGAACCCTTATGGTGCGACTTCGTCTGTCTGTCTGTCACACCTGCTTATTTCAGCAACTACTAATGCTATCGACTTGAAATTTGGAACAGTTATAAATAATGCTTGCCCAACTTTATTGCAAGTAAGTATGAAAAAAGTCAAAAAATATTTTTATTTTCATTGCAAAAGGGGCCGGAGTCCGAAATTTCAAAGTGGGGTTACTAGGTCAAGTGGCATATCATTATGAAAGGGCTTGATCTGCACATTTCCAAATATTTTTTCATTTTATTTTATGTTTCACAGTTTTCGACATATGATGAAAAATGTCTGAAAAAATACCATACCCCCCCCTTATTTCCATGTTTGCGGAGCGAAAAATATGAAATAATTAGGGCTGATAGGAATTGACCCAAATATTGCAGCAAAAATAAAACGATGTTCCGAACTAGTAGTTTTTTCAAAATCATCAAAATTCCTTCACAAACAAACTTACTTATGCGGTCCGGTTTTTTTCACTTTATACGTTCAAAAATGATACGGAACCCTCGGTGCGCGAGTACGACTCGCACTTGGCAGGTATTTTTTTAAAAGACCGCCGAAAAAATTTTACGTTGAGGGGTTTAGAATAAGGTAGGTGTACTGAACCCATGGTTTTTCTTACGGTGTTACTTACACCCCGTATGACGGTACAATAGATATAGATACCTGGTATTTTTTTTCTCGGGAATTTCGAAATACCACTATCGAATTCTAGTGAATCGTTTCACATGTGTCTTCACACACGTGATAACGACTCCACCATCAAACGCAGCTATCGGCACGAACATCGATATCACTCGGTATCTACGCAATCGAATACTGCCGATTAATATCATCGAGATGTGACAATCGCTGGAACGTGGTCAATCGATTGTTAAGTGATTTTAGCCCACGATTGGGGTGGGTGGGCGTGTCTGATAGTTTTGTGGATGCTTTCTTAGATGAAGGCAAAATGTATATTAAGATTTCTATATCTATACTATTATAAAATTGTAAAAAAGCCGTGTCTGTATATTGAAGATATTCCAGAAAAAATTGTCGGGATAGGGTACTGGGACGTAACCATATCCAAAAAGATTTTTTTTAATTTTTTGTCTGTTTGTGCGCGCATCACGCAAAAAGTACTGAACGGATTTTGATGTGGTTTTCACAGTTCGATAGCTTGGGGTCCAACTTAAAATCTAAGTTACTTTTCATCTAATTCCGGTGGGACGAACCAGAGATACAGCTTATTGTAGTCCACGCGGACAAATGTCGAGTCCTTTTATAAGATGGCCTTTAAGCATGCGAATGCGACGCCATTTTTTTTAAATTCTAAATCTGTGCTGTTCTGAATCTATGGTTTTAGTTTTCGTTGCGCTATCACTTACACCCCGTATTTTGAACAAAAACAAAGCCTGGCTAAAATTCCATGGTATTTAATAACGTAATTAATTCTAAAACATCGAGGGTATCGTCTAAAAAAGCATGTTAAAAACAAATATGATTATTATAAATATTAAGTTTTTTTTATTTGGCCATGGTGTCAAATAGACGTACGGCCAGCCTGGTGGCAATCGGTTACCATAGCTTATGAAACGTACGCAACACCGAGTATGATATGCGCGTTGCCGAACCTTTTTTTTTTTACCGACTTCAAAAAAGGAGGTTCTGTATTCGTCCCGTATGTATGTATGTTTGTATGTGCGCGATTTTCTCAAAAACTACTGATTCGATTTGGATGGGGTTTTCACTAACGTAATCTACATACTTTCAGGAAGGTTTTAGTATATAATACATTATGTAATCATTCCTATGTACAAAGTTGTATGCATAAATGTACACACTCCGTAGAAGATTTACTGTTGAACGAATTTGTGAAAGTAATCTAACACGGGATAAAGAACTAAAAAGGGAAAAATAAAAAACTTTTTTAACAAAAAATAACCGACTTCAAAAATCCACTACAAAGAAAATAATAATTTTGGTTTCGGAAGTCGGTGGCAAAAAAAAGCAAACAAAAACCAAAGCCACCGACTTCCGAAACCAAAATTATTATTTTCTTTGTAGTGGATTTTTGAAGTCGGTTATTTTTTGTTAAAAAAGTTTTTATTTAAAAAAAACGTTGCCCCATACTAGGATTTCCCCTGTGTCGTGGGTGCGTTTACAAACACAAATGTCACATACACAAACAGCCAGACCAGTGTGCAATGCGGGAATCGAACCCGCGACACGTCGTGCAGCAGCAAATCTCTCAGCCACTGCGACAACTGTGCGGTCAAAAATTTCTTCTTTAAAATGAGGATTCGCTGTGCCGACAGCTTAGGGGACAAGCAGGACCGCTGTCAACACAGCGCATCCTCAGGAGTTCTGGCGACCTTGCTCACCACAGGAACACAACGCTACCGAAGAGTAGCGTTATTTGGCTGTGGTATTCTGTCAGGTGGAGGTACTTCCCCAGTCGGGCTGATCCAGATTTGAGCAACATATCTTGTTGTGCCCTCTCTTAAAAAAGTTGGTCATTGAACCCCAAAAAAGCGTGTCAAAGGACCAGTAATACCTTATACATGCATATAAATTGATACAAATTATGCTTATTTATTTCATATTCTAATAAATATAAAGAGATACTCATTTATTCTAAAAAACTATTAAGGTAAAAATATTTCTCATTAACTATCTTCTACTAATTAACTTATCATAAAAGTGCAAGTAATTATACAATTACTCTACGACTCAAATACGTATTAAGTGCAAACGTTTTAACTTATGTTAATTAATGAGTCTTGCTAACGAACTAACTACTTAAACTATTAGGATAGCTTAGTTAAAACATTTCTTAGATAGAGCTAAAAGAAAACTAAGTTAAAAGTAATATAGGGAATTTTTATAGTCTCCAAGTTTGTTAAAGATGGTTAAAATTAGGTAATCACTAAAGAAAATAAAAACAAATACATATTTCAGTCAAAACTATTTAAATTAGCATATATTTGATACCAGAAATATTTTAAATCGTCATATTAATTAAGTGACCTTCAAAGATAAATAAAAAGTCCTAAAAATAAAATATTAGCACACAAAAATCAATAGGGTAAACACCCAAATTAGCGCCCGGCCGCGCCAACTTTTACTTGCGAACTTTCAGCGGCAACTTCAGCGCTTCCTTCCGGCCAACCTTGCGTCCATTGCGCGGGCGGCGCGGCGCCGCAGTTAGCGCCCGACTGCCGACGCGCCCGCACGCGCGCCACCACCGCTCCGCACCGACACGTGATCACCGCGAACGCAACACGCAAAGGATTATTTAACTGACGGTGCATGTGCTTTAGTGACGGCTTCTCAGTGCTTTGAAGTGGAGCCACGGGCTACCGGCGCCGCTGGGCCCGTGATTGGCCCGGGCGGCGGTATGGAGTCCCCGCAGATGTACGACGCGGCCGCAGCGCCACCGCCACCACCCCAACCAGACCTCAAGAAGACAGTAGAGGACAAACGACAGACCTTCCCGCCACCGGACCTAGACGAGCTCAATGGACAGGAAATTAGTTTGGATTTACAACACCTCATTGAGGACCAGTTCCGAAGTGAGGAGAGCATGGCCTTATTCCAGGAAATACTTCCTGGTGGCAAATCTCCTCAGCCAAGGTATAATCGGACGACATTGGCGTACATGCCCCAGCCGGTGCACTCGGGGGCGTCTTACGCTCCCGTTCAGACGAATCAAGGGCACGAGCAGGCACCTCCCATAAAGGAAGAGCCGCCCGAGCCTCATGACTATCGAAGATCGGTGACATGTGCGCAATATACTGGCCAATATAATCCTCAACCAACCGTCGGTGTAAGTGGACCGTACGGAGGAGGATTTACACCGCTACCTCCTCTAGGAGCACCTCTCCTCCCTCCGCTACTAAAACACAAGCCTGTTCCAGTGAGGCGCTCGTCTGGAAAAGTGTTAGACAAAGGTACAGATGAGTACAGAAGGCGACGCGAGCGGAACAATATAGCGGTGAGGAAGTCTCGCGAAAAAGCAAAAGTGCGGTCCCGGGAAGTGGAAGAAAAGGTGAAGACGCTTCTTAGGGAGAAAGAGGTGTTACTAAAGAGGCTGGAGGCGGTGTCAGGGGAACTGAGCCTGCACAAACAGATGTACGTGCATCTGATCAACCTGAACCACCCGGAGATCACCGAGCTGTGCCGATCCATGCTGCAGCTGGGAGCGCCACAAGCGCCGGATCATTCACTCTGACCATTATAGGTGAGTACTTACACACGTGTGTGCGTCCAACTGCATTCGTGCTTGTGTTGTGCGATACAAAAATTCTGTGTGTGATTATTTTCGTGCGAGCATGGAAAGTCGTAAATCACATGGTGTAAAGAAAAAGGTTTTTTGTATTTTATGGGAGCGTTACGCAATTTGTTTATTGTAGTTTTGAAGTGTCGTTCTAGTGTTTCTTTGATTGTAAAGCAACTGAATTTGGGGCATTACTTCTTATGAAACTGGAAATGCGTGTTTCGGTAATTTGTCTTTATGTTGGCTCTTTCATTATTATTGAACGTGCTTGTGTCAGGAGGATTTTTATTTGTATTTAGTTCATTCAGCTTTCACTTCCTATTATCCTAATTCTGTGTGACATTCTTTGATTCATAATATTAGTTTCCTTTAATCATTATGTCATGACTTCTTTTCTCCGATATCGTAATTTGCCTAAATGATTCAATTGCATTAGAAATTACATCATTAACTAATGATTTCTTTATTATATTATTTACGTGACGATTTAAGCTTTAAACTTTAATTGTGACCTAATTTAAATTTACCATCATTATCATTAAGTAATAATGTAATAACCTATATTGGCTATATTCCAACGAACTAAAACTTATTAATTGCACTTTGTTTGGAATGTTTATTTTGATAGGTAACAACTACATCATTTCACGTTTATGAATTTAGTTATAGTTTTTTCTGTTATCGTTCTGTTTTTCCAATTCTATATCTGCAGATATAAATAGAACCACTGTTTACGTTTTTGGTTATGTTGGTTTTTTAGTCAGTTAATATTGTACTATCGACACTATATTAACTCTATCAATATTACTTACTGCAATAGTATGTTGCAATATTGTCCCATGTGGTGTAAGCCATAAGTGATAGATTGCTAATCTTCTCTCGGTAACTTTTTTTCTGCAGTTGACCGATAACTAACGATGGCTTTTGCAAATGATGTATAGATATTGGCCTTACTTTGAAATCAATTGATTGATTACTTTAGCGATTTCAATATTGGTAAAGTGTGTCAAATGCAGGCAGAAGCCATCAAAGATATTCATTTCTTCTATTCAAATATTGGCATACATTAAAATGTATAATTATTTTTCTCAGCGAATACATCAACAATCACCAAAAAATAGTTGAACAACTAAAACTTGACTACGACAAAAATCGAACTGAAAAGCATGAAACAAGAAAATATTCATATCTGAAAGCCTGAAATTCTTCTCTAGACTTAAGGGTTTCAGTGTTGTGAAAAACTTAATAAATCAACGTTTTAATATCCAGGGTATTAGCCGTGGTCGCACGGGTATTGGGACAGCTTATCAGTCAGTACTACCGTTTAACTGACTAATAGTCATAACCCTCCTTTTTAGCTTTGCCTTAGTCGGGTAAAAATAAGTCCTTTGAGTCAGGATGTTATCGTTAAGTAACAGTAAACTCATATTACTAAGATTTTCTGTTCACGTGTTCTCAACCATAATGTTTTTTCAAACCTCAATGTATTATTAGTTCGTTTACAATTGTTACGTTAGATTGCACGTGATTTTCAATAATTAGGTCACGTTTGACATGAATCATTGTGAAAGTTATGTATTTTTCAGAAACACATTGAAGCCGCATAGGTATTATTTACAGATCAACTTTTTCGCTTGCATAATATTCGTATGATGTGATACTAGGGTCGCATTAGTTCTGAGAAGATGTCTCTGAACTTTAGTATGGTTTACGATCTCTGGCTTTTGCAATATCGTACTGAATTTAAGTCTCTGTAGAATTTATGACAGCTCGGTATGTTTCCTAACGGTAGCCTGCTTACGTTAATGCTGCCAGCTTTGAATCATGGAGTCCTGGTACTTGATTTTCAAGAATAGATCAAGTTTAATCACAAAAACGCTCTACAAAGTTTTAAAACCGTTTTGTTATGTTATACCAAAATTCGCATTATATTCCTCACTCACTGAGAAATTTCAAAAATCTTTACATCCTTTTCTAACTCCTTCAGGAAGAAAAGGACCAGCCGGCCTAGCATGACCACGATAGAAACGGGTTTTGTCTACATAGAAATAGACAAAGTGACAGATTGTAGAAACATTTCTACGTTTTATGAATGAAATCTGTCACTTTGTCTATTTCTATGTAGACAAAACCCGTTTCTATCGTCGTCATGCTAGGCCGGCAGTTACAAGTTTGTGAAAGGACCGCGCGTCCCACTTCTTCTGTTTATTTTTTCAATTTTACGGTGTGTGATGAAAATCACGCATAATTATAATTATTTATTTTGATTCTTATTTCGTGGATTATTAGGGTTGAATATTAACTTGAATCGTGAGTCCAGTACGCGCTTTGCGAACCAAATGAAGTTACTGTCACTTTCGAAGCGACCATATGTTAGTGTATGTGATTAGGTTACGATATTCGCTTATTAGATTATTATCAACGTGAGACAAATGTATAGCCTCTATAAACTTGTCATACAAACCATTGTCAGCAGGATTTCAACTTCGAAAGACACGTGGTACCCGCTTGAACTTCTGCGCACCTGGTAGAATATACAGAAAGGTATTTCCTTGTCGAGTATCAAAGAAGAGGAAAGTGGGATGTTTTCCAAAGAAAACCGTAACTCATTTTCCTCAAAGTACTAAATCGCTTTTTATCTAGTACCTACATTACATAACAACATGCCTACCCAAGGTGTAGGCAAAGGTGTTATACCTGGTACCGTACTCGTACATTTTGTAAGTTCCATTCAATAGAAAGAAAGTATATTTGGCACGAAAACAATCAGACACAAAATTCATAAAAATTAAAAAATACATAAAATTAAAGTAAAAGTTATAGTAGGGGGCGAGCCTTTTGCCATATATAACCTTTTCACTAAACAGAAATCTTAAAACAAAATTAAGTCTTGTATTCAAACTTTCAAACCCACATCATAAACTTGTCAATTTCATCAGGCTAATAATGAATTACTTACCACAAAGATAATAATAAAATGACGTAGATGACTGATACAAAAATAATCACAGTTCCTTTAAAAACGACCTTAACCCTAAATAGATAAGTTTAGCGGTATTACATAAATGATAACGGTGAATTTGCAAAAAATAATATTATCTTTACTGAAATGGCAATGGCCTAAGGATTTTAGATAGTAACGCTGAAAATTGTACTAATACGAAGGAAAGTTTTTTAAGTATGTTTGCAGCGAGATAACGTAAAAATAGCTTATTGAAACGGCATAAAATAATCTTTTTATTGGTCTTTTACTGTTCAAATACTTACTGAATTTGCAAATTGTATGACCCATTTAAAATGAAAATTCATTTATTCAAATTAGGCTAGGAGGGTTGCCGCGGTCAGGGAATGGGTGACAATACTTTATACATTAAGACCCCTCTGTGCCTCAGAGTGCATGTTAAACACTCGATCCCGGTTGTCATACAAATATCAATAACAGACGTTACGGGTAGTCAGCAGTAGCCCGAAAAGTCTGACAAGTGACAACTCGTCTAACCCACATAAAATATTAATATTCAGCCGCAACTAGTTAGACTGGAAGCTGACCCCAATCTAGTTTGGGAAAAGGCTAGGCGGTAACTCAAATCATAAAAATAAGGAGATGTACATCATAACAAAATACTACGGAAACCGCTGTCGCCATTTTTAAAGCGGTGTGCTTTACAACTACAAACGCTCCCTTGTAAATAGGTATAAGACTTTTGAGGCAGTGTGCGTCACAACTGCAAACTCTCTTTTAGATCTCCCACACATTAAAAATGGCGCACACCCCTCAACACTGTCATTCGTCACTCACACTACACTCTGTATAAATCATCGGTCGCGTTCGATCCATCGGCAACATGAGCACATTGATTATGTCAAAGCGTCAAGCCTCCCTTGTTTCTGTGATCTAAGGCGGATGATGAGGCTTGTGACTTCAAATGTCAAAAATATAATAGACAGACAAAACGCCCAATCTTCACCGCTTCCTCATCATCATATCAATCAAAAGACGTCCACCAGTGGACATATGGCACCGGTTCCTAGTGTCATGTTAATATTAACAACTTTGCTGTTCGCGAAGCAGACACAATACTTAACAATCGCCATGAATCATATGTGATTCACGGGACAGCGTAGGGTTATATTTTTCGCATGCCAAATTTTGAAAAATCCCGAAAGAATAACTGAAACATACATATTTTTTTCTATTCTAAATCTGAATTAATATTATAAAGAGAAAAGATTTTATTTTTTGTATTTTTTTTCGTAATACCCCAAAAACAACTGGACCAATTTTAAAAATTCTTTCACCTAGTAGAAAGCTACATTATCATTAAGTAACATAGGCTAATTTTTATCCCGAAAAAATGCACCGTTCCTATGGCCCACGCGGACGAATTCGCGTGCAAAATACTAGTGTCGCATAAACAAAAACAAAAGTGATAACTGTACATTAATTATTAGCAACATTGCCACAAAGACCTCTAAAACATTATAATTTATTCAAAAATATTCCGGTTTTAAATAATTTGAATTCTAATTTTAGTTCCTCAGTACTTATAGTATCCTGGTACATAGGCTTCATATTTGTACACTAGCTAGACTTCCCGCGAATTTTCTGTAAGAAAAACAATTTTCCGCTTGACTGTCTGGACCTTCTGCGATGACGACATTGTGGTCCTAAGGTATTCAATGAGGGTAGACTGATATTTCATCAATCAGCAGGTCTGATAATTCTTATGTAATGTCTAAAGGTGTCCCCCAGGGATCTATTTTGTGCCCACTGAGTTGAGAAACCCGTTTAGTGCGAAGGTTGAGTTCATTTTAGTCACGTTTATACATTAATCGGTCTTTTTTTGCCGTTTTTTTAAGCCATATTTAGCAACAGAACTTCTTAGTATGTCACGCAAAGTCTTTTGACACTTTATAGGGGAAACTTTACGAAAAATAATGTTTTGGGGGCAGTCCATACATGAAGCTGAGGGATAAAAAAAAAATTCTCACGCGCTACTTCATATGGGGTATCGTTAGATAGGTCTTTAATATTTGGTGTAATATGCGCTCCCAACTTTTCAACTATGGGGCTGAAAAAATCTGAAAAATTTAAGGGAGTAGGTCCAATTAAAAAAAACATTTCCAACCAAAATTTGTTTAAACATAATATGTTGCGTAGTTTTTTAAGATATGTATGTTTCGGTTATGAGTTAGCCGACCGCAAAAATACAACATAACTTATCCTACTTGCGGTCAGCAAACTGAAATATTCCTTGCTACGGAACCATACAGTGTGCGTCCGACACGCACTTGGCCGCATTTTTTGTTACTAAGACTATTTACTTGATTAACACGATTTTTGTACACAGGTATGCTTATTTAACGTTTTTCTAATATTGACCGACTTTGACTTCAGTGACGTCAAACGTGTGCCGATTTTGTGTTTTTATGTTAATAAGCTTGATTACGATCTAATTTAAAATATCGACTAGACTTCACTATACTTTTGCCATTTAAAATGACCTCCTTAGTGTAGGGTCAGGTGGCTAGTACTACGAAGAGGTCAAGCTATATCTCTGGTTCATCCCACCGGAATTAGATGTAATGTGACTTAGATTTTAAGTTGGACCTCAAGCTACCAAACTGTGAAAACTGCATCTAAATCCGTTCAATACTTTTTGCGTGATACACGTTTACAAACACATAAAAATAAAAAATACTTAGGGTTACGTACGTATGTCCCAGTAGCAGTACCCTATCCCGACTGTTTTTTCTGGAATATCTTCAATGTACAGTTACGGCATTTCTACAATTAGATTACCTTTAAGACTTTTCCTATATTTTACAAGTGGTTGTCAAAAAACCGAGAAAAGTGTTTCGTTGCCACAAAGCGAAATCATCTTCACAGAGAAGCGTTTAAGACTTTTTTATGTCGAGGTAATGTCTATCTTTGTTGGAATAGTTTGTGCATAAACCTCCTACCATTACAGGCAAAACTATTCGTTTTTTTATATAGGTAGAAACGGACAATAGAGGTGTGACTCTTCCGCATGAACGTTGAAACTAATAAATTCTGTTGCTAAGAAAGTATCTAGGTTACAAAATACATTTGTTTTGTTATTGTTCTCGCCATCTCTTTTTCGATTTTCTGTTTAGTTTCACTTAGTTTGAATGATCTAGATGTAGTATCATTAGTAGGTTCAGGAGTAGCTGTTTCATTCAATGATTTAGGTAATCTTTTATTTTTTTGGATATTATTAATCATGTAAGACTACGTCAGATTTGTGTTCCATTTTATTAATAGTTTCATAATATATTGTCTATTCTTTGTCTATGACTTCCTAGTCGTCCCTTTAAGTCCTTTCTGAAGAAGGAGTTTGCAGGGACAATACCGGATATCCCGTCATCCGGGATATGTCAACTGTACCCCGGAATACCGTAAAATAGGCAGGCCTCTTGGAACAGGAGCATAACTCTTTAATGCCGGATCGAAATATTTAGTATTCAAATTCGTTTGTGCAAAACGTTGTCTGACGGCGACTTTCGTTTTCACCGCTGCGTCATCGTTGCAGGAAACTAGACCTTATCAGTGACCAATTAAGTTACTTTTTCGACTGTCAAAGTTGAAATTTTCGCCTCTCGTGCCCTACTTAATGGCTTCCGTCGGTTTGACTTGTTGATTTTAACTATTTTATGTTTGCACGCTTATGGAACAATAGTTCGCGAGGTTCTGAATGTATTTGAAATTTAGAAACTGAACACCAGTAGCAAAATTCAGGTGTGGGCGCTAATTACGTAGATTCAACTTGAAACTGTATTCTGCGTAAAATTTTGGCAAACCGGTTTCCATTCGGTGTCGGCGAAACTCTGTTGAGTTATGAGCTCCTAGTACATGGCTTGCTTTCCTACAAAGCCTTCCCTGTTTGGACTTTGATCTTTGATGGGTCAATGAATGGTGATACCTTGTTAAAAAAACTCTATCTGTTGATTTTAATTTTTCTGAAATTATCCTAAATTATTTCCTTTTGAAAATATTAAATATTCATGCTCTATGATAAGGACTGTTTTGGTTTACATTTTCATGACCCATATTAATATTCTTTTTTTCAGGAATTTTTATTCAAGTACAGTTTGTGCGTGATGCCCATACTTTTACGTGTTAGATCTTTGATAAGTTACTCAAGGCCTACTTTCTTCTGACTTTTTTCGCCTATGTATTCCTAGTACTTTAAACATTTGTGACCTTCGCCATGGCTTTTTTCATCTGCTTTAATTTCACTTTCTTCCATAACGGGTAAAATAGCAGTTATAAGACATGTTGTGGTTTTTCATAGGAACGTTTGATTACTGCCTAGAAATTCTCAATGACTGAAAAATAATGATAGTAGAGTTTTAAAATTTAAAATGATTTAAAAATAAAGGTGCGTGACAAGGTTGACAAGAAAATTCTTGTGGTAGGTCAGCAAATCCGAAAAACATTGTGTATGTTATCAATCGATTGACGATTGTCGAAGTTTCAATGAAAATACTAAAAAAAATAGTGTGTGGGTGAACATAACGGGTTCTACTTTCGCAACTATTTAGGTATTAGACTCAGTATTAGAGGTTTCGCTTTCTGCCAAACGATTTTTTCTGTTTAGGTTTTAGATCAAATAGAATATCGAGCGTTATTTAGATGTGGTGGGAAAAAAGGTTGTCCCAAAAAACAGGTCGTTTTTTAACTTAATAAAATGTATTTTTATTGTGACTAGAATTGACACAGGTGGTTTCAACACAATGTCCTATTATTTGTAGAAATAAAACATAAGTAATCCAATATGACATGAGTAATTTGCTTGTTAAATAAGCTGATAATGCTAAAATAATCCAAGGATAGTCCATTTAAAATGTTAATTGTCCATAAAAAAAAATCGTAAACCTAAAAATACAAAGGATCACAAAGATTTTTTCGGATTTGTATTTACTCCGTAATCGATTTCTCACATAATCTTACGTTCATTAGCTATACAAATTCAAATGTACGCATTTACATATATTTGTGGACATAATAAATAGTCTACCTACACTTCGATGAATCAACTTAGAGATTAACACGAGTTCTGCGTATATGCATGGATGTAGGCGTGTTTTGTGCGTGTGTGCGTGAGCTTGGTTCACTTTCACTTTTTTTTCGTTAATATGCCTTTTGTGTTTTTGGATGATGTTATGTTGTATGAAATCATAATAGTTGGAACTTTTTTATGGTTCCGGTGGCGATGTGATTTCTGGTTTAAAATGGTAATTGTTCTATTTTTTTTTCATGTCTTTTTTCCATTTCCGTAACGTAACTTAATTTAGGTCAGACATAAAGCGATAACCTTTCAGGCAATTACTTACTATGTAGTAAACAAAGTATAATGTCATTATCAATTTAGTTTACTTCCTAACCTAATTAGTTCCTGCATAAAATTAAGCCACTAACTTAACGGACTTAATTTTTTACTTACCTAACTATCGCCTCATAAGTTATTATTTTTTTATAAAACCAATTGGGATTCTAGAATCCACCAGACATCCGTTTCCAACTTACAAAATGCGCTAAGCAGAACAGAGGGCCGGTGCCAACCGGCGCGCGCGCCGCTTTGCGCAACCCAACAGTATGTGTGTCAAACGATCGACGAACGACTTATGTCATGCAAGAGAATGTTGCCTTTATTTGTTTTGATTGTTTTACTATCATTTTTATTTTTTCTTATAAAAAAAATATTCTGATATTTTTTTAATATTTTTGACATTTGACAAAAAAACGGAAATATTGAACCCCTAAGTTCCATCTTTGTTAGGCATTTCTAAAGGTTATCCAATGTGTAGGTAATGACAATTTAAACCATTGGTTTACGACTAATCGCCTACGACTTAGGTGCTGAGTAATATCTTATTCTCGAATTAAATTTACTTTGACGTATAACAAGAATAGTGTCAAATTCACTGTCTTTACATTGTCTGTTTATTCAGAAGTCAATTGGATACTGGATAGGTTACAATTTATTGGTACTTAATGAAACCACTATTAATTATTTTACTAATTCTTTCTAATGTCCCAATTATTTTGATTCTATATTCGGAACGCACTAAAATAACTTACAAAATCTAGTAGGTACATAAAAAATCATGTTTGTTTGTTTGTTCGTCTTCTATGCATTTGCGCATCGTTAATCCGATTGACTGTAAACTTTGTACAGTGTGCGTATGCGCAGGAAGGTTTGTGAAAAAAAAAGTGTGCGGTCGGGGGACCCCCGTCAGAATTAAAGTTCCACACGTCTCGTATACACGGTAAAATTAAAACCTGTGCGGATATTTTAGGAGGTGAAAGTACTCATTAATATGATCAACTTTTATTATAGGACCGACACTGAATTATGAAATAAAAATCAGCTGTTCCATACATTTTGATCGTGTTGTAGTGCATTATTGTAGGGAACAGGTGATTTTTTTTTTCATATTTCAGTGTCGGTCCTATAATAAAGTTGATCATATTGATGAGTATACTTTCACCTCCTAAAATATCCGCACTGGTTTTAATTTTATTTTACCCTATACCTATACATAATAGAAAGAGAGATAGAGAGAGAGAAAGCCGCATTGAGAGGGAATAACGCTTTTTCCTTACGTGACGATTTATACAAGTCAACTCCTACCGCGTTAAGGAACTTGCTTCCAATAAAACCACAAAAAATCAATAAACTAAAAAAAAAAACAAAACTAGACTAAAAACATGATGGTTCTGTTATTGCATAAGTCATTGCTCAGGCGCAGGAGCGGCCGCCATGTTGGAAAGTTTTCGGCAATGTCCGGGGAAATCTGTGACGCGGCGATGCACGATTATATTTGTATACGCCTTTATTTTGCGGGGTAGGTAGAAATTGAAGCTGTCGATGATGAATAACGGCAGGATGGATAAGTATTTTGTTGTGAACGCAAATAACATTTTGATCCGATCCGACACGCTTAGCATGACCAATTTTATCTCTATTCTACCAAAGAATAGACAAAGTTCTTTCTATTAAATCGTTCTCTTCTGCCCAAGCATGCGGCGACCCGTGCTTGGTTTATCAGAATGTTGTCTACTGGAGATTAGAGACATTTCTTCTCTTCATTGTATGCATAAAACGGTACAAATCTTTCTACAATCTGTCACTTCGTCTATTCTTCTGTAGACAAAACCCGACCCAAACCCCGACGTCTGTCGTGGAATCTTATGGTCAGTTATGGTTTTATTCTAATTTTTATATCACAATTCGTGTGCGTGTGTGTGGGTGTGTTTATTCCTTCACGCTGAAACGGCTGGAGGAATTTGGATGAAATTTGACAAAGAGATAGCCTGAGACCTGGAGATGCACATAGGCTACTAAGCAGACGAAGTCACAGACAACAACTAGTTACCAATAAAGAACCTTGTAACGGTAAGGAAGCCAAATAATAACATCAACAGCTCAATATATTACAATGTTAAAATAAAACAAGATGATTCAGAACTAATTATATATTTGTCGCTTGAATGACCATAGATAACATACAGGAAGAACCGATAGTATACTATAGTATAAAATTATTCTGTCACACGCGAATTTAAATAAGCCTATATACTAATATTATCATAAATGTGTTATGATTCTAAATATGGTATTGACAGACAATAAACTATCCGCTAATGTATATATTGATTCTGTATTTTCAGAAAAATCTATCAAAATCAGGGACCGAAAAGGTCACCCGTATAGGGGTTAACCCGGGTAATTTTCTTTGGGTTAGGTGAAAAACCTTGCATAAAGGTTAACCCGTATTCTGGGTTAATCAGCGCAATAATAACCGGTTCACGCATAGAGTTCATTTTTGTTCCTTTTTTTTCATTTTTGTTCTATTTCATTCGGGTTAATCAGCAATATTAACCGGTAACGGTATCCGTATTAAAGGGTTAACCGGTTACCCTGCATTAAGATTAACCAAAAATATGGGTTAGAGATTTAACCGGTAACCTTTTAACCCGATTAATCGGTCCCTGATCAAAATTGATCATTTATCAAATCTTAATTACAAAACGTTAATCCGCCAAACATCATAATGTTCGCCGGTAATAATGTTTGTTTTTCAGACGTGTTTTTCCTAAATAGATAAATATGTATCTCTGACGAGGAGCCCCCAAAATTGTGGCGATGTCTAATTAATCGGAAATGGAAATTAATCTCTGCTGTGTAAAATACATCATGAATTTAATTCTTCCTTTCAAACACTGTCTTCACTTGTCTTCTATCGGCGTCCGTCTTAGAGTGCACAGATAACAAATTGTAATCTGACGTCATCAAAATCGTACCTCTTTAGCGTTCATTCGTTCTCTCACTCACACCTTTAGTACCTTAGTACCTTACCTCTCTCTCACACAGCCATGCATCACTATCACTATCATCATTCAATTCCATTCCTACATAAATATATTATTGTAAAAACTGTAGTAACCAATTCATTCAATAGTAACTATTTCGAAATTATCCCAAAATCTCCACAAAACGTAGTGATTCTTCATCAGTGTCATTCAAACCTTTTCCAACGTAAGGCTTAGTTTTCTAACTATCCAGAAGGGTTAATATTCTATTTCCATATCACCTGCTGGCTCGAAGTTCGTAGTCCTAACACAATTGACTCCGAGCCCTTTCAAGGCCACTTAATGTACTAAAATAGGTCACCAGATTGAATGCGATAGCCTATCAACTGATCACTTCCCAGTAGGTTATACGCCTCTGATTGTCATCGTCGTGTTCAATAGGATTCATGTATAATTCATGGTTTTTGTCTAGCTTATTTCTAGTATTTTTTTTCTTTTTGATCAAGTTCTTGCAGGGTTTAAAATTATCAAGTTTTTCTTTGGCAATTCTCAAGTTAATAATCATGTCAATTCTTGTTTTTCTTTCTCTTAGGGTTAATTTTATTATCAAAAACTTTGAACTCTGAGTTCTAGTGATCGTTTACTCTCCTTACGATCCAACTGGCAGGTTCTATAAGTCTCCTACACTAGTCTTGAATCTATCCTATTACTTCCTATGATTATATCCTCAACATATAACTTTACTAGTTCCAAAGTACGTGACACAAGTTACTATTATTTTATTATTTTTATACTTATTTTTAACTATTACTTTTCTTATGAAAATGTTATGTAAAACTTTGTGAGCTGGCATCGATCAAAATTTCCGCGAAAATTTTATAACCAAAGAGGTAACTTTAATGAAAGGGCACCCTAAATTTTGGGTAAAAAAGTTTTAAAGTAATCACGTGGCGGTCGCCGGCGCCGTTTAAAGCTAAGCTTTCAATTATTTATTGCTCTTTTATTTGATTTTATAATTTTTTCTATATACACTTTGACATTAAATGTTTCCTTTTGAAACAATTTATATACAAAATGACATTGAATGTGATAATAATGATGTAATATATTGATTATAATTATTGTAAATGTGAGTACTATGTGGGTTATTATGTTACTGTTATAGATCTCAAGTTCAGTCTCACAGTTTGAGTACTTTAGGGGGCCTACCCAAATGTCCTCTCTGATGGTAATGTTCGTCAGGTCGTTGAGCTCCCTAAGTCTGGGTTGAGCTACCACGATACCCGGCACATGCGTGCACAGTCAGGTCAGGTCCACTCAAATCTGTATGGCTCTTTCCTCTAAAGGCCATTTCAGACTAACCTGCATGGTTCTTACACAATTTATATTAATTGTCTGGACTATAAAAGAGACATCAACCTTTGAGTTTGTTTCGGTGTTTCTTCTCAAAGGTAGTCATATAGGAAACACCGAACTCATCTAGCTTAAAAAAATGTTTTGACGTGTAAAAGTGTTATTTTTAACCTATTTACAAAATAAATATCATTTATCATTTATTTATCTATCCGCCGTTTTGCTTAATACAGATATAATTGCAAAATTACTTAATAAGTACTTATGTTTCAATGTTTAGTAGGGAAACGTGTCGATGTAATATATAAGTCGACTACTAGGTACTAATTACTACTTTGATGGCCAAATAATCTGTTATTCAAGAGTTGCATGCGACGACAACTGCAGGTGTCAACAATTCATTTATGTACCATTAGGTTAGTTATTCCTTGATTTAGCGTTTATTGCAAAATAAAAGTGTTATTATTATTGATAGCATTGTTAACCTAGACTTGTAAGAGAAAGCTAACAGAATATTTAACACGTTGGACAAATTATTTTACAGATAATTTTGTCTCTAGTAGGAAGATACCGAGTAATTATTGCTGAGTATTTGTGAAGCTAGTTACATAAATCCAGTTAGTTATCTGATCGCTAACAGAGCATTGAAAAAATATGAAAATATTTTGTTGTGTCAGATTTTAACGAACACCTACAATGACATAACTGACTGTTTATCTAAGAATTGAAAATCAGCCCTAATTTTTTTTTACAATGGTATCAGTCTTTTGGGTCCAGTCGATAGCGATGCGGTAAAATTATTTGATGCTCTTTAGTTTGTTTTAGAATATGATCTTAAGGTTTTTTTTTATTTGTACATAAACTTGTAAATATTATGTAGATAATAAATTCAAATGACCTTATGCTCATCATGCTGTATACAATAACAATCTTAGGGTCATCTTTAAGTAAATGGTACGTAAGAATCGCTACTAGTTTCAGTCCAAACCCGAAATTACGAACCACTGGAGCTATTTTTACTTTTTATTCTTTTCACGACAAATCCGCCATTTGCAATTTTCAAAACGCCCTAACAGCCACCCATCTGTTTGAGTCTTATTTCACTCAACCTTTAATCGCAGTGTTGTTCACGTGACCAAAGTTTTTCTTTGTTCCCCAAATGCTATTGTTTTTCTTCTGGAATAGAAAAAGATTTCATAATAAACTCTCAAGCGCTTTGCTTTGATGTTTGGCATCTTGGAGAAGAATCGCAGAAAATTGTTAATTAGATACTGAATGAATATGAGATAATCCATGGTACAAATATCACGAGGATATGCGGGTGGAAAGACTTTTGAAAAATAGGTATTTGAAGAAACTATTGCTGTCGCGCTGCACGTCCCGGCCCTCGCCTTCGTGCGATAAGGACAACTTCAGGTCCAACTGAAAAGCCTAAATAAATAGTCATAATTCGAGGTTTGGCTCTCTACTGTTTCCTCCTCCAATATTGAACTAATATAAAAGATAATTCATAAACTGAATAAAAAGAATATACTGTGTCTCTATGTTTTTATTTTTGCATTAATAGTTGTCAAATTTGCACACTAGACCTCTGTTGACGGCTGTCTAAATAAGCATTTTTTGAGCATTTTCTAAGCGTTCTAGCGCTTATAAAGATAATGTATTTATCAAAAAGGAAAACATAGGGACATAGAAGAGGTTGTTATTAATTTTAATGTAAAAAATCATAGCTTTAAGGTCATAAACCAAAATGAAAACAGGCGAGAGCGTTTGGTTATTTTTTGTATGGAGAAAAGACAGCCCGCATGATTTTGGAAACCGATTTCGTGATAGCAGAAGGAATTATCGACAACATAACTGACAGTAAGGCTACAAAAGCACAGGCAGGTGGCTTGCTTAGCGCCTAGAGCCTAGATAGTCACCTAGCGACTAGTTTAGTAAAACGAACGTTATAGAATGTTCGCGGCCAAGTTGTAGGCGCTAAGTGCGTAGTGCGGCCGGTCGCGAACATTCTAAAACGTTCGTTTTACTAAGCTACTCGCTAGGTGACTATCTAGGCTCTAGGCGCTAAGCAAGCCACCTGCCTGTGCGCTCCTACCCAACTACGACGAAATCCAGGAAACTTATACCGTATTATAATATAAGCAGCCGTTACATAATTAAAAACGATGTTCCATAAATTTTTCATGAACAATTTCAACTTATAGTATCGGATATTTTGAAATTTTTACTTGCAAACTCTTTGCTGGGTTTCTTTTTGTTAACCGGTTAAAAGCATTTGTTTCCCCCTTCAGCAACGTTTTGTGCACATTCAAAGCCACGTGGTTTAGTTAAACTGGAAGGACCAAGTTCCAGGTCACATGTTTTTCACCGCGGATCTGCGAGAAGGGAGGTGCACGTTTTATTTCATTTTTTGTAAATATTCGTAACAAAGCATTATTTTCTTTTCATTCCAAGTTTGGGAAATTAAGGAAATTTTGAGTAAGAGCAGGTGGTCACAATATTGTAACATGATTAGATAATTCTAGATAATTCGCGTGAAGTCATTTTTAATCAAATACAATTTTGTTTCGCTGTTGTTTCGCTTGTTTCTGTTCTTGACTTTGTTTCTTCTAAATCTGAATCTTGCAATATTTCACTGGTACGTATATCTAAAACTAATAGTACAGTGTTCATATGTTTTCATAGTTCATCAACTAGAATAACAGTGGTATCAGATTTGATTTCTTTATACTTGATGGTATTCATTTTAACCTTATTATCAATATCGTCACTTTGATTGATACTCATCGATAACAATCTATTAAATGTTTTCTTTATTCAACCTTCTTTGTAGCAAATACTGGTTTGTAAGTGATACAATTATCGCTTTATTAGGAATTTTCGAATGACTGCCTTTCGCATGTGAGTAGACTGAGTGTTGTTACTATGTATATTACAATTATCTTCATCTTGTATTGTTTGATGGTGGTTTTCAATAAACTTATCTATCGACTCTTTTCCTACAAGAGAAACTACTAGAATTTTCACATAAGCTACCTATATTATTATACTTTGCACTTTGCCCGCAATTTCGTTCGCGTCATGCACGTAGCGCCGTCTAGCGTCCTAAAGCAATTGTGACCATCGAAAATTGTTTTCCTCTGGAACAATACTTCATTTCTGGATGAAAGGTACCCTATGTCCTTTTCTGTACCCATAATTATACGTTAATTTTAATGATGCTCGGTTGAGTGGTTTAGGTTGGTGAGAAAAGGTAACAAACAAACTTACCTTCGCATTTCTAATATTAGTTAGGATGTAGAAGTAATGTCAGAATTCTATCCATAATGGGCAAAGCTACGGAAAGATACATGATTGAAAACGACTATTTATGTAGAATAGATATTGATTATATTAATAACTGTAAAGTCAACTGAGGACTTTTAAACTTTCTTTCAAGCTTTGTGTTCAACATTTAGAACATTGAATTCTGGATCAGTGGTGGGCAGTAGCTTACCAGTACGTGGTGGCGGGTTCGAACCCAGCGAGGTACGCATTTTGTACTTTGCGCATTTTGTTTCATATCCACTACTCTGAAAATAGCGAAGGAAAACGTGAAGAAACAATTCTCTTCGGATTGATTTATATCTATACTTTTCATAAACTCTTTAGCACTATTTGCTTTGACAACAATTTGAAAATCCTTACTAGAATAATTGTGAGTACGCACTCATTCATAGCTAGTTGAGTATTTAGGGCACGTACTGATAATAATGACATACATTCGTTATCAAATCACTAAACAAACAAACAAACATATCTGTTAGATCGCCGATAGATATTTGGGTTCAGTGAGTATATTTTGTATGGAATAATCAAAGAGGTTTAGAAAATGACTTAGAGGACAATTTACCTATTTATGATTATGAAAAACAGAAAAATCGTGTTTTGGATTAGGATGGTGAAGCAACAGCGACTCCTATTGGCTCCATCGAGTACCACCTACCTAGCTAGCCCGGCAGTGAAACAGTTGTAGATGTCACTACAATACATCTGACGTCATGAATCCTACATCACGCAAGTAGAATTTTCAGAGCAATACGCTTATTATATACAGATATATAGATAACCAACATCAACTGTCCGGGCAGTGGTCCACCAGACTATACCATCCGGTCCGGGCAGAGGATTCCCCCTTTTCAATGGACATTATATACCTCGTTCCTCCATTCCCCAAAATCGTGTCATTTCAGATTTCAATGGTCAGAAACCCTATAAAATGCATAGTTGTCACGACTTATGAACACGTATATAGGCAGAATTTAAAACACAGCCTCCATGGACAATATTGTGACACAGAGTTTGATCTCCGCGAATGTCATGTACTAGGCGGGCATGACTTTTTAGTAGCGATGTTAAAAAAAGACGGCATAATTTTTGCAAGGCCTGTACGCACTTTTGTCTATATTCATCTATGAATTAGTTTCTTATTTACTATGATACCCTAGTATTAAGGTAGAAAATGAGTACCTATTTTTTTCTAGTTTTCTAAAAGACTATATTTTACTAGACTCGCCCCTTTGCACAGGTGCAATAATGTCAAAATATCGAGATTTCTATGCTGTATTATTTATTTTAAATATTAACGTACTAGCACTTTGCCCGCGACTTCGTCCGCCTAACATACACGTAGCGCCATCTAGCGTCCTAAAGCAATTGTGACCGTCGAAAGTTATTGTTCTTTCCCTCGGGAACAGTACGTATTTTCTGGATGAAAGGTACTCTATGTCCTTTTCTGTACCCCTGACAACGTACCTATAAGCAAAATTTCACGATGATCGGTCCAGTGGATTAAGCGTGAAAAGGTAAGACACAAACTTACTGTCGTATTAATAATATTAGTTAGAATTAAGCCCGTCACAAACGTAGCTATAATATATATTAATATATCGGTATAATGTATTAGTGACGTCATAGAAATATATAGCTGCGTGTGTCACTCGAAAATTTATATAGAAAATATGTCATAATATACCTTGCTATGATTTATATTAATATATATTATAGCTACGTCTGTGACGGGCTTTATACATGATAAATCTTTCGGAATAAATTCTCAAATGATGGTGAAAACCGCATTAAAATCCATAGTTTAGTTTAGAGGAACTAAATGAACAAACAGCGGGATACGTTTTATACTATTTATAGATCTAAACATCAAAATATTTGCTTCTTTGGTTTGAAAATAAAATTAAACTTCTGTGTAAGTAATTGTTTCGTTTACCAAACGCATTCTATGAGAAAAATATTGCTCATCGATAGTACTAGTTATATTTATCTTTGGTACCTACTTATCTTCAAGATTACTTTAACTACGATTGGTATCAAAACTGGTACGATTCTGCTTGTAGACTACTTGTAAACACTTTTAATGTTAATAAAAATAACTGGAAAGAATCGAATGCGTTTTAAGATATTTATAATTTCCTTATTTTCACATTCCTTGCTAGTATTTGAGGGTGGGTTGGTTCAAATCGCCTGTATTTTTGTATTTTTCTATACGACGATGGTAGCATGATAGTAAGCGGTTACCATAGCCTATGAAATGCTAGGAACCAGTGGCGAAGGGTCCCTACAATACGCTTCCTACCGGCTTCCCTTTGAAAAATAGCACAGGCAGTATTGCCTACTTTTATTAAGTAGCTTTTCGTGGCCAGGTAAGCATTTGTAGTTCCGGCTTACCTCTTACAAAAACTGAACCTTCGCCACTGCTAGGAACATCGAGTATTACATGGGCGTTGTCAACCTTAAAAATGAGAGCTTAAGAGACAAACAGGTCTCCCGTTGTCAACACAGCACGTCCTCAGGACCTCTGGCGACCTTACTCACCACAGTAGCGTTATCTGGCTGTGGTATTTTGTAAGGTAGGTCAGTCCAGTCAGGCTGCTCCAGATTTGAGCGAGATATCTCGCTGTGCCTTATCTCTCTAGTGTCTCCCATTTTCAGCTAGTCCTAAATCTTCCTTACTTATTTTTCACCTATTTATTGGGTCCAAACAATATGAGCCATCATCACAAGAAAAAGTCCTATTACATTCCTGCTTTCAAATTGTAAAGCTATCATCTTTACGACAGCTGAATACAATTTAATATCCCTTGCTCTGTTCCTACATAAAAGGTCAAACGACGTTGTTAGAAATGCATCATTGGATGCCGTTGAAGCAGTAGGTATAGAGTTGCACTATCTATCATTACGTAGGTTGATATGCAGTTGGTTTGATATACTTTGTCTTTGTGACATCTATAGATACTTAGTCTTATCAATGATTTTTAAGGAATTTGTCATTGGATAGCAGGAAAATTGTTTTATGATGAATCATTGTGTTTGTATCGTAGTATTTTTGGAGTAGTCTTTTATGTGTCATATCATCAAATCGGTTTGTTATGATACCTACTCTATGTTTTTACAATCGATAGTCACAACACAAAACAGTGTTGTTTATAATATAACATTTAAAATAAATGCTTAAAACGTGCTAGATACAAATAAAAATCTGTTAGGTAACCGAAACTATTAAACAGTCATTACATAATTTGAGCAGCATACTTCTATTCCCCCAAAACATTGACCTCTCAAATCATAACGTAATTATCGGCCGTCCGCTTCGGCGGCCGCATTTAAAATGACAATCGACTCGCTTTGAGCGGCGCAAGCGCCGGTCCGACGCACTTTCACTGCGAGCTCGTGTGCGTGTGCTACCGTAGTAGGCGTGGCCATGTTTTTTTATTAATTTGGCCCACATTTGGGATTTTGTTACGTCAGCGTGCATCGCACTTGCATCGAACTGGATGTAGGAAACGTCACGCGAATGCCCGTCCAACCAATGTCATTATTGTATATGTAACGTAAGAATTGTAGCGTGGTACAACGTGTTTGTGTTTATTTTATGAAATGTGTGATCTCCTTTTGTTTATAGTCTTCAAGCAAAATTGCATTTGTCCTCAAAATATACTTTCATGCTGATTCATTGCTTACTGCGTTTAAATATAGTTTACACGTAGTAGCTTATCTGCTATTCTAACCTCTGTGATGGATTTTATACCTTAAGTGATGGATACCTTCGGTTAGCATCGAATGATTTTTCCTTCCTCTTTTAAATTTGGTTGGGTCGACTGATTCATGTGGTTGATGCTGTTTTTCCTATAATAATCTACATAATATCGCTTCTTTGCTTCAATAATGTGACAAACCCGAGCCTCTCTGCTTCAATAATGTGACAAGTCCGAACAATCCTAATTTGGACTTGTCACGTTATTGAAGCAAAGAGGCTTGGACTTGACACATTATCGAAATACAACAGATTAAATTCATCATTCAATCAAAAACTAGGGGTATATACCCCTAGTTTTTAAGCCTGTTCGATAGGCTTAAAAAACTAGGGGTATACGTCATATACCCCTAGTTTTTAAGCCTGTTCAATTTAATCTGTTGTTAAATCTCACAAATGGCCAATGTTATTTCGGTAAACCAATAACAACAGCTGATGTCACATTTATTAATCTGTTACTTGACCAGGCTTTCAGGAACTGGGGAAATCTCATTTGTAATTTTTTTACTTCTATAGCAGATCATACCTGTAGTTGGTTCTTTTTCACCTCTTTTTCTTTATGATATCCTCGTGAAATTAAAATCCAAATATATTTTGGTCCTTTTATTTACACGTGGTCCTTTTAATCTTAACTGAGATCGAGCAACGTACATCGCCCACTCCATTTCTATTGAAGTTTACCTCATTGTAGGTAGGTAGGTATGTACTTAATAGAGTTGAATACATTGACATCAAAAAATAGTCTAGCTGGCTTTAAAGTATTACGTTTGTTTTGTAGCTAGTTTATAGGGTTCCGTACCTCAAATGGAAAAAAACAGAACCTTTGAAGGATCGCTTTGTTGATTGTTGTCCGTCTGTGCACCTGTCAAGGCCCTTTTTCTCAGGAACAAGTAGAGGTATCAAGTTGAAATTGATATCAAATACTAGTCTACAGTCCCTAGAGGTGTAAAAAAATAAATCTTCAAAGTCAAAGTAGTTTATGTCACAAATATTTATGTCATTGGTAATAGCGCCATCTATGAGAACATAGTTGAACCATTAGCATGCTATCGATCTATAGTAAGTTTGCTAAGCTGCTTGCGCTTGTCCGAGTTTTTTTTGTAATAAACGTAGTTTTAATTTTGTACCTACCTATTTACTGCTAAGTAAACTTTAGTTAAATGCTGTTCTTGAAACGAAAGCAAAACAGATGCTATCTATACCTGCTTACAATTCTACTCGGGCTGTGGGAGTAGAATGGCGGAACCTCAGATCATAGAAACAAGGAGATATCATCATAGCAAATTAGTTCGGGAACAACTGATGCCACTATTAGTACATTTTTCGACACAATTACGCGCATAATTAAGCGCTCCTTGTGAATAAAAAGATCTCCCACGCATTAGACATTCCGCACACCCTTAATCTAACACTGTTAATTGTCACTCAACACTAGAACTAAACTAAAACACTGTATTTATACCATCGATCGTGTTCGGTTCGTCGCCAGCGCGTACGTTTTCAATATGAGCAATTTGCTCAAGATCAGGCATCAAGCTCGATAGCGCCTTGGCACACTCCTTGTTTCTATGATCTGAGGGCGGAACTGTGCCTATGATGCACGCGATAGTTTTGTATCAACTCCCGGTCCTTACTTACTTATGTGTTCCTGGTACATCTTCTTTAAAGTCTGGATACATTTTCAGCTTTGACTGCTGAATCTGACGGAGACATGTCCCCTTACTTATAGACGATGATTAAATTAAACAGCTTTTAGGTCAAGTGTCATCTCTATTCATTATCATACAAATGACAAGGATAGTTGTATATTTAATCAGTGGTTAAAGTTAAAATGCCTCTAGTAAGGGGAATAGAATTACTACTATGCAATAGTTATGGTAATTTGCAATGTAACCTCCTTAGACTGAGGTTACTCTATACATTCCTAGTATTTTCTCTGACGACTTGTCACTTCTTTGCTGAGTGTGCTGTTTAGTATCATGAGCCTCTGGTACTCTTTTGAAGTCATGTGTACGCGGCACAACTAAGAACTTTCTTCGTCACTTATGGATTCCTGTTAATTTTGCAGCTATCATTCGTCTGTACATGCCTTTTATGTCATTCCTAATCATGACGCTTGGAAGATGGACTTAAATAACATTACGCTTTCCTTCCCGAAAAGACAGACACAGGTGTATAATAATACACCCACATACTGCAGTTACATGTAAAGATTACCTAGGTTATCTTATAATAACAAGGCATCCTAAACTTAGTATTTCTTACTCAATCACTTTTGCTCAAAAAACAAAAAAACACTTTGTTTACCAATACAATGAACCCCCCCTTTTCCCTAATAAAGTCGTACCAGTCAAACCAGAAACGGCTGAATATCAGAAACACACGACCTAAATTTCTCCATGTGTGCGTAAATTACTATTATGTCACTACATACACACACATCACTCTATTTCACCGAACACAAAAAAACACACAATCTATTTCCGAGGTCACATACGAACGAGTCCCAAGCTATCATAAAAAAATCACACAGTAAGGTCAATGACCCGCCGCCGAAACGCATCGGGTAATGCACTCATGCGCCGACGCGGGATACCACGATAGTACTTGGTACTTTGACTTTTGATTGCTTTAATCTTTTTATGATCGAATTGAACTCTTAGGATCTTTGTGTGCCTGGTACTTCGTTTGGAAGCCTGAAGATGGTTTCTTCTATAAGATCATAAATAAATAACAAAAGAAAGAGTTAATAAACCTTTTCTTTGTATGACCTACATAATATTAGTTATTGTTTAAAAAACGGTTAGCTACTATACTAACAAAATTTTCAAAAACCTACCATCGTTAGAGGTTATCTAGTAGTAAGGTAAATGACCCACATCGCGGTCCACGCATAACAAACGTAGTTCATTAATCTGATTTCCCTATGGGCTTGACACAGACGGGCGGTGGGTTTAAACTAAACTAAAATCTCGTGATGTAGGAACTGATAGATCACTGTATTCAAATTGCTTAAATTAAAATAAATTCAATTTTTTCGAAATTTTTGAAGGTTTTTCGATTTTTATGCGGAACCCTACGAATACACTTATAAAAAAAATAACCGGCCAAGTGCGAGTCGTACTCACGCACTGAGGGTTCCGTATCATTTTTGGACGTATAAAGTGAAAAAATCCGGACCGCATAACTAATTTTGTTTGTGAAGGAATTTTGATGATTTTGAAAAAACTGTACTAGTTAGGAACATCGTTTTATTTTTGGTGCCATATTTGTGTCAATTCCTATCAACTGTAATTATTTCATATTTTTTGTCCCGTAAACTTCGGAGATAAGGGAGGGGAATGGTATTTTTTTATCATATGTCGAAAACTGTGAGACATAAAATAGAATAAAAAAATATTTTGAAATGTGCAGATCAAGCCCTTTCATATGATATGTCACTTGACCTAGTACCCCACTTTAAAATGTTGGACCCCCACTCCGGCCCCTTTTGCAATGAAAATACAAATATTTTTGGACTTTTTTCATTTTCAATAAAGTTAAACAAGCATTTTTTATAACTGTTCCAAATTTCAAGTCGATAGCATAAGTAGTTGCTGAAATAATCAGGTGTGACAGACAGACAGACAGACGAAGTCGCACCATAAGGGTTCCTTTTTTACCATTTTGGTACGGAACCCTAATTATGTGTTATTCCGAAGCTATATTATAACAGTAAAGTTTCATCGATATCCATTCAGTAGTTTTTGCGTGAAAGAGGAACAAACATCCAAACATCGTGGAATGTGATTTTTGCGATATTGGTCAAACACGGGCTTAAAAAAATTAAGACGGCGAATAGGTTCAAATAGAAGTCCTAACTTTTCTACCATTGTTGATTGTTTGGTTAGGCCACAGATAATATAATACTATATGTACAGATGCCTCATCTCATACAATGAAATGTGACCGATTTAGCACGGGTTATAAATTTTTCCGTGCTTAACCCTTTATACAACCGTGGGACAGTCCTGGAACATACCAAAGGATTTTTCAAAATTTTAACAAATATTTTTCATGATGTATTTTTTCATGTTCTCAATTTTACACAAACTTCAATAACAAATCGATACATATAACGCCATCTATTATGAGTTATTTCAACAAATGTTCCTTTGTTCCTGATGAGACCCCGTGGTTAGGCTAACGTAGCATAACGTAAAATGTGTTAAAAAGATCATCATCATCCGCCTAGCCTTTTCCCAAACTAGATTGGGGTCGGCTTCCAGTCTAACTGGTTGCGGCTGAATATCAGTATTTTACGTGGAGCGACTGCCATCTGACCTCCACAACCCAATTATTGGGTAATACCGGTATTCGAATGTTAGACCGGTTGTCAGAATTTCGGGCTCCTAACTACCCGTAACGATTGTCAAAGACATTCTTATGACAACCGGGACCGACTGCTTAACGTGCTCTCCGAGGCACGGAGGGGTCTCGATGTGTAAAGAACGGTCACCCATCCTAGGACTGACCGCGGCAAGCGCAGCTTAACCTCGCAGATCGATCGATCAGCGCGGCTGTCATTTAGCCACGAGCCCCTGTGAATGTGTTAAAAAGATATTCAGCCATAAATTCTTGATATCAGAAGCATCAAGTTGGATGTACACATCCGCCCAAAACCATTTTTTGGCACAGGTTAAGGTTTTTGATAGAAGATTTTTTATTATAAGAACCATATACATATACTTACCTATATACTTTCATATGAATTTAGTCAAAAGCCGTTATTTTGACATTACGAACAGACACTTCAATTTTATATATTTGTATGGATATACAAAGTTATCACATAATGCTAACCTTTTTCTATGACATAAGCTTCCTCAATGCAAAGTTTATCGTCATCCGTTGCCTTGTCGAAAAGATTGAGTAACTGATTTACCCGATGCCACTCCTGCGCCGTATGATCTAAGACTTAGGTACCTACAGCTGAAAGTGATAGAACTTCTGTAGTATTAAGTAAAAACACCGTAAAATTAATATTGTAAGTTTGATAATTTAATAGTTGATCGAAGCACATTTTATTTGTCACTAGCTTCCGCCCGCGGCTTCGCCCGCGTTTTTGGGATAAAAAGTAGCCTGTGTTATTCTGATGTATAAGCTATATTACTGTAAAGTTTCATCAAAATCCGTTCAGTAGTTTTTGCGTGAAAGAGTAACATACATCCATCCATACATACATCCTCACAAACTTTCGCATTTGTAATATTAGTAAGATTAGTAAGATTACTGCCCTATTTAATGAGCGTTGTAAAGTGATGGCCTGAAACACAGGTATAAATTAACCTAGATCAGCAGGTCGCTACGTTAAATTCTAGTTTATAATTTAAATAAATTATAGATACATACTTCTAATGATCATATTTCAGTAAAACATTTTTTTATTTAGGCACTAATAAACTATTATATAAAAGACTTTATTATTCATTAAATACACTTTTTTATAAAAATGTTTATAAATATTTTTTAGAGCTAATGTCTAAAATCTATCTCTAGTAGGGGAAAGAGCCGATAGATCAGTTATTGGGAATGGCCATAAGCCGAGAAAAAAATGCTTTCCTATGACAAGCGTGACGCGTGCAGTCTCTATAGCTGTGGCTGGCTTCCTGGCTTCGAAGTCTTATAGTATGAACCGTATTAAATTAAATTAAATTGCTAATTTGATGTATTTTTCTATTTTCTATTTTTTGTCAACACTACCTACTAACTGTGCCAATTTTTAATGGGAAGCCGGTAGGAATCGAGTAGTTAGGAGCCTTCGCCACTGCTACGCATGATGCTCTAGCTAGAGTGATCTCAAAGCTTTATAAATACGTGGTAAAATTTTAGTCCGTCTTGATACCCAAAGGGTTGGTCATTGTTGACTAACACTGAAATGCGAAAAAAAAAATCTGCTATTCCAAAGGCTGTTCCATACATTTAGGTATGTTCACTTATCTCAACAAAATGTATTGAGCATCTGATTTTTTTTCGCGATTACTGTAAAGTTTCATCAAAATCCGTTCAGTACTTTTTGCGTGAAAGAGTAACAAAAATCCATACATCCTCATCATAAACTTTCGCGTTTATAATATTATAGGAAGTAGGATTGGCTAAAGAGAAGTGAGGAAGCCCAGTGGGTCAAATTCTGTTTAATAGTGATGTCACAAAGTCAAAGCATAATCTACTTTTACTAATTTATGTAATAAAGCTGAAGAGCTGTTGTTTAATTGTTTGTTTATTTTTAAACGTGCTAATCTTTGGAACTACCTGTCGGATTCGAAACATTATTTTTATATACAATAGCCAGATTCATAATAATTAATATAAGCTATTTAACATCATGCTATGACCCTTAGAAGCCGAGCAAAAAGAAAAAAGTCAGAAAAAACGCTAAGCAAAAACAAAGTAATAGCGCGGGTGGGTAAATAATCCGATTTTTTTTTAAATAATGAAAAAAAAAATGGCGGCGCACTGCTAGTTTATTCATAATTATAAAAAATAACCCAAAACCCGATGAACTAAAAAAATCCGTGCCAATGTGAATAGACTTATTAGTGTTGACATTTCGCACGTCCCACTTTCTACTAACATTCAACTTCAAAAATGACTGTGACGTAACAGTATTACTGGGACATTGGGTCTTGGGGTCTTATGTAAGCAGAATTTGGCGTTGCATAACCTGTGAAAGTCGGTCGGCAAGCTTCCGTGGTGATGTAATGGTTCTCAAGTGCTGGCATACTTGTGTGGACCATGAAACCGTTTTTAAACGATTTGGTTGCGGTCATGTGAAGTTTGAAAGTTGTTTATAGGTTAGGAGTCGGTAGTTCAGTTCGGCTGGTAGATTGGAGCGGTAATTTTTTTAGTTCGACTATAAAAAAAATTTTTTTGGGACATGCGTTCAGAATTTTATATCTTGCTGGCTGTTCCCCGGCTTCACCCCCGTTGCTCGGCTTATAAGGGTCATAGCGTGATGTCAAATAGCTTATACTATTCCTCATGAATTTGGCTATCATATACAAAACACTTTTTTCAAATCCGACTGGTATTTCCAGAGATTAGCGCGCTCAAACAAACAAACAAACTCTTCAGCTTTATAAGATTTTCATGATATATTTTTTTTGTTTTTTTTTTTTCTAATGTTTTTTTTTCTTTTTGTTACAGATGGAGTAAAAATCGGCATACCGGAAGCCCGTGTGATACTGTGCATTAACTAAACTTAACAAAAAAACGTGACGCCTCTATTTACTAAGTTTAGTTAGCGGAATTACTATGTGATTTTTACAGTTTACTTTTTTTATAAATATACACGGATAGTTTAGATTTTAAGCTAAATAACGTAAGATTAGAAGAATACGTAACGAAGCATAGATGCAGTGGCGTGCAGTGCATACAGGCAAGTAGGTAGTGCCTACCTCGTATAATTCAATATAACTATTTTAACTGTTACTACATAAATAAAATATATCAATCATGACTAATTATTGATATATAATGATGTATATTGATGTAGTAATAGTTAAAATGGTTTTATTGAACCTTAAGAGATAGTCACTGCCTACTTGCCTATATGCAATGCACGCGCCTGCATAGATGCATACGTTTGAACCAGTTTTCGGATGCGTTACGGCATAATAAAGTAAATATTTAATTATGTAAAGGTTTTAACTACATTTTCATGGAAAGTTTTAACTAAATACACCTTTTACTCGATTATGCAGACATAAAAATAATATTAAAGTTCACATTTTTATACTATTTGGCTATTTGTGCCGTGCGTAAATGAATAAATGCACAACACTACACCGCCAGCGAGTGAGACAGGGTTGTCAGTTTGATTAATTACATGTATAATTTAAAAACTTTATTATTTATTCAAAATATAATAAATCTATGTTATTACGTGTTTTTATAGTCTTACGTATACCTAATACCTATCATCTGATGTTACTGGTGTGTCCTAGCCGTAAAGAAGTGATCTCAAACGTAGGCAGGGACCCGCTCAGCACACATGATCACTGCCATTGTTGTCTCGAAAATGTACTCTAAAAGCATAACAATAAAGTCTAAGTTTACTTAAAGGCTGTATCGTAGTTTCTCGTCAATTCATTATCATGATAGTCCAATATTTGTCATCGACTTTTGTTAATATGACACCCCATTTATTGATGTCGTTCCAAAATTGTAAAAAACGTTAATGAAAATGTAAAGGATTAGTTGTTGGAACGAAAACCTTTACATTTTTTTATGTATGAACTTGAACTAAGATTTAAAAAAAAGTATATTTTTAGAATTTTGTCTTTTTAAATAAACAATGATTAGAAAAGTAAATATTTTGGAACGAATTATTGAAAGCTAGTGTAATTATCATAAAAACATCTGTTTTCACGTAGCATTCATAAAAAAAAACTCATACAAATATGACTGATCAGTTTTGTACCATGAAGACAGTAAATAATTGATGTTTTTCTTACTTTTCGTTAACAATTATGCTAGTTTACTGTAATATATAGAATAGTTTAGTTATTTTAATGTAAATTGGTTGTATATAATTTTGAATCCGTAATCAAATGTTTAGAATTAATTGTAATTGTTTTACGTTACTCCTTGAGCGGAAAACAGAAAAGGTAAATACTTTGTGGTAGCTTAATAACCTTTTAAAATTAAATGTTTGTTTGTATTTGCCTGTTCTGACGTAAGAAATTTTATTGTTTGTTGAGAAAAACAACTATTTTTCTTTTATAATATTTAATTTGTACATAATTTTTCTTTAGGCGTAGCGCTAAGCGTATAGGTTAATGTTTCTTTATTTTGTTGAGTCTAAAATTTTTATTCCTATTAAAGTACCTTTAACTTCTTTTTTGTTAGATATTTTTCTTGTCTACTTACTTTAAGTTTAAGTGATGTTTTTAAATGATAAAATCATGATCTATTATGGCGTCGCCAGATGGCAAGTACAAGGAGTTATTTATGTTAAAAAATACTTATTGATGTAAATGTTATACGCTACTTAATTTTGTTTAACGGTAGCTACAAGCACGGGTTTTAGGCTGCTTAAAACAGATGTATATTATTTTAATAAAAAAACAAAATGCAAATATTAACTTTGAGTGCCAGCCCTGATCGGAGCGTTGTAAAAAATTAAATTAATATTTTTGATTGTGGTTTTTGCTAAAATTAGGGATGGCAGTCATTGTAAAACGGGTCTCGAAACAGATAGTTACCAGATTGAATCCTACAATGTAATAATGAATATAAGAGAAATGGCATCTACACACTAATAAAGTAAACGAAAAACATTTGTATATTTCGTATTTTATAAAACTGTATCAAATAATAATCACTATTTACATACACATGTGTATTTTTATAATATAACTTTTCTAGTGTTTCTCAAATATTTTGCACACAATTACAAAAAAAAAACTTATTATTTATTAATATTTCTAAGTTTACTTATTTATTTTTTACACAAACCTATTTTTTATTCGTCACAAAAATGTAACAAAATATATAATACATTATTGATAACGATATATTTTATATTTAAAAATGTATACCTTGTGTGTAGACGTCATAATATACACTATACTCCGTCCCGTCTTTACCTGCTTTTAATTTAAAAATATATGATAATAAGCCTAAGCACATGAAATATTTTTCAATTACTTGTATAAAATATATTAAGAAACTTAAATTTACTAAAGAAAAATTGATTTGGCTTCAATTTATAAGTACTAAATAGGCGAATAAATATTGAAATTGCAGAAAAAATGCAAATTTCGCAGATTCGTTTTACCGCGACACTGCGCGACAAAGGCCTTAGATTTGACTTGTTTTCTTATGCTTTGATGTAAAAAAAATGTTGTTTTATTTTTAAAGTTTTTTCTACGTCGTCCAGATGGTGCTACAAGATCAAATCTTTCTATACTTCTGAGCCAAAGACTATTATTTTTTCCTTAATATTTTGTTATTGTTCCCGAAAATATTAATTTATATATTGATAGGCGTAAAAAAAGGTAAATCGATGCACGCAATATGCACAAAATAAGTACATAATAAAAGAAAAAAGTATTTTTATATGTCTGTCAATAAATAATTATATTTTTTGCTTTTTCGGAATGATTTTGTTATAAAATATATATGGTTTCGGTCCTACTTTGTATATTATGTTTCTTTCAAAGTCCTATTTGGTAGGAACGAATGAGGCCTTGCTAATTTTCTCTGACAATAATGCTAGTGGTTACCAAACCACGTAACATCGATGTTATAGGTGCAATTAAATTTAATATATACCTATTTAATAGAAAAATATTAATTTCGTTTTCTTTTGACAACCCTATGGTACGGTCAGTGACAAAAGTTGTTTAGAAATGTTAACCGGATTTTGTCGCTGACTGTACTGCCAATTTTTTTTCAGGAAAGGGGCCGTCCTTCCAGTCACGTGAAGTTTGAAAGGGGGGAGAGGGGGTTCGGAAAAAGTCACGAAATATCACGAAGGGGGGGGGGTGTAGTGAGATATCACGTGTATTTATTTTTTCGTTGGACGATTCGCGGTTTCTAAACCGAAAAAAAATTGGCTTTAAAGATAATATTCTGAAAAAAAATTAAGATAATTTGTACCAGAAAAATAGACGTGATCTTGGATAGGGGGGAAGGGGTTAGTTAAAAACCTCACCACGTATCACCAGGGGGGAGGGGGGGTCAAAAAGATGCTAAAAAAACATCACGTGATTAATGGACGACCCCAAAGGGTAAGGGCTTAACAAATTCATCTTATAAATGGAAGCTTGGAAGACGAGTCATGCAGTCATGGATGGTATCAAAGCTTGACACCAACGGGTAGGTACACCAGGCATGGCGCACTCCGCACTTATACGAGTACCAGCTATTCCCCGCGATTTCATCTCCGTTGCTCGGCTCCTATGGGTCGTAGCGTGATTTTAAATAGCTTATACTACTCCTCATGACTCAGTCAACAGGACGAAACTGATCTCAAACTAGATCATAAAAAGACAGTTAAAAGAAATCTGGTCCTATACTAGACCAGAGTCAGTCAGTAGGAAGAAATCTGGTCTCATACTAGATCAAAGAGCCAGTCAACATAAAGAAATCTGGTCTAAAGGTTTGAAGTTAAACATGCAGTGAGCAAACGTTAGTTACGTTTGCTCACTGCATGTGTGCGCGTTCCTTTCGTCTATGAGAAGAGTTTTTTCATCCGTGGAACAGTTACAGTCTAAATAAAATAGGAAGAAATCATAAATCTAACCTGTTCAATGTCTTTAATAACTGCAATAGTGCACATAACTCAGCAATGAATAAGACCTGTCTGCATGTGTCGAATGTCTTGGCATATCCGGTGCCAATTGCATGTTGGGACAACCAACCAACTTATACAAATATTGGCTCCAATGTTGGGGGATAGATTTCTAATCTTTATTTGTAAATAAAGGTGTGGCAGTCTGATAAAATTGGTAGCTATAGATCGCAGATGAAAATATATCTTAGAAGATACGGGGTGTAAGTGACAGCGTAATGAAAACTAAAACCATGGGTTCAGTACCTTATTCTGAACTTCTCAGAGTTAAAATTTCTCGTCGGTCTTTTAAAAAATAATACGACTTTGTATGGAGATTTTTTAACGAATTGCAAAATGACCAAAGTCGTAATTATTTTTTAGAGACCGACGAAAAATGTTAAGTCTGACGGGTTCGGAATAAGTTACTGAACCCATGGTTTCAGTTTTCTTTACGGTGTCACTTATACGTTACACCCTATAAACATTTATTTATTGTTTCAAATTGGGCACGTTACCCATCGACAGCGATGCGGACGAATATTTTGATGCCTAATCATGATTTACTTTTTTTTTTTTATATATATTATTTCTTCTAGTTTGTAGATTCTTAGGTAGTGTGTATAGTGTATATAAAGATAATAAGTTATGTATGTATTATATACAACTTTATAAAAAAATTAATAAAGTTCACATCCAGATTCAAATGACATTAAAACTGCCGTTCGACTATTGGACGAAAGCAGTGTAACTGCTGGTCCTGGGACGCAGTCCTCCTCTCTGTAACAAGGAGTAGCCCGCAGTACACCACGAAGGCTGAGTGCGAGTTGGTGGACATCACATGTCTCCAAAATTTTGGTTTTAGAACCTGCCGGTTCCTCACGATATTTCCCCTTTTTTAGAGCAGTGGTCATGAAACAAATTGCTCAAAGTGTGCGCCTACGGGGGTTCGAAACTTCAAACCCACGATATGCGACTTGTTAGTTAGAGCTGGTCTACCACTGTTCACAATGCTGCAATGGTAAGTGGCAACAAGTAGAAATACATTACATGAGAGTGCACATGCACACCACCCGCTTTGGCTACCTCTTGGATAAATCCTGGCGTGAAGGTATGTTACTGAAACAATATCAGCATGCTTAGCATGACCAATTCTATCTATATTCTGCCAAAGAATAGACAAAGTTCTTTCTATCCAACTCGTTATCTCTTCTGCCCGAGCACGCGGCGACCCATGCTTAGTTTATTAGAATTTTGTCTACTGAAGAATATAAACATTTCTTCTCTTCATTGTATGCATAAAACGGTAGAAATCCTTCTACAATCTGTCACTATCTATTCTTCTGTAGACAAAACCCATTTCTATCGTGGTCATGCTAAGCGTGCTTTACCTCAGGAACACACGCTACTCTTCGATAGTGTTAAAAAGGTACGTAGTATTTCACCAACTAACTAGTTGCTGTTCGAGAGGGGGGGAGGGGCCGCAAGTGTCATGACCCTCCCCCCCCCCAACATCTTACAAAAATGTGCGAAACACGGTAATTCACGATATAGCACGTCGGCATTAATCGGTATGACCCCCTAAAGACTTAGGCTGCGGTATGACCCCCCTCAAAGTCTTCCGCTACGACTGCGCCTGAGATGAACGTGGACGAAGCGAATCTGTTATTTTTACCTATCCTAATAGGAAGTAGACGTGAGTTTATCTATGAATGTAGTATTGAAATCTCCCAGGTTAGGTGTGCGTGGGATCGAGTCATCAGTCTTATGCAACGTTGGATCCAATGTTGGCCACGCGCCTGGCGACCACTGTTGGCAGTGGACCGCTCCCGAAATACCAGCATTGTATCCCTGATCACCTTGACTGACATTATATTTATACTATCAATTAGATTTAGATGTAATTATAGATGTACTTTCTTGTTGACTAAGAGAAATATTATTATCTTCTATTATAAAATTAAAAAAAAACCGTGCCTGTACATTGAAGATATTCCAGAAAAAATCAGTCGGGATAGGATACTGGGACGTAACCATGCCCGAAAATATATTTTTTATTTTTTGTCTGTTTGTGCGCGCATCACGCAAAAAGCAATGCACGTATTTTGATGTCATTTTCATAGTTTAGTAGCTTGGGGTCCACTTTAAATCTAAGCCACATTTTATCTAATCCCGGTGGGATAAACCAGAGATACAGCCTGACCCCTTCATAGTACTAGTCACCTTACACTAAGGGCTAAATTTAAAATGGTCACATTTATTTGAGTCAGCGGATGGAGGCGGGGGAAAAGTCTAGTTTACCTATAAAACAGTCCTACCGTGACTAACTGACAGACATCGCACTACCTAAGCCGGTGGACCTAGAGACCTGAAATTTGGAGAAAGTATTCCTTGAGTACGTATCGTAGAAGTGCAATAAGGAAGATTTTATTTGGAATTTAATTCCTAAAGGAATGAAAAGGGGACGGAGTCGCTGGCACATCTAGTTATGTAATATTTTGTATATAGTCTATATTATTTTTATTATAGATATATATACCGATACCAGGTGCCAGGTAATTTGACTTTGTCCTTGAAAAGGGTTAACTGTGTGGTGAAAGTGAATTTCTTACAATTAGCAGTTTTTGGTCGAGAAGAGGAAAATTTCCAAAAAAAAACTTACAAAGTTTACGAATCCGAATTTGTTGCAAATAAGAGCTTATTTGCAACAAATTCGGATTCGTAAACTTGGGGTCGAAACTGGGGGGTTTCCGAGCTATTGCACTTTGTAAGTTTTTTTTTGGAAATTTTCCTCTTCTCGACCAAAAACTGCTAATTGTAAGAAATTCACTCCACCCTGGGCACTTACCTAATTAATATTATTCTGACAGCTGATAAACCAATGAATCTTAAAAAAAAAAATCCCCCAAAAATACCCTAACTTTGGAAAAGTGTTCCTACATTTATCATGTTATGAAAACCAAAAACTACCCTATTTTCCAAGGATGATTGAACCGTGAACATTAAAATAAAATGTAAAAAAACACCAAAATAGGTAAATTCCGTTTCAAACAACAACATTACATATTGAAAGTGGACACTAACACATCTGTGGTATCAAATTTTGTGCCAGAACAGCAATTTCGTCGAATTACCTACATCGACGATTTTATAATCCGTTTACACCTGCGCGGTAAGTACCACCTACTACGTCATATAGAGGTAAATAAATTAAATTATTCCAGACATATTTTGGAGAGTGTGCTTCAAATCTGCATGATCTAATTCCCTCCTGTAGTTAGTAGTAGCAACATTGACTTATGTCACAGGAAGTAGGAAACACAAAAGGGTTGCGTCCCCCTCTCCCCTCCCCGGCCTAACAGGTGCCGGTCATTGTAAAAGTGTGCTCCAACAAGATATTCAATAAAACATAAAATACCATAATAAGTATTTTATTTAACTGACAATAATACACCTCCTGCCTTTTTTCCTATCGGACGGCCAGAAGCACGAAAAAGTGCCATTGGCTCATACCAAAAAACCTGAACGAAGCGCTATGATTCCACTTTCATTGTGAGAACCGCCAAACAGTGGTATGCGCTGCCGGAGTGGGTGTTCCCTGATAGTTATAATCTGGGTGTCTTCAAGTCGCAAGTGAATCGGTTTCTTCTAGGCAAGCGCGCTCCATCGTCGATCGCGAGATGACGGTCAAACGCAAGTCTATTATCGAATAAAAAAAAACAAAGGCGGGCGAACCCCTCATGCTAACACTGGCCATTTGGGCGATTTGGCCAGCGACAGCTGTCATTTTGAATTTTATAATGTCATTCTGAAAATGGTTCAATTGTGTAGTTTACTTTTGTAAAAGGCGGTCCGCTACTTCAAATCTGCGAAACCATGGAAATTCCTATCACACGTAAGTATAAATTATGAACCAACAACCATTATTTATATATTATCTGTAACTTCTGTAAGCCTGTGTGTGATTGCCGTAGTGTGATCACCTCGCCCCCCGCAAAAAGTAGCGGAAAATGTTATTCGGTGATTAGCCGCTTGGCATTTCTATAGGCTAGTACTAAAAGTCTGCCTTACTCTTCGAGAAATACAGTCGTCATTATTATGTTTATATTTCTATCGACTTCAACAACCTTACAACGACATTTGCATCGCGTGATAAACGTTGGAAAAAAACTCTTGCTTCCATTGTTTTAGTTGCATTCAATAACTTATAGGGCGTTATTATATTAATGAACCAGCAAGGTTGTATGTCTTCCGGGTGCTATGATCAAGTCTACTGTTTCCTGTTGCGTGATGTACTGGAACTAAGGTCTTTGGGTCTGAAGATACTGGATATAGATATACCTACCATATATGGTAGGTATATCTATATCCAGATCATCAGACGAGATGGCGGGCAAACGAAACCTATCATTGAATAAAATAAAAAAAAACACGTTTTTCAAACGTACTAAAAAGTAAAAATAATTTCTAATGAAATGAAAAACGTGGGGCGCACCCACGTTTTTAATTTCATTAAAAAATATTTTAAACTTTTGGTGGTTTGTATTTTTTTTTTGTTGTCATATAATTTTGATTATGCCACGTTCTTTTAAAAGGCTCCACTCAACTACTATACTACTCTACTCAAGCTTTAGGGTAGAAGACATCACTGAAACGTGCACATTTGATAAAATGTTTGACAATAAATGCTGGCTAGCTGATAGGGAAACCCACGAAATGACAGATTACATCTTCAGTGTAATCTGTGTAATATAGAATAAACTTTATTACGAGCGGTACAAAAAGAATCGATCAGCAGATAGTACTGTGGTTGACAACTCGAAATTGTTATAACATTGGTGATGAATGTAAAGTCTCAATATTTAAGTCCTATTTAACTGCCCTATCCGCCAATAAGAAAAAGTTACTAAAAAAAGATCGATCTCAATCGATAAATACAACTTTAATCGACGCAATCTATCGATAGTTCGTCGACAGGTACCAGGAGTACATAAACGCGGAGATGTATAAGCACGAGGGATACGCAGGGCTGGCCCACAAACGCATCCCACTTTAGAATTTGGGCCGATATAAATACGCACTGCACTTGCACCGTCGCGTCAAGCAGGGTTGTCACAATGTTGTAAAATACATAGTTAATTAAAACATTTTGTGTACATTGTAGAAAATTTATTGTAGTTTGACATAGTCAAGCAATGTTTTTACTGTGTGATAATAAATGGTGCTAAATAATATTATGAACAGACAATAATTTATTTTAGAGCGCCTGCCTAAAGTTCCAGAATAAAATAGTTATGGTTAAATACTTGTTTTAATGCAAATTTTGAATGTAAAGTTTTCTTTGTATTTTATTCGCATTTCAGAATCAAATTTTTTTGGGACAAAAGGTGGACCTATGTGTTATTCTGATGTATAAGCTATATTACTGTAAAATTTCATTAAAACCCGTTCTGTAGTTTTTGCGTGAAACAGTAACAAAAATCCTTCCATCCATACATCCTCACAAACTTTTGCGTTTATAAAATTAGTAGTAATAGTATTTTTCTCTTGACCATTGCCCAAATTTCACCGCGTGCCAACCCTGCAGCCCAGCGGGCCGGACGTTACGCGTGCGGTAACCGTGCCGATCGTAATACTTATAACCGCTCCATTATATTTATTGACATTATATCATATAATATTTATACGTAATATTATGTGTGATCTCTCATTGATTTTATTTTAGTACTAGATAACTGACTCGCCCCGGCTCCGCACGTGTAATGTTTAATCTATACAAATATTGAATTTCGTGGGTTTTAATTTTTTTACGTGTAACCCTAATTCTTTTTCTAAAATAAAAGTAGCCTAAGTAACTTCTTATAACATCAGCTATGTGCCAGTGAAAGTCCCGTCAAAATCGGTCCAGTCATTTCATGAAGATGAGCCGAAATAAACAGACAGACAGAGAGATAGACAATGTTTTTTTGTTATAAGTGTACCTATATTCTCATGTACATTTCGTAAAAATTTGTTATTTTGACATTACAAACATGAAACCGACACTTCAATACTATTTATTTTTTTAGATGTTTAGATACAACTAACACTTAAAGACCAGAAGCTTTGGCTAGGGTCAAGCGATAAACCCCTGAAGATCCGAACTAAGTCGAATCGAAAAGTCAACGCTATCTTGGCTGAATGTAAATATGTTACAACGTTTTTAACGGTGTTGGATGTTTTCTTTCAGCACCAATTCTCTTTCACCACTTTTTAGTGTCCCAGGACTTTAACACTTAAATCTAAAAAGCATCATGGAACGTTTAGAACCTAGATAAAGTGACAAACATAGCATCAATTCATGTGAAACGCTTTATACCTTTGAAAAAGAACGATACACAGAGGCTAATATGGCCAACCAACTACAGGATATTATGGCCGCATTGGACCGTAAGGTACCAGGAGAGCATAAAATACAAGAAGGTCCACTTGCCCTCTCAACAAAAGGTCGTATAACGATGCCCACACTTTACACCCTGAACCGATCAGGGTTAAGCATTTGGCAAAAGCAGCGCGCTAACTGAGACGGGAATGTTAGCCGTTATTTTTAACTGGCCCAGTTATACGACAACGTGCGGTTAGACGGAAACTAGCCCGTCTGCATCACTTTCAATTTTACCAGATATTTTAACCTATCAACCTGTTCATTGGCGCTAAAATTAACAGTACCTACTTAGATTATATTTAAAAAAATCCTAGTCATATATTAGTCCAATGGGCATAAAGTATAGACAATACTTATTCACTGGACGTAAAACGATCGAAAAATGTATGAATTTCAGACCAGATTTCAGTTAGACCACTAGGCTATCACTGCTACCCAGTCTTAATGAAAAACCTAAAAATATGCAAAAGAATACTAGACCATTCCCCCCTGTTCTTCTATTTTTATAAAACTAAAGTTTTGATTAAGCCATAGATGCAGGAAAACTGCATGTACGAGCATTTTCTACAGTATAATTATTTCGGGAAAAAAGTATTATTTTTAATAAAATCGACTACTTTTTGTTGTTTTAGTACGGAACCCTAATTGTGCGAACCTGACTCGCTCTTGACAGGTTTTTTAAGATTCAATAGCTAAATCGATCACCATAAAATTTTGACAAGTAGCTAACTTTTTAATAAGATGCAAGCCAGTAAAACAATTCGTAATAAAAATAAAATTTAATCTATACCGGTTTATTGTGCCGGCTGCGTATGCGCATGTGAACCAATTTACGTTATCGCTACATATAAGTAGTGATAGCCGTGGTAGACCGGAAGATTTGGGACCTACTTCTTAAGGTGGTGGGATTCGGGCATGTAGGTACTATAATACTATTGTGACATGTTGTACAAACGCCACTGCTAATTGGGTACCCCACACACATACAAAAACAAATCTCACGTGGTTGACAATTGATTTGCATAAAAAAATTATCATGGCATATCTACCTACTATTACATTATCCTAATGATCGTTATGCAAATATGCAATCAGCACAAATCTTAAGGCATATTTTTTTTATGCAAAATAAACATGTAGAACCCAAGTTATATTCACAAAAAAAGGACCGAAAATATTTATATTCCAAATGATAGTTATGCCTATCTAAACATAAGCCAAAAAATATAATGTCAGGTATTATTATGCTATTAAAAGTTATGCGATTTGTTTCATCCGGGTTTCGAACCTGCAACTCCACAGAACCCAGCTTAGCCACTGCATCAGCCGTGCCGCCGTTTAATTTAATCAGATTTTACATAACTTTCAAAAGTCACTTTACATTTAAAAGTAAAGCGAACTGCCTACGCTTAAAACGTTACGTAAAACTAGTTTAAAAGTTTCTAAAATAGTTTCTTATAGAAGCAGGCCAAACTAAATCAGGTAGTACCTATTACTTATTAATTTATGTAAAAGTTTATTAAATAAGGTATTTTATTTCCGATTATGTCCCATTGGCGAACGCTCCTTACAACTCGATTCTTATCGGCTTCCCATTAAAAGTGACACAGTCAGTAGTGTTTATTATAATGCTGTATAATATCCAAAAATCCAAACTAAGTACGGTACCTACATAATATCATCATCATCATTATATAAGGTGCTATAAAAATATCTGCCACGGCTGCAATGGGAGACAGTATTGTGTTTATAGATTACAATAGTGAAGATAAATTATTGATTATTTGTCATATTTTTTTTTTATACAAAAAAGTACGTATAAATTTTTGTAGATTAGGTAGTAACGAACTAGTCAGCTGATATCAGTTTTCATTCACAGAACAGATGGAAAGATATAGCAGTTGTTTTCATTGACGAAGCGACACATCGCGCGTAATTTGTGAACCACATTATGCAGAGTAGAGTAACTTCTTTATTTTCTCAAATTGAATTAACTGTTCCGGGGTACGAAAGTTCTTCACTATTGTAATCTATAAACACAATACTACCTCCCATTAAAGCCGTGGCAGATATTTTTAAAGCACCTTATATAAAACAAAGTCGGGTTTGTTCGAACCCAACTCAAGAACGGCTGGACCGATTTTCATGGTTTTTGATTTATTGTATTTGTCTCCGTTCCGAATAGCAGAATAACTATTATAATGACGGAAAAAAATACGGAAAAAAAATATACAGAAAATTAATTTTTGAATAAATTAGGTTTGGAACTCCGCCATCTTCCGCAATTGACAGGTCACGTCACGCACGATGTTAGGCGATATGCAAAAGTTTGGACGGATGGATGGATGTTTGTTACTTTATTACGCCAGAACGGCTGAACGGATCTGGATGTTTGGCACAGAGATAGATTTTAGTCTGGAATAGCACATGGGTTATCTTTTTATCCAGGAAAAAAATACCTTTAATTTTACCATCTCTTTGCACCCCTCTAGGAATGAAATTTCAATAAATCCCTCCACAGTAGGTACACCTTTAGGGTACTCAAAGAATATTCCCTCCAAATTACGAATCTCTATTTCCCCCAGCTTAGGCTATGTGTTGTCTTTCAGTCAGACACAGTACTGTTTTATAAGTACAGATAATGTTATCAAAGAAAAGTATGAAACTCACACATTGCCAGTAATTCGTACTAACATAGACGATTACACACACACCCATAACATCGTCCACATCCTCATCGCGTATGTATACCTATATAGAAAAGAAATGTGTCTAAGTTTGTATAGTTTTAATGCATTTTCAGTCATATATTTTCAGTTATAACGAGTTAATAACTGATCGTTCGACGCACCCTGCAGAATTCCAACCACCAACCCGTTAACTAACATTTTTTTTTATCATGGCACTCTATTATTATATATAACATACATAACTCTATTATTGTATAGTGCACGAACAATTTATTATTGTATAGTGCATGAACTATTATTGTATAGTGCATGAACTGGTACTGTATAGTACATACAAGATTGAGGATTTCTTTCATTATACGGAAAAAAGTTGACTTCCCCGGACCAGCACTTTTATAAAGAGCTCTACCTCTACTACTCTTAAATTAACTGCTACTCTTACGACCAGTAGCATCACCTCTGGATAAATTCTGATTAACTTATCTGGTAGACACAGTACCCGGCAATAAATATCATACATCGGCTTGTTTCGGCTTCGTACCTATATGACGTTTTGTAGCTATTAATAAAAAAAATAGAAAATTAAAATTTTGTGTTATAGAACCACCAAAAAGAAAAGGTAAACAAGACATTGCAGTCGGGACCCATTATATGACTATTACCCGGGAACACTGGGTCCCGACTGCAATGTCTTGTTTACCTTTGCTTTTTGGTGGTTCTATAACACCAGATGCGACATAGGGCAAACCGCGGTCGGGTTTTTATAAAAAAATTAATTTTTCACTTTTTAGTTTTTGATGTCCATGACATATAATACATATTTTCGTAATCGTCTTTTTAAGCCCTTCATTTTGATACCCCACATGATGATATAACAAGAAAATAAAAATCATTCTGTTTTTTTAGATAAAAAATATTTTAATGTATAAGAGATATATATTCGTAATCGTCTCTTTGAGCATTTTGATACCCCACATGACCATGTCAGATTTTTTTTATTTTTTATGACTTCACTTAATGGTGATTAAAATCCGCCATGTTGGTTTTTTTCAAAATCTATATAGTCTATGTTACTCGCGACGTCGATACAAATCTAATGATATGTCAAATGTTAAAATCCGTGTGCTCATTTAGTCTATAGAAGGGAACACAGAAACGGAAATACATACCCACATACATACATAGATACTAACATACAGGTGAAACACTACACAAAAATCAGATTTCATAAATATAAAAAAAAAAAACAATTTTGATCGTGTTGTGGTGCATTTTTGTAGGGAACAGCTGATTTTTTTTCATATTTAAGTGTCGGTCCCATAATAAAAGTTGATCATATTCATGAGTACTTTCACCTCCTAAAATATCCGCACTGGTTTTAATTTTACCCTGTATAGGTACTTTGTTCAAGGTGTTTGCAACTAAAGTGTGATCCTTGCGTAGATGACGCATGATTGCCCTTCTGAGTTCATTTTATTTAGATTTTATTACCTACTGTGGGTTTTGATGATACCTTAAGATAAATTAGTAATTTGCAGCAAATTCTATTTTTGGAATTTGTTCCATTTATTATTTGCGTGAGTATTTTTGTTTATCTGGTTTTTGAATACATCCTAGACCGCTGTAAGTTGTATGCCCTTTCAAGGAAACCATTTTTTTTTTTCAATTAAAAAATAAAAACTTGAAAAACCATTTGGAGTCATCGACAATAAAAAAAATTAAGTAAGAATAAAAAAAAAACAAAATTGTGCAGAAAAAACAGTTTTTTTAACAACAAAAAAACCACGGCCGAATCCACAGTGCGGACACAGTAATCCTAGATAAACGCACACATACAAACTGTTTACTCCAAATTTAACTCACACATTGGCGCGCTTGAATGCATACTAATGCATTACTGCTGTACACTTGCAGCCCACGCACACACACATTGAAGAAGAAAGTGCGGCTGTGTGCGTAAGTGGGTCACAGAGATAGGAGGGACACGTGTTGGAGGGCTGGCCCTTTTTTAGTGTGCTTTCTTGTATTTTTTGGGTATTTAAAAAATAAATAGGAAATGTCTTTTTGTGGGCAACTTTTACCTATTGTACGATTACTTAAAAACTATTTGTTTTTAATGAAGTAAAATATTTTTTTAATTTCCTATGATAATGACTCTACAGTGCACTTAATTTTCTTCATCGATTTATAATTATTTTTCCGGCAGCAAATTATGATAAAGCTAAAACTGCACATTTATTTCTCATTTAAATACCTACTTTTATCCAAAAACAAATTGTTTTGCTAATAAATAACAACTTTTTAAAATGCCTATTTTATTGGTACTTTGAAAGATCATTGTAAAGAATGAAACCAAATACCTCGCTAAGCTTGAAATGGTACGCGGTACTTGATACTGGCAAACTTGGCAAAGTACGATTGGTAGTTTTAATAAATTATTATTATTGATGTTAGAAATTAAGAAGTTAAAATTGGGGAAATAAATATACGTATATTATAAACATTAAAAAACACAAATGAAAAAAAAATAAACAATATTTTTTTAGTGCACAACGCACGCCCTTCTTGCACACTAATAAAGGCCGTTGCGCGCGCGCACCGCGGATGATAGCGTGGAATGGAGAGCGTTCACCCGCCGCTGCCCCGCCCCGCACTACCGCCGGAAAATTGGGTTTTCTCATAGGAATATTATATAATTTAAACTCACGCAGGAAAAGAATTTAAAAGTCATCTATTAAATACGTAATAGACTGCTAAAATTATAACCCTTCTGTGTAGTCCTGAATGTGAAGCTGATGCGGACACAGAGTGAAGACGTAGGTGTTATTAGAATGGAAGATTTTGAAGAAATTCACATCTTTACCTGACTCTGGCAAAGTCAAAAGGAAGGGTTATTTAATACCTAACATAAATGATCGTCGTTGATAGTCCGCCGCGTAACTAACAAAGTTAAATACCGCGTATGTACACTGTCACTAATTTTACAGGAGAGCCAAAAAAATTATTTGCTTAAAAGCTAATTTAGCTGAATTTTGAATGTAGGTACTGATGTTCAGGACCATTTCGTTCTCCTTTATCTAACGTAACTAGACTCATTTAAAGTGAATAGATACAAATTGTGTTTTTTTACAAAATCACTTATAATCATACGCGGTAATGTTAGTTACGCGGCATGGGACTATCAACAACATAGAGCTAATCTTTCATCGACTTGGATGTTCCAAAATTAAACCGAAAGTATACTTTCTCGCTCCCTCCACGAATTTTGTAGCAGGAGTAACTAATAAATGAACTACAACAATAACCTATGGTGATGTCATACTGAATCAGTGGACAAGCCCAGCCTAGTTATGGCGTTATCGAACCAAGAAAAGCGTAGGTAGGTATCTATTATTTACAAGTGTATACAGACTAATGCACCAGACAGCAGTACCTATATAGAGATAAGGGTAAAGAAGTAAGGAATACTTTTGAAAAAGGACCCTGGGTAATCTGCTCCGCTACGAATCTTGCCAACGAGCTAATCTTTCCACCTCAGAAGAATCTGACTCTAGATTAGCTAATGCTTAATGGCGAGATAAAAAGATTTATATAAATTGCTCTTAGTATTAAAGAAGACATGGCTTAGTTATGTTTTCGTGTAACAGGTATATCATATCATAATAACTGTTTAGCTAGCTCGTGGACGGAAATAAGTAGCCTATATGAATCATAGTGCAGCTAGCAACCGGTATCTACTAATTTATGCATTTTGCGATCCTATCTATGCTTTATTACCTATTTAAGTATTACGAACCAAAAAGCTGCAGGCACCATTTTAGAAAATGGCGCCTAGAAACTCCCAATGATAATATAAAAATTAAAATTCTAATAGCGTCCCACAAGAAACATTATATTTTTTCTCGTCGCTATAAAAACTAAATTATCATGTTTTTTATGTAAACAAACCGGCGAGCCACATTTTTTTGTGCATACTAAGTGAAATAAAGTACTAGGCGAACAGAAAACGAAGGTACTGTACAATGGAAAGCGGCGTGAAGGCCGCCGGGTACAGCATAACGCCGAATTTCACTGCGGACAACGCCCTCTGTCGAACTTCTTGACTCCTAGTGACGTAGCCAGTTTTGGTTGACTTGCAGTTAAATTTTAACTGTCGGACTACATCTTACGGCTGATTAATATTTATGTTTTAAAGTGTTTTTGTTTGTTTATTCAATGTAGTCTCGAAAACTAATGGGTTGCTATCGATAAGATTTTTCTTTATTTAGATACAGAAGACAATTAATTATTTACTATAACAACAAAGCTTTTTAAACTGAATAAGGAAAGAGGAAAAATATTTCACGTAGGTACCTATTCACTGATTTTAGTATCTTTACATATTTTTTATTACATCACATTCAAAAGTTACGTACTTTTAAGAGTTGGAAATAAAAAATACATTTTATTAAAACAATATTTTATTTAAGTGGTTTAGCTAAGAAAATGTGTACAAATATTTTTTTACATTTTTAATTTAACAATCGCGTGTAGTGTTATGTACAAAACTGTGTTTATTACGTATAAACGGTAATTTAAAAGTATATTAGGCTGCACGCACATTATAATAACCCAACAATATTATATTGCGCAACATCTTTCACCTACTGACATTGTCATACTTACATTAAATTTTTACACCATTATACTTAACAAAATAATGAATACATTTTTTTTTTTCTAATTCAAAAGTCATTTATTCAAACTAGCATAAGTATAAGCATAATCGGCCTATAATGTTCCCACTGCTGGGACACAGGCCTCCTCTCTGTGAGAGGGAGTGGGCCGTAGTCCACCACGCGGGCCCAGTGCGGGTTGGTGGACGTCACATGTCTTCGAATTTTTGGTTCTAGGACATGCCGGTTTCCTCACGATGTTTTTCCTTCACCGTTAAAGCAAGTGATAATTAATTTCTAATACGCACATGACTTCGAAAAGTCAGCGGTGCGTGCCTCGGGATCGAACTCGAACCATTCGCCGTGGAAGGCACATGGTTTAATCCACGGCTATCACTGCACGCACTAGGCTATCACTGCACATTCAAACTAGGCTAAAGTCAATTAGCACTTTTTGAACGTCAAAATATCCATATGAAAATAATACTGTAAAATATATGAAAATGAAATGTAATGAAAAATAACATGAAAATAATACTGTTTTGTTAGAATTACTTAGTTTTATTTTATATTTATTACAATTGTATATTCGAATAAGTTACCTTATAATAAAATTATTATTAATGCTTTGGTTGACAATGCAGTACTAAAAAAATCAAACGTCTGCAAAATAAATTAACTAACAATTTTTTTTTATAAAATACAAATAAGTAAAAAGTATCTGCATCAACCTAGATGTTTCATAGTTTATTTTCACAAAAAATGATTAAATAAACATCTACAAAAAGCTTTAGTTAATTTTTTTTTATTAGCCTAGGTATACCTAGGCGGAACCTCCATTCTTTTCTTTAATCAACATTATGAAACAATAAAAATTAATCTACGACGCGTAAAATCACAAAACAAACTACGTTTATCATGTAACAAAATGGCAATTAAAAAATAAAATTATCAACCTGCACGCACATAACAATTGTACTGTTATTATAGCACAACTATTGCGCAACATTCAGACGCTCACCCACTGACATAGAATATTTTAACAATATTTTTTTGTTTATATTTTTATAAATTATTTCTTTGATAAATTCGAAACACCTCTGTTTTCTTCAAAATTAGTTTACTTTCAACAAATAATAATTATAATATCAACGCATTTAACAGTGGCATTTAGAACAAAATAGAATAGAACCCCATTTATCAGACGACTTGCAAAAAAAATTTGCCAATTTTTTTTATTTTTTGTTTTTATTAGGAAGTAACGTTAGGTGAATATGATAATAATCACAATACCACAAGCCATGACACCGAAAAAAAACAATTCCATGCAAAAAAACCGGCGTTTATCACGTAACGTAGCGGTAATTAAAAAAGTGTATCAGCACAACAATTGCGCAACATCTCTCACCCACTGACATACAAGCTTGTATCGCTTCGGTCGTATCATTGATCTTAAAACCTTATGTAATACATGGAACAAACATTTTTATTTATATAATTTTTTTCCGTTTTCTCACGAGAAAAAAAATGGATTTTAGCTTAATGGCTTTGGTACGTTTTAATACGGTAGTGTCTTACTATTAAAAAAGTACAAATAAGTTACTTACTAAACTACTACTACTTACTAAATTACTACTAAGTCTGGTAAATAAATATAACAATTAAGTTAACTTATTAGCGGCATTAACTGCATTAAACGCATTGCGATTGACGCACATTATTTTGCTATTGTCGCGCGCTGCGATTGCCGCTGCGTTCAACGTAAAAAATAAAAATAATAATATATAAAAAATAATGCGTAGGCAGTTATTGCTTTAATACGGTAGTGGCCTACAATTAAAAAAGTACAAATAAATTATTTTATTTCAAAGAAGGAATAGGCACAACAAAAAAGTAAAAGCAAAAATAATAATTTATCACAAAATGGAAAACATAGACGCTTTTAAAGTTTTTGGAGGGAGTATCGCTCCGTCTTTGTCGCGCAAGCGGACGTAGGTGGTGTTACGTCACTAGTAGGTAGTGCCGTCCGTGTTTAGCAAATCATTTTAAAACGCTTATAACTTTGCCAATTTTGTAGATGTTTCATCGGATTTTTTGGTGTTAATTGTCTTTTTTGAAATAGTTTACAGATTCACAATAAAAAAAAAGTAGTTAACATCCTATTATACTAAGTTATATCATGTGCCAGTCTTAAACTAGCTTTGCATGATATAACTAGAAAACTATTTTTGAACCTAACTCTTGATAAAGATTTTTTTACTTAAAAATCTTAGTAGGTACCTACATTTTGTAGTTTAGTATGCTCCGTTACTCACGTTTAACGGTTCGGGAAATTCTAGTTTTTAATTTTGAAATTAAAGTTTAGCGTCCATTAAATGAAATTTAAAAGTGGTAGCTCAGTGGTTAGAGCGAAGTCACGACACGGCAAAGGGTCGCAGGTTCAAACCCGTTTGAGTCAGTTGTTGTTAAATCTCATAAATATTCAGCAACAATAATGATAAGAATGTCTGACACGTCGTCCATTTACGTATTTTTATGCGGCTGGAAAAGCTTAATTTTTAGATTTTCATACCTACTGATATTGACTCAAATAATAGCAATCAATCAATTTCTAGTAAAAACAATAACTCATTCTTCGAAAGGAAAATTAAACTTATACGGCCTGAAAACCGCATTCCTCGATATTCAGGCCCGATTACACGACTCACTAAATACAATAAACATTAGCATAAAACACCCTTCCGTTATTGTCGAATTCATACGATGTCGATGGAGAGGAACGATCATGTTTTATTAAATGTCTAGCCGTCTAACGCTAAACGTAGTTTAGAGAATAGTCGTGCAAACGGGCCTCTAAATATTTTTAAATAAAGTTATTTAAATTTGAGCACTTCAAATTCCGATTTTCTTGTTTGCTTTCACGTGCTCAGTTCAACTTTTTAAAATCCTAAAATTCTATTTTTTGCTAGAAACTCACTAAGTTCTGATTAATTTAATTTTTTTTCCTATTGCATCTACAATCAGGAAATAAAACAGTAATTTATGTAAAATAATTAAAGTAATTTTAGGCATAAATTAACAAAACAGGTAGGTAGTAGACATTATCTTAATCTTAATTTTGACCTAAAAATCCTCTTTCTATTACATCGAAAACGATCTCCTGTTTATAAATTCCAATTTTATGCTTAATGTGAGTATTATGCATGAAATTGCAATAATTAAACTACCTTTTAACAAAATCAGCGAATAAAATGAGTGCACAGCATCACGATTTAGCTTGAAATTGCCGCAAATAGGAGGGGAACAAAGACTTTGGCGCAACCTACATACATCCCCCCTTTCGATCTCAAGATTGTCCGAGGATCGCAGAAGCGAAAGTCGGTAGAATATGCCACTATCTCAGTGAGGATTGTAACATTCTGTAACGCTATGCAGCCCTGGTATGTCACATGATATTATTACAAAGTAACGGGTACCAGGTTGTATTCGCCAGCGGCGTACCTCTTTCATTATATGATGTCCTAGTACTTTACGTGACGCAACAATATGGACATTGTTGCAGCTGTAGGTACTATCATCGGTGTCAATTTAACTGAATTATTATTTTTCTTACGAAGACCTATAAAATGTGACTGTATCTCTGTGTAAATACAGGATGTCGCGATCCAAAGGAAAACCCCGATAAAGGGACATGTCTAGGTACTACCAGTATGCAGCATTAGTTTGGGGAATCTCTATATTGAATAGAAATAGGTAATTCTTGTTAAAAAAATTCACGAAAAATTCGACTGTAACGAATTTTTGATCACTGAAAATTTTATTTTCGACCCTAACGAAATTCAGGTTATTTTTTATGCGTGTCATTTAATTTGCGATCAATTATTTCTAATCGTTAACGAACTTCCCCAAACTAATGCTGCGAACTGATAGCTAGAAATATCCTTTTTACGGGATTTTCCCTTGGACCCTTCAAAACGGGACACCATGTATACGGAATCTATATTGATCATAGATATATTCCTAGCTTTCCGATCTTTTCTAACCCTTAACTCCTTCTCAACATTACTTTTTTGTCATTATACCAAAATGTTCACTATTCATAAATTTTAAAATATTTTTTCAATTCGAAATTCCTAATAATTTCTCAACAATTCTCACCACGTAATTTTCATGATGTATCAATAATTTCTTTAACTACGTAATTAGAGATAATAATTAGTTGCAGACAGATACTGCACGAACACTGCTTATCACTGCGCAATGGTCTACGTGTCATTTACAGAACTAATAGCCGATAGGACTTTTTTAGAAACATTCGCATTTTTTTTATTGAAAGGTTGCCACATAGAATTTTCTGTGCTTCGTGCCTTAAGACAACCAAAAATGTTTTTTCATAGATCACTAGACTGAATACGGTACTTAATAAGATTTTATCTTGCAAAGTCTATAGCTTATGCATTTTTTTGTCAGCTTGCAAGTACAGTTTCTGTTCAAGTTTCTTCCAAATTGTCAATAGCTAAAGTCACAATATAAAATTGACAATGGTTACTCACAAATCTATTCCAGAATAACATTTTATCCTGCTAAGTCAAAGCTTATTTTGTCAGCCTGCAAGATCTCAAATCCTTGACTATCTCTCAATCTCAAAGAGAGTTTGGAGTTACAAACTACCTCATCTGCCTAGCCTTTTCCCAAATTATATTGGGGTCGGCATCCAGTCTAACTAGTTTTGGCTGAATATCAATATTTTACGTGGAGCGACTGCCATCTGACCTCCACAACCCAATTAATGGGTAATACCGGTATTCGAATGTTAGACCAGCTGTCAGACTTTTAGGGCTTCTGACTACCCGTAACGATTGTCAAAGATATTCCTATGACAACCGGGACCGACTGCTTAACGTGCTCTCCGAGGCACGGAGGGGTCTCGATGTGTAAAGAACGGTCACCCATCCAAGGACTGACCGCGGCAAGCGCAGCTTAACCTCGCAGATCGATCGATCAGCGCGGCCGTCATTTAGCCACGAGCCCCTCAATTAGTTAGGAGTTACAAACTACCAATTTCTTTTATTCATTTTCTATTTATATGTGAAATAAGGTCATAGGTAAGTCGGTATATCGTTTCAGAACTTTATCTAACATACATGAATAAGCTACAAATGAAGGGTGGAATTCCTATGGAAAGTCATCTTGAAATGGTTTAAAACTTGACTTCCTTATAATTTAATTTCATACAAAGATCCTCGACTTAGGTACTAGGTAAATGTACTCTCGAGAGCCATGATTGCGGGTCATCTACAAAATCTTAATATCACTGAATGTATGAATGCTAGATGAATACTAAAATAAACTGTTTTAAGTATATTTAATCCTTACTAATATTATAATGTGAAAGTAACTCTGTCTGTCTGTGTGTTACTCAATCACGCCTAAACTACTAGACCTAAGATAATAAACTAAATAACTAAACTAAACTAAACTAAACTAAACTAAACTAAACTAGATAACTAACCTAGATTCAAATGAAATTTGGTACAGAAATAGTCTAGAGCCTGAGAAAGGACATAGGCTACTTTTTAATGTGAAAAAAGGGCTGTAAAGGGTTGAAATAGGATATGAAAGTTTGTATGGAAATTACATAATTTTTCAAGCTAGAAGCTTGAAACTTATTTTTGAGGTTTGGTGTGTAGGGTAGGTGTAGGGTAGGTGTAGGGTACGTATAGGGTAGGTGTAGGGTAGGTGTACTAAACTTTACCCGTGCGAAGCCCGGGCGGGTCAGCTAGTAATAAATAAAAATATAAAAGCTTATGTTTAAATTACAAGCAAGAACATTAAAACAAATAAGTAATTAGATAAGTTATAGTTTTGGAGATATTAAGATTTTTGGTACTGACCCGGATTCATTGCTCTCGAGTGTAGTCGATGACTTTTAAAATGTTTTTTTTTTTTAGTGGTCTCTCGCAGTTGGCTTCTAACAGCCGACACTGCTTAACGCGGACTTCTGGTGAGGACTTACAAATGCCTCCAGCCAGGCTTAAAACTAAATAAAAACTACAAACTAAGCGACCACACGCTAAGGGCACCCCCTAGTGGGGTACGGGCCTCGGCTTAGGGCGTCGCTGGGGGGAGGGAGGGACTACTAGCTGGATCGGTTCATCAAGGGTCGGTTTGGGGTCTGAGTCATACTCGGCGGCGGACTCGGGTCATGATGGGTACGTCGCGACGGAATGAGACTTTTAAAATGTTGGTACCCTCCCTTTTATAGGGTATAGCCTAACCCTATTTTAAGCCCAATCTTGAAATGGGCTGAAAATAAAGAAGCTTGTCAAAACATGGCACCAAAATTCGCAGGAAAATCTCAAATACGCGGTTTCCAACGTCCTCCATCATATACTAGTCGCGTCTGCGCCGTCCCTCGGCTCTGGCGCAACAGCCTCATCTCGCCACTAAGCCGGCTTATGCAACCTTTCACTATTGCACAACCGACTGACCGACATTCAACGATTTGCGAGAGGTTATGTAACACAATTGTCTTTTTATACCACCCCCTTTAGTGGAAGGAAGTCGTTAGAGTTTTGTGAAACAATGTCTAATCACTTTAGGATATCATTTTTATAATTTATTTCGGTGTGAAAACAAAATGGTGGATTTGTTTGCTGAATTTAAATCTATTAAGGCAGCCTATCGCAGTTCCCTGCTATACACAAATCTCTTCCAATTCGCGCAACAAAGTTCCCTGCTAAAAAACACACATTTCTCCCAAGTTGCGCAACAACGTTCCCTATTATACACAGATCTCTCCCAAACTGCGCAACAACGTTCCTTGCTATACATAGATATCTCCCAATTTGCACAAAAAAGATTCCTGCTACAACGTGGTCTCTCCCTAGTCGCGCAACAACGTTCCCTTCTAGGCACCCTTGCACGCAGGTCTCTCCCAAGTTGTGCAACAACGTTCCTTGCTATACACAATCTTTCCCAAGATGCGCAATAACTTTCCCTGTACATAAATATCTCCCAATTTGCGCAACAACGTTTCCTGCTATACATAGATCTCTCCCCACTTGAGCAACCTCATTCTCGGCCTTCCGTATCCAGTTTATCCGGTCGCCGTTTATAGGTAGTTGATCCAACTTGCTAAATTTAATTCTTAGCTATTCTCTAGACTGGGTGACAGGAAAATTCTTCTTTTGGCAATGGTCCTTTGATTCAGTATTTGTTGTTTTCAGTACTGAACATAAACCTCGACCTTAGAGGCATTAGGTCGTATATATGAAAGTTTTCAGGAGAGCAAAAATAAAATTCACTTTTGTCTGGGAAAGCCTTCAGAACCGACTTCATTAATTAACGTATTTTCTTAGTGGATTGAGATAGGAAAACCAGAGTCAGTAGGTTCGAAAGAGAAATAGAACCCTATAAGAGCCCTGTGCCAAAAAGTGATTTTCGTCGGATGTGTACATCCGACCTATGCTTTTGATGTCGAGAAACTTCTTAAAGCTTATGTTTAGCGATATTTAAAAGGTGTTTATCTACCCACATTATTATTTATATTGCTGATTTGCTTGTTGCAGTATGTAGTTATACTTATGAAAAAGAATATGACACATTCTATTATAGTAATTTTAATCCGAATTGATATTATGTTTGGTTTTCTGCAGCAAATTGTCGAAAAGGCACAGATCCTGCTTGTTTTGCGGTTGACCCCAGAGAACACGGAACACTAATTTAACAAACACTGGTTTTACAATCGTTACAAAAATTTACGCAAAGCTAGATGGAGTGACGATATCAAGGAAGACGCGACCAACATCCTCCCACAGGACCGGGAGGGTAGCACACATTATCTGAGATAACATCTGATAAGGAAGAATGGAAGATAAAACGTATTCCATGATCCCAAGTCACACAGTACCAGGGGTGAAGGACCGAGTTAGAAGAGGTCGAAGTAGCTCACAAAATACATTTTTTACCGGTACAAGTAGTTATTTACCGGAAAAATAAGTCTGTTCGTTGTCGAATCACCTAATCATACAAATGAACCGCTATTATCATACAATTCATGTCAAGGTAAAAGTATGAACATTCAAATGAAAGCAAGAGTGTGTGAGATCCTGAATCCGCCATGATACATCCGCGAAACGGCGCGTACTGATCATGGACGCGTGTCACACCGACGCGACATGACATACGTAGATAATCCTACTAATATTATTATCAATACGAAAGTTTGTTAGGATGGATGGATATATGGATGTTTGTTACTCTTTCACGCAAAAACGACCTACTAAACGGATTTTTATGAAACTTTACAGTAATATAGCTTATACATCAGGATAACACATAGGCTAGCTTTTATCCCGAAAAACGGGTGAAGCCGCGGGCGGAAGCTAGTATTGTAATGTATTTCTTTTTTTGAAAGTTAAAATAAAATACAGTCAAGTTCTCATCATAAACCAAAATCTTTGTCTTTTCTCAGCTAATTACAAAATATTGGAGAATATCCAGTGATTAAGGTTAGCAGCGTGTCTTTTTCGTGGAAGTATCCTTATGATCTAAACTCGAGATCGGTCGCTAAAAGATAGAGAATATTTATACTCAAGTCTTTTCAAAGGACATCGTCGTTTTTGGGCCCAGTCGATAATTGTTGATTTCTCAGGAACAGACGAACATGCATTTTATGAATATCCGCCACAATTTGTGGTGGGCCTAATCCTCTAACGAAAAAAATATTTCCAAAATTTTGCTGAGAATCAATACTTTTTTAAAGACAAAAGGTACTTGCAGCCACCTTCTCCATTTCTAGTCTTCCTAATAATTCCTTCATTGCTTATTGTGACCCTAACGAATAATAGGTACCTCAAATTAGTTTGAAGTTTGTCACTTTCTCTTATAATTTGGTGTTACACATCGGTGTAATAAGCGTCTAAGTTATAACGGGTTTTTTTCTGACTCACCCTCAAACCGTATGTAGGACATCTTTGGTTTCCGTTTTAAAATTAACTTTTAATGCATATCGGCTGACACCATTTTGATAATCTTTTTCCTTTGAAGATCCTGGAAGCCATTTCGCTTTCCGATTACGGAAACCCAGAACTGGAAGCAAGAAATTGTTTTGTCTTTTTGTTTTACTTGCTTTGCTGTTTTTAGGGTTCCGTACCAAAATGGTAAAAAAGGAACCCTTATGGTGCGACTTCGTCTGTCTGTCTGTCTGTCACACCTGCTTATTTCAGCAACTACTAATGCTATCGACTTGAAATTTGGAACAGTTATAAAAAATGCTTGCCAAACTTTATTGAAAATGAAAAAAGTCAAAAAATGTTTTTATTTTCATTGCAAAAGGGGCCGGAGTGGGGGTCCGAAATTTCAAAGTGGGGTTACTAGGTCAAGTGACATATCATATGAAAGGGCTTGACCTGCACATTTCAAAATATATTTTCATTTTATTTTATGTCACACAGTTCTCGACATATGATGAAAAATGTCTGAAAAAATACCATTCCCCCCCTTATCTCCGAAGTTTGCGGAGCGAAAAACTAAAATAATTAGAGTTAGTAGGAATTGACCCTAATATTGCACCAAAAATAAAACAATGTTCCTAACTAGTGCAGTTTTTTTCAAAATCATCAATATTCCTTCACAAACAAACTTAGTTATGCGGTCCGGTTTTTTTCACTTTATACGTTCAAAACCGATACGGAACCCTCGGTGCGCGAGTACGACTCGCACTTGACCGGGTTTTTTGAAACCAGAGGCTATTCCTCATTCCTAGAACATAATGACAGATCTAAAAACAATAATTGCTGATTTAAAAATAATTCAAATCACTCGAAAATATAATAACTTATTTTGTGAATTTTATTTAAAATTCCAAAAGTATTTTGTTTTGCAAAAACATTCTTGTCCCAAAAAAAAACGTTTTGCAGGAAGAAAATAAAATTGCAGCATTTTCTTCTTTTAGACTACCTAGTCAAGAATGTTAAACGGTGCAAGACCTTAATAAAAAAAAAAATGAGTTAGGAGAAAAATAACACAAAAGTTCGTGTCAATTCTATTTCATAACACAAAACGTGGATCCGTCAAAGGCTCTGAATATCGGAACTCGCGCATCTGCTAAACAAAACATCTTAAAAGCATCACCATATCATCCAAAAATCGACCTAAAAGTAACACTACAAGAATTACAATTCTATTGAAATTCGAATCATCACTTTCGACTTTTGTCATTTGAATTCCCAGTTGTAACGGAGTTCCAAATACGAATACAGGCACAAATGAAAACCGACTGTATTTTAAATCGATCAAAGTTGATTTTACATCAGCGTAGAGACGATTACAACAACTTTGTCACAGTAAAACGTTTGCCCTACAAATGAAAGTGAAAGTTTGTCCGCGCAAGCGCATAGTGGTGGGGATGTGGCGCACGCGTCGCATGTAAATGCGGATTTAGGCGTTTGATGAAGCACCGCACGTAGTGGAGCCAGTCACTCATATTTATGTACTATTTTTGGACACTCAGATGAAAGTATCAAGATTACTTTGGAGTCATATTTGTGACGTCTCTCATAAGTCATAAGTCACAAAGAATTTATACGTATTTGTTTTCGATAGGTACTTGTACCTAAAAAAACTAGTATTTAAATTATCTGTATAAGAAAGGCATTAATTACAGACTATATTATTTTCCCCGACAGGATCTACAAATTCATAAGTATTCGATACCATACCACTTATGTAACATGAGGTAAACCTGTTAGTATCAGACAAAAATCCTAACTTCGACTTGTTTCTTGGAATTGCCTGATAAAAATTAGATTCTCGGCTTGAAATCAAAAGTAGAAGACATCAGCTTGTGACCTCAAGACAAAACATGCTTGATGATTATAGAACCAGTCTACTTTAGTGTTTGGCCATCAATTTGGTATCAAGGATACGACGGATCTGGAATAGCTGAATATACCGACTCCCGATATTCCAAAAGTCGGGATGAATAAGAATATCAAATAGCATGTGATTGTCGAACTCAGACAAAAACTTCTCATACAAAAAAGAAGGAACTCACCACGTTTGCTTGTTGTTGTTGTTGTTGATTCCAGAACTTTAAATTTTTCCGCGATTCTTACTTTTGCCGATTTACTACTGAATTACTTCAATAATTTTCTTAAACTTGTTCCAAAATGCAATTTGCGTGATAATCGTTATCAAATGCTTGAGCTGATGCAATTTTATAATGAAATAAAGTCACTTTTTTACTTAGCCGCTTTTGAAACTATAAAAATGTTTGCATTTTAATAAAGATGCCTGAATAGCCACATACTTTCACTAAAAACAAAAATTTATAAAACGTGCGGGTCAAATTCAAGACCTCCTTTGGAATTATGTAAGTTGGTTAAAAATTCACAACTGAAAATGGAAAAACTTTTCCAAATTTTCAATCAATAAATTCTATAAAAGATGATGATAATTGATCATCAATCAATCATCATTGACCCCTCAATAATATCAATAACTCCAATCACAAGTACTAGGATCACATAATGACCGAAGAGCTCGTGCATCTCGAATTCTCGATACGTAGGCGATTTTACTTAACTAAATGGCTCTCAGGAAGGTTTGGCCTACAGGGAAATACCTAAATGAGACTACCACCTCACAGACCGGACCTGAGTTTAAATAAAACTAGTTTTAACTATTAGACTGAACTTATTAACTCCAGCTTAAGTGAGTTTAAAGTTTACATGAAATATCTAAAGTTAAAACATCATAATCGGCTGTCTTGTGGTGAAATGCAGCACTCAATATAAGAGTTTTTGTCTATATTTCCAGTACAGATTTGTGTAATAGCTAGGTAATTAACTGACGTCGTTTTCACAATGTGCAAGTATTAATTGTTAAAAAAGTGTGTTACGAACAAGGATGATCGAATAATCCGAAATATACAGCGATTTTTAGGGTTCCGTACCAAAATGGTAAAAAAGGAACCCTTATGGTGCGACTTCGTCTGTCTGTCTGTCTGTCTGTCACACCTGATTATTTCAGCAACTACTTATGCTATCGACTTGAAATTTGGAACAATTATAAAGAATGCTTGTTCAACTTTATTGCAAATGAAAAAAGTCCAAAAATATTTTTATTTTCATTGCAAAAGGGGTCGGAGTGGGGGTCCGAAATTTTAAAGTGGAGTTACTAGGTCAAGTGACATATCATATGAAAGGGCTTGATCTGCACATTTCAAAATATATTTTTATTTTATTTTATGTCCCACAGTTTTCGACATATGATGAAAAATGTCCAAAAAAATACCATTCCCCCCCCCTTTTTTTTTTTTTTTTTTTGAGGATGGGAAATCATCAAATGACCCCTCCCGCTCTGGGCGGAGCGGAAGGGAGTGTCAGACTCTTACTGACTAAAACCCACCCATGTTCCTTCGTTAGCCCTTTTGTCCGGGTCAGCGGTATCCCTTCCGGACAATCCCGCTTTCCCGGCAGGCTTGGGCCCTAGAGGGCCCCCTCTCCGATGCTGACATCTCTTTGAGGCGCGCGTGGAACACGTACGCGCCGTTCGGCACGGGCCTGGTCCTGATCGGACGGTGAGCTACCCATTACTCACCGCCCGCAGGCCCGCGCCTACGGTGGCCGGGAGTCGTCACGCGGCTCCCGACGCCCGGAGCGTCTACCGCGGCGGCTTGGACGGGAGAATCTCTCCCTCTCCCGTCCCGCCGCCTCCTTCACTAGCATGACTGCTTCGCAGAAGGAGGCGACTGCCTCCCACTCCCCCTCGCCCCGGACCATGGCTTGAACCAGGGCCGGGCGCGAGAGGTCGCCGCCGCTGCCGATCGCCTCTACGAGGACACGGCGGTGCTCCGCCCATGCAGGGCAGGCCCCCACCGTGTGCTCCACCGTGTCCTCAGGGCGATCAACGCAGTGATGACACCCGGGCGTTTCCTCCCGCCCGATGATGTGCAGGTACCTCCCGAAACTTCCGTGTCCGGTGAGGACCTGCGTCAGGCGGTAGGTGAGGACGCCGTGACGTCTCCCTAGCCACTCCTCAAAGAGGGGTCTTACCGCCGCTATTGCGGCGTGCCCTGCGCTGGGTTGCGAAAGTCGTTCCTTCCATGCCACCATGAGATCACGCCGGAGGTCCGTCCGCTCCGCCGCAATTTGCCGCGGAAGCGGGGTTTCCCCCCGACGTAGTGCCTCCGCGCGCCACTCATACAGGCGCGCGAGGACTATCGCCTCCAGATCCCACGGTGGCAGTCCGGCAAGGAGGCTTGCCGCCTCGCCCGAGATCGTGCGGTAGCCCCGGATCAGCCTTACGGCTACCACCTTTTGGGGCGCGTTCAGATAGTGGGCGGCTCTCCGCCGCAGTGAACGCGCCCACACCGGGGCCCCATATGTGGCCATGGACCGCACGACCCCAGCGTAAAGCCTCCGGCAGGAGGCGTTTGGACCCCTCAGGTTAGGTAGGAGCCGCTTGAGGGCGGCCCCAGTCCGTTCCAGTTTGGGGGCCAAACGTCGGAAGTGCTCCACGAAGTTCCACCGGCTATCGAGCACGAGTCCCAGGTACTTCATCGTGGACTCGACGCCGATGTGAACCCCTCCTACCGTTAGTTGGGATCCCGATGGTGGCCTGTTCCGAGGCCCATGAAAGGACATGGCCTCGGACTTATGCAGTGCCACCTCGAGACCCAACTGCCGGATCCTCTCCACGACTATCGCAACCCCGCGTGTCATCGCGTCGGCCGCCGCCTGATGCGACCTCCCCTGCGCCAGGACCAGCGTGTCGTCAGCGTAGCACACCACGCTGACGCCATCAGGGAGGTCGGCCCGCAGCACCCAGTCGTAACCGATGTCCCACAGGAGCGGCCCCAGAACCGATCCCTGCGGGACACCGCACGACATCTCTCGCCGGTTCCATTCCCCGTCGCGACCAGGGTAGATGACGGCCCTGTCCGTCAGATATGCCTCGACTATTCGACGGAGGTAGGTTGGCACCCGGTGATACCGGAGTGCCTCCCCAATGCAGCTCCAGGGCAGGGTGTTAAATGTCTGAAAAAATACCATTCCCCCCCCCTTATCTCCGAAGTTTGCGGGGCGAAAAATCTGAAATAATTAGAGTTGATAGGAATTGACCCAAATATGGCACCAAAAATAAAACGATGTTCCTAACTAGTACAGTTTTTTCAAAATCATCAAACTTCCTTCACAAACAAACTTAGTTATGCGGTCCGGTTTTTTTCACTTTATACGTCCAAAACTGATACGGAACCCTCGGTGCGCGAGTACGACTCGCACTTGGCCGGTTTTTATTTTAAATGTCTTGTTTTTGTTCACATGGCCTATTTTTATTCATCTCTACGCACATTATATCCATCGTAGTAGCTCATCTTGTCTATCAATGGTGCCGATTCTGTTGTTTACCAACTAAACTAATTTAGTCTCATTACGTCTCTTTCTAATAAAAAACATGAGAAAAGGATAGAAGATATTTAAACCTGTCAAAGTAGTCCACTTTGTTGTCAATTTAGTCGTAATCGCAGAAGGTCATGACTATTTTTCCGTAAATGACAAGGGCGTAGACTAATTTGACAGTTCTAAATATTTTCTGGCATTTTTCAATGTTATTTGTAAGAAAGAGATGTAGTGTGATTAAAATTAGTGCGACGTTCAACAGAATCAGCACCAGTATCTGCCACCCATCATGGACAATTTACCAAAATTATAAAGCCGATTATTGCATAGAAGTTTGTTACAAACGGCGACTAGGTACCAGGCAAACATAATCGAATAGAAGTAACTAGTATAAAATTCTATTACAATTATCTTCTGGGAACTATCCCACGAGATCGGCTCTGAGGCGATAGTATGGGGCAATACTGTCATGTTCAACATCAAAAAGAACTCTACTACCTTTATGTTAAAGGCTAAAATTGATAAGGGATAATTTTTGTCTCATTTTTATGGAATTAGTTCAGTTGTGAAGGATATGACATATTGTATAGAAAGTAAGATTCTCCAAAAAACATGTCAGAACAAACTGCAACGCGTTTGATAATTTTACAAGTACCTACAACCAGAGACCTCTAGAGACGTGAGCGGTGATCCTGGATTCGATTCCGGAATGGGGCAATGTGTATGAGTTTTCCGTCAGGAAATTCAGAGTAGCAGCCTGGAATCTGGATTCGCCCAACTCTACCTACCCTATAGAGAAGAAAAATAGCCGTGATGTTTTTGTTACCTTGTCACTTGCGTGCACTGCACAGTCAGGTCAGGTCCACTCAAATCTGTATGGCTCTTTCCTCTAAAGGCTATTTCAGACTTACCTGCATGGTTCTTACATTGAATTGTCTAGACCTTAAAAGAGACATTAACCTTTGAGTTTGTTTCGGTGTTTCTTCTCAAAAACCGACCTCATTTAGCTTAAAAAAATGCCGAGTAAAAGTGTTATTTTTAACCAAATAAATATTTATTAGCAAAATAAATATTATAAATCAAAATTCAAAAAAATCAAATTAAATTATTATTTAGGTACCAGCAATAAGTGTAACCATCCTCTTTTTATGCAAACCTAGTACACAAACACCGTATTCTTAAGTCTGTTTATATCCGTAAATAGCTAGTAAGGTTACGTGATAAGTAGTAAAACAATGAACTAATTACACTGGATGCGTCACCACCGCAAGGAAGAACATTGTTTGTAATTAGACAATTAGGAATCCCTAAGAAATATTGTTCAAGTTCACAGACTAAGTTACCTTAGTAGGTAAGTAAGAGAATGGGAATTTCATCTATGTTTTAACCGACTTCAAAAAAGGAGGTTCTGTGTTCGACCCGTATGTATGTGTCCGCAATTTTCTCAAAAACTATTTATCCGATTTGGATGGGATTTTCATTACCGTAATTATTATTAATCTCGGGAAGGTTTTTAGCTGAAATATACAACGTGTCCCTATTAAGGGACATTTCTCTAAGGCGGCCATTATGCTTGTTATTTATGAGCTACTTTTATTATGGGACCAATCCTGAAATCATGTGATGGTTTGTAATTTATGGGAATACAAATGTAAATGGAACACTACCCCGATCATGAGTTTTTTTAACGTATAGTATCGTTAATGTAAGCATATTTTGAATTGAAAATACACGTTTGTTACACAATGATTATTTATATTAAATACTTAATTAATTTATCTGTATTTTTTAAAATGTGCAAATTGTATAAAATTTCATCAAAATGTTCCAGGACTGCTGAATTTTAGATTTAAAACATGCTTACATTAACGAAACTATACGTCAAAAAAACTCATGATCGGGGTAAGTTGAATTTTCGTATCACGTAATGAATTGTATACCTCTTCCTTTTTGAAGTATTTTATTAAAAATAAATAATTTCTCATACAGAACCCTGCATAATTATGATTATATTACTCTCTACACAATCCCTCAATTAATGACACAATTAAAATTATCTATGAAATCATTAGGATCCTTGGCCGTCTATCACAATATGAATAGTGATGAAATGATGATCACCATAATCACGTTAACATTGTCTATTTCATCAGATTTCCGTGTTTTTACACAAGTTAGCTTCGATCAATAATAGTACAAGTGAGTAATTTTGTTTTATTTAGATAAAAAGTATTAGATAACGTTAGTGAAAATTCCATTCAAATCAGATCACTATATTGTGAGAAAATCGCGGACATACAAACATACGTAGGGTCGAAATACAGAATCTCCTTTTTTAAAGTCGGTTAAAGGAAATATTAGCCAGTTAAACTTAGGGCTAAGTTCACCGACAAGATAACAGTCCGATAAATTGAAAACGGCCGTTTAACATGAATTTTTATATAGAAAAAGATATGTTAAACGGCTGTTCTCAATTTTTCAGACTGTTATCTTGTCGGTGAACTTGGCTCTTAGACATTACTAGAGTTATGTCCACCTAGATTGTGTGATTGTGAACCTTTCAATCGCTTGTCACCGCCGTCGAGTCATTGACACTTGTATAGGGATTAAGTTATTCAAGATCAAAAGCTTTGATACTTGATCTGTCTAACTACAGTCTGGTTTTAGCTTTAAATTTGGTTCTAAAGTCTAGTCTAGCCAGAGGTACATATACAACATTAAGGTGCTGTTAAAAGGGCTAGTTTTTTGACAATTTCTTGCTGCAATTGTATAGCCGTGAGTTGAGATCTATATCGTACCGCAGTTATTGTGATGTACTTACCATCATTTAATTTCATTGCAATATCGCCGGCTATACTGAAAGATTGCGGCAATTGTTCTACTGAGTTACACGATACTGATCTCAACTCACGGCTATACAATTGCAGCAAGAATTTTTCAAAAAACTAACCCATTTCACCACACCTTTACTTTTGATTTAAACAAAAGCCGAAACACCCCAAAAAGATGACTCTATGAAGGCGCTATGTTGGCCCTGTCTGTCACTCTGTCTAGGTCTTAACAATCTGTGTTTTTTTAAGATTTAAGTGTTAACTAGGACACAAAAAAAATGGTGAACGAAAATTGGTACTGATAAAACTTTAAAAACCTGTAAAACTTTGCAACATATTGACATTCAGGGGAGCCAATATGGCGTCGACGTAATTCTTATATGAAACTTCCTTTAGTTTTCTACGCAGTGTCACATACGTCACAATGTGTAAACACACACAAAAGTTTTCCTAATTTAAATCTATAACAACACCAAACCACAAAGAATCTATTGTAGTTTTTTTATTACTTCTTTTCTTCCAAAAGAAATGCCCTGAAGGCGTTGCACTCCCCCCTCCTGGTAGGGGGAGGGGGGGAGATGCGTAAGCACCGCGGAGCATTCCACTGTCGCTTTCCAAGCTTTCTTCCGCCTCTAGCAGCCTTGAAAATTTGGCACAAGGCCCACTATGGAGCTTATCGGAGTAATATTTTTTATATTCTTAAGTTCACATAAAGTTACTGACTGCCGTAACGAAAAACCTTTAACCAACTTACTCCTCCAGAAAGGAGGAGGTTCTCAATTTGACGGTTTTTTTTGCAATATCTTCGCCAGTTAGAAACCGTTTCTTTTTTATTTAGTAGAGAAAGCTTGCGCGGTAGTCTCAACAAAATTTTGTTAATTTTAGTTGATTATTTAACTAGCTTCAATAAACGACTATACTATAATACGGTATTCATTCACAGCAAAAAGTGGTAGGAATGTAGGTTTTGTTAATAGTAAATTCATGCAATTGCTGTAATCGCGTATTTATTATTAGTGTATAAGTCACTCAGAATAGAAAAAAAAAACCAAACGTGCCTCATACATTTTTATTTTTTTGCTTACATTGAGAGTTAGTTCTAACTTTTTTATTATTAAAATATTTATTCAAAACCTGTGCTTTAAGAGGCGACGCCGACATTATGCCGTGGGTTGACCTTTATGAGATGGCAGCTGTGATTGTTTTTGCGACAATAACAAATAGAAATGATGTCTATAAATAGAATTTGAAACGTGTCCTCAGTGGTAGATTGTGCAAACTAAAAGTATTGTTTACTTTCTAGTTTTGCAAACAACATGAGATTAAATAGTGAATTTTGAAGTGGGCGTGGATGGCCAAATCCGAACCTACCAAAAAGCATTCAAGAGTCTTGGGGCCAATTTTGATAAAAACTAAAACTATATCATTCGAATTTGCGTTGATGTTGAAATAACCAGCTGTGACAGACAGACAGACGAAGTCGCACCATAAGGGTTCCTTTTTTACCATTTTGGTACGGAACCCTAAAAAGAACACACCTGTATTATTATACTTTCCAATAGTGTCGCTTAAAAGGATCAAATTCTGTAAGTAATGTGAAACGGCAAAAGGGCAAATAAAAAATACTATTTTACTCCATAGAACTTTGGATTTGGCCATAGACTTGAAAAATTCACCTGTATTAAGAAAAATAATGCCATACCCACATTTTTTTAATACCTACCTAATATTTAATAACATAATTAAGCATGTCTAATGAACGTTGAGCAAATGAGCTAATTGAGCGCTGAGCAAGTGTATAAAAAACTATTAGCCTAGCGGCTCCACTACCCTATTCCTTTCAGAGTGAATGAACTAAATAAGCGAGATGGTCTAAAGTCGTACTTTCACCGAGGTTAAGGGCCTGCTCTGAGGCCCTTGGCCCTTAGGCCGATGCACTTATCTGCAGCAGGAAAAAATCAAGCCTTTTTGGTACTAGCGCCAAAGGAAGGTACTTTGTCAAATTGGGATGGCGTGAGTACCAGGAAACTAGGAGTGATTAAGTGGTGCTTGATTTGTTTTTGCTTAGACTTTTTTATTTAATTTTTAAATTGAATTCCGAAGCGCATATTATTATCATGATATTATGTATCTAGGGTGAAATAAATTAAAGTAGGTACTCGTATTTACGTAATCTTCATGGTAAGCTAATAAATTACTAAACATTATTTTCAACACCGCGGAATACATATTGAAGAGATTGCTATGCATAGTTATCTGAAGCTATACCCCCCTATATAGGTATAGTGATTCAAGTTAAGATTTAAGAGGCATATAATATAAGTAAGAGGGATAGTGTCTAGAACAGTGAAACAGAGCAGCTGCAGCTATAGGTACCTTTTCATGATTCTGAGTTTTCCAATTCTTTTAAATTAGGCTAGATAATTAAATTTAATAAACACAAAGATTGATTTGCAATTCAAACTTTGTTTAGTCTCTATAATAGTTAGCGCTAATTCTATTTCAGTTTCTTGTGCACCAGTTTTAAAGGGATTTTCAGTTTTCCGACTACAATTACAAATCCTTATTTAGTTAAGTTATCAACGTCAAGGTTGAAAAGAAACTCATCTTCAGGATAAAATGTGACAGGATGAGTAATTAAATAATTAAACGTATAAAGTAAATGAGTTTACTTTACAGACCTACGTACATTATGACCTAGTTTTCTTATGTGTATTTGAGGAGAAAGATAAGCAAATAAAATAGTGCATTTTAATCTTATTCTCCAGGGTACTAGGAAATAAGAGATGGAGTAGAGTATTTTCTCGCCCCATTTCCATCTGCTTAATTTAATGGCAATAAGGTTGAACCAGCATGTGCTGCGTAAAAACATTGAAATAACTGAGGAAATAACATTAAAAGCGTAGGTAGGTAAGTCTTTTTCCCGTAATTTTTCGAAAACTAAATTACACTAGAATAGCAATCCAGTACCTTTTTTAGACTTTTTCAGCTTTCTAAGATTTACTTACTTATGTCATTCAGTCAATCTGTCACTCTGCATCAGCACGATACCTACCCCTTTCGTTCTCTCGACAAACGGTACCAGGATACCATAAATGTAAAGAAGTTTGGGGAAGGTAAAGCGCACGCACTGTTGTTACCAAAACTGCATAGACTAGTGTCAACGCTCCGGTCGTTGTACGCGCAGGTACAGCCGCGGGCCATAGTGGCTGCATACGTTTTTATTATAAATATATTTTATGTATTATTTTTCCGTATTTTTATTTATTGTTTCCAAAAAACCTATTGTAGTATGAGTTCGGTATAATGAATGTAGCCAACAGCTGTTTTAAAATAAACGCAAAAAAAAACGTAGGGACTTGCTTTGAATAACCTGAACTTCTAAAGCACATAAAAAAACATTAGGTACATAAAGACACTGATAATAATAAATTATCATGTCACCATTGACAAAATATTTAAAATTATTTATAGCACTTAGCGTATTTAGGACTAAGTAAATATCGACTTTCAGCTTACGTTCTTTGAAAAAATCTGTGTAAAATTGGTAACACAAACCAAATGAAATGAAAATGAAACCAATTTTTGTCAAAGAAAAAACACTAATTATACATAGATCCAAAGTTTGTACGAAAATGGCGTGAACAAACGCCTCGAGCCACGATGTCGTAGAGCTGTACAGTCGCACGTGCAAGGCCGCCGCGCGACGGGTCGCCGACCCACTCCCGCGCAGCCTCCGATCACACTCCCGACCTCAGGAAAACCCGCGTAGTGATAGAAATGGGGATTTTTAACCAACTTTAGAATTTTTAATCACTGTAAAAAAGATTCTCAGTTACATCAATATAATAAAGCTGAAGGGTTTTTTGTTTGTTTGTGCCGCGCTAACCTCTGGAACTACAAGTCGGATTTGAAAAAAAAAATGCATTTGGACGTATAAAACTTAAAAAACCGGACCGAAGAACTAAGTTTGTTTGTGAAGGAATTTTGATGATATTGAATTAGACCACCATGAAATTCCTCCTCGAATTTATAACTAAATTCAACAGGTGCCCACAGTGACTAATTTAAAAAGAAAAACAAAAGAATAATGATATTAATTAATTGGAATCTTTAGCTTCTAAGAATTTAACAATGTAAGTATGGTGTCAGCAAAGTGGTCGAATGGTATTCTGCTGGCTCGGCGATCTGGTTGATACATGAGTGGTTCATTCATTGTAATTTAAAACTGTGTTACAATTACGTACATTTAATTATTATATTTTTATTCACAATAGGTACACGCAATGCAAGGTAGACCTACAGTAACACAGCCAACTAACGCTGCTCTTCGGTAGTGTTGGGTTCCTGCGATGAGTAATGTCGCCGGAGCTCCTGAGGATCCGCTGTGTTGACAGCGGGTAGGGCTGCCATCCGTCCGGGTTTCCCCGGATTTGTCCTAGTTTAGAGGGCGAGGGCGTTTCAAAAAGTGTCCGGGGGAAACCCGGACACTTATTTGTGTCAGCGGAATCAATAATAGGAATCAATCATAGGAAGGAAGAATTTTTTTCGGGGGCATCCAGGAAAATACTCAATTTCAATCAAATGTCCGGGGTTTTTATAGTTTTTGTCCGGCGTCAGCAATTTAGGTGATGGCAGCCCTAACAGCGGGGGACCTGCTTGTCCTTATTTCCTTCTAATCCTTATTTTATACCTATGATAGGCAACGCGCGCGTGATACTTGGTGTTGCAAGCGATTCCTAAGCTACGGTACAAAAAGAAAAAAAACCGGGCAAGAGCGTGTCCGACACGCTCAGTCTAGGGTTCCGTAGCAAGAAGTATTTCAGTCTTCCGACCGCAAATATATATTTGTATTTCATAACATTATTATGAAATACAAAGTTATTTTTGCGGTCGTCAAACTCAAAACTGAAAAAAAACAGGTTTAAAAAAAACCGACTTCCAAAAACTACACTAAAAACTATGAAATAAAAATGTTAAACTTCCATAAATAAAAATCTAAATGTATATTGAAGTCGGCGGGGCCTCTTCTTCAGGTTTTTACCTCTCAGCCTTTGAACAGGAAGAACGTGCGCAGTGTGTGCAGCGAACGTGCAGCTTGCTTTGCGCCTCGACAAATTAAGATTTCCTTTCATTCCTATATTTATGCTTAGGCCCCGCCGACTTCAATATACATTTAGATTTTTATTTATGGAAGTTTAACATTTTTATTTCATAGTTTTTAGTGTAGTTTTTGGAAGTCGGTTTTTTTTAAACCTGTTTTTATTTTTATCTTTTTAGTGTAGTGTAACCATTTTTGTTGTTGTTAATTTATTACAATAAAGTACCATAAAATCATGGACAGAGCGACTTTGATCATTTATGTACTTTTACCGAGATCGATTACTTCCACGAATTTAAATAGGTACTTATATTCATAGATGTTGGTGGATGAGAGCATTTCAGTAAACAAAAACCGGGCAAGAGCGTGTCGGACCACGCACAGTGTAGGGTTCCGTAGCAAGAAGTATTTCAGTGTTCCGACCGCAAATACAAGTTTGTATTTCATAATATTATTATGAAATATTTATTTTTACGGTTGTCAAACTCAAATATTACAAAAATTTACTGACGTATCTTGTTCAAACTAATTTCAATCGAAAGTATTTGTTAAGTGCTATAAGTTCGATTTTTTTCAGATTTTTCGATAGCGCGGTTGGAAAATTACAGGGGGGGGACACATTGTTAACGACTTTGGGAGCTCCTAGTTCACTCAATATGCACTTAAATAAAAAAGGTATTTAAAAACCTTCATGTTATTTTCAAAGACCTATCCAACGATACCCCACATGATGAAAAATATTTTTTTTCATCCCTCAGTTTCATGTATGGGAGCCCCCCCTAATAATTTTATTTTTCGTAATTTCACTACAGGCCTTAATGGCGGCTTATAAAAGACATCTACCTACGAAGTTTGATACAAATTGGTTATGAACTGTAGATTTGACGAGGGTGTGACAGACGGACAGACGGACAGACAGACGGACAGACAGACGGACATGACGAAACTATAAGGGTTCCTAGTTTTACTACGGAACCCTAAAAACAGTGTTTTTTCAGTTTGTAATAGAAATAGGCTCGCTCCCTAGCCTTCTATCAAATGCGACTTAAGCATGAAAAAATTGTGTGTACTATACACCTCTGTCTAACCTTGCGGGAAATATTGGCGTGATGTTATGTATGCATAATATCGAGATCGATTGCGTTCAGGAATTCATGTACCTACACAATGTCACTTTTTCATCATCGTCATGATGTCATCGAGATACACCAAAAATACCGTTTATTACACCTGGTTAAAAATCTACTCAACCAAAGTTAATAAAATTTATATGGGACCACCGCGCGAGGTTTATCTACCATATGAAAAAACAATCACGTAAATCGGCTCAGAAATCACGGAGTAATCGGTGTACATACATTAAAAAAAAAAAAAAAAAAAAAAAAAAAAAAAAAAAAAAACAACCGAATGCAGAACCTCCTCCTTTTTGGAAGTCGGTTAATAATGAATATTTAAAAAAGTTATTGACGTATCTTGTTCAAACTAATTTTAATCGAGAGTATTTATTAGATGCTAAGCTAAGCTAAGCTTGATTTTTTTTTTTTTACATTTTTAGATAACGTGGTTGGAAAATTACAGGGGGGGGACACATTGTTAACGAATTTCGGAGCTTGTAGTTCACTAAATATGCGCTTAAATAAAAAAGTAACTTAGAAACCTTTATGTTATTTTTAAAGACCTATCCAACGATACCCCACACCAAGGGGTAATTTTATTTTTTGTAATTTCACTACAGGGTCTTTATGGCGGCACATACAAGACATCTACTTGCGGAGTTTCATACAAATTGGTTATGAACTGTAGATTTGACGAGGGTGTAACAGACGGACAGACAGACGGACAGACGGACAGACAGACGGACGGACATGACGAAACTATAAGGGTTCCTAGTTTTTTTAGTTGTAGTTTTTTTTTAGTTTTAGTTTAGTTCCATAATAAGCAAATCCCGTGTCAACTTACACAAGCAGCTAACAGGTTTTCATAAAATAAGAGGAGCAACCGAAAATAAATTTCTAATAAAATTAAATTATTACATTATCTAATTACACTCACTATCGGGCAAAAAATTAAGGTCAACAAGAAACAGCTGTTCATTATTTTTGTCAGGTACCAGGACAGTATAAATTGAAGGTGTTTCAATAGACCGACACGTGGGTTTTACCGGCACTGACGTGCATATGGGCACAGAATACTATGGGAAAACCTGCAAAAATATCGACTGACCAAAACAGCTGATAATTATTTCTGTCTGTATCAAGGCCCCATAAACTCCATGCATTTCCATAGACCGGCCCTGCCTCTTGACCACTCTTGAGAGACTGTGAAATTATCAAGTCTAAAAAGAAACAGCTGATTATTATTTCTGCGAGGTACTAGGGCACCATAAACCCAAGATGTTTCTAATACACCACAAGCCGAATTAGTTGTAGATGGCGTTGTACCAATAAAAGTGTCTGGCGGTTGCTACAGGGTGTTACATAACACGGCAACTCGCCGACAACTGGGCAAGTAGACCGAAACGGTGTAATATACAGAATGATCACTTTTTATTCATAAATTGTATATAAATCATAACTAATATTTTACTTTTTATAAGTTTTCCCACGTTTTGTTAAAACAAATAATTTTACGCTACGTTTTACGACAAAACTGGGCAAAACAGTTTCTTTTTTGTTCACAAACTACCTACCTTGGGCAAGAGAATTAGGGGAGGCCTATGCCCAGCAGTGGAGGCATATTATCTTTCAGCTGTTTATGATAATACCAACTTTATTTTTCTTCTCTGTAATTTTTTTCATAAAGCTTGCAAAATAGTTATTATGTATATGGCAGATAATAACCGTGGCGGGCGTGAATACCTACATTGACATGTCAACTTACTTATTGTGTTTATTGGCTCAAGTCATACTCATATATTATGAAATTTATATTAAAAAAATTGACAGCTTTATTCACGCCAGCCACGGATTTATGGCTGTTATTTTTAGGGTTCCGTACCTCAAAAGGATAAACGGAACCCTTATAGGATCACTTTGTTATCCGCCGTCAGTCACCGGACCATAAGTGGAGCCATCTGCTCATAGATGGCGCCATTGGAAGTATGCAGTAGCGACATCTCTGATCATATGTCGGAACCCTTAGGGCGCGAGGCATACTCGCACTTGTCCGGTTTTTTCATATCAATCCCATTATGCGTAGGACGTATTAAGCCAATAAACAAAAAAAATGTAAGTCACCATGACCAATGTTTACACGCCAGCTTCGGAAAATCTTGACACAAAACACCATCCTTTATATAAAATCTCAAAGTTGCAGCCAGATTGAGATTGCAAAACGAGAAGAACCGTCTCATTGTGACCGCTTCCTCGTCTTATGTCACACTAACCCAGATTACTGGAAAAATTTAACATAATTTTAGAAAATTGTGCTCTCAGGACCGCGAATTGTTCGGTAGTAGAACAATAGCTCAACGGTTAGGTTAGGTTGGTAAGCGAGAGGTCGTGACTTCAATCCCCACCCGTTATTGACGTGGTACTTCTAGGTCAAGTAGCCGTTGCAACATAAGGATCTCGAATACTTAGTGCAAATAGCCACCGCTTTATGGTAGACATTCCATCCACACACAAAACGTTTTGAGTTCATTGTTCGTACAGCCAAAGAGTGGAAACTCCTAGATCTAAAGAGAGTTAATTCAAAAATTAAATTTTTTGAGTTACCCCTCTTTAGATCTAGGATCAAATAATTTTAATTATTGAGTTAGCTCTCTTTAGATCTAGGTGTATAAATATGTACTATCGTCATTCACCAGTAGAAAAACATTCGATTAAACGCGGATTAAACAGCCGTGCCATGTACCTATGACTATTGTAGGTTATACTTTTGGCGGGAGATTACCTGACAGGAATTACTCATATTTTGATATAGTCAACGCTTTCATAGATTATCATATTCACCTTCAAGCAAATGACCCGTGATTATTATCGATTAAACGCTCTGCGTACAGGCTAATATTATTGTGTTAAGGAATCATAGAATATAAGTAAGCAAATTATTATTAAAGGTTATCTGTTCGTCAATATTACGCAGTTACGGTTGATACAATCTCGAGGGATGGTGATAATTATGTAGGCACCTCAGATCATAGAAACAAGGAGATATGCCATCATAGCAAATTAGTACGGGAACAACTGTTCCCACTTTTAGTACTTTTTCGACACGTTTACAAGCGCTCCTTGTGAATAAAAAGATCTCCCACACATTAAAAATTCCGCACACCCTCAATCTAACACTGTTAATCGTCACTCAACACTAGCACTAAACTAAAACACTGTATTTATATCATCGATCGTGTTCGGTTCGTCGCCAGCGTGTACTTTTGTACTACGCTCAAAATGACCAAACTAAAGTACTTACCTATCAAGCTCAATTGCGCCTTGGCACATCTCCCTTGTTTCTATGATCTGAGGTAGGTACCTAATACTTCTCCGGAGTACACAGGGTAAAATATAAAACCAGTGCGGATATTTTAGGAGGTGAAAGTACTCATGAATATGATCAACTTTTATTAAGGGACCGACTCTGAAATATGAAAAAAAATCAGCTGTTCCATACATTTTGATCGTGTTGTATTGCATTTTTGTTGGGAACAGCTGTTTTTTTTTTTCATATTTTAGTGTCGGTCCCATAATAAAAGTTGATCATATTCATGAGTACTTTCACCTCCTAAAATATCCGCACTAGTTTTAATTTTACCCTGTATACATTCAAGGAGCTACGTAATAAAGGAATGCAGTTCTGCCCTTCTACCCTACACTAATGAAATCATATAAAATGGTCAATTTATTATTTTGTAGTCCACGCGGACGGAGACGCGGGCAAAAGTGTAGTATATTTATTTGGCTGGGTTTATTTCGATATCTTATTAAACTAAATACTAGGATCACATAACTAACAACATGTCTCACGCAAATAAATAGTGTATAGGCGAAATCAATTCCGAACCGGCCCACGCGCGCGCCACCTAGTCATTATGCGTAGGAGTTGATAATTTTTCGCGAAAGTCAATCTGAGTGACATTTTTTGCGACATCGTGATTGATTAAAATTAATGTTACGTAGACACTCATTACCTCACGTATCGATAGACCACCTAAATAGGTGCATTAGTGAGACACCGCGGAAATTGTGTAAATTTTCTATTCCATACCTAATATTGATTTTAGTTGGATTAGATTGATTAAAAGTTGGATTGGAGCATTATTTCTTAGCTAATCTTAACAGGGTTTGCACAATGACCGTGTTATTGCAATCACTGTTCCTGAAATGGAAGCTATAGGTACCTACCTACAGGACGAATAGTGGCATACTTTTTTCACAAATTAATAAGGTTTGAACACTTCATGTTAAGTAGGTAAGTCGGCTTATAAATATTGAGTCCAATAAAATATGCGTAGATAAAATAGAATAATAGGTAGCTCATACATCCACAGGGCAATAACCTCTAGCAATGATAACCGGCTGCAGTTTTTTTTTATCAGACATTGCATTTTTTTATCGTGCAACGATCTGTGTGCGCTGTTTTTTTCCTGAAAACACATTTGCTTTGATAACTCGTGTTTGCTTAGCAAAACAATCAACATAGGTACTGACTGACGGGGCTGGGACAGCTAAGAAAACATCAATAACTTCGATTATGTTGATGCTAGTATATACGTAGGTACTTTATTACATAATAAATAATAATTATCACCTCATAACCGTCCACTGTAGGTTGTTTTTCAAATAATTACATTTTTTTCTCAAAAAAGTAAATCAGATTTTGTTTTTTGAGCCATACAAAACACACTATTTCAGTATGTACCTACCTACGACTTTAGAATTTCATTCATTCTGCTTTTAGACCAAATTGCATTTAAATTTTTTTCAGGCGCTTTACGTTACATATTGCACATGAAACATGTTTGTGTTTCACTTTATAATAGTTAAAAGCGGAGTTTTCTTTTTTTATAGAATTGCGACTTAGGTACTAGGGGTGCAAAACTTAGTAGTAGGAAAAAAAAATATTTAAATTACTTTTCATCAGTCAATCTGTGATTGATTCCAAACTTTGCTCAATTGGTTTTTGTTACTTTTTGTGATGTACCTACTGCAGCGTGGGTGCAATGTGCATTAATTTACACTTTACAGAACCAACCTCCACATCCAACTGACATGATATAGGTACCTACTCTGTATGGGCAATGGGCTGTTTACACCCGTTAGTTTTTTTTATTTTTTATTAATTTATAGGCTCGCGTTTGACCGCCATCTCGCCTGATGTTAAGTGATGATGCGGTCTACGATGGAGAACACTTGCCTAGAAGAAACCGATTCACTCTCGACTTGAAGATACCCAGATTGTAACTGTCGGGGAACACCCACTCGGGCAGCGAATTCCATTGTTTTGCGGTTTTCACAATGAAAGTGGAATCAAAGCGCTTCGTTCGGGTTTTTGGTACATCAACCATGAACCGATGGCGCTTTTTCGTGCTTAGTATAGGAATAAAACCTGCGACCCGTAGCGTTGAAGTCAATCACTCTGCCACTGCTCTGCAATAACGCAGTTATTTATCTAATGGACGATAAAAAATTCAATTATTTCAGCATGGGATTTTCTATATTTTCAAGTAATAATTTAACTACTAGCGCCATCTTGCGGCAAATAGAAAAACTATTAAGACTTGAAGTTTCGTATAAGCTTGGCTACTCGCTAATAGATGGCGCTCATTTAAGTATTTGGTCAAATAAATAAAAAAAAAATTGGTAAATTATTAAATAGTAGGTACCTAACAAAACTACCTTGTAATAATGGCAACATTGGCAACAGCAATTTTAATAAGCATGATAGCGCATTAACAGCTATGCTGACTAAACGGTAATGCTATAAGGGAGATCATAAAGTTGAATAACATTCGATTTTTTTTATAGAAAGCCGTTATATTCATTATTAATAAGATGCGTACACTTTATTGAATTACTCAAAAACACTATACCTTCCTTTTGGGCTTCGCCGCAGTCTGGTAAAAAGTAACAACAAAGCCAAAAAGGTATGTTTCCGCCCGGGATCGAACCGGGGGCCTTCTGCGTGTTAGGCAGATGTGATAACCGCTACACCACGGAAACTGATTACAAGAAGGATAAAAATACCTATTAAGTTCAAAGTATACCATACTAGAATTTTCTTTGAATTTTTAAAGGTTTCATTAAAATGGGTTGACCCATTTTGAAGTCTAGTCGAGACAAACTTTCAGACAGACAAATAAATACTCAAGCATTGATAGCAGGTTTCATTTATTTTGAAATCATAAACAGGTACTTCAATTTTATTTATTGAAAAGATTTCATATTAGGCTTGCGTTTAACCGCCCAGAACTAAGTCTTTTTGCTTTTAAGGACATTAAGTCCGATAGGTAGCCGTTTTTATTCCATATAAGTTCTCAGAACTTGGATATATTTCCAAGAACAGTATGATGTAATGCATCTATAGACGTATCATAAAAAAATCTGACAAACAAAAAGTAGGTACTCGTATCTAATCTACCTTTTTATTTACATTTCAATCAATTCCAATACTCGATCCGTCAATAATCTTGACACGTGCGTCATTGATGACGTCAGCAATCGTCAAGGTGTTGACGCACGACCACGCACTGTTGGCAGCCGTCATTTTGTCGGCGTCAAGTTGATAACGTACTTAAACTTGTCAGGATTGTATTCAGTTCTATGTTAATTTATTAACTAAGTATAATTAGCGGCGTGAATTATGAGCACAAATCGCGCATGTACATTTTCAGCCCAACAGACAATAGACAGTTGACAATACGTAGACAATGGTCCAATTAGACGACGAGCATCGACTGACAAACCAATCGCGTGCAGCCTTGGCGCGAAAAATCAAATAATGTACAGGTAACGTTTGTGCTCATAGCTGCTGCCGCTAGTTATAACTACCTACCAGCATTTTGCCCCCGCGGCTTTGTAGATAAGGAGATGAAAAAATATGTTTCTACATAGAAACTTAACCCCCCTTTTTCAGCCTTTTAGGGATGGAATTCCAAAAAACCTCTCCTTAGTGCACCTTTAGGGTCCTCAAGAAATATTTCCTTCAAAGGATCATGGGGGATTTTATATGACCCCGTCCCCATTCCACCAGTCATGGAATGCAACAAAAAATGTACCTGCCTGTCACTACAGCAAACTCATTGGGGTTTTAGAAAATAAAGCAATTTTAGGGGAAATCAATCTGGCAATTGAAAAATCGGCCCTAAATTGAAAATCAATAAAATTCTACGAGAAAATGGACCTTGTTGTCAAATAAAATTGATCGTGGTTTATGTTTTAGTAACACAGAAATAAAGATATAAACTTTTTATAAATAGATCAAGCCGGTATCAAAATGAGTACGAAAATCAAAAAATATTTTGAAATCGACTGAGGAATTCAGTCGAATAACGAGAGAAAAACAGCCAAATAACGCTACTCTTCGGTAGTGTTGTGTTCCTGTGGTGAGTGAGGTCGCCAGAGCTCCTGAGGATGCAGTGTGTTGACAGCGGGGGACCTGCTTGTTTTCTAAGCTGTCGGCACAGCGAATTCTCATTTTAAAGGGTCGGCAACACGCATGTTGCAAGCATTTCATAGGCTACGTCCGGCAGTTAGTATGCCTGGTTGCGAGGTAGGTACTTGCCACCGGTCGGTCGGTCTTAAAAAAAAACCGGCCAAGTGCGAGTCGTACTCGCGCACCGAGGGTTCCGTATCATTTTTGGACGCATAAAGTGAAAAAAACCGGACCGCATAAGTAAGTTTGTTTGTGAAGGAATTTTGATGATTTTGAAAAAACTGTACTAGTTAGGAACATCGTTTTATTTTTGGTGCCATATTTGGGTCAATTCCTATCAGCTCTAATTATTTGATTGATTTTTCGCTCCGCAAACTTCGGAAATAAGGGGGGGGAATGGTATTTTTTCAGACATTTTTCATCATATGTCGAAAACTGTGAGACATAAAATAAAGTGAAAATATATTTTGAAATTTGCAGATTAAGCCCTTTCATATGATATGCCACTTGACCTAGTAACCCCACTTTAAAATTTCGGACCCCCACTCTGGCCCCTTTTGCATTGAAAATATTTTTTTTTTTTTACTTTTTTCATATGCAATAAAGTTGGGCAAGCATTCTTTATAACTGTTCCAAATTTCAAGTCAATAGCATTAGTAGTTGCTGAAATAAGCAGGTGTGACAGACAGACAGACAGACAGACAGACGAAGTCGCACCATAAGGGTTCCTTTTTTACCATTTTAGTACGGAACCCTAAAAAGTCGAAAGAAATTTTGGTAGGTATACCGACTTTGCCATTCATAAGTTCCTAACTAATGTATAATTGTATAATCAACTTTTTTCCTCATAATATACCTATGTAGGTACACAGACTATAGTCCACAGACGACCAACCTACGTTCCAATTACAAACAATTTGCGGCCTATTAACTAATCGATGTGTGCGGAACTATTCACTGCCAGCTGACGCATGTGCTCCTGGTAATGTCAGTCACGTGTACTGGATTAAAGGGGCTTGTATCTTCAAGCTTGTGTCTTTCTGGGTGAGCTGAATTCTATTCTACATGATCTACATCACTGATCAAAAGATCATAATTATTTAATATAGTTTGGCCAGTCAAACGAAAAAAAATAATTCACTGCCAGGTAAACTATGTGCTCCTGGTAATTGAGAGCTAATTGTATTGGAAATGAGAATTGGAGAATTGGAGAGAGTGTCTTCCTAGGTAGACACAATTCTATTGTGCCTAGATATAAATATCTCGGGCCAGTCAGCTTAGAGAAACAATTATTCACTGCCAGCTACGGTATGGGCTCCTGGTATTTGAGAGTCTTTTGTATTGGACTAAAACCACCTTATTCCAAAATACGGTTTATTTATTTATTTATTTATTTAAGGACTGCCAACGAATAGTACATTAAATTGATGAATAATTAAAATATGATCAATAAATTTTACGTAACGTACATTCAATTATAGGCAATCACAACTTACATAACATAACAAATCGAGTAAACATGCAAAATACAAGTAAATTATACATTCAAAATAAACACAAATAACACAATTATAACAATTATAACAATTTATTTATAATACCTACTGGATTTAAAATAGGTTTAAAAAGAATTATTTTGGAATAAGACGGATAGAGTTTCTTCAAGTTTGTGTATGTAGTATCTTCGTTAGATAGAGCTCTTTTGTATTATTTATCTTAGGTTGGGGCAGTCAGCTGGGAAAAACAATACTTCACTACCTGCCGAAGTATGTAATCCTGGTAGATGCTAGTTGCGTCACGGGCACATGAATAATAAACGGGGTCTGTATTCAAGCAAAATGTTATTCTGTCTTCCTCGCTAGTTTTCTCTGGCTGAGCTAGTCAAACAGAAATTATTTCACTATCAGCTAATATATGTCCTCCTGGTAAATGTCAGTCACTACTGAAAGTGAAGGTGGAGAAGAGTTTGATGGAGGTTTGTATCTTCATTTGAAGCCCCCTTCGTCAAGGGCGGATCCAGCTTTTGAGTCAGGGGGGGTCACGTAATCGAGGTCGAACCCAGAAGGACGTTATGACCCATATGACCCTAGATCCGCCCTTGCCCCTTGAATGAGGTACCTACCCAGAGAGGCCGTTTGATAGGTAGTTTGCGTGCAGTGAGGCCGATTAATAGTTTGCGTGCTATAACGTGTGAGAAACCATAATTTACTACCAGTCGCTGTATGTAATCCTGGTAGATGCCAGTCACATGTACTAAAAGTAAAAAGGTTTAGAATTGCATGTTTTGCGTTTTCGGAGGAGTTGGAAATTGAACTATGTCTAGGTAATTAAATCATAATAAAATTATTAGGTGTGTGGTGTGACATTAGCACTCACGGTACCTAGTAGGTCGCAGATTTGAGATTAGTTGTTTTTTTAGGGTTCCGTACCCAAAGAGTAAAAACGGAACCCTGACCCTGACGGACGGACCCTGTCTGACTGGCAATTGACCGGGTTTTTTAATCTCTTTATTTAGCTGATTTTGAATATATTATGACCGATTTCTTTTTTGCTTATGATGTGTTACGTGTGTAGTCAAAGTTACCAGGCTAGAAGAGAAGTATGTGAATTTCATTCACCCGTGTGTAATATCAACCAATAGATCACAGCGTCCACGCTTGATTGGCGACAGCAAAGGTCTTGCACGCTCTGTCGCGCAGCTATCTGTGCCTGCTTACCAACATACATAGTATTTAACGTTGTATAAATAATGTATAGCGTTGAAAAAAGCAGGAAAATTACCGTTTTTTTCCAATTCCGTTGTTTTTTTCCATGTTTTATTCGAAAGTTTCAATACGATTCGCCAGAATATATTTCATGTTTTATTGGATAAAAACGGAAAAAAACGGAAAAATACGAAAGAAACGGCGGTTTTTTTCCAAGTTTTATTTGCCATAGTTTAGGGTGGGTGAGGGGAGGGAGAGGGGGGTGGAGGTGAGGGGGGCGGGAAAGATTCGTCTTGTGAATTTTTCGGATTTTTTCCGAAAAAAACGGAAAAAACCACGATGTTTTTTTCGTAGAAAAAAACATTTGTTTTTTTTTCGGAATTTTCAACGCTAATAATGTACTAGCTGTGTCCGGCGGTTTCATCCGTCGTTGCTTGGTTCCTAAGGGTCGTTGCGTGATGTTAAATAGCCTATACTATTTCCCACTAGCTTCCGCCCGCGGCTTCGCCCGCATTTTTGGGATAATAAGGAGCCTGCGTGTTATTCTGATGTATAAGCAATATTACTGCAGTTTCATAAAAAAATCAGTTCAGTGGTTTTAGCGTGACAGAGTAACAAACATACATCCATCCTCACAAACTTTCGCGTTTATAATATTAGTATTAGGAAGTAGGATGAAGATCGCATATATGGGCCTTTATGTTATACTAGCTATTGACAGCGACTTCGTCTGCGTGGAGGTCGGAAATCATCCCACAGGAACATACCTACTACCGCGATAAAAAATAACCCATTCACGAAATAACACAATTGTCCACCCGAGAGACAAAGAAATGTCTCATAATGTGCCTGTACCACCGGCACTCATGGATCACAGCAATGCTGCTTAGCGGCAGAAGTAGTAGGTATGGTGGTAGTAGGTAGGTACTTCCCCGGACTAGCTCTTTCACAAAGAGCTATTACCTACTACTATTTTATACAGGGTGGCAGGTTAGACAGTGGAAATATTTTAAGGGGTCATTGTACTCATCATTATGATACCATCATCATACCAACCCAGAAATCGCGAAAAAAAAAATCTGCTGTTCCATACATTTATGTTCACATTTAACTCTACAAAATGTATGGAACAGCAGATTGTTTTTTTCGCGATTTCAGGGTTGGTCCCATAGTAAATGTTGTTCATAATTATGAGTAGAATGACCCCTTTAAATATTTCCATTTTCTAACCTGCCACCCTGTATAATATCAAGGTAAATATTGATATAACTTCAATCGTTGTCTGAAGTTGAAATATAATGCATACCTAACGCATAATGGTAAGTTCCGTAGACAAAATATTATTAATTTATTGTGACTATTTTTTGCGATCAAAAAACAAAACAGTCACACGTTTATTAAAATAGGTAGGTAAGTATATCTATCTACATTTAGGAATACAGAACACAACGCTTGTGCAACAACATCCTCTATTTTATTTACTTTTGACATTTGTCCGTCTGTATTTTACCTACGGAACCCTAATTAAACCGGCCATCCATCATAATATCACCGCTCCTTTTGTATATATTTACATAACAGAATGGATTCGTTTGTAAATACGTATGATTATTGATTATAATAATTTTGGCTAATGGCCTAACGATAATATTGATTTAACTACCTAGTTAAAATAATGTGCCGATTATGTAAACGGATAATTTATCTATTATTATTAGTTATAGAACAACTTTTACTATGGGACCAACCCTGAAATCGCGAGAAAAAAATCTGCTGTTCCATACATTTATGTTCACATATCTCAACAAAATGTATGGAACAGCTCATTTTTCTCACCAACGATTATTTAGTCTGTAATCGAATTTGAACGCTCGCGTACGTTCGCCCATAGTAGGGACATACCTTATTAGATTACTCATAATATGACGGTACATTTCTGAAATATTTCCGTTTACTAAGATAAGTAGGTAGGTACGCGCGTAAAAACACTTGAAAAGATTGATCGACTATAGTATTTGGGGAAAACTGATGTAATTTTGTTGTTTTCACGCCATCATTTTGTGTACAATTTCTTGGCAACGCTATTGATCGGGAAAATAATTCTGTATACCTCAGAGATATGGTTGCCAACTTTTTTTGAACAAATATAGTATTTTCGATGATATTCCCAGAAGAATATAATTGATAGCGACAAAAACATTGATAGTGTTTCGCGGTGATATCACCCGGAGTGTCGGTGCAGAATGGACAAGTGTCATGTTGTCTATTCTTTCGTCGACAGAACCCGGAGTTAGCTCTTTCCCAATTTGCGCCAAAACACCCGGTACTATCATGAGTTTTTTTGACGTATAGTTTCGTTAACGTAAGCATATTTTGAATTTAAAATACAGCAGTTCTGGAACATTTTGATAAAATTTTATACAATTTGCACATTTTTAAAAATACAGAGAAATTAATTAAGTATTTAATTTATATAAATATTGTGTAACAAACGTGTATTTTCAATTCAAAATATGCTTACGTTAACGATACTACACGTCAAAAAACTCATGATCGGGGTACGGTTCTCTTGTCTTTTGCATCCATTCTATCTGATCGCTTTTTTACGACCATCAGTCGATCTAGAAACATAATGAACGCTAAAAATAGCTCAATTATGGTAAACAAAGCAATCATAGTAATAAATGTAGTAAATCATAATCATAATTCGATTATGTGGTACGTTATAACATCTGTTTCATATTGCATGTCAGACTACACACAGACGAGTGCCATATAAAAATAATGGAACGTTGTCTGGGAGCCCATGGTTATTTTTCACTCCTCACCTAATATCCTAAGGCAGTGGTTCCTAATCTTTTCAATCTTGTTACCCCTATGACCTACTAGGGAAACTCATTTTACCCCCCCTTAAAATGTTATCACATGAAAATAATATAATAGCAATAATCATCATAAATTACGCAAAAAGTTGATTAATTAATGATAATGCAGTGTGAAGGTTGGTAAGTATTGTTTTGCATTTGCAAGCTTGTCAGGTAAAGTTTTGAAATATCTATTACCAGCCTTATTACCCCCGCAGAATAACTGTTCTACCCCCGAGGGGGTAATTAGCCCCAGGTTGGGAACCCAGGTCCTAAGGTATAATAGCAATCAACGTATTTTGAAACTAACCAAAAGTTCGAAGACGAGACCAACCCGCACTGGGCCCGGTGGACTACAGCCAACTGGGATCTCACAGAGAGGAGGCCTGTGTCCCAGCAGTGGGAAAATTAGAGGCTGATTAGCGTCACTGCGCCTACAAAAATCACTGTGTTGTATATGTTTTAATGCAATTTTAAATCCTTATTTCATTAGTATTTGCATCAAAATTCAACAATGGAAAAAAAAGCGCTCATCGATTTTTGCAGGTGCAGCGACGTAATATATTTAAATAAATAGAATAATTTAAGAAAGCGAAAATTGCCATTGGCTCCCGCAATATTAACACTGACCAGAATACATTTTAGTAGATCGTTGTAAGAAGCGTTCAATATACAGGCAAATTAGCAAATAATTTCAATTTGATAGATCCATACCCGTTCCTGAGAAAAAGGGTTTCTTAACAGACGGACAGACAGACAACAAAATGATCCTAAAAGTGTTCCGTTTCTTTCTTTTTGAAGTACCTACTATCTATTTTTTTCAATTTTATTAAGCAGTAAGTACCTGGGTAAATCTTAGGCGAGATCTTAGACTATTTAAGTACCTACTTAAAAATAGGTTTTTTTGTATCATGTAAACTTTATCTTACAAGATAAAGAAAATACGTTTCTAATAAAATTATCACATCGTACGATGTGATAATCCAATTTACCACGTTTTTATTAACTCGCTTCCTTTTCTGTCTGTTTGTTTGTTTGTCTATGCAGATATTAGGATGCCTAGCTGTTCCCCGCGGTTTCAACCACGTTCTCGGCTCCTAAGGGTCGTAGCGTGGTGTTAAATAGCATAATATACTATTCCTCATGCATCTAGCTATAATGCACCGTGACATTTTCATCGCTTTCATCCGGCGATGTAGCCACTATACTCATCATTATGAACAACTTTTACTATGGGACCTACCCTGAAATCGCGAAAAAAAAATCAGCTGTTCCATACATTTATGTTCACTTAACTCAACAAAATGTATGGAACAGCTGATTTTTTTTTCGTGATTTCCGGGTTGGTCCCATAGTAAAAGTTGTTCATAATGATGAGTATAGTGGCTACATCGCCGGATGAAAGCGATGAAAATGTCACGGTGTATACAAAATTTCTTTTCGAATCCGACTGGTAGTTCGAGAGATTGGCGCGTTCAAACAAACATCATTCCTCAAACATAAAAAATCCCCAAAAAATATGCACGATTTTCCAAACAAATACAAACTCGAAGAAAGCACATGAAAGCGTCCCCATCTTTCCCACATATCAAAACCATCAGTAATATACCATAAAATAATCAGAACTCGTATTTGGCACATGAGCAAGACATAAATAATTCAATTCGAAGAACATGGACCCTCGGTAGGAACTCTGCAATTGCTTTCAAGCCACTAAATTATGCTCAAACATCCGTATAGCTGGTTTATTTGCTCATATAAATGGATGACCTGCTGTACTAGTTTGAGGTATGTCTGGGAACTGTTAAACTCCTAGTTTAATATGTACTCCTGGTAATCAAGCTTTAATTTTAGTAGGTAGGTTCTCTCTTATTCTGGGATTCATAAGATTTTTTTAGGGACTCAGTATTGGGAGTTGAGACTCTTTTACGCTTTTGATGTCCTGGTACATATTTTAAGGATTCCTGAATTTTAGATATTTTTTTCTGTTTAGTTTTGATTGGGTTTGTATAGATAAAAGGATTTGGATTAAAAATTAAAATACAATAATTATGTAGGTACATCTGCTGTAAAACCCCATGTAAGATGTTGTTTTGTTTATTGGACAAAACACAAACAGTCAATCAAATCGTCTGACATGAGATTTGGCAGTTAAATTGCTTCTTTCATTTCTGTAAACAATTAAAAGACTTCCATGACTTTGTTTACAAATAAAACATCGGTGTTATAAATAGATTTAATTTATTCTAGACAGACTATTAAAATACAAGTCTTATTTTTAACAAAAGAAAGGTAGGATTATTCTTATTTATTGCAATGTTATTGTTTTCATTTTAGATAAATAAAATTCTTTGTGCTAATAAACTTGTTTGCTAACAAAAACACTTTTAGTGCTATAAATATTTTATAATTTTTTATTCATTGTTTTTATATGCAAGCCTAAAATCTTCTGTCGAGTACGAAGTCTGTTGAGTTTAAACAAAAAAGGACCACATGTAATAACGACATAAATAGTAATGATTTAATATCCGCATTAATATGCAATCCTAGTACTCCAGCCATCACTCCCTCCCAATTTACTTTTATAGGGGAAATTGCCAAAATACTTGCTTGGCAGTTGTGTGGCTCACATAAGAGGCTGGCAAATCAAGATCCTAAACATGTGACAACTGAATACCATAGATAATATCGGTATTTGTCTAGTAACTGGTTTGTTAAGATGGTAACTGTACCATGAACTGGTATTTTGATTACATTGGAAGCTGATCTCTAGATGCAAAAAAGCTAGCCCAAAGATAATAATAATGTTGGGACTGACATCACAAATTCTCTCCTCATTCTTGTCCTAAAAGTCACATATGTACTCCAGGTTTAATGCAGAACTAAATATACAAAAAACAATTAGCAATTCGGCAACGACCTATCTAAATTACAAAGAAACAAGATTACCATAATCACACTACAAGCGAATAAAGTTAATAATAATTGATATATCATTAATTATCATTATTATCAAAATCAATATTGAGCAGCACGATTCAACTAGTTTCAATCTATAAATACATTAGCACGTTATCTACTTGAAAACAGGTCTAAATCTTGATTTGAAAGCGCCACTGGGTAAGGATAAGGTGCCATTGTAAGCGAGTTGAATTTATACTAAAACAATTTTTTTTGTGGCTATACTTACTCGCGAGAAATATAGGGACTATTTTTAATTGTTCGATTGGGATAAAAGTTAAAGCTGTGACGTCTATCTCTGGATAGATAGACCTGAATGATTTGTTACACGTTCTTCTTATTACCTATATTAATCATAATCGTCTTAAAGCCGTGTGACGCATGCGCCGCGCCGTTGGCGTCATTAACCACGGAATCACGCGTCTGTGGTGTCAATGTCTAGATGTTAATAATATGTTGGGTTTCCTCGCGCGTTTGAAACAATTTTTTGCACGATTTTGTTTTGTACATTGACTTATACCTAATTATGCTCCAGTAATTTAACTAGATGGTGTTACGGCAGACCACGCAGAGGATGTCGCACATGATGACTTAAATATCTAAAGTTAACAAACCTTCAGGTTTTTTTCTCAATAAATATACGAGTACATTCCTTTTTCAGCCCAGAGAGTCAAATTAGCTATCATGAGAAAGTAGTTGACTAATAGTGAGTTAATCCTACTATCCTATCCTACTAATATTATAAATCCGAAAGTTTGTGAGGATGTATGGATGGATGTATGTATGGATGTTTGTTACTCTTTCACGCAAAAACTACTGAACGGATTTTGATGAAACTTATATAGCTTATATTTATATATCAGAATAACACAAAGGCTACTTTTTATCCCTAAAACGCGGGCGAACCTGCGGGCGGAAGCTAGTTAAAATATAGTTTCCAACCAACACCCCGCTGTCATTCGCACCACACCCTTATAGGATTGCTTCTGATATGACAAAAATTACTATTGAAACTCTACTAGTTCTCGCTTTCACTGATTCATTTTTGGGGGACGCAGATATTATCTATTAACGTGATACATATTATATTGCCTTTATATCCACCCACACGTAAACAAAGAATTCGAAAAAGACACCACTCGACAGTCAGAACGCGTCAGAACTCATAATTGTAAATATTTTTATTTTTTGTAAGAATACTTCATAGAAAAAAAAATATTAATTGTATAATTACAAGAAAAGTATAATTGATTTCAAAGTATCTGACTATTGGAGCGAAGTTGCGTCGGTGATAAGTCCTGTCAGTAGGTACCTAATGAGTCCCTTCAAAGTAAAGTCTTGTTTGTCATAGTCGTAGTCTAGTTCAGTCTTCTGCACCTTGAGTAACTCAGTTGCTATCACCATGGCATTGATTTTGACATCCATTACGCCATATGTTTCATCCGTGCTTCCGAAAACTAGGCATATCAACGCCGCCGCCGCCGCGTTGAATGTAGTTGAACTGTCAAAATGAGAGCCATGGTAATAGAAATTGTTACAAGTTAAAAGTTACGCAATTAAGGTGCTATGCTGGTGTAATGCCATAAAAGATATGCGTAATTTAACGTGAGTTTAAAATGAGAATACGAAAAATAGTACTATTTCAGCACACTGTATCGATATAACGCTGCTGAATAAAAATAGCTTACAATATCTTTTGTTTTCATCAAACAAGGGGCTATCAGACATGGTCGGGTTGCCTTCCATGCTCAGTACAATTGTATGGAGAACGTTTAGTATGATTTCAAGAGTTTGAAGCGCAGACGTGTATTACTGAAGTAACAAAGTTTAATTTAAAAGTAATCGTAATAATTTGTAGATAGGTTTGTGCACAGAAATTAACTGCCGTAGTGATTTTTTGTGAAGACATTTTAAGAAAATTAATTTACTTTAAAAATATAAAGGAAACTTTAATAGTTTTATAAATAATTCAGGCATCTAATTGTTAATAAGATTTATTTATAGCTCAAGTTAAGGATAATTTTATTTATTTTCCTAATAAATTACATCAATAATATTAAAATAGAGCAATAAAAATCCCTCATCATGTGCTAATTACAATAAAAAAATCATAACTTAAAAAAAACAAGTCCAATAAATAATAACCAAAACAGATTCAATAAATAAATAAAATAACAGGTCCCATAATTCCCAATAAAAAATAACAGCGCTGCTAAAAAATGTCGAGTTCGAGTTTGGGGTCAATCGGAATCAGTTCGAATTTTGTCAAAGTGATAAAAATAGTGAGGTGACAACATGACGTGGACCAAGGAATTGGACGAGGCTACTATCCTGGCCACAAAGACTGGCCACTGGCACGTAGTGTTGTTCTACCTGTTATGTGGAGTGGCTGCAATACCTACTTCGTTCTTAGTATTCTCACAGGTAAGTAACATTTGATGACTTATTATCATGCCTGTACAATTCGAAAAAGGTAGGCAGATGTTAAAGTTGAAACCCTCAGATCATAGAGAAAAGGAGCTACCTATGCCATCATAACAAATTAATACGGGAACCACTGTCGCCACTTTTAGAAGAGTTTGAGACACAATTACAAACGCTCCCTGTGAATATAAAAATATCCCACAAATTAAAAAAATCGCACACCCTCATCTAACACTGTTATTCGTCACTCAGCACTAGCACTAAACTAAAACACTTTATTTTTATATCATCAATCGTGTTCGGTCCGTCGCCAGCGTGTACGTTTTAACTATGGTGACTATGGCACATCTCCCTTGTTTTGTTCTGTTTTGAGTTGTCTGTCTGTCTTTGTTGTTTTGAGCCGATCCGGTCGACTTCCGAAAGATCGGGGCGTTGACATCAGTTAGCCCAACTTACCTATTCACGTGGCAATCTGTTGACTAGAGACTACAGATCTGGTGTCAAGTTGGGTCATTCGTACGCTCCTTAACGGTACACCCAGATTTCGCTAGCTTCTAAATCAAACAAGATAAAGAAAATTAACAAAAAAAACCTACTGCGTAATCTATTTAAATATCCCTATGACACTTTTACCATGAAGGCGATTCTAGCGACACCTCAAATGCTAAAATCCATCAAGCCGTTTAGGCTACAGACTGTGCCAAGAAATACTTATACATACACTCGAAATACATTAACCTCCTTTTGGGGCAGTCGGATAATTAAAATTCATTTATTCAAATTAGGTTCAGAAGCATTTTTAACGTTAAAGGTTGAAAAAGCCCCTAAAACTCCGGTAAAACACTAGCGGCCGTACCACAAAAAAATAAACATCTGTTCAACACACGTTCAACACGAATGCTACCAAAAATAATAGGCAATTGTTTTAGCACTAACTTGTCTAAAACAAGTGTGTATCATTTTTGGTAGCATTCGCGCTTAACGTGTGTCTATCTTTTTTGTGGTAAGGCCGTAGGAAGTTGCGAAGTTTACCCAAAGTTTACCATTTATTAGTGTACCTACTTGGGTAGAAAAAGGGCTCGTGGCTAAATGACAGCCGCACTGATCGATCTGCGAGGTTAAGCTGCTTATTCACCGAGACTCCTCCGTGCCTCGGAGAGCACGTTAAACAGTTTAAACAGTCGGTAGGTACAATATCTTTGACAGTCATTACGGGTAGTCAGCGTGTCTATTCTGTACCGACTCGCCGCGTGATATCACCGCAAGAACTGACAATTGGTTTGCCAACGTTCGAGGGAGAATCTCACCGTGACATTCTCCCTCGAACGTTCGCAAACAAATGATGTTAAATACTATATTATTCCTCAGAAATCTGGCTATCATATACAAAAAGAGTTTTTCGAATCCGACTGGTAGTTCCAGAGATTTGCGGGTTCAAACAAACAAACAGGCCCTGCCGCCATACTTAACTGTTTTTCTAGAACAAAAATTGTTCAAACTATAGCATATATACCTACTTATGAGTAGACCATTCTATAACATCATGATTATGACATTATTTAAACAAAAGCTAAGTTCTCAAATAAATCGTTACTCAAACAATAACCGTTCACTTTTTTACACTTTTTCACTCACCGCGGTAGCGATACGGCATTTAAAAGATATAAGAGGAGTCCACATGGACTAACAAGGACGTCTGGCCAATGCGGGCCGAAATGCAAATAAATCATTAGCCAATTATAAGCAAAGGTTGCTTTTTATTTGATGCAATAAAACGGTAGGTACTTGATGAACGGTAGGTAGTCTGAGCAACGTTTGTTCTAGAACCTGGGGGTAATTACCCCCTCGGGGGTAAAACAGATATTTTGCAGGGAAAATAAGCCTGGTAATAAACAATAATTTAATACCTAATCATTAATTAAAAACTAAACCTAAAAATAATAGAAACTTGCGAATCCAAAAAAAAAACAGGCCAAGTGCGAGTATGCCTCGCACCCTAAGGGTTCCGATATATGATCATAGATGGCGCTACTGCATACTTCTAGTGGTGTCATCTATGAGCAGATGGCTCCACTTATGGTCCGGTGACTGACGGCGGACAACAAAGTGATCCTATAATGGTTCCGTTTTTCCTTTTGAGATACGGAACCCTAAAAATACTAACCTTCACACTGAATATCGAACTTTTTACCCGACTGCGAGACGCAAAGGAGGGTAATGTGTTTATCAGTCTATGTATGTATGTATGTATGTATGTATGTATGTTTGTTTCTATGTGGCGTTCTAGAGACCAAATGCGTAGGCCGATTTTGATAATTCTTACGTCAATCGATTCGTCTTAACCTTGCGAGTGTCACTAAAGACATAACAGTAATCAAAATTCACCACAGCGACAACCAGACGCCATATTGTGAAAATAAAAATAAAAAAGTTGATGAACTATGTCAAGTGGGGTGTCGTTGAATAGGTATTTTAAAATCATTTTTAGGTTCCTTTTATCATTTTTCATTTTAAATAATAGTTTAGGATATATAACGATTTAAAGTTGTTTAACAAAGCAATCATTCTCGCTAATTCTTACTTATTGATTTAAGTTTTTATTTCAAGTATTAACGATATACAAACAAAAAAGAAGATTACGAAAACATACATTAAAAACTAAAAAGTGAAAAATAAAAATAGAAAATTAAAAATTAAAAAAACCCGACTGCCAAAAAACAACTAAAAAGTTCAAAACAAGAGCACTTTTCAAGCAGTCTGATGCAGTTGGTGGCATAAAATCTAAGATTTAACACAAATAATTGCCACCAACTGCATCAGACTGCTTGAAAAGTGCTCTTGTTTTGAACTTTTTAGTTGTTTTTTGGCAGTCGGGTTTTTTTAATTTTTAATTTACTATTTTTATTGTGCAATTTATTATGATTAATAAAGACTATTCGTCGTATTTTCATGTGATAACATTTTAATTGGGGGAATGGGTGGTAATGCTGGTAAATCTATTTCCCTAATATAGGGGTAACAAGATAGAAAATTTTAGGAACCGCTGTTCCAGAAAAACAGTGATTTTTATTTAAATTTCATAACACAATGATGTATATTCAACTTCTAATATTTTATGTCCCGGGTTTAAAATACCTTCTCTACTTATATACTTTGTTCATTCGCGGTGTTCTACTAAACGATGTCTACATTAGATGCTGGTAAACGTTGACAGATCCTAATAGTACTAATTTGAAGGTAATGGAAAATTGGACTCTGGACTATAAATAGTTTGCTGGTAAACTGAATAGAGATAGCCAGATTCATGAAAAATAGTATAGGCCAGCGTTTCCCATTTGCCGGGTCGCGACCGGGTACCGGGCCATCAAAATCGGGCAGTGCGATGCGCGCTCGGATACGGACGTGCCACCACAGTACAAATACTCGTATTTAGTACACGTATTGCGCGGCTACAGCCGCTGCCCGTCATTGAAGCTATGGGTTCACAGCAGCTTATAGCGAACGAGTTGTTGGCATTCATACAACATGCCATCGATACCATGGACGAAGTGAGCATCTTGCAGATATGCAAGTCAAACTTCAAAGAAGATGAGATAAGCAGTAGCAAGATGCTGCTATTCCAGACGCTCGGAAAGATCGAGCAGATGCCATCCCGCAGGAGGGATGGAACGGAGAAAAGTATCCAGGACATCATAACCTTGTTAAAGGTCACTGACCCGGACGACGTGCCTGCTTTCGTGGCAAAGGAGCTACATAGGCTGCCCCCTGTCACATTCGATCACGTTGACGTCACCAGGCTGCTGAAGGACATCACATTCCTGAAAACAAGCCTGGCCGAGGTGCAGTCCAAGTTGGAGGCGTCGAATAACACCATAGGTGAATTACGTGCCGAAGTAGTGTTGTTACGCAAGGCTGTTTCCGTAAGTAGGTCACCTGACGCTTCCAATGTGAACACGCGTCGCGGGGCGCAAAATGCTTCCATCTGCAGTTTTGAGTCGGCGAATGCAGATGCGTCACCGGCTGCCAATATTGTGTGCGATGCATCGAGTCCCGCCGCCGTCCCTGCCTCAACATTGGCAGAGGTAACGACACGCGTAGGTACGTCGACCCCTAAACGTGCCTACGCAGCGATTGTCGCCACCAGCAAAACTGCTGCGTCACAACCAAAGCGGCAAGAAGCTAAAGGGGATAAGCAGAGGCGCTGTGAATCGACGCACAAGGATCTGCCACAGCGTTATCAAGGGAAAGACACGTGCGATGAAGATGGCTTCGTCAAGGTGGAGAAGAAGAAGAGGAAGCCAGCTTCTCGCAACCAGTGCGGTACTGCACCGAGCGGGCCGAACTTCCTGCTGCGTCCTGCTGTACCAGTGACGCCACTGTACGTGTCCCGATTGCATTACTCTACAAAGGTCGCGGAGATTGTAGAGTACATCAGCGTCAAGACCAAGCTCACTCTGAGGGTCGAGCAGTTGGAGTCTCGCCACAACGTCAATTTCAATTCGTTTGTGGTGAGGGTGCCGACTGAACATCTGTCGACCTTCACGAAAGAAGAATTTTGGCCGAGAGGTGTAGTGTTCCGGCGATTCCGAGGCCGGATACCCGACACCGCGCGACACACGACGCCGACTTTGCGTGTGAAGTAGTTTTTTAGGTTTAGTTATATTAATTTATTATGTATTAGTTTATACTTATTGTTTTTATGTTTGTATTATATCTATGGGTCTTAGATACCTGAAAATAAAGTTATAAATAAATAAATAAAAATAAAAATGCCGGGGCACCGGTAAACCGGTATCGGGTACCGGTAAAGAGAAAAAATAAGCAGCAGCTCCATACCTACTTCGCTACTTACTAAAATTTTGTGACTAAATAGGCGATATCAAAATAATTATGTAGTATTAATGAAACATTTTTACTATTGATAAATGTGTATTATTTTACCTAATGGAACCAGCTTGGGTTTCAAAGTACCTATTAAGTGGGTCACGAAGAGGCAGTGTGAAAATTACCGGGCCATGGCAGAACAATGTTTGGGAAACACTGGTATAGGCTAGTTAACATCACGTTACGACCCTTACGGCTCAAATACACCAAATCCGTCATCGGCCGAACTTTGCTCGTACGACGACAGCCGAACTCGGACGATTGAATCAAACACCTTGTAAATTATAGAGAGCGCGTACACCTCAGATCATAGAAACAAGGGAGATGTGCCAAGGTGCTATTGAGCTTGACGCTTTCATACGGTCACATTGACCGTATATATAAAAAGGGGAAATTATAAGTCTAGCCAAAGCACAAAATTATTTATTGGACACGTGATTAAACTTCTAATTTTATAACTAAGCAACGGAAAAATGACATAGCCTCTAATAAACTAATTCGTCTTTTTTACAACGCCCACTAAATATTCTATAGAAAGCGTCAAAGATCATCAATTATTGTGACTTGTCCTTCTTATTTATGCATTGCCACCTAATTTACTAACTCGGCCACGGATTTTACACCTCGTCACCATTTTACGTTTTACAGCTTCCACGCAATGTCCTCAAAAAAATATAATTCAAGCTTCTACAGAAAGCATCATTTATTATAACTTAGCATGTAAAATAATACATCATATTCTTTTATCGTGAAGATAGCCACTGCATGATTTGGCGCGAGTACGTGAGACGACAGCGACCGGCCATTTGCACCAATCAGAGAGCGCCATTCGACTCATGTGACGACGAGTTGAGTTGTTCACGTGTAATTGTTTAGGAAGTGACTCCGCGACCGCCGCCGTGACCTGAATTTGCAACCGCCGCCGGTTGCTAAATTGGCAGCCGGCGCTGACATTAGAAAAAAAGCGGGAAATGGGGTTGACAATTTGGCATAGTTAAAAAAACATTTCATGTTTCATTTGAGTATCATACCTAACACGGTTGCCTGGAAGAAATCGCAGATAGCGATAAGGTCGCCCATTGTATGTGTTTCTTTTTAATATAAATGTTCTGTAATTATATAATATCTGGTGTACAATAAAGCATATAATAAATAAATAAATAAATAGGGTCCAAGAGCGAGCGAAGCGAGCTCGGGAATTTGGACACCCCGACACGGACAATTTAGGTTCGAAGGGGTTGACGGGGGCTTCAGTGAGCGAGCAAAGCGAGCGAACGAAGCCCCCGTCAACCCCTTCGTGTTAGGTTACTTTTAACCTTGCAGACAGAAATAGGAGCCCCGCGTAGCGCGGCTCCGTCGACCACCTCCCTCCCCCTTGTAAGTAAAAAAATAAAGTCTTTTATTTTGTCTCTCCTCAATAGCTTCTGATAATATTAGTGGCCAATATACCGACTATTTGATGACATTTTTAGCAAAAGTTTGACGATCAAATAATATGGGATGAGTTATATTTTAAACGTACTGAGTTAAAACTTTTGAAGCTAAATAAATATATTTTTAGATGTGATTTAATAGTATTTCAGAAGTTTACTGTTAGAATGCATGCTACAAATTTAGATGCTAAAAAATAATCATTATGCTGAGTTGTATTTAGAGTGGTTTACATAGAAGATAACTAGTGGCTAAGATAGTATTATTTAGATGCTCGTTAATTGTGGCTGACTTAGTAATTTAGAAGGCAACATACATTTTTAGGGGCGAATAATGATATTAAAAAGAAGCCTGTTTCATTAGCACCCTATAAAAAGTACAAGCTGGCGACGAACCGAACACGATCGATGATATACATACAGTGTTTTAGTTTAGTGCTAGTATTAAGTGACGATTAACAGTGTCAGATTGAGGGTGTGTGGATTTTTTTGTGTGGGAGATCTTTTTATTCTCAAGGAGCGCTTGTACCTAATTGTGTCGAAAAATATTCTAAAAGTGGCGACAGTTGTTCCCGTACTAATTTGCTATGATGGCATATCTCCTTGTTTCTATGATCTGAGGTGTACACCAACACGACCGCCATCGGTCGTGTTGGTGTACGCGCTCTCTATAAGTTCGGCCGATGACGGATTTGGTGTATTTGAGCCGTTAGGATTAGGAGGCGAGCGACGGGGGTGAAACCGCAAGGCACACTAGTTATAATATAAATAGACTTTTGCCCGCAACTTATCCGCGTGGACTACAATAATGGACCCTTTTATAGGACCTCCTTAGTGTAGATTGGCTAGTACTACGAAGAGGTCAAGCTGTACCTACTATCTCTGGTTAATGCCACGGGAATGCGATGAAATGTGGCTTATGGTCTAAAGTTGGACTTCAATTAGGTTGTAGACCGTATTTGCTTGTTCGTGTCGCGAAAGTTGTGAAAGTCACCTAGTGAAAGGATTTGTGGTTCTATAGATAAATCGTGAGTTGAACTTTGAATATAAATAGACTTTCGAACGTATACAGAGATGTCAATTATCTGTAATTGATTACCTTCTCAAGGTTGGTCAGTGACTGATATTATGATTGGTCGTTAGTATTTTGACATTTGACGGCAGATTTACGTTGACTATACAAGCGGCACGCTATAATGGCGGATTTGACATTTAAGGCGCTGATAACTGCCAACGGCCTTGAGTGATTTGGGTAGTATAGCTTGAGTGTTCTGCGCTGAGCTCAAGCAACGCGACATACGTCCACCGAGCAAAACGACTCGCTTATCAAGGAGCGCGCTGTGCCGAATTAGACGTATTGTTACTTTTTAGTATCTAAAATATAAAATAAAAAAAAGTAACAGGCAATATTATAGGTAGTAACATAGTCTTTTCACACAAAACAAATCATGAAAATATCTTAAGCGATTTGAAAGTAATTAGGTTTCTATGTTTTGGGTAGACAGTAATTCATGAATTTATTTCATTAAGTATTTTACTACAATAGTTAAATATTCACAGGTACGATTTATATGTTCTAGTTTAACATAAAAAAAATTGCACAACTAACCTGCATTATTTGACGGTGAAATAAGAGATTTAAAACTTGAGATTTACGGCCGTTAACATTTACCGTCGCCTTAAGTCCGCGCATAAATCCGGTCCTGGGGGATGTAACCACTCTGCAAGTCTTCACTCTGCACTCTACTCTTCACTTTTCAAATATTGCAGTGTGGAGCGAAAGTGTTCCAAATTTCAATTTTCAGTCTGCAAAATGTGTGTACATAAAACATGATTCAGTTGAAGAGTTCGGAATTTGGAGTGCAGACTTGCAGAGTTATAGTTACATCAAATAGGCCCCTGGTCATGACATATAAAGTAAAACGGAGTCCAACTAATTATTTTATGCGAAAGTTTGTGAGGATGGATCGATGTGTGTATGGATGTTTGTTACTCTTTCACGCAAAAATTGCTGAACGGATTTTGATGAAACTTTACAGTAATATAGCTTATACATCAGAATAATACATTAAGCTAGGTTTTATCCCTAAAACCGCGGGTGGAAGCTAGTTATCAATAATTGTTACTATTTTATTGTAATAGCTTATGCCTTATTTTCTCCTCGCCCTTTGCCAGTGCAGGTACCTACTATTCACACTTTCGGAGTATTCAGTGATGTCATGTCATTCAAGGTACTTATGAACAGTCAAGAATCAACCTCATTCTGCGTTTACCTCACCAGGCAAACTCACGATTCCTTTATTCTTTACCGAGTATTACTAGTCTTATATTGTTGCTTGCGATCATGATTTCAACGATTGTCATACAAATTATTTTACGTAATGCCCTGAATATTTGTATGAGCACTGCGTAGTAAATGTTTATGAAAATGTGCATAAATTATGTCACCTTAATACAGTGGTTCTTAAACTTTTTGTAGCGACGGACCACTTTCAGAATTCCTAAAATTCTACGGACCCTTGACAAAGAAAATGGAAAAAGAAAACATAAACAAACGATGCGGGAATAACTGCATAATTTTCCTCATATTCCTATATCTTAATAGTGAACTGAGTGGTTGTGGACCTGGCACTCATGTCACGGACCCCTAAGGGGTCCGTGGACTCCACTTTAAGAAACCCTGCCTTAATAGAATACCTGTTTTTTTAACACCTACAATAAATCTTATCAAGAGTAGTTTCAATTCTTCATAATATAGATAGGTAAGTACCTACCTATATTAATTCGTGTTCCCTATATTAAAACTGACTTGGTCTAACTTTATCTTATACCTAATCTATGTAGGTAATAGGTAGTATATTGTTGATAGTGTCTGCCATTAATTCTGTGATTCTTATTAACAATTCACGATAATAATGATTACCGTGGTTTGTTAATTTTGATTATTATACTGATGCGCTTAAAAAAAGGAGGTGCTCGTGGCTAAATTACAGCTGCGCTGATCGATCGATCTGCGAGGTTAAGCTGCATTTGCCGCGGTAAGTCTATGGATGGGTGACCATTCTTTACACAACGAGACCCCTCTGCCTCGGAGAGCACGTTTAGGTGATCAGATATCCCAAATTGAAAATTATACCTTTCTTCGAAGGCCTAATACTTTTCCGAAACGGATGATCCAAGTGCAATTTTTTTTTTTGGTCTTGGATTTTTTTAAAAGCATTCTTAGGAGATTCCTTCCTCTAGAGCGGGGGTGGCCAATGGCAAAGAAAAATTAAAATTAAAATACAATTCAATCAAAATTAAATAGGTACTTTGCTCGAAAACGGTGACAAGGTCACGCACTTTTGCGACTTCAATTGACTTAGGCGGGTTGCTTCAAACCATCTGTATTCGTAAGTCAGTACGTAATCGTTAAGTCAGTATGAAATTGTCGTAGGTACAAGCCGCCATATTTGACGGTTACGATACGTAACTGTAAGTTGAAACAACATGGCCTTAAGGCCAGGATATCCGAAATCAACGTATTTTTGATTCAATGGTAAACAGTCAAATATTCTTTGTTTTGATCAGATAAAAATATATGTTGTAGTTTCATAAACATTCTTGATTATTCTATGGTTCAAAACACGATATGTACAACTTCACTCGATCTTAAAATATTACGAAAACAGGGATTTTTTTATCGTTTTTCAGGTCATACTTAAAGTATATCAAACTTATATTCATCAAAATTATGTCAAAAAATAGTCAATAACGTTTAGAAGATTATACTATGGTTACTTTTTCTCAAAACAGTTTTAATTTTCAGGAAGGGAGCGCTAAATGCCTATCGCACTCGGATATCGTGGCCTTAATATTTAGATTTCTATGGTAATAGGTACTACTACTTATCCGGGGATTCACAAAAAGCTGAACTAGTGCTAAAATAATTTAAAAAATGCATAGGTACGCCTCCTGAGCTGAACACTAGTGCATAAAAAAAATTAAAAAATGCATAGGTTCGCCTCCTGAGCTGAAATAGTGCTAAAATAATTTAAAAATTGCATAGGTACGCCTCCTGAGCTCAACTAAGTAGTGCTAAAATAATTAAAAATTGCATAGGTACGCCTCCTGAGCTCAACTAAGTAGTGCTAAAATAATTAAAAATTGCATAGGTACGCCTCCTGAGCTCAACTAAGTAGTGCTAAAATAATTAAAAATTGCATAGGTACGCCTCCTGAGCTCAACTAAGTAGTGCTAAAATAATTAAAAATTGCATAGGTACGCCTCCTGAGCTCAACTAAGTAGTGCTAAAATAATTAAAAATTGCATAGGTACGCCTCCTGAGCTCAACTAAGTAGTGCTAAAATAATTAAAAATTGCATAGGTACGCCTCCTGCGGAGAGACCAAGTGCGCGTTCACCTTTATGCAACTCGTATGCACGTATAATTAAAAACATCGTTAGTGAAACCGTTATCTTTGACACAGTGTGATAATTTACGGCTTGTTTACAAAATGTGTCAGTGTTCGTCTGGGAGGCTCCAGTTATCTTATCTCTATACTAATTGTAGTATTTACTATAATTATTGTCTCTTGTAGGGATTTACGGGTATTTAAAAGTCATTGCCTTTAGTTGTTGTAATGTAATGACTTGGGTCTTGGTCCCAAGCAATAAGCGACCTACCTGATCCCTGACCATAGAAAAAAGGAGATATCAAGTAGTACGGGAACCACTGTCGCAAGTCTTAAAACAGTTTGTGACACAATTACAAGCGCTCCTTGTGATTAAAAAGATCTCCCACATATTCACACATTGAAAATATCGCACACCCTCAATCTAACACTGTTATTCGTCACTCATCACTAGCACTAAACTAAAACACTGTAATTATATCATCGATCGTGTTCGATCCGTCCAGCGTTACTGTCAATGTGACCATACTAGAGCGTCAAGCTCAATAGCGCCTTGGCACAGCTCCCTTGTTTCTATGATCTGAGGATGCTACACTGACCGTTCAATGGTGACTTTATATACCGTCTATTCCCAGTTTAGAAAAGGCCTTTAGGCCTTTTAGATTGAAATTATGATTTATGAACAAAGGTCCTTGCTTTTGTTCAACGAGTATTCAATGTGAGGACTCCAAATTGGTAAGGGCTGGCTCGAGTTGTAGTAGGTACCCCTCCTTGTACTACACGTTTTCATATAAGGCACGTTGGCGTGACGACTGACGTTTTTTTATAACCGACTTCAAAAAATGAGATTCTGTTCTGACTCGTTTGTCCGTCATTTTCTCAAAAACTACTGGATCGATTATAATGTTTTTTTACTAACGTAATCTATACAGGGTAAAATTAAAACCAGTGCGGATATTTTAGGAGGTGAAAGTACCTACTCATGAATAGGAAATATGAAATATGAAAAAAAAATCAGCTGTTCCCTACAAAAATGCACTACAACACGATCAAAATGTATGGAACAGCAGATTTTTTTTTTCATATTTCAGTGTCGGTCCCATAATAAAAGTAGATCATATTCATGAGTACTTTCACCTCCTAAAATACCCGCACTGGTTTTAATTTTACCCTGTATACATTCGGGAAGGTTTTAGGCTCTACATATTATAAAACACAGTCCCTCCGCTGCGTCTGTCTGTCTGTCTGAACACGATAAACTCAAAAACTACTGAACGGATTTTCATACGGTTTTCACCAATAGACGTACGCAATGGTTCAAAAAACTAGCAATTATTATTAAAAAAACAGTTGATTTAATTATTTATGTAAGACTAAAACTTACTTCTTACTTATAAGAAAGCTAATTTTAATGCAGTTCTTGATACGACCTTTCTTTATGTTCCCAGGTTTTCACAAACGCAACTCCAGAACATTGGTGCGCCCCACTTCCAGAACTAGACAACCTAGGCCTTCCAGATGACCTGCTCCGTTCATTAACAGTACCAGGAGAGCATGGCACGTACGAGTCATGTCTAGCGTACGATATAGACCCCAAGGAGTTACGTGAGGCGTTGAAAGATCTTGTTGAAGAAAGGTAACTTTGATTTATGTGCGCCTGGTAGATTTACTTATTTTGGTCTTTATGTTTTTGGGGTAAGCAGAGAAGGAAGGCTTGTGGTATCAACGTGATCTTGACTCTCAAGGCGCGTTTACATTAGTAGAGTAGGTAATTAGCGACAATAGAAAACTGAAAGTCAGGGTAGTGGCATTTGACAAAAAAAATGCCACTTTGATTGTGAAAACCGCCAAGCAGTGGAATGCGCTGCCCGAGTAGGTGTTTCCCAGCAGTTACAATCTGGGTATCTTCAAGTCACGAGTGAATCAGTTTCTTCTAGGCAATCGTGCTCCATCGTAGACCGCATCATTGCTTGACATCAGGCGAGATGGCGGTCAAACGCAAGCCTATCAATGAATAAAAAAAAAAACTTTGCGGTAGGCTTCAAGTCTAACTAGTTGCGGCTGAACATCCATTTTTAAGGTTCCGTACCAAAATGGTAAAAAAGGAACCCTTTTTTATATGGAGCGACTGCCATCTGACCTCCACAACCCAATTATTAGGGAATACTGATATTCGAAATTTAGACCAGTTGTCAGACTTTTTGGCAGTCAGGAGACTACCTGTAACGACTGTCAAAGATATTCCTATGACAACGGGGACCGACTCTTTAACGTGCTCTCCGAGGCAGGGAGGAGTCTCGATGTGTAAAGAACGGTCACCCATCCAAGGACTGACCGCTGCAAGCGCAGCTGAACCTCGCAGATCGATCGATCAGCGCAGCTATCATTTAGCCACGGCGGCATTTGACAAAGAATCCCAAAGTAAATTTAATTTTTAGTTTAGGCCACGTATTTTAGTTTGGCTATTTACGTAGACGGTCAACATTTCATAAGATAAAAAGTTCAAGTTTTTTCAACACAAATATCATAAGTGAAGTACTTTTTTATGCCTACTTGAAAGTCAAAATCCCAATGTCGACCACGTAGTCGGTCGAAACTTGTGTGCCTTCTTATAGGATTATAATAATAATTATCATTATACGTAATATTTAAGGTACCGCAGGAGTGACTGTTTGTCGCTCTTGCTGAAGAAAAGGACTTAATGCACCAACTCAAAATAAATTGGGTTAAAGACTAATTAATGTACACGAAATCACGAAGTGATGAGTCATGTATCACTAAATTACACATAATTGGCGATGCGATATAGGTAATAAGATATGCAACCTCAGATCATAGATTCTTCTATGATCTGAGATGATCTGAGTACGCAACGCAGATTAATTAACCAAAAGTTATGATCATGATACCTAAAAAAAACTTGTTGCGGTGTGCTTGTCCCACAGATCTTAGAAAAAAAGAGATAGCAAATTAGTCCGGGAACCACTGTCGCCACTTTAGAACAGGTTGCGACACAATTACAAACGCTCCTTGTGAATATAAATATCTCCCACACATTAACAATTCTGCACACTCTATCAATCTAACACTGTTATTTTTACTCATCGTCATCATTACACTAAACTAAACTAAAACACTGTATTTATATCACCAATCGCGTTCGGTCCGTCGCCAGCGTGTACGTTTTACTTTTGACCAATGTGATCAAACTAAAGCGTCAAGCTCTTTATGGCCTTGGCACAATCTACTTTGTTTCTATGATCTGAGGCGCCAACTCAAAATAAATTGGGATATAGACGAATGTATGTACACGAAATCATGAAGTGATGAGTCATGTATCACTAAATGATACATCATTGGCGATGCGAATAGGTAATAAAATATGCAACGCAAATTAACCAAAAGATATGGTAAAAAAAAACTTGTTGGTGTGCTTGTCCACACTTATGCGCCGCGGCGGCACTATGAGAACAAAAACAATTATTTATGTGTCATACTCAGATATCAATCTATGTCTAAGTTTAAACCATACACATCTATACTATCTATACTAATATTATAAAAAGGAAAGATTTTTTTGTTTATTTTTTTGTACCGAATAGGCTCCGAAACTACTTTAAAAATTCTTTCACTAATAGAAAGCTAGGTATATTGTCACTGAGTAACATAGGCTACTTTTTATCCCGAAAAAATGCACAGTTCCTGTGGGACACGCGGACGAAGTCGTGAGCGAAGTGCTAGTCTACAACGTGAAATTTTAGTGGTTGTTTTCCCGCGGCACAACGATTTGCCCTAGGTAGTACGATCGAAACATAGAGTTAAATTTTAATAATTACCAGAAAAAAAAATGGTTTTTTTCCAATTCCACGTTTTTAAAACGGTCTAAAAAGTATAAAACAATTTCTAATGAAATGAAAAATGTAGGACGCATAATTGTAAGATGCGCCCCATGTTTTTCATTTCATTAGAAATTGTTTTATACTTTTTAGACCGTTTTAAAAACGTGGAATTGGAAAAAAACCATTTTTTTTTCTGGTAATTATTAAAATTTAACTCTATGTTTCGATAGTACTACCTAGGGCAAATCGTTGTGCCGCGGGAAAACAACCACTAAAATTTCACGTTGTATACTAATATTATAAAGAGGAAAGATTTTTTTGTTTGTTTGTTTGTACCGAATAGGCTTCGAAACTACTGGACCGATATCAAAAATTCTTTCACTACTAGAAAGCTATATTATCACTGAGTAACATAGGCTACTTTTTATCTCGAAAAAATGCACAGTTCCTGTGGGACACGCGGACGAAGTCGCGGGCGAAGTGCTATTATACATAAAATAAACACACAAAAAAGACAATTAAACGTTGTCAAGACACCAGCACCATTATTTAAATTAACGACACATTTATTGCACTACAAAATTAAAACATATCAATTTTTACACACCCATGTCACCCATCCATATTAATCATTATAGTTTTATCGCCTAACGAGTCTTTTAAAAAGCCATCTATCAAAATGTTCACAAAAAACTTCAACACGTGGATTTTAATTGAACAAGCAGACATCTTATTTATACTTCAAGAATTTATTTCAACAAAAAATTGTTTGTATTAGGTAGGTAGGTAGGTATAGTTTATATTGTGTCAGCGATTTTACTCGCCTGTTGTACCTAAACATTGATTTTATCTCGCTTAATCTAACTAGAAAATCTTATAATTATGTACTACAAATCAATTTTTCACATAATACTCGTAAATCGATTGATTCGTTCGATTGATTGACCGATTCGATAATTTCACTCACCCGTGAAGTTCTGATTGCAATCTATATCTACATACCTATAAGTTTTATGTCGAAAAACACATTTTTCAAAGCAAGCTTTTAAAACGACCACTTCCATGATTAACCCCTGGACATCAGCTAGGTCTACAGTACAGTACAGTACAGTACAGGGTCTACAGTACCCCTATCATGAGTTTTTTTGACCTATAGTTTCGTTAACGTAAGCATATTTTGAATTTAAAATACAGCAGTCCTGGAACATTTTGATAATTTTTTTAAGGGAGTGTCAGACTCTTACTGACTAAAACCCACCCATGTTCCTTCGTTAGCCCTTTTGTCCGGGTCAGCGGTATCCCTTCCGGACAATCCCGCTTTCCCGGCAGGCTTGGGCCCTAGAGGGCCCCCTCTCCGATGCTGACATCTCTTTGAGGCGCGCGTGGAACACGTACGCGCCGTTCGGCACGGGCCTGGTCCTGATCGGACGGTGAGCTACCCATTACTCACCGCCCGCAGGCCCGCGCCTACGGTGGCCGGGAGTCGTCACGCGGCTCCCGACGCCCGGAGCGTCTACCGCGGCGGCTTGGACGGGAGAATCTCTCCCTCTCCCGTCCCGCCGCCTCCTTCACTAGCATGACTGCTTCGCAGAAGGAGGCGACTGCCTCCCACTCCCCCTCGCCCCGGACCATGGCTTGAACCAGGGCCGGGCGCGAGAGGTCGCCGCCGCTGCCGATCGCCTCTACGAGGACACGGCGGTGCTCCGCCCATGCAGGGCAGGCCCCCACCGTGTGCTCCACCGTGTCCTCAGGGCGATCAACGCAGTGATGACACCCGGGCGTTTCCTCCCGCCCGATGATGTGCAGGTACCTCCCGAAACTTCCGTGTCCGGTGAGGACCTGCGTCAGGCGGTAGGTGAGGACGCCGTGACGTCTCCCTAGCCACTCCTCAAAGAGGGGTCTTACCGCCGCTATTGCGGCGTGCCCTAATTCAAAATACTTACGTTAACGATACTACACAAAGCATAACAAAGATACATACATACAAAATTATGATAAATCGTTTGATAACACGCTTAAGAAAAACCATTCACATGATTATAAAATAATTAATTACCTACCTATTCTATTTTTAAATACGGAAGATTCTATCAGTATGTAGGTATTCATTTAAAAGTTTTTCTTCTATAACCATTTTTATTTTCTTTTTATTGAGTATACGCACTTCTTTACATTTATGCGGCCCTGGTATATCCCACTCGCTTCCAGTGGTCCTAGCCTGAGGAGGGGAGAGCTTATTGGTCTGGGAAAAGGAGCCAGCCTATTGCTATCAATCACAAATCTAGATTCAATAAACTGTCCGACTCCGGAATTGTACCCACGAACGCTACTTTTGTTGATTAACTGGATTACTCATCGAATGTTTTTAGTACGAACCACTTCAGATTATTATTATACGAGTAGCACCGTAATTAATATCCGTTTATGGTCGCTTTGAATAATAGTTGACTGATGAGTTGTTGTTTTCCCATGAGCACTGTCAAAGTTTAGTAATTACAGTTTTTAAAGGAATGAAGAGCTATTAGCACATTGCTTTTGTTTCCTACAACAACACACCCCAAATGATAATACCGCAAATCGAGCTTTGACCTCTTTAGCCAGTATGTCACCCTGGTATCACAGTAACGTTTTAATAATGTAAAAGTACACCAAATTAATTAAATGACAGTACCGGGGTCTTGCATCTCTTAAAACTTTATGCTATCCTGGTAGCCGAAAAGAATGATGTTACTAGGATTATGGTGCTGGTAGTTAAAGTAACCGCAAATTAATTTGCTGAGGTCATACCTACATGAATCGAAAGAATGGTCAACCACCATTCTTTCCTCATAGATATATTTCCATGCTTTGGAAATAAAGAATATTGATCTCAACTGTCAAACGAATACTTCACACATTAAAGAGCGTTCATATAAATAAGATTCGACGCTATGTTGGCTCCTCTGTCTGTCTCCTCTCTGTCTCTTCTCTCTGTCTGTCACTTTATCTAGGTCACAATTAATGTTCAATATTTTTTTTAGACTAATGTGTTGAAGTAATTAATGACTGGGACACTAAAAAGTGGTAAACAAGATTGGTGCTGAAAGGAAACTGGACATGGCAGATTTTCAGGCTTGGTGAAATCTAATACATCATAACTTTGTTCACAGAACGGCGACAATCAAAGAGGGGAATGCCTTTCATTTGGTGAAGATATATCAGCTGGTGACAGTTGACGATGATGTGCAGAAGGACTTAGTAAGTTCATCACTCATTTTCCAGATAATATCTGTTCCATTTTTGAATTTATTCAGTAAATAGTAGTTATCCGGAGAATGTGGAAATGTCCTTTCAAGTAGATAGTTTAAGTAGTACATTCGGTGACGCTCTATTGCAGGGGTCACCAATTACTTTTACATTTTTAACACGCATCTACATGCGTCGTCGTTGTATTTCTATTGATATAATCCTGAAAGACAGGGACGACAAAGGGCAGGCTAAATAAAATAACCACGTGCACAATTTGATTTGATTTTCTTCGATCTTCTGACGTAAATAAAAAAAACCGGCCAAGTGCGAGTCGTACTCGCGCACCGAGGGTTCCGTATCATATTTGGACGTATAAAGTGAAAAAATCCGGACCGCATAACTAAGTTTGTTTGTGAAGGAATTTTGATGGATTTTGAAAAAACTGTACCAGTTAGGAACATCGTTTTATTTTTGGTGCCATATTTGGGTCAATTCCTATCAACCCTAATTATTTCAGATTTTTCACCCTGCAAACTTCGGAGATAAGGGGGGGGAATGGTATTTTTTTGGTCATTTTTCATCATATGTCGAAAACTGTGAGACAAAAAATAAAATAAAAATATATTTTGAAATGTGCAGATCAAGCCCTTTCATATGATATGTCACTTGATCTAGTAACCCGACTTTAAAATTTCGGACCCCCACTCCGGCCCCTTTTGCAATGAAAATAAAAATATTTTTGGACTTTTTTTATTTGCAATAAAGTTGAACAAGTATTCTTTATAACTGTTCCAAATTTCAAGTCGATAGCATAAGTAGTTGCTGAAATAAGCAGGTGTGACAGACAGACAGACAGACGAAGTCGCACCATAAGGGTTCCTTTTTTACCATTTTGGTACGGAACCCTAAAAAGATTATGAATGAAATATTCTGTTAAGGTCCGCACAAAATACTTCGGCAGTCCAGACCGCGGGATCCACCATCAATTGGTAACGCTATTCTCTATCTTCAGATAACAAACATAACGAATGCTGTGCTGTCAGTGAGGAAGAACACCACGTCACCATGTGGCCACGGCTGGAGGTTCAGTACGGAGCAGTACCAGGATACGCTGGTTACAGATGTAAGCATGTGTAGTGTGTTGGTTTTTGGTCATTTGACAGTATATTGTGGAATCAATAATAGTACATACCTACATAGGATTTTTAGTTTTTTAGAAAAGCAGACGTTTTGGCCCAGAACCCAATAATTGCTAGCAAAAAAATACGCATTCAGTGATCTAGTTGCTGTCGATTTTCGTCTTCGAAAGATTTTTATCTTGTTCATATACACGAATATTTTTTTAATTATCAGAAAAAAATCAGACACTATAGAAAATTTATTAATTTTGTATCGAAAAAATAAGTTGTCCCGAAATTATTTTATGATTTCAAAATACAGTTTGCATGAAGGAATTGTGTTATTTTTCGACTCCCACGTGGACGGACACTGCTAGTAAAAAATCTATCTAAAACCTTAGCATTAGAAAGAATAACTCAAATTCTTCGTGCTTTCTGCAGTAATCAGTTGTCTATTCCATTTCCAGTTTTCTTTGGTGTGTGACATGGACTGGCTACCCAGAATGTGCAACACTCTCTTCTGGGTCGGCTCTATATTCGGCAATCTGTTCTTTGGATGGATGTCTGACAGGTAAATATTGATTCATTATGAGTTACCTCAATCTGGAATACTGGACAAAGTTGTATTGGAGCTGGTCTACGAACCAATTGTGATGTATGTATATTTTCGGTAGCGGCGTGAATTGTGAGATCGCGCATGTACATTTTTGGCCCAATAGACAATGGACGGTTGACAATACGTAATAGAGTATGGTCCAATTAGACGACGAGCATCGACTGACGAACCAATAGCGTGCAGCCTTGGCGCTCCCCGTATTCTTCATTTCACAAAAAAGACCAAAAAATCAGCTAGAGACCGTTTCAAATAAGGAGTCCCTTCGACGCTATGTTGACTGCCCTAAATGTCAATAACAATTTCAACGTCTTTAACGGTGTTGGAAGTCCAGTCCAGTCTATCTGGTTGCGGCTGAACATCAATATATTACGTGGAGCGACTGCCATCTGACCTCCACAACCCAATTATTGGGGAATACCGGTATTCGAAAGTTAGACCAGTTGTCAGAGTTTTAGGCTCCTGACTACCTGCAACGACTGTCAAATATATTCCTATGACAACCGGGACCGACTCTTAAACGTGCTCTCCGAGGCACGGAGGGGTCTCGATGTGTAAAGAACGGTCACCCATCCAAGGACTAACCGCGGCAAGCGCAGCTAACCTCGCAGATCTATCGATCAGCGCCACTGTCATTTAGTCACGAGCCCCTCGTATTTAAAAGTACCTCATTTTGCTATAATATTTGGTAGATATTATATCAACTTTCAAACCGTAGTTGAGTACTTGGAAGTAAAAATAAACGTCATATTTTTTTCCTCCCTGCAGATACGGCCGTCGTCCCACAATTCTTCTGATGATCTTCCTAGAAGTTCCCTTAGCTATCGCGTCATCGTTTGCTACGTCCTACTGGAGCTACGTGGGCCTGCGGGTGGCTGGTGGACTGTTCTTCCCAGCGTTGTATCAGCTGCCTTTCATATTGGCACTAGAGCTGATGCCACCTGGCCATAGGAATCATACAGGTAGAATTGTCTATTAATATTGCTTCGTATGAGCGTTGATGATGACATCTATCGGAGACCAATAGAGATTTTCTTAAATCTCTTTTTATAATGTATTTATTGATAAAAGGATAAGCAATTATGTTAGCAATTGTTAGACTTATCCTATTGTTAATTTTAAACATGTCAAAGCCATCTTTGACACGTAATTCGCAAAAATATACATTGAATTATATTTTTCTCGTATCAGGTATCGTGGTCGGAATGTTGTTCGCTGGTGGCATGTGTATGCTGTCTCTACTGGCTTATGCGGTCCAGGACTGGTACCATCTGTCCCTGGTCACTACATTCCCTTTCATACTGCTGTATGGGTAAGTTCACCGTTTTTTACTTTCACCATCCGGTGGTTTGTGGTGTCCTGTCAAACGGGAATTAACTAGTCGTTCGCCCCAAACGGTAACCTTGTGATGTACCCCTCTTTAACCCCCTATTTCTCAGCAACCCTTTGACCAATTTAACTTATGTTCGAACTTTAAAATTCGTTTTATCTCATTAATTCGCCTACCAATTTCACGACGTGACCAATAACACTCGAGATATCGTTGAACAAACATCTACAAAGTCTAAAGCCACAATGAAACCCATATGGATTATAGAAGTACCTACTCTAGCGATTTTTGTTTATCTTTGACTGAGCAACGGTTCAGGTTTATTTGCTAAAGGTGTCGTGGGTGATCGTTGGATTCATTAACTAGGTACATTTTTAATCTCTACATCTTGCAGATATTACTGGCTGATACCAGAATCTCCAAGATGGCTGGTTGGCAGAGGCCGAATAGCTGATGCTGAAAAAGTCTTCAGGAATCTCGCTAAAAAGAATGGCATACACCTGCAAAGAGGCTTCTTATTAGAAATGCACGTAAGTACAAAATAATTAACACACGATATAATTTTTTTAAATATCATTATAATATGCATTGAAAACCTATTAAAACTCCTAAAATGGCAGTAATATAGTATTTATTGTATCTCAGCCTTATACTTTACTTTTGCAGAAGAAAATCAAAGAAGAAGAAGAGGCTATACAAGAAGAATTAGCAACAATGTCAAACATAAACGGCCATGTTGCAGGGTACCCAGAACTACAAGAAAAAGATGAAAATCTAGACAGAAGAATAAGCAACATGCTAACATTCAAGCCAGACCTCACAAAAATATCCGAAATGGAAGAGTCCAACAAAAATAGTTTAGAAAAAATAATAGCTCTAGAAGTAGCAGAGATCGTAAATAAAAAATCTAGACTAAAAAGAGAAGAGAAAGATGATGATAAAGAACAGAATATTACTGAAGCAACAAATCTGAATACAGAACATCAACAAAAAGCAACACAGACTGAGTATCCTAAATCATCAGCAAGTATGTTTAGAAGAAAGTCTTTACAGTTAGTGAGTAAAATATTTATACAAGAAGATGTAGATGAAGATGTAATCGAGAATAAGAGAATGGACGATCAGAATTCTGAAGGAGATTGTAAAGCTTCTCCGTTAGATGTGTTCAGATATCCCAATATAAGGAAGAAGTTCTTCATCCTAACGTTTGATTGGGTTGCCCTAGGAGTGGTGTATAATAGTTTGAGTTATAATACGCCTAATTTAGGTGTCAACGATTATTTGGCATTTTTTATAGGTAAGTAAATAAATAAATAAACTTTTTCCTGGTACATTTTTGGTTTTAGACAATTTTGCGATTTAAAGTAATAGTTTAGTATTAGCCTCCAAACTACACAGAACAATGGCTTCGGTTTCCAAGTCTTCTTGATTGGTTTTTGGTATTTTTGAGTAGGTAAGTAATTTAAAATAGCTAACATTACATGTAACAGCAGATTTACAGACAAATTTTTGTACGTAATCGTTATGTTGTTATGAATAACTGACACTCAGACCACAATTTTTGACGATTACACACGTAACTGTAAGATGATACAATTATTTTATTAGTATTATTACTAAGAGAACTTTGTTAAGAAATCAACCATACATATTTCAATTAAAATTATTAGTATTCTTAAATTCCAGGTGGCGCCGTAGAAATACCATCGTATTTCATAGCGTGGCGCTGCATGGAGAGGTTCGGCCGTCGCTGGGTGCTGTGTATCTTCATGTGTGTCGGAGGCGTCGCCTGCATGAGCTGCATTCTGGTGCCTGAATGTAAGTGATCCAATCCTATATATCATTTGGACGTAGTTAAGGGCGCTCTCGGAATTTTGTCTCCTCTATCGCTCGCACAGAACCATTTTTAAGAAAGTTGAATGAAAAGATGCATTTTTGAAAAATGTAATCTGATAGAGAACTACAAAATAATATCAATTTTACAGGTAAATAATTAAAACACGTTTCTACTGTGATATTTAATAAACAAACTTATAAAACAATTATGATCTGTTTTTGAGGTTTGTTTAACTCATGTGTTTTTAATAATTAAATTTGAGTTTATAATATTATAATTAATATCATTTTGTAGTTCGCTATCAGATTACATTTTTCAAAAATGGATCTTTTCATTTAACATTTTTAAAATATATTGTTCTGTGCGAGCGAGAGAGGTGCCGAATGCGAGAGCCCTCTTAAGCAAAAATGACTGAAATCCACTACAAGTCACTTTTGAGAAATCAACATTCAAAGTTCAGTTTAGCGATGTTCTCAGAATTTGTATTTTTTGAAATGCTTCGGCTTATAATCAATTATTATCATAAAAATTTCCATATTTCAAATTCAGACATGAATCTCTTGAAAATTATTATATTTATTTTCCAGCATGGCCATGGATAACAGTATCTCTCTCAATGCTGGGTCGGTTGTTCGCTGCCTCATCATTTGCTGTGTTTTACGTGCTGATTGGTGAATTATTACCAACTGTACTAAGAGCCCAGGCTATGGGAGCAGCCTCCTTTATATCTGGACTAGGTCTATTGGCTTGTCCGTATATAGTACATTTGGTAAGTCTATCGTCGTCATTCTTCGTTTCGATTAATTAGTTTTAAGGTAACGTACAGACGCCGTCATTAATTGGATACCCCAAGCATAGAAAAACCTTAGCAAAAATTTGGATTTTTTATTCTCCCTTAATTTTTTTGAGCAGTTTATTATCTGCCTACATTGATAGTTAAAGCCAAGCCAACATTTTTGTTCGTGGACCCCCACTTACAACTTGTGAACCCCCATTTTTTTATGCCAACGTAGACCACCGTCGCGTTTCCCGTATACACCTGGACCACTTTGGGGATCACTGATGTTGATGATATAAAATATTTTTCTTTTTTATTTACCTTTTTAGGCGGTGTACTCTAGAGCCTTACCACTGACTATAATGGGTGTTCTGAGCGTGATGGGAGGTTTCACCTCCCTCTTCCTACCAGAAACCCTGAACCAGCCCCTACCTCAGACCCTTGGCGATGGAGAGACTTTTGGCAGAGAATTTAAGATATTAAGCTGTGTTGAGAGACCAAGTGATAAGTGAACATACCTGCTTGAAGATTCATGTGTAAATATTCAGTGTATTGATGTTGACTATTTGTACTCACAGTTTCTGAATGCCTGGTAGCTAAAAGGTAAAATTTGCTGTTAAATCTCATGTCAGCTGTTATTATTGGTTTACCGAAAAAACATTGGCTAATCATAATCATTTGACATGAGATTGACGACGGATTAAATTGAACAGGCTTTCAGAAACTAGGTTAGTGTCACAAATAAAACTGTGTTTGTCAAGTGTCTACCATCCAATGGAGAAAAATAAGACATAATATTTTAAGCTAATAAAGTGAACGTGCAAAATGTAAATAATTTAGTTAATGTAACATATGATGTTATAAGTCATAGAGATAAAAATATCGAAGTAACAATCTTAAATACCTATTACAATCTAGAATTAAATAGTAATAAAGATATAACAGAGACAGAAAATCTGTTGGATGAAGCCTCTTTACACAATTCTGAGAAAAATTTAAGTGCTGGTGAAATACTAAATTCTAATTTGTAGATATTGGTTGGATTGTGTAACTATTTTTCTCGGCAATTACTTAGATACAAAATCTACAAAGAGTAGAAAACAAAGGCTTTTCGTCTGTGTCTGTTTGTCCGCTTAGTTTTTCTAAACTACACAATGGATTAAGGCGGTTTTTACCGCTATTCAGAGAATTTATTCCGGAAAGTTTATGTGTACAATAGGTTTATATTTAACTTAGATAAAGCACAAAAATCTCGATGTTTTGATGTCGCCATATCAGTAGATTGCACCTGAGCGAAGCAAGGGTAGGTCACTAGTTTTCATTTTAGGTACCTATACAAGGGACACTAGTGAAGATGCTTAGTCATACTATTTTAAGATTTATGTTTATAGAAATAAGGGACACAATTTCTCATAAATATAAGATGTTGCTTCACAAATAATTTTAGAAGAAAAATTTTAATCCATTTTAATAGTATTGATTGTAAATTAGATAAATATGATAATATTTTCTAATAAGATGAAGTACAAGATAATGTAAATAACACAAATAACGTTGTAAATATTAAACTTATTTTATTTGTAGGTAATTTGTTTCTTTCTTAATAATACATTGAGATAGTTTATCACTAATTTCTACAATAAAAGAACCACATAAAAATTTGGATCGAGTTTAAACATATATATTCTATTCTCTGCATTTTTTAAATTACCAGGAAAACATCGTGAGGAAACTGACATGTTCTAGAACCAAAAATGTACCTACCTAAAACATGACATTTGATATCTACAAACCAAAATTTCTTGAGCTAATACGAATGATAAAGAATTCAAATTATATGAACATTTATAGGAAAGCAGATTGCAACATGACAACGATATAGTTAGTGAGAAGCGCCATAAAATGGAGTGGTAACGAAGCATCTATGTAGAACAGGCCACACGCACTCATCTTGCTGAAAGTAGCTCGATTTGCTTGTATTACGTTATTGCAGAGGCTTTCTTCATAATCTGAAAAGAATTTCAAAGGCATCGTCATATTGTGGATAAAGTTCACTAAACCTTCCTATCAACGCGATGTTGGCTGCCTTGAATGTCAGGATGTTACAACGTTTTTAACGGTGTTTGAAGTTTATTAACGCAGATAAAAAACGTCCGTGGTTGGGGGATTCCCGTCAGGAATGAAGTTTCTTAGGTACGCCTCGTATACAATTAGAAAGAGACAGAAAGTCGCATAGAGGAGGCATAACGCCTTTTCTTTACGTGTTTGTAACAGTCAACTCTTACCGCCGCGTAAAGGAATTTCGTTCCAAAAAGCTTTTTACTAATCTTATTACTAACCCAAATAATTGTTGTTCTTCAAGCACTGTATACATGCCGTCTCAGCTTCCTCGACAGTTATATAGAACTTCTCACATTGCACGCTCTGTGTTATAACCAGCAGTATATCCTTGGTTAGCCATATGACTGCCAAAAAGATGACAATGGTGAACTGGATCACCTCCTGAAAGATCAAATATGTTCATGAGATGAGCAGTATGTCCTAAGGGGCATTAGACTTGTCAACATTAAAAAAAGTTAAAACTAAAACCCGACTACGACAAAAATCGAACTGAAAAGCATGACACAAGAAAATATTCTGTCTAATAGCCTGAAATTCTTTTCTAGACTTATATGGAAGTTTAGTGTTGTGAAAAACTTAATAAATCAACGTTTTTATTAAATGGAATTCACACCTTGAGATGCCCTGATTCGGTAACCGGATCCAGAAACCGGACCGGGTTACCTGACGTGTGTGGCCTCCCTAAGTCACGACTACTCTCGACCAACATCTCTAAAAGTGGACGCATTTGTTCCTGCCGAATGAGCCAAACGAAACGAATTTTACCTTTAACTTTAATGAAACCTTCCCTATCAGTCCGTATCAAATGGGACAAATCGCCGGAAAATTTCGGAAGGTAACCAAAATCCCTGAGGAATTTGGACTACGCCGACGTCATCAAATTCGGCGCGGACGAAGCAGCTGGTACTATTCAGCTAGCTGCAGCACAGGTGGGTAACGCGTGCATCGTGCGCCTGCACTTCATTAATAATATAATAATAACAATACGGTTGATCAGTGCGATTTTTTCTAATTTTGATACTTACATCGTCATTATGATCAGCTGTCCTCTTCATGATTTCCAATAAGATACCGAAATAACACAAACTTCGGAAGAATGTATCAACGGTATGGAATAATGTCTGTGGGATGAAAAAATAATGAATAACAAGTGCACTCCTACTTGAACGAAGAAAATATAATCATCGATTTGTTGGACTCACAAAATTAAATAGAACTAACGCATGTGCAATTAAGTAATTTAAACAAAATAAAATAAAGAGAATCTTACCAGTAACTGAAAAATTGTCTTATATAAGTTATAAGCGTCCAAAATATTTCGATACACAACAAAGAAGCTCTCATTACAAATTTTTTGACCATTACTCATGATAACATTCTTAATCCACTCCTCAAGAAACTTTCTCAACAATATAATGACAAGAATACCGTAAACTAAATTGATATCAATGGTAATAAACATGAAGTCTATCATAATATCACCAAAATCGATATGATTATACGTTACATTAAATAAAATATGCAAAAAGATGTTAATGCTGAAAGCACTAATAATTGAGATCCAGTTGCGACGAATGATAGACTTGATTCTGTCTCCAAAGTTTAAGCTTTTATAAATAGTTTGAATAATTAAAATGAGTGAGATGTTGCTGACACTGTGAGCGATGTTGAGAATGACGAGAATGGTGAATCCGGTACAATAAAAAATGAAGCAGAATACATAGAAGATAATTACGATATCTTTATTGTAGGTTCCCATAAGATCTTCCATGTCACTAAAAAATAAACGATTGATAAACAATCCGTACACACAGAGAACACTGAAAAATGGCAGTATATAAAACTTTTTCCCTTTTGGTGTAATATAATCATCTTGTATAGTATATTTCGATGATAATAAGAGAGTGAGCATCAAATTCACTGGATATATCATTTTTTGAATGTCTTTCTCTAGTCTATTATTAAGTAATATTTCTGGGTGTACTATTGTACTCTTTGTCTTCATTTTATTATTTTTTAATAACATTTTTCTATTCACGACTTTTACTATTGTAAGGTAGACGATGAATGAATTGAATTATCATAATAACGAAATTAAATATCTCATGCCTGCCATTATTTTCGTAATCAATTTAACGGTGAAGGTAATATTGAGGTAATACAATTGAATACCAATGAAATATAATAACAAATAATAAAGGTAATACATTAACAGGTTATTGAAAGAGGTGGCTTGGGCCCTGGAGAAGCACAGGTAGGTAGGCTAAGTACTTTCCATTCATTTTTACGCAGACAAAGTAGCGGGCAATAAATAGCTAATGTTTCAATAATATGTATTGAGAAGTTGATTGCTTCATTGGGTTCGGGACACAAACGCAAATGCTAAGCATGTGGTCCTGGGTTCGATCTTCGAGTCAGGAAAAGTGTTATTGGATTATTTTATAACGAAATTTTTAGTAGCAGCCTGGATTTTGGATTAGTACCCGGACAATGACAAGACTCATGAAGTGGGTGTACTATATATGTCTGTCTAACCTTTCAGGGAATACAGGCGTGTTGTGATGTAATTTTAGACTAATCAACTTTGCACTTCAATATAATAAAACCGGCCAAGTGCGAGTCGTACTCGCGCACCGAGGGTTCCGTATCAGTTTTGGACGTATAAAGTGAAAAAAAAACCGGACCGCATAACTAAGTTTGTTTGTCAAGGAATTTAGATGAGTTTGAAAAAACTATAATAGTTAGGAACATCGGTTTATTTTTGTTGCAATATTTGGGTCAATTCCCATCAACTCCAATTATTTCAGATTTTTCGCTCCGCAAACTTCGCAGATAAGGGGTAAGGGGAATGGTATCTTTTCAGTCATTTTTCATCATATGTCGAAAACTATGAGACATAAAATAAAATAAAAATATATGTTGAATTGTGCAAATCAAGCCCTTTCATATCATATGTCACTTGATCTAGTAACCCCACTTTAAAATTTCGGACCCCACTCCGGCCCCCTTAGCAATGAAAATAAAAAAACAATGACTTTTTTTATTTGCAATAAAGTAATGCAAGCATTTTTTATAACTGTTCCAAATTTCAAGTCGATAGCTTTAGTAGTTGCTGAAATAAGCATGTGTGACAGACAGACAGACAGACAGACAGAACCGTAAGGGTTCCTTTTTACTATTTTGGTACGGAACCCTAAAAATGGCTAATTGCAATTAAACAAACTTTTAAATAAAGAATTCAACTTCGATAAAACAAGTGACTGTAAAATTAATTACTTAAATGCATTTTTTGTATTAAGCTTTAATGAACTTTCACAACACTTTGTCAATAAACACCGACATGTCCGGACCACGAAACTTGATGTCAATATTGAAATACAAACGAAAAACTAAAGTAAGGCCTGTTCTAATGGATAACATTCAGATAAATCCATACAGTGAAATATTGTTCAACAATTTTATTGAAAAAAATTTACAATCAGTAATAAGACCGTTCTATCTAATGCAAGCCATTCTCGCCTGCTCAAAGTATACCATTCGCGACAACTTTATCACTTCTAATAGTTTTATCTACAACTTTGTCACATTATTTGGCTTTATGATGATCCGGTGTGTAAGTTTCTACCGTCTGGTCATCTCCAGCACTAACTGGGAAGGTTTCATCTTCGCTGTGAATTGGAGTGCAATTTTCGACTTCTTCAGCTATACTTATGGATTCATTTTGAATTACTATATCAATATCAAACATAGCAGCAACAACATATTGTTGATCTTAAAAATTCAACACGTGATTAGCTCCCTCAAGATCGACGGTAAAGACCTCAAGAGGTTTGCTGTCCATAACTGGGTTTGTGTGCTAATTATAAACAGTATCATTATTGGATCTATCCTCTATATGGATTATGTTTTCTTTCCCCACTTGAATATTTTTGATATGGTGTATTTATACTTTAGTATAACTTTTGATATCAATATGGTGTACGCTTCGTTTGTCATTCAATTGACTTGCAAGGCACTTTATGTATGGAATGTAGACGTTCAGAAACCAGGAAATAGAGGAACAGAGGTTTATTGGGGACGTATGTTTGATATTTATCTGAACATATTAAAGATTTACCAGATCGTCACGATACTGTTTCGACGTATAGTAAGTGATTTTATTTTAGAAGGCTATTACTATACACTCAATATTAGTTACTTTTTTACTGCCTCACAGATGTACTCAGATGATTCAATACTCTTATCCGATTTTCAGATTTTATTTCATACAATATTTGCAGTGTCCCACGGTCTAGTAAATATAGCGGTTATATTAAAAATGAAGCTAGTATTAGAAAGTGTTGGGCTAAACGTAAGTACTTTAAATACTTGTTGAAACGATCATTATCTATCAAATGTCATAGTCACTTTTACTGTGTTAATTGAGCCGCCAAGAGCACGACATGTCGCCCTACAGTAGGACAGTTGCAAGCTAGATATTATTACATATTAAAAAAGTTCTTAATCAATCACTTATTATATTTCGATTCTCGTTTCTTCTTGTGCCGTCTCCTCGCCGGAAAAGCACCTTTATTCTCCTCAAAGTCTATGTACTTTATCGTTTTCATGTTAGAATCAAAAATTTCACTATTCGCCGGTTTGCAGGTAACCGTATAATATTTTTTCTCCCAGGTTTCAATATTCATAGTAATTACTCAAATATGGTTTGTGAAGAACATTATTTTAATAACATATTTGAGCATCCACTGTGAGAGGTTGTATGCAGCCGCGAGAGAAGTTCAGAGTACGATGGTAATGTTTTCGAAAAGACGTGGATGTTCAGGTAATATTGTTTCTAGAAGTAAAATGACTAAACATGTTTGGTTTCCATGTTTATCAATAGTCTTGCAACCTCCTATGATGGTATAAATGTATATTTTTTGTGAATTTGAAACATGTCAAAGCCATGTTATGCTTCTATTAAGCGAGCGGGATTTGAACCCGCGACCTCTGCCATACCGTGGCTAGTGCTCTGAACCAACTGTGACCCGGTAGCTCAGTTGGTTCAGAGCACTAGCCACGGTACGGCAGAGGTTGCGGGTTCAAATCCCGCTCGGGTCATATGATTTTTGAGAATCACAATAACTCCTATGATGGTTTTGGGTTTTTCACTTACAAGATTCTCAGTAGCTACAATAAGTGCAATTTTACTTGACTGGGCTGTGATTGTTCATACGAACTTCAACCCAGACAAGCCTTCAAGTCAGTCAGATTTGTGCCCGGTAAGTGGCAGTATGTTCGGCCCTTTGCATTGGACGTCTTATAAGGGGTCGTAATGTTAAACGTAACGTAATGTTTTTTTTAGCAACTTTTTAACCCCGCCCCCCTCCCCCCTGGTGATACGTTGTGAGGTTTTGAATTAACCCCTCTCCCGCTGTCCAAGATCACGTGTATATTTTTGGTACAAATTCTTATTTTTTTTCAAAATATTATCTTGAAATATAATTTTTTTTTTGGTTGAGTTATCGCGCTTTCAACGAAAAAATAAATACACGTAATATCTCACTACACCTACCCCCCCTGCTTGTGATATTTCGTGATTTTTTCCAAACCCCCTCCCCCCCTTTCGAGCCTCACGTGATTAATGGACGGCCCCTAAGGTATAACATTACTGGCAAAAAAGTCTACTAATCACCTCTGTGGTCTGCTTACCTCTTTTAGAAATACAGAAGTGATGAGGTGTATGTGTTAACTTCCCTTATTTCTGTTCTCCGTAGTAACACAGAAAAGAGTATGCAAGAATATTCAACGCGCACAGAGAGCTGACTTTAACAAACTGGACGTGTGCGGTGTATTCATCATGGACGCTGCACTACCATGGCGTCTATACACGTTCATTACTACTCATACTGTAGTTTTATTACAGTTTTCGTTGTAATTTCTTTAAAAGCAACAAATAACTGTCATACGTTTATGAAAGTAACCGTAGGTACCTACATATAAGTGTTAATTAACTATCATTGTTCATAAGTGCAGGTAACTCAGATAATAGAAACAAGGAGATGTGCCAAGGCGCTACCGAGCTTGATGCCTGATCTTGAGCAAATTGCTCATATTAAAAACGTACGCGCTGGCGACGAACCGAACACGATCGATGGTATAAATACAGTGTTTTAGTTTAGTGCTAGTGTTGAGTGACGATTAACAGTGTTAGATTGAGGGTGTGCGGAATGTTCAATGCGTGGGAGATCTTTTATTCACAAGGAGCGCTTAATTATGCGCGTAATTGTGTCGAAAAATGTACTAAAAGTGGCATCAGTTATTCCCGTACTAATTTGCTATGATGGCATATCTCCTCGTTTCTATGATCTGAGGCAGGTAACCATAGGTACTAAAAAGTGTTAATTAACTTTCATTGTTCATAAGTGCAGGTAAACGTAGCTACTATTTATCGGACTGTTATCTTGTCAGTGAACTGAGGCCTTAGTCACATCCTCAAATCATAGAAATCACTATCACAGAAAAAGCTTGCATTATGTTAAAGGTTTAAATATTGATTGTAAAGCCGCGTCTCTTGCGCCCTGTTTTCGTGTTCGACGAACATCGAACAGTGAACAATGAACGATAAAGGGGCGTGGTCTACGTGTTTTGACGAATAAAAACACTCAAAACACGTAGACCACGCCCCTTTATCGTTCACTGTTCACTGTACGATGTTCGTCGAACACGAAAACAGGTCGCAGGAGACGCGCCTTAAGTGTTACTTAATTACATTATCATGTAGCGTTTCTTTGTTTCCGTCATTTAGTCCGATTGATCTATTTAGTTCCTTCGGTCCATTAGGTTCAATCGCTTCATTTTCAATAACGATAGCTACTCTATTATTTGAATTGCATCCATGTTTTGTGTCTGACGATATGTTTGCCGAAGGAGGCGGTTCAAAGTAGATTGGAGTAGGCCGAAGAAAAATAATACCTGCCTACCTTCATAATAATTATAATATATTATGTAGTTAGTCGTTTAGTGATGTTCTTTCAGCAGTCATTTATTTTTTACTATGTTAAGTTTCGGTTTTGTCCGTGTAGATGCTATGTTTTGAATATAGCTTTGAATGTGTATACATAATAAAGTTAGTTTCTTCAATGTATCGCTGCGAATTTTGAATTGAGTTCAAGCAGGAGGAGGATAATATTACTGTAGGTATATTTTGTGTTATAGCGGATGTGCATACACCAAAACTCCCTGGTCGCATAGGCCGAGGTAATGCGCCTAAACGTTATTCACCTTAGCGTGTTTCCGAACGCAATTTCGTTCAGCGCCTTTCGCCGTCCAATGAGAGCCGACGCAAGGCTAGCCACTGATTGGCTGTTGAGATTCATAGAAGTAGTATAATTATTAAAGTATCTTCTTCAAAACAAGGTTTAATTCTTGATATTTTAATAGAAATGCAACATCGCTAAATCCATGTACAAACTAGCTTCCGCCCGCGGCAAAAGTAGCCCATGTGTTATTCTGATGTTTATTCTGTATAACTGTAAAATTTCATCAAAATCCGTTCAGTAGTTTTTGCGTAAAAGAGTAACAAACATCCATCCATACATACATCCATCCATACATCCTCACAAACTTTCGCATTTATAAAATTAGTAGGATATCTAGAAAAGTCTTTTGTATTGTTCCTGATAAAACCATATTCACTTGCTGTCCGATTTATTTTTAATAAAGAAAATGGCAAACAGCTCGACTTAGAAGTAGTAGGTTGTAGGTTAAATCCCGATAGTCATACACTTTGTGTAATCTATTACATTACCACTACTCAGAATATGGTTGAATGTAAACATCGTCAGAAAATCGGCATGGCCTAGAACCAAAAAAATCGAAGACCAACCTTTACTGGGCCCGCGAGGTGGATTACTTCTCACTCCCTCTTACAAAAAGGAGGAGTACCCGGAGTACCTGAGTAGCAGTAGGAAATGACCATGTTATGTCCAATGCGAGAAATAAATGAACAATGATTTTTAAGACGCTATAGACAAAAACGTTAAAACCCTTACCACAAAAAAAAATAAACACGTGTTAAACGCGAATGCTACCAAAAATAACACATTTGTTTTAGACAAGCTAGTGCTAAAACAAGTGCGGATTATTTTTGGTAGCATTCGTGTTGAACGCGTGTTTATCTTTTTTGTGGTACGGCCCTTGATATCATAATGACGAGTTTTGATGTAGAACTAAAAACTTTTGTGAAAACTAACATCACTAACAAAACTAACATAGCCATCAAATTATCCTGATCCACGGCTATTGAATTATCCGTCAACGGCTCCATCAATTAAATTGGAACCGTCGAATTGTTACTACAAGCATGTTTCCGTTATTAAAATACAAAACAAAATCGAAAAGAAACTCCGTTTTAATGGAGAGTGCACAAATAATTCCGTACAATGAAGTTTTACTCAACAACCGGATCGAAAATGACTTAGAATCAGTTCTATGGCCATTAAATCTCATGCAGACCCTTTTAATCTGTTCTAAGTACACTATCCGCTACAACTTTATCACTTCAAATACTTTCCTTTACAACTTAGTTGGCTTCATCTGCATGCTAGTACTGCGATCGATTACCTTTTATCAGATGTTCGACTTACTTCTCAGTTGGGAAGGTTTGAACCTGTTATATAATTGTGGCAATATTCATGTCGTATTCATGAGCTGTGCTGGGTTCATTTTAAATCATTACAACAACATCAAATACCGCAACAAAAACGTATTACTCGTCTTGAAAATCCAGCACGCTATTAAACTTCTCAAATTGGACAACAAAGTACTCAGAAGTTTGAAATACTTCAATTGGTTTAGTGTTATTAGCGTAAACAGTGTCTGGTTGTTTTGCACCATCGTATATTGTTATTATTTTCCTTCAATTGGTTTTATCAATATTGTTTTGTCTTATGCCGGTATCATTTTTGATATTAATGTCATGTACGCTTCCTTTCTCGTGAAGTTGCTATGTAAGTTGTTAGTTGCTTGGATTGAAGACGTTCTAAAGTCGGACAGTATTGAAGATTCCGAACGAGAATCTTACTGGAACATCAAGTATGATGTGTTCGTGAACATTCTGGAATCTTACAAGATTGTTGAAATCACTTTTCGTCAGTTTGTGAGTACCGTGTGTCCTGTATTTTGATCTAAAGAATATAAGCTGTACCATCGACATGAGAAGAAGTATTTAAATTTTGGCACGGTTGGTGTAGTGTAGTAGCTTAGCGATTGGCGTGTCGCGGATTCGATTCCCGATTTGTCTTTGTAACCGCACCACACAGGAGAAATTCAGATTGCGAAAGTTAAGAAAAAATAACTCAATGTGTTTAAAACTAGAGGCATTTTTGAAAACTTTAAAAGAGCAAGGACTACTATTAATTCCACAAGGGGTACAAAACAGAACAGAGAAAGAGCTGTGCCATCATTACCAGTTACCCTTACTCTTGGGTACAACCTATATTTTTTGTGTCAACCTATACAAATTAGTTACTATTATATGAAATGGTCGTTCCATCCCTAAGACTGCGCAACAATTGCAAGTAATCTTGAATTATTTCAGATTGCATACTACACAATATATACAGCGAGCCATGGGCTAATAGGCATAGCTGTTCTAATAAAAATGGATCTAAGGTCATTAAATGGTGCAGTTTCAGTAAGTTTTTGAGTTACCTACCTACAATTTTTACCTTACTGACTACAGAATAGAGAATAGGTTAGAAGGGCCTTGTGGGTGGGGCGGGCGCGGCGCAGATTCGAGCAACGCTCACATCAGCCTCTCTATTCTGTACCGACACGCCGCGTGATATCACCGCGAGAACTGCCAATTTGTTTGCGGACGTTCGAGGGAGAATCTCACCGTGACATTCTCCCTCGAACGCTCGCAAACAAATTGGCAATTCTTGCGGTCACACGGCGCGGCGTGTCGGTACAGAATAGATAGTGTTCACAACGCGACTACTATCGCCATCTGTTATCTGCGATGGGAGGCACAACGGTTCCTTCGTCAGCGCGGACGGCGCGGGCGGTGCGCGGGGTGCGGGCGCTGCGACCGATGAGAACCCCGCGCTCAACACATTCATCGATACTGGCTCCGGCCATACTGATCTCTCGACATTGTCGTTATACGTTGTAATATTATTTTTCAATATACGTTTTGTTTAACCGATTTAATAAAAGCATTCATTGAAGAAAAGCTCCCCTTGGCTGCCCTAACATCACACACCAAACAGAGGCTCTAGACAAGTTGCTTTTCTGTTAGCGTTCACGCCAAACGATAAGCACAAAATGTATGGCAATGACATTACCTGCGGAAAAGTCACGTGACTCACAAATGTCATTTCCATACATTTTATCCGTAGCGTTTGACGCTAACGCTAACAGGAAAGTAACTTGTCTAGGGCCTCAGATAGGCTGGCCGTTTGTTGACGATATTTTTGTGTTTGTTAAAGGTAGACTTTCGTGGCCATCGGCCGACGCGTATGACGCGCGCGACAGAGGCAGGCGATAGACGCGCGCATCTGTCGCGTGCGGCCGACGACACACCCGGCTTCCGTGGTACGCGGAAGTCTGCGCGACTTACGCGTACCACGGAAGCTGGGTGTGTCGTGCAGTCGGTGCTGTTAGCTGTCACTTCCAGTTTTGTCGTGAATCTTTAGTAAAATATTGAAAAATGTCTCTATCTGACTGTTATTAATATTTTATTAGTATTTTACGCTAATTCCCACGCTATATCCCGCTTAAAATATTTTTTGTACCTACCTCGGCAAATTTAAATCATGTAAGAAAGGGTTCTGGGCAACTAAATATTCATCTTCTTGCCAAAAAATAAAACATTAGCTCTGACAAACATCTTACATTCGCGCAGCGCGCGGTCATACTGAGCAGGTTGAGACTCGGCCGCGCGCGGCTCTCGAAGTCACGACAGTCGCATCGGCCATCGAGCGCGCGCGTCGGCCGGGCGCGTTAGTCGCTAGCCTCGGAAGCGGTGCCATACATTTTTAACCGACTTCAAAAAAGGAGGTTCTGTATTCGTCCCGTATGTATGTATGTTTGTATGTGCGCGATTTTCTCAAAAACTACTGATTCGATTTGGATGGGGTTTTCACTAACGTAATCTACATACTTTCAGGAAGGTTTTAGTATATAATATATTATGTAATCATTCCTATGTACAAAGTTATAGGCATAAATGTACACACTCCGTAGAAGATTTACTGTTGAACGAATTCGTGAAAGTAATCTAACACGGGATAAAGAACTAAAAAGGGAAAAATAAAAAACTTTTTAAACAAAAAATAACCGACTTCAAAAATCCACTACAAAGAAAATAATAATTTTGGTTTCGGAAGTCGGTAGCAAAAAAAAGCAAACAAAACCAAAGCCACCGACTTCCGAAACCAAAATTATTATTTTCTTTGTAGTGGATTTTTGAAGTCGGTTATTTTTTGTTAAAAAAGTTTTTTTCACAACACTAAACTTTCATATAAGTCTAGAAAAGAATTTCAGGCTATTAGACAGAATATTTTCTTGTGTCATGCTTTTCAGTTCGATTTTTGTCGTAGTCGGGTTTTAGTTTTAACGTTTTTTAATGTTAACAAGTCTAATGCCCCTTAGGACATACTGCTCATCTCATGAACTATTGAACTACTGTTGAACGAATTCGTGAAAGTAATCTAACACGGGTTATAGAACTAAAAACGGAAAAATAAAAAACTTTTTTAACAAAAAATAACCGACTTCAAAAATCCACTACAAAGAAAATAATAATTTTGGTTTCGGAAGTCGGTGGCAAAAAAAGCAAACAAAAACCAAAGCCACCGACTTCCGAAACCAAAATTATTATTTTCTTTGTAGTGGATTTTTGAAGTCGGTTATTTTTTGTTAAAAAAGTTTTCATATGTTTAGTATTGTCGCATCGGCCGTCAGCCGTGAACCGCGCGCGTCAGACATGTCGGCCGCTGGCTACGAAAGTCCATAGACTAATATGTATTTAGGCAAGTCTACCTTAACGCACCCATGATACAGAACATATTGATGTTAAAAATGTACATAAATAAATATTTTTTAATATTCATGTTTCCAGTTTGCAGTAATAATAATTCTATCACTATTAATGCTGTTAAAAAGTATATTTATAGAAATATCTTTGTCCGTGGAATGTGAGAAGTTCTATTCAGCCATGAGGGATGTCCAGGGTGTCGTTACACCGCTGATAAAATCAACTATATGCCCAGGTAATTATTTTTGCAGTGATGCAATGCAATGATGAATACTTTTGATTTTATATTATAAGTATTCTATATTTTTACGATACCTACGTCTATGACTGATTTGACACCGACAAAAACACCCTAAAATAAGCTTTTTATACCCAGCGTGTCTTAGGCCATGTTGTTTCATCTTACAGTTACGTATCTGTAACCGTCAAATATGGCGGCTTGTATGACGATTTCATACTGACTTAACGATTACGTACTGACTTACGAATACAGATGGTTTGAAGCAACCCGCCCTTATTCGCATCTATTGCATTTTTTGTAGCTTTGTTACAATATTATTTCATTCATGTTTTACAGATACACAAACGACATTGCCTGTATGTAAAAATATTCGACGATTGCTGCAGAATTCTTTCAAGGAAATGGACGCGTGTGGCCTGTTCACTGTTAACGCTATGCTATCTTTGAACCTGTTCAGTTTCATCACCACCTACACTATAGTTCTTTTACAGTTCTCATTACTGTAACTCTAGATTTATCTATGTGGAGTTACTTTCGAGTTCCTTACTAGCTCTTCTACAAAGGAATTAAAATTTGTATTGTTCAACTAGATTTGACTTGAATAATGTTTCACCGTGTGTGTTATGAAATAAAGTTTGACGGCGCGACCATATTATTTTGAGTGTTTTTTGTGATTTTGTTTAAATTGTGTAATGAATTTGGTTGAATTTGATTGTATATCGAATTATTTGCATCATAGACACTGATTTGGATTTTGTTTGTAAAATAATTCGCTCAAACAAAGAGGGGACTGATTAGTCCACGTGGGCTTGCGAGTGACGTCAGCGCCAGAACTAGTCATGCTTCTTGTAGCAAAAAGTGGGGGTAGTGGGGACGCTAGTGTCTTTATAAAGCAGCCGGCCGTGTTGTGATTCAGCCCCGTCATGACCCGAGTCCGCCGCAGTGACGGCTGTTAGAAGCCAACTGCGAAAGGCCATTCAAAAAAAAAAAGTTGTCATTCAGTTCAGTTTGAGTGGGACCGTGGCGCTGACCGTACGCTCGCTATTCCACGTACCTCTTGTCATTGTAAATTGTCAAAGTGTGTCAAAGTTAATACTCAGTATTTGTAATTGTAACTAGTTGGAAAAGAGTAACCATGGAGTTTCTTGTCCGTTCTTCTCCATGGGAATCTACGTTTTGGAACGGACAACTAGCTTCAATTAACGGACAAACTGACTGACATCTATTATTGCTTGACAATTCAAAAGTACCGTAAATGGTCTAACTGAAATAAATATTTTGACCTTGACTTTGACTTTTAACTTTTATTTGATGCTAAGCCCCGTCAGCTAATTACGAAATCTGACATTTTATTGATTTGCGAATGAGAATCAGACAAGATTGTTTTAACACTGAGAGGAGTGACTTTAAAGGAAGGAGACTCACTTATATAATAATTTGACGTTAAATTAATATTATTTTGTAGTCCGCTATCAGATTACATTTTCAAAAATGCATCTTATCATTTAACATTCAAAAATATGGTTCTGTGCGAGCGCGAGAGGTGACAAAATGTAAAATGGCTCGTAATTGCCGCGCCTAAGAACTGTTAAGTATATATTACTGATTGTAAGTATTCAATTACATTATCATGTAGCGTTTCTTCGTGTTCGTCATTAATCGATTAATCTATTTAGGGCCTAGTTCACCGACAAGATAACAGTCCGATAAATTGAAAACGGCCGTTTAACATATCTTTTTCTATAGAAAATGTCATGTTAAACGGCTGTTTTCAATATAACGGACTGTTATCTTGTCGGTGAACTTAGCCCTTAGTTCCTTAGGTCTAGGTTCAATCAATCGCTTGATTTTCTATAATGATAGCGATTCTATTGACGTTTTGAATTATGTTTTGTGTCTGACGGCATATTGTCTGAAGGAGGAGTAGGCTCAAGGAAAATGATACATTAATAACCTGATAAGTAGTTTTTATTGATGTTCTTTCAGCAGTCATTTATTTTTTACTAAGTATTAAAACTAATTTTACTAAAAGAACTAACCCAGCCATCAAATTATCTTGATCAACCGTTTCTAAATTGTCCGTCAACTACTAGGTACATGAATTATAATAAAACCGTCGAATTGCCTACAACAGACATGTTTGCGTTATTAAAATATAAAAGAAAATCGAAAGTAAACTCTGTTTTAATGGAGACCATACAAATTGTTCCATACAGAGAAGTTTTACTCAACAACCGGATCGAAAATGATTTAGAATCAGTTCTTAGACCATTAAATCTCATGCAGGCCCTTTTTATCTGCTCTAAGTACACTATTCGCGACAACTTTATCACTTCAAATAGTTTTCTTTACAACTTAGTTGGCTTCATCTGCATGCTTGTACTGCGGTCTTTTATCTTGTACTACATGTTCAGTTCAAATTTAATCTTTTGGGAATCTGGTTTCGTCTTGTTACTTAATTGTAGCAATATTTATGACAATTTCATCTACTGCGTTGGATTCGTATTAATGCACTACAACAATATCAAATATTGGCACGAAAATGTATCATTAGTTTTAAAAATCCAGCACACTCTGAAACTTCTCAAATTGAACGGCAATGTACTCAGAAGTTTGAAAATCTACAATTGGTTTAGTGTTATTAGCATTAACATTTTCTGGTTGTGTTCCCTCGTCTTACTTTATTATTACTTTCCTTTGATTGGTATTATTAATATTGGTATTATGCACACCACTATCATTTTTGATATTAATGTCATGTACGCTTCCTTTATCATGAAGTTGCTATACAAGCTGATAGTTGCTTGGATTGAAGACGTTCGAAAGTCGGACAGTATTGAAGATTCAGAACGAGAATCTTACTGGAACATCAAGTATGATGTGTTCGTGAACATTCTGGAAGCTTACCAGATTGTTGAAAAAACTTATCGTCAGTTTGTGAGTACCTGTGTCCAGTATTTTAATTCAAACAATATGAGCTGTACCATCAGCATGAGAAGAAGTAGAAGTATTTGAAACCTCTGTATCAATAGTCCTTCCTGCTCTGTATGAGATAGTACACTGTGCAACAATTGCAGCCTGTCATAATTTGGCATTATTTCAGATTGCGTACTACACAATATTTGCAGCGACCCATGGGCTAATAAACATAGCTGTTCTAATAAAAACAGATGTAACGATATTAAGTGGTCTAGTTTCAGTAAGTATTTAGGTCTTGATCCCGTCTCGTCCCTACACAAGCATGGCAGGTGCATTATCCACTGTTAAAACGTCTTATTTGACTATTATTACACCAGCATCCATATCCTTCAAACCAGCGTCCCAATCCCAAGCCTGCTAATGCAATTGTCATAATCATGTCAGAATGGTCTCTCAATGACACCGTTATGTATTTAATTAGTAGGTTGTTTTAATTAGTAGGAACCAAAGTTTTTTTCAGCTATTTCAAAAACTGCTAAAGTTTGATTAGTAGAAACCTCAGATCATAGAAACAAGGAGATGTGCCAAGGCGCTATCGAGCTTAATGCCTGATTTTGAGCAAATTGCTCATACTAAAAACGTACGCGCTGGCGACGAACCGAACACGATCGATAGTATAAATACAGTGTTTTAGTTTAGTGCTAGTGTTGAGTGATGATTAACAGTGTTAGATTGAGGGTGTGCGGAATGTTTAATGTGTGGGAGAACTTTTTATTCACAAGGAGCGCTTAATTATGCGCGTAATTGTGTCGAAAAATGTACTAAAAGTGGCATCAGTTGTTCCCGTACTAATTTGCTATGATGGCATATCTCCTTGTTTCTGAGGTAGAAACCAAGTTTTTCTAAAATAGCTGCATCTGACTCTTTTTAGCTATTAATCGCACTCAGTTTATCAGTCCCCTTTTTCAAGTTACTAGCAGCTATTTGTGCTCAGGTAGCAAACGTTTTTTTCAGTGCATTTTTAGACCGCGTCCGTACAACAAAATTATTTGTATGGCTTACAGAAACAGTTGTTTCGGATCTGGCTATTGTTTATTGTTTATGTTTGCCGTATTTTGTTGTATTTTGTCGTATTGACGATACCTTTGTGTTTGTTAACTTACCCAGTATTAAAAATTAATATATTTTTTTAATTTCTTTTTTCCAGTTTGCTTTAGTAATAATTGTGTCACAACTATTGTTGTTTAAAGATATATTTATAGAAATATCTTTGTCCGTGGAATGTGAGAGGTTCTATTCAGCCATGAAGGATGTCCAGGGTATCGTCACACCGTTGTTGAAGTCAACTATATGCTCAGGTTATTATTTTATGTTCCATATATTAACAGAATTGTCCAATAGTTAATGTCTTTCGGTTAATGTGACGATGATTTTAACTGAGATGTGCAAAGAATTCAAACATCGACTTATGAGAAATATTAATAAGCTATTTAATTGCCGAAATTGCCCCTTACGGAGCCGGATGACGGTCGAAAGGTAAACCAGAAAAAGGAAGTTTTGTTTAAAAGTTTTCTGTTCTGAAGGTGTTTGAAGTCTGCCAATCCGCACTTAGCAAGCGTGGTGGACTAAGACATAGGTACCCCCTCTCATTTTGTGAAGAAACCCGTGCCTAGCAGTGGGACAGTATAAAAACAAGGGTTGAAAAATTTTGTGCTGTGCCCAAATAAATATATTTCTTTCTTTATTTCTTTTTTCTTTCTATATTATTATAATAGGTATTCCTGTTCTAAAATATTTTCACGATACGATGACTGATTTGACAACAACAAAAACAAACCTTATTTAAGCATTTGAGAGCTGCTCTATCGAGTCATGCTCGCATCAGTTGCAATGTAGCCTTGTTACAAATTCCTTAAATCATTATTTACAGATACTCAGAAGACATTTTCCGCATGTAAGAATATTAGACGACTGCAGAAGTATTCTTTCAAGGAAATGAACGCGTGTGGCCTGTTCACTGTTAACGCTATGCTGCCTTTGAACCTGTTCAGTTTCATCACCACCTACACTATAGTTCTTTTACAGTTCGTATTACTGTAAGTCTGGATTAAACTGTATGTAGTTACCGTAGAGTTCCTTACTAGCTCTTCTGGCAAAGGAATTAACAAATGGGAATTTACAACTGGATTATAGATACTTGTAAAATATGTCACCGTGTGTTTCAATGGTGTGTGTTATGAAATAATGAAATAAAGGTAATTAAATCTGACATATTATTTACTAGCTGTTCCCTGCTTTAACCCCCGTTGCTCGGCTCCTAAGGGTCGTAGCGTGTTGTTAAATAGCCTATACTATTCCTCATGAATCTGGCTATCATATGCAAAAAGGTTTTTATTCAAATCTGACTGGTAGTTTCAGAGATTACCGCGTTTAAACAAACAAACTTTTCAGCTTAAAGCTTTATAGTATTAGTATAGATTTGCACTAAAAAACAAGGTTGGACTAGATTGCCATGACACGGGGAGGAGGGACTTAAAAGGAAGGAGATAAGCCTCCTTCCTTTTAAGTCACCCCTCCCCGTGTCATAGCAATTTAGTCCAACCAGAAAACATCGTGAGGAAACCGGCATGTTCTAGAATAAAAAAAACACGTTTTTTAAACGAACTAAAAAGTACAAAAGGATATCAAAGCCATGGCGTGGGACCATTATGAGCTAATTATGTATAAATAGTTTTCTAATCATCATTATTTTGTACATTACGTTAATGTGTGTACTTTCACCCACTTCTGTATGTAAATGACCATTCTATTAATGAAAGAGCTACTTATAAACTGAATTGTTCAATCGGTTTCGTATAATTCGGACTGCGTATGATTTGGAGATCAATTTGTATCTTAGGATCTATTCGACCAATCGAGATAAAATAATGTAACTCAGATTTTAAGTTAGGCTAATAGCTACACAACAGTCAACGTTTCATTGAAATCTGTTCTGCTGTTTTCACGAGATGACATAACAGACAAACAGACACACAGACAGACAGTTGAACAGACAGATGTAAATCTAAAAAACATTTCGTTGGTCATTTCACATTTCCAATGGACAGACTTTAAGGCCACGTTGTTTCAACTTACAGTTACGTATCTGTAACCGTCAAATATGGCGGCTTGTACGACAATTTCATACTCACTTAACGATTACGTACTGACTTACGAATACAGATGGTTTGAAGCAACCCGCCCTAAGACTTCTATGATGTCACTTTAGTATAGATGTTTCAACATAATGGTTAAAGTATGATGTTACCTTTAGATAAAGTTCGTAAGTAATTACTTATAAAACCAACATTATATAAAAGCGTCCGTCTTCAAATTCGTTCTAACAATTCATAGAGAATACCGTGTTTGTGGTTATTAAAATGACGACTATAAAAAGAAAAATATATTATACCTTCAGCAGAATTTATCCGGTGGAAGTTTTATCAGATAATTTCATTGACAAAGACGTGCAATCGATGCTTAAACCTCTAAACTTAATGCAAAACGTTTTCTTTTACCCCAAGTATAAAATAAGGGACAATTTGATTTCTCCGAACACCCATCTTTCAATTTTGATGTCTTTTTGTGCAACAATATCATTTATATCTGTTTATAATTATAACATCTTTAACAGAAATATGAGCGAATACATTTTCAGCGATTTCGGTGCTTGCTTTGAGGCTATCTTCATCTGTGTTGGATTCATAATTAACTTCATTGCCATTTTGAAAACCAATAGATATATTGTGTTTGCCTTGAAAATTCAAGACGTCCACAGATTTCTCAACAATGAGATCACATTCAAGCGTTTTATCATTGGAAATTGGATGAGTGTCATGATGATGTTAGGTTATACTATAGTCATTATTATAATACCAGTATGCATAATGTTCAAATTTAGATATCTAGATGTTTTTAATATTACCATTTATATGAGTTTAGACGCAAATATCGTTTATGCTACTAGACTTATCATGCTGTTAAAGAATAAACTTGATCTATGGAATATTCAAGCTGTTCAATGCGAAAGTTTAGGGGACAGAGAGGATTATTGTAAAAGAATGTTTCAGGCTTACGTTAACATATTGGATTGCTACGATATGCTCAAGATTTCTTTTAAACTGATGGTAAGTAAGATTAATAAGCCATCTGCAAGGAGGCGTTTTATTATCATGATATTTTTTTACATATCGTTAATTTTCTTCACTTGAAATTTTATTGTTTACCTGATTGATTAAGTTGTTGTCCCGTGCGACAGCTTTTTTATATTAGGCTTGCGTTTGACCGCCATCTCGCCTGATTAAGCGATTATCCGGTTTACGATGGAGCACGCTTGCCTAGACGAAACCGATTCACTCACGAACGCGAACGCTCAGACAGCACGGCATGCAGCACTCAAGGGAGCGTATTCCACAGTTTGGCGGTTCTCACAGTGAAAGTGGAATCAAAGCGCTTCCTTAGGGTTTTTGGTGTATCAACCATGAAACGATGTCGCTTTTTCGTGCCTCTGGCCGTCTAATACAAAAAAGGGCAGGAGAGAATTAGATCATCCAGATCCGAAGCACATCATCCGAAATGTATCGATAGAATTTTCAACTTTGCGTCAATGTTCCCGACTTTGAAGCTTACCGCGGGCAAAGTGTTTATGGGTTTAATCGTTAGGAAATTCTCAATAGTTGCTCGGGGTCTGGATGTATGCCCGGTTAGTTGCAATAGACTGGCCCCTTTTTAACCGACTTCCAAAAAGGAGGAGGTTCTGCAAAGCAATCGATCTCGGTAAAAGTACATACAAAATGTGTGTCAAAGGCAGTATATTATTAAAGTCGCTCTATCCATGATTTTATGGTACTTTTATATAGCATAAGTATAGCATAATCGGCCTATAATGTTCCCACTGCTGGGACACAGGCCTCCTCTGTGAGAGAGGGAGTGGGCCGTAGTCCACCACGCGGGCCCAGTGCGGGTTGGTGGACGTCACATGTCTTCGAATTTTTAGTTCTAGGACATGCCGGTTTCCTCACGATGTTTTCCTTCACCGTTAAAGCAAGTGATAATTAATTTCTAATACGCACATGACTTCGAAAAGTCAGCGGTGCGTGCCTCGGGATCGAACTCGAACCATTCGCCGTGGGAGGCACATGGTTAATCCACTAGGCTATCACTGCACCTTTATATACGTAAGGTATTATTATAAAAAAAACATGACAATGCCTTTCAGCCTTTGAACAGGAAGGATGTGCGCAGTGTGTGCACGTGCAAATTAAGATTTCCTTTCATTCCTCGTTGATCTGCAATTTTGCTTATTTTCATGCTAGGCCCCGCCGACTTCAATATACATTTAGATTTTTAATTAAGAAAGTTTAAACTTTTTATTTTATAGTTTTTAGTGTAGTTTTTGGAAGTCGATTTTTTTTAAACCTATTTTTATTTTAATCTTTTTAGTGTAGTGTAAAATTTTATTTCGTTAATAATACCTTACCTATATAAAAGTACCATAGAATCATGGATAGAGCTACTTTAATTGTATAATACTGCCTTTGAAACACATTTTGTATGTACTTTTACCGAGATCGATTACTTTCACGAATTTAAATAGGTAATTCTACTTACCTTCTTAGATGTTTGTGGATAACAGCGTTTCAGTAAACGAAAACAATGTTTTTTCAGTTTGTGGGGTGGTTCCTAACCTTCTATCAAATAAGACTTACCTAAACATAAAAAAACTGTGTGTACTATACACCTCTGCCTAACCTTGCAGGAAATAACGGCGTGATGTTATGTATCTATAATATCAAGATCGATTGCGTTCAGGAATTCCTGTACCTACATAATATGACTTTTTTACTATCGTCATGATGTCATCGATATACACGAAAAATACCGTTTATTGAAGCTGGTTACAAAACTACTGAACCTAAGTTAACATAATTTATATAGGACCACCGCGCGAGCTTCTTTTACCATATGAAAAAAGAATCACGTAAATTGGCTCATATACCACGGAGTAATCGGTGTACATACATGAAAAAAAAAAAAAAAATAACCGAATGCAGAACCTCCTCCTTTTTGGAAGTCGGTTAAAAAGACGTTGTACCTTCAGCAGAATTTATCCCGTGGAAGTGCTATCAGATAACTTCGTTGACAAAGACGTGCAATCGATGCTTAAGCCTCTAAACTTAATGCAAAACTTTTTCTTTTACCCCAAGTATAAAATTAGAGACAATTTTATTACTCCGAATACCCATCTATCAATTTTGGTGTCTCTTTGTGCAACAGTATTATTTATATCTGCTTATATATTAGGTCTTTACCTATGAAATTGCCGTTCTGCAGTACTGGCCATTTCAAATCAAAATAATTTTTGTTTGGCTAAGAATTCTAATGAAACTCGCGGTCGTCCGAAGACTTTGGTCGACAATGACGAATTAAAGGTGATTGTGGAAGCTGATGATACACAATCTATGGCTGAATTAGCAGCAGCTTTCGATGTTAGCGTCAAAACAATATTGGTCCATTTGCGTCAAATTGGCAAGGTAAAAAAGCTTGACAAATGGGTGCCCCACGAACTCAATGATCGCCAGCGCGAAATACGCGTCGAGACGTGCCTTGCACTGCTCAACAGACACACAAATGAAGGAATTTTGAACCGCATTGTTACCTGCGATGAAAAATGGATTCTGTTTGATAACCGCAAGCGCTCAGCAAGTTGGTTGGATCCTGGTTCAGCACCTAAACAATGCCCTAAACGAAAACTTACCCCTAGAAAAGTGATGGTCAATGTTTGGTGGTCTAGCGCCGGTGTGATTCATCACAGCTTCTTACCAAACGGGGTGAGCATTACTGCAGATGTGTACTGTGAAGAACTGAACACAATGATGAAGAAGCTGGCACATCTCCAACCAGCATTGGTCAATCGCTCGTCTCCACTGCTCCTGCACGACAACGCGCGACTTGATACTGCACAGCAGACGGTCTCCAAGTTGCAAGAACTGGGGTTGGAAGCTCTCCGTCAACCGTCCTACTCACCAGACCTTGCGCCTACAGACTACTACTTTTTCCAGAATTTGGATAACTTCTTGGCGGGAAAAAAAATCAATACCCGAAAGGTAGTACAAAATGCCTTTGAAGAATTTGTTGCCTCCCGTCCAGCTGATTTCTTTAAGAAGGGCATTAAAAAACTGCCACTGCATTGGCAAAGATGCATTGATTGCATGGGTGATTACTTCGATTAATACAAATAAAAAATACATGAAAAAAATTCGTTTAAATTGTTTCATACAAAACGGCAATTTCATAGGTAAAGACCTATTATATAACATCTATAAGAGAAATAATTATAAGCAAATACTACTTAAATTACAGCGATTTCGGTGCTTGCATTGAGATTATCTTCATCTGTTTTGGATTCATAATTAACTTCATGGCCGTTTTGAAAACCAATAGATATATTGCGTTTGCTTTTAAAATTCAAGAAGTCCACAGATTTCTCAACAATGAGACCACCTTCAAACGTTTTATCATTGGAAACTGGATGAGTGTCATAATGTTATTGGGTTCTATAACAGCCATTATTACACCAATATGCATACTGTTAACATTTTCATATTTAGATCTTTTTAGTGGTTTTATTTATATTAGTTTTGACGCAAACATCGTTTATGCTATCAAAATTAATAAGCTGTTAAAGAATAAACTTGATCTATGGAATATTCAAGCTGTTCAGAGCCAAATCTTGGGGGATAGGGACGTAGAGGATTATTGTAAAATAATGTTTCAGGCTTACGTTAATATATTGGATTGCTATGATATCCTCAAGGTTTCTTTTCAATTGATGGTGAGTAAGAATGAGCCATCTTTCGGGAAAAACATACTTGTAGGTAGCGTACGAGGTACTGGCAAAACGTTACACATGCTTGTAGCTGGTGTTAGTTTCTAGAAATGCTTCGTAAAATACCAGTTGAAGACCTTCCCGCTTCCCCGCATGGGGAAAAAATCAAACGAGTTCCGATCTCCTAGCATGTTAAGTACTAGATCCTGGGTTCCTAACCTGGGGGTAATTACCCCTTCGGAGTTAAAACATCTGTTCTGTGGGGGTAATAAGACAAACAAACAAATGTTATAATTTATAATCATTAATAAAAAACTAAACCTTATGCAATACAAACCTTCACACTGAATATCATTAAATTATTATACACTCTTTTTGCAATTATTGTGATCAGTAAAGACTTTCATCTGTAAATATTTTAAAGGCGGGAAGGGCGGGGGTAAAATGAGTTTCTCTAAGGTCATTTAGGGGTAACAAGATTAAAAAGGTTAGGAACCACTGTACTAGATAGTTACACATGCTAGTAGCTGGCACTTACAAGTGTGTCAAGTGCTTATTTATATATTCTTGTACTAAAGTTTAGTTTATTTCAGATCGTGTTCAACACTATGGATTGCCTGTTCCACACCTTAGTTCATCTGCAGATGGCGATTGATCACATTAAGAGTAGTGTAAGTATTTTAAAGTTGATACAATTTTATTATGTTGAAAATATTTAAGGACACATTTGAGCCACTTGCTCTGATATAAAATTGTTGAAAGCTAGAAATGGATCCTATAGTCGTAAGCTGTTTTCAGACTACGCTATACTATTTAGCATAGCGCACCATACAAATCCAATAATATACATATAAGGTGCTATAAAAATATCTGCCACGGCTGCAATGGGAGACAGTATTGTGTTTATAGATTACAATAGTAAAGATAAATTATTGATTTTTTGTTATATTTTTTTTTCATACAAAAAAAGTCATGTATAAATTTTTGTAGATTAGGTAGTGAGGAACTAGTCAGCTGATATCAGTTTTCATTCACAGAACAGATGGAAAGAATAGCAGTTGTTTTCATTGACGAAGCGACACATCGCGCGTAATTTGTGAACCACGTTATGCAGAGTAGAGTTTAACTTCTTTATTTTCTCAAATTGAATTAACTGTTCCGGGGTACGAAAGTTCTTCACTATTGTAATCTATAAACACAATACTACCTCCCATTAAAGCCGTGGCAGATATTTTTATAGCACCTTATATGTTTAGTATAGCACAGTATAGCACAGTGTGAACGTGTCCATAACAATGCTCGGTGTGCGATATCGTTGTGCTATGAGCTATGGTATAATGCTTTATAGTATAGCGTAGTCTGAAGACAGCTTTATGGCCGTTCCCACTAACCGACCCTAATTTGGTTCGACTCTTTTCTGTATCTACCCGATGTCGGTGGAGTACTATTTTTTATATTTTTAAATGTTTATTTAATATATTTTTTTTGCATACATTATGACCTCAGACAGAGGGGTCAGACAATATACACACTGACTGTACGGTATATTGTGATAGAAGCTAAACTGTATTTGTCTGTATTTTTTCAGGATGTTAATTATTCAATGATGATTCTGACCATCATTTGGGTGATAAAGAACTTGATCATACAAATAACAATGAGCTCGCAGTTTGAGAAGTTCTACACAGCTGCAAGAAATGTTCAAGATTCATGCGCAGTTATTTTGAATTCTAATTGTACAGGTAATTACTATCCCAAAACAATCTACAACTAATTCAGCCTATTACAGTCCACGGCTGTACATACGCCTCACCCAAGTTGGGCCACAACGGCCGGTTTTCGGCCTTTCACATACACATCCACGGCCTCCTAAATACGCTGTTGTAGTTCATAGACTAAAGGCCAGATGTAATATTTTAAGGCTAACGTGTCGGTAATTGTTAAATATGGTGCCTCTAATGACAATTTCAGACTTACATTACGTATCTAAAATACAATTACACCGAGCGACCGGCGCCGGCGGCGGCGCGCGGCGGATCGCATTCTACAATGCAAAAAAAAATCTACTGGCGACATTTGGGTGTACTAACACCTCTGCTTAACCCGTTGGAGAATACAGGCGAGATCTTATATGTATAATTATGTTTCGCAGGCGACGAAAAACGTTTGTGCAAGAATATTAAACGGCTACATCGCGCGTCGTTCAACAAGATGGACGCGTGCGGGATGTTCTACGTGGACGCCGCGCTGCCGCTCAACATGACGGCGCTACTCACTAACTACACTGTCGTGTTGCTGCAGTTCGCTTTCCTGTAGACCTACATTAACCCCCTAACAAATAAAAACGGAATAAAGTTATGATAAGCCGACACGCCGCGAACGGTCGAGGAAGAATCTCACCGTGACATTCTCCCTCGAACGTTCGCAAACAAATTGGCAGTTCTCGGGGTGATATCACGCGGCGAGTCCGTACAGAATAGACAGACAGCATAAATATCAAAATTGTATGATTATACCGACGTTATTCTTTGCACAACTTTATTCCGTGTAAGTAAATGTATTGAAACATGTGCTTTTTTTTGTGTTCTAGAATTCGATTCTAAAAAAAAATGTTTATTGTTCATATTCTGTAATAAATGTACAAATAAATGAAATGAAGTGTTTGTCTGTGATTTCAAAATAACAGCATTTCCTAAAGCTCTTATCGTTGCCGTGCAGTGGAACCCTCGTGATTGCAATAAACGCTACACTACTCACGAAATTCTTGGCCGAAATACTCCGCGAAGTTGACCAAAGTTCATCAGAGTATGTCACTACGACGGTCCCTACGTACAATCCCCTAGGTGGTAGATACGTGATCTGTGTTTTTTGTTTTCGTGGCCTTCAGGCCACCCTACATTTTCGTTTAGTTTAATAAAAATAATTCAAAGTTGGCCAACGGAACATTAAAACCACACACACAATTTCTCATGTAGAACATTATGTACCTACGCGCGTTTGAATCTTTGAAGCGCTCTCCTGTAAAATTTAGTTAGGAGATTGTACGGAGGGACCGTCGATTATATACTCGTGCAACTTTGACTCGGGCACAAAAACCGATACCGTGCGGTAGTTTCGCGAGGCGAGCTGAAGCGAGTCGAAGTAACACGAAGTGATATTCTACACTCTCGTTCTCGGTCAACTTCGGCTAACTTCGCGAGCGTGTAGTGGGCGCCTTACCGTTAAGGTGGATCCAAACATTGCAAGGCATGCGCCGCACACGGCACTCATCGCATGCTTTGCAATATGTGGACGTTAATATTCGTGGCAAGGCACGTGCTAATGTATAAGCGTGCGTTGCGAGGCATGTGCGGCGCATGCCTCACAATGTTTGGATCCACCCTTAAGCCTGCAATACATGTTGGCCGAGCTTAGACCAACGCGAGCCTAGACAAATTGACACAAGGCAAGCGCTACTGTCTAGACGTTCGGCAAGTTTGACATCAACGGCATAATAGCGCGCGGACAAACATGTGAACACTATTGTATTTGTCACTATTGTATTTATGGAGAAAAACCGACACCGCTCCGAAGTGAGGCAAGTGATCCCGAGCGACTGCAAGTAGTGGCAAGCTACGTCAAATGAGGTCTATACACGTTGGCGCTTGTCTATATTTGACCAACTAGGCAAGTGACACCGAGCGATAGCAAGACAAGGCAAATATACCGTCTACATGTTGGTATTGGCCTTCACTCGACAACGCTCGGCCAACATGTATTGCAGGCTTTACAGTCAGTTCATAGATTGTTTACCATTCTAAACACTCCGAGCTTCGTGCCTCAGAGAGCACGTTAAACAGTCGGTCCCGGTTGTCCTAATATGATATTAACTATGACAGTTGTTACGGGTAGTCAGAAGCCCAAAAGTCTGACACTGCGCTAACTTTCAAATACCTACCGGTATTACCTAATACACTGGCCTGCAAAACTGAGTTGGTAATACACTTAATTTTTTTTCTTAACTATAATAGAAGTGAGAGATTTAAAATAAAAAAAACCTTTTATAGCAATTTTTATCAGCTTTTTTTGAAAATATAGTAAATTATACATTAGTAACATTATTAAGTCTAAAAAAGATAACATCTGAGAAGCAGGCCCGAAGGTATCGCTCACCAGGTCGCCTGTAGACACTTCGTCTTCCATCAGAAGTGTAAAGTGAGAATCGAGAATCTGTAAACAAAATTCTTGACCATTCTTCTTGATCCCATTGTATGTGTTCACGAGCGTATATATCGCAGTCTCGCTACTCGATGCTCTCTCTCGGTTCGGGGCCACTCGCTGGTCTTCGGGATTTCAGGTTTGCTTCAGTTTTTATGTACAAAATTAAACTATTTTCCGAGTCCTTTTTGTTTCGAAAGTATATCTTGTGTACTTGAAAAGTTATTGAAATTTTAAAAGTGTGATACTTAGTTTTGCAGGCCAGTGAAGTTGGGTTGTGGAGGTCAGATAGCAATCGTTCCATGTAAAATATTGATATCTCAGCCACTGCGACAACCGTGCGGTCTAAGAAAGGCTAGGCGGATTGATGATTAATTTTCATGCCAAAGTTCGTGTGTGTGTGTGTGATTGTTACTTCTTCACGCTGAAACTGCTGGACGAATGAATGAATGATTTAGTTGAAATTTGACAAAGAGGTAGCCTGGGATCTGGATTTTAAGCACATAGGCTTTTCATCTATTTTTACGCAGACGAAGTCGGGGGCAACAGCATATTGATATAAAAACAGAACAGGGTCACAGGGAACAACTAGTGGTAGCTGAAATTATACAGAAACACTTCAATTTCATTTATTTGTATAATACAGGATATGAACAACAATTTTTTTCCTGGAGATCCATTTATCCGCTTACAAAAATAAACATGGAATAAGTTATGACAACCTTATACATCCGAAAATATATGGTTATATAACGACGCCAATCATTACATAATTTTATTCCGTGTTTATTTGTTAAGGGTAAACGTTAGTAGGTCTACAGGAAAGCGAACTGCAGCAACACGACAGTGTAGTTAGTGAGTAGCGCCGTCATGTTGAGCGGCAGCGCGGCGTCCACGTAGAACATCCCGCACGCGTCCATCTTGTTGAACGACGCGCGATGTAGTCGTTTAATATTCTTGCACAAACGTTTTTCGTCGTCTGCAAAACATAATTATAATATATTTCCTACAAATTTCAAGTCGCTATGTTCTCTAATTTCAAACCGGTTTAGGCTATGCGTTATCTATTAGTCTGTACAAAAGATAAAATTAACCAGGAATCAATAAACCTAGCCAGGCACGAACAGCTAGCCTCTGTGACGACACGACGCGTGATATCACCGCGAGAACTGCCAATTTGTTTGCGAACGCTCATGGCTCGAGGGAGAATCTCACCGTGACATGAGCGCCTAACATGCGCGCCGCGACAAAATTTTGTCGACGCTTTTATCGTGCATTTGTCTCGTATTCGCACGAGTAAAAGCGAGACAAAACAGTCGATAAAATTTGACGCGGCGCGCATGTTAGCCCGGATGGTCACTTCAGTTGTCGGCAACGCGCACGTGTCACGTTCACGGCTTCCTCCAATTTGTTTAGCAACGCTCGAGGAAGAATCTCATCGTGAGCTCACCGGATTCAGACGTTATCACTGAGGGAGTATTATCGATTAAATACATTATCGATTATGATTGTATCTTTGTCAATCCTTAGGCTACAAGCGCGATGACATGACAACAGTTCTCGCGATGAATTCACACGCCGTGTCCTTACAGAATAGACTTGCAGTGAGCTAAATAGTATCGTCACGGTTAGGGCTGCCATCCGTCCGGGGTTCCCCGGATTTGTCCTAGTTTAGAGGCGTCCGGGGAGCGTCCGGTAGGGGTTTCAAAAAGTGTCCGGCGGAAACCCGGACACTTTGTGTCAGTGGAATCCTGATTGAAGAAAAAATTTTTTCGGGGGCGTCCGGGAGAAATACTCTATTTCACCCAAATGTCCGGGGTTTTTAAAGTTTTTGTCCGGCGTCAGCAATTTAGTTGATGGCAGCCCTAGTCACGGTTAAAGTGGCGCCATCAACCACTTTTGTCGAGACATTGTAACAGCATTATGTCGCCGGAAGCGTTTCTGTAACTATACATGAATCTTGAATGTACCTATAGAAATGACAAGCGTTAGAGGGATAACGTTACATACAGGTCACTAATATAAGATGTAATCGTAAGATCATACAACAGGCCCTGGAACACACTGGATGCGTAGGGCAGAAGACCTCTGTGGTCGGCCTCTGTGGCCCAACTTAGGAGAGGCGTATGTCCAGCCGTGAACTGCAATAAGGCTAAATTGATTGTACTGTTTATAGAATAGCAAATACCTGAACAATTAGAATTCAAAATAACTGCGCACGAGTCTTGAACATTTCTTGCAGCTGTGTAGAACTTCTCAAACTGCGAGCTCATTGTTATTTGTAAGATTAAACCCTTTGTTACCCAAATTATGGTCAGAATCAGCATTGAGTAATTAACATCCTGGAAAAATAAAGACATACAATTTACCTGTTATCTTACTTACTAGTGACGAAGGGTCAGGGGAAGCCGGTACAATGAAATAGTAACAAAATTATAAATAAATAGCTTCCGCCCGCGGCTTCGCCCGCGTTTTTTGGGATAAAAAGTAGCCTATGTGTTATTCTAATGTATAAGCTATATTACTGTAAAGTTTCATCAAAATCCGTTCAGTAGTTTTTGCGTGAAAGAGTAACAAACATCCATACATCCATCCATACATACATACATCCATCCTCACAAACTTTCACATCCTACTAATTTATAATATTAGTAGGATTCCGTTTCATTTATGTCATACCTATTCGCCTATTCAAAATATACAGGGTAAAATTAAAACCAATGCGTATATTTTAGTAGGTGAAAGTACTCATGAATATAATCAACTTTTATTATGGGACCGACACTGAAATATATGAAAATAAAAATAGCTGTTCCCTACAAAAATGCAAAAAAAATAAACGATCAAAATGTATGGAACAGCTGATTTTTTTTTTCATATTTCAGTGTCGGTCCCATAATAAAAGTTGATCATATTCATGAATACTTTCACCTCCTAAAATATCCGCACTGGTTTCAATTTTACCCTGTATAATTTGTTACTATTTTAATGATACTCTGTATCAAGCTTTTGACCCAACTGCCTGACGAGAGTCTCCTTAATATGTAAATTATTAATACCGGACCCCTAACTAGAGAGATTTTTAACATAAGCTATAAAGAAGGAGTGTCAAAAACCGATCTCTAATAAGAGAAAGAGCGAATGAATCGGTTATTGAGTAGGGCCGTAACGTAAGACTATAGGATCCGTTTAAAATACTTACACTACTTTTAATGAGATCAATCGCCATGTGCAGGTGAACTAAAGTGTGGAAGAGGCAGTCCATAGAGTTGAACACGATCTGAAATAAATTATACTTTAGTACAAGAATATAGAAAGAAACTCTTCGTACACTTGTAAGTGCGAGTAAGTAGCATGTTTAACATTGGTTTGCTAGTAACTTAGCATGCTAGGAGATCACAAGCCGTTTGATGTTTTCTCCATGCGGGGAAGCGGGGAGGTCTTCACCTGGCACTTGGCGAAGCATTTCTAGAAAATGGCGCGCCAGCTACAAGCACGTGTAACGTTTTGCCAGCGCCTAGTACGCTACTTACAGGCATATGTCTGTATTTTCCCGAAAGATGGCTTATTCTTACTTACCATTAGTTGAAAAGAAACCTTGTGAATATCATAGCAATCCAATATGTTAACGTAAGCCTGAAACATTCTTTTACAATAATCCTCTCTGTTCCTGGCCCCCAAGCTTTGGCTCTGAACAGCTTGAACATTCCATAGATCAAGTTTATTCTTTAGCAGCATAATAAGTCTGATAGCATAAACGATATTTGCATCTAAACTTGTATATATAAAACCATTAACAAAATCTAAACTTGAAAATGTTATCATTATGCATACTGGTATAATAATGGCTACATTAGAACCCAATATCATTATGACACTCATCCAATTTCCAATGATACAACGTTTGAAGGTGATCTCATTGTTGAGAAATCTGTGGACGTCTTGAATGTTCAAAACAAACACAATATATCTATTGGTTTTCAAAACGGCCATGAAGTTAATTACGAATCCAATACATATGAAGATAATCTCAAAGCACGCGCCGAAATCGCTGAAATTTAAGTCTTTGCTTATATTTCTGTTATGGACGTTATAGATATAAACAGATATAAAAAATATTGTTGCACAAAACGACACCAACATTGATCGATGGGTATTCGGAGTAATCAAATTGTCCCTAATTTTATATTTTGGGTAAAAAAAAAGGTTTTGCATTAAGTTTAGAGGCTTAAGCATCGATTGCACGTCTTTGTCAACGAAGTTATCTGATAGAACTTCCACCGGATGAATTCTGCTGAAGGTACAATTTCTTTTTCTTTTAATAGTCGTCATTTTAATATTCACAAACACGGTACCTATTCTCTATAAATTGTTAGAACGAATTTGAAGAGAACCTATTTGATAATGTCAATTTTATAAGTCATTACTTACGATTATAATATATGTACCTTACATAGGTACTTTAATCATTATGTTGACACATCATAAATAATTATATTTCATCAAAGATATAAATGTAAAAATGGGAGCCAAGTTTAATATTATGAATATGCGTGGTTGTCGACTTTTTTTTTTTTTTTTGAGGATGGGAAATCATCAAATGACCCCTCCCGCTCTGGGCGGAGCGGAAGGGAGTGTCAGACTCTTATTGACTAAAACCCACCCGTATTCCTTCCTTAGCCCTTTTGTCCGGGTCAGCGGTATCCCTTTCGGACAATCCCGCTTTCCCAGCAGGCTTGGGCCCTAGTGGCCCCCTCTTTGATGCTGACATCTCTTTGAGGCGCGCGTGGAACACGTACGCGCCGTTCGGCACGGGCCTAGTCCTGATCGGACGGTGAGCTACCCATTACTCACCGCCCGCAGGCCCGCGCCTACGGTGGCCGGGATTCGTCACGCGGCCCTCGACGCCCGGAGCGTCTACCGCGGCGGCTTGGACGGGAGAATCTCTCCCTCTCCCATCCCGCCGCCTCCTTCGCTAGTGGTTGTCGACTTCGCTGACTAAAGCATTACGATATAAATTGGTGTGTTTTAATGTCCAGGGTATAGCTGTGATCGCATGCCACCGTATGATTGGCTAATAAACTTGCCTAACGGCGGCATATGACCATGGCAATGGTAATCTTTTGATTTGATTAAAAATAATTTTATATTTTTTAATAAATTAATTATGAAATAGAAACTTATATTTGCGGTCGGAAAACTGAAATAGGAAATCCTTGCTACGGAACCCTACACTGTGCATGATCCAACACGTACTTGGCCAGTTTTTTTAAATAAAACTAGATACTGTTATAAAAAGATTATTTAATGGTACCAGGATTACAGAAACGCAAACTGCAGCAGCACAACGGTGTAGTGAGTGAGGAGTGCCATCAGACGTAGAGGATGACAGATGTCTACGTAGAACAGGCCACAGGCACTCATCTTGCTATAGGATGCACGGTGCAAGCGTTGAACATTTTTGCATAACTTCTTTTGATCATCTGTAAACGAGATAACCAAATTATACCGTAGCGTATGAAACGCTTGCTATAACCGTATATCCTATGATACGCTTGCTACACCCATAGCGTATCAAATTCTTACTACATCCGTAGCCTATCAAACTTGCTACACCCGTAGCCTATAAAACACTTGCTACATCCGTACCCTATGGAACGCTTGCTACACCCGTAGCGTATCAAATGCTTGCTACACCCGTAGCGTATCTAATTCTTGCTACATCCGTAGCCTGTGAAACACTTGCTACAACCGTAGCCTGTGAAACACTTGCTACATCCGTAGCCTGTGAAACGCTTGCTACACCCGTAGCGTATCAAATTCTTACTACACCCATAGCCTATGAAACACTTGCTACATCCGTAGCCTGTGGAACGCTTGCTACACCCGTAGCGTATCAAATTCTTACTACATCCGTAGCCTGTGGAACGCTTGCTACACCCGTAGCGTATCAAATGCTTGCTACACCCGTAGCGTATCTAATTCTTGCTACATCCGTAGCCTGTGAAACACTTGCTACAACCGTAGCCTGTGAAACACTTGCTACATCCGTAGCCTGTGAAACACTTGCTACATCCGTAGCCTGTGAAACACTTGCTACAACCGTAGCCTGTGAAACGCTTGCTACAACCGCAGCCTGTGAAACACTTGCTACAACCGTAGCCTGTGAAACACTTGCTACATCCGTAGCCTGTGAAACACTTGCTACAACCGTAGCCTGTGAAACGCTTGCTACAACCGTAGCCTGTGAAACACTTGCTACAACCGTAGCCTGTGAAACACTTGCTACAACCGTAGCCTGTGAAACACTTGCTACAACCGTAGCCTGTGAAACACTTGCTACAACCGTAGCCTGTGAAACGCTTGCTACAACCGTAGCCCGTGAAACACTTGCTACAACCGTGGCCTGTGAAACACTTGCTACATCCGTAGCCTGTGGAACGCTTGCTACACCCGTAGCGTATCAAATTCTTACTACACCCATAGCCTATGAAACACTTGCTACATCCGTAGCCTGTGGAACGCTTGCTACACCCGTAGCGTATCAAATTCTTACTACATCCGTAGCCTGTGGAACGCTTGCTACACCCGTAGCGTATCAAATTCTTACTACATCCGTAGCCTGTGGAACGCTTGCTACACCCGTAGCGTATCAAATTCTTACTACATCCGTAGCCTGTGGAACGCTTGCTACACCCGTAGCGTATCAAATTCTTGCTACATCCGTAGCCTGTGGAACGCTTGCTACACCCGTAGCCTGTGGAACGCTTGCTACACCCGTAGCGTATCAAATTCTTACTACATCCGTAGCCTTAAGAAAAGCTTCCAGCTACGGCTTCCAGTCTAACTAGATGCGGTTGAATATCAAAATTTTACGTGGAACTTTGAACGCTTATACCTGTACACCTTGATGCTATAACGATCGCGCAAGAGTCTTGTGCATGTTTCACAGCTTCGTAGAATGTCTCCACTTGTAGACTGAGCGTGAGCTGTATTACCAAGGTCTTTATTACCCAGAAGAACAGGAATACGGTCAGCAAAGGAGTATTCACCTGAAAAAATGTGAAAAAAAAAGCAAATTTGAATGCAGTGCAAAATGTTGTTATCAGGGTATTTGTATAAATCGTCGGTCTATTAATACTTACAAAAATAATTTTCCGGAATTCAATCATGACTTGAATGTTAATCAAGCAACGGCAGAAAGTCTCTATTGTTTGATACAGAACCTAAAAAGTATAAATAATTTATGCAATTTTATTTTTTTATTCTAGTACTAGCTTTTGCCCGCGGCTTCGCTCGCGTTAAAGACACGTAGCGTCATCTAGCGTCCTAAAACAATTGTGACCGTCGAAAGTAATTGTTCTTGCCTTCGCAAAAGGTACTTTTTTCTGGATAAAAAGTACCCTATGTCTTTTTCTGTACCCCTGACAACGTATATATGCAAAATTTCGTGAAGCTCAGTTCAAAGGTTTAGGCGTAAAAGAAGAGTAGCATTATTTGGCTGTGGCATTTTGTAAGGTGGAGGTAGTTCCCCAGTCGGGCTGATACAGATATGAATTTGAGTTAGTCCCTGACTAACTTACCGGTTGTTGAAAAATATCTTTACATATCGCATAGCACTTTAAATTGTTCACGTAAGCTTCTAGCATTCTATTGCAGTCCATTTCATCATTATTTTCATTATCGTTTCTCGGAGGGAGTAAAACTCTAATATTCCATAGTTGGACTTTATTAGCCAACAACTTAATCAAGCTGATTGCATAGATAACATTGGTATCAAGACTTGTCAAAAATATTAATTTAAAAACGACAACCCATGGTGTCTGATAAAAAATTAAGGGTATAAACATGACTGTTATGATATAGAAACCGAAGATTGTTTTGACCAGTGACGAAACAGATAGTCTTACTCTAAGCCAATGAGCGCTTAGGTTTTGACCGTAATGGTGTCATTATGACACCATTGATACATAATTGCAATAGCAAAATTGGGGCCCAGGTCGCCTGTAGACACTTCGTCTTCCATTCCAGACCATTTTTCTTGATCCCATTGTATGTGTTCACGAGCGTATATATCGCAGTCTCGCTACTCGATGCTCTCTCTCGGTTCGGGGCCACTCGCTGGTCTTCGGGGTTTCAGGTTTGCTTCAGTTTTTATGTACAAAATTAAACTCTTTTCCGAGTCCTTTTTGTTTCGAAAGTATATCTTGTGTACTTGAAAAGTTATTGCAATTTTAAAACTGTGATACTTAGTTTTGCAGGCCAGTGAAGTTGGGTTGTGGAGGTCAGATGGCAGTCGTTCCATGTAAAATATTGATATCTCAGCCACTGCGACAACCGTGCGGTCTAAGAAAGGCTAGGCGGATTGATGATTAATTTTCATGCCAAAGTTCGTGTGTGTGTGTGTGTGTGTGATTGTTACTTCTTCACGCTGAAACTGCTGGACGAATGAATGAATGATTTAGTTGAAATTTGACAAAGAGGTTGCCTGGGATCTGGATTTTAAGCACATAGGCTTTTCATCTATTTTTACGCAGACGAAGTCGGGGGCAACAGCATATTGATATAAAAACAGAACAGGGTCACAGGGAACAACTAGTGGTAGCTGAAATCATACAGAAACACTTCAATTTCATTTATTTGTATAATACAGGATATGAACAACAACATTTTTCCTGGAGATCCATTTATCCCCTTACAAAAATAAACACGGAATAAGTTATGACAACCTTATACATCCGAAAATATATGGTTATATAACGACGCCAATCATTACATAATTTTATTCCGTGTTTATTTGTTAAGGGTAAACGTTAGTAGGTCTACAGGAAAGCGAACTGCAGCAACACGACAGTGTAGTTAGTGAGTAGCGCCGTCATGTTGAGCGGCAGCGCGGCGTCCACGTAGAACATCCCGCACGCGTCCATCTTGTTGAACGACGCGCGATGTAGTCGTTTAATATTCTTGCACAAACGTTTTTCTTCGTCTGCAAAACATAATCATAATATCACGCCCATATTAGTACTCAAGGAATATTTCCTACAAATTTCAAGTCGCTATGTTCTCTAATTTCAAACCGGTTTAGGCTATGCGTTATCTATTAGTCTGTACAAAAGATAAAATTAACCAGGAATCAATAAACTTACGGCCAGGCACGAACAGCTAGTCTCTGTGACGACACGACGCGTGATATCACCGCGAGAACTGCCTATTTGTTTGCGAACGCTCACGGCTCGAGGGAGAATCTCACCGTGACATGAGCGCCTAACATGCGCGCCGCGACAAAATTTTGTCGACGCTTTTATCGTGCATTTGTCTCGTATTCGCACGAGTAAAAGCGAGACAAAACAGTCGATAAAATTTGACGCGGCGCGCATGTTAGCCCGTATGGTCACTTCAGTTGTCGGCAACGCGCACGTGTCACGTTCACGGCTTCCTCCAATTTGTTTAGCAACGCTCGAGGAAGAATCTCATCGTGAGCTCACCGGATTCATACGTTATCACTGAGGGAATATTATCGATTATATACATTATCGATTATGATTGTATCTTTGTCAATCCATATGCTACAAGCGCGATGACATGACAACAGTTCTCGCGATGAATTCACACGCCGTGTCCTTACAGAATAGACTTGCAGTGAGCTAAATAGTATCGTCACGGTTAGGGCTGCCATCCGTCCGGAGTTCCCCGGATTTGTCCTAGTTTAGAGGCGTCCGGGGAGCGTCCGGTAGGGGTTTCAAAAAGTGTCCGGCGGAAACCCGGACACTTTGTGTCAGTGGAATCCTGATTGATGAAAAAATTTTTTCGGGGGCGTCCGGGAGAAATACTCTATTTCACCCAAATGTCCGGGGTTTTTAAAGTTTTTGTCCGGCGTCAGCAATTTAGTTGATGGCAGCCCTAGTCACGGTTAAAGTGGCGCCATCAACCACTTTTGTCGAGACATTGTAACAGCATTATGTCGCCGGAAGTGTTTCTGTAACTATACATGAATCTTGAATGTACCTATAGATATGACAAGCGTTAGAGGGATAACGTTACATACAGGTCACAAGATGTAATCGTAAGATAATACAACAGGCCCTGGAACACACTGGATGCGTAGGGCAGAAGACCTCTGTGGTCGGCCTCTGTGGCCCAACTTAGGAGAGGCGTATGTCCAGCCGTGAACTGCAATAAATATTGCTAAATTGATTGTACTGTTTATTTATAGAATAGCAAATACCTGAACAATTAGAATTTAAAATAACTGCGCACGAGTCTTGAACATTTTTTGCAGCTGTGTAGAACTTCTCAAACTGCGAGCTCATTGTTATTTGTAAGATTAAACCCTTTGTTACCCAAATTATGGTCAGAATCAGCATTGAGTAATCAACATCCTGGAAAAATAAAGACATACAATTTACCTGTTATCTTACTTACTAGTGACGAAGGGTCAGGGGAAGCCGGTACAATGAAATAGTAACCAAATTATAAATAACTAGCTTCCGCCCGCGTGTGTGTAGTGTCGGACTAGTGTCGGTCCCATAATAAAAGTTGATCATATTCATGAATACTTTCACCTCCTAAAATATCCGCACTGGTTTTAATTTTACCCTGTATAATTTGTTACTATTTTAATGATACTCTGTATCAAGCTTTTGACCCAACTGCCTGACGAGAGTCTTTATGTAAATTATTGATACCGGACCCCTAACTAGAGATAGATTTTTAACATAAGCTATAAAGAAGGAGTGTCAAAAACCGATCTCTAATAAGAGAAAGAGCGAATGAATCGGTTATTGAGTAGGACTATAGGATCCGTTTAAAATACTTACACTACTTTTAATGAGGTCAATCGCCATCTGCAGGTGAACTAAGGTATGGAAGAGGCAGTCCATAGAGTTGAACACGATCTAAAATAAATTATACTTTAGTACAAGAATATAGAAAGAAACCCTTCATACACTTGTAAGTGCGAGTAAGTAGCATGTATAACACTGGTTTGCTAGTAATTCGTATGCTAGTACTTAGCATGCTAGGAGATCACAAGCCGTTTGATGTTTTCTCCATGCGGGGAAGCGGGGAGGTCTTCACCTGGCACTTAGCGAAGCATTTCTAGAAAATGGCGCGCCAGCTACAAGCACGTGTAACGTTTTGCCAGCGCCTAGTACGCTACTTACAGGCATATGTCTGTATTTTCCCGAAAGATGGCTTATTCTTACTTACCATTAGTTGAAAAGAAACCTTGTGAATATCATAGCAATCCAATATGTTAACGTAAGCCTGAAACATTATTTTACAATAATCCTCTCTGTCCCTGGCCCCCAAGCTTTGGCTCTGAACAGCTTGAACATTCCATAGATCAAGTTTATTCTTTAGCAACATAATAAGTCTGATAGCATAAACGATATTTCCATATAAACTTGTATAAATAAAACCAATAACAAAATCTAAACTTGATAATGTTATCATTATGCATACTGGTATAATAATGGCTATATTAGAACCCAATATCATTATGACACTCATCCAATTTCCAATGATAAAACGTTTGAAGGTGATCTCATTGTTGAGAAATCTGTGGACGTCTTGAATGTTCAAAACAAACACAATATATCTATTGGTTTTCAAAACGGCCATGAAGTTAATTACGAATCCAATACAGATGAAGATAATCTCAAAGCACGCGCCAAAATCGCTGAAATTTAAGCTTTTGCTTATATTTCTGTTATAAACATTATAAATATAAACAGATATAAAAGATATTGTTGCACAAAACGACACCAAAATTGATAGATGGGTATTCGGAGTAATCAAATTGTCCTTCATTTTATACTTGGGATAAAAGAAAAGGTTTTGCATTAAGTTTAGAGGCTTAAGCATCGACTGCACGTCTTTGTCAACGAAGTTATCTGATAGTACTTCCACGGGATAAATTCTGCTGAAGGTGCAATATCTTTTTCTTTTTATAGTCGTCATTTTAATAATCACAAACACGGTATTCTCTATGAATTGTTAGAACGAATGTAAAGAGAACACATTTTTTTGATAATGATAATTTTATAAGTAATTACTTACGATTATAACCTTACATACATTAATCATTATGTTGACACATCATAGATATTTATACCTATCCCATCAAAAACATTAATTTAAAAATGGTAACCAAGTTCAATATTAAGAATATGCATGGTTGTCGACTTCGCTGACAAAAGTATTGAGATCTAAATGAGTGCTAAGTTCTTCAGATAATCCTGAAATGTATTTACATACATACATACATACATGATACATACATAAGTACAACATTCTAAAAAAACCGGCCAAGTGCGAGTCGTACTCGCGCACCGAGGGTTCCGTATCATATTTGGACGTATAAAGTGAAAAAATCCGGACCGCATAATTAAGTTTGTTTGTGAAGGAATTTTGATGATTTTGAAAAAACTGTACTAGTTAGGAACATCGTTTTATTTTTGGTGCCATATTTGGGTCAATTCCTGTCAACCCTAATTATTTCAGATTTTTCGCCCCGCAAACTTAGGAGATAAGGGGGGGGGAATGGTATTTTTTTGAACTTTTTTTATCATATGTCGAAAACTGTGAGACATAAAATAAAATGAAAATATATTTTGAAATGTGCAGATTAAGCCCTTTCATATGATATGTCACTTGACCTAGTAACTCCACTTTAAAATTTCGGACCCCCACTCCGGCCCCTTTTGCAATTAAAATAAAAATATTTTTGTAAGTTTTTCATTTGCAATAAAATTGAACAAGCGGTCTTTATAACTGTTACAAATTTCAAGTCGATAACATAAGTAGTTGCTGAAATAAGCAGGTGTGACAGACAGACAGACAGACAGACGAAGTCGCACCATAAGGGTTCCTTTTTTACCATTTTGGTACGGAACCCTAAAAAGACAATTTCTTGTTTTGTTTTTTTCTGCTACAACAATGTTTGCTTTTTAAAAATATAACTTCCTTGTACACAAAGCAGGGATAACTTATGATAAAATGAAGCTCAAGACTTGATTTGGCTAGTTTTTACCAGCAAACCAAATTTTTATAAGTTTTTTTTATGCTGACCTTACAATAATTTATTAATAAAAAAGATAGTTAAAAACTAGAAGCCAACTACGAAGAAAATCGAACTAAAAAGCATGATACAAGATTACATTCCTGCCTGACAGCCTGAAATTCTTCCCTATACCTACCTACTTATGGTTTTCAATGTTGTGAAAAACTTAATAATCAACATTATAATATCCAGGGTATATGTGGTCGCATGCCACCGTATTACTGACTAACAAACTGGCCCAACAGGATTTTGATTAAAAATAATTTTATAGGTATTTCATAATAAATTATGAAATTAGAAACTTATATTTGCGGTCGGAAAACTGAAATAGGTACTCCTTGCTACGGAACCCTACACTGTGCGTGGTCCAAGACGCACTTGGCCAGTTTTTTTAAATAAAACTAGATACTGTTATAAAAAGATTATTTAATGGTACCAGGATTACAGAAACGCAAACTGCAGCAGCACAACGGTGTAGTGAGTGAGGAGTGCCATCAGACGTAGAGGATGACAGATGTCCACGTAGAACAGGTCACAGGCACTCATCTTGCTATAGGATGCACGGTGCAAGCGTTGAACATTTTTGCATAACTTCTTTTGATCATCTGTAAACGAGATAACCAAATTATCAAATTATACAATAAGAAACGCTTGCTACACCCGTAGGCTATGAAACACTTGCTACATCCGTAGCCTGTGGAACGCTTGCTACACCCGTAGCGTATCAAATGCTTGCTACATCCGTAGCGTATCAAATTCTTGCTACACCCGTAGCGTATCAAATTCTTGCTACATCCGTAGCCTGTGGAACGCTTGCTACACCCGTAGCGTATCAAATGCTTGCTACATCCGTAGCCTGTGGAACGCTTGCTACACCCGTAGCGTATCAAATGCTTGCTACACCCGTAGGCTATGAAACACTTGCTACATCCGTAGCCTGTGGAACGCTTGCTACACCCGTAGCGTATCAAATGCTTGCTACATCCGTAGCGTATCAAACACTTGCTACATCCGTAGCCTGTGGAACGCTTGCTACACCCGTAGCGTATCAAATTCTTACTACATCCGTAGCCTGTGGAACGCTTGCTACACCCGTAGCGTATCAAATGCTTGCTACACCCGTAGCATATTTATAAAACTCTTGCTACACCCGTAGCCTAAGAAAAGCTTCCAGCTACGGCTTCCAGTCTATCTAGATGCGGTTGAATATCAAAATTTTACGTAGAACATTGAACGCTTATACCTGTACAGCTTGATGCTATAACGATCGCGCAAGAGTCTTGTGCATGTTTCACAGCTTCGTATAATGTCTCCACTTGTAGACTGAGCGTGAGCTGTATTACCAAGGTCTTTATTACCCAGAAGAACAGGAATACGGTCAATAAAGGAGTATTCACCTGGAAAAATGTGAAAAAAATGCAAATTTGAATGCAGTGTAAAATGTTGTTATCAGGGTATTTGTATAAATCGTCGGTCTATTAATACTTACAAAAATAATTTTCCGGAATTCAATCATGACTTGAATGTTAATCAAGCAACGGCAGAAAGTCTCTATTGTTTGATACAGAACCTAAAAAGTATAAATAATTTATGCAATTTTATTTTTTTATTCTACTACTAGCTTTTGCCCGCGGCTTCGCTCGCGTTAAAGACACGTAGCGTCATCTAGCGTCCTAAAGCAATTGTGACCGTCGAAAGTAATTGTTCTTGCTTTCGCAAAAGGTAATTTTTTCTGGATAAAAGGTACCCTATGTCTTTTTCTGTACCCCTGACAACGTATATCAAAATTTCGTGAAGCTCGGTTCAAAGGTTTAGGCATAGAAGAAGAGTAGCGTTATTTGGCTGTGGTATTCTGTAAGGTGGAGGTACTTCCCCAGTCGGGCTGATACAGACTTGCATTTGAGTTGGTCCCTGACTTTAACTTACCGGTTGTTGAAAAATATCTTTACATATCGCATAGCACTTTAAAATGTTCACGTAAGCTTCGAGCGTTCTGTTGCAGTTCATTTCATCATTAATTTCATTATTATTTCTCGGAGGGAGTAAAACTCTAATATTCCATAGTTGGACTTTATTAGCCAACAACTTAATCAAGCTGATTGCATAAATAACATTGGTATCAAGACTTGTCAAAAATATTAAATTAAAAACAACAACCCATGGTGTCTGATAAAAAATTAAGGGTATAAACATGACTGTTATGATATAGAAACCGAAGATTGTGATGACATTGATCCAATTCCTAATGACGGTCTCCTTAAAACTGCGATCATTGTTAAGAAATCTATGAATCTCTTGAAAGGTCAAAACGAATGTCACAGTTTTTTTGGTTTGAATCCAATGAATTATAAAGTTCATGATGAATCCCGCACTGTAGTAGATGAAGTCGAAATATGACGCGAAATACAGAAAATGTATTGTATTATAACGTTTCCAATTGGCGTCTTCCAATATTTCAATGATTCGATACACATAGCCTAACAAAAACATTACCAGCCCAAAGATTAATATGAACTTATTTAAACAATTGTTCGGTTTTATGGAATTGTTCCAGATGTGAAATCTTGGATTTAGCACCATCGTTTGCATCAGATTCAGAGGATAAAAGATCGACTGCACTTCTTTGTCAAGTAAGCTGCTCAAAAAAGTATCATCACGGACACTGGTTCCAATTTCTGGATTATAACTTTTTATGGACGACATTTTGAATGAAATACAGCCAATGAAGTTGCACTCAATGACAGAAAACTATGGAAAATTTCACTTTACAGCTCTTCAATTAAAATAATGGTGTTTTGCATTCATAGGTTGTACACACATTAACGAGATTAGTAGTCTAATGATATTAAGAAAACCACTTACACGCGGAGGAATGTGTTTCTAGGAAATGTATGAACAGTGTTGAAATGAAATAGATTTTTTTAAATGTATTTATTTAAATGCCTTAAACTAATATTACAGGTCTTAACCTAATGCAATAGCCAAGTCACACACACATTAAAATTAAAGCACAAAATACATAATCATCAAGATCTTACAGTAACATAATTATTGTGAACAATAGAACTATGCGAATTCACCCCAGTGACGTAAATATTATATTAATTACAACCTACATAATATAATGATGGTGCGAATTGCTCGAGTTAGAGGTGTTTTGGCCAGCAAGTTGGTCTAAGATGGTACGAACAGCAATGGCGGGGGCCGACACCTTAATAAATTGTCAGATTTCGGAATTAGCTTTATTTTAAAACACCGTGAAACATTTTTCAAGTCAAATCTAGTTACACAGTTGTAATTTGTCAATTCTTTTGCCAAAGACCTGGTGAGGAACTTCATGACTCTACATTTGTTCAATCCAGAGTTACAGTAATGAGAACTGTAACAACACTATAGTGTAGGTGGTGATGAAACTGAACAGGTTCAAAGATAGCATAGCGTTAACAGTGAACAGGCCACACGCGTCCATTTCCTTGAAAGAATTCTTTAGTAATCGTCGAATATTTTTACACACGGAGAATGTCGTTTGTGTATCTGTAAATGATGAATTAAAGCATTAAAGAATCATCACTGTAATGTTTCGATTAAAATATCGAACATAAAATAATAACCTGAGCATATAGTTGACTTCAAAAGCGGTGTAACGACACCCTGAACATCCTTCATGGCTGAATAGAACCTCTCACATATCACAGACAAAGATATTTCTATAAATATATTTTTAAACAGCAATACTTGTGCACAAATTGTTAGTAGAAAGAGCTGGAAAATAGAAATAAAAATATTAAAAAGAATTAACACCAGTAATTCGCTCTATATCATGGGTGCACACAAATCGTCAACAAACAGCTAAGGACGCGGCCGCACTGGTACGGCGACAGCGACGCGATGGCGATTTCGTGAAAACAAACTCATATAACATAACGGCCACTGACATTATGTTTAAATGAGTTTGTTTCGCCTAACTCTGAAAGAACTGTTTCTGTTAACCCTACAAATAATTATTTGGTGTACGGTCGCGGTCTAAAAATGTTACCCAGATTTCAAATTCAATTATTTTCCTTCTCATATCAATTATAGAATTGTCAATGATCAAACGCCTAGTATTTTCAGGTTTTTGTTTTGTGACCGACTTTATGAAACAAAAATCCACCACCAATAATAAATTAACCTTCGGTATTTAATTTCTGGCCCGCCTCTTACTTAAATAGGTACTCACTGAAATTCCACCATTTAATATCCTTAGATTCAATTTTATTAGAATAGCTATATTTATTAGGCCATGACTCGCTGTATATATTGTGTAGTATGCAATCTGAAATAATTCCAAAATATTATTATCACAGGCTCCAATTGTTACGCAGCGTAATATCTCATACAGCAAAGGAAGGACTATTGATACAGACGGTTTGAAACAACCCACCCTTATAGGATACCCAACAGTAGTTGTAAATGATAAAGATGACACAGATCTCTCTATTATACCTATTGCAGAATTAATAGGAGCCTTTGCTGGAGGGTGGCCTGTGCCCTTGATGGGGGCTCTCTACAATAATAACCCGACATTTAACAGGGTTAACAACCACTCCGAATCTATCACACCAGTTTTCAAACTCATTAATTGCATCGAATATCAGTGGCGAAGCGTCAGTTTTTGTAAGAGGTAAGCTGGAGTTACAAATGTTTACCTGGCCACGAAAAGTAGGCAATACTGCCTGTGCCATTTCTCAAAGGGATTGTTTGGATTTAAATACTGGATACAGATACTCACAAACTGACGAAAAGTTTTCTCAACAATCTTGTAAGCTTCCAGAATGTTCACGAACACATCATACTTGATGTTCCAGTAAGATTCTCGTTCTGACTCGTTAATACTGTCCGACTTTCGAACGTCTTCAATCCAAGTAACTAACAGTTTGCATAGCAACTTCATAAGAAAGGAAGCGTACATGACATTTATATCAAAAATGATAGAGGTGTAGATAGTAGTAATATTGATAAAACTAATTAAAGGAAAGTAATAATAATGTAAGATGACGAAACTCAACCAGATACAGTTTACACTAATAACACCAAACCAATTGTAGATTTTAAAATTTCTGAGTTTTTTGTCGTTCAGTTTGAGAAATTTAAGAGCATGCTGGATTTTTAAAACTAATAATACGTTTTTATCGCAATATTTATTATTGTTGTAGTGATTTAACATGTGCCCAACACAGTTGATGAAAGCTTCACAAATACTGCCCCAAATTAGTAGCAAGGCCAAACCGCCTTCCCAATTATTGTTAAACATATTAAAAACATCATACACGGTCAGAGATCGTATTACAAGCATGCAGATAAAGCCAACGAAGTTGTAAAGAAAAGTATTTGAAGTGATAAAGTTGTCGCGAATAGTGTACTTAGAGCAGATAAAAAGGGTCTGCATGAGATTTAATGGTCTAAGAACTGATTCTAAATCATTTTCGATCCGGTTGTTGAGTAAAACTTCATTGTGTGGAATTATTTGTGCACTCTCCATTAAAACGGAGTTTCTTTTCGATTTTCTTTTGTATTTTATTAACGGGAACATGTTTGTAGTGTTAGCTATCCGAAGGTCTTATTATAATTGATGTAGCGGTTGACGGACAATTTAAACAGCCGTTGATCAAGATAATTTGATGTCTGTATTAGTTCTTTTAGTGACGTTAGTTTAACATTTATTTTTAGTTTTACATCACAACTTAATATTATACCTAATTTTAACGTTTTTGTCTCTGTCATCCTAAATATCGCTGTTAATTTTTTCTTGCATTGGATATACCTATCGTCTATTAAATACCCTTGTTCATCTAAACCCTGTTTTGAAGAAGATGTTGAAAGATAAGGATTCAATAAAAAAAGAAAACTGATAAACAAGTACGATGAAACAATAAACTTCAAGTAGCTCCTTCAAGCTAGGTACTTGAGAAGTTTTAGTACTGAGAATCCTTTGTCCTTGTAACACGAATTTGCTGAGTGCTGAGTGCAGTGTATGTTTATCAAATAATTCGTTTTTAAATCTATGGAACCAACTAGATTGTATTCCGTAAATAGTCAATCAGTGCATGGGCCAGAAACTTATCCATAAAGTTGCCATCGGCGAATACGTCGAGAATACGTCGGGTTTCCTAAATACATAGTAAATGACATAAAAATAGTAAATCGGCAAGAACCGGTAGAAATTATTGATGTAACAAAAATGCACACAAGAAATACTTACAGTCAAATATAAATTCTCCTCCTGATTGAAAACTTAGTCCAAAATTTTTGCTGCGTACATATACAAAGCTACATCCAAAATGCATTTACAAAGGCAAATAATAGTAAAAAAATACTGCTGAAGGAACATCACTAAACCACTAACTAATCATAATTTAATGTACCTATCAGTTTTCTTTAGCCTACTCCAGTCTACCTCGAACCGCTATCTTCAGCAAACATGTCGTCAGGTACTAAACATAGACGCAATTCAAATAATAGAATTGCTATCATTATAGAAAATGAAGCGATTGAATCTAATGGACCAAAGGAACCATCCAACCATCAACCCAATCATCAACCATCTTTGGCAGAAGCATCAATCGAAGTAATTGACAGACATGAAGAAATGCTACATGATAATGTAATTGAACAATACTTACAATCAGTATTTAAACCTTTAAACTTAATGCAAGCTTTATTTGTCTGTGCTAAATACAAGATTCAGAACAGCGTTATTACTCCCATCGGTCGTCTCTACAGCTTTTTTTCAGTTTGTGGTACATTGATATTTATGTGCGTCTGCTACTACTACATGGTGTTTTTGGCCTATAACAGAGCTGCAGTGGACGATTTTGACTATTTTATGGCTAATATCTTTGACTTTGTCTTATATTTCGTGGGAAACCTTTTAAACTCCTTTACGAACATTAGGCAGAAATCAAACAATGTACAATTAGTCTTGAAGATCCAAAATGTGCATAAAATCCTCAAAATTAACGGAACCTGCTTCAAGCAATTCATCATATCTAACTGGCTCTGTGTCATCGCTATTAATTGTTTTCATTTTTCCTGGATATGTTGTTCCTATTACGTTTTTCATGAAATTGGGGTTCTGGCTACTTATATTTGCATTCGCTTCGATATGAACATCATATACGCATTGAGGACCATGAAGCTTATGTCCGAATCTCTCAAGATGTGGATCGACGATGTCCGTAAGTCAGGACATATTGAAGACACAGATAATGATCGATATTGGAACTGTATGTTTAGGGGTTACATGGACATAATAAACGTTTTCCAGATAATTGAGAAGACCTTTCATCAAACGGTGGGTCATCATCATCAAATTGTTATGATTTTTTATACAAAGATCGAGAATGTTCTTTATATCATAAAATATAATTTTTTATTTCAGATTTTATTTTATATCATACACACGTGTTCTAATACTTTGCTTGACATCTGGATGCGTATAGAATTGAGGTCAACAATAGCTGGCAGTGAGATTCAGGTAATTTGACTGTGGTTCATTATATACCAGTACATATAAGCCCCGCAAGTTGATATTGCGATGGAACCTTGTCACAATAACAGCTGCGTGACGTCATCTGTCGCAAAAAAGTACAGATAGCAAAAGAAATTGTAATAAAAAATAAATAAGCTAGGGTAATGGATTTATTTGTATTTTATGTTTGTTTATTTAAAATCTTAGCCTATTTCTTAAATCCCACTCATATTATCTTCCGAATCAGGACCTCTAAGAGTCCTCTTTCTCTTTTACAAAATAATTGTCCACTTTAATTATAATTTCACGAGCACGACTGTTAATTAATTTCTTATTAATTTTAACGGGTAACAGGTAACAAAACTAAACAACAACAATAAAACAGGATAACAAAAACAAAAAGCTATAACAAGTACTCGATGCGCGTAAGCACGTAAGCGCGGGCTGACCTTGCGGACGGTACTGACGGTGCGACGTCGACTACGTCACCAAGATGGCCGCCAGTCGCAATATCAACTTGCGGGGCTTACTATATGTTGGGTAGCTTGTAATTTTTTTTTTCCAAATTTCAAGACTATTAATTATTTAAATTTACTAACGAGTAGGTATTCTTCTTTGTATTTTAGTATGTTCTTCTAACATTTATTCGTCTGACGTGGGTGATGAAGAACCTCGTCCTCCAAACATGTTTGACCCTGGAGTGTGAGAAGTACTATTCGTCTATGAGAGAAGTTCAGAGTATGTGCATAGAAATTATACCTTCAGGAAGATGTTCAGGTAAAAATAGGTAAACCCCTTACAACGGATTAATATTGCTCCTACAAACTTACTATGACGGGTATGCCGCTGGCAGCGGCAGTATCAGTATTTTATTCATGTCGGTGGCTCGTTTGATCGGCACGGCCGGCACCACGTAACAGTTTGTTCCATGGCCGCCACCATGCCATCGCCATGCCGCCATCATAGGTAGTGTGTAATAAATAAGCCTGTAAGAACACAACTGTCGAAATGAGGGTGCATTACACACATCTGTCAAATAAATAATAAATTCTTTGAGGAATAGGTATCACGTTTCACAAAAGAGGACTCTTCGACGCTATGTTGGCTTCCCTGTCCGTCACTACTGTTTAGGTCTCTGTTACATTTGTTCACAGAAACTCAAAGACGGTTCTGCAAGCATATCCAGCGGGTCCACAGAGCCTACTTCAAGAAGATGAGCCTGTGCAGTCTGTTCGCAGTGGACGCGGCGCTGGCACTGCGTGTGTGTGCTCTCCTCACTACCTACACTTTAGTCATATTACAGTTCGAGTATTTGTAAATTCCCTAAATGCCTAATCAGTTTGTAAGAATTGTCCTGGTTCCATAAAAATCTAATTGTTATAGTTACCAATGGTAAGTTTGTTTATTTTTTGTTGTATCTATTGTTGAAATTGTTGTTGAAATTGTCTGTTGTGTTGTAATTACTTGGTTTGAAATTAATATTAATAAATAAAGTCATCGATTTTATGCTTTTTAGTCATTCAATCCATGATTTTGATAAAATCTTGAGAGAATAATTACCTACCTAGCACCTAATTCGGTAGGTATGGATTTATTCCTAAACTTGTTAATACTTGAATAAGTATTATTAAGAACATGGGTAGGTACTTGATTGTTATTTGAAAAAAAAAAATAATATCACCAAAAGGCCAACTAAACTAATTATTTGCTTTTTCAGTAACATCATATACATTGACAAACTAACGTCATACCGGATAGTTTCACTGTCCATGAAACTCATAGAACAATTCAGTTCTTAGCGTGCTTAGTACGTACAGTTTAATTTAATATACATTATTGAAATAACTAGCCCCTGGTCCTAGTTTATCAAGCATGACTCTTGACTGTCAAATAAAATTTATTTGTCTATAAAAGGCACTTGTAACCGGACACACAGCCTTTATTACCGATACTACTAGAATATTAATAACGCCTAAACTTTAAAGCATCTTTTGCGACTGCATATTTTTAGGGTTCCGTACCAAAATGGTAAAAAAGGAACCCTTATGGTGCGACTTCGTCTGTCTGTCTGTCTGTCTGTCTGTCTGTCACACCTGCTTATTTCAGCAACTACTTATGCTATCGACTTGAAATTTGGAACAGTTATAAAAAATGCTTGTCCAACTTTATTGCAAATTAAAAAATTAAAAAAATATTTTTATTTTCATTGCAACAGGGGCCGGAGTGGGGGTCCAAAATTTCAAAGTGGGGTTACTAGATCAAGTGACATATCATATGAAAGGGCTTGATTTGCACATTTCAAAATATATTTTTATTTAATTTTATGTCTCACAGTTTTCGACATATGATGAAAAATTTCTGAAAAAATACCATTCCCCCCCCCTTATCTCCGAAGTTTGCGGGGCGAAAAATCTGAAATAATTAGAGTTGATAGGAATTGACCCAAATATGGCACCAAAAATAAAACGATGTTCCTAACTAGTACAGTTTTTTCGAAATCATTAAAATTCTTTCACAAACAAACTTAGTTTTGCGGTCCGGTTTTTTTCACTTTATACGTCCAAAACTGATACGGAACCCTCGGTGCGCGAATACGACTCGCACTTGGCCGTTTTTTTTATTGTTTTTTTACTTTATTTTCTTTGATTAGGTATATTGGTGTGTGTTAGGTTACATTATTATTTTACTTTTAAGTATTTATAGTTTATATATTTTGTTTTAAAAGCTCAGTTAATAATTTTTTCGTAAATTTATATAATTTTTTAAAACAAAAGTAACTGAAAGACAGAATCGTGTTGCTGCGGAGTTTGTTGCGCCGTTTCTTCTTCGCAGCTAAAACACTAGGAAGCGGTGAAGGGCGGGCGTTTTTGGGGGCTGTCTAATGTATGTAAACGTTCAAAAAGTGCTAATTGGGTTTAGGCCACTTTGAATAAATGACTTTTGAATTTGAATTTGAATTTACTATAATTAAGAGCCGAGTACTTTCACGACCCACATAACAAAACACCATCTATTAATTTTATAGATGGTGTTGACGTAATGTACAAATATTACTAGTATTTTGAAAACAATCGGACCGCACGGTTGTCGCAGTGGCTGAGAGATTGGCTGCAGCTGCGCGACGGGTCGCGGGTTCGATTCCCGCATTGCACAATAGGTCTGGCCGTTTGTGTATGTGAAATTTGTGTTTGTAAACGCACCCACGACACAGGAGAAATCCTAGAGTGGGGCAACGTTTACAAAAAAAAAAATACACTTAAACATACTTAGGCGTTGCGCAGACAATGGACATTTTGTCCGCAACGATAGAACGGATAGAACGTATGAAAATCAGGGCAGTCTATTTATCCTTCGTGTGCGTCATTGCATAGATTTCTATACGTTCTGTCGTCGCCGACAAAATGTCCGTCATCTGCGCAACGCCTTAGTACACAGGCCTCTTTTATATGAGAGGGAGTGGGCCATAACCCACCACGCGGGCCACATGTTCTCGATTTTTATGGTTCTAGGACATGCCTTCTTCCTTATAATGTTTTCCTTCACCATTTCTAGAGGATTGAATAATACGAACAATGTAGATATTGCTAGCTAACGGTGGCGATGTGTCCATTTTTATCAGAGGCAAGCCAAACAAAAAATGCTTAGGTTTAACAAGCATATGCAGTCTAGTAACTATAGCTGTGGCCGGCTTCCTGGTGTAGCAACAGCGACATCTATCGGCAAGATCAAGCAACCTATACCTAGACAGCTAGTAGAGAAACAGTTGTGGATATCACTACAATATATCTGATGTCATGAATCCTACATCGCGCAAGAAGAGTTTTCAAATGAAGAAAATGACAGATTTCGTAATGAGCTTTATTTCATAACATAACATAACACACGGTGAAACATTTTTCAAGTCAAATCTAGTTGCATAGTTCCATTTGTCAATTCCTTTGCAGAAGAGCTAGTGAGGAACTTCAAGGTAGCTTCACATAGTTCAATCCAGAGTTACAAAAATGTGAACTGTAAAATAACTATGGTGTAGGTGGTGATGAAACTGAACAGGTTCAAAGATAGCATAGCGTTAACAGTAAACAGGCCACACGCGTCCATTTCCTTGAAGGAATTCTTCTGCAGTCGTCGAATATTTTTACACACGGAGAATGTCTTCCGAGTATCTGTAAATAATAAATTAAAGAATTATTACAAAGCTACAAATGCAATTGATGAGAGTAGTCAGTACAGTTGGTATAGTTTCGAATATAAGATAATATCTGAAATACCTGAGCATACAGTTGACTTCACCAGCGGTGTAACGACACCCTGGACATCTTTCATGACTGAATAGAACCTCTCACATTCCACGGACAAAGATACTTCTATAAATATACTTTTTAACAGCAATACTAGTGATATAAGTATTATTATAGCAAACTGGAATCAAAAAAAAATACTATACATTTTTAACCCAAGCACAGATAATATAATACCAAGTATTGTGTGCTTTAACAAGCACAAAGTTACTGTCAACTAATAATATTGTCGTACGGTCGCGGTCTAAAAATGTTTACCAAAAGGTAAATTCTCGTATTATGACTTGCCATCATGGCAAATTAAGACTCATAACACTTCAAGAACAGTTTGCAACACAATTACAAGCGCTCCTTGTGAATATAAAGATCTCCCACACATTAAAATTTCCGCACACCGCAAATGGTATTCAACACGACATTCTTAAGGCCCTTCTAACCTATTCTCTATTCTGTGGTCGACAAGATAAAAATAGGGACTTAAAAACTTACTGGAACTGCACCATATAAAATCCCTATATTCATTATTATTAAAACAGCCATGCTTACTAGCCCATGGCCCGCTGTATATATTGTGTAGTATGCAATCTGAAAATAATGCCAAATTATTAAGTATAAATATCGGCGTGGATCTTGATCACAAACGTCACCTTTTCGGTCTCTTTGGCGGAATGAAAAAGACGGGGGGCGCCGAGGCTGCAGGCGATTGGTTTGTCAGTCGATGCTCGTCTTCTAATTGAACCATTCTTTATTACGTATTGTCAACTGTCTATTGTCCATTGGACGGAAAATGTACATGCGTGATCTGAGATCATCTTTAATGCTGGTACCTATACCTACCTGCAATTGTTGCGCAATTTACCGTCTCATATAGGAAAGGAACGAGCATTTCACAGTACTTATAACAACTCCTTTTATAGATTGACGCAAAAAAGGTGGGTTACACCCAAAAGTGGGGGTAACTGATGATGATGGCACAGTACTCCTGTGTTGTACTACTGTGTTGTACCCCTTGCAGAATTAATAATGGCTATAGGCACTGCGTTTTTAAAGCTACCAGAGATGCCTCTAGTATAAACACATTGCGTTAATTTTAATCTTTTCTTGCTGCGGTTACAAACACAAATCTCACATACTATAAACGCTTAGACCCGAAACAAGTTTTTGATCCGTGCGGGAATCGAACCTGCGACATGCCAATCGCTAAGCCAACCAACCGTCACATATAAAGACATCTTCTCGTGTCGATGGTACAGCTCATATGACACAGATACTCACAAACTGACGAAAAGTTTTTTCAACAATCTGGTAAGCTTCCAGAATGTTCACGAACGCATCATACTTGATGTTCCAGTAAGATTCTCGTTCTGCATCTTCAATACTGTCCGACTTTCGAACGTCTTCAATCCAAGCAACTAACAGCTTGCATAGCAACTTCATGATAAAGGAAGCGTACATGACATTAATATCAAACATGATAGTGGTGTAGAACAAAACAATATTGATAAAACCAATTGAAGAAAAATAATAATAAAATATGATGGTACAACTCATCCAGATAATGTTAACACTAATAACACTAAACCAATTGTAGGTTTTCAAACTTCTGAGTACTTTGCCGTTCAATTTGAGGAGTTTAAAAGCGTGCTGTATTTTCAAAACTAACAATACGTTTTTGTTGCAATATTTAATACTGTTGTAGTGATTTAACATGAAACCAACACAGCTCATGAAAGCGTCATGAAGATTTCCCCAATTATTCAGTAAATTCAAACCTTCCCATTTGAGAAATGAGGTGACCAGCAGATACAAGTTAATAGACCGCAGTACAAGCATGCAGATGAAGCCAACTAAGTTGTAAAGGAAAGTATTTGAAGTGATAAAGTTGTCGCGAATAGTGTACTTAGAGCAGATAAAAAGGGCTTGCATGAGATTTAATGGTCTAAGAACTGATTCTAAATCATTTTCAATCCAGTTGTGCAGTAAAACTTCATTGTGTGGAATTATTTGTGCTCTCTCCATTAAAACGGAGTTTCGTTTCGGTTTTCTTTTGTATTTTATTGACGGAAACATGTTTGTTGTACTAGCAATTCGACGGTTTTATTATAATTGATGTAGCGGTTGACGGATAATTCAAAAGCCGTTGATCAAGATAATTTGATGGCTGTGTTATTTCTTTTAGTGACGTTCGTTTTAACAATTATTTTTAGCTCTACATCACAACTTATCATCTTATTTAACGCTCTTGTGTCTATCGTTATAAAAATTGTTCGTTTATTTTTTTACATTTTCTTTTGTTGTTCCCACTGCTGGTACTCATGCTACCTCTCCGTGAGAGGAAATGGGCCGTAGCCTACCACGCGGGCCCAGTGCGGGTTGGTGGACGTTACATATCTTCGATTTTTTGGTTCTGGGGCACGCCATGTGCCGGTCGGTTTTCTGACGATGCCTTCACCGTTTATAGAGTAGTGGTAATGTAAATAAATTAGGCAAAGTAAAGCACGTGTCTGTCTGAATTTAAACCCACCACTAACCTACTTCTAAGGCACCTTCGTAGCTACTGGGCTTGCAACGCTCCAATTTTCTTTAATGAAAAAAATGGAACAACAATGCGAGAGAATAATATTCTATGAGATTCTATGGAGTTTAGATACAGGTACATCGATTTAGATTTTACGATATTAGACTTCTATTAAAATAACCAGAATTTAACACAGCAAGAATAGTATATTATGCAATTAGTGAATAAAGGACGGATTTAAAGCGAGGGCCATAGATGAATCACGAGCTAGTGAAGGATTCTAACGATTGAATCACGACCGTAGGGAGTGATTCATGATGATTGAATCACGAGCGTAGCGAGTGATTCAAGTGTTAGAATCCTGAGCGACGCGAGCGATTCATGGCCCTCGATATAAATCCGTTTTATTCAAGAGTTGCATACTATACTTTATACCATGACTACGAGAAAAAGAATGATTTAAGTGAAAATATACATATAATAAAGAAAAAGTAAAGTTAAATTGGCTTTGATGTAAACCAGCCGTGATTTTTTGGGTAGCAAGCTTTCCACCTTTCCACTATATCGGCCGCCCTCTCTTTCACAAACTCAGGTGTTAACACATCTTCATCACTAGAATGCATTTTTAATCGATTAGAACAACACTAAACAAACACAAAATTAAAGATTAATGTAACACTAAACTTTGTGTTCGTACAACTTACAGTATTCAAAATAGCGCCAATTTACTAAGGACAGCAAAGAACACAAAACAGTTTTTATTCTAATGCTAAACTCCTTGTCGAAAATGTCGACCAATCAAATTGAATTTAGAACACATCAATATAGGTCGAATACACAGATTACACTTACACTAGATACGGCAAGCCACGACCAAGCGTGCCCTGCATGTTCGACTGTTCGTACTAAAAAAAGTCTGTTAGCTCAGTGACGCTTAGTGATTGAAACAATTCTGTTTACTCTGAGCACATCACTAAATGGCTGGGGTGAAGTTATCGTAGGTATAAAAAAGATGACACGTTCGATTTTCATACAATCTAATAACGTGCTGCATCTAGCATAATAGGTTCTTTAAATCTGTGGTCGAATACATTGGTGTGTTCCATTTTCAAACATCAAAACAGTGAGTAAAAGTGCTTTTTATTCACTATTTTCAGTGAATAAAATAAGCTTTTTAGAGGGGGAATGGTATAAATATATTTAATTGTGTTCACATCCAAATGTATGTCCAAAATATAACATCTACAAAGCAAAAAGGCAAAACATAATATAGTAAAAAATAGCTAAAAGAACATCACTAAACAACTAACTACTTAACATAATTATTAATGTATCATTTTTCTTCTGCCTACGCCAATCTACTTTGAACCGCCTCCTTCAGCAAACATGTCGTTAGATATAAAACATAGACGCAATTCAAATAATAGAATTGCTATCGATATAGAAAATGAAGCGATTGAACCTAATGGACCGAAGGAACATAATAGATCAATTGAACTAAATGACGGAAACGAAGAAATACGACATGATAATGCAATTGAACAATACTTACAATCAATATTTAAGCCTCTCAACATAATGCAAGCTTTATTTGTCTGTGCTAAATACAAGATTCGGAACAACGTTATCTTTCCCATCGGGCAGCTCTACAGCTTTTTTTCAGTTTGTGGTTCATTGATATTAATGGGTGTCTGCTTCTACCTGTTCTTTATGACCTCTAACACTACTGGAGTGGACGTTTTTCACTATTTTGTGGCTAATATCTATGACTATATTTTGTATTTCGTGGGAAACCTTTTATACTCCTTTAACAACATTAGGCAGAAGTTTATCAATGTGCTATTAGTCTTGAAGATCCAAAATGTGCATAGAATCCTCAAAATTAACGGCACCTATTTCAAGCATTTCATCATATCCAACTGGCTCTGCGTTATCGCAATTAATTGTTTTCATTTTTCTTGGATATGTTTTTCCTGTTACGTTTTTTATGCAATTGGTACTAACAATTTGCTGACTAGTTATATTTGCGTTCGTTTTGATATGAACATCATATACGCAACGAGGACCATTAAGCTTTTGTCGGAATCTCTCAAGATGTGGATCGACGATGTGCGGAAGTCAGGGCATATTGAAGATACAGATAATGCTCGATATTGGAACTGTATGTTTAGGGGTTACATGGACATAATCAAAGTTTTCCAGATAATTGAGAAGACCTTCCATCAAACGGTTGGTTACATTTAGTTGTCATGGTATTTTATACAAGGATCGAGAATATTCATTACATAAATTGTGAAACATTGATTTTTGTTACAGATATTATTTTATATCATACACACGTGTTCTAACACTTTACTTGACGTCTGGACACGTATAGAATTGAGGTCAGAAATAGCTGGCAGTGATATTCAGGTAATTTGACGGTGGTACGTCTAGTTAACTGTAGTGCATACCATACTAACAATGTACAGGTGAAATTTTCAAGTGGGCGTGGATGGGCAAATCCGAAACTATAATAAATAGTGAAAAATAGTCAAAGGCGTTTCGGGGCCGATTTTGTTATTAAAAAACTAAAACGGCTTTGGTTTTTGTTTGCTTTTTTTTGCCACCGACTTCCGAAACCAAAATTATTATTTTCTTTGTAGTGGATTTTTGAAGTCGGTTATTTTTTGTTAAAAAAGTTTTTATTTTTCCCTTTTTAGTTCTTTATCCCGTGTTAGATTACTTTCACGGATTCGTTCAACAGTAAATCTTCTACGTAGTGAGTACATTATTTTATGCATATAACTTTGTACATAGGAATGATTACCTAATGTATTATATACTAAAACCTTCCTCAAAGTATGTAGATTACGTTAGTGAAAACCCCATCCAAATCGAATCAGTAGTTTTTGAGAAAATCGCGCACATACAAACATACATACATACATACACACATACGGGACGAATACAGAACCTCCTTTTTTGAAGTCGGTTAAAAACTAAAACTGCATTATTCGATTTTTGGTCCAAAGAAAAATGGGGAAAAGCGGAGGCGGTCACTAATATTCACATGAAGATCTGACATTCTCCCTCGAACGTTCGCAAACAAATTGGCAGCTCTCGGGGTGATATCACGGGGCGGGTCGGTACAGAATAGACAGACAGGATGTCTTACTATGGATAATTATGTAAACTTTCAATTGAATTCCTAATGTATTATTAGAATGTATAATATTATTAGAATTTTTACGAGTTTCCTTCTACGTGTTTCAGTACACACTTCTCACATTTATGTCTTTTACGTGGGTGGTGAAGAACCTCGTCCTCCAAACATGTTTGACCCTGGAGTGTGAGGAGTACTATTCGGCTATGAGAGAAGTTCAGAGTCCCTGCATAGAAATTATAACATCAGAAAGATGCTCAGGTACAAAAAAAAAGATTTTCATTATAGCATTGTTGAAATTTTATGGTAAGTATTTAGGTACTTATATTTTTTGATGTGAAAGTATGTTTGAAGTTTTTTTTTTATGTATCGATTATGATCAAATAGTTTTGAGTTCCGACAATGTCTGGAAAAAGGTCTTGAAATTGTTATATATATACATTTTAAAGTTTAAATAATTCGCCATTAAGGAGATAAACTGTTTCAAAAAAACCCTTTTTAGCGAACTTTAAGAACTGACAGCGCCTTAAAATTTTAAATATTTTAGGTTCAACAAAAATCCTTTTTCGTGTTAGCCTGAAAGTAAACGCGTGAAATAAATTAGAGTCTCACATTGTTCTCAGAAAGTCAAAAAATGTTTTGCAAAAATATCCAGCGGGTCCACAGAGCCTGCTTCAAGAAGATGAGCGTGTGCAGTCTGTTCGCAGTGGACGCAGCGCTGGCACTGCGTGTGTGTGGTCTCCTCACTACCTACACTATAGTCATATTACAGTTCGAGTATTTGTAAATTACTCAAATATCAAAATCCAATTCCTATTTAACGAAATCTGATCGTTAATAGTCCTTTAGAAATGGATTGTTTTGCTGTATAGTATGACATGTATGTATGTAAGTAGGTATAGGTACCTACCTACCTAATTAATTGGTTTGAAATAATATTATAGAATAAAGTGAAGTTCTGTGAGTGATGTTGATTTTTATTAATTTTTAACCATTATTATTAGAACTTAGTTAGGTATGCACATAATTGTATGTACGATTTTTTATAAATTCTGAGGGAATAATGGATTTGTTTTCGTTCATACCTACATTTCCTCGATGCTCGCATCCAACATTATTTATTCCTAATCAAGGGGTGGTATCTTCTATAGAAAATAAATTGCACTTACACACACATTCAAATTACGTTAGTGTGGGTTGCGGAAATAAGGGTGTTCCCATTTGTAAAAACGAATGCCATTTTTACGGGAGGTAAAGATTAGCAAAATATTTTTTTTTCTAAGTACAACAACAAATTATTGAAATTAATTATCTTACTAGTGAAAACTATATTAGCTTTAATTCTTTTTTTATTTTTGGGCCACAAATCCATCTTAAACAAGAAAAATACAATTTCATTGGCCAGTAATTTTTTTTTAATGTTGTGGCAACCCTAAATTTTCTGGTGTCAACTGTCAGTATGTCACTGTCACAAAAAGTTCGTTAACTTTTGTTTTCAGTTTTTCATGTAACAAAGTTTATCAGGCTATTTCTCAAGTTATTTGTGAAATATTCTTGATAGTTTTGTGGCTCTATCTATAGTTGTTCGCTCGAGATTACTCGCGACTACGACTTGTGTAGTGCTGGATAACGGACCATAGTTGCTCGCTCGAGATTACTCGCGACCACGACCTGTTTAGTGCTGCTGCTTTATCTGAACAACATTTAAAGCCCAACAGCAAGCAGAAGATGAGGGTTAAGCTGGCAGCTCAGGTGTTCAGCCACTCAGTTGCAGCAGGCATACTATCTAAAATTGCTACAAGTAAGTACTACTAATATTATAAATTCGAAAGTTTGTGGGTCTGTGTGTGTTTGTTACTTCTTCACGCTGAAACGCCTGGACGGATTTGGATGAAATTTGGCACACAGATAGATTATAGCCTGGAATAACATATAGGCTACTAGGCTACCTTTTATCGCGTAGAACGCGGGCAAAGCTGCGGGCGGAAGCTAGTATTATATAAATACAATATACTTTACTTCATATAGTACTAGCTTCCACCCGCGGCTTCGCTTGCGTTTTCCGATAAAAGGTAGCCTATGTGTTATTCCAGGCTATAATCTATCAGTCAAATTTCATCCAAATCCATTCAGCCGTTTCAGCGTGAAGAAGTAACAAACATACAGAAGAGGAAGAGGAAGCAATATCATAATTACCACACACAAGTGGGTTGGTGATCACGGTAATTGTACAAGAGAATGTTGCTGCTGATCCTCCTTCTGCTAATCTCTCAGTTGCCCCTTATGGCATTCCCAGGAAACATCTTTATTATTTATTTACTGTTATGAAATTAATAAATAAATTGCATACAGTAAAAGGACACTGTTTAGGAAAATAAAAAAATAATTATAAGTTAACCAATTTTCTAAAAAAGTAAATTATTCATTAGCCTAAGCTAGGCTAGACTATAATAAAAATAAAGTACGATCTAAATGGTACTTTACAGTATATTTTTTGAAAAAATGTTTTTTTATCAACAATTAAAATATTTTTGTGTCTTTTCAGACGAATTACCGGCAGAAGCTCATGCAACGGCAACACTCTTGAAAAAATTTGACGATCTTTTTGACGCCCTAAATGCGGATAGTCCAGACCTGAATAATGTTATGTGTATGATGTTGATGAGTGATAGTTGGGTTTAAAACAATTCTGATCTAAAATAAAGAAATACTCAGTCAGAGATTGTTTTATTTATTTTTTATTTCCTTACCACTAAGCTCGCTACATCACGAAGCGATGGGACATGAACTAAGATTTTGCAATTATTTTAAAATCATGGCAAAATGTTCAGTTCCATTGCTTCATGATGAAGTGAGCGGAAAGTTAAATAAATTTTAAAGATATCACAAAGATTTGAAATTGCCGCCACGCCACGGTTAGTTCCTGCGGAAATCACAGAGCGCTAGTAGTGTATGTGTAATTCGCATTTCATTGGTTGGGAGTGACGCTTCTTCTCTCGTCAGAGAGTATTATATTCCTTGTTCCTAATGCTCCTGCTTCACCTGCGTCGCATATTAACGCATTATTAATATCACTAAGCGGAGGAAGCACTATGGCCATTATGGCCAACACTATAACGACATAGATCTAACTAATCGTCCCCGTAGAGCGAAAAGTCACTAAGTCATAAAATGGCCATATCGAGTTAAGAATGTCATCTAAATCGCATTTTTTTTCTTTAATTTTCAATCTTATTGTCATGTCCATAGCTATCATAGTTTTTATTTTAGAAAGTGCGAAAAATCAATAATTTAGCATTTTGACTAATAATATTTTAGGAACAATTACCTAAATTCACTTAATTACTTTTCGCCAGTTGTTTGAAGTTTAAGAGTTGTAAAAATGCAAAAATTATGAAATCGAAAACTAACTAAATCTTTAGTGATTATTTGCACTGTTGTGCCGAGTATCTATAAAGCGAGAAATCATTAAGTTAAAAACATGAAAAAATCAGTTAAGAAGTATTTTCAGACATGTTTTTTATTTGCAACAGGTTAGTCTCATTCTAACTAAATTAAGATAATTATCTTCGATTTTTTTACCGAACGGTAAAGGTTGAAAAGGAATTATTAACTTCGTTCGAAAAGTGAAAAATCATTAACTCATGACTCTGTGCAGATTCTAAGAGATAAAACTAACTATTTTGGTTTTTCTTCATATCTTTGTAAAACATTTTTTTTATTTTATTTTATTACTTGTCTCATAAATTGTGATAAATTCCCTAAAATATAAAATTATAAAATCAGGAATATGTAGTAGTAATATCAAGCTACGATTTTTTTTCTTTTTTAAAACTTTAAACCGTCGTAACTCAAAATGGTCAATTCCGACTTAGTGACTTTTCGCTCTACGGGGACGTAATTATGTAACCTACTACAGTACTACTAGCTACACCTAGCTAACGACTTAACTATTTAAAATGGAACCGTGCCATCACTTATATTGTTCAATGACGATGCATTTGAATCACCATACAGGAGCAAGGTATATTATGTACGGTACGTATGTATATTAATATTTCTTCAAGTTTCTTATACAGATCATTACTGAACGAATGAAATGAAATGAGCCGCACGAACCTCGGACCAATAATACTAATTGGTCCGAGTCACGACCTCTTCTATTACCTACTGTCACTGTGGTGTGAAGTGATGTGTCAATTTACTAAAGTGTCAACTGTTCTGTCAAACGTCAAACATTGTAAACATAACCTAAAAACAAACACAAACACATCAAAGTTGAAGTTAACATTTTGCATTGTGGTCTTGTGGATGTGGGAAACTATTGTTATAATAAGCTTTTTAAGACACAAGTTTTTTGTGGCACAATATTATTTGTTTGGAATGTACATTATAGAAAACCGCATGTTATCGCCGATAGCCTTATCTACAGCTCTAATGACTTGATGACTTCATAATGTTGGAAGCAATTGGTAAGCATTTATTTCCCGTCAGGTTGAAACATGACGCGAGTAGCTACGTACGTGTTTATAGATTTAGAGACGACCGGTCTCCCAAAGGAAGAGCTTAATAAGACTAAAATAACTGAATTAAGTATGGTGGTAGTGAAACGAAGACATGTTGTGGAAACAAGGCCGGGGGCGGCGCCGCGCGTGCAAGATAAGCTCACAATGTGCTTCAACCCGCGCAGAATGATCAGCCCTATCAGCACTGAAACCTCAGGACTGTGCAACGATCTACTGGAACATCAAACGGACTTCAACATAAACGTATTCAACACTATCAACTCTTTTCTTCAATGTCACGAGAAGCCAGTGTGTTTGGTGGCACAGAACGGTCACTCGTTTGACTTTCCAATCTTAAAAAATCATTTTGAAAAGCTGGGCGTCTGCTTGTCGGATGATATATTGTGTGCTGATAGTCTTCATGCCTTTCATGATATATTTGAACTGGGAAAGACTCCGGATAATGCTGTGACTATTAATAATGTAACAGATTGTACAGAAACGATTGGCCGTGACTCATGTGGTGACCAAAATGGGGATGTGCAATTGTCTGACAAGACAACTAAGGAAGGTAAAACAAGGTCAGACAAACAGATATGCAATGACTCCAATACACAGTTAGATGAACTTACCAACTCCTTGCATGATTCAGATGAGAAAAAAGACTTGAATATTCAGCAGTTAATCCAACAGCAGAATGAAAAAACACCAGGCAAAAAAATACAGCAGCTGCTAAAGCCGTTGAAGAAAAGTAAAGTTAGACGTAAAATGTTTTGGGGAGAAAATTCCAAGCCTGCCATTTCTTATAAACTAAAGAACATCTATGAACGTGCCGTAGGACGTCCTGCTATAGAAGCTCATCGGGCGGAGAATGACTGCATCATGGCTATGGAAGCATCGATTAGTGCGGCTAAGCAGTTTGTTGAATGGATCGACATGGAAGGCCACCACTGCAAATTCAGTGAAGTAAATGCTATGAAACTTGGTGTGCCGTTAGGTGACTAAAGCATTCATGCACATGTACTCATTAAAAATAGCATAATTATGTTATGTTAAAAATGAGCATGCTCATTTTTGAGTGATGTACACAAAGTGGCTTGATTTTGAATGAGTGCATTGTTAACATGTAAAAAAATACACAACATATTATTAATATTATTTAAAAAGTCAAAAGTTGTATGGTTTCAATTAATTATTCAATTGTGCTAGTTTTACACATATTTTTTTTTTGTAATAATATGAAAAATCATGTAACATAAGTTTTTAAAAGCAATTTTTTATATTGTATTGATTTTAGATGTGCATTGTTTTCTTTTTTTTTAATCTTACTTTTTATTTTGCTTGTAAACACTTCGGATGTGAAAAATACTCTTACATCATTTGTCATGTTTTTTTTTTTTAATTTTTGGAAAGTTTTTGCAGATTGTAACATAATGCATAATTATAATGCATAATTAATCACACTAATATTATAAATGCGAAAGTTTGTGCGTGTGTGTATGTGTGTGTGTGTGTATGTTTGTTACTTCTTCACGCTGAAACGGCTTGACGGATTTGGATGAAATTTGGCACACAGATAGATTATAGTCTGGAATAACACATAGGCTACCTTTTATCCCGAAAAACGCGGGCGAAGCCGCGGGCGGAAGCTAGTTAAATTATAAATTATACTATGTTTATGTATAGCAAAATGTTTTTTTTTTTATACAAAATAATACATACAGAATATTTTTTCATGTACAATAAATTTAATTGGTTTTCAAACAATATTGGTATTTTTGTATAATGTAAGTAGTACCTATAATATTGGATGAATTCTGAATGTTGTATTGAATTCCAATGAAAAGATATGTTTCTTTTGGCATGTTAAAAACGCTAAGTAAAAATTGATCTCTATTTAAAAATTAAGTACTTACCAAATTTATTTTTTACTTATTCTTACAAAATTATTTAAAAACTAGGTACCTACTTACCTAAATGGGTAGGTAGGTATATGAAAAAAACAAATATTTGCTACTTTTATTGTTATTATAAGTACTGCGTAAGTTATGTAAGGAGTGTAATAAGATTATTATAAAAATAAATTAGTCTCGTGCAATTGTATTTACATCATTACTAAAATAAATTTATATTTTTTAAAGGATGGACTTTTCTCAAATTATTTCTTACATTTATTTATAGTTTTTTTTTATAAAACCCGCGCCAATAAAGAAGCGAATCTAAAATGGCGGCACTAATCATTCCCTCTCACTCGCACGTTATTCCTGACTACTCACACACGTCGGTACAGCTCGCAAAAAAATAATACATTTCCTCAGGTTTGTTGGTGTTGACCGGCGTGCTGTGGGGGTGCACCAACCCCTTCATACGCCAGGGCACTAAAGGCCTCCGTGACGTCACAGCAACGACATGGCAGGGACAGGCGTGGGCAGAAGTTACTTTTCTGCTTTGCAATTGGAAGGTAATCAGATATTATTATTATTATTATTTATTTTAAAACGTTGCCCCACACTAGGATTTCTCCTGTGTCGTGGGTGCGTTTACAAACACAAATTTCACATACACAAACAGCCAGACCAGTGTGAATACGCGACACGTCGCGCAGCAGCCAATCTCTCAGCCACTGCGACAACCGTGCGGTCCGGATTATAAAACTGTTAAAAAGTGTCCGTGTCTGTACATTGAAGATATTACAGAAAAAACCGTCGGGATAGGGCCATAGGGCACTACAGAGTTCATTTAAACTGGTCATTTCATTGTAGTCCACGCGGACGGAGTCGCGGGCACAAGTCTAGTCTCATTTAGATTTCTGTGATGTTGCGTTGCGTAGCTCTATATTTCTCCACATCAATAGATCACGTACACAAAAGAACCACTCTGTATAATACGTTGCAGTACCATGTTACCAGTTACCATGGCTGGTCAACCAGGCTGGCTCGCTGAGCTACCTGGCGGCAGTGCAGCGCGCGCCCCTGTCAGTCGCAGTGCCCACTGTATAATATGTTACAATACGTGTTACCATGGCTGGTCAACCAGGCTGGCTCGCTGAGCTACCTGGCGGCAGTGCAGCGCGCGCCCCTGTCAGTCGCAGTGCCCACTGTATAATATGTTACAATACGTGTTACCATGGCTGGTCAACCAGGCTGGCTCGCTGAGCTACCTGGCGGCAGTGCAGCGCGCGCCCCTGTCAGTCGCAGTGCCCACTGTATAATATGTTACAATACGTGTTACCATGGCTGGTCAACCAGGCTGGCTCGCTGAGCTACCTGGCGGCAGTGCAGCGCGCGCCCCTGTCAGTCGCAGTGCCCACTGTATAATATGTTACAATACGTGTTACCATGGCTGGTCAACCAGGCTGGCTCGCTGAGCTACCTGGCGGCAGTGCAGCGCGCGCCCCTGTCAGTCGCAGTGCCCACTGTATAATATGTTACAATACGTGTTACCATGGCTGGTCAACCAGGCTGGGTCCCTGAGCTACCTGGCGGCAGTGCAGCGCGCGCCCCTGTCAGTCGCAGTGCCCACTGTATAATATGTTACAATACGTGTTACCATGGCTGGTCAACCAGGCTGGGTCCCTGAGCTACCTGGCGGCAGTGCAGCGCGCGCCCCTGTCAGTCGCAGTGCCCATTGTATAATATGTTACAATACGTGTTACCATGGCTGGTCAACCAGGCAGGGTCCCTGAGCTACCTGGCGGCAGTGCAGCGCGCGCCTCTGTCAGTCGCAGTGCCCACTTCCTACAGCCTGGCTTTTGTATAATACTAGCTTTTGCCCGCGGCTTCGCTCGTGCTGGATTTTACCCTCTTGGGGGTGGAATTTTAAAAATCCTTTCTTATAGGATGCCTAAGTACCTACATCATATAAGGAATACGTCCTCCAAATTTCACGTTTCTGCGACCAGCGGTTTAGGCTGTGCGCTGATCCATCAGTCAGTCAGGACAAAGCTTTTTATATATAGAGATGTTGCAGTACGTGCTACCATGGCTGGTCAACCAGACTGGCTCCCTGAGCTACCTGGCGGCAGTGCAGCGCGCGCCCCTGTCAGTCGCAGTGCCCACTGCCAACAGCCTGGCTTTTGTATGCACGGCGGTCACTGGCGCGGTTATCGGCGCTGAAGAACCCCTGGATGCAAGTATGTAGTAATAGGGAAACAAGGAAAACAGTGGAATGCGCTGCCGGAGTGGGTGTTCCCCACAGAAATCCAGTGGCCCGCGGCGGCAAACTGTGGGTGGTGGCATACCGGCTTTCGCGCTGCCCCTTGCACTCAGCTTTTTGCAGAACCCTAAACTGTGCGTAGTCCGATACGCACTTAGCCGGTATTTTCATTAATTTATGGGGCGGCAAACCTTATAGGCCCAGGGCGCCAAATTTTGAAATACGCCACTGCAGAAATCTATATAATAAGTCAATAGAAGTCGCAAGTGAATTATGAGCACAGATCGCGCCTGTCTTTGGCCCAATAGACAATAGTCAGTTGACAATACGTAATAGAGAATGGTCCAATTAGACGACGAGCATCGACTGACGAACCAATAGCGTGCAGCCTCGGCGCCCTACGTCTTCTTCATTCCGCCAAAAAGACCGGAAAATCAGCTAATGCGCAGGTGACGTTTGTGCTCAGAACTGCTGCCGCTAGTTATACCAATCTCATTTTAATTTCCAGGGTCAATCGTGGGCATCATGCTGATTATGGCGGGAACAGCTCTGTGCTGTATTGACGAAACTGGTTGAGCAATTAGTGGCAGAAATACATTATAAGTTGCTCATGACTGGTGCCGGTACCCCGGTACCTATACTTATGTAAATCGTAAAAATAAGAAATAAAATGTTCTTACCATTTAAACAAGATTTTTTTATATTATATAGGTATTATAATTTATGAATAGGCCTTTGCCTGCAGTGGAATGATCAATTTATGAATGAAAAAAAAAATAGATGTCATTTCATTTTTATTTGAACATCAAATTAAAAGCTGTATCGAGACTGTAATAAATTGTTTAGTCTCTCTTTAGGAATTCAAGCCAATGGTATTGCGATTTTGACAACACTAATTTATAGTTCGTCCAATCAAAAACCTTCATTGACCTCTGAGAACGCGCTGAAAAAAAGATGGCGCCACAGACGATTTTATGTCTTAATATTTCACTGCAATGGATCGAGTATAGATCAAACATTTAAAGTTCAAATTCGCTTGCACTTCACTGCGAATACTTAGTTGCCATCTTTCTCATAATATTTTGCGCGTGTGGGTAATAAACTGTGTAACCTCCATTTTAGTGATCATACGAAGGCTCGCCAAGTGGAATTTGGAAGATTCGGAAAAGTAGCTCCTGCCATTTATATACGGGCCGCACCTATCCAAGGTAAGTAATATTTTTTTTCTTAGGGGCAAAATACCCATTGTGCCTAGCTTAGATCTTGTAAATTCATCATATAATCACTCCTTACAAAAACTTATAGTTGGACCTATTGATGATACACTTAGGTAGGTACCTAGGTACCTACCTTATTTTACTTCAAAAATAATTCGAAATAATAAGTACTAGGTAGGTAAGTAGGTATTATAATAAAACAAGGATTCAAAATGTGGATTATCTTTTTATTATTGTTTCATTATTAATATTATAATATTTCGCGTCTTGCTTAGGTATTGCTCAGAAAATGTATTTTACAATAAATATTACAAAATAATAGGCAAATTACAAGCGATTTTATGAAAAATAATCATAATGATGGTATTATATTATGTGGTAAATAAATATTACTATAGTTTATATGTTTCGATCACTAATAAATGGTTTATAGTGCACCCAGTATATTATTGAAGGCGGCTAAGTAAGAAACTATAGATACCAAAAGTCATAATATGCTCTCAACCGAAATGGGTTTGGCGGGCTAACCTTAGTTACCTACTTGAATAGGTATGTACCTAAAAAGTGGTGAACGAGAATTGGTGCTGAAAGAAAACTTCCAATACCGTCAAAAACGTAATGACATTCAGGGGAGCCAACGTAGCGTTGAAGGGAACTTATAACTAGGTATGTGAAACGCAATAATTATAGTTATTCTCCAAGTTTCAAAGGGGCGCGGGCGTTTTAAATCAGGGACCGTTTAATCTGGTTAAAAGGTTACCGGTTAAATCTCTAACCCATATTTTTGGTTAATCTTAATGCAGGGTAACCGGTTAACCTTTTAATACGGATACCTTTACCGGTTAATATTGCTTAACATAATATTGACCTTTATTTATAGCGCAGCCATTAAATAGGATATAATATCTACTGCCGTTATCGTTTTAAGGAAAAAGGACTTTTATTTTATAGACCTTAATATGTACCTTTATAATAAATAAATAAATGTAGGTAGGTACCTAATGTTTGAAACGGAGAAAAAAAACCATGTGGATGTGTATTTTTTTATTGATGCCGAAAATGTATCTATGTAGGTAGGTAGGTACCTAACTCAATTTCTAAAAAAAGTCAGATACCTACCTACGACTTTTTTTTCTAAATAGAAAAATATACTGGGCACACTGTTTGAAGTCATAAAAAATTGCGTTAAAAACCGGTTTATAAAACCACATGTTATTGCGTAATTATAATGTAACTCTTATCGTTTACAATAATAAAATAAATATTACCTAAAAATAGCTGACTAGTTAAGTATTACATATTTCTATTTTACAGATAAATTGACAAAAACATATCTATTATCTACTACAATTTTTGGTACAATAAAATACCTTAAGGTTATACCTTCGGTATTTAGTTTTTGGGTAGGTACATAGATAACGGAGACAGAAACTAAAATATTTTTAACCCCTTAACTACCGGGTTTTTCCAGTTTACGAGTTTTTCATCAAAACAGACGAAGCCGTTTTCGGATTCGTGTTTGTTTACATTGCACTCCAATTAGGTAGGTACCTACGTTTAGGTACGTTAAATAATGGGTTATTATTTACAATTACACTACACTTCCTAACGTTTTGAGATTGATGTCAATCACTTGTAGGCCAAAAATATGTTTTATACCATTCCCCCTCTAAAAAGCTTATTTTATTCACTGAAAACAGTGAATAAAAAGCACTTTTACTCACTGTTTTGATGTTTGAAAATGGAACACACCAATGTATTCGACCACAGATTTAAAGAACCTATGCTAGATGCGGCACGTTATTAGATTGTATGAAAACCGCACGTGTCATCTTTTTTATACCTACGATAACTTCAACCCAGCCATTTAGTGATGTGCTCAGAGTAAACAGAATTGTTTCAATCACTAAGCGTCACTGAGCTAACAGACTTTTTTTAGTACGAACAGTCGAACATGCAGGGCACGCTTGGTCGTGGCTTGCCGTATCTAGTGTAAGTGTAATCTGTGTATTCGACCTATATTGATGTGTTCTAAATTCAATTTGATTGGTCGACATTTTCGACAAGGAGTTTAGCATTAGAATAAAAACTGTTTTGTGTTCTTTGCTGTCCTTAGTAAATTGGCGCTATTTTGAATACTGTAAGTTGTACGAACACAAAGTTTAGTGTTACTTTAATCTTTAATTTTGTGTTTGTTTAGTGTTGTTCTAATCGATTAAAAATGCATTCTAGTGATGAAGATGTGTTAACACCTGAGTTTGTGAAAGAGAGGGCGGCCGATTTAGTGGAAAGGTGGAAAGCTTGCTACCCAAAAAATCACGGCTGGTTTACATCAAAGCCAATTTAACTTTACTTTTTCTTCATTATATGTATATTTTCACTTAAATCTTTCTTTTTCTCGTAGTCATGGTATAAAGTATAGTATGCAACTCTTGAATAAAACGGATTTATATCGAGGGCCATGAATCGCTCGCGTCGCTCAGGATTCTAACACTTGAATCACTCGCTACGCTCGTGATTCAATCATCATGAATCACTCCCTACGGTCGTGATTCAATCGTTAGAATCCTTCACTAGCTCGTGATTCATCTATGGCCCTCGCTTTAAATCCGTCCTTTATTCACTAATTGCATAATATACTATTATTTACGTACTCTTAGCTTCATTTAAAAATTTTTACATATCTACTTACATGATTTCTCACATAATTTAAGTGAATTATGTATTCTCATTAGAAATAAGTTTTAAGGTGACATGCGCACATGTAACCCGCGAAATTACCATTTTCTTTCGTTTTTGTGCACTGTAGCTCTGTTTTACGTTATACAGGGTTATTGGTAAAACACTAACACCCTTGCAGGACTGTATTATTAATTAGGTACTAAATAATAATATTCAAAATCATATCAATCTATCAATATTTTATTTATTTTACTATAACTTAGAATTGTAGACGAATTAAATTATTCATATTTTTCAAATGCATTTTTTTTTACTGTTACACTTCTATTTTGATCAATATACAGGGTGGCAGGTTAGACAGTGGAAATATTTTAAGGGGTCATTGTACTCATCATTATGAACAACTTTTAGTATAGGACCAACCTTGAAATCGCGAAAAAAAACAGCTGTAGCATACATTTCTGTTCACATAACTGAACAAAATGTATGGAACAGCTGATTTTTTTTTTGCGATTTCAAGGTTGGTCCTATAGTAAAAGTTGCTTATAATGATGAGTACAATGACCCATTAAAATATTTCCACTGTCTAACCTGCCACCCTGTATAACGTAAAACAGCTCTGCAATTCGCATAAAACGTAAATAATTTTGTATTTTGAATCCGTCAAGGTAGCCACCTTGAGGGATTCCCCTTATGTTTATTTTTTAGTGACGAGCTATTCTGAATCTCAGTAGATAGTAAAAGTAATCGACCCACAAGCTGGCTAAGCCACATAATAAGTGATGCTCCTAACAACGCCTATTAGTATATTTTACTACTAGCAATTTTCCCGCGACTTCGTCCGCGTGACTCACTGTGCATTTTTCCGAGATAAAAAGTAGCCTATAGCACTCAGTGATAATGCAGCTTTCTATTAGTGAAAGAATTTTCAGAATCGGATCAGTAGTTCCGGAGATTACCCCTTACATACAAAGTTACAAACTTTTACCTCCATAATGTTAGTATAGATTGAACAAAAAAACTTTTTTAACAAAAAATAACCGACTTCAAAAATCCACTACAAAGAAAATAATAATTTTGGTTTCGGAAGTCGGTGGCTTTAGTTTTTGTTTGCTTTTTTTTGCCACCGACTTCCGAAACCAAAATTATTATTTTCTTTGTAGTGGATTTTTGAAGTCGGTTATTTTTTGTTAAAAAAGTTTTTTTGTTCAATCTATACTAACATTATGGAGGTAAAAGTTTGTAACTTTGTATGTAAGGGGTAATCTCCGGAACTACTGATCCGATTCTGAAAATTCTTTCACATTTATGCATATAACTTTGTACATAGGAATGATTACATAATGTATTATATACTAAAACCTTCCTGAAAGTATGTAGATTACGTTAATGAAAACCCCATCCAAATCAAATCAGTAGTTTTTGAGAAAATCGCGCACATACAAACATACATACATACATACATACTTACATACATACATACTTACATACATACATACATACATACATACGGGACGAATACAGAACCTCCTTTTTTGAAGTCGGTTAATTAAAAATAACATAAACATAACCATGACGTCTTTACCTATTCCGCGTTAGGCTAGGCAGTAGGCAGGTGTATGATACACCCATAATACAATACAAAAATAATGATATTGTCTCCGTCTACATACTAAATTATTTACAAATTTTAACAAGTGCTCTCCGCCCTGCTTCATTAATTAAATATAACTATTAATACAAAAGCACAAATAACTGTACCTAGGTAGGTACGATTACTTCTCTGTGACCAAATATTTACAGACAGCCCAGTATTTCTTGGCACGCGGCGAATTAAGGAACTGAATTGAAATGTACTGAGTTTGACATTTGTTTTCGCAAGCAGCGCTACTGTTATGGGTCAAGAGATGCTGGGCAGATGTGTCACAAATAATAAAGAGTTACAGTAGGTAGAGAGCGTTTCACATACGAAATGCCTTCGACGCTATGTTGGCTGCCCTGAATGTCAATATTTTACCACGTTTTTAACGGTGTTGGAAGTTTTTTTTTCACTATCAATTCTCGTTCATAACATTTTTGTGCCCTAGGCATTACTTTATCACATAAATCTACAAAAAAATAAAACGATAACGATAAGACCTAAACAAGGTGACATGAATGTCACTCCTGCACCCTAATTGCGTAACTCAATCACCATGGTATTGATGTTGACAGTCATTACGCCGTATCTTTCTAACGGCCGATTTCACCAACGTCAGATAACATTTATCCAAGGAATATAGTTGAGATTTGACAGATGTTCTATACAAAATCTGTCAAATCTCAACTTTATTCCTTGGATAAATGTTATCTGACGTTGGTGAAATCGGCCCTAAATTCGTGTTCCCGTAACTAGCTCAACGACGCAATGGATGTTGTTGAACTGTCAAAATGAAAGCCATGGTGATAGAAATCGACTTACGCAATAGGCTGCTGTTTAGGCAGCCAACATAGCGTCGAAGAGACTTCTTACCATAGGAGTATAGTGTTCTGTGCTTCTTACGTGAACGGTCTCTACAGCATAAAGTCGACGCCATTATAACGCTATCAAGTTTGGCAGATGGACGCTCCGCTGAAGCGCCCAGTGGATACTTTATGGATTTCACGCCAGATGTCCGGTGAGCGCTCCAATGGGACTAGTACCCAGTGAGCGTTTAACTGAAATGTTTGTTTTTGGGTACTATACAACGTGAAATTTTAGTAGTTGTTTTCCGGCGGCACAACGATTTGCCCTAAGTAGTACTATCGAAACAGGGTTAAATTTTAATAATTACTAGAAAAAAAAATATTTTTTTTCAATAACCACATTTTTAAAACGTTCTAAAAAGTGTAAAATAATTTCTAATGAAATGAAAAATGTAGGACGCATAATTGTAAGATGCGCCCCACGTTTTTTATTTCATTAGAAATTGTTTTATACTTTTTAGACCGTTTTAAAAACGTGGAATATGAAAAAAAAAAATTTTTTTTCTGGTAATTATTAAAATTTAACTCTATGTTTCGATAGTACTACTGAGGGCAAATCGTTCTGCTGCGGGAAAACAACCACTAAAATTTCATGTTGTATAATAGTACCCACTTGGCGCTTCAGTGCGATAGTAATATTTTGAAAAGTCTTCTTTAAAATTAGGCGGGTTATCATTTAGGGCCCGGATAAATATTCGCATGTAGTCGCTATTCAAGCAACAATTGACGCTTAACGTGATGCTCGACACGCATTGAGCAATTTAAGTTCCTTTTTAGGGTTCCGTACCAAAATGGTAAAAAAGGAACCCCTATGGTGCGACTTCGTCTGTCTGTCTGTCTGTCTGTCTGTCACACCTGCTTATTTCAGCAACTACTAATGCTATCGACTTGAAATTTGGAACAGTTATAAAAAATGCTTGTCCAACTTTATTACAAATGAAAAAAAAAAAAAAATTCTATTCATTGCAAAAGGGGCCGGAGTGGGGGTCCAAAATTTCAAAGTGGGGTTACTAGGTCAAGTGACACATCATATGAAAGGGCTTGATCTGCACATTTCAAAATATATTTTTATTTAATTTTATGTCTCACAGTTTTCAACATATGATGAAAAATGTCTGAAAAAATACCATTCCCTTATCTCCGAAGTTTGCGGAGTGAAAAATCTGAAATAATTAGAGTTGATAGGAATTGACCCAAATATGGCACCAAAAATAAAACAATGTTCCTAACTGGTACAGTTTTTTCAAAATCATCAAAATTCTTTCACAAACAAACTTAGTTTTGCGGTCTGATTTTTTTTACTTTATACGGAACCCTCGGTGCGCGAGTACGACTCGCACTTGGCCGGTTTTTTAAACAAACAACATTGTTCAACAAAAAGTTGATCGTTATTGCTGGCAACGGGACGCGCATCACTGTGTGCAGCAACTGTAGCATGTAGATAATGAAATTGAGAAATTAGAAATTGCATATTTACTGGCTCCAAATATATTCCATGAATAAATCATGTGATATCGGACAATGGACGCGGTTCGTGAACTCTCGTCTACACCGAGACACAATTCGTCTTTGTGTAGACAAAGCCTAACTATGTAGAAGATACAGAATTACCTACTTACTTGAAAAACACTATTTATTACGGCCGATTTATTATGCAATTGAACAACGATCAATTTATAAGTTGACGAACGATATAAGTACCTACCTCAGATCATAGAAACAAGGAGATGTGCCAAGGCGCTATCGAGCTTGATGCCTGATCTTGAGCAAATTGCTCATAATACAAACGTATGCGCTGGCGACGAACCGAACACGATCGATGGTATAAATACAGTGTTTTAGTTTAGTCCTAGTGTTGAGTGACGATTAACAGTGTTAGATTGAGGGTGTGCGGAATGTTCAATGCGTGGGAGATCTTTTTATTCACAAGGAGCGCTTAATTATGCGCGTAATTGTGTCGAAAAATGTACTAAAAGTGGCATCAGTTGTTCCCCTACTAATTTGCTATGATGGCATATCTTCTTGTTTCTATGATCTGAGGTACCTACTAATTAGCAGAAATCCAAAAGGCTTACTCAGAATAATAAAAATAAAACTCGAAAATTAAACAAGAATAGGTAATAATTTAAGAACTGACAATCGGAGATGATTATTGTTTTAAGTTGACTATAAAAACAAGGGCTGTATTTACTATATTTATAGTGTCCACTATAATGTTGATTGGCAGGACAACGGCAGCAGCCGATCAGCAGACCATACGTTTTCATGACAGAAATAAAATAGCGCATCTTGTTGGTAGTGCGTGTAGGTTCTGTGAAACCTTTCAAAGATTAAGGGCAGGTAAGGCCAAACCAGCGTATTTTTGGTCGCGCAAAATGAGTTGCGTAATTTACATTTATACATATGTAAATACATAGTTACGACTCATTTTGCATTATCGTGCGGCACAAACCGGACTTTAAAAAAAACCGAATAACGAGCGTAAATTACGCCACCCACAACTCACGAAATTACGCTCATTTGACCTCTCATCCTAACATAAACAACCTGTATTCTAAATTCTAATTTATATTTTCTCGAACCGTGTCCGTACCTTACGTAAATTATATCGGCTCGAACTCGGCTCGAGCACAGGCATGAGCCGGCCTAACACTAGCTAGTAGTTCCTTATAACTTCGATGGCTTGCTGCATGCGCTGTAGGGACAGGCGGAGGTTGTTCTCTTCTATGGAGAGGTTCTGTCGCTCGGCCAGCAGCGCACGCGCATGGTCCGAGTCGCGGGAGGCGGAACGCGTAATGTGCGCCCCTTCTATTTTGAGGATAGTGTTGCGCTTGTGCAATTCGGCTACCTCTTTTCGGCGAGCTGAAAATAATTGTTTAAATTAGTTGTTTGCTGTTTTTACTCGTGCAAAAAGTATCACGGTCTCTGTGTACGTTTGATAAGTAAGTACAAATGGAAATTAGACATAGGTAGGTACTTAGTAGTCGCTAGACCACTTGATTTGGCGTGACTGTTGAGCGTTATTCGATTTTTCCATTGCGCCATTAGATTTTTCTATTCTACTGCACAGACGTAGCAACTTAAGTTGAAACAACTGTCAACTTTATAGAAGATTCCGATACAAAACAAAATGGTTGTCCAAAATAGACTTAAATACTCTGTATGCGCAGGTTCTTGAAATTGTATGAAAATCGTCATAATATAGATATCGATAGATAGTCTGCACAGCGCAGCCCCTAATAGGTAATAGGGCCACACTCACACCCTGTTACATGGTGATATGTTTTACACAAAAGGTGGAAGAGAAAGATAAAAACTTAAATTACCTGCATCATACTCCTTGTAGCTCTTCGCCAGAGCTTCTACTTCTGGCCACGAGGGTTCGTCCACTTGACAAGACGCGTCTCGTCTCTTCCCAGAGGACATTGTCTCCTCAAACATCTCCGTCACCCCCGCCGCCGAGTTCTGGGGCTCGTCCATAGATGTCGCTTGCGTCGACGACGGAGACGCACACTCCTGCGTCGATTTTAACGAAATAATCTTCGAAACACTCGGAATTTTAATCTTAGGGTAATTTTGGTACGGCTGTTGGATCTTAATAGCTGGTTTTTTAATGTTCTCACTGTCGAAGCCAGGGTTTAAATCTCGTTTTCTTGTGATTGGAGTTTTAAACAGTTGAACACTGCAGTCGGCTATTTTGGACAGGCGGTTTAGCTCGGAGAAATTCTTCTCTGCTAGCACTTTGATGCTTTCATCGTTCGAGTCTGCATTGGAAACTGAGTCTAATCTCTTTTTGATAAGGTTGTTATTTTCATTGACGCATTTCTTGATTTCAGTCAGCAGTCTGAGCTGACAGTTGGGATCGAACCCGAGGCGCGCTTCCTTGCCAATTTCTTCTGAGTCAGGATTGCTGTTGCGACGTTTTCTTTCTTTAACTATTTTCTGCCATACTTTTTCGTATCCTGAAATTAAAATAACACATGCGTTATGCAAATTACGCTTACGTTGACGTTGGTTGAAAATGGATACCTATTTAGGAAATTTGTGGGTATTAATATGTAGGTAGGTATCTAGTCGTAAATCATCTGACTTTGATCTAAATATATCAAAGTCTTTTGACAAGGACTTTTTGTATTCACTGTGCTATTAAATTGAGGGGCTCTTGGCTACCAGCCGTCGCCCTCATCGATCAAATTCAAGCTACCGACGTCGGGGTCAGCCCATAGATAAGTGTCCATTCGAAGAAGATCGAAGAGATCTACAGAGAGAGCAACTATTGCTACTAGATTTGACAATTCGCTTTTTTACCTTCTTTATACTTTTGCGTGACTTGCGTAAGCTTTAGCTTCGATAGGAACAGCTTCTTCCTCTGCGTGGCGGTCCTGTTCTCCTGCTGCACGTCGTCCAACAACTTGTCTTCGTCTTCTGCGTTATCTTGAGCTGGTTCCCCATGTGGAATATTCAGGAGCACGTCGAGACGACCCACTGCAGCGTATGCTGATGCCACTGAATCGTTTCTTAGCACCTTGTCTTGAAGTTCCAGGTCCTTTTCTGCGAATTTTAGGAATTTAATAAATTTTTGTTTAATATCGCTAAATCTACTTCAAGTAAAAAAGATGTGTGAATGATGAACTAATATAATTTAATTTTGTTTTGGAGAGTCTTCGTGACGGTCGCGAGTATTTAAAGTTTTGGTGTACAGTGTCTACGACTTACATACCTTTATAAGCTTCTAGTGTCGCTAATCTAAGATTAGCCATGAAGTCAACTTTCCCTTTATCGTTGTCAGTTTTAGCGCCATATTCCTCGATGATGTCTTCATACACCCTCAAGTCTTCTTCGCCGTAATCATCAGTGTCGCTGCCACTGCTTCCATCATCTCCGTCTACTTTAGTATTTGCAAATTCTTTGTATATCTCGTTTTTTACCTTATCAGGTGTAATTACATTACGAATTTCAGACTTTTCCACCTTCTTACCGTCAGCTTTAACATCTTTATTTTCACGATTCGACAAATACTTAAGTCGCCTCATTCGTTTTCGTTTTTCATAAACATCTAATGAACTAATTTCATCTATTTTATTAATTTTTGGTCGTATATTAGTTATTACAATTTTAGGCTGTAATTTTGAATCCATTTGATAAGGACAAGCTATGTACAGTTTATCATTTGTTTTAGGTTGATCAAATTTTTTGGGAGCCTCCTTTTTTGGAGTAATAAATTTTGGGTACTCTCGTTTTTTGAACGGTTGATTAATTTTGTCAGTTTCCTTCATCGTCGAAATCGGCACTTGGTAAACGATCTTTGGGCTTACAATAACTGTCGGATTAGCCTGGATCAATATGTCAGGCTTAGTTTTGTTTGATAGAGTTTGCAATACGTTGTTGCTAGATTTCAATACATGAATCTCTTTACTTACTGCTGCGTTAAGTTTTAAGGTTTTAATTACAGAATTACTTTCAGTACTTGGTGCTGCAGTAATTTCGGGTACTATTTTATTCTCCTTTGGAGCTATTTTTGGTTTATTACAGTCGGGAGTTTGTGTGACCTTTGAGTTATTTTTAATCATCATCAAATTGGGAAACTGAACATTGCTCAAATATACAAAGTTTGGTTGCAAAACAACGTTCTTAGTCTCAGTTGGCGTGACTTTTTCTGTCACTTTTTTGTTTTTTAAATCTTGTTCCTGCAATGTGCCTTGAGATTTCTCCTTCACGACTATTTTATTACCGTATATTTGATTCTCAGTGATCAAATTCTCGAAATCGTTTTCGTCGCAGTTTTCCTGGTGCAGCCTTTTCAATGCAACCACTTTCGACGAAGTATTTTCATTCACTACGTCTTCTTTACATTTCTTACTTTGGCTTAATGGTCGTGAAGGAGCTTGCATGTTTTTTGACTCGAAGTTCGTTCTTTGTAACAATACTTGTGGGTTCTGCTGCTGTATCGTAACCAACATCTTTGAATTCGAATTGTTCTTGTTTTGTATAAATAGTATTTGATTTTTCTGTTCATTATTATAAATTGGATCCGGTGGCTTAAAATTTGCTCCGCATGGTTCAATGGTAATTGGGCTGAATATGGGTCTCGGTAATGCAGGTGAATCTTTCATTTCAATTGGTGCATCCACTTTCGGTTCGGGCACACGAAACTGATTGTCCGTTTTGTTGATGGCTTCAGCTGCATTAACTAAAGCACAAACATTGTTACTTAATAATACACTAGGCTTAGTCTCATTAACTTCAAATTCTTTCGTTGCCGATTTTATGACAATATTACTCTGTATTTCAACTCTTGGTGTTTCTTTGTTAAAAACAGGATTAAACGCTTTCTTTGCTAAGGAATTTTGAAAAGCAGTATCAGGTGGATTACTGACACATTTCATATCGATTTTACTAATTGGTATACTGGTTTTCAAACTAAACCTTTCGGGTTTCTTTTTGAACTCCTTATTTGTTATTTGTGATGGTATAGTGACTGTGGCTCCCGAGCCTTGTGCTATGGAGGTGATACTCATCTGTGATTCAGTGCTGTGTGTTTTATTTACATCAGGGATGGATGTAGCTGTTATTATTTCAGGTGTGAAATGTTCTTCAAAATCAGTCTGTGGTTTCAGAATCTCTTCAGGAGGATCTGTATCAATACTTTGTTCTTCAACCAGAGGTACCGGTATTGTTTCTTCAGGCGCTATTGGGAAGGCAATGAATTCAGGGTTAGGAGCCTCGTTCTGTATTGGAGGAGGCGGAGTCGGCTGGACTACTGGCGGGTAGGATACTTGACTAATAGGTTGAAAGGCCGAGTATCCTGGTATTGAGTACAGGTAACTTCCGAAATTCGGGTACCCATCCACTTGCTTCGGGGTCATCACGCTTGGGTTTGGGTTAGGGATAGATGATGGAGAGATTTTTGGGGAATGAGGGATCGGTTTCGCTGGGAGAAAGGGTTTTTCAAATATGATAGTTTCTTCAGGTTTATAGACTTCTGGGGGTTTAGGGGGAATGGGTTCTGGCGGAAGGGTTCTCTCTTGCTCCAGTGGTGCTAGTGGAGTAACTGGCTTGGCAACTGTAATGTGAGAAAAGGTGTATTAGAATATTGTAGAGATTTTTATATTTTATGAATAAAGTATTTATAGCTCATTAGGTATTGTTTCAAGAACTTAGAAGATTAAGTTTTAACATACTTAGAGAAAATTATTATTTCGAATAGGTAAAGGAACATGCTTAATTCATTGATTGTTTCGTTTGATATACACTTTCGGTTGATTCATTTGCGTTTGGTAACTATAACTTTTGACTGCAATGTTTACTGAGTTATTATATAACATCATTCTCTATGACGGGTAACATTTTACTAGATAGGTAACTACAGTTCCTTATACCGCTAGGACGTGGTTCAGAAAACGGATTAATGAAATATAACTAAAGACATATTTCATTAATCCGTTTTCTGGCACAGGCCGCTATCTTATTAGTCCACAATATCTACCTAAGTAGATATTGTGGACTGTGGCGCGGCCCAAACTATTTACTTCTTTATACGTTAAACATTTATCAATACAACAAAGTTCATGCTAAGGAGAGGAATCAGGAAGGTATGCAATCTAAATACACATTAAAAACAGTGCACTAAGATTAAGGGCGGGTTGCTTCAAACCATCTGTATTCGTAAGTCAGTACGTAATCGTTAAGTCAGTAAAGTCCATTTCAGGAAAGAAGTCCCGCGGACAATTGTGGAACTACATTATACTACATTATGTCGTGCGAATACAGCACTGCGTCTGCGGGACTTCTTTCGTGAAATGGACTCTATGAAATTGTCGTACAAGCCGCCATATTTGACGGTTACAGATACGTAACTGTAAGTTGAAACAACATGGCCTAAGTTAACATTTCAACAAAACTATCAGTCTATTCTGTTCTGTCCCGACACGCTGCGTGATATCACCGCGAGACTTGCCAATTTGTTTGCGAACGTTCGAGGGAGAATCTCACCGTGACATTCTCCCTCGAACGTTCATTGGTGCGATTATTTATCTTTTACTTTATGCAATTGGAGCGATTGTCATTATTTTTGCACGTAATCACGTAAACATTGATCAATCGCAATTGATCGTTCGTTATATCAGACAGATTAAGGGCCAAGTTCACCGACAAGATAACAGTCCGATAAATTGAAAACGGCCGTTCAACATGATTTGATTTTTAATGCAATAATGTAAGTCGGCCTTTACAGAATTACAGAATCACCGTCAGTATTGAGTGGCCAAAGTTTAAAGACGAAATATTTCTCAGTGCACTTAAATATTTGAACTACTCATGCGAGGCATTCTAAAAGCAGATGCTATTGTGAATCAAATTATGATACTTACTTATTTGGTAGGTAACGTGGCTCTGTAGTGGCGACATGTGAATTATGAGCCATTTTCAAAGCAGCCTGACTATTCTGTACCGACTCGCCGCGCGATATCACCGTGAGTACTGCCAATTTGTTTGCGGACGTTCGAGAGAGAATCTCACCTGCCGGCCTAGCATGACCACGATAGAAACGGGTTTTGTCTACATAGAAATAGACAAAGTGACAGATTTCATTCATAAAACGTAGAAATGTTTCTACAATCTGTCACTTTGTCTATTTCTATGTAGACAAAACCCGTTTCTATCGTGGTCATGCTAGGCCGGCTGGGGGGTGATTCTCGCGGGTTCGATATTGGTATTGAATTCGATATATATTGCAACAACTGTCAAAATCCCTACCATTTTGACATTTGTTGCGATATATATCGAATTCGATATCAATATATCACCCGCGAGAATCACCCCCCTGACATTCGCGGTGATATAACTCGGCGAGTCGGTACACAATATACAGGCTGGTAGTTATCAAACTATTTTTTGGTCGTTCGTTATCAAACTGTTGTCGCAAAATTGTTGTAACATAAATGTTTTAAATTGGACCAATTGTACAGTATTATATTTATACAGGGAGGCAGGTTAAACAGTGGAAATATTTTAAGGGGTCATTGTACTCATCATTATGAACAACTTTTACTATGGGACCAACCCTGAAATCGCGAAAAAAAAAATCAGCTGTTCCATACATTTTGTTGAGTTATGTGAACATAAATCGTCCCCGTAGAGCGAAAAGTCACTAAGTCGGAATTGACCATTTTGAGTTACGACGGTTTAAAGTTATAAAAAATAAAAAAAATCGTAGCTTGATATTACTGCTACATATTCCTGATTTTATAATTTTATATTTTAGGGAATTAATCACAATTTATGAGACAAGTAATAAAATAAAATAAATGTTTTACAAAGATATGAAAAACCAAAATACATAGTTAGTTTTATCTCTTAGAATCTGCACAGAGTCATGAGTTAATGATTTTTCACTTTTCGAACAAAGTTAACAATTTCTTTTCAACCTTTACCGTTAGGTAAAAAAATCGAAAATGACTCAATTTAGTTAGAATGAGACTAACCTGTTGCAAATAAAAAACATGTCTGATAATACTTCTTAACTGATTTTTTCATGTTTTTAACCTAATGATTTCTCGCTTTATAGATACTCGGCACAACAGTGCAAATAATCACTAAAGATTTAGTTAGTTTTCGATTTCATAATTTTTGCATTTTTACAACAAACAGTTTTATAACGACCCAAAAAATGACCGTTATTCTTATTCTCTCTCTGCTTTTGGAAACTAACTGTTATTTTCGCCAATAATGTCGATTTCATAGCTTAGCATTAGATCAACCTTAGGTAGGTACATTTTAAGCAGCGTTTACAGGAAACAATTCCAGTCAGGACAGACAGTTACCTACATTTGATAAGTATTTGAATGTAAAAAAGCAATACGATACCATTGACCTGTATGTCCCTATAATAGACAAGCAGTTCCGAACAAAAATCATGCCCCACACGCGGGCACTTGTCTGTTGCTCACCGCATCAAACATAAAATTGAATGTGAGGCAAGTGTTGTGCCCGCACAACACTTGAGTGTGACATGTTTAATGTTCGGAACTGCTTGTCTAGATATGTAGGTCAATGTACGATACCTATGTTCTTGGATAGGTAGAAGTAAGATCTAAATGTTGCAATTAGGTACATCGATTAGAAGTAGGTAGTGTAATAAATTTTATTGATTTGTCATATTTCAGTCAGTTTTTAGGTTTCCTTACCTCAAAAGGAAAAACAGAACCCTTATTTATAGGATCACTTTTGTTGTCGGTCTGTCCAAGGCAAGACCCGTAACGGGTGGAGGCATCCGCTCATAGATGGCGCCACTAGGAGAATTATGTATCTAATAGCAGTATCTTGCTCATAGATGGCGCTAATGCATATTTCTAGTGAAATATTTTATTAATTTGACTTGACCGTTATTCGAAGCTTATTTAATTGAGATAGGCACTATGTTTCCCGCCTTGCACATTTCTATATATCTGTCTCTTTCTAACACGTCACTTCCGCTTGGCAGTGGTAGGGAGACTCGTTAGGCGAGACCCACCATTTTGATTTCATTGGCGTCTTGATTCCCGCCGTGAACGGTCGTATCGTGCGACACTTAGTTACCTAGAATTTTTATTCTTAAAAAGTACACAGAGTGAAAAAATCCTAACGGTTTTTTATTCAAATAAAAGTGAACAAAGTTTAATCTTTCGAAATTCATTATGGAAAATTCGTGTAATAATGCCGGTAAGGCGGTTAGTGATGTTCTTCCAGGACCTTCTTCGTCGCAGAAGCGACGACCTAGCTCTAGTAGCTCGAGTTCTAGTAGCTCGAGTTCCAGTAGTAGCTCCTCGTCTAGCGGAAGCAACCCAAAGAGAAGTCGCCGCAACAAGAAAAAGGGGGGCAAACGTAAGCGTCGTTCCAAACGTAAGGTTCGGAAATTAGCTAAGGAAGTACGTAGCCTTCGACGACAAATGGTTTGCAACAGCGATCAACGCGTGAGTACCAATTTGGATTATGATGCCATCTCACTTATGTCTGGTATTAGTGAAAATCGTTACGAACAAATGCTTGATATTGAACCTGACAATGTAAGTGCACGTGGTGATAAAGAATTTACTTTAACTTTTGAAACTAAGCTTAAGGAACCTACGATACCTAAGACTTCCGAGAACTATTTGAAATTGCTATGCGATTTGCAACATTTAGATAAAAATGACTGGAATGAAATTAGGTATTCTGACACCCAAAAATTGTACAACCACTCGCCGGGTTACACAGACATTGAAATGAACGAGGAAGTTAAATTGTATGACTCTCCTCGTCACCTTTTGCATGCTGATAAGGCTTTTGCAGCCTTGACCATGTGTGTGCTCAAACAAAGGGAGTTTTTACAAGGAACACTTCAAGAACTGTTAATATGGGCAAGGAATAGTTACTCGCTAAATTATGATACTCTGCTTCAAAAAGTAAATGACCTTTTTTCCACAGGGGACTTTAACAAGTGTTCCTCAGACTTATTACAGATCGTTTGTGGACATCGAGCTGAAATTCTCCAAATGCGGAGAGACTGTGTCACTAAACAGGCAAAGGACCCACTGATGAAGGCCAGCTTAAAGAAAATTCCACCAACATGCACTAACCTGTTCAACGCAGAGAAGTTTACTGCTGCTGTAGAAAAAGCTGGCGGCGTAAGAAAATGTTTTTGGCCATTGCAAAAGGCTAATACGTCTTCTGCCTCGCAGGTGGATGCAAAAAAGTTTCGTGGCTCCTCGCAAGGACCAAAGCCTTACAATAAATCCTCGCAGGGTTTTGCTCATACAGCTCCGGCTTGCCAACACAGTAATGTGCATACGCATTGTGCTTGCAGTAACCCACCTACGCAAGGTGGTTGCAGCAGCGGTAACCCACCTCCGCAAGGTGGCTGTAACGCTCATGGTCATGCTGCTCAATATAATAATATCGGTCGCACCGAATAATCGCAATTGCTTTCGAGGCCGATCGAATGCTCGACAAAACAATCAGCCAAGGTACGGGCGAAGACGTGCGGCGTCGCCTCCCCAGCAGAATAAGGACAACAAACGACGTAAGTATTGACTCGTTCAGAGCGGGCCGTCTCCTACAGTTTCGAGACCGATGGGAACAAATGAATGCACCGGACTACATTCTGAAAATAATAACCGGGTATCGCATACCCTTTTGTCAGAAGCCACCGCTTCTTCACCCAAGCGTTGTCGGAACCAACCTAAATGTTCCGGAATCTACCAAAATGACATCCGTCATAAACAAAATGATAGAACAGGGAGTTCTAGAGCGAGCTTTTGTTTCGCCAAGCTTCCTTTCATCGATGTTTCTTGTTCCCAAAGGCGACGGCTCAACTCGACCAATATTCAACTTGAAAGCACTGAATTATTACATCAAAACGGATCGGTTCAAGCTAATAAATGCGTATCGCATTCCCGATTTTCTACAACCACAGGATTCGCTATGCAAAATCGACCTCTCGCAGGCGTATTTTCATTTATCTGTGGCTCGCAGCCACAGAAGGTTTCTGCGCCTAATTTATCGCAACGAATTGCTAGAAATGACCTGCTTACCTTTTGGTCTGAGCACAGCGCCCAAGACCTTTGCTGCGCTTACAAATTGGATAGCCCAGACACTCAGGCAACGAGGTGTCAGGATAATAGTTTATCTCGACGATTTCTTGATCGCTCACCAGGACGAAAACAAGCTTCGGAGTCATGTGAACATTGTGCTCGACACTCTGGAAAAGTTAGGTTGGCTGATCAATCTCAAAAAGTCGATAATCACACCGTCGAAAGACCTAGTGTTCCTGGGAATTCATTGGGATCCATGGACGAATCGCAAGCGCCTTCCCGACGAAAAAATTCCCGCACTTTTAGACAAAATCTCCCAAATGCTGTGGAAGCAACGCACAACGCTCAAGGAGATCCAGAGCCTCGTTGGTCTATTGAATTTTGCCAGCTTTACAGTTCCGAAAGGAAGACTCAACTCTCGAGCGCTTCTGAACCTACTGAACCAAATATTGCAGTCGGATCACAGGTTACAACACACCTTAACTCGTGCTGCCATAGACAATCTGATATGGTGGCGCCAGAATTGTCAACATTCGTCGGCCATACACATGCCGCCTCCTTCTCATTTCCTCACAACAGATGCGTCGGACATCGCTTGGGGAGCTCGCCTGGACAATCTCTCTCTCTCAGGTCTGTGGTCGGAAGCCGAGAAGGATCTTCATTCCAACCAAAAGGAAATGTTAGCAATCCTAAAAGTTTTGCAAGATCATTATCAGTTCCTGAGACACAAGACAGTTTTGATACAGAGCGACAACAAGTCGGTAATCGCATATCTCCGTCACGAGGGCGGCACCAAGTCAGCCCCTCTCATGGACTTAACCTACAAGGTTTTCCAAATAACAGAGAACTATCAAATTCACATGACCGTTTTTTATATACCAGGTATATACAACGGCCACGCCGATCACTTGTCGAGGGTTCGCGTGACTCCAGAGTGGCATCTGTCTGCCGAATGCACGAACAAAATATTCGCCAAATGGGGAGTTCCACTGATCGACCTATTTGCGTCCAACCGAGCACATGTAGTGACGAATTACGTGTCCTTAGACCAAAACGACGACCAAGCCCTCTTTTACGACGCGTTCTCCCAGATGTGGAATTACAATCTAGCGTGGGTATTCCCTCCTCCTTTTCTGATCCCCAAGGTCCTGGGTTATCTCAATCGTGCACAGGGAACGTACCTGCTAGTAGTCCCACGATGGGAGCGAGTTTTTTGGCGACCCGACATCAAATTGCGTGCCCTAGCAGCCCCATTCACTCTATATCACCTAGACAAAGTCCTGATCGACACGACAACCGGACTGCCACCACCGAACGTCCACGACATGACTCTGGAAGTGTGGAAATGTGGGGGTGGTCTGGGATGCTGACAAACTGGAATAGTAGTCAATTAGAGCTTCTTAAGAAGTCATGGCGTCCCTCAACACGTAAAGTTTATAGTATTGCTTGGAAAAGATGGCTAGTTTGGTGTGAAACGCATCAGATTAACCCCTCAACTCCAATAGCAAACGATTTGGCTAGATTTTTATCTGATCTATATTTAATTGATAATTTATCGTACAGTTCCATTTTGTTACATAAATCGGTTGTCTCAACCCTTTGCAATCCAGAAACATCTGGCCAGTTAAGTTCGAACGTCCTAGTAGTAAAACATGTTCTAAAATCTATTGCGTTACGTAAACCGGTGACCCATGTCAAGCCCCCGGTTTGGAACATAAACGACCTCACTAGTTTCCTAGAGAGTAAGCGCATTGATGAAAATAATATTTTTCAAGTGCAGAGACATACAGCTGCTTTACTTCTCCTATGCTCCGGGAGAAGAATCCATGATTTAACTTTGCTCAGAGTTGATTCTAATAATTATTCTAATCAAAATGATGTATTAGTCTTTTGGCCGGCTTTCGGATCGAAAACTGATTCTGTTGATTATAGACAATCTGGTTGGAAGTTAATTTCTAATAAAGATAACAAAAACTTAGACCCGGTCTACTGGGCTAAGCATACGATCTCGCTTCTTGAGAATCGTAGAAATGCTGCCAATTGTAGTCATTTGTTTATTAACATTAGAGGTGAACCTAAACCTGCATCAAAAACCTTAATTGCAGGCTGGATTAAGTCCCTATTAGTAGAAGCCGGTATTAAGGCATCTCCTGGGAGTATTAGATCAGCTGTAGCCTCAAAAAATTGGGTTGATAATTACCCCCTTGAGGAGATTCTTGCTAGGGGTAACTGGCGATCGCAAAATACGTTTTGCAAGTTTTATAAACGTGAGGTTAGGCCCACTGTAAATCGTATCTCTGTAACCGCTTTATTCAATCCAGTCGATTAGAAATTATATAATTAAGTACTTGATTTTATTATAATTAGGTATTACCTATTATTATTACCTAAGAAGTGTTTTTTGTTTGGACCAAATATAGCTATATTTTTTCTATTAATTACGCCTTCTTAATTTATTCAACTTCGATCATAATATTTGGTCGAAAAATGCCTACATCTTAGTACCTAATCTATGTATATGCATACTTACTTAAGATGTTTACTATATCATACCTACATAAGTTTTTAGCAGTAATCATGCTTTATCACATTGGCGTCTCCGTCACTTCCACCAGGCGATAACAAACACGTCTCAATTAAATAAGCTTCGAATAACGGTCAAGTCAAATTAATAGAAGCGTTTTACCTACCAATAAAACGCATATTAATTTACTTACCTTATTCGAAGCTTATGAACAAGCTCTGCCTGGTAATTAGACTCAATGAAATCAAAATGGTGGGTCTCGCCTAACGAGTCTCCCTACCACTGCCAAGCGGAAGTGACGTGTTAGAAAGAGACAGATATATAGAAATGTGCAAGGCGGGAAACATAGTGCCTATCTCAATTAAATAAGCTTCGAATAAGGTAAGTAAATTAATATGCGTTTTATTGGTAGGTAAAACGCTTCTATTTTATTTAATACTAGCTGTTCGCCGCGGTTTCACCCCCGTTGCTCTGCTCCGAAGAGTTGTAGCGTGATGTTAAATAACCTATACTATTCCTCATAAATCTGGCTATCATATACACAAAGATATTTTCAAATCCAACTGGTGGTTCCAGAGATTAGCGCGTACAAATAAACAAACTCTTCATCTTTAGGTATATTAGGAAGTATAGATATTTACATACATTATTAAGTTTGTACGGAACCCTCAGGGCGCTAGTCCGGGCTGCGGGACTGTTCGAAAGAGACACCGCAGCCCTGGAACGTAACGGGCAACGAAGGAACATGGATGGGTTTTAGTCAGTACAAGTCTGACACTCCCTTCCGCTCCGCCCAGAGCGGAGGGGGTCATTTGAAAAAAAAATAAAAAAAATAAAAAAAAAAAAAAAGGGCGCTAGTCCGACTTACACTTGCCCGGTTTTTTTCTTGAAGTGAGCCTTGATCTCTACTATGTCAAGCAAATTATTTATAGGTGGCATGATGTTATCAGCTCACAGAATGTTGTGTGCCTACTCATAACAAGTATTATCACTTGATCGCCTGTTACGACATTAAGGGCCAAGTTCACCGACAAGATAACAGTCCGACAAATTGAAAACGGCCGTTTAAGATGACTTTTTATATGGAAAAAGATATGTTAAACGGCCGTTCTCAATTTATCGGACTGTTATATGGTCGGTGAACTTGAGCCTAACAAGGAGTTGCAGAAAAGGTCATTAAGTTTTAAAAGAGACTTTAACGATAGAAATTGTATGGTTAGTCCCCTTTAAAATTTAATTATCTTTCTGCAACCGACCGTAAGGGCCAAGTTCACCCGACAAGATAACAGTCAGTTAGATATTACAGCCGTTTAACGTGACTTTTTCTATATAAAAGTTGTGCTAAACGGCCGTTTTCAATTTAGATATCTGCCTGTTATCTTAGCGATGAACTCGGCCCTAAGAAGAATAGCAGAGATTGAAGTGCTTAAGTGTTGTTTCTATGCAGTCATAGGTACACCTTGCATGTATCATCATCAGTGTTCGGAAAAGGGTGAGTATATTTACCTACAGTTTGTAGAACAGAGACGAAAATCGGAGACTTCCTTATAACTAAAAATTTTTTTACTAGTAAATTTACCAGAACTTTAACGAAGTGAAGTTAAACGTTTTATTAATTTAATGAAATTACGCAATAGACGTTTTCATTAAATTAATAAAACGTTTAAATTGACGTAATTATAGTTTTGGTAAATTTACTGGTAATTTTTTTTTAGTTATAAGGAAGTCTCCGGTTTTTGTCTCTGTTCTACAAACTGTAGGTAAATATACTCACCCTTTTCCGAACACTGATCATCATGTATACCTAATACTTAAGTATGTGAATTATCTGCAGGTTAAAGAATACTAATACCTAAGTAAGTACCTAGGTTAGGTACCTACTCAAAATTGTACCTACCAAAGCTTGACATCATAATTTAATTTTATCTGTTTTCAAATAGGTATCTCTATTGTTCCTTTAGGTAGTTATAGTTTATCTATACTATTATAAAATTGTAAAAAAAGCCGTGTCTATACATTGATGATATTCCAGAAAAAACAGTCGGGATAGGGTACCTACTGGGACGTAACCATACCCAAAAATATTTTTTTTTGATTTTTTGTCTGTTTGTTTGTGCGCGCATCACGCAAAAAGTACTGAACGGATTATGATGTGGTTTTCACAAGTTCGATAGCTTAGGGTCCAACTTAAAATCTAAGCCACGTTTCATCTGATTCCGATGAAAAAAACCATAGATACAGCTTGACCTCTTGGTCGTACTAGCCAACCTACACTACGGAGGTCATTTAAACTGGTCAGTCATTGTAGTCCACGCGGACGGAGTCGCGGGCAAAAGTCTAGTGTTCAATATACTTACATTACTTACACAGACTATTATGAAGCTGCAACTTAGAGATATGCCTGCATTAGGTATCATCTAAGTTGTGACTTTTCCAGTCGTAATTCGCTATGTAGGCAGGCTTGCAGTCAGATTCTGGCTCAGCGATCTCGAGGTGCAGGAGAATAGTGCAGCAGGTGGGGCTCGAACCTCGCAACCCCTCGATCTTCATGTGGTTGTCGGGTTAGTTACGTGGCTTCAACGTGAATAGCTTTTTTTTATTTCGGGATAGAAAGTACCCTCTTTATCTTTATTTCAAGCTAAGTAGATAGCTACTTTTCTTCAAAATCGGTTTAGTAGAAAGGTCTTGTTGCGGTAATTGTCAATTTAATTTATAGATTCAAGAGCGACCTCCTGCGGCCGCCAAACAATAGAATTTTAATTATCAGTGTATCCTAACGAACTTAAATTATGACGACAGTGGTGAGAACTAGTAGCTTGAACACAAACGTATAGTAGATATATGTACACTCGACGCCATTTACGGTCGACCACTTTTCACCCTTATGTTCTTAGTAATAAGGGCGAAAAGTGGTCGACCGTAAATGGCGTCGAGTGTACCTATACGATCTGCGGGATCTACGTAATGTAAATACCTACTGGTAAAGTATTTCTCGCTTGCCATTTCATATTCGTCACTTGTTTGGTTCCAAAACGTTTTCGCAGATTAATAAAAAATACGATAGCGTTGCTATAGGACCTACCTACTATTCGTGCTACAGGTACTTAAATACTGTACTGCCTGCCTTTACTAAATAGTAGTAGTAGTTAGGTACCTACTACTTGTTGAACCTATAGGTGCATGCCTGCTATCTATAGGTTGGCAACCTGTTGCTCCGTCAACCGGTAGTCGCGAACCCCTGTTCCTAAAAATTTTTACACAGTAAAAACCTGTGATCGGAAAGGGCCGTGTCTTATACCTACTGTGTGTGACTTAGCGGTGTTATTGAATACGACAGAAAATCTTAGCCCCAGTTTCTCAAAGCGTGATCAAGCAACCTGTAGTAGTAAACTTGCTGTCAAATCTCAGATGTTGTTATTGGTTTACCGAAATAACATTGGCCAATATCACTTGACGTGAGATTTGACAACAGATTAAATTGAACAGGCCTTCAGAAACCTGGGAGTTATTTGGTCATTTTATGGTTGTTCAGGATTACCTAAGTTTTATACTTAAATCATTAATTTTTTTTATGAAAATAATTATTAAATTTCAGCTCAGTGTCGTAATTTAAGTACCTATAAGGTACAACTTATAATTTGGAACAAGTGTGGCCACATTAATTGCAACATCAGATGGCGTTCTTAATCGCCTAAAAGATGTTTAGGGACCTTTAATTAGATACCTATAATAAGATTTTGGCTTAGTTACCTACTGTCCCTAACGTCTGAAGCTATAGCTACTTACCTAGTCAGTTACAAATATTTTACTGGTAACTCAATTATAGTATAGGAGACTAGGCTTTTATGCATGACTCATATAATGTCCCTACTAGTTCCAAAGATTATCTTCGACTAGTCCATAGTCCATCCCAAATAAACAAACTTGTAAATACTTAAGTATAGCAGCAAATATAATTATGATAATATAAGTAAATGAATAATTACAATCCAAGGAATAAGCACGATTTGACAACTTTTACCTAACATTACGTAGAAGCCACGCCGAAGAAGAATCCTCCTAAAAAGCCAACTGAAAAGCAGCTATTCTTCTTCACGAACCGGAGAACCTTCTCCATCCACGCCTGGCTCTCCCCCGCCGCCTGCTTGATCCTGTCCCAGTTGACATTGATGTATCCGAACTCCGCCGCGAAATGGAGAAGAATGATCCCACCTCCGAACCCGAAGGCGGCGATTCTTCCCACCCTGACGACGGATACTCCCGTCAACCACCCAGAAAAGGTCCCTAGTATCAGGTTCTTGCTCGTATTACTCTTTATACCATCAATCGTGGCGTCTAGAAACGACTGGCTCTGTTTCGGACTAACATCTTTGTCGCCATGTTTCGATATGTCCCGAAAATCTGTGTTCGGAATCGGCCGGGCCATTAGGGCGCATTTTTTTGACTTGTTTAACTTTAGATACAAAATTGTTGCTGTTTTTAGTTTGTTTTGAGTTAGGTATGTGATAGATGACACCTTGAGATTGTGACATGACGCTTGCCTCTGGCATGCCTACCATAAAGAACTGTTCTGTGTGAATACCAAAACGGTTTAATGGTCAAGGTGAAAACGGACAGGACATTATTAAGTACCTACCTATAGGTTTATTATGATCACCATGGGTGCCTAAATAGGGGCTGGGAGATGTAAGAAAGAAAAAGACTTGGACAGTAATTCGTATCCCATATCCTTCTTGAGTTTGAGGGTTTTCCAATTTTATATTTGGATACCCTACCTTGGTGCAAAGTGATCCATGTGACAATGCAATTAGAATGATGGAATCCTAAAATGGAATCTATATTATGGTCCCAAAAAAGCGGAAATGCACACAACTCGTTTTGACCAATACGTTACTTGGGATCAGTTGCGCATCAAGGTATCCATTTGGTTGTTCTAATTTTATCAACATACGTCTAAACATGCCTAGTTTTTTCTTTACGCTGAACTTAAGAATCCCGTAAACGCTGCTTGAAATTGTTCTCTAGGATAAGCTATGAAATGACTTGTTAGTTATTTTTATATTTCCTATTTTATTCCGTGTTTACGACCAATAATACCATAGGTATCAGGTACCTATAAGTATAAATATAACCATTCGTTTTTGCGATAAGTGGCGATGTCCATAAAAACATGTGCCCATAGATTGCTGCTATGTTCGTGCAGGAGCATTGCCGATAATGAACACGCATTGCAATCGCCGCAATCGGACTGAGTTTGTTGCTACGACCCGGCTGGCCAGTAGCCCAGTAGAATCACAGGCTGTCATTATAATTACTGCCGAGGTCCAGGAATCGAACTCGGACCCTCTCGCTCAGTAGGTAACCAGATTCATGTTCATCATTGACCTATATTTCTAGACAAGCAGTTCCAAACATTATACAAGTCACACTCAAGTGTTGTGCGGGCACAACACAAGCTTCACATTCACTTTGACGTTTGATGCGGTGGTCAACAGACAAGTACCCGCGTGTGTGGCATGATTTTTGTTCGGAACTGCTAGTCTAGGGACATATAGGTCAATGATGTTCACCAAGTCTTTATGGTATGTGCGTACATCTATTTCATATTGTTTGTTTGGAATCAGGCAAGTGAAGTTATAGACGGTATATAGAGTCAAAAATTAACCACGAGGCAGGGTAATGTAAACTCGCGACTTTTTCCCATGAGAGTAATAATGCTAACTAATGCAGGAACTCACGTCCACACTATGGCACAACATTAACCCCCGTATTCACGAACAATACTATGAGGTCTCGAACGCACAGTGGTGCCGATTCTGTTGTTTACAAACTAAACTAATTTAGTCTCATTATGTCTCTTTCTAATCAAAAACATGAGAGAAGGATAGCAGATATTTAATCCTGTCAAATTAGTCCGCTTGAATAGTTTTAATGTCAATTTAGTCGTAATCGCAAAAGGTCACGACTATTTTTCCGTAAATGACAAGTAGACTAATTTGACAGTTCTAAATATTTTCTGTCTTTTTTCAATGATATTTGTAAGAAAGAGATATACCTAGTGTGATTAAAATTAGTTTAGTGCGATGTTCAACAGAATCAGCACCAGTGTATAGAAAACTCATACTAATTTAAATATCATATCAATCAAAATAAGGTTCATATTCATATAAGCGAATGTAAATAAGTGCTTTAATATGAACCTTAACGTAATACATACAATGTTCATATTTCAATGAGTTTTTTGTACACTGCTGAGTCCTTATAGTATTGTTCTTGAATACGGGTATAAAACACGTGCGTCGTAGTGCGAACTATGCGTACTTCGTTACTTGTCAGTTTGTCACTAAGTTTATGACGACATCTGTGTATAGAGCGAATCACTTAAGAAGTACTTTCGACGCTATGTTGGCTCCCCTGTCTGTCACTCCTATAATGTTGTTTTTTTTGTAGGTTTATGTGTTAAAGTAATGCCTAGGACACAAAGAGTGGTGAATGAGAAAGGTGTGGAAAAAAAAAACCAACACCGTTAAGTCGATTCGCACACTGCCACTGCAATCACGCAGCGTAGCGCGGGAGTGCGTGATGTTCCGTTGTTTGCAAGTACCTGTATTTGTAAAGAAATCACGCGTGGGGCAACACACTGAAAACGCATTCATGCGCGGGATTTTTGTTCCGTCGCCACGCACCCCGCAGCGGGGCGCGGCGCAGTGTGCGAATCGCCTAAAAAACGTTGTAACATATTGACATTCAGGGCAGCCAACATAGCGTCGAAGGGAATTGTTATGTGAAACGCTCTATATCAATATTGTAACATTATGTTGAGCGGCGATACCTATAAGCTGCACAAATACTAACTACATGCTAACTTCAAGCTCAGGACGGGAGGGGTGACAAACAAAATAAAAGTGACTACGCGAGCGGCGGCCACGCGACGCGTCGCCACTGTTGCCAATTTTGCAATTTTTGCGCTAGAAATTAATGAAATTGAAAAATAAAATTTTGCATACATTTCTAGCGTACAAGTCGCAAAATTTGCAACAGTGATCTCTGCCAAAGTCTCTGGAACAGACCACTATTGCCAATTTGCGACCTGTGCACTAGAAATGTATGCAAAAGTCATAAATGTCTAGCGCCAAAATCGCTAAATTGGCAACAGTGCGTCGCCCGCCCGCCGGCCGCTAGCATGCACACAATTAATTCCATTGAATGTATTTTTCAATAAAACCATATTTTTTCACTTGTTAGGTATTGTCCATATCATATCTAACTATTAAATATAATATTTACATGACATATCGGACACTGACACTCGGAATACGACAACACGCCGTCCGCTAAATGCTGCTCGCGATCGAAAAAAAGATTGAAAAATATTGAACACCTATTAAAAGCTAAAATTAATAATAACTATCTAAGTTAACGTATAAAGAGGTTTTTTTGTTATAAAATTTCGTGTTTTTTCTTTTATAATTCAATGTTCGTTAAACACTGCAGTCGTCGGTCGCGCGGGGTCGTGGTCGCGAATACTGCAACGGGAATCAAGTCTTATCACAAATGCAGTAGAGTTCAATATTGCGAAGCAGATTGCACGCGCAGCCCGGTAGGGCACAACTTACAGCTACTTAAGTTACGATGACCCCGTGCGAGCGAAATTACATAAAATAATTAGTCGCTCGGTGCGTCGCGGCGACAGCGGTACCGCACTCGCCGCGCACACCGCACTACGCATATAATTCGTGCATTATCGATCGATACATTTGTTTTACATCTAAATGTATATATATAATTTTAAATAACCGCACATCCTATCTAGTTACAGTCTGCGCCTGGCAGTCGTTTATTCGTCAAGTTTGTTCATAACGGAGTTATAATTACAATGGGTATATCTTAGTGGCGACTTAGTAAGCGTAGAAGACCGCGTCGCCGCCCTCACACACATATACGCGTTGTGTTGCACACCGTTGTTGCTATAACATTCACTGCATAGAATGTTGCTGCAACAAACTTGTTTCACAAACAATTTTAATAGAGAACATTCAGAAATAGCATATTTGTCTTCACAATAATTACAATTTTCACACAATGTAGTATAAGTATATGAGGTAGCTTGTTCCGAGCGAGCGCGGCGACACAAAGTATTATAATGTAGGAACTCGGCAGTTCTATCGTTTGGCTTCACTCTGTCGTCTCCGACCTCTCTCTCGCACACATAGCAAAAGAAAGAGACAGTACTATAGCTGTTGCTACTCACTGTGATGCCTTCTGTCATTGACATAAGGTTCAAATTCAAATATTCGTCGCAGTGAGAAGCAAAACGTAGTGCACTTCCATCGAAACTGATCATATATCTCATAACTTATAAATAGTTATAAAATAAGTTAAAAACCTTGTAAAAATTACAATACAATGACAATCTCCGTGTTATTCACAACAGAAGACTATATTAGCCTTTTTGTAAAGTTGCATAAATAAATTATAACAAAACTGATGTTTTACAACTAATTCACTATAGTTCGTAAAACATAGCTTGACAGATGTCAAATACGAACAAATAATGTCAAAATGCATTAAAAATTTTCAGATTTGACATTTGTCACAGAGAACAAGCTATATTTTACGAACCATAACTAATGCGATTAACTTTCAAAAAAGTCAGTAATTATTATTGTCTCACTTTATCTAACTCAAAAGTTATTATCAGTTTTAAAACAAAAGCGCGTTTTCACAAATAGCTTGCCACGATATGACATGTTAATTCGATCATTGTTCCGGTGTGCGAAAGAGATGGAATTATACAAAGGGAATAATAGCACCGTCTCTTTTTGAAATCTAAACAATGCTAATTTTAACACTTCACAGTACGGCCCCTGAATACAACTTTAAGGTAACACGAAGCGATTATCGTAACGACCAAATCGTATCGACGAGCCATCTTAGGGGCCATCCATAAATTCAATCCAAAAACAAATATTCAACAAATCGATCATAGACGAAACAGCACAGAATTAAACTTAGAATCTGTATTTTACAAGTCAATAATACTTAATACAAACTTGTCAAGCCAAATCATAAGCTAGGATGGTACTGCAAAGCAGTGGCGCGCCTAGAGGGCAAGCCCGAGGGTATTAAATACCCTCGGGCTTGCCCTCTAGGCGCGCCCGAAAAAATCTCTTGAAAGATTAAGTCAAATTTTGACTTAATCTTTCATGAATGTGAATAGCGTACAATGAAAAACACATTCATGAAAAATTAAGTCAAATACCCTCGGGCTTGCCCTCAAGGCACGCCACTGCTGCAAAGCTACAGCGGTTTAATAAAGAGATTTTTTTGTTTGTTTGTTTAAACGCGCTAAACTCTGGAACTAACAGTCGGATTTGAATAAGTCTTTTTGCATTTGATAGCCCAATTTTTGAGGAAGGTTTTAGGCTATTTAACATCACGCTAGGACCCTTAGGAGCCGAGCAACGGCGGGTCAAACAATAATGTTTACGATTGATCAATCGGTTTCGATAAAAGCACACAAAATAACAATTTCAATCAATGAATTAAGTATCTCGCTTCTGGAAGATATAATTATGGAATACCGGTATAAATTAACTCAACTGTAAAAAGTTTAAACATAACGATTTCAGTCAGAAAGATTTATCGCCATTTGACCATTTTTACGTGAGGCTCAATAATATAATAATTTATTTTTATCTGTATTTTAAAAAAAACAGCAACTAATCTTGGTAAAAGCCTGTTAAATCTCGTAAATTTGCTGCCAAATCTCGTAAATTTGTTGTCAAATCTCGTAAATTTGCTGTCAAATCCTGTAAGTTTGCTGGCAAATCTCGTAAATTTTCTAGCATATCTCGTAAGTTTGCTGTTAAATCTTGTAAGTTTACTGGCAAATCTTGTAAATTTTGCTGTCAAATCTCGTAAATTTGCTGTCAAATCTCGTAACGTTTGTATTACCAACGTTGTATTCGTAGGATGGTATGTAACCAGATATTATAATTATTATTACATTAGTTAAATAAATCAAGTTACCTCTAATACCTCTATACCAGCTTTGGTAATTTTCGAGATATTTATGCATGCTGTACCATAAAAACCACATATTTTAATTGAAAACCCTACCATCTGGGTCCGATTTTATTATTGAGACTCACGTAAATAAAGCCAGGTGTAACATTTAACGTATATTCAATTTCCAGTCAACTAAATTCGATTAACATCCGAATAATAGAAGTCCGATAAAAACTGATCGGCAAATCTGCTGTCAAATGAGTAAGCTGTGATTAGTTAATATAAAATACCAACATCCAATCAACACTACAGATTTGACAGAAAATTTACTAATCCGACATTTGATTAAGACTTCAAGCAAACAGGAACAAATAAAAAAGAACTGAAAAACTATACAAGTTACTGAAAATTGATAACATTTTTTTAATATCATAAACGACGAAGTTCTTGAAACAATTATCTTTACATAATGGATATTATAAAAAGGTACAAGGGGAGTGAGGCGATAGAATTAATCAAAAGGAGTTATGTATCAAATATGATCGAAATCACGGTAAGAGCCGGCCGATCCGACGAGGCTAGCAATCCGACACGGCACAATACGCTACAAGGTTGGACGATATTTTGTCAGCATCTGACATCGTGACAATAAGTTCTTTCAACAGCCGTTCCATTTTTTTTTTTCTAATATACCAGCATAACAGCCTGTTTTCAAAATCCTTAGAGGACTAGAAGGTAGTGATGACAAGTGCTTTTTCTGAAACTTTCTATACTGTGATGATCACTACATAGAGCCAGCCAAGTCTGTCTAAAGGCGCTAATCTCAAAAAGAACTGAAGAGATAAGACTGAAGAGAGAACTGATTCGGCTACTACGGGTTTGACTCAAAAGCAAAAATAAAGACATGCGCGCGTCTTTCAACGACCGGTAACTCATATGACTTTGTACTTGGTCACTCTCCTAAATGTTTCTATTTGCATTAACTTTCACACAAAATCACCCTTACCACAAAAAAATAAACACGCGTTAAACGCGAAAGCTACCAAAAATAATACACACTTGTTTCAGACAAGTTAGTGCTAAAACAAGTGCATATTATTTTGGTAGCATTCGTGTTGAACGCGTGTTTATCTTTTTTGTGGTACGGCCCAATGTTTCAGTCGTGGCCGCAGATTTTTATTTTAGCCCAAATTGCCATTCAAAGTGGGTGATCTCCTTTCACATTGTATGATGGGTACATATATTTGTAAATCATTTTTATAATTGTATTATAATTTTTTATGATCAATGTCAATCGATCTGTGAGTTTAGAACTTATTTTCACGATGTCAGGTGAGACTCTAACAAAATATCGGTTGCATTTTGTGGCTGTTCATACAGGGTTATTTGATAAATACTGGAAAACTCGGAAATACTATTTATTTTTAACAAATTGAAAATAGAGAAAAAAAATATTATCTTGACATATAAAATTGCCAATAACCTTGTCAGGTGTGTACCTATATGAAGACTACATTTTAACTTATTTCGTAATAACCCTGTATACTTATATTTCACGGTGTCGGATTACTAAACAGGGTTAATTCACTATGATACTAAACTAAATAATTAACTGCGATTATTATCTACGCGTTTCGTAGCATTTGACAATAATAAAAGTCAGTACATTTGTGATAAAGCTGCCGTGTTTGCACGTTTCGATGTATCATAGGGAATATCTGTAACGGTCTACTGTGACAAGACATATGTCGCGAATATGTCTTGTCATAGCAGGGAGTTCGGCTCGCTAAGTGAGATACTGGGAAGTCTTAGGGATTGAATTCACATCTCACAGCATTTGTGTGTTGATGACCGCATGCGGGGACGCCATAATGTACGGAAAATAATAAAAATTGATTTTTGTTAAGTAACGTTAAATTATGCGTCATCAATAAATATGAAAATTATTACGATTAAATTCTTTTGTTTTAATTGTACTGTGGAATCCTCGCACGCAATTATTAGCAAGACAAGTGCGATGAAACGTGTATTGTATACTTTATACTAAATTTGGAGACTTGATTAGAGGAATATTCGCGTCTAGTGTTATTATCGACACGGTGGGGAAGCACAGTCGTAGCCGAGCTCGTATGAGGTGCGGGGGTCACTCGGGCGGGGGCGGGCGCGCTGCGGGGGCCGGTCAGGCGGGGGGCTCGTCACCTGCGGCTCGCGGCTCTTCGGGCGCCGCTACAGCCGCGGCCGGGGACGCTCGCTCCGGCCGCTCGGGCGCGGGCGGGGCGGGCGCGGGGGCGGGCGCGGGGGCGGGCGCGGGCGCGGCGGTGTCCGCGGGCGGCGGCGTCGGGTGCGGCGCGGGCGGCGTGGAGTGCGAGTGCGTCGCCAGCGGCAGCGGCTGCTGCTGCGTGAGCGCGAGCGGCGCGGGGTGGTGGTGGTGGTGCGGCGCGTAGGGCCGGTAGGGCCGGTACAGCAGCGGCGGCGGCAGCAGCGCGCGCGGCAGGTAGGCGGGCGGCGGCAGCAAGTGGTGCGGCGCGTGCGCGTGCGGCGAGTGTGCGTGCGCATGCGCGGCGTGCGGGTGCAGCGCGGCGGCAAGGGCGCGCTGCTCGTCGCGCGCCCTCTCCTTCTCTCGCTGCGCGCGCTCTCGCTCTCGCTGCTCCTTCTCCCGCTGCTCCCGCTCCCGCTCGCGCTCTCTGTGGATTTTGAATAGACTACTATATAATTATAGGGTTATTAACTTCTTGGTTCTCGCACTGATTTGAAAATCTAGTACATCCATAGAAAATTGTAATTAAACAAAGTCTTTTTTTTATATAATAACTACCATACATTTAACAAATCAGTAAACAACTCTAACCAATAATGATACCAACGATTAATAACATTTATTAAAAAAAAACTGCAAGTCAACACGTTTCCTTCATTCGAAGTATTTTGGACCAATGGAATATAAACATGCCGGGATCCCGGCATTTTTAATTTATCAAGAACTTCAATAATCGGATTAGTTAAAACTTGTTTAACATTCAAACAAAATTATCAGAAGTAGATATACCTATCTAATTTTATGCGAGTGAACACAAATACCTTAAACCAATCTTAACAATATACTTTTTAAATCCCAGTGAATCATGAGATTCAGACCACTATGTACACTATAAAAACATGTTACAAATACCAAAAACACCCCCCTTCACACGCTTGTGCTAATGGACGCTTGCCAAGGCTTGGCAAGCGTATAAACGTACCATTATAAATGTTAACTAAAACAATAAAAATATAGTAGAGAATGGAGTGTGAGTCACCTTTCTCGCTCCCTCTCCCTCTCTCGCTCGCGGTCTCGCTCTCGTTCCCGCTGCAGCGCTAGCTCCTTGTCGCGCTCGTCGTGCTGCAGCTGGTGGTGCGCGTGCGACACCAGCGGCAGCGGCGGCGCGAGCGGCGGGTACAGCGCGTACGGCGGCAGCCAGCCGACGCCGACGCCGCTGCGGAACACCCGCTCCAGGTACATCTGCTCTTCCGCCGCCAGCCTGCGGGTTAGTACCGGTTGTCGGGTTACATGTGGATCCAGCTCGAAGGACCAACATACAGGGTTATTGGTAAAACACTAACAACCTCTCAGGACTACTTACTAACATCATAAATAACAACATTTACCAAAAAAATAACTTTCAAGTTTTTGTTGTACTTTATGTACTTAGTGATAAATAGTCTTGACAGAATGTTAGTGTTTTCCCAATAGCCCTGTATAAGGGCATAATATTATGCCTCATTATAAAGTTAATATTGCTTAATAAATATTGAAATATTAAGGGTAATGTTGGATGTTGCGCGCGCTCGATATAAACCGAAACACTAACATATATTTTGTACGTGAAGGTGCTATGGTCCATTTCAATAGAACTTGTAAACTTTGTAAACAAACTTTCTATACAAATTCATCAAATTTTGACAGTTGGCCATACTGACATTGTTTACAAAGTTAACAAATTCAATTAAAATGGACCCTACATATGACTTAGCCAAATTATTTTTAACAGTATTTTTAACTAGGCCAAAGTACAATGCGCTGTCGCAGACCATTTATGACGCTTCTCTACCCTCTTCTTCAGCAGTAGACTGTGATATGCGAAATTGACGACCTTATGCCCCGTTCACATTATTCCAATAGCATTCCAGTTTAGCGGCGCTGGAATGCCACTGGAATAATGTGAACTGGAATGCCAGTTCACTGGAATGGGTACATTTCAGTGCATTCTATGCAGCATAATATCAAGCTATTTTCTTCTGCATCGAGGCTCGTTTGGACTTTACACATAGGCTTAGAGCCGTAAGATCAATCGTAGTTTAAATCACAGAAGAGAGTTTAATCTCCCGTCTTCGATTGTTTCTGAAGGTTTTTGTATTAGAAAACAATCGAAGACAGGAGATTAAACTGTCTTCCGTGGTTAAGCTACGATTGACCTTACGGCCCTTAGAATGCTAGATATACAAAATACAAAACGTGGTGTTAGTGCGTGTTACCTGTACTGCAGCGCGGCGCTCGAGTAGATGCTAGGGTGCGCGTACGGCGAGTACGCGGTGGGCTCCAGCAGCGGGAACGACGCCGCCGGGTGCGTCAGCCTACAACATACACGCCAACTATTACTGTACGCACGTCAACTATTACTGTACGCACGTCAACTATTACTATACGCACGTCAACTATTAATTACTGTACGCACGTCAACTATTAATGTATGCACGTCAACTATTACTGTACGCACGTCAACTATTACTGTACGCAAGTCAGATTACTGTAAACATGGCAACTATTACTGTACGCACGTCAACTATTACTGTACGCATGGTAGCTATTACTGTACGCACGTTAACTATTACCGTACGCGAGGCAACTATTACTGTACGCACGTCAAGTTACTGTACGCAAGGCAACTATTACGGTACGCATAGCTACTATTACTGTACGCACTTCATACACAGGCTACCCACAACACGACTTAATGTAGAAAGTTAAAGTGCGTACGGACAATCCAGATTGACACCCGAACTGTTGAGCCGTTTCGAGCGAGTTCCGACAGATTGACAAGTTCATATTAGTCCAACTTACCTATTCACGTGCCAACCTGTTGAGACTCACCTGGATCAGCTCTACAGATCAGGCGTCAAATTGGATCGTTCCTAGGCACCTTAACTCTCAACCTAAGACTGCGTAATTTGCGTCACGCAAAAATATGTCAAGGAATTATCATTAAATCATCTCTGTTATCGCGGTAAGCTATTGAACTGTGAAAACCACATCAAAATCCGTTCAGTACATTTTGCGTGATGCGCGCACAAACAGATAACCAGATAAACAGACAAAAATAAAAAATAAAAAAAACTTTGGTATGGTTACGTCCCAGTACCCTATCCCAACTGTTTTTCTGGAATATCTTCGATGTATTTACCTATAATTGTATTTACCTATAATTGTTTGTTACACTTAGTTTCTTTTTATGTTATTTCCTGTATTTCTATAGTGTATACAAACGTTGGTAAATCTAAATAAATAAATAAATAAATAGATGTAAAGACACGGCTTTTTACAATTTCATAATAGTATAGGTAGATGTAGTTAGTTACCTGTCGTCAGGTCGGTAAGGCTGGAAGCCGCTGGCGGGCAGGTGGTGCGGGGAGGCGCGCTTGGGCGGCGCGGGCGGCGGCTTCTCCTTGCCCGCGTCGCGCTCGCCGGCCGGCGCGGCGCTGCCGGGACCGCCGCCTGCACACTCGCATCGTCAGCAGGGCCCGGGCCGCGGCCCCAGCCCAGCTATGTACGCGCATTTAGCTCTTACTAAACTATCATACATTTTGTCGAAAAGTTGAGTCTCACTACACTTTCAAAATCTTGTCGAAAAGTTGAGTCTTGCTACACTAACCAAAATGTTATCGAAAAGTTCAGTCTTAGGATTAGGTCGGCACTGAAAATCAGCGTTGGCGGTGTGGCATGTTGAGCAAATAATCTCAATGTTGCCATACCACAACATTTTGCCGAGTGCCATATGCAAATGCGACGCAACTTTTTTTTTTATTCTGTTTATTTATACAATTTTTTTATATTGTTCTACATTGTTTTTTTTTCATGTTCTTTGTTTTATTGTTATTACGTCGTTGCATGCAATAAATCATTTTCTTTCTTTATTTTTTTTATACTACACTAACCAAAATCTTATCAAAAAGTTCAGACTTACTACACTAACTTTAATCTTATCCAAAAGTTAAGTCTCACTACACTAACCAAAATCTGTTTAAAAAGTTGAGTCTTACTACACTAAACAAAATATTATCGAAAAGTAGGAAACTTTGAAATTATTTTGTCGAAAAGTAGACAAATCTGAAATTATATCTTACGGGGTTTTTTTATCTTTTATGTAACCTCGAAGATGTGATGATGGCATAAAGACATAAGAAGTACCTATACCTACGTACTAGAAGTGAGTTGTATCATAATATTAAAGATAACAAATTTTTATAGTGATCTAAAAGCCAAGTGTCCATTAGCAATAAAATTTGCGGAAGTTGACTTGCGCAAGTGACTTCTCGAACAACAAGTCAACTTGCGCGAGCGTTTACACGTTGGAAGTCGCTTGCGCAAGTCAACTTCTGCAAATTTTATTGCTAGTGGACACTTGGCTTAAGAGGTGATATTTTTTTATTACCAGTTACTTTAAAATAAAGAATAAATGTTGAGCCTGATCTAAGAAATGAGTTAAAGTTGCAAATTGATAAAAACCACACACTATAAGAGCTAAACGCAATAAAAATCAACAAATAAAATTACAATTTGATATTGTTAAAAACATTAACAACAAAAGATCACATCACTTTATGTACAGGATAAAAAATTCTTAAAATAATCTTACAGTTAGAATATACAGTGAATATTTATGAAATAAGCATTTAACACAGATTGACAAGAGCAATAATCCCAACACTAAACAAGTTTAACCACTCAGCACTTTACCCGGTCAATGTCAGGAAAATGTTTAAAAAAAATCACATCCATTGTTCCACTTATACACAAAAAACAATAGAGGTATACAACAACAGACGTGATTTAATACATTAACCGGTCAATGTACGATTTCGGTCACTCTGGTCAATCATCACAATTTTTGATGTAAAGTATATCTATGTTCTAGCGAAACAGTAGTTGACAACAATAGTACACATATGGACAAGTAAAGAACCCAACAAGTGCACGCTGACGCTGAAGGAAATAAAAGAAAATGGGTATCAGCAGACTAGTAGGACAGTGGACAGTAATATTATGACAGGCCAAACATTCTTGAGACATCAGTTTAAAATCACAGATTGTATGTCAATTGATAAAAAATATCGAGTTCCAATTAATTTTGTGACACACAACTTAATTTGTTTTAGTAAAGCCACTTGCTTTGCCCTACACAAAACATTGTCAAAACATTTGACAATCCACACATCGTCGTCTCCTGCCTATCTATTCTGTACAGAGAAGAGGGAGTTCTATTCTGTACAGAGAAGAGGGAGTTCTGTTCGAGGGAGAATGTCACGGTGAGATTCGCCCTCGAACGTTCGCAAACAAATTGCCAGTTCTCGCGGTGATATCACGCGGCGAGTCGGTACAGGAATAGACAGGCTGCTCTCGTGTCGACTGTCAAAACAATGTTTTGTGTAGTGTGTAGGGCAAAACAAGCGCAGGAGACCCAGCTTAAAATAATTCTGAGTTCCTGACTATAGTCCGGAAATTGCGAAAGAAAAACGCCTGTCACCTAAGCGTAGCGTGAAATATACGTGCTAACTGACTGTCCACCGGCCGTTCGCCCAGGGTGTCTAGCTACATGTCCACTCACCGTCCTTGGCGTCGGGGCCGGCGTTCTTGGCGAGCGTCCGTAGCGCCGCCGCGAACGGACCCCCTTTGTTGGGAGGAATCTCCGCGCGTTTCGGAATCTTGCTCGCGCTCACACCTGTTGACAATGCAGACGGTTTTATCAACACAAATATAAGGTGTTAGAAATTTAACTCTAGTTACACGTAAAACATTCGATTCCGGTTGTCATAGGAATACCTATATTTGACAGTCTTTACAGTAGTCAGGAGCCCGAAAGTCTGACAACTGATCTAACTTTCGAATACCGGTATTTCCCCAATAATCGGGTTGTGGATGGCAGTCGCTCCACGTAAAATATTGATATTCAGCCACAACCAGTTAGACTGGAGGCCGACTCCAATCTAGTTTGGGAAAAGGCTAGGCGCCCTAGGCGGATGATGGTTGTTGAAAATTATATTTGGGACATAATCACGACGAAAAAAAAAAGAAACAAACTATCCGTTTCAAAAATTAATCATTTTCATTAGGTACGCAAAAATTGTTCAAAATTCGCACTGTCCATCGATGGCTGTTTGCCACTTTGCCAGCACCCGGTCTCGTGACCCACCTGTCACGAGCACGACCCTCAAATACGTAGACTGCTGATTAAAAAATTCCCATCACATTATACCAAAAAAAGAAAAATAAACATCGCTATTAAAAGAAATCATTCATGCTTCAATTTGGATTTTTGTCATATAAGAAGTTTGGTATCAGGAAAATAATATAGACTACCTGCTTGACAAGAAGGCAGATCCGCGGCCTCACTGAGTCTTCTATTGTACGAAATCTAAAGTTTCCATTCCAGTCGAAACACGAAACAATCCCTTCACGTCGAATTAGAAACTTCCACCTTCGCGACGGTTAAAACACGATCTAACGCATTATTATTGATCAGGTATGGACAGCTGTCACTGACGTGAACGTATCCCCAATTAGAACTGCTCGTCATAATTACGACCAATAGGTAGTAGGCCAGCTGTCGTATGCAGCATGTTTGGGCTCAAAACTGCCGTTTCATTGGCGTATTTATATTTTTTACGAAGGCACGTCAACAGCAGGCGGCAACAGCGGGCTCGGTTCCCACCGCGAGTCAATAACGTCAGTTACAGAAGTCAAACTTGCAACTCACGTAATTACCGTTTAGTTTTTGAACCAATGGACTCGGTTGAAAATTCAGACGCTGTTTTCATTTTGTTCGTTGTGTCGGGGAAACGTAGAAAACCTTTTTTAACCTTTCATAAAGACTTGCGCTTTTGGTGGAATAAAGGACATTGCTCGCCGCCTATACATTTTTGTCCTAAGCACTAAAAGTAACTTTATACAACTCAAGGAGAATTGGAATCACAGACAGACATCAGCTGTCGTTGTTATCTCGATTAGAACAATATCCTTTTCACTTACATCCTGATATACTACACTACACACATACTAGCCTGAAAAAAAAAATGGTCTACTGATAGCTACCACAACTAGAACTCGTTAATTATTTCATAATTTTTGGGTATTTGTGTAGATAAAGCTGTATTCATAAATTGCACCACGATGCATCCTAAGTCTAGTAAGACAACGTTTTATTGAAATCTACATTGCAGCATTGTATGAATGAAACTTCTGCGCATCTTTATTTGGTGGTATAACCACCCACCCTCCCTTAATTATGTTCACACTTAATTAAATATGACGAGCCCGTGTGGTATTGACATGACGTTGTATCGTACACAATATGGCTGAAAGCTATTTTTACAGACAGATGATTATAACGTTCGAACAGCGTTAGTATAAAAGACAAAGTGTAGTGTAACATCAATTTGTAATAATACAAGTCTGTAATAATAATAATTGTCTCGCAAGTGAAAGGTTTCTTCTCATATCAAGAAGGAACATTACGCAGTGTGGGCGCTCCGACTTGCATCAGTTTTTTTACTGAAACGAAGTTCCTTAGCGTGGCTTGCAGTAGGAGTTGACTGGGAGAAATCGTCACGTAAATAAAACAATCGTTATGTCCCCTCCGAAAATCTGGAACTCGCGACAATCGCGCTCGCGGTCTCCGACCAGTACCCGTCGAGACGTCAATCCGTGACATCTTATCAAGGCAAAATTAGCGCAATGCCCGCGTCACCTAGCGTCCTAAAGTAATTGTGACCTTCAAAAGTTAAGTATTGTTCTTTCCCTCGGGAACAGTATTTTTTTTTCTGGATGAAAGGTGACAACGTTTATGCAAAATTTCAATTTCACGATGACTGGTTCAGTGCTTTATGCGTGAAAAGGTAACTTAGGCATTTGAAAAACAGAATTGATTTTCAGAAGGCTTCTCGACAGATAAACGTATAACAGTTTCAAAGGTCACATCAGTTTGTGGTACATTTTAAATTAGGTTCAGATATTTAACCCAAGCTACGAACACTCAATATAAACCAGTGTACATTTATGAATAGTATTCCAGCCGCTTCCGCGTGCATCTATTAGCTAGCTCCTGGTCGTCGCTCCATCGGACCTCACAGTTGACCCCATGATCAATGTGCCCCCGCTCAATTGTTACTTATGGCGCCCCGGACGCATGTGCAATCACTATCTCAGTTCATCTGTGTCGGAATCATAACTAATATTATAAATGCGACAGTTTGTGTGTGTATGTTTGTTACTTCTTCACGCTAAAACGGCTAGTCGGATTTGAATGACATTTTGCAAAGAGACAGCCTGGAGAGACACATATGCTACTTTTCATCCATTTTCACGCAGTGAAGTCGCGGGGAACAGCTAATCCTAACTAATATTATAAATGCTATAATATGTTTGTTACTTTTTCACGCCTAAACCGATCATCATGAAATTTTGCATATACGTTGTCAGGGGTACAGAAAAGGACATAGGGTACCTTTCGTCCAGAAAAAGAAGTACTGTTCCAGAGGGAAAGAACATTAACTTTCGACGGTCACAGTTGCTTTAGGACGCTAGATAGCGCTAAATGTCACGCGGACGAAGACGCGGGAAAAGTGCTAGTATTATTATACTAATTGATTATGTCACGGTATGAAGCGCCACCAATGCGAAGGCGGGTCAACTAGTTAATTATAACATTTATAACGCTAGTTTGGGTGTTATTAAATATTAAGACATTCCAAAAACAATTGACACGGGCGGGACTTGAACCCGCGACCTCTGCCGAACCGTGGCTAGCACTCTCACCAACTGAGCTACTGTATCTTCGCCTGAATCAATTGAAATTTGGAATCCCTTCAATACGCCTCTTCCGAGCGTCAGCGACATCTATCGGAGAATAGTTACAAACTCCAAGTCAATGTTTCCAATCTTTGCAGTTTGGAAGAACATCGATACGATATCACCTACTATACATTATAAATGTATATTTTTGCGAATTTTAAACATGTTATAGCCATGTTATGCTTACCTATCTTAATGTTATTAAATATTAAGACATTCCAGCTAGTTTTGGTGATAGCGAGCACGGCTTATAATTCTGAAGTCGGAAATTTTAATTGTAATTGGAATTTTCAACGGCCACACAAAGGGATGGATTCTATGTTTCTCCTATGCAGGGTATAAAATGCCGACTGTGCCTATGGGTGTGTTGATTTGTACGGGACGGGGGAGGTGGAGTATAAACGTGCGCCGGCCCCCGAACCCCGCCGCCGCCGTTTCCGTGAAAAACGTAAAAAAATATTGAGACTTTAACCTTCAACAACGGGCAACAGGCAATTTGCTAATATCAATCGAACAGAAGACACTATATTCTTCACATTTCACAACACGCACTACGCGAAAGGCTAAGTTATTAGTCATTAGCCACAACAGCCACACAGGACATTCCCCGAAACCGATATTGATGCCTTTGTAAATAATCCGGAACCCTATCGACGCTCAAAAATTTTAGTCCCTTACGACATTTGTTTCCAGCAACGCGTCGGTATAGTTTCGCGAATCGTTCTTGCGCGGTAGATGGACGCGGAAGCAGGCATGCCTATCACGTTTATAGTCGGTCGTATCCTGTGTAAGAAGAAATCGTATGGCTTTTATGTCCCTATTGGTTATTCTTGGAATATATCAACGTTATAGCAGGGAGTAAAATAGTTAACATTATTACCCTTATCGAGGTTTCGTCATGCAGTGCGACAATTACACTGGCAATTGTATTTCTAATAAACTCTTGCCTATCGTCGTGATTATAAATAATTTTAAAAGCCGCATATTTCTGTCAACTTATTCAAATTATATTTTTATTTATATTACTGCCAAGAACAGTTACACTGACAAGTTAACTAATACGTAAAGATTTTGATTTGATTTTCTCGGGAAAAGAACCCTTACAGACGTAGTTCGTCTACTGGCAATCCAAAGACAAAACCTAGTTTAATATACGTATTGTCTATTCTCCTATCCAGGCTTTCCTCAACGGTCGGTTGTTTCATGTTTGTCTGATCCCACTTGAGCTGGGAACACATTAGGAAAGCCATTCCACCGCGGCTGCGCCGTTAGGGAAATTAATCACCCACCGCGCGGAATGAATGTCGATACTTTATAAGCGGTGCAGTTTGACTATTCGACATTCCTATTCTAAACTTTCTAAGACTAGAAAAACACGAATAGGTAGTATTTCTTCAACGACCTATTTTGCCGGCTCATATTTTTGGAAGACCTTCCGTCCCTCAGTGTCAAGAAAAAAAGTAGATATCGCCAATTGATTCAATTGAATGAATTGAATCAAAAATTGATTAAAAATGATTTAAATTTTTAACTTTAAATAAATGAGTTTCTGCACGATTAAGTATTTCAGGACAACATTTTTTAATACAAAACAAAATTGATTTGTTGCATTTTTTATTACTTCAAAAGTTCAAAGCCATAACCGAAAAATATTTTAAACTCGATTATTTCTATATTCACCGAGCTGATTCTCACTTAAAACAAAACCTCGTTTCTTCGATGATGGCACTCGCACAACGTGACCCTACTCTCGTAATAGGCTAGCGCGGGGCACATTAATCTTAGGGGTCAATTGAAAGGTCAATAGGAGCTACGCGGAACATCACTAACCAGAATAGATGTTACATTACAACGAAACATCTTGATCATGGAACTAGTGAATTACTTTAGTGTGCTCATGGTGCTGTGAGCACTGAAAAAAATTTGTAGTTTTACATAGTAGAGTAGTGCCTCTAGCATGTTCGCTCAAGCACGCGTTCATGACTTCTACGCAATGGTGAGGAAAAAGACGGCGTCGGTCTTAGAGAGAACGCGGTCAAGTCCCAACAGTATTTTGAAGATGTTAGTAGATAAAATAGATTCGCCAATCATGAACCACTTCATGCAGGTGTTGGTTTGGCAGAAGTGATCACGGTCTGGCTTGAAATATTAATATTATATTTATTATTGTTATTTAATCTAAATTATAAAGTACTAACATAGTTTTAAGCTATTTGTAACTAACACGTGGATCATTGTTGTCTAATAATCTAATAAATAATAATAATAATAGACAAACTTTCGTCAACCTATAACACAAAAAAGTGACAACATAACTTATCCTACTATCCTACTTAATATTATAAATGTGAAAGTTTGTGAGGATGGATGTATGTATGTATGGATGTATGGATGTTTGTTACTCTTTCACGCAAAAACTACTGAACGGATTTTGATGAAACTTTACAGTAATATAGCTTATACATCAGAATAACACATAGGCTACTTTTTATCCCAAAAACGCGGGCGAAGCCGCGGGCGGAAGCTAGTATGCAATATAACCAAAACCAGTCTTGTCAAACTTTGGTTATCCTACTTCCTACTAATATTATAAATGAGAAAATTTGTGTGTATGTTTGTTACTTCTTCACGCTTTGCTAGTTCTTCAAATTGCCGAAGTAATATGGCTAAATATGTTTTTCAGTAGGTACCTAAGCCTGCAACATTCCAATGCGGCCTTCTAACTACTTTAGCATGAAACACAGGTTTCACCTAGTTCAGGCAAATCTAAACTGTGCCTTATTTTAATTTTGTAAGATATTTATTTTAAAATGTGACTTGTTTTTTTCTGAATATACGTTTTATTTATTTATTTACTTTCGGTGCAAGAGCTAATGTGGACTATTACTAGCTTGGTTTTATCAAGCTCAAACCGCCATCTTCTATAAGTTTTTAGACTAGATTTGTGCTCAGTTAATCGCAATAGGTTCTTAATACATGGGATTCACGTGTGTGTCGTTATCATAATAATAACTCGTTATCTCTTTGCCCGAGCACGCGGCTGTGCTTAGTTTATCAGAATTTTGTCTACTGAAGAATAGAAACGTTTCTTCTCTTCATTGTATGTAGCATAAAAGGGTAGAAATATTTCTACAATCTGTCACTTTGTTTATTCTTCTGTAGACAAAACCCGTTTCTATCGTGGTCATGCTAGGTCGGCAGGGTTGATGTTACGTCATGTTTGTTTATGATCATCGTCGGTGTGCTCGCGCAAGTCGGCTGGGATCTTTAGGCGTAAGCAAGTGGCGGGGGCACATTGATCTCGGGGGTCAATTGTGTGAATGACGGCCGCGTGGAGCATCACTAACAGGAATAGAATTTACACCATCAGCGTATTACAGTGTACATCAGGATCGTATAAATTTTGATATTTGGTTTTGCTTTGTGATTTTTATTTATTCCTATTAAAAGTTCCATAGTTCACTTCATGTACATGAAGTGTACAATCGAACTTATAATAGATAAATAAACTGAGTAGGCAGATATTTTTAACACAAGACATGTCAGATATTTTTGCATTCAAGAGTTGACACACTTGTATATGCCTTCCACAAATGATCACATATTTTTGCTGCCATCTTGAGGACAGCAATTAATGAATGAATCATGAAATCAGATATTATTGCCGAACTGTCCATGGTAATATGACTAGGTATATCCTTGTGACTGTACAGACGCTGTCATTATTGATTTGTTATTTTTTTTGCGTCAGTCCCCCCCAATTAATGAAAACGTCTGTACGTTTGTTTGTAATTTAATATAGTTACGAAAAAATCACTAGGTATTCATTTCTCACACATCATGTAGGTAAACTGTTTGCATACTATATGCGTAATCTCGGTAATTATACATGTACGGGGCATACCTACTTACCTATAAACGATGATTAAACGTTATTGAACTTAAATAGCTCTTAAGTCAATTGGGGGTTAATTATGAAACACACAAGCAACACTTTCTAATATTCCCAAGCGGGCTAATTGGTTTCACTACCTACTTCATGGATTCTTGAAGAATGACGTAAAAGTATCCATCCATCTTCCTTACATGACCTTGTCGCACTATGTCGGCCCGACAAGACCCCTCGACCCGTAGACGCATAGCGTTAGCGAGCTACAGTCGTGATCTGTGCCTTTTTGAATTACCCTATGGGGTTAAAGTTTGATTTCCTATCGACCGGTGGAAGCGCACCTCACCAACGCGGTGCATATAATTAAGGTTTACTACGGGAACCGTACTATAATGTGTAATGTGCCTTCATTGCACCAACAATACAATACAATGAAGAGAAGAAATGTTTCTATTCTTCAGTAGACAAAACTGATAAGCCAAGCACAGGTCGCCGCGTGCTCGGGCAGAAGAGATAACGACTTTCTACAACATTTTATATGCAAGGTGAAGGTGAATGAGACAAGTGACTTTTTTGTCAAATGCCATAAAAGAGGCATATGTCCAGCAGTGGACTGTGATAGGTCGAGTTGATTGGTCAAAACATAGACTAAACTTTCACTGTACCTACCTTTTACCTAATTAACTTTACCCGTCACTATGTTCTTGTTAATTGCAGTTCTTACCTGTAACAAAAAAATATAAAAATTAATTATCTTAAAAAAAACTTTCAAGTACGGCTACATGCAATTTAACTTATACCCAATAAAAAGGGAGTAGGTGTATCACGTTATTATAATTGTGATAGAAAACTATATCCATCCATTAAAAAAAATGTCTTTATACGTAGACTATAAATCTTATCCATTAAGCAGTTAAAATCGCCAGCGTTAAATCAACAGTGTCGCGGCAGCCCTGCTCCAGGGTTGTCACCGAAGCGGCGAGCGGCAATTAATTCAGTCTGAAGCGCTAATTTGAGTAGAGAAGTCAACCTCCCGGGGCCGTCTCCCGCCGGTCAAAGATTAGATCACAGTTCGCAGATAGGCCGCGTCGCGTGGGTATTGAAGATGGTGTCGTATTTAACACCTATTTAGTACTTATTATTTGTATTGTTATAGATATCTCGCCATCCGGCCTAGCATGATCACTATAGGAAAGGGTTTTGTCTACAGAAGAATAGACAAAGTGACAGATTTCTACCGTTTTATGAATACAATGAAGAGAAGAAATATTCCTATTCTTATGTAGACAAAACTCTGATAAGCCAAGCACGGGTTGCTGCGTGCTCGGGCAGAAGAAATAACGAGTTGGATAGAAAGAACTTTGTCTATTCTTTGGTAGAATAGATATAGAATTGGTCATGCTAAGCGTGCAGTAGTAAGATAAATGAGACAGCTTGTCACTCGAAATGTCGCGAAGTACCTATGTAAAATAATAATCTATCGAAACACTGCTTTTTAGGACAAATTTCACCAAACTCTGTTGCTAATTGTCTCGTTAACTCTACGAACGATTCGCTGGTTTTAAATTATTCATGACTTAACCTACCAACGGATAAAGTTACCATTTAATTTATTTATAATGTAAATACGGTTAAGTAAAAACTTATCTGATCCGATATAAAAAATAAGTAAATGTCTTTAAAAACTTGATTCCACCACTAAGAATCATTTGCGTATTTAATTTCAATAAGTTCATAATCTATAGTAGGCTTCCGTTATGACTATGAGTCAATACACTGAAGATTATATCGACAGCCCTAGTTTGGATTCGCGCCGCACTAATTGGCTGGCGACGCGTTTGTGTGTGTGTGTTCATTAACACGTGAGTGCGTATGTGACAGGGTTGCTAGGGTTGTAATCATTTCTCTCGATAATAGAAAAATAAATTATTTGACTGCTATTTTTTTTTACGTTTTATATAGCAAAGTAAACTGTGTAGAATAACAAATAATATGGCAATAACCATTGTATAAATATTGGTTGCGTATGCGTAATTATTATATCATAAACAATAAATAATCATGTTTAAAGTTAATGGAAATCTAATTATTTTTTTAATAATGCAGTATCGAAACGAAACATTTCTTCATCATAATAAATCGTTCAAGTCACCGCGCTTTTAGTCGCAACGTACTCATTTGGCTTGAAATCAAGTCGACATGTGGTTCTAATCATGCGTCAAGAAAAGCTTTAAACTAACTATTTTATATGTTTTTTAACGCGGTCGGAACCGGTTGTTTTTAGAAATAAAACGTCTCGGAGGGTGATGGCGAACTAAATATACTTTTATTGTATCATTAGCTGGCTTTTTCGGGTAATATGGTGGGGTAATTATTACTTGTGGGTAAAAGAAGGGGCTTTCAAAAATGTTCGGTTGCTTTTGACGATTTAATAAGACATGAAAATTACATTTTGTTAGGTACGTTACGGGAGACAAGTGAAACCACTGACTGCTATAAGCACACTGTTTAATGATGTCGTAGGATACAAGGTGGGGACGCGGCCGCGCCGCGTAATGCACACATACATAACAATTCCTCCCCTTATTTGACACAATCTTGAAGTTATAAAATAGCGAGAGATAATACAAATAACATTACAAATAATACATTACAAAAAATAACAAAAAGTAGATTACAGAAATGGTTTATAATCTACGCGAGGAATGTTTCGCAAAAGTCTATTTGGACATCTTGAAACCGGAGAATCCGACATTGTTGTTGCGGAGGGTGAAGGTGGCAAGTTTGTCACATCTCTTTCCTCCCCCGCGGAAGTCGGCTCTTGAGCCCTACCAGTTAACGAGTCGTTATGACTTTCATAGTCGTCAAAGTCATAATGTTGTTGCTGCTGTTGCGAAACATTTCCTTTATACATTACAATTTGATTCTTGTGCTTTTTAACATCAGATGAAGAACTTGAATCATGAATGAGGTACAACACTTTACCCAGTCTCTTTTTAATTATACCCCTGCACCAATGAAATTTAAACCCATTCACAAACTTTTTGTACAATATTTGGTCACCAGGTTTAAACACTTGTTTATTACTCCCTCCACATGACTTAATCTGCGAGCACTGTTGACGGGTAACCTTATCAGTGAGGGTTGTGAGAGAGGCAGACGGTGTTTTAGGGTTAAGTAAATCTAAACGCGACCTTAGCTTGCGCCCATATACCAGCTCAGCTGGTGAGAAACCTGTGACAGAATGTACGGAATTTCGGTAATCGAAAAGGTATTTAAAAATCTTTAACTTACGCACTGTTTTATGTTGTGAAGAGAGAATACTGGATTTTATACCTTTTTTCACAACTTTGACAAAACTTTCTGCTTGTCCATTACTGGCTGGGTTATAGGCCGGTGATGTCAAATGGGTGATGCCATTTAGCGAGCAAAAGTTCTTAAATTCGAAAGACGTGAACGCAGTACCGTTATCACTGACTATTGTGTGCGGTAGGCCATACTTAGACATAAATTCATATAGTTTTTCGATGACGCTCGCTGAAGTAGTCGACGTGCTTACGTCATACACTTCCACCCACTTAGTGTGTGCGTCTACTACTACAAAAAACGTTTGATTATTCAATGGGCCGAGAAAATCGACGTGTATTCTATAGAATGGTACTGGTGGGTACTGCCACGGAGCGAGAGGCGCTCGCGCTGGGGACGGACGCAGTTGTTGACATATCTCACAGGAGTGAATCATTGTTTCTAGCGCTGCGTCTACACCCGGAAACCAAAACCGAGCCCTGGCTTCTGCCTTGGTTTTCACAATTCCTAAATGTGAGCTATGTAACTCTAATAAAACTTTAGTGCGTAATGTTTCAGGAAGAATAACTTTATGGCCTCTCATAAGACAACCATTCTCATACGATAACTGTGTTCTACATAAATAATAAGGTTTTACGCGTAAGTCTGACATTAATTTCCTAGGCCAGCCATTTTGGACATAACCAATTACCCTCTTCAAAGTAACATCTTTGGTAGTTTCTTCGCGCAATTCGTTCAATGTCACCGGCATATTACCTTCGACAACAAAGTTGACGTACGTCGCGCGGTCAATTAGCGCAGCGGAAGCGGCGGCGTGTGCGTCGCCCTCTTCCCCCGCTTTGGACCCCTCACCTTTGCTACGTAAACTAGCTCGAGATAAGTAATCCGCGTTATTGTCAGCACTGCGAACATATTCGATTGAATAATTATACGCGCTTAAAAACATTGCGTATCTTTGCAATCTGTTAGCCGTTACCTCTGGTATCCCTTTATACGGACCAAATATAGATATCAGAGGTTTATGGTCGGTACGTAAGATAAATGGTTCTGATCTTCCATATAAGTATTGATGGAACCGTTTTACCCCGAATATAATTGCAGTCGCCTCTTTCTGTATCTGCGAGTACCGTTTTTCTGCAGAGTTCAGAGTGCGAGACGCGAACGATATTGGCCGTTCTAAGCCGTCACTATCTATTTGTGATAGAATTGCACCCAGACCATACGGAGAAGCATCTACTGTCAATATAATTTTCGAGTTGTAATTAAAATGTGTTAGTACTTGGTCGGATGTTAAATATTTTTTAATTTTATTGAACGCGTCATTATGGGTTGCGGTCCAATTCCACTTAACTCCCTTTTTTAATAAATCGTACAATGGACAAAGAATACTGGACGTTTGAGGAACAAAATTCCTGTAGTAGTTCACTAGCCCTAAAAACGATTGGAGGGTGTTAACATTGGTAGGAACCGGAGCGTCTGTAATAGCCTTTACTTTTAACGGATCTTTCTTCAAGCCGTTCTTGCTAATTACATAACCTAAATAATTTATTTCGTCCTTAAAAAAATCGCATTTATCTTTTTGCAATGTTAACCCCGCATCCTGAAGTCTTTTTAGAACTACGTGTAGTTTTTTCATATGTAAATCTGCTGATTTAGCAGTTATCAAAATATCATCAAGTAGGCATAGAACCCCATCTAACCCGGACAGCAAGGTTTCCATGGCGCGTTGGAAAATAGAGGGTGCACTGGACAGACCAAACACGAGACGCGTATATTTAAATAAACCACGATGTGTGTTAATACATGTCATGTTTTGTGATTCTTCATCGAGCAAAAATTGGTTATAAGCCATCGATAAATCAATTTTCGAAAACTGCTGCCCACCATGTAGTTTCGAAAACAATTCATGGATTGTGGGCAAAGGATATTGTTCAATTACTAATAGCTTATTAATGGTAACCGAATAGTCCGCGCATAACCTGACAGAACCATTACGTTTAAGTACGGGCACAATTGGTGACGCATAGTCCGAGTGCTGAACCGGTTTTAATACTCCCAAGCTCAGTAATCGTTCTATCTCCTTATCAACTTTGTCGCGTAATGCAAATGCAATGGGGCGCGCTTTAAAGAAAACCGGTTTCGCATCATGTTTTAATCTTAATTTAACTTGATAATTTTTGAAAGTGCCCAGCTTATCCGAAAATACCTCAGGGAATTGTGACTGCAATTGCTCAACTACACTTTGACTACCGTTAAGAAAATTGACCGAAGTTAACTTTAATTTAAATGTGGATATAAAATCTCTGCCTAGCAACGGTGGCCCACCGTTGCGAATCACATATACATCGAGTGTGTGCGTGCGCTGCATGTACGAAACTGGCAAGCGCACATACCCTACACACGCCATTATGTTTCCCGTGTAACTATAAAATCTTTTCTGAGACAATAGTAAAGGTATATCAATAAATAACTTTTTATAACTACACTCCGATATTACCGACACAGCTGAACCGCTATCAATTTGAAATTGTAAACTTTTATCATTAATTGTAACCGTTTCTGTCATAGGTTCCCCTTGAGCTGAACAAATATTATATAGTGACTTACCGTCGTCGTCGTCCTCGCTCACATCCCCCGTTAACACATAATTTATTTTACTGCACATCCTGCGCAAATGCCCTACAACGTTGCACTTTTTGCATTTGTACTTCGCGAATCGACACTCTGACGATTTGTGATTAGCACGACCGCAAACCGAACACTTATCTTTCCCGGCACTGATGGGTTTAGCACTATTTTGTCCTTTCACGATCTTGAATACTTGCGCCTGGTCCGCTGAGGTTGAAGCAGTGGTAGCAGGCGTAGCCGCAGCGCCCGCGCGTGCGCACCTTACGCTCTCTGCTACCTCCACCGCCTTTGCCAAGGTCAAGCTCTCCAAGTCCCGTGCGAACAGCTTCTCTCGTTCAGGACCCGCTACCATACCCATCACGAATCGGTCGCGCAATGCTTCCTCCACGTTGCTAAACTCACAATGTGCTGTGAGTCCTCGCAGCCTTCCAGCCCACTGGGTGTATGACTCGCCCGGCTGCTGTGAAGCTGCGTAGAACTTGTGGCGCTCACTGAAGCCGCACCGTTTTGGTGTAAAGTGGTTATCTAATAACTTCACTAGACCCTCATACGGCACCTCCTGTACGTCTTTAGGCAGGGCCAAGTCCGCTGCCAGTTTGTAGGTACCGTCACTGAGTGCACTAAGTAGAATCGCTCGCCTCTTGGTTCCCGCTGCATCATTTTTAGCATCAATGTCATTCGCAATGAACCATTGCGTTATCCGACCTTTATATGTCTTCCAATCATGTTCATTGTGGTCGAAAGTAGACAAAATTCCAAAAGATGACTGAGCCATTTTTCATTAGATTTTTTTTTCGAATGACTGTGGGTAGAATTCGTCGCCACTGTTAGGTACGTTACGGGAGACAAGTGAAACCACTGACTGCTATAAGCACACTGTTTAATGATGTCGTAGGATACAAGGTGGGGACGCGGCCGCGCCGCGTAATGCACACATACATAACACATTTTAAATAGGGGTCGGTTGGTGGTCGATAGTGAGTGTTAAACTTACAAAAATCTAATATGTATTATAAAGATGCAAAGTTTGTACGTATGCAAAACAGAAGAAGGATCTCCGGAACCACTGATCAAATATTGAAAATTCTCTCATTAATAGAAAGCTACATTATCCCTAAGTGTTACAGGCATTTTTTTTTATTATCAGTTCCTGTGTTCCTTCCGCAGACGAAGTCGCGGGCAAAAACTAGTAACTTCATAATTCAATTTGTTGCAAGCAGACCTACCATAAAAGAAAATGAGCAATTCCTGAACACATTTCTACTCAAACCTTTGGTATAGATAGACTGTGCTATTACTACGAAGTGTTTAAGCTATAATTGTTCTATTGCAAAACAGGGATAGTGGATAGTGCTATTCAAAATTAATAACTTTATCACTCTCACACACTAAAACAACGGTTCCCAATAACACATCATAGTGCTCAGTAGGTACTCAATTGTAACAACCCTACGAACAAGGAAACATATCTATACATACATACATAAATGTAATAAACAACGCCACTTTCATTAAGCCCATCGATATTTCAACGTATAGGCACTCGGCGAGACGCGAATCAATTAGTAAGTATTACAACATCCCCAGCGTAAATATTATGTCCGTCTGTCTGCTGAAATATAACCATCATAGAGTATGGCACAGAATGTCCACGCCGATAGCATAGGCTAACTGTTTTACCGTGAGTAAAAATTGTTTCACGTTAGAAGTCCCTTTGACGTTATGTTGGCTGCCCTGTCTGTGACTCTTGTTTAGGTCTTAACGTTTTATGTTTTTTGTAGATTTATGTGTTAAAGTAGGTAATGTCTAGAATACTAAAAAGTGGTGAACGAGAATTGGTACTGAAAAAAAACTTCCAACACCGTGAAAAACGTTGTAACATATTGAAATTCAGGGCAGCCAACATAGCGTCGAAGAGACTTCTTCTTCGAAACGCTCTCTAGTGACTGCCCACGTCTGCCACCGGAACGTTTGGTGTACCAAATTATGGATGGTAGAGCTTTTAAACCGGCATAAAAAAAAAAATATTGCAAAATTTGTACCGAACCGGAAGACAGGCAGGCAAGAAAGCGAGTTAATAAGAACGTGGTAAAAAGTGGATCAATCTGTCTGCTAAAGTGATGATTATGCCTATAATATCCTCATGAACGTTCGTTCGTTTTCCATATCTTCTAACATCCAATGTGGTAGTCCCTATGCAAATTAACAACGATCACTAGTGGTATTTCTGAGTATTATTCACGGTACTAGCGCTGTGTAGGAGTAGCTATCTACGGCAGCAGTGGGGGCAAGTGATAGAGCGGAGTTGGCGCTCTCGACCGGCCGGGGTTGCGCCCTGCCGCGAGGTGAAAGAGGGGGCGGGTTGAAACACTAAGCTTATTTTTTATTTAAGCATTAATATCTTTAATCCGTTATTTTAAAGTTATTAGAATGCAATTTCATGTATTGATAGAAGTAAATTGCAGCTACTGAAAAGCATTATTGTGTGAGCAAAAAAACTTCTTTCATTGAACTCCTCTTTTCATAATCTTAATACCACTTAAGTTGGTGTTGTCAAATCTCATGTTAAGTGATACTGACAGCAGATTTAGGTACTAATTAGTTGCTTGACTGGGCTTCCAGAAACTGGGGGTTAGAGCCAAGTTCACCGACAAGATAATAGTCCGTTAAATTGAAAACGGTCGTTTAAGCAGACTTTTCTAATGTTTAACAGCCGTATTCAATTTATCGGACTGTTAACTTGTCGGTGAACTTGACCCATACCAGTAATCTCGCATTGCCTATTTCTGCCTACGACCACCATGTCTCTGTGAGGACTGCAATAAATCTATGATCGATTATTGTCTCCCCGCTCCACCCTTTCCCTTGCGCCACCGGCTGTGTGTAACGTCTGCGGATTTCCATTACAGGCGCGCCTCCCCGCGGCCCGCCCGTCCGACACATGTTACTGTTGCCTCACTGATATTTGGACGCCCATCAGTGTGACCGTTTGTGGCAGATTTCTGCCAATTTGGCAGATTTGGCTGTTCAATTTTCACCTTGGCATATCATACTGACGAAATACAAAAGTGGCAGAATTTGGCAGATTTAGGAATATTTTTCTAACTCTATATTATTTTAGGAGACTAAATAGATTTAATACAAAAACCAACGAATTATGGATGTTTAATTTTGTTGGAAATCATTTTATTGACCTGGCAACTTTGTTCCAAGGTCTTTAATGGGGGATTTCCTGTTTACTGTCTGTTGATGTGTCTAACGGTCACTTGCAGAAAGATAATATTTTTTTTAAAGGAGGCAGCAACCATACAACTTCTATCGTTAAAGTCACCTTTAAAACATAATGACCTTTTCTGCAACTCAGCGTAAGCCACGTAGGTATTATCAACTGAAGTTAAGATCCACAAATTGTTCTTATTACCCACTATAATTTTTTATCATTTCGAAGTTATTAACTTATTACTTTCATCTTATTTATTATTTTATATTCAATTTCACTATTGACGTTGACAACGATTGCGGTTATGTCATAATGAAGAGAAGAGCGTTCTTAAGGCGAAGGTAAATGGTAACGGCCAGTTTTAAATCTCTTATTTCGCCGTCAAATAATGCAGGTTAGTTGTGCAATTTTTTTATGTTAAACTAGAACATATATACATCAATCGTACCTGTGAATATTTAACTATTGTTGTAAAATACTTAATGAAATAAATTCATGAATTCGTGTCTACCCAAAACATAAAAACGTAATTACTTTCAAACCGCTTAAGATATTTTCATGATTTGTTTTGTGTGAAAAGACTATGTTACTACCTATAATAATACCTGTTACTTTTTTTTTATTTTATGTTTTAGATACTAAAAAGTAATAATACGTCTAATTCTGCACAGCGCGCTCCTTGATAGGCGAGTCGTATTGCTCGGTGGATGTATGTCGCGTTGCTTGAGCTCAGCGCAGAACACTCAAGCTATACCGCCCAAATCACTCAAGGCCGTTGGCGTATACCGGGGCCTTAACTTGATACAGTTCTCACCATCCCGAGTGGGAACAGGATCCTTTGCTTTCTACGTGGATTTCAAGAGCAAAAGGATGATCCTGATTTTGCATTTTGCTTGCAACTCTAAATTGAACACAAGGTTGTCTTGGTTAAAAGTACCTACACGCATCGTCCAATAAACCAACCATCAAAGAAAAGCTAAAATATTTGTGGCATATTTATGGCGTTTTTCTTATGAGCATTCGGCAGATTTTGGCAGATTTTCTGGTTGCGTGTGGCAGATTCTCGATTTTCTCAACGGTCACCCTGACGCCCATGAGGCCATGAATGCCGCGCCTCACTGAAGACTGGGTTGTATTGGCAAGGGGTGGTCAGCTCCGTCAACTTGGCTGGATGGCTTTTATTTTGTAGTTTCTTAAATCGTCAAAGTTGAATTATTTAGTCAAATGTAAACGGGAACTCTTTTACTGTTTTTTTTTTCTTACAATGTAGGAACAATGCACAAAAATGCCAAATAAAATTATTAGGAGGATTATGAAAATAATGTTCTTTTTTTTTCTATTTCATTCCAAAAGTAGTAGGTACAGGAGTTGTGATAAAGCAGATTATTTTATACCCCTAAAGGTTTTGTGGGTAAAAATGCAAGTTGTGTGTGAAGGCTTAAACTGTCCTATCTGTTCTACACTTACTCTAAGGGCGCAAGGCACGACAGTCTGTTACCAACTTCATTGGGATCAAGGCGATTACTGTTAGTAATCGTACACCCTCGCCACTTCGGGAGTACCGAACCCCGCACTACCGCAACATCATACATACCTAACAAACGCCGAGAATCACTGCCCTTACGTGACCTACCGCGTTCCCCGCAGACCTACCGTAACGCGCCACCGCGGGTGACCGATCCATCCGTCGAGGGGCCAGCTTAAATTGGACGGTACACAAGCCGCTTCCGACCTTACGTTTCGGGGCGAATCAATTTCCATTTGGGCGCCCCGCGTCGACAGCATCACTTGAAAGTGAACTCAGCGGTGGCAACAATAAAGTATAATTTACACAGACACGGATTTCATCGAGATTCTAAGGGTTGTTTGTTGAAGTAATACGTGATTTGCGGCGTCGACTTCAGAGTCGATTTTCGTGGCGTTGCCCGTTCTTATTGTTTGGGTGGTAAGGAGTGTTTCGGATATATTTTTGTATAGGTGGAGTGGTAATCCTTGGTGCCGGTTGTTCGTCAAACTTTAATTAAAAGTTGGGTGGGTGTCACCCGCCTGAGTGGATAAATAAGCGTCACTGTATTATTAGATTGACGGGTCCGCTCAACTGTTTTGATTTGATGACACGGCGGTTTTCGATCGGCACTATGATTTGATTGATAGAGGGGGAGAGCAGATTGAATTGAGTGAGATTCGCTTCGCTTGCGGGAGAACGCTCTTTGTGTGTCTACAGGATCGATTTAAGAATTGAATTAAGGGTAATTCTAGACTACGTACCTAGATGTATCTTTGTGTGCGTTATTTCTAGCTTGTGGAAATTGGTGTTACAAGTCAGATTTCTTTAATTCGAAGTAACGAGCTGGCAACAGGTAAATTATTTTTGTTCTTCTAACTATAAGCCGTTAGACTAAACCGTGCGTAACTAAACCAATTACTTATAATAGTAAGTAATAAACACTAATGATTTTGGGAGCTCCACCACTTATACAAAACGCTTGAGTAGTGGATGTTATCGCTCGAATTTTTTGCTATCGTAGGTACCATTTGTACCTACACGAATTATACGTTCAGATGGGGAATGGCTTTGACTACAGTACTGATACCCAGTCTCATCTAAAACTATTTATACAGCTAAATGATTTATTTTTATCAATCTGGCGTGGAAGGAACCTGATTTCTAACACAATATTACATTTCTGAAGCAAACTAGAGATTTTTTTAAACAGCTGGCTTAGCATGACCAATTCTATCTCTATTCTACTAAAGAATAGACAAAGTTCTATCCATCCAACTCGTTATCTCTTCTGCCCGAGCACGCGGCGACCCGTGCTTGGCTTATCAGAATTTTGTCTACAGAAGAATAGAAACATTTCTTCTCTTCATTGTGTGCATAAAACTGTAGAAATCTTTCTACAATCGATCCTTTTGTTGATTCTTCCGTCGACAAAACACGTTTCTACCGTGGACATCGTGGTCATGCTAAACGTGCAGATGGAACAATATCCTCCAATAAACCGCTAGAGGTTATAGGAGCAACCGTCAAGTACCCGCCTACTGAATGTTTACCCCGGCTAAGGGTCCACCCGGGGGATATTTTTATACAGCCGGCCACGAGCCGCGGGATAAGGATATCCGGACCGGTTTATAAGGTTAACTGGACAGGGGTAGGACCACTGAGTGGCGCATTCAACCCGGATAATAGTCTTATGTTGAGGTAATCAATAGTAGACGAAATATGAAACGTGGCAAGTGTGGATATGGTGTTACAAGTGATTAAATACAGTTAGTAAACGATGAGAAACCAAATCAATTAGAAATTATATTTTTGGATAAATCTCAATATACATATCAAATATAGGCTCGTGGCTAAATGATAGCCGCGCTGATCGATCGATCTGCGAGGTTAAGCTTGCCGCGGTCAGTCCTTGGATGGGTGACCGTTCTTTACACATTGAGACGGAGATCCCTCCGTGCCTTAGAGAGCACGTTAAACCGTCGGTCCCGGTTGTCATAGGAATATCTTTGACAGTCGTGAGGAATAGTATAGGCTATTTAACATCACGCTACGAGCATTAGGAGCCGAGCAACGGGTGTGAAACCGCGGGGAACAGCTAGTAGTACCGTAATGTTGACCAAAAACTGCACAACGATCACATCGAATGCATCTAAACCGATTTTAATCCCCAATGGACGTCTCTACAGCAAACACGTCACACTAATTTGTCGATCAATGTCGGACTAACAATAGATGTGTATCGAGGATTCCATTGAAAGCGCCGCAGTATGATCTATTCTATATAAATGCTATTTGTAAAATTATAGAATTACTAATAATGTACTAGAATATAATGATCGAAGTACCTAATACCTATGTCAACTGCTTATACTATTTGTAACCCCGTTCTTCAAAGGAAAAAATAAACTATAGATCAGGATTTCACGACGTGCTCCTTGCTGTACCCACAGTTGCATTTGTGCTGTGCATCGCGATTACTTGTTCTCAGCAATAGTTATAATATCGACCTGAGGCCCTAGACAAGTTGCTTTTCTGTTAGCGTTAGCGTCAAACGCTACGGATAAAATGTATGGTAATGACATTACCTGCGGAAAAGTCACGTGACTCACAAATGTCAATTCCATACATTTTATCCGTAGCGTTTGACGCTAACGCTAACAGAAAAGTAACTTGTCTAGGGCCCCTGAATTGATCGTTTCAACAATAAGAATAGATATACGAGTTCCACCTCTAATGGTCGATAATCGGCAACAAAATTTGGTTGCAGCACGGGGTCTCATCAGGAACAAAGTAACATTTGTTGAAATAACTCATAATAGATGACGTTATATGTAGGTATCGATTTGTTATTGAAGTTTGTGGAAAATTGAGAACACGAAAAAATACATCATGAAAAATATTTGTTCAAATTTTGAAAATACTTTTAGCAAGGAAAAATGTATAGCCCGAAGATAGCCCGCGCTAAATCGGTCACATTTCTTTGTATGAGATGAGGCATCTGTACGTATAGTATTATATTATCTGTGGTTGCAGATTTTGGCCCATTCGTGTGGAGAATAAGAAGCAATGTTCTCCTGTCTGGAATCTGATTTTATCAGTTAGGTACGGGAAGACCGTATAGCAGTAGGTGCTTTTGGACAAGTTTCGAGTCTAACGATAATTTATCTACCACAAGAATGCGATAGCTGAGTATAATTCGCGCCAATACAGAAACAAATTAAAAATGGCAGCACTTATCATTCCCTCTCGCTCGCACGTTATCGCTGTCTTTACGCACACCCGACGTGCGTGAGTAAAGACAGCAATAACGTGCGAGCGAGAGGTAATGATTAGTGCCGCCATTTTAGATTCGCTTCTTTATTGGCGCGGGTTAGGTATACACGAGTCTCCAACATTAATACGCCTCCTACGCGAGGAGGACGTGGAAGAGCTTAACACTCACTACTGTAATATACCGCACTTCGTTTCAACCCCGTTAGGGACCACTTCCACGACAGACCTTTAGCACCATTCACGGGGTAAGGTATAACAAACCCCGAAACTCCCATTTCCCACAACATAATCATTGCGGTGGGTAGTAAAGTTACATATAAATTATCGCGGGGCGGTAATTGGCGGGCCGGCGGGGCGCGACAAATCTGACGGCCATTTCCGACGGGCATCGTCACACCCCGCCACCCACCGGGGGCTTGCGCCACTGCGGACGGGGCAAGCGATGGGAGGACGCGAGGGTATTAACAGGTTGTTTGGACGAACGGGGAAATGGGAATTCTTTTTAACATGTTTATCATTATTAAAGTTCACCAATATTCGGTGTGACACAGCCTTTTCGGTGGTCTTCTTCTAATCTTGACACGCAGACACAACATTACTTCTTTTAAAGTTTAAGTAATTTAGGCATTATGTTGGAAGTCTGTATAGTTTCCGATAGATGTCGCTAAATTCGAGTGAAGCGAGCGGGACCCAATAGCTCAGTTGGGTCAGAGCACTCGAACCACCCGTTAGAGGATAATTTAATAGGATAATTATAGGATATTTTTTACGAATCGTTTTTTATCTACATCAACCTAATGGTTAAAAGTTTATTCAGTCATCTCTTTTAGCAGAACCTCGTCAAGTAGCTGTAAAGTTAGGATGGATGCGGGCAGCGGGCAGCACATGACCAGTGTCTTTTCTAGAGGGCAAGCCCGACGCATTGCTTTCGTTTTGGAAAGTATTTATATTCATTTTTTTATGAATTTGAGTGATTTTCAATGTACACTCGACGCCATTGACGGTCGACCACTTTTCACCCTTATTACTAAGAATATAAGGGTGAAAAGTGGTTGACCGTCAATGGCGTCGAGTGTACGTATTGCTTTAATAACGACATTAACACACTGAAATTCATGAAAAATGAACATAAATACTCTCTAAAACCAAAATGCGTTGGGCTTGCCCTCTAGCCACGCCACTGCACATGATCGGTCACCGGTCGCTGTGGCAATACCGGGAGGAGCAGTGGACGACTGTCGACTGATTTAATGACGATGAATAAATCAATCACCCAAACAAAAAAGTTATTTTTTCACACCGCTATCCGCTTCTAGCTTGAGTACGCGCAACAAGGAGTCGGGACGGCGGCGTGCGCGCGCAACTCGATAGGGTGACGAGCGTATCGCGGGGTTACGAGACGGTCCCGGCCGGGTCGCAACCCCCGCCGCAGATACTAACTATTTATTGCGAAACTCCACTTGTACCGGAACTAAACTGGTGTTTGGGATTTTTAAGACGGCAGTCGATTTATTTTTTTCTTATATCATGGCTTGAGAGAACCAGACATGTATTTTCTTTACCCGTCCATGGAAGCTTTTTTAATACATCCTATTATTTTGCCGCTAGATAATACTGATAGATATAACTAGCGGCAGCAGTTATGAGCACAAACGTCACCTGCGCATTGGCGGATTTTTCGAACTCTTTGGCGGTATGAAGAAGACGGGGGGCGCCGAAGCTGCACGCGATTCGTTCGTTAGTCGATGTTCGTCGACTAATTGGACAATTCTCTATTACGTACTGTCAACTATCTATGGTCTATTGGGCCGAAAATGTACATGCGCGATCTGTGCACATAATTCACGCTGCTACCTATATCTATTTGAGATAGAAAGAAACTTCTCTGCAAAAAGCAAATAATTTCATAATACCCAACTGCTTACTGTCAAAATCCGTCAGCTATGTCATCAGATCACTTATCTCTGTTAAAACTGTCTCAATCCGTTCCGTCGACGTGAACATTTCGTGGCACGTCATCCATCACCGGTCCGGTTGACATTTTGCTCTCGAGCCGCTCAATTAACCCGTCTGTGGCGACCCCCAGGCCGCGGGGGATCGACCCGACCTTACTTGAATAATTATCTTTATAGGGTTCTCGTACTTAAAGCTGTTAGGAGTTATTTGATATAATATTTATTTAAATTAGTCTGACGTGATCACACGTGACGTACTTTTCATGAGAGTTTCGGAAAAGAAACTTCGACTGTCACATACACTCAAATAGGGACGAAGAAAATCAAGTCATGTTCAAAACTACATTCAAAACACTTGTTTACCTGGATGCGGGAAGTACGGCGCGCCGACGCTCATCATGGGCGGTGGGGCCCGGTAATCCATCACGGCACACTAAACGCACATCACAGGCACAACACTAGCGCTGTTCGCGCGAACATAACACTCAACATTTTCCCCTCACTTTTCGTTTCACCGTTCAATTTCCGAATGTTAAAAATGTTGAACTCTCCTGGAATACAAAGTAGTGATGGGAGCGTACACGAAGGTATGGACTATCGATATCGATGCGCGAGCCATTGTGTCCGCTTCAGAGCATTTTATCTCGGGCTGATGTCAATTGGCGCGTGATTTAGCGCGGCTGTCGGCCGACGCGCATTCTCCTTCAGTCTCGGAGGGAGCACTTTATACGCTCGACTCATAAATAATTAAGAGGGCGCCAGGAGCGCGACGGATGAATCGAGCCGTGTTCGGTGCGCGCATTAAACTAATTGATGTAAGTATTCTGAGCCGGACTGGTTTACACGCACTTGTTGGACTATTTCTGTATTTATGACGCTATTAAAGTTAATAATGCGAGTTATGTTTTATTTAATAGTTGGAATAATTTAGGTGGCCCGCCGTTTATTTATTTTGATATCGTTGTGGTCTGGTTAAAGTATTATGAAACTAAACTAGTTGTGTATTCATAACTTAACACTGTATTTTATAATCTGATTGGTTATTTTGGACACGTGATACAACTATACATCATCAAAATTCTTTCTTAGCAATAAAAATCAGTATTGCAAACGAGAAAGTACGAGACAAAAACAAATCTAACTCATTAATTCATTGTACCAAATAGGGGTAAGGAATTAAATTCCAAATGACATATCGATAAAATTGTCACACCGATCACGTTCACAGAATCGGAATTTCAAATGTAACGTTAAAAAAGCGTCAATTACGTCCTTCGGTATAATTGAATGGGTTCCGTCGAAGCAGCTGCTCCCGACTCTGGACGGTTGAAAAACTGCCCACTTGATAGACTCGCCTACCTACCTAGTGTTTATTTTTATACAGAATCGATTAAAATTATTCGCAGAGTAATCTATTGGGATGATTGGATGTTTTCATGTGTAACTTTCAGTTGAATAGTTGTTACGGAATACATGAATACCTACATTAATGTAGTCAATTTTCCGTTTTGAGCCACAGAACACCGTTACGTAGTACGTACTACGTGCCGATACCTACTAATAATTAATTTCGGTAAAACCATGTCATTAATAAGTATCCATGAGAATATTTCGGAAAAACCAATTAATGAGACGAAACATTCAGCTTTTTAAATTTTAATCGCGTCACTTCGGAGCTCCAATTACAGTGACCGAATCACAGCCATAGATCGATAACAATAACGCACCACTATTAATCTATATTTTAATTAACGAATACCGCGCTATTTCATTTATAATATTCAAACAGCCAGTCGAACAAAAACCGTCAGCCAATAGCGAGAACGACAGATCAAATGGAAAAAGTAATAAACGATATCCGTTTTCATAGACATACGGTCGTCGGAACAAAAAAAACGCGGTAACTACATAAAACAGATATCGTATTTATACGATTGTATTTCTCGTTTGGCTTATGTACTGGTGACATCATTTTCTAAAGGACTTGAACTACCTTTGTCAGTAAATTGTATTGAATTTACAGTTGAAGAGGTGACTTGAATTTATAACGAATTTTGTTGCAATCTTGTCTGCAATTAAAGTAGGTACTCTTGCCGAGGAAAAACGATAAGCCAACCAACAAAAGTAGCGTGTCTGACTACGCAGAACGTACCGTGCAGCTTAGTGGTGGAAAACGACTGTGTATGTTACTAACGTGACCAAATGCCATGCCATTGTGGACACAAGACGTAAGCGCGTAACACATAATATCAAACCACATAAAGAAAACACAATATTGGCGTGCAAACAGCCGTAGCAACCAACACGAGTCCTTACAAAGAGCTCAGCACATTATAGGTGGTCAGGGGACAATTAAAACGCAACAGGCGCGACCGCAACCGGGTTCCGTGTATTCCGAGCTCCGATGGAGTGTGAGGGGTGACGGCGGGTAAGGGAGGGGGGAGAAGAGGTGGCAAATTAACAAACACGAAGCTCTTCGCCGCGGCACGCACAGAAAGCCATAAAACCACGTATTGGACGGTCCGACCACCGTGTGGCGCTTTTAGCGAGAGCTCAGCGGGTGTACGACATTATTTGTGCGGTTATGAGAGTGTGGGTGCAAGTAGTGCTATTTCACAGTTTATATCTTGACGGAGTGAAATTTCTGTTGCCGTTTGAGCTGGGGGTGAAGAGAAAAAGACAATGAAGAGAGTATTACCATAATTTCAAATACTACTGATGGCCTGATATCTAACGCTCAACTTTAAGTATAGGCTTAATCCAGATTTCTTTGCTGTATTAAGTCCAACAGAATGAGTAAAAAGAAAGCATGTAAAAAAGCGCTGCACCGCTAAATATCGCATGGCATATTTACAAACAGTACATACACAGCTCCCGGGGGAGGTGTGGTGGCTGCCTTAATGGAGATGTACGGTAAACTGGATTTTTAAGTGTTGTAATTAAAATAAATTATTTCCAACGTGGAGTACTGTAAGTACTTGTAGTGGATATTGTACTGACTGTTATTACTGACCCACAGTTTAGGTGCGGTGACGAAATTTTAGGACGAATTAGGATTTTTAGCTGACAGTAGATATATTGAAAATAACACAGCGCGACATAATTCAAAACACATAATAATCAAATATTCGTCCCCCAAATTATTTGAGGGGCAGACATCTGTTGCTACTTGCTATAGGTAGTATGTACCTACCTAACTTTAGTCGCCCATCATAAAATTCCCTACAATGCACAAAAACAGACTAATAAATAATCATTCCGATTTCAACACCACCAACAGTTCCACAACACTTATTCGTCGAGGAGGAATCAAATATGCATTTCTTAATCGTGCCGAGAAAATCAATAAGCATACTGTGCAGTTAACAGCAGAAGTCCATTTAGAACTTTGCGAACACAAACCACATCTGTAAAGCGATGTAGACGAGCTCCGAAATTTGCTAATACATCCGAAACTTTAAGAGGAATTTAATAACGCAAATCCTCGACAAATTTACGTGCTTGTAGCTTGGTTGACTAAAAAAGATATGCCTTGTCTGGGTGCCCAATAAATAATTCAAAGAACACAAATCAACTGCACAAAGTTGGCAACACGACTGACTATGTATGGGAAGTATGACACATACGAGTATTTATGTTAATGAAAGAATGTGAAAGTAGAATTATTTAATTGAATACTCTTACCATTGTTTCTCTAAATGTAAGCAAATTAACATAAACAAAGATGACTCGGAAGTAGCGGAATGTTATAAAATACAATAAGGGATTTTAGCTGGTTCATATTTTTTACTCAAATTCAATTCCATCTTCCTCTATCATCACCTCTAAAATCACGCAAAAGGTAATGAAACTATCCATGTTGACTGTATGATAATTTCATAGTGCAATGCAGTCAACGTGAGCACTGGCGACCATCCATCTCGAGCCATTTGCAATAGCAGCTCTAAAATACTTTACGCGCCGTTCTGCTAACATTTACAGCAATAGGTAATAAAACACTAATTTTAAACAATAGCAAACAAACCCGGGTTTTGCTGAAGCCGTAATATTCAGCCTGTAAACGAGGCATTGGCTGGACCAAACCGCGACAACGTTAATAAAATAAAATCAACAATCGCGTTTACTGTTTCAAAATATGGTTCAGTAATTGTAACGCTAACCATTTGTAATAATGAAATTCATATTTCGTCTACGTGGATTTTGGATAGCAGGAATTCACATATTCCCATACGAACTTCCACCCGAAGTCCAGACTTGTTCAAGGTTGTTTCGAAAAAATATTGTTCAGTGTAAGTCCATCTACATAGATATAAGAACGGAACATAGCATATAATTATCTCCTATGTTTCTATCTTCAAATATATTGGCCATACTTTGTCTATCAGTTAATCCGTCAGTTAGTCACGAAACTGTGCTTTTATGTATAGAAAATATTACTGTTACTGTTAGTCTTAATCATCCCACTTGTGGGCAAAAGCTTTATTGAAGATATACTGGACATAAAACGCGTTGGACAGAAAGTTAATATTGCGAGTGGTATGACCCACGAAGAGCGAAGCTAACGTTATTACTTTTGAATTGAGTAGACAATGTGTAGTGCAGCGCTGTGGCATTTCATTCCAAGATGTTGCAATGTTATTAAGCAAACGAAATTGTATACGAGAGCAATAGGTACAGGAATATTTAATAGGATGCAGTTTCTGGCAAGAGCAAGCATTTGAATTAAACAGGCACTTTGAATTGTCAAGTGGTCAGTCAAGAGACGTCGCTTTCGTGTGTTTGTTCTACTGCTTGTATAATGGATTGTGTTCCGAGGAATTGTTCGATATGATTGCTGCGGCCTTTTTCTACCATCGGCTCGCCATTAGCAGAGAGTTCATCTCCACACTTTAGAACTTAAATGCTCGCACACAGTCTTGTTTCAGAGGAATATCCTCCCGCGAACGCTTCGATTGTGGAATGAGCTTCCTGCCAAGGTTTTCCCGGGAGACTACAGTATGGTACAGTACAGTCGTTAACGCGCATGTGATTCTCCTGGTCTTGCAAACGTTTCATCGGCTACGGTAACCGCTTACCATCAGGCGGGCCGTACGCCTGTTTGCCACCATCGTGGTATAAAAAAAAGTATTAGTAAGTTGAATCTACTAATATCAAAGCGTTCCAAACCTTAGATTCCTATGGAGAAGAACGAGCAAGAAAGACCTATTACCAAATCCGAAAAAGACTAGAAGGGGAATCTTCGTATGGGTACAATAAAGGTAAAGGAACATAACTACAAACGTTACTGTCTACTAGAGACCTCTAACGAACAGGAGTTATTGCTTAAGTCAACAAGCTGTACTAACGGAGTGGCTATCTATTCCAAGATAGAATTATTGTTTTGGGTCTACCTCTAATGGTAGACCAATGACACTGACTGATCCGAAGATCGAATCCAAGCCTTCACGCTCAAGTTGTTCACTGCTGGACATAGAGCTCCCTTAAAAAAAAATCGTTTCATAAGCGTTTACTCTTATGAAACGCTTATGAAGTCAAACTTTAGGTTGAAATATAATGTCCTTCTTATACAAGACTACTGCTTCTGCTTGTACGTTAAGTAGGTAGACCATGAAAATCTGGACATTGGTCCTTCCTCATGGGACGTTTCTACATACATCCTATACGTTCCTAATTTGTGTCCCGTTTCTGATTTGTATCACACAGACTTATGAAGAGATAGCTTACGGTTTAGCTTAACAATAACCTCAATTATTAACATCACAGATTCAAGAAATCATCATCAGTTCTGTTTGAGACTTCTCTGGATCACCGGTCAGGCAATCCTGAAAAATGTAAGCCGTAAATTATACAACGGTCCAAGTTGATGGTAGACGAAGTGTTACAAATAATCAAGAACAATCGCATTTTGGGAGTGTTATCTTATAACAACTTTCAAAGTATAAGAAAAGACTGTCCGCGGTTCGCGTAACTCGTGGCGACAGTAGCAGCGGCGGAGTGCCGTCGAGGGTGACAGCCGCGACGCTAATACCTCCATTATTAAAACATAAACTGTGGCACTCGTCGGGACAGCCGGCGCGACGGTGGCTACCCTACTCCTACTGTAAAGTATACGTTACAGTTTCATTTTAATAGTGAAATATTATTTTTTTACTTTTATTTTATATTAAATAAACTTTGTATTCCTTTGGAATTCATCCAAAAGCATAAAAATATAATTTTTTGACGTTTCATCACTTTGAAACACAATGACTCAAAAAATCTACAAACATATATTTACATCGATGTTGCAACACGTTACACGTCACATCACTATTGCACACTGAATCGCGCGGCTCACGTGCACTCATTAGTGCGCCCGACGCCCGACTGACGACTGACACAACACAAGCGTCCACCGTATTGCGCATGCGCTACAAATTAACACTCCACCAACCAAAAATAGACTTTGTCACGTCTTAAATAAGGGTTAGTATTATAGCATGGTGGAGTACAGACACCTGTATAAGCGTGTAGGGGTCGGAAGTGCGCGGTGCAGTGTCATTTCCACTCTTTCCACGTTACTTCCCTAATAAAAATGAGATTTGCCCCGTGGCGGGCGCGCTTCGGTAACGCGATTACGCTTGCATCGAACGGCTACCGGCTTGGCTTAGAGCGGTAGCCGTAGCGCTAAGTAGATATCGTATAACTTAGTGATCCGTTTAAATAGGCTACTTTAGTAAACGATTATGGTTTTTTTTAGTTGCTATTTATATTGTTTTGAGAAATAGCACTAATGGCAGAACCTTAAAATAGTAAAAAAAAAAACGTTTTTTTCCTATGTTAGCAATGGAGCTATCGTTCTATCGCTACGCTGCACACAATCCAGGATAACAATTTCCTAAATTAAAAAACCGGTGCGAAAGTGCGAGTAGGTATCTACGACTCGCACGAAATACGCAATAGCGCCATCTATGAGTAAGGTCCCGCTATTAAACACTTCTAGTGGCGCCATCTATGAGCAGGTGCCTCCACCTGTTAAGGGTCTTCGGACAGACGGACAACAAAGTGATCCTATAACTGTTCCGTTTTAAAAAAGACCAATACAAAACGAAAACCCCATAATTTAAGTGTCTTACAAAAATATCAGTAGGTATATTAAATCAAGTTTTAAATAGATGCCAATGCCATAACATCCGTCAACGCATGGATACGGTGAGGCGATAATTATGAAGCGGTGCCTATAAAAATATTTTATTTGTCTGTCAGTCTCACCACATGGAATACATTCAAGCTCCCAAAATACCACGACGATGACAGAAACGCATGATTTAACTGACTGAGTGTTACGTCAATCTTATTAAGGAGTACCTACTAGGTAAAATGTATCATAATCTAACTAATACTATAAAGCTGAAGAGTTTCTTTGTTTGAACGCGCTAATCTCCGGAACTAGCAGTCGGATTCGAAAAAAAATTTTTGTATATGATAGCCAGATTCATGAGGAATAGTATAGGCTATTTAACATCATGCTACGACCCTTAGACGCCGAGCAACGGGGGTGAAACCGCGGGGAACAGCTAGTAAAACTTCCACCTTACAGAACACCACAGCCAAATAATGCTACTCTTCGTCAGTGTTGTGTACCTGTGGTGAGTAAGGTCGCCAGAGCTCCTGAGGATGTGCTGTGTTGACAGCGGGGAACCTGCTTGCCCCCGAAGCTGTCGGCACAGCGAATCAAGTGAAATAAATTAAGAAAAACAAAGAATAACAACGCAACATATATTATAGTTCTCAGTAGGTATGCTAATTCAGAACTTACGAAGATTAGCATTAGGATAAATGCTCGGATATTATGTCCTTTCGTGAATAATAGTGATGGCTCTACTGCGTGCAAAACAACTAAATTAATATCGATAAACACGAATAGCCGACTTTTCTTCCGACATGAAATAGAAAGAGGTATAGATAGAAAATACCATATTTTTGAGAAAACTCATCACCATTTTGCTTTACGTTACACTAAAACGTCAAATCATTAAATTAACGAAGTTCTCTCTATATTTTGTTGTGATTGTTGTTGGTTGGTTGGTTGTGAAAAATGTTAAGAGCTGCAAAGCGAAAAAGAATTCACTAATGCGATCAAAATAAGAATAGGACTGACCTTGCGCCATATTGTGCCGTTTTGTACTGAAAATTGAGCTGATTTGTATTAAAAAATCTATTACAACCGATTTGGTAAATAAATTCGCAAATTAATTTTCCTAAAGTTTCTGAAAGTTAGTCTTATAGACTTACTTTTCAAGTGATAGTTGACAATTCGAGGTTATGACGTTCCTATACTTATCGTAATCGCATCCTATCCTATCCTACTAATATTATAAATGCGAAAGTTTGTGAGGATGGATGTATGTATGTATGGATGTTTGTTACTCTTTCACGCAAAAACTACTAAACGGATTTTTATGAAACTTTACAGTAATATAGCTTAGACATCAGAATAACACATAGGCTACTTTTTATCCCAAAAACGCGGGCGAAGCCGCGGGCAGAAGCTAGTTGTATATAATTTTAGAAAAACATTAAACGCTACATTATTAATTTATCGAAATTATCGATATAATCGCAACAGCTCGCATCACTAACGAACTCGCAGACCTGTTATTGAGTTATAATGTTTCAATTACACAGTCTAGCTCTAGATTTATAGATCGCGCATTCGCCACCGTATAGCGTTTATGTGCGATTCGTGCACGGCTTTGTGCGATCCGTGGCGCAGCGATGCGAAACCATTATACAGGGTGGCAGGTTAGACTGGAAATATTTTTAGGGGTCGTTGTACTCATCATTATGAACAACTTTTGCAATGGGACCAACCCTTAAATCGCGAAAAAAAAAATCAGCTGATCCATACATTTTTGTTCACATAACTCAACAAAATGTATGAAACAGTTGATTTATTTTCGCGATTTCAGGTTTGGTCCCTTAGTAAAAGTTGTTCATAGTGATGAGTACAATGACCCCTTAAAATATTTCCACTGTCTAACCTGCCACCCTGTATATTTGCAATGCCGACTCGAGTATTGGGTTATTATAGTGCTCCGCCAATAATGCTATTCGAGCTTGTTAGTCAGTGCTTTGACGCGGTAATTTCAGTGCTGTGATGTGCGTTAAAACATTAGGTATAATTAAAGGACACAAGTTTACTAAAACTATACTTGAGTGTAATTTTATTAAAAAAATATGATGATAATAAATAAACGTGGTCTTATAGAAAAAGTTGCCAGTTTGTTCTGACATACAAAAAGCTCAAGTTTAATTAAGGACTGAAATTATTATCTATATTGTAATAATACGCAGTTGCAATAAACTAAGGTCGAAAGGCAGGGACCCTACCAAGGCCCTTGGGGTCGTGAATGTTGTGATAGACAATAAAGCGGCAGGTTCACTAAAAATTTATTTTAAAAGTGAATCAGAAAAGAAGTTCCGAACACTAAACCCGGAATCAATTCTAGGAAGAATGGTAGACAATAATTTGTTCGGATATACTCAGCAGAAATATGTTTTATTTTGTTTTGCTATTATCATCCAGCCGGCCTAGCATGACCACGATAGAAACGGGTTTTGTCTACATAGAAATAGACAAAGTGACAGATTGTAGAAACATTTCTTCCGTTTCATTCATAAAACGTAGAAATGTTTCTACAATCTGTCACTTTGTCTATTTCTATGTAGACAAAACCCGTTTCTATAGTGGTCATGCTAGGCCGGCAGGGCGCGTTTCAATGAATTTTTTTACGGTGAAACGAAGATATCTATGAATATTCATGTGTTTGGTTCTGAGTAAACATTGCACACTCCTGGCCGTATTTTGTGATGAACCGGCTTTACTGCATACGACGCCGACGTCAGGAGGGTTATTAAATAAAGATTTACTACCGCTTTGAGCATCTTAGAAAACTACACATAATACATGCTTATAACGCTTAACTTTTAAACAGAGGAATACAATTTTAATAGCTTTCTTTTGTTTTCATAACTCGTAAAATCATTTTTTTTTCTTTCAATAAAAAAATATCTGTCTTGAATAAGTCTTGATTGAAATACCAACACTTGTTTAATACCTATATGTGTAACTATTTACTCATCACACTAATCACCGGAAAAAAACATCGACACAACAAACTCAACACTGTCCCATCACTACACAATCCAACTTTAGCACAGCACTCGTATCATCGCGCCACTAGTGCTGCGACACGTACCTATAGCACCGTATAACCGGTATAACGCGTATAACACGCGGATGGAGTACAAAGTGCGGGGCGGATCGCGCCCGGTCGCGGGGACCCTGTGTAACTAGTGAGGCTACGGCCGAACTAACCGCTGCGGTGAGCGCATGCGTCCTGCGACAGCCAAAGAGTTAAGAATGCTGTAGAAGCGACGCTGTATTCAAGTACTTTTTTTTTTTCAAATTGATTAGATTTTTTTTAACGTTGATTAATAAAAGGCAGCCTACAAATAGCTGCAAAGGCGCTTTATCGCTTTTTAATTGTTATGAGCTTCATTTTTTTTTCGAATAATTTTATTATACGTTGAATACTTACAGAAAAGAAAAACGTAGATACAAAACTTACCTGAAACAATAAAAAAAGTTTATTAGTTTTATAATTAACATAATTTGCATTAGATTTATAATGGACATAAACTATGACCATCCAATAAAAATACAATGAATGCCCATGAAACTTAAACTTGCGCACGCTGCCTTTAATTTATTAGGTCCTTTATAAGACTCGAATTTCGTGCAAAAATCTCTCTAAGGTTGAGGGACGGGACGTCAAAACCTATTCACATAAAAAACTACATATTACTTAACAATTTCGCGCTGCGATCTCAAACCCTTAGGTTATAAAGTCAATGTGCCCCGACAAGTCTGCCACAGTTATCATTGGCGTGCCACCCCTGTGTTCTGTATGTGATGTCTATACGCTGCCTTCTTGGCGTATGGCTTGAGGGGAAGCGATGAGCGAGTGTTATCCAGCCGAGGATTTTATAAGACTCGTAAGAATATTCGTAGCTGTTCGTTGTTGTCAAGTCGTATATTCTATTGTTATATTTGGCTCAATAAGATGGTGTCACTACTTTCAAATTAAGACTATCTCATGTTGGTTGATGTTGGCTTTGAATCTAAATCAGAAGCCCAAATATCGTAAATAAAAATGTTCAAAATATAGTTCCGATTTGGTTCCGAATTTCCAATATAATCTCAATGCCATATAATAATGTCACAAACCATGTTCTCATGCACTGACAACGTCAAACAGATAGAGATCATTTGTCACAAGAAGAATGTTTCGTGAAGGACATAATAATGGTACCTTCCATCCCGGAATAACTACACCTTGAACTACACACATTGGCAGAGTCGTTTAGCAGCTACTTCATATTACATACTTTCAACTCAACATAATTTTGTACAAAACAATCTAAGGACTAGTATTGTTCTAGAAATCCAATCAGTGTGTAAACCAACAGTTTGGGAACTATTCAAATAACCGCTAGCGTCGCATCACGGTGACAGCGCGTCAAATAAGCAACCAATAGCCGAATGTTGTTCCACGTATCTGCATTGTGTAGCACATACGCTAGTGATGTGCCGACGACGCAGTGAACATATCAATATCGATAGTTTGCCACCAATTCCCATCTTGGTGAGTTTGTTATAACTCTCTGCTACTAGCTTCTTCGTCATCAAAAGACGGCCTACTGCTATGAACACAGCGGAAATCCGCTGAATGCGAGCAGAACAGGACTGGTCGTTATGATGATGCTTTGGGGAAGCCAATGTCCAGCTGTGCAGTCGCTTTTTAGCTGTTTGTGATTAAGTGCAGTTACGCAACAGGTACCGAGGTGAAGAATTTAGAGACAATCAGACACCGTCATTGACTATGGTATTAGACTAGTTTTCGTAGGTAGGTACATCATCGTTAACGATAAAAGAAAATATATAAATAGTGGAAGAGCAAAATGATATATCAATAATGATTTCATTGTAATACCCTGTTCTAACTATAGCGCCCAGACCTAGCCAGTACGTGGACACAACACACGTACACGTGTGTATGCTAACGCGACAGCGCAGCTCGTCTGCTAATCACGAGGAAACTTTGTCCCACCCTCGCCCCCCGGTAGTGGCGCGCCAAACGATATCGATATCAAACTCCTTTTAGATTGGTTCCAAATGTATAGTTAGGCATCGATTTATAGTCGCTAATGTGTTCTCGTAATTTCGCGATCATATCAGCTTTGAAATGTTTGGTGATTAGGGCGACCAGTGATCGATAAAGCAAACAATTTTGGGGAGGATGATGATATAGTTCGATGTTTTTGGTGTGACTACAGCACGCTTAGCATGACCAATTCTATCTCTATTCTACCAAAGAATGGACAAAGTTCTTTTTATCAAATCGTTATCTCTTCAGCCCGAGCACGCGGCGACCCGTGCTTGGTCTATCAGAATTTTGTCTACTGAAGAATAAAAACATTTCTTTTCTTCATTGTATGCATAAAACGGTAGAAATCTTTCTACAATCTGTCTTGTCTATTCTTCTGTAGACAAAACCCTTTTCTATCGTAGTCATGCTAGGCCGGCAAGAAAAACCAGCAGCTAGTTCTTACAACTTCTAATGGATAAAACGCCAGCTTTAACATACCTAAACAAGTAAATACGGTTAGTCAGTCAGTCACACACAATCAGTCAAACCCAGTACACCACTACCATCAACCCAAAAAAAACCAGTCGACAAAAAGGTCCAAATAAAACTGACAATCGAAATCCCAGCACTACACAACTACAGGGAAGTATGCACTCCGTCAGAAAGTCTACGTGAATAATTCGAAACGGACGACTGAACGTAGCGCCGAGCCACGGCCGTTGTACCGCAAAACGAGGGACGAGACTACAGAAGGACTACTAACAACGTGTGGTCTGCAATTCGTGCAAAGGTTTTGTGTTAGAAAATTTGACAATTTGGAATTGCTGAAGTTAAATAGTTACACATTTGTGTGACTTTCGGTAATTTCACTGATTAGCCAGTAATAAAGTTTTTTGAAAGAGAAGAAAGCAATAATGTCATTGGTGTTTGATCTCCGATGACGCAGATGATGTATTTGATGATGTATGAATCTACAACATCAAGTTTGATGAACTTACAAACACTTCCCAAAACAGAAGTATTTCATCTATTCGACCCTAGGTCTAATATAGAGACTAGAAGACCCCAGCACGTTTCATAATGCTGCCGTTTTAAACTCATAATAGGCGACAGACTTTGTGCGAACCAGTCTGTGGGCCGCGAAGCGTACATTCTTTGTGTACCAAACTTTTTGCGTTTCGAGTTTTTTAATATGACGAATAAAAAATGCAACACGAAACGTTTATTGTCTGTTTTAAGGCTTAGGCTGGCAGATTTAAAGGATATTAAGGACCACCATTAAGGCCTCGTCAGGAATCGACAAAGTTGACGTATGAAAGAAACCTTCTGTAGAATCTTATTCTGCGGTTATTGCCAACTCTGTAGCTGAATTAATAATACCACGTCAAGGGGCGAGTTTTATACGTATTTACGATTCGTACCGCTGTAAAGGGATACGGGTGGTCTGGCTGTGCGTGGACTAGCCGAGTCTCGAGTGGACTATGAACGATCTTATTTAGGGTCGGCGACAGGTCCAAGCCTTGCTAAATATACAACCGTCGTAAAATACACCTTGACTGCTGCTTTAGTATTTATTCTTAACAATGTTAAAAGTTTCGGGACGACATTGTTAACAAGCTTTTGTGAGGAGACATCTGCAGTCGCGAAACGACTGACAAATTATATGCTCGAATATTTTCACTGCGGAAGTTTGGATATTTGAATTGTTGTTATACAATATATTGCTATATGTATTTAAACATTCTTACCACTATTCCATATCCTTCATATATTCATAAACCCAAGTTTAATCTTTCTTCCAATGGGGGTTAGCAAAAACAAGAAAACGCCAAGTGTTCCGATCCTTAAATATCTTTTGCTTCGTCCATATTCAAATTCCGAAACAGTTCTTAAACTTGTAAATCAGGAAGACCATACGAATTAAATCACACGCAAAAACGCTAATAAGCAACTAGGTTCCTTCTCCATTCAGAACCTTTCCAACCCGGACTCAACCGATCGTTTCATCGCTAGCGTTCGTGCCGACTTTTCCTCCAACCTATACGCGTACATTTCCTTAAGACCCCTCACAAAATCCGGGCCACTTAACGTCTCAATCGCTACAGTCTAAAACGGCCCAATTAAAATTTGCCCCAACGCGTTCTCCAACCATGTTGAAAAATTGCCCGTTTTTCGCAAGGTTCTGTGGTAATATTTACTTTCCTTATTGGAGTTTTAACTTTCGGCTGAAAGATGTTGTGTAAGCATTATTAGTAGTTTGATTGTAGAGTTGGATACAAAATCCTGGAGTAAATCGTCAATCGTCAAGTCTTCTGCTACACGGGCAACCAGTCGTGGCGGAGAGCCCTAAGTCTCCGCCATCTGAATATGTCGTCTGAATAAATTGGACCATGTCATGTACGGGTTTAATATAATATAAACGTTTAAAGAATAATGTTCAGTCATTATATGTTCTGTCACAGGCACAACACTTCAGAGACAGGATCGTGATTTTACTATAAAAGTCACTAGCTCACGAATCGTGAGCTGACCAGTAGTGACTCTTATAGTAAAACCATTTTGTGTTATTAGAACTTTAGTTTTTAGAATTGGACCCACAGGAACTGTGCATTTTAGGGATAAAAAGTAGCCTATAGCACTCAGGGATGTGAGTGATTTAATTTTCAGAATCGGATCAGTAGTTACGGAGATTACCTACCCTCCAAATAAAGGTACAGAAACTCACAAAATTCGTACTCTCTCTTTAGATATGAGGCTTTATTCTAATGCATATTTTTTTTAAATTTGTCCACAATTGTATCCTATTTAGCTTCATACAAACCTAACCACCCCATTCTCACATTACTTGCGGAATCTTAAAATTTCGGCTGACGGCGTTCATTACTCCGGACCGTTGGGGGTCGAGAAAAAAACGAATTTGGAGCAACCCGTAATCTGATGAACGCATAATTTCATTAGCCCGGGCCGGGTCGTAAAGCGGGCCGCATTAACTGTGGACCAAGAGGTCGTATTTTAAAGTAGGTATCAGTGGTTCGAATTTAGGTTAGATTTAACGTGATTTTGGTGAAAGGAGTTTTGGATCTTATTAAATCTTCCTAAAAGGTTATAGTCATTACGTGCTTTAGATAATTTTGCAATGCAAGGTTCTGCTTTATATCTGCGCTGTAATCAGCTGCAGTTAGCATTTTGTCAATGGCAGGAATTATAGGTACATTGCAGAAATAATGTTGTGTATTCAAAATGCCACTTCACGATAGTTCGATTTTTTGTTTGGCAGTTAATTGCTGTCGTGATTTTAGTCTACTTATACAGGGTGGCAGGTTAGACAGTGGAAATATTTTAAGGGGACATTATACCCATCATTATGAACAACTTTTACTATGGGACCAACCCTGAAATAGCGAAAAAAAATCAGCTGTTCCATACATTCATGTTCTCAAAACTCAACAAAATGTATGGAACAGCTGATTTTTTTCGCGATTCCAGGGTTGGTCCCATAGTAAAAGTTGTTCATAATGATGAGTACAATGACCCCTTAAAATATTTCCACTGTTTAACCTGCCACCCTGTATATACGTTTGACAGTTTTATAAGTATAGCCAGCAATCCAATAAACTGAATCAATGCAGATAAGAAGGGGATATAAGGCGCAAGTAGTTTGTTACGTCAAAGTCGGTACGGAGTCACATAGTAAGGTCCGTGCAGCCAGCGGAAATCGCAACAGTCCGCGCCCCGCTTCCGCATCGCCACGCGCATGCGCCGCCCGAACGGACGTGTCCATTGGACATACGATAAACGACTTTTTCTAGAATTAAGCAAGGTTATTAGAACAAGAGAGATGGTTATAACGGAATACAGTGAAGATGATGAATCGCAAGAAGACATAAATAAGTCGGCGACCCATATACCCCAAACAAAATGGATGATATCATATTCCGCTGCATCATCACCTGTCCAAACTACTAACACTTCACCGTTACCATCACACTTCACACTAATATTATAAATGAAAAAGTTTGTGTGTGTTTGTTGCTCTTTCACGCTGAAACAGCTAGAGGGATTTCAATGAAATTTGAATAAGCAGTAGCCTGGGACCTGGAAGAACACATATACTACTTTTCATCCATTTTCACGCAGAACTGGCGAGTAACAGCTAGTGTGACCATAAAAACGAGGACAATAATTTACAATATAGCAAAATAGGTATACTTGTCGCCAGCGCAGTATTTTGCTCTATTAAAGATTTTACAATACATATAACAGAATAGGTATATTGGCACGGTTCGCCAGAGACCGCAGGTTCAAATCCTGCTCGCGAAATTTGATTTTTGTGAATCTCTTAAATATTTCATAACTTAAAATAGGTATATTTTCACCCGCTTTGCACTATCAAAGATTTACAAGGCTTCATATTTGTAATCTCACGATTTGCACGTCGCAAATCTCGTACCGTCCGTGTAACGGAAATGCGCCATCACTACACATAGCGACCTGGGGATTAAGCGCTCGTAAAAAGGGGGTAGCACGGCAATAACGTCTTGATGCACAAACTCGATTTAACCGCCAACGACCGCGCAACATAAAACGAACTTTACTACGAGGATGTAATGGTCAAATTCGCTTGATAAAATTACTGGCAGTGTTTCAAGGATAGTATGACACATGTCCATTTAGTAAGACCTTCAGTAGTTCCCGTTTGTTTGGCATCATTTCTTCTGTTATTGAGGGGAGAGTCGAAATTGTTCGTATAATTTAGCGCGTTAATGTCCCACTGTTTACATTAGGGGAGTGTTGGGGTAAGTGGACTATCTCGGAGTGCACACGACCGTATCGGTTTCCTTGTCGAAGGGAAACAAACGGTCGCGTATCGTTAGAACGTAGACGACTTATAAGAGCTTATATCTTTATGGCAACGCACAGAAATACAGTTGGATTTTCTGATAAAAATAATCATTTTTGCATTGAATGCAAATACGGTAACGACTCTAATGCTTGAAGTAGTTATCAAGCAGTCCATTTTAGCATGATGTACACTCGACGCCATTGACGGTCGACCACTTTTCACCCTTATGATCTTAGTAATAAGGGTGAAAAGTGGTCCACCGTCAATGACGTCGAGTGTACGTATAAATAATAATCAACATCAATAACGATTTAGACAGGGATTATCGTACGTTACCACGTCATTACCCTGCTTGAAGCTGAAAATTCCCATTATTCCTTCACTGTTAGTTATTGATATCAGTATTATGATCAGTTCACCCCTGTGTATATGTATAAAATGTAACCGCAGTGAATGCGTCTCTAACGGGTTGGGCTGGCTGAGGGTCGACTGAAGATGTTTAGAAAAAAATTAGAAAGTTCATATTTTTGATATTGACAATCCATATGTATAAGCTCATCAGTGGATTGACTTCGACAGCGTGACATGAGAAACTGAGAGTCATATGCAAAACTGACAGTAAGCCTTATTGCAAAAGGACCTCGTAAGAGCCCAGCTTGATGACTATATGATAATACAACATTCCTTTTCTAGAAAATTTCTATGTTAGCGGAGTAGTCTACAGATACAACATAATTATATTTCCTGAAAAGATATCAAGTATCTAAACGGAAAGCCTTTCCTAGATATTTCCTCAAATAGCCCACCAGTAAACGAAGAGCCTTATTGATAAATAAGAACGTCTTTCAACTTTCCAGAATATTAAAAACAGACTTCTTTCAGAATTCAGAAAATGTAGATATAACGAGATTCTCCCGAACAAGTTTCTTGAGCTAATAACAATTTCCCGACGCTGGCCGACTCACAAAGAAAGCTCTCGAGCTAGTGTAGCTACTCGCACTGCTGTCGGTACACAGAGCAGTAAATACTTGGCGGCGAGTCGACACGCCAGCGGAATACTGAGTGGAGCGCCTTTGAGCGGGAGAGTTACTCGTACGAGCGAGCCGGCCAGTTGAGAATTTAAATGAAGGAGTGTCGCAATGTCTTGAGATTCATAACTACAAGTGTTCATCGTTATAATGGGCAAGAAACATCGTTTGAAATAGCAAGTATAAGGCGAAGAACTGAAGAACTGCTATTCAAAAATGTCAAAAAATTTGCTAAGACAACACTAGTAGGTGGCGTATCGTCTTTGCCTGTAGGCCACCGCACCTCCGCGCATTTGTGCGGAGAAATCTGCATGATGATGCATATCTGCACTCCCGCACCCGCACGCGTGGCTCCGTCGCTACGCACCCCACAGCGTAGCGCGGGGCGGTGTGATTTGCCTAAGTGACAATTATAGCTTTAATTAAAATGCCAATAACAAACTAAAAGCAGAGTTTTCCATTTGAACAAATGGACAGAACTCCTATCCCTATATCGCAATACAGGACAACTGACATTTATCCAAATTAAATGTCATACAATCGATTCCGGTAACTGTTGTAGATTGCACAATTAGCCCGCCATTACGTACCAACAACATTTAAGTACATTTTGCCGTGTCATGGACGAGACGGGCCAAGCGTTGGGCGCCAACGCGCTACGCTGGCTGAATACTGAGTGACATGTATGTTTCGTAAATGTTTCTCGTAGAAAAAGTCTGGTTTAATGTTAATTTAAATTGTATTTTTTTATTTATTAGTAAATAACAAATGCTTACTAACTGCAGAAGTTGATATTAACATTTATTCTGTCTCTATACCTGGGTCTTTTCAAGGAGAACCATACAGTACAGTGGCTGCCTTACAGTATTCATTTGGTATGTTTAGTCAGTATTCATTGTCACCTTACTATTTTCGCCAAAAACAATACTTAACACCAAATACAACCCGTCAACGGCCTCCATTATTTAAAATTCAAACCGCGTTCGAACGCGGCTGCTAACGGTCCCCCCCTCGTTAAAAGGGTAGACTGTACAAACTCCGACTACCCTCATACGTCGCGAGGTTCTGTTGGCATACGTCGCAAACTGAAGATAACCGTCGGTTTAATGTGCTGCGCTGGTAATCTTTACATTGTGCTCGCTCTATCTGGAGGTTTACTGGCGTCTTGTTTATGTAAGCGATGTCATGAGATTCGTTCGTTTGAATAAGACGGTATAGTTTGTTTCGGTTATATGTTAACTAGTGTTGAGTGTAACAATTTCACACAGTTGCTGCTATAAGCCTAGTAGTTATTTGCTGCCATAATAATACTTATCTTAAATGTAAATTAATTATGTTATTTTAAACTACCTACACCAGATTATTTCTTACAATGCCGTTATAAAATAGCACTTCGTAGAAAACTACATTTTGTATCACATCAAATACCTACCTATTTATTATTAAATCATTGAAAATAGGAAACTCGAGCGACGTCGTGTTGCTCGGAATCGACCGGTGCATCAACTGTATATGCATACATACATACACTACACGGCATAGTCCCACGTTGGGCGCCCGCAGAGAGAGCAGAGAATGCAACTCGACGCTGTGTATGCCCGTCGGCGAGGCTAGTGGATGCTCTACCGTAAATCGAAACGAAATTAATCAATTCTACCAATGAAAAACAGTTGAGTATGATTTTATTTTATTTCAAGACATAAATGAATGTAATTTCGTCTGTAAATTGCTTCTACAGTATTTGTTTTTATGTAAATATAATATTATTGTATACTCTTGACTGATTGTATATCTCTCTGTGTGATTAATAGTGGATATCCATATCGCTTCCGACAAAATATTTATTCATATTTCTACTTATGTCATCATGTCATACAAAAAACATATTTTTTCCAAAGTATAGTATGCGGTAGTACTCAAAGGACGACATCACAATTGTATGTCGCCTGTATCTGCGGGTGTTTAGCAGTAATGCGAGCTTGCGGTTAGCGCTTGGCTCGTGACAGCGTCGCTAATGGGCTCTGTGTGATGTACGCGACACTATGAGAGGGCACGACTAGATACGTACATGTTGAAGAGTTTTTTATCTTTGTTTCAAACTACGTTAGTTGCCATGCAGACATGTTTTTTTATATTTTTTTTTATATTATAGGAGGCAAACGAGCAGACGGATCACGTGATGGTAAGTGATTACCGCCGCCCATGGACACTCGTAACACCAGATGGGTCACAAGTGCGTTGCCGGCCTTTAAAAAACTGCTCTTGCCTTGGGCATTGTTGAGCGCAGTTTTGCACCCCCCCCCCCACAACAATGGATTTATCAACTGCGCCATCATGGGGGGGGGGTTACGAGGCCGTGGTATTACTCCGGTCGAGCCGGCTCATTCGTGCCGAAGCATGGCTCTCCCACGGTGAATGTGAAATCACATGTTTTGTAAATGCATTTTTTTATAACGATGTTGTCATTACTAACATTCTACTCTAACCTAAAGAATGTAATGCTATATCGCAATTTATGTTTATGTGTGTTTAGCGCAGAACGAGTCGTAACAGGGCTGCTAATGGGCCCCGTGCACAACTGTAAGAGCAGAGCGGAACTAGTGTTGCAGATGTGAAAAGAGTAGGTTGTTTTACAAAAAGAAAATAGCCTTGTGATTTTTTAAACAACTGATCATAATACTGGTTTTGCTAAAGTTCAACTGCTTCGCTGCTTTTTATGAATATGCAAAACCAGCACGTAAAAAAATACTAATTTATTTATATGAAATATAATAATAATACAATAAATTTCATATGATCCATAAATACAAACAGCATCATTAAATCAGAGGCCAATATAATGGGAATCAAAACAATTACGGTGCGAAGCTGCATGATGAATGAGGCAGGGAGGGGCGGGATAGGCTATAAAAATAAACAACTCGCTGCCGTTACGACAAATAACCGTCAGACTTGTGCCGAGCATGCGCTCTGCAAGCCTAAGAGTGAGAACACATTGCTGCTAAAAGTAGTTAAGATTGAATTAAAAATAATATAATTAGTTATATATTTACGATACTCATCTTTATCGAAGTTAGATGGTGACATTGGGAAGTACAGACAAGAGTTCAGGAAACGAGACACAACAAACAAAGATTTAAGAAATAAATGTGACAATTAAAGTGTTTCGGTTAATTCGTTGAAAGTTTAGTTAAAGTAAATCAAAAAGGCAGAATAAATGTAACAAAAAAAGCATTTCAGTTAATTGTTGAAGATTTAGTTACAATATAATAAAAGTTCTGGGTAAATAACGCAAACATCTAATCATGTCCCACACTGGGCGCCAACACACCTATTGGCACCCAACAAATATCGAACCGAAAGCTTTATTGCAATATTCGTAAAATATTCCGAAAATCACGAAAACTCATCAGTTGAAATTATTTTAAATTACGAAGCGTAAATGTGCGACGTAACTTTCACCTGAATCCAATTTCCGACAGTGCGTTGTGTATGTAGACTCTGACGGATATACGAAACGTATGTATTATAGATGGAGCTCCAGGGCTGTTGCTATGCATTGATTGGATTGAGTAGGCCGCATGCAGTGAGCGAACGAACGGTCAATCATTCAACTCTGGATATTAATAATGAAATAATTATGTGATAATGGCATTGCGTAGGTAAAAAGTTACAGTGAATTATGTAGTATTATATTGACCGTGGATTATTATATTAATTTCCCCTTTTAACAGGATATATGTAGGTAACTTCAGGATATTTTTAAGTTATGTGATATAATATAATTTACTAGCATTTTTCCCGTAACATCGTCCGCGTGACATATATGTGGCGCCATCTAGCGTCCTAAAGTAAATTTGACCGTTGAAAGTTGTTGTTCTTTTCCTCGGAAACAGTACTTTTTTCTGGATAAATTATACCCTGTGTCTGTTTCTGTACCCCTGACAGTTCAGTGGTTAAGGCGTGAAAAGGTAACAAACAAACAAACTTATTTTCGCATTTATAATATTAGGATTAAGAAAATTAAGCAATACAACAGTTTATATCTCATCTTTCATACCGATGTTCTTTTGAGATACGTTCTTTGAATGAAGACGTTCTTGTTTTGACGTCCAGAACTCCAGACTTCAAAGAGATGTACGCGACAAGTGGTTGCGACAAAGCGCGGTCGCTATCACAAACATCGGCGGTCGAGTGTTAGCGGCACAAAGCGACACTGCACTCGAGAGGCTGCACACAACGCGACTTTTAACTCGTATTGTAGCATGTATTTTATACGAGGGTAGTCAGAATATATGTAATGTTAGGTGGCAGCGATCAAACGGCCGTGCTAATATAAGACTAATAAAGCTGACAAGATTTTTTGTTTGTTTAAACGCGCTACTCTCTGGAACTACCAGCCGGATTAGAAGTTCTTTTTGTATATAACAGCCAGATTCATGAAAAATGGTATAGGCTATTATTTAATAACATCACACTATGAATCTTACGAGCCAGGACAAAAGAAAAAAAGTCAGAAAGAACGCTAAGTGAAAACGAAGTAATAGCGCGGACGGGTAAATAATCCGATTTCTTTAAAATTAAACTTGACGTTACTAATATTTAGCTAGTTAAGAGTATAACCCTAACTCAATAACATATGGCATGAGTGTTTCATTTCCATTTATCAATCAACATTTACAATTGATGATTGAACTGATGGCAGCCATCAGAATTATAATGAGTGAGAACAAATAGATATCCAGCTACTGATTTTTGTTACAAATAATGGGCTAATTAGTAAGTTAGACCAGTTTCTCAACTACCCTCATAAACATTATACCCAGGTTTACCGAACCAAAGTATCAAACGAGCATCGCACATTAACTAACAAGCAACAGTAGTTACTTTCAAGTCAGAGTGGGTGGAAACAAAAGTCGGACAACACACGACAGCTGCCCCACGTTGGGCGCCAGTAACGTTTCATACGAGTCGCGTATTGAAACGGGCACTTTGTCGGAAAGTTGAAATTGTTGTGGAGTTAGTATCGTTATTAATTTTCAGATTTTTATTGTGCGCACAGAGAACAATAGGGCATATAATTTGGAGTTTCCTCATAACTGGGAAGCTTGAGTTTTAAGCCGTACATTCTTGTTCTGTAGTTAGGCTAAAATATAAAAGTCTAAGTAATTCTCTCTATTGTAAAGCTCAGCTTTACTTAATAAAAATCAGCATACATAAAGCCTAGCATTTAAGCTTTTATCTTTAAATATCGAAAGCTTATATCACTATAGTATTCAAGGAAAGCAAAACCGTTACGCGGATACCCACAATTAAAACAAATGGAACCGCAATCATAAGGCAGTAACACTTGACACAATTGTTTCTCCCCAGCAGAGGGGACAGCCTTCGATACGATGTACCAGCGCTTTTATATCGATGACTTTCTGTATAGTAAACAACCGCTTCGTTTGCAGCTGTTTACATTATTAATATAATAAACTACCCACTTTGTTTGTATGGCTTGCCGAGCGAAAAAGTGTATGTATCTAACAGATTATTTCTCGGTAATAGTCGTAAATAAAGATATAATATATCAAAGAAGTAAAATGTTTTGGTTTTTGTTACGATGTAAATTAACGATGGTAACTGAAAACAAACTGTAAAACAAATCGATGATAATATGAAAACGTTTGCTAGCATAGATATAACTTGTATAGCATTAAATCGCACTTGATAGGTAACGTTTCAATTCATACTCATTACATAAAAGACTAGCACTTTCCTTGCGACTTCGGCCGCGTGGCCCACGGGAACAGTGCATTTTTCGGTATAAAAAATAGCCTGTGTTACTCCGTCATAATGTAGCTTTCTACTGGCGAAAGAATTTTTAAAATCAGTCCAGTAGTTTCTGAGTTTATTCATTACAAACAAACATACAAAAGAAGAAGACCATGTAGAAAACCATTTTCAGCAAGCTTTCAGGCCAAAAAGCATTATCTCTACAGATAAAAACTACGAATGACGTGCAAAACACGGCGGATCATCAAACAGGCAAGCCGCAGTGTGCTCGGACGAGTCACGTGAAACAGCCAGCCAGTGTTGTTCAAACTCGCCGAGTGCTACTCACAGATAGGAGGCGCCACAGGCGTAACAAATAGCCTGCGCTAGGGATGCTACACAAGACTCGTGGAAACGAGACTACAATATATTTTATTTTCGTGTGAAGAATAAATCATATCACGTCATTATCAGTTAATTTACGGTTGAGCTTAAACTCTCTTAAAATATAGGGTACTCTGAAATAACTAAACTGTGCTAAGTTTATTTTGCGCGGATTTGGACGAAATTTTACAAAAAGGTAGCCTGAGACCTGGAGAAGCACAATCATAGGATACTTTTCTAGTACAGTACAGTAGCTAGTAGTTAATAATACTAGCTGATTTCATGGATCCGTTGAGTAGACGCAGCCCTCAAACAATATAACTTTTATTATGTTTACCTTGCGTTGCTTGATTAAATAGTTTTTTTTTTTTTTTTGTAAAATTATCTTTACATCACACATCAATACATGGATGGGAGACATACATGTTTGTAAAGCTAAGCTACATTTAGCCATGACGGGTTGTCTTTCTAGAAGAATTACTGCAAAAACCAGGTATCGCAAATTCCGAATCAGCCAAGCTAATTACACGTCTACAAAGTATTTCTACTTGGTGAGTTAGTTAGAAGTTGTGAATACGCGGTTACTGACTAAATAATGTACGCGTACGGTGAAGTAAGCAGCCGTGGGAAGCCGCACGTGCCGGTCTTGAAGACGGTAGTCCGGGAAAACCCAGGTACCCTCCTAATTATAGTTGGAACTAAACATAGGGTAGTAGTGGGTTACAAACTACTTTGAGTATGTAGGAGACCATAAAGGGCAATAAACTGGGGGGAGGAGTTACATCACTACATAGTATAAAACAAAGTCGCTTCCCGCTGTCTGTCCCTATGTATGCTTAAATCTTTAAGACTACGCAACGGATTTTGATGCGGTTTTTTTAATAGATAGAGTGGTTCAAGAGGAAGGTTTATAGCACCCGTGCAAGCTGGGGCGGGTCGCTAGTGACAAACATACACTAGCTTTGTCCCTTTACTTTCTTTACTTTCGTAAAATTCGATATTTTACGTAAAATATTATATTTTACGGTAAGATTGGGTAAAAAACTAATTAAACTACTACTAAGAAAAGTTCCGAGTCCGGGGAACAGATGGAACCAGTCACTCATTGCAACCAATCATCACCGACCGCGGTCCGCGCATACCACCATTCACCATACATAAGTAGCCGGTAATTTTACCGTAATTTATATAAATTACCGTAAAATACCCGTATTTTACCAGCGTTTTCGGTAAAATTACGTAATTTTGCAACCCTAGCTGCATACGATAAGTGTGTTTCTATTGCATAGTTTTTCGTATAAATCAAGAATCCAGACATCATAATGCGTTGCATAAGTTGCGTACGTAGGATCAGTTTGTCTCTACTTTTAAGATTCTAACTAACTAAATTTCCATTAGAACTACAACATTAACACAGACTCACAACGGAAAATGTATCACTTTTAAACAATTTTCACCCCCCAGTCACGCAGCCGCTATTCTCAACTCGCCTTGCTACTGGCACGAGCGAGTTACTGGCGCTAGTGAAACATTATTTATTACCTGGCTGCCCCAGAAAGAGGTTAATGTTTTTCGAGAATAAATTCTCGAAATGCTGGTGAAAACCGCATTAAAATCCATTGTGTAGTTCAGCCGGCCTAGCATGACCACGATAGAAACGGGTTTTGTCTACAGAAGAATAGACAAAATGACAGAATGTAGAAACATTTCTACCGTTTTATGCATATAACGTAGAAATGTTTCTACAATCTATCACTTTGTCTATTCTTCTGTAGACAAAACTGTTTCTATCGTGGTCATGCTAGGCCGGCTGAAGAACTAAGCGGACAAACAGACAGACAAGAAAAGCGACTTTGTTTTATACTATTTATCAATAAATTAAATTGCGTTACGCTATTAAATATAAAACCTTAAACACTATTTTAATTTCTGAATGAATCTCCATACAAAACAAAATAATTAATATCTTATCTTTTACAAATCATTCCTTAATTAAAAGGTTTAACAGTCTTTTGTTACCGAAATCTCAAAGAAGCAGGCTAATTAACAATATCTTGTATTATCCTATCTCCGACAAATCACAGCTGTGCGGGAGCGCAAAGAAAATACGCTCGCTTCCAATCGGCAGGTCTATTGTCTATAGCTCAACGGAGAGGTCTGGGGACGAGTGAGAGCGGGACGATAAGCGGTGCGGGACGATAAACGGAGCGGGACGATAAGCGGAGTGGGACGATAAGCGGAGCGGGACGATAAGCGGAGCGGAACTAACTAAGAAACTACAAGTACCTATATCGGCGTGCCTTCCTGGGTAGGCCAATCAGGAGAAATAGAGTTATTTATTTATTGCAGGACCGATACAATGGAAAAATTAATGGGACAATAATCACTGCTTTCTGAGACGACTGGGAGAAAAGTGCTAGAAAACATAAATATTCTCATGATAGAAAACTAGGTTAAGAATTTGGCACTTTTATGTAAAAAAGCGGTATATTTAGCGATTGGAGTTTTAATAAAGATTTCCCAAAAAAAAAATATCGCACGTTCTAGCTTATGAGCAATAAAAAAACGTGCAGTCATCCTTCATACTATCGCTGTCACTGAAGCCTCACCTCCATCACTCGCTTAACACCGCTTACACTGAGACCTCACCCTTCTAGCCTAAGCCCCGCTACAACTGCGGCCCCACCCCACCCCGCCTCCCTCTTCACAGCGCCACAAATGGCTTTCCAATAATCCGGGCTTTGACGCGGCTCCGTCCGCCAGACCCTCGAATTAGTACTCCACGCTATTGTGCAATGTTCTACCGAGATGGTGCTAATTTTGTGGCTTTAAAGATTGGTAAGTCCGATTGATAGATTTTAATAAAGTGGATAGGAACCTTTTAAAGATTATTTTAAAAAATCTTAAAGCGTTAACTTTGTAGAGGGTCGTATCCATCATTCATACCTAACCTATGTGTCGTTTTGTCGCCGACTTGTTTATTATTACTAGATAACGGACTGTTAATGCGACGTGCGACAGAGATGACGCTCTATAAAGCCGAAACTAGCCGATATCTGTTTCTAAATCTCGATGTGTAATATTTATTGTATTACTTCAACACATGCATTCTCCCGGTACTTACCTACGGCTGCCAAACATGGTCATTTACCAAAACCACGGTACAAAAACTGAAGGTATGCCAGCAGGGCATGGAAAGGAGCATGTTGAGTATTAGACTGAAAGATAAGAGGAGACTTACCTACATAAGGGAAAAAACAAAAGTAGTAGACGTACCTACTCCGAAAGACAAAAGAGCTAAAATGGAGATGGACTGGCCACGTGATGCGATCCAAAAGGGAAAAGTGGACTAGCCAAATCACAGAGTGGTACCCTCGAGACGGTAAACGTCGGAGAGGGGGACAGGTGAAACGATGGGAGGATGACCTTCCCAGGGGTTGGAGAAGAACGGCAAGGGATAGAGACAAATGGAAGAGTCTGGAGGAGGCCTATGTCTCAGGACAACCTGACTGCACAGGTGCCGATGTCGGCAAACAGATTAGAAGCTAAGATTTAAGTTTATAAGTTTAATAAGTCAGCGAATAAAGGCTATTTTATTTTTATTTTATTTATTTTAAATCAGTCTGCAACCAAACGAAGCTGTTACAAATCTGTCCCCACCTTAACACTCGTATTACCCGACCCTACAGAGGTGATATACTTGTCTGGTTGTAGTCAAGCGTTTATACCTCAAAGCAGACACTGTAGTTGACGCGGATCAATTCCATTCGCGCCGCGTCACTTCCGCCGCGGAATAATTTATAGCGGCAAGCGGATCGATGGGGGGTTAGCGTCTAGCTCGAACAGGTGACCTAGCTTCAAGGTGAGTCTACACTACACAATATGTTATGTCTATTTAACATGTTCCAATAATGTGGAGGACAGTGTATCTTGATTTGAAAATCATTTTTCTAAACAAGCTTTTACAATGATCACTTCCCAACTCCAGCATGAGACCCTAGACCCTGGTAAAACTCGCTTCTGAATCACCGCAAAACCGCGGCTTTAGGTTTTGAAAACGAGCTTGTGGCTCTTCAGAAATTTGAACAAACTCAAAAGAACAAGTTTACTTCTGCCGTTGACGAACCGCGAGTAAAATGTCAGTAATATTTACCGTGAGTAAAGCTGCGGTAATATTTACCGCGAGTTTATCTGCGGTAATTTTGCCGTGAGTAAAACTGCGGTAATATTTACTACGAGTAAGACTGCGACTATATTTACCATAAGTAAAACTGCGGCAATATTTACTTTGAGTAAAACTGCGGTAATGTTTACCGTGAGTAAAATACGGTAATATTTACCGCGAATTTGTGGCTAGTCTATCGACCAGCTACCTCAGTCTATTATGTCACGAATACGTATAATCGCTGCTCGCTTGTAGTCGACACCAATCCAAACACAATATACGTGAAAGACCAATATGTAACGTTATCCAGACTGCCTCCCGTCATCACGACACTTGCTACACCCAAGGGACTTATGTCACAACTGTCACATGGTAAAACAGACCGTATTGCACCGAGTTAAGGTTGAAAATTTGTGTTGATCAAAACGACATAATATATGTATAAGAACATTGAAGTACACATGAACGGGTTTTGTTTGTTGTATTTAAATTATATATCGGTTAATGTGCTCAAACAAAAAGATATGTGATACGTCATATTTACACCAGTGGTAGGTACGTATGAAAGCATGGGGGCTGGCAGAAAAGAAATTCATTCGCGCATTCGCCAGATCTGGAAAAACCCTTAAATGGTAGGGACGACCAATAATATAATAATATCGGTCCGACAAGGCGGTGAAAACAAAACGTGACATTAGCTACTTTAACGCAGAGATACCACAAAAATCACTCTTATAAAAATAGGAGCAAATATGACCGATGCTCTCATTGCTCTCCAATCTGATCCGATTTTTACCGATAAGGATCGAAGAGTACACGTGCTAGTTCATCTGCCTAGCCTTTTTCCCAAATTATATTGGGGTCGGCTCCCAGTCTAACTAGTTTCGGCTGAATATCAATATTTCACGTGGAGCGACTGCCATCTGACCTCCACAACCCAATTAATGGGTAATACTGGTATTCGAATGTTAGACCAGCTGTCAGACTTTTAGGGCTTCTGACTACCCGTAACGATTGTCAAAGATATTCCTATGACAACCGGGACCGACTGCTTAACGTGCTCTCCGAGGCACGGAGGGGTCTCGATGTGTAATGAACGGTCACCCATCCAAGGACTGACCGCGGCAAGCGCAGCTTAACCTCGCAGATCGATCGATCAGCGCGGCCGTCATTTAGCCACGAGCCCCTCAGTACACGTGCTAGTTATGTGATACTAATCGGTCACCGACAAAAATCGGCCGACAGCGTTCGGCCTAAGATGTGGTTATGATAGTTAAATTAGATGTAGGTATGTCAAAAGGCTGCAAAGTTCATAGTTATATTCAAAATATTTACACAAAATATATCAAAAACATCTAACTATTGCGTCACTCCACAAACTTCCAACGAAACAAGATTGCGAAACACAAATCAACGTACAAACTCCGCAGACCTTCCGTAACCCGAAAAAATCTTTGAATTAAGTAATTTCCCTATTTTCTGAACAAAGGGTAATAAAGTGCGCGCTCGGAACTCTTACAAAAGACGGCGGGTAGGCGGAGGGTAGCGCGGGGAGGAGGGGCGAGGGGGGATGCCGTCAGCGATACCCTCGCGCACTTAAGATGGTGTATTGTTACCGGTAGGGTCGTATAGGGGGATAGAGTAGGCGCCTCGCAGGTGGGACAAACGTTTGCGGATAGGAGATTTGTGCCTACGGGCATAAATACCTATAATACTACGTACAGATGCCTCATCTCATTCATAGAAACGTGACCGCCGTAACTCTGACTATCTTTGGGATGTTTTTTTCGTGCTTAGGTTTTATAAAAAATTAGAACTAATATTTTTTCATGGTCTGAATTTTACAACTTCAATAACAAATCGATGCACATAACGCCATCTATTGATATTTATACAAATGATCCGTTCTTCCTAATGAGACCCCGCGCTACGGGTGCGAGATATCGTTCTAACATGTTTAACTAGATTATGTGTAGGACTTAATTCATACTGCGACTTTGATCATTACGAAAACACGTACCTACCTTATTCACAGAATAAACTTGGAATTGACACATCCAAATGAAAATTTATTTGAACCAATTTAAAAAAAATATGAAATCGAATCAATACGTCTAAAATAAATGCAAGACTTGTTACTAACTACCTGCGACCGTGTGTATTGCCTCTAGGAGGCTACCTCAATGTAGGTACAAAACCTCTAAACAAAGTAATCCGATTTATTCTTTGACGAATCTTGGTAAGGAGGGTAAGCACTTTATGGACATCCACAGGTGGTTAGCCATTTTAGCGGCTATATTGTTATGCGCCATGTTGGAGGCTTGGGCCTCTAAAAGGTTCGGAGATGTGAAGGAGTTTTAATAAAAGCTGGTATTGTATTCAAAGTATTTGTTTTGAGTATTAACTTAAAAGATATATGCAAAATGCAAATACACAACCTATTTATTTTTTATTTGATAATAGGCTTGCGTTTGACCGCCATCTCGTCTGATGTTAAGCGATGCTGCAGTCTACGATGGAGCACGCTTGCCTAGAAGAAACCGATTCACTCGTGACTTGAAAACACCCAGATTGTAACTGTACGAGCCAATAATGCTCATACAGCAAAATACGTTTATGCGTACATAATCATTTTACTTTTCAACTATAATTAATTACATATTTATATTCAGATTATTCAGTCGTAACTAAAATTCCGTCACGCACGTGCGAGTCCATAACAAATACCGAAACTTACACAAAAGTGCGACTTAGATAACTAAACTAATTTAACCTGTATCCACAGAAAAACTCTTAAACCTAAACAATGGTTTGGTGTGACTCATTTAATGCCGGAGTAGGTACCGCTAACGACGAGATAACTCCAACATCTTTTGGTCCTTCGAGCCGGATGCGAAGAGATAACTCCAACAGTAGCTGTCGAGAAACACCCACTTGGGCAGCGCATTCCACTGTTTGGCGGTTTTCACAGTGAAAGTAGAATCCAAGTGCTTCGTTCGGGTTATATAGATGTCTGCAGGTAGAAGGTATAGGTGGTGTGGTGACGTACCTTGGTCGGTCTTGTCGGGCTTGGCGGGCGCGAGGCGGCGCTCGGCCAGCGCGGCGCCGGCCTGCGCGGGGCTGTGCCGCTTGGCGCCGCCGCGGGACACCACCAGCGACTGCGGGATCTGGGGGGGGGGCTGGTTATACAACATGTCCCACGGCTATGCCACATGGAGGGAAAGTACTCTAAATGATTGAGATAGGAAGTTTTGCTTCATGGAGACTTTTTGGCGTAAACAAAGTGGTCCTTCGAGCCGGATGAATAATTTGGCTAAATAACATCACCATCATCACAAATATTGGCTGATCGAACACTTTGTTTACGCTAAAACTGTCTCGGGAAGATAATTGGACCAAAAATCTCAGACAGATTATAATATACACCGTGTAATTGACAGGTTGGCAAAAACTGAAACTGTAGCTTCATGACCATGATTATGACTGAAAAACGTTGGAATTTTCTTCAGGAAAATTGTCGAATTTTCAGACCGTTTTTCAACTAGATTTGTGTTCTATTCATTTGTTACAACAAAATCCAGCCCTAAAAACACAATTTTAGTGAAAAAAAGCAAAAAACTTAAATTCGGCAATGTAATCGGAAAAGAAAATTCATACAACCCGCGCGGAATCAGCTGTTAGCTGTAAAAGTTTACTGGCCTCCGTAGTACCTACATCATTTCCGGGAAAATATTTCACTATCAAAATATTAACAATACCAGTCTGAATTCATACTTTTCGTTTTTGCCAACCTGTCAATTACACGCTGTATATTTTAATAAAAAATGAATCGGAGAAAAATGACATTTATTTTATATTTGACAGAAGTGATAATTAAAACTTTTAGAAAAATAAACTTTACACAGCCAGTCAGTTCAAATCAAAAGTAGATTTTAATACCTATATTAGATCAGTACTAAGTAAATATTGATGTACGATTAAAATCTTGGTGTGCGTGCTTGCGCGCACATATACGGGGGCGTTAAATGTGGCGCCAAAATTATCGTAATACAAGTGTATGTCTGGTGTGCGGCGCGGCTAAAGCCTGCAATACATGTTGGCCGAGCGTTGTCGAGTGAAGGCCAATACCAACATGCAGACGGCATATTTGCCTTGTCTTGCTATCGCTCGGTGTCACTTGCCTAGTTGGTTGAGTATAGACAAGCGCCAACGTGTATAGACCTCATTTGACGTAGCTTGCCACAACTTGCAGTCGCTCGCGATCACTTGCCTCACTTCGGAGCGGTGTCGGATTTTCTGCGCAAATCAAAAGTGCTCGCGTGCGCCCGTTCAATACTGTTCACATATTTGTCCGCGCGCTATTATGCGGTTGACGTCAAACTTGCCGAACATGTAGACAGTAGCGCTTGCCTTGTGTCAATTTGTCTAGGCTCGCGTTGGTCTAAGCTCGGCCAACATGTATTGCAGGCTTAATAGATATAAACCTAGTTGCGTGACTCACGAGTTTGTCGGAGCGGTCGCCGGAGGGCAGGCGCGCGATGGTGACGTCGGCGGAGTCCTCGGGCGGCGGCGGCTGCTGCAGCCAGTTGTACTCGCGCTTGTCCACGGGCACGCCGCGCCGCTCGTAGTCCTGCGCCTGCGTCCTGCGGACACACCATCATTGGAAACTAGCCTCCGCCCGCGGCTTCACCCGCGTTTTTGGATAAAAAGTAGCCTATGTGTTATTCTGATGTATAAGCTACATTACTGTAAAGTTTCATCAAAATCCGTTCAGTAGTTTTTGCGTGAAAGAGTAACAAACATCCATCCATACATTCATCCATCCTCACAAACTTTCGCATTTATAATATTAGTGTGATTAGTAGAACAGGGTGCTGAGCAGAGGCGAAGGGTCAATTTTTGTAAGAAGTAAGCCGGAGCCGGTACAAATGCTTAACTGACCACGAAAAAGCTAATTCTTGTTTACCTAAACTTCTGACACAGGACCGCTGTATTATAGCGTTGCCGTATTAGCAATATTTATTTTGCTATCGGAATTAAAAGGTAAACCGGACAAGTGCGAGTATGCCTCGCGCCCTAAGGGTTCCGAAATATGATCATAGATGGCGCTACTGCATACTTCCAATGGCGCCATCTATGAGCAGATGGTTCCACTTATGGTCCGGTGACTGACGGCGGACAACAAAGTGATCCTATAAGGGTTCCGTTTTTCCTTTTGAGGTACGGAACCCTAAAAATACAGGTAGACGTTTACGTAAAGTTTTGAACTTATGATGCATTACATACCTGAAGTGTGCTGTGTGACTATACTATTTGACCATAGTAGGCAATACTGCCTGTGCTATTTTTCAAAGGGAAGCCGGTAGGAATTGTATTTTAGGGACCCTTCGCCACTGGTGCTTAGTGGGAGTTTTACTAACATATTCGATCGCGTGAACGTTAACTAAGGTCATCGAACGAACAATCGGACATCGACTAGCATTTGAAAGTGAAGACGCGAACGTGCGCGATTGGTTGTTCCAATCATTCGCGAGATGTTTACCGATTATGCTATCTATTGAAATTACAGGAACATTTTAAGATATTTCAACTATGCCTATGGATTTGACAAAAATCGGAACATATTTAATGCCGAGAGTACATAAAGGCGACTACTTCCCACCACGCAACCTTTCAACCTATTTTCCAATCAAAAAAAAAATTACCCACAAGGTAGAAATCAACTCTCCTCTGCCCCGGTTTAGGCAGAGGTCGCGGGTTAGGCAGAGGTCGCCGGTTCGAATCCTGCCTGTGTCAGCTGTTTTTGAAAACCTCTTATACAGGGTGGCAGCTTAGACAGTGGAAATACTTTAAGGGATCATTGTACTCATCATTATGAACATCTTTTACTATGGGACCAACCCTGGAATCGCGAAAAAAAAATCAGCTGTTCCATACTTTTTGTTGAGTTATGTGAACATAAATGTATGGAATAGCACATTTTTTTTCGCGATATCAGGGTTGGTCCCATAGTAAAAGTTGTTCATAATGATGAGTACAATGACCCCTTAATATATTTAGTAACAGAAATAGACAAATCATCATAATCACCCAAAGTTTGAAAATTAAGCTGTAAAAACGGATCGTAATTGAAATCATTCAAAGTATTTTTAAATAAGTATTAAAAGATACTAACCTTAAACTTTCATAACAGTCTAAACATACTACGGCATAATCGCCATTTTCTAATAATAATGAATTTTCAGTCCGCCTTTGCACTAAGAATGGGAATTCCTGGAACAAATAATAAAACATTATTTAATCATTGATCATATCAATCCAAGAATCTCAACATATCGTCAATTTATTTTATACAACTTTGTTCATAGCGTTACTAGTGAAGAACCAATACACGGCTCACACATATTATTTAGACATGTGGGCCTAGCACGAATAATTTTGACGTATCGTATCGTAAACGTAAGCGAATTTCGAATCTAAAATACAACAGCCATAGAACATTCCAATAAACTTTTATACAATTTGCGCATTATACCTAATAAATACAGTAATTTAAATAAAGTATTTAATTTATATAAATATAGTGTAGCAAACGTGTATTTTGAATTTAAAATATGCATATGTTTACGATACGCAACGTCAAAATCGTTCGTGCTAGGCCCTATGATATAATAAAACTAGTGTTATAACGAATAGTATATTCAGCCTCAGGCCGAATACTGAATATTCCGCCAGTTGCGTGGCCGAATATTCGTCCAAACTATTCGGCCTGATTAATGCACATTCGAAAATTGGCGCGCACACCGCATTATAACAGGAAGCTCTCTGATTGACCCGCTGTCATTACGTTTTGCCAGCCGCTTTAATGCTTGACAGTGTTATTTGTCTGCATTTATTTAGTCATGATCATGACTAAACTACACCTGTTTTTGATCGCTTAAGTACGTATGTTATCAAGCTTTATTTGATAAATAAAGCGAAAAATTACGCTTTCTTGAACTAGCAAAGTTATACGAATAATGTACTGTTTTTTTTTTATCTTTTACTTCTGTTTTTAAGTATTCGGTATCCGGCCGAATAGTAATTCAATATTCGGTATTCGGCCGAATATCTAAATCTGACCGAATACCGAATATTAGCCGAATATTCTTGGCCTTTTGGCCTCGCACCAGGTTTTACTTTTTATTTTCTTTTTAAACCTTTTTTTTCTATTTTATGTCTGTCATTTTCTGTGCAAGTCAAATAAATAATTTTGCTTTCTTCTTTCTATTCGTTGCAACTCTAAATAAAACCAATTATATAGATATACTCACTTTAATAGGTAGCGCCCTAACTCGTTTCCTGTACGTCTTAATGCCGCACAGGTGGCAGTGGTAGTCGTGAGTGTTATACACTCTTCTTTCGGGAGGGTACCCGCCTAACGCTTCGTACCTGGAAAAAAAAATCGTAAAAACAAACAAATCTTGATTCGAATAATATACTAAACAATATATTATCTAAATGTATAATTCAGTGTTAATGATTTGAGGGGACATAACAGCTGACTTTGACTACATATTACATTTGAAGGCATCTCGTAAATAAGAACGTTCAAAATATAATTTCGATTTAATCTCTGCGATATAATGCCGTAAATGTCACAAATGGTGTTCTCGTGTATGTACTAAATGACAACGTCAAACGGTTATGAGAACACCATTTCTGACATAAATGGCATTGAGATAATATCGAAACCAAATCGGAACTTATTTTTAATTACGAGACTTGGGCTTCAGCTTATTATTCAATTACGTTAAAATCTACCAAAAAAAAAATCCATAGCGTCAAGATAGTGTCGCAAATGGATTGGACCAAGGTAAATAAATAGTTTTAGAGCCTTTATTTTTGAAGTCAATGAAAAATAAAGTTCGATCCCGAAGGGGGCCATTACGCTCATCATTAGAACAACTTTTACTATGGCACCAACGCCGTTATGGCGAAAATCAGTTCCATACATATTTTGTGTTCACATAAATCGATAAAATGTAGGGAACAGCATTTTTTTTGTGATTTCGGGGTCATAATGATGAGTATAATGGCCCCCTTTGGGATCGAACGGGGTTTTTGTTACCTGGGTCACTCTCAGGTGTCCCATTATTTGGTTCATTTCGGTGGCACAATTTTTTTGTATTAACTAAGACAGTTCAAAGTATAATATATAATATAAAATATTTATATATATAATATAAAATATCTGTACCCTCTTTTACCAATACTTTCCTTATTAAATCTAAATTTTATATTTCATGTTAAGATGTACAAATTAAACACAAAAAAGTGCCACCGAAATCAACCAAATAATGGGACACCTGAGAATGTCCACCTACATGCTGTATAGTAGGATATCACTCACCTCCTCCACTGGCTGAGTAGCGAGTGGTAACAGAAGGTACAGACTAGTGCGGAGCCGTTCTCACGCAACTGCTCCGCGTTTGGATGACTCTGTGCACAAACGCAACGATATCAATACAAGTGCTTAGACCAGCGGTCGGCAACAGGCAGACCGCGGTCCGTATCCGGACTGTGGAAGGTCGAACCTTGGACCGCCAAATATTCTTAATGAAACCTAACTATTCATCAATTTAAATATTTTTTTTTATGTAACTAGTAACATAGGGTACTCAAATGAATAAAACCTTTTTCGTTTTACAGATAGGGTAACCGCCTGTTTTTTTTAGAAAAACAAAATCTAGTAAGCATTACTTATAAGTTTTTTTGAACCTTCATAGAATTTTTCAACAGTATCCGGACCCCACTAAAAAATACTTGCTGACCTCAGGCTTAGACAAACGGTGGAAACCGACACTTAAGACCAACATACATAAATACTATTTAGCACATAGTTTAGCTAAGATATGTATTTGTCTCTGTCTTGCACTAGCATGCGTGACAATTGTGCGGTAGCGACAGGAATGCATGACCAAAGCATCGAAAAAAAAACATTGTTTTGTTTCACATAAAAAAAAGTACAAATTCTGGTTGACGATTAACTTGTAAAAGGATTTCTATACCTAGACACGGCGGCCATAAGAACTTAAGTCGTTCTAGATGCGGCTGCCAAAAGAACTGAAGTCATTTTTTGGTCAAATGACTTAAGTTCTTTTGGCCGCCATGTCTTTAATGACTTTTTAAGTTCTTATGGCCGCCGCGTCTTTAACGACTTTTTAAGTTCTTTTAGCCGTCGCATCTAGATATGTAGAACTTCTTAGCTAGTTTGGTAATAACGTGAACAGTACATGGGTATGCGTATAAACCTCATTGACCTGGTGTGTGAGCAGGCAGGGGAAGTAGGGCGCGTTGCCCTGCGGCTGCCCGTACAGTATTCGCGCCAGCGTGAAGTCCGAGTGCAGCCCGCACAGGAAGCAGTATATCGACGTGCACGCTGCAACAACCACCACACGTAACCGACCACTCCACATCCGATTTTGGTCCTTCGAGCCGGATCCAAAATGTACCAACCGTATGGTCTCGGTTTCTATGATCAGAGAACGGTAGAGTCTGGCAAACGAAAGCTGAGCCTGAGATTTAATCGAAACTTTTTACATGGCACCGCTCTTTATAGTGTTATTTTACCAGATATCGTTTTGATAATTATACTTAATAAATATTTTGAATTGTCATATTTACCTTATTCGCATAATTAATAATTATGTAATAAATGGTTTATATAATATATAGAATCTATATAACAAATTAATCTACGTAAAATTAAAACCAATTAAAACATAATTACGTACCTATTATACTTACGTTCGATTTTTCAATCGTCAGTTAGGTAACTTTTTCTGAGGAATAGATGTGGTTGTTTAGCATCTTTTGTGTAGAAAATATGTCAAATCAACCACTGCATTTATTTTTCAAACAATTGAAAAATCCGCCCCTCACATATTATTTGTTGTCAAGTATCAATATCAACACAATTTATTTCTACTGTTCTTAGTGATACCATAATGTGTTTTTTTTTTTATTTGCCGCGCTTTTTCAGGACCAGCTTTCGTTTGTCAGACTATATCTATTGAGCCACTAGCCCCTCTAGTCGTGGACAGTGGCCAGCCTAGAGGACAAGCCCGACGCATTTTTGAGTCTCGACGCATTCGAACGGTATTTATATTCATTTTTCATGAATTTAGGTGAGATAATGTCGTTATTAAAGCAATACGTACCTACATTAAAAATCTACAAAAAAATGTGTCGGGCTTGCTCTCTAAACTTGCACTGTCCAAAATTAGAGGGGTGAGTGGCTCAATAGGTACCGTTCTCTGATCATAGAAACCGAAATTATACGGTTGGTACATTTTGGATCCGGCTCGAAGGACTAAAATGTACCGACCGTATGCTCTCGTAAGTTTAATGTAGTCAGAAGTCAAGTACTTTGTACTGATGGGATAGCGAAATATCAGTCAAATATAAAAGTCAACCGATACCACGGAGTATCGCAGTCGTCAGTAGTTCAGCATTACGTCAATCATTATAATCATCAAAGTATCAAAAAAGCGAACTAAAACACTGTTTATAATTCATCGATCGCGTTCAGTTCTTCTTCAAAATAATCATTTTGATCATGTCAAAGTATAGATGGGCAATCCACCGGGTTTTTTTGGTAAACACCCGAAAGACACCGGGGACCACCGACATAGACCGATCTTACACATCGAGACCCCTCCGTGTCTCGCAGAGCACGTTAAACAGTCGGTCCCGGTTGTCATAGGAATATCTTTGACAGTCGTTATGGGAGTCAGGAGCCCAAAAGTCTGACAACTGGTCTAATATTAAAATACCAGTATTCCCCAATAATTGGGCTGTGGAGGTCAGATGGCAGTCGCTCCATGTAAAATGTTGATATTCAGCCGCAACCAGTTGGAAGCCGACCCCAATTATGTTTGGGATAGACACCAAATAAACACCCATAAACAGCCAAAATTTGAGTGTTTATCGGGTGTTTACCAAAGAAACCCGGTGGATTATCAATCTATATGTCAAAGTGTCAAGCTCAATAGCGCCTTCACATATCTCCTATGTTCCTATGATCTGAAGTACCTATGTATGGGAGCCGTGTGGTAACTCACCATTATTACTAGCGACGGTCCGGTCGGACGTCGTCGACGGTGGGGTGGGGATGACTCGCTCGCCATTCATAGACGAGTTAGCCGGTAGCGGCGATGGGATGTTATACCTGGAACAATGTTCACTAGTTATACAGTTTATCATAGTATTGATAAACGGACACCACAATCATGAAAATGTTTTTTGTACGTACGTACAAAATGTATGTACGTACCTCCTGTGCTCGAGCGGGACGCGCTCGGCGTCCAGCAGCTCCCACTGGCGCGCGAGGTGGTGCCGCACGCTGTATGTACGTACCTCCTGTGCTCGAGCGGGACGCGCTCGGCGTCCAGCAGCTCCCACTGGCGCGCGAGGTGGTGCCGCACGCTGTATGTACGTACCTCCTGTGCTCGAGCGGGACGCGCTCGGCGTCCAGCAGCTCCCACTGGCGCGCGAGGTGGTGCCGCACGCTGTATGTACGTACCTCCTGTGCTCGAGCGGGACGCGCTCGGCGTCCAGCAGCTCCCACTGGCGCGCGAGGTGGCGCACGCAACGCGAGCACGCCAGCACGCGGCCGCCGCGCGCGCCCGCCAGGCACGGGAAGTGCATCGCGTGCGAGTTCATGTACTCCGCCGACGTCGACAGCCACTCCATCGACTGCTGTGGGAACAGCCCCGCGCACACGTAGCATCTGCAGGGGACGCAGACGTTACAGCTATATCGCATTAGAAGTTAGAACGCCATGGCGGCGACGCCAGCAGCGCTTCCGTGGCTACCCTCGGCGTCAGTGAGACGCTAAAACTGGCGCCAAAGCGGATGCCAGACGAGATTAGTGTCGCTTGTTCACGCAAAAAAAATAAACGTCGAAGAAATGTATGCGTGTCGTGCGAGTGAACGGAGCGTCCGGCCGGCAACGCCAAACTGGCGTCGACGCCAATCCGCCTCCAAGTAAGGTATGGTTAACATTGTAATACAATTTGACATGTTATAATTTGCGGCGCTGCTGGCGTCGCCGCCATGGAGTCCTAATGAGATATGGCTCTATTGCTGGCGACTACAAGTCGACTATCAATGGAATACGCTGGACACAAACAATAACACACAAACAGGGGTGATCTGTGACGGGATTGTCGCGCTAATCCCTCTTCTCCTCAAGCAACCCTCAATCCTCTCAATGCTTAAGTCAAATAAACCAGCTCTTTTGAAGACACCTAGTACAGCTGCATTAATGACGCCACGTATAATGATTTGGCCGAATACCGAATATTCGGCATAGCTATCAGCCGAAGCGCCAAATATTCGGTGACCGATTGTTCGGCAAAAGATATAATTATGTGCTTGTCGTGTGTGACAAGTTACGACCTGCCTCATTGCAGTGCATGTGGAGGCGACGGGCGGTCGTATTAGTTTCATTTGTGATTAAATCGCGTCGCGACTGTCGCGTGTTCGCGACGCGTCACCGCATTATTTGTTCATTAATACATCACATAATCACATTGTGTCAATCAATCGTTGGCTTTCAACAAATGCTGAAAAAAATGATTCACCGATAGATTTTATGTATTATAGTAATATTTTTGATTAAAATAGATACCGTACTTATATTTTTGATTAACACTGCAGTGCACGCCAGTCCATTTAGTACGTAAGCGCTCGCGTGGGAGACATACGACCCCAAATTTGATAGCATATAACATAACCAAAATGATGTGATAAAGAAAACAGACTTTGTATTTATAAAAGGGAAGTTCATATTATTTAAAGAATCATGGCGAACTCCATACATTGTGGAATCTCTAATCTTAATATATTTGGTTATTCCATATAGACCGACCTAAGTAATAGATTGCAATGTACGGAAATTACAAGAGTGTGCGCAAAATCCAACATGGAACGAACGTATGTGTCAAAATTCAGAAGTATAAAGTATGGAGTGCCTCAAGGTAGCGTGCTTGGGCCACTTTTATTTCTCATTTACATAAATGATTTGCCAAAAGTTACATCGCAACAAATGATTTTGTTCGCAGACGATAGCACTGCCATAGTAAAATGTAAGGACTTAAATAATTATCAATTTGACATTAATAATACTCTTACTGACATAATTAATTGGCTTAATATGAATAATTTAATAATCAACCTCAAGAAAACCAAAATAATGCACTTCCACCAAAGAATTGAAGCTCCAAAAATGTGTGTCAATTATAATGGCAACGAAATAGAAGAAGTAAAAGTAAATGTATTTTTAGGTATCCATATTGACAATAACCTTAATTGGAAAGCTCATATAGAACAGTTATGTAAAAAAAAAAAAAAAAACATCCTATGCACTTTTTCAATTGGCTAAAAAAGTAAATATAGACGCGTTACTCGTTGCCTATCATGGTCTAGTAGCCTCACTCCTAAGATACGGAATTATTTTTTGGGGTAATTCCCCGGATAAGGGATTACTATTCAAGGCACAAAAAAGGTGCATTAGAGCCATGTGTGGTCTGAAAACAGATGACAGCTGTGCTCCGTACTTTAAGTCATTAAAAATACTTACGCTACCGGCGTTATATATATTAGAAATTAGTATCTTCGTCAAAACAAATACCAACCTTTTTGAAAAAATGTCAATGGTGCGAAATGTTCCAACTCGTAGTCAGTACAAAAATTCATTGAGTAATTATAAATGTAAAACTGCATTAGTAAAAAAAAGTGTCCTGGGTATGGCTCCATACATTTATAATAAAATTCCAGACGACATAAAAGAATTAAATTTTACACAATTTAAGAAAAAAATGAAATTGTTCCTAATTGATAAATGTTATTACACTATTGACGAATACTTAAATGACGAATTAATTTAGAATTTATTTCAATTTTATTATTAATATTGACATTACATAATTTTGACATTTAATTACTTTGACATAGTTTTTTTTTTTTTTTTTTTTTCTTTTTTGACATTTTAATAATTCCTCATTTAGGTCTGACATAACTAGAGTAGTAATAAATAATTTCAATTAATTTTCTTATACCGTATACCTATTATGCATGATTTTCAAATATTTTGACGATTTGTAATCCTCAGCTAAAGCACACCATATTTGTTATGCCTCCTGGCATAGCATAGCGCTCTGTTCACCAAACGTAACATCTGTATTTCTTTACCTATGTTAACAAATAAATAAATAAATAAATAAATAAAAATAAATAAATAAACCGTTTCACAAGAAAGTATTTGTTATCAGCACCTAACAAATATCAACTGTGATGTCAGTGATCGGTAAAATGACGGCACACAAGAATTTTATTATCAAGTGCAAGATTGCCAAAAAGCTGAAACAAACTTTAAACACATGCTATCTAAGTCGATTTTCAAATGGAACAAAAACCAACAGTACTGACCTGTACAGTCCCATGCCATTTTCTCCCGACACGATCTGGCTCTGCGGACTGCTTGATAACGCGTTTGACGGCCGTTTACTCGACTGACTCGAACTGGATTTGATGTCATATGGCTTAAACCTGCAGGAGAATCAAATAATAATCTAGGTCAAGGCTGCTCAACCCCAGAGGCCCTAGACAAGTTGCTTTTCTGTTAGCGTTCACGCCAAACGATAAGCACAAAATGTATGCCTATTACATTACCTGCGGAAAAGTCACGTGACTCATTTTGTCATTTGACATTTTGTCCGTAGCGTTTGGCGTTAACGCTAACAGAAAAGTAACTTGGCTAGGGCCTCAGGCACGCCAACGCATTTGAATTGGCCCGCCAACAGCATTCTTTGTTAGGTTATAATTATTATTAAACTATGAGTAAGTTATAGACAAGTTTTGGTTTAGTTGGCAAGACACGGAATCAAAATTATGGCCCACCTTCAAAATTGGTTGAGCAGCCTTCATCTAGGTTATGGTAAAAAAAAAAGGTAAAATGGTACATAATGGACTATCAGCTGATTGGTCCTGAAATCTTCCACATCTGACCAGACTTTTTGCTCAAGTACTATTTCAACGTTTAGAAATTTTAAATAGTTGTGTCTGCCGAAGAACCGATGGCTGTAAGAGCAGACGTGTTCATAAGACCGCGGGTCAGCCAACGCAGCGTGGGATACTTCGACAGAGAACTGGCTATTCGTGTCAGAATGGTCTCATAAAGACATCGTTATTGTTGGTTTTGACCAATGACGAAAGATATAGTCTTACTCTATGCCAATGACTAAAGGTTTTGACAGTTATGATGTCATTATGAGACCATTCTTACACAATTGCAATAGCAGTGGGGCCCTGGGGTCCAGCAGTGGACTACGATACGATAGGCTGGGTCAGTTGACACACGGTTAAGTTGGTACACTTACCTAATATTGTTAGTGTGTGTGTTGTTGTGCGCGGCGTTCGGCTCGCCGTTCTCGCCGTACGCCGGGTACTTGTGGGGGATGCTTTTGTAACACGACGCGCATATTTGTACCATGCCTGCAACATCACATGTGTACAGCTATGGGAACAACTAAAGGGTCCCCGAAACGATCAACTGTCATTGTCAATGTTTAAGTGATTGACGCTCATTGATGCGATTGATAAATGATAAATCATATTTATTTTGTAAACAGGTTAAAAATAAAAATAATACTTTTACACGTCAAAACATTTTTTAAGATGAGGTTTCCTATATGACTACCTTTGAGAAGAAACACCGAAACACACTCAAAGGTTAATGTCTCTTATAAGGTTCAGGCAGTTAAGATAAATTGTGTAAGAACCATGCAGGTTAGTCTGAAATGGCTTTAGATGGTAGAGCCATACAGATTATTAACCGTTTACTTTATGCAAGTGAAGCGATTATATCAATATTTTTAAAAGTAACCATGTAAACATTGATCAATCGCAATTGATCGTTTCGGGGACCCTTGAGATAGGTTATGGCAACTTTAGGATCAAGCCGCTGCATCTGAGAAGGGTTATTCTCAACGAACCACGTGGTCCGTTTTCGTCCGGTCAGTCCGAGGATGGATGACCTTATACATCATCGTTTATCGTCAGCTGTTTATACGGACAACCACTGGACAGTCTGTATGAATAGTCATCACCTCGAAAGACAGAAGTTCAGGATTCTGACACAATTATGATAATTGCAATAGCAAACTTGGGGCCCAGGATAAAATTGATATTAAGGCGTCAAATCTGTGGCTCACTCACCTTGTGGACTAATAGGACTGGCATCTGGATGAGGTTTGAGCGTCGTAATAAAAGGATAATAAGGTTCTCTTTCAGGATTAGGACAGCAATAGACCAGCCTTAACTGAGAGCTGGGGGCACTAACCCCGCAGACGTAACATACGAAGCTAGCGGTGGTGGCGGGGGTCGAGGGCTGGCTGGCCGGCCGCTCTAGGGAGGGGGAATGCGTGTGCGCCGCTAGGGACTTGTCGCCGGAGCTGGCGAGGCTCAGGGGCGACGGCGGGAGGAGGGAGGGGGGCCGCGTGCGTAATGTGTACACTCGCTCGTTCGCCGGGACGGCACGCATCTGTAACAAGGAGAAAGGTTTTATTAAATAGCTGAAGTCATTACTTTCACTAGTACTAGAATAAGTCGGTATAGTTGCAGGCATTTATCTAGAGCTCTCGGTGGAGTAGTGGAGGTTTGTGTGCGCGTCGTATAGTCTCAGGAGTAAGGTCCAAAATCGCTTTAAGTAATCAAGGATCACAACTCCAGATTCATGCCGTGTATTGTTCTTTACAAGAATATCTCATTGATTTAGCCGTTAGTCGGTCTGCAGAGTTCTAGACCGTTCCGTCGAGACCCATCCCGTCCTAGAAGCACGTGCACATCGTCACGCACTTGTCTAAGGTTATCAGGGTCGGTCGGCCGCGCCGGGTCACTACTACGATAGATACACTGACTAGTAAGCATTTGGAATGATTGTACGTGAGTGAATGACGAGAAAATACTGTCGCTGGAAAATCAATCAAGTGATCACAAATATGGATGATCACAATGGATGACAAACTATTTTTAACGCAATATACCGTGGTTTATACTCGCAGCCTACCTCATCTCGGTGAGTCATATTAGAAACAGGCTGCCGGGTATCGTAGGAGTTCGGTATTTTGTCACAGAGTTATTAAATATACAGGGTGGCAGGTTAGACAGTGGAAATATTGTAAGGGGCCATTGTACTCATATATTTCCACTGTTTAACCTGCCACCCTGTATAAGTGTTGAGTTTTGCCCGTTTCTTAAGATTGGTGATTCTAACAATGGACTTCCATTAGGTACATTTCCTTAAAGCGATTCACAGATGATTATCATCTATAATCATTATCAAGTTAACTCGTCATAAATTCATCAAGTTAAATAATGAGTACCTATTAATCTACTGACTCCGTGACACCGATATTACTCAGATTCGTTCTCTGTTCTGAACTGTTTGGTTAAGAACAAGTTTAATCATGTCTATTTGCAATAAGTCAATATTTATTTTTCAATAATGAAAATTTTCCTTGGCTTATGGATAGGTGAAGTCGCGTTCTTTGTTTTTAGCATATTTACTTTATAACAATGTTGTCATCTGTACATTTGTTGTAATAAAATATGATCATTAATATAGAAAAGAATTTAAATAAGTATAATAGCATAATATAGAGTTATTACAAGTACTAAAAGCATTGCAGATAGCAAAGGTTTAACAAGTATCTGATTGTATAAAATAACATACGAGTAACGATGATGTTGCGAAAAAAACAAATAAAACCGTTACACGTGTTTTGTTAAAATCAAATCTTTCACTGGATTACATTGCTGATAGCATTGCACTGCAATTATGAGCATATCCATTTTTATAGTTAGCATTATCAGTAGATACTTATAAGCACATAATAAAATGAGAAATTAATAAGAGAATTAAATTATTATCTGTTTACTATAACACATTTCATGTATAATTAGGTTTTAAGATAAACGGCGTTATTTTAATGCTAGTGATAACAAATACAATAAAAGTTATGTAGGTCATAGTATAGCTCCTTGTGGCACGCCACGTTTGTTCTTTAGAACAAAACAAGATGTATTTATCATTTTAACCTTATATTGATGTCATTCTTCAAAAACTAAATAAAGCTTTAGATAACTGATATACTTTCTGCGAAGTTGATCTAAAACATATTTTTTTACGTCGAGCTGAATTTGTCAAAGGTTTTAGTTAAGTTAATTTGTAATTATTTTTTGTTAATATCTACAGAATTCGGCCCGAGACTTAGTTACTCTCGTATGACGATATCCATTTAGATAAAATATCATACATCTTATCCTCATCACCAAATATCCCTAGTTATAATAATAAGTTGTCCGTAATTATCTGACCGTTTTACAACAATAGGCACAATATTGTAGAGGCTATCGCACGGACGGTTGATCTACCCTCTCTGATCAGCAAGGTTGGGTCATAGGCCATGTTAAAATCATATAAACAAACGGACTACTGATACCGTTCGACCGAATTATCGCTTGTATTGATTGAGGAATGATTCGAGGAAGCTCTCAAATCTGTATACTGACTACTGAGTCAGTATACAGATTTGAGAGCAAATATTTACAATCGTAGTATCGTATTTTTAAACGTTTCACGTATGTACTAAAGTAGTATACAAGTTCAAAGCTCTATTTTATTGAATAGGTATTTAAAACAAATGGTCTTAATTTTAAATTAACAGTAAACACTTATGCAATAGCTGTCAGTTCATTGTCAAAGATTTTTTTCTATCTCTACAATCCTGACCAAAACAAAATTAATGGCTGACTTCACCACCTCTAGATAAGTTGCATTTAATAATAATTTTCGATAATTTCATACAAATTCTGATACATTATGAAATTGATCTAGTGGAACCTAGTGGAACTGACCCTTCACTATTATATCGTTTTCTTTACCTAACTACAAACTTGATATATTCAGCAAATGACTCACGTGATATCTCACTCCGAATGAGCATAATAGTCAGTGTCGATAATTTCTATTACAGTGGCACAATAAGTGTCAGTATTACGAGGGGTCAGCGCGTTATCTAGTGTCAATACTTTTTCAAAGTGCACTGCTCCGAAGAGGTCGCCGGTTCAAATAGGTGCTGCTGATAATACACGCTTTTTATTATTATACAATTACATTGTATGTTTAATGGTTCTGTTTTCTTTATTAACTTATGCTGTATTTAAGATAGTGTCTATCGAATTTATTGTCCTGTGTTGATGTGTACTCGCTATAATTATTCTGTATCAATTGTTTTATTTCAATTATAACTTGTGTATTTATTAAGTACATTTTTGGCGCAGCGCCAAAGAAAAATGATAGGTGTATGAAAATGTAAATAAAAATGGTCAGTTGTATTGTAATTTGTAAGGTCTGTCTGTTCATCAATTAGTCACTTGTACCTGTGACTAATTGATGAACAGACAGACCGTACACCTTGACAGATCTCTAGTAGGGGAAAGAGCCGATAGATCGGAAACGGCCATAAGTCGTAAATTAAATGACACCTATCTCTGATGGAACATAACAACATGTAAACAATGGAATATCAAGAAAAACCCAAAATTAAAAACGGTTCATAAAAATGTGACCGTTAGGTAATAAAAGAGATAGCGATAACACACGAAATAGTGGTCAGATAACAGGTGATAGTAATCATGTGTCAGTTTATCTTAAGTGCCGATATAGTATCACAGATTATTTAGAGATACAAAGATAAAATTAACACGGGCAATAAAAATATATTTAGAAATGGAGTTGGTTTGGATTTTAATGTACAGGATATTTTTAATGAGGATTAGATTGTAAAAAATATCCTTCAATTAGAATCAAATAAAATTTGATAATCCATAACATCACGATCCTTTGTCCATGCACACCCCTGATCGTTCAGAATCATGTTCCTGAATGAAGAAGCAACAACTGGTAAAGATAGGGGTGACTTTATGATATATTTATCATTCTTGTTATTAACTTAAACAATCCATATCATTGCTCATATCTTGAAAATTTATAAATATTTTTATACATGTAATTGCTATAAACAACGAAAAATCTTGCTTCACAGTTAAGTTTCATTCGGGAAAACAGGTCTTAGGTTCGAAGGAGATGACGGGGCTAGTGAGCGAGCAAAATAGGAGTGACAGATTTAAATTCATTGCTAAAATATTAAACGCCAGATATCCAAAAATCAATCTAACTGAATAAATGTCAGCTGATGTCATTGATTGAGGAAAATAAATAAGAAATGAATATAAAAGGAAGGTACTAAGTATAAAAGAGAAAGATAAAAAATTACGACTTTCCGATAGGATTACCATTGACCTGTTGATATAATCTACACGTTTATTATTAAAAAGTTGCATGTGTTCGGCGTTAAAGAGATATGTAATCATATAAGCTGATTTATTTTTGATAAATGATAGGTGTCTAAATATAAAATAATTTAAAGCCAAATACATACCTACCTATATAGAATAAATAGCATAGCTGATTAACCCGTAATTTTTTTTTATGTGCGACATCGAGACAAAGATATTCTGAAACAGGAACAGCTGATTTTTTTTTCGCGAGTTCAAGGTTTTTCCTTTAGTAAAAGTTGTTCATAATGATGAGTAAAATTACCCCTTTTAATATTTCCACTGTCTAACCTGCCACCCTGTATACTCTTGAAAAGTTCTAGTAGATCGTCTACCAACAAGGTAATGTTTAGGCCGAGATTAACAAACGTTACTTAGCACGTGCTTTGCTTAGATATAGATACATTCCCGTCTCTATCTTGCAATTGTATTTTGACAGTTGTGCGACAATGACAGGAATAATGCTAAGCCAAAGCACGTTGTTGTAGAGTTTATTGCCGCCTTACGCTAAAGTAAGTTGTTAATCAAATGGTTTTGTGACGACCACCTACAATGGGACCTTTGAAAATGTTGACATTAGTCGATTACAAACTTTCAGGTGTAGTGCAAAACCTGAAACCTTAGGTTTTGCACTACACCTAGGCTACCATCCGTCCGGGTTTCCCTGGATTTGTCCTAGTTTTGGAGGGCGTCCGGGGCCGTCCGGAGGAAACATATAATATATAACTTAGTTTCGAATACAAACGCACTGCCTCTCTCCGCAAACTCCGAAAATTTAATATTTTTAAAGCCATCGGCGGAATAATCCCTATTTCGATCAAATGGGTCAAAATAGGAATTTTTCTCCGGATGGTGGTGGCGGCGGGATTTTTAGGGCAGTTTAGGTGATGGCAGCCCTGACTGCACCCGTATTCAGTGAGACCCAGCCTAAACTATCCACGTGGTTGCAACACAATACCTCGATACTAGATCATTTTGAGCTCTTCATGATAAGACACGATAACGATTTATAAATAAATTAAATATCTGATTAATTACTATTACAGTATTAAGGTATTACATCTATTTAAGCATTGAAAACTTTGGGGGATTTTCCGTCTCATATCTCGAATGATAAATTGGATAACAGTTGCGACATTGCTAACTGTCGTGGATGTTTTGAGATAATGTTATTTTAATATCCTGTAGCGGTCCACTCGACAACGAACCTGGCTATATGGCTTTTTATACGGGTTGTCCAACGGATTTTTATACGGGTTGTCCAACGGATTTTTATACGGGTTGTCCAACGGATTTTTATACGGGTTGTCCAACGGATTTTTATACGGGTTGTCCGTGATGCATATCACGCAGGGAAAGTACTTCAAATATTGTAGAAAGGAAATTTTGTTTCATGCAGGGTTCATATTATCTACTTACTTTATAAATAAAATGCAGTAGGTATCCATGAAGCAAATTTTCCTACCCACAATATTAAAATAAAGTACTTTCCCTCCGTGTGGCACCGCCGTAAGACATGCTGTATATAATTTTTAGGGTTCCGTAGTAAAACTAGGAACCTAAACACTATTTTCGTCATGTCCGTCTGTCACACCCTCGGCAAATCTACAATGCAATTCGCATGAAACTTCGCAAGTAAATGTCTTCTATGAGCTGCCATAAGGGCCCTGTAGTGAAATGCCGGCCTGTCTAGTCTATTCTCTACCGAGGGAGAATATCACGTTAAGATCCTCCCTCGAACGTCCGCAAACAAATTGGCAGTTCTCGAGGTGATATCACGCGGCGAGTCGGTACAGAATAGAAAGATTGTAGTGCTATCTGGTCCATAGGTCCATATGAAATTAAAGTAATTGACTTTGACTTTACTTTTTATCTAGCGGATTCCTTATAAAATTGATATCATCTTAGTCATCTACAACACCTTTGGACAGAGGAGTGTTCAATCATTTGCCTGGCCCGACACGTGTAAGATAACATATTTGGCAAAATAAAATTGGCAATCCCATTATCTTAGCAATCCTCGTGTATTAGTTGATAACAGATAACGTTGTCAGCTGACAGTCACGCAGCGAAAGTTGTGCATAAAGGCACGCACACAAGCATGCCAGTTTCGAGTAAAGCACATGCTAAGAAACGAGCATGCTTATTTTGAGTGCGATGTACGCAAACTAATGAGCATGTGAATGAGCCTTTAATCAGTGGCGTGTCTAGAGGGCAAGCCCAACGCATGTTTTTTTTGGTTTTAGAGGGTATTTATATTTGTGTCGATGCAAATCAAAAAGCTGCAACTACGACTTTCGACGTGCACGCAGGCACAATTTTTGTTTGAGACTTTTAAACATCTCTATCCTAGATTCCTATGTTACATGAAAAGTTTTGAGTAATCAAGGCAATAAGAATAAAGGAAGACCAATGAAACGATTGATGGACTGTGTTAAAGATGATATGGCTAAAAAGGGGGGGAATAGTGAGATGACGGCTGATAGAGATGTATGGAAGAAGAAGACATGCTGCGCCGACCACAAATATATTGGGATAAGGGCAGGAGGGTGATGACAAGAAATGCAACTTCCCGAGAAGAGCTGCACACCCGAAGGCTAAAACGGCATGGCAAGGCCTAAACGGGACTGATCAGACGATGACATCCGGATACGAGTAAACTGTCGGCTGTCGGTGCGTGTAGCACAAGTTTGGATCCCTATTAGGGATTAGATGTCCAAGGCCATCTCCTTCTATGTTAGGGATTCCCTAACATAGAAGGAGATGGACTTGGACATCTCAGATGTCTTCAAGAAGAAATAGGGAAGAAGCTCAAAACGAGATGGAAGGAAGGACTAAGAAATAAAAACAAATAAGCTCAAGTATTGTACCAAAACCATTCTGTGTAACTGTATTGGTACTGTACCATGCGTCATTTAAAATATGGTGTGGCCACCTGAACACATAAGTAGATGTAACATACGCTTGTCCCCAATAATACCATATGTACCTGGTATTTTAACATATGAATATGTATTAGTTGTCTGTATTGTATTCTATTGTACCTACTACTTATTGTAATTGTCAGTGTTTTATTAAATGGGGCATCATAGACTCATGCCACATGCCACACCCAGTGCGAGTTGCTGATGGATACTAGAGTGTCTTAGGTGCCCAAACAACTGTATCATAAATAATCTTGAAAACACCACTGATGCTGTAATTAATGTGGCTACTTACTGTGCTCAAACAGGCCCAAATAGACACGAAAATAAGAATTATTACATTTGTCATACAGAATTCGTTTTATTTGAGGTAATATAATATAATGCTAATATGTACCTAATGCTGAATTTATTACAGATGACGCATATGATAATTAAGGAATAATGTGTATAAATATTTATTTCAATTGAAGCGTCAAGTTTGATAGGAGTTGGTAGTCTTCGATAGACAATTTGTGGCAGTCATGCATATCTCGACATAGCATTAGACATCGATCGTATAATAAACAAGTCACTTTACGAATCCTCTAATTTTATTTTATGGCCAAATGAATATTCATTTTAATTGAATATCAATAAAACCGCAGCTTTATTATACCTACAACAATTATTTTAAATTAATGCAATCATCTAAATGACTTTTAGAAACAAGTTTTTTCTCATCAATGTTATTTACCTATCAAATTAACTTAATTATCATAAAACATACCTAGAGGAACTGTTCTAATTAATAGTTAATTTATAGTTTCCAGTGGAGATGCTACAATCTTACAAAATAATGAAATTAAACAAACAAATTCTCCTACCCAAGCCAAACCTGACGAAACAACAGAAATTGCAACAGCCGAGCTGAGTCAACAGATGAAAGTGTACAAATTAGACAGTTTACTGAAGCGCTAATGGGAGAGCATACTGACGATGACGGCTCGCATCCGTAACCCGGTGCAGCACGAGTGGAGGATAAACAGACAGCCGTGTTTATTGTGATAAGATAGAAAGACGAAAGAAAAATATTTATTGGACACAGCACATAAAAGACACAGACATTATGATAAGGTACCTACAGCACAACAGAACACAAAACAATAAAAATAAATACAAAAACGTTAGGTACACTAATTTGCGTTCCCGCAAAGGTTTGTGTCTCACGGCTGGCCCAAACAGGTTCCAGATCAGCTTAATGCCAAGTCACAAGTACTTGGCGCTGGTTTTCATCTGGAACCTTTTTATCTCACCTTTAGATAACGAGGTGGCTGCTCACTTCTGGGCTGCAAGTTCTGTGTAGTGATAAACAATTGTTTGACTGCCTTGCTGGGCTGATTATCAAATGTACCTGCTAATGGTTGTCTGAAAGAGTTGGATAAGATTGGCGCAAATAGAAGAAGAATGGTTAAAAAATGAGGCTTATAACTTATGCAACAAGTAGAAAACGTGAAAGGTTGACGGCCGCAGAGGGTGACGGAGCCCGCCTTTCAACATCTGGCATCTACCAGGGGCGCGGATGAATGCGTTCCCCAGATCAAGGTTAGTTGGAAGAATAATGTATGGTTTTAGTCAGTTGAAGACTGACAGACAGAAACAGACGGAGACGGAAATTATCTATGAGGACTTTGAAACGCAAAAAAAAAGTAGAATTAATGATAGGAACGTCCCACGTCAGTATCTTCGAAGAGTCATCAAAACGACACTTAAAAAGCTCTTAATAAGAGCCATATATTAGTACGGGCTTAAGTACTCAATAAACAATATTACAAGTATTTAAGTACCAACATCCTATAAAAACAAGATACTAAATACAATGCATCAAGTATACTATTTCATTCACTTATCTTCGATTGGATCTCCAAGATTACGATGCAACAACATGATAAATATTTAATTCTATAATTATGAAATTCAAATAGCGATATGTTTCAATGATATTATGCCTAGATATAGACGTTGGTTGTTAAAATAAGATACTTTAAATTAAGATACGTTTATTAATAAGATACAAGAATTTATACATATTAATTGGCCACGATACAGGTAAAGGCGGGGAAAAGTCAAAGTAGTTTTATCACAATTTATGCGAGGCTTGTGGTCGTGAGACCGTGGTTAGTCGGAGGTTTAAAGATCCGCGTCTATGCAGCTATGCTACGAAAATGTAAAAGCTACTAAAGCTACGAAACTATGTGACCGTTTCCACTGATGCTAAGTTATGTAGCTGTGTGAGGAAGATGCGCAGCTCGAGCTATGCGACGTGTCGACAGGTGCACATAGCTACACCACTCGCGACCATCCACAGCACGCATTCACAGCACGCATCCTTCCATATAAACGTAGCTTAGCTGATTCCGTTTCCACCAGTGCTATGCTATGTGGACCAATGAATATGATTGGTGGATATCAAACACATCCATAGCAACGTAGCATAGCAGATCTCTGGTGGAAAGGCATCCATAAGGTTTACGTGTTTTATCACCGGCGAGGCGAAGCGAGACGAGAAGCTTAAGAATATCCGAACATATTGGGGCCCCGTTAAGATCTCTATACCCCCTAGGAAAGCGCCCCCCTGGTTGGGAAGTCCTGCTCTAGACATAGATCCTTCTGCCCCCCTAGCTACGGCCAAAATGTATGGCAGTGACATGAGTGCAGTCACGTGACTTTTCCTGTTATTGCTATACATTTTGTGCTTATCGTTTGGCGTGAATGCTGACAGAATAGTAGATTGTAGCACCGAGCGCAAAGTGAGTAATTAATGCACGAGTGCTAAATTAGCACGAGTGCATTATTGCATTAGTGCAAAATCAAAGTCGAAGTCGAAGTCGAAGTCGAATTCGATAGTTGATAGTCGACAGTCGATAGTCGATAGTCGCTAGTCGATAGTTGATAGTCGACAGTCGATAGTCGATAGTCGCTAGTCGATAGTCGATAGACGATAGTCGATAGTTGATAGTCGATAGTCGACAGTCGATAGTCGATAGTCGCTAGTCGATAGTCGATAGTCGATAGACGATAGTCGATAGTCGATAGTCGATAGTCGATAGTTGAAAGTCGACAGTCGATAGTCGATAGTCGCTAGTCGATAGTCGATAGTCGATAGACGATAGACGATAGTCGATAGTCGATAGTCGATAGTCGAGAGACGATAGTCGATAGTCGATAGTCGATAGTTGATAGTCGACAGTCGACAGTCGATAGTCGATAGTCGCTAGTCGATAGTCGATAGACGATAGACGATAGTCGATAGTCGATAGTCGATAGTCGATAGTCGATAGTCGATAGTCACTAGTCAATAGTCAATAGTTGTCAGTCAGTTTGTCCGTTAGTTGAAGTTAGTAGTAAACCTAGATCTATTCCTAATAACAAAACAGTGCATTAATGTAAAAACAGTGCAATAATGAGATTATATATAACATTACTGCACTGTTTTCGTTCTAAGCAGAAATGACGTCCTTTGTGATCAGTTTTGTAGTAATTAATGAAAACATTACTGCATAGTTGGAAGAAAAAGCTATTCGACTAGAGCCTCTGCTCCACGCATGCCCCGCACGCGGACTGCACCCGTATTCGGTGTGGCGATAAAGCAATACTTCATTTTGATACTAAAGTTCAAATTATTATCTACACGTATCGCCAATGATGTAAAAGTACCGGCCGATTACTGAACAAACTCGAACGATATATTTTCGTCAAGCGTTTATGATAACTTGATAAGCTAATGTCATAGTCTTTCTATTGAACCTAAACAGAGTGCGTTTATGCGTCCTGCTTGCGTACAACAACAAACAACAACCCTCACGTTGTACGTCACAGATGTTGTACTGAACGATCCAACTTGACACTCGATCTGTAGAGTCGATCCAGGCAAGTCCCGACAAATTGGCACGTGAATATTAGCCCAACTTACCTATTCACTTGCCAATATATTGAGACTCACTTGGATTGTGTAAAAATCTCACTGTGAAAACTTAGGTGAAGTGAGTTTGTTTTTGCTAGGAATTAACACTATTGACTGCTCACTCCACGCTCACTTCACCTAAGTTTTCACGGTGAGATGGTTACAGAATCACACTGCAGTACCTCTACCATGAGTTGTCATCGAAAAATTACTCGCTAGCGTTGAAGTCGCTAGCGTGCTAACGTGGATCAAATAGATTTCGATAATGCTTGCACCATGAGATTTACGGAGTCTTACGCAGGCGCTAAGGTAAGCTCGATAGATGGTGTCGTCTAGCTAACTTCACTCTACTCTTTAGAATACTTTCGTCTATGCTTCACTACTTATGTTTTGTTTCTTTCTTTCCCACTAATAAGAAGAGAGAACGGCTCTTAAAAGCTCAAAATGTCTGTTATCGCTATGCTAAAAATGTGAAGATAGTCAATATCACAAATAAACCAAACGTTTGTTGACGTTGTGTCACAGAGCTGCGCGGTGTGGTTTAAAAGTTAAACAGATTATTTAATACAATGAGGACCAGTGTCTCACAGTTTCAATTGTTGGTGGAGTTCATGGAAAGGTATGTTTCAACTTTCTATTCAATTTATTGTATGGATTGATAAATACTATAAAAATTAACTTATTAAATTAACGTCGTTGGTCTTCAAATTCAGCGGCCACTAACATATTCCAAGCTAAATAAGTTCTTGCAGACATTATTTTGACTGGTATTACTTGTTTTAGACTCAAAAACGTATATAATTTTAATGTAAACATATGCTTCACACGTCAAAATGCTAGTGAGCTACTTAACCACTATCGTAAGCGTATTATTCGATAGCGTCAGTGAAATTAGTGACTCATGGTACCGTTTTGTATGGTGACAGCTGAAAAACGTTAGTGACTATCGAATAGATTACGTTAGGTTTTTAACCTATCGTAATCTATAGTGCTCATGGTACGAATTTTAATTCTTTCTGTGACCGCTAGGGGCGCTGTACAATATTTCATACAAATAATTTACGGAGACGCTAGCGAGTTTTAGCGGTGTAAACTCATGGTAGAGGTACAGATCCGTCTCACGTTGGGTCGTTCGTACGCAACTTTAGACAACTGCTTTCGGCGGGAATACTAAGCACTATACTATAACGTGACATTGTATATGTATAGATCCGCCGTGAGAGATATAGTGCTATGTAGAACGAATAACACTATCTTTTTTTCACAGTGCAACAATTATGGTTTGTACAAAGTCATAATGCAGCCAGACTCTCGCCTGTGTAAAGTTTTAACAGACAGGCAGATTGTTTTGCTTTGCCAAGCCAATATGCCAACAGACAACTTGTACTACAGAATTCCTACGATCCAATAAATATTCTACATCAGATTTCTCTGGCGAAAGTATCAGATGTAGCAATTGACGTACAACTTCTATCCGAATTCTATAATGTAGGTAATAAACACTAGCACGATATTCGAATACTACATTTTAATAAACTACACTATCACTAATCACAGGCGTTGCTATCAAAAACGTGCAAGCAAACTATTGCATTACCTTGCAGTTCACCGGCGCCCTATCTTCGGTCCCACACATTCGCACTAACATTGCAAGAATCTACTAAATATCACAACACTGTTTCATCATAACATAAATAATATTATATTCACATAACACAGCCACTGTAACACTGAGCACACAAAATGATTTAGATAATGTTATCGATAAGTTTTCGGTTTTGCCACTGACAAGGGATATTGACAAGTCGGAATAGATTGCATACGTGGACGATACGGTTCGGGGCGAGACGTACGCTCGCCGGTAAGCGTCGCACGCGACTGGAGAGACGGCCGGTGTTATCGTTTGTAGGTCAACCGGTAGCCGCCATCAATGATTGTATATTCAAACATTACGATACTGAAGCTTACACAGATGACGTGCTCAAGAAAGTCAGTAAACTACTGCTTACAGCTTGTATGCATTGGGGTGCAGTTTGTAGGATGTTTGTACAAGTGATTGAGACTAAGTAATACTTTAATAAAAAAAACGCATTTATTCCCTAGACTGTATAATTATTTTAAAATGAGCAAATCGTATTGAATGAATAAACTAAATGCAAAAAATTAATTAGTTTACTTCTATTTTTACTACCAACACCACACTAACACTTTGCTCGTGACTTCGTCCGCGTGAGCCACAGGAACTGTGCATTTTTTCGGGATGAAAAGCAGCCTATAGCCTATAGTAAAGTATTTTCGGAATTGGGTCAGCACTTTACCTCTATTAAATATTAGTATAAATATTACAAACTTATCGAATAAGCAAATCGCTATAAAATCAGCTTAACCGAGTTCATGTTAATTTATTATTTATGTATGCAATAAAGAAATCCAATTTATTATTCTTGTCAATGGCATGACGTCACAAAATTACAATTTAATGACAAACGAAAATTAAACAAATCTAAGGCTTCGTTCTGATTGATACGCACAATGATCTGAGAATAAATCGAAAACTATCGGATAAAACCCAAAATTCGTACGTAGCATACAAACAAGCACGAACCAGGGCCCCAAGTCTGCTAATGCAATTGTCACAATCGTGTCAGAATGGTCTCTCAATGACATCGTTTTGACCAATGACGAAAGAGATAGTCTTACTCTAAGCCAATGACTGCTTAGGTTTTGACAGCATTCTTACACAATTGCAATAGCAGAATTGGGGCCCAAATTGTGTGTGACAAGCAGGTACCCCGCTGTCAACACAGCGCATCCTCAGGAACTCTGGCGACCTTACTCACCACAGGAACACAATACTACCGCAGAGTAGCGTTATTTGGCGGTATCCTGGAAGGCGGAGGTACTTCCCCAGTGCTATACCACTATAGGTAGTAGGTACTATCGATAGTCTAAAAAAGGCCATACTATCGATTGTCCTATCGATGCTTCGATAGTATTGCTTTATAAACTATCGATACTATCGGCAGTCCAAAACAATCGATAGTATTGATATTAATCGATACTATCGAACGGCAACACTACTCGGGACAGCTACTGCGTGGACAGCAAAAGTGTTAATTATCCAAATTATGCAAACTTATTTCAAGCTTTCAATAGTTTTTATTACATTACGCGTGCGTTGAGACATGTTCGCTGACAGTGGCGTGCCTAGAAGGAAAGCCCGACGTTTTTATTGTTGTAGAGGGTATTTATGTTAATTTTTCATGACACACAGTACATTAAAAAACCGGCCAAGTGCGAGTCGTACTCGCGCACCGAGGGTTCCGTATCATTTTTGGACGTATAAAGTGAAAAAAACCGAACCCCATAACTAAGTTTGTTTGTGAAGGAATTTTGAAAAAACTGTACTAGTTAGGAACATTGTTATATTTTTGGTACCATATTTGGGTCAATTCCTATTAACTCTAATTATTTCAGATTTTTCGCTCCGCAAACTTCGGAGATAAGGGGGGGGGAATGGTATTTTTTCGGTCATTCGGTCAATAAAAAATATTTTGAAATGTGCTGATCAAACCCTTTCATTTGATATGTCACTTGACCTAGTAACTCCACTTTAAAATTTCGGACCCCTACTCCGGCCCCTTTTGCAGTGAAAATAAAAATATATTTTGACTTTTTTCATTCGCAATAAAGTTGGGCAAGCATTCCTTATAATTATTCCAAATTTCAAGTAGATAGCATTAGTAGTTGCTGAAATAAGCAGCTGTGACAGACAGACAGACAGACGAAGTCGCACCATAAGGGTTCCTTTTTTACCATTTTGGTACGGAACCTTAAAATCACTTACATTCATGAAATTTAACATAAATACTGTCTAAAACGAGAAAAACGCGTCGGGCTGACCACAGCGAGCAGTGGCGTGCCTTGGAGGCATTCAAGGCACGCCACTGCTCGCTGTGGTCTTCCAATCGTTTACTTAGAACGTTGCTTTACTCAAGTGATAAGCACATTATCAAGTCCTCACATAACATATGAACTGTTGATATATTCGCGTGCAAAACCATTATGTTTTATGACGCGATTTAATCATTAATTATCCCGCAAAATGATCTCAGTTGCGAGCTACGGTGAATCAGACAAACCTATTAGATATACAGTCAGTTGCAGAAAAGGTCATTAAATTTTAAAGGAGTCTTTAACTTTAACATTTCTGTTAAGTTGTTCCAGAAAAGAAAGTTAGCTACCTCTTTAACTGGTTATTAATATTTAACTATTCAAACGTCAAAAAGTTACATTAGACACAATTTAGGTTGCCCAAAACGTAGTTAAGGCCAAACAGAATTTAAATATAACTTAACGAATGTCAAAATTTAATAGGTCACCAAGCATCTATTAAACATACAGTTATCTTTGTTTTTGCAATAAATTGTGCTATTATTCTTATAATTATTATAAATGCGAAAGTTTGTGTGTTAGGTTTGTTACTTCTTCACGCTGAAACGGCTGAACGGACTTGGATGAAACTTTTTTATTTATATTTTATTTGAAAATAGGCTTAAGTTTGACGGCTATCTCGCCTGATGTTAAGCGATGATGCGGTCTATGATGGAGCACGCTTGCCTAGAAGAAACCGATTCACTCGCGACTTGAACACACCCAGATTGTAACTGTCGAGGAACACCCACTCGGGCAGCGCATTCCACTGTTTGGCGGTTTTCACAATGAAAGAGGAGTCAAAGCGCCTAGATATATAAATATGCCAGAAAGGGGTGAATTAAGAACAGTAGCACAAGATTTTTATGAAATTGCTGGTTTTTTTTTTCAAAATACGCCACTAATTAGAGGAGCGCCACTTTTAGATCTCGCACCACCTAAAAATTTTGATAGGACCGGCACTGTGGATGAGGTAGAATCTCCGAATGATATCGACTTGAAAGATGAGGAAGTTCTTCCACTTCTGCATGATGGATCACAACATGATTCTTTCGTAAGAACTGCAATTGTAAATGCAGTATTTTCTTAGTTGCTTCTAAGAAAATACTGCATTAACAATTGCAGTTAACTGCAATTTATCATTATTAATAATAAAATAAATAAAACAGCAGAATGTGTGAATTGACTTATTATTACTTATTAAATATTATATTTTAATAGGGTACATTCATGTGATTCAAATAATATACATCAAGTATTTTTATTTGTAATCTTTATTACTATAGAATTACTAACACCTATATATTTATTTTTCTAATTTAAAGCGTTATAATATTAAAATTCAATCAATATCAATCAAAACAATCCCAACAATCATTATCAATCAAAACGCAACGCTATTGGTTGTTTGGGCAAGGGTTCAGTCTGCTCCTTTATAATGCTTAAAATTTTGGCATCATCGTTTGTTGTTTGTAGCTGGTAGGATCCTCCTCCTGTTTTATGGACTTGAATCTGAAATAATTATAGGCAACTAAATTGTACCACTTTAATCAAAACACTCACTTCTGTCCAGCCGGCCTAGCATGACCACGATAGAAACGGGTTTTTTCTACATAGAAATAGACAAAGTGACAGATTTTAGAAAAATTTCTACCGTTTCATTCATAAAACGTAGAAATGTTTCTACAATCTGTCACTTTGTCTATTTCTATGAAGACAAAACCCGTTTCTATCGTGGTCATGCTAGGCCGGCTGGACAGAAGTGGCACTAGAAAAGAAAGCTTGCCCAAAGTCACACAGATGATAAAAAAAAATATCTTATACTTTTACATTATAGGTAGAGCTATTATTTTTATTTTATTCAGGAGATGTATCATTAGTGTTGTATTGTATACGTATACATACATAATAAAAGAGTTTGTGAAGGAATACAGGGTTAGACTAAAAGGGTTTGTGGGAGAAAACATCTGCTCTGGCAATCTATATTCAATACCAGTTGTTGTCTCTTGTTCACTCAATTATTTATTATAATTTTTATGCATCTTGCAACGACCCCTAAGTCCAGTGTTGCACTGCAAAAGGGCGTCCTGGCGGCGTTACAATGAGCCTATGCTAGGCACATACCATCTCAGGCATCATACAAAGTAACAAGGTAGGTACGTGGAAAATACTCACTCGGACACAAGGTCAGCTAATAGCGCCTTTTCTTACGACGTGTAATTAGCACCACGTGCTCATCGCTTTTTTTATTTGATTCCTCCATTATACGGAATTACACTTATTTAATAATTTTTTCTTGTGATATTTTAATAAAATTAAAATGTCAGTTTGATTTGACAATTTTGTGGTGCTGCCAGGTCTATTTTTCAATTTACCCTAAGCTCCGTTAACTTTAATAATGTCTTAGGTTTTCGCGATTATTACACATTATAATAAAACAAGTTTAAACGGATTAATCGCGTATATTACAGAGTTTTCCTGACGTTTCGAACACTTTGCAGCGTTCGTGGTCGCAGGACGACTGAGGTGGTAGGCGTCATGACAGCTAATTTATAGAAAAAATATTCTCGATCTACCCGCACAATCGATTCAATCGATATTATTCGAATCGTACTCGTTTCGATGCACACAATAATCGCTCACGGTGTCTCGATGTTTTGTAGTTCGGTGTGAAGTTTGGGACTTGATTATTTTAAGAACTGGATTCCAAACAGGTGGTAATTGCCAACCATCCTCTCTATTGAAATTAGGATGTTTTTTAATTTCAATAGCCTCGCGAAGCATTCTAGGTACATATCGGTTCTCCTTTGCGAGGATTTGAGGTTGATCAAAACGTAGGAAATGGTTGGGTTTGCCTAGGGCATGCTCACACACTGCAGACTTTGTAGAGCGCACGTTTTTGACGTCAGCTATGTGTTCTTTTATTAATTTAATTAATTAATTTAATAAATTAGCTGTCATGACGCCTACCACCTCAGTCGTCCTGCGACCACGAACGCTGCAAAGTGTTCGAAACGTCAGGAAAACTCTGTAATATACGCGATTAATCCGTTTAAACTTGTTTTATTATAATCCGTTAACTTTTACCCTAGATTTGCAATGACATTGGAAAAAATACACAAATATTAATGTTTTAAAATGAAATAAAGACATTTGCATTGCACGGTTTGATGCTCACCATTCGGCAAACGGCATGCTCATATTGTTACTCAAATAATAAAGAAATCTATCAGTTATTGTAGGTACCTACTCAGTCTTCTACCTCTTCAAAAACGGCTGAACCTATTCTTAAAGTCCGTGCCACCAATAAAGTCCTACGGACAAAAACTGGTAGGTACTAAGCTTGTAAGTTCCGCTTTTGCCTTTTGTTTGTTGGTTTTCAGCGATATCAGCGCCGTGATAGACTTCTGTGGTGGCGCGGACTCTAATGCGTTTTTATTTATTTTATAGCATGAAATTTTCTTACGTAGTGTTATGACAAAATACCCTAAACAATATAAAAAAATACCCTAAATAATTTCATGCCCTAAAAATTTCCCTACGAGTATTCACCTTAGGTATTTTTCCCTAAATCTAGGGAAAAATACCCTAAGGTGGCATCACTGCAGTTGACAGTTTGACGTTTGAGGTTTGACGATTTGTTTTTTTTTTAATTGCGTAGGTACGCGTTTAGTTCGCCTGCGTTTTGTCATAATAAATGTAAAAGCACAGAAAACAAAACGCAATCATTCATTCTTTGTTCATTCGATGTTTATTTTATGATGACAACATTTTTAATTTCAATTTTAGTTAACGAACCAATATTAAAAGCTAAAATGCTTTTCTGCAACCTCAATTAAAATAATCATATAATTAGCTCTAATAACGCTTTAAGCAAACGGGAGATAACTGAAAGCTTTCTGCAACCGAGCGATAGACGCATAAATTCAAAATAATTGTTTCAATATTTTTAGTGGTTATTAAATTACGAGCTTTTTATGCGATTGACTTGGCTTGATTTTGAAACCGGAATGGTTATGCAAATCTGATTCATATTTTATGATATAAATGAGAAAACATTTTGGTTAATAATAATGTTTTGCACTAAAATCTAAAGCGAGTTTAAAGCAGAATCGACTAGGATAAAATATATATTGCAAATTGTTGGCTACAATACAACTTCTGGAGGGTCCTCCTTCCTACTTTACTCGCTTAGTCGGCTACTGTTATATAGAACTTCGGGCGAAGTGTAGGTGTACAACATAGCACACCTACATTTCGCCAGAAGTTCCAAGCAATTCGTCAACTCTTGCTGAATCGAAGTCATTTCAAAATCTATACAAGAAGAGAAAACTTTTTATCCCTTTATAAGCATATTGCGCGCACAAAGGAGTATGAGATTTGGTATAGTTTAAGTTTAAATAATGTGGAAAGTCAAAATTACAATATTTATGATATGTTACGATCGAATTTCGACGAGTGGGCGAGCACTAGTAATTAAAATTAATGAGACTCGGATAAGTGAAGGAGCCTTATTTATGTAAATAGTCAATATCTCTCGCTCATCGATGGATATAGGAAAAACAAATTGTAATAGGTTATCTTCTAATGTACTATTTACTGATACAGATACCGCGTGCCAGAGGTCGCGACGTGTTTACGTGTTGCGGTTTCTTCCTTCTCGGAACAAAATAATAATTATAAGGTGAATTCAAACAATAATGGAAAATTTTAAGCATATTTTATGTACCTATCAGTTTCTTTCTAAATATGGACCGCTCTTCACACGTCTTCTCAATAGTAGGAGAAGAAGAAACTGCCACGTCGCAGATCATCGCATTTTCACGGTACGGCACCGTGTCGTTTCAAAGTTCCATGCCGTGAAAATCTACGCCACGGCGCCGTGTCTTTTTACAACGCCGTGTCGAATGAAGAAAGAGCGGTCTCCATTTACGAAGGAACTGTCAGTTTACAAGCCATCACGCCGGAATTTTACAAGACAAGGCGCCGTAAAATGACGTGGCGCCGTGGCGTGGCAATGTGACTAAGCCCTATGCCAATTAAAGATACTAGCCGAGAAAACAATATACATTTCACCGAGTGTCCAGTCCGCATCATCAGATTTACACAAACCTTCACCATTGCGACAATACGACAACCAAATAGTGCAAGATCGACTGTAACTGTCAGACGATATTGAGTGACATCACATGACACGTCTACGGCAAAAACATCAGCAGTACCGCGAGTGACACATTCATGCTCTATAAATAGCTTTAGTTTCGGGTGTAGTAGTCTTGGTCTTGGCTTATGACCCGTTTGTAATTATAATTTTGCTGAAAAGGTCTTTGTTATCAGTGTTTCACTTTGAAATGTCAATGACATGCAAATTTAATTGGGTTACTGACGTCTTATATCTACTGGTTAGTGTGACAAGTTCACGAGGACAAGGCTCAATGTTCCTTGCGTCTTCAACAAGCTCTGAGCTGATGTTATGGGCGGATTATTCGAGCAGCAGAATGTAATCTTCAAATAACGAGATCTCGCACTGTTTTAGTAAGATTAATCTTGCATAAAAAATAAAATATTGATTTATTGATAAAATATAGCGAAATTGTAAGAATCGATTTCAGTTGTTTTTAAATCATTTTATATTCTGTCAAAAATAATTAGGTACTTGAATATTTTGTACGTTAAAGTTCGAGCGCGGGGACGGAACTAGCTTATAACTTTGTCAGTTTTCATTATTTATTTTTCAATGTTTAACATTGACTCTTTTAATTAAAACGTTATTGGGGTGTTACGGCTGTCGCATAAACGAAAAATAATGTTGTAGGTAGGTATATTTTTAATAAATAATTTTCTAAAAATTTTAATAAATTATTCTCGAATCTGCGAGATCTTGTAAAATACCGAGATCTTGCAAGATAAGACTTCTTAAATCTCGCATACCGAGATTGAAGATTTTGCTGCAAGAATTAATTAGGCTATTGATGCAAAGTAGCCAAGTAGGTACATCTACATGTACCTACTTGGCTACTTTGCATCAATAGCCAATGCCAATAGCCAATGACGAGACCAATTTCATAATTTTTAGCTTTATCTACAGATAAAGCTAAAAATTATGAAATTATGAAATTGGTCTCGTCACAAGTTTTTGACTTGAAAACTTGTGACGAGACCAATTTCATAATTTTTAGCTTTATCTGTAGATAAAGCTAAAAATTATGAAATTGGTCTCGTCAAAAACTTGTTCACTCCATGACGATACTAGACAATAACATTGAAGGTTATTGTGTAGATCGAATCTGATTATCACCAGCTATAAAAATAGCTTCACAAATCATAATAATACACACGTTTAACGGCTTGAATTTTTTTACATTACCAAATTTATGTACCTACTTACGTATTTCTACGAAAAGACTCTCCCCTGCGCCTTCTTTTTTGAAAATTATATAGATATAATTATCACTCCACTTATATAACACGAGCTAATGCACTCAACACGACAAACATACCGTGTAAATATTACTTTAATAAAATATTTACAAGTCAATTCAATAATATTTACTTAAGCAGAGATTATCCAGATACGTTGCTACATGGACGGGGGTGGTGCTGTCTCGCTCTAACTTTCAGCGTTAGAGCGGGACAGCGTATTAGTTGCGCAGGTTAGTTTGCGTTGCATGTGACGTGATAATTATAGCTTGTTAGAACATAATTATGTACATAAGTGGAAAAGAGTAAGTCATATGTATTTGTGCGTATGTGAAATACTTAAGTCGCAAATATAAATCCGAGATTGGTTTTTATGCTATTGTAAAATAAACATGGAGACTGGAACGATAGACCGAACTTCCTACTAAGGTTTTGCCGGGAGACTACAGTATGGGTTCTTCAAGGGAGTAAATAGTAGTAAATAGTATCTTGCGCTATTGAGGCCGCTCAATAGCGCCACCTATTTTTCCTTTTGAGGTACGGAACCCTAAAAAACTCCAAAACTAGTGTATTTTTTTAAGACGGTAGTTCTCCGCCAACTAGGCAGACAATTCTTCACAAATGTCTCATAAGAGTAATAAGACTTATAAGCATAGCAGTGACGAGAAGCTCCTCAAACTATTGCAAGATAAAACAAACACTATCAAAAGAGGTCAACTATGTACTTGAACTCCTTGTATACCTAAACTCAAAGAACTTTCTTCAACCACCTACAGTAATAACTCCGTATTGTTTGTTATGTGCGCGTACGCAACAGTGTTTACACAGCGCGAAGTGCTGTTAGTAAAGCAAATTGTTACATTGGGAATTTGTAATCTGTTGGTTCAACTTTTTTTATAATTTCTTCACATCTGCAAATGAGTACTTTTTACTTATTTTAACTTTATAAAAATGAATGACAATAACTTTCATTATTCAGTGCGAGCGTAAAAACCATAAAATGAATATTCTTACTACATCCTGGATTTTAATTTAAGCGTCGAATTTTTTTACTTTTTTGGTGTACGGTGAACCCGCACATTCATACAAATATTATGCAAGTTAAGCAACATCAGCGTTTGCATACGCGCGGTCACATACTGTACTTGCCAAGTAAAATATATTAGTGATATTACCACACTCAACACCCCCATCCCCGATTTCTATCACTTATTTATAATAAGTGATAGAAATCGGTGTATTGAAGTAGGAGTGTTGAGTGAGAGAGCAAAAAAAAATTTAAGACGATGGTTTCACAGCTTATAACCATCGTCTTAAATTTTTTTTGGTCCTTCGAGCCGGATACTGGTATCACGCGTAATACCAGACCATCGGGTATTGAAATTAAGGTGCGCGGGTAGTTCCGAATCAGAATCCCATGCTTGATATACTCGTTTACATCCGCACGATTAGCATGACCAATTATATCTCTATTCTACCAAAGAATAGACAAAATTCTTCCTATCCAACACGTTATCTGTTCTGCCCGAGCACGTAGCGACCCGTGTTTGGCTTATCACAGTTCTGTCTACAGAAGAATAGAAACATTTCTTCTCTTCATTGTATGCATAAAACGGTAGAAACCTTTCTACAATCTGTCACTTAGGCCATGTTGTTTCATCTTACGGTTACGTATCTGTAACCGTCAAATATGGCGGCTTGTACGACAATTTCATACTGACTTAACGATTACGTACTGACTTACGGATACAGATGGTTTGAAGCAACCTGCCCTTAGTCTATTCTTCTGTAGACAAAACCCGTTTGTATCGTGATCATGCTAGGCCGGCTGCTTCCCCTGGTGTGTGTATGTCTGACCTGGTAGTGGTTCCACTGCTGCAGCAGGTGGTGGTGGCAGGCGGCGCAGGCGCGCACGGTGCCCTGCGCGTCCTTGTGTGTGTACACGTGTATGTCTGACCTGGTAGTGGTTCCACTGCTGCAGCAGGTGGTGGTGGCAGGCGGCGCAGGCGCGCACGGTGCCCTGCGCGTCCTTGTGTGTGTACACGTGTATGTCTGACCTGGTAGTGGTTCCACTGCTGCAGCAGGTGGTGGTGGCAGGCGGCGCAGGCGCGCACGGTGCCCTGCGCGTCCTTGTGTGTGTACACGTGTATGTCTGACCTGGTAGTGGTTCCACTGCTGCAGCAGGTGGTGGTGGCAGGCGGCGCAGGCGCGCACGGTGCCCTGCGCGTCCTTGTGTGTGTACACGTGTATGTCTGACCTGGTAGTGGTTCCACTGCTGCAGCAGGTGGTGGTGGCAGGCGGCGCAGGCGCGCACGGTGCCCTGCGCGTCCTTGTGTGTGTACACGTGTATGTCTGACCTGGTAGTGGTTCCACTGCTGCAGCAGGTGGTGGTGGCAGGCGGCGCAGGCGCGCACGGTGCCCTGCGCGTCCTTGTGTGTGTACACGTGTATGTCTGACCTGGTAGTGGTTCCACTGCTGCAGCAGGTGGTGGTGGCAGGCGGCGCAGGCGCGCACGGTGCCCTGCGCGTCCTTGGGCCTGGAGCGCGGCGGCCGCGGGTGCTGCTCGCCGAAGATCGGGAAGTACGCCTGCTTGTTCTGCGAAAAATACAAATACGCACACTTTAGAACATGTATCGTCGTTACTGAGTGCTCAGCTGCACTCAAATTGCTGTTAATCTACACTGTCAGACATCCTGATTTTTAGCCCAAAATTAAATGTCCCGCGTGAGATCGGGCGCAGTCCCACTTTTCGGGGATTACTCGACGGTTCGACGTGACAGAAACGCGGGCGGCACAGACAAGTGCTTGAAATATTTCAAAAAAAAGATAAATACAAATAAAACACTTACAAATATTAAGCCTGCAATACATGTTGGCCGAGCTTAGACCAACGCAAGCCGTTTGTCTAGACGTTCGGCAAGTTTGACTTCAACCGCATAATAGCGCGCGGACAAACATGTGAACACTATTGTCCGAGCGCGCGCGAGTGCCTTTGATTTGTGCAGAAAAACCGACACCGCTCCGAAGTGAGGCAAGTGATCGCGACTGCAAGTTGTGGCAAGCTACGTCAAATGAAGTCTATACACGCTGGCGCTTGTCTACACTCAACCAACTAGGCAAGTGACACCGAGCGATAGCAAGACAAGGCAAATATACCGTCTACATGTTGGTATTGGCCTTCACTCGACAACGCTCGGCCAACATGTATTGCAGGCTTTAAATACTAGCTTCCGCCCGCGGCTTCGCCCGCGTTTTTGGGATAAAAAGTAACCTATGTGTTATTCTGATGTATAAGCTATATTACTGTAAAGTTTAATCAAAATCCGTTCAGTAGTTTTTGCGTGAAAGAGTAACAAACATCCATCCATACTTCCATACATCCTCACAAACTTTCACATTTATAATTTTAGTAGGATAATTTATTAAATATTAAGACATTCCAAAAACAACTGACACAGGCGGGGTTTGAACCCGCCGATTAAAAATATGGCCCGCTAGCATTAGGTCCAAGGTACAAGCTACCGGTGGTCAGGCCTCTATAGAGAGGAACTTTACAGTGCGTGCCGGGTCTAGAAGTATTTCTTCCTTTCTGTACAAAGCCCAAGATCCAGCTGTCCAATGAGAGCCTCCTAACATGTTATTAAATATATAAGAGATTTTCAAAAAACAACTGACACAGGCGGGATTTGAACCCGCGACCTCACCGTGGCATACGAGGCAGAGGTCGCGGGTTCAAACCTCACCTGTGTCAGTTGTTTATAAAAATCTCTTATATATTTAATAACATTAAATAAGCATAACATGGCTTTAACATGTTTAAAATTCGCAAAAGTATACATTTATGAAGCCTCCTCCTGTTATCAATAATTTTAGAACTGATGACACGGAGGTCGTACCCACAGTATTTCTAAACATCGCTCCGCTAATGAGTCGCGCACTATCAATAATATAATATTTACAGTGCTTATGGTCTCGGAACTGGACCCCTGACTCTTGACCCCGATAACAGCTCTCGATGACCACTACAGCTATAAAGACCTCTAACCGATTACAACTATCGAATAGGGCTCAGTTATAATATAAGTGAGTTCATTGTAAATAATATTCATAAAGTCATACAGATACCGGTGAAATATGAGTATAATATGGCTTTTTTAATACAAGTTTGGATAACCATATTCTAAATGAGAAGAAATCCCAAAGAAATATTTAGAATAATTTCGATTGAAGCGGGCGAGACGCGATAGCTCAGTTGGTAGAGCACTTGCCACGGTTCGGCAGAGGTCGCGGGTTCAAATCCCGCTCGCGTCAGGTAAATTCAATATTCATTTTCGACAACAGCTTCGCACATAATTATATTATCATTTATCACATTAAAAACATCTATGAAGCTGCGGTTGCTATGTACCTACTCAATGAGGTTATCATTATTATGTAAGCATTGCTTTTTTACATACACAATTTATTACACATGCCTTTTTAGTTAATTTTCTTTTTATTATATCACTACAATTTTATTATTAAGACCTTGACGTGACGAATACCAAATTGGGGTTTTAATTCGGGAATGTGTGTGGATGTGGATGGATTCCGAAACTTTATGAAATAGCAAATAATACTCAAAGTAGTCTCGGGATCGATTTTGATGAAAACTAAAACATTCGTTTTTTTTTAAATAAATGTTCCTATTTCGAACCCATTGATTTTGGAAAAAAAAAATCGAATGATTTAATTTTAGTTTTTATCAAAATCTGCCCCGAGACCCCTTTAGACCCCTTTACGCACATTTATAAAATTCACCCTGTACAAGAATTATATTCAGACTTGCAAACTAATAATATAACGATATTAATGCGCCGTCTGCTAGTCGAGTAAACATCTGCACAAAGGTCGCGGTTCGTAGAAAACATGCCGATAACACCATGTGCTCACACGCACACTACCTTTATCGATGTTGTCCGCTCAACATCAGTTCATTTCCTATTAATAATTATTTCTCATCAAAATGAGAAATAATTATTAATAGGAAATGAACTGATGTTGAGCGGACAACATCGATATTTTTACATCGATTTTAAGTCCTCTATAACATCGATGGTAGTGTTGCCCAAATGCAAGACCGAGACGAGTCTAACCCAGTTTTTGGTCTCGGTTTTGCGTCTGTAAATACCCATAGTCGTAGTCTTGGTTTTAGTATTGCACATTCAATCTTGGTCTTGGTCTCAGTCTGGCTGTAATGAGTCTTGGTCTTACGAAAATGATTGATGCAAGACCGATTTTGGGCAACACTAATCGATGGTGTGAGAATAATATCGGTTCATCGATATTTCCATATTCAACTACAGTCGAAGTCCAGTAAGAACCCGCGATAGTCGATGGGGGAGCGGAAATTTCTTGGAAAAAGGTACTTGTTGAATCTTCTCCCTTATACTGCAAACTACGACGCATGCGCTGTTAGATCCGTGCATACTTACACATCCAAAATGTGTGGCATCGGATAGGAAAAAGTAGTACTCGTAGCGGGGTTTAAAATCGCGGGGTATAGGGTATTTACTGGACTTCGACTATCTATTTTGGCACCCAAAACATCGATGTTTTTTTTCCTTCCGATATTAAATATTGGAAGGAAAAAAAAACAAAAAACAACAAAAACACAAAAGTTTCGCTGTACGATAAATTTTATCGTACAGCGAAACTTTTGAATCGATATTAACATCGATGTTTTTCTAATATCGATACATCGATGATCCCTAAAATAGACAGAGGCGTCTGCGCAGGAGTGGGACAGAATAGGCTGAGAGAAAAACCGAGCAAAAGCATGTCGCACCACGCAAAATGTAGGGTTCCATACCAAGAAGTATAATTATCAGTTTTCCGACCGCAAATATAAGTTTGTACCAAGTTATTTTTGCGGTTTGCAAACCCAAACTGAAAATAGCGAATATTTCAAAAACTACTGACGTATCGTATGATTTTCTCGATTTTTTCCAAATTTTTTGATTGTGCGGTTGGTAAGTTACACATTGTATTGTATATCTGGTGTTTGTTTGTAGTCACGCCTCTTAGACGTGAGAAAGCGATACCCAACTGTACGGATTGTATAACTATGGTCATGTGATATCAAAGATGTATTCGTAATTAAAGCCAAAAATACTCATTATCAAGTGTGACCCAATTGACTTATTTACTAATTTTATTTATCTACTCATTATGAATGAAATAAAAACGTATTTTTAATTATGTAAGCAAGGAGTGCGTCCGTTGTTTTACTACGAAGCTCGTTGGAATAACCAACTGGACATGGATTCCGTTAACTGAATCCGTGAACTGAACCACATTTACGGTGAATTCAATCAAATTGATTATGCAAATCAATTTGATTGAATTCACCGTAAATGTGGTTCTTGCTATTTTTATTATGATTGAATTTATTATATCCTGTTATATTTCCACGCAACCTCTAATTATTACTTAATACATTCGATTACCTATTAATTATTTATCCGTGTAAAATTCCTTAAGAGCCATTTTACGTTTTGTCACCTCTCTCGCTCGCACAGAACCATATTTTTAAGAATGTTAAATGAAAAGATGCATTTTTGAAAAATGTAATTCATTAATGTTTTACAAAATAATATTAACTTTAATACTAAAAACTCAAATTGAATTATTAAAAACTCATGAGTTGAAATTATCTCAAGAAAAATCCTAATACTTATTGAGCTAAATTGATTAGATAACACAGTAGAAATGTGTTTTAATTATTTACCTGTTAAATTAATATTATTATATAGAACAACAATGAATTACATTTTTCAAAAATGCATCTTATCATTTAACATTCTTAAAAATATGGTTCTGTGCGAGCGAGAGAGGAGACAAAACGTGAAATGGCTCTTAAGGAATACATAGAAATAATAATGTAAATTAACCAAATTCCTCCAAAATGAATTTTTAATTTAGCTCTCTTTATCACAGTAACTAAAATTTCGAATTCATAGATTACTTTGCGGCTCGAAGGAACAAATTTACTTAATTTTAATTTTATGGTCCTTCGAGACGGATCATCTATAAGAATCATATGACATTACTAGCGACCCACCTCTGCTTCGTACGGATGTAATTTATTGATATGGCGACATGTCAAAATTCTGTTGTTGTAACTTATAACACATTATTAACATTTCCGAATAAATTACCTAAATGGTGATGAAAACCGCATTAAAATCTATTGTGTAGTTTAGAAGAACTAGGCGGACAGACATACACGAAATGCGACTTTGTTTTCTACTATTTATATACACACATCAAAAGTATCTAGGGATCAACATATATTTTTGCAATAACTTTTCTCCTGATTGATATTAATTAAAATTTTCTTTAAGGATTCATCAAATAAAGTGTTTTCGTTTGTCACAGTAACGATAAACCAAGTCACCTTTGCATTAATAAAGAAATTTGCCATTTTCCTAATAAAGGGATTTTTGACATTTGAACCACTAACATTAAAGTTCGAAAAAAAGACTGAAATAACAGTTTTCTTTAAAATTTTATTGGGTAACTTAAACAATTAATAATCCGTGTTTCTACCGCGAACACTAACAACACAAGAACATCGGTTTGGCATACTCAAAATGAGTTCATCCAAATCACGCTGTGGAATGGCCGCCCATGTTCGTTGCAACAACAAAAAAAGGTCTTCTTGCGACTGGATACCCTCCATATTCGGCAGAGCTCTTCTCTGTAGCATATCCCATGCATGCTCAATCGGGTTCAAGTCTGGCGACTGAGCAGGCCAGGGCAGGACATTGATGTTAGCTGCGGCGAGAGTCTGTCTTACAACTCTTGCGGTGTGCGGTCGTGCATTATCATGCATTAACTGAAATAAGGGACCGATTTGCACTTGTAGAGGAACGATGACGTCTGATACAATCGTCTCAGCATAAATTTGAGCGTTGAGGTTGCCTCTGATCCAAATCAACTCAGTTCTTCCGCCGATCCAAATACCCGCCCATACCATGATGGTTCCACCACTATAAGGATGGACTTCCTGGCAGGATTTTAATCGCTGTTGGCGTCCAGGGGTTCTCCAGTGTCGTATACGTCTTGTATCCGGTCTCATACCAAAACGAGACTCATCAGAAAAGCACACGAAACGCCATTGTTCTTCTGCCCAATTTCTGTGTTCAAGAGCCCATTGATATCGAATCCTACGATTGTGCATTGCTATAGGTGGTACCCGTAGCGGTCTTCGGGAATGAAGGTTCACTTCATGCAAGCGGTTTCTGACTGTTTGGTCGCTAATTAAGTTCCCTGAAGAGTGATGAAGCCTCACGGCTAACATCATGGCGGTTATTGTTGGAGCTCTTCGAGTTAAGATTTGAATGTATCGGTCTTGTCTCCGTGTGGTGCAGCGATACCGTCCTCCATGGCGCTCAGCCACGGTACCAGTGCTTCGGTAACGTGTCCAAAGTCGACTGATAACACTCTGACTTGTATTCAGAGCTAAAGCTACAGTACGTTGCCGGGAACCAGCTTCTATCATTCCCACGGCTCTGAGCATTTCTTCCCTGCTTAAATGACGTCGCCGCTCCATAATAACGTTGGTTTTAATCAGTAGTAGGGAAACAGTAGCACTAATAAAGTCTTCAATGCGTTGTATGTTTTTATAGGGAAAATATTGACAGCTTATTTTCATCTTTTACTCGAATTTGATTGAGAGTTCCTGATTCAAATTATGAAATGCACCAAAAAGGATCCATATAAATTTATAAAATCATAAATTTATTACAAAGCCACATCTCAATCTCAAGAAATCCGCATAAAAATGCTTGATCCCTAGACACTTTTGATGTGTGTATAATAATAATGTCAAATGATTCCGATCATACACTATTCATCGACATCTGACCTAAAACGTGATGTACAACAGAAATAGACGTAAAAACTATGTACAATGTAAGCATAACGCGTAGAACCGATATCTTTACGCCGCCTACAATAATAGGGGTCGGCAGTGCAAGCGAGATAACGAGACAAGTTTATTGTTATCAATGTACTATTATTATTTACTTTATTGATCTCGACGTGTAGGGGTCACTATTGTTAGCTATTTATTTTTGTTCTATTAGTGGACATTGTTGGGTTTAAACTAAGACTAGTATTACGAGGTCCCCGTACCAGGATTATTAAAAATTAAGGTAAGTATGTATGGCACACACATCAGTCGCGTCACCGTCAAGTCACCGACCCAGTCACATTAAAAAATATAGTTTATTTTGTAGAAGTCATAGCGTCGTTGCTGAGCCAAAGCTAAGAACAAAAGTCGTTGTTTTTTTTCGACTGTTGGTTTTTGGAAAATCAACACTTTCCATTAGTTTGCCATATGTTATTACTAGTTCCCAGAATTTTATTCTTATTAGCGACACTGTCGGATGGTGCAGTAATACAGTGTTTTTTTTCTAGTACCTACTTGATTGATTTTTCAAAAATCAAATGATGCAGATGATGTTTTAGTTTTTATCAAAATCGGCCCCAAGACTGCTTTGAGTGTTTTTCGCTATTCCTTATAGTTTCGGATTTGGCCATCCACGCCCACTTGAAAAATTCATCTTGTATATCTATATCTTCATCTACATACATTTTTTACCCGACTGCGCCAGAAGGAGGGTTATGTTTTTTATCTCAGTATTAACTTAATCCTCATGCATTTTATTTATTTATTTTTTTATTTATTACATTTTAAAGAAGGCTTACAGACTAACAGAAAAATGATATAATAGTGTAATATTATCAAATAGCTAATTACAAGCCTCCACACATAGATATAAAAAGAATATATATGTCGAACAAAAATAAAAAAATTTTTTTTTTTTTTTTTTTTTTTTTAACCATCGAAAAATTTTTGTGCCATTTGCCGTCGCAGTGTCACCACACTGGTACAAAACAAATCGATATCAAGGTCCCCCGAGAGTCTATTAAAACCAATTGCACTACGTATTGAAAAAACATTTTTCACGTAATTGGTCAATGCGAAAGGTACATTTAATATTGGTCGCAGACGTAATCCCATTAGGTTTGTGCGCAATGCCAAATTTGCAACAAGATCAGGACAATCAATATGGCCGTTTGCAATACCCATCAGCAGACTTATGTCCCCAATGTGTCGCCTCAACTCCAGAGGAAGGAAGTGGTACCGTTTACAGCGATGTTCATAGTCAACTGAGCATTGCCGTGCCCTATAATCTAAGTAACGTAGAAATTTTCTTTGTACACCTTCAATACGCGACTTATAAATTTCGTACTGCGGGTTCCAAACCTGAGATGCGTATTCTAAGTGGCTACGCACGAAAGAGCAATACAAGACTTTTACTGGTTTAAGTGAACTGAAACAGGCCGTGGTGCGTAGTATAAATCCCAGAGCTTTTGATGCCTTTGTCACTATGCTATCCACATGTTGATCAAACAGAAGCTTGTCGTCTACGATCACCCCTAAATCTCTTATGCTATTGAGTCTGCTAATTAATTGATTGTTTATAGTGTAATTAAAATTTACCAATGATGTGCGACGTGAGAATGTAAGGACAAAACATTTAGATACATTTAATTGGAGTTTGTTACGGATGCAGTATAACTCAAATCTGTGCAGGTCATCTTGCAACTGATATGCATCCGACATGTCTTTTATAACTTTGTGAATTTTCATGTCGTCAGCGTAGAGTAAAATATACGAATGATGGAAGCACTGTGTGATGTCAGCAATGAACAATATGAATAACAAAGGACCCAAAATGGAGCCCTGCGGCACCCCCGAAGGGACAGAACTCCAACCTGATGTGTAACCCTGAAGCACAACAGCCTGCGTTCTGTTTTCTATATAGGAGGCGAACCATCGGTACAAGTCCCCGTGAATTCCGGCGAGAAACAGCTTCTTCAGCAGCATGCGATGATCAATACGGTCAAAACACTTACTGTAGTCGGTATGAACCACGTCAACTTGACGCTGTATCATACCGTTCGTAATAAACTCTTGTGACAGAAGCAAGTTAGACGTGGTCGAGCGGTTCTTAACAAAACCGTGCTGTTCATCACCAAGGATTGTCTTGAAAGCCGCATAGACATCGGTATAAACTATCCGTTCAAAGACTTTGGAAAAAAGGCAGATCTTAGAAATAGGGCGGTAGTTTTCCATGTTGGCTTTGTCGCCCTTTTTAAAGACGGGAGTGACGAAAGCAGACTTCCAGATCTTTGGGACTATACCTTCAGAAAGAGAACGCTTGAATAAGATAGTGATAGGTTCAGCAAGACTATCAGCACAAGTAACTATGAACAATGGAGGTATAAGGTCTGGTCCACCTGATTTTGTTTGGTCTAAGGATTTGAGCAGCTTCAATACACGTGAGTGGTTTATCTCAACTGTGCTAATAGACATAGCAGTATCACAATATCTATCACTGGGAGTAGATTCATCATCAGCTGATTCTGGTTCTGAAAAGGTAGACTGGAAATAGCTAGCAAAAAGGTTGCTAATATCTTGCCCAGAGCTCACAGAAGTCTCGCGGTAAAACATCCTATTAGGAAATGAGCCAGCCCTCCGCTTGCTTTTTACAAACGTCCAAAAAGATTTAGGATTTTTAATAATAGAAGCCTCAATATGAGCCATGTAACTGTCATAACAAGTCTTTTCCAACTCAATAACTCTGCTGCGTAGTAATGAAAATGAGTGATAATCAGATAAATTACTATATTTTTTATATTTCTTGTGATATTTATGTTTTTCTTTAATAATTTTAATCAGAGCAGGGGTGTACCAAGGAGGGTAGGAGGATTGTTTTATCGATTTTAAAGGGATGTGTACATCTCTAAGCTCATAAAGTTTGTTATAAAATTTAGTGACAGCATCTTCCAAGCTTACTGAGTGAAAAAACTGATGCCAGTCAATTAGATTAAGCTCGGATTTAATGGCCTCATAATTGCCCTTCGAGAAAACATAACGTTTCTTAGGTTTATCGGCAAGTGTATGAAGTTCGACAAATTTTGTCACAATAATTAGGGGCTTGTGATGAGGATCAATAGGCAGAGCAAGAGGGTCCGTACATTCTGAGACAGTTACAATGTCGTTACAGAATACAAGGTCAAGTAGTCTGCAATTAACATTTCGCTCACCATTAAACTGTGACATGTTGAATGTTTGTAGTGTATCGAAGAAATAAGAGACATGCTGTGAAGAAACATTTTGAGGGATTAACTCACCATTAGTGGCTATGTCCCCATTACACCACTCGACATCATTACCGAAATTAAAATCACCCACGAGCAAAAACTTATCAAGTGGATGAGTTATAATTAAGTTGTTAAGACTATCCGCGAAATTACGCAACTGAGTACTATAAGAATTACCGAGATTCTCCTTACACAAGTAAAGCGCACATATATGTAAATTGTAACTAACCTGTGGTTTGGACCTTTTAAGGATTAAGGATAGCCATATATCCTCCGCAGAGCTACGCCAGTCCAACCTCTCAACTATTGTAAGTTCATGTTTCACCGCTATCAGAACACCACCACCACGCGACTGACTGGTTCGGGAGTAGTCACGATCACGTCTCCAAACAAGGTAACGTCCATCGAAAAATTCACTACTGTAAAAACTGTCGTCTAACCACGTTTCTGTTAATATAATTATATCGTAGGAACTAAGGCATACTCCACGAAACACTGCGCTCGTTTTCGTACGTAAACCACGCACATTCTGGTAATAAATTTTAAGCGTAGCCACAGTTAACTTTAGCCACACCTAGATAGCTTATAAATAGATAAAGATTTGTCGAAAATAATTCAATTATTACTGATAAAATCAAGTGTAAGTTATTGTCGCAGCTATTATAATTCTTAAGATGGGTAGTGGTAAAATAAATGATTAGACACAGCAATACACAGAGACCAATAAAAATATCGCTATAAAAACTGGTGTTATAAAGGGAAACAATAGGCGACGACCTGCACAGAGATAAGAGCACCTCGGAGTAAAACGTCATAACTGGGCACGGACCTTGAGGGAAAGTGTATTCTATGACACGATATATAAGGTTTGAATTAGCATAACGGAAAGTCACATTGCGGAAATAATATTGGATTGACTTACTTAGGCACACTGCGTAACGACACAAAACTAATAGGAATACACAACTAGCACACATAAGACTAGGATTCTCAAACAACTTCGCCTCGCACTTATGAAACACAAACTTATAACAACATAATATTATGACAGCGGTTGTAACAAGTATTAACAGTGAATAATTTAGACAATCTTTTGTAGATCTTTCTCCGACCTGATAACCAGTGTTGGTTATAGTACTAATAGGTCTCGCGAACGTCAGTAGAACTTGGTCGGCCCGCGGCCGGCTCACATCGCCACCGATAAATGATAACCCCTGGCCAGGATCGCAAGGTCCGCGACAACAACACTCAGATATTTTCCACTGCGCGATAGCCTGCCCCCTGTGGCCCGCCCCGCTGACTGCGATAACCTTTACGGAGATATTTCAATTTATTGGCTATCGTTGATTGGTGACGTCACGCGGTATACTGTCCCGGTTCTATTGGTTCATGAACGAGAGGCTTAGTTTTACGAGTATGTATAGATGAATTGATGAACAGTATCTGGGTGACCGAGCTTCGGCTTCTTCGAGTGATTTTTATTTTGTGTGAAAATGGATTTTCTCAGAGATGACAATTATCTGGATAAACTTGGATAGTAAAACATCATAAATACAATAATCTCATCCAAATCGTTACGAATCATTTCCAAGAAACCAATTATACAGGGTGTAGTCTAAACGAGGGAGTATAGAAGGAGGGATTCGCTACTAATGCGATTATCTACGGGACCGACTTTGAAATAACGAAAAAAAGGCAAATGTTCCATACAATTTGTCGCGTTATAAATGGATATTTTTGTAAGAAACAGTTGAATTTTTTTTTCGGTTTTTTAAAGGTTAGATACTCGAACTAGTATCGAATACTGAATAAAGGCCTCAATACGTCCCTCATTTAATCTTAGCATAAGCATAGCATAATCGGCCTATAATGTTCCCACTGCTGGGACACCGGCCTCCTCTGTGAGAGGGAGTGGGCCGTAGTCCACCACGCGGGCCCAGTGCGGGTTGGTGGACGTCACATGTCTTTGAATTTTTGGTTCTAGGACATGCCGGTTTCCTCACGATGTTTTCCTTAAAGCTTCACCGTTAAAGCAAGTGATAATTAATATCTAATACGCACATGACTTCGAAAAGTCAGCGGTGCGTGCCTCGGGATCGAACTCGAACCATTCGCCGTGGGAGGCACATGGTTAATCCACTAGGCTATCACTGCAATCAATCAATCATTTAATCTTACACCTGTATAATATACAAGAATCGCTCGCTTAAACTAATAAGATACATTATAGTAATAAAACAAGTTTAAACGGATTAAATCGCGTATATTACAGATTTTTCCTGATCTGACACTTTGCAGCGTTCAAAACGTCAGGAAAAATCTGTATTAAACGCTATTTAATCCGTTTAAACTTGTTTTATTATAATGAGTAGTAATCGCGAAAACCTAAGACACTAAAAAGATACGTCACGTTGTTGCAGGTGCATGTTTTTGCAGTATCAATCTCTGATATCAATCAATAAAGCAGATTACACTTGATATCTCAAATAAAATATTATTAGGTTTATGATATAATATAATTGACATTGTATTTATCCGAAATAAAGCAGTTATAAACCAGATGTAACTAGCGCGGTAATTCCGTGTTTACTGATTGTAACAATATTATTAATCTAACTAAAATGTTTATCTTTTTGAGTACTGTAACAAACACTCATTAGTAGCAGAGAATACATACTAAATCACATACATTGTAAAAGTTCCGCTACTCGATAATAGATGGCGCTGTGCATTTACGTCACTTTTCTGAATCGCGGTGTTAAGAGTCTCCACGGGTTAATGACCCTCGACGGAATATTTTACTTATTTAAGCTATTCCCAGCTAGCAGTCAGGTGCATCCGCGGATCTCGTCCTACTTGGAAAGGTCACGTAGAACACCCCTGTTAGTTGGTTCAATAGAAAGCTTCCCTTAGGAAACCCATTTTTTGGTTTAGAGGACAACCCCCTCCCTTCGTCCAAGCGGACTTGGCCGTGGGGCTGCGCCTATATTTTATAAAGTAAAAACCTTTCTATCTTCAAATATTGTAACTTCGCTGCCGAAATAAACAGACTGAAGAATCCCCGTGTTTTTCTACGCTTGTGTGACGTCCTTGCCAAACCCCTCCTACAAACTGGCGCCCAACGTGGGGCCCGACGACGACACCAAGTACGTCACACGTTCCGGACGAATCACGACAGCTATCACTAGTAGGAAAGCAGAGATGTCGGTGAGCATGACTGACGCTCAGTTCGAGGCGCTGCTGTCTAAACTTTCACCAGGAAGACACGGCTCGTTCACCTCCTGCAAAGCTGAATTCGACGGGACCAAGGACTCCGAAGCAACGGAAGCATTTCTGGCGGCAGTTTCAGTTTTTAAGAAGATCGAAAACGTCACCGATGCAGAAGCGCTCACTGGATTACCACTGCTCCTCAAGGGTGAAGCTGCAGTATGGTGGCAGGGAGTTAAAAATCATGTCTCCACATGGGCAGATTTTGAAGAGCGTCTACGTCATACTTTCGCACCAAAGAAACCTGCCTATGTCTTATACCAAGAGATCGTCATGGAAAAGCAAGACTACCGTATGACCACTGAAAGCTTCGTGGCACATAAGCGAATGCTGTTTGCTCAACTTCCGCAACCCGAGATACCGGAATCCCATCAACTCCACATGATATACGGTCAGCTGAAACACCGAATACGTGACAAGATTCCACGCAACTCCATCAAAACTTACGACGAGTTATTAGAAACCGCTCGGGGCATCGAACAGATGTGGATTGACAGGTCGAACGACGGTGATGAACGCAGAGATGCTAAGTCAAAGCCAAACCCGAAAGTAAAGGTGAAGTGCGGGTTCTGTCACTTCTCAAACCATTCTACCGAACAATGTAGGAAGCTGAAAAAGAAGCAGCAAGAATTAGACCTAGCTGGACCAAATAAGAATCCTGAAGTCCCACCTAAAACTATGGCTCCTAGCAAACCGTCGCAAGATCCATCTCCACCCGTACCCAGAGTATCATGTTACGGCTGTGGTACAACCGGCGTAGTTCGCAGTAGCTGCCCAACATGCAGTGCAACTAAGCAACGCCCACTCCAATCGGCTAACTTAGGTTTTTGCCCGGTTAACGTCCAATCGGATGTAAGAAGCAGGCCTATTGTATTCATTGAGATAGATGGCATTAAAGGGACGGCATATGTCGATACCTGCGCAAAAACCAGCATCGCATCGTACCAGCTTTACAGACAACTGACGAGCAAGGGACACAAGTTTCATGAAGAAACAGTCAGAGTCACCTTGGCGGACGGCATGGGGAAAAAGCAACGGGTATTGAAGACAACGGTTCCTGTCAAGTTGAAAGACCGCACCATTATAACAAGCTTCGTTGTTCTGCCTGATTCAAGGGACAATCGGACTCTGTTGGGTGTCGGATTTATTCAGGACGCAAGAATGCTAATTAATCTTGCGCAATTTACCTGGGAATTCCTCGCGGCGCAGTCGACCTACGAGTTGTATGAGGAAGACTTCGTGACCTTCGATCATGCCAGTGGCAGCTTGATGAACAGTAGCTTAGATGCTACGGGAGAGAACGCGTCAACGTCTTCAATGGCTTCTGCACCCTCAAATGCTGCCGTTCTTCCCGAGGTACCTACAACGGCTATTGCATGCACAAGTGCTGCCGCTCTTCCTGAAAGTGCTTCAACTTATAAGTTGATACCTCTTGAACTTTCCCCTGCTAAGAAAAGAAAAAGGGTATTTGATGGCTACTTACCTGCGTTCGCCGAATTCATGATGCAAGATGCAGAAAAGAATGTTACAGAAGCAGAAGTCAACTTATCGCCGCATTCAAGTCAACTCTTCCCTGGCGCGAGCGGTCCTACGGACTTCGATGATGACTACCATGCATATAGTATAGATATAGATGATAAGCATAAGGATACTTTAAATAAAATACTAGTAGAGTACCAAGATGTTTTCACTGATAACAATCAACCATCATTGCTTGGCGAACACTGCATCGTCACAAAGAACGATATCCCAATATCTGTGCCTCCCTACAGACTATCACAAACAAATAGAGAAATACTTAAAACCGAATTACATGAAATGTTAGAAAAGGCTATTATTGAGCCCTGTTCATCGCCTTGGGCTTCGCCAGTGGTCATGGTACCAAAACCTAATGGCAAGGTTAGAGTCTGTGTCGATTACCGACGCCCAAGACTCAAGACTCCAGACGGATGCCATTAGCTACGCGCTCGGAGCAGTTCTCGTCCAGGGGGAGAAGGAAGATGAGCATCCTGTTGAATATGCGAGTAGATTGCTCACATCAGCTGAAAGAAATTACTCCACCACTGAACGAGAAGCATTAGCTGTTATATGGTCATTAAATAAATTTAGAGCATATGTTGAAGGTCAACCCGTGACTGTGGTAACCGACCACCAAGCTTTAAAATGGTTGATGAATTTAAAATCGCCAACTGGACGTTTGGCTAGATGGACCATATGTCATCATTAATAAACATGGACCCGCCTCTTTTAAAGTAGCTTCTCCAAGTGATCCTACTACCCCAATTGGACTTTATCATGTATCTGCTTTGACTCCATATAGAGCTGACAGCCATGAAACTGTTCCAGAACCTGTACAACCACTTCGACGAAGAGGTCGACCTAGAAAGGAAATTGTTGCCACTAAGCCTTCGCCTGAACTCAAACGAGGACGTGGACGTCCTAAGAAACAATAAAAATCTATATCCAGTCCTTCACGCCGAGACGTCTTTGAGGACTGAGGGGGAGATTGTAACAAACACTCATTAGTAGCAGAGAATACATACTAAATCACATACATTGTAAAAGTTCCGCTACTCGATAATAGATGGCGCTGTGCATTTACGTCACTTTTCTGAATCGCGGTGTTAAGAGTCTCCACGGGTTAATGACCCTCGACGGAATATTTTACTTATTTAAGCTATTCCCAGCTAGCAGTCAGGTGCATCCGCGGATCTCGTCCTACTTGGAAAGGTCACGTAGAACACCCCTGTTAGTTGGTTCAATAGAAAGCTTCCCTTAGGAAACCCATTTTTTGGTTTAGAGGACAACCCCCTCCCTTCGTCCGAGCGGACTTGGCCGTGGGGCTGCGCCTATATTTTATAAAGTAAAAACCTTTCTATCTTCAAATATTGTAACTTCGCTGCCGAAATAAACAGACTGAAGAATCCCCGTGTTTTTCTACGCTTGTGTGACGTCCTTGCCAAACCCCTCCTACAGTACTTAATTAGGAATAAGATAATGCGTCTTTTATCTTTTTCATGTTATTGCGTGGCAAAGAAGCAGGCGGCCCATTTGATGGTAAGGAATCATTAGATAGTGATGAATTGATGATAGTGTTGTCACAGATAATATTAAACTACGTACCGTACCTACAAATGCCTGATCTCATACAAAGAAACGTGACTGCCGTAACTCGGGCTATCCTCGGGCTATATTTTTTTCATGCTTAGAGATTTTTTTTAAATTGGAACAATTATATTTCGTGGTCTATTTTTCCACGTTCGGAATTGCACACAAACTTCAATAACAAATCGATACATATAACGCCATCTATTAAAATTTATTTGAACAAACGTCTCTTTCTTCTTGACTAGCTGTGCCCGCGACTCCGTCCGCATGGAAGTCGGAAAATAACGCCATAAAACGGTGCGGTGGCGCACTGAAAATCACGGTGCCGGCGCCGCAACGTGGTGATGTGACGAAGCCCTCATACATGTTACTATTTCTTGATTTGAAATCAATCACTTGTGTATAAACCATCACTCCTAAGGATAAGAGAGATTTTAATGAAAAATGCAGTGATAGCCTTGTGGTATAACCACGCGCCTCCCACGGCGAAGATGCGAGTTCGATCCCGAGGCACGCACCGCTGACGTTTCGAAGTCATGTGCGTATTAGAATTAACTATCACATGCTTTAGAAAAAATCGTGAGGAAGCCTGCATGCCTGAAAGTTCTGCATGAAGTTCTTGAAGGTGTGTGAAGTCTGCCAACCCGCACTTGGCCAGCGTGTTGGACTATGGTCTATCCCCTCTCATTCTGAGAGGAGGTCCGTGCCCAGTGCCCAGCAGTGGGACAGTTTTTAAACAGCGCTGATACTTTGATTATTTTTAAATAAAGCCCTGATATTATTATTGTAATTATATTGACATAAATATGAAGTTTGATTGATTGCATTTATTAGATTAATGACAGGTCTCTGCTAACAAACAACGACACAATACTCTTTAGTGCCACTGACCAAGTGATGCCGAGTCCACATAATAATATGCATTATTTTTCCCGATCGGACAAAAACCGACTCGAGATGGAACGGACCGTATCGCGTACCTATCGTATCGAACCGTGTATCAAGACCGCCGCGTGTCATGATTACGTATCAACACTCGCATGATACGCGTCATTATGTGGATCCGGCATAATACATGTTAGGAAAGTTACTCCTGACTGATAGATTTTTTGTAATAACTTTTGATAGAATGGACCGATTTTAAAGAAATAAAGACTAAATGTTACCTCAAGATACTGCCTATACATTTCTTTCTACTTCCTCATAATCAATTCAGTAGTATTGATTTGATGCGTGTTGAAACACACAGACAAACAGACAGACAAACCGACAGACAAACAGACAGACAAACAGACAGACATTAATTCTAAAAATGATAGAAATTTACTTTATTACTTATTTTTAGTCCCCCATATTATTTTTATGCAAATATATGCAATGTACAGACACGTGGAATTTACATTCTTATTATAAGTATAGATGAGACGCCATGGTATTGTTATTAAATGTTTAAAAGATTTCAAAGCAACAGACACAGGCGGGTATATATATATTACGCCTCTTCTGAAACAATGATAATTTGAACCCTTCACAACCGCGTCATGCGAGACAAATACACAACCCCCAGCTAGACTGCGTTGAAAAATCTATAGTAATGTCATAAATGTATGGGAAAAAAAGCTGAATAATTTGTTTATTTGTTTGTTTGAACGCGCTCATCTCTGGAACTACCAGTCGGATTCGAAAAAATCTTTTTGTATATGGTAGCCAGATTCATGACAAATAGTATAGGCTATTTAACATCACGCTACGACCCTTAAGAGCCGAGCAACGGGAGAAAAACCGCGGGGAACAGCTAGTTTACCAATATTCGGCATAAACACTCTAAAATAATATTGTATTTCTTTCGTAATATTGAATAGTAAGTAGACGTTAGTGTGCTAATATTTGCACAGAGTAGCGCGGCGCAGTTTGCGCAGGTGTGAGCAGACAAGGATATGATGTATAGAGCGCAGGGGCCGAGACTTGGTCTAATGTTTGTTATAGTGCCTGATATCGATAATTCGACACTCCGATAGGTACAAACTCGCAATTTGATAGAACACTAAAAAAAATATTTATTTGGCACAAAACGGAACCCAATTATCCTACTAATCCTACTAATGTTATAAACGTGAAAGTTTGTGAGGATGTATGGATGTTTGTTACTTTTTCACGCAAAAACTACTGTACGGATTTTGATGAAACTTTACAGTAATATAGCTTATACATCAGAATAACACATAGGTTACCTTTTATTCCGGAAAACGCGGGCGAAGCCGCGGGCGGAAGCTAGTATAAAATAAAACCGTACAAGAGTGAGTAAGACTCGCGCCCTGACGGTTCCGTACAAACTTAATTATGTATGTGGATACATTAAAACAAAAACGTGTGGGCTCGGGGGACCCCCGTCAGGAACGAAGTTCCTTACGCTTTTTCTTCAACTCCGAATGTAATTCGATGTGAAGATTTAGGGCCAAGATCACCGACAAGATAACATTGAATATCTCTGCTGCATTGGTTTGCGAGCGTCATCAAGACCGTCCGCACCGCGCGAGTAGCTCCGACTGAGGCGTCTTAGAGCAGACACAAACCGACCACGTGTGCCTCGCCGTCGAGCGGCGCTCGGCTGCGGCACGGGGCCTCATTAGGAACAAACGAACAATTGTTCAAATAACTCTTAATAGATGGCGTTGTATGGATCCATTTGTTATTGAAGTTTGTGTAAAATGTAGAACATGAAAAAAAAAATATATACATGGTGGCAGGTTAGACAGTGGAAATATTTTAAGTGGTCATTGTACTCATCATTACGAACAACTTTTACTATGGGACCAACCCTGAAATTGCGTTAAAATAATCAGCTGTTCCATACATTTATGTTCACATAACTCAACAAAATGTATGAAACAGCTGATTATTTTAACGCAATTTCAGGGTTGGTCCCGTAGTAAAATTTGTTCATAATGATGAGTACAATGACCCCTTAAAATATTTCTACTGTCTAACCTGCCACCCTGTAAATATTAGTACAAATTTTAGACAATCCGTTAGGTACGAAAAAATGTATAGCTCAAAGATAGCCCGCTTTACGACGGTCACGTTTTTTAGTATGAGATGAGGCATCTGTACGCCGCGGCAACCCGGGCCGCGCGCGCCCGCAGCCGACGACTTGGGGGGGTCATACCGCAGCCGAAGACTTTGAGAGGGGGTCATACCGATTAATGCCGACGTGCTATACCGTAAATTTCCGTGTTTGGCGCATTTTTGTACGATTTTGAGAGCGGTCATGACCCCCACGACCCCCCCCCCCCCCCCTGAGACCGCGGCCATGGGCGCGGCTAACGGCGAGTTACAAACGAATTGCTGACGGTGCTTAGAGCCATACCACATTAGGACGCCAGCAGCGACGCGGATGCGGATGCCAGACGAGATTAAGCCGGGTCTCATGCGTGAGTTTTTTGAACATCGAACATGTATAATGAACAAAAAGGAGCGTGGCCTACGCGTTTTGTTTAGAAAAACACTCGAAAACATGTTCGATGTTCAATGAACACGAAAACACGTCGCTGGAGACCCAGCTTTGGTATGAAAACAAAATGAACATCGTGGCGTCCGAGCTGGCGGCGACGCCAGCCGGGACGCCAAGCTCACTCGCTCGACACGCATACATTTCTTCGATGTTAATTTTGTTTTCATACTAATCTCGTCTGGCATCCGCTTTGGCGGCCCGTTTGGCGTCTCACGGACGCCACGGAAACGCTGCTGGCGTCCTAATGTGAAATTGAAATTCTTTATTCTGTAAGTAGGTTATAAATAACACTTTTACACGTCAATATTTTTTACTAGATGAGATCGGTGTTTCCTACCTGACTACCTCTGAGAAGAAACACCGAAACAAACTAAAGGTCAAAGTCTCAGTCCAGACAATTTTAAATTATGTAAGAACCATGCAGGTTAGTCTGGAATGGCCTTTAGAGGAAAGAGCCATACAGATTTGAGTGGACCTGTCTTGACTGCACGCATGTGCCGGGTATCGTAGTAGCTCAACCTTGACTAAGGGAACTCAACGACCCGACGAACATTACCATCAGAAAGGACATTTGGGTAGGCCTCATAATGTACTAAAACTATGAGACTGAGCTTAAAATCTATGAATGTAACATTATAACCCACATAGTACTCACATTCACAATCATAATTAAAGTAATAATGTCACAATAAATGTCATACACGTAGTATTTGAAAAAAAAAAAAAAAAATTTCATTTCAAAGTGGATAAGTAATAAACAACAAAGAAAATTTAAGTAATGATCTGGTCAGTATCAGTATTGGCCCATGTATATTTATTTACTTAGGCAGTCAAGAGATGACCAGTACCAACTGACAGCGCCCGTTCATTGTGATATGGCTCTTATACTGTACGGTTGCACCGTACACATGCCAATCACATTTTTTTTTTATTTGTAAAATAGGCTAGCGTTTGACCGCCATCTCGCCTGATCAATAAATCAATCAATCACATGCTAGTATGTACCGTCTTGTCCTTAGGCTCCTTGGTGTGTAGATTATACAGCGTCCCTCACTTGTACTCGTCGGTGATGAAGTTCTTGTCCGACATGGACATGTCCAGGACATCGCGGTCCGAGCTCGAGGGCCAAGTTCACCGACGAAATAACAGTCCACTAAATTGAAAAGGGCCGTTTAACATATATTTTTCTATATAAAAAGTCATGTTAAACGGCCGTTTTCAATTTATTGGACTGTTATCTTGTCGGTGAACTTGGCCCCGAGTTGATAATGTTTTTTTTGGCCAGGGGCCGCATTTTTTTGACCAGGGGCGGCTTTTTTTGGCCAGGGGCGGCATGTGGGGTATCGAAATGAAAAGCTTTTTACCGTTTTATCCTTGGGCTCCTTGGTGTGTAGATTGTACAGCGTGCCTCGCTTGTACTCGTCGCCGCACACGTAGCACACCTCGGTGACGGAGTTCTTGTCCGGCATGGACAGGTCCAGGATGTCGCGGTCCGAGCTCGAGTTGGAGTTGCCCGAGTACACCGACACCGTCGACCTGGAATGTAGGGAGGCATGGTTAGTTTGTTTTTATTTAATAACGTGAAAATGTAACTTTAAAAGACCTTAAACGTCGTAGATTAGAACCATATCTCATTAGGACGCCAGCAGCGCTTCCGTTGCCGCAAACGGGCCGCCAAAGCGAATGCCAGACAAGATTAGTATCGCTTATTCACGCACTCAAAATGAACGTCGAAGAGATGTGTGCGTGTCGAGCGAGTGAGCGGGGCGTCCGGGCTGGCGGAGACGCCAAGGGTTAGGTACGTTGTAATACAATTTGACACGCCGGAGTGCTGCGAGCCCACGGAGCTCACGGACGGTCCGTACTGTGCTTGTGGTGTGCGTGGTAGTGTGGTAGTGTGTGCTCACCTGACGGCGTCGAGGTACCCGGCGGGCTCGGAGGCGCCGGAGTGCTGCGAGCCCACGGAGATCACGGCGGTCCGTACTGTGCTTGTGGTGTGCGTGGTAGTGTGGTAGTGTGTGCTCACCTGACGGCGTCGAGGTACCCGGCGGGCTCGGAGGCGCCGGAGTGCTGCGAGCCCACGGAGATCACGGCGGTCCGTACTGTGCTTGTGGTGTGCGTGGTAGTGTGGTAGTGTGTGCTCACCTGACGGCGTCGAGGTACCCGGCGGGCTCGGAGGCGCCGGAGTGCTGCGAGCCCACGGAGATCACGGCGGTCCGTACTGTGCTTGTGGTGTGCGTGGTAGTGTGGTAGTGTGTGCTCACCTGACGGCGTCGAGGTACCCGGCGGGCTCGGAGGCGCCGGAGTGCTGCGAGCCCACGGAGATCACGGCGGTCCGTACTGTGCTTGTGGTGTGCGTGGTAGTGTGGTAGTGTGTGCTCACCTGACGGCGTCGAGGTACCCGGCGGGCTCGGAGGCGCCGGAGTGCTGCGAGCCCACGGAGATCACGGCGGTCCGTACTGTGCTTGTGGTGTGCGTGGTAGTGTGGTAGTGTGTGCTCACCTGACGGCGTCGAGGTACCCGGCGGGCTCGGAGGCGCCGGAGTGCTGCGAGCCCACGGAGATCACGGCGGTCCGTACTGTGCTTGTGGTGTGCGTGGTAGTGTGGTAGTGTGTGCTCACCTGACGGCGTCGAGGTACCCGGCGGGCTCGGAGGCGCCGGAGTGCTGCGAGCCCACGGAGATCACGGCGGTCCGTACTGTGCTTGTGGTGTGCGTGGTAGTGTGGTAGTGTGTGCTCACCTGACGGCGTCGAGGTACCCGGCGGGCTCGGAGGCGCCGGAGTGCTGCGAGCCCACGGAGATCACGGCGGTCCGTACTGTGCTTGTGGTGTGCGTGGTAGTGTGGTAGTGTGTGCTCACCTGACGGCGTCGAGGTACCCGGCGGGCTCGGAGGCGCCGGAGTGCTGCGAGCCCACGGAGATCACGGACGGCTCGCGCGCGCGCAGGTCCAGGACCCCCTCCTCTTCCGTACCGCCCCCGCCACCCGCCCCGCCGCCGAACCGCTGCTGGAATACACGACAATCATTCTGTTAGCAAATTGAAAAGCACAATTTCCGCAATATCCCCCCTCCCCCCCTAGCCAAGTTATTTTTCTGTTAGCGTTAACGTCAAACGCTACGGATAAAATGTATGAAAGTGACATTTGTGTATCACGTGACTTTTCCACAGACAATGTCATAGCCATACATCTTGTGCTTATCGTTTGGCGTGAACGCGAACAGAAAAGCAATTAAGCTAGGGCCTCTGGCCTAGGTTGCAGTGGCGGCGTAGCGTTGGTTGTCACCCGGGGCGGTTTTCCATTGAGCACCCCCAAAATAAAACAACCGCCCTCCCCACTTGCCACGCGTGCTCGTGGCTGAGCTTGCTCAGCCACGAGCATATTATAAATACTTGTATTTATTCTATGCTGCGCTGAATTTCTAATTTCTTTAGTCAAAATACGCGAGTGTAGTTCTCTGCGGGCATAGACTGTTACCCCTTAGAGCACCCGGGGCGGACCGCCCCCACCGGCCCCCTTCGCCACCACTGCTAGGTTGAAAATCGTGCAAATGGCATCGCATCGTCTATTTCCGTGTATTTTGAACTTTATTTCAACGACTGACAAACGTCACCTGCGCATTAGCTGATTTTTCGGTCTCTTTGGCAGAAGAAGACGGGCTGAAGCCGAGGCTGCACGCGATTGGTTCGTTAGTCAATGCTCGTCGTCTAATTGGATCGTTCTCTATTACGCATTGTCAACTGTCTATTATCTATTGGGCCGAAAATGTACACGCGCGATCTGTGATCATGTTTGGTTAAAAGAAATAGTGTCCGAATAAACTTACATTGTTAAACTTGTGCACATGGTTCTGCTCTTTATCCTCTTTGCGGTATGTATCGTTGGCATGCGCCGGCGCGTCCGGGTATAGCGGGCGCGACGCGGGCCGCGGCGACGACGGATCCTCGCGCGCGCCCTCGCCCGACAGACCCAGCACTTGAGCCGCATACTCTCCTTGGAACGACATGTCCGCGCCTGGGGAAACAGAACATTCACAAGTTTATTTGAAAGAAATTTATTTTAAAAGAGGTAGGTAAGTAGCTCCACCTTTATACCACAGCCAGTAAGAGTTTGGAGAGGGCAGGGAGTCAAGCCAAATTTCACCCAATCTCACCTGGGGGAGAGAGGGGTCGCGGCAAATATCACGTTTTTTTTTCGCAATAAATAATGTTTTGCGAGAAAACTGGGTTAAATTAAGCAGGGGTATATAACTAGGGTGGGGCAGGCAGGGCACGTGCCCTGCCATCGAGGGAGGGGCGCAAAAAAAAGAAATTGACTATCTATTTTAAAAAATGCAATCCAAATTAGCAAGATCAATATTTGTAGGACATCCTAGGAAAAAATGTGTAAGTATCTCTTTTTAAAATAATTTACAAAGGGAGAGGGGCGCACTTTGGATGCGTGCCCTGGGCGCCGTTTTACGTCGCTACGCCCCTGATAAGTGAAACAAACTAGTATTAAATAAAAATAATAAAGCAAAGCATAAACTCCGTCGTGTTTGGGCTCGTTGGTTCTGTATTTTTTTTATTTTTTGTAAATAGGCCATCTCGCCTGATGTTAAGCGATGATGCGGTCTACGATGGAGCACGCTTGCCTAGAAGAATCCGATTCACTCGTGATTTGAAGACACCCAGATTGTAGCTGTCTTGACAAGTAGCAAAGACCTATAAAATATGGCGTCCAGAGTCTCATGATGGAGTTGGGAGGTGGTCATTATAATTATTTTTTTTTTAATGATTTTCAACATAAAACTTATAAATAAACTCAAATTACATTATTCTCCAGACCGCAACCAAATAAACTAAATACCAACCATTATACACAAAATCAACCACCAATTAAATTAACCAACTACAAGTCAATTATCCTACTATTACGGTCCCATACATTAACTTGTAGGTACCTACCTATTCGTACAGTCATTCATGAGCTGCGCGCGCGACCTCGGCGCAGTGGCAGTGAAAGTGCACCCGTAATCAGCTGACCGACTGAATCGTTGGCCTAGCGGACTATGTGCAGTAGTCCAATTGAGATGCACTTTTACTTTTATTTGAGGAATGTTGTGTACATTTGTTACGAAGGTCGACACGAAGAGATTTAAATACAACATGAGTATGAGGAAAAACAAATTAAACGAAATTAGACTGATATTATTGTGAGAGAATATGGACGCAATGCTATAATTGCAAATCAAAATAGCTTTTCGTATCTATCTATTTGTCCGTAGTTCTTCATAACTACATACCTATATAGTACAATGGATTTTAATACGATTTTGACCAAATTTATTTCGGAACCTTTAAGCATTTATTAATCTATCTACACTTATTTTATAAATGCGAAAATTTGGATGGATGTTTGTTACTCAATCACGCCAGAACGGCTAAACGGATCTGGATGAAATTCTGCCATGTCATGTTTTAGACATGTCGCCACATCAGTAAATTGCACACATGCAAAGCAGGGCCGGGTCGCTAATCGGATATATTTGGCTAAGTAAGCGAAACCTTTACAGAAGTATCAATGTTTATGGTTTATACAAAAATCTCCTCATATTTGGATGACATGAAAATCGAACACAATACTAAGTTATATTTCTGTCTTCCACACATGCTTGCTAAAACTACAGACCCGGTAGCATGTTTCTGGCAACATTACTAGAACACGGCCGCAAGGTAAGGCCGCATAGGTCACCAGACCACACAGACGAAAGAACTTAAGGGCAAGCAATTATAATAATTACTACAGCAATTATTTTTACGTTGAATGTTTCGGGGAAAAACGTCTGAGGAAAGGGCGAAACGGATGAATAAATGTACTCTCGACAAGATGACCTATTATGGCGAGATAGGCTGTATGATGGGACTCCCGGACATGGAAATGCCAGCATACTTTCTTACCATAAATATAAAAGGTTATTAAAGAGATTTTTCGGATAAACGTGTAAAGGTGAATACAAACATTGGTCGCATGCGCCGCGCACGGCGCTTATCGCATGCTTCGCAATGTGTGGACGTTCATATTCGTGGTGAGGCATGTGCAAATGTATATCGAGCCGTGCTTTGCGAGGCGTGCGCGGCACATGCCTCGCAATGTCTGTATCCACCCTAAGAAGGAGCATTTATTGTAAATTGTACACGTCGAATACCGTTTTAAATTTTTTCCTCGGAATTCTGGATCAGACAACGGTGTTTTCTTTTTTAAACAATTGCAAAACTGCAGAAAGATACACACACTGGCAACACTATGGAACAGACACAATAGAATATCGATTATTGCCGTCCGTATCTAAATGCTTATTTTCGTAAGTGTGTTCTTATTTGCTTACATGTTGCATACCCTGTATACATGGTGGCAGGTTAGACAGTGGCAATATTTTAAGGGGTCATTGTACTCATCAATATAAACAACTTTTACTATGGGACCAACCCTAAAATCACGAAAAAAAAATCTGCTGTTCCATACATTTATGTTCACATAACTCAACAAAATGTATGGAATAGCTGATTTTTTTTTCGCAATTTCACGGTTGGTCCTATAGTAGAAGTTGTTCATAATGATGAGTACAATGACCCCTTAAAATATTTCCACTGTCTAACCTGCCACCCTGTATAAAGACAAATAAATACTTAAGTATTAAACGGCTTACGTGGTTAACAATACGAAATATGGCGTATTCAGTAAAGCCAAACTATTGTACAGCAATAATAACGCATTGTTCGAAGGTATTCGCATGACTATTACAAATGGCTAAACTAATTCGCTATTATATTGTTTGCGCTGGAAAAACTACACCTGAATGTGCACTACAGAAATATTTAGTTATGTTCCACGAATTAGTTGCAAGACTGGTTATAATGCCTAGTTAGGTTATTAGACACCGAAGCTTGATACTTGAAATTCAAATTATACAGGGTGTACCTCGAAGTAAGAATCAAATCGAATAGGGGCGTGGGCAGGGTCATTACCAAACTTTTTAATTCTGAGAATGTCGGTGCAATTTTTACATTAACATTCTCTAACTATCACTACTTAAAGCTCTGCAATGGCGACCCTACTCACAACAGCCTGTGATGAGTAAGGCCGCCAGAGCTCCTGAGTAGTGATCCTGTAGTCTACAGGAACACAACACTACCGAAGTGTATCCTACCTCACTTGGTACAGTCAGTGCCCCACATTGTCTGACCCTTCTTAGAAATAGTAAGATTCTAAGCGGGGTCAGACAATGTGGGGCTCTGACTGTACTATCAAAAGGTCAGAGAACTCAAAATTAAAGATCTGATCAAAATTGTTGAACTAAATTCGCAGTTAAATAAAGTAAAGCGGTTCGTATAGTACTATCGCATTAGTCATGTCGTGTGAACAATACAAAGTTCAGTATGCAACCACTAGAACCGGTCGCAGCCGCTTAGTGGAACTTCACTTTTATTTGCAGAGACTAATTCGATGTAATCAGGGCTGCGCCGCGCCGACACGAATGTTGCTTGTTGCTTTTGTTTGTGCTTACTTTGTAAGTGCTGTTGTCTGTTAACTCTGTTGCAAGTAACATTATTGTAGTTTCAAGCTATTAGTGTTTTCTGGTTTTTCTAACCGTGCACTGTGCAGTCAATATAATTTTCCTACCTTACGAAGCACAATTTTACATACATGCAATGTTAAATTGAACTTTAAGTTTATGTTTACCTTTTCCAATAGGTAACTTTGTAGGTATTTTAATAAAAATAAAACTAGATGTTACTTACGAGTGATTTATAGAACCATACAACAGTAAACATGAAAATTAAAATTAAATATTGAGGCTATACCAATAACTTTTTGTTTTAATTTCAGTTTAAGTGCGGTTTTTTGGGATATTTCAAAACAATTTAAATATCCTAGAAATCTGTGGGGCCAAGAATGAGTCATAGGGGCTGAAGAGATAGCAAATGACCCCTTCTGTCAGCCAGTTCAATTTGGCAAACGATGTAAACACCCTGTATAATAAAACAGCCAGATACATCCACCCACCTTTAAAAGCAACCTTATGCAGGAATGCTTTATCCTAACACATAAAATACCGGTCTGCTGAACTCTTGGTTCTGTAGAGAGCGCGAGGCATCCTTGGGTCGCGCGGCCGCCAGTCGTGTATAAATAACATCAAAGAGTTGTACCCCGTCGTCTGGCCGGCCAGTGATTCATATTTCATCAACGTTTGACATATGACATGTTCGCTACCAGCCCCCTTGCTAGGTGGAAATTCCCGCAGTGGAAATTATTCGGTCAAATGAAGGTTTTGTGGGAACGTCTTTTTTTAGGGTTTCGTACCCAAAGGGTAAAAACGGAATCCTATTACTGAGACTTCGCTGTCCGTCCGTCCGTCTGTCTGTCTGTCTGTCTGTGTGTCTCCAGGCTGTATCTCATGAACCGTGATAGTTAGACAGTTGAAATTTTCACAGATGATGTATTTCTGTTGCCGCTATAACAACAAATACTTAAACAGAATAAAATAAATATTTAAGGGGGGGTCTAGCTATCAGTATGCAGCTTGGGGAATTTCGATACCGATTAGAAATAATTGATTAAATGATTAACACGTAATCGATTATTAGACATCAAAAAAACCTACATTTTGTCTACAATTTCCTACGATAAGGTTCGAGTGAATAAGTGAGATCGTTTTGCGAAATTATTAAAAAATAAATCTCGCCAATGGGGAGTTTTTCATGAAAACTTGTAACAATAATTATTTCTAATCGATATCGAAATTCCCCAAACTAACGCTGCATACTGATAGCTAGACGTGTCCTTTTACCGGGGTTTTCTCTTGGACCCCTCATAACTGGACACCTGTAGATAGGTGATTTTCTACAACGCGTTTGAAAGTTAACAAAGGATCAATTAATTCTAATTTAGCACAAATCTGTGAACCTAATGTCTGTCAGAAGCCATACGTCTTGTATCATAGCATTGCAGACGACAGGCCGTCTTGTTTACTCTATGCGACATCAAAGAGCTTATTACTATTGGGGTTATGTCTGCAGCGCAGCGGCTAGAATTCGCAAACCGTTTGACTGTCCCCAACGCGACGTTAGCTATACATTCGATACTATAAGAACATGTATGAATGTATGATGCATGTATGCACTATGTGTGAAGACGTACTATCACGCATTCACGCCTGTATCCCTGCCTGTCTATTATGTACCAACGACAACTGAACGTTCGAGGGAGAATGTCACGGTGAGATTCTCCCTCGAACTACGTGTAAGATCTATGTATTACAAGATACCTTTACCCTGACCGTTAAAGACACATTGAGTCTTAGTCCAACGCATCACCCAGATAACCAGGGTTGGCTCATCAAAAGTTTGCCCGGCGCACGGGGTCTCATCAGGAACAAAGTAACATTTGTTGAAATAACTCATAGTAGATGGCGTTATATGTATCGATTTGTTATTGAAGTTTGTGTAAAATTGAGAACATGAAAAATAACATCATAAAAAATATTTGTTCAAATTTTGAGAAATGGTTTAAGCACGGAAAAATGTATAGCCCGAAGATAACCCGCGCTAAATCGGTCACATTTCTTGTATGTTGTATGAGATGAGGCATCTGTACGTATAGTATTGTATTATCTGTGCCCGGCGTAAGTTTTCCCAAAAGTCATTGAAAAAAGTACATTCTAATGTTATTAAATATACATAAGAGATTCCAAAAACAACTGACACAAGCAGGATTTTGGTTTTTGGAATCTCTTTGTACTTATTTAATAACATTACATAAGCATAACATGGCTTTAACATGTTTAAAATTCGCAAAAATATTACATTTATAAAGTACTAGCTTCCGCCCGCGGCTTCGCCCGCGTTTTTGGGATAAAAAGTAGCCTATGTGTTTTTCTGATGTACACTCGACGTCATTGACGGTCGACCACTTTTCATCCTTATTACTAAGAACATAAGGGTGAAAAGTGGTCGACCGTCAATGACGTCGAGTGTACCTATAAGCTATATTACTCTATAGTTTCATCAAAATCCGTTCAGTAGTTTTTGCGTGAAAGAGTAACAAACATCCATCCATACATCCTCACAAACTTTCACATTTATAATATTAGTAGGATATTCTAATTCATTTACGTTTTTTCAAGATTTCTACTAGGGCCGCACACTCAGTGTGCCCAAGGGCCCATGTATGGCCAAAGACGGCCCTGCCTACAGAGTACGAGTCACATGTACCTACTGGTCGTGAGTAGTAGGTACATTGGAAGCAGGTGACACGTAACAAAACAAGCCATTGTTATTATGGGGCGCCCAGCCACAATGGTGTTCCACGAAATGCTAAGTAAACACGGGTTATGTGGCTCCCATATCAGGATTTGACTAAGAATGTTGTTTGCTCAGAGCATAGAAAAAAGGAGATATGCCATCATAGCAAATTAGTACGGGAACCACTGTCGCCACTTTCAGAACAGTTTGCGACACAATTACAAGCGCTCCCTGTGAATATAAAGATCTCCCACACATTAAAAATTCACTGTTGTTCCTATACGTCACTCGTCACTAGCACTAAACTGAAACACTGTATTTATATCATCGATTGCGTTCAGCCCGTCGCCAGCGTGTACGTTTTAATTATGGTCAATGTCATCAAAGTAAAGCGTCAAGCTCAGTAGCACCTTGGCACATTTCCCTTGTTTCTATGATCTGAGGGTGGAGCTATTATTTTGACAACCCGGACACTACATAAAACATAGCCATTTTCCGGAAATCCGGACACAAATCAAGACTGCGGACTGCTGGTACTGAGAATTTCGTAATAAGAAAAGATCAATAACACTACGCTCCCATGCTCAGCAATCGAGGCAGACCCAAGTTGTCATTCTTATCTTATGGTGCGTATTGCGTATAACTACTACGCTCGGAAACCAGCGATCCGCGATACTCTATCCGCTCAAAGAGACGTGGTTTGCAAAGTACGCGCCTGCCGGGGTTTGAAACCACGACCTACTCGGGGCCGCTACCACTGGGCCACCGTTGCCCCATCTCGAATAAACTCACGAATTGAAAATGCCGATTCATTTTTAAAACATCATGTAAATAAAATTCTCGACCAAAAAGCTACGTTGAACTAAGACCTTCATAATAATATATCTATGTATACAGCATCAAGCATGTCCTAAAAAGGACGAAAAAAAACCAGGACACTCCGTGCGTCTATCACGGCGTGGCTCAGCCGAGACAAAAGAGTGCCGTGGGAGGGCTCAGCCTCCCGGATAATCCGCCAGGGGGCGCTTTGTACGACACGACCCGTTCTGACAGTTGAAATAATGTTTGATAACAATTTTTAAGGACATTTTTCGCGGAATGTTTTATTTTTTTACTTAAAAACGTTGGATGTAACATTTTTATCTCGGCTCGTGGATCAGCTTTGTAAGAGAAGCCGCATTTATTTAAATTAATCAACCTTTTAAGAATTTTCTTTTGATATACCTAAGTATTTTTTTTTCTCTTGGCTATCACATCTCTTTTAAGTACAAAAGAAAGTGGAAGTTGTTTATTTAGATCATACATTTTCTTTTCCGACCATAGCCACTAAAATATATGATAACCCTGCGATGCAATTCTTTGGATATAGGTTTGTACCTCAGATCATAGAAACAAGGAGATGTGCCAAGGCGCTATCGAGCTTGATGCCTTATCTTGAGCAAATTGCTCATATTAAAAACGTACGCGCTGGCGACGAACAGAACACGATCGATGGTATAAATACAGTGTTTTAGTTTAGTGCTAGTGTTGAGTGACGATTAACAGTGTTAGATTAAGGATGTGCGGAATGTTCAATGCGTGGGAGATCTTTTTATTCACAAGGAGCGCTTAATTATGCGCGTAATTGTGTCGAAAAATGTACTAAAAGTGGCATCAGTTGTTCCCGTACTAATTTGCTATGATGGCATATCTCCTTGTTTCTATGATCTGAGGTATGTACTTATATATTTTTACCATTTCTGACAGTTTACACTAACAGCTATTCAGGTTTTTACACCCGTAAAAACTGTCACAGCTATTGGATGACAATTGTATCTATACATACACTCCGGGCCACGGAAACCGACCTACTTTAAAAACTCCAAGCAAAAAGAAATAAACAAAATACTTGTGCCATGTCCACAACAAGAGTCCCGTACAGAGCCGCGTCTCCTTTGTTTTAATATTATTTATCTGGCGAGCCGAGCCGAGGCGGAAAGGCGTTGGATTTACGACGGCCATTCGGAGTAAATCGGAATGCAACGTTGTTGTACGATCGTAGTGACGCCGACTGATCCAATGCGTTTAATAGTCGAAGGAGATACAATATACGTTGGCAAGACGGTATGTTTGGAGGAATTTATTGGAGACGAAGATCTAAGGATGAATTCGTGTCGTGCCCATGTAGTATCTACGGGATATGCTAAATAAGAAATAAGTTTCTTAACTTTGGTACAACTTGGCCACATTGTACAAGAAGAATCGACTCCGCGGCTTCCCTAACAGATGTTGGTCCTTCGAGCCGGATTTTTGGTTTTGTTTGTTTTTAACAACTGATACTGTTTGTTGAACATTTTCAGTATGTCAAGTATTAAAATAAGATGTATGTTTAGGGCTAGGGCGTAACCCCGTGGCGACGCGCAGGGGCGGCACACGGCTACTGAGAAAAGTGGACAAGGTTTTGTAGCACCACAGTGGGCGCGAAGGATGATATGGCCAGCCGGCTTAGCATGACCAATTCTATCTCTATTCTACCAAAGACTATAAGTTCTTTATACCAACTCGTTATCTCCACTGCCCGAGCACCCGGCGATCCGTGCTTGGCGTACCAGCAGACGTAGCCAAGGTTTTTTTTTTAATTACATCTCTAAAGGGGTGGTAAAGTTTGTTTAAAGAAATCAGCACTATTGTGTTGTTTTTCACGTGGACGGAGTCACTGGCACGGCTAGTCTACTATATTTGGACAATGAAGTGTCCTTCGACCTATCTACCGGTACTGACCTATAAACGGCTTGCCGTCGAGCCTCTTCATCCAGTAGAAGCGCTGGCTGTGCGGCTTGTTCTCGCGGTCGTACTGCTCCCACTGCTGGCGCAGGAACGTGTAGCAGACGCAGCAACATCGCACGGTGCCCTCCTCGTCGCCCTCAGCGCGGTACCCGGCAGGGGGCGCGTGCGCACCCAGGAACGGGAAGTAAGGCTCCGTGCACTGGATAAAGGAAACTTTCTATTAAATAACAAAAATAAGTTTTATGTTGAAAAACATTTTCAAAACAAGTTTTTATTTACAGGCTGTCAGGTTAGACAGTGGAAATATGAAAAGGGGTCATTGTACTCATCATTGTGAACAACTTTTACTATATGACCAGACCTAATGTCGCGAAAAAAAAATCTGCTGTTCCATACATTTTGTTATCTATACTTATAATAAGAATGTAAATTCCACGTGTCTGTACATTGCATATATTTGCATAAAAATAATATGGGGGACTAAAAATAAGTAATAAAGTAAATTTCTATCATTTTTAGAATTAATGTCTGTCTGTTTGTCTGTCTATTTGTCTGTCGGTTTGTCTGTCTGTTTGTCTGTGTGTTTGAACACGCATCAAATCAATACTACTGAATTGATTATGAGGAAGTAGAAAGTAAGAAATGTATAGGCAGTATCTTGAGGTAACATTTAGTCTTTATTTCATTAAAATCGGTCCATTCTATCAAAAGTTATTACAAAAAATCTATCAGTCAGGAGTAACTTTGCTAACATGTATTATTATGTGGACTCGCCATTACTTGTTCAGTGGCACTAAAGAGTATTGTGTCGTTGTTTGTCAGCAGAGACCTGTCATTAATCAAATAAATGCAATCAATCAAACTTCATATTTATGTCAATGTAATTACAATAATAATATCAGGGCTTTATTTAAAAATAATCAAAGTATCAGCGCTGTTTAAAAACTGTCCCACTGCTGGGCACTGGGCACGGGCCTCCTCTCAGAATGAGAGGGGATAGACCATAGTCCAACTCGCTGGCCAAGTGCGGGTTGGCAGACTTCACACACCTTCAAGAACTTTATGCAGAACTTTCGGGCATGCACTGTCCCACTGCTGGGCACTGGGCACGGGCCTCCTCTCTGAGAGGGGATAGACCATAGTCCACCACGCCGGCCAAGTGCGGGTTGGCAGACTTCACACACCTTCAAGAACTTTATGCAGAACTTTCAGGCATGCAGGCTTCCTCACGATGTTTTCTAAAGCAAGTGATAGTTAATTCTAATACGCACATGACTTCGAAACGTCAGCGGTGCGTGCCCCGGGATCGAACTCGCATCTTCGCCGTGGGAGGCGCATGGTAATACCACAAGGCTATCACTGCATTTTTCATTAAAATCTCTCTTATCCTTAGGAGTGATGGTTTATACACAAGTGATTGATTTCAAATCAAGAAATAGTAACATGTATTAGGCCTTCGTCACATCACCACGTTGCGGCGCCGGCACCGTGATTTTCAGTGCGCCACCGCACCGTTTTATGGCGTTATTTTCCGACTTCCACGCGGACGGAGTCGCGGGCACAGCTAGTGTGAACATAAATGTATGGAACAGCTGACTTTTTTTTCGCGATTTAGTAAAAGTTGTTCATAATTATGAGTACAGTGACCTATTTTCGTATTTCCACTGTCTAACCTAACGCCCTGTATAATGACCACTTCCCAACTCCATCATGAGACCCTGGACGTTATATAGGTCTGTAGTACTTGTCAAGACAAATCCGACGACTCCAAACACGACGGAGTTATGTTAAGAAGTTGACCGAGTTCCTATAGCTGCCTCCAAGCTCCATCATGAGACCAACTCCATGGTACCATATTATTGCATTGTCATCAAAGTGACATACTTATGCGTTCCAAATTTCAGCTCAATCAGTTAAGAGGAACTGGTCTAAAATTCTGTTGCAAGATTTAGCCCGGTACACACCCAGCAAGTTAAATAAAAGCTTGTAATAAAAGTTTTGAAAGATGCCTAGAATCAACACAGATAAACAAATTAAACACATCGGAATCACATCGATGAGTTCCCAGATTCCATATTAAAGGGAACTCATCAGCAGACTTCATCAACTCAGATGCATATTTGCCGGACCGTTTCGTACAAGTTCTGTTCCAATTTTGTATGTATCTAGTAAATAATGCCAAACTGTTCATTTGGAGACTGTGTCGGACCCTTAAGTAATAATATGCTTCAGGAATTTCGTGATTAACTACTTTATGCAAGTCATATCGATGTCAAAATGAAATAATCTTGTGTCCATAACTATCCAAGATCTACTCGTCTCACATGAAATAAACGTAAACAGATGAAAGACTCAGAGAAATCCTACAACAAACTGTGCAACTATCGACCGATTATCGAGTACAATACAAACGTTAAATCTTCAAGAAAACAATGCACAGCGTTCTGCTGAATTATAACTATTATCAATTCACTTACCGATTGCATACGCGCGTTATACCACGTACACACTGGAGATGGTGTTATGTTATAGGCGAACAAAGTGATGGCAAACTGGGATGCAATCAGACGCGGATATAGGGTAGAGGGGGGGGGGGGGGCTGTCAGATGTACAGTTCCGGAATTATTTTGGCTTTTTGGACTGCACTAATGCCATATTTTGTCAACATTGACGTAACCATCAAACCACTCCGTTAAAGCATAACAATATCACGTCATCGCATAAAATGTGACTCAGTGCATTCGCAGTATAAAAATCCTCGAGTGTCTCAGTGTGAACACTGTGAACATAATGGTTCAACAAATAAGGAAACTTGAAATACACAAAGTTCGTCGTCATGTGCATAATTAAAATTATACGTTGTCATGGGTATAAAAATGAACATAGGATAGGGGTACATCCAGAAAAAAAATAATTTTCCCGAAGGAAATAACAATAATTTTCCGACCGATTGTAATGACACCCATTATAATGAAATTTTATAAAGAGGTAGCCTGGGACCTTGAGAAGGACATTAGCCACTTTTTATCTATCAATACACGGAGACGAAGGCGCGAGCAACAGCCAGTATTTGATAAAACTGAGGTATCGTTGGCTACAATTAACTACTAGCTTAAAATATTTGTAGGTAGTGTAGGTTTTAAAAATCTAGGTTCAATCTAATAATTCAACAGATTCAAGAACACCGAGCTCAAAGAATAACGCAGCCAACATTACGCAAGATTGTCACCCAGTGGAAACTCGTCCTAACACATCAATCGCTATGTGGGAACGGTTTATGAGAAAACACCGTGAGTTATCGCTAGGCCTTACACCCGTGATGCGTCGATTATCTCATGGGAACATCGCATAATAGCGTTTACAGATGAGCTATTAGAGGCAAGTTGCATATGCATTCTTTGGGTATTGCTCAAGCGATGGTTGGGGAATGCAGTATTACTTGCAAAACTGGAGAGATAGGCAGGAGTTGGATCCCTGCCGGCTTAGCATGACCAATTCTATCTCTATTCTACCAAAGCATAGACAAAGGTCTTTCTATCCAACTCGTTATCCCTTCTGCCCGAGGACGCGGCGACCCGTGCTTGGCTTGTCAGAATTTTGTCTACTGAAGAATAGAAACATTTCTTCTCGTCATTGTATGCATAAAACGGTAGAAACCTTTCTACAATCTGTCACTTTGTCTATTCTTCTGTACACAAAACCCGTTACTATCGTGGTAATGCTAGGCCGGCTGGTATGACATATTCTTCTTCTGTATTGACATGGATTAGGGGTCATACTCATACCATGACGTGTTATTGGCATCATGTTCCATTATTGCCATTCCTTTGTTATCGACAGGGAGTTTATCCTTACACCTCGGAGTATTTGGGGAATTTCCTCCCGCGATCGCTCCAATTCTGGAACGAGCTTCCTGTCAAGGCTTTCTCAGGCAACTACAGCATGGGGTCTCTTCAAGAAAGAAGTAAATGAGGGGTAGTTTTAAAACCCCCTAAATCATCCTGAAGAAAATTTTCACAAGAATGTTATTTGTAAAATGTTGTGGTAAACTTAATGCAAATAGCAAATATTTGATATTTATTTGTTTGTCATGTCATAGCAATAAAAAAAACGTGGAAAATCTAAAATATTTCTTTACATTTTAGCGGAATTTGCAACTAACATTACTTCTTAAACTGATTGTACTGTGTATTTAAGTGGGTTATGAAAGTTATCGTATAGTCATATTGAAAGTAAAATTTAAAACTTTATGTTGGTGCAAAAATATGTAAATGTGTCCGAAGTCATTTTAGGGGGTTTTGAAATTAGTCCCCTCAAATATGTTTTTAAAGAGTCGACAACGCACACCTTGATACTTCTGGTGTTGCAAGCGTTTCACAGGCTACGATAAACGCTTACCATCAGGCGGCTCGTACACTTGTTTGCTGCCACCGACGCCGTCGTATAGGAATTTCTCCTGTATTGTGCGTGGAATGCGTGGATGCGTTTACAAACACAAATCTCACATAACCAGACCCGAATGCCGAAACAAATATTTATTCTGCGCGGGGATCGAACCCGGAACATGTCGCGCATCAACCAATCGCTCGGTCATGGCGCCAATCAGTCTATAATGTTCCCACTGCTGGGACACAGGCCTCCTCTTCGTAAAAGGGAGTGCGATACATTCTTCGAATGTTTGGTTCTAGGACATACCAGTTTCCTCACAATATTTTCCTTCTATTGTTTACTTCCAAATACGATCACGTGGCGCCGACTTCGTACTGGCTGCTTAAGGCCACGATATCCGAGTGCGATAGGCATTTAGCGCTCCCTTCCTCCCCGCGCGGCGAATTACGCGGAAGCGCAGTTCAAGTGAACTCGCTGACCCCGCTGAACTAAAATTTTGCGTCACAGTATAAATTCTACCAGCCTCAAAATATTAACATTAATTTCGTTCGTTAAGAAACGAAGCCCTCAAAAATTGGGGTTTCGTTTGTAGCTAGGTTTATGTAAAACGTTGTAAATACATTTATAAAGCACCTTACACAATTTATTTTATTAATAATAATTGTTTTTTTTATTATTTTCGACGAATCTCTCTTCTTTTATTTATGAGTATGGTCTATGGATTATGGCTAGCTATGCGGCTATGGTGGATATTACACTATCTATATCTATCTTACAGTGGCGAAGGATCCCTACAATACGATCCCTACCGGCTACCCTTTAAAAAATAGCATGGGCAGTATTGCCTACTATTGTCAAATATTTTTCATCCCATCTATTCGAAAAGGACGACTTGGTTCGCCTTTAAGTGCGTCCAAAGGTAGTGTTTTCTATAAGAAACTTTTAGCGGGCAGTAATGAGTTTTTAATCCTCTTTAGATGTTTCAAATTCAATAGTGCGGCGCACTTATTAAATCTGACTAATAACCAATGAACTGTAGTGTTTTTGTAAGGGGGAAAGGGGGCTGAGGGGACTAAGAGGACTGGGACTAAAGGGACTGGGACTAAGGGGACTGGGACTAAGGGGACTGGGACTAAGGGGACTGGGACTAAGGGGACTATGGGGACGATAGAGACTAAGGGGTCTATGGGGACTATAGGACAATGGGGACTAAGGGGACTATGGGGACAAGGGGACTATGGGGATTAAGGGAACTGTGGGGACTAAGGGGACTATGGGGACTGAGGGGACTTTGGGGACTATGGGGACTAAGGGGACTACGGGGACGATGGGGACTATGGGGACGATGAGGACTAAGGGGACTATGGGGACTTTGCTTGAAATCTGTAGATACCTAATAATAATAAGCTGAGTACTCACTTAGCAGTGTAGCATGTAACGTATCAGATACTGTATCAACCTGCAAGTGGGTACGGCTCGTCCACGATCCACCGCGTATCTAGCTACGAGCTGCCGGATCACACTGCGAGCTGCCTTTGTGTTCGCAGCAGGGACTTGAAACGTTATTCAAAATAACGTTACGATTCGTTCCAGTAACGATAATTTGTACCGTTCCACCAGAAACGTAACATAATTAATTCTTTGTATATAACGATACTTACAAACGGAACGAAATCTACAACTATTTAATAACGATATTATTAATATAACGATATAATAACGTTATTAATATAACGATATAATAACGTTATTAATATAACGATATAATAACGTTATTAATATAACGATATAATATAATAACGTTTATTCATTTCGATATCATTCATTTCGATACGCAACGTTGCCAGCTAGCCTTGACCTTGAGATCTGCGGCGATTCCCCAAACGCAGTATTGGCAACAACGGCAACCTAGCATTTCGCCGTGTTTATTTTTATTTACATCTGATTTCAATCGTATAATTTGAGTTTATTAAATCATGAGCCGTAAGAAGAAAAATTTTGTATTCAGAGATTTTTCATTGAGCGATGACAAACAATCGTCGAAGTGTGAAGTTCCAGGTTGTAATAAAACTCCTCAGGTGCAAATACCTACTATCCTATATATTACTACGAATTATTATTGATCAAGTCATCATGTCAGTTGCATATCGAAAAATAGTACCTATGTTATTTTACCACCAACGCGACTGCGAAACCGGAATACCTCTGCAAACTTTCTTCAAATAATTAGGGTAATTGTGCCTGTTCTCGACCAATTAGTGGAGTTGTCAAATCAAAATTCAAAAAATAATATTTCTGCTAACAAGTACAAAAAATAATATTAAGTAATGTATTCTTAATATACTCTTTCATTTAAGTTAAAGTCTTAGTTAATTTAGAATGCTGGTTATTTTTAAAATAATTAAATGTCTCAAAATGCCGTTTCTCCCAGTTTTCGACCGGACAATTCAGTTTTCGACCACCTAGTACCCAGTTTTCCACCACTTACTGAAATTACTGAAAGTAAAGCATTCAGTGGAGAAAAGTAAGCAAACAAAATTGAACGAGTAAATTATCAACCTCTCTTTATAATTCAAATGACAAAATCATCTAAAAATTCATGTATCATATATCAATTCATCTATACTAATATAATAAAGCTGAAGAGTTTGTTTGTTTGAACTCGCTAATCTCTGGAACTGCTAGTCGAGTTCGATCTTTTTGTATATGATAGCCAAATTCATCGGTAGAAACCCAACTATCCTTCGAAAACAAGCAACGGGGGTGAAACCGCAGGGCACAGCTAGAATTTAATAATTCGTCGAATTTAATTAAAATGACATAAAACTTCCTAAGAATTCGCGATGATGCGGTCTACGATGGAGCACGCTTGCCTAGAAGAAATCGATTCACTCGCTATTTGACGACACCCAGATTATAACTAATGGGGAACACCCACTTCGGCAGCGCACTCCACTGTTTGGGTGGTTTTCACAATGAAAGTGGAATCAAAGCGCTTGGTTCGGGTTATTGATATGGCAACCATGAAGTTATGTCGCATTTTCGTGCTTCTGATCGTCCGATAGAAAGAAGGGCAGGAAAGAATTAAATCATGTTGATACGAAGCACACTCTCTGAAACGTATGCGATAAAAAAACCGATAGACTAGAAACTTTGCGTCGATGTTCAAGACTTTGGAGGTTAGTCTGAAAAAGGAATTTGTTGTTGATGAGCTTTTGGCACCTTTCTTAAAGGACTCCAACTCTAACGCCTCAAGCTGGTACTTGGCTGAGCCATACCATAGTTACGCGCAGTTTTTCATGCACAAACGAACTTGTGCCTAGTAAAATAAAAGCAACTGACCAGACGTGAAGTACCGCCGCACCATTGAGATAATACCCAGCTTTTTAGCTGCCAATTGAGCCTTGGCCTCAATATAGGTCCAGGTGGCCCAGAAGCTCAAGATGGTTAGCTATCGGTATGATACGTCTCGAAAAGTAGAAGTGGGCTGGAATGGCCTCCTTTTGGCAGAGAACAGATAGGCCTAAGTCTTAGCTGCATTTAACTTGACCACGTCGGAATCGCCCTAATCGAAAACTGTGAATGTTAATATTTTGAGGCTTTAGTAGATCATTGCTATGCAGCAAGAAGAGCGTCGCAGGGAGCACTGACCCCTGGGGGACAACGGCATTAATAGCCATTCGATCGGGCGAGCAGTCCTCACTGATTACTCGAATCGAACGATTCTTCAAGAAATCCGATAGGTATCCAGTATCCACGCAATGAAAGCGGTGGACAAAAGCTTGTGTATAAGGTCGTCATGCCAAACCCGTCAAAACCCTTTGAGATGTCCAGAAGAACGGCGGGCGTACGCTAGAAGGTATCCAGTAGACTGGTTTCTGCAGAATTCATATTACAGGTCACTGAGAAGGTCATTAGTTTCTTGTTTCGCCAGAAACCTGCTGTTGAAGACACGTTCCATGCTCTTTCAGACTATGGACGTGACCGAGATGGGCCTGTAGTTAGCAGGGTCGGCACAGCTGCCTGTTTCAGGCACGGGTTGCACGTTGGCAAGCTTCCATGATTTCGGCACTTGACCAGTTTCATGTGAGACACAAAAGAGGCGTGTCAGCACAGGAGACAACTCAAGCGCATATGTCCTTAGAACTATGATTGGGATACCATTTGGGCCACAGGCCTTGTTCACGTTAAGATTGCGAAGCGTTTTGCCAGCCTCCATTTGGCGAATGCTAATTTCCGACATAAATGTCGTACTGCCAGGCGGAGTTCGAGGTATGGCACTACCAGCATCTAGACGTGAAGACTCCGCAAACAAGTTTGCTTTCTCCTTAGCGGTGTGAGCCAGCGTCCCATCAGGTTTCAGTAGGTAGTGAGGGGTGGCAGAAGTTCGATTCGACTGATTTAGCTAGGGACCAACACGCTTTACTACTCGCAAGGTACGGAACCATGTTTGTTGCCTATTCGACCAATGTGGTCAAATCGAGCCCTCTCAAGAACTTTTTGCAGGACTTGCCACTTGCCAGTCTTGTTAAACTCCTTCTTCCTGTTAAATAAACACATAAGTAGATAGGTATTATTATTTACCAATAAATAAGTCTAATTTGAGCATTAAATATTATTAATTTTGTAAGAAAAAACTGCGGTCGAAAATTGGCTTTATCTCTAGTGCGTGTCTAATTCTCGACATCGTGATATTTTGGGCACCTGTAATTAATTAAATCATAATAATAATGTGGACGAAAACTGGCCTTCAAAATGTTTATTGCGTGCATTAGATTCAAACTCATGAATTTAATTTTATTAGTTTCCATACATTATTTTATTACCTATCTTAAACAGCCTAGGTAGACCATATTATGCCTATTTTCGACCACCTGGTCGAAAACTAGACAATTTAAAACCGTCGTTCTGTTTCTCGACCGCTTTATTTTACGATTATAATATCAAAATTGGAAGTAACAATGTCGTTTTTCATATTCAATACATGTTAAACAATGTTGTTTAACCAACAAACAAACTAAAAAGTGCTAGAAAACATTACAAACTTACTATTAATGTTACGACGCGCACTATTTTTTATTAGAAAACGACCCGTTTATTCGCGTTCGTTCGGAGCCACAGAATGATTTAATTACTTTCGATGTAAGATGCGTACAAATTACTTTGAGTGCTTGTGTATAAACTACTAATATATTAACCCGGCGTCATGGGGGTGAAAAAGTGTAACATGGACGTAGGGGGTGGGTCATGCAGACCCGCTTATTAAATATGAAATAATCTAGTACTTCATAAATTAAAAAGATCAAATTTGTTCGGGTTTATTTTTTTAGGTATTCATGTAAATAAATAAAAGAAAAATATCGTATAATAGTAATAAACAATCAGTCTTAATGTTTTAATAGCACATTTTAATAGGAAACTAGGATATCTAAAAAAAAAAACACTCCGCATCATTATCATTGATACAGTCAGCATAGTATGGTAAAAGTAATATGTGAAAAATGGCGCAAAATTGTTACACTAAGTGCGGGGGTGGGTCTTAGTGACCTTTTTCAACTTTGCGCACGTGTAACTCGCAGTGCGGCTGTCGCACAACCAATGTGTTGCCTGCGACGCTTAGAACAACTCAATACCTCCAGCTACTGAGAACAACAGCAACGTCGGAAAGGTAGTAAGTAACCGAAATTCAAGCAAAATAAAATGTGCCGGGTCTCACAGACCCAACACCCATGACGCCGGGTTAAAGTTTCTACGGAAACACAGTTTTAAAAAAGAATCGGCTTAGTTTTGCAATTTTTCGGAGTTCTGTAGCTACGTGCCGTCAAATGGTCGAAAATAGGCGGTGGTCGGCAAACAGGCGCACCTACCCTACGCACTCTCTCTTGAATACGACGGTGACTTATACCTACGGGGTGCGACGGCCGTGGCGCCGTGGTGGTCAATGAGAAAGAAAACTTCTTATGAATAACGTTACAAGTGAATCTGTAACGTTTTACCTATAACGTTATTATAGCGGATGTAAGCATAACATTACTTATAATATTGTGCCACGAAAATGTTATTTTGTAACGTTATTTTTTTATAACGTTATTGTTATTTTTCGGTTTGTAACGATACTAATCGTTACAAACTTTGGAATGTTATGAGGGAACATTTAGTGTAACGGAACGAAATTCATTTCGTTTTCAAGTCCCTGGTTCGCAGTGATACCGCCACTCGACGGGCCAAGCGCGTGCGGCTCGCAGCGGGCTCGTGCCTACTTAGGTACTCACTTGATACCGTATCTGATACATTACATGCTACACTGCTAAGTGAGTACCCAGCAGTGGCGAAGGGTCCCCACAATACGATTTCTACCGACTTTCCTTTGAAAAGTAGCACAGGCAGTATTGACTATTTATTGTCAAATATTTATAATTAGCTTTTCGTGGCCAGGTAGAAGCATTTCTAGCTCCGGCTTACCTCTTACAAAAATTGACCCTTCGCCACTGGTACCCAGCTATAGATAGGCTTAGCTAGTACTGTGACGAAAGCAAGTAGGTAGGTAGTCAATAAATACAACTACAATATTGCTCTGTCGTGTCAAGGATAGTTACGATCAGCAATAATACCTATTATATTGTTGATTGAAGGTAGGTAGGTAGTTATAAATAGGTTAGGTACCTACTAGTAATCAAACTTACCTTATGTTTTTAGGGTTCCGTACCAAAATGGTAAAAAAAGGAACCCTTATGGTGCGACTTCGTCTGTCTGTCCGTCTGTCTGTCACAGCTGGTTATTTCAGAAACTACTAATGCTATCGACTTCAAATTTGGAACAATTATAAAGAATGCTTGTCCAATTTTATTGTATATCCTAACTAGTATAGTTTTTCCAATATCATCAAAATTCCTTTACAAACAAACTTAGTGCACGAGTACGACTCGCACTTGGCTGGTTTTTTTTTAAGCTTCCGTAGTTCAAATTTTGATTTTTTTTCTTTTTTCTGTTTTTATTCCCCATATTTTATTTTTATATTCTTAAATAGGTAAATACTACATCACTATATTAACTATTTACTTACTACTTAAACTAATATTTACAATTTAATTATTAATAGGTACTAGAAACTACAATATTATTTACAGACAGATTTTTCAAACTATTGCGATCACGGAATTACGATAAACTGATATTTCGGTCGATTTATTATTCGAACGCAGCGAGCCAGCAAAAGGAACACAGGTCCTACCTCGGAGAGGCCTCGCGGGCTACTAAAGCGAGCCGCGCGCTCGCGCTCATCCCTTTTGTTAAATAATATTGTATTAAAAAAAATTAAAACTGTTTTGAGAAAAAGTAACCATAGAATAATCTTCTAAACGTTATTGACTATTTTTTGACATAATTTTGATGACTATAAGTTTGATATACTTCACGTATGACCTGAAAAACGATAAAAAAATCCCTGTTTTCGTAATATTTTAAGATCGAGTGAAGTTGTACATATCGTGTTTTGAACCATAGAATAATCAAGAATGTTTATGAAACTACAACATATATTTTTATCTGATCAAAACAAAGAATATTTGACTGTTTACCATTGAATCAAAAATACGTTGATTTCGGATATCCTGGCCTTAACAATTCGCCACGTGACACGAATCCCCGAAAACGTGAGTACAATCAAACATTATGAATGGGCCTCTTAAATGGACTATCGAGGACTACTCATCAATAAATCGAACTATTACTGTATAAGAATTAGGTCACATTATGCGGCGAGTAACATTACGCGGCGAGTAACATTACCATAAGTAGGTATAGCACGTTTAAATGGATACATTCTAAAGTTATTCAGATTTATTATAATATTGTAATTCAATTCTATCGTCTTTCTTGTGTATTGTGGAATTATTATCATATTTTATATCAATGGTCTCCAAAGTATAATTATAACGAATCTCGTTTATATTATGTTATGAACAAGCTAAAGCTAAAAATAACGTGACCTTTTAAGGAGCAAATTGCTCTGCATTCGTTTAATGGCTAATGAAAAGAAAATAAAAACATAGAGGAGGCACGGAGACCAACACTTTTCCTGAGATGTATTTTTTAGTATGCCAACCTTATCCTGATAACGTCACGAAGACACCTTTAAATCATGAGTTTATTTAAACCCGATACACCAAACCCCTTATTTAAATATTAAACAACTTCATATTTTCTCTTCAATACAATCACAAAAAATAAAAGACCATCCATGCATCACCAATGAAAAAGCCGCGGCCGTGCACTGGACATAATTACGTGTCAAATGTCAATCGCTTTAGGCGCACCATCAATTGCCATCCGGTTGGAACCGGCACGCAAGCCGAACACATGAGCCGACTACACGTAATAAGACGCGAATTGGGTGACAATGTCGTTCCGAACGTCAAGACATAGTTGCGAAATGATGGATGTGTCATGATTTGTTGTGGTAGGAAACTGTGTGTTGAGGCGAAAATAACGAATATACAGGATGTCCCTGAGTGGTCCAAAGGAAAACCCTGGTATAAGGACATGTCTATCAGTCGGCATTCGTTTAGGGAATTTCGATATCTATTAGAAATAATGTATGGTTGCAAGTTTTCACGAAAATCTCCCCACTGGCATGATTTCTTCTTTAATAATTTCGCATAACGATCTCACTTTTTCATTCGAACTTTCTGCTTGGGATTGTAGACAAAATATACCTATGTAGGTTTTTTTGATATCTAAAAATCGATTAAGTGTTAATCAATCAATCGATTAAGTGTTAATCAATCAATCAATTATTTCTAATCGGCATCGAAATTCCCCAAACTAATGCTGCATACTGATAGCTAAACATGTCCTTTTACCGAGCTATTCTCATGGACTACTCAAAACGGGACAGCCTGTATAAAATCTATATCGCTATTTCTATAAGTAGGTCACTGCCTACTTATGGCCGCGTGTTGCTATCTTAAAGAAGCTTGGAAACTCACACAGAAGGGATCAAGACTTTCGATCGGGTCTTTTCGTACTTTGACACAACTTTGTCGTATCTTTTATCTGCGTAACGCTAAAACCTATGTATGGTTTGCATCGCAAATATGTGTCGGACAATAGGATCAATGAAATCGACGGAAGAAAGAGCCGATTAGGTTAAAAAACGATAAACCCTAGTTTTGGACAATAGAACCAATGAAATCGACAAAAGAAAGAGCCGATTTAGGTTTAAAAACGATAAACCCTAATTTTAAGCTTGCACATGAGAACACTCCCGTCTGTTACATTATTAGTGACAAATTATGAATTAGACCTTTTCTGAAACAATTTATTGAAGGTTGCTGTATTAAAATTCCTGTGGCCATACGTACGGCTACTGGCTAGTGGGCGTTTCGGGGGTCATGCTTGAAGCAGACGGTAACAGCAGTAACCCTTGAAGTTTAAGGACCATATCTCATTAGGTGCCATGGCAGCGACGCGAGCAGCGCCGCCAATTAAATGTCAAATTGTATTACAACGTACCTAACCCTACCTCACTTGGTGACGGCTTGGCGTCGAGGCCAGTTTGGCGTCGTCGCCAGTCCAGTATACGATTTGACATGTTTTGATTGGGGGTGCTGCTGGCGTCGCTGCCATGGCATCCTAATGAGATATGGCCTTAAGTATCTAGCTGCAGCATAATTTTGCAGAGCTATGTCATGAAAAGATGCAGCCTGCATCTGTTCATGACATGGCCGCAATCCCTATATTTATCAGCCGGCCTAGCATGACCACGATAGATACGGGTTCTGTCTACAGAAGAATAGACAAAGTGACAGATAGTACAAAAATTACTACCGTTTTATGCACGCAATGAAGAGAAGAAATGTTTCTATTCTTCAGTAGACAAAACTCTAATAAGCCAAGCACGGTTCGCCGCGTGCTCGGGCAGAAGAGATAACGAGTTGGATAGAAAGAACTTTGTCTATTATTTTTATTTGGTAGAATAGAGATAAGTAATGCTAAACGTGCAGATTTTACACATCTAAGATGGTGTAATATTACCTGCGTATCAGGCTTGACCCTGACGGTGTAGTGATCGCTGAACCCGGCGCCGCCGCACACGAAGCACACGCGCACGTCGTCCTGCTGCGCGGGCGCCGCTTTCTCGCGCGACGCGCACGGCGACGCCGGCTTTGACGCCAGCGAACTTTTTATGTACGCCTTGGCCTTCTCCATACCCGCCAGCTGGTGGACAAAACACAAATATAGTTAAACAAATAATATTAGTGTCTTTTTAGAGTTTTCTAAGAACACCTCAGTCGCAACGCAACTGAGTTGAGTTCTCCTCACGTACTTTACTGTCTCAAGCTGCCACTTCAAGTTTGACATCTAAAATCCGCAAGAGAAAGGGAAAACTGAAACACGCACTTGAAAGCTAACATTATCCCCCTTAATGATGATGATTAAGTTAAACAGCTCTTAAGTCAATTGTCATTTCTATTAATTGTCATACAAATGACAAGGATAGTTGTATACATATTTAATCACTGGTTAAAGTTTAAAGGCGTTTATAAGTAAGGGGATCACTCTTTAGAACTAATAATCCAAGTAATCGAGATTCCTGACCGAAACCGAGACGGTAGTAAATATTTTGACGCGCCTTATAATGTGGGTCACGACCATAGCGAAAGTATCATTAAAGACCTTTCCGTAATACAACTGGGCTGCTGTAAAAACACTGAAATGTTTCCTGTTCACGACAAACGCCCTATAAAGACTAATGGCTTATATCGGTTGCTGATGAAAAATCAACCCTATTGCATTTGAATATTGAGTTTATTTTGGAAGAGTGAAGGCAAATTTTAATACAGCTCATATAACAAGAGATAGATGTTAAAGAATCTAATACTTTAGTCTAAAATTATTTCACCTCAAAGAAGTAGTACTTATTTTCTATGAAATAATTGCTGTATTTCAGCAGGCACCTTCTTAAACTAATCTCAATCAAAGAAGAAAAATGTACTCAGGACCTATTCTTGAGATTTTCTTTTTTAAAGCTTCGAAAAACTTTTACACTAACACTGATAATTCCCATTCAGCCCTTTTTATTCTCTTCTCTTACAAAGAAGAAACATCGAGTACCAAAAGAAGCGTCGAGTACTAAGTCCAAGGCTCTTCACGTGGTTCCATTCCTCGGAGGTAAAGGAATACTTTATTAGTTACCCAGAAGCACTGCATTTTAATTAATTCCGTATCCTCCTCGCGAATTTCAAGAAAACCATAAATAGCTTTCCAGTGTACCGTGATCAGCTATTCAAGACATCTATAGGTCGTGAAAATCTAATAGGAAAGTGAATCCTGGCGGTCTGCCAACGTTTGCTAACACTATTAAGGTAACACCCATGAATATCAAACAGGACAGTTTTGTAAATAAACTCTTTGCTTAGCTGGCAAATGATATGGAAATTGAGCAGAATATAAAAAAGTGTATTTTTCTTCGGTTACTTAGTTGATTAGGATTTTAGATTCATATTCTAGCTAGATACTCGAGTACGAATATCGTTTGAGTAGAGAGTACTGTCAATTTGAATCAAGATTTTTGAGAGCATCGATCTAAATTGTGTCGCATTATGTTTTATTTTGGCAGAAATAGGTACGGCAGTAGCAGCAACTTCCCTAAACAAACGTATTTACTTGAGTCAAAGCCCAGAACAATCGGAATGCTATTGTCTCCAATATATCGCTATTATTGGAAATAGCAACCAACAAACGTATCTCGATAGATTGTGAGTATTGTGACGCAATTGTAAATATGATGATAAGCAATCTCGGGTATCGACGCCCGTTGTAGTATTTAGAAAGAGATACTCTTCAACATGAGGGTAATGCTCTCTAATGACGTTAGCAAATAGGCCTTTTATAAGTACTTCAGCTTCCTGGAAAAGACCAGCCACTTTCCAGTTCTTTCCACTTACGATATCGCAAATGGCGATTAAGGTATTTGCATCAAGAGGATAGGCAGAAACACCTCCTTATTTGCTACCTGGGTGATTGTCGCAATCTCTTCTGTTAAGTTTATTGTTACGGGCATTCCTCTCTCTTACGTAAGGAAGTTCTAATGAGCTTCTACAAAGGAGGTGCATTTGAAACAGCGACTCATACGAAGCCCACGTCCAGCAGTGGACTAGTATGGACTCAGTAAATCAAGAAACTTGTCTATACTAATGCGCCATTTGCAATTTTTAAACTGTTCACGTCTACATAGTACGTGTCTTCAGGTGATTCCGCTTGGAATTCTGCCCATTAATGAAGGATGACCTACAAACAACATAGAAAAAGGGAAGGCTGAGGAACCGCGAGCCGTGAATAATAATTGTGAAATTAATTAAATTTATGACACAAAAGAATAATAATTAAAACGTGAACGCGACTTGGATACGGTTTAGAACTCTGTAACGACTGAAACTGAGGAAAAGGAAACTTGTGTTGCTTTTAAAGTCCATGTAGTGGCTTCATTGAAGCTTTAGCAAAATTGTGATTCAAAATATTAAATTGTAATAAAATCGACATCACCTAATTTGCTTATTAGCTACGCAATTTTGGAACGCTCATAATTAATTGAACATTTGCTTGACGTGCCACTCTAATCGGATCGAAGGACCAAGTTTATAGTCTTATTGGCTCATTATGATTGTAATTTTCTTAATAAATTAAATTGTGCAAGACATTTATAGGCTACATAACTGGGCGTATACCTACTCAAAGATCAAATTATATTATGCAAAAACGCTCTCTATGGGTTTTCTTTGAGATATTCCATCACCAACCGAATTTTGAAAGCGACAGATAAAATACACATTTTTGCTTCCCTAATAGCACATAATTATACGTGAACATAGAAATACAACCTTTTACGGGACTTTCTACCAAATTAAAGGCCACGACCCCCTCCTGTGGAAACCCAGCCGCGATAATCACTGGTACATTAATGAATATTTTATTACACATTACGCCGACGCGATCGTGTCGTGCGATTGTACTAATGAGTCACGCAGGATTCAGGTGTTTAGTTATTATATGGCGACTAGCCGGCTGATGAGATGGACAGGGCGTGTTTTGTTTGAGGTTTTTTTTTTACTTTTTTATTTGGTACTAGGCTTGCGTTTGACCGCCACCTCGCCTGATGTTAAGCGGATGATACGGTCTTACAATGGAGCACGTTTGCCTAGAAGAAACCGATTCACTCGTGACTTGAAGACACCCAGATTGTAACTGTCGGGGAACACCCACTCGGGCAGCGCATTCCACTGTTTGGCAGTTTCTACAATAAAAGTGGAATCAAAGCGCTTCGTTCGGGTTTTTGGTAGGTATATCAACCATTAACCGATGGCGCTTTTTTGTGCTTAATTAAATGCTCTGGACCAAACGCGAGACTACTTTGTCGATATTCTGAGTGGTCACATCTGCAAATGTAATTTCGCCTGTGAACTTCTGAGATCTTCTATCTGCCTACAGGCAAATTTTACAAGAGGAACAATCAAGTGATTTACTTTCTTCGTGTATTTAAGAGATATTTCTCCGGACGAATAACAACCAAACAAGCGGCTATTTCATTTAGGAGGTTATTGCATTATATCAGTTCTAGCCGTCTCCAATGGTTGGCACTAAAAAAAGGTTTCGCTAAAAAAAATAGGTTTCAGAACGGTTGCCTTGAAGTGTAATAGACAAGAAACCCAGACTAGATCTAGGCTAGCATAGGGTGATAGTTTTCCAGAGACTCGATTCTCCAAAAAAGGGAACGGGCATTATTAAGCTTAGTTTTTATTACACGTCATAAACTATAGCTATAAGTCTACACAATTCTGCTGAGAATTATAACCGTGACGTGACGTATATCTCCATACGTCATAATAACATCCATTTCCATCCAAAGATTGATCGAACGACTGACGTCGACACACGCTATGAAAGTGCGAAAACACGATGACGTGTTCACTTCATTGTATCACGTACATTGAACTGTAGCACTGTCCTAGTTCTTTTTGTCATAGAAATAAAACGGTATTTGTTGTTGAAGCGCCTAATAGTACTTAAACTTTAAAGGCCTTACCACAAAAAAGATAAACATCTGTTAAACACGAATGCTACCAAAAATAATACACACTTGTTTTAGACAAGTTAGTGCTAAAACAATTGCCTATTATTTTTGGTAGCATTCGTGTTGAACGTGTGTTGAACAGATGTTTATTGTTTGTTGTACGGCCGTATGGGTCGATTCCATCATCGTCAGATAACTTTACTTAGCTAATAACACCAAACCGCTATTACGAACTCACCTAGGAAAAATGGTAAACATGGTAATTCCTTTTCAGACTATTTATTTATTTATTTATTTATTTAATACTTTATGCACAAGTAAAAAAATACTGCACAAAGGCGGACTTAATGCCTTAGGCATTTTCTGCCAGTCTACCTTAGGGTGATGCAGAGATAAAACATGGTAGGTGCAGTAAAAAAGAACGTTAAACTGTAAATAAATATACATATAGGAATAAATACATAAATACATACATATAAAAAAATGCATATGTCAAGAGTTGTAACAATACCAATAACAATTCGGTGATGATACAAAAACGATTCCAATAAATCACCGTTGGGATAAATCTGCCAATTTCTTGCGAAGATGTTCACGTGCTTTCACTTTAAATGAATCCCGACTGGTTGCCATCCTGATGTTCAGAGGGAGCGCATTCCAAAGGAGGATAGACTGGACAAAGAAGGAAGAGTGTATGAAATCAGAGCGGTGAGAGGGACATTGCAGGAGACGATTATTGTCAGAACGAAGATTTTTATTGTGAGCAGAGCCTAAATACTGAAAATGTGAAGTCAAGTAAGAAGGAGAAGTAGGTTTATCGAGAATAGAGTACAGAGTAGTTAAGGCCCGTAACGCTCTGCGCTGGCGAATAGGTAACCATTTTAAAAGCGATCTTTGCGCGGAAACATGATCATACTTACGCAGGTTAAAAACGAACCGAATGCAGTTGTTAAGAAGTCGGTCCAGTTTATTGAGGAGATCTGCATTCAGGTCATAGTAACACACATCACCATAGTCTATTATGGGAAAGATTAGGGACTGTACAAGCAATGCCTTTACGTGTGATGGGAGAAGATTTTTCAGGCGATACAGAGACCGTAACGTTCCGGTAACTTTTTGACTGACAGTCGTGACCTGCTTCCGCCAGTCAAGACAAGTGTCGATATGTAGACCAAGATCTTTTACATCGGAGCTAAATGGTATGATTGTGTTGTCGAAGATTACACGTGGTACAGTTAAACCATTCAGTTTTCTCATATTATGGGGGCTCCCTACAATGATAGCCTGACATTTAGTTGGGTTAACTGCCACCCCGAATCTATCAGACCAGTTTTTAATTACCCCTAAATCCCGGTTTAGCTCCTTGATCACATCGGATAAGTTGTCAACCCTTGCTTGACAATAGAGCTGCAAATCATCAGCGTAAAGATGATACGCACACTGAAGCTCGGGTGTTATGAGATTTATGAAAATGGAGAATAGAAGAGGAGATAAAATACCGCCTTGAGGGACGCCAGTTACAAGATCACACCAGCTCGACGAAGAGTCGTTAGCATGAACCGACTGCTGACGCCCCCGAAGATAAGAGAAAAACCATTCCAACACCTCAGGAGAAACCATAAGATAAGAGAGGATGGATAAAAGGATTTCGTGACTGACGGTATTAAAAGCATTAGTGAAGTCGATCAGAACCAAAACAGTAACTTTCATGTCTTCCATTCCCGCCCTAATATCGTCAGTCACTTTAAGGAGAGCAGAGACGGTACTGTGCCCAGGCCTGAAACCGGATTGAAAGGGGCTGATGAGGGAGTTGTGGTGAACAAAGTAGGAAAATTGTTTATGAACACAGGCCTCGAGCAATTTAGATAGGAATGGAAGGATGGAAATTGGGCGAAAATGACTGGGAAGGGAGGGATTAGAAATCTTGGGTAGGGGCCGGACATGGGCTTTACACCACAGGGACGGAAAAACTCCGGAGTAAAGGGAGAAGTTAAGGATGTGGGAAATTGCCGGAAGGAGTTGACCAAGAGCCGTTATGATCATATGGCGGCTGATGTTATCGCAGCCCACGGCTTTGGATTTAATGGAAAGGATAATCTTTTTGATCTCTCCTGGGTCGACTGGGGTGAAGACAAAGGGGGTAATGTTGGGACGCGTCAGACCAGCAATGTAATCCAGAGTTTGACGTTTGGTTAGACTATCCAAGATGGGAACGGTGGAGAAATGGCGGTTTAGATCGTCTAAGCAAATTGTGTTAGGAAGGTCTGAATGTCGCGATTTGCCGATACCTAGGGTTCCAAGGAACTTCCAGATATCGGCCGGGGAAGAAGAAATAATATTATTTAGAATGTGGCGGCGTTTAGCGTTGCGTATCATCTGATTACACCGATTCCTAGCAGTCTTGAAGGCGGCCCAATTGTCTTCCGAGCGATCTTTTTTAAATTTCCGAAACGCACGGTCCCTCCGTCGCATTGCCATCCGAACTCCCCTAGTCATCCATGGTGCAGGCGGCCGCTTTAGCTTGATTTTCCTAACAGGAGCGTGTTTGTCGTAAAGCTGGATCACGGCATTGTTAAAGAAGCAAACTTTATCGTCAACTGAAGCAGCAACCTCCATGGGTGTCCAATCAATATTGGATGCATCTTGCAGAAGCTTCTCGGTATCCATACTAGCAAAGGCACGCCTGTACTGGAATTTAGGTTTAGATTTGGGAGGTTTAAGGACATAAGACAGGAAAATAAGGTCATGATGAGAGAAACCGGGAGCAACATGTTGACCGTGTGTGGAAACTAGGGAAGGATTAGAGGTGAAGATCAGGTCGAGCCAGGTATCATCACCGACTATATTGTGATGAGTAGGTTGAAGGGGCAACACATGCAGGCTAGCTGACTCGACCAGATGCAGGAGTTTAAGGGACCGAGGGGAGTTGTGGGCAAGGAGGTTGGTGTTGAAATCCCCCATAACTATGTGATGTGCATACTCAGAACCCAATGATTCTAGTACCGATTCGAATTCAGTGAAATAATCGAGAGAAGGGGGGCAATAGACAACCCCAAGAACGGTTTTAGCTCCTTTGACACAAACCTCTAGAAAAAGAAACTCAGCGGAATTATTAGAAGAAGAAGTTGCTAGAATTTTAAAAGGGAAATCACCACGGAGGTATATGGCTACACCACCCCCTCTCTTGCCGATCCGATCATTCCGTAGAAGAACGAAACCGGGGAGAGGGTAGGTGGTCGATGGAAGGTCAGGTTTGAGCCAAGACTCCGAAATCAGGATGGCGTGAACGTTGACATTTATAAACGTTTCGTGCAGTTCGATGTAGTGACTAGGAATGCTTTGAGCGTTAATGTGGCACACGTTAAACAGTCGACTAGGATTTTCGTTGAAACTGTGACGTAAAAGATCACCGAGGGTGATCTTTTACGTCACATATCACGTATCACTATTTCTTGAAAACGGACGCTCAGGGCATCAAAGGAAAATTACGCTTTGTAATAATGATAATCGAACCTCATAGTCATGATGAATAACACGAGTTCTCCATAAACATACTATATTCAGGCAAGTTAAGCTGAAAACGTCAACGCAGTAGAAAACTGATCAACAACTGCCATGCTTACTTATTTTCAACTCGCATGGATTACGGGGGCTTTGAAGCAATCAACCCATCATAGCACATAGTCCAACGGTTGGAATGTATACGGTGTTATACCTATTAGGTACCTACCTATAGCATTTGGAATTAGTCAACATACAAAGTCAACCCGGAATACTGATTAGTACGAAGCCCTCGCAGGATTAGGGTAGGTTAAGTGTTACAATTTGAATGACGCCCCCTAAGGGTGGTGTCCAGGGGTAGAGTGCGACGGCATGGTGATTGGCGATTAAATTTCATTTCATAAAAATAGAACATAATTAGTATAACACTAATTTATTTCTATAAAGTAAATATTATGTTCAATTAACTAAGTAGGTACGTATTGGACAAGCAAACATTTGAAGTTTTATCAATTTTAATAAAATTCCGCACAATTTCTTTGAAATGGTTGTTTGTAGACTAATATCAACTAATTATAATCCACTGAGCAAATATTTGCGATAATAAAATCTCATCATAATAACTTCCATTATATTTGTCTAAGATAATTAGTTTCGTTCGTAGGGCGCAAGTAGTGGCTAAAGCAGCGAGTTAATTTAATTTGTTTCGCAAATTCCCGAGTAAATTAACTTGATTTCCCCGCTATCCTTCATGTACACAATAAATTAATATTGTTGTACAATTTTGTGGAATAAATTATGTTTAAAATTCAATTTGGAGGTATTGCTGCTTTGGTTCGTTTCGTCAGTATTTTTATTCCGTAAGGGCAAAAATAATTTTCTTTTTTACCTGCCATGTTCAACTACGAAAGCAATTAGGTTATTTAGCTGGTATCCATCATCGCCGCCTTCAACGTTTTTATTCGTGTTTTAAGTCACACCTTGTTTAAAATGCCTTTTAAGACGGGTTGTTACAACAAAGTTGCTCAATGTGAGTCGACAACCGGTCATCAATATTTGACACATAAACCGCTTCCTGTGGTGGAAATATCATATTTATCAGATATATCACTACTCGTATAGCTTTAGAACGTTATTAGTGTAAGATCGTATAACTGTAGACCCGGTTCATAAGACTACCTACATTAAAATTTGTTTTCTCCTTTGAGTCGCAAGATAAAATTTCCGACAAATACTACATCTTGATAAAGTGTAAGATAACAAATTAATAGACACTTAATATTCTATAAATAAACAATCTACGTTTAACAAAATGTTCATATTTTAAGATAAAAGTCCCGAATCTGTGTTTCCGCCAACTTTATGTAGATGCGTGAATTGGCACCCAACAGGGATTAAAATTTAAAGCACAAAATTACATACAAAACTGACATCGTCAGACATCCCTCGTCCCAAAAGCATCATACATACATATACCACTTGCCATAATCTACTTGTATTTCATACAAACACACTTACAGGTACCAGGCGTGCAGATATGCAAACACGTCGGATCACAATGATGGACGTACAATTCGATCGATACGTACGAGTGACGTGCCGGGTCTAATTGCCGGCCCTTTGTGATGCCGGCGTGGTTATGTTGGGTCGTCTGGGCTGATCGTATAGGATCGTTACGTACGTGCGTGTGTGTGTGGATGTGTGATTTTTGGCTGCCTCCCTCAGGAGGGGTCCGATGGATGTACCTACATTACACGCACATTTTGACAACATGATATCGAAATGAAATGTTATATAATTTCAGTTATTCATGCAGAACCGTTTCCAAAATCAATAATAGGCTTTGGGGTCGGACGACTGAAAATATCTTCGTGCTTTAATATCAATGCGTCGGTTCTAAATAGAAGCCATAACGCCCTCCAACGTTGGTCCAAACGCTATAGGCATCGTCTATCTACGCATTGGGTCCAACTATTAGTCCCAAACTCCCAAAAGTTGGACCAGCTCGCATGGGCTATCAAATCAGTACTAACATACAAATCTTTTATTTCCAACGATCATGCTTCTACTGATTGCTTCACAAAAAATGTTGTTAGATTACATTACTTATCAGCTGATGCCACAACCGGTTCGGTCCGGTTTGAGGCCGGTGTTTATGTCTTTTTAATAGCATATACCAATTGGCGTGCAGCAAATAGGCAATCGACATCAAGGACGATTGGCTGCCAATATTTGCTCAGGTTGAAGTATCGGGGCGAATAAAGATTGTGTGGTATTAAAATTCTGCGTTTTGGCTTTTGTAAATAAACGATGGAATGTGTAAATTATGAAAATCAGCTAGTGTCAACGTCGCAATAGATTTGCAATTATTTTCAAAAAAGATTTTATTAAAAGCATCTATCAAATGCTGAGTGACACCTTTATGCTCAATAGTAGATTACGTAGTTATTAATATATTTCAATACACCATCCTGAATATTCCATGAATCAGCTATTCAATCTGAATAGTAAATATTATATGAATCACTAATGGCTATTTATTTATTGTATCATAAAATCCAAGAGCGTAAAATGGGTTATCGCATTCGAGATAAACAAGCAAGTTTATAATTTATATATCTTAATAGATATCTTTATGTCTCATTAGTTATTACTTTGCAGGTAATTAATTAACATAAAATGACTTTCGTGATTATTGAACAGACTAGGAAATAACATTAGATAAACTAACAGCACTGTCTAACATTTGCTTCTCAAGATATCAACCATTGAAGCTACCTCTTTAAACACACACCAAAAGCTGTATTATCTTGGAAAACATTTAATAAAACCGACAAGCAAAATTAGACTAAGCTTGTAGGTCATAAAACAGTAACACAGTTGAGAAGTCTAACATTCTGCCTACAGAAAGCCATATCAGCAGTGAAAATAATCATCTTGTGGTTAATAAGCATGGGATCCTTTCACCACAATTTTCAGGCAATGCGTACCCTAGCAATAAGTCAGGAGAACGCTCCGATAGATAAGAATAGACAAGTAATCAATAAAACCAACATTTCGAGGTAGACCCGAACGAGAAATGGCTTCATAACAACCGAATTCAATTGGTTTTGCGGCTAAATTTTCAAGCAAATTACTTGGCTATTCAATTTAGGTTTCTAAAGACTAGAATGTTAATTGAGTACGTCAATATTAGCGTCAATGTTTCCAGTGAAATTGAAATTGAATTTAGATTCCAAGTATACGAGAGACGAAAGACCTATCTTGGAGAATTGGCTCTTTGGGTATCCATTTAGGTGGCTACAAAACCCAAAAACAATAAATATTCGGTAAAGCATATCGATGATTGCAATAGGACGTTATTGCAACCTCTGTTAAAAAAAACCGGCCAAGTGCGAGTCGTACTCGCGCACCGAGGGTTCCGTATCATTTTTGGACGTATAAAGTGAAAAAATCCGGACCGCATGACTAAGTTTGCTTGTGAAGGAATTTTGATGATTTTGAAAAAACTGTACCAGTTAGGAACATCGTTTTATTTTTGGTGCCATACTTGGGTCAATTCCTATTACTTATTTCAGATTCCAACTCTAATTATTTCAGATTTTTCGCTCCGCAAACTTCGGAGATAAGGGGGGGGGGAATGGTATTTCTTTGGACATTTTTCATCATATGTCGAAAACTGTGAGACATAAAATAAAATAAAAATATATTTTGAAATGTGCAGATCAAGCCCTTTCATATGATATGTCATTTGACCTAGTAACCCCACTTTAAAATTTCGGACCCCCACTCCGGCCCCTTTTGCAATTAAAATAAAAATATTTTTGTACATTTTTGCATTTGCAATAAAGTTAAACAAGCATTCTTTATAACTGTTCCAAATTTCAAGTCGATAGCATAAGTAGTTGCTGAAATAAGCAGGTGTGACAGACAGACAGACAGACAGACGAAGTCGCACCATAAGGGTTCCTTTTTTACCATTTTGGTACGGAACCCTAAAAACAAGCAAGCAACACAGCTTGTAACCAAGTCTAAAGACATCGGATTTATTTAAGCAATAAATTTTCACACACAAAGCATTTCACTTTGTTATCTATACTTATAATAAGAATGTAAATTCCACGTGTCTGTACATTGCATATATTTGCATAAAAATAATATGGGGGACTAAAAATAAGTAATAAAGTAAATTTCTATTGATTTGAATTGAATTGAACACGCATCAAATCAATACTACTGAATTGATTATGAGGAAGTAGAAAGAAATGTATAGGCAGTATCTTGAGGTAACATTTAGTCTTTATTTCATTAAAATCGGTCCATTCTATCAAAAGTTATTACAAAAAATCTATCAGTCAGGAGTAACTTTGTGTGTTAATATGTATTTGTATTGGTAATAGGTTAGTGATAGGTTAATTGCGTGGTGGTGATTGGTGATAGATGATATCAGATATGTGTCGTTACGATTGGTGAAACATTAAGGGTAAGATTGGTATTGATCGATTCTGTGTGCTGCATGGTGTTTGCATGATATTATTATTGTTTGTCGATTTTTATGCGAATGATGAAGTAGCATACCTATTACCTACATATCATTGTTCTTTAATGAAATAACGACGTCATGTTATTTTCCGACTTTCACGCAGACGGAGTCGCGGGCACAGCTAGTTATTAATATTCACTAAGCTTCCAAATTATTTGATTATTTAATTGTTTTTTTCTTTTGTCTTTATTTCCAGATTATTGTAACTATTATTGTATGCCTATATGGCGGGTTATAGCAGCACAACATGTTTTATGTATTCTAACTTTATGAATAAACGAATAAATAGATATTTCTTATTACATGGCTGTCCTGTTAAACATGTTACTGCCGGCCTAGCATGACCACGATAGAAACGGGTTTTGTCTACATAGAAATAGACAAAGTGACAGATTTCATTCATAAAACGTAGAAATGTTTCTACAATCTGTCACTTTGTCTATTTCTATGTAGACAAAACCCGTATCTATCGTGGTCATGCTAGGCCGGCAGGTCATGAAGATCTTAAAAGTATTATTAGAAGCTTTTCAATAGGTATGTATACTAAAGTAGAAGCTGCTTTCGTGTAGCCGAAGCTACAGCGAAGTACCGCTTGAAATCGAAATCAAGTCTCAATTTTAAAACCAATAAAACAAAATACCTACGGAACTCACGATAGCCTGAACATCAACAATTTCGTACAAAATAAATATTTATTAACCATTAATGACTGCGATTTGTATCAACCTCTCCCCGGGCGTACAAGGCACGAGGGTTGGGGGAGGCAACCACCCCGAACGCTCCCGCCCACTTCGCCGAAACGGGGTTTCGTTTGAATATTATTTTCTATAAAAACGTCCCTTTAATTCGTATAGGGTTAGCAAAGTTACGGACGAAATTTACCTAGTAAATGACGCTTTATTTCAGCTTCGGGGAAACCATTAAAATCTTAAGATTTCTAGAGAAGATTCACTCCTTTCTAAGCAATTATTTACGTGCTTTTTATAGCGCCAGCAAAGTTCAAGAGGTTCCGACATAAGGTGTGTCGACATTTAAACAGCCGTAAGTAACATTAACGTTCAAATTGAAGAACTAAAGGCCACTAGTAGGGAAAAGGGGAAACTCGAGACAAGTGAGTTTATCGAAGATCTCCATCTTTTTCACTATCAGTTTAACAAAGTCAATTACTACACTAACATATGACAGACAATTGATTTCACCTGAATCAGGTTGCTCGACAGATGTGTACAAATAATACAGTAGTGTAGTTCGCATACCTTTTACATTGGGCAAATAGGAAGCATAGTATCTCAATAGGCACAAGAATCTTCCTGAAGAAGAAAAAGAAGGCCTCCATTCAATACCACTCCAATCTAGAAGCCACTTTGATCAATCTTAACGATAAAATCGAGGGCGACATTTCTCACTCAATTTTATTATTCACAATTCTGCCAACCCTGACCAGTCCGCTGTTATCCAAATACCTACTTATATTAACCGAACTATCGTATCGAGTAGGCGGCAAGGTAAATAAAATATAAATTCAGTTACAATGCCTTTCTTTTCTAGTATAGGCTCCATTGGATCCTCGTGTTATGATGAAAAGGACTCGATGTATATTTGTGCCCGTTATGTTTTTGTTATTTTACTGAGCGTAGTGTTTTCGGGGAATATGGAAAAATAAGGCATTTATCTGTTTAGCTGCGTGTAAACTAAGAATAGTATTTTAGAATGTATTATCGTTGTTGTTTTCCTTTATTTGCTGATGTCAAGCAAAAGGCGTCCTTTGGGTGAAATTATGATGATGTTGTACTGAATGAGATCCATGCTGATATTGGGATATTGATACTGATATTGATCCATGCTGATAGCGGGTTTAAATGCTACGGTTCTAAAGAGGTTCATTTATTAACAGTAATAACAATCAGAAGTCGCATTGAAGGCAGACATCTCAGTATGGTACCAAAGGCAAATCTCGATTACGACGAGATTAGATTTTGAATTGACTAAAAATGGTATTCTGCTAATCAGTTTTGTCTAGGGGAACTACTGTATCCCGGATAAAAATATGTTATGTCCTTCCATCTCTATATCAAACATGAAAATCGGTTTTACCGTGAAAGTTTAACAGACAGACGTCAGACAGTCACTTTCGCATAACATTAGTTTGACAGTCGATGTTGAGGTCAAAACGTATCATAGTCAATAAATAGCATTACATAACCATGTTTTTATAATCCATGTTTGTTTTCCGATGAACTAGCATTCATTATAGTTTTTGTTGAGTATGAAATCACTTGTGTTATGTACCTACTTATGACTCATGCCATTCAAAATATCATTATAATTAGTTTGATAAAAATGCCTGTTTCATAGTAAGAGGAAATTTAAGAATAATCTTTTAATACGATCCTGATTTTGTAGGGCCAAACGTAATCAGTAATTTTGGAAATTGCAGTGAGTAGGTACCAAGAAGACTTCGACCGGTACGTCACCTCTGAAAATGGCCTCAAAAATCGCGGCATCCATAGACACCAAAATCGATTCATCCGTTTGGGAACTACGATGCCACAGAGTACAGACAGCTACACACGTAAAACTTATAAGTTAACACTTTAACAGCCCTCTGTTTGCGTTCGGGGGTTAAAAATAAGATTACTTAATAGAAACACTACTACCTATTTATTAGCCATTTTTAATAACCCATCCCGTCCATCCCGAGGATAAGTTATTAAAAAATCGATCTTTAGAGCCCATACTCTTGAGATCGAATTTTGACATTAAGCTGAAGTAACGTCAGAATTCTATCTGTAGACTACAAATTGACGGATAGGTACATTATTGAAAACGGCCACTAGTAAACTCGCTTATTTATCTATATCCAATGATTAGAGCCGCGTCCGATAAAATGGCGATAGGCTAGCGCCGAATCGGGATTCAATATTGTTATCGGCGGGTGTGCACCGTACCCTGCCACCACGGGGGGTTGAAGCACCGGTACATTCGCAGCTAGAAATGTACAAATATTTAATTCACAGCGCGATGTTAGTTCGTGTAACTGTTAACGCAGTCGATCCCACGTTTATGATGAATATTTTATTTTTGGTGGCCATGTTGCTTTAGAAGGCTTTGTAATAGAGATGCACCCGATACAGATACCGGAATATTTTAGATTTTTCCGATATATCGGTACCGGCGGTATTTAAGTGCCGATACACCGATACATTTCAAACACTTATAAATGAGTTATGTATGTCGCATCCGAGAGATTATTTTCTGTAGCAGGGCTCGTTCAAACGGACTTGTGAAATCGCCGTTCCCCGTAAACAAATTGATTTGTTTCCTAAATAGAAGTCTTGTTAATGTTAGTTTTGGTTATTTTAATTTCAAGCCCTTCTAACACCATCCGTATCGGTACCGCCGTACATATTCACAAATATCGGTATCGGTATCGTATCAATCATAATGCGTATCGACTGACATCACATCATCACAACGTGACGATCGTTTTCCCCTAAAGATTAGGCAGAGGTGTATTGTAAGATACACCTCTGCCTAAGTCAAGTTAAGTCCTATAAGTCCCATATTAGGGAGAGAACGGAGAGTTTATTTCTAACTAGACTTTTGCCCGCGACTCCGTCCGCATGGACTACAATGAACTGACCAGTTTAAATGACCTCCGTAGTGTAGGGTGGCTAGTACTACCAAGAGGTCAAGCTGTATCTCTGGTTTTTTTCAGCGGAATCAGATAAAACGTGGCTTAGATTTTAAGTTGGACCCTAAGCTATCGAACTGTGAAAACCACATCAAAATCCGTTCAGTACTTTTTGCGTGATGCGCGCACAAACAGACAAACAGACAAAAATTCTAAAAAAAAAATGTTTGGGTATAGTTACGTCCCAGTAGGTACCCTATCCCGACTGTTTTTGCTGGAATATCTTCAATGTACAGACACGGCATTTTTACAATTTTATAATAGTATAGATAACTGCGAGAATTAATTCAGTCTGGTCTGCTATATTGGAAAATTTCATACGGAAATCCCCAATAACATACTCAATAGTAGCCTTTTTGGCCTCGTATTGCAGGTTTTACTTTTTTATTTATTTTATACCGTTGTTTCTTTTTATGTTTTTAATGACGCGTGCAAGTCCCAATAAACACTTTTTATTTCATTCTTTCTAGCCAACGACGCAATCAAAACGGAAAATTATATGGGGCATTAAATATACAGGGTAAAATTAAAACCAGTGCGGATATTTTAGGAGGTGAAAGTACTCATGAATATGATCAACTTTTATTACGGGACCGACACTGAAATATGAAAAAAAAAATCAGCTGTTCCATACATTTTGATCGTGTTGTGGTGCATTTTAGTAGTTTAGTAGTATAGCTGATTTTTTTTTTCATATTTCAGTGTCGGTCCCATAATAAAAGTTGATCATATTCATGAGTACTTTCACCTCCTAAAATATCCGCACTGGTTTTAATTTTACCCTGAATAAGAGATTTTCAAAAACAGCTGACACAGGATTCGAACCCGCGACCTCTGCCTAAACCGGGGCAGTAAATAAGCATAGCATGGCTTTAACATGTTTAAAAGTCGCAAAAATATACATTTATAATTATATGGGCAGTTTTCCTATTGTCTAGTGATCCATCATTATCAGTGAACCAGTATGTCACAATTTCACAAACACAGCACTTCATCGAGAAGACCGCGGCTTCCACTTTCACAGCTACTTTCATAGCCAAGGTACCGCGTCATCTCATTCGCATTTGGCACCTATACGTACTATGATCAGACATCCTGTGACGTCATTCTTTTCCCATAGCTTCATGGCTAACGAAACAAATAGGTATGACACCAGGATACGACATGACAGACCGCTTGATTTATTTGCTTTGTAAAAATAAGCACTTCCGACCAGAGGAAAATAGGGAGAAGAAAATAACTGTTCTTGAAGCGCTGTTCTGAACATTTCTGTATGATGAACTTTCTATAACTCTCTATCTTCGGTAGTGTTATGTTCCTGTGGTAAATAAGATCGCAAGAGCTCCTGAGGATATGCTGAGGAACGCTGTGTTGACAGAGGGACCTGCTTGTCCACTCTGTCAGCTGTCAGCATATGACTGTTTTCCACTATCGTCGTATAAAAAAAAACTTGTAGGTACCTTACTTACTTCTTGATTTATGACAAAGGCAATATCATCTTAATTATATTAATTGTAGCAGTTGATAAGAAGCCCATTGCTCCGAAGTAGGCTAGGCACTTCACACTGATATACTGATATAGTAGTGTGATATCACACTAACGTTGAAGTTAGTTAATCAATCGTACACTTCATAGACAATTATGTACGTAGCATCGCGTCACCCATTGACCCAATTTTTAGTATATTTTATGATTTTTATGGAATCATTCGGATAACCCAAAACTAACGAAACATCTCTTAATTTGATATACAAATCTGTAATTAAGCTACAAATTAGATAGAACGGACTATTAATCTCTAATCTGCCTTTAAATTAAACTATTAACTGAATTGTCAAAATAATTACCGTTAGCAGGAAATTAAATACAGAATATCAAAGAACTGTTTTTTAACTTTGATTTAATAATCGCCATTTTAATTATGCTATGACATTTCGCGACTGCTAAATGCCAAGTAGGTGAGCTACGGTTTTTTTTTGGTAGACGTTCGACTTCGCGATAAATTAATTAGCCATGTAAAAGTTCTACAAAATATTCATTCTAGCGTTATACGACGGTGACTAACAGGCGTACGGTCCGCCTGATGGTAAGCCGTTACCGTAGCCTATGAAACGTGCGCAACACCGAGTATCACATACGCGTTGCCGACCCTTTAAAATGAGGATTCGCTGTGCCGACAGTTTAGGGGACAAACAGGTCCCCCGCTGTCAAGAAAGAGAGCGCATCCTCAGGAGCTCTGGCGACCTTACTCACCACAGGAACACAACACTACCGAAGAGTAGCGTTATTTGGCTGTGGTATTCTGTAAGGTGGAGGTATTTCCCTAGTCGAGCTGCTCCAGATTTGAGTGAGATATCTCGCTGTGTCCTACTTCTCTCATATTAGAGATAGAAAGTGTTATGTCCATCGTTGCTCCAGTGCGAGAGAAAATGAGCTCTATTTCTTTTTCACTATAGAGTAATAGGTATATTGCTTAAACAATCCATCCCTTAGATACTAACCAGTACCCCGATCATGAGTTTTTTTGACGTGTAGTATCGTTAACGTAAGCATATTTTGAATTGAAAATACACGTTTGGTACACAATATTTATATAAATTAAATACTTAATTTATTTCTCTGTATTTTTTAAAATGTGCAAATTGTATAAAATTTTATCAAAATGTTCCAGGACTGCTGTATTTTAAATTCAAAATATGCTTACGTTAACGAAACTATACGTCAAAAAAACTCATGATAGGGGTACAGAACGTCATTCGCTAACAGAATTCACCCTGAAATGAGTAAGTAAAGTACATTAGGGTGCTTTTCTGAAAACGATACATTTTCCGCGTATTTCCAAAAAACGGTTCATAAAAACGTGAAAATTAAAAAGGTTTCTAGAAACACGTGCGCAGTATTATAAATGTAACGAGTCTGAAGAAACAAAAAAAAAACTTGGAACAAAATTGCGAAGCCTTTTCCTAATTTCAGTTGGTCCTGCACTGAATTGGAAACCCGATTGTTTATTAATGGGGTTCCGTAAATGTGAAATTTCGGTAGGAATACTCGGAAATGCTTACAAACTTGACCTTTTAACTTTCAAGGGAAGTTTGGTTCTTGTCGCTATGCTATTGAAACGTCCAAGAGCAAAACCATAATAATAGAATGCGTTATGTTTTGCCCTGGTACAAAAGGCTTCTAGGAAATTCTAGATATCTTGGGGTGCTTTACTTTGAGTACCTCCACCACCTTACAGAATACCACAGCCAAATAACGCTACTCTGCGGTAGTGTTGTGTTTTTGTGGTGAGTACGATCGCCGGAGCTCCTGAGGAAGCGCTGTGTTGATAATGGGTGAACTGCTTGTCCCCTGAGCTGTAGGGACAGCGAATCCTCATTTTAAAGGGTCAATAGGGTCATAGCAACAACAAATCGTACAAAACTGTTGTCTAACTTTTTATAACTTCCTATTCCGTAACACTTCTCAAGTAGTTGAAAATAATTGAAATGCTTATTAATTTACCGCTTGTCCTAAGACAAACAAGTAAACTAACTACTAAGGCATCTTGATGAAAACGTGTACCTTAGTAGGGGAGGAAAGTTCACAAACTTAATTGTTCAAGGACCTTCGCGGAAAGTTAGTTCCTGCCATTGAAATGTAGGTTAAAGGTCGAAATGAAACTGACTTCGATGTAATAATAAACGGAGGAGCCCGACACAATGATGAAGAAATAGTATTAAAATTTTATTTTGCTACTACCGACCTGCTGGCCAAAAGAATAGACAAAATAACAGATCGTAAAAAGATTTCTACCGTTTTATGCATACAAGGAAGAGAAGAAATGTTTCTATTCTTGAGTAGACATAACTTTTTAAAGCCAAGCACGGGCCGCCGCGTGCTCGGGCAGAAGAGCTAACGAGTAAAAATAACTTGTCTATTCTTTGGTAGAATAGATATAGAATTGGTCATGCGTGCAGGTGCAATCTGCGTGGGTGCAATCGACTGATGTGGCGATATATTATGAAAACATGGAGATTTCTGTAGGTACTGTATCTATGTTAAATATTAACATATTACTTACACATAAACAAGACCTTTTGGAACACATCCTCCAGAGTGGTGCAAACCGCATTAAAATTCATTGTGTAGTTAAGAAGAACTAAGCGGACAAACGAATGCAGTGATAGCCTAGTGGATTAACCATGTGCCTCCCACGGCGAATGGTTCGAGTTCGATCCCGAGGCACGCACCGCTGACTTTTCGAAGTCATGTGCGTATTTTAGAAATTAATTATCACTTGCTTTAACGGTGAAGGAAAACATCGTGAGGAAACCGGCATGTCCTAGAACCAAAAATTCGAAGACATGCGACGTCCACCAACCCGCACTGGGCCCGCGTGGTGGACTACGGCCCACTCCCTCTCACAGAGAGGAGGCCTGTGTCCCAGCAGTGGGAACATTATAGGCCGATTATGCTTATGCTTATGCTAAGCGGACAAACAGACAGAAACGAAAAGCGACTTTGTTTGTTTTCGTATTTTTACAGCTACTTACAAGTTTTTTCTATACTTAGTATGATGCGGAAGAATGAGGAAGATGCCACGAGAAAAGATTTGAGTATGAATTTCAGTGTGGAATGTGTGGATGGCTACGAAAATAGAGGAAAACCAAGGAAATAATGAATAGATTATGTGAAAGATATGGCTAGAAAAGGGGTGCATACTAAGATGATGGCTTATAAAAATTTAAGTATCAAAGAAAATCCCCAAATAAATTGAGAAATATAACAGGAAGATGACGATCATACCAACTTAATTGATTTAATCATACCCCGAGATAACTTTTAACCTAGGTAACAGATTGTCTAAAAACATTGAATTATTAAGGCATATTCTTATTTATGTTCAAACAAAGTGCGAATCTATTTATCAGATCTAGAACACGCATAAAATACAGAACACAATTCAGGCGGATAGCACAAACTTCAACAAAAATGCTTTTATTTTTTTATATTTTATGTTCCCTACACATGCCGATACCCCATAGAGAAGAAAAACACGCCTACTATAAACAAATGTAATAAAATGTGAATACATAGAATATGTAAAGGTTTTATTGGAGATAAAAAATGGCATAGTATACATCCCCCGCGGAATAGAATAACAAAAAATACGTAATTTAGATCAGCCTGGATTAAACACGAGACATTTACCTATCCTACTTCCTACTAATATTATAAACGTGAAAGTTTGTGAGGATAGATGTATGGATGTATGGATGTTTGTTACTCTTTCACACAAAAACTACTGAACGGATTTTGATGAAACTTTACAGTAATATAGCTTATACATCAGAATAACACATAGGCTACTTTTTATCCCTAAAACGCGGGCGAAGCCGCGGGCGGAAGCTAGTGTTACTATAAAATAACCTGTTCAACTAACTACGATCTTACTTGGCCGGGCAGCAGTTACTCACGCACGAGTGACTGCTAATTTAAATTGCTAACTATCCCTTGTAACCTTACCTACTACATAAATCAAGAAATAACTGAAAAAGTATATTTTTCGAAACAACAAAGTCTATTGCCCACTTTTAGCTGTTTTGTTAGCGACTGTACAATGCGCAAATGTATCGTTGAGCCAACTTCAGCTCGGCCAAGTCCTATCGTGTGGACTCTACCTAGAAGTAGTTACCTACCTAGAAGCGTTGACGTAACGTCACAGCACAGGTAACGTATTCAAATGAATAGAAGAGTACTTTTATACGAAACTCAAGACCCCTTGACGGCCATCAAAGTCATCTTTGAGAGTTTTTGCAAATATACCAACTACACAACGATGTAGATTGTTAATCAGTAGGGAAAACCTAACAACTATTCGCTAAGTCAAGAAGGTCATACGTAAGTCACGATGTAAGTAACCTAGTAACAGAAGAGTAATCTTACGATTAGTACAATTAGGGCCAAGTTCAGTGTGAAAACAACCGTTTAACACATATTTTTCGGCTGTTTTCAATTTATCGGACTGTTACTTTATATCGGTGAACTTGGCTCTAAGACAACATGGACTTGTCATAATCAATCAACCATGTTGAGACGAGGTTAAAAGACGAATAGTTCAAGTAATCTATTCGTGTCTTCATGAGAGATGAACGATCCGATAGAATAGCACAATACTAGAGGCGTGTCAGCCAGACTTTATTAGTGTTTGTCATGTCTACTAAGCAGAAACATAGTTAGTGGGTCTGGAACTAATAGTAACGATGCCAAGAGTTGTTAGAAATATAGCCTGAAAGATTTTTCTTATTTTAAAATGAGTAATTTGTGAATTAAATGCTTGTTTTGGGGATGATGATGGATTTTAACGACCTCATGTTATTTTCCGACTTCCACGCGGACGGAGTCGCGGGCACAGCTAGTGTACAAATAAGAATACCTACAATTAACGTAAAGAAATAACACGTTTGAAATAAAAACAGTTTACCAAAATATTAACGCTATTATTACGACCTATAGGCGACTAGCGTTACGCTGTTCTCTGGTATAATTACCAAAATTTTAATAATTTCGTTCCACATTAAACGTAATTAAGTATCCAATTATTCCAATAAATCTGTTCGAACAAACGTGAAATTATGAAAATTATTAAGCTTAAATACAATTAAAATCGTTATGGAAAACATCTGAACACGACTGCGGTTACAATAACCACTATTAGTCAATCAGTTGGAAATGAATGCGTCACTAACTGCAGCCAATACAATAATGTTAAAGTATAATTCATTAAATGTTACCAATTATCCGAAATTCGAATGTTATTATAATTTGGAGAATAATTTTCATCGTTGCCGCAAAGCAGGATTATGTGTAAGCGTAATTTAAATATGCAGTACAACTGACTGGACCACCTAATGCTAACTGCTATGACTCTTAAACAACAAGTCACTTCTAGATATACAGGGTGGCAGGTTAGACAGTGGAAATATTTTAAGGGGTCATTGTACTCATCATTATGAACAACTTTTACTATGGGACCAACCCTGAAATCGCGAAAAAAAAACAGCTGTTCCATACATTTATGTTCACAAAAATCAGCAAAATGTATGGAACCGCTGATTTTTTTTTCGCGATTTCAGGATTGGTCCATAGTAAAAGTTGTTCATAATGATGAGTACAATGACCCCTTAAAATATTTCCACTGTCTAACCTGCCACCCTGTATACGATGTACCTACTCTTCATGTCATCACATAACTTCCGTCACCCAGAGAAGAAATGAAACAAGTTTTATGTTGAACATCATTTTTCAAAACAAGCTTTTACAAGCTCGATCATGAGACGCTAGACATCTTCCCAAACACAACGGAGTGCGACCCTTGCTTGGCTTATCAGAGTTTTGTCTACCGAAGAATATAATAATTTCTTCTCTTTATTGTACGCATAAATCGGTAGAAATCTTTCTATAATCAGTCATTTTGTCTATTCCTCTGCCGACAAAATCCGTTTCTATCGTGGTCATGCTAGGCCGGCAGGACTAAAAATGTCCTCATTACTGGTAATCCATGAGTGAGCAAACAACACAATGTTTTACAATCACACAATACTTAATTCCAGCTCTGACTCGGTTTAGCCACGCCATCAAAGTCGGTCTACAAACGCTAATAGTTTGCAAATATTTACCCAAGTAACACAATACTTTTATTTTACCATCCGGCGTTGAACTGCGGTTCTCAGTAACCATTTAACTAACAGCGATATTTTAAACATTTTCGAAAACACTTGGAGGAGATTCGTCACACGTTGAAAACATTGAACTTTTCTAAGTTAGAAACACAATATTGCTGTTAATGAAATAGTTTGGAAGTGTGTGGTAAGTACTTGTAAAGCATATTTAATGTTCGTAAAAACTTAAATTTTGCTAATATCCTCGGGTGTTGTACATGACAAAGGATGCCACCTCAGATCATAGAATAGAAACAAGGGAGATGTGCAACAAGGCGCTATTGAGCTTGAGGCTTTAGTTTGATCACGTTGACCATAATTAAAACGTACACGCTGGCGACAGACCGAACGCGATCGATGATATAAATACCTAGTGTTTTAGTTTAGTGTTAGTGATGACTGATGAGTGACGAATAACAGTGTTCTGGGCAGTTGGGCTTCTGATGTTTTTGTTTTTTCGTGGCTACTACTTTAGGTTTTCTGTATAAACTTATGGAGATCCCATACCACGATTCAACCAACCTTAAAACAATGATTCACTTTTCGATGCGCAAAAGCATCAACCGTTTGATTCAACCGTATCTCTACTTAAGTTCTAAACATAGGTCTTGTTTACGCATACCTACTCCGTTGTCATCAAGAGGCGAGCTGGCGAAAGAAATATCGCAAGAATTCCACTTCTGCAATATACCTACCTACCTGAACAGAAGCAGATCCTATAAACAATGACTCACAGATCCAATAAACCAGGTTTTCCTTTTGGATATTATAGGAAGTAATAACGATTTTAAATTCAGTTTTAGTACCTACTTCCTCTTAATTAAACCTTATTGATCCGCTCCGGTATGTAAGCACTGCTCATTTCAAAATCAAACAGATTTTGTTTGGAATTTGCTGCTCCAAAACTCTGGATAGTGATATGGGGGTTAGGGTGATTTCATAGTCACGCTGGCCGCCCGCGCTGCCGGCCAGCGTGACTGAAATCACCCTAACCCCCATATCACTATCCAGAGTTTAACCTTAGAGTTTAATCAGAGTTTAAACAGAGTTTAACCAGAGTTAAAACAGAGTTTAACCAGAGTTTCACTATGACCGTCAGCGCAGGCGGCCAGCGCGGCTCGTAAGCCATACAATCGCACGCGTTTCGTACGCAGCTCATTATGTAATTTAATAGAGGAATCCTATCACTGTTAGTTCCAAGACTTGGGCTGAAGCTAAAACATTCGACTTCCCAACCAATAAAACCTTCAGAAGCTCTCTGGGACTAACGCAATCCAATCCAGAACTAACTGGTAACATATCACTAGGTCGGTGACATCAGCTTATCATAAAAGTCAAATTAGCCAAATATAATAAATTGACATATTCCCTTAAAAGCGACATTATTCCTAGAAGTACTCTAATAAAAGTAAAGTCTGAAGCATGAGGTAATAAACGCTTTCAAGCGTCAAACAGGATTGGATACTAAAGGTATCTACCTACTTGAAATCCGACCTTTGAACCCTGGGCAAAACCGCTTCAACCTGTCATTTTAGCAAGAATTATTGAAGTATTATTCATTTTTATTGCACTCTGGTTTACGTGGGGCGCATTTTACGACAATGTAAATTCTGGAATAAAAATGTGGGCCAGCGCTGTGAAGCCATTACAAAATGAATTAGATGTTTTTAAATTGATTTTTTGCAGAGATAAAAACAGATAAGAAACTTCCGTATGTTACATTACATGTACGATCTTTAGCCATCGAAACACTTATGGAGGTCTTCAATTCTTTGAGTGTAAAGGGATCAATCGCAATAATCGCGCTCGGGACCTCGGGACAAAGCAAAACGGTGGCTGGCTGTATAGATAAAGATGAGATAATAATGCTACAAGCTTCAACTATAGAAGAATTGTTTACAAAATATGACAGCGTGATCATAAGAACTCGCGAATTAGATCGGAACCATAAAATTAGTCTCGTAATAAAAATGCGTCGTAAAAATGTTTTGACTTTTATTGTTTACTTACTGAACTGGTGCGGAACAGCGCAGTGTGGTTACAGAATACCAACATCTAATAAAGCAAAACGCATTAATTTTCGGCTTTTTTTTTTTTTTTTTTTTGGCGATGGGAAATCATCAAATGACCCCTCCCGCTCTGGGCGGAGCGGAAGGGAGTGTCAGACTCTTACTGACTAAAACCCACCCATGTTCCTTCCTTAGCCCTTTTGTCCGGGTCAGCGGTATCCCTTCCGGACGATCCCGCTTATTAATTTTCGGCTGGATTGTCATCACTTCAGTGTGGAGTTTCTCATAACACTAACCTAACCAGTAACCCACGAGTTTTTCGTCTGTTCTTCTCCAAGAGATTTTAAGTTTTGGAACGGGCAACTAGCTTCAACTTACGGACAAAGAGACTGACAACTATTTTTTGACAATTCAAAAATTAGATTACAAGACTTTGACTTGTGAAGCCAAAGAATAAGATTGTGACGGAGTCATCCTTCTTTCATCATTTAGTACTGGCAATCTTCCATTGCTGGCCACTTCATTCATCCCATTCTTCTAAATTCGGTTTAGATTTTAACTTTAAATTTCAAAATTAGAACATCTCATATTTTTTTGCATTGTTTCGTCATTCTTTGTCTGGTCTCCAACGACATCACTTGTGACCGCTGAACCGCTGTACTGTTATTATTTATTACCTACTACCTATTTATCAAGTGTGCAAAGCTATAAGCAAATAGTCTCTTTTGTAACAGTTATTTTTATACCTCTGTGTAACGTTATAAAGTGCAAAAATACAACCTACGTCTCGCAATATAGCTCTCCAACCATCCTGCAGTGTTTTATTTAAATAATATCAAGATTTGTGTCTGTGGAGGCTCCCTCCGATAGCTAGCCGAGGCTGAGAGGACAGAGGAGGGAGGCACTCTGCGACAAGATAGGTACTTGTTCTTTCCTTTTAACAACCTAGGTTATAATAGGTCTTTACCTATGAAATTGCCGTTTTGTATGAAAAAATTTAAACGAATTTTTTTCATGTATTTTCTATTTGTATTAATCGAAGTAATCACCCATGCAATCAATGCATCTCTGCCAACGCAGTGGCAGTTTATTGATGCCCTTCTTAAAGAAATCAGCTGGACGGGAGGCAACAAATTCTTCAAAGGGATTTTGTACTGCCTCTCGGGTATTGAATTTTTTTCCCGCCAAGAAGTTATCCAAATTCTGGAAAAAGTTAGTAGTCTGTAGGCGCAAGGTCTGGTGAGTAGGGCGGATGACGGAGAGCTTCCAACCCCAGTTCTTGCAACTTGGAGACCGTCTGCTGTGCAGTATCAGGTCGCGCGTTGTCGTGCAGGAGCAGTGGAGACGAGCGATTGACCAATGCTGGTTGGAGATGTGCCAGCTTCTTCATCATTGTGTTCAGTTCTTCACAGTACACATCTGCAGTAATGCTCACCCCGTTTGGTAAGAAGCTGTGATGAATCACACCGGCGCTAGACCACCAAACAGTGACCATCACTTTTCTAGGGGTAAGTTTTCGTTTAGGGCATTGTTTAGGTGCTGAACCAGGATCCAACCAACTTGCTGAGCGCTTGCGGTTATCAAACAGAATCCATTTCTCATCGCAGGTAACAATGCGGTTCAAAATTCCTTCATTTGTGTGTCTGTTGAGCAGTGCAAGGCACGTCTCGACGCGTACTTCGCGCTGGCGATCATTGAGTTTGTGGGGCACCCATTTGTCAAGCTTTTTTACCTTGCCAATTTGACGCAAATGGACCAATATTGTTTTGACGCTAACGTCGAAAGCTGCTGCTAATTCAGCCGTAGATTGTGTATCATCAGCTTCCACAATCACCTTTAATTCGTCATTGTCAACCAAAGTGTTCGGACGACCGCGAGGTTCATTTTTCAGGTCGAAATTTCCAGAACGGTAGCGAGCAAACCAATAACAGGTGGTGCGTTGGTTTGTAGTGTTAGCTCCGTAAACGTCGTTGATGTTGCGTGCCGCTTGTGGCGCGTTGCTGCTACGACGGTACTCGTATTCCATAATTACTCGAATTTTTAACGTATCCATGATGACGAAAAAGATTGAAATGCGATGAAAATGTAACACTAATCAATAAACAAATGACTACTTTTGGAAAAAAAAAAACCATGTTTTTAAAATAAAATTAATTTGAAATTGGAATTCTTAGCCAAACAAAAATTATTTTGATTTGAAATGGCCAGTACTGCAGAACGGCAATTTCATAGGTAAAGACCTAATATTAAAGACGCTTCGCAATTTTAAGACAATTGAAACCAAAATCATTTTTAGGGTTCCGTACCTCAAAAGGAAAAACGGAACCCTTATAGGATCACTTTGTTGTCCGCCGTCAGTCACCGGACCATAAGTGGAGCCATCTGCTCATAGATGGCGCCATTGGAAGTATGCAGTAGCGCCATCTATGATCATATTTCGGAACCCTTAGGGCGCGAGGCATACGATCGCACTTGTCCGGTTTTTTTCTTTTTGGATAGTGTTCTACGGCTTTTAGAACTCATGTCCCGTTCAACATTCCCACCCATTCTGTGCGAAGTTCAACATCTTTGCGAAGTTTGCTGTGGCACTTCACAAAGATGTTGAACTTCGCACAAAATGGGTTTACTGCACTATTTTATCGATACAGTACGTTTTATGAGTGCCTTTCTATAATTAACTGCTGTCAAAGGATCGGTGCGTAAATTATGGGTGCACATATGGGACAATTCATTGAACTCGTTTTTTGTCGTTCATTATTGGGGACTGACATAATAATGGGCAATTTAAACATACGAGTGTACGTCCTATGTAAGACCCAAGAATTTCGACATTCTAGTAGGCATCTAAGCACGAAGTAACAATGTACTCGAACCGCAAGGAATTGCTGTAATGAGCTAGGAACATGTTGCGGTTGAACAGAGCCTTCATAAACCGCTAAGTGGAACGATCTATAAAATAATGCTACAAACATAACCACCCCCAGCAAACCCCGGTCGTCGGTCACACAAAACCGATAATATTTCACATTCCAATCGCACGCGTCACGGTCCGCGAAACAAAACAAACCGGGATCGCCGGGATATCTACAAAAACCATTTATCAAGAACAGTACCATAAATCGCCAAAACCGTTTTGTAACGAACATTTTACTGCAGCAGCAGCAGATTTATCATGCATTCCAATTCCCACACGAAATGTATAAAAATTGGCACAATCTTTACGCAAACGAAGCGCCACGGAGGCTCGGCAACGGTTTGGCAAGCGGACCTTGAGATCGAGGCTAACATGACGAAAACGACCAACAATGGGTGAACACAGTGCAAAAAAAACGTTTTTGCAACTAGAGATTATATAAAAAAAGATTCGCCTAGTCACTGTAACACGAAACTTTGTTCGATCAATTCTGTGCTCAGCAATAAATGGGTGGAACAAATTGATGTATGCCATGCTTCCTGGGTACCTACGCTAACATAAAATATAGGGAATGATTAATTTACCGAGGTATAAAAAGGCGTGGGTGTGTCCGCCGCTTAGTCACTTGGCAATGACTATACAAGATTTACTTTTAAAAAAAAACTGTTTCAACCGGACTTCAAGCACGTTTAATGGTCCGAAAAAGTTAGAAACTTTCTCTATCGATTTTCTAAAAAACTTCTATGTTTATAGAAAACCGTAGGGAAATCCTGGACCGCCCGCAGCGCAACTATAGTCTGACAGTCTGACACTCGCCACAATCCCAGGGCCCCAAGTCTGCTAATGCAATTCTTATAATCGTGTCAGAATAGTGTCTCAATGGCATCGTTTTGACCAATGACGAAAGAGTTAGTCTTGCTCTAAGCCAATGACCGCTTAGGTTTTGATAGTAATGGTGTCATTATGACACCATTCGTACACTATTCAAATAGCAGAATTGGGGCCCAGGCAATCTTAAGATTGCTTTATGGGAAGCTTAAACTCCGATATCCGAGCGACATAAATTCCCGATAAACGCAATCTAGATTTTATCAGAAGTCTAAAATGTGTTCCGCGTTCATTTCCTGCGAATGTGTGCGAGATATACCACCGTGCCTCCTGAGAGGCCCGTTATTATAGTCGTGATAAACTAATTTTCTTTATCGCTGCGTAGTTCAAGGCCTTGTGTCCAATAAATCGTGATACCTACAACATTCCGAGCAAAATAATATTCACAGATATTCTGAGAAGCATTACAAAAATGTTAAAAAAGCTTTGAATACTAACTGTAAGCAAACACAAAGTCCCAAAGTCCATGAAAACTTTGCCGAAAGAACTACTTACTTAATATGGTCCGAAGGAGAAGAGAATAAAACAATCATTATCAATTCAGCGAACGCTCCAATAAATCTCTCTTAATTACATTAAAATCAAAAAGAAATCAGCGCTCAATGGGACGTAATTAACGCGGAAGTGAAAAACGACACTGTATTTCGATTGGAGCTGTCGAACACTCGTATAAAAATGTGAAATCGTAAATTCGCAAACTGTTACATAATTCCTTTTACAATTAAAACACAACCGATGTATAGAAACAATCGGATTTTAAAGCCCGCATCGGGTTTGTATCGATTGAAATATATATCGTATTACAATTTTATTCGCTGACCCAAATTTGAACGACCGCAAACGAAAACTACGCAGGTCCGTTGTGATTGGATATTGATTTATTTTAGACATTGTTTTAACAACGGCGTGTATACAGCATCATTGTGCTGTTAGTTTGTTTAGGGCTGCGCCCTCTTTGTCCGTATCTGAAAAACAGCTCGTGGCTACTCGTATCTGGCAAAATGCACTTAAGGGCCATAAAGAAAATATACGCGCACAAAATTACTCTGGTGTGTTTTCTATCCGAGACATTTCCTGTCCAATATTTTTTTGCGGATTCAATAAAGACCTCGTAAAAGCAGCAGTGTTGAAATTAGTATTTGCCACGCTTTTGTTAGTCATAGATGCTAAAAGTAATTGAAAAAACCAAAATTGCAACTCGAAACTATTAGAAATCTAAACAACTTTGCCTAACCGTGGTGCAATCAGCTTGGAGGAACCACAAAAGCTTTGTACTGAACTCTAATCAGAGCATACGGCAAATTTGGAACACTGTCAAACCAAATCTGGTCCATTGTGTGCCAATCTGGGCCGCAATACCATGGGCACGACTTTCGACCTGTCAAGCTTGTGTATCAAATTAGTGCTCTTTCTACGCCGTTCGTCAAAGCCGACTTCGGAGTAGATAATAGTCGATTGGCCGTTTGTGAGATCGACAGCTGTTTAGTAGCTGTAATGTGAAGATTATTTTACAGTTCGTCCTCCTTGCGTCGTTTTCCTCATTACTGAGGGTCGTGAGTAGTGACTCCCCCGCTGCATCAGTTTCTCCCGTACGATTTCCCTCCATCTGCTGCGATGCTTAGCTTCATGAAGGGCATTGTGGAAGTTGATGTTCAGAGAAGATCGTATTTGGTCCGACCATCTCGTGGGACTGCGTCCTCTGGGACGTTTGCCATCTACCTTGCCTGTCACCATCAGCTGTTCAAGGTTGTGACCCTCTTTACGAGCAATATGTCCGAAGAATTCCAGCACCCTAAGAAAGCATATACATATAGTGGAAAGTCTAGTTCCTTGGATATAATTATAGACAGTTTAACACATTTCCTGTCCACGGTATGCGAATGGATACCCTTGAGTCCATGTATCCAAAAGGATGCATTATTACCGAAATCTAGAGAAGAGAATATCGAAAAGGACTTGAGGAGTAGATTTTGCTTTTTGTATGGGGAACAAGCAACATGTTAAAAAGGTAATACGAAGATTCGCATCTCTTTGTGAACAAAACAATAACACAGTTATTAGTTAATAGCATACAAGGAGATTGCTGCTGCACAAATCTGTTTGCAATTACATTTAAATCCAATCCGTTTTAGATTAAGTAACCCTACGAAAATTAACCGTAGATAAACCGGACTTCACCGACAGACGTTTACGGGCAAATCATTACGAATAATCGATCCACATAATCGAATACAATTATAACGCAGCCCTGTATTTGCATCGAAGCCCAGGCTTGCGTTTAATCAAGCTGATTCAGAGTAAACAGTGTCCGTACATCCCGAGTGTTTGACTGCTCGGAATATCGCTGGATTAGGAGAAGGTCATGGCAAATACTACTTGTTTTTTGGGGAAATTCGAGCAGTGAAGGGTGTTTGGGGATAAAACGTCATTGCTACACAAGCAAGTTCAGAGCATAATATCTTCGGGATCCGAACAGCGGATTAAGCATTCCGGCAAAATCTTGCTTGTTATTGAATTTTATTTAAATTGCTGTATCGATGTGTATTTGGGAAAACCCTCTGTTTATATCTAAGACTTACTAAACACCAAACATGTTTTGTACAAACAATAATTTGTCAAGATACACACCTACGACCCTGAAATTGGACCACTCCTACAAATTTCCCGCAAATTGTGCTAAAAGATACCCGTTTAACGTTCAATTTCGGCATCAAATCGAATTGCTGGTAATGCTAAACTAATTATCATATCCTTAATAAATAATACTAAGAAATACGGGGAAGATTCTTTTAAAGCGTATTCTGACTCATTTAGCAGGTGACACAAAAATTTCACAAACCACGCTATAAAACGGTAACATGATGATGTTTTCAGAAACGCGAATAAAAACGTTATAGCTAAACAGATTAGAGCTTGTATACCAAACTACTTAATGACACAAAAAATATCGTGGCCGTGTCCGTATATTCGCAGTAATAAAATGATTAAATGGACTGGAACTTGTAAGACTATTAGACATTTTGGCGGGTAGTTCTACATCGAAGTCCCGAAGGAGCAGTCACCAGACTGTACATAAAATCTAGATAGAAGGTTCAATAATAAAGAACATTTTAATAACATTTTTGATTGAATTGCAAAGACTTCGAAAACATCATACTACCAGGAACACATAAAAATGGAAGAGTCAAGTTGCGGGCCAGCCTACACTGTAATTATGACGGGTTACATAAGAACCGGCGACGGACGCGAGACGTGGGCGTGTCGCGCTAACGACATTCGATACGTTCGACAGATAAATGGACGGGGTCACCCCGGTCATAGTTCAAAATCGCCGCGGCAAAGTGAATATTTGAATTTTTAATGAACGTAGATAAAAAATCATGACGATTTCGTTAATGGCGGTACTATCGACTACCGATACGGTGATGATTCGTTTTGAATAATGGTTTAATAGTGCCTAATAGGTATTTAATTTATAAAGGCGAACATTTAAAAACACCAAATGGGTGAGTTTTTAATATTCATATTAGCTGCTGTATCTTGGCGTCCTTCGGTGATTGGAGTAGATTTTGCAATAACGCAGAAGCAGAGAAGCATGCTGCATTTCGTGATACAAGACATCATTAACAAACAATGACTATGACACCGGCCTAGCATGACCACGATAGAATCGGGTTATGTCTACAGAAGAATGGACAAAGCGACAAATTGTAGAAAGATTTCTACCGCTTTATGTATACAATGAAGAGAAGAAGTATCTCTATGCATCAGTAGACAAAATTCTGATAAACCAAGCACGGGTCCCCGCGTGCTCGGGCAGAAGAGATAACGATTTGGTAGAAAGAAGTTTCTCTATTCTTTGGTAGAATAGAGAATTGGTCATGCTAAGTGTGAGCTCATGAATTTCGTAGAAAAGAACTACTTACGTTCTCCTGTCAATAACGTATTGCGATCACCATCCATCTTCCAACCATTGTAATTATGGCAATGGTCATGTTTAGCAGAAGATGTTTGACGAATGACAGGCCTGGGTCTAGCAAAGGACTGGTTTTCAGAGTAAGTAGTGGATAGCTGGGTGTCTTGCCTTAACTTTTTCGATACCTACAATTAAATAATAAAAGGCAGATTCCACCCCAAAATAAAATCAGAATATATCACTCTTTTACCATGGTTGGAAAAATTTCGTGACCCCTTTTGAATTATGTATGTTGGAAGTACTAATATTTTATTCATAATAAGGATAATTTATTAAAACACGAACCGCGCGGGTTATTTCCACATTATCTAGGCATTTGGCGTTTTTATGACACACGAGACCTTAACGAATGATGTTAATTAGCGAATGTCAAGTTTACTAAGAAACCGAGGAATTACGGATTTGCCAAGAACTCAATTAAGGATCCACGTGTTTCGTGATATAATTAGGAAGTACTGCATGGCCAATTCTATCTCTATTCTACCAAAGAATAGACAAAGTTCTTTCTATCCAACTCGTTATCTCTTCTGCCCGAGCATGCGGCGACCCGTGCTTGGCTTATCAGTTTTGTCTACTGAAGAATAGAAACATTTCTTCTCTTCATTGTAAGCATAAAACGGTAGAAATCTTTCTACATCTGTCACTTTGTCTATTCTTCTGTAGACAAAACCCGCTTTAATCGTGGTCATGCTAGGGCGTTTGGACGCACCGATACATAAAGATAAGGTAAAATCTAAGCTTTTACGTATCTTTATAAATTTTCCACTACAGATTCGCTTCCTGTTTTGGAGACGTCTTTGTCTTACAACCGATTTCGAATATCAGTTGGAACGAGATCAATCTCTCATTAGCGGTAAAAATTTAATCATCATCGACATCATCAGGCTTAAGCTAAAAACAGTAATAACTATTGCCAAATTGGGTCTTAAAGCCAATTCTAGTGGGTATATTACTTAGAGGGATCCATAACCCCTTAAATATTTCCTAAGGTCTTTATTTCCTGAATAAAACTTCTAGGGCTACCACGCTTGTTTTAGACATAAAAGTCGTAAAGTATTTGAGGCGAAGTGGTATTTCGAGACATCAGCTTAGTCAAGTTTTTTATAGTATTCTCAATACAAAGTTGCATATTTTATACGAGTTCCTCAAGTATTTTAATCCGCATAGAATCCAATACAGCTGTTTAAGTGGGGATTATCCTATAAAGTTTTTAATGAATATTACTGTGCCTACTTTTTTAGATTTGCCCCTGAAGTGGGTATTCTGTCTGATATTGATAATGTAAACATTATCAATATCAGAATACCCACATCAGGGGCAAATCAATTGCTCTTAATCAGGCACATATCCATATTTCGGGCTGCTACTGCGAATTTCCAAATGAAAAAACCGTAACACTATGGCCAACTCAGAAGTTGAACCTAGGGCACTTCGCTCAACTAAGATACGAACTACTAGCAAAACCGCACCCTAATTGCGTAACTCAATTTCTATCACCATGGCTTTCATTTTGACAGTTCAACAACATCCATTGCGGCGTTGAGCTAGAGCAGAGCAATCGGAAGCACGGGTTATGAAACATACGGCATAATGGATGTCAAAATCAATGTCTCAATAAATTCTCAATGTGACTCATGGTTATAGCAACTGAGTTATTTATGCAATTAGGGTGCCGCTTTACACATGCCAGTAGCAGCCAACCTAGCATGACCAAGACCATGATAGAAACGGGTTTTGTCTACAGAAGAATAGACAAAGTGACAGATTGTAGAAAGATTTATACCGTTTTATGCATACAATGAAGAGAAGAAATGTTTCTGTTCTTTAGTAGACAAAATTCTGATATGCCAAGTACGGATCGCCGCGTGCTCGGGCAAAGAGACAACGAGTTGGATAGAAAGAACAGTTTATTCTTTGAATAGAGATAGAATCGGTCATGCTAAGCGTGCTGGCATGCTTTTGTGCGGGCTACAGGCACGTATCACGGGTTTAGTCTGAGAAACCCAAAAACAGCAACATCAAGTTGATGGTAACATTAGATTCTTGCCACACCTTTATGACGCGTTACGCCTACGTAGACATGTTCAATTAGCGCCTCAAAGTAGGCGTCAAAATTATATTAATACTAGCAACCCGTCCACGCTTCGCACGGGTACAATCTACTGATGTGGCGTGGCGACATGTCAAAACATCGAGATTTCTGTGCTGTATCTAAATTAAATATTAACGTATTGTACACATAAACCTTCCAGAATAAATTCTCTAAATGGTGGTGAAAACCCCCACCTTTTGCAATGAAAATAAAATATTTTTTGACTTTTTTCATTTGCAATAAAGTTGAGCAAGCGTTCTTTATAACTGTTCCAAATTTCAAGTCGATAGCATAAGTAGTTTCTGAAATAACCAGTGACAGACAGACAGACGGACAGACGGACGAAGTCGCACCATAAGGGTTCCTTTTTTACCATTTTGGTACGGAACCCTTAAAATGCAAATTCTTCAAATGCTTATTTTCTTCTCTCTCATAATCCTGATTTTGAGAACGACAAAATTAACGACACATGTCACATTACGACGCCTGCTGTACTTGTCGTGTCTGTAATCAATGACAATAGTTAGACCACAGTTGCACACATGTAATATTATGTAGGAGGTATACCTTGCGGTCTGTCACCACACACCACAATCATAGGGCTAGTTAATTACAGGATATAAGCACGTATTCTATTATTGGTCTATATTTACTGTTCCCTTAGTAACCGTCCACTAACATGGGAATGTTTCCTGATAATTCCGGTTTCCTTTACAAATAATTACCCGACTGCTCCAGCACGCGTAGCATGGCCAATTCTATCTCTATTCTATCAAAGAATAGACAAAGTTTCTTTCTTTCTATCTAACTCGTTATCTTTTGTTCCCGAGCACGCGGCGACCCGTGCTTGGCGTAGCGGACTTGTCTCCCGAAGAATATAAAAAAACTTCTCTTCATTGTATGCATAAACGGTAGAAATCAGTCATTTTGTCTATTCTTCCGTCGACAAAACCCGTTTCTATCGTGGAGGAGAGTAATGTTTTTCCAGTGTACATGTATGTCTTTGTCTATTTCCTTGGCATGCTCTGTAGCATAAACAGCTTGATAGATTTCATCATCTATGGCGTATTTGATTCGTATCTAGATCAAGAGATAAGGTATAAAAAATATTACGCATTCGGGCTTTTTGTTTTTCTAATTATTTTGTTTAACTAACATTTAAGTCATCATCAAGTCATTAACCCAATTTATTAGTGGTCGACACTGCATGTCTCTTCCATACATCTCGATGAGACGTCGTCTCACAAATCACTACACCAACGAATCTGTATGCAGCGCAGTAATGAGCGTCTGTAGCAGTTGGCACCAGATCTCGGCCGCGGCTAAGATAATGAATTAAACAAACGCCCATTCGCTGACGGTACAATGTATCAGTTGTGGGCGTATCGTCACGAGCGATATACATTGCATATCAAGTATGCAGATACACCGATTAGTTATAGGAAGGATACGACACCCAGTTCAAGTGGACAAGGGTTTATGTGTAAATAATGGGATATACTGGGAACGGGAACCCGTTTTCAAAATATTTAATATATAACTAAAATGAGAGATACCGCACGCAAAATACGCGCTTTGACGTGGAGTTGCGGACACCAGCCCGTTATACAATACAAATGAGAGATAATAAGAGAAGGTAAATGTATATACCTACGCTCATAAGAGCAGTAGGTAATTACAGAGATTTCAAATTTCAACTGAATCAGGCGGGCCACAGTGGCTCAGTTGGTAAGAGCGACGCCACGGCGCGGCAGAGGTCGCGGGTTCAAATACCGCCTGTGTCAGTTGTTTTTGAACTCTCTTTAAGTACATAATATTTAATGACGAAGTAAAATGTATTAAAAAGCCATTTAGGTTTCGGTAAACTAAAAGTTGAATGATTTTGCAAGCAAACCGAGTGACTCGCTCGCAAAATCATTCGACACGGAATTGACGAGGTTTTAGGGGTAAACCTCACCAAAACCATGAAAATGAACATTGCGTATGTGTGCGTGCGGCAGGTAATAATTGTACTAAGTTAAAACATAAGTTATCTCCGTGTGTGTGATAAGGGGAGGCAAGTAGTGAGTAAGGTCGCGACCACAGTAATGTTTACAAGTTGAACTATTGATATTTTTGTTGATAATTATGATTATTGTGGAAAGTTTTTATTTTATCTTAATAAGCAGCTTGTGTTTGTTGAACTATGTCACTATTAGTACTTAGAAGTGCATTATTTTCGTGATAAACTCTCGTTACAGCGAGATAACTTAATCTGATGGTGTAGACCAGCGGTTCTAAAACTTTTTGGCGACGGGACCCTTTTGAAACACTGGATATTTTACGGAACCCCAAAATAAACAGCCTGGTATTATTATAGATTAGTGATACTTTACTACAACTACACAAAATAGATACATACATTACTTATATAAAACTGTATTGACTATAATCTCGTCCATACCTAAATTCTTTAGTTTTTGACCGTAGCATTCTTCCACATTAATTGTAGATTTTGGATTATGCTGCGTTTCGCCGCACTTTCGGCTATTGTGTCCCTAGTTAGGCGGAGCCCTTGCAGAGACCTTGTGGAGCCCTAGGGCTCCGCTTATCACACTACAAGTATGGCTGGTCTAAACGTTTGGAAACTATTTTAAATCTAAAAGGTTTTCCTAAAAAAATCCTTCCAAAATTTCGGCAGTCTTGCGTCATATCCAATGCAGGCTGCTTGCTTTTATAATTACCACTCAAAAGACACTCAGTAATACATTTATTTATGACACTTAGCTCACCAACCACACCTTACTCAACCTCTGATCTCCATTCATATCATGCATGTTAAGTCGAATGACAAGAATGTCGCAAGTCGTGATGCATGCTCTGAGGCGCACACGACTGAGAAAACTCCGACAGATGGTTCCCTCATAGATAACGTACCAACTCGTACATGGTGAGACCATGTGCGAATTTGAAACGCATTGAATCACCTTGGAGACAAAAATAGTACCTAAACTCTTTAAACTTTGTTGTTAGAGCGCACAAGTCGTTGAGTGAGGGCAGCAATTCGTTACACACAGTCTCGCAAGCCCTGAAAAGGAGTTGGGGGAAAATAAGAATGAGAAGATCAGAAGATGGAGTACAGATAGAAACGGGTTTTGTCTACAGAATATAGACAAAGTGATAGTTTGTAGAATCTATCGTTTTATGCATACAATGAAGAGAAGAAATGTTTCTATTCTTATATTATCAAATGACGATTTCATTTGATCGCCAACTCGCCTGATGTTAAGCGATGATGTGGTCTACAATGGAGCACCTACGCTTGCCTAGATGTAACCGATTCACTCGTGACTTGAAGACACCCAGATTGTAACTATCGGGGAACACCCACTCGGGCAGCTCATTCCACTGCACCTATACCTAAATCAAACAAAAGCAACGATATCAGGTCAGTCGTTACTATTCAACGACAACCTATCAGCATTATCACTTCGTTTTTGTTTCAGGTACACTAAGTTGCACAACCGTGCGTGCCTGCATCCACAATGTACAAAATCAGTGCGTGCCGCTGCACAATGTAGACCACAAGTCGTGATATGCGCTGCCAAGCGAGCACGATTCAGACAGATGGTCCGCTCCCAGATAAGATACCAGATACTTGTAACAATATTAGAATGATAAGACAACCATCAAAATTACACAGAAACCGTATCGCGGTGAAATTACCCAGGTACTTACTATGTACTTTCCATCAAATATTACGTTAAATTAGGCAAAATGGTGGGAGTCGTTATAATTTTCTATGCACTGTCATCACCTCATCACGTACTAAGTAATGTCATCATTTATAATGATATGGAAGCAGGATTCTGTAGAATAGGAAGGCATTTACGAAGCGAATAGAAGAAAGCATTTGTTGATGTCAGTGTGACTTCGACAAAAGCAAATAGTATTCGTGTATGTTTAATTTTCCTTGAGTTTCCGAGGAACGAAGTAGGTACAAGTACTGTAACTAGAAACGACTAGGTAATTCACTCTCACTTCACTGGAGCTGTTGCAAGCCAGACCCTGGTCCATTTTATAGTACAGAAATATTTCCTGTTCACTACAGTATTCCACAATACAGGTATTTTTTATGCAAATAAAAACGTGTATTTGTACAATCTCCAAATCCGATTTGCCGACGTTATTGCATTAAACCTTTGAGCTCGGATGCCCAGATTGTCTATCGGAAAAAGCTTAATACTTTAATACATTGTATACTATCTTTATTATACCGTTTTGTTTATATTTTCAGCGATACATTATTTTATTTTCGCATTCAGTTTGGCTGTAAAATGGCAATATTTAGATAGATATTTTACAATTTTCCAGCTGCACTCTTGTCCCTGGATTGTCAGTTTGCTACCACTTTGCTGAATGGCATAATGGCAATACATGCAAAACTTTTTTGTTTTTGCAGTCAGCAGTGTTGCTTAAAATCACACCTGTTTAAAAACTTTTGTTAATATTCATTACAGGAAAAAAAAATACAATTTATATTTAGTCATAGTAAACGTGCTATTATAAACATAATTTGACACGCATGCATAGAATATTATATTTATTAGTGCAGTACGTCAATGGAAACCTATTGTCCTAAATAGATAGTGTGGATGTACGTGCGCATCGTAACGAGGCAAACTATGATGAGCTGTCATATGACTGTCAATGTTAACGACGTCACTCGATAAGCCAAGCATTCTCTAAATAAGTGCATGGAATTACAATAAAAAATAGTCGGAGAACCCTGGCAGAAACGAAGTTCCAATAATTAAAGATAAATAGTACTTACGAATATAAGTGTAAGCAATCATGTTACAGATAATTATAGACAAGTGTTTCATTGAATAATTAATTATGTAAAAGTATCGCTTAAGGGGATTACATTGCTCAAACCCTAAAAATACGCTCGGTAAAATGAAATTTCTAGACGAATTCCTTAATGCTTTTACTATAAAAAAATTATACAAATAAACTAGAGTATACGACAAACACTTTGTGTTGTTTAAAGTTTTTATAAACTTGTCCAAATGTTGCCAAAAAAATTGAGAAAACAGGTCTTATTAAAACTAAATATTAAATTGTCTATAGAACGGCTGGGCCATTTTGTATGATATTTATACTAAAAGAAAGAAAAAACCGTGTTTAACAATTTGTGTTGTTTATTTTGACAGATTTATTTTTATATTTTGTAATAATCCACAATAACGTTAATCATTACAAAACTCCCCACCAAGCACCCCCGCTGTACCCGTGACGCTTACTCGGGATTAGTCTTGTTAGTGTCTTGACGACTCTTACGACGAGTGGGCTGTACGTGCGTTTTTTTTTTCAAATAAGATTTTAAATTCATTAATCTTGAATGAAATCATAGTCTTAATTTAAGAAAAATAATCTTATCATTTAGTATAAATTGTGATTAAGTTTGTAAGCGTAATATAACCCAGATTTAATTAAGTTTTATTTTCAAAATAATCATAGACTATGCCTAAATACAAAAATAAAAGTCAAGTGAAGCGTGGCCGAGCTCTCCAAAACTATTGGTAAGTACCTAAGCGGAGTGGTAAGTACGTGCTTGAGTTGTTAACAAAATATTTATACTACGCATAGTTCGTACCTTGTTGATTTATTTCAACGATGTTTTTGTTCATCATCCTATGTTAGACTTCGTTGCTTGCTTAGATAAAATTAATGTCTTGAGCTCCTTGATGGTGGAAAACCTCAATCATGATATGACTCACGTAAATCAACATGTTTGTACTCATTTGAAAGAGCTCACGGAGATCTATGTGACTGTGAGGAACTGACTTACCTGGTGGTGGACTCCGAAGGTAGGCAGACCTCAATCATGACCAAAGCAAACCAACATGTTTGTACTCATTTGAAAGAGCTCACGGAGATCTATGTGACTGTGAGGAACTGAATTACCTGGTGGTGGACTCCGAAGGTAGGCAGACCTCAATCATGACCAAAGCAAACCAACATGTTTGTACTCATTTGAAAGAGCTCACGGAGACCTATGTGACTGTGAGGAACTGACTTACCTGATGGTGGACTCCGAAGGTAGGCAGACCTCAATCATGACCAAAGCAAACCAACATGTTTGTACTCATTTGAAAGAGCTCACGGAGATCTATGTGACTGTGAGGAACTGACTTACCTGGTGGTGGACTCCGAAGGTAGGCAGACCTCAATAATGACCAAAGCAAACCAACATGTTTGTACTCATTTGAAAGAGCTCACGGAGATCTATGTGACTGTGAGGAACTGAATTACCTGGTGGTGGACTCCGAAGGTAGGCAGACCTCAATCATGACCAAAGCAAACCAACATGTTTGTACTCATTTGAAAGAGCTCACGGAGATCTATGTGACTGTGAGGAACTGAATTACCTGGTGGTGGACTCCGAAGGTAGGCAGACCTCAATCATGACCAGAGCTCACGGAGATCTATGTGACTGTGAGGAACTGACTTACCTGGTGGTGGATTCCGAAGGTAGGCAGACCTCAATCATGACCAAAGCAAACCAACATGTTTGTACTCATTTGAAAGAGCTCACGGAGATCTATGTGACTGTGAGGAACTGACTTACCTGGTGGTGGACTCCGAAGGTAGGCAGACCTCAATCATGACCAAAGCAAACCAACATGTTTGTACTCATTTGAAAGAGCTCACGGAGATCTATGTGACTGTGAGGAACTGAATTACCTGGTGGTGGACTCCGAAGGTAGGCAGACCTCAATCATGACCAAAGCAAACCAACATGTTTGTACTCATTTGAAAGAGCTCACGGAGATCTATGTGACTGTGAGGAACTGACTTACCTGGTGGTGGACTCCGAAGGTAGGCAGACCTCAATCATGACCAAAGCAAACCAACATGTTTGTACTCATTTGAAAGAGCTCACGGAGATCTATGTGACTGTGAGGAACTGACTTACCTGGTGGTGGACTCCGAAGGTAGGCAGACCTCAATCATGACCAAAGCAAACCAACATGTTTGTACTCATTTGAAAGAGCTCACGGAGACCTATGTGACTGTGAGGAACTGACTTACCTGATGGTGGACTCCGAAGGTAGGCAGACCTCAATCATGACCAGAGCTCACGGAGATCTATGTGACTGTGAGGAACTGACTTACCTGGTGGTGGATTCCGAAGGTAGGCAGACCTCAATCATGACCAAAGCAAACCAACATGTTTGTACTCATTTGAAAGAGCTCACGGAGATCTATGTGACTGTGAGGAACTGACTTACCTGGTGGTGGACTCCGAAGGTAGGCAGACCTCAATCATGACCAAAGCAAACCAACATGTTTGTACTCATTTGAAAGAGCTCACGGAGACCTATGTGACTGTGAGGAACTGACTTACCTGATGGTGGACTCCGAAGGTAGGCAGACCTCAATCATGACCAGAGCTCACGGAGATCTATGTGACTGTGAGGAACTGACTTACCTGGTGGTGGATTCCGAAGGTAGGCAGACCTCAATCATGACCAAAGCAAACCAACATGTTTGTACTCATTTGAAAGAGCTCACGGAGATCTATGTGACTGTGAGGAACTGACTTACCTGGTGGTGGACTCCGAAGGTAGGCAGACCTCAATCATGACCAAAGCAAACCAACATGTTTGTACTCATTTGAAAGAGCTCACGGAGATCTATGTGACTGTGAGGAACTGACTTACCTGGTGGTGGACTCCGAAGGTAGGCAGACCTCAATCATGACCAAAGCAAACCAACATGTTTGTACTCATTTGAAAGAGCTCACGGAGATCTATGTGACTGTGAGGAACAGACTTACCTGGTGGTGGATTCCGACGGTAGGCAGACCTCAATAATGGAAATGCAGAGAACTGCTATTCATTGGAACACATACCTAGGACTCATTGTAACCTAATCTTGGTCTTAAAGTATTTATTGTGTTTTTTTTATTCTGATGTGTGGCTATTACCAAGCTTATAGATAAAGCAGTACAAACGTCAAACAAATATAACTAAAATTCATTTTTTCAGGCAACTAAGAAAACAGCACAAATTTGGATTACAAAATCAGGAGGATCAACCATTGTCGGAATCCGACGAGACATGTGAACCGTCTGATAAACCATTTGAAGAGGAGGCAGTGCAAAATGTGCCGGTAACCCACCGCATTATTATTTACTACGCCATTTATCGATTTCTTTAGATGAAAATTAGATTTAAGGTTCATCATTTACAAAAACTTGATCACTAGTAGTTTGAGGTGTCCCGTCTATAGAATGCTGGTAAAGTAAACTAATGATCCTAGCGGTATTCCCGATTGCATCGTCCATCATCATCCTTAACTCCTGCTTTGGAGAACAGAGTTCACTATCTAGCCTGGCCGTATTTAATTGAATATTGACTTTTTATTAATAAACTACTTACGTATTATTAATTAGCTACTTATAGTAAAATAAATTAACGCCAAGTATATTTTTAAACTCTGTTTCCGCTGTACAAACTTATAAGATACTGTATACTATACTTTTATTGGCGACATCAATCATTTTGTTGACAAGAATTTTTGTTTTAGCTTGAACAAGATGAAGCTTTTTCACCAACTTGGATTGTTGAAGAAGAACATTCACAGACTGAAACAAAAATTGTATCCGGAAGAAGAGTAATAGACATAGACTTTTTTTTTTCTAAAATACAAGAAATAGGCGGCCATGGTGCTTTAAACTGCGGTGTACAAAGTCTAAAAATAATAGGAGAGAAACGCGTTGGGCTTGCTTCTAAGTTTACATTAGAATGTTTAATGTGCAAACAGTGTAGGGCGTAGTTAACTACAATGTTGTAATCTGATTACTAACTACGATTAAAAGTAGTTAACTACATGTAGTTAACTACTTGTAGTTGTGATTACATGTAACTTAACTACATGTAATCAAACTACATTAAGTAGTTGTTAGTTTGATTGCTGCAATCTAGTAGTTATGATTACTGATTATTTAAGTTTTATGAACTTATATTTTTCAATTAAATAAACATGTAATGTGTAGTAATCAGTGGCGAAGGGTGATTTTTTGTAAGAGGGAAGCCGAGCTACAAATGCTTACTAAACCTGGCCACGAAACCGAATTCTTGTTTACCTAATAAAATGTCTATAGACCGTTTCATTCATCATCATCATCATCGAAATAATTATCATCGAAATCATCATCATTGAAATCATCATCATAGAAATCTACATCATCGAAATCATCATCATCATCATCATCGAAATTGAAATCATCATCATCGAAATCATCATCATCGAAATCATCATCATTGAAATCATCATCATCATCGAAATCATCATCATCATCATCATCATTGAAATCATCATCATCATCATCATCATCGAAATCATCATCATTGAAATCATCATCATAGAAATCATCATCATCGAAATCATCATCATCATCGAAATCATCATCATCATCAAAATCATCATGATCGAAATCATCATCATTGAAATCATCATCATCATCGAAATCATCATCATCATCATCATCGAAATCATCATCATTGAAATCATCATCATAGAAATCAGCATCATCGAAATCATCATCATCATCGAAATCATCATCATCATCATCGAAATCATCATCATCATCATCGAAATCATCATCATCGAAATCATCATCATAGAAATCATCATCATAGAAATCATCATCATCGAAATCATCATCATCGAAATCGTCATCATCATCGAAATCATCATCATCATTGAAATCATCGGAACGATATCGCGATTTAGAAAGTAACAATGCCATCCAGTTTATTAATAAGTACCGTACATGAACTTTTATAATGACGCAACATCATTTTAAATCTGTAGTTATAAAAAGTAATCAAGTAATCGTGATTGCAACTACAATTTGTAGTTAGTAATCAAAATGTTTAACTACATTTTTCGATTTTTTTATGTAGTTAGTAGTTATGATTACTAACTACTTTATGTAGTCGTAGTTAGTAATCAGTAGTTAGATTACATTTTGCCCAATACTGTGTGCAAAGAAAAATTTTCTCTTAGTAATGTCACTGGGGATATGGATATTAATACTGCAGCGGTCGCAGGTGCAGTTTCAGTTGGTATAGGATATTCGCAGTTAGAGGAATTTTTATCAGCACTTGACTTGCCCGTGATGACTGAGCCTGTGTACCAAAAACGTCACAATACAGTTTCGGATTCCTTTGATAAAGCACTTATCAAATCAATGAATGAAGCTGCTGAAGAAGAAAAAATCATCGCTTTAGAAAAAGGTCGCGTCAGTAAAGATGGTATTCCCATTATTGATGTTGTTGTTGATGGATGCTGGAGTAAAAGGTCTTATAGAAAGAATTACTCAGCGTTATCAGGAGCTGCAGCCATAATTGGTAGACAAACAAAAAAAATTTTGTTCCTTGGCATCAAGAATAAATATTGTAGCATATGCGCGCAAGACCAAAACAAAAATCAAAACCCAAGAGTTCACCAGTGCTTTAAAAATTTTACAGGATCATCCACCGCCATGGAATCAACTATAATAGTGGAAGGCTTCAAATCATCTATAGAAATGTATGGTTTAATTTATGGCCGCCTCATTTCCGACGGCGACTCTAGCACGTACGCTAAAATACTGGAAGCGAGACCTTATCCTCAATTTACTGTTGAAAAAGTGGAATGTAGGAATCACCTTTTAAGAAACCTATGCAATAAAATGGAAAACCTGATCACTGACACAAAATATCCCATTAGATTCAGAAAATTGATAACAAAAAAGCGCATTATGGCCATTAGGTCAGCCATACGAAAATGCAGCAAAAACTATAACAACTCATCGGAAGATATAGATTACTGCACACAAAATTTATTTGAAGACATTCAAACTGTACATTTACATGCCTTTAACAACCACACAAAATGTAAAAGTTATTTCTGCAACAGTTTACAAACCGAAGAAAACATACCACAAGACTTTTTTACAAGTGCCCTGTGGCAGAAAATATGCTACTACATTAATACTATTGCAGGTCATTCCAGAAGTCTTGTACATGATGTAGACAGTAATATTGTGGAAAGTTTTCACAGCGTTGTAGCCAAATTTGTTGGTGGTAAAAGGGTAAATTACTCGTGCCGGCGTGGATACCAGACTCGATGTTCAGCGTCAGCTGTTAATTTTAATACAAAAAGGAAACCTATGTCTATATTATATAAAACAATTGTTGGCGAAAGTCCCAAGGGCAAAATGAGCACCTTAGATAGAAAATATCAGAAAAAAAGAAGAAGCGTGAAACGTCTCCATTATACAAAACGGCAGACACTTGCTGAAAAAGATACAGAAAAAGATTATGGTGAACACAGTATGAAGCCAGATGTGAGAGATTCTATTTTAAAAGAAATGGAGAAAACGTTTTTGGCTAACTTAGAAAAAACTACTGAAGAAAGAAGACAAATTGAAAGACGAACCATTTTGCAGAGCGAGTCAAGTGAGTGGCTTGAACTACGGCGCTCCTTATTGACGGCCTCTAATTTTGGCAGGATCATTAAAATGAGACCAGATACTAGTTGTGCCAGTATTGTCAAACAACTGCTATATAAAATTAATATAGATGCTGCACCTTTACACCACGGCAGGGAAAGCGAAAAGAAAGCGCTGGATCAGTTATCCAGACAAGAAAATGTTGATATAAGACCATGTGGGCTTTTTATCGACCCCGAAATTCCGTATCTGGGTGCTACACCAGATGGCCTTATTGGCGAAGATGTGATAGTGGAAGTGAAATGTCCACTATCGGCGTTCAAGATAGGGCTTGAAGAAGCCATATTACAAAAAAAAATTAATTTTTGTGTAGCAGATAAATCGGGTGCTTTGCAGATCAACAAATCCCACAATTGGTATTACCAGATTCAAGGTCAATTACATGTGACTCGAATGACTAAATGTTTATTTGGAGTATGGGCCAATGACTTAAAACCCTTAAAAGTTGAATACATCAGTAGAGATGAGAACTTTTTTGAAAATAAAATGAAATTAAAATTATGTACGTTTTATTTAAATTGTGTTTTGCCAGAACTGCTAGATCCACGCCATAGCCGAAATATGCCAATCAGAGATCCCCCGTATATTTTAGAGGCCATAAAAAAGAAAGAAGACAGAAAAATCATGCAAAATTCTGAGGAGTCACAAGAACCAGATATTAGTGAACTTCAAGAAAGCGAACAATTGACACAGTTACCAAACCCAATTAGCGACCAACCAACCTGTTCACGGTTTTTAGATTTCACTGATTTTTAATTTTTACTTTTTGTATTTTAATTTACTTTATTACTTGTATTGTTTAATTTTATACTTTTATTTTGTTTTACTTTTTACTTTTATTTTGTTTTACTTCACTTTAAGTATTATTGTCTACTTTAGACTTCTATTTCGTTTACCTATTTTACTTGTATTTTGTTTTACTTCACTTTGTTTAAAGAATTATGTTATACTTTTTGTATTTCAATTGACTTTGTTACTTGTAGTTTGTTAAATTTTATACTTTTATTTTGTTTTACTTCACTTTAAGTATTATTTTCTACTTTAGACTTCTATTTCGTTTACCTATTTTACTTGTATTTTGTTTTACTTCACTTTGTTTTAAGAATTATGTTATACTTTTTGTATTTCAATTGACTTTGTTACTTGTATTTTGTTTAATTTTATACTTTTATTTTGTTTTACTTCACTTTAAGTATTATTTTCTACTTTAAACTTCTATTTCGCTTAACTACACACATCAAAAGTGTCTAGGGATCAAGCATTTTTATGCGGATTTCTTGAGATTGAGATGTGGCTTTGTAATAAATTTATGATTTTATAAATTTATATGGATCCTTTTTGGTGCATTTCATAATTTGAATCAGGAACTCTCAATCAAATTCGAGTAAAAGATGAAAATAAGCTGTCAATATTTTCCCTATAAAAACATACAACGCATTGAAGACATTATTAGTGCTACTGTTTCCCTACTACTGATTAAAACCAACGTTATTATGGAGCGGCGACGTCATTTAAGCAGGGAAGAAATGCTCAGAGCCGTGGGAATGATAGAAGCTGGTTCCCGGCAACGTACTGTAGCTTTAGCTCTGAATACAAGTCAGAGTGTTATCAGTCGACTTTGGACACGTTACCGAAGCACTGGTACCGTGGCTGAGCGCCATGGAGGACGGTATCGCTGCACCACACGGAGACAAGACCGATACATTCAAATCTTAACTCGAAGAGCTCCAACAATAACCGCCATGATGTTAGCCGTGAGGCTTCATCACTCTTCAGGGAACTTAATTAGCGACCAAACAGTCAGAAACCGCTTGCATGAAGTGAACCTTCATTCCCGAAGACCGCTACGGGTACCACCTATAGCAATGCACAATCGTAGGATTCGATATCAATGGGCTCTTGAACACAGAAATTGGGCAGAAGAACAATGGCGTTTCGTGTGCTTTTCTGATGAGTCTCGTTTTGGTATGAGACCGGATACAAGACGTATACGACACTGGAGAACCCCTGGACGCCAACAGCGATTAAAATCCTGCCAGGAAGTCCATCCTTATAGTGGTGGAACCATCATGGTATGGGCGGGTATTTGGATCGGCGGAAGAACTGAGTTGATTTGGATCAGAGGCAACCTCAACGCTCAAATTTATGCTGAGACGATTGTATCAGACGTCATCGTTCCTCTACAAGTGCAAATCGGTCCCTTATTTCAGTTAATGCATGATAATGCACGACCGCACACCGCAAGAGTTGTAAGACAGACTCTCGCCGCAGCTAACATCAATGTCCTGCCCTGGCCTGCTCAGTCGCCAGACTTGAACCCGATTGAGCATGCATGGGATATGCTACAGAGAAGAGCTCTGCCGAATATGGAGGGTATCCAGTCGCAAGAAGACCTTTTTTTGTTGTTGCAACGAACATGGGCGGCCATTCCACAGCGTGATTTGGATGAACTCATTTTGAGTATGCCAAACCGATGTTCTTGTGTTGTTAGTGTTCGCGGTAGAAACACGGATTATTAATTGTTTAAGTTACCCAATAAAATTTTAAAGAAAACTGTTATTTCAGTCTTTTTTTCGAACTTTAATGTTAGTGGTTCAAATGTCAAAAATCCCTTTATTAGGAAAATGGCAAATTTCTTTATTAATGCAAAGGTGACTTGGTTTATCGTTACTGTGACAAACGAAAACACTTTATTTGATGAATCCTTAAAGAAAATTTTAATTAATATCAATCAGGAGAAAAGTTATTGCAAAAATATATGTTGATCCCTAGATACTTTTGATGTGTGTATTTTACTTGTATTTTGTTTTACTTCACTTTGTGTTAAGAATTATGTTATACTTTTTGTATTTTAATTGACTTTGTTACTTCGTTTTATTTGTATTTTGTTTTATTTCACTATGTTTTAAGTTTTTTTTTTTTTGTATTTTAGTCGACTTTAAATTTCTGTTTCGTTTTACTTTTTTACTTGTAATTTGTTTTACTTCAGTTTGTTTGAAGAAATATTTTTTACTTTTTGTATTTTAAATTAATTTTGTAGATAAATTGAAATAAATTATACTTAGTTGAATTTAGACCACTATTGCCTTTTAATACCCACTTTGTCATGTCAACTTACTTATCAATGTAAAGCATCTGTGCGGAATAAGATAAATGTTAAAAACTATATTTTCCTAAATATATTCATAACCAAAAACCGTTGAATGCTTAGATAAATGTTAGAACCTGAGTCTTTCTGTCTATTTCCATTACTGATAAACTTTTAATCTCTAATATGGTCATCATCAGACCTTCAGCAGGTGTTCTGTAGTAGCAACCATGATCAACTAGCCAAATATTGAAAACTGGTTCCTCCTAACTGATTCCATTATTGAGAACCGTTGGGCGCTAATCTGGTCATCATCAGAGCTTCGGCAGGTGTTCTGTAGTAGCAACCATGATCAACTAGCCAAATATTGAAAACTGGTTCCTCCTAACTGATTCCATTATTGAGAACCGTTGGGCGCTGATCTGATCATCATCAGACCTTCGGCAGGTGTTCTGTAGTAGCAACAATGATCAACTAGCCAGATATTGAAAACTGGTTCCTCCTAACTGATTCCATTATTGAGAACCGTTGGGCGCTGATCTGATTATCATCAGCCCTTCGGCAGGTGTTCTGTAGTAGCAACCGTGATCAATTAGCCAAATATTGAAAACTGGTTCCTCCTAACTAATTCCATTATTGAGAACCGTTGGGCGCTGATCTGGTCATCATCAGACCTTCGGCAGGTGTTCTGTAGTAGCAACCGTGATCAATTAGCCAAATATTGAAAACTGGTTCCTCCTAACTGATTCCATTATTGAGAACCGTTGGGCGCTAATCTGGTCATCATCAGAGCTTCGGCAGGTGTTCTGTAGTAGCAACCATGATCAACTAGCCAAATATTGAAAACTGGTTCCTCCTAACTGATTCCATTATTGAGAACCGTTGGGCGCTGATCTGATCATCATCAGACCTTCGGCAGGTGTTCTGTAGTAGCAACAATGATCAACTAGCCAAATATTGAAAACTGGTTCCTCCTAACTGATTCCATTATTGAGAACCGTTGGGCGCTGATCTGATTATCATCAGCCCTTCGGCAGGTGTTCTGTAGTAGCAACCGTGATCAATTAGCCAAATATTGAAAACTGGTTCCTCCTAACTAATTCCATTATTGAGAACCGTTGGGCGCTGATCTGGTCATCATCAGACCTTCGGCAGGTGTTCTGTAGTAGCAACCGTGATCAATTAGCCAAATATTGAAAACTGGTTCCTCCTAACTGATTCCATTATTGAGAACCGTTGGGCGCTAATCTGGTCATCATCAGAGCTTCGGCAGGTGTTCTGTAGTAGCAACCATGATCAACTAGCCAAATATTGAAAACTGGTTCCTCCTAACTGATTCCATTATTGAGAACCGTTGGGCGCTGATCTGATCATCATCAGACCTTCGGCAGGTGTTCTGTAGTAGCAACAATGATCAACTAGCCAAATATTGAAAACTGGTTCCTCCTAACTAATTCCATTATTGAGAACCGTTGGGCGCTGATCTGGTCATCATCAGACCTTCGGCAGGTGTTCTGTAGTAGCAACCGTGATCAATTAGCCAAATATTGAAAACTGGTTCCTCCTAACTGATTCCATTATTGAGAACCGTTGGGCGCTGATCTGGTCATCATCAGACCTTCGGCAGGTGTTCTGTAGTAGCAACCGTGATCAATTAGCCAAATATTGAAAACTGGTTCCTCCTAACTGATTCCATTATTGAGAACCGCTGGGCGCTGACCTGATCATCATCAGACCTTCAGCAAGTATTTTATTTTAGCGTAAACCTCAGTTGCCACCAACCCAACCAAACCTGATTCAACATATTCATATCAAACAAAAGAAATACGTAATGTAAGTGTGAACACAAATAAATAACTTTGTACACTGAAAAATTACCTACTGCCTCCCAGAGAGCGAATAAATTAGGCAAATACTGTGTCAATATTGCGTCGCATCTGTGATCTTATCTAATCATCAGCAAATGTTGTTATAGTTTGATTCTCTGTCAGCAGATGGCGCTTTATTTTTAAACATTGTTACGAAGGCCAGATCTTCAAGGATATCGAGCAATGTAATACCCTTAAGTAGTATTAAGTTAATACACTTCATTGAAGACAAGTTTATAGATTCCTGGAACATTCCGACACTCGAAGCATTTATCTACAGCAAAGGGGAAAATTGTATAAATATTGAGCAAGAGTGGCTGAATATTGACGCTCACTGCTATGTGACTAACTTTAACGTCTAATATTTTTCTAGATTATATACATACGCCATAAATGTGTGTAACGAGTGTTGCCTGTTACATAGAATTGACCCCTACACTAGCACTTAGCCCACAATTTCATTCGCGTGACCCACAGTGCAAGACTGAAAAGTGGATTCGAGAGGGTTTTATAACTAAACTAAACTGTAACTAAACTAAACTGTAACTAAACTGTACCTACTATAACTCTGGGAATTTTAAAAGGGGTACGTGGGGCCATTAAGTTTGAGAAACTCTGCCGTAGACTAAGACTAACTAGAGAGAGACAGTAGGTACGCACGATCTTAGCCGAAAAGTTATGGAATCGGATCGCACTGATTGCATCTATCACAACTGTTTTCAAGAGCGTACTTCAGCCGGCCTAGCTACCACGATAGAAAACCTAAAGGTTTGTCTATGTCTACAGAAGAATTGACAAAGTGACAAATTGTAGAAAGATTTCTACCGTTTCATGCATACCATGAAGAGAAGAAATGTTTCATGTATTCTTCAGTAGACAAAATTGCGATAAGCCAAGCATGGGTCGCCGCGTGCTCAGACAAAGAGGTAATGAGTGGGATAGAAAATACTTTGTGTCTATTCTTTGGTAGAATAGAGATAGAATCGGTCATGCTAAGCGTTCAGATCATAGAAACAAGGAGATTTCTATGATCTGAGGTAACTACCTAACTAAACAAGTACATAACATACCCTTATCGCCGTATGACTTGACCTATAACCTCACATTTCGCAACGGCGGGCTTGCTATCGTACATAATAGAATTAATTCATAAATCATGCTTGTAAACGTATGAATGGCGGTCAACATACTCTCAATGAATTGCGTTCAAACTGGTTACTTGTATACTTACGCTAGCTTGTCTGTTGGGCTACGAAGCTATGAATTATGCGTCACTTTCGCCGTTCGAATGTATCGTCATGTACCTCAGATCATAGAAAAAAAGGAGATATACCATCATAGCACATTAGTACGGGAACCACTGTCGCCACTTTTAGAACAGTTTGCGACACAATTACAAGCGCTTCTTGTAAATACACGGCGAAATTTTAGCGGTTGTTTTACGGAAGCGAAATGATTTAGTCTTGGCAGTACATTCGATTGATATATAAAAAAAAAAATAGAATCAAAAAATGGCAGAATGGTGTGATGAGAATGATGTGAAAAACAAAATCTCAAACCAATAGTAGGTAACGATAGCTACGCAAGCGCGGCGACGACGCGAGCGGCCGCGGCCGGGCGGGGCGCGCCCGCGCGGTCATTGCCCTCCGTGTTTATCAATCAGCTGATAACTATTCCCGAGTTATTGATAGACAAATTATTGAACACGTGAACACGAAACTAAAAAAACAAGATTACTAGGTAGGTAGGCACCTATCTTAGAAAACGATATTTTCTGAATTAGATACCTATTAAAGTATTTAAGGCGTAGGTATCCAAAAAAATGGAATAAACTTATTTACAATGATTTTAATTACTTACCTACTTTTAAATGTTCGGTATTTAATACAAAGGTACAAGTAGGTACTTACGTTTAGGCCCGGTAACAGAGTAATTTTTCGAATTGCAAGCCACTGCGTTCCATACACAATAACACAATCGAGCACGTTTTATTTGATTTACTTTACGAAAATGATAGGTACTTAAGCAGTCTTTCATTGTTGAGCACTTTCCAAACGTAGTATTGACTTACGTCAAACCCTGCCATCACAGCCATACACATAGGTAGGTACTTCGACGAGGATCCCGTTTGAAGTACCTACTTGTGGATGAACTGAAACTGAACTGAAAAACGAACGGCTGATCGACTTCTGGTACATACACTGTAACTCCCCATGATCGAGTAGCACTGTGTCGCCGCTACGATCGTCCGGGCCTGCGGGACTTGGGGGTTCAGAACACTGCGAAGATTGAGCGACTCCAAGTGTTGCGGCTCCGCGTAACGGCAGCATGGGAGTCATAATTCACCCTAGCGTAGTTGCACCATAGCGAGGTACTCTAAATTGGAGAAACTGTAATGACGATCCATTATTTCAATGTTATCTCACTTCACTACGCGTAGGTAGGTACCTACGACATCGCGTGATGTTCGCGGCATCAACTTCGCGGCGCAACTGAGCCGCTGGCGCTGGCCGCTGAGTGCGCGCGGCATCTTTTGTTTTAATTATACGACTCGCTAAAGGAGTGCGGGGCAGGGGGGGGGTTCATCGGTAGGCACTCGCTACGGGCGATCAGGCTAGTTTATGCCGTATCACCATGCGCGAGAGCTTATTTTGCTCTGCACATTTGTGAGTCGGCATCGTCTTTGGTGATCTTTGTCGGCACCGCGTGAGCGACGGCGTGCTCTTTGACTAGATAATGATACCTACGTTAGATCTAGTGAGTTACTATTGTTTTTCACGCTTTCGAGTCTATGAATATTTTTTTTGATTATTTGAAAAAAAAAACATATTATTTTTTAAATTGAACTCTATGTTTCGATAGTACTACTGATGGCAAATCGTTCTGCTTTCGGAGAACAACCACTCAAATTTCACCGTGTATAGTCATTGCGCTGGATAGCGGCCGATTAGCGGAGTGTCCAACTTTACGTTAATATATTAGTATGAAATATTCATAGAAAATTTATTGAACGTATTTGTATGGATACCACATATTATGAAGATTGAATTAAGAAGTAAAAAAATGACATACATAGCTGTACATTAATTTTAGAGGTGTTTAATCGCAAAACATGGTGAAATGCTGGTTTACGGACATTTTTTTGGTTTACGGCCACATTGTATCTAGTTTACGTCCACATGGTTTATTATGGTAAATTACCTTTAAAAAGATAATAAAATAACATCGCACTGGAAATTACGTTGCTTTTTAATATAAAAACAAAATCTAAGTCAGTCTTTCGTTTTTAATCACATCTACATTAATTTTATTAACTTATTTTATATTTTTGTACATTTCTTAATCACAGTAAAAAAGACGTTAAAAAATTAAAAAAACAGTCAAGTGCGAGTCGGATTTGCGCACGAAGTGTTCCGTACCATTATCTATACAACATTAGACACCATATTATAAGTATTATAATCTTTATTAAGATCGAGAAAAAAACGGCAAAAAAATCACGTTTGTTGTATGGGTTTTTGTTGTCATAGCGGCAACAGAAATACATCATCTGTAAAATTTTCAACTGTCTAGTTATCACGGTTCATGAGATACAGCTCATGGTGACAGACAGACGGACAGCGGAGTTTTAGTAATAGAGTTCCGTTTTTACCCTTTGGGTACAAAACCCTAAAAATATTATTAAATATTAAGATAAGCATAACATGGCTTTAACATATTTAAAATTCGCAAAATATACCCTAAAAATAGTAGGTAGGTACTCCATTGGCATAGGGAACAGGGTCCAAGCTACCAGTGGTCAGGGATCTAGAGAGAGGATTCTCCTAACAATGTAAGCCGTGTAATTAGGAAAGCTTTCTGGATAAAGACCTTGATCCGAGAGCCTTCTCAGGTGTTGGTCGAGTCTCTTGGCTATTAGATAATTGGCCGAAACGACTATAGGCACAATTATTGCTGAGTGCACTTTCCACGTGCGGAGAACCTAGTGTGCTAAGATACTCGATTTATTTATCTTTTTCGGCCTTTACGAGATGTCCATCATGCGGGACTGCAATTTCAATTTTTATCTAGGTATTATTTTGCGACATTCTAACCAACTATCAAAATTAGCAATAATAGTCCGATCAGTGATGAATTGATGATACAGCGATCCCAGTACAATGTGATATGACCATTTTCGATGACTGGGTCGGGCACATACTTGTATTTCAGAGCAAGTTGCTGGTAGATAATCCTGGCCACCAAGTTTTGTCTATGCCAAGTACTCAACGTTAGCAAGACGAAAACAACCAGAAATTATATTCGGATCGATTCAGCGAGACAGTGGCATGCCCGACAGCCCGACAGATATGTATTTTCGGTAGTTGCTCGTCATCATAACTTCGTCTATAATTGCTTTAAAAAAAACCATCGGTTTCTCCAAAGAGTTCGCCGAAACGCAGCCAGAATATGGACGCCAAGAAGTCTGCATCAGACCTATAAAGGGCCCAATAAAAGTGTCCATGTAGCTCCATGAGATTGGATTTGAGCACTATAGGCTTGCGCTAGTTCTCTTTACCTAATGGGAGTGGCGTGAGTCCATTTCTCACTTTGTTCACTGCAACTACATCTTGGTGCATCCCTATTTCGGCTTTGAGGAAATATTCCCTAAGATCGCACACCTCACGGTTTGTGAAGAGTTTTGGTATTTAAAAAGCCTTGACCTCGACACTTCGTGGTCTTCGTTCTCGACACACTTAGGTGGTGCTGGATTCATCCAATATGCAATCGGAAATAAACGAACCTTCCAATTCAGGTCGTCTAATTCTGGCTGTCTAATCCATCTAAATATGCCGAAAGAAAACATCAAGACCCAACCAATGTCGGCACATACCTTGTTGCCACCTGACAAAAGACTGTTAATACGGTGAACGAAACCCCTCAAAGTCAAAAGTCAAAGTCAGCCTCATTAATTCTCAACGCTTCCGACATACGGTACCCAAGTATTTCTAGGTTTCAGTTGCGAAGAGAGATCTAAGGTATATGGAATCCATGAGTTGGGATCCCAGGGATTCCATCTCCGCTCGCTTAAACCATGGATGACTGCACATTAATTTGTTGTTCTCGGTGTTGTTGCACTGGATTGTTGTTCTCGGAATGCTGTAATAATGCCATATTTTCTGTTTCCCTTGTTGTCTAGTAACCTCCTACTCTAATCCTTTAAACGCCAACTGAAAGATATTATATTAATAAATAAAAATATGCTTGTGAATAATTATCAATTTTGTTCTTTTTATCCGACTGCGGTGAAGCCCAAAAGGAGGGTAATGTTTTTCACCTTTAGGTATGTTAATTAGGAACTTTGGAGGACATCTATAAAAGAAACATTAAAAATATAATACTTATCAACTTCAGTGGTCGAAAACTGAGACATCATAGTGCCATATTCTATTGGCGGCCATTGAATTCCCATACATTTTGTATGGCCGGAAAAAACACGATTTATTTATATTTAGGCGGACGTAAACTACCAGCGATGTAACAGCATATAAAAGAAATATATTTAAAAGAATTTCGATCCTGACCCATATTAATAAGATACTAAAAAAAATTAAAGATGTTATTATTTTTTATGTCTATTTGCGTCCACCAGGCCGTAAACTAACATTTTTAAAGAATTACTATTCTAGTTCGCGGACACTAAATATCTAACAAGTTTTTGAATATGATTGAAAAAGACTTATCAAAATGCATTGTAATAATGCATTACTAGCAATTAAAACAAAAAAAACATGTCACAGATAAATAAAACCAGAAATACTTACCTTGCAAGCAATACGTGCTCACTATTTTTTCGCTAGTTTTGCCAACGCATGTGCACCGGCGGTGCTAACGGTGAATTGAACGAGGATTTGTGCATATTTGGGTAATACTACGTAACTAATTTTACTAGGTCAGAATGGAACAGCTATCCTTTTCTTCCTAGAGCCGTATTTCAAGTGGAACTGAAGGATAGAACTCTTATTTTCTTAATATTTGTGCAGCACATCCTCGAAATGTCCGCCTATCGACGCTGGACGGGAAACCGACGCACCTACCCTATAAAGATCTCCCTCACATTAAAAATTTCGCACACCCTCAATCTGACACTGCTATTCGTCACACAGGGTAACGGTAATGGTACCTTAATTTTTGGGTAATTGTCCCTGATCTATAGCTAGATTTCCTCGCTATGTAAACCGCGCGTCTACTAGCCCCACCGCAGGATTTCGCTTACTAATCCGTCAGTGTCAGCCGGTTGATGAATCGGCCCATTCTCTGTATTACACCCGATATCAGTACAAGGTAGATAGCATGTTAGATTGCTGATGCTGCGAAAGGTAAGTAATGCAAGATACATTGAGGGGGTGTGTTATCCATTTATACAAAGCGTTTCGCAATTATACTTTGCAAGCCGTGTGCCTGATGGGATTTCTATTGCAGGAAACATCCGGCTTTTCTCAATATTGTTAACCCCCTGTTTAATTCCCTTCAGGGATGATTTTTTAAATTTTCACCTACGTTATTTATGGAGCTCATGTGCAAGATTTCATGCTTCTAGACCCACCGGTTTAAGGTGTGCGTTGTCTGTCAGTCCGTGTTAATAATTTTAGTAGATGGATACTTTTAGATGTGCAACTCTTTGGCGGAGTGTGGCCCGTTACTTATAACCTGAAGATTTATGAACGTGAAGTCACGAGTGACGACGAGTGGATAAGTTACTTCTAGGCTATACACCGTCATGCCAAAAAAATAGGCGAGATCTTAGACTTTAAGATATCGCCTAATTTTTTTGGTAACCTTCTATGTTAGCTATTCCTCTAATAGTTAACATAGAAGGCGTGTCAAATCTCAACTTTACTCCTTGGATAAAAGTTATCTGACGATGGTAAAATCGGTCCTAAGGGTGAAAAGTGAAAATATAAATCAGGAGAGCCGACATTTGAAACTTTGACCCTTCGTAAGCCATAAAAATAAAGGTATAGTGTGTTGTCTGCTAGTCAGCCCAGCCTACGGGATTTTCCTTGAAAAAACCGAAGTAAATTCCTAACATGATAATATTTCAAAGTTAATGGAGCAAGAAAAAATGGAAAGCGAGGCTTTTACACAAGGTTAGTGACCTTTCAAAAGCATTAGGTAAGCTCTAAGTATTTTCATCAAGACATTTATTTTTGAAAATTTCTTCTTTTATCACAAACTTTTTTATTTAACATCTACCCACACCCTGATGAGTGAAGTATTAGGTAGATAGGCATATTAGGAAGTGTTTTATAAAATACATTTCACATGAGAGTTTCCTTCGGCTTTGAAATTCTGCACGAAACAAATTATAATTATTGTCCTTACAGCTGGCTCAGCATGACCAATTCTATCTCTATTCTACCAAAGAATAGACGAAGTTCTTTCTATTCACCTCGTTATCTCTCCTCACTGCCCGAGCACGCGTCGACCCGTGCTTGGCTTAATATCAGAATTTTGTCTACTGAAGAATATAAACTTTTCTTCTCTTCATTGTACCTATGTATAAAACGGTAGAAATCTTTCTACAATCTGTCACTTTGCCTATTCTTCTGTAGACAAAACCCATTTCTATCGTGGTCATGCTAGGCCGACTGGTTGTATGTGTGTGTATGAGATTCGTGTTTGGAAACCCACAAGATACAGAAGAAATACGACAAATATTTAATATGAAACCTCGGTAGCTTGTCAAGTTGAGTGCAATATTTCCAACGAGTTTGATTGATCGGGCCGTCTATGGCTCCAATGTAAAATATGTGGGGGACGTAAGCCGCGGTCGATACGAGAAAATACGATTATTTTGCGATAAAAATGTTGAAGGGGCTCGAAATCCTATCATACTTGAATGAAATATCAATCAAATTAAGCTTCGAATTTAGTAAGTAATGTTTAAGTGAGTACTTGAATCAATATTCAATTAAACGTTGAATCGCAGGGGATTCGCTGGTAAAATATAAAATGTTACTCGTTTTAGCTTCTCTATGTATTTTTAAATCGACGGATAGGTATCGGATGTATGTAAAATGGTACGTAAAAATACGAATAGGTACGAATTGAAAACGGATAAGTGGGGTGGTGTTTCCCAGCAGTTACAATCCGTGTATCTTCAAGTCACGAGTGAATCGCTTTCTTCTAGGCAGACGTGCTCCATCGTAGACCGCATCATCGCTTAGCATCAGACGAGATGGCGGTCAAACGCAAGCTTATCAATGAATAAAAAAAAGTGCACAAACGCCCTAAGGGTAAAATAATCAAAGTGCAGATTACATTTTCGGCTATTTAACGAAGTATTACCGACATTATTTCAAGCGTAAAACAGAAATTTCGAATTGTTGATGGATTTGGCAATATTATTTACGCAGTATTTCCATCGCCGACGATTTCTTTCGCCTTTAAATACTTTTGAGCTGCCCTCTAATTTACCCTAATAAAATTAAGTATTTTGTATCTCAGATTGTTATTAAATGTTAAGTATGTACCTATTTAGTATCTGAGATTCCAGTGTTCTCTAGTTCATAACAATAACTTTCAAGTAGGTTGGTAGACTAAACTTTTCTAAAACCAATTTTATTGGTGAAATTACCACAGCCGTGCGCATAAAAACATTTTAAAACGACTTAGACCTCTTTCGATCGCCTCCACTAAGCCCCATGGATCAATGGCGATATAATAAAGCCAGGTGCGCTCTGCAGGTGTGTTTACCCCGCTACTTTCCATTATATAGGTATTATTGTTTATTATTTTTAATGTTATAATGACAGCTTAGTATTTGAATAATGATTGAGGTCCTTTGACGGAAGAATGCACTTTATATAATACTGCACGGGTTACACCCGCCGTTGCTCGGCTCCTTAGGGTCGTAGCGTGATGTTAAATAGCCTATAACTTTTCCGAGTATTGAGCTATCAAATACTAAAACAATTTTTCGTATCCGACTGGTAGGTAGTTAGCAGTGGCGAAGGGTCCCATACAATACGATTCCTTCCGGCTTCCCCTTGTGAAATAGCACAGGCAGTATTGCCTAGGTACTTTTATTAATTAGCTTTTCGTGGCCATGTAAGCATTTGTACCTCTTACAAAAACTGACCCTTCGCCCCTGGTAGTTAGACCAACAGACTGATATTAACGCGTTTAAACCAACTAAATTAGTACAGATGAAGTAAGCAAACGTCTTCGCAGATAGTGTACACTGTACAGTTTATTAGAATTCCTTGTGTATTTAAAATTAGGTTTTTAAACTTTTTGTGTTCCATAACAGCATTTCCCATTTGGTGGGTTGTGACACCTGACCCCGTGCCGGGCCCCAAAAATAAAATACGGGGTCGCAGAATTGTCTCCTTGTTTTTTATTCATACTCGTGAATGTAAAGACGCGTGGCAAGTCGTTTAAAAAAATATATTGTAGGTCCCGAAGGGGAGGCATAGAAATAACCGGGTCAGGGCAAACAAATTTGGGAAACGCTGTCCTAGAGCAAATAACATGAGACTAGTGTCTTCTAGGAAGTACCTTATATAGCAAAGCTTACTAGCAGATTCTTTAATAATTTTATATAGGATCTTAGTCCTGTAATAGTCCTTTTAGATTTATTTTTTACACTAACATAATCTGTACGACATAAGTGTCATATTTGTAAGGAGAAGACACTGACTCCTGTAATACAGTGAATACTAGCACAGGAGACAGGGTTTACAAGCAAGCTGTATAATGTCAATAAAGATTATTATTACCTACATACAAATTAAAGAGTTTATAATCAGCCAGGTAGATCATTTAGGTACACCCCTTTCTGAAAGCCTAATTAATTGGAACCTGCAGTTAACCTCATATCAAGTGATTTGATTGGCTATTGTGATACCAGTCACCAATCACAACGGTTTTGCATAGTGAGACAATACGTCAAAATACTTGACGGGATATTTAGCAACTAACGGACACAGAGCTTGGTGAAATTGGCCCATAGTGTACCATTTAAAAAAAGTTTACTTAAAAAGGAAAAAGTGTAGCATCGTGGTGTCATTCTAAGTTTCAAATAGCACCCATGGGGCAGATATTTCAGCTGGGTTGGTGTTTCCAACGTAGCGGCATTAGGTTGAGGTTCATGTTTATCTGTGGGCGCGACAAATTTTGTCGACTGTTTTGTCTCGCTCTTACTCGTGCGAATATGAGACAAATGCACGATAAAAGCGTCGACAAAATTTTGTCACGGCGCGCATGTTATGCGCCTGCCAGACTATGCTCCTTGCGCTGCTCATCGCTATGCTCCTCGCGCTGCCGTGATTTGCCGCGATGTTGCCCTCTCTGCCGGACGAGACGAGAGAGAGAGAGAGAGAGAGAGAGAGAGAGGACGAGGAGCATGACGTGTGGCATGACGAGTAATGTTGCCACACTATGTCTCTGCTTCCTTTCCTCGCTACTTCCCATGCCACTCGTCGTGTGTGTGGCAGGCGCATTAGGCGCTCTGCTGGGCTAACATGCGCGCCGTGACAAAATTTGTCGACTGTTTTGTCTCGCTCTTACTCGTGCGAATATGAGACAAATGCACGATAAAATCGTCAACAACATTGTCACGGCGCGCATGTTAGGCGCTGTCAAAATATGTGTAAAATGACACTAAATAAGGTGCACGATTTTATTTTTTTTAGCTTGTTTAGGGCATCGCGACGCATACTTTGAGAGCCCCTGGCTTATACAGACTGTTTGAATTAGGTAAAACGTAAAACCCTTGCGCGGAATCTAGTTTTATAGACTAGATTTAAAGTGGCTTAGATATTACAGTACGTGGCAGTAAATAATGCACATCGAGCTTCAGAAAGAGATATTTGCTAGCTTCGACTTTATAGAGCGTCATCTCTGTCGCACGAAGCACTAACAGTCTGGTATCTAATAAACAAGTCGGCGACAAAACGTCACATAGGTATGAGTGACGGATACGACGCTCTACAAAGCCGAAGCTAGCCGATTATCTCTTTCTCAAACTCGATGTGCAATATTTATTGTCGGGTACTGTACCACATTTCAGCGACCTAGAGGTTGTATTGTAAGACACCTTTGTGTCGTAATAACCAAGTATTATTCAAACAATAAAAAACTCATAATAACTGATATGATTCACATGCAAATGTATCAATTGAATATTTTTAATGAGTCAATCAAAACACCTACATGCGTGTTGACAGAGCGAATTCCAGTCGCCATTACAATGAAAGGAAAAAACGAAGCCAATGACACTTATGCCTGGTCCCTGGCTAAAAAGGCCACCCCTTCATTTTTTGGCGAGTGACGTCAGAAAGATACGGTATCGCACGTTTAGGTATTAGAGCCGTACTGCTTATGGCAAAAAATACACGATATTTTCTCTTCCACATGAGTCATGGGCATGGGTTAATATTGTTAATATTGAATAATTGGAATACTAGATCTATATTACCTTTGATAATATTTTGTTCTATAAGGATATTGTGTTCGCGTCACAAACAATACGTGGAGTTACGCGCAAAAGCAGGACCACTATTATGAGAGGGATATTTCCTCAAATCCAGAGCAGCCAGACTGGGGAAGTAGGTACTTACCTCCACTTTACAGAATATCACAGCCAAATAACGCTACTCTCCGGTAGTGTTGTATACCTGTGGCGAGTCAGGTCGCCAGAGCTCCTGAGTATGCGCTGTGTTGACAGTTGACCTGCTAGTCCCCTAAGCTGTCAGCACAGTGAATCCTCATTTTAAAGGGTCGGCAACGCATGTGATACTCGGTGATGCAAGCTAAGATAGGCTATGGTAACCGCTTACCCGTAGGTACGTCTGTTTGCCAGCATCGTGGTATAAAAAAACCGGCCAAGTGCGAGTCGTACTCGCGCACCGAGGGTTCCGTATCAGTTTTGGACGTATAAAGTGAAAAAAACCGAACCGCAAAACTAAGTTTGTTTGTGAAAGAATTTTGATGATTTTGAAAAAACTGTACTAGTTAGGAACATTGTTTTATTTTTGGTGCAATATTTGGGTCAATTTCTATCAACTCTAATTATTTCAGATTTTTCAATCCGCAAACTTCGGAGATAAGGGGGAATGGTATTTTTTCGGACATTTTTCATCATTATGTGAAAACTGTGAGACATAAAATTAAATGAAAATATATTTTGAAATGTGCAGATCAAGCCCTTTCATATGATATATCACTTGACCCAGTAACCCCACTTTGAAATTTTGGACCCCCACTCCGGCCCCTTTTGCAATGAAAATAAAAAAAAATTTGACTTTTTTCATTTGTAATAAAGTTGGACATTTGTAATAAAGTTGGACAAGCATTCTTTATAACTGTTCCAAAATTCAAGTCGATAGCATTAGTAGTTGTTGAAATAAGCAGGTGTGACAGACAGACGAAGTCGCACCATAAGGGTTCCTATTTTACCATTTTGGTACGGAACCCTAAAAACCTCATTTTATTTGTATAGTATAGTATTCGAAACGTTCGGAAGAAACAACTCCTTGAACACATAAAATCACTGCGAAATTATGGTCTCGCTAGGGTTACAGAGGGCAGACATCGGCAACTTATAAAATCAGTGGCTCGCCATAACATGATGGATGGAGTAACCGGTCCTATGAGTACTAATGATCACACGACCAGTTCTTTAAAGGAGCGAACCCTGGCTGGATTCGTCGAACGGCAGGGTGAAGTGTCAACGACCTTTGCACCAAATTATCTGTAATGTCATCGTAGCTTTTTGTAGTCGGCAATTTGATCTGAGGCAGCTCAATATCAGTACCTACCTAACTACTACCCCTCGATGTCGCAGTTTATATCTGAAGCCCAATTCTCGTAAATAAAAATCAGTTCCGAGTTGATGCTATTTACGTCAGAAATGGTAGGTAGGTATTCTCTTATCCGTTTGACGTTGTAATTTAGTACATTAGAACAGCATTTGTGACATTTATGGCGTTGCGATTAAATCGAAACCAAATCGGAATTAGGTAGGTATATTTTGAACATTCTTATAATATGGGAATTGGCCTACTGAACGATTCGCCCAGTAGGTAACCATTGAGTTTTTGACTTTGATGTATTCCACGACAATCTACGAAGCACGGACGGGTGCGTAGGTACCTACAAAACGGTCCAACATAGGTATGAAGCGGCTTTGATTTGCCAGATGAAAAATCGGTAATACATATTTGAATGTAATCAGCAGTTACCTATACAACTTAATCTCTCAACAAATCACACACAATCTCACAACTCAATCTTATAATATACGATAGGTACATACTTTATGTAGACTTGTTTTTTGAATTTTAAAATAAATCAAAACCAAAACGTGTCGCCGTGTAATCATCAAACCGTTTACAACTGCTTGTGTAGTGACAGAGTGTTTTTCATAGCGTAATTTAAATAATTTATTGTTTGAAAACATTATATTCACGACTTCAATAAGTAAACAATTTACTTACGGGATAACTTCCGTGATTTTTGTTTGGATTGAGTTATCCCGTAAGTAAATTGTTTACTTATTGAAGTCGTGAATATAATGTTTTCAAACAATAAATTAATTAAATTAATTTTAGTGAAGTAAAAAACCGTGAAAGTTTAAAACAGTGTTCAATAAGTAAATCTAGGTAATACGTGTATGTATAAACGAACATGCCCAAGTGCGTGAGCCCGCGTGACGCGTCCGTTGTGGCTATCTGACGAATACTGCAGCATGCGGCACAGCACAGCCAATCAGAAACTCACTGAAGCCCTGATCAAGTCATCAACTGATCAGTGAGTGGTTGACCAAAATAACAAAAACCAATCACATAAGCTGTCACGAAATTTGGACTACAGACCGGAGGATTGCTACACGTTCCCAGGTACCTATAGTTGCCGGCATTTATTTTCATCTGGCGCGGCGGAGTGGTATGGGTTTGTGTGCGCGTTGTATTGTCTCAGAAACAAGGTCCAAAATCGCTTAAAATAATTAAAGATCAGAGCTCAAGATCCTAGTAATGTATTCCTACCTAGTCAAAATGGAGAATATCGCCATTCTTTGTAACCTAGGTACCTACTTGATTCTTGACAACATGGTTCATTTCCATTGAGGAATACGGAGATTGATTTTTGCAAGACAATGAATTGAAGCAGATTTTCGTAATAGAATCTGTTTTATCAACTGCCATCTATGACGGTTTCCTCATGAATCGTAAGGTTCTATTATAGCTAGCAGTGGCGAACGCTCCATACCTACCGGCTTGCCATTGAAAAAGCACAAGCACAGCCAGTAGTGTAAAAGTAGATCGAATGAAACGATCTATACCTAGATACCTACTACAAGACGTTGAGTCAGGAAGTCGGCCCTAGCTATAGAGTAACTGCTTGTCGAAGGCCATTTTGCTCAGCTTCCCTCTTACAAAAATTGACCGTTCGCCACTGATAGCTAGATAACTACAAACAATTATGATTAATAAATTAATCTTTAACGGTAGGTAGGTACGTCGTTGTACGTCATTTAAAGTTTCGTGGTTTTACCAGCACCACCAACAGCATCACCAGCATGCACATTTTCACAACCGCATTACACCGACTTGCTAACATCGTAAAGGTTTATATTTTAAACAGCAGTACCTACGTGGGTCTCAAACCCATAATGCCCACGGACCTTCGATTTTGGGAAATCACACACAGTGGGAAGGACATGAAGAATAATGTTTGTCTCGTAAAACATAGGACGCGAGCAAAGTCGCGACTATACCTAACCAGCCGGGCTAACATGCGCGCCGCGACAAATTTTATCGACTGTTTTGTCTCGCTCTTACTCGTGCGAATACGAGACAAATGCACGATAAAAGCGTCGACAAAATTTTGTCGCGGTGCGCATGTTAGGCGCTCAGTTATTTTATTCACTTCAAGTATAATTTTTTTCTGTGGTAGATGTCGTAAGCAGAGCGCTAGGTATTAGACAATAGATTTCTTTGTATACTTTATGGTCAAGAGTCACGTTTTAAAAACAATAAAATATTAAACATACTGTCTGTGCATGACATTATGATAGATGATCATTTTGAGCCATCGTAAATAAATTGTGATAGGTAGGGATATTGGTTGAAACGTCTTATTATTTAATGGGATATTTACGGATGAGACCTAGGTCCCCAGCGTGAAGTAGGTAGGTATGATGCTTACAATCATTATTTTACTTTTATGGATCTGCAATATTGATTTTTTTGTCGGGAAAAGAGTCATACGGGTCATACCAGTGTCGAGCAGTGGTGAGTGTTGGCCCAGTGGTAGCGGCCCCGACTTACAAGTCATAGGTCGTGGGTTCGAGCCCCGGCAGGCGCACACTTTGTGCAATTTGTTTCATCACCACTGCTATAAAAACGGTGAAAGAAAACATCGTGAGGAAACCGGCATGCCCTAGAACCAAAAATTTCAAGACATGTGACGTCCACCAACCCGCAGTGGGCCCACGTAGTGGACTATGGCGCACTGGGCCCACGTGGTGGACTATGGCGCACTCCCTCCCACAGAAAGGAGGCTAGTGTCCCAGCAGAACATCATAGGCTGATTATGCATTACAAGGTCATACCACAGACAAGTGATGGGTACATCAATATAGGTAGTCGCCGGTGACATGAATCACTCTTCTGCAACGCCTAAACTAACAGAGACCCATATAATTTCAGGCCACACATATATTTTGAAACAATAAGGAAGACATTACAACATATAGGTAGGTACATAGACAACAAAATAGCATGTTTGCACAACAAGCAACATTGACTGAAAGGAAACAAGGTGTTCCAGTACAGTGTACACAATAATTTATGTACAAACACCATTGTATCATGGGGCTAGGTAGAAAAAACATGGTAACAACAAGTTATTGTTAAGAGCGTTATAAGACCAACAATCCTTGTTAGCATAAGAATACCAGAGTCATAGAACTCAAAGAGAGGTAGGGCCTCAGATCATAGATGTTTCTATGATCTGAGGGTAGGGCACAGTGGGATATCTCGCTCAAATCTAGAGCAGTCCGACTGGGGAAGTATCTCCACCTTACAGAATACCACAACCAAATAATGCTACTCTTCAGCAGTGTTGTGTTCAGTGGTGAGTGAGGTCGCCAGAGCTCCTGAGGATGTGCTGTGTTGACAGCAAGAGACCTCCTTATCCCCTACGCTCAATAACTAGACAAAGTTTGAAACCTGACTTCTCAATTGACACCCAAACATATTTTTACCACTGCACAGCATTTCCGTATTTCAGTTTGAAAGGTATGGGTACCATGCAATTACAAGTACATGAGACACTTCAAATTAGTCTCTGAACCACTTAATACCATGGTGAATGGCCAGCTTGTTTACTAATTAACTAGCACTTCACCCGCGACTTTGTCCGCGTGTCCCACAGGAACCAGGCACTGTGCATTTTTTTGGGATAAAAAGTAGCCTATAGATGTTACTCAGTGATAATGTAGCTTTCAATTAGAGAAAGAATTTTTTTAAATCACTCCAGTAGTTTCGGAGCCTATTCGGTACAAACAAAAAAATAATTCCTCTTTTTACTATTAGTATAGATAATTTTATAAGGAAGTTAAACATGATGGTATGAATGTGGTGCCAACAATCAATATTTAATACTGTGAAGAGAAAACTTTGTAGTCCTTTTTAAGCATTACACGCATGGAAAAGTGTGATTTGGCATACCTAGTTAAAGTTTATATGGAGAAAGGGTGCAGAAAGCTGTTTTTTTTTCACATTTGATCAAATTTCAACCGCAGCATTGATTTTTCTATCTGTTACCAACTACAAATAAATTAGACTAACCAGTATTTTAATGGGAAGTTTATTATCGCAACCACCTATTAAATATGTAAAAAATATTCATTTTTTCATATAGAAACTAGGCAGAGGTCAAAAAGGTTAATGGCTATAATCAAATCAAGTGTTTAAATGCATATTTAAATAGTGACCAACACCTGAGTAGGTATTTGATAATCTTAGACATAAATAATAGAATGTTTTCAGATAACATTGATAGTTTATGATTTGGTTCTGAAGAAAATTATGTATGACACAGTTATAAAAAAAAATAGAAAGTTTGTGCGAATAGCTACAGTCGTTTTTAGAATATTATTAAGGTATGTCCTTCATAACAAGTCATCGAGTTAAATTGCAAAATTTGCAAATATAGAGAAAGTCTACGGGAACAAATTAAAGTTCAATTCATTATCAGAATATGTACAGAGAACGCTAAAAACAAAGGACTGATGTGTGGTCCAGTTACATGTTTGTCTGCCCCTCATTATCTCCTAAACAGAATGGTGTAATAACATGGTATTTTTAAGTAATATGAGCTTGTTTAGTCATCTCAGACATCGTAAAAATAAAGAACACATACATAAAACATGAAATCATCGCGCGTTCGTTTCTATCGAGCAGAATGCCGAAGAAAATAATTGTTTACGTGTACAAATAAAAATTGATATCGCAGATAACGACGTTTGGTAATGCAGTCAACATTTTAAATGCACAAGGAGGGCCTGCGTCGGGGAATCATTACTAAAACATCTGTTACATGACTAACAAATGCTAAAACAGATATTTGCATGATTTTATCGTTTTTAACGGTAAAATACCGGGTTGTGGAGGAATACAGGGCGTTATTGGCGTGAGAAGCTAACAGCTGTGGCAGGCGAAGCGCCGGCGAGCCGCCGGTTCGCTCGGCAGCCACGCCACTGAAAACCCTTTAAAGGCAAATAGGTTACAACACTGACGAAATTTTTCAACCCACTGTAACTCGCCAATTTTATACTCTAATAACATAAAAAAAGAACACACTTACGTGATAACACAGATATCATCCAACAACAAGCGTCATAGCGATCCAAAAACTTGTATCACTGCATAAATAATCACAATTCAACAAGGAACATTTTGTACCATCCAACGAAAGATTACACAAACTACTTTAAAACATTAATAACTCATAATATATTGCACAAAAACTTCTTCCAGGCACATACACAAAACAATGATAATATTTATAACGTTATTATCACAAATATAAACGAAATATCACAAACGGATATCACTTTTCTACTTGTCCTTGCGTTCACATAAATTGGCAGCCATCTTGCGTTCGTATGAGCAGGGAGAAATGTTACCAGTACGTAGCATTAATTTTCCAGCTTTAACATAATTATTAAATTTTCAAAAATGTTTGTTTATTATCTTGTAATGTAAATATTTGTATAATTTTACGCATGTTGTGATCATTAGTTACTCGTACAAATAAGCCATTTTCTGTACGCAATAAGTTATATTATTTAATAACAAATATATATTTTTTTAATTTATATATTAAACAGTATTAAATACATAGATTGTTTTTTACTTTAAAATTATAATTTGCATTTGATGCAAACTTAAAAGTTAAAGTAATTTTTAATTTACGTTAACATTATTTATGTATTTTGACTACTAGTCAACAACTAAAATTCCTAGTATCTTGGCTAGTTTTCTTCATGTGGCAACACTGAACTATCCAGAGACAATTATATTTTTATTCTTTCTGCCTTTGGAATATATATCTAAACAGCCAACGACAAAGTATTTATAAAAAAAAACAAAATTTTATTAGCTTTCTGAGTCAAATAGTTTTATGCTTGAATACTGTTTTCAACATAAATAACAAGTAAATTATTTTTATTGGAAAGAACATACATAAAAAATTACAAATAAAATTACAGAATTCGATATTTCACATACGTTTTGTTATTGCTTGGCTTTGCTTTAACATGCTTGATGTTAAACTGATTACAATGTTCGTCCTTATATAAAGCTGTAGGCCACTGTAGGCGCTGTAGCTGTAGCTGAAATTACCTAAAAGCTACCTATACTTACAATAGGAACAACATTTTTGGAAACGATTTTCAATATTTCTATAGTAGGTGGAGTAGGTGCCTACATTAAGTACATTTTTTTTTTTTATATACATAATATAGGAGGCAAACGAGCAGACGGATCACGTGATGGTAAGTGATTACCGCCGCCCATGGACACTCGCAACACCACATGAGTCACAAGTGCGTTGCCGGCCTTTAAAAAACTGCTCTTGCCTTGGGCATTGTTGAGCGCATGGGGGGGGGGGGGGGTTTGGGCCTACGGTACCCTCACTCACTCGGCGAACACACACGACGCAAGCGTAGGCGTTTCAGTTTCGGCTTTCTGTGAGGCCGTGGTATTACTCCGGTCGAGCCGGCCCATTCGTGCCGAAACATGGCCCTCCCACGGTGAAAAATATATATTCATGAATAGAATACATAGAAACAATACATAACTTAGGCCTTTACCTCAATGACTTAGTCCTATTGAACAACCGAGTTGGACTGCTGCGGGACCACTTAACGATAAGTGATAATGATGCTACGAGTTTGACCTAGGTACCTATCGAAAGGACAGACCCTTACTTAGGTAGGGGTACTAGCATAGAGAGAATTTGTACATGAGGGTTTTGCCGTGATAATCATCGCAGTATGGATGGCCATAGCCAGTCCTAGTAATAGCAATCTATGGGCCAAGCAGGCCAGAGCCAGACGCGCACTACACCACGGCGAACCAGTTTTAGCAGGATCCTGCAATTTCACTTACCTATTTAATTAGTAAATGCCGATTATTGCTCAGTTTCTGCTAAGGTTTTATTAGATCCTGCTAAAAACTGCCAAAATCTATCCTACGCATAATCTGCTGAGCTCTAAATTAGTGGTAATGTGAGTTGGCATCCTGCTAAATCTGGTCACAAATCTGGCCGTGACGGCCATGACCCGGCTGACCAGAGCAGCGTACAAACTTGAATTTGGTATGGAAACTTGGAAAGGCAGATAAGTAGCGACACAAAGCCAGAAGTCACGCCAATTCTCAGCCGCACCTCTCTCGTGTCATGAATTTGGTAGACAGACAAAAGACGAAAAACCGAAGAAGTTTTTCCTTAGAAAAACGAAAAAGACCCATACTGTTGATTTTTTTAGGGTTCCGTACCTCGAAAGGAAATCGGAACCCCTAAAGGATCACTTTATTATCCGTCTGTCATGACATGACCATGAGTGGAGCCATCTGCTCATAGATGGCGCCACTAGAAGTATGCAATAGCGCCATCAATGATCAAGATATACGAGTCGTAGCCTCGTAGGTAGATAGGTACTCGCACTTGTCTGGTTTTTTAAATTTAAATCGAAGTAGATGCCGTCCTTGAAGAGTTGAATCATCATCATCTGCCTAGCCTTTTCCCAAATTATATTGGGGTCGGCTTCCAGTCTAACTAGTTTCGGCTGAATATTAATATTTTACGTGGAGCGACTGCCATCTGACCTCCACAACCCAATTAATGGGTAATACCGGTATTCGAATGTTAGACCAGCTGTCAGACTTTTAATGCTTCTGACTACCCGTAACGATTGTCAAAGATATTCCTATGACAACCGGGACCGACTGCTTAACGTGCTCTTCGAGGCACGGAGGGGTCTCGATGTGTAAAGAATGGTCACCCATCCAAGGACTGACCGCAGCAAGCGCAGCTTAACCTCGCAGATCGATCGATCAGCGCGGCTGTCATTTAGCCACGAGCCCCCCTGTCCTTGAAGAGTTAAATGCTTCATTATTATCTGATTATGCCCTGGGGCTGACGCCTGTGTACATCGCAGATTTCGCACGTGTGTGCGGCGCGGCTTTGTCGACACGACCAAGACGCTGCGGCCACTGATACATTTATTTGACCATTATGCAGCTAGTCAGGGCCCCAATTCTGCTATTGCAATTGTGTATCAATGGTGTCATAATGACACCATTACGGTCAAAACCTAAGCGCTCATTGGCTTAGAGTAAGACTGTTTCGTCATTGGTCAAAACGATGTCATTGAGAGACCATTCTGACACGATTACGACAATTGCATTAGCAGACTTGGCCCCCCGATAGTAACCATGACCGCATCAGTGCGAATCTGGCTTATTATATACAGCACTGATACAAAGCGATCGCTTTATTAGTCCATGGACATGAACTTTCTATGGTCCATTTCAATAGAACTTGTAAAGTATGTAAACAAACTTTCTATACAAATTCATAAAATTTTGAGTTGGCCATACTGACATTGTTTACAAAGTTAACAAATTCAATTGAAATGGACCCTACGAATGTGGTCAATATTCTCGAGGGGAAAATTGTGATCAAAAGAATACTTTCAACATACAAACTTATCTCTGATTCTTCGTGTTTTTGTCATAGCAAAATTACATCCGATAGTTATAGGTAGGTACCTACCTACTTACACATTTTTACTTTTTACCTTTCAGAACTATGCCACAGTCTGTTATCTAGGTAAGTACTTTTGTTTAGTTTAGCGTTAGGGAGATGCCCAGTCTAAATCCTTCCATCACTCGGAGCCTATCATCAGTGTGACCAGATCCAGCGATTTCCAACTCTGTTTTGCCACTAATTTAGGGCTCAGCAGATATACCGCAGGATAGAAAATTTTAGCAGAATCTTAGGAATATTTCGCATTTACAGATTAAATAAGTGAAATCGCAGGATCCTGCATAATGGTCACACTTTATTGCCAGACACTGAAGCATGAACCAGAAGCCATTTTAATCCATTTAATTCTCAAATGCATGGCATGTGAGAACCGTAAAGTATTGCATGCTTATGGGTCCAGCCAGAAAAAAATATGATGGTCCCATACCTAGTGATATTTGAGTAGGTTTCATGCCGCGTCGGATTATCGGCTGTGTCATAGGTATATTTTTGAATTTCGTCGCATTTCTTTCTCAACCTCGTATCTGTCAACTCGTAGTTTTGCAGGAACGAGCAAAATTATCTAAAATTCTTATTAATCATTCATTGTTTATGTAAAGAAACACATTTAATATATTCATCTAATCCTTATTTAAGTTATTTAAGAATTATTTTATTGAAATATAAAACAATTTTGACATAAAATAGGTAGGTACCTACAGTTTTTTTTCGTCCCTGTAAAACTAAGATTTTACAGATACGAGGTAGAGAAAGAAATGCGACGATTTTTGGTTATATTAAATGAAACAACAGACTGGCAGTATTAGTATATAATTCACTTATTAGGTATTTTATTTTTTCCCTTTATATTAACTTACAGACCACAGGTCTTACAAATATAACTTAAAATCGAACTTAAATCAACGTTACAGACATAAGTTATCAAATGATGAACAGGCAAGTTTAAATTTAAGTTTAATTAAAATGCACTCTTTTCTGAATAAGTTTTCTTTAAAACAAACAAATTAATTATCACAAAGTATTAAACTAGACCTTCTAAAACGAAGGCGATAAATGATTTTAATGGGTACTTTTTTGTGTTTTTCTCGTAATATCAACTTAGATTTACCCAAAGATTAAATCGTAGATGCGCCCTACCGTGTCAAAATATGATTCGAATGTCGATTTCAATGATATCTGAAGTATCAAATCTAGTATTGTCTCGCTCACTCATACCGAATATTGCACGCTATCTTTCTCTGTCTAATTTGTGAGCTCACACGTCTCAATAATGACACATTTTCGCGCGATGTAAGTACGGGCACATCTTCGATTCAAATCTTAGAATTTAGCCAATAAAATAAAGATTTTAAAATCTAAGAAGTAAGTACCAAATTATCGTAGGGTGGAATGGCTGCACATTCCTGAAATGCATTTGTCAGATGGAGTCAAATATTAGTGACTAGACAATCACACACACACACGTCATCACAGGCAGCCGGCCGGCGGCGGCGGAATCATTTCGCGTAGAAAATCATCGTCATCTTGTTCCGAGTCGGCGAGTGTTGTTCTCACTTCACGAGGCCGGGACTCGTGGGGTAGTCGCACGGCAGGAATATGTGCATCAGCTTCTCTATCTCGCCGCGACATAGCGGACAACGGCTGCATCTGTAAAAATGATAGAGGAACATTATTTTTCATGATTATTATCAACATTAGTTACGGTTAACTATATCACGGGGTCTCATCAGGAAAAAAGGAAAATTTGTTCAAATAAATCTCAATAGATGGCGTTATATGTATCGATTTGTTATTGAAGTTTAGATTATCCTTTAAGGAAGGTAAGTTTGTTTGTTTGCCTAACCGTCTAAACCACTGAACCGATAATCATGAAATTTTGCATATACGTTGTCAGGAGTACAGAATTTCATCAAATGTAAGTAGGTACTAAGATTATAAAGCTGAAGAGTTTGTTCGTTTGAACGCGCAAATCTCTGGAACTACCAATCGGATTCGAAAGATTCTTTTTGTATATGATAGCCAGATTCATTTGGAATAATATAGGGTATTTAACATTACGCTACGACCCTTAGGAGCCGAGCAACGGGGGGAAACCGCGGGGAATTGCTAGTTTAATCTAAAATCCACTAGGACTTAAGATTTGAGGTTTAGGCTTAGATTAGATTAGGCTTTAGGCCCTATCGCCTCTCACCTTCTGAGTTCGCTACTGGACCGACTTATAATACAATTTCAATATCTCGATTTAAGTTGAATTACTATCCGTATGATGATGAGCTTTACTGTAAATATTGATATTCAGCCGAAACTAGTTAGACTGGAAGCCGACCCCAATATAATTTGGGAAAAGGCTAGGCAGATGATGATGATGATGATCTTTACTAAGGGCGGGTTGCTTCAAACTGTATCCGTAAGTCAGTACGTAATCGTTAAGTCAGTATGAAATTGTCGTACAAGCCGCCATATTTGACGGTTACAGATACGTAACTGTAAGTTGAAACAACATGGCCTAAGATGAGCAGTGGTTATCAGTGTCTCCAACTACACCGTAATTACGGTAGACCTACCGTATTTTTTACAAATCTACCACCTACCGTAGACATGTCATTACGGTAACACTTTCTACCGTAATTTCGTCTCTTGCAATCTCTTACTAGAATCATCGTTATTTGTGTAAATTACAACATTTAAAGCAGAAAAGTAATAACTTTTTACTTTCGTAATGGCCAGACTACCAAATTCGAATTAGAGAATCCTTCAAAATTAACTTGTACACCTTTGTTTAATTTTGTATTGTCTTTACAAGATGATTATGATTATGTATGCGACCAAATTACTAAGTTAATAAATTACTTTTGGAGTGATAGTAGTACGCCATACTCTGTGTTTTACCATCTTATGTTTGTCGATAGTCATTGTAGGTACCTAAATAATAGATTTAATCAATGCGCTAGTGTTTTTGGCAGTATTTGCAATCGTTTAGGACTTTTAAGATATCAAAATGGGTTATTCTAGTTGTTAAGCTTTAAAAAAAGTAAATCTACCGTAATTTTCTATCATCTACCGTATTTTTAGAATGGACACACTGTAATTTTGTCACAGCAAGTTGGAGACACTGGTGGTTATAGTAAAGCTAAGGCATCAGGGCAGCTCCATACCTCTCGGCGCAGTGTCCGCAGCAGACGGCGTGGCGGCACGGCAGGAGCAGCGAGTCGATGGGCGCGTCCATGCACACGCGGCACGCCAGCGCCTCCGCGCGACAGCCGCCCGAGTGCGACCGCGAGCGGGCCTCCTGGGGGGGGGGGGAGATGATGGTTAGAGTTTGGGGGGTAGAAAAAGCCTTATAAAGTAATCCATAAGGCCTACCGCAAATGACAGACTTTTTGTGCGATCGAGTCTACAGCGCTCGAACAATCTGCGAACTTATTGTTCGAGCGCTGCAGACTCGATCGCACAAAAAGTCTGTCATTTGCGGTAGGCCTTATGGATGCGAAAGGGCTCATTCAAAAAGAGCTCTTGGGCAATTCACACCGCCGGTTCTAACCGATCGCGGTGCTAAACGACTGAGGAGTCAATATAAAAAGTAATTTTATAGAAACATTTTAAAACTCTACATTTATTTGTTTATAACTTTGCATTTCTCGTCAATCATCATTCATCAAAAATATTTACTTTCAATTTAGATAAATTACACAAAGAATAAGGGCCTCTCAAAGATCTGCCGCCCTGGGCCACGCACAACACGACGCAAGCGTCGTTTCACGCCGGCTTTCTGTGAGGCCGTGGTATTACTCCGGTCGAGCCGGCCCATTCGTGCCGAAGCATGGCTCCCACGGTGAAAACACTGATTGTACAGATGAAAGTTAAAGCCAATACTAGTGAAGAAGAGCTACATACCTTATGTTCCGGCCCCGAGTGCGACCTCCTGCGCGTGCGCGGTTCATGCGGCGCCTGCAGCGCGTGCGCGGCGCGGCGCGCGCGGTCGTGCACCTCGCGGCACGTGCGTCTTATGTCGAACACGTAGCGGCGGCCTAAAGTTGTGGAATCGTTGAAGATCGACGCTATTGTGCCCTGGGAGAGAATAGATACAGCTTGTTAGTTAGGTACTTTATGGCACAGCACAGCCACTATCAGCGCTGGATTTACACTAGGGACACTTGGGGCTAGTGCCCAGGGCGGCAAAATTCGGGCAAGAAAAATAAATTTCTTCGCGATGAGAAAAACGCTTTTTATTTTCTAAAAAAAAAATACTGTTATATTAAAATTTGCATAGGTACCTATCGAAACTTTATCAATTTTATGCATTTTGATAGTGGGGTGGCATTTTTAACAGTGCCCTGGGGCGGCGCGAAGTTTAAATCCGGCACTGGCCACTATGCTGTCAGTAGCGAATCCAGGGTTAGCAAAGTTGTTTTAAACACACGTTTATTCTTGCTAACCTGGATCCAGGGGATCTAGAGGGCTGAAGCCAGAAAGCGAACATAGCGCCGAAAGGAATTCTTATGTCAAAAGCACTATTACTTTCTGACGTCCCGACAAACTCTTCCATTCATCCGCGAACAGATTATATTATTATAGTGATGAGGACATCCTATTGCGTAAGGTATCCTTTATGCATCCTATACTACATATTAGAGTGGGAATGAGGTGATGTCGGAATCTATTGGATACAGAGCAGTGTTTCCCAACCTTTTTTAGGGTCCCGTACCTCAAAAGGAAAAAGGGATCATTGCATTTGCATTACAAAAAAAATATTATCAAATAGGTAGGTAAGGGGACGTCCATTAATCACGTGATGTTTTTTAGCAACTTTTTGACCCCCCCCCCCTCCCCCTGGTGATACGTGGTGAGGTTTTTAACTAACCCCTCCCCTCTTACCCAAGATCACGTGTATTTATTTGGTACAAATTATCTTAAATTTTTTCAGAATATTATCTTTAAATACAGCGATTTTTTTTTTGGTTTAGAAATCGCGCGTCCAACGAAAAAATAAATACACGTGATATCTTACTACACCCCCCCTCCCCCCTTGTGATGTTTCGTTTCTTTCGTTGTCGTAATTTTTTCCGAACCCCCTCCTCCCCTTTCGAGCCTCACGTGATTAATGGATGGCCCCTAATTTTTATAATCTGTTAACCGACCATTTAAAATACCTATTATTTGTTACTCTTTTCCTGTAACCCTAAAATACTGAGTAGGTACCTACGCGGTGTACGCAGCAACAATTTATCGTAAATACCTATTTCATTATTTTTCATGGACTCAGTAAATGTTAGGTGTCCAAAGTCCATTATGATGGAACTAAACGGTTGTTGTTACAGCCGAACGGCCGGCGGGTCACCATTCGCCCCCGGCCATATTGAGCGGAACAAAGTCCAACGTTTCGGTCATTGTAACACCCAAACTACCTATTGTTGATGTAATTTAATATAATTGTAGGTATTATATGACATAGACTTCATTCTTCGCATTATCACAACCTAAATTCAAAAAAAAAGTTATTGCATTACTTTCCGAAACCTCTTGAGCCATTGCATCGCTGCTCGGAGCTCTGGCGGGAGGATCGTATCTCCCCGCCACAGACTCGGGCATCGATGCAATTGGAAACATTTTTGATTTTTCTTATTTTTAGTTTACTATGATGTGCACTATGAGCGCGTCCGTCACATCCGCTTTTTATTTAACGTACGTTTAAATTCGTGGACAATGGTGTGGGTTACATGTTAACCAACATAATCATATTTTTATTCCTTTGTTAAAATGTAACATGTAACTGTTTTTTGTCCCAAATAAATAAAATAAAATAAAATAGACTAGTAGCGCATAAGTTTATAAAAAAAATTGCAAGAAAAACATAACTTTTGTTATGATAAGTTAACACTTATTTAATATACCTACCTACCTATTAGTAGTAAAAACAATTTGTATTTTTGGTGATTCACTCAATTGAATTACAATAAATACATGAGGAAAATACCTCTTACGTAACTGAGATGGATAATACATAAATACGCCATGTAAACCGCAAATATAATAGAATTAAACAATATTGTATAGTTTTGTAACCACATTGGGCTATTTTCAACTTTATGAATCGTTTGGTTCCCAAGTTCCGACCCCAATAAAACGTATTATTGTTTTGTCCCACAAGGTTGCTGGCGTACCTAAGGCTGATTAACTACGTGACTTGACGTATGAACAAATAAAGTTTGAATATTATAATTCATCAAGGGTTCATCGGTTGGGCCAGCGTTATAAGTTTTTTTTGGAAGTAATTTATTTAATTAAAGGCTTGCGTTGGACCCCCATCTCGTAATGCGGTCTACGATGGAGCACGCTTGCCTAGAAGCAACCGATGAACTCGCGACTTAAACACACCCAGATTGTAACTATCGAGGAACACCATATTTAATTGCGAAGACCCTCTGATACTTCAGAGACTTGTCAGTGAAAAGAGACCAGGAAAAGGCCAAGGGGTCGACGACCAAAACGGTGGACAGACCTGATCCTCCAGACATTGGGACTCTCCTTTCAGGAAGCCACAAGATTGGCCCAAGACCGAGACATGTGGCGCCAAATCGTGACCAGAAGAATAGATGGGTCACGATTCTCAGCGTTGAGGAGACCGATTGTAAAGAGATGAATATTTAATAACATAAATCATTGATGTTATGAAGATCAAAGACTCACCTTAAGATCCCTAATGAACTGCTCAGTGACGTCAGTGCGCACCGTCTCGCAGCAGTAGAACGCGTGCTTCTCCGTCACCGCGCGGTACAGTGCTGCTGCTTGACCTGAGGTGGCCATCTTCACGTGCAGGGTTGCTTCGTTGCCCTCATCCGTCACGTAAGACATTTGGAAGTTGCGACGGAAGGGCTGAGCGCGGTGGATCGCTGTGTATGCGATGCTGGAAGGAGAATTATTGGGTTTTACATTGAGAACAAAGAAACGAGAAGATCTATCTATTAAGCTGAAGAGTTTGTTTGTTCGCGCTAATCTCTGGAACTACCAGTCGGATACGGAAAATTCTTTTTGTATTTGATAGCCATGTTCATGAGGAATAGCATGGGCTATTTAACATCACACTATGACCTTTAGGAGCCGAGCAACGGGGGTGAAACCGCCTATTACCGGTAAAGAACTGTTATTCGGACAGACAATTTAATTAACTCTAATTTATGGAGGCTTTGCGTGTCTACCTTGAGAACAATCATTAATCTATGGTTTCTGCACAAAAAATTCATGGCAGTCTGTTTTTTTTTTTCAGTAATTTCTATCATAATTATCAAGATCATTTATTATTGTTCCTACTTCCTTTTTCGCAATGATGTGTAATTGTGTACCCAAGTAATTAAAATGATAAGGCAAAAATTCATAGAAAGGCCGAGAAAATTCTTCGAAAAGAAACAACAGTAGGTCCTATATCTTATCATTCTTGAACATTTTATTATCAGCACAATGTTTGATAGCATAGACGAAAATATTATAATAAACGGATGTAGATGTCCAAATAAATTCCTAGGTATGTAGGTATAGCGTGGCTATCCCATTTCAAAACCTAGTATGGGACATTTTTTTCGGGACATGGTTTTGTTGCATAGTCTACCTTTACTAGGTTAGCAAGATTATGCAATAATACGATGTCTCAAAAAATAGTCCCATACTAGGTTTTGGAATGGGATAGCCGAGATTTACGTTTATCTTGAAAATTACTGAGTAATTGAGTGGGAACAATGTTATCGGGGCGTGGTTCAAAGAATAATTTATTGAATGTGTGATATGTAAGTGCAAACACTCCCTTTTCCTGACATGTTGTGTAATTAAGTACCTACGTTTTCTTTGACAAATTGTGTTGTCAACAAATAATATTGTGAAACAAGGTGTTTTATTATTACAAAATACATAGGTACTTACATCTAGGCCATTTACATAAATTGCAAATAGAAAAATATTATTCATTTGTTTTTATGCAAACAGTTTTTGAATAGCGCAATAGAGAAAAACAATGTTCTGCCAAAGGCACGTTTTGCTTATTTTTAAAAAAATCGAAGCATACACATCCACTCTATGACAAAATGAGAATTTTATTCTTTCTGTATGTCTGTTTGGTACATTTTACGCCTAAACCACAGAAACGAATTGAATGTAATTTTACAGAGAGTTAGATTGGAGAATTAGAAGGGAGCTTTTCCGCGCTGCGCGGGCGCAGCTATACTTATTATGAATACAAAATATTTATAAAATTATAACAGTCGTTAAGGTCTTGTTATAAGTTGCTTTGTAAATATTTTCCAATATTCTCCGTCGTATTTAGGTCCGTGATGTCATTATAATGAATTCAAGAGTCGTCACCGAAAACAGAAGCGAACGTACTCATTGTATTGACCTGTACGCTACTTGACTAAGTTATACGAATAATAAGTGGAGTTTATAGTCGAAACTCGACCGTTTTATTACGTTTGACTTTAAAAACTTCACTAATTAGCTTGACTTTTGAAATAATTAGCTTGATTCCAAAAGTAGTGAAAATGAAGGATAATAATATCCCATAATTTCGAATGTATGACACATTTTAAATTAAATAAGCAAAATTGAGGATACGAAACGTTTACTTAAAAAGAAACTGGTAAAAACAAAGCTAAGTTAAAAAGAAGCCACCAACCTTTGCTTCTCGACTCCAATCTCCTGTTCTCCGTTGCACGCTGGTCTGTACACCACGATGCCGTGGGGTCCGACCCCCACACACGTGCTTAGTCTGCATCCGCAACCCCCGCCACTCTGCCCCGAAGTCAGGCACCCTACGGTAGCCCCCCCATCGATCTCCTGCTCATCCCTCGCTCTCGGCTCTTCGGCCTGCTGCCTATGATACAACAAGTGACTGTACAAATTGTGAGCATTATTGCTCAAAGTCACAGGCTTGCAGAAAAACAGCTCTTCCCCGAACGACTCCAATTTCGAAATTTCCTTCAACAACCTGTACTCCGCCTGAGAAGCTCCCATTCCAGCTATTTCACAGTGGTATTCAATGATTTTGTCGACATGGTCTTCTGGGCGCTCCCCTTGGGGACCGATTTTGTCGCATTCCTCGTATATGTGCGTTGGGGGCATCTCCGGTTCGCAGTCTCCGGTCTCAGCTTGAGCTATGTAAGCGATGATCCTTCGGGCTACTTCTAGATCAGCCACAACTAGTCTTCCTTCAGTGAGGTCGAGTTTAGCGTGAAGATAGAACTGGTGGCGGGTCGGTTCGTTGATGAGGAGGTGTGGGGGCACCCAGAACTTGATGCGGAGGTCGAGGCGGCCGCCGGGGATGCGGTGCGGGTCGAGGGGGTTCCGTAAGTTCAGCCACCTGCCGGGTCCAGATCCTGGGGATACGCGGAGGCCGAAGTAGTCCGCTTCGGCGCCGATCTCCAGTTTCTCGCATACCTGAAACAAAGGAAGTTTACGTCAGCTCAAAGTTCTGTAAATTCGACGAACATTTACATATATCTACGGCCAACTTTTACGAAGAAGAAAGCGAGATTACAACATATAATCCATATGACCTAAAACAGGATCCCACATAATTTATTAGTGTACTAACTTTCGCAACACAATTTGGTATTTGCCAAATAATTACATAGTACACTGAGAATGTAGACTTGAGTCCACAGACCAATTTGGCAATGTTATGAAGTGAAAGTAACCAACCAAAAAACCTATTATTATGAGCTATTCATCAATGTTGAACACGTCTGGTTCTTCGCTGGAGGCTTCAAGGGGCTTCTCAATAAACCTGTACTAGGTGTTATATCAAAAATGTTGTCTGATGCTTGACCAATATTGCCAGTATCAGAATTTTAGAACTTACGAAGACTCTTTTGTTGGCAATCCTTATGGTCTGGTGTAGGTAAAACATACACCATGTTCAGGAGATCTATTTATCTTTAATCGAACACAAGTTCTTTTATAAAATATGCTCTATTTTTTTAGACTTCTTTGCATAACCGTTATATATGTATGTTTGGGCCGTTAAGTAGATTCCAAGTGTTCATTACCATATTTCTTTGTTTGGTATGCAGCAGTTAACTGCGCATTTAGTGTCAACAGAAACGAATATTATAAAGGTATGAAGTGTTTACTTTTATAATATTGCGACGCATTTAATTGCAAGTATTTGTGCCCTTACGATGTTTTTGCAATTAACATCGATATATGAATGTTTTGGCTGTTGAAGCCGCCATATCGCGGTGTTTGTATCAGGGTAAACATTCCTAAGATAAGTATGTAAAAAATGCATATTCGTTGCATTCGCATGTTGAATTGCTGATAACAGTTGCATGGTAACAATTGCCGACTATTTTTGCCACAGTTTCGCCTCAAAACAGATGTGAAAATAATAATTATCTATAATTACTTCAGCGACAGCGCGTTGCTGATACGATAAACACTGCATAGTAACTGTAATTAGTTTAACATTTATAATAGCATCCATTGTCAGATAACAAACACATCAAGCGTTTTTCTCATGCGGGTATGGCAGTAAAAGCCACTGCTAGGATTGTGAGTCGATAATAAATCCATTCATTGAATTACAATCTATGCAAAAATTTTATGTTTTCAGAGCTGTATCAACCTTGAAGCATAACAAGCAAATTTTCTATGCAATATAGTACCTACATAGCATAAAAATTGATTTATGCATTGGCGAACATACGCAGTTGATTCATTATTTTCACCAAAACTATACGTAAGAATTCTTCAGCCTATCGTGGAATGAAAACATTATGATTTAGATCACCTGCCCTTGTTTTAAAATAGAACAGATAACTAGCTCTTTATTGAGTGTTTGTGTTGTAATCTAACTATGCTCGTGTAACGTAAGTACAAGGAGGCTAATGAGTTGTGTCAATTAAAGGACGTATTAAATGCTTGATTAGGGCTTTCAACATCTTTACTAAGTATTTTTCTCGTAATAATGCTTTTTGGTGTATCGTTGTTTCTTCTTAAAGATTTTATTCATCCATCATTCGTGTTTTGAGCGAACTGATGTCTCCCTCATTTAGAGCAAATGCAGATACTCTTTCTATTTTTAGGTCTCCTACAAGATTGTTTAGTTTAATTAACTCATATCGTTATGTTGTATCTATGTTACTCTGTTCAATTATAGCATAGATTAATCTAATCTAATCAACACCAACAATTATTATCAGTACTTCTTCCTCAAATGGTCAAAGTCCGCTCCACAATTAAGTCTTTAACGTTTTACGAACTCGTGCATCCTTGTCCTTAAATGAATTGTAAACTACACTAAAGTAATTGTATCCCACCATTCTCATTGACACCTTATCTGCGGCATCACGTTGCAAACTCCTGCGCTGCCTGTAGTAAATATTTGTCATGCGATCTTGTTTACGTATCAAGAATATCATGATGTGAATTAGCTCCTTACACTTGTTGATGTATGAAAACATAGAGTCACGTTTGTTCTGAACTCAGGAGTTCAAGACTGTGGAAGGAGTCATATTCTGTTGTTTATTTCATTGAACGTATGGATATGAATAAAAACACTTTCATGGACGTGTGAACGGCAACCTAGACTACATAAAAGACTACAAAAGAGCCGCTGATAAATGTTGCCAGCTCACTATAATGGGAGGGGTTGACTCCATGTGGAGTCATACGGGTTTTTCCGAGAAAATTTATGTTAATTTCCCTCATATTAACCTAAGATCTTTTCTACCAACTTATCATGAAAGTTCGATTGGTACGGGTATCTAATTTCAAGACATTAGTGGGAGTTTGGACTGTAAACGTGGAGCCGTAAATTGCTGGAAATATGTAAGTTTTCCTATATATCCTTTTGGAAACCCTCAGTACTTTTTTATTATTCTTATTTTAGAAACCAGGTACTCATTTCATCGGATTAGTGGATTATGCTTACGAACAAAACGTTTCACTTGCATTTTTTTTATTTCCATTTGTCCATTGTCAAAGTTATCTACATTATTCCAAATGTCGTAGATACCTTTGTCTTCATTAATAACAACTTTGTTTTCAGAAGGTTGTGCTTGTCCGTCATTTCTAGTTCCTTCTGTACAATCATCAGTACTTTGTTCTGATTGAACTTTTCCCTCCACGCAGTATAATTGAGATAATAAGATGCGATCTGATATATCCTTTATCTACCATGAAGGTATCACGCCTGCATCTCGTGCCAATAACGTCATTCATATTTTATGTTGTTTAGTTATTTAAATAGGAATTATTGAAACATGTTAGGTAACTAATGTTGTTTTATTGTATCAGGAGATCTTAAGCGAACACAATTTGCATTAAATTTTTGCAATATATCTAATATTCCAGATTTACACACTTTTTCATAGTTTTCTGTGGCCCGTAAGGAAGGACTACTTACATGACTAAGCAAGCAAATAGGTACTTTAGGTTTTGCTTTTAATGACCTCCGTACGAATATAGAGAAAAATACACGAGTAATACCTAGTTATCATCAAAGTTATTATTATAGCAACTCCCCATACACATGTAGTTAATTGTAGCTAGGCACTTAATTCTCCCTTCCCTGTTCCATCTACTACTAGTACTTGTTCCCCAACCCACGCTTAATTAAAATTACAGTTGCTATTTACAGGGGTCGTAAAAAAGCAATTTGCGTACAGCGTAATGCCCCGTACCGTTGGGAAAGCACACGTGCCGGGCATTTCGCTGAATGGCCGGACCTTACCTTAAATTACCCTGGAAATAATAGCTTTGGCTGATCGCTATAGTATACCTGTTTTGGTAATTTCGATTACGTAAACATGAAGGAAAGAACATAAGGGATTGATTTATTTAATGAAGATAGTTTCGTTTTGTTTAATATTGAGGCGCACGTTTAAGTCAGCCACGCCCACTACATATATAATTCGGGAATAATTAAAAACCATTTTAGGTAAGTATCGCTGTGACAATAAAATTTATTTCAATACCACGAATTACGAAAGTTAAATATTTGCATAACAAGTGACTCATTTTGTCCATCCATACATTAATTTTATTTACAAAAGTTTAAACATTATAGTTATAGAAGTTTCTACAGATATGAATGTTATAGAAAACCTTACTTCTCCGTTTGCTGGCAGCTCGTTACAGCTAACAGTATGATATAATTGTAATAGCATGGTATGGTTAACGGTATTTCATGGTTCGTGTTCCCATCCTACGCTAGTTGAATAACCAACCCCTTTCTTTTAAACAAAAGCTTGAAGTGCAAACTACGATCGCTGATTCGTCTGTCATTAATTAAACAGAGATGGAAAAGTTGACGATATTTTCCAAATCAACCTCAGGTCAGACTGCCTTGTTGGTATTGAGATTTTCCATCAAGAAATTCTCAGAAGCAACCCACGGTCTCTCAAACTATGATCACCGATTTGAAACAAGTTGACGTTATTTTCCAAATCGACGAAATCGGTTTTAGAATTTTCAACCCGAAGTCTGGCTTTGTTCCAGGGAAATGTCAATAAGCTCGTCTCCTGCTACATTGTACTTGGAAGTCTTGGAATACAGGCAATGTTAATTTCTAGGCCCAAATTACAGACTAGTATCATAATCATAATATTATAGGACAGTTCCCAAGTTCACTGCCGGATGCAGTTTCGTGCTCTCATAAGCAAGTTAGTGCGTACGACAACTTTGTTAGTTATTTCAACCATGATGTCGGTGTCGATGTCGGTCTTACACATCGCATCTGTCGGTGTGGGTAGATGTCTTCCGCAACTTGGAAGTATGGTGTTATTAACTTGGACATTATTGGATATAATAGAACTTGGCTGATCATCCATTGGTGAATTAACCTATAACCTAAAGTGCTGTGGAATGGTAATGTTATTCCTCTTCGGATAACATTACGGAAATTGTATCTTTTCCAATGGCATTAGTTGCTGAGTTTCACATTGTTATTTTTTGTTGTACAAATATCAGAGGTGTTAAGGACTGTGTGGTTTCGTTAAACAAAAGAGAGTCGCTTTAAATTAAATGCATTTTTGACAGTAAACAATATTCTTCTAATCATTAACAGTTGACATAAATAATGTCAAATATTTTCGTGTAATCAAAATAAAAGATCATTAACCTCATGCAATGATAACAAGTGCCCTTTCTTTACTAGCTACATCGACATACGACAACCAACTGTATGATAAACAAAATTAAGTTCAAATTATTTCATGGATGACTGGAATATTTATATTATTGATAAAATCTATGGAACTTCACTTCCGCTTCATACTGTGTTGCCAGTAGTACCAGGTACCTATACATCTAGGCTTTCTTCGTGGTACAAATATTTCCTTACAGCAATTCATTCATCATTGTAGACGTATAGTCTACTTATATGGGAGCCTAAGTATGCTCGCTTGTGGGCGGGTTGATGTGTATACGATCTAGGAGAAACTATGCTCTTCTGTGCCATGGGCTGTCATGGATGACGTTATGCGTGTTCTGCTGCAACGCGTAATCACTATGTATAAACACAAAGAGATCTGTTGTTATTCGAACACAAAGGAGAAAAGGGTTTTGGAGTCAAATAACCAGTTCAAGGTATGCAAGTGTGTGGGAATCACTTGGACCTTACTCGGTTTTAAAAGTAGTTGCTTGCCCATTTGTTGCGAGTATCATCGAAACCCGTTTCCTTCAATCGTATTTAAACGATAACGGAAAGACAAGTAGCTGGTACAAAGGTAGGCAGATTGTTTTTTAACCTCACATCTATCTAGTACGAGATATTGTTATTATCACCAACCTCTTCAGTTATCTGGGCATTACGGATTTCTATGAATACAAACAGATTATATTTGGCAGGACACGAACGCTAATCTGTCCAGTCGACTAGTTGGTCGACTGCTCGTGTTCAGAAACGAAAGTTTGAACACTGAGCTCGATTTGTTGGCCGATCGATCGACCGTTGCGTGCACGCAGCCCGCGCGTGATGCTGTTGAGACAGCACTGGCGTTAGAGTAAGACAGCAAGAAAACATCTGGGTTGGTCGTTTTCTGATTCAATGTTTTTGCTCTTCTATTTTTGTTTCGACTTAGTTACAGTGCCAAGAGAAAAAGGATTTTGATTTTGCACTACATATTTATTAGTGCTACAACCTGACCTATTTCGGAAATATCTTGTTTGTTTATTTCGTAGATCGTAACATTATGAGTCCCAAAAACATTGCTGGCGCATTTGCAACAAACATTCAGATGTTTTTAAACGAACCTAGTTCCAAAGTTCGATAATCGTTGTAACGTTGTTTTGCCAAATCCAGGAATACTTGTAACCTAATTTAGAATATTTGCCTATTTGGTCAAACTGGTCTGTTTCCTTAACTATTTAACTGGTCAGCAATGTTACCTTCCTTATGTGTTAGATTGTAGTCGGGCGCTGTAACTTTGGTCTTAGCTAAATTAGACCTTGGCGTAAGATTTCTTTTGTTACACCCAAGCTTCATTTTTTTTCTGCCAAGGCTCTTGCCGATTTTTTGTTAGTAACTTGTCTGTGGGCAGCACAACCATCTGATAAAATCTCCAAACTCATGTGATTAACCCCGTTTATGACCGCGACAATACGTAATTCCCAAATCGATGTTGTCATTATGTAAGCAGCAATTAGTTCTAATATTACTATTCGCAGTTATAATAATCGTAGTCCAGTGCAAGCGATTTGTTTTGGCTGACAACCAACTTTGCTTTGGTTATTTGTTCCCGAGTTGCCATCTTGGATTCCGGCTTCTTTAATGGGCATAGTATATTTGGAGTCAATGCCCTTTCAGGTCACGTCAGTGTCGTATTTTACTCTAAAAATGTCAACTTTTAAATATTGAGTGACTGAAATTTACTCAATGCCACTCAAAAAGCGCGAAGACTTAGGCCATGTTGTTTCAACTTACAGTTACGTATCTGTAACCGTCATATATGGCGGCTTGTACGACAATTTCATACTGACTTAACGATTACGTACTGACTTACGGATACAGATGGTTTGAAGCAACCCGCCCTTATTCTAGGAAAACAGCGGTAACTTTCGATCTTTGATCTAAACTTTTCCTGCAATAATAATTACAGCGATTTCTAGAGTTATTTACATTGTTGTTTTATATGAGGAAAAAGTCCACCTTACCAGAAATTGTATATTTATAATCAAGTGTTATTTTAAACTAGGCAAATACACCTTAATTTCCTTATATACTAATGCGTTGTTATTGATTAAGTACAAAGTTCAATACTTTACGGAAAAACTGGTGACGAAATGATTTATTGATTCACTACTATGGATAATACATTCTGTATCTCTGTCCCTACCTGCGTTACGTGCTAAACAGCAGTGAGGTCATTGTGCTTAAAAAAATTTGGATCTTCTCTTGTCCACTAAAATGTCAAGTCCTCATTTCCACATAGAGCCGTGTCCTGCCAACTTTTTATCGCTAAGGGCTTGAACCCAACCAGTTTTTGCCATTGTGAGGTCGACGGCCTGCCAGGATGCATCGCACGTGCCCCGCTTCTGAACCACTCCTAGTTATGCCAGATTAGATTAGCAATTTAACAATAGCATAAACAAAGGAATACATAAACGCGTCAGCCACATTAGCATAGTTAAATAGAGAAATAGTATGGAAATCCATAATCCGGTTTAGAACCATGACAGCAAAAACTAAACGCATCTGTCAAAATTTAAATTAGAAAAGTCGTTAAAGCACCTCCGTGTTAAAGTTCAAATGTCGAGACTGGAGAGTTTTTTTTTTCCATTTCGTAACAAAGCTCTGTATTCTTTTGTTTAACTGTAAAGCTGGTTTTGAGAACAAAGGTTTGAGCTTTTGTTTGTCATGTTTTCATACCAAACTAACAGTAAGGCTTGTAGTTAAGTAAGTATTAAGTTTTTGTAACGGAAGTGCACGTCTGGCAGCACTTCCTGCTTCAAAGCAATTACTTGTACATTTGTGAAGTAGAAATTAAAAATCAATTCTATGAAGTGGATTTCAATAAGCTATTGTACCTATGACCTATAGGTTTTTCGAATATTTTTGCAACAAACGCTTTGTCATTAGCGCAAATTCTAAAATAAAGCGGCGCCAAACTAAAAACATTAAAAAACATGCGAAAACATTTTTTCATGAGAAAATTCATTTGTAAAACATTTTAAAATATTCAAAATACTCAATAGTTATGTCATGAAAATTTTTTAACACTAACTGAAAAAACGCGTAAATACATTACATACATATCTACTACACCTACACTACACGACACACGTGGTAATAAATATATAAGAATCAATTTATGGTGTTTTCTAAATGCAAACAAGGAAACTCCACATCGTAAATTATACTTTATAACAAAGCATTTAAGTACTAAATCCTTCAGTACTTAAAGTAGACTTGTTTTACCAGTAAGCTGGGAGCCATATTAGATTATGACGTAATGAGTTCGAGCGTGGATTATAAAACGCAAGGGCAAGTAGTTATAAGTATTATAACTAGAACTTAAGTCTTATAACTTATATTGGTGTTTTATGCAATACTAAACAAAGAAGCAATGAGGAAGACAACGCTGCGTGTGCGCCGTAAACAAACGCATAAACTGGACTATATTTAAAAGACAATAAAGGGCATTCACAGGATGGGTATAGCCTAGCGGGTATGCTGTTAAGATTCGCAGTTATTTTTGCTGCTACATATCAAAAACGAATTTTCTTCTACACAAGAGCCAGAAGCAATAAAGTTTATCGAGCTTAATCTACCGGTAGCTACATAAAAAATAGTTATAAAAGAGCGACAAATGCTACCCAGCTTCGAAAACCATCTTTGATTTCAGCAAGTGTTTGTAATAAGGTTCTAACTTATAAGTATAAATAATTTGTACCTTCAAACAAATAAATACGTACTGACAGGGTCGTCGATAACACAATAGGAACCTTGGACAACTTCCACATAGTGATTGTGTCTTGAGGGAACTATTCATGGACTTAATCCCAGTTAGTATTAACGCACACAAATGTCAAATTTTATATGCACAATGATAATCAATACAAAATGTTAATACTAATAAGCCATATCTTTACTATATCTGCCATTCAACGGTTACATATTTAGGTATTTTATTTGCAGGACATCAGAAAAAACATTTAGTAAATAAGATGAGAGTAGACGATCTTCTAAATAATGAAGATCTAATATTGCTTGAACTTGAAGCTGCCGAAGAAATGCAGATTCAGTATTTTGATCGATCGAAGTCTTTGGAAGATCTACGTAGCAATTTTTCACAAAGTGACAAAATTTAAAAGATTTTGGGTAGCATTAGCAAAAAAAAATCGATTGCGACTATTGTAAGTGCTATGGGCGGCTAAACTGGTATACATAATTGAAAAAAAATTGGTTACAAATGTCTGTGGACTTTGAATCGAGGCGTAGGCTATTGTGTAAGTACAACTGCGAGGTGCGAACACAATGTGACAAACAGAATAACAACGTGATTGATTTGATGTCTTTACTTATTTTCTGATGCGACGCAAAATATTTATTACAGGTATGCTATCATTCTTTTCGAAAAACATGCTAATCCTTGGAATCGATAAAACGGTATTATTTCTTTTATTCGTCAATAAAAAGATTTTAGATGTGAAAAACAAAATTAAGTACTGATAGTAATAACTTATCAGATAATTCTTTGTCCTTAATACCTGGTTGTCATAATAATAAGTTATTTATGAAAATGGTATTATAGGTATCCTAAATGATGTCTTTCCTGCAATCAATGACATCACCAAAGCTAGAGATTAGTGTCAAAAGAATTTGTAAAAATAATAATTTAAAGAAAAACAAAAAACCCGACTGCGTAAAAACTAATTTTAAATAATACGTGAAAAAATTAACTTAAATAAAAACTAAAAAGAAAGAAACAAGCCCAGTAGTTTAGAATTCTGTTAAGTAATACTAAATAACTACACAATTGAAATAGTTTTATAATCGATACACACATAAAACAAATCATAAATTCTAATGCAGAACAGAACGACTCACAGTCGGGGCCCCTTGGGAAGATTTGATTGGTAAAATTTAAATGGGCCCCGACTGTGGGTCATTCTGTTCTGCATTAGAATTTATGATTTGTTTTATGTGTGTATCGATTATAAAACTATTTCAATTGTGTAGTTATTTAATTTATTCTTTGCAAAACTGCTAAAATCAAAATCCAACAGTTCCAGTAGGTAGATTCAATTGTAAAGACAAACATGAGCAGTAAATGACAAGAATGTTACTATGCGATACTCTGGTATATAATTCTAGTTGATTCGAGTATCATCAACGCCTAATATAAACAGTCTTTGTGTACCTGTGAATTAATACTGCACATTAAATGTTGTATATGATGATGTCTTAGGTCATACATGGCGTCAGTAAATATTGATCATTAGCCTTTAAATGGACGTCCAGTTTATTAATGTTGGTGTGGTATACAAGGAAGGATTATGGATAGTTGCGTTACTCAATTCTGATATCAAGTGTTCATATGATAGCAAATATTTGGATGTTTAAGAAAGTGTCCATCAGCAACTTCATGTGTTTGTTTTAGTATAGTTTCAACATTATGATGAAATTGAGATACGTGTAAGTGTATCTAGAGATAAACATGATTCAGAACACAAATACACAATACTATCAAGTACCCATTGTCCAGATCCAAGACCCACAGGAGTAGAAAGTAAACTGGGTGCTAAGTGAACGGAAGGGTTTAATGCTGCAGTTAAATGCAAACAGAATTGCCGTAGCACTGATAGCACAAATAGCATGATGATCTTGATACATGGCTTATCCTTTGTGAATTGTAACATCCTTAAATCAACGATGAAATTTTATTAAACTTCTTACAACCATTATGCTGGTCCATCTTCAGCAATGGGCATTAAAGCCGATTTTGTTGACCTAACTCTTCCAGCAATGTAAACTTAAAAGCTCTAGGTCGCTGGCAAGATAATACCAGCCGCAGTAACTGCAGGTGAAATCTGTCTTCGTGTACCATCACTCAAAATGTACTGAACGGAATTTAATGATACTTTCACTTCAGTACACACCTATACCGCTATATCACGTAACGCTGAAGGGATATTGGCAGCATGCCATCCTTAGCGAATCGTAAAAGTTAATCGAAAGAAAGAAATCCGAGAATATCTAGGAATATGTCTTTTACTAGTTCATGGATATTAACTGTAACTACATGTTAATTGACTTTATATCCATCATTATTGGTTTCTAGTCCTGCTTTATCATTTACAGTACATGTTAGTGTATCCCTTTTAGAATTAGAAGCTTCATGTTATGTACGTAGTCTATTGAAAGAACAATATTTGCCTTTTTAATAATAAACAGGTTTTACAATAAAACGCTACATTAGCAAAACAAATTGCGCAAACTACTTGATTTTCAATGTTAAAGGGTCACTTCTAAACACGACGTGTGGGTTGCATAATATTTTTAGCTATGATAAATGTGCATCTTGAAATGGACGTAAAAACATGAAAAAATATAGCATTGGCGCCAATACGTTCTGTCTGACAGTTGCCATCCATTTAGTAAATTATTTTACTTTCATGACGTTTCTCAATTCTGGACATGAATTATTATGTTTCTTGAAGCTGTAAATGCCGACTCTTTCTTTGATCATTTAGATTTTAGATGATTAGGAAGAATTATTCAGCTAAGGGCCAATTACACCAAGCTCTGAGTTGCGAAATGCCCCGTTAAGCATTTTGAGGGCTTGGTGAAATAAAATTGGTCTTATAAGTAGGCAAATGGTTGTAGTTGGCAATCAATGACAGCAGTAGTGTATAATAAGCGAGACATGTTATTGTCCCACGTAGTGATAAAGCCGTTAATATTACTAAGTAATCTTTTGCGATAGACATCGTGACACTTTTTGCTAATCGTGTAGCTGTTTGAATTTAAATTATTTGCCAAAACTACATATAGGTGGGTGGATACATCAGCTAACAATCTATACTCAAGTAAATATTGTAAGTAATTTAAATACGAAACAGTTCGAAACAGACCGTTTACGGACTTTACTTCAACATTTACATAGGTAGTAATAAGTTACTGCGTGTACAGATCACGCATTTTATAGCAGTGTTCTACCAGTCCGTCTGAGCCATCGTGTTCGTGCGCAAAATACGTCGGCCATTTTGAAGTCACATAATCTACTTAATCTAAGCAAATTATTATTATTACACTTAGCACCGGTTTCAGACCGCCTTCCTACATTGAATTGGCTTATTTTATTATTAGATTTAAACCTGTTTTATTAGGAATTCATAACACAATATTGCCGCCATTGCAATTTGTCAATAGGTAACAGATCAGATAACAATGAATGAAGTGGGAGGGATGATTAAGTTATATCACGTTTCAGTTTAAAATCTTTCAAACGTATGCCTACCTATGCTTCGTTTACCCATCGTGTGCAAAATATTCACTTCATTGTTATATAGTTATATAGTTAAACCTTGCCATCTTGAAAAACAGGCAGGTACCTAATAAGATAATCAAATAAGTATAAGATAGAAGATTTTGTTTGTGCAAAAACTGTGTGCAAACAGGTAAAAGTTATCTTGTTTAAAGTCAAACATAGGCACTTGAATGTGTAAATAATTAGACTATAAAAAGAAAACTAGTAAAACAAAGAATTGCTAAGAATACAAAACTAAAGGGAAAAGCGAAACGTCAAAATTTAAATAGGTTTTAGATTGTCCAAATATACCTACTGTTAAGATATTTTTGGACAAAAGGAAAGGAAAGGACAAAACAAAAGGAAAGTACCTACCTAGTCTGAATAGCTTTTTTCGCCCAACAATGCTGTGAGACTGAGAACAACGAAGTGTGCTTCATAGCTGAACAATCTATGACAGAATCTAAAACAGTTTGCTACGAATACGATTTAACTGCGCAACAAGTTTTTGCTATTCGTAAGTGCTTACTACGCACTACGCACTTACGCAGTACCTACCAAAACAGAATAAGTAGGTACAACAACCGTAGCTATATCAATATTATCCTTACACTTATATCTATTTTCGCTAATACATAATCCCTATTTACATGACGTCATAAGACAGAAGTTATCAATAACCCGGGTAGCAACGTGCGATAAAAAGTGAAGTTTGCACCGTTTTGATGTTTTATTGGATTTATCTTTGATAAAATAAAATATTTAGCGTTTTCTTTTTAGCTTATGTACCTACCTTATCTAAGCTGCGTGCCTGGTTCTATTTGCGAATTCCGCATTTAGCTTCTGAAAAAATAATACTACTAAAAGCCATTGACTCGTCAAGATCGAGGCAGTACTTCGTATACCACCCACATAAAAACTTGTTAAATACTTATGTCCCTAAAGTAACTAACGTTTATTTTGCCTCTCGAGGAGCCTCTGTCCACAACCGGTTACCATGTCAGTCGTCATAAATCAAGTTAGATTAGATGGTAGGTACAAAAACAGACGATTTTTAAATCAGGTCACTTTTTGCGAGCCATTCGTTTCATATAACAAAACAAACCTTTTATTTGACCTATCGAACAGCGCATAACCTTGTATCGTATAATAACAAATAGAAGGTTAAAGATCTGAGTAAGCGGGCAACACCGAATAGGGAAAAATATTTTGGAATGGCGCCAAAATTTAAATATTTTGCACAGAATTGCTGTCAGCAGTGTCAGCGAAGTTTTATTTTAAAAAAATATGTCTCATTGATACTAAATTGTAATGCCAACGGCTGTTGCTACGGTAGATGTTGATATGGATGATGTGTGTTCAACTAATGAAGAAGAAAGAGAAGATGGTAGATTATCATCAAGTTAATTCTTATGACGAAAACCCAGCGAGGCAGATTTTTCAGGATAGGTATTCTGAATCTGAAAACAGATAGCCAAAAGTTTGAAAAGGATGAATGAACTTTCGCTTCGCGATCGCAAAAACTTAGGACGTTACTATAACTTTAGCTACGTTTAACATTTAAAAAAAGTTTCTAGAAGATGGAAATAGCTCCATTCAATCCCGGCTTATCTCCACTGCCTCCATAAACTCTAAACATTTTTCCGCATAAAAAAATACATTAAACTGAGAACAAATCTCTCAAGTTCAATCACTGAGTTTACCCAAAAGTTTGGATGAGTTCCAACGAAACACGCGGAGTGAACGTGGAAACTGACGCAACGTGGGATGTCCCACGTAACCGTAACAGAAAACGAGACAACATTGTACTTTAGTCTCACGTTGTTCCTGAAAATCAGCACAAGGCTTCGAGTGACTGGCCCGTGCAAATAGACTCAACACTCGTATTATGTCACTTCGCAGAACATACTATTGAATTATTTGGCGACTGTCTACGACGATCAAACGTTAACGCGAAATCTGAGGTATTCCATGAAGCACACCCAAGCACACCCAAATGAAGCACACCTAAAGTATGGTGTGCTTCGTCTGGGTGTGCTTCATTTGGGTGTGCTTCATGGAATACCTCCGAAATCTAAACATTTTTTTTCAGCAAATCTGGCACCTCAAAATTTGTGAATATAAAAGATTCTTTTGGGATACATAAATGCAAAGTAGGTATACGAGCATTGCCAATACGTGATGCAACAAGACATACAGATATTTAGCAATCCAACGGCAGAAAACTTTTACTATTACAGTTACATGTCTTTCTTACCCATCGAGAGTAAATAAGACTTTGCTAAACACCAAAAAACTTGTATCCAAAGTGCACTTAAAATCAAGTATTGTCATTGAAATACATTAAAAAAAAAATAACAATTGAATGTCAATAGAATGTCATTCAAATACATTTGTTAAGAAAATTGTAAAATTGCTGAAAATATTATTGGCGCTTACCAAAGTAGGTACAGCATGGCAAAGTATTTTTCCAGTTTTGAAAAGCCTGATCAACCCTCTGATTAGTAAATCTGTTTCCGAATCTGGTGTTAGCTGTTGTAATTGGTTGACCAAAATTACATCGACCAATCATAACAGTTAGCACTTGACGTAAGATTTGACAACCAATTATATTGAACGGGCTTTCAGGAACTGAGTGGAAACGTTCTAAACGTCATCAGCATAATGAGTGTTTATTTTTAAAGCACGTGCCATTAGTGTAATTAAAGTTTCAAAGAAAAAATCTTGGGCGTGGCTTCCTTTTACACTTTATACTTTAACAGTAATTGGTGCAATCATTATTAGCCTGTCTTTGAAGTAAATTAGCGAACTGTCCCCAACATCCTTCGGAATACGAAGAATTTACAACTCAAAGTTATAACTTGGAAGTAGTCTTAAATGCATGGCAGTTAAATAATTACGTATTCTAGCTAGGACTGTTTATAATTTGCTCCTACTGGTCTTGCGTGTCTAAGACTGCTCGTATGCCAAATCGGCTCTTGTTTCTCGTTCAGCTTGAGGCAGCGATTTGAAACTACCTCAATACCATACTTTAAATATAATTACGGTAATTTCGTGGAGGATATATTGCGTTGTAATAATCATTTATCAGGAAATGTTATTATGGCGATCATAAAATTATATTTCTAATTGCAGACTTATTTTCATCCTAAGGCTGAAGTATTTTTATAATTTTAGCAGTGAGTTGAACGGGTTAAGTGTGCAAGATGCATCTCTAGAGTCTAGACAAAGGATAACATCCTTTGTCTTAGTATATTTAAAGACTAAGTAGTTTGGCAACAACTGTTTTATAGGTTTTGTATCACATTAAAATACCTTGTAATTTACCATCGCTTCCAAATACAATTATATCCACATAGTTGCTTTAGTAAACATTTAAACAGTCGCGTTTAAGTGATCGACCCACTTAATGTTTGCGACCACGCTGCACCTTTTGAACTTTTCCAATGAGGTTGTAACACTACATTTTGTTTAATTGATGAATAAATACAGTTATAGATATTATTGTGAAATTCGTTCTTGTAATACATCTGTTCAATTTTGTTCACGCTGTTTTTGTGTGATAGTCGCACGAAATTGCAAATGGGAATTTGCCAGAATTGGAACTTATAAAGTACTCAAATACTTGCCACAATTACTTTTATCGGGCCGGGCGTATTTATAATATCATAAATGTTGTTTACTATCTCTCAATGTTTCCATCATATTCTTTACTTAAAACATTGTCGTGTATTTCTTGACACTATCAATGAGCCATTCTAGTTAACAGAAAAGGCCAAGCAGTTAACTAACAATATGAACAATAGCGGTCCTAGTACAGCGCCTAGAGTAACACCGCAAAGTAGCTTCGGTTGTACGCAGTGACGATCACGTATGCAATCCCCACTTGCTTACCGGTTCGCCTACGGACGTTACCGAGGATGAAACTGCACGCGATCACCACGTGCTCAGATATAAACGCAAAATTTTACATCCACAACTTTATCATAAGCTTTCGTTAAGTCTTTGCAAATGGCTTCTAGAATAATGTTTCTAGGTTATCGCTTCTATTGTGATCTCTTATTTTATTTTAGTGATAAACGAGTTCAGTGAACACATAACTTTTTTTTCTACACTTGATAAGGTATCAGATGAACCTTTGCCCTCTAAAGTCATGACATTAAAATGACTGTAATTACATGCACATAGGCACTAGGTCCGGTATTTATCAGTACAAGCAATGGACGATAATTTTATTGATACTACGATTAAGTACCTATGCACTGGCAGATAATGATCGGATTAGTTAATACGGGGTACGCGAGTAATAATTGCTGATTTAATTTTAGTATCCAGGTGCAGATTTAGATCAGACGCAAATAAATTTGTTGCTTGCTGGAATAAGACTTTATCTATAGAAATAATCAGAGTTGCAAATGATCACATTTCTATATATTCTTTTGAATGAATAAAAACCTAATTTGACATTAATGTATTCTTTTGTTGTATTTTGGACTTTGTATTCCCGGAATTTAAACCAATCAGTCCTCACGATACAATGAACGCATTTGAAAAATAATAGCCTACCTTGTACTGATCAAAACCTGCTTCCAAACCGACGTAGGTTTGAATAATGTTTATAAAATGAAGTGACCACATTTAAATTGCAATAACTTTTGAAGGTTATCCATACTAGTTCCATACTACGCCGATAGATTCACCTATCAAACCAGTTTTATATTTATGTTCTTGGTGTTAAGTTATTAAGAAGTCGTTTGGAAGAATAGGATTCGAAAGTGTTGAAGACGGATCTAATGATGTAAACAATTGTGTACAACAATGTGTTTATAGTTTTATACATAAAAACAGCGAGCTAGCAGTAAGTGTTTCTACTGCATATCTTATTCCTGATCATGAACCTACAATAGTTGACTAGAAATCCCAGAAAATCTAATAACAAAATCGTGGAAAATAAATATGACTGGTAAGGTCAGCCTGATAATGCAGTCAAATCTATGTTCTGATTGTAGACTCAGGTCGATAGGAATATCATTAAAAAATCCAGTGGTTTTATCTTATAATTCATACATACATAACCCAATTAAAAATAGTCTTGCCTAACAACGAAAATTATCAAAAATTTCGTGACGTAATGATAATTAAAAAAAAATGCATTATCTTTTGGTAATTGCGATACCCTTTTGATCTTTCTTATCTCCTCCATCAAAGGTTATCTGAAATATGTAATTGATATGAAAAAGTTCGTTTACATCAGCTGTGCAGCCATTATCTGCAGTAGGTACATACTTGTAGATTACCAGCTGAGTTCTGAATGATCTTCGGAAGTAAGGTTATCAGGGGTCACCATAAATTGTTTAATGTTTAGTGACGCTTATTACATCTTAGTATACTCTTAGTTACTTTGTAATATTATTAATGAAGGCAGTAATATGCCAATATTTTATATGAAATGTCTAGTTTTGTTAGACATGATAAGATAAATGACATAAAGTGAAGAAATATCTATTTATATTTATAATTAAAATCATGTTTTGACGACATTAATGGGATGTTATTACTTTAATGAAATACATTGTTATTTTCAATGATAATGTATGCTCCGATGCACATAATATTATTACTTTAATTGGTTAAATCAAGTTGGACTTAATAGTAACTTGCACGCACTGTTACTTGCAAAAATGAATCAGTTTGGGTTTTTCAATGAGTATCTTAGTACCTATCATTAAAGTTGTAGAGAATTGTTGGAAACTACGGAAATATCATGAAGTAGCGATTGATCAGGTTATAGAACTTTGACCAGGAACTACATTTAAGCCTTTCTAAGGAGATTTTCTAAGGAATGATTCGGTCGAAGGGCTTTCCAGTGTCGGTGAATTTTACAAGATTCTGCCATCATTATCATCGTACCTACCTACTTACCTAATGAATTAATGATAGATAGATAGGCAAGCATTAACTTAAAACAGTACTTTGCTTGTATAATTAGGTAAGCTGCTTATAGCTTTTAGGTTTTTTAATTGTTATTACCACCTACATTTAAGATTCTAAGATACTAATGAACATTATATTTGATTGATGATTTCAACACACCCACTTTACCTAGAGATAAGCATAACTTAAAATCATTATTGCGTAGTAAGATCTAGGTAGCTGATCCATTTGAAAAAAAAACTGATAAAAATCGTATGACGACTTTGTTTTTAATCCTATAAAGCGATTACTTACAAAAGTTTTTTGAAAAACATAAGCACCTACTAAGTAACTCAATACGCGTTGATTATTATCGTTCTAGCGATTATATTTTCCAAAAACATTTGAAATGTCATTGAAAAAGATCGATCGATTTGGATGTTATCATTGGATTTCGCTTTATCGATTAAGACAACATACCTACCTATTTTCATCAAGATGCTGTGCCTAATTATGATTATTATTTATTATTGGATATTGAACTTCATAACGATAATGCCTTTCAACTTGTGCTACGTAAAACATCATCATCAACATCAAATAAGGTTACATTTTGGATCTTATAAGACGCTTTGACAACAACTAACAAAGTGTCTTCGCGTTTTCTATGAAAAGTAAACATATTTGCCGAAATTCTATAAAATGAAAACAATTCTACAAAACTGTAGTCTTCAGATTCAGTTTAGAGCCAATAGCTACTTTGTCAGCTACAAAACACGTGGCTTCAAGAAACATATATTATCGATATCAACCACGTTTTCTTTGTTAGCATTTTTCCTATACCTTAGAACCTGGGTTCCATCTATATTTATTAATTCTTAAGGTCAAGTAATTAACATCGTTAGTACTCGTAGTAAACGGGTGCACGTTGCGCCGCCGTGATTGCAGACCTTGGCTCACATTGCTATTATCTTCGCATACTCAATCGGCCTTATTTTACCGGTGTTAGCGCTCTACAATTACCTACATAGTTCGCTAACTCTGATGTATACTGAAAAAGAGATTCTTGGAAGAAGACTTTGTGATTCATACTGTAAATCCCTAATAGGTTTTGCATTTCTCTTAGAAGATCTGAATCTGGCTTCAATGAATCGTCCTGCGCCAAACATTGGTTTGCAGGCCAAAACTACAACAGATTTCTTAGGTGGTGGTAACTGAGTAAGCCTTCAAGAACTACCATTATACCTTTTCTTGATACACATAATAAAACTGATGCACACGGTAAAATAATGTATCATGTTCATGACTGTGTCCTTGTCACATCTGGAGTCTGCGCAAAACAAACGATTGCTAATGGTAACACATGTAGCGGATGTTTTTTTAGTTCGGTTGTGATAAAAAAATATGGCGAATAAAAAGCTATTGGATTTTGAGTTGAAGTTATACCCAAAGATATAAAAGTCATTGGTTATACCATCAAAATTGTACTGTAACTCTTTGAATAGGTACATTATCGTTTCAATTTGATTGAAATTGTTCTCCTAACGGTTCCTTAGAGGTACGACGTAAAGCTATTAGATAAAAAATAATGATTCTCATCATTGAGCAACTACTAAAGCTTTGAATAAGTTTTTTTTGCATACCTTTGCAACATTAGTCCGCAGAAGTTTTCCAGTAGTTTGATCAAAATATTCTTCTAGTGTTCTTTTGTTTATTTTTCCTTCAGCTGTCTCATCGGCCAGTATATTTTTATTAACCCCCGACTTTGAAGTGAAAATGAGGGGTGTAGTTTTATTAGTTTGACGGCTATGACTGTGTGCCTGTGTATCTGAGATTCTGTGTGTCTGTCTACGGTTTCATAGCTCCCCAACAGATGGAACGATTTCAATGAGGTTTTTTTTAATAGAGGCTAGTTTAATCGGGATGATTCTTAGCTGTATTCGGACCAGGCTGTTTAAGAGTTATGAGCTCTTTTCCCAATAGGTGTGAGAATTTCATAGACATTTAAATGGAATATTCAATATATAATGAGTTTTATATTAACAATATTTGTAGTAGTAAAAAGCTACAAATACAACTAAGTAAATTATTTATTTTAAAAATCGCCTGACACAAAACCACAAAAGTAAAAAATAACAGTTTCAAGTTCATCTAGGTATTTAATATTTGATTTCGATAACATGGCCAAGACATAGCAGATTAATTGTTATAGTACCTATCTGTAGGTATTTGTTGATGAGTGTAATGTATCCTATTTAATTTAAGAGTCACGGCACATCGTGCTAAGGGCCATTGTTTTAGGATTAAAATGTTCACTCTGGGGCAATTAATCATACCTTTGTAGTTTGTAGTCGAACAATATACGACTTAAGAATATATTACATTCTGAACAATAAACAAGATATTCAGGCTGGGTCGAACATTGCACATCATGTGTTGAAGTGATTTTTGAATTTTGGAGCTTGAAGAAGTTTTTCATGAGATCATGGTTAAACACAAGACTTGAATAGAGTGAGATATTCGATATAATATAGGTAATGTTATATAATCAAAGTGCAACAAGCTACAACTTCTGGAAATATTCGATAAGACAAAAATTTTCATAAAACAAGATCGGTGTCTTATGAAATCGGTTATTTGTACGTTATTGAAGTGAAAGCAACAAACAACCCAGGACAAGTGTCCAGCAATAATAGAATTAGCAAATGAACAGTGCTTATTGTTAGCCATATAACATTACCAGGGAAACATAAACTGCTCGAAGGATATTGTGACAAACAATGAAACTGTTACGCAACGGAGGCCGTTGATGACGTCAAGGTACAAAGTCCGCCGTACCAATTGGAAAGTTCAACTCTGCTCAACATTGTAAGCAAAACGTTTGCGCCAACTATTTGGTCTAAATTGTTGGTTTGAATTAGTCGTTAAAGCTAACTAGGCCAATTTGCGTTTTGATGAGTACAAAGTGCAAAATTTTGCAATGTTGCTTTGGTCCAAAAGATTCAGTCTTCATTGTTTTTAATGAACTTAAAATCGTCATTATAGGCAGATCAGCATGGTAAGCTAGAATTACTTAAGTAAGTAGGTACCTAGGTACCTATTTCAAGTCATCGCTTTGATTGTATTGCGCAAAACCACCGTTTGTGTTACCTACTTATAGAATATTCTACTCCTATTGTTTTTGATGATATTAACTTTATTTTAATTAGGCAATATCCGACGGTGTGGAAGTTAGGTAGCAAAATTACCTATGCAAGTTTTTGCTAACACTGTATTTTTCTAGACGCTGACAATTAATATTATAATTATCTATGACAATGTGTCAGGAAAACCGCCATTTTAATTTTGGATGTTAAGACAAGATTAAACTTTACTGTGGTCGTAGTCTTAAGGCTTGTTACCATGTTGCAACTTTGTGTTGTTTTTATGTTTAAAATTTATGGCGAATCTTTAAATTTATGCATTTTCCCATTACCTTGAAGTGCCCTCATTACAACAATGTCCAAAAATAATCTTTTCAACGTACAAAAAGTAATCTTGATCTTCTTTGGACACAGCTATTACATTTTTTTAGACTAGATACCTAATAATCGGCAGACAAATATTGCTATGCTAATAAATCATAACCGCTTTTAGGTAGGTACCTATCTGAAATTAAATAAATATAGGTAAGTAGGTACTTTATATCCCTCAATAATGCTCCTATAATCTTCAGAGATTTTAAAAATAGCAAATAATCCAATTAACCTCTTTATTGAGTCATAAAGTTACTACGTGGTGAGACAAAGTTAAATATAACTGTTGGAGTTTGTACCCGATGTTTCTGCTACGGTTCTTTCATGTTTCAGGGAACTACAAACCTTATTAAGGAAGATTTAAAGTTTAGTTCTGTTTAACATTATTTTTGTTGAGAATTAAATGATAGTTTTGAAATGGTTAATTTTATTAGTATCTATTGTATTGTATTGTCTGCTGTGATTCATGTATTAGGTACTGGGTTGCATTTATCACTTTCTAATTCTAGACTTAATGATTCAGTAATGTAAAATGTAATACCTAGGTAGGTAGGTAGAGGTCGTAGCGTCAAGTAAATTCCAAGCAATAATTTTCAGTCATTTGATCTGCAATTGACCTATAGTCTGGACAATTTACCCTCTACATTGAGAGTCCAAAGGTTTCCAGATTAAATTCAACCATAAAAGCAGACTAATTCGTGACGTGAAAAGTTAACACGATACATTGAAAAAAGAATCGTAGATTTATGAACGCAAGGTTGAAAATGTGTTTTCAGGTTGAAATCACGCAGCGTGCACGTGCGTTTGCGCACGGTAGAGAGTTCACAGCTGCTGTTCAAACAGTGGACTTTGGACCCGAGCCACAATCACCGGTGTAACGGCGTGAATAACGTGTTACGATTCGATGGTTTGTTTGGAGATATTTGATTGAGTCATCACATCACTTCATCAGTGATGTTTCTGCTTATAGTTTCGGTGTTTCATGAGTTCGGCCTATTTTCACATGAAGCATTCGATGCAAGATTGCTTTCGACATGTTCGTAAAATAACGGAAATTGCATGTGAAATAAAATATCCGCACAAAATATCTTGAACATTGAGGATGTTTTAACTTGAATATTGATGGCGGACTAACCAAAACCGTCTTATGCCCAAGTTTGGATAGACCAGTTAGGTAGGTAGGTACTCTAGGTAGGCAGGTAGGTATATCTACAGTTATTTAGGTGTTATAATGTCGGTGTACTTTTACGTGCTTACTTATATCAATCAATAAAGTTAGGGTACGATCCTTGTAAAGTTTCTATGCCAAGAATAGAGATGTCAATTAACATAAGAGTTATTTAAGTTAAATAACGGTTATTCATCGTTTTTATGTAAGGCGGTAAGAGTTGTTATCAAAGCACTCTATTCTAGGTCTGTAAATCTGTCATAGGTACCTAGATTGTCTTTGCTGTATATGATTTTAGGGTTTCGTAGCTCTGTACAAGAGGTAAAATAACTGATAGATTGCGACAAACTTTTTTTTTGTTGAAATAATAGGTCAGTGCTCTTACAGCCCATTGTTATATTAATAAATATGAGTAAGTTTCTTACGTGACATGAGTACGACTCACGAGTGGATGGCAGAGTATGTGAGTAGGTACATACTCATATAGGTATACAGGCTACAGCATGTATTATTTGTTTAATAAGTAGTAGGCTATAGGTACATTAATAGATTTATTTGCACATTATCTAAGCAAATCGCCGCTATATCAATAATTATCACGTGAATTTTAGGATACTTTATCAAAATTGCAAATTAATTTATCATGGAGACGTAAAGTGGACTCTTAGTTGCTGGAATTACAATCTAAGTTGAAATGTAATCAACTCAAGCGTTAAGTGGGTCTAGGTATTTTTAGGTCTAAATAAATAAAGTAGGTAGGTTGGTAGGTATCCACAATGTGTACCTACACATTCTACCTACCTACTTTCGGATTTAGTAGGTAATGTAAATGTTTATACTTCGTTGGTATAATACTATTATACCTACCTGCCTACCTATATCAAGTACTTAGGCAGGTAGATACTTTCGTATCTTTCAGTTTATTTAAAACTCATGCGATGACGAAAGCCACTTGGGTAGCCCTTTTTAAATTAATTTCAATGTCAATAGGACCATAAGACTTGGTTCCAGGTTTCTGGCTTAGACATAAAATTAGATGGTGCAATCGTTAGTTAGTGTTACAAGTCTGTTTGAGCTGGTTGCTATGTCATAAATAGGTAGGTAGGTACCTACTTAGGTAACTATTGCAGCGTTTTGTAGATTTTCTTGGCCCGTTCTGAATCACCAAAATTCGGATTAGGTACTCTAAATTCAAAATGCATCGAATGCATTGGCTGTAACTGTAAACCAGCTAGCATAGAGAAACGTCCCAAACTTTCTGGCGGCAAACCCAAAAAATTTGACGAAAATCACGTTAATTTGTAATAACGTTAATCTAATTTATTCTCTCTAATAAACCATGACCACCTTAACACCGTATTCGTATTGAAATAAATAATAGAACGTAATATAAGAATACTACGTTTATAGCATAACGCAGCTATCACGAAGGTAAAACGTGTAGATTTGTAGAATGCCATTTGCCGGCGACCGGGTCCAAAGTCCGCAAGGTAACTGACGTCGCCTTCGCCGAGCAAACGTGTCTCGGACAATGCTTTTGTTAAAATATACATATATGTCGAATTAGTAAACCAATCATATTGTTGCTAACAGACTTAAATACAATTGGAATTATAAAAGTTAGAAAAAGCATCCATATGTTATAACAATAGCGTTAAAATTAAAAACACGTAGTTACGTCCGCAAAACGTGTTATTCCAAATTTAAATTTGAAGTTATTTGATTAATGTAACTGGTTATTGCTATTTCTTTGTTCACATCACTATAATGTTAAAAACGTTATGAAAAAGTTATTGTTTACATTGTTAAATCTGTAAAAATAAACGCTAAAAAGTTACAGATAGAGAAACATTATGTTGTAATCGTTGTGCATTCTTACCTTTTCAAGGCAGTCCTGTCCAATTGCATTGGTTTCCACTTTGACTTCCAAGATCACAGAATTGGGCTGGCTAACTAACCACATTTTGTCAAACATTTTGGAAGAAATCAGTAAAAATAGACTTTAAAAGGAGGTCGAGTTGTTATGCGTTATTTAATTCCGCGGTATAGCACTTGTCCAACAATGTTTATCTCACTCGCGTCAAGTATTTATTTAAAAATGTCCTTCTTATTTCGCTCTGCGCAATGTTTATCGCGTATTCTTTGTGGAAGTAAAACTGTGAATACTTCCAAACGACGGCCATACTACGTTAAGTTTGCCTCCGAAATGATAAAGAAAACAGTGACGTTTCAAACACGGGGGGCGCGGGCACTGTACTTTAGTGTTGATCTATACAGTTAACTAGTGTGTTTAACATTCATCACTGCTTGGACACTGCGATGTAAACCATTGAACCAACTAATACATCAATGTACACGACGTATTGCGATTCTGTGAAACGCAAATTATTTGTACTCGCACAGAATGGATGTTTTGTTTCGTTCGTGCGCTATACAAAAAGAGAGATAGAGATAGGCGAAGCCCTCAAACTTGTTATTGACACGAATTCTTCACTCTTGTATTTTTATTATTTTATCTTTGTTGTTTAGGTATTTTATAATTTGGTGAGAGCATAATTAGATATAAAATCATGATTTCCTGACAAGGTTATCTTAAAGCCCAGCTAAACCAAATATTTTTGCGTGAACAAAATGATTAATTATTAATACGAATTGATTACGACATACAGCTTTGATGTAAATTCAAATTTCCCGCAAAATATTGGTTTAATACCACAGACAAAAATGTTACATGGTGTTAAAATAGACAACATGGTAGTCAAATACATTCCAAGGTAAAATGTTATTTAAATTGGAAAAAAAAATATAAAATCAAAATTGAAACTCAGATCTTTATTACTTCATTAAAATTAAATGTGCTCTACACCGCCTAATTTATTAAATAACCGCCATCGCCACCGCCATCTAGTTTATTAAATTACTAACCATCAAACACATTCCATTGAACGCAAGAAAATAAATACAACATTTACGTGAAATTATTTTTTAAAATAAGATAATATATAATTTTCTATTTCATTATTTTTAAGTTTAACTTTATAAGCTTAAATTTTTTAACTAGAAAATAGATAGATATGTAATTTTCTATTGTTACATTTTGAGTTTTTGAAAAGGAGTTTTACCGTTCCACGCAGAAATACAAAAGCACGAGCTGCTGACAGCGCCAATCGTGACAACATGGTGGTACTAAAGTAATCATATGACTTTCGTCACCACCGTCTACTGCGCCTATTGATTTCTGTGGCGGTTCTGATTCTCGCTCGACATAGTTTTTGTGTGTATCAGAAATGGCGAGCCAGACACAGGGAATCCAACAATTGCTGGCGGCTGAGAAGCGAGCTGCCGAAAAGGTTTCAGAGGCGAGGAAGCGTAAGTTATTTTAAACGTACTACGTATTTTACAATTAGCCTTGTTTGTACCTTTCCATCGCAGAAGTAGCTACGTCCGACGATCAATTAATACAGTTTCTCTGCTCAAATTAAGTTCAAATCTTACGGATCATAATGTAATCATGATTTATTTGTGATGGTTTTTCGTTCGAGGTGTGATCACATGATTTTTACATTACACCCACTGCTTGGTGATCAAATCGATTGATAACCGCATCTAAGTGCCTTGATTGTCATAGAAGACGTGGTCATATGCTTAATTTAGAAGAAAATATAGGTTTTGCTACAGTAACAGAGTCATTGTTGAATATTTCTTGAAACTAAATCCCAAGTTGAGATTGCTCCCTGATAAGGAATAGACATAGCACTTATACTCTAATCGTCCTTCTATCAGCTTCAGAATCTTCAAGATCAACTGAACATTATAGAAAAAGGAATCTTATTAGATTATTTTCATTTTGTGTCAAAGAATAGATTTCCTTTCTATAATAAAAAAATCTATTATTTTCATGTTGTCCTTAGAACATCAATTTCTTAAATGGTCAGTGGAGAACAGCCTTATGTAAGTTTTCAATTGTATGTGGTTGAAAGAAACAGCTACAAAGGAAGTATGTTTTTGTCACAATTCCATAAGATTTTATAACAAAGAGTATCTTTATGGAGTTGCTACCATTTACTTTAATTCCTCATATTTAAGATAAACAGAGTAACTATAAAAAAGATTTCAAGTAATGTTGGAAAAATACCTTTGTTTTTATGATTAGGAAGCTGAATAAGTACCAAATCTTTGACATTAGCTATCTAAAGAAAGAAAAAAAAGTCACATTGTCTTTCACACCTTGTTTTTAAATTTCAAGTTCTAAATTAGATCAGCTGATGAACTTTGTAATATTTTCATATGTTTTCACTAGTGTTGTAGAGATAATCAAGGTTAAGTAATCTCAATTAACTCTTATGTTAGCTAGTTATTAAGGCAGGCTGTTAAACCTAATCTTCTAAGTTCAGTTCACTGTTAAATGGACTTTGTAGCTAACTAGTTGTGCCCCATGATTACATCTGCCATTTAATTTAAAAGAAATCGGATTACTATTACTTCAATCAATCACACATACTATTACAAAATCAAACTTCAAGACAATGATAGTGTGATGTCAAATAATCTATAACCTTCCTGAAGAATTAGACTATGAAATGCAATCAATTTTTGTCAAATCTGAATAGTATGCACGGCTACAGATCAAGCTATACATTTCCAGTATAAGCTGATCTCGCATTGTATAGTAATATAGCAGATAATAACTTTGATACAGGTCGCGTCATGTAAAAAGAACGCTGGCTGTCAAGCTGCGCATAGACGATTTTACGGTCTATTTGGTGGTATGAAGTGCGGCGCGGGGCGGGCGGGTCACGCGGCGCATGCTTGCCGGTGCGCTATTGGTTCGTCAGTCGACCTTTGCTTTCCGCGCTGTGTCCACGTTACGTTCATTCTCAAAATACCATCGCGCACAAAAGTTTGAAATTACGAAATGGTTTTACATAGAAAAGAGAGAAAAATGATTTATGACGTGTATTGTTTAATGAAGAGAGAGGCTGATAATAATGCAGTTGATAATTAAAAAAAATGTATTAAACGGACCGCAGAGGCAACAAAATGTTCCGAGTCTACAGTGAGACGAATTGTAAAAGGTTCAAAAGATTCGGAATTTCTTACTGTCTTTCGAACTCCCGGCAAAAATACAAAAGATTAAACATTCTACACTGAATCAAACATGTTTTTAATTCTATTTAATAATATTCTATCTAATATATTTTTCAATGTACCAATAAACGAAGCTGCGAGCGAAAGGCTAGTTCAAAAATAAAACAACAGGCCTAGTACTTTCGTGCGCGAGTGTACCCATGCGCAAACACACCCCCTCCATTTTCTTCCAGCGTTCTTTTTACATGACGCGTACTGTACCTACAATGAAATTCAAAATATAATCAAAGTCTACGCTAGTAATCAAACACAAGATATGATCAAATTAGACGCCGTGATTAAGGAAGTATTAAAATGAAAACCATTTTGATGTGTATAACGTATTGAAAGGAATACAACATAAACGTTAGCATGCGAAACAAAAAAAGAAACATAGGAATAAAAGTACGCACGGCTACAGATCAAGCTATACATTTCCAGTATAAGCTGATCTCGCATTGTATAGGATTTCCTTACAGTGAGAGATCAGTGTAAACTGGGAATGTATAGCTTGATGTGTAGCCATGTGTACTTCCAGAGATTAGCGCATTCCTCTTTAGCTTTATTATATTTGGTATAGATTTAATCATTCTGTGTTACAGGGAAAGCAAAACGCCTAAAGCAGGCCAAGGAGGAGGCCCAGGATGAGGTGGAGAAGTACAGACAGGAGCGCGAGAGGCAGTTCAAAGAGTTTGAGGCCAAGGTGAGACTAATTATACAGTAGCTTTCTCTATTGGTATGATGATGATGATGATGTCATCCAGGCCGATTTCGGCTACGGCGTCTTCGTTTCTGCTACAAAATTATTAATGGTGTTGGTGTGCCCTAGATATTGAGATATTGGTACTGGTATAGCTGGCTGTTTTCGGCAACTAATCCCCATATTCACAAATATGACTATATGGCCTCGAATACAGAAAGTTCATACTAATATGAACATTATGTGTATAGGAATAAGGTACATGTGATAAATATGAACCTTATTTTTAGACTGACATATAATGTTCATATTCAGTTTCCTGTACACTGCGTTCGAGACCTCATAGTATTGTTCGTGAATATAGGGGTTAGCCCTGCGTGTAACTGTTATTGTCTTACTAAAAGCTTCCATCATACCAAATAAAATGGGGGTGGGAGGGGGTGACTTTTTCACGAGATTATGGCATTCATTAACATGTTGTTATTAAATAAATGGATTCGATTAGAAAGATTTCAAAAACAACTGACGCTCGCGGGACTTGAACCCTTGATTTCTGCCGCACCGTGGCGTAGCTCTAACCAACTGTGCTATCGCGTCCTTAATTAACATGGCTGTTGTTATGTCCCTAGCACATGGGCACCAGGGAAGGCGTCGCCGCTAAGATCGAGGCAGAGACCCGGATCAAGATCGACGAGATGAACAAAACGGTGAAGATACAGCAAGAAGCGGTATGTACCTACACTATATCACTAGCTCTTGCTTCACTCACCTCACAGGGGAACTCCCTCAGATCATAGAAAAATGGCGACGAAAAATTTGAAATCGTTCTAATTTAATGGATTGTCTTTATCAATGGCCTAAAGACACTCCATTGTATTGGATTGCTTGGCTTCGCCTTATATGCTCAAGTGGATACAAGGCTTAGTAGAATGGCTCGTATGGCTCGTCAAATGACATCGTGTAAATGATCTCTGAAGTGTTCTGTGGGTCAGCACTGGCCTCGCGAATGTCACAGATATCAGTATTGGCGTGAAATTAAAATAATCCCGAATAATACGAGTTTAGACAGACGCGGTCTGCGGTGGCGGTCAGACTAATAACTGTTGTTATAACTGACGTCTGACAGCCACCGCAGACTGCGTCTATCTGAACGACGCACAAAATGAGGGCCGCGGCTTGCCGTCCGCTGCCATAGACTAGTTTCGATTAGCAATACTATCGATTGTTTTGGACTGTCAATAGTATCGATAGTTTATAAAGCAATACTATCGATAGTATGCCCTTTTTTAGATGAAGTAGCTGTAGTGGGACTATCGGCCACACTACCATAGACTCATGTTACAAACAGACAGGGCACATTAAACATTTATTTTTTATTTTTGCAGGTGATCAAGGATATTCTCAGCCTGGTGTACGACATCAAGCCAGAACTGCACACCAACTACCGCATTCTCTAAGCGTATTTATTTATAACACCTGATTGTCGCGTATTAAACACTTTGCGATCACTCATCTAGTTGTTATTGTTATGATGTTTCTGTTTATTGATAGGCACTTAGGCGCGGCAGACTCAACACTCGGGAAAAAGCGCTAACAATCGATATAAAAATCGATTTGAGGCCATAAAGCGTCGGTTTTGACAGTTCATTAGTAAATGGTGGGATATTCATGTAACTTTGACAGCTGTCAAATTTTGCAGTTCGCGCCTTTACAGAGAAAAAGGCGTTTATTTTGCCGTCGATTTCGATGTCAAATGTCGAATTAAACCGTGAACCCCCGGCAAAATTACTGTTTACATAATAATAGGTTACATTTACTGTTAAAAACGCCGGAATATCTGTCCGTTAGCTGTAAATACAAGTATTGCTTGCTTGCCCTATTTATAAAACAATAATCATTCAATATTCTTATGTGTTATAAATATCAGCTCGGTATCATTCCAAATTACGTTCGAAGGTCCGATAAAGAACACAAAAAAATGTACCTATAATCTTAAAATTGTATGTTATTCAATGTTGTACCTATGTTGAATAGAAAATATATAAAGTTTTAAAAATAAATTCTAATATTTTTTTCTTGAATAGTGGCGAGGGTGTACAGTATTAGTGAAATATAAACGTTAATTATAATATTTTATTTGTTTTATTGTATTGAGTGTACTTCCGGTGATTTTATGGCCGTATTTCTGTAAATAAGAAAAAAAATATATTTTGGTTAAAATTATATTGGGTTGGCAAAATTTTCAAGAAGTCTGTGAACATTTTTTTGGAATGCTTCAGTGTACCAATGACCTGTAATTAAAAAAAAATATATTTAAAGAGGTATGAGAACTGGCCCGCCATGTATTGCCGGGTAAATTACTGCCCGAAGCAAATAAATATGTGGCATAGGCATATCGATACAACCTATAGTAATATCACAGATAAATAATACTACGTACAGATGCCTCATTCCATACAAATAATAGTGACCGCCGTAACTCGGGCTATCCTCGGGCTATATTTTTTTCCGTGCTTAGAGGATTTTTTTAAATTAGAACAAATATTTTTAATAGTTGTATTTTTTTCATGTTTTCAATTTTACACAAACTTCAATAACAAATGATACCTACATAATTATAACGCCATGTATTGAGATTTATTTGAACAAATGTTCATACTATCGTCTTGATGAGACCGCGTGACAATACTATTCTTCTCAGTACCTACCTTTTAAATATTATGTTACTCTTTGGTACCTACTATCTATATAGGTTGGCGCTCGGAAGAATAGTATTGTCATTTTGTATTAATATTTAATAGTAAGTAGAGACCGTTTCACGTAAGAATTCCCCTAGACGCTATGTTGGCTCCTCTGCTTGTCATTCCTATTTAGGTCATATCGTTGTGTGTTTTTTGTAGATTTATGTTTTATAATAATATTTAGGACGTTAAAACGTGATGAAAGTGAATTGGTGCTGAAAGAAAACTTCCAACACCGTTAAAAACGTTGTAATAAATTGAGATTCAGGGCAGCCAACATAGCGTCGAAGGGAATTCTTATGTGGAACGGTCTATAGGGTACCGGCACTGAAGATCACAGATCGCGCATGTACATTTTCGGCCTAATAGACAATAGACAGTTGACAATACGTAATAGACAATGGTCAATCGCCTGCAACCTCGGCGCTCCCCGTCTTCTTCATTCCGCCAAAGAGACCGAAAAACCAGCTAATGCGCAGGTGTCGTTTGTGATCAAGACTGGTGCCTTATACGCATAAGTAGGCACGATTTGTGCCAGCAAACACCTAATACAAGAGGAAATCGAATTCACCCACCGTAGTTGAACCTTCTTCTCTCCGAGGTTGTCGAGCCAGGGGGCTATAGCGCCCACGGCGGAGAACACGGCGGGCTGGTCCGCCTGGTCGCAGCGCTTGGACGAGAACGACAGGACTCCGATTAAAGTACCGTCCAAGACCGCTGGGCCGCCGGCGTCGTGCTGGAAGAAATGGAAGACTAGACTAGCCAACTATGGCCTAAAGGTGCGGTTAAACGGGCTAATTTTTTGACAATTTCTTGCTGCGTCGTGAGTTGAGATCTTTATCTTACAGCAGTTATTGAGATGTCCATAATTTGATTTCATTGCAATATCGCCGTGTTATATGCAAGATTGCGGCAATTGTTCTACTGAGTTTTACGATATAGATCTCAACCTCAGATCAAAGAAACAAGGAGATATGCCATCATAGCAAATTAGTACGGGAATAACTGATGCCACGTTTAGTACATTTTTCGACACAATTACGCGCATAATTAAGCTCTCCTTGTGTATAAAAAGATCTCTCACGCATTGAACATTCCGCACACCCTCAATCTAACACTGTTAATCGTCACTCAGCACTAGCACTAAACTAAAACAGTGTATTTATACCATCGATGGTGTTCGGTTCGTCGCCAGCGCGTACGTTTTTAATATGAGCAATTTGCTCAAGATCAGGCATCAAGCTCGATAGCGCCTTGGCACATCTCCTTGTTTCTATGATCTGAGATCTCAACTCACGGCTATACAATTGCAGCAAGAAATTGTCAAAAAAGTAGCCCGTTTAACCGTAGGTACCTTAATTATGGCCTAAGGGTGCGTTTCCACTAACGCGGAGCTGGGCGGAGTAGACAGGAGCGAACCGTGAATCCAATCACACTGTTTCCACTGATGCGGAGATTGGCCAATTCACGGTCCGCTCCTCTCCACCACAGTATAAAATATATTTATAGGTACTGTGTCTCCACTCCGCCCAGCACCGCGTCGTCAGTGGGAACGCAGGGGTGGCCAACAGGTTGCTGGTCACTGTTAATCCAGTCGATCGTGGCAATAGGTAAAGAAAAATATAAGCTATACCTACTGTAATACTCAGATCATAGAAACAATCTGTGATCTGAGTTAAAATACGACTCGATGAAGAGGTACTGAGTAGGGATCGCCGCGGACGCCGCGTGCTCGGGCAGAGGGCCTAGCACGCACAATTTTGACGTATCGTATCGTAAACGTAAGCGGATTTCGAATCTACAATACAACAGTTATAGACCCTTTAGATAAAATTTTATACAATTTTCGCACTCTCACTCAGAGAATTAAATAAAGTACCTATTTAATTTATACAAATATTGTGTAGCGAACGTGTATTTTCAATTCAAAATATGCTTACGTTTACGATACGAAACATCAAAATCGTTCGTGCTAGGCCTTCAGACCAGATAACGAGTTGGATTAGATAGAAAGAATTTTGTCTATTCTTGGTAGAATAGAGATGGAATTAGACGCGTGCTGAACTGAGTACCTAGTACCTAGTTTTAATTTGGTTTAACTTACGTTACAAACGTTTTTCGGTATCGTTATGAATCCTGCGCAGAAGTTTGTGCGAGTTACCAAATCTCTGTCAACAAGATAAGATAAAAAATATTTTCTGATAAAATTAATGAACAAGGTAGGTATGTAAGTACGGTAGGTACCTATATATTTATTATTTACATTTACCACGTAGTATTTATGATACGGTAAAAGTGTATGACGTTATTTCATGTCGGCACGTGTCATACGAGAATATATAGTCCATGCTGCAGTGAAAATATTCGAAGTTCGTAGCGAAGCTGACTTTTTGTCACTCGGGTAGGCGGTAGGCCTTTAATGCACCTTTAGATATCTATATATATAAAAGAAAGTCGTGTTAGTTACTTCACTTATAACTCAAGAACGGCTGAACCGATTTAGCTGAAAATTGGCAGGGAGGTAGTTTAGAGCCAGGAGAAGGACATAGGATACTTTTTAATGTGAAAAAGGACTGTAAAGGGTTGAAATAGGGGATGAAAGTTTGTATGAAAATTACATATTTTTTAAAGCTAGAAGCTTGAAAATTATTTTTGAGGTTTGGGGTGTAAGTAGGTAGGTAGGGTAGGCGTAGGGTAGGCGTAGGGTAGGCGTAGGGTAGGCGTAGGGTAGGCGTAGGGTAGGCGTAGGGTAGGCGTAGCGTAAGCGTAGGGTAGGCGTAGGGTAGGCGTAGGGTAGGCGTAGGGTAGGTGTAGGGTAGGGGCTGGGTAGGTGTAGGGTAGGTGTAGAGTAGGTGTAGGGTAGGTGTAAGGTAGGTGTAGGGTAGGTGTAGTGTAGGTGTAGGGTAGGTGTAGCGTAGGTGTAGGGTAGGTGTAGGCTGGGGTAGGTCTAGGGTAGGTGTACTAAACTTTACCCGTGCGAAGCCCGGGCGGGTCAGCTAGTTTGGTATAAAAATAACCATTCGGGCCCACCTGTGAGACGGACGACGGTATAGATACCTAGGCTAAGAAAAACAATTGAATCTTACTTTCCATAAACTTCTTGGCAATCTGCAGTGTCGTACACTGGGAGCATGACTTTTTGCAGCAGAACTTGTCCTCCTGCGCCGTCGATACCCTGCAATTAAACGAAGCCGCTATCGTTGAGGCGCGGTCGCAGCCGAAGACTTGGTTTGGCGGGGGAGCAGGTCCCCCGCTGTCAACACAGCGCATCCTCAGGAGACCTGGCGACCTCTCTCACCACAGAAACACAACACTACCGAAGAGTAGCGTTATTTGGCTGTGGTATTCTGTCAGGTGGAAGTAGGTAGGTACCTACTCAGTCGGATTTCTCCAGATTTGAGCGAGATATCTCGCTGTGCCCTATCTCTCTTCAAGGGTGGATCCAGCTTTTGAAATAGTGGGGGGGGGGGTCACGTAATCGAGGCCCATGCCAGAACAGGATTCAAAAAGTATCAGAGATTGACCTAGGCCTCCTTTATTCGGTTGCCCCAAGGGGGGGAGGAGGTCATGACTCCTATCCTGGATCCACCCTTGTGGCTCTTTAATCTCCTGATTTGCAACCTTTACCCACAGGAGCTCAGGATCTTAAAGCCGTAGCTATAAGTAAAAACAGCAACAAGAATCCTCACCAGAACAGATCCCCAACCGAGGAACATGATCTGATTATCAACAGGAACAACTTTATCTCTCGCGAAGGGAATCTTCGCGATGTAAGGATCTTTCCTCCCGAAGGTCATGTTCGCATGCATCTTCAGGACCGCATAGTTGAACTCCAGGGTCTGGGGCTTGTAATTGGGGTGGAAGAAGATTTCAGCGACGCGCATCAGTTCTCCTCCTGAGGTAGCATTCGTGGAGCCAATTCTCACTGTCAGCATCTTCACGTATTCTCGGAAGAATCGATTGTTGTATTGGCTGTGGATCGTACCTATAGCTATAACATATAAAGTTGGTCTTTCTGAATGCTTATTGGAAGATTTTCTACCATATTCGATCGCATGAACGTTAACGAAGGTCCATAGTCAACGACTATTCGAACATCGATTCGGTCTCGAAAGTGAAACGCACGTGATTATTTGTTCGAATTACTTCGCGGGATATTCACTCCACTAACGCGATGGTTTGCAACTCGTACTCTTAGAGCATATCTTCTACTATATAAAAATAAGTCGGGTTTTCCTTCCTGACGATATAAGTCCAGAATGGACGAACCGATTTCCACGGTTTTGCATTTGTTGGAAAGGTCTCGGGCTCCGTGAGGTTTATAGCAAAGAAAATTCAGGAAAATTTAAAGAGAAGAGCGGGAAAATCTTTTTTCACATACAGCGCCATCTCTGATACATAGCATGTACTACGGTGGCGAAACGGAGTTCGCCGGGTTTGCTATAGTTACTTACAAAAATATGCGCACTAGGCATTCTGGAGCTCACAGATGTTCAAGTGAAACCAAAGCAATAGGCACAACAACTTGAAACATGCCTGCATCGATCCTACCATTCCCCTACCATTTCGACAAACGTTACACTGCTAGTACAAGTCTACATGACTAAATTCTTAATTATTTTTCCACATACCTATGCCCCAATACCTAAATATTTTTCTTTTTATTCCTCGTACCATCATCATAACAAATTTTGATGACTTACAGTTGCAGGCAGTGAGCGGCGGTGAGGACCTTATCATTGTCGATGATGACGGCGCCGCACCACAGCTCATTGTTGACCAGGAGAGCAGCCATGTAGGGGAACTCCTCGATGGTGGCCACCTCGTCGGGGTTGTAGATGCGACGGAAGCGACGGTCCATGACCGGTTTTGGAGTTATCGATTGTGTTGTTGACGTAGCTGAAATTTTTTGGGCTCTTTCAATTTAGACGTTTGGTTTCGGACTACAGCCGTGCGTGGAAAAAATCGTTCGTGCGCACGGCTGCAGTCAAACACCAAACACTATCTATAAGGGTCGTAAGATCAATCGTAGTTTAAACCACAGAAGAGAGTTTAATCTCCCGTCTTCGATTGTTTCCTAATACAAAAACCCAAAGAAACAATCGAAGACGGGAGACCTTACGGCCCTTAGTAAAATAAATTAAAATCCCTTACTTGTATCAGGTTTCACGATTTCATTGTCGGCTTCCACGAATCGGCGGTTATACGGAACCTCTATGGCCAGGCCTTCGTACTGAAATTCCTTCGCAGCCACGTTGTTTCTGCGATGATGCTTCTTTGCAGGTTCTTCTATAAATATTCCTTGGTTTAATTTACTATATACATACATCTTTACCGTGGGAGAGAAAACTGCGTTCGACAATGCTCAAGGCAAGAGCAGTTTTTTAAAAGCCGGCAACGCATTTGTGACTCATCTGGTGTTACGAGTGTCCATGGGCGGCGGTAATCACTTACCTACCATCACGTGATCCGTCTGCTCGTTTGCCTCCTATAATATATATAAAAAAAAAACAATATAAATAGGAATATCTTTGACAGTCGTTACGGGTAGTCGGAGCCCAAAAAGTCTGACAACTGGTCTAACTGTCGAATACCATGTATTGCCCAATAAATTGGGTTGTGGATGTCAGATGGCAGTCCCTCCACGTAAAATATTGATATTCAGCCGCAACCAGTTAGACTGGAAGCCGACCCCAATCTAGTTTGTGAAAAGGCTAGGCGAATGATGATATTTCTTTCTTGACTTACCGTCATCAGAAAACTCAGAGAACGTAGACTCCACGTGAGGCGCCACATATTTAATTGAATTTATTACAATAAGTAGTAATGTCGCTATCTTTCGACATTTCCGCAACGCCATTCTGTTTCTTGAATCTTCAAATATATATGGTTATTTAGTTATGTCATTAATAAAATTAATCAGTTTGTAAACAATTTCCGGCATATACAGCAATGGTTTTGCAGCTGAATATACAGTGGCGTATTTACCCTATGGCCATGGGGGCCATGGCCCGGGGCGGCAGACCGTGAAGGGCGTCATAGTCACCTTTCGCGCCGCCCCTTGCGCTCAGTTTTTTGCAGAACCCTAAACCATGCGTAGTCCGACAGGCACTTAGCTGGTATTTTTGTTATTTTTTGGGGCGGCAAACCTTATAGGCCCAGTGCGCCAAATAAAATACGCCACTGTGATTAAAGAAATATGGATTTCCAAATGAACGGTCAAAAGAGAGATTTCCGTAACTTGCTGGATGATGAATGCGCAAAACAAACAGGCAAACTCATTGCACCAGAGTATGGACTCTGGTGCAAAGGGTTTGCCTGTTTTTTTTATAATTTGTTTTATTTGGACACAATAGTTCAACTCTTTATTGCACCGCCTAGCTATTTGGATGTTTTGTAACATAAATGGATAGGTAGGTTAATAATTTGTTCTATTACTTCATCGAATCCAATGCACCTATGTATCCTGTTTCCTTCGAATGTATCCGTTTTAGTTTCAACTTAGTGCATTTTTACACACGCACTGTAAATGTACATAATTTATACCCACATAGGTAGGTTATAGGTACTTATATTAATTTAAAATGTTGTTGATACAATCCAATGTAAGAATTGCAGAGCCAATATGTGACGCTGAAAAATTTTTGAAAATAATGTGATTTTGTATTGATGAGTTTTTTTTTTTTTTTGGAAAAAATAAGTTTTTGTGGTTATCTGCAGATTAAGGCTAGGCAACGTTGAGGCTCTCATATCCGCATTTATCTCCAATAAATGCCCCTAAATAAATAATATAATTAATAAAAAAATATGAAAAAAAATAATTGCAATATGGCCACTATAGGCAGGTTATGTCTATTACCTACATATCTTTACATAAATTAAGATTTTAAAACATAGGTACCTAATACCAAATATACAATTTGACGTACTCACACAAAAACTTTTCTACTAAAAACAGTTTCCAATTTCGTAAAACGAATACGATACAATTTCCATTTGCAATAAAAAAACGAATAACGGCAGAGCTTATGAAAATTTTATTACAATATTTACACGAAAACTATAAAGGAAAAAATACTATATACAAAAAAAATATAACATTCAAGTATTAACACGTGACAACATTTTACAACAGAACGAGAATTCTTTTTTTAAGAAAATAATTTCGTATCTATTTTTTTAATGCCATCCTTTGCCCCAGCCATAGCCTCCCCAGCCGCCGAGGGAAGAGCCCCAACCGAGCCCGCCCCAGCCGACGCTGACGGGGGCAGCAATAACAGGGGTGCGAATGATGGGAGCGGTGACAATGGGGGCGGCGACCACGTGGCGGACGATGGGGGCGGACACCACAACGCGCGGGATCGTCACGCCGTGGTTAATAACGCTGGAGCTAACTGAGTATGATGGCAGTGCGTAGGAGGCTGCAAACAAAAGGAAAACAATACAAATGCCCGCTCTGAAGATAGCGGATTGGCTGCATAACAGCACAACAGACAATTTATACCGTAAACAATCCATTGCGTAGCCCAACTGCTAACTTCAGAGCGAGCCAGAAAAGTTTGTTGTTATGTAGGTAAATTAGGAAAATTTAGATCTGGGATCACCTGTTTATATTGTGGCCGCTTTGGCCAGCTAAGGGCGAAAACACACACAACGGAAAATTCTGCGATAAAACACACCCTTTCTATGACTTTAAAATACTACTGCAGTTAATTTACGTACCTATTCACGTTGTGTATTCGCCTTTAGTGGCCGGAAAACGAGGGTTAGCTAAGTCCATAATTATTTAATTTTTAGCCAAGTAGTGTGAGGTGATGTAATGCGTGTTACAATTGTGAGACTCTATGCAAGATTAAATTAAAAACGATGCAAGAAAATTTACAAGACTCGGTATTAAATATATATTGGTTCATCAATGATAACAATAGAATATTTATCAATTTTTTTGTTGAATAACAGAACTTAGGAATTCCAAATAATTGCAACTGATCAACTATGCAAGAAAAATGAGGGCAATGTAACGCGCCTAATGACATATACAGTGTCCAATAGTAGGTACCTACGGTATCTAAGTATTCGAATATGCCGTCGACATTTTAGAACGCTTGGCTCCGTTGAAGATATCTCTTCAGCGGAGCCCAAACTGTTTTGCTTTGGTGCCATATACATAATGTTAGTTAAAATAGAGATAAAATGGAAGAATATTTTGTTAGTAAGTACCTAAACCTTTATAAGTAAAAAAGATTAAGGTCACAAAGTAGAAATAGATACAATAGGTTGCATTTAAAATTTCTCATTTCCAAAGCACCGCTTAGTGATATTACGAAATATCGTTGTTGAAATCGACGTAAACATCCTGCAAAATGAAAAATATGAGCAAACGAAATTTCAATAAAAAAAATGGTTTTATTCTTGCATCGCTTGGTCTTGCATTGCCAGTGGAAAGTAATCTTTAATCAAGTCACAGATTACATACTGGTTTACACGGTTATTATGGGGACTTAGGTTGATTTTTGATTGATCCGGAGCGGGACAGAGAAAGCTGAGCTGCGTCAAGCAGGTTCATAGTCAGGGGTACTAATATAAAGTGTTTTTAAAAGCACCTTTGTAAGGCTGACTTTTCTTTTTCGTAGGTACGTTAGATACGCTGCTACTAAAAAAGTCATCCTACGTGTAAATTATCTTGTGTAAAACCTGCTTACAAGCGGAGAGCTATGCAATATACAATAGTCTGTTAAAACTATTACATTACAAGGCACATTTATTTTTTGTATTTGGCTAAAAATAATTAAGAAATTTATTGCGACACAGATCGTCTCTGTTAGGTAAACTCAGCATCAGACTAATTCGTGTGTCTGCCAAATTTGGTCTGTCAAAATCAGAGGGCTTAAGGGATTCCAGTAACTCCACAGTATTCACTTAAAATTCTGTATTTGTACCTAGAAAAGTTTGTAAAGAGTTAGCGTTACCTATTTATCTGTTCGTGCTATGTGAATGTAAAATCAAACTAGATATCTGAATTGTATAGAATAGATAACTGCATTAGGTACATATTAGGGTACCCCTCACGCATTACCTTAGAAAACGGGGTAGCCAATTTAGGGTGTCCGTACATAATCTGTGACTGTATTTGACAGAAAGGCAAGCAAACAGTAACTTCTGCTTACCTTAACGGAATTTTCTATGCATGGACTTGGTTTTAGTGTTCAAATAGTGTCTATAATGAAATGAGGAGTTACCGAGGCCCAGTCCCAGCGGTGGGACAGGGTTGGCGACCACCATGCCGATGAGGGCGAGAACTAATGCCACCTGCGAAAGAGGGAAAATTATTGTTTTAAAAATCACCTTGCCCTACCACCCTACGTGTACCTATTTCCCCTGCATTGTCGGTGCATTTCCAAACACAACTTTCACTTACACAAACACTCCAGATCCGAAACAAATGATTGCTCCGTACGGGAATCGTAACCGCGACACGTCGCGCAACTGCCGGTCACTCAGCCATTGCGACAACCGTGCCGTACATTTTTGTTTTTCTCTAAAAGTTGCATGAAAAAAGCTAGTTCTCAGACGACTGCGAATCCCCTCGAATCCACATATCGTAAATCTTGTCGCGGGCTCCCTACCATCTTAATATCAAAGACCAAGATCATCTAATTGCAGCAAGACCGAGACCAAGATCAAGACTGAGTGTGCAATACCAAGCCCAAGAATACGACCAGCCGGGCTAACATGCGCGCCGCGACAAATTTTGTCGGCTGTTTTATCTCGCTCTTACTCGTGCGAATACGAGACAAATGCACGATAAAAGCGTCGACAAAATTTTGTCATAATCGCACGAGTAAGAGCGAGACAAAACAGTCGACAAAATTTGTCGCGGCGCGCATGTTAGCCCTACAGGTGTACCCACGCGAGACCGAGACCAAAGACTGGGTTAGACTTATCTTGGTCTTGCATTTGAGCAACACTACTAATATGCCTCATCAATATATTAATATTTTATAACGACATCGACATTCCAAATATTTTTAACCGACTTCCAAAAAGGAGGAGGTTCTGCATTCGGTTGGTTTTTTTTTTTTTTTTTTTTTTTTTTTTTTTTTTTTCATGTATGTACACCGATTACTCCGTGGTCTATGAGCCGATTTACGTGATTCTTTTTTCATATGGTAGAAGAAGCTCGCGAGGTGGTCCCCTATAAATTTTATTAACTTTGGTTGGGTAGATTTTTAACCAGGTGTACAGTACGCGTCATGTAAAAAGAACGCTGGAAGAAAATGGAGGGGGTGTGTTTGCGCATGGGTACACTCGCGCACGAAAGTACTAGGCCTGTTGTTTTATTTTTGAACTAGCCTTTCGCTCGCAGCTTCGTTTATTGGTACATTGAAAAATATATTAGATAGAATATTATTAAATAGAATTAAAAACATGTTTGATTCAGTGTAGAATGTTTAATCTTTTGTATTTTTGCCGGGAGTTCGAAAGACAGTAAGAAATTCCGAATCTTTTGAACCTTTTACAATTCGTCTCACTGTAGACTCGGAACATTTTGTTGCCTCTGCGGTCCGTTTAATACATTTTTTTTAATTATCAACTGCATTATTATCAGCCTCTCTCTTCATTAAACAATACACGTCATAAATCATTTTTCTCTCTTTTCTATGTAAAACCATTTCGTAATTTCAAACTTTTGTGCGCGATGGTATTTTGAGAATGAACGTAACGTGGACACAGCGCGGAAAGCAAAGGTCGACTGACGAACCAATAGCGCACCGGCAAGCATGCGCCGCGTGACCCGCCCGCCCCGCGCCGCACTTCATACCACCAAATAGACCGTAAAATCGTCTATGCGCAGCTTGACAGCCAGCGTTCTTTTTACATGACGCGACCTGTAATAAACGGTATTTTTGGTGTATCCCGATGACATCATGACAATGATGAAAAAGTGCCATTGTGTAAGTACATGAATTCCTGAATGCAATCGATCTCGATATTATACATACATAACATCATGCCGGTATTTCCCGCAAGGTTAGACAGAGGTGTATAGTACACACAATTTTTTTATGCTTAAGTCGCATTTGATAGAAGGCTAGGGAGCGAGCCTATTGCTATTATAAACTGAAACAAACACTGTTTTTAGGGTTCTGTACCAAAATGGTAAAAAAGGAACCCTTATGGTGCGACTGTCTGTCTGTCTGTCTGTCACACCTGCTTATATCAGCAACTACTAATGCTATCGACTCGAAATTTGGAACATTTATAAAAAATGCTTGCCAAACTTTATTGAAAATAAAAAAAGTCATAAAATGTTTATATTTTCATTGCAAAAGGGGCCGGAGTGGGGGTCCGAAATTTCAAAATGGGGTTACTAGGTCAAATGACATATCATAAGAAAGGGCTTGATCTGCACATTTCAAAATATATTTTCATTTTATTATATGTCTCACTGTTTTCGACATATGATGAAAAATGTCTGAAAATACCATTCCTCCCCCCTTATCTCCGAAGTTTGCAGAGCGAAAAATCTGAAATAATTAGAGTTGATAGGAATTGCCGAATTGACCCAAATATTGCACAAAAATAAAACGATGTTCCTAACTAGTGCTTTTTTTTTTAAATCATCATAATTCCTTCAAAAACAAACTTAGTTATACGGTCCGGTTTTTTTCACTTTATACGTCCAAAACCGATACGGAACCCTCGGTGCGCGAGTACGATTCACACTTGGCCGGTTTTTTTGTTTACTGAAACGCTCTTATCCACCAACATCTATGAATATAAGTACCTATTTAAATTCGTGGAAGTAATCGATCTCGGTAAAAGTAGGTACATACAAAATGTGTAGCAAATACATAAATGATTTTATGATACTTTATTGTAATTATTAACAACAATAAAATGGTTACACAGGTTACACTACACTAAAAAGATAAAAATAAAAACAGGTTTAAAAAAAACCGACTTCCAAAAACTACACTAAAAACTATGAAATAAAAATGTTAAACTTCCATAAATAAAAATCTAAATGTATATTGAAGTCGGCGGGGCCTAGCATGAAAATAAGCACCATTGTAGATTAAGGAGGATTGAAAGGAAATGTTAATTTGTCGAGGCGCAAAGCAAGCTGCACGTGCACACACTGCGCACGTTCTTCCTGTTCAAAGGCTGAGAGGTAAAAACCTGAAGAAGAGGCCCCGCCGACTTCAATATACATTTAGATTTTTATTTATGGAAGTTTAACATTTTTATTTCATAGTTTTTAGTGTAGTTTTTGGAAGTCGGTTTTTTTTAAACCTGTTTTTTATTATATGTCTCACTGTTTTCGACATATGATGAAAAATGTCTGAAAAAATACCATTCCTCCCCCCTTATCTCCGAAGTTTGCAGAGCGAAAAATCTGAAATAATTAGAGTTGATAGGAATTGCCGAATTGACCCAAATATTGCACCAAAAATAAAACGATGTTCCTAACTAGTGCAGTTTTTTTTTAAATCATCATAATTCCTTCACAAACAAACTTAGTTATACGGTCCGGTTTTTTTCACTTTATACGTCCAAAACCGATACGGAACCCTCGGTGCGCGAGTACGACTCACACTTGGCCGGCTTTTTTGTTTACTGAAACGCTCTTATCCACCAACATCTATGAATATAAGTACCTATTTAAATTCGTGGAAGTAATCGATCTCGGTAAAAATAGGTACGTACAAACAAAAAAACCGGCCAAGTGTGAGTCGTACTCGCGCACCGAGCGCGAGTACGACTTACACTTGGCCGGTTTTTTGGTTTACTGAAACGCTCTTATCCACCAACATCTATGAATATAAGTACCTATTTAAATTCGTGGAAGTAATCGATCTCGGTAAAAGTAGGTACGTACAAAATGTGTAGCAAATACATAAATGATTTTATGATACTTTATTGTAATTATTAACAACAATAAAATGGTTACACAGGTTACACTACACTAAAAAGATAAAAATAAAAACAGGTTTAAAAAAAACCGACTTCCAAAAACTACACTAAAAACTATGAAATAAAAATGTTAAACTTCCATAAATAAAAATCTAAATGTATATTGAAGTCGGCGGGGCCTAGCATGAAAATAAGCACCACTGTAGATTAAGGAGGATTGAAAGGAAATGTTAATTTGTCGAGGCGCAAAGCAAGCTGCACGTGCACACACTGCGCACGTTCTTCCTGTTCAAAGGCTGAGAGGTAAAAACCTGAAGAAGAGGCCCCGCCGACTTCAATATACATTTAGATTTTTATTTATGGAAGTTTAACATTTTTATTTCATAGTTTTTAGTGTAGTTTTTGGAAGTCGGTTTTTTTTAAACCTGTTTTTTTTACTACGTTTTTATTAACTCGCTTTCGTGTCTGTCTGTCTGTTCGGTACAAATTTTGCAATTCATTTTTCAAGCACTTCCTGTCATCGGATTAAGCTGAAATTAAAATTTGGTATACCTATGTAATTTGGATGACAATGCAATAATACGGACCAAAAAGTAAATAATTGCAAAAAAAGTGTTTTTTTAAAATACCACGTTTTTAAAACGCACTAAAAAGTTTATAATAATTTCTGATGAAATGAAAAACGTGGAGCGCATGCAATAGTAATACATAGTAAGATGCGCCCCACGTATTTTATTTCATCAGAAATTATTTTATACTTTTTAGTGCGTTTTAAAAACGTGGTTTTTAAAAAAAATATGTTTTTACAATTATTTTAATTTTTGATTTTGTGTCAGTAAGTTAAAATGTCGTTAAAAATATGGAAGCAACAATATAAGGGCGGTATCTCAAAAACCAAACATATATTTTTAAATATAAAGAGATTTTCAAACCTCTGCCTCACCGTGACTATGCTCTATTTAGAGCGATGTCACGGTGAGGCATTTCAACTGATTCAGGCATGACACTGTAGCTCATTTGAGCTACAGTACATTTTTTAATCAACTTACCGCGCACTTCATGTTTGTCTGTTTTCAGGGTTTCACTGAAATGTAAACTGAATTACATTTGATTAGCATTGGCCTTATATATCGAGTAGTGTTGGTCACGCACCGGCGGCGATACGAACATCCTGCGACGGGAAACTTTGCATCACCTATGCATTATACATTAGTTATGAGGCGCCCTTTCAACAGTGCTCTGTTTTTACTTTTGAAAGAGCCGTCAGTATCTTAAATTCTATTCAGCTTAAAGCTGTCTTTAGACTACGCTATACTATATAGCATTATATGATTATAGCTTAGAGCTCATAGCACGACAATATCGCGCACCATACATTGTTATGGACACGTTCACACTGCTATACTATGTATACAGGGTAAAATTAAAACCAGTGCGGATATTTTAGGAGGTGAAAGTACTCATGAATATGATCAACTTTTATTATGGGACCGACACTGAAATATGAAAAAAAAAAATCTGCTGTTCCATACATTTTGATCGTGTTGTAGTGCAGTTTTTGTAGGGAACAGCTGATTTTTTTTTCATATTTCAGTGTCGGTCCCATAATAAAAGTTGATCATATTCATGAGTAGGTACTTTCACCTCCTAAAATATCCGCACTGGTTTTAATTTTACCCTGTAGGTATAGCATTATAGCTTAGAGCTCATAGCACAACAATATCGCGCACCATACATTGTTATGGACAAGTTCACACTGTGCTATACTATGTATATAGTATGGTTTTGTATGGCGCGCTATACTATGTAGCATACGCTATACTATATAGTATAGCGTAGTATGGAATGCGCTTAACCTTCCATCTGTCGCATTTAAAAAATCCGCATCATTCAGGTCGAAATCAATTGTCTGTCAAGTGCGACAGACGAACGATTAAGGCGGTGCCCAAACGTAGACCTACACCGTAAAACGTCCAGTTTTTCTTTGCGCAGTTAGGGCCAAGTTCACTGACAAGTTAATTAAGAGTCCGATAAATTAAAAACGGTCGTTCAACGTGACTTTCGTCATCATCATCATCAGCCAATAGCAGTCCACTGTTGGAATAGGCCTCTCCAATTGCACGCCATTTAACTCGATCCTCGGCCACTCTCATCCAGCTGCCATCAGCCACCCTGCGAAGATATCGTCAGTCTGAGGGCGTCCTACTCTAGGGCCGAGATAAATAGACGTTACTTAGCACGTACTTTGGCTAAGCCGTATCGTTGTCACTGTCGCGCAACTTGCAAGCAAGACAGAGACGGGAACGTAGCTTAGCCAAAGCACGTGCTTAGTAGTGTTTATTTATCTCGGCCTAGGTTTGCCGATTCGCGGTCTCCGCTCAAGAACACGTGACATTGGCCTTGGCCTTTACATGACTTTGCCTTTAGAAAAGTCGTGTTAAACGGCAGTTTTCAATTAAACGGACTGTTATCTTGTCGGTGAACTTGGCCCTTAGCCATGTTAACCTCGGGCACCTGCACTCCCGCCGCGCATTCTACTGTTTGGATCTCACAACGAATAGGTGGAATCGAAGCACTTCGTTCGGAATTCAGAATTTAGCTAGGCTGATTAAAAAGAAGGTATATTAGGTATCTTGGCAATAACAGTAAACGCATTCTTTCATTTCAAAATTCTGTTGCCATTTCGAATAAAAACAAAACAATTTGAAATGTTAATTAAGCGAACATTACATGGTAATCTGTTAGTTATTGCTGGCGATAACTGCAGGAACTAATACATTATCGTACAATTGCACTATTGGATTACATAAATCATAATCTTGACTACATAAATTAAGCTTTGATAGATATATTACTTAATCATCCTTCATAGAGGAATCATCTTGAACTTTTCACAAATGCAACTTATTTGGATAAATGAATAAAATTACGTAGGTACCTACCTAATAATTTTAACGTAAAATCAAAAGTTGATATTTTAATGCCTCGTGCTATGCGAATTAAATATATTTTTAATTAATTAAAGATAAATAAGTTTCATTAAGATTTATGGTTGCCCGTAAGAAATCGCAGATAGCGATAAGGCTGCCCATTGTATTTTGATGTACAATACACGACAATGTTTTAGTTTCAAACTTATTGTTCTAGTACAGTGCCTCAAAAGGTCTTCAGGCACTGTAATAGAACAATAAGTATAATGCGTTTCACTTAGGAATTCCCTTGACGGTACATTGGCTCTCCTATGAATCAGCCTGAATGTCAATATGTTACAACGTTTTTAGCGGTGTTGAAAGTTTATTTTCAGCACCAATTTTCGTTAGTGTTCTAGGCATTACTATAACGCTCTATTCTAAAAAACCGGGCAAGAGCGTGTCAGACCACGCTCAGTCTAGGGTTCCGTAGCAAGAAGCATTTCAGTCTACCGACTGCAAATATAAGCTATTTTTGCGGTTGTCGAACTCAAAACTGAAAAAAGTGAATATTTCATAAAGTTATCGACGTATTTTGTTCAAACCAATTTTAATCGAGAGTATTTATTAGATGCCATAAGCTTGATTTTTTCCAGATTTTTCGATAGGGCGGTTCGAAAATTACAGGGGGGGACGCATTGTTAACGACTTTCGGAGCTACTAGTTCACTCAATATGCACTTAATTAAAAAAGTTATGTAGAAACCTCTATGTTATTTTCAAAGAACTATCCAACAATACCCCACTTGACGGGGTGCAGGAAAATATTTTTTTTCATCCTTCAGTTTCATGTATGGGAGCCCCCCCTAATTATTTTATTTTTCATAATTTTACCACAGGCCTTTATGGCGGCTTAGAAAAGACATCTATTTACGAAGTTTCCTATAAATTGGTTATGAACTGTAGATTTGACGAGGGTGTGACAGACGGACAGACGGACAGACAGACGGACATGACGAAACTATAAGGGTTCCTAGTTTTACTACGGAACCCTAAAAACATAGAACGTTGAGACCTAGACAGGATGACATTCAGGGGAGTCAACATATAGCGTCGAAGAGAACTCAGTGAAACGCACTATGCTGTTGGCCTCGTTAAGTGCGCAGGAGTTGATTGCATCACTGTGTACTTATTTTTAGGCCTTCGTGCACAGGATATTAATCTTAATTTAAATACCTACTTTTGTGAATTATAAGTGAATGTCAAAATGGTGAGATTACAGCTTATTTTATGAAAATATTACCTTCAGCATTTACTACCTAATTGCTACTATTTGGTACCTATGTTTAAATAATTGTACATTTTTCCACTGGCCACTTGCCACTAATTCGTGAGTAGAATAACTAACTCGTATCTAGCGTACCCTGCGGGCAGCTTATGATATTCACGGAATTTAGCAATAAAACAAAATGCATACAAAAAGAAACTATTTATTAATTAAATAAATCAGCATAGGTATAATAACAACTTAAGAAAATCAAAAGACTAACAAATCGATCAGCTACTGGCGGCAACTCCAAGTATTACTGAAAAGAAGAAAATGTAGCGTTAAAAATGGATCTGTCAATAATAAAATCATGCTCAACTACCATAGTCTGAACCTCTAGCTAGACCAGTGGTTCTCAACATACCAGGGACCACTTGGACTTTTTCGTTCAGTGCGGTGATCCCAAAGTTCAGTAATCCGCGAGCGCTGACCGTACCAGCAGCGGAAATATGTATTTTATTATGGGATATAATTTTGATCCGCGGACTTTTTAGTTCTCGCGGACCACTGGTTGGTGGTCCGCAGACCAATGAGACATTATAATTCATTCTTTGTTAAACAAAGAAAAAAATCAATTTCTTACCTTCCACCGGTCATTGTCATAATCCCATTTGGACGAGATGCCATCTATAGGATTCACGTGAAGCTCTAGCATTCTTCGCAGCTGCGCCTTTTGCGCAGTCCTCGATAGACTGGCTGGTAGGGGTTCGAGTACTGCCAACGAAAGGTGATTTATGATATTCACAATAGAAAGAAGAAAGAAAGAACAATGATTTATTGCATGCGACGACATGACACAACATTGAAGCAAAGAACAATAAAAAAAACTAAATGTAGGTAGAACAATAAAAAACGAAAAATAGAATTAAATAAATAAATTAAAAAACACTTGTTTAAAAAAAGAGAATTGAAAAAAAGTTGCATCGCATTCGCATGCAAAAAGGCACTCAGCAAAATGTTGTGGTATGGCAACATTGAGATTATTATCTCAACATGCCACACCACAACGCTGATTTTCAGTGCCGACCAATACAATTATACCGCATGGTAAAAAGTGATGAGTGTAACTGTGCAAGTTGTTCAATAAAATGCTTTAGGATCAAATGATGAACAACTCTTCTGCATGGTAAAGAAAAGTGATGGTGTTGTTATGTATTCCAATCACTCTCGTCTCCCTGTTTCGCAGTAGTAACATGCAATGTTAAAATTTCGCAGTGGTACGTGCAATGTTAAAATTTCGCAGTAGTCACATGCAATGTTAAAGTTTCGCAGTAGTCACATGCCATGTTAAAGTATCGCAGTAGTCACTTGCAATGTTAAAATTTCGCAGTGGTCACATGCAATGTTAAAGTTTCGAAGTGCATCATGCAATATTAAAACCCCAAAACCTGGTCGCAATTCTGTAAATCCCCAGGACATCTCAATGATAAAACCAGAAACAAACATACCATAATAATGGAGAAATATGAGCACCCAAAAGGCGAAGGATGTCAGAGCCAGTCCGACGCCCAGAACGACCTTCCACTGTCCCGTGGGGTGCTGGAACTCTGCAAAAGTTTGGCAAAAGGATGCCCGGTACAGAGCTTTCTTCTCTTCACAGCATAGCATGCGCCAGTCGCCTTTTTCTTTCTCGCGAAGAGCCTAAAATTGACCAACGAGCGTTATGGGCGCAGTTTTGTAAAGTAGGGACCGTATCACCGTATAAAAATGTCATGAAAAGAGTCGAGTGGATGATGGATGATGATGAGATGTTCTTGTGGTAAGTAAGGTCACCAGAACTCCTGAGGATGCGAAGACCAGTTGTCAGACTTTTTAGGGAATCTGACTACCGTAACGACTGTTATTCTTATGACAACCGGTATTTATTTAACGTACTTTCCGAGCACAGAGGGGTCTCGATGTGTAAAGATAGGTCACCCATCCAAGGACAGACCGCGGCAACCGCAGCTTAAACTCGCAGATCGATCGATCAGTGTGGCTGTCATTTAGCCATGAGCTCTTCTATTGATAACAACCAACAAGATGAATACGAACATAAGCAAAACGTTTATACTTTACACAAATATCTCTGGTGTTCTCCTTAAACCTCACAGCGGGGAACGGAAAGTGCGCGTCGTCTTTGTAATTCGCACTACCGTTGACTCCGAACCCTACCCAGTCGCGGTTCCCGATTCGGCACCTGTTGTGAATCCCTCTTGCTTTTATCGACAGCGACGAATAAGTTCCTAGAGTTTTCAATGATAGCAAGGCCATTTTCGTTTCAGTTCGATCTTGAAGCGGAATTGCATTGACAATTGACAGTTCTTGATTTTTGAAATTAAGGGTTTTTTTAATGGCTCGCTCGTGGCGTAGATTCGAAAAGAGGTTTGAGTTTTTAACGCAAACTGTTTACTTAGTATTTGAATATTTTATTTGCACTTTGTAAAATAATACCCACTGACCTCCATATATACAAGACACGATAATGATCATGCCGCGGTGATGATAAAAGGGACAAAAGAGATGAAAAGGGACCTGTCCCTTTTAATAATGCAGCCAGTGCATGCGAACTCGCCCATGATGTGAATGCTCACAACAAATGGAAACCCGTTCACTTGAGTCTTCACGCCTCTATAGATTCTTCTGGTATTAGTTCTACTGTAGGAGTCTAACTCGAAGTTGGACCTCTGGAGAAAAAAATAATTATATTCTTTGGCTTTAATTTATCTGCTCTTTTGGAAGGTATATGTTATGATGAGTAAGCTACTGGAAAAATTGCAAGTTGATATTTTGTAGGAAAACTGATAAGCTAATGAGGATGACTTTGCTACAGTATATTCTCAAATTATACAGGGTGGTAGGTTAGACAGTAGAAATATTTTAAGGGGTCATTGTACTCATCATTATAAACAACTTTTACTATAGGACCAACCCTGAAATCGCTAAAAAAAAATCAGCTGTTCCATACATTTATGTTCACAAAACTCAACAAAATGTATGGAACAGCTGATTTTTTTTTCGCGCTTTCGGGGTTGGTCCCATAATAAAAGTTGTTCATAATGATGAGCACAATGACCCCTTTAAATATTTCCACTGTTTAACCTGCCACCCTGTATAACTGAATTCGAGCTAGTTACCACCAACAATTTATTGCATTATATGTATAACTTACACCACACTTTAAGAATTTTTTTTGTTAGAACCGCATTTCTGACAAACTTCGAAGACCTCTTGAAATCTTGTATGGTTAAGTTGTTAACTTTTGCCAAAAACTTAATAACGAAGTCTGTAAATTCTTTACTGTCGCCGAAGTCCGAAGTAATATTAACCTTTGTACACACGGCTACACATCAAGCTATACATTCTCAGTTTACACTGACCTCTCACTGTAAGGAAATCCTATACAATGCGAGATCAGCTTATACTGGAGATGTATAGCTTGATCTGTAGCCGTGCGTACTTTTGTTCCTATGATTTTTTTTTGTTTCGCATGCTAACGTTTATGTTGTGTTCCTTCCAATACGTTATACACATCAAAATGGTTTTCATTTTAATACTTCCTTAATCACGGCATCTAATTTGATCATATCGTGTTTGATTACTTTGATTATATTTTGAATTTCATTGTAGGTATCAAAGTTTTTATCTACTATATTACTTAAATCATAATGCATCGTTAATAATAATTTTGTGTTGGATTGTTTAGAAAAAATTGTAGTTTCAAATAAGTTATCCATCATTACTCACTTACATCACTATAGAGATGTAGCAAACATAAACGATCACTCCTATGGAAATATAGATTGTCTAAGAGCCATACAGATAAATTAGTGTTCAAAAAATATTCTATGAGATATAGCAAGATTATCAAGTTGACTCAGAAATCTCAAAATAATTACTTCATTTTAAATGCAAGCAATAAATCTAAAGCTTCTTGGAATGTCATTCAAGGCAATAAACAAAAATTTCCCGCCGAAAACATAAAATATTTGACAGTAAATGACTGTAAAATTACAGATCCTCAAAGAATAGCAGAATCATTCAATAATTACTATGCAGATTTGGTTAAACCTCAAAATATAATAAATTCCGCTAAAATTCAAACATGTACGTATAACTCTCCATACTCTTTTTTTTTAAGTCCAACAGATGCCTCTGACGTTTTTACTATAATAAGAAATTTGAACAATACTAAAAGTACTGGTTTTGACGGCATTAGTATCTTAGTCATAAAATCTGTTTGCCATACTATTGCACCTGTACTTAGCTACATTATTAACTTATGTTTTGAACAGGGTACTTTTCCATCAGTATTGAAAACAACTATAATTAAACCTCTTCATAAAAAAAACGCGAAATTTCTCATGGAAAATTATAGACCAATAGCCCTAACCCCCACATTTTCCAAAATATTCGAAAAGGCCATCTATACTAATTTGTATAATTACCTAGAGAAAAACAACATCTTATGTAATGAACAAAAAGGCTTCCGACAAAATAAGTCCATAAACTTAGCCATCTACGAATTCTTAAGTATGATATACCCTAGAATAGATGCAAGGCAGCCTGCGTATGCCTTATTTATGGATATGTCAAAGGCATTTGATTTCGTGGACCATAAGACACTACTAAAGAAACTCGAAATATATGGTATTAGAGGCAATACTCTAGATTTATTAAACTCATTCCTCTCAAATAGAACTCAGATAACTAACTTAATTAAAATCTGTCCCAAAACTAAAAATGAACTACATTATAGATCCAGTCCTAGAATAGTTAAATTTGGAGTTCCACAAGGGAGTGTTTTAGGACCACTCCTCTTTATTATCTATATAAACGACCTACCTAAATCAACAAATAATCGTATGATATTGTTTGCAGATGACTGTACAGTTGTCTATAATAATGAAAATATTATAAATAATAGCTTGAATTCAATAATTGACTGGTTACAAAACAATAATTTAATAATAAATATAGATAAAACTAAAATAATACAATTTAAACAGAAAACTAATCATAACATAAATATACAAATACAATATAACGAAAAAGAAGTACAATTAACAACAACAACCAAATTCCTTGGCGTGCACATAGATAATAACCTCAAATGGCAAAGTCACATAGAATTTGTATGTCAGAAATTATCACAATCCTCATATAGCCTGCACATGCTAGCAAAAAAAGTCAGCCTCCCTACGTTACTGGTAGCCTATCATGGCTATGTTGCTTCTAGGCTAAGATATGCAATAATTTTCTGGGGAAACGCCACTAATTGGGATAAAGTGTTCAAATGTCAAAAGAGGTGCATCCGTGCTATGTGTGGTCTAAAAATAACTGATAGCTGTAAAAATTTCTTTATAAACCTAAAATTACTTACCGTACCCTCACTATACATATTTGAAATGGCTATTTTTATTAGGTGTAATCCATCCTTATTTATACTAGAGCATAGGTCTCGTAATAGAAGTAAATTATTTAATAACCTTAGTAGACGATATAAGACTAGCCTGTATGAGAATAGTGTGTTTGTTATGGCACCAAAAATTTATAACAAGATCCCTAATAATATTAAGGAGTGTAGAGACATTCGTGTTTTCAAAAATAAGCTGTTCCAATTCCTCATTGAACATTCATTCTATTCTGTTGACGAATTCTTAAAGTGTTAGTGTTAATGTCCGATTGAATACATATATGATTATAACTTTAATTTTAATGAATGACTTTAACCTAATGACATATACCTATATATTATTTTACTCTTTGAATGACATTTTAAACATATTTTTTATGACATTTGTATGCCCATGAGGCTGATCACAGCATGACCTTTGTACATCAATAAGACCTAATTATTACCTGTGAATCACAAATAAATGATTTTGATTTTGATTTTGATTTTGATTTTCATTGAGTGAATGGCCACATTAACGTAGCCAAAAAAGTTTTATTTTTGATCTAAAGCGTTTTTACTGTTATGATGATGTTTAGCAACAATATTATAGTTATAAGAAACATGATTAGGTACTCTAGCTGCCATCTTATTGTTTAAATAAATTTAAATATTGTTTGAATTTAAGACAATAAAGTTTGAATACAATGAAAGTTTTTCACCAAAACCTTACGAAAGTCAATTTCAGTGATAAGAAAATAACAATTTTATATTTCAAAAGAAACAATACGAATTTAAAACGAATTGTAATAAATCATTAGATATTATGAAATATTACCTACTTATTTCAGGAAATCTAGGTAGGTACTTCCAAACATTGTATTATAGAAAATCCTAAATTAGGTTATACAAAATCAATAAAATAAAAAATGATTTCATAAACACACTTCTTTTAATTTGAACCCAAATAATTATCGACATGATCACTGTAATAAGTCTTCAAGCGTCTCAGCACGTTGGCGGTGATGATGTTGATGATGATGAAAAAGTTCTGTCAGAGGCCTCACCGTAGCTGTAGTCAATGTAGTATCTTCATATGCACCATAATAATCTGCTCTAGGTGTACGCATTGTTTCAGTCTTTTCACGAGTCTCATCATCTTCATACACACTGTCAGGTGGTAGTATAACTGTTCCCTCCAGATCTGTGAAATGACTTTCAGTTGTACTCTGTGGTGTACGAGACGGAGGCACAGTAGTCGTCCCCGTAGGATCAGTCAACTGCGGCGGGACCGGTCTCAATGTAGACGATGTAGTCAAAGGAATGGTGACATATTCCGACGTCTTCGTTTGTATTGTGTGAATCCCGGGTATTGGGTAAAAGCTTTTATTCACTAGAGGGTGTTGCAAAGGATCAAAGACTCGAGTGGTCTTAAACATGTCGTAAAAATCGTCTTCCGTTATATCTGCATAAAGAATGTCTCGCAAGATGCTGCTGTTAGCCTGGGCCAGTTGGTTTAGAACAGATTGGAGTAAGAGCATGTCCTCATTGTCTGATGATAGTGATACGGTAGGCTCTGTGCCCGATAAGAGCTGTGTGAACCGTGCGTTTGTTACAATGTTAAATATGGAAGTCCGCAATGTAGTTGCCACTCGTATTGGCATAGCAGATGTCTGTAACAGACCGGAAAGGCGAATTTAGATGCAAAGTGCATGTATTTATGTTACCATTGCATCTTCTTCAATCTTAATTACTTAGATTGATTTTATTTGTTTATGCTATTCCCTCAAATGAATAGTACGGCGTTACTGGACTTCTTGTCGTTTTTATCGTGTATGGAAATCGTTGATGAGTCTGAGGTCTGGCAGTAGTTCGCACTCCTATCACAAGTCCATACTGTAAAAGAGCGAAAATTGTTCATTGATGGTGAAAAGAACTCATTTCAATATACCTGAAAAGAACATCATCTACATATGGAGTGATTATGAGTCTTGGTCTACTTGGTCTATCGACAAATAGGGAAGGCCGAGCCGTTAAAAAAACCCATATGGCACTACGGTAAGTACTCCTAAAAAAGGATTAATAAAGGCAACATCACCTGGTTTACAATGCTGTCAATCCATTTAGCGTAATATCCGAGTTTAGTGAAGACTGTGGGAGAATCAACGGCTCCGCATACAGGCGATCCGAAGCTAATGACTCCGACCAACACGCCACCGACGACTCCTGGGCCTCCAAGATCTTTCTGAAAACGAACCAAAGACTCCATCATGTTATAAGGTCCAAATAAGGTCTGGTTCCCAATAAGGCCTGTTTTTTAAATCTCACGCTTCGAAAAATCCATCTGGCCGAACTTAGGGCTAAAAACAACATCACTAAATCATCATCACTAACTAAACATCAACCAAATATTTCATACTTAGACTTGATTATCTTTTAAATACAGTTGATTTTGGAACGAAAAGGATAAAAAAACAGTTTGATATGACCGTGGGTGTGACCTATCCGGCTGGATTGCAATCCCTAGTTTTTTTTTTGGATTAACCAGAAATCGGCAATTGGTTTTATTGATAGAAATATTTTGCTGCTTTCAATGCGGTTTTTGGGTGAGATTTTTTTTAAATATCTAAGTAAAAGATACTAACATTACATGCGCCTCCGCCAGATGATATGAATCCGGCGCAGAAGTGCTTGTTGGTAACAAACCGCCTGAAATAAGTTAAAAATAATTAGCAGGAAGGAACTATTACGACTCTGAGTACGACTACGAGCTGTGAGTCTACCATCTATAGAGCACTTTCTGAAAGAGCTCGTCTGGCAAACTCCCACCATATCTATTTCTGTAGCCAAGTAGCATTTGCTGTGTTCCAGTTTGAAGAATATGGATACCTGTATACAGGCACACGAGAGACTTTAGGGGGGCAACGCACCTGCGATGCCTCTGCAATTGCAGATGACTTGATTGTCATCTGATAACATAAGAAACCAGCTTGTCTGTTATGACATCTTCCACTTACTTGGAGTAGATTTCTGCGCATTCTTCTACGTGGTATATATCTAGTTGTGCTACCAACACTCTTCCGAACTCATCTACTATATTGTTTCTCTGGAAAAATAAAGCAGTTCTTTAAGGCACATTTACAATGCTAGGTCAATCTGATACCTGGATAAGGCAAGCGACTTTTCAGGTTACAACAATTATAATTTCTTATGTTTTTTTTTGTAAGAATCTATTTCGATTTCTGTTTCGAATATAGTGGTTAATCTGTTCGGAAATGGCATTTTTTTTTTACTTATTCAAAATAAAAGCTTCTAGTTCAGTGCCCACGAAAACATCTAGTTACTCCGAACATATTTAGCTCACCTTCTTCGCGCCCCAGCCGACTACTATGATCCCTTCGGTGTTAGCAGGCAAGTGTGCTGCGTTTCTGTCATAAGTGATCCGCTTGACTTTGCGCTCCCTCCTCTGAAAATTGATCGTCTTCAACATCCTGAGCATCACCAGATTGTTGGCTAACGTCTTCGGGTCGTAGGAAGGGTGAAAGTAAGTCTCTATGATTTCAATCTTCTCCCCTCCTCTGGAGAAATTATCGCTGCCGACTCGAATAACAAGAGACCTGGGATTCTCCCTGTAGAACCTGTTGTTGTATAGTCTGAAAAAAATAGATTTATTCCATTGAGGTATACACTAGAGAAGACACCGCATTAGATGGTGCTGTCCCAATCAACTGCGGTAAAACAGCCGTTTAGAACATGACGTTTGTTCAAAGTGTTCCACTAGTGTCTTATCTCAATGATTTACCTATTCATGTTTATGATTGCCGTCGTGATGTAGCTCCACAGAAATCTATATAATTAGTCAATAAAAATGGCAAAGGTGTGTGACCTTGTCGCCGCTTTGGAGCAAATTATGTAAGGCAGGTGGTATCTTACAGGACTACATTGAGAACGCGCATTTTAAAACGTGACGTATGTGAACGGAATTAAGTTAGTGTATTGCATTGGATCTGCTCATAAGGCGCCACTAGAAGAAGTATGTAATCTTGCTCATTGTTGACGGCTAATATGACGATCTCATAAAACCAGCCAAGGAAGTCCTCTTCCTTCTACATTTGATGCTTTGGTTGCATCAGCATCTCCAGCCGAAAGACGTCCCCTACCGGATCTAGGCCTCCCCTAAGCATCGGCATAACGACCAGTATTGTGCTGCCCACCAGTTCTTTGGCATAACTCCCTTGTTTTTATCATCTGAGCAGCCGGCATAGCATGACCAATTCTTTATTCTAATTCTTTATTCTTCCAGAGAATAGACAAAGTTCTTTCGATCCAACTCCTCATCTCTACTGCCCGACCACGCGGCGACCCGTGTTTGGCGTACCAGACTTTTATCTACTGAAGAATAGAAACATTTCTTCTCTTCATTGTATGCATAAAACGATAGAAAACTATCTACATAATGTCACTTTGTTTATTCATCGGTAGACAAAATCCGTTTCTATCGTGGTCATACTAAGCGTGCAGTGAGGTTATCGGATCTGCTTGTTTGCCACTTAACAACATTGTAGACTAATCACGAATACTCTATACGCGTCGTGCATCATCACTTACAGTTGCAGGCAAGACGCTGCAGTGATGACCAAGTCATTAGTAAGGAGGGAGCCAGCACAAGTGAACGTCCCCATGAGATGGATGCTCACGAGGAACGGATAACTCTTTATTCTGCTCTTTTTGCCCATAAATATTCTCCTGCTATTGGAGTCATTGACGTAATCTAATTCGAGGACTGGTGGCGGTCCTGAAAACAGGTTTTAGACTTAGATGTTTGTATATCTGCCTATACAAAGGTAAAAAATAAAATAAAAGAGAAACTCCGGAAATTTCCATTTAAAATAACCATAATATTATGTGTGTGTGATCAGCTTGGAATAGGTCGGTCTTTCAGAGAAGAAGCAAATAATGTAAATGCGTATTAGGCTTATGCTATATTCAATGAATAATACAAATTTATTTTCATAATAATCACAACAATACACAAGCCACTAGTCTAAATGCAAATGGCGGGATTCAATCATGAACTTGTATCTCTGCCACTAGAAAAAAGACATTCGTTGATTCAATCATTCTTTGATGACGATTGCGTTATTAGTAGCCTAAAGAGCGATCGCGTTATCAGTAATATACAGGGGCTATAGGATGACGTATCTTCCAAAAAATCCTTGTGATTCTAATAATCTATAAATTCCAAAAACATTGTAAATAATCAACTTACGCCAGACTTTAAGATTCGGTTCTATAATATTCTCTATCTTGTCGTACGCTGCCGATGATGTTGAATTAGAGAAATCTTTTTCATTTAAATTATCAACTTTTTTTATAAAGTCGTGAATGAATTTCATGAATTCTTTGTTATCAGCAAATACAGAATCAGACTGAGTGACGTTTTTCAAAGTTGGCGGTGTTGCTAAAGTGTGTTCCAATGTTGTATTTGTCTTATGTTTGGTGTGCTTATGAGATATTTTTTTTTTATATAATACACCGGATTTAGTAGGTTTATCATCCAGTATTTCTTCTATTAGCTCGAACAAGTCTATTGTATTCGTGTTTTTATTACCAGTATTAGGGTCGGCAGCCTCTATAATTTTATCGTATTCATCATAATTTTTCTCCGCTGTACTTTTTAAATCATAATGCATTGTTAATAACAATTTGATTCTCGATTTTTCAAGAAAATTTCTTGCTAAATTTAGTGAATCGAAAAGGTTGTTCATTACATTTTGAACATCTTCATTTACTTTTATGTATAAATTTTTCTTGGATTTCAATATAGTCTCAAGAAGTGTCCTGTGATTATGTTTAGCTACCACCACAGAAATAAGAAACATAATGGCTGTAGTAAACTTCATTTTATATCAATTAAAATTACTTAAATAATGACAAATACGGATTGACTTAGATATACGCAACGAAAAGTTTGAATGGTAATAAAAGTTACGATTCTATAAAATCTGTTTCAAATTAAACATTTTATTGCTTAGTACAGCAATTACTTTTTGTATGATTTCTCAATAGCACGGAAATAAAACAAACACCATAAAACATATTTCAATATATTGAGCAACTACGATAAACATAAAACATTTCGTTACTTCAGTGAAATTTTCTATTATAATTATAAAATTGAATTTCAGATCTTTGATACAAAAAATATCTTTCTTGCCATGTTTTACATCAAGAATAATATCTTATATTTCATAATTTTTAATGCACTTGTCCAAATTCAGAGCCTTGTTGAACTTCCTGCAGGGGAAGACAAAGAAATAGTTACAACTGAATTAGCAGTACGAACCACTGTCAACCGCATATTCTCCATTCTCAATCTTACACGTGTGCAGAACAAAGCAAGATTCACAGAATTTGCAACAATTCATAACTTCTTCGTCACCATCACCCTGCAAGATCACGAGAATCTGAAAGAAATTGCAAGTCTAACCAGAGTTGATAACATCGATAACAACACTCAATATTTTATTACACAAATAAACGAAGTATTAAATGAAGATAATAAAAGCTACGAAGCAACAGATGATGTGTATGTAACTACGCACATAGAAACATTTATTAGAAAACTTGAATATTTAAAATATAGGTATGGCTTTACTAACAATGCTGCTAGTTTTGGTATAAATCCAGAAGTTTTAAAACACTTAAAGACACGTGATAATTTAGATAATGTTACAAAAGCAATACAAGAAAAAAAAGACGTAAATAGTAATATTTTGAGTGACATTGAATTTTGGCGTAAGTATTTACTTCTATGTTAGATTTTGTAACTAAAGTTCAGTGGATTGTGTTTGATTTGCATTTATTTATAACTAGCACTTTGCCCGCGACTTTAGTCGGCGTGACATACACGTAGCGCGTAGCGCGTACATCTAGCGTCCTAAAGCAATTGTGACCGTGGAAAGTTTTATTTTATTTATTTAGTTTAGTTATTGTTCTTTCCCTCGGGACCAGTACTTTTTTCTGGATGAAAGGTACCCTTGTGTCCTTTTCTGTACCCCTGACAACGTATATGCAAAATTTCATGATCGATTCAGTGGATTAGGCATGAAAATGATTTACTTTGCAGAGCCCAGCGGTCGTCGCGTTTTTGAGGGAAGCAGAACAAAGATCAAGTGGTTCCCCTTCATGGCCAGTGTCCATTTCTTCAAGAAATTCCAATGTGCCGGCTCCATCATCAAATCTGATTTGGTCATCACGTCAGCGTCGTGCTTGCAATTGTAAGACTTTAGTTTTATTAAGCACGTGGGATTTCATATGTGGGTTTTCATACCCTATAATAAAGGCACTACAACAATGTAATTTGCATGTAAGTGGGAGGTGCTCTCGGATTCCAAGCACTTTAGGTGCCTTTTTCTCAACTGAAACCTACGGCTAACTAGGTGCCTCTGTCACAGCTCTCTTAAGCCATCATGCCCCCTCTCCACCGCCAAATTCTACTTCATTGTGTATGCGTGGCAGTATACGTGCCACGCATACACAATGAAGTAGAGTACTACTTAAATTATACTTAGTTGCTTCTTTGTGAGTGTGTACTGCGAGTGCCTCTCTATTTTTTTCTTTTACTCCATATTTATTTATTGGTGGTTATTTTTTCTTTGATTAAAAGGCTCATATTGAAAATAATTGTAAGTTACAGATAGGAAACAGATATGAATATTATTTGATTGTAACAGAAAAATAATATAATTCTTTCAATAACCATCAGTTTGACCTGTCGCGCGTTCCGTGACGACCACATTTTTCTTATTTCCACCAGAGCCTGGAACAACCGGTTCTTCAGAGAGAACCCGGCATTCCTCTCCGTGCAAGTTGGCTGCGACTTATACGAGGGTGGAGATGAGAACATCCCTATTATGGAGGTCTACTTCCACCCTGAGTACGACCCTAAGAATCTGAGAAATAACCTTGCCATCATGCGTCTGCTTCGGGTGCTCAAATTCGGAAAACGACAAAAGAAAATAAAGAAGATTGATTTTGATAGGGAGCCCTGGCCTTTGTCTGAGACTACTGATGGCATCACTATAGTTGGATGGGGTGCGAAAAGCGTAAGTGGTTTGTATTGGATTTTTTCAATGCGCTGTATGAGAGGCAGGGCACAGAGCAGACTAGAAGTACCTCCACCTTACAGAATACCACAGTCAAATAACGCTACCTACTCTTCGGTAGTGTTCCTATGGTAAAGTCCTCAGAGCTCCTGAGGATGGGCTGTGTTGACTGCGGGGGCTTGCTTGCCCCCTACGTCGTCTACTCAGCGAATCCTTATTTTAAAGGCTCGGCAACGCTCATGTCATACTCGGTTTTGCAAACGTTTCATAGACTACGGTTACCCCTTACCATCAGGCGGACCATGCACCTGTTTTCCACCATAACTACTTGCGGCCTTAAGCTGTGTTTCCACCAGAGATGTGCAAGGATGCATAGCGAGGGATATGTTTGTTAAGAAACTAAGGCAAGGTAAATGAAGCGATTCTATTGGTACTTCACAAACATTCCTCGCTACGCATCCTTGCTCATCTCTGGTGGAAACGCAACCTTAGAGCCCTGAACACTAGAACTTCGAGGGTTACCCAGTGGGTCTCACAGCATGCTTTGATTCTCATCGGAAGGAGTGAGTATATGGAGATTCTTGCCCACTTTTCTTTTGTTTTTCAGAGCGACAATATCATCAAAAATATTTGGTCCAATCGACTTGCGTATGCAGAACTCGATTTCTATCCGTTAAAGGAATGTCAAGATGTTTATTCCAAGTACGTGTTTTTTCAGTTTGTTTTATTGTATCAGGACAAGATACATTATATCATTGTGTACGCATTTGACTTTTTTCCTATCATACCTAATTTAAAAAAAATAGTGCTTTTCTCGCAGAAAGGTGGTAAAGTTCAAATAGAATATTTCTATTTTGATTCTTATGCGTACCTACTATGTTAAACGAAATTGGTCTTACCTAATAACTATTATTACATGATTTTGCAGGGAGTTCGTCACATACAAAAACTTTTGTGCTGGATTCATTTCTAAAGGAGGCGGTGCATGTAACGTAAGTTCAAATAAAAATATAGGTACCTACTGCTAAATACGTAACCCTTCCTTTTGCTAAGATTATTTCAGAGATATTTCAGAAATATATCAAGGATATTTCAGAAATAGGTAGGTATATCAAGGATATCTCAGAAATATATCAAGAACATTACTGTGACTACTGCCATGTATTAAAAATAATAAATTGTCCAAACAGCGCGACGTCGGCGGGCCAGGTGTAGCACACGGCATACTGGTCGGAGTGGTCAGCTTCGGTTCACCGAACTGCGGCACCCCTGACGCTCCCACCGTGTTCACCAAGCTCGGCTACTACACTGACTGGATTGAGGGCATCTTGGAAATGGTCAATATTTATTAACTTTTGTATTATCTTAGCTATTGCCCGGAACTTCGTCAGTCTGAAAATGGAGGAAAGTAGCCTAAGGGCTTTTCCAGGTCTCAGGCTACCTCTTTGTCAAATTTCATCCAAATCCGTCCAGCCGTTTCAGCGTGGAGGAGCAACAAACTTTTGCATTACAGTAATATAGCTTATACATCAGACTAACACATAGGCTACTTTTTATCCCAAAAACGCGGGCGAAGCCGCGGGCGGAAGCTAGTAATAATATAATTGAATTCACCCCCATGTTCGATCCCATCAAATTTAGACGTAATGAAACGCAAATTGGGCAATGTGGGCAATCAAATGCAAATTCAGAGGCAATGCTCGTTCCCAGCAAAGTTAGAAAACAAGATAGGATATTGATGATGATCAGACAGGAGTCGCTCAGTGTACAATCCTAATACCCCAACGTTTCTGGAGTATCCTGAAACGTCCCCATTAAAGAAAGAAAAAGAATCTTTTATAAATAATATGACCTATACTTCCAGAAACTGCAAACTGCTAGAGTGAGGACCACGGAGAGACCAACTAGACCGACTTACAATATAAATCATTACATAAGTAATACGAAGCCTACGTTTAAAATCACGCCGATTGCAAGTGAGACTGAGCCAATAGCTGTTGAAGTTGAAACACACACACTTGCACCTGAACCCATTCGAAGTTTGGACGCCATAAGAGCATTAAACGAAAACAAACTTTTCAAAGAATTTATCACAACAATGTTTGGTAGCGAAGAAGTAAAAGATTATCTAGATCAATATGAATATGATGCAGACAAATCAGATGGAGAAAAATCGAAATCTGCAACAGCAGGAAAAGATATAACTAGAGCAAACGTTAAACTCAGTACTAAACCAACCAAAAAAGCACGTAAAGAGGTGAGATCAGTTAAAATGGTAACTAGAATAGAAAAATTTGAAAGGTCGGAAAGTAGTAGTGTGGAATCCAACACGGCGCCGAGTGTAATTGTGGGATACACATATCTAGATGCCAACAAGGAAGAAGACGAAAGGAAAGTGGAGGAAAACATTAGCAAACTTATTGATGATATTGACATACAAGAACTATTGGCGTCTGATTCCAGTGGGACTTCTGACCATGAGAGGGTAAAACCTAAGGCTGGAAAAACTCAGAAAGTAGAAAGTAAGAGAGTAGTAAAAGCAGAAAGGTTGATTAAATCAGAAGAAACAGATGAAAGTAGTAATGATGATGATGACGATGAAGATGATGCTGTCCAGTCTGATGATCCATTATTGAGTTTACTTGATTTAACTAAGAATGATATGAAACACAAACAACGTAAAATGGATGAAGGACTGAGCATCCCAGCTGAGTCGTTTAAAGATTTCAAGTTCCGACAAAATAATACTAGTTCTGGTATTTTGGATTTAATCTCTCAAAATGATCTTATGAAATTGTTGACTAAGGCCGTAGCTGATGTAGCTAAAAACAAACATTATAAATTACTAAAGACCTGAGATTTCGTAGGTCTTTGTAAATTACCTATAAAATAAAATAATACGTGAAATTGAATGTAAACCATTTTATAATCGGCACATTGTTTTAATTCTCTTAATAGGCGTATCTATTGCCAGTTTCATCCATCCTATCTTTTATATATTATTCTACTACTCTTTGCTATTAGCCTATTACCCTGCTATCTCAATGGTTACCATGTTACCAATCAGTTTTATTGGGGGTCCGTTAAAAAATATTATAGACCTCAGTTGGTCACATTGGTCCTAATTAAATGCGATGCGTCGTCGTTGTGGTTCTTTATGTTCTATTGTTATACCTACAATAATCCCGATTAATCCCGAAAGGCAGAGAAAACAAACAGTGGCGAAGGCAGAGAAAACAAAACAAAAAATGTGCGAAACATTATAATTACTTAACAGTATAGCACGTCAGCATTAATAACGTCTGTGGTATGACCCCCCCCCCCCCCCCCCCCAACAATCGAATAAATAAATAATAACTTTATTGACACAAAAAACCTAGTTACAATAGGTAAATAAATGCTTAACAATTAGGTTACAAGTATTAAAAAGGTAGGTTAGACAGTGGAAACTCTGTCTCCTAAACTAGGGGGAACCTGTGACTTAGGAGTCAGTGTTCTACCGTTACTTCGTACACAAATAAACCTTTTCTGTGAGTGTTGTTCGCAAGAAACCTAATTTAAATTACCCGGGGTTTTAATTAAAACTAAAAAAAAATATAAATTAAAGAAAAGTAATGCAAGCGGTTATGAAGTGTGTAATAGTACCAATGTATATGTGTGTGTATGTGTAGTTTGTTTATGTGTGTAAATAATTCTATTGCTTTTAGTAATTAGTAGCAACTGTAGCAAGTAACAATCGACCTAAGTATACCATACGTACGTACCTCAGTCGGTCTTTTCGTCCCTACCGTCACCGTTCCGTTTTTCATTACATGCAGATTCTGCTGCAGTATGCGTACATTGAAACGTAAAAAATCAATCGTGAAAACTTACTTTAGTATCCGGAAGATGTCGCCTGCGTTCTAAATTTTCAGTCTCGGGTGGTGATAAGATTATTTTACAAGAGAGAAACCACATTTTCGAGGTAAAGAAACCTTATTTTACTGAAAAATACCTGAGTTTTGTGATCCGTTACTTATTAATTACATTTGTGTTGTAAGCCTTATAAAAAAGGTAAGTCGCGAAAAATTGTACGTAAGTTGTCAAAAATACGTAAGTGGATTCCAATTTTGAATTTATTCAATTTGGTAATTACAACAAGTTCTCTATTGTTTTTTGCTTTTGTAAGTTAACTTTATGAGCTAATCTATCATCGCTACATTAGATCATAGTGCTTGATACTGTGGCGGTGTTTATTCATGTTATGTAACTCTTCGCTATTGATCACTGCGGCGGTCATAACCTCTTTGGTAAAATATTTTTCCTGTATTGAAAAAACTGGCTATTTATAGTTTGTAATGTGACTTCCAGTTTTAATTCATTAAACAGAAGAAATCTTAGGCTTAGTTTTTACAAAATATTTGTGAGAATTCCTCTATTGGAAACATACATAGCTAGGTACTACCTATTTATAATTTTATTCTGATAGCAAACCTTAATATTTATCTTCTAATGACATTCAATAAACTTCTGTTCAACCATAATGGCTCAGGATATTTTTTTATTGGGAATATTAAGGAGTCTATGACTTATCGGTAAAACTTTTTGGTCTAGTCTAGATCATGGTAAAAACATTACTTTGTTTGTTCGTTATACTGTAAATGTACTGTAATTTAGAGATTTGTCATACAGTAGGTGTGTGCTTAATCTGTGTCTGTGCTTATCATAGTTATGCTAAATTACTTTATTAATCAACTATTTTGATCAAACAGATAATAGGACAATAACTTAAAAATACAATTAATTTTTTGTTACCTGACATGCTATGATAGTTTACAAACTGTACATTAATGTTTATAAATGCTTCTGAAATAAGTCATTCGTTCAATTGGACACTAGACCAAATTCCATTGCTTGTAAAATGTTTCATAAACCGGTCACCGGTGACACGGCATTCAAATACTTAAATATTGCTATTTAAGAAACATTTTACAAGCTACTTGATGCATTCTAAAGAACTGCTTCAACTGTTAAGTGTCCCTAATCGGCTCAAGAGGGTGTGGCCCTTATCTTTAACATGAAGTTTTCCTTTAGGTTAGGCACCTATGTTATTCATTAGAATTTTCTGATTATAATATTTATTCGTTTAATAAGTATAAAATACACTATCTCTAAGAAATAACTAATATAATCTTATAATTTGAGATTAATCTCGAAGTCTCATAGTGGTTTTAAAACCACTTTTTAAAATTGACTAAAAAATATAAAATAATTTCTAATGAAATGATAAATGTGGGGCTCATCTTATGATCTATTGCATGCGCCCGACATGTTTTACCTATAAACCATTTTAAAAAGTGGTTTATAAAACAAAAATTTTTTTTCAAATTTTTTTTTTTTTTTGCAAAGTTCTTTTATTACTGTGTCTAATGAGTAAATACTATTTGTTTCCATAGCAACATGGCCAACTTCCTACTGCGCCGCGCGCTGCTAGACGCAGTCCGAGTACCGGTGTGCGCCAGAGCCTCCTCCTCGAACGGCGAGCTCGCCAAGGTGAGCAAACCTCTACTTACTAAGCGGTTATAATAAAACAAGTCTAAATGGAGTAAATCGCGTATATTATCGTTTTTAGGGTTCCGTACCAAAATGGTAAAAAAGGAACCCTTATGGTGCGACTTTGTCTGTCTGTCTGTCACACCTGCTTATTTCAACTACTAATGCTATCGACTTGAAATTTGAAACAGTTATAAAGAATGCTTGCCCAACTTTATTGCAAATGAAAAAAGTCAAAAAATATTTTTATTTTCATTGCAAAAGGGGGCGGAGTGGGAGTCCGAAATTTTAAAGTGGGGTTACTAGGTCAAGTGTCATATGAAAGAGCTTGATCTGCACATTTCAAAATATATTTTCATTTTATTTTATGTCTCACAGTTTTCGATATATGATGAAAAATGTCTGAAAAAATACCATTCCCCCCCCCTTATCTCCGAAGTTTGCGGAGTGAAAAATCTGATAAAATTAGAGCTGATAGGAATTGACCCAAATATTGCACCAAAAATAAAACGATGTTCCTAACTAGTACGGTTTTTTCAAAATCATCAAAATTCCTTCACAAACTTAGTTTGCGGTCCGGTTTTTTTTACTTTATACGTCCAAAAACGATACGGAACCCTCGGTGCGCGAGTACGACTCGCACTTGGCCGGTTTTTTTTTCGTGACGTTTCGAACACACGATAACACTTTGCAGCATTCGTGGTCGTCCTGCGACCACGAACGCTGCAGGCTAAAAGTCGCGGTCTACGGCCTTAAAATCGCGGTCAAAAGCTTGTTCAGTATATGTGTAATAATTAGGTAAGTACCTACTTAAATGATACTTTTTTTTTGTTATGCGGTCACCAAGAAAAATATGCTAAGAATTTTTTCGTCGACCGTTAAAAAAAACCACCAGCGACACCTGGTCAGCTACTCACTTTGTTTGCTGACAAAATACTTAGAGCTGACCAAAACCTCTTTAATTATATAGCTGACCGTTTAAACAATAGCCAATAATATTAGGTTCTGATAATATAATTTGTCTGTTTCAGATCGGCAACCGCGAGTGGGTGGGCTACGGCTTGAACGGGCAGCCCAGCTACATCGACAGGGTCGACTTCCCAATGCCCGCCATACGGTTCAAGGCCGACACACCCGACGTTAAGGTATGTACACCGTAAAAGGCTATAGTGCCCCACGTTGGGCGCCACTATAGCCAAAATAACCTGCAGGGTTATTTTTAACTAGAGTAGGAAAATAAAGCAAACACCTTTATACAAAACACTGTATTTTTTTACTTTAACAATTATAGTAGGTAGACTTTGGTAGACAGAAAATACTAGAAACTCAGGGGTGAGTAGTTTGCTGGCAATACGGGTCTTCAGGTCTTCAGGTAATGTGGCTGGAGCACTTAACTGGTGGTCAGCCGCTGGATCAAGAGGGCGCGCGGCCACCACGCGCTGCTTATGTAGCCGTAGAGTCCGCCCAGCGGCATCACACGGGGCGACCGCCAACGACACCGTCACAATGGCAGCTACAAGAGCTGTCGCTGTCACATTTAAGTTGTCCTTAGTGTGTATGCTAGTAGACAAGCTAAGTGTTTCAGCACGACGTGATTTTCCTATAGCCTGGGTTCCGAACCTGGAAGTATTTACCCCCTGGGGGGTAAAACAGTTATTATGCGGCGGTAATAAAATAAAACCTAACATTACCTAAAGAATCCAAAACAATAGCAACCTTCACACTGAATATCATTCATTCACAAACTTTTTGTGCAATTTATTATGATAAACTATTATATTTTCGTGTGATAACATTTTAATGGGGGAAGGGGGTGGAGGTAAATGAGTTTCCCTAATAGGTCATAGGGGTATAATTGCCGGCATGAGTCTTGAGCACAAACTTCACCTGTGCATTAGTGAATTTTCGGTCTCTATTGACAAGTTCCAATAGCCTTGTCAGCTTTGTGGATAAGATTCCCTAACATTTACGGCAACTAACTAAACCCCCAGGCCCTACGCGAAAAGGAAAAGGGCGACTGGCGCAAGCTGACCCTGGAAGAGAAGAAAGCCCTGTACCGCGCGTCGTACTGCCAGACCTTCGCGGAGTTCACGGCGCCCACGGGCGAGTGGAAGGGGGTGCTGGGCTGGTCCATCGCCGCCGCCTCCATCGCCGTGTGGATCTACATGGCCATGAAGATCTTTGGTAAGTCCTCAAATTAAAATAGAATAGGACTGACATGTAGATGTTCGCGGAGTTCACGGCTCCCACGGGCGAGTGGAAGGGGTGCTGGGCTGGTCTATAGCCGCCGCTTCTATCGCCGTCTGGATCTACATGGCCATGAAGATCTTTGGTAAGTTCTATCTCTTCATCCGCCTAGCCTTTTTCCAAACTAGATTGGGATCTGCTTAATATTATTAATTCTGAATTTCACACTAGATTATAGGGGCTGCAAAAATTGCATCTTGTTGGCAATTTTATTGACCAATATAGCTCAGTATATTTGCAATACCCTTGCTGCTATTTCATTGTGCAATACATTGCCGAGTGTAGTCCAGCAAGATTCTGCAACTGGTTTGCTGAGGAAGAGCAAAGACGATATACGGCGATATTGCAGTAAAGTCAAAACGGGATAAATAATCTGCAATCTAGCCGGCTGAACATTGAATACTTGCGACTACTATGAAATATCTTGGCAATATCGTTGGGCTACATAAGATTGTAGCAATTGTTGCACTGTTTTGAGCGATTTAATTGGTAAAAATAAATTGGCTAAATATCATTTATAAACAAGTATTATGTTTATAACAAATTGTTTGTCTCATTCCAGTGTACAGCCCGCTGCCCGACTCCCTGAGCGAAGAGAACCAGAAGGCGCAACTGAAGCGCATGCTGGACCTGAAGGTGAACCCCGTGGACGGCCTCGCCTCCAAGTGGGACTACGAGAACAACCGCTGGAAGTGAACTGGCTTACGGTACGTGTTTATATTCTATGGCTGTCCTATTTCAAAACCTACAAGGGACATTTTTCGGGACATGGTTTTATTACCGGATTTATTTTATTACTAGACTTTTGCCCGCGACGCCGTCCGCGTGGACTATAATGAGATGACCAGTTTAAATGACCTCCGTAGTCTAGGGTGGCTAGTACTACCAAGAGGTCAAGCTGTATCTCTGGTTTATTCCACCGGAATTAGATGAAACGTGGCTTAGATTTTAAGTTGGACCCCAAGCTATCGAACTGTGAAAACCATATCAAAATCCGTCAGTACTTTTTGCGTGATGCGCGCACAAACACACAAACAGATAAACAGACAAACAAAAATTCTAAAAAAATATATTTTCGGGCATGGTTACCTCCCAATACCCTATCCCGACTATTATTTCTAGAACATCTTCAATGTACAAACACGGCTTTTTTACAATTTTATAATAGTACCTATAGATTTTATACCGGCTACTACTACTACCTACCTAGACGGCAGTGGCGTGCCTAGAGGGCAAGCCCGACACATTTTTCTCATTTAAAAGAGTATTTATGTCCATTTTTAGGGTTCCGTACCTCAAAAGGAAAAATGGAACCCTTATAGGATCACTTTGTTGTCCGTCTGTCATGACCATGAGTGGTGCCATCTTCTTATAGATGGCGCCACTAGAAGTATGCTGTAACGCCATCTATGATCAAAATATGATATATATGTACTATGCTGTAATAGCGGCATAGATGGCGCTATTGCATATTTCGAAACCCTCAGGGCGCGAGTCGTACTCGCACTGAGCATTGCGGAAGAAACAGCCTCTATGTGTTAATTTAGTTATTATTTATTTGTTTAATGTCATTATTTCTGTTGACAGGTGACAGGCGGGTGCTATGCTTGCAGTACGCTGTACTCCGGGCCATAGAATAGAAACAAATGTAATATAAGTGATAATATCTGTGTAAGATAAATAAATTGCAATTCCACAACACTGCGGCCTTTTATTAATATACTGTGCCCCGCGGTTTCACCCTCTGTTCTCGGACCCTAAGGGTCGTAGCGTGATGTTAATATCCTGTAACCTTCCTCGAGCATTGGGCTTTCAAATGCAAAAAGATTTTTTACAATCCGACTGGTAGTTCCTGAGATTAGCGTGTTAAAACAAACAAAAAATCTGAATCTGTTATTTTGAAGAATTTTGCATCAACAAAGTAACAAAATATGAGAAAGGTACTAGGCAATCAGAAACAGGAGGTGGTGTATTAAGCATCCTACAAACGAACAAAATATGAGAAAGGTACTAGGCAATCAGGACCAGGTGAAGATTTATTAAGCATTTAAAAACTAATCTACAAACTTACAAAATATGAGAAAGGTACTAGGCAATCAGAAACAGGAGGAAGATTTATTTTGCAAACTGCAAACCCTCAATTATGAGAAAGGTAAGTACTAGGGAATCAGAAACAGGAGAAGATTTATTAAGCTTTTACGAACTAGCAAAATATGAGAAAAGTACTAGGCAATCAGGAACAGGTAGAAGATTTATTAAGCATTTGCAAACTAACTAAATATGAGAAAGGTACTAGGCAATCAGAAACAGGAGGAAGATTTATTTTGCATAGGTACTGCAAACTAACAAAATATGAGAAAGGTACTAGGCAAACAGAAACAGGAGGAAGATTAATTTTGCATAGGTACTGCAAACTAACAAAATATGAGAAAGGTACTAGGCAAACAGAAACAGGAAGAGGTTAACTAAGATTTTGTGCTTTTAATAAATCTTCCTATTTATGATTGCCTAGTACCTTTCTCATATCGTATTAGTTTGTTAATGGTTAGTAAATCTTCTGATTTCTGATTGCCTAGTACCTACCTTTTTCATACCTATTTTGTTAGTTTGTAGATGCTTAATAAATCTTCCGGTTTCTGATTGCCTAGTACCTATCTCATATTTTGTTTGGTTGTAGATGCTTAATAAATCTTCCGGTTCCTGATTGCCTAGTACCTTTCTCATATTTTGTTTGGTTGTAGATGCTTAATAAATCTTCCGGTTTCTGATTGCCTAGTACCTTTCTCATATTTTGTTTGGTTGTAGATGCTTAATAAATCTTCCGGTTTCTGATTGCCTAGTACCTATCTCATATTTTGTTAGTTTGTTAATGCTTTATAAATCTTCTCTCTCCTGTTTCTGAATTAAAAATGAATGAAATAATTAAATATTGTTCCTGTTGTCCCCATCGCTCTGTCTGTCCCTATTGAAAGGTACAAAGGAACTTGCATAAAATAAGTAAACTAACTTGACTGTACTTGCCTGTGCTAAACGAGTCCTATTCTATTTACTTTCCATATGAAACTTAAGGTGAATGTCCACTGTTCCGCACCGGCCGCAACGAACGCACGGCGCGCTACGGATTTTGGTTTGCTTTGTATAAATTCATGCAGCACTGCGTCCACGATCGGTATCGCCCGCACCGAGCGCCGTAATGCTATCAATTGCGTGCCGTGCGTGCATTGTGCGGACCAGTGGACGTTCACCTTCAATGATTGTTTCTAAATTAGGGTTGTAATAAAAATAAAAACACGTTTCGGAACAAATTTTCTCTATATTTTTTTATAAAAACAACGTTTCAACATAAACAATTGCGTCCATCTGAGCATATACGCGTATCACGACACTACTGTGATACGCAGCTATCGGGGATACATCGCGGATAACTACGTGCATCCTTTTACCATTTACTATCACTTAGGTGCTTACACACGACCCAATTTCTCACCCAATTTAGTCGGATATGACCTAAGTGTCTATTTTTTTTTAAAGTAAAGCGTCTGTTCACGTCAATTTTTTTTTCTTGTCATCACACGGGTGTAATTAAGGGGCAACGCAGACGACAGACTTTTAGTGCGATCGAGTCTGCAAGGCACATACGGTTATTTTGACAATCTACGCGGCCAAAAGTGGAATTTACAAACTGTAGATAATGTTAAATAGGACGACTACCTGAGCTAGGGGACAGTCCCGGGAACAATAACCCGCCCTCCCCGCTCCGCTGCTGGCACTAGTCGCGTCACACATTTAGTCGGAACTCGATCGTTCAACTTGTTGTTTGTGTCTGTTCTCGGCGCAGCGCTTTGCAGCGCACGAACAATCTGCGAAACTTAGTGCACAGATTGTTCGCAGATTGTGTGAGCGTCTGTCGTCTGCGTTGCCCCTTATACTTAGTACTTTGTCAGTTTTTTTAATATTAATGGGTAGGTAGGCAATAATAAATCAAATTGACCAGAAGTTGGGTGGAAAACTGGCACGAAGCAAGCGCAATTTAGAATTTATTCGATTAAAATTATGAAGTTACAAGTTTTCGAATAGTTTGTACTTAATAAATGGAACAATAATTTCTAAGAAGTATCTAATTACTCGTATTTACCTATCTCAAATATTAATACGACATGCAGCCATCAGACAATTAATCATTTTAATTAACTGTCGTATTGAGACGAAAATCTAGACATATCGCCATATTACATTTAACCATTTTAACGAACTTCTGGGTTTTACCAACGTCATACTCGGTTTGTAAATTCTGAAGTGAACCTCAATACCAAAAAATGTAATAATATGTTCATTTATTTTAGGACCTACCCTTTAGTTTATAGTTGTAATTTATAGGTTACTACTTTTCACTTAGGACCTTTTTTAATTACGGAACTAACCGTATTTCAATTTCATGAAAGATTAAGATTCATTAATATATTGTTTTTTAATTAGTTTTCCATCTCATTAGCCTGCCTCGTTGGTCTGTTGGTCGAAAGACTGGCTGCTGATTTGCTGAGTAACATTACGAATTGAGTTATTGCTTTCTACAATGCAACAACCTCTTCGAACTTGTAACTTTATAATTTCAAAACATAATTATGATCTTATTCATTCTTTGATTACAAAAATACTGTTGGACAAAAAGTAGGAATAACCCTACATTTTAACTACCATTACCCGCCAAAATGGTTACATAATTAAAATGTAATAAATTCCAATTAATCATTACAGTAATTTATAATATAAATTATTTAAAAACACCTATCACATTCTTAATAATTTAAGTCTCAACATCGATCGAATTATTTTATTTATTTTTTAACAAATTCATATTTAAACCTAATATTTATAAGTTAAAAATAAAATAATTTAAAACTAATTTTATAAGTTTTAAAATAGTGTGAAAGGCGCAGGTGAAGAAATGTTCGAATGCCAGTCAGTTACGTGTTTATGACATAAGATTAAGAATACGACAAAAGAATAACATGGCAAAAATAAGTATCATTAGTCATGGTTACCTAGCATAATCTGCACAAATATAATTATTTATTTAAGAATTAACACAACATTGAATTATGAGGTGGTGTCTGATGAAAGTAAGCAACTGGCATTCATATGTTTTGTGTCTATCATATGCAGTACATACAATTATCATTTAACATGCACAGGCTTGTTGTGGTCCAAGTTATAAGTTAAATAGGTATAATATCTTTGCCTTGAGGTTCCTAAAAAGTTCGATCTATTATTAATAGTTTACTATAAACCGTCTTGTACTACATATGAAGGCCTAAAATACATAATAATATTTAGAAAGAGATCAAGACATTGTGCCCAAATTATACAGATACATAGACTTTGGACTAAGTGACTAGATTTTACGACTAGAATAGTCAAAACTAAATAATATCTCATTTAGACAATAACGTGCCTAAGTATACTTTTAAAGCTACTTCTCTGACATTGAAAGCGACATAGAAATATATAGATAGATAAAAGTTGATACATTATACACTAAAATAAGTTATCTTCTCCTTATAGTAATCATAAGAAAATTTGCAGGGATATTTTTCATCCCTTTTATTTTGTTTGTGGACAATTTTGGACTACAGTAGGTATAGAGGCTTTAAAAAAACTTGATTTTAACGCGTTGTCGTATAATTTAATGGAATGTCGTATTGCACTATCAATTTTATGTCGTACATAGGTACTTAGTAGATAATTGAAAAATAAACGTTATTTATGATTTTGAACAAAAAATAAATACTAATAATTTATTATTTTTCATAAGTATTTACGTTATTATTATTTTTGCACAAAATCGTCCACAAACGATATTCACATAATATATTTTATTTTAAATTAATACGATATAATGTACCTAACACACCAACGACCGTAGACATTTATTGTTTTATTTTTATCTAGTTAGCGACGTATTTAGGCTTATAATAATATAAATTGTTATTTTATAACTGCAAACACAGTTATGCACCATTACTGTAATATTTTAGATACGTTTAAAACCATGTTTTGATTTTTTCAAAAATCTCCGAATTTACCGACCATTGCCGAAGTTGCCGTCAAAAGGTAGATCAAGGTCAATAGATAAATAGTTTGTAAGTAATCTATTCTATCTAAATACTTTATTCACGACTTTATCTTTGGTAATATTAAATATTTTTAATACTGAAATTCTTCTTTTAACGGTGATATTTGAGATTGAGTTATTGTGATCAAAACATGGTCTTATGCATTTTTTTTACAATTTAATAAAATTAATCCGACATAAAGATTTTTCTAGCTAAAATATAGAAATGCCGTGTCAATAGTTATTGATGCAGCATTCCTATAGATATGTGTACCTAATAATAATAACACAGAACAACATTTTAATTTTTTAATTTCATCAAAATAATCTTTAGACACAAACACGCTTTCAAATTTTTTTACAATTTTCAAATCATGGAAGTCATTATTAATTTGGCGTTTTAATACATTTATCCAATTTTGCCAAATCACATTACCACTATAATTTTTGTTTTTCCTCACTGTCCACAATTTATTTTATTGCATAGGAATATCCTCATTACCCGATTTGAGGAAATTTTATTTAAACGCACGCCATCTTTTGTTCAATAGCGAAAACATTGCGATTTTATTGCATCACACCAATTTGTTTTTTTTTTTATTTATAAGTATCGTAGGATTCGTAGGCATTTCTTATTTACATCAACAAATTAAGTGCAATTTTAATATTGCTATTACTTTTTAGAAATGAAAAAGTGATGTGAACTCTTCTTTAAAGATTTTGTTCGAGCCTTAAAACCGTTGGTCTTGAGTCTTCTAAACACGTCTGAATCATGATAGATATTGTCCTATTATAGGGAGCTAAACGATCACAAGCAACTGGTCAATCATCTTCATGACATTTATCAAAAACATTTTGCACAACTTTGAGTAGGTAACTTGTTTTGAATAACGAATTCATTTGTTTCTTAGTTTCACAAAAACCTTACGAGTTCCTTAGATATATATGCCTTTTTTCTATCACGATTAATTTTCATTCATAAATAATAAACTGCATACAAATTATGCAATGCTGTTTTTGATCCGCGCATTTGATCTATCTCGACATTCTCGACCCAACCACATCCATTTCAACAATCGCCTACCAAATCTTCCACGAACAATCGAAAATCGATTCGTCAAATCGATACTTCATATCGATAACTTAGTAACCAGTTAGGGGGAGGCCTCGCCGGTCCCCTCATCGTAATACTAGTCCCTGAAAGGGAACAGTCCCCCCACGCCGCCGGTGTCCCAGTCCGCCACCTCGACGGGGCCGAAGCATTCGTCGAAGAACTGCTCCATCGTTTTGTGGAGGTGGATCGTGGAGCGCTCAAAACTGTGACCCTCGTCGGGGTACACCTGGAATATAATGTCTGTTATAAGTACGAGCTTAAGAACTCGAAAAGGAGGAACAGGCTGGTGAAAACATAAATATGGAGACCCCCATTGGGCGTACATACAGTGTATGTAGTATTTCCTCCAACGAAAGGAGTCAATCTTTCCACCGCGCAGACTGCCAATTTGTTTACGAATGTTCAAGGGAGAATGTCACGGTGAAATTCTTCGAACATTCGCAAAAAAATTAGCAGTCTCGTAGTGTTTTAGCACGGCGTGACGGTATAAAACAGACAGGCAGCTGGTCATCGTTCATGTTAGATCTTTTGAAACTACTGTGCAGAAAACTTCCAAACCCCTTTTTTTGGAAAAATACTCATATATACTCTCCGTATTAGGAAGGTTAAGTTGTCTGTTGGGCCTTTGCTAACGGTGGCCGTCTTCAGCATGCAAAGCTCCGAGTTCCCCGGCAAAACGCACCGGGTACAGTACGCGTCGTAACTCTCATATTTATACTCAATACGCCTTTGGAAAAATCTAATGTCTCATTAAAACGGGGTTTCCTCGTGCCTCGTAAAGATCTGCCGCACTGCCATGCAATGGCAAAGGCCATCGCTGAAGTCCGGCTTAAAGCTGAGGGAAATGATAATGATGTATATTGACCTGATGCGTGTAGAGCGCCGTGTTCCGGATGAGCGCGCGTGCGAGCGCGAGCGCGTGGTGCGGCGGCGCCGTGAGGTCGGCGGCCGCGTGCGCCAGCAGCACGCGGCGCGGCGGCAGGTTGCCGGCCTTACGCCACACTGCGTTCACGCCCAGCGTGCCCGCCCACGTCGACCCGTAGCCGCTGTAGCGCTCCGTCCAGTATGAGTCTGCATAGGAATAAGTTTTATGAAAACAAGCTTTCATTTTCTTTCTTTCTTTCTTATAATGACCACTTCCCAACTCCATCATGAGTGAGCGGTGAGGCGAGGCAGCGCGTAACGTTGCGCGTGTCGCCAGCCGCCAGCGCGGCGACAGTTGGCGACACTAGTATTCACTGTGGTGGCGCAGGTCGGTGAGCGGCGCGACGGCGGCGAGGCAGCGGGTCACATTGCGCGCGTCGCCGGCCGCCAGCGCGGCGACAGTTGGCGACACTGGTACTCACTGTGGTGGCGCAGGTCGGTGAGCGGCGCGACGGCGGCGAGGCAGCGCGTAACGTTGCGCGCGTCGCCAGCCGCCAGCGCGGCGACAGTTGGCGACACTAGTACTCACTGTGGTGGCGCAGGTCGGTGAGCGGCGCGACGGCGGCGAGGCAGCGCGTGACATTGCGCGCGTCGCCGGCCGCCAGCGCGGCGACAGTTGGCGACACTAGTACTCACTGTGGTGGCGCAGGTCGGTGAGCGGCGCGACGGCGGCGAGGCAGCGCGTGACATTGCGCGCGTCGCCGGCCGCCAGCGCGGCGACAGTTGGCGACACTAGTACTCACTGTGGTGGCGCAGGTCGGTGAGCGGCGCGACGGCGGCGAGGCAGCGCGTGACATTGCGCGCGTCGCCGGCCGCCAGCGCGGCGACAGTTGGCGACACTAGTACTCACTGTGGTGGCGCAGGTCGGTGAGCGGCGCGACGGCGGCGAGGCAGCGCGTGACATTGCGCGCGTCGCCGGCGGCTAGAGCGGCCGCCGCGCCGCCGCCGTAGCCGCGCCCCCACACGCCCACGCGCGACCCGTCCACCATCTTCAGGTTGTCGCGCAGGTACCTAAGGGGTTAAATTCTACTATACATCTATTAAGGCGACAATAAACGCTAGCGACCTTCAGTGAATGGGAGGAGCTTGCACCGAACCCGGTATTGCCGACCTCGTCGTATAAGGCGGGTTTTCCCACTTTTAGCAATAATTATTGATGATCTTTGAACGTCTGTATGTCTGTATGATGGATGAAGGATGATGGACGTTGGATGATGATGATGGACGATGGATGCAATGATGGATGATGGATAATGGGCGATGGATGATGGACGATGGGTGATGGACGATGGATGATGGATAATGGACGATGGATGATGAACGTGCCTACAAAACCGTGACTGCAAAAATGTGCGAAACACGGTAATTTACGGTAGATGATGGTGATGATTATGGATGATGATGGATGATGATAGATGGATGACGGATGGATGAAGCATGGATGGTGGATGGATGATGGATGGAAGATGGATAGATGATGATGGATGGATGATGGATGGATGATGTATGATGATGGATGGTGATGGATGAATGATGGACGTGCCTACAAAACCCTGACTACAAAAATGTGCGTAACACGGTAATTTACGGTAGATGATGATTATGATGGATGGATGATGGATGGCGATGGATGATGATGGATGATGATGGATGGATGATGATGGTGATGATGGATGGATGATGAATGATGGATGACGGACGTGCCTGCAAAACCCTGCCTACAAAAATGTGCGAAACACGGTAATTTACGGTAGATGATGATAATGATTATGGATGGATGATGATAGATGGATGATGGATGGATGAGGCATGGATGGTGGATGGATGATGGATGGAAGATGGATAGATGATGATGGATGGATGATGGATGAATGATGGAAGTGCCTACAAAACCCTGGCTACAAAAATGTGCAAAACACGGTAATTTACAGTAGATGATGATGATAATGGATGGATGATGGATGGATGATGGATGGATGATGGACGATGGATGATGGACGTGCCTACAAAACCCTGACTACAAAAATGTGCGAAACGCGGTAATTTGCGGTAGATGATGATTATGATGGATGGATGATGGATGACGATGGATGATGGATGGATGATAATGGATGATGATGGATGGTTGATGGATAGATGATGATGGATGGACGATGGATAATGATGGATGGACGATAGATGATGATGATGGATGGTGATGGATGGATGATGGATGGATGGATGATGGATGGTTGATAATAGATGATGATGGATGGTTGATGGATGATGGATGGATGATAATGGATGGACGATGGATAATGATGGATGGACGATGGATGATGATGATGGATGGATGATAATGGATGGTGATGGATGGATGATGGATGGATGATACTGGATGATGATGGATGGATGATGGATGGGTGATGGATGGATGATGATGGATGGATGATGGATGGGTGATGGATGGACGATGATGGATGGATGATGGATGGATGATGATGGACGATGATAGATGGTGATGGATGATGATGGATGGTTGATGGATGGTTGATGGATGATGGATGATGATGGATGGATGATGGATGGATGATGATGGATGATGATAGATGGTGATGGATGATGATGGATGGATGATGGATGGATGATGATGGACGATGATAGATGGTGATGGATGATGATGGATGGATGATGGATGATAGATGGATGATGATGGATGGATGATGGATGGATGATGGATGATGATGATGGATGGTGATGGATGATAATGGATGATGATGGATGGATGATGATGGATGGTTGATGGATGATTGATGGATGATGGTGGATGGACGATGGATGATGATGATGTATGGTGATGGATGGATGATGGATGGATGATGGATGATGGATGGATGATGGATGGATGATGGATGGATGATGGATGGATGATGGATGGATGATGATGGATGATGATGGATGATGATAGATGGTGATGGATGATGATGGATGGATGATGGATGGATGATGATGGACGATGATAGATGGTGATGGATGATGATGGATGGATGATGGATGATAGATGGATGATGATGGATGGATGATGGATGGATGATGGATGATGATGGATGGTGATGGATGATAATGGATGATGATGGATGGATGGTTGATGGATGATGGATGATGATGGATGGATGATGGATGGATGATGTTATTAAATATTAAGACATTCCAAAAACAATTGACACACAGGCGGGACTTGAACCCGCGACCTCTGCCGAAGCGTGGCTAGCACTCTCACCAACTGAGCTACTGTGTCTTCGCCGGAATCAATTGAAATTTGGAATCCCTTCAATACGCCTCTTCCGAGCGTCAGCGACATCTATCGGAGAATAGTTACAAACTCCAACTCAATGTTTCCAATCTTTGCAGTTTGGAAGAACATCGATACGATATCACCTACTATACATTATAAATGTATATTTTTGCGAATTTTAAACATGTTAAAGCCATGTTATGCTTATCTTAATGTTATTAAATATTAAGACATTCCAAAAACAATTGACACAGGCGGGACTTGAACCCGCGACCTCTGCCGAACCGTGGCTAGCACTCTCACCAACTGAGCTACTGTGTCTTCGCCGGAATCAATTAAAATTTGGAATCCCTTCAATACGCCTCTTCCGAGCGTCAGCGACATCTATCGGAGAATAGTTACAAACTCCAACTCAATGTTTCCAATCTTTGCAGTTTGATGATGATGGATGGATGATGATGGACGATGATAGATGGTGATGGATGATGATGGATGGATGATGGATGATAGATGGATGATGATGGATGGATGATGGATGGATGATGGATGATGAATGATGATGATGGATGGTGATGGATGATGATGATGGATGGTGACGGATGATGATGTATGATGATGAATGACGATGCATGGATGATGGATGGATGATGGACGTGTCTACAAAACCGTGACTGCAAAATTGTGCGAAACACGGTAATTTACGGTAGATTATGATGGATGGATGATACATAAATGATGGATGGATGATGATGGATGATGAACGTGTCTACAAAACCGTGACTAAGCAGTCACGGTTTTGTAGTATCAAATGTGCGAAAGTCGGTGATGATAGATGATGATGGATCGATGATGGATGGATGATGATGGATGATGATAGATGGTGATGGATGATGATGGATGGATGATGGATGGATGATGATGGATGGATGATAGATGGATGATGGATGGATGATGGATGATGATGAATGATGATGATGGATGATGAATGATGATGGTGGATGATGAATGATGATGATGGATGATGATGGATGATGATAGATGATGATGGATGATGATGCATGGATGATGGACGTGTCTACAAAACCGTGACTGCAAAAATGTGCAAAACACGGTAATTTACGGTAGATGATGATTATGATGGATGGATGATGGATGTTGATGGATGGTGATGGATGACGATGGATGGATGATGATGGATGGATGATGGATGGATGATGGATGGATGATAATGGATGGATGATGATGATGGATGGTGATGGATGACGATGGATGGATGATGGATGGATGATGATGGATGGATGATGGATGGATGATGGATGATGATGGATGGTGATGGATGATGATGATGGATGGTGATGGATGATGATGGATGGTGATGGATGATGATGATGATTGGTGATGGATGATGATGGCTGATGATAAATGATGATGCATGGATGATGGATGGATGATGGACGTGTCTACAAAATCGTGACTGCAAAAATGTGCGAAAAACGGTAATTTACGGTAGATGATGATTATGATGGATGGATGATGGATGATGATGGATGGATGATGGATGATGATGGATGGATGATGATACATGGATGATGGATGGATGATGATGGATGATGATGATGGATGGTGATGATGGATGGTGGTTTTACAACGCGAGGTGACCCTCGCGTTGTAAAGTAAGAAACAGAATGGAAGCAATTCGATGCGGTGCGTGCGGCGACTGCGGTAACCCGGTGCGGACTAGTGTGCGTCCACCATTATGAAATATACGTTGTGGTCGATTTTTCAGCAAATATATAATATTCGCATCTAAAAATACGTAGTCTACAGAATTACAGGTACAAAAGGTACCGAAATTACAGTAGGTCCATAATTACGTAGCTCTCGAAGAAGAATAAAATTGAGTGTTCCTACGCGGACACTCAATTCATTGCTACGTAAGCTACGCCGTAGCAAAGACAGTATTGCTACGCGCGGTCTTTTAATTAAGGCGAAGGTAAATGGTAACGGCCAGTTTTAAATCTCTTATTTCGCCGTCAAATAATGCAGGTTAGTTGTGCAATTTTTTTATGTTAAACTAGAACATATATACATCAATCGTACCTGTGAATATTTAACTATTGTAGTAAAATACTTAATGAAATAAATTCATGAATTCGTGTCTACCCAAAACATAAAAACGTAATTACTTTCAAATCGCTTAAGATATTTTCATGATTTGTTTTGTGTGAAAAGACTATGTTACTACCTATAATATTGCCTGTTACTTTGTTTTTATTTTATATTTTAGATACTAAAAAGTAATAATACGTCTAATTCTGCACAGCGCGCTCCTTGATAGGCGAGTCGTATTGCTCGGTGGATGTATGTCGCGTTGCTTGAGCTCACCGCAGAACACTCAAGCTATACCGCCCAAATCACTCAAGGCCGTTGGCGTATACCGGGGCCTTAATTGTGAATACTTCGTAATTAACATAGCATATTTTAAATAGATTTATAGTATAAAATTTTCGGCAGTGACAAGTTAGATAACAAACAACAGTAACACGATCATGAATAAAGCACAGGTGATGGAAGTTCTAAAAAGACCCAATTAATACTTAGAATAAATAATAAGAGATTACTTACGACAGCACAGCTATCTGGTCTTCAACATCCACGGACAGTAGTTTGTGATAGATTTCTGTTCTGAGCTCCTCGCCCTGCAAACGTTACAGACTTAAATATTTGTTCAAACTTTCAGAGTATGCTTAAAATTATTACAGTTTTACAAAATGTTATTATCGAAGAAACTGAATAAACGTGAAATAAACGTGAAAGTAGAATGAATGCTCTGGAAATGCATTCCTTGCGAAGTATGTGTGGTGTAACCAGTGATGAGATTCAGGGATTATGTTCTCGGAGTCTGCTAAAACATTCCAATTATGTATATAAATTGTATGTCTATTAATTTTTATTTTATTTTTAAAAAAAAATATTTTTTCAAAAATGCATCTTTTCATTTAACATTCTCAAAAATATGGTTCTCTGCGAGCGAGAGAGGTGACAAAATGTAGCAGGCCTCTTAATCGGTCAAGGGGTTGCAGATAAATAGGGGGTTATAAAAGGGGACATCACCAGTTCACCCTTCGGGGCGAACGACTAGTTTAAAAAGGTGAAGTCACCTGTCCGCCAGAGCCCCTGGCGTCTATCTCGGCCACGATGAAGTTCCTGGCCGCCGCCAGGTACCAGCCCCAGCCGGGCCTCCACCGCTCCGTCACCAGCTGCCCGCCCGGCTGCGCAGACCTGAGGAACACCAGTCATTACGAAGATTGAATACGTTTGTAACCTATCGTAATCATGTCTTGATTGCTTCTTGTTACATCACCCAGGTGAACAAAGTGGAATAAACCATTACAATTACTGTTTACGTCACGAGATAATAATGGATGTGTGACGTCATCATATATTTAGCCAATCCATTTCGATCACAGGGCCACAGATAAAAAAATCGGCATAGTTTTTGGATAATAAATAGTCCATTCCAGATCAGGCGATTCATAATAATTTGTGAATATAACCTATCATTATTTTTCATAATGTCAAATGGCTTACTGCCTGTTATGGTTTCACATTTAATTGTGTGGTCCCTGATCCCTGATTTACTATCTTCTCCGAAGAACTCAAGAACGAAAGTTACCAAAGTTCTGTGTTGTGAATAGTTAAACTTACACGTGCAACACTAGTGGTAGCGGCAGGTCGTCTGTCTCTCTGAACCCGGGCGGCAACAGCAGCCGCACGCGGGCTGCTCTGTAGGCTTGCACCTGAATCATTGTTCATTAAAGTAATCATACCAGTTAAGGGTAAGTTAACACTTTTCATCACATATGACAAGACACAATATACCTATACTCCATACTATAGCATTAGAAAAATAACGGCGAAATAACGATAGTTATTGTATTATATTGTTGTAATGACTGCGTTTTTGTGTTTAAATTTACTTGCAAATAGTAAATAGATTACATAGCTTTAAATATATTGTGAAATAACGATGCTTAATAGACGCCTACATCCAAATGACGAAACAGTTATAACCGTTTTTTGTCTAATGTTATAATAAATGGAGTTTAAGTGTTATTTTAATTACGTCTATAGGCTTTAAATGTCAGAACGTGTTACAGATAAATAAATTGCGTTTAACAATATAATTATGATGTTATAAATGTTATAATATATGATGAAAGACATAATTATTTCACAAACCCAATAAATCAACAGATAAATCTTTCATTTTCGGATTTTTAGAATATAAACAAAAAGGGTAGTCAAGTCACTTACTCGTAGTAGGTATTATTACTTTTAACACATTTTTTTCTATTGCGGTTTCCGTAAAGCCTTCGACAGTGAAGGTATTATTTAGGTGATAGTGAAGGTATAATGCGTCACTGACCTCGACCCTGAAGTCCTTGACCTGCGGGTGCGCGAGCTTGGCGAAGGTGTGCGCGAGGGGGCGGCCGTCCCACAGCACGGCGCGGCGCGCGCCCCCGCGCGAGCACACGAACGTGGCCGGCGCGCCCGGGCCCAGGCACTCCTGCACACGACACACTACACTACGAACGCACGGGGAGGCGGCTTGCTTAGCGCCTAGAGCAGCGGTTCCTAACCTTTTCAATGTTGTTACCCCTATGAAGTATTAGGGAAACTTATTTTACCTCCCCTTAAAATGTTATCACATGAAAATAGGCTACTAGCCTTCAATAATCATAATTAATTGCACAATAAGTTGATGAATGTGAAAGTTGGTATTGTTTTGCATTTGCAGGCTTTTTAATGTTAGGTAAAGTTTTTAATTATTGATTTTAATAATATTTTAACCCATTACCAGTCTTATTACCCCCGCAGAATAACTGTTTTACCCCCGAGGGGGTAATTACCCCCAGGTTCGGAACCCAGGGCCTAGAGCCTAGCTAGTCACCTAGTAATAGAGTAGCTTAGTAAAACGTTCGTTTTACCTACTAAGCTACTCGCTAGGTGACTCGTTAGGCTCGTTAGGCTAGGTGGTCGGATACCCCCGCCTACGTAACAACGATTCTGCATCGTTTCTATCGCGATACAGCATCGATACAGGCGCAATGCACATCGATACAGTCGTGCGCTGTATTGGCTACATCGAGAACTACCTAGACAGCCAGCAGTGAAACAGTTGTAGATGTCAACACAATTGCCAATTTTGCTATTTTTCCGCTAGACATTTAATTTTATGACTTTTGCTTACATTATTCTAGCGCAGAAGTCATAAAATTTGGAACAGTGATGTCAGAGTCTCTGGAAGAGACCACTGTTGCCAATTTTGCGATTTTTGCGCTAGAAATGTATGCAAAAGTCATAAATGTCCAGCGGAAAATCGCAAAATTGGTAACAGTGGATGTCACTACATTACGTCTGATGTCAGAAATTCTACATCGCGCAAGAAGAGTTTTCAGAGTATTAAGTATAATTATGCAGATACCCGTCATCAATTGTCGGGGCACTGGCCCACCAGACAATACCACCCGGTCCTTCCCTTTTTAATAGAGGTATAAGTCCCAGCACCAGTCTTGATCACAAACATTACCTGCGCATTAGCTGATTTTTTGGTCTCTTTGGCGGAATGAAGAAGACAGGGGTGCCGAGGCTGCACGCGATTCGTCAGTCGATGCACATCGTCTAATTGGACCATTATCTATTAGGTACGTATTGTCAACTGTCTATTGTCTATTGGGCCGAAAACGTACATGCGCAATTTGTGATCATCTTTAGTGCCAGTACCTATACATTTCGCCTCGTTCCCCCATTCCCCAAAGCTGCATGTCTCACCTGTACGTAGTAAGAGTAGTTCTTGCTGAACATGACGCGGTTGTAGAGGCACTCGGTGGGCAGCGTGTCGTTCTCGTCGGCGACGTGCGGCAGCACCGTCGACGTCGGCCACGCGGGCAGCGCGGACGTCGCGTTCTCAAACTCCTGGCAACACCGAAGATATGGTTTAGTTTGAGCAGCAGAGCATCGTAAAAAGTTTAGTTTTGAAGAAGGCCGTTAACTTTTTAATCTGTACTTTTAAGGCGTCCACAGCCCCGGATCTAGGGGGGGGCTAGCCGGGGCCCCTGCCCCGGGGGGCAAATTCAAGCTTAGTAATCGCAAATAGCAGCGCTTGACCGGTCATTGTAGCGTTCCTGTGGCCCCACCTAGTGCTGTACAAGTGGCCACTTTTTACTCCAACTGTATTTAAATTGAACCATTGACACGAAAGAAGAAGAAGAAGCGTTCCTTGGGGGAGGCCTATGTCCATCAATATCACTGAGCGTGTTATGGCTGAAATGCTGATGATGATAAGATCAGAAATATATTCGGAAAAATTGTCAGGCGGAGGCGGCATTTTTCAGTTTTTGCCCCGCCTCGAAATAATTCAAGATCCGGGGCTGGGCGTCCATTACACGGTTGGTTTTGCTGTCAGTCCATCATACCACACACCACCACAGTCAAAGTGTGACGACGGATAACCTACTGTGTAATGTGATGATTGACGTTTGCGTGACGAAAATCGGAATACTTTGATATGTTCATCATACGATATGGTTTTGATTGAGCGTCTAATGGACCTGCGCGGACGCTGCGAAGACCAATCATTAATATTATAATCCATGGCTTGAATATTTCTCATCTTTATTATAATTTTTCTGCACGTGTGTCATTGGACTTCTGAACGACTAGACCGATTTTGACGAAATTTTTTGTGTGTCTTTGAGTGGAACCCTAGATGGTTTAGATTTACAATTGGACCTGGTAGGTGGCGTTGCGATGGGATGCCAGTAAATTAAAGTTGGTTATAAGAAAGAAAACTAGGACTGAAACTCTGAGTTACTTTAAAAAGGCAACATTTACTTACTGCATCATCACTAAGAGCTTCCGCAGTGGCGTCAGGAGATGACAGATCGGTGCCGGGGCACGTGAGGCAGGCGGGCGAGTCGGGCCAGCTGGCCGGGTCGGCGGGCACCTTCACGCGGTACAGGTGCCGCTCGCCGGCGCGCTCGGGGGCTGTGCCGATCACGTATCTGTCGGGGAGGGGAATGTTGATAGGAATTTAAAATATTTTCATCGGATGAGTACTATCATTAGTTAGTAATCGTCAGTCAATCATCACCACCAAAATTTGGGCGACTGATAGTCGCCCGGTCGTTTGACTGGAACGGATTACAATTTGATGAATGTATATTTATAGATGTTGCGTATTTGCAACGTCTGCGCTGGTCAAACGTCAGAAGAACGCGCAATGGGATCGCGCCTTTAAAAAGTACACCATGAAACAAACTTATGACATTTAAACGTTCGGCGCAATAGTCCACGGGTGTCCAAAATAAATACTCAAGGTGCGTGAGAGAGGCAAGAGAGGGAAAACTCAGAAGAGAAAACTCACAAGAACCTCCTCCGCTCATCCCAGCCCATCAACTGCGTGATCTCGTAGCTGCCTAACGTCAGCGTGGTCCTGCTGTCCTGCGTGAGCCGCACGGCGTGGCGCCACCAGCCGCCCGCGCCGCCCGGCGGCAGGTCCGCCACGGGCATGGTGGTGTAGATGGTGGCCTTGGAGCCGACCAGCGCCATGCCCCCGCACCAGCCGCAGTCGTCTTCCACGGGCTCGGAGCCGAGGCCCGACCATCGGGAGCCGTCGGACTCGTCGCGGTATATCTGGATAATGTTGGGGTTTTATTGTAGTCTAGAAGTTCCGTGGTTTTGAAGCTTATTATAGAAGAAAGGAGGGCGGAAAAGAAAAAAAGGAAAGAAGGCAGCAAAGAATGAAGAAAGGAAGCAGGAAGGAAGAAAGAAAAGAAGGCAGGAAAAGAGGTAAAAAGGCAGGAAGAAAGGAAATTAGAAAGGGAGACAGGCTTTAGAATCCGTTAATTATTTAATCCAGAGCTGTCCACAGCACGGCCCGTGGCTTATATTTGTGCGGCCCGCGACGTGTTATTGGTCTACCTCATATACAAAAAAAATATATAGTATTATTTTGGTATTAAATTATTTTGTTATGAAGCAACATTTTCAAAAAAAAAAAATTTTTACGGCCCTCTATTCTATTTTGTGATGCATATTGGGCCCAGATCGCATCTGGGTTGGACAGCCCTGATTTAATCAATATTAAACACAAAGAACACTCACGTCCTGACAGTTATAATGCACGGCGCTGCACACGCTGATGAGGGAGACGTTCTGCGGCCTGTTGAGCAGCAGCACCGCCAGCTGCTTCTCCGAGGTCCAGCCGGTCCACTTCACGTACCAACCTGGACAGATCTATACTATTGTAAAACTGTAAGAAAGCCGTGTCTGTACATTGAAGATATTCCCGAAAAAAATGTCGGGATAGGGTACTGGGATGTAACCATGACCAATTTTTATTTTCATCCTTATAGGATTTTTTTAAATTATGGTGCTCCCACACTGACGTTTTATAACAAATATTTGATTCGATTCAATTTTATTCGATTTAATTATATTCGATTCAATTTTATTCGATTCCTTTCTATTCGATTCAATTTATCAATTTATTAGATAATTTTTTTTCGATTTCTTTTTTATTCGATTCTACTCGATTAAATTTTATTCAAATCAGTTTTATTCGATTCAATTTTATTCGATTCAATTTATTCAATTCTTATCGATTTAATCTAATCAGTTTTATTCGGTTCCTTTTTTTCGATTCTACTCGATTTAATTTTATTCGAATCAGGTTAATTCGATTCCTTTTTATTCGATTCAATTTTATTCCATTCTTTTTTATTCGATTCTATTCAATTTATTTGATTAAATTTTATTCAGTTAATTTTTTTTCGAAACAATTTTATTCGATTCCTTTTTATTCGATTCAATTTATTCGATTCTACTCGATTTAATTTTATTCGAATCAGTGTTGATTCCTTTTTATTTGATTCTATTCGATTAAATTTATTCGATTTAATTTTTTCGATTCCTTTTTATTCGATTCAGTTTGATTCGATTCAATCTATTCGAATAAATTTTATTCGATTCCTTTTTATTCGAATCAATTTTATTCGATTCCTTTTTATTCAATTTGATTAGATTATTTTTTAATAAATTTTATTCAATTCAATTTATTCGATTTAATTTTATTCGATTCCTTTTATTCGATTCTACTCAATTTTATTTTATTCGATTCGACTTATTCGAATCAATTTTATTCGATTCAATTTATGCGATTCAATTTTATTCGAATCGATTTTATTCGATACCTTTTTATTCAATTTGATTAGATTCTTTTTTAATCAATTTTATTCAATCCAATTTATGCGATTTAATTTTATTTGATTTCATTTTATTCGATTCTACTCGATTTATATTTATATTTATTCACAACTTATTCGATTCCATTCATTCGATTCAACTTTGTTCGAATCAATTTTATTCGATTCCATTTATTCGATTCAATTTTATTCGAATCGATTTTATTAAATTCCTTTTTATTCGAATCAATTTTATTCGATACCTTTTTATTCAATTTGATTAGTTTCTTTTTTAATCAATTTTATTCAATTGAATTTATTCGATTTAATTTTATTCGATTCCTTTTATTCGATTCTACTCGATTTTATTTTATTCGATTCGACTTATTCGAATCAATTTTATTCGATTCAATTTATTCGATTCAATTTTATTCGAATCGATTTTATTCGATTCCTTTTTATTCGAATCAATTTTATTCGATACCTTTTTATTCAATTTGATTAGATTCTTTTTTAATCAATTTTATTCAATCCAATTTATGCGATTTAATTTTATTTGATTTCATTTTATTCGATTCTACTCGATTTTATTTTATTCGATTCGACTTATTCGAATCAATTTTATTCGATTCAATTTTATTCGATTCTTTTTTTTCGATTCTACTCGATTCAATTTATACGATTATATTTGATGGAATAAAATTTATTCGAATAAATTTTATTCTATTCCTTTTTATTCGAATCAATTTTATCGATTCCTTTTGATCCAATTTTATTCGATTCTTTTTATTCAATTTTACTCGATTCAATTTATTCTATTTAATTTTATTCGATTCCTTTTATTCGATTCTACTTGATTCAATTTTATTCGATTCAACTTATTTGATTCAATTTTATTCGATTCAATTTTATTCGATTCAATTTTATTTGATTCAGTTTTATTAATTTGATTCAATTTATTCGATTCAATTTTATTCAATTCAATTTATTCGATTCAATTTTATTCTTTATGATTTATTCTTTATCGCTATCTATTGAGGTTTATTTGAATATAGGTATATTCCTTTCTTCTTGATGAAACCTTCAAACTAGAACAAGGCAATAATGGTGTTGAATGAAGGTTCCTTTCTGTCTGATGGTCTCATCAGGCAACACCTTCAAGCCAAAACAGACAATATGGCGGCAATGATACGTACTGTCGTCGACTTGCGAGGTGAACTGTATGGCGTGCGAGAACAGGTACTTGGGCGTCTTCACGCTGACCACGTTCACCGTCACCACCGGGTTGTTGGTGTTCACCTGCAGAACGTGGTAACTTTATTATACAGCTATAAGTACCGGCACTAAAGATCATCACAGATCACGCATGTACATTTTCGGCCCAATAGACAATAGACAGTTGACAATACGTAATAGAGAATGGTCCAATTAGACGACGAGCATCGACTGACGAACCAATCGCGTGCAGCCTCGGCGCCCCCCGTCTTCTTCATTCTGCCAAAGAGACCGAAAAATCTTCTAATGCGCAGGTGACGTTTGTGATCAAGACTGGTGCCGGGACTTATACCCAAGGTATGAAATTTTAAGAGGGATAAACCGACTGTGACCTAGAGTATGTTAGTTTATAACAGTCTTGCCTATTTGGTTATAATAAAATCTAACTTCAGTGTGCAAAATATAACAAGAGGGTATAGCCGTGGTCACATGCCACCCTCTTGGGCCAGCTTATTAGTCGGTGGCATGCGACCACAGCTAGACCCTGGAAATTAAAACATTTATAAATTGTTAAGTTTTTCACAACACTGAATTCTTATAGAGAAGAATTTCATGCCGTCGGACAGGAATATTTTTTTGTTTTATGCTTTTCAGTTCGACTTTTTTCGTACTCGGGTTTAAAACCGTTTTCATGTCAAAACCACCTCCAAAGTCCGAAGACAATCATCAACCTACCTTCGGGTACCTCAAGGCACGTATCGTAGGATACGCCGGCGGTTCTTGTAGGTCCAACCCGTACCACGGATACTTGTGCGGCTGGACTAATGAGTCGTTGTACGTCACATACATGAGGGTCTGCCCGTCAGGGCTGAACCACACCGCCTTGTCCAGCCGCAGCACCTCCGACTCGTATAGGAAGTCTGGCACGCCGTTGAAGATTACACCTGGGACTCCTGAAAAGATGGGATATGATGTTGGTTTTATCAATTTGAAGTAAAGAGATTCAGAAAAGGATGTCAAAAGTAATGAAATGGGTTGCTGACAATGGGCCTGCATGTCTATTTTGTACCGACACGCCACGTGATATCATCGCGAGAACTGCCATTTTGTTTCCAAACGTTCGAGGGAGAATCTCACCGTGACATTCTCCCTCGAAAGTTAGCAAACAAATTGGCAGTTTTCGCGGTATATCATGCGGTGGAATACGTCTATTCCGCCGCTGTTTCCTTTTAAGTGCGGACAATGAAATGATCATATGTATAAGGGTTACTATTTTCCTTTTGAGGTATGAAACCCTAAATACCTTACCATTAGTAGTGATCCTGCAGACCAGGGTCTTGAAGACCTTGGGTTTGAAATAGATGTCGTTATCATGCACAAACACCAGGGTCGCGCCGACGGGAGACCACTCCGCGTACTGGATCAGAGGCGCAGATCGGTCGTCCTCGATCGGAGACACCGGGATCTTGTTCCTGGGGGTGAAAAGGTTTTTAGAGCTGGATGATGCTAGATGTGCAAATCGTTTTTTTTATAAACTATGATGGCGTACTGCCCGCCTGATGGTAAGCTGTTACCATAGCCTATAAAAACGCTTGCAATACCGAGTATGCCAACAATTTAGGGGCGAGCAGGTCACCCGCTAATTACATTAAAAAAAACCGGACAAGTAACCAAAATAATGCAATTCTTCGGTACGCCACTGCCTTTAGGATACCATCTGGCCTAGGGTTCTAGGTCCAATCCAGTCCAAAGGGGTGAATACCGACCTGTTGATGACGTCGTACACGTGGTAGCGGGCGAGGCGCGCGTGCCGCCACCCGGGCCTGACGTCAGAGATGAGCAGCACGAACTTCAGGTGTGTATACCGACCTGTTGATGACGTCGTACACGTGGTAGCGGGCGAGGCGCGCGTGCCGCCACCCGGGCCTGACGTCAGAGATGAGCAGCACGAACTTCAGGTGTGTATACCGACCTGTTGATGACGTCGTACACGTGGTAGCGGGCGAGGCGCGCGTGCCGCCACCCAGGCCTGACGTCAGAGATGAGCAGCACGAACTTCAGGTGTGTATACCGACCTGTTGATGACGTCGTACACGTGGTAGCGGGCGAGGCGCGCGTGCCGCCACCCAGGCCTGACGTCAGAGATGAGCAGCACGAACTTCAGGTGTGTATACCGACCTGTTGATGACGTCGTACACGTGGTAGCGGGCGAGGCGCGCGTGCCGCCACCCAGGCCTGACGTCAGAGATGAGCAGCACGAACTTCAGGTCCGCTGACACTTTGAAGTCCACCGCGTTTAGTTCTCTCTGGGAACAGAACGTTATTCATTTATCTATAAGTACTAATATTATTATAAAGAGTGTGAAGTTTGTGAGTTTGTGTATATGTGGAGGGTAATCTCTGGAACTTAAGAAGCAAGTACCATGAACCACAGAGCCATTACGACTCGAAGAACGAGGTAAACAGTACACCACAAAATTAAAAAAAAACCGACTGCCAAAAAACAACTAAAAAGTTCAAAACAAGTGCACTTTTCAAGCAGTCTGGTGCAGTTGGTGGCAATTATTTGTGTTAAATCTTAGATTTTATGCCACCAACTGCATCAGACTGCTTGAAAAGTGTACTTGTTTTGATCTTTTTAGTTGTTTTTTGGCAGTCGGGTTTTTTAAATTTTTAATTTACTATTTTTATTTTTCACTTTTTAGTTTTTAGGGTTGCGTACCAAAATGGTAAAAAACTATTATTTAAAAAGAAAAATTATAAAAGGAACCTAAAGATGATTTTAAAATACCTATTCAACGACACCCCACTTGACATAGTTCATCAACTTTTTTTTTTTCATTATGACAATATGGCGTCTGGTTGTTGCTGTGGTGAATTTTGATTACTGTTATGTCTTTAGTGACACTCGCAAGGTTAAGACGAATCGATTGACGTAAGAATTATCAAAATCGGCCTACGCATTTGGTCTCTAGAACGCCACATAGAAACAAACATACATACATACATACATACATAGACTGATAAACACATTACCCTCCTTTGCGTCTCGCAGTCGGGTAAAAAAAGAACACTCAATCCCTTCACCCTCTCAATAAAAAATAAAATAAAAAAATAAACGTACATTACCTACCCGACGACTTACGAACCATTAAACCTGCAGATTGTTTCCCGCGCAAATTAATGGCCGCTTGTGACGAGTTGCCTTTTTGACACCTACGTAGTACTAAGGCCAGGGTTGCTAACCCTACTATGTAATACTAGCCACGGTTTCACCCCCGTTGCTCGGCTCCTATGGGTTGTAGCGTAATGTTAAATAGCCTATACTATTCCTCATGAATCTGGCTATCATATACAAAAAGATTTTTTCGAATCCTACGAGTAGTTCCAGAGATTAGCGCATTAAAACAAACAAAAAAAATCTTCAGCTTTTTAATACTGGTATAGATAGTATCCTACTACATTACGAGTCCAGCGAGGTACTATATTAGAAAAAAAAAATAGGCGAAACTACTACAATAATTAATATTGGAAAAAAAATTGCAACATTATTCGTTTTTCACAATATTGAAGCGTAAAACCGAATGTAAAAATAAAGTCTCAAATAATTAAAAAATATTCCTTTAAAAATAAAGTAGATACCTATTGATAAATAATTATAATTTTAACATACTACCTAGAATTTTTTTTTACCACCAATTGTATTTTTTAGCTCAAAATTACTGCATTTGTTTAAATAAAAAACGTTGGCAACCCTAGCCGTGGCTGTGTCGAGTCGCCCGATTTATCTTTTAAATGTTTGCTTTTGAGTGGAGTAGTCTCTTTTGTTTAATAATTAATTATCTAGTTTAATTTCGGTATTTTTCGGGAGTCAGTCTTTAATAAACGTAAGAAGAAAATTCTGACTAAGTATAAAATTATGTTAATTTCCTAGCTTTGAACACAATATTTTTTATATGAAATATTTACTCCCATCTTCTGAAGCCATTGTGTTGTCAATTGTCATGTTACATTTGTCAAGTGATTTAATAAATTGGTTGACAACAACTGAGGATTTGTATCTATCTAACAAATAATCAACATTTACTGTTCTATAGTACGCGCCAGTAAATATTACACACCGAGCTTTAGGAAGATAATCGGCTAGCTTCGGCCTTACAGAACGTCATCTGTGACGTACGAAGGACTAACAGTCCGGTAAGTATCTAATAAACAAGTCAGTGACAAAACGTCTCATAAGTATGAGTGACGGATACGACGCTCTCCAAAGCCGAAGCTAACTGATTTCTCTTTCTCAAACTCGATGTGTGGGTAATATTTACTGCTGTGTAAATGAAGGCAGTGTAATATTTACTCCCGTATATAAATAAATCAGAACGGCCATACTTTACTTTTCAGTACCTATCGAATACAAAGACTGTTCGAATAACAGGCGAGGTAACAAATCAACTAGTTTGAAATGTAAGCTATACCCCTACGTGTGCACTAAGCTTGCTATATTTCAGCATGGATGTCCATTGTTGATAAATGTGTCGTACGCTCCCTAGCTCCCGGACTATTAGCGAAGCTAGGGTTATTGCGTAGCCAATAAAATGAAATATTTGGTCATTTTTTTATTAGCAGCTGTTGGCGCCAGAACATAATTTATGAGGGAGATTTTTCAGAGAGTTGTAGCTAGTTTTGGAAAATAAGTATTGCTGAAACTCAGGCCTCTTTGTGGAAATAGGTTGAAATCCACTACGCGGGCTTTGTGCAGGTTGGTAGGCGCCACATGTCTTCTATTTTTTTTGTTCTAGGACCTAGAACCAAAAAAATCAAAGACAGGTATCATCTAGAATCTAGGACATGCCGGTGGGATCATGATTTCACCATTTTTAGAACAGTGGTGATGGAACAAATACTTAGTAGATACAAAGCAAAGTGAGCAGTAGCTTGCAGCACCACCTCGTGCTCGATGTCCACTCGTTGTGGGCAGGTGGTTCAAGGTTGGATTCCGCGTGTCAACCAGTGGACGTCGCGTGAAGCACTCGTGGACTGCGCGCAATCCATTCGGGTCCTACGCGTGGGCAACAGTGATAGCCTAGTGGTTTAACCATGTGCCTCCCACGGCGAATGGTTCGAGTTCGATCCCGAGGCACGCACCACTGACTTTTCGAAGCCATGTGCGTATTAGAAATTAATTATCACTTGCTTTAACGGTGAAGGAAAAACATCGTGGGGAAACCGGCATGTCCTGAAACCAAAAATTCGAAGACATGTTACGTCCACCAACCCGCACTGGGCCCGCGTGGTGGACTACGGCCCACTCCCTCTCACAGAGGAGGCCTGTGTCCCAGCAGTGGGAACATTATAGGCCGATTATGCTTATGCTTATGCTATGCGTGGGAAACGCAAGGCAAGCGTGCGAGCAATGGGTGGTCACCGTTGTACTCCATACAAAGAATACTAACCGCTCGAGGCGAGGCGGTGCTGGTCGGGTGCCGGGTGGCTCTAATAACCTTAAGTCTTCACTACTGGGCCACTATCGCTCGAAAAACACTATACTACAGTGCTGCAGACAAAAAGTAGAAATTCATTTATGATTTCAATGACCGCCATGTTTTTACCGACGTAATAATTGAAGCGACTGCCCACAAAAAGACCGGCTGCATTTAGGTATGTGCTGCATTTAAAATCGGCGCCATTTTGTGTGCACGACTTGTCATTAACAATTTCGTTAATTATCTGTGGCTTACATTAACGACATGACGTTGAATTCGGACAACATTAAAATGTTTTCAGTACAGATTATTAATTTGTACAGTTAATTTATTATTACTTAGTATCCATTTACAACACTAGCATTTTTGCCCGCGACTTCGTTCGCGTGGACTACAATGAATTGACAATTTTAAGTGACCTGCTAGTGTAGGGTGGCTAGGAGGTACTGCGAAGAGGTCATTCTGTACGAGTATCTCTGGTTTATCCCGTCAGAGTTAAATGAAATGTGGCTTAGATTTTAAGTTGAAAGCCTAGCTACCAAACTGTGAATACCACATCAAAATCTGTTTAGTACTTTTTGCGAATTGCGCGAACAAACAGACAAAAATTAAAAAAAAAAAATTTTTTGGGCATGTATAGTATAATGTCTTAAGTTTTCGCGATGACTATTAGTACATTAAAATAAAATAAGTCTTATCGGATTACATATATTCTAGGACTTCTTATAATATATGATTCGCTCTATAACTGAAACCCGTTTCGTCATCCTGCGACCACGAACGCTGCAAAGTGTTCGAAACGTCACTACGTCAGGAAAAACAAAAATCAATAATATACGCGATGTATATTATTGATTTTTGTTTGTCCCAGTACCCGACATGTTTTTAGAATAAGTATTTACAATAGACACGGACTTTTACGGTTTTATAAATAGTAAAGATGTATTAAATACCGCCGCATCTAGTCAGACCGGAAGCCTTTATCTGGGGAATTAATAGGAAAATAAGCCGAGTTTCATAAAGATATCATCAACGAACACAGACACGTACTTCAACGGCCGCCATATTTAATAAACCCGACAGTTTGGCGCCAAATATCAGGAACACAAGATGGCAGACATGTGTTGTACTTCCGCACACGGAATACGTAATGAAAATGAACGGATATTAAAACAGAACGGAAAAACAGGTGTGGGACGAAACGGGTTTCAGTTATAGAGCGAATCATATATATAAGAAGTCCCTTTGACGCTATGTTGGCTGCCCTGAATATCAATATGTTACAACATTTTTATTTATTTATTAACCGACTTCAAAAAAGGAGGTTCTGTATTCGTCCCGTATGTATGTAAGTATGTATGTATGTATGTATGTTTGTATGTGCGCGATTTTCTCAAAAACTACTGATTCGATTTGGATGGGGTTCACTAACGTAATCTACATACTTTGAGGAAGGTTTTAGTATATAATACATTAGGTAATCATTCCTATGTACAAAGTTATATGCATAAATGTACACACTACGTAGAAGATTTACTGTTGAACGAAGTCGTCAAAGTAATCTAACGCGAGATAAAGAACTAAAAAGGGAAAAATAAAAACTTTTTTAACAAAAAATAACCGACTTCAAAAAGCCACTACAAAGAAAATAATAATGTTGGTTTCGGAAGTCGGTGGCGAAAAAAGCAAACAAAAACCAAAGCCACCGACTTCCGAAACCAACATTATTATTTTCTTTGTAGTGGCTTTTTGAAGTCGGTTATTTTTTGTTAAAAAAGTTTTTTTAAACCTTAGATCAAAGAAAAAGGAGATATGCCATCATAGCAAATTAGTACGGGAACCATTATCGACACTTTTAGAACATCTTGCGACACAATTACCTTGTGAATATAAAGATCTTCCACACATTAAAAATTTCGAACACCCTCAATCTAACACTGTTATTAGTCACTCAGCACTAGCACTAAACTAAAACACTTTATTTATATCATCGATCATGTTCGGTCCTGTGACAGACGGACGACAAAGTGATCTTATAAGGGTTCCGTTTTTCCTTTTGAGTTACGGAACCCAAAAAAACAGAATATATCCTATATTGATAATACCTAATAACTTAGTCAAATATATACGCTATATCTAAAAGCCTATCAAAGCCTACTCCTATAGATACATTTGCGCAATATAAAAGAAAATATGAACATTTGAATATTTCACTAACAACGAATACATAAAATATTTTCAGTGAAATCGGTATTTCATTTCGTAAAAGCCTCTATATTTTGTACCTGGAATCTAGTACAGACATAACAAATTGAAATTCCTGGGATTCAATGATATCGTTCTAGGTTTTTCAAATATTTGCGTTTGAATATTACAGTGTAAGTTTTTTCTCTATCGTAACTATGCAAACCATTAGAATGATACTCTGAAATTCTTCTCTGGACTTAAGGAATTCAGTGTTGTGAAAAACTTAATAAATTAACGTTATATTCAGGGCATAGATGTGGTCGCATGCCACCGTATTACTAATAAAGCTGGCCCAACAGGCGGGATTGATATTTTTGTATGCGTGTGGGGGTACCCAATAAATGAAGGCGTCTGCACATCCGTTTCAGGACAGTGGCGGTCCGAATGGGTGGTATTATGCCCCCAAATCTTTCAAAAATGTGTGAAACACTGTCATTCGCGGTATAGCACGTCGGCATTAATTGGTATGAACCCCCTCCCCCCCCCCAAAGACTTCGGCTGCGGTATGACCCCGCCCCAAAGTCTTCGGCTGCGACTGCACCTGTTTGGGAGCATTTCAGTACAAAAACATTATCGGCTCCTATATACAACAAAATATCCGATAAATAATTCCTCGAACAGCTTCCTGCTCTTTAAAGAAAGTACAACAAAAAATACTTAAGCCGTTCAGCACGCGTACACTTAGAGCCGATATATACAATACAATAATACAAGTAAAGAATAGCACACAATACACAACTTTTGTTACGACTCTTATCCGTTCTTGAAGAATACTGATAAATCTGGATGAAGTGTTTTATGTGGGTGCGTGCGTTCCAGCGTGATTGGATGTGTGTTACACCGTAGCGAGCGTGTACAGAAAAAAAATTGAATTAAAACAATCGGGGTGGGTAGAAATCAGGCTACTCGATGGATTCATTTTAAAACAATATGAAATCTGCACTTCAGTCTTTATTAAAATACAGTTTATTTCATTTAAATCCATCGAGTAGTTTTGACGATAGCACGTTTTGAACTAAGCGTATTTTTATTTCACACTTTTGCGAGCTATGATTGACATCATAGCTCGCAAAAGTGTGAAATAAAAAAGGATGTAATTAAAACGGGTCAAACGAATGTTTTCGTCTAGGCGCCGGATGGATCTTTACAATAATATGATTGTTATTATTATAACTTCTATACTTTAGTAGCAAGAAGCTTTCAAAAGTACATATTTTTCGTATGTATCGCAATTTTTCTGGAATGGTCGCCGAACCAAACGTAAGATCGAAACGCATCGAATTTATGCATAGTCCAACAACTGAATAATGGTAACCAATCTATTGGCTCTTTCCACATCAATAGATAGATTTTTCATATTATAGAAGTAATATCAAATCAATCTCTAATAGGGGCAGGCGCAGATACAGGATTTCGTTTATTTATTTATTTACCTGAAAACCAACAGCGATACATAAAGGGAATATAAATTGTATGGTAATATCCGCGCTTGAGTAGGGGAAAGAGCCGATGGGTCGGCTATTAAAAGGGGCCATTAGACAAATTAAATGATATGTTCTTTCTCCGTTTCGGTGTAACAACGGCTTTATCGCGCAAAGTAAACGCTCCAGCTGATGATCGGATATATAAAATTTATCGCATTCCTAAGAGCAGATAGATCCGCACGCAGATTACATTTGTGTTCAACGGCACTTTGACAAATATAAAATACGGGAGAGAGGTATTAACTTTATCCGATACCTTAGTAAAATATGGCTGTTTATTTTGTAGATAAAGAAAAAAAAGGGGATTTTTAGTGGCTTATCTTAGAAAGCAGCTGTGGTCCGCGGTTTCACCATTTAATTTAACGCGTTCATTTTTAGGGTTCCGTACCAAAATGGTAAAAAAGGAACCCTTATGGTGCGACTTCGTCTGTCTGTCTGTCACACCTGGTTATTTCAGCAACTACTAATGCTATCGACTTGAAATTTTGAACGATTATAAAGAATGCTTACCCAGTTTTATTGCAAGTAATTGAAGTTAAAAAATGTTTTTAGTTTCATTGTAAAAGGGGCCGGAGTGGGGGACCGAAATTTTAAAGTGGGGTTACTAGGTCAAGTGACAAATCATGAAAGGGCTTGATCTGCACATTTCAAAATATATTTTCATTTTATTTTATGTCTCACAGTTTTTGACATAATCATGATGAAAAATGTCTGAAAAAATACCATTCCCCCCCCCTTATCTCCGAAGTTTACGGAGCGAAAAATCTGAAATAATTAGAGTTGATAGGAATTGACCCAAATATTGCACCAAAAATAAAACGATGTTCCTAGCTAGTACAGTTTCTTCAAAATCATCAAAATTCCTTCACAAACAAACTGAGTTATGTCCGGTTTTTTTCACTTTATACGTCCAAAAATGATACGGAACCCTCGGTGCGCGAGTACGACTCGCACTTGGCCGGTTTTTTTTCTTTTTGCTCGGCTCATAAAAGTCGTAGCGTGATGTTAAATAGCTTATACTATTCTTCATGAATCTGGCTATCATATAGGTACAAAAAGAATTTTCCGAGTCCAACTGGTAGTTCCAGAGATTTTCGCGTTTAAATAAACAAACTCTTACCATGTACCTTGGAAGTGGTCTCATGATGGAGCTGGAAGGTGGCTATGGGAACTCCTCAACTTCTTAACATAACTCCGTCGTGTTTGGGCTCGTTGGATTTGTCTTGACATGTACTACAGACCTATGTGAGGGGTCTCATGATGGAGTTGAGAAGAGCTCATTATAAAAGTTTGTTTTGAAAAATGTTTTTCAACATATAACTTTTTCGCAATTTTGTAATGGTATATACAGGGTAAAATTAAAACCAGTGCGGATATTTTAGGAGGTGAAAGTACTCATGAATATGATCAACTTTTATTACCGACCGACCGACACTGAAATATGAAAAAAAAAAACAGCTGTTCCATACATTTTGATCGTGTTGTAGTGCATTTTTGTAGGGAACAGCTGATTTTTTTTTTCATATTTCAGTGTCGGTCCCATAATAAAAGTTGATCATATTCATGAGTACTTTCACTTCCTAAAATATCCGCACTGGTTTTAATTTTACCCTGTATACATGTTTGTGTACCTACGTGTTCCTTTTAAAAGTACGTCACGTAACCGTACCGCTGCAGTCTCATTTCCTCCGACTCGGAGGTGAGCCAGTATCAGTGGTACGATCGCACGTGTTACTTATCTGCACGCTATTTATACCGAGGTAAGCTGACTCCGAGGTAATGAGGCTATTCACACGAAGCATGTGGATGCAGGTTTTTATATTACTGATCTGTTTAAAGTTATGTTAGTAGTATTTTCTATCACTTATCTTCCATGAATTCTTTTATAGAATAATAACTTTTTTCCAGTAGCATAAACCCTAGCCTAGCCTTAAAAATATTATTGCTATTTGTACTTATAATATTATTAGGTAACTTATTATATATTTGAATGCTTTTACTATGGGACCAACCCCGAAATCGCAAAAACAATATGTATGGAGCAGCTGATTTTTTTTTCGCTATTTCAGGGTTGGTCCTATAGTAAAATTGCAGCATCGAAGCAATCGGTAAATTGCGCGATTTCGATGCAGCGATCAAAACACAGAAAGTCAGCAGTTTTCGGATAAAAATCGATTACCAACAAAAAGTAGCCGTCTGCGTTCGGCCAAGAAGGTATAAAGAAATATGTTTATGTTCTAAGTTATCGTGCGATCGTATTTACCGATTACGGCTCACTCGATTACGACTCAACGTAACTCGGAAATGAGAGCGGTGAGAGCGATTTACACTTCAACACGTCTTTCGTATTGCCAACTTTTAAACTCTTGGATTCTATTATACCTACATCGATATAGCTAAGTTCTGCCTGAAGAAATTGCAGGATTTTATCTTTAGTTTATTTATAGCTATACTAATATATATTATAAAGCTGAAGAGTTGGTTTGTTTGTTTGAACGCGCTAATCTCTGGAACTACCAGCCGGATTCGAAAAATTCTTTTTGTATATGATAGCCAAATTCATGAGGATGAAGCTCGTCACAAACGTAGCTATAATATATATTAATATATCGGTATAATGTATTGGTGACGTCATAGAAATATATAGCTGCGTGTGTGTTCACTCGAAAATTTATATTGAAAATATATCGTAATATGCCTTGCTATGATTCATATTAATATATATTATAGCTACGTCTGTGACGGGCTTTAGTATAGCGTGTTTAACATCACGCTACGATCTTTAGGAGCCGAGCGATGGGGGTGAACCCGTGGGGCACAGCTAGTTAAAAATAACTAGCTTTTGTCCGTCCGCGTAAACTTTCGTTTGACTTTATTTCCTACTAGCTATGCCCGCGACTCCGTCCGCGTGGAAGTCGGAAAATAACATGAGGTCGTTATTTCATTAAAGAACAATGATATGTAAGTAATAGGTATGCTACTTCATCATCCACATAGAAATCGACACACAATAATAATATGTATTATGCCACCACACCACACCAAACACCATGCAGCACACAGAATCGATCAGTACCAATCTTACCCCTAATGTTTCACCAATCGTAACGACACACATAATCATCTATCACCAATCACCACCACGCAATTAACCTATCACTAACCTATTACCAATTAACTGCAATGATTACGTATCACCACTCGCATGATACGCGTCGGCGATACAGATACGGTGATTGGATTGAACAAATACATATGTGGACCCGGCATAATACATGTTAGCAAAGTTACTCCTGACTGATAGATTTTTTGTAATAACTTTTGATAGAATGGACCGATTTTAATGAAATAAAGACTAAATGTTACCTCAAGATACTGCCTATACATTTCTACTTCCTCATAATTAATTCAGTAGTATTGATTTGATGTGTGTTCAAACACACAGACAAACCGACAGACAAACAGACAGACATTAATTCTAAAAATGATAGAAATTTACTATATTACTTATTCTTAGTCCCCCATATTATTTTTATGCAAATATATATATGCAATGTACAGACACGTGGAATTTACATTCTTATTATAAGTATAGATATAGATTCCGGTTTCCTATTCCGGTGGGAATTTTGAAAAATCTGGCCTTATTCCTTGTGCTGAGTATGGTGGTTTCTCACCACAATTGAATTATACTGCAATACTATTTACTACGTTCTTCCCATTATTACGCTTGCGGTAGATAAGGAACAATCTACTGAATTATTGAGGGAATCCACTTAATTATAGGGGCGCAATTAAATGGAGAAATTAAATTACGATTCGGAGAGCTAGACCCTTAGGAGCCGAGCAAATGGGATGGAACCGCGGGGAACCGCTAGTTATTTATAATTTTGTTAATATGTTATTGTACCAGCTTCCCCTCACCCTTCGCCACTGCTGTGTATTTAATAATAATAATACTCACAAATGTAGAATTGTTCATGAGGAGCCTGGTGGTGAAGTTCTTGACGTTGAACAGCGTGAGGCCTCCCCATCTATCTCTAAACACCAACTCTTCATCTGAAACAATTGAAACATTGGTTAAACAAGCACAAACATGATGATTTTGTACATTTTTACACCGTCAAATTACGCGTATTCATTTCGAATCCGGCGACGCGAACTGCTCTGACGTTTCGACCGCGGTTACCGTAAGTTTGAGGGGGCGTGACGCATTTTTATTACGTGACGATTTCTTCCAGTCAACTACTTACTACCTACTAGATATTTTGTCTAAGTCCGTTAACGAATCCGCGTGCACAGGTAGTCCAAAATAAATAGTTGCCTACGTTGTAAGTAAAATCAGTACGTGTGTAGCGAAAACCTTAATATTTGAGCGTCTTTACAAAAAGCGATTTGCAAAGCAGTGTGAAAACAACGAGGGTTTTTTTTTTTTTTGTGAATTTGAAACATGTCAAAGCCATGTAAGTGATTCTCAAAAATCATATGACCCGAGCGGGATTTGAACCCGCGACCTCTGCCGTACCGTGGCTAGTGCTCTGAACCAACTGAGCTACCGGGTCTCGCCCGACTCATCTGAAATTTGAAATATACATTTATAATGTATAGATGGTAACTGCAAAGTACCTAATTGGCATTGAGTTGGAAATACTGCATAAGTTTTCCAATAGATGTCGCCAAACGCTCCTAAGAAGCGTATTACAAAGGGGTCTCAAATTTCAGATGAGTCGGGCGAGACCCGGTAGCTCAGTTGGTTCAGAGCACTAGCCACGGTACGGCAGAGGTCGCGGGTTCAAATCCCGCTCGGGTCATATGATTTTTGAGAATCACTTATATATTTAATAACTTAACGAGGGTTTTATTATAACAAATATGAGAGAACGGCTCCTTTAAAGCTAAATCGACCGTAGAATATTCACGGGTCATCTTATACTGGTATTAATAAGATTATTTCGAACGTCCAGTAAAGCTTGAGCTGTTAAGTAAAGAGATCAAGATATGCTGGTTCTTATAGAGGTACTTTTGTTTTAAAAATATTATTTACAAATTGAGCTCGTACAATATTCCCAAAAATATTTATATATTCAGTTAAATAAATGTTTGTAAATTTTCCCGATTTGCATTCAATAAATGTAAATCAGATATTAGATAATGGTTAACTACTCCAAATGCATTATTCACCTAACTTCTTTTTTAGGGTTCCGTACCAAAATGGTAAAAAAGGAACCCTTATGGTGCGACTTTGTCTGTCTGTCTGTCTGTCTGTCTGTCACACCTGCTTATTTCAGCAACTACTTATGCTATCGACTTGAAATTTGGAACAGTTATAAAGAATGCTTGTTGAACTTTATTACAAATGAAAAAAGTCCAAAAATATTTTTATTTTCATTGCAAAAGGGGCCGGTGTGGGGGTCCAAAATTTTAAAGTGGGGTTACTACGTCAAGTGACATATCATATGAAAGGGCTTGATTTGCACATTTCAAAATATATTTTCATTTTATTTTATGTCTCACAGTTTTCGACATATGATGAAAAATGTACAAAAAAATACCATTCCCCCCCCCTTATCTCCGAAGTTTGCGGGGTGAAAAATCTGAAATAATTAGGGTTGATAGGAATTGACCCAAATATGGCACCAAAAATAAAACGATGTTCCTAACTAGTACACTTTTTTCAAAATCATCAAAATTCCTTCACAAACAAACTTAGTTATGCGGTCCGGATTTTTTCCCTTTATATGTCAAAATATGATACGGAACCCTCGGTGCGCGAGTACGACTCGCACTTGGCCGGTTTTTTTTTTATTAAAACCGTGTAAAGTTTACCAAAATAGAGGTAAACACAGACCCTCTATTTCGGTGGTTATCCCAAAACAACCCGGCCACATAGTATAAAGTAGTTTGTTACCAGTGGGTCGTTACCGCAATCAATCACCAACCAGGGTAGGTACACAGGTCGGCTTTTAGACACGCTGACATACGGGCGCTAAGTGTAGACAACAAACAACAAAGTATTTATAAATGTATATTTTTGTGAATTTGAAACATGTCAAAGCCATGTTATGCTTCTCTTAAGTTTAGAGGTCGCGTTTAGACGTCTTAAATATTTAATAACAAAGTAGTTACCGCTGGTTTTTAGGGTTCCGTACCAAAATGGTAAAAAAGGAACCCTTATGGTGCGACTTCGTCTGTCTGTCTGTCTGTCTGTCACACCTGGTTATTTCAGCAACTACTAATGCTATCGACTTGTTTGGAACAGTTATAAAAAAACCGGCCAAGTGTGAGTCGTACTCGCGCACCGAGGGTTTTGTATCAGTTTTGGACGTATAAAGTGAAAAAACCGGACCGCATAACTAAGTTTGTTTGTCAAGAAATTTTGATGATTTTGAAAAAACTGTAATAGCTAGAACATTGTTTTATTTTTCGTGCAATATTTGGGTCAATTCCTATCAACTATTTTAGATTTTTCGCTCCGCAAACTTCGGAGATAAGGGGCGGGGAATGGTATTTTTTCGGTCATTTTTCATCATATGTCGAAAACTGTGAGACATAAAATATATTTTGAAATGTGCAAATCAAGCCCTTTCATATGATATGTCACTTGACCTAGTAACCCCACTTTAAAATTTCGGACCCCCACTCCGGTCCCTTTTGCAATGAAAATAAAAATATTTTTGGACTTTTTTCATTTGCAATAAAGTTGAACAAGCATTCTTTATAACCGTTCCGAATTTCAAGTCGATAGCATAAGTAGTTGCTGAAATAAGCAGGTGTGACAGACAGACAGACAGACAGACAGACAAACAGACAGACGAAGTCGCACCATAAGGGTTCCTTTATTACCATTTTGGTACGGAACCCTTAAAAGTATGTAACGCATATTATACCACTTATGATTATTATACTAAAGTATAATGGGGGTATATAAATGCTGAATGTCGCAGTGATGTTATGATTATGACACGGCCATCTGTCAGATGTCGTGTTACGTCAGGGTTGTCACAAAATACATAAAACATGGTTTTATTTTCTATTTAATTAATTTAGTGGAGTGGTGGCAATGACCTCTGTAGAGCACAAGGTGCGATCAAGGGTGCCTCTGTCCTAATTTCTTAAGTCAACTTTAATGAAATCCAGAGTGGCTTTTCGTTTTAGAGAGTATTTGTGTAAGTGATTTTTAATGTACGTACCTATTGCTTTAACAACGACAATAACTCGCTTAAATTCATGATAAATGGAAATAAATACCCTCTTAAACTAAAAAAAAATCTAACCATAATAAAATTTAATCGTGTTAAAACGTGTTTGTGCCAACCCTGCAGTACGTCACGTAATACAGTTGCCAACACTGGTGACGTTTAGCGCGGCGAATCATTTTAAAAGCTTTCCGCTTTTGTCTCCGACTGTACCGCCCCCGCGCTGGCGCTCCGTAATGAACATTATTTTAAAAGGAAAAGAGTACAAACGGTATTGTTATGTGTTGCATGTGGTTAAGTTAATGAAACAAGAGGAATTCTCCTTTTTATGTTTGACAGTTTTCTGCAAAGTTCGTATACAAACTTCACACCATACTAGTCTGATTACTTACTGACGTTATGAAGTAATTGTTGACACCGCGAGAAAATCCCCATTGAAATATTAGTGCTTGGAATTTTAAGGGACTAAAAATGTATTAAGTTTCGGCGATCACTACACATTTTTTTAGTTCTTCTCAATATGCTATCCGTCTTTGACCGAGCTGCTGATGCGCGCGAGAATGCCTCGCGAAGCTACTGTTTGTGTGGACCCGCCTAATACCTAAACGAAAAACCCGAAGAAAGTTTTCGACCTGGAAATCACATAACCTGTAATACATAATGAGTTCGCTGGCTGGAGGTTATGTTTTGCTCCCATATTTAAGAAACTAAGCGTAATAATAAAAAGATTTATAGTGAAATGAAAAGCATACAAGTAGAATTAAAGTTTGAGACTAATCTGAGGAGTATCAGGCACCTATTAAAAAAGTAGTCCGCTAGCCGGAGGTTATGTTTTGCTCTAATATTTAAGAAACTAAGCGTAATAATAGATAGATTAATAGTAAAATCAAAAGCATATTAGTAGAACTAAAGTTTGAGACTAATCTGAAGACTGTCAGGCGCCTATTAAAAAAGTAGTCCGCTAGCCGGAGGTCGACATCAAAGGCATTTATTACAAGAAATAACGCAGAACAAATTAAATTTCAGGTTGGTACTAATAGAACAAACATAGAACTAATTCCCTGAACCACCCGCGCTCGGTTAGGGCGTGGGTTCCGGTAGGCGTAGACACACCATTTAAACTGGTCACTTTATTGTAGTCCAGGCGGAGTCGCGTATAAAAGTCTAGTGTTATATAGTATTGTTACTACCCTTTGGAACTCCCTCATATTTTAGCACCTACCCTTAAGTACGTGAGTGCGGTACTAACGCACATAATTTGTTACGTTCGGTCGCTGGTCTCGGAGAGAAACCTACCCTTTTGTAACATAAAAGGGGTTTTCTTTAAGAGTTTTCCTTTAATGGTGTTTTGTATGGTGTTGAATGTATGTAAAGGATTTGAATAAGGGTTGGTATTTTTAGGGTTTCATGATTGGCATAATTGGGTTTTTGGTTTATGTACATAAAGCGGTAAGTCAGTCATTTTAACATGCATAATAATTAAGATATTACACTTTTACTGAAAAACAGTAATGACAGTTTGCCCAATCTAAGAACAATCTTCCATGAAAAATGGGGTAACTTTTTGAAATTTTCATAACATGAAAAATTTTGGCTATTTTGGGAGGGATTGTTTTTTAAAAGATTCATTAGTTTATAACCTATCAGAAATGTATCAATCGAGTGCCCAGGGTAGAGTGTTTTTGGTCGAGAGGAGGAAATTTTTCAAAAAAACTCAAAAAGTGCAATAACACCCAGTATCGACCACAAGTTTATGGGTCCGAATTTCTTGCAAATAAGCTTTAGTACTTAACAAATACCCTTTCCAGTAGTAAGTCGAATTACCCTTCACTCTGTATCATAATATTAAACTTTCTCTTAACCCATTAAAAAAAAGCTACCTGAATACGACATCAGCTGTTTGCTTCCATGCATTGCAATGACAACGAAATAACTAAGTCGCCATGGGAAATGATATGGCCTTATTGGAATATCGATCTATGATAGCTTGGAGGTAAAAAGGCTTATAATGATAGCTTTTGAAAGGCACATTTACCTATATTTAATAAAGTTTAGGGTTTTACGCAAATAGGTACGCATTTGACTGACTGCCCAAACTTTCAGCACGCTGAACACGTGAGTAAGGCTTCCTTCGCGTCCAAAACTATCACGAAATACACGCGAGTAAATCCGTAAAGTAAACAAGTTAATTATTTTACTAGGCAAAGAGAAGCTAAGTTTTTTATCAAAGCCAAATATTATGCTCTATGGGAAGAGTAAAATATGCGCAAGCCTTGTTACATGTAAAAGTTTTTAATTATTTAATGTATCTAGAATGGTCAAAGTAAAAAAAAATATTTCAATTCCAGTTGCAGGTAGGTACTTTTGAATTGTCAAGGAGTCTATCAGTTAGTCAGAAAGATGAAGCTAGATGCCCGTTCCAAAGTATAGATTCCTATGGAGAAGAACGGGCAAGAAACTCCATGGTTACTTTTTTAAATCAAGTCATTTCAATATCATGGTTACATTGATTATTATACTCGTATATACATAATTGCAAATATCGGAATATACTAGTTTACTTGCATACTAAATTCTACTAGTTAAATAGTAACTATTAGTACAAGGACTATTAAGTTTAAGTCAACACAAACTGATGCACCTAACATTAATATTGATTTAGAGTTCTAGACTGCACTAGCTGACGGAAATTAAACCAGTTTTACAGCTAAAAGTTATTTTACGGAAAGTAAAGTTTTTTACAACTATTCCCTTGCAACCGGGACGCTGAAAATTCATCAAAACTTTCTGGAAAATATAAAGAGGAAAAAAAAGTTATCTGTTTTTTTTTAGAGTATGATTGAGACAAGATTACAAGGAGTTTAGAGAGAGGTAGGTTATCGGGATATCTAATTTTTTATTTACCTGATTGTACTTACTCGAACACAGGTTTACCGTCAGATCATAGAAACAAGGAGATATGCCATCATAGCAAATTAGTACGGTAACAACTGATGCCACTTTTAGTACATTTTTCGACACAATTACGCGCATAATTAAGCGCTCCTTGTGAATAAAAAGATCTCCCACGCATTGAACATTCCGCACACCCTCAATCTAACACTTTTAATCGTCACTCAACACTAGCACTAAACTAAAACACTGTATTTATACCATCGATCGTGTTCGGTTCGTCGCCAGCGCGTACGTTTTTAACGTAAGATCAGGCATCAAGCTCGATAGCGCCTTGGCACATCTCCTTGTTTCTATGATCTGAGGATGTAACCCTCGAAACGTGCGCAAAATTGGACTGCCTGGCCCGAACTTGTTTAGGTAATTGACCAACCGTTACAGCTAAGTTTGTTGAGAATATCGGTCTAAAACTTAAGTTTTGATCCTCAAATAGAGGTAAACCAGTAAATATTATCAACTTCAATAGCTAACAATTACCAACGCGAACTATTAACGTCAAACGCGGTTTAACTGAAACAGAATATTTAACACCCTGTTACACGGTTATATACCCGGATACAGCGACCGACCGGGTATGTATGACAAACTGTAAAGGCTTGTTTACATCGTTATAAAGCGATTGCTGCACTGTCCCATAGTTTTCACTGTGGGATTCTCAATTTTTTTTACTTTGAACCTCCCCGGATAATCTATAGATACTTATAATAAATCTGTAGAGAGGTCAATTCTGTACATGAAATATATTTTCAAAATAACTATCAGGGGGTGATTAGTGATCGATACTGATGCCAAAAATGCAATCCGTAAAATTTTTGTCTGTCTGTCTGTCTGTCTGTCTGTCTGTATGTTCCTTACAGAAAGGTAGTTGATATTATTATTATTTTGTACCTTACTAAACATAGTTCTCACATACTAGGGCATCACTGTAATCAAAGAAATTGTAACAGAATTTATTAAAAAAGAGTAACCATGGAGTTTCTTGTCCGTTCTTCTCCATAGGAATCTACGTTTTGGAACGGACAACTAGCTTCAACTAACGGACAAACCGACTGACAACTATTGTAATATTGTTTGACATTTCAAAAGTGCCTGTAAATGGTCTAATTGAAATAAATGTTTTTGACTTTTTTGACTTTTGAAACAAAAACTACTTGACGGATTTTAACGAAACTTGGTACAATTATTCTTCATACTTCTGGGCAGGTTATAGTTTACTTTTAATCACGCTACAATCAATAGGAGCAGAGCAGTGAAGGGAAATATTGGGAAAACGGGAGAAGTTACTCCATTTTTTAAGCTTCCGTCGCGTGCGCAGCCTTAATGGTTAAAGCTACATAGAAATCATATAGAAATCATGTATGACGGAAATGTTTTACATAAAATTATCTTTAAAATATCTCACAACAGCATATGTCTATCTTTTATGGTTGACTCACAATAACACGTGTAACTCCCGATAGCTTAGCAGTTCGGAGCTATCTGATTGTATTACACACAAGGAGTTACACGCTGATAGAGTCGCGGGCACAGCTATTAATAATAATATTCTGTGGTTCCTTATTGCGATATTTGTCAACAGTATTGTGGATTGACATATTATATTTCCCTACTAAAATACGAAAGTTAATCTGTCTGTTACATCAAAACCATTGAACCTTGAGGAAGGACATACGCTACTTATTTACGAAAAACGACGGAAACGCGGACGAAGTCGCGGGCAAAAGCTAGTTAAAAATATACCCTTTTTATTGACAATAGAAAAAAAACCACATGATTTTCGCGACAATAATTTCTTATTTATAAGTACAATTAATTTAATTTTTCGTGTTGTCTTAAGAATATCCGAACATATTGGAATTTAAGATGTCACGCCCCACTGGTTGGGAACTCCTGGTTTATCCTACTTCCTACTAATTATTATAAATGCGATAGTTTGTGCGTATGTGTGTATGTTTGTGTGTATGTTTGTTACTTCTTCACGCTGAAACGGCTGACGGATTTGGATGAAATTTGGCACACAGATAGACTATAGTCTGGAATAACACATAGGCTACCTTTTATCCCGGAAAACACGGGCGAAGCCGATGGCGGAAGCTAGTATCGTTATAAAGCAATAAAATTGCTGCACTGTCCCATAGTCGTTGCCCGCGGGTTTACTCGCATCATAGACAATCCTTTAAGCCTAAGGATAGATGTCACCTTGTGTGTATTCTACCGCTTGTGTTATAGTTATAGCGGACAAAATTATTATAGTAGTTTCTTATATTTTATCGATTTATGTGAACACAAATGTACCTATAGAACAGCTGATTTTTAGGGTTCCGTACCTCAAAAGGAAAAACGGAACCCTAATAGGATCACTTTGTTGTCCGTCTGTTACCGGACCATAAGTGAAGTCATCGCTGCTCATATATGGCGCCACTAGAAGTATGCAGTAGCGCCATCTATGATCAAGATATGATAGATATATCTACTATGATGTAATAGCGGCATAGATGGCGCTATTGCATATTTCGGAACTCTTAGGGCGCGAGTCGTACTCGCACTTGTCCGGATTTTTTCGTGATTTCAGCGTTGGTGCCATGTTAAAAGTAGTTCATAATGATGAGCATAATGCCCCCCTTTGGGATCGAACAGGGATTTTGTTACATGCTGTATGAATACCTAAACAACGGCCACCCATCCACAAACCCACCGCAGCAAGCGCAGCTTAACCTCATTTAGCTAAACTCGTTTTATATCTGAACTAGCACTTTGCCCGTGACTTCGTCCGCGTGTCCCACAGGAACTGTGCATTTTTCGGAATAAAAAGTAGCCTATGTTACTCAGTGATAATGTAGCTTTCCACTGGTGAAAGAATTTTTAAAATCCGTTCCATAGTTTTGGAGCCTATTCGGTACAAACTAAAAAAACTTTCCTCTTTATAATATTAGTATAGATATAGATACGCCTTAACACCCATCCGCTACATAATTCATCGGGTGGGCGTGTCACATCCGGACTAAAATCCGGCTAAGGACACTGGCTGCCGGGTGGGTATTTTTAATTTTCATCCGGATGCGGGTTGTAATTATTAAAGTGGTTTATAAGAGTAATGGGGTTGTATTTATTTTGTTTTTAAGGGGTTCGGAAGGTATTTCAGTGGATTTTTAGGTGTGGGGTGTGAACTCAGATCATAGAAACAAGGAGATGTGTCAAGGCGCTATCGAGCTTGATGCCTGATCTTAAGCAAATTGCTCATATTAAAAACGTACGCGCTGGCGACGAACCGCACACGATCGTTGGTATAAATACAGTGTTTTAGTTTAGTGCTAGTATTGAGTGACGATTAACAGTGTTAGATTGAGGGTGTGCGGAATGATCAATGCGTGGGAGATCTTTTTATTCACAAGGAGCGCTTAATTATGCGCGTAATTGTGTCGAAAAATGTACTAAAAGTGGCATCAGTTGTGCCCGTACTAATTTGCTATGATGGCATATCTCCTTGTTTCTATGATCTGAGGGTGTGAACAAGAAAGTGTAACATTTCATCGATGTTGTTTTATTATGATACTAGCCGTTTGCCCGCAATTTCGTCCGCGTGACATACACGTAGCGGAATTGAGCGTCCTAAAGCAATTGTGACTTTATGACCGTCGCAAGTTATTGTTCTTTCCCTCAGGAACAGTACTTTTCTCCGAATGAAAGGTACCCTATGTCTCCTGTACCCCTGACAACGTATATGCAAAATGTCATGATGATCGGTTCAGTGGCTTAAGCGTGAAATGGTAACAAACAAACAAACTCACTTTCACATTTGTAATATTAGTTAGGATTAGCTCGGCCTGTGACGTAATGACAATGTCTGCCTGCGTCTTTATATAAATGCTCTTATAGCAACAAACTACTCCTCTCTCATATTAAATTAAAATCGGTTCAGTAAATATTTAGCTTAAAACTTAGATTTAGCATCTAAGTTTTAAGCTAAATAATTACTGAACCGATTTCCACACAAAAACCCATTTCCACATTCGAATCAAGTAATACTGCTACGACGTAGCTGACTAGATAATATCATTGCTACGCTTGCTACGCCTGCTACGCTGTCGTAGCAACAGCTTCATAACATTGTTATGAAAATATTTGTTTTGTCTGTTCCTGTTTAATGAAAGAACAAGTACCTATTATGTATTAAAGAGGGTTATCAAAATCTATACTATAATATTCTATAGCTGAAGAGTTTGTTTGTTTGTTTGAACACGCTAATCTCTGGAACTACCAGTCGGAATCGAAAAAATATTTTTGTATATGATAGCCATATTTATGAGGAATAGTATAGGTTATTTAACATCACGCTACGATTCTTGGGAGCCGAGCAAGGGGGGTAGAACCGCAGAGAACTACCTTCATGGTAGGTACCATATTATTGCATTGTCATCGTAGTGACATATGCGTTCCAAAAGACTTTGGCAGTTTTGGGCTTGATCTGGTACCGTAATAAAAGCTTAAACAAAAATAAAAATATATTTTAATTGTTCTTTACTTAATTTATCATAGAGATTAAGAATTGGAATCAAAAATCGAAATACATAAGAAATAAAATGATTATGCCGTTGACATTTTGAAAAAACCAATAAAACAAAAACGGGTGCATGCTGGCTGGCGCGTGCTTCCACAGAATATCATGTCGACAGCAACTAAAACCTATGAATTGAGAACTCATTAGTCGGGCTGTACTTCACTGGATCATTCACACCATACTTAACCTCACTGTCACAAATACGAAGATTTCTCTTTAACCCAATTATGCACAAAAACAAATAAAAAATGAATTTAAATACTCCTGAAATACTCGATCACACCAAACTAATTTCATATCTGTACCGACATACACAATCTGAAGCCCAGCGTTCTATGGGCGTCTGCCAGTGTCCTTTCAGCTCAATCGGTTGAGAGGAACTGTTCTGTTATTGTCCGTTTCACATAAGAATTCCCTTCGCCGCTATGTTGGCTGCCCTGAATCTCAATTTATTACAACGTTTTTAACGGTGTTGGAAGTTTTCTTTCAGCACCAACTCACTTTCATCACTTATTAACGTCCTTAACATTATTATCTATATACTTATAATAAATCTGTAGAGAGGTCAATTCTGTACATGAAATATATTTTCAAAATAACTATCAGGGGGTGATTAGTGATCGATACTGATGCCAAAAATGCAATCAGTAAAATTTTTGTCTGTCTGTCTGTCTGTCTGTCTGTCTGTATGTTCCATATAGAAACAACTCTCTACTCGACGGATTTTAACGAAACTTGGTACAATTATTCTTCATACTTCTGGGCAGGTTATAGTATACTTTTCATCACGCTACAATCAATAGGAGCAGAGCAGTGAAGGAAAATGTTGGGAAAACGGGAGAAGTTACTCCATTTTTTAAGCTTCCGTCGCGTGTGCAGCTTTAATGGTTAAAGCTACATAGAAATCATGTATGACGGAAATGTAAATACATAAAATTATCTAAAAAATGTCCCACAACAGCATATGTCTATCTTTTATGGCTGACTCACAATAACACGTGTAACTCCCGATAGCTTAGCAGTTCGGAGCTTTCTGATTGTATTACACACAAGGAGTTACACGCTGATGGAGTCGCGGGCACAGCTATTAATAATAATATTCTGCGGTTCCTCATTGCGATATTTTTCAACAGTATTGTGGATTGACATATTATATTTCCCTACTAAAATATTAAAGCTAATCTGTCTGTTACATCAAAACCATTGAACCGTGAGAAAGGACATACGCTACTTTTTTACGAAAAACGACGGAAACGCGGACGAAGTCGCGGGCAAAACCTAGTAAAACATAAATCGACAAAAAACATACAACGATATGACCTAAATACGAATGACAAGCAGGGGAGCCAACATAGCCTCAAAGGGAATTCTCACGTGAAATAGTCAATAGCGTTAACGCCAATATGGAAGTGACATTAGTGAGTCACGTGACTTTTCCGCAGGTAATGTCATTGCCATACATTTTGTGCTTATCGTTTGGCGTGAACGCTAACAGAAAAGCAACTTGGCTAGGGCTTCTGGTCCAAAATTCAGTTGCAAGATTTCGCCCGCTACACACACGGTCAGTTAAACAAAAGCTTGTAAAAATACATTGTCGCAAGCACTTGAAAACAACAAAAAGAGAGAAGCAAAACAAAGAACCCGGCCAAGTGCGAGTCGTACTCGCGCACCGAGGGTTCCGTATAATTTTTGGACGTATAAAGTGAAAAAAACCGGACCGCATAACTAAGTTTGTTTGTGAAGGAATTTTTATGATTTTGAAAAAACTGTACTAGTTAGGAACATCGTTTTATTTTTGGTGCAATATTTGAGTCAATTCCTATCAAATCGAATTATTTCAGATTTTTCGCTCCACAACCCTCGGAGATAAGGGGGGGGAATGGTATTTTTTTAGACATTTTTCATCATATGTCGAAAACTGTGACACATAAAATTTAATGAAAATACATTTTGAAATGTGCAAATTAAGCCCTATCATATCATATGATATGTCACTTGACCTAGTAACCCCACTTTAAAATTTCGGACCCCCACTCCGGCCCCTTTTGCAATGAAAATAAAAATATTTTTTGACTTTTTTCATTTGCAATAAAATTGGAGAAGCATGCTTTATAACCGTTTCAAATTTCAAGTCGATAGCATTAGTAGTTGCTGAAATAAGCAGGTGTGTCAGACAGACAGACCATAAGGGTTCCTTTTTTACCATTTTGGTACGGAACCCTAACAAAGAGAAGAGATAAGAAGTCACTACGACACCAACATCCTAGGATCATCCACACCTCCATTTACTAACGACCCGCCATTTTGTTTTGGAGTACAATATGGCAGCGCATCCGGCCGCGCCGGAAGTGGCTCGCTCACACCGGAGGTCAATTTGTCCGATGCATCACGAACGGAATATTTTATGATCCTTTACAAATGGAGATTGGGATTTTTGAGATTTATTTTTAAATCTGCTTTGAAGTTGTGCGTGTTCAAATAATATAATTTTGAGTTATGGCTTAGAAAGCTATGGAATATCATCATCATTAAGGACATCGTTCTACTAACACGTAAGCACCATCTCGCGTCATAATAATAAAAAATCCGGCCAAGAGCGAAACGTGCGGCCAACGGCAAAAAAATTATGTCTCTTGTATGGAACCCCCTTAAATATTTTTTTTTATTTTAATTTAATTATTTATTTTTAAAGTGAATACCTATATAATTAAATATTTTGTGAGTATTTCAAGCGTCTACCTGGTGCCGTTATCAATATCGAGCATAAACGATTGTATGGGAGCCCCCCTTAAATATTTATTTTATTCTGTTTTTAGTATTTGTTGCTATAGCGGCAACAGAAATACATCATCTGTGAAAATTTCAACTGTCTAGCTATCACGGTTCATGAGATACAGCCTGGAGACACACAGACAGACAGACAGACAGCGAAGTCTCAGTAATAGGGTTCCGTTTTTACCCTTTGGGTACGGAACCCTAAAAACTAGCTTGTCTATTCTGTACCGACTCACCGCGAGAACTGCCACTTTGTTTGCAAACACCGGAGAATGTCACGGTGAGATTCTCCCTCGAACGTTCGCAAACAAATTGGCAGTTCTCACGGTGACATCAAGCGGCGTTTCGGTACAGAATAGATAGGCAGCTATGCAGGGGTGCAATCTACCGATGTAGTGACATGTCAAAACATCGAGATTTCTCTGTGCTGTACCCCGATCATGAGTTTTTTTGACGTGTAGTATCGTTAACGTAAGCATATTTTGAATTGAAAATACACGTTTGTTACACAATATTTATATAAATTAAATACTTAATTAATTTCTCTGTATTTTTTAAAATGTGCAAATTGTATAAAATTTTATCAAAATGGTCCAGGACTGCTGTATTTTAAATTCAAAATATGCTTACGTTAACGAAACTATACGTCAAAAAAACTCATGATAGGGGTACTGTATCCAAGTTCAATATTAAATTACTAACGTATTATACACACAAACCTTCCGGAATATATTCTCTAATCGGTGGTGAAAACCGTATATCAGATAATACAATACTACGCGTACAGATGCCTCATCTCATACAAAAAAACCGGCCAAGTGCGAGTCGGACTCGCGCACCGAGGGTTCCGTTTCATATTTGGACGTATAAAGTGAAAAAATCCGGACCGCATAACTAAGTTTGTTTGTGAAGGAATTTTGATGATTTTGAAATAACTGTACTAGTTAGGAACATCGTTTTATTTTTGGTGCCATATTTGGGTCAATTCCTATCAACCCTAATTATTTCAGATTTTTCGCCCTGCAAACTTCGGAGATAAGGGGGGGGGGAATGGTATTTTTTTGGAAATTTTTCATCATATGTCGAAAACTGTGAGTCATAAAATAAAATGAAAATATATTTTGAAATGTGCAGATCAAGCCCTTTCATATGATATGTCACTTGACCTAGTAACCCCAATTTAAAATTTTGGACCCCCACTCCGGCCCCTTTTGCAATGAATTTTTGGATTTTTTTCATTTGCAATAAAGTTGAATAAGTATTCTTTATAACTGTTCCAAATTTCAAGTCGATAGCATAAGTAGTTGCTGAAATAAGCAGGTGTGACAGACAGACAGACAGACAGACAGACAGACAGACAGACAGACAGACAGACAGACGAAGTCGCACCATAAGGGTTCCTTTTTTACCATTTTGGTACGGAACCCTAAAAAACGTGACCGCCGCCGTGACGCGCGGGCTATCGGGCTATACCTGCATTTTTTCGTAATTAACGATTTTTTTTAATTTTAACAGATATTTATATTTGTCTATTTATTCATGTTCTACATTTTACACAAACTTCAATAACAAATCGATACGTATAACGCAATCTATTAAGAGTTATTTGAACAAATTTTCCTTTGTTCCTGATGAGACCCCGTGACCGTATTAAAATCCATCGTGTATTTTAGAAGAACTGAACGGACAAATAGACAAACACGGAAGTGCCTTTGTTTTATAATATTTATGGATTAAAACCGACCAAATACTGCTGATTCTACACTGCTTACTAACTCAGGTTAAAATACATAACAAAACATTATGGGCCGTACCACAAAAAAGATAAACACGTGTTTAACACGAATGCTACCAAAAATAATACGCACTTGTTTTAAGCACTAGCTTGTCTCTAACAAGTGTGTATTATTTTTGGTAGCATTCGCGGTTAACACGTGTTTATCTTTTTTGTGGTAAGGGTGTATTTGCTTTAAAAAATGAAATGACCAATCTATTTGTTACATTTTTCATTTATAATCTACGATTTTTATATGTTGTTTTTCATTTAAATATTCAGCCATCTTATCTTTTATTATGCCAATTACTTTATTTTTCGGATACGAGAAGGAACGTACTGTTTTTAAATAAATAAATCATAAACCCCAAACAAATCATTCCATAATTTCTTTATTAGCGTTTAAACCCTTTGTTACTAACAATGTCCCACTAATTCCTATAATTCCGCAGATAAAAGACTTTCAAAGACTCGCACAGCTGTTTGTCGACCGGTAATCACCTTTAAGAACACTCGGCTAATTATGTACCTTTGAGAAAAGAAAGAAGGCCGCTTTACTGCTCAGATTTATCTTTTACCTTTTTGCAGTGGAGTTTTTATTCAAAAGGGTAATTTTCTTAGGTAGCTTCTGAAGATGATTTTTTTTTTTTTTGTTATGATACTACCTTTCACTCGCGGCTTTGCCTTGGAGGTCGGAAATTATCTCACAGGAATGTACTAGGTACCGGGATAAAAAGCCTATGTCGCACTCTGGCCATAAAGAAACTCTATGCAAAAAAATATTTATTTTTATTTATTTACCTAAAGGAAAACCAACAGCTATACATAAAGAAAAGGCAATTGAAATTGAATAGTTCACATTAAGCTAATTACAGGTTTTCACGGTTACATGTAGAATAATGTTATAGAGATCTTATGGATCCCTAGCAAGCGTACGTAAATATAATTATGATAAATAGTATTGTCAAAAATAACAAAGTAAACTAAGTGTTATTAAAAAACCGGCCAAGTGCGAGTCGTACTCGCGCACCGAGGGTTCCGTATCATATTTGGACGTATAAAGTGAAAAAATCCGGACCGCATAACTAAGTTTGTTTGTGAAGGAATTTTGATGATTTTGAAAAAACTGTACTAGTTAGGAACATCGTTTTATTTTTAGTGCCATATTTAGGTCAATTCCTATCAACCCTAATTATTTCAGATTTTTCGCCCCACAAACTTCGGAGATAAGGGGGGGAATGGTATTTTTTTGAACATTTTTCATCATATGTCGAAAACTGTGAGACATGAAATAAAATGAAAATATATTTTGAAATGTGCAGATCAAGCCCTTTCATATGATATGTCACTTGACCTAGTAACCCCACTTTAACATTTTGGACCCCCACTCCGGCCCCTTTTGCAATGAAAATAAAAATATTTTTTGGACTTTTTTCATTTGCAATAAAGTTGAACAAGCATTCTTTATAACTGTTCCAAATTTCAAGTTGATAGCATAAGTAGTTGCTGAAATAAGCAGGTGTGACAGACAGACAGACAGACGAAGTCGCACCATAAGGGTTCCTTTTTTACCATTTTGGTACGGAACCCTAAAAAGTCAAGGTTTAGCCGAGTGCGCGCTGTTTTGCTTTTAGTAGTTATAAATAATATATCTAATGAGAATTCTTTACCAAATCTACCATGGAAACCGACAGTTATGATAGGTTAAGTCTATGTACTCGTATGTGTGAGGCGGGGGGGCACTATCCTATGCAATCAATTCCTACCTCATTAGTCCTGATCGCGAGTACTTCATCAGCATATAACAGTACTCATGTAACGCTTGCAATTATCAGCGTATAGTTCAATAACGCAAGTACTAGCTCTATGAGTATACTGTGTGTAAACATACGGGAACGCGGTTTGAATGTGCACGTAGTTACGAATATGTGTCTATATTTTTTTTTACCTTCAATAGTCAATAGCGACGGTTCTTGGTACGCGAGGGTCTTGATTTGTAAACTTGACGTTCAAAAGAAGGTACTAACTTCTAGTGTCTAGTCTAATTGAATTCGACTATGACTTTGACTATCAGGTTGACCTGAACCTATCAGGACTGTGTCGGATTGCTGCCGTGCGGTAGTCGTGCGGGCACTGCACACCGCCGATTGTTTTTAGGGTTCCGTACCAAAATGGTAAAAAAGGAACCCTTATGGTGCGACTTCGTCTGTCTGTCACACCTGGTTATTTCAGCAACTACTTATGCTATCGACTTGAAATTTAGAACAGTTATAAAGAATGTTTATCCAATTTTATTGCAAATAAAAAAAGTCAAAAAATATTTTTATTTTCATTGCAAAAGGGGCCGGAGTGTGGGTCCAAAATTTCAAAGTGGCGTTACTAGGTCAAGTAACATTATCATATGAAAGGGCTTAACCTGCATCAAAATATATTTTCATTTAATTTTATGTTTCACAGTTTTCGACATATGATGAAAAATGTCTGAAAAAATACCATTCCCCCCCCTTATCTCCGAAGTTTGCCTAGCGAAAAATCTGAAATAATTAGAGTTGATAGGAATTCACCCAAATATTGCACCAAAAATAAAACGATGTTCCTAACTAGAACAGTTTTTTCAAAATCATCAAAATTCCTTCACAAACAAACTTAGTTATGCGGTCGGGTTTTTTTCACTTTATACGTCCAAAAATGATACGGAACCCTCTGTGCGCGAGTACGACTCGCACTTGGCCGGTTTTTTTCCATACATTTGACGCGTCGAGAGAACCGTCTGGTTGTCCTGCGACGCCCGCACGGCAGCAGTCCAACGCCAATCGTCTAAATTGAAAGAACCTAAGTTTCAATTTCATTGTTTCGGCGTAGAAAACCAAAATCGACAAGCCAGTACTTTGCCTGCCTTTTCAAGTGAGGTAAACCTTTTTAACGTCGATCCCAAAAGTTATAGGTAACCATTCAACTTTGCGGGCCAGCTCTTTCACCCCGTCCGTATATTTCACCCTCCGCAAGTCATTAAAATGATTACGCTGAGCTGGCGTTTCAAGCTATTGAACTGATTCAATTACTGAACATTAAGTTGGAGAATATGCCGGATATAGAAGATATTCTTCGGGTTAACTTTGTTGCTGGAGTTACAAATTTTTATGAGCAGAATGATCTGTATAAATTAGGGAAGTGACCGGACTTCCTCTTTGGGGGGTGAGATTAATAAAAGTGGGATTTCATTTATTTCTTATGATATTCTTTTGTTTGAGTGAAGATACTTTTTGAAAAGTTTTTGTATGGTGATTTTCGAAGCTATCTTTTGTATGGTATTCAAAAAGTAGTACCACTTTATTTGAATGATGAGTTTTAAGTTTAGTTAAAGTATTTTACGAAGAGTAATGGGCGAAGGTATGAGGTGATAGCCAATATATTAGGTACCGTCAAACCGGCAGATACGTAAAAGAGAAATGGCCTTAAATTAGTTCAAAAAGGGTAGATAGGGGTTGAAATGATAATAATGACGATGATTTTACACGAAGCGACGATCTAAACTACCTATAATTTCATTTCTGACTGCTTAAAACGACAGTCATCTGAGATCAATGGCTTAACACCGAGGCATGGATGGCTCTTTATAGACATTGAGGGCTCTCCATACCATCAAAATCGCATTAAAAAGGCTTTTAAGTCCTAGCAGATTAAAGATTTAAAGACTTAAGATCGATCTGCATGGCAAGCATTTAGCCATCAGTTCCTCAAAACTAGGCAGCTTTTTTTTTTATTTGTAAATAGGCTTGCGTTTGACCGCCATCTCGCCTGATGTTAAGCGATGATGCGGTCTACGATGGAGCACGCTTGCCTAGAAGAAACCGATTCACTCGTGACTTGAAGACACCCAGATTGTAATTATTAACTGTAACTAGCTAACAACAATTCTAAAAAAATAAACTCATACTCAACTCAAACTCACACTCGACTTGCTAAGTTCTTGTGAAATAGTTTATTAATTGTTATACGTGTTAACAATAAAACGGTCGAAAGTGTTTTCAATAATATTAGGAAGTTGATACATCAATATAAATCTATACATACTAAGTAATATTTTAAATGCGAAAGTTTGGATGAATTCTTGTTACTCAATCACGCCAGAACGGCTGAACGGATCTAGATGAAAGGAGATGTTTCATCCTGAAACTGGTATACGTACGCCACATAAAATAGGGGAAAAAAATAGGGGATTTACATAAAAATATTATTAAATTCATTTGAAGAAGAGTACAATTGTAAGAGAATTATTTGAGATGAAGTTTTTCACTATGATATCCCTATTTTTAGGGCGGCCATGACAGTTGAGTTTGACAGTTTTGTTTTATGACTTGACGTTTGAGTCGTAGTGCGCATGCGCTACGCTTTTTATCCCGAAAAACGCGGGCGAAGCCGTGGGCGGAAGCTAGTTACAAAATAAATGCTTACCTATGCTAGTGAACAAAATAATGTGCGAGGTAATCGTACAACCATAACCTATAAAAAATACTCCATTCTTGGAACAACTCGATTAAGTAAGAAAAGTACTTTCATTACTAGAAGTAGGTAGTACTAAAGCTCTTTATGGTAATAGCTCCATGGGATATTGCTATGAGGCGGATTAAGCGCATTGTGGGCGTAATTGCAGTCCGCCTTGTTTTATAGCACAGCGCCATCTAGGGGTACGTGACTGTACTAGTTAGCGTTTGTAATATAGTGTAGTATTAGCTTCTCATTGGTAGATAAAAAAATAGTTGATTTTATGAAGATAGTGGTGCCGATTCTGTTGTTTACCAATTAAACTAATTTAGTCTCATTACGTCTCTTTCTAATAAAAAACATGAGAAAAGGATAGAAGATATTTAATCCTGTCAAATTAGTCCACTTGAATAGTTTTGTTGTCAATTTAGTCGTAATCGCAAAAGATCACGACTATTTTCCCGTAAATGACAAGGGCGTAGACTAATTTGACAGTTCTAAATATTTTCTGTCCTTTTTCAATGTTATTTGTAAGAAAGAGATGTAGTGTGATTAATAGTTTAGTGCGACGTTCAACAGAATCAGTACAAGTGGCGCCTTTTGTAATGAAAATAAAAATATAACTGTGATTGGGATTTTTGATACGACATTGTAAACTTCTTATCGTGTGAATGTCTCAGATAGTTTTTGAATAGTGTGCGTCCGTTATAAACTGAATCTTGAAGTTGGCACTATTGACAAAATTGTCAATATTTTGATTCCCATCCTTCGATCGATCGATATTATGGATCGAAGTTCCTATCACATGATACCACTGTCATTGACACTATAAGTGTACAACAAACCTCCCCAGCCTAACCGCTTCATGAACATTAGCGTAATAAATTTATTAATTAAACTATGTTTGATCTGGCTCCCTGATGGTATTCCAATAATGTGTTTTGGAAGTAAGTTACCGTAATTATGTTCTCAAAGTGTTGGTAATACTAAACATGTTGGGTCATGGTCGAAACAGAATGGTTGAAATTGTTTTCTACTTAGAAGGCACATGTTACCATTTGCAACTATTATTTTGTTTTTAAACTCTCTATTTACTATAGCATTAGAAAAATAACGGCGAAATAACTATAGTTATTGTATTATATTGTTGTAATGACTGCGTTTTTGTGTTTAAATTTACTTGCAAATCGTAAATAGATTACATAGCTTTAAATATATCGTGAAATAACGATGCTTATTAGACGCCTACATCCAAATAACGAAACAGTTATAACCGTTTTTTGTCTAATGTTATAATAAATGGAGTTTAGCTATGGCCAGTGGCTTCACCCACTGTTTAGTCTTGAAAAAATCTAACTATGTACCCTTTCACTTGACCGTATATTTCTGTGCCATCACGTTTTTCGAAATGAACTACTTTCTTACACAAAAAAAACTTTAAAAAACCAAACCAAATTCACTTAAAAAAAAAAAAAAAATTGCATTTGATCGCCATCTCGCTTGATGTTAAGCAATGATGCGGTCTAAGATGGAGCACGCTTGTCTAAAGGATTTGTCACACTGGATGCGTTCTGCGGCTTACGGTCAGGTCAAAGTGAACCCAGCCCGCATCATGTATGAACAACGCTGTCGGTCGGGACAGCTGTGGTCAGGGCAGAGCAATCGCGTACGCGTCCTTATCTCCCCACCGCCCCGTCAGGCCAACATGCGTTCTTTGGTTGTGCTCGCACGGTCAGATCGCATTCTATACAAAATATATTGATACCGAAAATGTTGTTCATACATGATGCGGGCTGCGTTCGCTTTGACCTGACCGCAGGCCGCAGAACGCATCCAGTGTGACAAATCCTTAAAAGAAACCGATTCACTCGTGACTTGAAGATACTCAGATTGTAACTATCGGGGAACACCCACTCCCGCAACGCATTCCAGGAGAAAATGCGAGGGAACAAAATGTCATACCACAATACAAAGACATCTTGTGTTGTCAACAGGGACCGAAACCGGTATTATGACCAATACCTGTATTATTTTGGTTACAACTTGTGACGGAGTCATCCTTCTTTCATCATTTAGTGCTGGCAATCTTCCATTGCTGGCCACTTCAATCATCCCATTCTTCTAAATTCGGTTTAGATTTTAACTTTAAATTTCAAAATTAGAACATCTCATATTTTTTTGCATTGTTTCGTGATTCTTGGTCTGGTCTCCAACGACATCACTTGTGACCGCTGAACCGCTGTACTGTTATTATTTATTACCTACTACCTATTTATCGAGTGTGCAAAGCTATAAGCAAATAGTCTCTTTTTGTAACAGTTATTTTTATACCTCTGTGTAACGTTATAAAGTGCAAATATACAACCTACGTCTCGTAATATACCTCTCCAACCATCCTGCAGTGTTTTATTTCAATATCAAGATTTGTGTCTGTGGAGGCTCTCTCTCATAGCTAGCCGAGGCTGAGAGGTCAGAGGAGGGAGGCACTCCGCGACAAACTTATATTATTTTTACAGGTATTTTTAAAGGTAACTTTTTTTTTTTTAAATTGAATACCTACCACCAGTATTAATACCGGTTACGCAGATAAAATGATCTCTATCTAATACGTGCCATAGACATAAGTCAAAGGGCGGGTATCGCTTGTGTGTGTATTACCGGTATTATGGTAACCTAAAATGGTAACCTAAATAGAGTTAACGGACTGTACCACAAAAAAGATAGACACGCGTTAAACGCGAATGCTATCAAAAATAATACGCACTTGTTTTAGCACTAACTTGTCTAAAACAAGTGTGTATTATTTTCGGTAGCATTCGCGTTTAACACGTGTCTATCTTTTTATGGTAAGGGTGAACATGTTTATTTATCTCGGTTACCCATATAACGGTAACCGTAATCTTAAAGGTATCTGAAATTATTCGATACCTATTCCGTAATTTATAGCGGTTTTCGGTCCCCGGTATTGTCGATAAACAAGATGGACGCAAGTCGGTACACTGTCATTCGTCATGTTCCCGTCTCGTTTCGTCGTGGACGAGCGTGTCCATTGATTTGTTCCACTGATTGATCGATGTTTCTTGTCTGTGTATGTAATTGGTACAGTATCTTCAATCAATCAAGTAAAGGAATTAGGGGAAAGTTGGGGATTTTGAGGGAACGTTGATTGAATTGGTATAAGGAAAATTAATGTAACCTCAGATCATAGAAACAAGGGAGATGTGCCAAGGCGAAAACTTTTTAAGAAAACAAGCTTCTATTTTTGGAACCAAAAGGCAATTAATTGGTAGAAATTTGCTATGTATAAAAGCCTATATACGTAAAAGTTTAATCTATACTAATATTATGGGCCTGCGGGCGGTGAGTAATGGGTAGCTCACCGTCCGAGCAGGACCAGGCCCGTGCCGACCGGCGCGTACGTGTTCCACGCGCGCCTCAAAGAGATGTCAGCATCAAAGAGGGGGCCCACTAGGGCCCAAGCCTGCCGGGAAAGCGGGATTGTCCGAAAGGGATACCGCTGACCCGGAACATAAAGGGCAAAGGAAGGAACACGGGTGGGTTTTAGTCCGTAAGAGTCTGACACTCCCTTCCGCTCCACCCTAGAGCGGGAGGGGTCATTTGATGATTTGCCATCCTCAAAAAAAAAAAAAAAACTAATATTATAAAGCTGAAGAGTTTGTTTGTTTGAACGCGCTAATCTCTAGAACTACCAGTTGGATTCAAAAAACTCTTTTTGTATATGATACTTAGGTTCATAAGAGATAGTATACGCTATTTATTAATTACATAATTAGGTACGTATGTGTTTTTTAGGGTTTCGTACCTCGACCTATTTTTCACACATAACTTTTATAAATATTTATCCTATAGTGTATGTTTACATAGTTCCGTAGCTGCCCGTGGCATCACTGGGCCCTATCAGAATATCATTGTTGCGGCATTTATTAGGGTTCCGTACCAAAATGGTAAAAAAGGAACCCTTATGGTGCGACTTCGTCTGTCTGTCTGTCACACCCAAGGGTCGGATACCGGTATATTTTTCGAAACGTTTTCGTCTTAAATACCTAAAGAACAATTTGTTTCGTTTATGTTCGGACGGAACGTTATAAATAACGTTTTAGAAGAACAAAAAAAATATACCGATTTCGTTTAATAAAACGTTTTTAACCGTTTTTATTGAATTTTTGTGTTGCAAACAAGTCCATAATTGTCGTCGCACGACCCTCGCTGCACCGTCTTGCGGATTAAACCAGTTTTTGAAAATGTTCCCATTTCGTTTTCGTTCCGAACGCAATGCAACGAACACAATAAGAAGAACTGTTAGAAACGTTTAAAAAACGTTATTTTAAATAACGTTTCCGACCCTTGGTCACACCTGCTTATTTCAGCAACTACTAATGCTATCGACTTGAAATTTGGAACAATTATAAAAAATGCTTACCCAACTTTATTGATAATGAAAAAAGTCAAAAATTATTTTGATTTTCATTGCAAAAGGGGCCGGAGTGGGGGTCCGAAATAAGTGGGGTTACTAGGTCAAGTCATATGAAAGGGCTTGATCTGCACATTTCAAAATATATTTTGATTTTATTTTATGTCTCACAGTTTTCGACATATCATGAAAAATGTCCGAAAAAATACCATTCCCCCCCCCCCTTATCTCCGAAGTCTGCGAAGTTCCATACATTTTGATCGTGTTGTAGTGCATTTTTGTAGGGAACATCTGATTTTTTTTTTCATATTTCAGTGTCGGTCCCATAATAAAAGTTGATCATATTCATGAGTACTTTCACCTCCTAAAATATCTGCACTGGTTTTAATTTTACCCTGTATAAATAAAACGTTTACAATACCATTACTCATTAGCACCGAGTTATGTTGCTAAGTCATAAAGGAGTCGATAGTTTAACATACATCATAAACTCACACCTTTTCACTATGGGGGCAAAAACTACAGAACGTTATGTGTTACGATCCATTTTTTTTCAAACAAATATAGTAGCATACAGGCGTACAGCCCGCCTGATGGAAAGCGGTTACCTCAGATCATAGAAACAAGGAGATGTGCCAAGGCGCTATCGAACTTGATGCCTGATCTTGAGCAAATTGCTCATATTAAAAACGTACGCGCTGGCGACGAACCGAACACGATCGATGGTATCAATACAGTGTTTTAGTTTAGTGCTACTGTTGAGTGACGATTAACAGTGTTAGATTGAGGGTGTGCGGAATGTTCAATGCGTGGGAGATCTTTTTATTCACAATGAGCGCTTAATTATGCGCGTAATTATGTCTAAAAGTGGCATCAGTTGTTCCCGTACTAATTTGCTATGATGGCATATCTCCTTGTTTCTATGATCTGAGGCGGTTACCGTAGCCTATGAAACATGCGCAACACCGAGTATCACATGCGCGTTGCCGACCCTTAAAATGAGGATTCGCTGTGCCGACAGCTTAGGGGACAAGCAGGTCCCCCGTTGTCAAGAAAGAGAGCGTATCCTCAGGAGCTCTGGCGATCTTACTGACCACAGGAACATTACACTACCGAAGAGTAGCGTTATTTGGCTGTGGTATTCTGTAAGGTGGAGGTACTTCCCCAGTCGGGCTGCTCTAGATTTGAGCGAGGTATCCAGCTGTACCCTTGCTCTTTTATTCTCCAAACTGCTAACTGTCATTCCCATCAAAACAAAGTCAAAAACTACTACACTCCAGTCAGTCAAAAGTCAATCGCTTCATTGCTGTTTCAATAGGCTCGCAACGTCAAACCATCAGAGTAATCCCGGCAATGTATTTCAGAACAGGCGACGTTCACACGTCACTGACTGCTCGACCTAATTGCCCAGTGGGCAGTATTTCGTCCTATTTTTTATTGTAGGTGGTGCGTTACTTCAAAGGTTAGTCTATTTGTAACGAGGGTTAAATGTTACGAGAAGTTATTTAAAGAGAATGTTACTATAGGCAAATATTGGTGTCAACTTTCGACTTAAAAAAATTGTCTAAAAAATATTTAGATTTTTCACATTAGTGAAATAAGTAGTATCAATATTTATAAAACTGTAAAAAAAACCATTCCAATAACAACTAATAAGTAGGGTACTGGGACGTAACCATGCTTAAAAAATATTTTTGGATTTTTTGTCTGTTTTTACGCAAAAAGTGCTGAACCGATTTTGATGTGGTTTTCAGTTTGGTAAGCTTGAGATCTAACTTAAAATCTAAGCCACATTCCATCTGATTCCGGTGGGATGACCCAGAGATACAGCCTGACCTCTTCGTAGTACTAGCCACCCTACACTAAGAAGGTAATTTAAAATGGATCATCTATTGTAGTCCACCGGACAGTGTCATGGGCAAAAATCCTAGTTTATAATATGTATCGACAATATTATTTCATCAATTTCCACGCACTTCTAAGATATAAGCCAAGACAGCGCAAAATGGATCTAAAAATAAAAGCCAGGTCGATGCGAGCTAAAAGCATTACCTTAAACGGATCGAAGGCTGCACTGCACGCTCTTACGGCTGCCCAGACGAGCGTTTAAACGCTGTATTAGCAAGTCGGATATTAGAAGAAGAACATTTTCCCTTATCTAATGCTGCAGACCGGTACCCCTATCATGAGTTTTTTGACGTATAGTTTCGTTAACGTAAGCATATAATACAGCAGTCCTGGAACTTTTTGATAAAATGTTATACAATTTGCACATTTTAAAAAATACCGAGATATTTATTAAGTATTTAATTTATGTAAATATTGTGTAACAAACGTGTATTTTCAATTCAAAATATGCTTACGTTAACGATACCACACGTCAAAAAAACTCATGATAGGGGTACGGAACAGACTAGGGTAGATCCAGACATTGTGAGGCATGCTTGGCGCACGCCTCGCAACGCACGGTTCGATATACATTAGCACATGCCTCACCACGAATATGATCGTCCACACATTACGAAGCATGCGATGAGCGCCGCGCGCCTAGCATGCAAGCAATGTTCGTATCCACCTTTAAACATGTTCTCCGAGGCGCGAAAGGGTCTCAATGTGTAAAGAATGGTCATCAATGGATTAATCCTTGCAGTAAGTTCAGCGTTTCATCACAGATCGATCAATTAGTGCCGTATAATATTATTGGCAACGTCACGTATAACTAGCGGCATCAGTTATGATCCCAACGTCACCTGCGCACTAGCTGGTTTTTCGGTCTCTTTGGCGGAATGAAGAAGACGGGGGGCGCCGAGGCTGCACGCGATTGGTCCGTCAGTCGATGCTCGTCGTCTATTGGACTATTCTCTATTACGTATTGTCAACTGTCTATTGTCTATTGGGCCAAAAATGTACATGCGCGATCTGTGGTCAAGATCCCTGCCGATACTTATACATTGAGCTGTATAAACGTATATAATTGAAAACAAAACTGCTCGTCTGTGCACCCCTCATCGCATTAACACTAACTAGATTGCTTCGTGCTCATGTGAGCCGAGATATGAGCGTAGTGAGCCCTCCCGGATTGTGCTCAAATTATATTATCTGTTCAATTTTGTTTAACATAGGTTTAGTTACTTGTTTTTAGTAAGTTAATGGCTTCACTGATACTATAACATTTAACCTAAAACATTGTAATTTTTTTCCCCTTTCATCTTTTTTCCCTTCAATGTTTTGCTTCGCACATCCTCATCCGCCTAGCCTTTTCCTAAATTGGATTGGGGTCGGCTTCCAGTCTAATTGGTTGCGGCTGAATATCAATATTTTACGTGGACCGACTGCCATCTGACCTCCAAAACCCAATTATTGGGGAATACCGGTATTTGAAAGTTAGACCAGTTGTCAGACTTTTCGGACTTCTGACTACCCGTAACGACTGTCAAAGATATTCCTATGACAACCGGGACCGACTGTTTAACGTGCTCTTCGAGGCACGGAAGGGTATCGATGTGTAGAGAACGGTCACCCATCCAAGGACTGACTGCGGCAAGCGCAGCTTAACCTCGCAGATCGATCGATCAGCGCGGCTGTCATTTAGCTAGGAGCCCCTCAAAGTTTTATAGCAAGATTTGAATAATTTCTATTATCAGTCTATGTTTGTAATTATTATAATTTTGTAATTTGATTTATGCAATTAGTGTGTATATGCCGTGTAAATCAATAAAATAAAATAAATAAATAAATAAATAGCACAAGTAACGGAAAACATTTGAAAATCCGCAACAACCTCAAGCGATCTTGTTTCTAAAGCAAGAACAACAAAAATATCCGATATTTTCCGGAACAGCTAAAAACCGTAGTCGCAGCTGAAATAAACTACTTTCCGGATCTATTCTGAGCTCATCCGTGTGGCAAATACGGTCTCACACGTTGTACTGAGGCTGCATATCATTTAGATCTGTGCCACAATTTTAGAAGTTTTTAAAATCAGGAGTTTTTAATACCTACGTAAATGCGGTTGTATTTTGTGAAAAGTAAGGCTTAAGGGTTTACAAAGAACCCAATTTGACGCCCGATTTGTATATTTGGACCTATAATTGTTTGCTGTGTTTGCGGGATAAAGTACTAAAATGGAAAAAATAAAAAAATGTTTTTACAAAAAAATTGCCGACTTCAAAGTGCGCCTGCAAAGAAAATAATTTTGGTTACGGAAGTTGAGGCAAAAAAGTAAACAAAAACCAAAGCCACCGAGTTCCAAAACCAAAATTATTATCTTCTTTGTAGTTGCTTTTTAAAGTCGGTAGCGATGCGAATGTTTTGCGATGAGAATATGATATTTTGCGAATATCGTGTTTTGCGAATGTGGTGTTTTACGAATGTGCTCTTTTGAGAATATAATATTTAGCGACGGAGCGTCATACACAAACTCTCAGACCCAAAACAAATATTTATGCTGGAATCAAACGCGCGAATATAAGAAATACGAAATAACCACAGATTTAGAGTAGACTAGATACCGCGAACCATCCCTCCCAGCGTGCCTGAAAAGTTTGTGCAATGCGCCTACTTGCTGCGTCCCTGCTTGAGTTTACTTTCAAACGCGCCGGTGGACAAATAGTGTCGTTGAATACATACAAATGCCAAATTGTACGAATAATAACTGTAAAAACTCTTATAGGGTTGCCCAAGGCTTTTAAATGTCTTGCGCGACAGCATAGTAGGTAGGAAAAAGTGGCACGCTCGTTTTCATATTATTTAGTGAACATGCGGTATCTAGTCTAATCTAAATCTGTGGAAATAACTAACTTGTTCCTAAAGCGCGGGGTGCGGGAGACTTGCTATGGGTACAGTCTGTCTATAGGATTACCACATGATATTCCAAAACCCTTAGAATATTAATTTCCTTCTCTGAACTCATGAAGGATAAACACAAGAACTTAGAAATTGCACAATATTCAAGTAATGCGGTCGCATGATGTTAGAATTTAGGTTCCTAAGCTGGCATGTTATTTTGGAATTCCCAAGCCTCAAATGTTGAGCAAAGGGGCGAAGAAACCCTCATGCCTCAGCCCTCATGATAGATGCTTCAAATGTCTTGAGGATGGATCAATATTATTAGCCAGTTTGAGCAAGATTATCTTAACTTTGCATAAACATCTTTTATGAGAGATTTTTTTTCTATAATAAACGTTTGGCGTTCTTTGTATTTTTAATCGATCCCTGAAACACAAAGAAAGAGCGTATTTTGTCGAGTTATTTTTATTTTATAGTTACGTACACCAATTACTGCGAGATGTCTGTATCGAAGTATTTAGGTACGTAATTTTTTATTTGGTAGAGAAAGTCCGCAAATTGTTCCCACAAAATAATCATAAACTTTGGTTGTGTATAGTTTTTTTACTGGCATTAGTAATGCGTCTATATCGACAATGTTATTACACCAACATGAAGTCTCGGTCTCGGCAAAAAAATTAAAAGCGAAAATACCTATAATAAAAAAACCGGCCAAGTGCGAGTCGTACGGTTCCGTATCGGTTTTAGACGTATAAAGTGAAAAAAACCGGACCGCATAACTAAGTTTGTTTGTGAAGGAATTTTGATAAAACTGCACTAGTTAGGAACATCGTTTTATTTTTGGTGCAATATTTGGGTCAATTCCTATCAACTCTAATTATTTCAGATTTTTCGCTCCGCAAACTTCGGAGATAAGGGGGGGGGAATGGTATTTTTTAAGACATTTTTCATCATATGTCAAAAACTGTGAGACATAAAATAAAATGAAAATATATTTTGGAATGTGCAGATCAAGCCCTTTCATATGATATGTCACATGACATAGTAACCCCACTTTGAAATTTCGGACCCCCACTTCGGCCCCTTTTGCAATGAAAATAAAATCATTTTTTGACTTTTTTCATTTTCAATAAAGCTTGGCAAGCATTTTTTATAACTGTTCCACATTTCAAGTCGATAGCATAAGTACCTAGTTGCTGAAATAAGCAGGTGTGACAGACAGACAGACAGACGAAGTCCCACCATAAGGGTTCCTTTTTTACCATTTTGGTACGGAACCCTAAAAACTGCTTCGAAAAATCTTACTGAACAGGAACACCCACTGCAGACTGAAAAAGTATTTAACTTTACTGAAACGCGCGTACCTATACTAAAACATTCTTTCAGAAGTCGGTACGGTAGCAAGAAATAATAAACCAAATCAAAGATATTTTTTTGAAGTAGGTACTTTTTTTGCGAGAAAGTTTTTTTTCGCCCTCCACAGTAAAAACAGTTTACTTAAAGTTAAAAAGAAATGAAAAACTTTTTGAAAAAAAAAAAAACAAGGTAAAATGTTTACTTGATCAAATCTGGTTCAAATTGAGTCCATTACGACTTTTATTGGATAAGAACATACATTAGTAGTTTTATTTTATACCTACTACAAAATATTTTGGGTTGGGATTCGAACTTTTAAAAGCTTTATCCAATCAATTTCCAAAACTTCTTTGCTTTTAAAACCTATTACAATTTCGTTGGTCGTTGTGGCAAGCCACTAACATTTACAGAAAATTTTCAGTTAAACTGTGCAAGCGAATAGTTCTAGCTATTGCGCTATCTTGGATAGGTGCCAGACAGAGGTACAGCTGACGAGCCAAACTGGTCTGAGTTTTAGACTAACTTTCACCATAAATTGTTGAATGCAGTACGAATAGCTGTTTATTTGGAAATTTACGTTTTTGGATTCAGTTTCAAAAATGTTTGGATAGGTACGTAAATATAAAAATTCCACTTGAATTCGTTGTCTGATAAATAAAAAAAATTGGCAAAGCAGATAGCTACGTGGCATTTCGGAGTAGTGTATTGTCGGAGTAACATTTCGTCGGAGTTCACCTAATGATATAATTATTATTTTATTACCCTGCAACAAAGTTTTGGCAATCAGATGACAGTAAGGCCGACCATACACGGACTGCTCGAGCACTCAGCCAGTGATCAACATACGCGGACTGCTCGAGCAGTCAAATTCAACCGCTTGAGGCTGCCATTGATACTACTGCAGCAGTCAGTATCAACTGCTCGATAAGTCACAATTTCAAATCAAACAAGAAGCGAGCGGGCGCGTGTCGTGCGTGGCGTGGAATGAAAAGCGCGGGCGGAGGTAACTGCGCGAGAGCAGATGACAGCTCGAGCAGTCAGTATATACATATATGCCTGGTGAGTGTCGCCACGACCGCTCGAAGCAGTCGGACTGCTCGAGCGGTTCCGTGTGTACGTAGAAGACTGTAGTTTGCTATGCATTCGCAGCTTGAAGCAGTCGATACTGACTGCTTCAAGTAGTCCGTGTATGGTTGGCCTTAGTTGTACCTACTTCTGGAGAGCCTTAGTCATTGTACACACTATTTTAAGCGTTGTATGGCGAAGGGATCCTATCTACTTAAAATTTGTGATGATGACCGAACTGTTTTACTTCAATGCCATAAAAGTACGAAGAAAACTTTTAACATTTGGCATCGTTAACCATAGTTATTGCATAACGAAACTTGTATAGCCAATGCACTCAAAACTTTCTGTATTGTACCAAAGTACTTGAAAAGGTAGGTTTATAACAACGGCAGGCGCCGATAAATTCTATAAATACTTGAGTCAGTCACCAACTCTTTGGCGCTTGAAAACTTATCGAATGGCCTCATCAATACCAACTTTTTGAATCCAATTACCAAGTTTGAGGCGGGGCGCAACGACCGGTGTTGCTTGACCCCCGAATTGGCTTCGATTAGGGTTGCCAAACTCTTGTAACACAACTTTTATTTTCCGTGATACTTAAGAATGCATATCTCAGTGGTTGTAAGATCTAGGGCTGAACGTGAGGTCCCGAGTTCCATTTCCGGGTCGGGCAAACTGTTACTGGGTTTTTCCATTACGAAAATGCTATGAATTAATGAAGATTCGGCAACGTGCATCATGTGATACTTAGTGTTGCAAGCATTTTATAAGCTATGGTAACTACTTACCATCAGGCACGCCGTACGCCTGTTTTACTGTCATCGTAAAAAAATCGGATCAGTGCGAGTGAGAGTCGCGCCCTGAGGGTGCCGAAATATGCAATAGCGCCATCTATGCCGCTATTACATCGTAGTAGATATATCATATCTTGATCATAGATGGTGCTATTGCGTACTTCTAGTGGCGCCATCTATAAGCAGATGCCTCCACCTGCCTCGGACAGACGGACAACAAAGTGATCCTATAAGGGTTCTGTTTTTCCTTTTGAGGTATGGATGGATGTATGGAACTTTAAAAATTATTTAAAGATAAAACTAACGCTCTGTCTTTTTCTTTGATTGCGCAACCCTACCTGAAAATGTAGTCTCGCTCCACCATTGACTGGAGACCAGCTTACTCTGGCGCTGACTTCAGCGTTTTTGTTCACAATCTATACAGTCATTAGACTATTGTTTCTTAAGCCATGACACGGTGTTTTGGGACAAGGAAAAGTTTGGCTTTGTAATTAAAAAGGTGCTTGTCATACATGTTGTACGGAAGAGAGGCCCAAGAGTGACAGGTACTTTAGAGTGAGGCTAAACGATGCGTTGTCCTACATATAAATTACTAGCCGACCCGCCCCGGCTTCGCACGGGTAAAGTTTAATTTACCGTAAATAATACCGTGTTATCTCTTATTAATTATACGTCCAAATAAGATACAGTAAATGGCAAAACTCATAATATTTTAAGAAACTCACAACGATTTATATAACCGAAAGCACAGATAATATAATACTATGCGTACAGATGCCTCATCTCATACAAATAAATGTGACCGATTTAGCGCGGGCTATCTTCGGGCTATACATTTTTCAGTGCTTAAAGCATTTTTCAAAATTTGAACAAATATGTTTCATGATGTATTTTTTCATGTTCTCAATTTTACACAAACTTCAATAACAATTCGATACATATAACGCCATCTATTATGACTATTATGAGTTATTTCAACAAATGTTACTTTGTTCCTGATGAGACCCCGTGCCGAAAGTAAACTTTCTTGGGTATTCTATCACTTTCACACAGTACTTTTGTCTCATTAATATCACCCTATTTAGAAAGAGATAGAATTCCAAAAGAAATATTCAAGGTGTTTTGGCTTTCAATAGGTAGTCTGGTCTCCAGTTTTATTTATACCTAATACCTTCATGCTTTAAGTTCATAAAAAAAATATACGTTTTAAGAAAAAAGCTTGTCTAGTCTGTACCGAAACGCCGCGTGCTATCACCGCGAGAAATGCCAATTTGTTGGCGAACGTTCGAGGGAGAATGTCACGGTGAGATTCTCCACAAAAATGGACATGCAAGTCTACGTCACCATGACATCACACAAAACTTCCGAATAAAAACGAGATCATTTAAAATAAATCTAAATATACCTAATGACCAAAGAATTTGAAACGCTGGCGTCATCAGCAGTCGGTGGCAACTGTGGGAAGCAAAAGTTACAATACAGCGGTCGTTTTAACTCGCTGCATAATTAATGGGGCGCAAATTAAGTACCTACGTGTCACACAGAAGCTTTCAGATCGCGACGAACAAAGGAGTTTAGTTAGGAAAAGAATATTTAGTTGATATTTATAGCACAATTTGCCTGCAACTTCATCCGCGTGGCCCACAGGAACTATTCATTTTTTCGGGATAAAAGTAGCCTATGTTACAAAGTGATAATCTAGCTTTCTATTGGTGAAAGAATTTTAGAAATCAGTTCGGTTGTTTTTGAGTTTATCCATTACAAACATACAAACATACAAAAAATCAAATCTTTCCTCTTTTGTAGTAACTACTTACTAGTAGTGGCGTAGGTACGTAGAGGGCAAGCCCTACCCATTTTTTTTGCTTTTAGAGGGCATTTTTGTTAATTTTTCATGAATTCAAGTGAGTTAATGTCGTTATTAAAGCAATACTTATACATTAAAAATCACTTACATTCATCAAAAATTTACATAAATATTTCCCTAAAACGAAAACTAGTTATACTGGATGCCGACCCCAATATAATTTGGGAAAAGGCTAAGCAGATGATGATTCCCTAAAACGAAAAAATGCATCGGGCTTGCCCTCTGGGCACGCCACTGGTTACTAGCACTTTGCCCGCGACTTGGTCCGCGTAACTCAGAGGAACTGTGTATAATTCTTTTCGGTATCAATAGTAGCCAATAAGCACTCAGGGATAATGTAGCTTCCACGAATAGTTCACACAACATTATTTTAATATTTTTGAGCGGTTTTCACTTTTTTAAGTTTTTTTTTGTACATAAAACTGTATAAAATATCTATACTATACTTATTATTATTTCATCCCTCAGTTTCATGGGACCCAAACCTAATTATTTTATTTTTACAAGCTTTTATGGCGGTTTAGGGTGCTTACATAAAGAAACAGGTTTCCGGCACAGACAAACCAGTCCGAGTCGGTACCGATCGGTGCAAGAGGGAGGACAGACTTGCATGCACCCTGTTTCTTTATAAGTGATCGCATATGATAACGTGGAAATATTCGGTACCGACCCGCACAGACTCGCCTGCACCGGAAACCTGTTTCTTTATGTAAGCACCCTTAAAGAAGATATCTACCTGCAAAGTTTCATACAAATTGGTTATGAACTCTAGGTTTGACGAAGGTGTCACAGACGGACAGACAAACGGACATGACGTAACTAGAAGGGTTCTTAGTTTTGCTACAGAACCCTAAAATCAAAAAATGATATAATATCAATAGATCCACGCGACTCTATTCAAAGTACGAGTCCTTCAAGTATAGTACAATATAAACTAATAACAAGCAACATTTATCCATTTATCGTAAACGCGAAACAAATTAAATCTCCCAACCCTTCCACATTCACGCACAATTGAATCGATTCAACAGCAAAAAACAGTTCCCCTTTAGTTTGTTTACGTAACAGATCTAGGTAAACATTTCAGATCATTGAAACAAGGGAGATGTGCCAAGGCGCCATTGAGCTTGACGCTTTACTTTGATAACATTAACCATAATTAATTATAACGTACACGCTGGCGACGGACCGAACGCGATCGATGAAATAATTATACAGTGTTTTAGTTTAGTGCTAGTGATGAGCGACGAATAACAGTGTTATGCGCCTGCTACACACTCGACGAGTGGCATGGGAAGTAGCGAGGAAAGGAGGCAGAGACATAGTGTGGCAACATTACTCGTCATGCCACACGTCATGCTCCTCGTCCTCTCTCTCTCTCTCTCTCTCGTCTCGGCAGGCAGAGAGGGCAACATCGCGGCAAATCACGGCAGCGCGAGGAGCATAGCGATGAGCAGCGCAAGGAGCATAGTCTGGCAGGCGCATTAGATTAAGGATGTGCGGAAAAGTGGCGACAGTGGTTCCCGTACTAATTTCCTGTGAGATATTACCTTTTTTTATGATCTGAGATGTAAACATAGTCCTAAATAATACACAGGGTAGGTATTTGAGATGGGAGGTTAGGGGGAACATTGAAACGAGAATAGAGATAGATCTATACTAATATTACAAAGCTGAAGAGTTTGTTTGTTTGAACGCGCTAATCTCTAGAACTGCTAGTCGGATTCGAAAAATTCTTTTTGTATATGATAGCCAGATTCAGAGGGGCTCGTGGCTAAATGACAGCCGCGCTGATCGATCGATCTGCGAGGTTAAGCTGCGCTTGCCGCGGTCAGTCCTTGGATGGGTGACCGTTCTTTACACATCGAAACCCCTCCGTGCCTCGGAGAGCACGTTAAACAGTCGGTCCCGGTTGTCATAGGAATATCTTTGACAGTCGTTACGGGTAGTCAGGAGCCCAAAAGTCTGACAACTGGTCTAACATTCGAATACCAGTATTTCCCAATAATTGGGTTGTGGAGGTAAGATGGCAGTCGCTCCATGTAAAATATTGATATTCAGTCGCAACCAGTTAGACTGGAAGCCGACCCCAATCATGTTTGGGAAAAGGCTAGGCGGATGATGATGATGATATGATAGCCAGATTCATGAGGAATAGTATAGACTATTTTATGTTCATTTTTCATAAATCTAAGTGAGTTAATGTCGTTATTAAAGCAATAAGTACATTAAAAATCACTTAGATATATGAAAAATTTAAGTAAATACTCTTTAAAACGAAAAAAATGTATCGGGCTTGCCCTCTAGGCACGCCACGGATAGTAACCTCATAGTAAACTAAAAGTCCCGTAAATAGATTACTCCTGAGTTCCTGACATTGATCGAACATTATGCGCATGACCTCACCGTCGCGTCGCGTGTTTTGTTGTGCGCTCCCGGCGTGTTCAATTTTCCGAGTCAGCGGCGCGGGTCACATCTGTTTTTTTTCAATAAAGCGAATTTAGGACTAGTATTCTGATCTAGTGTAGAGATTGTGTGCTGATAACGTGGGTAGGCAACGGATAATGAGTTTTTAGGGTTCTAGGGTCTTTACCTCAAAAGGAAAAACGGAACCCTTTTAGATTACTTTGCTGTCCGTCTGTCCGAGGCAAGATCCTTAACGAGTGGTGACATCTATAGATGGCGCCACTAGAAGTATGTAATAGCGTCACCTTGCTCATAGATGGCGCTATTGAATATTTTGGAACCCTCAGGACGCGAGTCGTACTTGCACTTGTCCGGTTTTTTTTAACTTAAAAGAAAGTGCAATAATAGTTATTTATTTCGCGTGGACACAGATTGAACGAATACCTATAACCTGCCTACCAATTTGAAGTTTTCAATAAATATACTTTACTCATTCTTTTAAAAGACTTTTTTAATATTATACGATGGTAATGGCAAACAGGCGTACCGACGGCCCGCCTGATTGTAAGTGGTTTACCTAATAGGTTAAAAATAATCACATCTAAGGTGACTAGACTATCTTCCGTTCAAATAAATTATTTGGCCTAATATTTATAAGTTTTTTTATAACCTATGTGCCTAATGTATAAAATATACTCGTATTATTGTAAAGTTTCAACAAAATCCGTTCAGTAATTTTTGCATAAAAGAGTACCAAACATCTTTATATCCGCACAAATATTCGCGTTTAAAATATTATTAGTAGGTTTGCTTTTCTGGAATGGCAAACTAATTCCATATTTTCAACGTAATAGCGAAAACAAGAAAATGTCGAGCAATCAGGCAGATTGCATGGAATGTTTTATTTTAGAAAAACAATTCGTTTGCCAGCACTAAATAGCAAGCTAGTAGAAGCTATTGTCTTGATTGTTTACTGAAATATTCATAGATAAATAGATGATGGTACTGACTGCTTACATAGAGGTTTATTATTTTCAGTCAGAAAGCTTATTCTAGTCAACTTACAGAGAAATAAATATACGTAATAAAAAAAGATTTTTCAATCAGTGAACTTCGGAGATAAGGGAGCGGTGGAATGGTATTTTTTCAGTCATTTTTCATTATTAAATATGTAGAAAACTATGAGACATAAAAAGAAAATGAAAATGTATTTGAAATGTGCAGATCAAGCCCTTTTCCCTGCCCTGCCTTTTGCAAGCCCTGGCCCTGACGCCAATTTTAAATTTCGAACCCCTACTTCAGCGCCTTTTTCAATGAAACAGAAAAATGTTTTTTTAACTTCGTTCACTTGTAATAATGGTAGGCAACTATTCTTTATACATTGTTCCAAATTTGAAGTCGATAGCAGTAGTAGTTGCTGCAATAACTAGCTGTGACAGACAGGCAGGCTTCCTTTTTTACCATTTTGGTACGGAACCCTAACAACAAAAAATAATCTAATCTCTTTTTAAAGTCGGTTAGAAGGACAGTAAAATACAATTATTTCTTACAGTAAGTGCAATTTAGACAGGTACAGGACAGGCGCGGTCCCAGGGGGTCACGGGGGTCATGACCCCCCCCCAAAATCGTATAAAAATGCGTCAAACACGGTAATTCACGGTATATCACGTCGGCATTAATCGGTATGACCCCCCCCTCTAAAGTCTTCAGCGGCGGTATGACCCCCCCCAAAATCGTCGGCTGGGACCGCGCCTGGTACAGGACACAAAAGTCGCCACGGTACAAGCGTGACGTATAAATAATAGATCATGTTCCAGCTTAAATAAGTTATGTCCAGAAACGAAGTTTTTTTAGGGTTCCGTAATGGAAAGGGGCCAACGGGACTTTATTACTAGTCCGTCTCTCATAATATTTTTTTGTTTTTTTTTTTGACGGGCCTCTCGCAGTTGGCTTTTAACAGCCGTCACTGCTTAACCGGTCATCTGGTGAGGACTTACAAATGCCTCCAGCCAGGCTTAAAACTAAATAAAAACTACAAACTAAGCGACCACACGCTAAGGGCACCCCCTAGTGGGGTACGGGCCTCGGCTTAGGGCGTCGCTGGGGGGAGGGCAACTAGAGGGAGGGACTACTAGCTGGATCGGTTCATTATTTTGGGTCGAATTTAAATCTACAGGCTCAGCGCGGGCTGGCTCGAGCAAGGGTCGGTTTGGGGTCTGAGTCATACTCGGCGGCGGACTCGGGTCATGATGGGGACGTCGCGACGGGCCTCGTCGGCGAGGTCGGAATGGAATGTCTCTTATAAAACAAAATAAAGGTTATATAATTTTCTTTTTAGTTCATTTTTACAAAACACCAATCCATAGTTACGCACTTCGAAACTACTGAAGCGATTTTGATAAGGTTTTCACCAGACGCACCCACCACACAGGAGAAATCCTAGTGTGGTGCAACGCTTTTTAAAAAAAAAAAGATTATAGACAATTTTTAGGTTTATAAAATTATTGTTTATAATTTTCAAAAATAATATAATATTTTTTTGGGACATTCAAACTATGCACTAATTCGATCATCGGCGCGGAGCGTGGGCGACGCTGGCGCTGGATCACTTCCGCATGGGGAGACTATGTATGAGAGAGAGAGAAAATGCTTAAGTCACTCGAGGCTCTAATCACCATGGTAATAGCCTCAGATCATAGAAACAAGGAGATATGCCATCATAGCAAATTAGTACGAGAACAACTGATGCCACTTTTAGTACATTTTTCGACACAATTACGCGCATAATTAAGCGCTCCTTGTGAATAAAAAGATCTCCCACGCATTAAACATTCGGCACACCCTCAATCTAACACTATTAACCCAGTAATGCCTAGCGTGTCCAAATGGACACGTATTTAGTGGTAAAATTAAATATTTGGTAAGCTAACCTAGCTTTCTTTTTTGGCAAAGTAATTCTTATAGCGTATTCACTAAAGCCTATAGTTTCTGTAAACTTTATTATGCTGCTGATATTTGCCATTATTTTGGAAATATTTGCATTGTATGTTCAATAAACTTGCGAACAGGTGAAAAAATAGATCCCAGATGAGAGTAGGTAATATTATGTCTATGTCTTGTTATTTACCTATGTTATTTTTATGATATATGATATTTTTATAAATACCCTTGGATGACGTAACGGGAAAACAAAGCTCTGCTTTCATTTTAGTTTGTTTTTTTCACAATAAATTCGATGTGTCCATATGGACACGCTAAGCATTTGTCGTAGCTTTTTATCAAAGCAATTGTTATATTTCAGCTGCTTTGATTTCGATAAATTCAAGGAAACGTGTACACTAATTTGTATAAAAAAGATGATGGCGTAGATCAGCCAATGCCTGAATCTCTTTTTATAACCCTCGGAGCCAGCTATTTTGAGTAATAAGGACTCTCCTGGCGAAGGTAATAGGAAGGAACGGCAGAATTTTTGAATGATTGTCAGTTGTTTGTTGAGACAGAGATGCGTTTTCGGAATAAAAATGCCAATAGACGTTTTGATGACCTTTGTGGGAGAATTCATATAAGATGAAACAAATAGTACTGGTCCCTGATGACATGGATATTAGATGCAAGCGTTCATAACGCATGGCTACTCCAGAAATGACTGGAGCTAACGTTTTCCTATTCGATTTTCGTAAGAGATTGTCTGAAGCTGTCTTCAGACTACGCCATACTATATAGTATACGATATACCTTATAGCATAGCGCAGTATACAAAGCCAATACTATATAGTATAGCACAGTGTGAACGTGTCCATAACAATGTATGGTGCGCGATATTGTTGTGCTATGAGCTATATGCTATAATGCTATATAGTATAGTGTAGTCTGAAGACAGCTTTACAGTACCTCAACAAACATCGGACGGTTGTCAAAAGTCCAGGAAAACCTAGTACTGCGACATCTGCACTAACAGGTTCATCGAGATATGAAAGGACTGATCACTACGTCCAAAAAAAACGGCAATATGTGGGGCCATCGTGTAAAAACAAATTTTCAGCAGGTAGAATTGAATTCATAAAATGCAATGTGGGCTTATGTGTTTCTTGCTTTTATCATATAAAATCACACTTTTACAATTTACCTACAAATACTTTTTTGCTACTGACAATGCTTAGCGTGTCCACATGGACACATAGTTTTTTTCTATTTTGCAATATATTTATTCAAACCAAAATTGTATATTTCATTTACGTACCCTATAATGAACCCTAATTTATAAAAAAAACATTAAAATTTAAAAAAATACAAATTCGGGCATTACTGGGTTCGTCACTCAGCACTAGCACTAAACTAAAACACTGTATTTATACCATCGATCGTGTTCCGTTCGTCGCCAGCGCGTACGTTTATAATATGAGCAATTTGCTCAAAATCAGGCATCAAGCTCGATAGCGCCTTGGCACATCTCCCTTGTTTCTATGTCCTGAGGTAATAGCACTCCCTATTACACGGTACTTATAATTAATGGCGAAATGTAGGTCTATTTAAATACACATTTGCCTACACCATCTGTGTTTAGTCGTTATGTATGTAATTTGAAATACGGTATTAACAAAGATTTAAATCGTAGATGCGCTCACCGTACTTACCTACATGATCGCGCGAAAATGTTTCCTTATTGAGATGAGTGAGCTCACACATCCCTCCATTCATGACAGAGAAGGATAGTGTGCAATATTCGGTATGAGTGAGCGAGACAAACTATATTTATACTTCAGATATCATTGAAATTGAATGAAGAAACACGGAAACGTATAAACGGAGACCATATTTTGACACGGCATCTAACGATTTGTATCTTTAGTAGGTACTAAAAACGTTTGACATAAAGAATAAGGAATCTCGTTATACTCACAAGATGGCGCCACAACTAGCAACAATAAGCACCGCCATTTTTAACCGACTTCAAAAAAAGGAGGAGGTTCTCAATTCGTCGGAAGTTTTTTTTTTATGTATGTTCAGCGATTACTCGGCGATAAATCGGCTCCTAATTGACGGCAATTAGGAGCCGATTTTGAAAATTCTTTTTTTGATTTAAAGGGTATACTCACGAAGGGGTCCCATTATCAACAATTCAGGATCTGATGAGGGGATCTCATGGAAATCGAGGGAACTCCTCAAATTTTAGCATGAAAAATATATCAGTCTCGTCTAGACGCCGTAAAACCGCTGTAGCTAGGCCGGAGACGGACTGGATCGGGCAAAGTAATAAATGTCTGAACTACAATGTAATATATGGGTTTCAACATATATGAGGGTTCGTTTGGTACCTACCTTTTTCTTTAGAGAAAAAAAGTTGTCCTACATTTGGTTTTTAGGGTTCCGTACCTCAAAAGGAAAAACGGAACCCTTATAGGATCACTTTGTTGTTTGGAAAGTCCGAGGCATCTGCTCATAGATGGGGCTATTGGATATTTCTAGTGGAATATTTTATTTTATATATCTACATACATAATTAAGTTTGTACAGAATCCTCAGGGCGGGAGTCCTACTCGTACTTGTCCGGTTTTTTAATTAAATGACGATTTCTCCCAGTAAATAGAATTTTCGGTGAAGCGACGTAAGATGTTCGAATTGTTTTCGATAACCTGAACTTCGTAGTTCGCAGTTTCACGTGGAATTTTAAAATAATCTATGACATAGCGGGCACATATTGGCTGATGCTGTCGGAATTTCAACCCGCGCGGAGTTTGAACGTGAAAACGATTTTAAAAAGGCTTCCATACTGAGGTCCCTCCGAAACGCTTTTTGTCGCCAAAAATTTAATTTATCTCGTGACTCAAGGGTTATATCGCCAAACGTTGTATATATTTTGAAAATAGACCACTGCACGTTGTTTGTTAGTGCACCTACGTTACGTGTGCCTACGTCATTGAATGCGGAGGAGGGGTTGAATAGGAGCTTCAAAATTCACTCTCCGTGACCAAAGAATTAGTCATAGCTCCGTAAAGGAAAGGGTTACAAAAGTTATTTGTGTGTCATCGTGTGGCTATTGAACTGCTCTAAAAGGTTAGCTAAGAAAAAAATAAAACGGGGAAAAATTAGGTAGGTACCTAACGCCAAAAAAATCCTGGTAGTGTAGTGATAGTACTCACCCTAATTTTTAGGGTTCCGTACCAAAATGGTAAAAAAGGAACCCTTATGGTGCGACTTCGTCTGTCTGTCTGTCTGTCTGTCTGTCTGTCTGTCACACCTGCTTATTTCAGCAACTACTAATGCTATCGACTTGAAATTTAGAACAGTTATAAAAAATGCTAGCCCAACTTTATTGCATATGAAAAAATTAAAAAAATATTTTTATTTTCATTGCAAAAGGGGCCGGAGTGGGGGTCCAAAATTTCAAAGTGGGGTTACTAGGTCAAGTGACATATCATATGAAAGGGCTTGATTTGCACATTTCAAAATATATTTTCATTTAATTTTATGTCTCACAGCTTTCTACATATGATGAAAAATGTCTGAAAAAATACCATTCCCCCCTTATCTACGAAGTTTGCGGAATGAAAAATCTGAAATAATTAGAGTTGATAGAAATTGACCCAAATATTGCACCAAAAATAAAACGATGTTCCTAACTAGGACAGTTTTTTCAAAATCATTAAAATTCTTTCACAAACAAACTTAGTCTTGCGGTTTTTTCCACTTTATACGTCCAAAACTGATACGGAACCCTCGGTGCGTGAGTACGACTCGCACTTGGCCGGTTTTTTTTATTGATTAGTAGATTACTAATATTTAGCGCCAGGTAATTTAAATATCCTTTTAACTCAAACTTGTGTTTCAACCCCGATCTTCAGTCCTTATCGCTTTAAAACCACCTCAAACCTTGCGGCCATAGTAATAACGACTAAAATTGGGTGTTTTTATATTTTGTTTATGAATCACAAATGTTTTTGAAACAGGTACGAACGGCTTATCACTGGCTTTTGAGGACGAAACCCGACCAGTTTTAACTGAGACGAAGTACTGCAGGTAATTCGTCTCAGTTAAGGCGAAGGTAAATGGTAACGGCCAGTTTTAAATCTCTTATTTCGCCGTCAAATAATGCAGGTTAGTTGTGCAATTTTTTTATGTTAAACTAGAACATATATACATCAATCGTACCTGTGAATATTTAACTATTGTTGTAAAATACTTAATGAAATAAATTCATGAATTCGTGTCTACCCAAAACATAAAAACGTAATTACTTTCAAACCGCTTAAGATATTATCATGATTTGTTTTGTGTGAAAAGACTATGTTACTACCTATAATATTACCTGTTACTTTTTTTTTATTTTATGTTTTAGATACTAAAAAGTAATAATACGTCTAATTCTGCACAGCGCGCTCCTTGATAGGCGAGTCGTATTGCTCGGTGGATGTATGTCGCGTTGCTTGAGCTCAGCGCAGAACACTCAAGCTATACCGCCCAAATCACTCAAGGCCGTTGGCGTATACCGGGGCCTTAAAATCTCAGTTCATATCTGAATTTGTTATGTGAGCTGTAGCCATACCAAGATATACTGAGAGACTGGTTTAATGAGGAAAATAAAATAAAAATACAAAAAAATAAAATATGAGCCCAAATCTATAGGTGAACCTTAAAGGCACAATGTAAACCTTTTTTTTAATATTCTTCCGACAGATTAAACACTGCCTTTTTAATCCCAGATCATCCTACCACGTAACACAGCTTATTACAATCCGATATTTTCATAAAAAGGTAAAAATTAACGCTACCCTGGGGGTTGAAATGCGTTATTATTAACGTCAATTTCGACTCGACTCGACCCGCGTAATTGGTCGACTGGGGGGTGATTTGCTTATTTATTTTAGAGATTTTTTAAATTTTGTTTTGTTATTTAGCGTATTATTTCGTCAAAGATATGTAAGAGTGCATTTTTTTAGGTTCAATCTTATGTTATGTATGATTAGGGCTGCCATCACCTAAATTGCTGACGCTGGACAAAAACTTTAAAAACCCCGGACATTTGGGTGAAATTAAGTATTTTTCCCGGACGCCCCCGATTTTTTTTTTCTTTCCTACTATTGACATTGATTCCCCTAACACAAACAATTGATTCCAAAAAGTGTCCTTTTTGGAAACCCCTACCGGACGCTCCCCGGACGCCATATAAACTAGGACAAATCCGGGGAACCCCGGACAGATGGCAGCCCTATGTATGATCAACCATTATAAGATTTTGACTTTACAAAATATGTAGTTTTCTTTTTATTTAGGCATAGGACATGATAAGAAAACCCATAAACTGCTTTTAGTTCAAGCTTTATCAATTATGCTATTCTACTAAATCAGCAAATAGGTACTTCGAAAGAAAACTTTCTCGTTGCTTAGCTGTATTATGAGATTTCACCATTCTATTCCAGATTAATTTTAAACACTTTTTGGATCACATTAAAATTTTTTGTAACTAACAAAAAGAACAAGGAAAAATGTTAGAAAAAAATTAACAAAAATTTAAATTTTTCTGTTATTTTCTTTTTTAACAATCTTCCAATAAACATTTTACAACAATTGGGTCATTATAACACGTAATATACAATTAAATTTCATGTTACAAAAATTGGGTCACTATAACCGTAACACGCAATAGGTAAGAATTAAAACACAAAGCTTTTTCCCGGCTTTTCTATCACCCCCAACAGTAGGAATTTCATCCCCAGCATTACTTTCTAAATCCACATTCCTTTAGCTTTGCGTTCTAACTACACAAGCAAAAGTACATAAACTTGAAATAAACAAAGGAAGAAAAACCTCATTATCTTTCTTATCAAATAGTGCTCTACATTCGAGCACAAAAGGCAAAGTGAGGCGCACTGGGGCCTATTTCGAGCACTCCATTCGAGCCATCTCGAGTCTACGTTCTTTGTCTCGGAAATTGTGCCGAAAAGCGTCATCTATCTGCAAAACGTCCAATTAAAAGTCCCACATTGTTCTAGTGTGGGCATTAAATTGTTTGCTGAAAGGTGGTTAAGGGAGGATAAGTGAAAATTGTGTTATAATGTGTCTCTATAGTTGTAATCTCTCTTGTTCTTGCTTCAATTTCGTCTGCTTACTTTTACATTTACAGTCAAGGTACGAAGTTAGGACACATACCTAGTATCTTTTAAAACTACGACACTGGGCAGACTGCTGCATACTTTAGGGGTTGTTTTTCAAAAAGTCCTTTCTAAGTGAACGTTACTTTGCCTTACTTATAAATGTTTGTTAATTTAAGCACTGATTAAATATACAACTATCCTTGTCATTTGTATGCCAATGAATAGAGATGGCAAGTGACTTAAGAGCTTTAATTAAAGAATCATTTATCAGTAAGGGGGGTTTAGGCTATGTTGTTAGTTGCGTCAGTCAATTAGTCAGTCAGTCACGGATCTACCTATTGTCATTAGGCACTTTTTGTCTTTCAGACTTTCGTCGAAAGAAAGAACTCACAACCGCAAACCAAAAATGTAATAAACCATACGCAAACATCCCCACATTTATCTAATTTCGGTATCCGTACGATATTTCAATATTAATGTTATTCAAACAATGTTGCGTACGCCCAAAATAACTCGACCTGCGGCAAAATATGTAACTAATTCAATATTGTATGGAATCATTGAGTTGTGTACAAGTGGCGCCACCCGGAAATATCAAGATATACTGGATATATTATATTCTACAGCTTGTTTACCTGTCTACCCCTGACAGTCCGTGAGAAACAGGGTGATATTAAAAATATCAGAGATGTTTTTGTCAAAACATGCGGGAAGGAAAAACAATGGTTATATTTTATGTAAGATATGTGAGGGGTGAAATCTATATTAATATAATAAGTGGTTTTTGTTTGTTTAAACGCGCTAATCTCTAGAACTACCAGTAGGATTCGAAAAAAATGTTGTATAAATGATAACCAGATTCATGAGAAATAGTATAAGATAATTAAAATGACGCTATGACTCTTAAGGGATGAGCAAAAAGAAAAAAAGTTAGAAAGAACGCTATGGCTATGCGAAAACAAAACAATAGTGTAGGCAGGTAAATAATCTGATTTCTTTTAAATTAAACGGTGAGTGACACCTTGGGGCACAGACTAGTGTGAAATATGTGGGGGGTGAAATAAAAAAAAAGTTCTACTACGCTACGTAGAAAATCCTGTTTAATTTAGTGTTAGAGGAATTAGTTTCTTAGTTTTGAGTCAAACTCATCTGTCATTTCTAAAAATCAAATGACAACGATTTTATTTAAATTCCACTGATAAACACCACTTTTCTAACATCAAAAACAGCATTAAAATAGGTCAATCTATTTGAGATCTATGCAGTCACAGACAGACAAACAAAAACAGAGACACAGGCGTCAAACTTATACCACCTCGTTTTTCAAATTCAGGGGTGAAAAATAACATAACAATCCAAAAAGCCCATCCTTTACCAGGAGATGAAACCGCGCAACAAACTCCCCAGCGAGAGATCAACCAGCATCAAACCTTTTTATGTATACCTCCAAAACCAATAAACAGAAACAAATACCGCCCGACGTAGGTACTTGAGATCGTACTCACATTGTTCAAAGAATGTTCGGGTTCGACTCAATTGGACGTATAGATTTCTACCCAAAAATATGTGTAGGAGTGAAACAACTAGCCTTGTAATGGAGAAAATGGAAGGTTAAAATGTCCTATGAAAAGCGCCCTGAGGGTTTGGGACCCTCAGGGCGCCAGGTAAACGCTCTATGTGTCCAAATCTGTAACTTAAATAATATTTTCCGTGAAAATCGACTGTGATGTACAGGCAGACCGGAGTGATTCCATAACTGTTCTTTATTGTCAATTTTGGTACAGAATAAAGAATATCGAAAATTACATGCGTACATTCCCTGAGGTGCTATAAAACCATGTTTCGGGCAAAGGTATGCAATATTGAGATGAATAAGAATTTTTAGGCGAGGTCTAGTATCGTGGACTACGTGGGACTATGTAATGGCGCACGGTGACACTATGAATTTATCATGAGTTCCGAATGTTACAGCTTGGAAACCTGGTATTTTTCGGGTTCCGTACATCCGATGAAAAAACGGGAATCTTGAAATTTGGTACATGTATAGAGTTAGATGACCCAATTAAGATAGTATAGCGTAAATTTAACGAATTCCGAATTTGGGGGCAATTTAGAAAAAAAAAATCAAATGCGTCATGTGACATATCGAATGAAAAGCTTAAATACCAACCAAAATATCTCATCCCACTAATATTATAAATGCGAAAGTTTGTGTGTGGGTGTGTGTGTATGTTTGTTACTTCTTCACGCTGAAATGACTGGACGGATTTGGATGAAATTTGGCAAAGAGGTAGCTTGGGACTTGGAAAAAACACAGAGGCTACTTTTCATCCATTTTCTGCAGACGAAGTTGCGGGCAGCAGCTAGTTTGTTTTATAATTTTAAAATAGTTACTTATTTTGAAAGAATTATATTAATGAAAATATACAAAAGTTGAGTATTCCCGCAATGGAGTCTAACATTTTGAAGAAAATCTATAGTTACTAATATTATAAAGTTGAAGAGTTTGTTTGTTTGTTTGTTTGAACGCGCTAATCTCTAGAACTACCAGCCGGATTCGAAAAAAGTTTTGTATATAATATGATAGCCAGATTCATGAGGAACAGTAATAGGCTATTTAACATCACGCTACGACCCTTAGGAGCCGAGCAACGGGGGTGAAACCGCGGGGAACAGCTAGTAGATAATATATCTACCACTACAAGTGTATCAAAAGTTAAAGGGTGTAATAAACTCTAGTCCATCCATCTTGACCTTGAGTTCGTTGACCCGCCGCCATTTTGATGATAGCGCAAATTAATGGCGGACTAATGGACGTCTCGTCAAGTGCACTTACGTTCTACATAGGTTACTAGTATATAATTGGACGCTTCTAAAATATTAGATAGTTTATCTTTGTCAATTACAGTCTTATAAGCCTTTTCGCCTATGAGGGGCTCGTGGCTAAATGACGGCCGCGCTGATCGGTCGATCTGCGAGGTTAAGCTGCGCTTGCCGCGGTCAGTCCTTGGATGGGTGACCGTTCTTTACACATCGAGACCCCTCCGTGCCTCGGAGAGCACGTTAAGCAGTCGGACCCGGCTGTCATAGGAATATCTTTGACAATCGTTACGGGTAGTCAGAAGCCCTAAAAAGTCTGACAGCTGGTCTAACATTCGAATACCGGTATTACCCATTAATTGGGTTGTGGAGGTCAGATGGCAGTCGCTCCACGTAAAATATTGATATTCAGCCGAAACTAGTTAGACTGGAAGCCGACCCCAATATAATTTGGGAAAAGGCTAGGCAGATGAAGCCTTTTCGCCTATGATATTTTATTTTATTTTTACACTTTTATGGAGTAGTAAGAAGAGCTTAAAACATCTATTTTCCAATTATTTGTTTAGAACTGTTTCCAATTGTTTGTTATAGGTACTAATAATATGTATAAATGCCAAAGTTTGGAAATGTATGAATAGATGGACTAAATAGCACTGTTTTTAGGAGTGGTGGGCAAATATTTCTCTTATATTATGTGTGGGAAGAAAATCGCAAATAAATTATTAGTTCAACTGTCGAACCACCTGATTCAATTTCACTCAATGTTCATAGCACGACTGCTGAGCGAGGTGACCTGGGTTCAATGCTGGGGTCGGAGAAAGTGTTATGTGTTGTCTCAGCAACAGCCAGGAGTCTGAATTTCTGCCCGGTTAATGGCAACAGGGTCGCCCCTTATTACAAAGGCCTTAAAAGTAGGTAAATGTGGATGTACTAACACCTCTGCCTTACCTTCCAGCGAATATTGGCGTGATATTATGTTATTTTCACGAAAATACGCATAAAATACAAAGTTGTTTCAATATAAACCGTTAAATATATTTAATGACGTCATAAATGGTGAGATAACGCGTTTTTACGACTACCCACATTAATTTATGTTTTAAGTTTGTAAAATGCATTAAATGATGCTCTGATATAAATTTACAGATAGTATCTGTGTAAAATATGGTCGTCTGACGAATATATTTTCGTGTACATACCTTAATAAATTGTGATAAGTAGGCGTAAATTATAGTACTTGAAGGTAATTTATGTAATTTGAGTTTAAAATAAAAAGTAAAGCATATTTATAGTATTAGGTATATTTTATATTCAAACTAGCTGTTGCTAACTGCCGGCCTAGCATGACCACGATAGAAACGGGTTTTGTCTACATAGAAATAGACAAAGTGACAGATTGTAGAAACATTTCTACCGTTTCATTCATAAAACGTAGAAACATTTCTACAATATGTCATGCTAGGCCGGCTGGACTCGCTGCTAAAGTTTCCTTGGTGTGCGTGCTTGCGCGCAGATACCTATACGGGGGCATTTGTGTATGTGTGTAAATGTATGTGTCGCGTTTCAAATGTGGCGCCAAAATGATCGTAACACAATTGTATGTCTGGTATGCGGCCCGGCTTAGAGACACTTACACTCTATTTTTTTTACAAAAAACCACTGAAGTTGAGAATGCTAACTTAATTGACTTTGTTTCTATACCCCTCAAATATAATATAAATCTTACCTGTAAGCCACGTCCCATTGAACGGCTTGTAATGCTCCCCCAGCACGTCATGTAGGGTGGGTCTTCTTCCTCTAACCCTTCCCCCATCGCCGGCTGGGGTCAGGAGCGCGATGCTGAACACGATGAGGCCCAGCACCGCCGCTATCACCAGCAGCGCGATCAGGATGCCGCGCCAGTTGCGCTGCGTCGGAGTGGCGGCTGCTAACTCCTGCGAAGAAGGGAGGTGGTTAGTAATATGAAATGTTTGGGGATTTTTATGTTCCCCGCGGTTTCTCCCCGTTGCTCGGCTCCTAAGAGTCGTAGCGTGATGTTAAATAGCCGTAGCTATTCGTCATGAATCTGGCTATCATATACGAAAATATTTTTTCGAATCCGACTGGTAGTTTCAGAGATTAGCGTGTTCAAACAAACGAACTCTTCAGCTTTCTTGGACACACAGCAGCATAGTTGACGTTCGATAGTGCCGTCCGGCTGTCGTGCGGCAGCCGTGCGAACTTCGCCGTCGTACCGCGCTCTCGACGTGTCAACTGTATGTAAAAAAAAACCGGCCAAGTGCGAGTCATACTCGCGCACCGAGGGTTCTGTATCATTTTTGGACGTATAAAGTGAAAAAACCGGACCGCATAACTAAGTTTGTTTGTGAAGGAATTTTGATGATTTTGAAAAAACTGTACTAGTTAGGAACATCGTTTTATTTTTGGTGCCATATTTGGGTCAATTCCTATCAACTGTAATTATTTCAGATTTTTCGCCCCGTAAACTTCGGAGATAAGGGGGGGGGAATGGTATTTTTTTGGAAATTTTTCATCATATGTCGAAAACTGTGAGACATAAAATAAAATGAAAATATATTTTGAAATGTGCAGATCAAGCCCTTTCATATGATATGTCACTTGACCTAGTAACCCCACTTTAAAATTTTGGACCCCCACTCCGGCCCCTTTTGCAATGAAAATATAAATATTTTTGGATTTTTTTCATTTGCAATAAAGTTGGGCTAGCATTCTTTATAACTGTTCTAAATTTCAAGTCGATAGCATAAGTAGTTGCTGAAATAAGCAGGTGTGACAGACAGACAGACAGACAGACAGACAGACAGACAGACAGACGAAGTCGCACCATAAAGGTTCCTTTTTTACCATTTTGGTACGGAACTCTAAAAACAACCGTCCGTGCGCAATACGACACCCGCACGGCTGCAGTCCGGCAACAAACGTCTAAATTAAAAGAGCCCTTAGTATGAGCAAGGGAATCGTTGCTCGAAATTAGCATGCTTTCATAAATATGTAAAACAAGTTTCATATTATTAATAAGAGCGTCGCGTCGGTTGAATTACTGCCCATTGTAAATCTCACTAATCCGTCTCGAACCACGATCTTGACTGGATCCCTAAACAAATCATTTCGCCACGTTCACTGGTCCGTAACTCCAAACATTTCTACTAAAATCTCGAATGTTCCACAGATTTAAGAGATCATCTGTTCAAACGAGTTATGCTAAGAAACAAGCATCCTAATTTGAAAGTGATCTCGAAATTACTACGATTTCCACGTACTAATAATGCTATGATTCGACACTACTGTTATCACAAAAAAAAAAAAAAGAAAGTCTTCAACAAAATAATTCAATCGGGACTTTGACGCACCAACATAATCAAAATATCAGTATTTGGACTAACCTCGATGTTTCGATCAAGTTGCATTGACCGTGGTCACGAGAAAACTAAAGTATGTGGGTGTCAGCGGCTATTCTATTCTATTTTTCTTTATGGCAAGCCAGGGTGTCAGCGTCTTTAGCGGCGGGTGCGGTATCGAACTACCCGCGTTTCATATTGTGAAACGTAACTGTCTCAATCACGGTTTCGGCAGATACACATGAAGAAAAATATGTGTAAAATTCGCGAAAGTTTAAAAACTACAAAATAATTAAATTAAAAAAAAACCAATAAGCATTTTTCTGTACAAAATATTTTACAGTAAAAATTAAAAAAAAAATTGACAGCAAGCGTTGGATAGCTCCAACAGATTTCAAGCCAGCACTAAGCTATTGGATTTCCCCTAATAGGTTTACCAGTGACGGACATTGAATGTGACTCACACACGTCGCAGTAGGCACACAGAGGCGCACCAATTACTTCCAAATGTACCAGAATTATTGGCTTCTCGGAGGATTTTGGACGTCGATTCGAAACTGCTAATTTGCTATTACTATTTGGTGTAATAGTCGTAGAGAAATATGTACTGTATTCGATTCCCAGAATGGGAAAATATTTATTGGATTTAAGTAGCCTAGCCTGGAAGCCGACCCCAATATAGTTTGGGAAAAGGCTAGGCAGATGATGATGAAGTAGCCTAGTGATCTAGAAAATTATCTAAACCGATTAAGTATGGGAATAAGTCTTCACTAAATTGAAGTTTGGTCAAGTGATTTTAGTATTTAAAATGGATATTAAGTAGGAGGTGATTATAAAACACGAATGCTACCAAAAATAATAGACACTTGTTTTAGCACTACCTTGCTAAAACAAGTGTAAAATATAATGATGAATATGTCACATAAAAGTTAAACTATAATAGAAAAAACGGCCAAGTGCGAGTCGTACTCGCGCACCGAGGGTTCCGTATCATTTTTGGACGTATAAAGTGAAAAACTAAGTTTGTTTGTGAAGGAATTTTGATGATTTTGAAAAAACTGTACTAGTTAGGAACATCGTTTTATTTTTGATGCCATATTTGGGTCAATACCTATCAACCCTGATTATTTCAGATTTTTCGCTCCGCAAACTTCGGAGATAAGGGGGGGGGGGATGGTATTTTTTCAGACATTTTTCATCATATGTCGAAAACTGTGAGACATAAAATAAAATGAAAATATATTTTGAAATGTGCAGATCAAGCCCTTTTATATGATATGTCACTTGACCTAGCAACCCCACTTTGAAATTTTGGACCCCCACTCCGGCCCCTTTTGCAATGAAAATATAAATATTTTTTGACTTTTTTCATTTGCAATATAGTTGGACAAGCATTCTTTATAACTGTTCCAAATTTCAAGTCGATAGCATTGGTAGTTGCTGAAATAAACAGATGTGACAGACAGACAGACGACAGACAGACAGACAGACAGACAGACAGACGAAGTCGCACCATAAGGGTTCCTTTTTTACCATTTTGGTACGGAACCCTAATAGCCCGACTCCAAGGAACGCGTGTGTCTGTCGGCAAGCTCCCACCACCAAATTCTCGTATGTCACAGGAGGACCGATCAATTAGTAGCGCCGGATTTAACCACTTCCGATATAGTGGACGATATTGCGAGGAAATTCTAGACACTGATATTCACTTAGCTGGTTATCCGAGAGTAGGTACTATTCCATTACTATCCTTATAGATATAGTTCAAGTTATTGAAGTTTCAATTGGTCTGTGATCCAATCCATTAAATGATACCATGTATACTACATAGTATTAATAATATCAGCTCTGTTTATAAACTTTCCCACTGCTGGGCACGGGCCTCCTCTCAGAATGAGATGGGATAGACCATAGTCCACCACGCTGGCCAAGTGCGGGTTGGTAGACTTCACACACCTTCAAGATCTTTATGGAGATCTCAGGCATGCAGGTTTCCTTGCGAAATTAGCTCGCGGTCGCGACAGTTGAGGGGTTACGTATCAATTCTCGTTCACCATTTTTTTGTGTACTAGGCATTTCTTTAATACATAGATCTTCACAACACTTTGTTTATTCTTCTGTAGACAAAACCCGTTTCTATCGTGGTCATGCTAGGCCGGCTGATCGGTCGACTACTACCCACTAATTGACAAGCTTCGAGTGGCTTCAACCATGATGCAACGCGGTGAGCATTCGCGTCACGCGTCACTCCAGGCTGACCAATTAGCAGCGCGTGGGATAAACGTCCTCTGCGGTTTGGTCGCACGGTGTATCGTGATTGGTTCGTTAAGATTGTTATAAGTTGAACGTAGCCAATGGTATTTTTATTGGAGTTTGGACACCTAATGTAATCACGCAAACAAATATAGCAGTTATTTTATTTAATTCCATTTGCTATCTTGTGCCATCAATATTTTAAATAAAATTACCGTCTTCAGAATTGTAAATATACATAAAAAACTGTCAAATTATTTTCAATTAAATATTCCAGACAGGCTTTCGAATTTGCCGAAATATTTTGCCTTTTTTTCAATGAAAGACATTTTCATCCGTCCCTTACTGAATCTAGAGAAACGAACCCAACAATATTTTAGCATCAACGCTCAAGCCAAGATAAATAACATTATTTAGCATTTAAGTGCTTGGCTAAGCTATGTTCCCGTAAAACTTTTACACTTGAACTAAGCCTTTACTTAATAGGTAACTTTTGTAGCAACACCTTGTCAGATGTCACTACAATACCTCTGCTCTGGCGTCATAAATCCTACATCGCGCAAGAAGAGTTTTCACAACGATAAGCATAGGTATATACAGAAAGCCGACAGCTACTGTCGGAGGTAGTGGCCCGCCAGACATACCACCCAGTCTGATTAGAAGATCCTCCCTTTCAATGGAGGAACATTCTACCTCGTTCCTCCATTCACAAAACTTTGAGCTGTCCAGTTTCCTAAACTACTGAAGCATTTACCAGTCATTAACATCTGATAATGCTTGAGTGTCTCCGTCAAGCCACAGAGTGGGACGTGGCGAGCGTCCACCTCATGTCACGTGTCAGTCTGGACTGATCAATTAACCAATTAGGAGCTTGTTCCAGATAACGGAATAGTTCTAGTGTTGTGCGACGTTCATTTTCGATTCGTGAAAAGTGGTTTAATGAGGTACCTACTATCACAATAAGTTTTATCCGAAAATTGTTTAATGCTCTTAAATTGTAGTTTCATTACATAATGTGGGTCCGTAATTGTACCTACTGGGTAAGTTACCTTCATTGGTGATCATTACGAATATACCTACTCGTATAATGAGTAAAAAATAAATCCTTTTCAAGACTATATAAGTAGGTACCTGGCAATATGTAAAGTCCTGGCAAGTCTGTGATTTTGACAAAATTCTCACTGAAAACTTAGCAAGGATGATTATTTCCCCCGAAAATAGGGTTTCTGCGTAGATAAGGCATCAAAAGCTATTAAAATCAGATACAGAATTTTACAAAGCCAAAGTCGCAAGGCAGCCACTAGTAAAAATAGCGCCATATTAATCGATTTTTTTATTGAAACATCAACTCTAAAGTAGGTACATAAATAAACAGCGCAGTGAGCCATAGAAACCATATATGAAGCACCATTCGTCTCACCATGAATATGGTAAGGGTGGCCTGCCAATATAAAACGCCATTGAAAGACCCGCTCCGAAATGAGGTTTCTGAACGGATCGTGAGTCCATTGAATGAAGTTTTTATTTGAATGAACTGTTTTGAATGAGAAAAACAGATCTACTATAGAGCGATTCACATAAGATGCCCCTCTTCGTACGCTATGTTGACTCCCCTGTAGGTATATATCTATCGGCACAAAAACCTAAGAGCCATATCACATTAGGATGCCAGCAGCGACGCCAAAGCGGATGCCAAACAAAATGCCAAACAAAATGAACATTGTGGCGATGTACATTTTTTTTTCACACTAATCTCGTCTGGCATCCGCGTTGGCGTCACTGGTGGTGCTGCTGGCGTCTTAATGTGATATGGCTCTTATGCTCAGATCATAGAAACAAGGAGATATGCCATCATAGCAAATTAGTACGGGAACAACTGATGCCACTTTTAGTACATTTTTTGACACAATTACGCGCAAAATTAAGCGCTCCTTGTGAATAAAAAGATCTCCCACGCATTAAACATTCTGCACACCCTCAATCTAACACTGTTAATCGTCACCCAACACTAGCACTAAACTAAAACACTGTATTTATACCATCGATCGTGTTCGGTTCGTCGCCAGCGCGTACGTTTTTAGTATGAGCAATTTGCTCAAAATCAGGCATCAAGCTCGATAGCGCCTTGGCACATCTCCTTTGTTTCTATGATCTGAGCTCTTATGACATTAAGATGGAAGTGGCAAAAGCACGTTACGTATTTAAGTTTTTGTGATTATTAATGATCTAAAAACATAATTGAATTAATACATAATTGAATAAACAGAATTGAAATAATCAGATTTCTTATAAATTAAACGGCTGTGCAAAGCTAGTAAATAATACAAGACATATAAAAGACCATAAATATTCAAAACCACTTTTAACCTCATACACGGTTTAATTACTCATTCACCACCACTTATCAATCAACTTACGCAACTGAACGACATGAAATCAATCCGAACCAATCACTCATTCATTTAACGCGGTAATAAAACCGCTCAATTATCGTCATTGTCGATTTATCAATCTTTATCAATTCATCAATCAATTTGTGTCGCACTTTTGTTTTATGAGTATGGGTCTGTTTGATGTGGTAAGGAAATCATAATAACATAACGCCAGCGTTCTAGAAAGAGTAAGCAGAGGTCATAGTACTCCAACATTTCGCCAAGGTCCATTCCATGCCGACAACCGTGTAAAAATCTACGGTTTATGACTAAGAATTTCCAAAGAAAAAAAATATTTTTATAGCATTTTAAAACTTGAATGGAAAAGAAACAATTATCTCCATAATTTTCTTGCTATCCTCTACGTATTTCGAACAAATAATAAAAATAAAAAAACCGGGCAAGAGCGTGTCGGACCACGCTCAGTCTAGGGTTCCGTAGTAACAAGTATTTTAGTCTTCCGACTACCAACATAAGTTATATTTGCGATTGTCAAACTCAAAACTGAAAATAGTGAATATTTCAAAAAGTTATTGACGTATCGTGTTCAAACCAAATTTAATCGAAAGTATTTATTAAGTGCTATATGCTTGACTTTTTTCAGATTTTTGGATAAAGGAGTTGGAAAACTACAGGGGGGGTTCGTGTTGTACATTGTTAACGACTTTCGGAGCTCGTAGTTCACTAAATATGCATTTAAATAATAAAATCATTTAGAAACCTCTATGTTATTTTTAAAGACCTATCCAACGATACCCCACACAAAGGGGTGCGCGTAAATATTTTTTTTCATCCCTCAGTTTCATGTATGGGGGCAACCCCTAATTATTATATTTTTTGTAATTTCACTACAGGCCTTTACAGAAGACATCTAACTGCGAAGTTTCATACAGATTGGTTATGAACTGTAGATTTGACTAGGGTGTGACAGACGGACAGACGGACAGACGGACGGGATGACACTATAAGGGTTCCTAGTTTTACTACGGAACCCTAAAAATGAACCATAAACGTAATATTTTTTTTTATACGACGATGGTGGCAAATAGACGCGCAACCTATCTGATGGTAAGCAATTACCGTAGCCTATGAAACGCTTACAACACCGAGTACCACATGCTCAAGCCGACCCTCTAAATTGAAGTTTCGCTGTGCCGACAGCTTCGGGGACAAGCAGGTCCCCCGCTGTCAACACAGCGCATCCTCAGGAGCTCTGGCGACCTTACTCACCACAGGAACACAACACTACCGAAGAGTAGCGTTATTTGGCTGTGGTGTCCGGTAGGGTAGAGGTTCCTTCCCAGTCGGGCTGTCATGATGTGTAGGACTCAGAAGCTGAACTCTGACATGTTGTTATCAGATAAAACGAGGGTAGAACATGTTGCTCCGATAACTTTCTGCAATGCAGGTTTGATTTTTGGTAATTTCAAATTTGGTTCCGCAGTTAATCGAATGACTAGCAAATACCTACTGAATATCCTCCTCAAATAAGTCGCTCGTTTAACCCTGTATAAGGTACTAGTTATGCCTCGAGATTTCACTCGCCTTTTCATTTGAAAAAAATCAGATTAAATGTATATTTTTTGTGAATTATTTATTTGGCTGTGGTGTTCTGTAAGGTGGAACTTCTCCAGTCGAGTTGCTCGAAATTTGAGCGAGTTAAGAGCAATTTACAAGTATAGCTTTAACACACAAGCACCTTTGAAGAACTCTATTCTAGTCTCTTCTATTAAACTAAAATCCAATAAATCCTTCCACTAAGACAAGACAAAACTTCGACTAATCACGCCATACATCGCCTCAAACTTGTGACTTATCTCACACCTAATCGCCGGGTGTGACCGCGAGAAATTGGCGTCGTTTATACACGTCCGCTGCAGACGGCTATGGCCGTGTTCCGTGGTCGCGGTAAAAACCTATGCTTTAGTACAAGTTATTGATTTTTGTGGCGACTGTGCCACGGGTAATTTATTGAATTATTAAGTTTAAAGTCATAGAAGTAAGTTTAGAACTTCTGGTGGTTTAGGATAGTACGATTTACTTTGCAGTGGACTGCTGAGTTGATTATTTGAACTGCAGTATTTTCGATACTTATTTAAATTTGTTTTTAACTACAGCTGTTAATATATCTACGTACAAATGCCTCATTTCATACAAATAAACGCGACTGCCGTAACTCGGGCTATAATTTTTTTCGTGCTTAGAAAACTTTTTTTAATTAGAACAAATATTTTTCATGGTCTATTTTTTTATGTTCTGAATATTGCACAAACTTTATTATTATTTGATTTAATAATATTTTGGTGGTTACATTGTCTCGGAGGCTCTTATAATATTATTTAATAAATACCTACTAATAAAATATCTTTCTAACATCAAAACAACATCTCAACTCAACTATGTGACATAAATAGCGAGTATTCGAACAAAGGCCGAAATGTTTCAACTTTGTCAATATGCTCACTAAAAGCCGAGCTGTGACGTGATGTCACGTCCTGATTGGCATCACAAAGTGTTTCATATTAGCACTTGAGAAAAGTTGATAACCTATGTTTAACTTATAACTAGACTTTTGCCCGCGACTCCGTCCGCGTGTGCTACAACGAAATGACCATTTTGAATGACCTCTTTAGGGTCTGTGCACACCAAGTTTTTTAAGCGCGCCGTCGACGCGCGTTTTAGAAATGCGCGTCGACGGCGCGTGTACGGCGCGCTTTTATCCTACAGAGGTCTACAGGCTGCGTCTGACTTGCGTGCGTATTGCGTCTGTATCGCTGCAAACGCGCGTCGACGGCACGTTTAAAAAACGTGGTGTGCACAAGCCCTTAGTGAGAAAAATATTTTTGAACCGTGTGAAGATTATTGTAATTAATTGTTTTACCAATTTTTTATGCGTGAGAAAAGATTTAAGATTTCGACACTAAAAATTTATTGTTACCGAACTAGTACATGGTTTGACACTTATTAGCTTCAAATAATAACCTTCTTTGACATGAAAAATTAAATGTTTTCAGAAACCCGTAATCGGAACACCGATAACCACTAATTAACCTAGTACTATAAGATACGAAACAATTACAGCTTCCCATCTTGATAATATGAGTATCATGAGGGATGAGGGCACCTATTATTAGAGCCCCTCCCTCACAATCCCACCCCGTGGCCACCGGATCAATAGCGCGTGGATTTAAAATAAATACTGCTTCGTTGGACCTGGATGCGAGTGGCACGGGACGGGCTATGGTATAGAATCATAGATAGAATAACCATGGGATGAAGATCACCCAACGGTCCTTAATGCCCGGTTCACATTATTCAAGTAGCATTTCAGTCTAGCGCCGAAATTCTCATATTTTTCGACTGCGCGACGCAAAGGAGGGTAATGTGTTTATCAGTCTATGTATGTATGTATGTATGTTTGTTTCTATGTGGCGTTCTAGAGACCAAATGCGTAGGCCGATTTTGATAATTCTTACGTCAATCGATTCGTCTTAACCTTGCGAGTGTCACTAAAGACATAACAGTAATCAAAATTCACCACAGCGACAACCAGACGCCATATTGTCAAAATGAAAAAAAAAAGTTGATGAACTATGTCAAGTGGGGTGTCGTTGAATAGGTATTTTAAAATCATCTTTAGGTTCCTTTCATACCAAATCGGAAAAAGCTCATAACTTTTTAAATAGTTAAACAGATTTTATTCAAATTCCTACAGCTAAGAACCATCCCGATTAAACTACCTTCCAATTGAAAAAAAAACCGAATCGAAACTGGTGCCACAGACAAACTCACAGACAGACAGATATAGGCGTCAAACTTATAATATCCCTCGTTTTTCAAATTCAAGGAATAAAATCTTTGAAACACCCTCGGCTCGAAGTGGTGTGGTCTATTTGCTGCATAAAACCAATCAAAATACAGATCAAAAATATACTCAAGTGCAAAATGTGATTTTACAAAATACTACTCAAACGAACATTCAAGTGCGAAGTATCGGTGCCTCAAACAAACGCACATAAACAGACAGACAGACAGATATATATAAGGTCCTACCCTTCATACTCGAAATATTTTAAGAGGTATATCTGTAGGTGGTAAAGATGCCATACAAACGAAAGAAAAATAATCTGAGTAATTTTTTTTTTTTTAATTAATTTAAAATTACTTGAAACACATAAAAAATATTATTTTCAACATCCATTACGCTAGTTGTTACGTACCTTACTGTTAATACACACATCAAAAGTGTCTAGGGATCAAGCATTTTTATGCGGATTTCTTGAGATTGAGATGTGGCTTTGTAATAAATTTATGATTTTATAAATTTATATGGATCCTTTTTGGTGCATTTCATAATTTGAATCAGGAACTCTCAATCAAATTCGAGTAAAAGATGAAAATAAGCTGTCAATATTTTCCCTATAAAAACATACAACGCATTGAAGACATTATTAGTGCTACTGTTTCCCTACTACTGATTAAAACCAACGTTATTATGGAGCGGCGACGTCATTTAAGCAGGGAAGAAATGCTCAGAGCCGTGGGAATGATAGAAGCTGGTTCCCGGCAACGTACTGTAGCTTTAGCTCTGAATACAAGTCAGAGTGTTATCAGTCGACTTTGGACACGTTACCGAAGCACTGGTACCGTGGCTGAGCGCCATGGAGGACGGTATCGCTGCACCACACGGAGACAAGACCGATACATTCAAATGTTAACTCGAAGATCTCCAACAATAACCGCCATGATGTTAGCCGTGAGGCTTCATCACTCTTCAGGGAACTTAATTAGCGACCAAACAGTCAGAAACCGCTTGCATGAAGTGAACCTTCATTCCCGAAGACCGCTACGGGTACCACCTATAGCAATGCACAATCGTAGGATTCGATATCAATGGGCTCTTGAACACAGAAATTGGGCAGAAGAACAATGGCGTTTCGTATGCTTTTCTGATGAGTCTCGTTTTGGTATGAGACCGGATACAAGACGTATACGACACTGGAGAACCCCTGGACGCCAACAGCGATTAAAATCCTGCCAGGAAGTCCATCCTTATAGTGGTGGAACCATCATGGTATGGGCGGGTATTTGGATCGGCGGAAGAACTGAGTTGATTTGGATCAGAGGCAACCTCAACGCTCAAATTTATGCTGAGACGATTGTATCAGACGTCATCGTTCCTCTACAAGTGCAAATCGGTCCCTTATTTCAGTTAATGCATGATAATGCACGACCGCACACCGCAAGAGTTGTAAGACAGACTCTCGCCGCAGCTAACATCAATGTCCTGCCCTGGCCTGCTCAGTCGCCAGACTTGAACCCGATTGAGCATGCATGGGATATGCTACAGAGAAGAGCTCTGCCGAATATGGAGGGTATCCAGTCGCAAGAAGACCTTTTTTTGTTGTTGCAACGAACATGGGCGGCCATTCCACAGCGTGATTTGGATGAACTCATTTTGAGTATGCCAAACCGATGTTCTTGTGTTGTTAGTGTTCGCGGTAGAAACACGGATTATTAATTGTTTAAGTTACCCAATAAAATTTTAAAGAAAACTGTTATTTCAGTCTTTTTTTCGAACTTTAATGTTAGTGGTTCAAATGTCAAAAATCCCTTTATTAGGAAAATGGCAAATTTCTTTATTAATGCAAAGGTGACTTGGTTTATCGTTACTGTGACAAACGAAAACACTTTATTTGATGAATCCTTAAAGAAAATTTTAATTAATATCAATCAGGAGAAAAGTTATTGCAAAAATATATGTTGATCCCTAGATACTTTTGATGTGTGTATTAGAAACAAGCGTAATGGATGTCGTAAATAGTATTTTTATGTGTCAAATAATTTATTTAAAATAATTTTATTTATTTATAAAAATACAAAAAATACTCAGATCATTTTTTTTTCGTTTGTATGCCATCTTTACCACCTATAGATGTGCCTCTTAAAATATTTCGAGTATGAAGGGTAGGACCCTATATAGGTGTCAAACTTATAATATCTGTCGTTTTTCAAATTCAGTAATAATAAATATCTTTGAAACACCCGCGGCTCAAAGTATTGTGGTCCAATCAAAATACAGATAAAAAAATATATCCAAGTGCAAAATGTCCTTGTTCAAAATACTACCCAAACGTGGGATATTCAAGTGCGAAGTACACAATTCGTGTAATGCGACACTTAGATGGCGGGTAGTTCGGAACGGCAATATTGGTCTTGGGGTCGAATTTGTGACAAACAATATCGTATATCCGACCGATATCCGGGCATAGAGATTCTATATTTCCGGGTTGTTTCATTTTCATTGATTTTCTGTTTCTGTTGCAATAGATTTATGTGCGGTGATGTAATAGTCTGTACCTCAGATCATAGAAACAAGGGGATATGCCATCATAGCAAATTAGTAGGGGAACAACTGATGCCACTTTTAGTACATTTTTCGACACAATTACGCGCATAATTAAACGCTCCTTGTGAATAAAAAGATCTCCCACACATTAAAAATTCCGCATACCCTCAATCTAACACTGTTAATCGTCACTCAACACTAGCACTAAACTAAAACACTGTATTTATATCATCGATCGTGTTCGGTTCGTCGCCAGCGCGTACGTTTTTATTATGAGCAATTTGCTCAAGTTCAGGCATCAAGCTCGAAAGCGCATTGGCACATCTCCCTTGTTTCTATGATCTGAGGTCTGTACTCTCTTCTTTTATTTTTGGTTGTGAACCAGTATTTGCCACGGTTTACAGGATAGCATCATCAGACTATCAGCTTATAGTTTAGAATCAAAATAACAGCTCCGTTGTGAAAAAAAAACGGTTAAGTGTGAGTCGTACTCGCGCACCGAGGGTTTCGTACCGATCTTGGACGTATAAAGTAAAAAACTAGACCGCATAACTAGAGAGTGATATAAAGATTCGAAGGAATTTATTTCGACGCACGCTATTTCGAAAAAAAAATAAGAGTGGTACGCCAGTTCGAAAACACATTAAGTCAAAAACCGCTATATCGAATGACATTGTCGCGAACACGCTGATTCGAAAAACTGTTTGAATGGTACGCTAGTACGAATCATAATAAGTAGGTACTATTATTAATAACGTACGGCGTACAACTCTTAATTTTTTTTTCAAAATAGCGTGAGTCGCAATAACGTCATTCAAATCTTCATATCGCTCCCGCATAACTAAGTTTTAAGTTTGTTTATGAAGAAATTTTGATGATTTCTAAAAAACTGTGATAGTTACGAACATTGTCTTATTTTTGGTGTAATATTTAGGTTTTTTACCGAACAGACAGACAGACATACAAGAAATCGAGTTAATAAAAACGTGGTAAAAAAATCTTTCCTAACTTCATTTAACAGAAAAATCATTTTGTAGTTGTATATTATGTTACAAAACCTTATACAGCGGAAATCGCTTTATTACCTAACTGACATAAGCCTGTTAGCTCACAACACAATAGATCGGGCAACAATGTCACAAAGACCGATTATACGCTGAAAATATGGGGCCTTTGGTAAAACATCCATAAAATATGTCAAATGTTTGCTTTTCACGATGTAGGTAAAGTTTCGTTATTGTATGCTGAATCCAGGACAAAATTCAGACTTTAGGGAGACGAGAATTATGTGCCTACTACATAATTTAAAGGTCAAACTTACTTATATTAGATAACATTAAAACACGATTATTCATCGAAAGACAAAAAGTAAAAGTATTAGGCAGAAAATATGGGAATGGAAAATAGGGGATGACCCTAATGCTGACTCCACACGATCATCCAACAGTCCAACTGTTCGTCCAACCTTCCACGTGTAGAGAGATAGTTCAGGCATGTCTGACGGTGTTGGAGTCTATTTAGATCGATCGTGAGTTGGGACACAGACTGGAATTATGTTGGAGTGTTGGACTGTTGGATGATCGTGTGGAGCCGGCACATCCTATCGCTATTAATCTAAGAAATTCTTTATGGAAAAATCCAATCACACATTGCCTTACCAGGGAAACGAACTAAGACACTAAACTCACTAGACCAACGAGTCACACAAACAAGTCAAATGTTTATTATTAAAACAGTTACAAAATTCATCCTACTTGAGCGGCATTTGAGCTCCAATTCCCGGCCTCTCCCAGTACCAAATTAACCATAAGTATACCCATTGTTAAATATCGCGTGCCACGTCAACGCATAAGGAAAAGGAGGTGCGCACCCGTGAGAGTAAGCAGCTGACGCCGAAATTGGCGCAGTAATTTACACTCAATGGGACAGGGTAGGGTTGCCAGCTGATAATTTGAAAAAAGAGGGCTGATGGGGTTAAAAGGGAGGATTTTCTAAAAAAACCGGACAAGTGCGAGTACGATTCGTGCCCTAAGAGTTCATGAGTTAAGAGAGATGTAAATAATATATTAAATGAAATAAAATATTTCACCAGAAATATGCAGTAGCGCCATCTATGAGCAGATGCCTCCACCCGATAGGGACTCTCTCGGACAAGCGGACAACAAAGTGATCCTATAAAGGTTCTGTTTTTCCTTTTGAGGTACGGTACCCTAAAATAGAGGATTTCGATAAAAAGAAGGATATACGTACGGTAAAGGCTGATGAGAGGACAAATTTAGAAAGAGGACATTTCCCCTCCTGTCTAGGGTTGTCAGACGGTGTCCTAAAGGCCCTCCTTTAGGACACCGTCTGACAACCCTAGTACGGCGTACGGCCTAGTACGGCCCTTTAGCTTTATCATAAATCAAGCAGAATGCAAGTAATTATGAAAAACCTTACCACGAAAGTTCATAACTAAAAGAATTGACGAGGGCAATTCTGTCTAAGTTGCATAAATGACTGCAGACTTGAGACTAATGAACGTTCTAGCTGGCAATAATGAACGGAATCCATATTAAAAGTTTGTGAGTTAGGTACTTGCGGAGTACTTGTGCAAGAGTGGTAGTTAGTGAGATTTAGTAGGGCTGACTGTGAAAGAAGGTATAGCTACCGGCAGGAATCATGAACACATATCGTGCATGTAAAATAGATAGTTGACAATACGTAATAGAGAATAGTCCAATAGACGACGAGCATCGACTGACGAACCAATCGCGTGCAGCCTCGTCGCCCCCCATCTTCTTAATTCCGCCAAAGAGACCGAAAAATCAGCTAGTGACCTTTGTGCTCATGACTGGTGCCGGTACCTATACCTAGTACAACTTATCATAATTATCCACCTGGCTACCTTAACAGGGTGGCAGGTTAGACAGTGGAAATATTTTAAGGGATGGATGGGACCAACCCTGAAATCGCGAAAAAAAAATCAGCTGTTCCATACATTTTGTTGAGTTATGTGAACATAAATGTATGGAACAGCTGATTTTTTTTTCGCGATTTCGGGGTTGGTGTTGTTCATAATGATGAGTACAATGATCCCTTAAAATATTTCCACTGTCTAACCTGCCACCCTGTACAGGTCATATTGTGGGTATTCATCAACACATGGTAAGCAATAGATCCGTAGAAGTAATTAGCAATAGGGATTGATTGATAGTCCAAGCCTTAGATTATAGAAACAAGGAGATATGCCATCATAGCAAATTAGTACGGGAACAACTGATGGCACTTTTAGTACATTTTTCGACACAATTACGCGCATCATTAAGCGCTCCTTGTGAATAAGAAGATCTCCCACGCATGAACATTCCGCACACCTTCAATCTAACACTGTTAATTGTCACTCAACACTAGCACTAAACTAAAACATTTATGTATTATTTATGTATTTATACCATCGATCGTGTTCGGTTCGTCGCCAGCACGTACGTTTTTAATATGAGCAATTTGCTCAAGATCAGGCATCAAGCTCAATAGCGCCTTGGCACATCTCCTTGTTTCTATGATCTGAGGTCCAAGCCAATTGTGTACTAGAACGTTAGTGTAATATTAAACCGACGCCAATGATTGATCACAATTATTATGATTGATTGATTGATATGCAAACTGGTAAACAGCCGCTTTCAGAATATGGGCCAAGGACTGGCTATGCAGGGCTACCTATAAAACACTAACAACTTTGCAGTATTATTATCATAAACAACAACTTTTGTTTTATCACTTTTTACAAAACATAATAAAACCGAAAATAGAATCAAGTTTTCCACCCCTCTTTTGACCCCTTTAGGGATGGAATTACAATAAAACCTTATTTAGTGCATCTTTGGGGTACTCAAGGAATAGGTATTTCTTCCTTTGAAATGTCTAGCAGTTGGGTTTGGGCCTAGATGAATCAGCCAGTCTGGCTGGCCATGTAAAATATAAAATAATGTATATCATAGTTTATATTAAATATTCAAGTGTCAAAATAATAAGTTATTAAATATTTAACTTTATGATGAATACCAGACATTAGGTACGCCCGTTGTCTGTGGAGTATAATTTTTTTGACATGGCATTTATGAATATTATAAATAAATTCTTTGCCGCGCATGTACTTATTATTAAAACTTCATAATCTTTAATATAAACAGAAATCAACCTCTAATCAGTACATGTGAGAAAAATACAGATGCTTACAAAATAATAATTATTTCAATCAATAAAACCTTTCTAAACGTCGCCTTTAAAGTATTCCTGTTCCATCTTCACATTGAAAGGCCCTGACATGTTTTCGCGTGCCTCTTACTCTCATTGATACCGCTCTTATAACTGAGATTTGTATTTTCACTTTCAACCTACTACACTATTTGAGAATATGGGGTTCCCCATTTCTCATTAAGCTTTGATGCGGTTTTTTAAATGATGTCCATCGTGATATAGGGGTGGCAAACATTTTCACATCGGTGACACTTATCAAATTAATTATACGGGATTTTTGCTTATAAAATATTTATTTATTTCTGGTAGCGCTAAAACAGCGAAACAGCGTAGGTACTTTATTAAATTGAAACTAAACATTTTCAATCGTTTTTTGGCTAATTTTTACACATAAATATTATTATTCATTTATTCCTCAGATGACAGTGATATAAGTACAAATAATTATTTGTTCCGTACGATAACCAAACCTGCGACCCGTAGTATACAATTCACTCAGCCACTGCGACACTCGATTCGTCAAAATACTGTAGAGGTTTTATTATGAAGATCCAGGGTAGGTACAAAGCTGGTTACAATTATGGGTTTAAAACAAGCTTCGATTTAAATATTTTGATATATTAGAAGATGTTTTTTAGATGTTTGTTGATTAGAAGATGACGTGTAAAAATTACCCAATTATTGTTCTGGGCGCAACTTGACGATAGGTCACACATTTTCTCGTATGTATGCTGTGTTCAAATTCCTATGACCGTGTTCATAAAGCGCAATATGGGTTTCGTGTCTTGTAATAAATAAGAACACTTAGGTCGTGAAAAATATGACCTAGTCTCGCGTACCAAAGGTTTACCAACCCTACTGTAGACAGACTTATGACTATTTATATTAGCCGGTCGGCCTTTAGGGTTTCTGACGGCCTTCTGACACCTGTTGTTGATGTAGGATTTGATGTAAACATAACATCATGCCTATATTCCCCGTAGGGCTAGGCAGAGGTGTATAGTACACACACATTTCGCCAGTTATGTTTATTTAAGTCCCTCTAATGGGAGCGAGCCTTTTGCCGTTAACCGGGCCAGTTAATTCAGACTCCGAAGTTGCTACAATTTTTTTTCTTATGTATTGAAAGGACGTTAGTAATAATAATTGTAGCTTGGTGTAAGGCTTGTATTAAACTGAATAATAATAAGGAATATGTACATTAGTTATACAGGTTATATGGCTAAGAGTAGGTACACATTATACATTACTGTACCTACTACACCGCAGTATAAACTTTGATTTCTACTTAGTGCAATATGCCGCCATTTTGCATTAGGTCTCATTAAGGCTCATGTCGACGACATTGTCACTGCGGCCCCGCCGCCGCCGTCGCCGTCACCGCCGCGCCGCCGCCGTCGCCGCCATAAATTTTGTTAGTCGTTAGTGTTACATTGCTGCCATCTAATATAAGCTTGTTATTTTTTTTTGTACATATAAAACACTAAATCTTATTTATTTTTTCAACCTTTTCATCATGTGCCACGTCTGATATTTGTGGACAGCAATGTAACAATAAGAGCACTACAACAATAAAGTGAAATATGTTTGAAATATACAATATTCCTACCTAAATAAAATATTTTTATTTAGCTAACGTTCAAAATTCGCTTACGTCAAAACAATCCTAGGCCCTCAGAGAAAAATGTATCAGAAAGTTCACCATTCTTTTATCAACTTCCCTATCCAATAACTTCCTGAACAACCTCAGCTTTTGTTCGTAATATACCATAGTCATAACCATCGATGGTCGCCATAAACCACGTGAACAGCTGACAATAACACGCTCGTTACTAAGGTTGGTATACGACGCGTCAAGATGGCGCCGGGGATAATGTACTCAGATTATCGTTACTGATCGGGGTAGGAGTAACATGGAGGTGTTAGGTCAACCCTGTAGTGAATGTAGTCGTCTATACAGGCTTTTATAACCTCTGATGTGGCAAAATGGCGACATTTCAAACATCTGTTTAGTGGCATGGACCTCCCCGCCGCGGCCTCGCCCCTTTTGGACCTCTCTGCGTTTAAACTATTATTTATCGCATTTCCATTATGAAACCTATGCATCACTGTTACTGTTTCGTAATCTGTACAATATTTCCTATCGGTTTTACATTTAAACTATTTAACTATACCTATCAAACATTTTCAAAATTACGCATAATAATCAAAACACAATTTCAAGTCGTTATGTCATTTCAATCGTCATGTTTTCACGAAATAGTCGTAGGTATATTCCTCAAATAAAATTTCGAGAGGTACTTATATTGATGATTTTAATGATTATCATCGTTGAATTTTGATCAACAAACAGCGCTGCCATTTGCAAAAAACGACTACCTTAACGGATCCCCCCTAAAGGCCATCCACCCCCTTATCCTACTGTTGAATTTAAGCGTCATTACCACACCGTCATCAAGAAAAACTTATCTCACATCGTTATTTCCGAAGAAAAATGTGGTCTGGAATAAATTGACACATATCCGTTCCGTCCCTAACATTGAATAACAAGAAGCGTCGTCTAATGGTGCGTGTTTTATGTTCCTTTTAACGCAATTGCTATTCTTGCTGATCACACCGTTTATCTTTTAAACGACTCACAAAAATAAATGTTTTGGAAATAAATATCAAGGCGAATCTCAGATTTCAGGAACTGACAGATTTTTTAAGGCAAAGCCTTCCCCACATTGTTTGTCCAAAAATCTACGTCATATGAATCATACGAAATAGATAATCGCACCGCGAATAAATACTTACGCGGGCATAACCATTCTAGAATGCGGTGTTAGGGCCTTCCCATATAGGTGCGACGTGACAACGTTTACCAAGCGTGACATCGCGTGATGGTAGGCGACAAGTGACAAACAAATGAACGTGTGAGTGCCCGACTATTTTATCGCTTGCCTTCTTGCTTTTCTACCGCGGAATCCACATTCATAGCATTGCGATATTAATGTTATTCTCGCACTGTCGCACTCGCCGCCGCGCTAAAGCGCCGCTACCGCCCCGCTACCGCCCCGTTATCGCTCCGCTACCGTCCCATGCCGACACAAACCTCCTAAAGACGCGTACGACCCCAACTTTACGGTAGAACGCGTCACGTGAATTATTACCGTTCACGCTCCGTTTATTTGGGAGTAAGCAGTGCTCGAACTACGAGCAAATTCACTGAACCTTTGTGTAAGTTGTGTTTCAGAATGAGCAGGTTAACCGCTTCAGGCAAAATAGTGGTAAAGTCATTAATGTATTTATTTTTGCAGCCAAGCAGCGTTGTTCCGGTTTATAAGTCTGTGAAAATGATGGAATGTAATGCAAATTATAGGCATTCCTATTGGCATTGCAATTTTATTGTGATATGTACAGGATGTCGAGTTTTTGAGTTTTTATCGAGATGTGGAGTTTTTCGTGAAAAGTAACAATAATCATTTCTAATCGAAATGGAAATTCCTCAAACTAATGCCGCAGACTAAGTTAGACATGTCCCTATACCAGGGTTTTCTCTTGGACCACTCGGAATGGGACACCCTGTATATGTATACTATGTATATTAAGTATATATAAGTCGTTCACTGGTACGAGACTACGAGTAGAACGCACGTATCCTGCTTAACTGAAGCTACGAGCATTACTCGACCAACGTTTATCTGAGCGCGTCTATTACACCGTGCTGTATCATAAATTTAATTATCTCTAATTGGATCCTTTGTTTTCAAAATCTGTGTTCACAACGGTATCGTTACTGGTTTTTTATTCGCGATCGGCACTCACTGACTAACATACTGTCGCAGAGTGCCTCCCTCCTCCGTCCTCTCAGCCTCGGCTAGCTATCGGAGGGAGCCTCTACAGACACAAATCTTGATGTAGGTAATAAAACACTGCAGGATGGTTGGAGAGGTATATTGCGAGACGTAGGTTGTATATTTGCACTTTATAACGTTACACAGAGGTATAAAAATAACTGTTACAAAAGAGACTATTTGCTTATAGCTTTGCACACTTGATAAATAGGTAGTAGGTAATAAATAATAACAGTACAGCGGTTCAGCGGTCACAAGTGATGTCGTTGGAGACCAGACCAAGAATGACGAAACAATGCAAAAAAATATGAGATGTTCTAATTTTGAAATTTAAAGTTAAATTAATCTAAACTGAATTTAGAAGAATGGGATGAATGAAGTGGCCAGCAATGGAAGATTGCCAGCACTAAATGATGAAAGAAGGATGACTCCGTCACAATACGTGTAGAAATGGTTCTACATGAAAACCAGCGTCAAGTACAAAATAATGTGCTTGGCATCGCTAATCTGGATATCTGTAAAGTTTTTTTTTTTGGATTGTTTTCTCTAGATCCCACCACAACGAAACGTTACGAATGAATATACCAATTTTTTATAAAAACATTTATATTTTTAGTTTTAGATTTAAGTAACAATGTCTAAGAAAAAAGTCACAAAATGTCTTTGGGGTATTGATTAAAAAGAAAGATGACAAGGTAGAAACTTTGTTTAAAACTTGGCAAAAGGTTCATCCAACTGTGCAGAAAGGTCGTGTGTATAATGGGAGGTGTGTATGGGGCCCATGGGGTAGTTTTAGGAAAGTTTATGAAGTAAGTTAAGTGAAAGTATTTTTTACTCACATAATTTGGACAGTTTTAGTTAGTAGGTGAGCAAAATTTGTTAAGGCGCAGCATAGCATTTAGGGTTATCAGATCAAATAATAAGATTTCCTGACAATGTAGGTACCTGACTGTTCAGTTTTCTGACATTTTGTCCGTTATTTTATGTAAAGGTAGCAAGATTTACAAAATTTGTATTCGTCGCGCGCTCAATTTTAAAATCTTGCGCGTCACGCATCCACTCTGCCCGCATTGTAAAACGAAACTGATTGCTTGAATAATTAAGTTAATATACTCAAATAATAATTCACTCATTTTGTTATGGTTTGATTATTTTACGAAATTTTTTGTCAAGCATAATGAATAAATATAAGGACACAGGCCTCCTCTCTATGAGAGGCAGTGGGCCGTAGTCCACCACGCGGGCCCAGTGTAGGTTAGTGGAGGTCATTATGTCTTCGAATTTTTGGTTCTAGGACATGCTGGTTTCTATGTTTTCCTTCTTCGTTTTAGAGTAGTGGTGAAGAAATAATAAAACAAAGAGTGCGCCTGCCGAGGTTAGAACCCATGACCTATGACTTGTAAGTCATGGCCGTTACCACTGGGCCACCACTGCTATAATAATACTAGCCTCCGCCCGCGGCTTCGCTCGCATTTTTGGGATAAAAAGTAGCCTATGTGTTATTCTGATGTATAAGCTATATTACTGTAAAGTTGCATCAAAATCCGTTCAGTAGTTTTTGCGTGAAAGAGTAACAAACATGTAGGTATCCATCCATACATCTATACATCCTCACAAACTTTCACGTTTAGGTATAATATTAGTAGCATATACTTACGATACATATTCTTCCAGTACTTAGGCGATACTTTATCTTAGTCCCAGCACTTTGATTTTAGTCAAAACTTGAAGTAATATTTAAAAGCGCCTTCAAAATACACTTTTCGTTTGACCTGAAAACTGTTCTTATAGCAAACTTTCAAGTCTACATCTGTGTTTGCTTCAACTTAACCTAAGCCGGCTTACTGGTATATTTAAGCAAGGGATCGAACTTGAAACAAACTTAGCCGATTGAGCCCAGCTGCTGAGAAACAAACAAAACGTACTTATTTAAACTTAACACATTCAATCGCAAAAAAATACTGTGTAAAAGTTTTCTCTTAAAAAGTAAGATTGCGGAGTTGCATTCCGGTGTGATAGGGGGACAGTTTTCTTATTAAAATGGAACATGAAGATAATAATACTGTCGAACGTTCACCGTAGACATGCCAACGTACGTTTGAACTTAATAAGAAAACTACATGTTGTCTGAAGATAATAAATAGAATGGATGGTTTTGCTTTGTGTGATTGTGATTATAAATACTCTTTTATTTATTTGTTTATATTTTTGGTTTATTTCATTGAAGTGGCACAATGCTGAGCTACGACCATTTTAATCTCGCTGTTCTAATGTTAGTTTGTTTTTTTTTAAATTACTTTTTACTATCATAACCCCTTTGTGTCTCTTTTTTTGTCTGTGTTTATTTTATTTTATTCTATGATCGGGGTGTGTATTCGGAAACATCATAGAGTTATTTATAGCACGTATCCGGTGAGAGCAAAATAAAATTGTTTTTCTTTCTTTATTAGTCCTGTATTCCATGGTGCTTTCTATAGCGGTGGTGACGGTGAAGGAAAACATTGTGATAACACTGGCATGTCCTAGAACCAAAACTTCAAAAATATATGAAGTCCACCAACCCGCACTAAGTCTGAAGAATTGCGACCCACTCCCTATCACTTCTGAAGAGGCCTCAGTACCACCAGTAGGTACATTTTAGGCTGATTATGTATTATACAACCTTCTAACCTTTTCTCAAATATGTTGAGGTCTGCTTCTAGTCTAACCAGATGGGACTGAATATTAATATCAAACGTGGAAGGTCTGCCATTTGACCTACTATGAAATGTACCTACTCTTTATTCATTTAGGTAGACCTAGACATAGGCATTTCAGTACCGTCTAAAGTACCTACATCATGTTTGGGTCTTCACTAAACAATTTACTTACGGGATAACTTCCGTGATTTTTGTTTGGATTGGGTTCCCGATATTTCGACGCTGTTGGAAGCGCCATGATCGCGGGTAAACTGGAGAATGATGAATGTCTAAACATATTTTTATACGACGACGGTGGCAAACAGTCGTACGGACCGACTGATGGTAAGCAGTTACCGTATGCTATGAAACGCTTGCAACACCGAGTATCACATGCACATTGCCGACCCTTCAAAGAAGAATTCCCTATAGGGGACAAATAAATTCCTCGGGTTATCGACACAGCGCATCCTCAGGAGCTCTGGTGACCGTACATACCAAAGGAACACAACACTATCAAAGAGTAGCGTTATTTGGTTGTGTTATTCTGTAAGGTGGAGGTGCTTCCCCAGTCAGGCTGCCTCAGATTTGAGCAAGATATTGCGCTATGCCACACCTCTCATAATATTTTGTAAAAGCCTTATTGGTGAACTAAAGCCCGTATCCGTCAAGAAAGGTCTACCACGGTTTTGCAGCTTACCGATAAACCATGGTTTTATAAATTGACGTGTAGGCTCGTGGCTCTTCGGAGTTGTTTCAAATTCAAACAAATTCTAAAGAACAACTATTTTGCGTTGCGACCTGAAACGACGATTTGCGACTAAAACCGCGGTGACCTGTACCGTGGTTTGTGGCTCGCAGCGACTCCGCTTTATAACAAGCTGCTCTACGTGCTGCGTGGCTTCTTCACAAAAGTTTTATTACAATAATATCTTGGCTGTAATACTTAACTCCCAAACTTTCCCCTTTATTGGCGATAAGATTCACGCCAGCGTGATATCGGGCCATCGCACAAACGAAAAGTTTGGTGTTAAGTTAGTTCGTATCACCTCATTGTAGGAATGCCACGAAATGATCAGATATTGGGGTGGACTTAGCACAAGAGCGTGTTGAATATCACACCTGAAAACACAATTGAACTAGAATTTTCTTAACTTTCATAAAACTACGCCTGAATTAGCCAACGGGGTAGCTAGGTATCGGTACATCTGTATTGTGCCGGTTATGTTATAGGTCCCATGTAGTGGACTCAGTGACCCCGGGTCGCTATTGAGATTTTTTATGGAAAAACCGAAAAACATTTGCTCACATGTTATGCTCAGCAGTAACGGAACCAAGACTACAACAGATACGGATCCTGATAGCATTTAGGCCAAGTTTGCAGCAAGAAGCCACTTCAAGTTTGCAGCAAGCCTAAGGGCTCTTTCACTTTAGACGCTTGGGGCCGTACCACAAAAAAGATAGACACGCGTTAAACGCGAATGCTACCAAAAATAATACGCACTTGTTTTAGCACTAACTTGTCTAAAAAAAGTGTGTATTATTTTTGTTAGCATTCGCGTTTAACGCGTGTCTATCTTTTTTGTGGTAAGGGTGTTGGTGTCGGACTGCTGCCATGCGGTAGTCAGAACGCCGCCCGACTGACGTCTAAATTGAAAGAACCCTAAATACTATCTGGGGATCATCTATTTTCTTTTAACACGTTAGTGCTACAGTTCGGTGTGACGCGCGCCCGTTTTTATGGCGACCGTAAAGTGAGCGTGGTGCGTACTTGCGTAGTATCCAGAGTTCCATTGTTTGGCCATCAGAGTGCCGTTATATGCATGTGCCGGTGAAGATGATGGACCATTACTTGTTATTGCAGATCGCTTAGATATCCACGTATCAGGACCTATCTAGTACATACTCATAGATATCTTTAAGGTAAAAATAAAATGTATAAAAAAATGAGGTCAAATCCCTTCCCAACACTTTATATCCTAGCCCAATAGCATAATCATGTAATAATTAAAATAAACCGGGCAAGAGCGTGTCGCGGGTTCCGTAGGATGAAGCATTTCAGTCTTCCGACCGCAATATAAGTTTGTATATCATAATATTATTATGGAATACAAAGTCATTTTTGCGGTTGTCGAACTCAAAACTGAAAAAAGTGAGTATTTCAAAAAGTTATTGACGTATCTTGTTCAAACCAATTTTAATCGACAGTATTTATTGGATGCCATAAGCTTGATTTTTTTCAGTTTTTTCGTTAGCGCGGTTGGAAAATTACAGGGGGGGCACACATTGTTAACAACTTTCGGAGCTTCTAGTTCACTCAAAATGCATTTAAATAAAAAAGTAATTTAGAAACCTCCATGTTATTTTTAAAGACCTATTCAACAATATCCCACATGATGGGGTGCGCGAAAATATTTTTTTTCATCCTTCAGTTTCATGTATGGGAGCCCCTCTTAATTATTTTATTTTTTGTAATTTCACTAAAAGCCTATAAGGCGGCTTTTAAAAGACACCTACCTACGAAGTTTCGTACAAATTGGTTATGAACTGTAGATTTGACGAGGGTGTGACAGACGGACAGACAGACGGACATGACGAAACTATAAGGGTTCCTAGTTTTACTACGGAATCCTAACAAGTCGGATTAGGACTTTAAATAGTGTTGGGAAGTGATATAACCTCATTTTGTAAAAGAAACATTTGCAATATGCAGGTAGGTACAAGATTTTGTCCTATCGAGTTTCATTTATAAATTATTAAGAAAGTGGGTTTTGTGATGTTACGGACGTGTCCTTTGTATGTATATTATTTGCATTATATCTTTTATCTGCTACTCAGACAAAAAGTTGAAAATTCGCGTCTGCACCTACCGAAACACAGTATAAGAATAATGAAAAGACTGTAACAAACCAAGCGAAGATAACTGTATCACGTGAGTTTGAAGGTAAGAATGTGAGTCACTCAAGGCGATACGAAACTTATGATAAACGGTACTATGCTGATGAAAAACATTTGCAACAAATTAATATAGGTACCTAGTTTATGAAACATGAATTATAAATATTTGCATAAAACATACTACCCGTCATCGCATGCTTGACTTATTATATACATTATTTATATTCAAAATAAATATACATAATATATTGACGTGTGTGAAAAATACGCTATGAAGCATTCCGTTTACTTTGAGTAAAATTGTATGTACGGTAAGGAATGTTCTGTTGTTTCTCAATGAATCAATGAAAGGTCAAGACTACAGGCGCGGTAGCAGCCGAAGACTTGGGGGGAGGGGTCATAGCGCAGCCGAAGTCTTTGGGGGGGGGGGGGTCATACCAAATAATGCCAGCATGCTATACCGTGACTTACCTACCGTGTTTCGCACATTTTTGTAAGACTTTGCTATCACCAAAATAATTAATATTATTTTGTAGTCCACTACCAGATTACATTTTTCAAAAATGCATCTTTTCATTCAACATTCTTAAAAATGGTTCTGTGCGAGCGAGACAGGAGACAAAATTCCGAGAGCGCCATTAAAAAAAATTATTCAAAGTCAAAGTTAAAGCATTTATTTCAATTAGACCTATTACAGGTACTTTTGAATTGTCAAGGAGTCTGTCAGTTAGTCATAATGATGAAGCTAGATGCCCGTTCCAAAGCGTAGATTCCTATGGAGAAGAACGGGCAAGTATTATAAGTTGTCTCTTCAATTTGATATGATAAAAACTTAAAAAAAATAATTAAAACCACCTTCAAAAAGATAATAAAAATGTTGCGTGAAACAGTTTCAGAAGTCGGAATTTAATTTTTAAATTTGGTTTGATACGGCACCAACTTTTATTTTTTTTACATCTCCCAAACTTCATGATAGGGGCACAGAACAGACTATTTATAAAACGGACAACAAAGCTTTTCGACAGGTATCTCACTGCGATTATTTATATTTAACCGAACACTAAAACTATTTGCGTCTATTTCGGTGAACATAAAACGCCAATGTTATGTGCTTAGCGCAGACTTCAAACGACCGTATTGTTTAGTAGCCGAACGTTAAACTGTAGCAGTAACTGTTCGCTGTTCTGTTGATTTTTGTGCAGTATTTGTTGATAAATAGACTTTATGAGCGAATAGAGAAATACGAACGAAAATATAATTTGAGGTCTTACTTTATTAATGGCAAATATTTTAAGGGGTAAATTTATAGGTTACAAAGATACTTACTTTTTATAAAAAAAAAATATTAGTAAATGTCAACGTTTTTTTTACATTTTCAAAATTAATTAAAATAATTGATGTTTATGTTTGCATAAAACCTTTATCCCTTTTTGATTTTATGAATGGCACTAATGTCATGTAAACAAATCATTCATAATCATAGAGGTATAATGTTTTTATGCAAACATATATTATAAACATAAATTATTATTTTTGAAAATGTATAAAAAAAGTTGTTATTAAAAAAAATGTTAAGTAAATAGCATCTTTGTAACCTATATATTGACCTCCTAAAATATTTGCCATTAATAAAGTAAGACCTTATATACCTACAGGGTAAAATTAAAACCAGGGTAAAATTAAAAGTTGATCATATTCATGAGTACTTTCACCTCCTAAAATATCCGCACTGGTTTTAATTTTACCCTGTATAAGGATAAAAATCTTCCTTACTAAACATTTTGAATAGGCCGGCTTATTGATAGGCTTATTTGACGCCCGATCCAATCGGGGCGAATCTCAACAGATTGGTGCCGGGAGCGGTTTGTAATGTCAAAATACTAGCTTTTTTCCTAAATGCCTATGAAACTATAAACAGTACTTATTACAATAAAATATTTTTAAATTTTTGGCGGTATGTCTGTTCCGGCTAATCTGTGCAAACGGCTGGACCGATTTTAACAGGACTTTCACTGGCAGATAGCTGATATTGTAAGGAGTAACTTAGACTACATTTATTATAGAAAAAACACATGAAATCCAATATTTGTATATAAACTAAACTTTACCCATGCGAAGCCGGAGCTGGTCGCTAGTCTATAACAAAAATGATCCCTTCCTTGCAACACAGAACAAGCCCCTAAGGCGGGTTATAAACGGAGGTCTTCCTCTGAGAAAAAAAACCCTCGCTATCAGTTGGTGTTAGTAGTGAAGGGCCGCGTGCGGGAAGCCTATCACGTAAGCAGTTTGATACAATAGCGGTCCGATGTAATTCCCGGCCTATTATCTATGCGTGATGGGGTAGTGAACTAGTGATGTTACTATTTGGAGCTTTTTTATTATTATTATTTTAAAAATATAAATAAAAAAATATCATATATATCAGCCCTGTTTATAATCTGTCCCACTGCTGGGCACGGACCTCCTCTCAGAATGTGAGGGGGTAAGCCATAGTCCACCACGCTGGCTAATTGCGTGTCGGCAGACTTCACACACCTTCAAAAAATTTATGGAGAACTCTCAGGCGTGCATGCTTCCTCACGATGTTTTCCTTCACCGTTGAAGCAAATGATCATTAATTTCTAATACGCACATGACTTCGAAAAGTCAGCGGTGCGTGCCTTGTAGTGTTGCCCAAAATCGGTCTTGCAACAATCATTTTCGCAAGATCAAGACCACCTAATTATAGCAAGACTAAGACCAACACCAATAATAAATGTACAATACTAAAACCAAGACCACGACTATGGGTATTGACGCAGAACCGAGACCAAAGACGGGGTTAGACTCGTCTTGGTCTTGCAATTGGGCAACACTAGTGCCTTGGGATCGAACTCGAGCCATTCGCCATGGGAGGCACATGGTTAAACCAATAGGCTATAACTGAAAGAAAGAAAGAAAGAAAATTATTTATTTGACTTATTAACTGCTGCACTATTATTTAATAACTAGAAATTAATTGTTAGTGTAATAATAATATTAAAGTTAGCTAGTTGCCCGTTCCTAGACGTAGTTTCCTATATTTAGCAAGTCAGTGTCCTCCCTACCGCGTAGGTTAATTGTAACAGTTCTCTAACAAACAACGGGTATCGAGCATCTATGTCGATATCAATCGAGCGGGTCATCAGATGTCTCAGTCGTAACTGCCGGCCTAGCATGACCACGATTGAAACGGGTTTTGTCTACATAGAAATAGACAAAGTGACAGATTTCATTCATAAAACGTAGAAATGTTTCTACAATCTGTCACTTTGTCTATTTCTATGTAGACAAAACCCGTTTCTATCGTGGTCATGCTAGGCCGGCTGGTATTAGTACAGTCGCTATCGGAAAGCGATACGGTTTGGAGTTGGTACTGTCGCTTTGTTTAAGAGGGCTCTCGCATTTGTCACCTCTCTCGCTCGCACAGAACCATATTTTTTAAGAACGTTAATGAAAAGATTTTCGAAAAATGTAATCTGATAGCGAACTACAAAATGATATTAATTTTAATACTAAAAACATATGAGTTGAACTAATCTCAAAAACAGATCATAATCGTTTTTAGGGTTCCATACCAAAATGGTAAAAAAGGAACCCTTATGGTGTGACTTCGTCTGTCTGTCTGTCTGTCACACCTGGTTATTTCAGCAACTACTAATGCTGTCGACTTGAAATTTGGAACAATTATAAAGAATGCTTGTCCAACTTTATTGCAAATGAAAAAAGTTTAAAATATTTTTATTTTCATTGCAAAAGGGGCCGGAGCCCCTTTGCCCAAAAAATGACTGAAAAAATACCATTCCCCCCCCTTATCTTCGAAGTTTGCGGAGCGAAAAATCTGAAATAAATAGAGTTGATAGGAATTGATCCAAATATTGCACCAAAAATAAAACGATGTTCCTAACTACTACAGTTTTTTAAAAATCATCAAAATTCCTTCACAAACAAACTTAGTTATGCGGTCCGGTTTACTTCACTTTATACGTCCAAAAATGATACGGAACCCTCGGTGCGCGAGTACGACTCGCACTTGGCCGATTTTTTAACCATGTTTGATTAGAATAAGTTAGAGTCTAACTTAGCACAAATAAAATATTGTTATAACAAAATTCACAAAATAACCTCTATCTAGTCTATATTGTATATCCAACTATTTGTTTGAACAGACAGTCACATAGATTCTTAGTTTATTTTAGATTGTGGGTCACAATTTTATTGCAATGATATTCTTTGCATTTCAATGTTTCACTAGGTATTGGCCAAGATTTCAATCATTTTCTTGGAACTACCTATATTATGTAGGTACCCGTATAAAAATAATTCTACTTGTTAATCCAAAACATGGTCAATCTGTGGGCCAAGTTTCATCTAAATCCGTCCAACCGTTTCAGCGTGAAGAAGTAACAAACATACACACACACGCACCCCCCCATAAATTTTCGCATTTATAATACCTATTATTAAGTAGGATAGATAGATAAAAGGATAATATAATATTAATAGGATACAGTTAAGAACAACAATAAAATAACACACGAAATGTCTGAAACACTATTCAGTCTGATTCCACAAGTTATTAGACGAGAACAAGTCGTCCTCAGTCGTAACTGGTATAATTTGCAAGAAAATTAGGTGCTGCCTCCAGTCTGTTTGTATTCCATTAACGGTATGATTGTTAGACAACTTCGTATTATTAGATAGTGACTTCATTTGACTGGATCGTGGTAATTTTGATGATTTGATTCTGTTTTTGGTAGATATTTATGCTATGTATTCACTTTAGTCCGCGAGCAAGTGCTTATTCAACGCCATGAAAATGTTCAAGATGGATTTTCAATTTTTAAATAAGTAATTTTCGATAAAAATAACTACGAGTATCAAATAAAGTAAAATAAAATAACAAAACAGTCATAAACAAAAATTGTCGTTTATGATGTTATTAATATAGTCCTGAGAGGTTGTTAGTGGTATGCCAATAACCCTGTACACCAGGGTTTCTTAAAGTGGGGTAGTGGATCCCTTAGGGGTCCGTGACATGAGTGCCAGGGGTCCATGGCCACTCAGTGCACTCATTATACTTATATTAATTAGGAAAATTATGCAGTAATTCACACAGTATTTGTTTGACCACTCGCTCGTATTTAACATCTCTAAAATAAAAGTGATTTTCAATATCATGCTTTGTTTTCCTTGTCCTACATAATTATTTTGTTGACAGGGGTCCATGGATTCTTTTAAATTCTGAAAGTGGTCCATGGCTATGGAAAGTTTAAGAACCTCTGCTGTACACAGATATTTTAATGTTATGTATAAACAAATGACGATCAGTTACTAGGAGCTTGTCCCAATCACGGAATACACACGCCTTCGCTAGATACAAGGTTTGTCTTCAATGCTGAGTAAATACCTCAGATCATAGAAACAAGGGAGATATGCCAAGGCGCTATTGAGCTTTATGCTTTAATTTGCCCACATTGGGCGTAATACAAAAGTACACGCTGGCGACGAACCGAACACGATTGATGATATAAATACAGTGTTTTAGTTTAGTGCTAGTGTTGAGTGACGATTAACAGTGTTAGATTGAGGGTGTCCGGAATTTTTAATGTGTGGGAGATCTTTATATTCACGAGGGGCGCTTGTAATTGTGTTGAAAAATGTACTAAAAGTGGCAACAGTTGTTCCCGTACAATTTTGCTATGATGGCATATCTCCTTGTTTCTATGATCTGAGGTAAATACCATGCATCCATCGACCCCCTCGGCTTGCGTGGGAAGCTGACCAGCTGTGCGTATGGACCGTATGCTCGCAAACATGTTCTGTCTCAGAACATGTCTATTACATTGAATGTCTTTCTGGTTAAGCCATTTGTGTTTATTACTTTTTTTTGGAACGAAGTTCCTTAACGCGGCTTGCAAACAGGGCTCCAAAATCTGCTATTGCAATTATCATAATCGTGTCAGAATGGTCTCATAATTTTTACACAATTGCAACAGCAGACTTGAGGCCCAGGCATGCTACGGCCCGCCTGATGGTAAGCGGCTAAACGCTTGCAACACCGAGTATCACTTGTGTATTGCTGACCCTTTATAATTTAAATCAGATGTACAGTCGAACCATGAGATTCATGACCCATTTTGCCAATAATTCGTTTGAAATCGTCAAAACAGTAAGGTTTTCTACATATTACCGTGCATACTGCACTTAGGACTTTTTGAATATTACGAAAATTGTGTCAATACGGATCAGAGATCTGTGCAGTTTTAATCTTTATTATAAATGCAGTAGATTCATAATTTCAATGAAAATTATGTTTGATTAAGATGGAATAATGTTTTGAATTTAGAATTAATTGTCATTCCGCATGGTTTGCCAAAGTATTTTTTTCAAAAACCTTTACTAACTCTTTCGAAGAAGAGTATTAATAAAATTAAAAGAAAAATGACAAGTAAAAATACGTCAGAAAATCAATTCACATGTCACGGTGTCAAATTAATGTGTCCAACAAACACGAAAGGAGGTGGCTTATAATACTTATACCAACTGTCACTGTAATAAAATTGATAGATAGCAAGTTGGTTGCCAGTGAAACTGTTTAAATGTTTTGTCAGTTTTAATATTTAAACGAAACTAGACCTAGTTATACTATAATGTTTGTAAGAAAATCAGCTTATGGCGGGTCATGAATCAAAATTGTTGACTATACAGTAGTATTTATATTCATCTAGTCAGCACAAAAAAGAAAAAAAAAAGCATGTCAAACATTTCCCGCCAGCCAATAATTCTCAATTCAAAAATCGTTCCAACAACGCACCCAGATTTCCCGCCAACCCGGTAACCTAAGTTCAGCACCCTAAGAACTCATAAATTACCCAGACTTCAGTGAGAGCAATAAATCTCCCGAGTGTCATTTTAAGCGAGAACCGAGTCTGATTTAGTGCTTCGGGGGCCGTGTAGATGGACAGTAATGTGCGAACGAACTAGTTTTTTGTACTTACTTATGAAGTTTCTTGGCTGGACAGTAGGTACGCGGCAAAAAATGCACGTCAGCCTTTTATGTCAGCTGCGAAAAAATATTGGGTAACCGTCAGTGGCGAAGGGATGGTCAGTCACACAAACTTTAAACAACACGGTTTATTTATTTTTCGTATGAAAAAAAGCTAAAATAATGATCAGAGGGATGGGATACCATTTATTCGCTTAATTTCTTGTTTCCTAATATTCTCTGGCATTACAAGTTAGGCATAACTATGAATGACATAATAATACTTTGGCATCATATTTTTTGGCATAATGTTTAAATAGGCATAACTATCATTTGGGCTATATTTATTCGGTCTAATTTTGAGTCGCATAAAGTTATGAGGCATTATATTTATTCGTCTAATAAGTAGTTATTAGATATAAGTGTCATAATTGGATGTAGTCACTATTTTATGTTGAAAGTTAGTGTAATTTTTAGGGTTTCGTAATTCAAAAACTGAAACACCAACTACATAACTTTGTATTTCATAACTTTATGAAATAATAATTATTAAGAAATAACAATATTATGAAATACAAACTTATATTTGCGTTTGCAAATTGAAAACCTATTATGCCCAATATAATTTGGGTACTACATTGTCAGTAGGTTAAGGTGCGGCGGGGGTTGCGGACTAGTGAATACTCCAAGAACTCGTAACTGCATCAACCGCGAGGGTACGGAGGCACGCTCAGATTTAATAGTTGGCCAATAGTTTGAGAGATTATAACCGTGCAGGAGAAATCTTAACTGTCTCATCTACGTTATGTTTAACTTAGAAAACGGACTTGTGGTTTTAAACTTTACTAATATAATTAACTAGACCTTCGGGACCTAGAGAGGAGCTCGTGGATAAATTACAGCCGCGCTGATCGATCTGTAAGGTCAAGCTGCGCTTGCCGCGGTCAGACCTTGGATGGTTGACCGTTCTTTACACATTGAGACCCCTCCGTGCCTCGGAGAGCACGTTAAACAGTCGGTCCCTGTTGTCATAGGAATATCTTCGACATTCGTTACGGGTAGTCAAGAGCCCGAAAGTCTGACAACTGGTCTAACTTTCGAATAACAGTATTACCCAATAATTGGATTGTGGAGGTCAGATGGCAGTCGTTCCACGTAAAATATTGATATTCAGCCGCAACCAGTTAGACTGGAAGCCGACCCCAATCTAATTTGGGAAAAGGCTAGGCGGATGATGAGGGATTCCAGTAAATTACTATCTTTTTAGGGTTCCGTACCAAAATGGTAAAAAAGGAACCCTTATGGTGCGACTTCGTCTGTCTGTCTGTCTGTTACACCTGCTTATTTCAGCAACTACTAAAGCTATCGACTTGAAATTTGGAACAGTTATAAAAAATACTTGCCCAACTTTATTGCAAATGAAAAAAGTCAAAAAATATTTTTATTTTCATTGCAAAAGGGGCTGGAGTGGGGGTCCGAAATTTTAAAGTGGGTCAAGTGACATATCATACAAAAAGGCTTGATTTGCACATTTCAAAATATATTTTCATTTTATTTTATGTCTCACCGTTTTCGACATATGATGAAAAATGTCTGAATAAATACCATTCCCCCCCCCCTATCTCCGAAGTTTGCGGAGCGAAAACTCTGAAATAATTAGAGTTGATAGGAATTGACCCAAATATTGCACCAAAAATAAAACGATGTTCCTAACTATTACAGTTTTTTCAAAATCATCAAAATTCCTTGACAAACAAACTTAGTTATGCAGTCCGGTTTTTTTCACTTTATACGTTCAAAACTGATACGGAACCCTCGGTGCGCGAGTACGACTCGCACTTGGTCGGTTTTTTTACCCATGTGATGGCAAACCTAACTCTTCAAGCTTACAAAGTACAAAACACACTAAACCTAAAATTGCTTCTCAGTGCGATATCACGCTTGTGAATTTTCAGTACGAATGAGTGCCAAAGCATTACTGGGAACCGCATTTGGCATAAACCTGAAGCTGAAATTACAAGGAAACCGCAAAATGTACAATAGTAGAATATTAAAATTTGAATTTAGGTAAAAAGGGCACTGGCAGACGCCCATAGAACGCTGGGCTTCAGATTGTGTATGTCGGTACAGATATGAAATTAGTTTGGTGTGATCGAATATTTCAAGAGTATTTAAATTCATTTTTTATTTGTTTTTGTACGTAATTGGGTTAAAGAGAAATCTTCGTATTTGTGACAATGAGGTTAAGTATGGTATGAATGATCCAATGAACTACAGCCCGACTAATGAGTTCTCTCAATTCAAAGGTTTTAGTTGCTGTCGACATGATACTCTATGGAGGCACGCGCCAGGGCGCGTGCACCCGTTTTTGTTTTAGTGTTTTATTTCAAAATGTCGACGCCATAATCATTTTATTTCTTATTTATATCGATTTTTTATTTCAATTCTTAATCTCTAAGATAAATTAGGCAAGGAACAATTAAAATATATTTTTATTTTTGGTTAAGCTTTTATTACGATTTAAGATGTGGATAACGTTGTGAGCTACACATATGTAATTTTTTTTTTTAACATAACTTGTATTTTAAGAAACGTGTGTAACTGTTTGTTTTCCCAAATGAAATAAATAAATAAATTACTGTACCAGATCAAGCCCAAAACTGCCGACGTCCTTTTGGTAGAACTAAGAATATTCGCGGTAATATACTCTGCGAACTAAATGCTTTGAGTGGCTCTCGATACGCTAACCCCACCCATTGTTACTAGTCTATAGTTACATAAAATTTACATTTTTTTTTTACTATATGTATTTATAGGGTTTTCGCTTGGATTCGCATAAGCCCCTCACGACGAGTTAAAATTAGCCACAAAATATCATCTCAAAATAAAATACTATCAATTTAGACGACCATTGGTGTCAAACTGCTGCGGTAGTCGTGTGGCAGCAGTGCGGGTGTCGCACTGCACACTGCCGATTGTTTTTAGGGTTCCGTACCAAAATGGTAAAAAAGGAACCCTTATGGTGCGACTTTGTCTGTCTGTCTGTCTGTCTGTCTGTCTGTCACACCTGCTTATTTCAGCAACTACTTATGCTATCGACTTGAAATTTGGAACAGTTATAAAGAATGCTTGTTCAACTTTATTGCAAATGAAAAAAATCCAAAAATATTTTTATTCTCATTGCAAAAGGGGCCGGAGTGGGGGTCCAAAATTTTAAAGTGGGGTTACTAGGTCAAGTGACATATCATATGAAAGGGCTTGATTTGCACATTTCAAAATATATTTTCATTTTATTTTATGTCTCACAGTTTTCGACATATGATGAAAAATGTTCAAAAAAATACCATTCCCCCCCCTTATCTCCGAAGTTTGCGGGGCGAAAAATCTGAAATAATTAGGGTTGATAGGAATTAACCCAAATATGGCACCAAAAATAAAACGATGTTCCTACCTAGTACAGTTTTTTCAAAATCATCAAAATTCCTTCACAAACAAACTTAGTTATGCGGTCCGGATTTTTTCACTTTATACGTCCAAATATGATACGGAACCCTCGGTGCGCGAGTACGACTCGCACTTGGCCGGTTTTTTTTTTGTACATAAATACAGTTGACACATCGAGAGAGCCGTCCGACTGTCATGCGGTAGTCTTGCCGGCATCGCTACTACCGGACAGCTCTCTCGACGCGACGTGTCAAATGTATGGAAAAAAACAATTGGCGGTGCGCAGTGCGACACCCGCACTGCTGCCGCACGACTACCGCACTGCAGCAGTCTGACACCAATTGTCTAAATTAAAAGAGCCCAAAGTGTGTGAAATAGGTAGGTATATCAAGTTCCTTGCGTTCATTTAATCCTTGCGTTCATCTATACTGTTATAAAATTGTAAAAAAGCCGTGTCTGTACATTGAAGATATTCCAGAAAAAACAGTTGGGATAGGTACTGGGACGTAACCATACCCAAAAATATTTTTTTTAGAATTTTTGTCTGTTTATCTGTTTGTCTGTTTGTGCGCGCATCACGCTAAAAGTACTGAACGGATTTTAATGTGCTTTTCACAGTTCAATAGCTTAGGGTCCAACTTAAAATCTAAGGCCACGTTTCATCTGATTCCGCTGAAAAAAACCAGAGATACAACTTGACCTCTTGGTAGTACTAGCAACCCTACACGACGGAGGTCATTTAAACTGGTCATTTCATTGTAGTCCACGCGGACGGAGTCGCGGGCAAAAGTCTAGTTTAAAATACTTCCATGCAGCATTCGTATCTACTATAAATAAAGATACGTGCCACATGCACAATTGCACATATTCAGTTTATTTGTCTGTGCAAATACAGTTATTGCAACAAAATGTCGCATAGTCAGAACTTCTATTTAATCCACATTGTTCCCCAAATGCTTTGCAGGATATTTTTAGAAACCGCCAGACATAGGGGTGTGTCAAACGTGTCCAAAACCACTCTAATGGAATAATAAGTAGGGAATACCGGGCTTCGGCAGCGCCTATATCTGGACCTTTTATTTACATATTGAATATTTAATGTAGGAGTAGTGGAATAGAAATATATTTTTGTTTTTCGTCGTACTAGCACAGTCTACCTTCTTAGCAGTGGCGAAGGGTGAGGGGAAGCCGGTACAATAAAATAGTAACAAAATAATTCCTTTTTAGTTGTGTCCAGGGATGTTACGAATGTCATATTTTTCACATTCGCGAATGCGAATGCGAATGCGAATGTTCGGGATGCGAATGTGCGAATGCGAATGCGAATGTTTGGGAATAACATTTAAAAAAAAAACTATTTTTTTTTTAAAGTAATTTTTCTCACAGACATTGCATTTCGCGTGGTTTTGATCAATATCGACCGTAAAAAAATCACCATATTTAACTTTTCTTTCCCGGTGCCATGGGAAAAGCTGTCAAAATAGCTCAATACAATTCTAAACTCACAAACTACCTACTTTTTTATTTACTTAAACTGACTGACTAACAAGGCAAACTAACTTGCTTAGTTAGTTTGCCTTGTTAGCAGCGAGAAAGAAACGCTTTCTATTGGTCGAATGAAACACGTGATACCTGCCTGCGCCTTCTGCGCGTGCGAGGACCGACCAACCGTGCGGCCGCAGGGCGAGACACAACACGACTTGTATCTACACATTCGCATTCGCAAAACATTCGCATCGCTTGATACGAATGCGAATGTCGATGCGAATGTTTAAAATGATGCGAATCATTCACATAAGCGAATGCGAATGCGAATATTCGTAACATCCCTAGTTGTGTCATACCTTTTTGCCTATTCAAAATAATAAGTAAATACAGTGAATAAACGACAGTTGTGACAAAAAATACTTTATGGATTTTTTGTCTGTTTGTGCGCGTATCACGCAAAAATAAAATTATTGAACGAATTTTGATGTGGTTATTGTAAATCCACGGGGATGGAGTCGCGGGCAAAAGTCTAGTACATTATAATCTATTAATTATTTTGATAGCAATAAAACCTTCAGTTTGTGGTGGTCTACTTGTTCAACATAAACAAAATTCCCAACAAACACTATTTACTGTTGGGCATCATACATACCTCAACATACATACAATAGGCATTATTGCGAATTTCAGCCAAAAATCACAAATTCCAATGGCCCGTGTAGCAAGCTTTTACAAATTCGTACCAAATAGGGACATTCGACAATGGTACGATCACAATGGAACTCGGAACGGTACATTACATTCTTGGCAACAGCGTGTTGGCAGCCGAAGGGTTATAATACTTCCAATTTGAGACTTATAACGCGAAAAGAGTTTCTAGTTCACGTGAGGAGTTTGGCAAACCTGAGTTGGCGCGTTTTTATGACGGTTCTTGATGATTTAGCTTAAAAAGTGTGCGACAAGCAATTTGAAGGGGTATCGGTTCAGGCGTTAAGTGGAAATAGTTGCGTATCTTAACGGAGGGAGGGGGGAGGGGGGCAGGGGTTGAACTCCCTTCCCCAAAAACTTAAGTTTTGACCTCAGATCATAGAAAAAAGGAGATATGCCATCATAGCAAATTAGTACGGGAACCACTGTCGCCACTTTTAGAACAGTTTGCGACACAACTACAAGCGCTCCTCGTAAATATAAAGGTTTCCCACACATAAAAAAATCCGCACACCCCCAAACTAACACTGTTATTCGTCACTCAACACTAGCACTAAACTAGTGACCATATTAAAGCGTCAAGCTCAATAGCACCTCGGCACATCTCCCTTTCTTCTATGACCTGAGGTTTTGACAGATTTCAGACTAGATTAAGGTTTAGGGTATAGATTTCCAACTCTTAGAAATAATATTAGGATGAGTCTCCCCCAAAAATAATCTCTGGATCTGCCACTGGCTAAAAATTAATGCAATAGGATGACAAATCACAAAGTAATGCAAACAAAAACCTATAATAATGTTTCTGTGACGTAAATTCTCGGTGTTGAAAACGTCTTATACTTAAATTAGTTTAACGCAGTACACAGGCTTCCCGTAGTCTACATGTAAGCTGGCAAAACCATAATTATTATATAGACCTGATTGGTTAAATGAAGGATGTATTTCTGGTTAGATTTACTTCGGCAACAGTCCTGAAATCGCGAATAAAATTAGCTGCTCCATACATTTTGTCGAGTGAGATATTGTTGTGGAATAGTTAAATATTTTTCGCGTTTTCAAGATTTTTTCTGTAGTAAATCGAATACGAATTAATACTGAATACCTTCATTCAATATGTCCGTCCTTTACCTAGTCATCATACATACTCATCTGTAACACATTTAATCATAGTCTTATCAACCGAAGATTGTTCGGTTAACCGGTAAAAGGGCTGGCCTCAATTTCATCAAGAAGCCTTATGTAGTACCTCAGATCATAGAAACAAGGAGATATGCCATCATAGCAAATTAGTACGGGAACAACTGTCGCCACTTTTAGTACATTCTTCAACACAATTACAAGCGCCCCTCGTGAATATAAAGATCTCTCACGCATTAAACATTCCACACACCCTCAATCTAACACTATTAATCGTCACTCAACACTAGCACTAAACTAAAACACTGTATTTATATCATCGATCGTGTTCGGTTCGTTGCCAGCGTGTACATTTTATATACGGTCAATGTGACCGTATCAAAGCGTCAATTTTAGTAGCGCCTTGGCACATCTCCCTTGTTTCTATGATCTGAGTGTAGTACACATTTATGTGTACCTATTGACTACGCGCCGTGGCGGCGAGGGTCGGCCCGTTGTCAGCCCAAATTGTAAGTAATGATGTTACGCTATAGTGCCAAATCTGGGAGTTATTTGGAGTTGCTATGTGATTTACGCATTGGAGAAAGTAGTATTGTTGATAGTGATAGTCTCGGGTTTTATATTAGAGTTTTAAACTTGTTTCAATCATAATAATGATTACATCACTTTGATTGTTGCAAACGAATCTTGGCCTAAGAGTCGCTTGACCGAAGAGTCACTTGGCTTTCAAGCTGTATGGCATATCAGTCGCTTGGTCTAATAGGCTATCGACCTGATGAATCTATTGTGACGTTCGGTAAATATTACAATGTTTTACGAATGAATCTTTGTAAGTAATAAAAGTTGGCAAGAAGGAGACACGGACAGGAGTATCTTTAGATACGCTAGTAACAACAAAATAGAATCACCTATTTTCTAGTCAAGCGTGGTGAATAAACCACACCACATGGTTTATTCACCACGCTTGATTAGAAAATTGGTGATTCTATTTTATTGATACTTTTATTTATACACTTGCAACTTTTATTACGAACAAAGACCACACACCACATGACCATTTGTGTGTAACCGAGGATCCAGGTCGAGTGCAATTAGCAAGGCCTATGACCAGCAGTACACTACTACATGTACCTACTGTAATGATGACGCTGCTATATTCCGTAGGATTGCTTATGAAACCTAATGTTCAGGAAAAAAAGTTTGCGGGTTAAAATAATTACATTCATTCTCAAAACAGATAGCCCTCAATTAGGTATCAGTGGCTAAGGGTGAGGGGAAACCGGTACAATAAAATAGTAACAAAATTATAAATATTCCATTTTACTTATGTCGTAACTATTGTTTACTTACTGTATTTACATATTTTGGATAGGCGTATAAGTATGACAGTAAAATGGAATATTTTTATTTATGTTATTATTAAATTGTACCGGTTTCCCCTCACCCTTTGCTACTGTTATATTAAAGAGGTATGTCCACTGAGTCGCGTTGAGGGTTGGGTCGGTTGTCACAACCACAGATTGTAAGTAATGATGTTTCGTTATAAACCCATAGTGCTGTATTTTGAGGTGTTCGGAAACGAATTGCGACGCATTCTTGTGGTCCTGAGTTAGATAAATATGTCATCGTTCGTGTTTTTACCCTAGTTTAATTTATTGGAATATCGCTTTGAATATTTTAGGAATTTCAATGACACAGATACGCAAATATTATCACTCATATTATTTTCTTCTATCGTTGAGGTCATAATCTATCGTTGAATTTAAAATCTGCTGATAATTTCTCTTTCTTTGTTACTTCTCCTAAGTTACCGCAGTCCAACACTGGATATCAACCTTATTCACAAATCACTATGTATCCTTTTAGTTTTTCTATTTTAAAATACGGTGTGTAGCGTTCACGGTTGTTTCATAAAAATAAAACATTTGTTTCTTTTAAATTAGTAGGTACACATTTTATAATAAATTCTACTGAGTAATAAATACTGAGCGGAGGTAAGTGTTAAAACTGTCGCATATTTTAAATAAAAAAAAATGTAACTAGGTAGGTACCTACACCAAAAAATAGTTGCGTGTAATGAAACTAATTTTATGATACGTACATAATCATAGTGTGTGAAAGCACATTTTAGTGATAAAATATAGTGATTTGTGTGAGGGCCGCCATTTTATTAGCTAATAAATTGGCGCCAGAGCTCGTACTTTTTTTAAACCAATAAATATTGCATCTGTCAAACGTCTCGGTACTTACGTAAGTAGATAATTGTATTGACGAAGAACCGCGGTCAATAAGTAAATTAATTATTTTGTACCTAACTTTTATTTTTTTTTCGTAATCGTCATAAAACATGGAAAAGAGAGTCAAATCAAGCCAAACACCCTATTGAAATATATTATGAATAATAGGGCTGTATGTTATCTTACCAATATTATCTCAACTGATATTTTGATCTCGTTACTTACCTGAAAAAGAAAAAATACATTAAAATCATGATGCTTTTCCACTTTAATCTATACCATTATAAAATTGTAAAAAGCTGTGTCTGTACATTGAAGATACTTCAGAAAAAACAGTCGGGATAGGGTACTGGGGCGTAACCATACCTAAAAATATTTTTAGGGTTCCGTACCTCAAAAGGAAAAACGGAACCCTTATAGGATCACTTTGTTGTCCGCCGTCAGTCACCGGACCATAAGTGGAGCCATCTGCTCATATATGACACCACTAGAAGTATGCAGCAGCGCCATCTATGATCATATGTCGGAACCCTGGGCGCGAGGCATAGTCGCACTTGTCCGGTTTTTTTTTTGTAATTTGTGCCTGTTTGTGTGCACATCACGCAAAAAGTACTGAATGGATTTTGATATAGTTTTCACAGTTCAATAGCTATAGCTTGAGATCCAACTTAAAATCTAAGCTACGTTTCATCTAATTCCGGTAAGGTAAACCAGAGATACAGCTTGATCTCTTGGTGGTACTAGCCACCCTACACTACGGAGGTCATTCAATTAAACTGATCATTTCATTGTAGTCCACACGGACGGAGTCGAGGGCAAAAGTCTATAAAAAATAAATACTCAACTGCATCATCAAAATATGCCAGTCGGGTCGTAATGTCCCGCACAGCATTAGGACCGCTCGGGACATAAGCTCCTATAAATACGACCGCGGTATTTGACCGCCATCTCGCCTGTTATTAAACACCTCTGCTTAACCTAATCATATAAGCGTAATGTTATGTTATGTCATTAAAACCTTTATATTCTTACCACATATTATAACTGTCGGTATATAAAAGATAAATACCCAACTGCATCAAATTATGCCAGTCGGGTCATAATGTCCCGCGCAGCATTACGACCGCTCGGGACATAAGCTTCTATAAATACGACCGCGCCAATACTGACTGTTTTCCGAATGTTTACGACCTTATGTGCAATTCTGCATATTGCAGTCATATCTGTCTGGTATATTTACATAATGATGTTAAACAACCTTCTTTGACCTCGTTAGTTTAGTGGATGCAAGCGCGACTGCTGGTCGTGGGGGTCCGATTCCCGTGTTGAGCAAAAATGATACCTATAGTATTTTTCTGTTATGAGTTTTCTGTTATGTAAGTATGTTTTCTTAACGATAACATGTGCGCAGGTTCCCACAAAATAATTATTATAATACTTCGGTATTAGTTAGATGTAACCTATAGGTACCTACATTACCTACTTCTCAAGTTCACGTATGCACATATTATTAAAAGTTGTGTTCGTCCCAAAACGTTGAGCGGTGTATTGCAGTTTTTGGACGAAAAAGGACAAAAATGTTATAAGTAAAGCTTTATAATTCGGACACCGGCTAAACAATGTCAGCATCTTATAACATTCCTTTAGAAATGTTTAAAAGAATACCATTAGATACCTATGCCTACTTCCAGCCCCGGATCTTGAATTATTACGAGGCGGGGCAATAAATGAAAAATGCCGCCCCCGCCTGACAATATTTTTTTGCATTTATCATCATTTCAGCCATAACACGCCCACTGATGCTGATGGACATAGGCCTCCTCCAAAGAACGCCACAACGACCGGTCTAGCGCTGCTCTTTGCGATTACTACGCTTGGTAGACGAATACACTACTCAGTGTACCTATTCGTCTACCAAGCTTGAATTTGCCGCCGCCCTCTGAATTTGCCGCCCGGGGCATGGGCCCCGGCTAGCCCCCCCCTAGATCTGGGGCTGCCTACTTCCCACATAATTATTATTAACACAAACCAGGAAAATGCCATAAAATATTGCTTATCCAAGACAAAGCAAGCTCCATTGTCTTCGTATAGTAATCTCCCGTATTTGTCCTACGAAAGCATTATAACATGAATGTATGGCACCATGAGGCACGTCATTACGATGACGTAATAAGGGTGACGCAATATTGCGAGATAATCCAGCGTGATGAATATAGCACATGAATTCGGTGTCTTTATTAATGTCAAAGATGTACACATAAATATACCTATATTGTATATTGCTCAGATCATAGAAACAAGGGAGATGTGCCAAGGCGCTATTGAGCTTGATGCTTCGGTATGGTCACATTGATTGTCATTAAAACATACACGCTGGCGACGGACCGAACGCGATCGATGATATAAATACAGTGTTTTAGTTTAGTGTTAGTGCTGAATGACGAATAACAGTGTTAGATTGAGGGTGTGCGGAATTTTGAATGTGTAGGAGATGTATTGCGACACAATTACAACCGCTCCTTGTAAATATATTCACAAGGATTGTGTCGCAAACTGTTCAAAAGTGGCGACAGTGATTCCCGTACTATAATGGTTTGGTCCGTTTGCTATAATGGCATATCTACTTTTTTCTATGATCTGAGGTAAATTGTGTGTTCAGATTTATTGCTATGGAGATATTTATTGCAAGCTTGAAGATGTGTTTGTGGCTCAAACCATGTGTGTTTATTATTGTGTGTTTTTCAGTGGTAAGGGGCGAGGGGATGGCAGTACAATATAATTGTAACAAATTATAGATAATTCCGTTTTACTTATGTCATATCTATGGTTTAATTACTGTATTTATATATATTGAATAGGCGAATAAAACAGAATTAAAAAAATCCCTTCTGAATGGTTATCCTCCTCCTTTTTTTGAAGTCGGTTAAAAAGTAAGATAAACTCCATTACGAATTACAATTCATTGTACAATATTCTCATAAAATCAAAAACATAAAACCCACTTTACATACAAATGAACTCACCAATCTCAAAAACGAACAAAAATTCGCGACAAGAGAACTCGTAACAATAAAGTCACTTGAACAGAAGGACCACTTCAAACAATTCTGTAACGAGAACAAAATAATATACATTGTACCTACATACGTCTATAGAAGTATAGATGCGATGACTCTCTCGGAAGGAGAATTAAAAAAAAAGGAATTTTCGAAAATAAAGAAGCATTACTTTAACTGATAAGCATTTATTGAGCGAAGCTGTGCGGATATGCGTACTGGCTAGACTGGAGCGGGGATGTGTGCTGGCTAGAGCGAAGATGTGTGCCGGCTTGAGTATGTGTGTAACTAGCGGCGCCGCTCACATCATTTCTCATCTCCGCTGCGTGCCGTTCGCGATGTCAGCTTGCGAGGAAAAACTCACATCTTCGCTTTGTACCGCCGCGCGCTGCTCATTTTCCGCTTCGATCGCGCCATACAAATAATACATCGCTCAGTGGTATTCAGTTATCCACTGAAGCTGAGTGAAGACGAGATGTGGAGTCCAGGTCTAAGGTATATTTTAATCTATTTTCGAACTCAAAAGTAGTAGTGTAGTAGTAGTACCTAGTAGCAGTAGTTTAATTAAAGTTAAGTACTCCTTCTTCTGTTTTCCTACATATTGCCACCGATATCGCATGAAGTTATTATTTCAACTGCTTGCCTTTTGTTCATACAATAACTAGTTCTACCATTTTATATTATCTCGTTTGATATTCCAGTTAACTTTAATAGTTGGGACGAGTGCTACGTTAGTTAGAGCAGTTGACAAAACGGTTGGTAATTTTTCACGAGTTAAAAATGAGTTGCAATTATTTTTGCGTGTTATTTTTTTATTTTCACCTTTTTGATCTAAGGTTGAGACCTCAGATCATAGAAACAAGGAGATATGCCATCATAGCAAATTAGTACGGGAACAACTGATGCCACTATTAGTACATTTTTCGACACAATTACGCGCATAATTAAGCGCTCCTTGTGAATAAAAAGATCTCCCACGCATTGAACATTCCGCACACCCTTAATCTAACACTGTTAATCGTCACTCAACACTAGCACTAAACTAAAACACTGTATTTATACCATCGATCGTGTTCGGTTCGTCGCCAGCGCGTACGTTTTTAATATGAGCAATTTGCTCAAGATCAGGCATCAAGCTCGATAGCGCCTTGGCACATCTCCTTGTTTCTATTATCTGAGGTTGAGACCTATCGTCAAATTGTTCTCAATATTTATCAAGTACAATATAGTACAGCAGATAATAATTATAGTGTAATCTATAACTAAAGGCCCCTCCACTAATCGTTATTGTTTCGAGAGGTAATACTTAGCTATTTCAACATATTACTTGTTTGCGTGCAGCGATTTTAGTGTGGACTTGGACTCGCCGAAGACGATTCTGATTTATGCAAAGTACCTATATTGTGAAAATGGACTGGAATACTATGTGAAATAAATAAAAAGGATTTCATTGATATCTCGTTGAGCCAGAACTGCGGAGGAAATCTTTGTATTTGCTTTGTGGTCAGAACTATACGAATCCACATTATATAAGGTATTAAAATTGGGATTTTAAGGCGCTGATTACTGCCAACGGCCTTGAGTGATTTGGGTGGTATAGCTTGAGTGTTCTGCGCTGAGCTCAAGCAACGCGACATACGTCCAGCGAGCAATACGACTCGCCTATCAAGGAGCGCGTTGTGCCGAATTAGACGTATTATTACTTTTTAGTATCTAAAATATAAAATAAAAAGAAAGTAACAGGCAATATTATAGGTAGTAACATAGTCTTTTCACACAAAACAAATCATGAAAATATCATAAGCGATTTGAAAGTAATTACGTTTTTATGTTTTGGGTAGACAGTAATTCATGAATTTATTTCATTAGGTATTTTACTACAATAGTAAAAATATTCACAGGTACGATTGATGTATACATATATGTTCTAGTTTAACATAAAAAAATTGCACAACTTACCTGCATTATTTGACGGCGAAATAAGAGATTTAAAACTTGAGATTTACGGCCGTTACCATTTACCGTCGCCTTAAACCAGCCAATTTTAAGTAAATTCAGGATACAAGTAAATTTTGGCGCAGGAAAACTCTTAGGGAACCTTGACCTACTGCTCTAAAATCGCTAACACGCATATTTAGCGTGATGATTAATGCGTTCCTTGTCTACAAGAGAAGAGGCTCTTGTCCTTCGGTAGAAAAGTTACAGGGTATTTTTTTTAGAGTTCCGTACGTTTAAAGTCACATTGTTTATATCTCGAAAGACATTGACCTAGACATTAGACATAGACCTTAATATATTGTTCTCTACATTATTTTTTAGATAACAGTGTTGGTTGCGTGATTACATAAGTGTTTTATAAGATTTATGTAATTTTATGCATTATCACGCAATTGTTTGCTGTCTTGAAGAAACAAAATTAAAAAATAAAAGGAAAAAACAACCCATAAAGGGTTACTTTGCTGTGCGTATGTCTGTCAAGACCCTTTTTCTGAGGAACGCGTGGAGGTATCAAGTTGAAGTTATTATCTAATACCTACTTTAGTTTATGGTCCCTTGGAGGTGTAAAAAAATCAAGCTTCTAAGTCAACGCAATGAAAAATACGACCATTTATGCCGCATTTTGACACTCACAAATAAATAAAAACCTACTTCGCATTGACCTAGAATCATGAAATTTGGCAAGAAGCAAGGTCTTACAGTCCAAGAAAAGAAAAAAAAATCCGAAAATAGTTAACTTGTAGTTATATCACATTCTTTTTTTGGTATTACAAACTTAAATTTTATACGGAACCCTCAAAGCGCGATGCCTCTCGCACTTGCCCGGTTATTTTTAGGCTGAACCACTGACAGCTCACGTCAGCTGGTGCGCCAATAACAAAAGATTTGGATTCCAGATTCCTATAAGGTCGATTCATTACGTAGGTGAGTGGTGGAATGTTATTACGTTTTATTTTGTTTTTCGTTCTTTTTATGGGTTCCGTTTTCCCTATTAGCTACGGAACCCTAAAAAACAAAGTGAGTAACTTTAGTATTTTGGTAGTGTTTAGTCTGTTTAGTGTACTATTATGCAATGGAAATGGTTTTAGAACAGTAAACAATTATAAACTCGAATCCGTCTCACGAAGTAAAAATAGAAGAATGGAACGTTTCGTTTGTTCCGCGAAATCTTTTTCAAACAATGCACTAGAACATTTTAGCAATGCATTAGACAATGTTTGCGTTCACGAAATAGATTCGATAAACAAACTTGGAAAAAAGAGAAGTAGGGCAAAGCGGAATATTTTGCTGAAATCTGGAGCAGCTTGACTGGGGAAGTACCTCCACCTTACAGAGCACCACAGCCAAATAACGCTACTCTTCGGTAGTGTTGTGTTCCTGTGGTGAGTAAGGTCGCCAGAGCTCCTGAGGATGCGCTGTGTTGACAGCGGGGGACCTGCTTGTTCTCTAAGCTGTCGGCACAGCATAAGCATAATCGGCCTATTATGTTCCCACTGCTGGGACACAGGCCTCCTCTGTGAGAGGGAGTGGGCCGTAGTCCACCACGCGGGCCCAGTGCGGGTTGGTGGACGTCACATGTTTTCGAATTTTTGATTCTAGACGGTTTCCTCACGATGTTTTCCTTCACCGTTAAAGCAAGTGATAATTAATTTCTAATATGCACATGACTTCGAAAAGTCAGCGGTGCGTGCCTCAGGATCGAACTCGAACCATTCGCCGTGGGAGGCACATGGTTTAACCACTAGGCTATCACTGCTTGTTCGCTGTCAGCACAGCGAATCCTCATTTCAAAAGGTCATCAACGCAAATGTGGTAGGTACTTGGTGTTGTAAGAGTTTCATAGGCTACGGTAGCCAATAGCCATCGGCCTCTCTATTATGTACCGACACGCCACGTGATATCACCGCCAGAACTGCCAATTTGTTCGAGGGAGAATGTCACGGTGAGGGGCTCGTGGCTAAATGACAGCCGCGCTGATCGATCGATCTGCGCTTGCCCCCCCAGACCCCTCCGTGCCTCGGAGAGCACGTTAAGCAGTCGGTCCCGGTTGTCATAAGAATGTCTTTGACAATCGTTACGGGTAGTCAGGAGCCTGAAAGTCTGACAACCGGTCTAACATTCGAATACCAGTATTACCCAATAATTAGGTTGTGGAGGTCAGATGGCAGTAAAATACTGATATTCAGCCGCAACCAGTTAGACTGGAAGCCGACCCCAATCTAGTTTGGGAAAAGGCTAGGCGGATGATGGGAATGTCACGGTGAAATTCTTGCTCGAACGTTCGCAAACAAATTGGCAGTTCTCGCGGTGATATGACGCGGGACCGACTGCTTAACGTGCTCTCCGAGGCACGGAGGGGTCTCGATGTGTAAAGAACGGTCACCCATCCAAGGACTGACAGCGGCAAGCGCAGCTTAACCTCGCAGATCGATCGATCAGCGCGGCTGTCATTTAGCTACGAGCCCCTCACCGTGACATTCTCCCTCGAACAAATTGGCAGTTCTGGCGGTGATATCAAGCGGCGGTCGGTACAGAATAGCAGGCGGGACGCACGCCTGTTTGGCACCGTCGTAGACATAAGTAAAATAGATTTATTTCCAAAAATACTAAATGAGACTAATGAAGCCTCAGATCATAGAAACAAGGGAGATGTGCCAAGGCGGTATCGAGCTTGATGCCTGATCTTGAGCAAATTGCTCATATTATAAACGTACGCGCTGGCGACGAACCGAACACGATCGATGGTATAAATACAGTGTTTTAGTTTAGTGCAAGTGTTGAGTGACGATTAACAGTGTTAGATTGAGGGTGTGCGGAAAGTTTAATGCGTGCGAGATCTTTTTATTCACAATGAGCGCATAATTATGCGCGTAATTGTGTCGAAAAATGTACTAAAAGTGGCATCAGTTGTTCCGGTACTAATTTGCTATGATGGCATATCTCCTTGTTTCTATGATCTGAGAATGAAGCCCTTCCTTATCGGATTATCCCAATTATAATAATACGAAAAAACATTCTAACATTTCTCCTCCAATTCTTTTATCCTATTAGAGACGCAGTAACGAAGTGGACGTTAGTAAAGTTATCACTTTATTACTAGGGTTGCCAACCTTACCATGCAACTAATAAGTAGGTATATTTTGATGTTTATTATTTTTCATTGGATGAAAAATTTTGCAATATAAATTGTTTGAAAATATTGAAGTTTTTTTTTTGTAAACTGGCTTACGTTTGACCGCTATCCCGCCTAATGTTAAGCGATGATGCACGATGGAGCACACTTGCCTAGAAGAAACCGATTCACTCGTGACTTGAAATCACCCAGCGAACCCAACACCCAAAAAAAATCTGCTGTTCCCTACAAAATTGCACTACAACACGATCAAAATGTATGGAACAGCTGTTTTTTTTTTTTCATATTTCATTGTCGGTCCCATAATAAAAGTTGATCATATTCATGAGTACTTTCACCTCCTAAAATATCCGCACTGGTTTTAATTTTATCCTGTATTTGTTACAAAAAAGTTGGCAACCCTATTTATTATTCTACTTATTACGTTTATTTATACGGATTATCCTTTTTCGAGTTTTTTCCGCTAAGCGCCTGTGTTGAGCCGTTTAATTGTACAAATGGGGTTGTTAGGTTGCGGTGTTCAAGCAATTAAACGATTGAAATGAATTATTTGAGCACAGGTTAGTAATATACAATGTAGGTAATCTAGTCACCTGTTTTCGTAATCATAATACAAATCTACGTAACGTTGTCGTGGAGTGCCTCCCTCCGTCTGTCCTTTCAGCCTCGGCTAGCTATGAGAGGGAGCCTCCACAGACACAAATCTTCATAAAATAAAACAGCAGCAGGATGGTTGAAGGGGTATATATTGCGACGTAGATCGTTTATTGCACTTTACAACACTGATACAAAACTGGTATAAAAATAACTGTTACAAAAGACGTTTGCTTATAGCATTGAGCACTTTATAAATTGGTAATATTATAACAGATAAGCGGTTCAGCGGTTCACGACCGATGTCTTCGGAGACCAGACCAAGAGTGACGAAACAATGAAATAAATGCATAAAAATATGAGAAGTTCTAATTTTGAAATTTGAAGTTCAAATCTGGAAGAATGGAGTGGATGAAGTGGCCAGTAATGGAAGATTGCCAGTACTAAATGATGAATGAAGGATGACTCCGTCACAACGTTATGGTAACATGTTTTTGATGGCAACACGGTAGCGGCTACCATCACTAACTACCGTGCCTATATAAAATTATAAATGCGATAGTTTGTGTGTGTGCTTGATACTCCTTCATGCTGAAACGGCTGGACGGATTTGGATGAAATTTGACAATGAGGTAGCCTGGGACCTGGAAAAGCACATCGGCTACTTTTCATCCATTTTCACGGAGATGAAATCGCAGGCAACAGCTAGTACCTACTTACATATTTTTGTAGAAGTTTTTGGCAAAAAAATCTTAGATGAGTTTACGTTAGGGATGGAATTGTGTCCAAGTACTTTGTGCAGCCAGCGACAGAAGTAGGTGAACAAAACAAAAATATTGGAGTTTATAATTTAACTTAAAGTAAGTAAATTGATATCACGAAACGAACCTATACAGTAAGTAAAATTTTATGATTCAATTTCAAATAACTTTTTTTTAACAATGTAAAGGTTATTTATTTCCGTCGCTGACTGTACCTAGCTCGGCGTAAAACGACAGCAATGAAACACATGTCCCTAAATCTAGTACCCAATGATAGTTAATCTGCCTGTAATTACATACAATTAACTTGATCTAATAATGAACAAACAATTTGTTAGACTGGCATTGATTTATACATAACACATACCAAACCGTTCCTGAAATAGGTATGCAAAATTTTCACATTTTAATTTTTTTTTTACATGAATATTTAAAATGTCATTTCCTATACATTTCTGTTGTTTTATTTTCTTCAAACCCGATACTAAACCCTGGCTATGCCGCGTCTGCAGTCAGAGTTCAAACCTACGACCTACTAAGTACCTATACTCGGAATTTTAATTCGATTCCAGATTTGACAATTTCAGTGTTGCAACGTTATGACAAGTACCTACTAAATAGTGACGTTGCGAAATTATTCGATATGGAAAAAAAAAGAAGGAACATGACAAATAAAACAGATAGATGTATTAAGGTAATAATTTATTTTATGAATTGTCGCCGTCATCGCTATCGCTATCGCTGTCACTTTCTGTAACATTTATTATAAATGTGTCTGTGATATTGTCAATTAACATATCTAGCCTACTCATTTTTTCAAAAATATTAACTTTTTATAAAATAGAGCAGCGATTACTAATTAATAAATAATTATTATGAATAATTATGTATTTATTTAAATAAAAATCAATAATTTAGTCTTTAATTGGCACACTGATGGCACACACACTGATTGTTTATCGATTTTTGTGTTCATCACTACACTATTATAGGTATGTGGTATCATTATTTCACAAAATGACAGTAGCTAATGTCAAATCTGGAATCGAATTAAAATTCTGACTATAGTCCTATGTCATCATCTTCCTGCCCTTATCCCATTTTACTTGGGGTCGGCGCAACACGTTTTTTTCTTCCATTCTCCCCTATCAGACGTCACAGTATCATTTACTCCTTTTTCTTTCATATCATTCCTTAGACAATCCATCCATCTTTTCTTTGGCCTTCCTCTTCCTCTCCATCCATCAGCATTCATACTCATAACTCTCTTAGTCACATGAGCCTCATCCCTCCTCATCACATGTCCATACCAAGACAGACGATTCCCTTTCATTTTTTCTGTAACAGGCGCCACTTTCAAACTTCCCCTTATAAACTCATTCCTTACTTTATCCATTCTTGTCACTCCACACATCCATCTCAACATCCTCATCTCCGCTACATGCAATCGTTTCTCATCCATCTTTTTCACAGCCCAACATTCCGATCCATACAATACGACAGGTCTAATCACGGATTTGTATATTTTCCCCTTTAATTTGAGGGGCATCCGTGGGTCACAAGTTGTTCCGGTGACCTGTCGCCATTTCATCCATCCCGAGTTGATCCGGTGTGTTATGTCCCGGTCTACATCGCCATCTCCTTGGACAAGCGACCCGAGGTACCGAAAGTCGGAACAGGCTGGTATGGGCGTTCCGGCAAGAGTAATGGGCACAGGACTGGAGAGACCGCCAAAATCGCAAAACAAATATTCTGTTTTGGTTCTGCTCAATTTCAAGCCAACATTCTCCAGTCTTTGCCACCACACCTCCAATCTGCTCTGGACCTCTAGGCCGCTCTCGGCAATCAGCACAATGTCGTCGGCAAACAGCATACACCAGGGGGCCTCCTCCTGGATGTCCGATGTCAGAGCATCCATTATCATCAGGAAGAGGTACGGGCTGAGAGCCGACCCTTGGTGCAAGCCAACCGCCACATTGAAACTACCGGTAGTGCCCGCTGTGGACCGGACTTGTGTACTGCATCTACTATACATTGCACGGATCAACTGCACATACTTCCCAGGCACACTTTTCTCCTTAAGGGCCCACCACAGAACCTCACGGGGCACCCGGTCGTATGCCTTTTCGAGGTCGACGAACACCATGTGCAAGTTCTTATGCGCACCTCTGTACTTCTCGCACAGTTGGCGGATAGCGAAGATAGCATCCGTCGTACCCCGACCAGGCATAAAACCAAATTGGTTCTGTGAAATTTCGCTCTCCTCTCTCAGTCTCCTTTCAATAACTTTCTCCCAAACCTTCATACTGTGTGATATTAGCTTTATTCCTCTATAATTATTGCATTCCAGCACATCACCTTTATTTTTAAAAATGGGCACTAGCGAACTATTGCACCATTCGTCAGGTATGGCTTCTTCCAGCAACAGCTTATTGAAGAATAAAGCTAACCACGTCCAACCATCCATCCGCAATATTTTCCACACTTCAACAGGTATTCCGTCCGGTCCTAATGCCTTACCATTCTTCATTCCACTTACTGCACTCCTCACTTCATCCACACTTATTATTCTCACTAATCCCTTATTTACAGGTTTATTTTCAAGCACACCACTCCAGTCATTCTCCTCATTCATCAATCTTTCAAAGTAACCCTTCCACCTATTCTTTATTTTCTCATCTTCCGACAGAATCATTCCAGCATCGTCTTTTACGCACTTTACCTGACAAACATCCCTCGCCTTTCTCTCCCTAGCTCTAGCAAGCCGGTATAGTTGTTTTTGGCCTGCTGGAGTATCCAAGGTGTCATAGAACTTTACTTGGGCATTTGCTTTCGCTATAGCCACAGTTCTTTTGGCTTTTTTCTTTAGAGCATCATACTCACTCTTTTTTTCAGCTTTCAAACTAGCACGCTCATTACTAATGCTCTGCCATTCCTTAAATTTCTTCTTTTTTTCCCTCAATACATTCTGAATCTCTGTCGACCACCACCATGTATCCCTGTCTATCGTACCCCTTCCTTTCGTCTCTCCCAAAATATCTTTTGCTGCGCTCCTAATACACCGAGCCATCTCATTCCAACATTCATTTACGCTTTGGTCGTTCATATCACCCATCTCAATCATTTTATTTACCACTCGTTCTCTTAATTCTCCTGCACAATCATCCTTCTCTAGCATATGCCATTTTATTTTAGGAGGGGGACGCTCTTTATGTTTTGGAAGCCTTATTTGTAAGACTACTTCCATAACCAGGAGTCGATGTTGTGAGACCAAATCTTCTCCCGGTAGCACTTTGCAGTCTTTGACGTGCTTTATGTTGTTGCGTCTAACAAGGAAGTAGTCTATTTGTGTATTATGTGCTCCACTCTTATATGTTACTAGGTGTCCATCGGCTTTTTGGAACCAGGTGTTAGCTACTGCTAGGTCAAATGCAGTAGCTGATTGCAACATAGTTTCCCCCTCATTGTTTAGATTCCCAAAACCCCATCCCCCGTGTACTCTGTCATAACTTCCTTTCGTTCTTCCCACATGCCCATTAAAATCACCTCCAATAATTAATTCCTCATGCACCGGGATGGTCATTAAAACTGTATCAAAATCCTCCCAAAACTTCTCTTTCACTCTTTCCTCACAACCTACCTGTGGAGCATACACACTTATCACGTTCAGTACAACATTCCCTAACATAACTTTCACAACTATCAATCTATCATTAATTCTTTTTACATCCATCACACTTTCTTTCAAATTACTATCTAACACTATTCCCACGCCATTCCTTTTTCCATCACTTCCACAGTAGAAGAACTTGTATCCCTCCCCAATTTCCCTGGCTTTCGTACCCTTCCATTTAGTTTCTTGCAAGCACGCCACATTTATTCTTCTTCTTTTCAATACATCTGCTAACTCTCTGGATCTTCCAGTCATTGTCCCAACATTCCAACTAGCATACCTCAATCTCTCTTCCCGAGCTCGCTTCTTACGTCGCACCCGCCCGGGTTGGTGCGACAACCCTTGTCCATTTCCCGCAGGGGCCGGGTGCTGCTCCTGCGCGTCTCCTGCGGGGTACGCCCTAGCACTATCGCGCATATCATTTTCTCCAAACATGTTGCAAAAGGATTTGGCTTTGATTTTATAGCCGGCCGCCTGCCTGACACTAACCCTCTTTGGGAATGCGTTTGTTGGTGGTTTACCCGCCACCATTCGGGTGACCCAAGGTGCTTGATAGCATGCACTGGGTCTTAAGGTCCATTAGTCGCCTTTTACGACACCCATTGGAAGATATGGGGTGGTGCTATTCTTTATGTCCGGACACCACACGGACAATAGTCCTATGTATTTATGCATATATGCCTAACAATTTGCATACCTACTTTCAAATCAAACTGCAAGCTTGATTCCGAAGTTCTATCAAAGTGGGATAACTTTACATATGTTGGGACTTTATTTGAAGTTTGAATCCGGTCTGTTACCCAATTGCAGTCCAGTGATAGCCTAGTGGTTTAACCATGTGCCTCCCACGGCGAATGGATCGAGTTCGATCCCGAGGCACGCACCGCTGACTTTTCGAAGTCATGTGCGTATTAGAAATTAATTATCACTTGCTTTAACGGTGAAGGAAAACATTGTGAGGAAACCGGCATGTCCTAGAACCAAAAATTCGAAGACATGTGTCGTCCACCAACCCGCACTGGGCCCGCGTGGTGGACTACGGCCCACTCCCTGCAGTGGCCCAGCAGTGGGAACATTATAGGCCGATTATGCTGTTACCCAATTTATTGACTACTATGCAAATTGATATTAAGACTGGATGGAATGATGACATATTTACAATAGTATAGGTAGCGGCGTGAATTATGAGCCCAGATCGTGCATGTACATTTTCGGTCCAATAGACAATAGATAGTTGACAATACGTAATAGAGAATGGTCCAATTAGAAGACGAGCATTGACTTACGAACCAATCACATTGCAGCCTCGCCCCCCGTCTTCATTCCGCCAAAGAGACCGAAAAATCTGCTACTGCACAGGTGACGTTTGTGCTCAAGACTGGTGCCGCAAGTCGTGCCAATTGAAAATCGGACTACACCAAACGATGCCGCATACCGCGAGTTATATTTTTAGAAGAATCAGGTCATTTAAAAGCCTTTCGCTAATCCGTGGGCCTTCTGCACCAGTAGGTAATCTATTGTGGTCAGACCTCAGATCATAGAAACAAGGAGATATGCCATCATAGCAAATTAGTACGGGAACAACAGCTATCGCCACTTTTAGTACATTTTTCAACACAATTACAAGCGCCCCTCGTGAATAGAAAGATCTGCCACACATAAAAAATTCCGCACACGCTCAATCTAACACTGTTAGTCGTCACTCAACACTAGCACTAAACTAAAACACTGTATTTATTTCATCGATCGTGTTCGGTTCGTCGCCAGCGTATACCTTTGTAATACGCCCAATGTGCCCCAAATTAAAGCATCAAGTTCAATAGCGCTTTGCCACATCTCCCTTGTTTCTATGATCTGAGGGTCAGACTTTAGCCTTGATTTCCCCGGGCGTGGTCTGATCAGACCGCTTTGGATCGCTTCCCGTGACGCTAGGGAACTTTGCTTAATTGGACGCTATTGAGTCTTGGATTATTTTTGTTTGATCTGGTTCTGGATTATAATTTATAGTTTTTTTTTATCTGGATAAAATTTTAATCTATACCTTGTCCTAATAATAAAGCTGAAGAGTTTGTTAGTTTGAACGCCCTAATCTCTGGTACCAACAGTCGGATTCGAAAAAATATGTTTGTAAATGATGAGCAGATTCATGAGGAATAGTATAGGCTCTATGACACTTAGGAGCTGAGCAACGGGGGTGAAACCGCAGGGAGCAGCTAGTTATTAATACATGTTTTAAAATACTATCAAGTATATCAGTACCTAATAATTGTTAATTAAACTAATTATATTATTATAAGTTTTGATTACATTTTGCTGTACCCTAAAAGGACCGTGATTGTGCATAGCTCTAAGCCAGTGTTTTAAGATCTTGTAAACTTTGTGCAATGCAATTAAATTGTATGAATATGAATAATCAAAATCCTAGGTACGTAGTTTCTGTGAATAATTAACTATTCCCTAAAATTAAACTTCATGCATGTGAAATTATACCGAAGTTTCGAGAACATTGCAAAGTTTCTGAGGCAGTGAAATAATCTGGCGAAACAGTTCAAAATAGTAGCGAATTAATAATAATAACTTTATTGAAAAGAATAACATTTTTTTAACATTTCTTGATACTAATACTAAGTACAATTTCTGTAAGTTTACAATCAAAATGAACACTAACGTCTAAACTAGGCCGAGCCTGTATCTTAGACGTTAGTTCCTTCCTATGGCAATACAATCAGACATGTGTACTAGTATAATAAATTGATTGATTGAATTGTAAGTATCATTTGAGAGTCCTACGTCTAATACCTACACCTCTGCCTAACCCGTCGATGATGTTATGTTATAAGGTTATAACGCCATAAAATACAGTTAAAATTGGATTATACAAAAGAAAAACCTCAGGCATCAAAATATTCGCCCACATCGCTGTCAACGGGTTAACATATCAACAGTTGTCAAGATGACATTTCACCGAATTCACTTGTCGATTTTGATCCACCATATTTGTTTTGTGTTGCTCTCCTTGACAAAGTTAAGAATTAATTACAACCCGAGACCCAGTATTGAGACCCGGTAGCTCAGTTGGCAGAGCACTAAGCCACGGTACGGAGAGGTCGCGGGTTCAAATCCCGCTCGGGTCATATGATTTTTGAGAATCACTTATATATTTAATAACTTAATTAATTACAATTAAACGAAGTGACATTACAGAAAATAAACGTTTAAAACCGGTTACTATAATGTATAGCTATATAACATAGCGTACATGGACCAGACTCAGGCTCCATACATTTTTGAAACATCTCCTTTAAGGGAAAAACCTTCAAGCTGTCGACAGGTCGACACTGCTTGTTAGTAAGAAATACCAATATTTTCAGTGTAGTCGAACACCAGAATCGTTACGGCACTATCAATTTGTGGTATTCTATGTTTGTTTATGTTACAACGTTGTGCTTCCACCGCGGAACAATACTGGTTTATGTGCGACAGGAGCGATGTATGATGTAGAAGAGATTTTATCGCTTGTTGAATCGCTAGTGTCTGTTTTGGTGGACTAGTTGTTGTATTGTTAGATTTGTGTTTCTTTATGTGACAATTAAAACCTTGTATATTTATGTGTAATTTGATGATTGATGGTTTCTCTAAAACGGGAATAATTGACTTAAGCAAATTAATTCCCGTTTTAGAGAAACCATCAATAGAGCCGATAGAGTTATTGGGAATGGTCATAAGTTCCCACTTATGACCATTCCCAATAACTCTATCGGCTATCCCCTATTATAGATTTTTGACATACGCTCTATAGAAGTTATGTCAAAAATTTATCTCTAGTAACCTAACAACCTGTATATTGTTGGGAACACATTATGTAGGTAACAACATAATCGCAACAAAAAGTCGCCGCGTGAACAGTGAACATCTTCAGAAAATATAATAATGCAAGTGTAAAATGAACAGGCGCGCACCGCCTGAAAGTGGCATGCCTTTGGGAAATACATAGTGCGACTCAGACAAGTATGTCGCATGAAGTTATCAACTTGCCAAGTAGATATGAGTGGAATTTCTTGAGGAGATAATAAAGTGTTTTTTCTAAAAAAATTGATCCTTTTTTCTTGATTTTTAGGGTTTTGTATCTTAAAAGGAAAAAAAGAAGACTTTATTGTCCATCTGTACAGACAGATGGACAATAAAGTCTTCTTTTTTTCCTTGATATCTCCACGCGTTCCTGAGAAAAAGTGTCTTAAAAGACAGCTTTTAAGACACTTTTTCTCAGGAACGCGTGGAGATATCAAGTTAAAATTAATATACAATACTTAAGTCTATAGTCCCTTGGAGCTGTAAAAAATGAATCTTCTATAAATAAAAAATATCCAATAAAAAATATGGCCATTTATGTCACATATTTTGAAATTCGCCAAGGAATCAAAACCGGGTAATGTTATTAAATATATTTATAAGACACTAACTGTTGCCCGCGACTTCGTTCGCGTGGAAATTACAAATCTATCTCACCGGAACTGTACATTTTTCCGGAATAAAAAGTAGCCTATATGCCTATATTCCAGACCATAATCTATGTCCGTGCCAAATTTCATCCATATCCGTTCAGCCTTTCTGGTGTGATTGAGTAACAAACATCTATCCATCCATCCATCCATCCAATTCGCATTTATAATGTTAAGTAGTATTAGTATAGTAGTATATTAGTAGGTAGTATTACGCTGAGTTGCAGAAAAGGTCATTAAGTTTTAAAAGAGACTTTAACGATAGAAATTGTATGGTTAATGCCTCCATTAAAATTTAATTATCTTTCTGCAACCAACCGTTAGTATAGAATCTTTAATTTGTAGTTAGAACCTTAAAATATATTTTGTACAGAATCCTCAGAAATAAATCTTACTCGCATTTCTCCAGTTTTTAAATCGATACTGCTCGAACTTCCGAAAATAACAACATAAAATATTCAAATGAATTTTATCTTGTCGGTTACACGTAACATTAATGGTACATAAAAAAGCGTTTTATTTATTTGTACTATCGGTCCCGGGTTCGATTCTCGGAGCTATAAAACCGGCAATCAAAGTCGCTTTGAACACCTGCGCACGTTTATGTTAACTCGTTATATCGCTTTTATTATTATATGTCGGTTAAGGCTTTTCAAATAAAGATAAGCCTTAGTATTGATCTTACGCGTAGTTTATATTTGCGAGGAACGAGACGTAGACTTAAGAGGGCTCTCGCATTCGGCACCTGTCTCGCTCGCACAGAACCATATATTTTAAGAATGTTAAATGAAAAGATGCATTTTTGAAAAATGTAATCTGATAGCGAACTACAAAATGATATTAATTATAATATTATACACTCAAATTTAATTATTAAAAACACATGACTTAAACAAACCCCAGAAACAGATCATAATTGTTTTTTAAGTTTATTTATTAGATATCAGAGTAGAAATGTGTTTTAATTATTTACCTGTAAAATTAATTTATTTTGTAGTTCTGTTTCAGATTACATTTTTCAAAAATGCATCTTTTCATTCAACATTCTTAAAAATGGTTCTGTGCGAGCGAGAGACGAGACAAAATTCCGAGAGCGCCCTTAAAAGCTGATTTACTAAACAACTAGTTATTTTACGAAACAAAGTCAAAGTTGTTTACTTGGAAATATTGAATCATAGTATGTAGATGAATTAAACTAAAGAAGTGAAGGTTAAAGTAATAAAGTGTAGATAGATGTATTATAACTATCCGCACAATTTTGATAAGCCCAGAAACCGATGCCTTTGATTTTAGATTTGGTTTGATTTGGCAATAACTTTCGAAACTGTTTCACACAACATTAGGTACCTATTCTGTTTTTTTTATTTTAAGGCGGTTTTAATTTTATTTAAGCCTTTTTTTCTATTTCGAGTGACATAAACACACGATTGGTGATCTATAATTAATTATATTTCAACTTCAAATTATATTTCTAAAGCTAAACAAACTTGTGTGGATAAGTTTAGCTCGTCAAATAGTTCCAATCCAGAATCTTCTAACATTGCCCACAGTCCGTTTGAATCACAAATACGCTTCATATACCAATACCCAAGATTACTACTCCTGATTACAGTTTGGAACAGTTCGGTACCTACTAACGGTCTATTCATGTAAGATAGGACCAAAGGACACGGCAGACGCCCATAGAACGCTGGGCTTCAGATTGTGTATGTCGGTACAGATATGAAATTAGTTTGGTGTGATCGAGTATTTCAAGAGTATTTAAATTAATTTTTTATTTGTTTTTGTACGTAATTGGATTAAAGAGAACTCTTCGTATTTGTGACAATGAGGTTAAGTATGGTGTGAATGATCCAATGAAGTACAACCCCAATAATGAGTTCTCAATTCAAAGGTTTTAGTTGCTGTCGACATGATATTCTATGGAGGCACGCGCCAGCCAGCATGCACACGTTTTTATTTATTGATTTTTTCAAAATGTCAACGGCATAATCATTTTATTTCTTATTTATTTCGATTTTTGATTCCAATTCTTAATCTCTAAGATAAATTAGGCAAAGAACAATTAAAATATTTTTTTATTTTTGGTAAAGCTTTTATTACTGTACCATATCAAGCCCAAAACTGCCAATGTCCTTTATGTTTAGGTATATGGCCGGTAACAATAGGACGCCTGTTTAGAACTACTGTTAGTCCCATAAGTTTGTTGAAGTGTCATGTAAAGATAGATAGGACAATAGAAAAGGTTTCTACAATATATTTTTTTATTAATCTCCGACTTTGAAAAACGAGGGTGTTATACGTTTGACGTTTGTCGGTCTGTGGCGTCATAGCTCCTAAGAAACGGATGGACCGATTTCAATGCAATTTGTCTAAAATTTAAAGGTAGCTTAGTCGTAATGGTTATTACTTTATTTTTTACATCGACTATTATTTTATTAAAATGATTTTCAGGAGTTTCAGTTTTCACATGCAATAACAATATTGAGTTTCGTGATTTCAGGGTTAGTTCGTAAAAAATGATGAGTATAACAGCCCCCTTTCAGTTCCAAAACCAACGAAAATTCACCGTGTGTAATCTCAAATGCACCCGGGCCCGGGACAGCTATGTGTAAGTCATACAAACACCAGCGCAGCGCAGAAATCAATCGAGCTATCATAATGGCTGGGATTACCTGCACTCCTCAGCTTAAAGTAAAATACCTATACTATATTCAACTGGCTTTGAGACAAAACGTAAACAATAGAAGTCTAACCCTACTAAATTCAAAATCACACGATGCACCGTTATTTGTTGATATTTTGGTTCATTTTAACTTGTCAGTATAATAGCAACATAAGCTGCCATTATTATACTGATAAGTTAAGATGACCCATGAAAATCAATAGTTTACAGTGCAAGGCGCGATTTTGTATTCGGTCGGGTTAGATCTTCATTGTTTATGTTTTGTCTCAAGGGAAGCTGAATACAGTATATACAGGGTTATTACAAAGGCATTGAGTTGGAGTCTGTATTAGTTTTCCAATAGGTGTTGCCAAACGCTCTAAAGAGGCTTACCTATGTATACAAAGGGATTTCAAATTACTAGTGAATTGAGTGGGACCCAGCTCAGTTGGTATCAGAGCACTAGCCACGGTTCGCCAAAGGGCGTGGGTTCAAATCTCGCTCGGGTCATTCGATTTTTTTTAAACTCTTAATATAAGGTGCTATAAAAATATCTACCACGGCTGCAATGGGAGACAGTATTGTGTTTATAGATTACAATAGTGAAGATAAATTATTGATTTCTTGTCATATTTTTTTTCATACAAAAAATGTACGTATAGGTTTTAGTAGATTAGGTAGTGACGAACTAGTCAGCTGATATCAGTTTTCATTCACAGAACAGATGAAACGAGATAGCAGTTGTTTTCATAGACGAAGCGACACATCGCTCGTAATTTGTGAACCACGTTAAGCAGAGTAGAGTCAATGTTAATTTAACTTCTTTATTTTCTCAAATTGAATTAACTGTTCCGGGGTACGAAAGTTCTTCATTATTGTAATCTATAAACACAATACTACCTCCCATTAAAGCTGTGGCAGATATTTTTATAGCACCTTATATTTAGATAATAACATAATTATTACCTACTAATATCATAACCAACAACATTTGTTCTATGACTTTTAATAATTCATAAAATTTTACTTTTATACAAAACTAAAAATATTTTGCGTGGAAAGGGGGAAATCTCGTAGGCTCGTATTACAGAACGATACTCGAGCGCAGATCTCTGCTTGAGCATAGATTGAAACTAGTTTCAATCAAATAGCTTTAAATCTATGCTCGAGCAGAGATCTGTGCTCGAGCATCGCTCTGTAGGTACTTACACAACAGTTTCCGAAAACATTTTCGATCAGACCTTTCTAAAATCTAAGTAAGTAGGTTAAAACTAACTAGATTTCTGGAATGAGATCTTCGAATTGGATTTCGACGTCTTTAGGTTTCAGTTAGAAATCCTTAGTACGGTGTTACACGAGAAATGTGGATTTAACTCGGAGAATTCGAAACTTAAGTCCGGGCACGCCTTTATCCGGAATATCGATGCTTAAAATCGGAATTTACGGGCTTAAGACCAAGAATCTTAATTCTAAAGAGCTGTTTACTTAGATTGTAGCTTTATTTTGTTTTTTAAAAAACGTACATAACATTACGCGTGTATTTCCCGAAAAGTACCAGTTTGAGGCGTTGGAGTCCATTGAGAAACTGATCAGCAATGACTCCCTTGTTCAGACCAAGCTCCTAAGTCTTGAGCATCGGCGTACAGTTCCTAGTCTGTCAGTTTTTTATCGGATACATTTTGGAGAGTGTGCTTCAGATCTGCATGATCTAATTCCCTCCTGCCCTTTATTCTATTAGACAGCCAGAAGCACGAATAAGTGCCATCAGTTCATGGCATGGTTGATAATACCAAAAACCAGAACGAAGCCCTGATTCCACTTTCATTGTGAAAACTGTCAAACAGTGGAATTCGCTGCCCGAGTGGGTGTTTCCTGGTATTCCCCAACAGCTACAATCTGAGTGTCTTCAAGTCACGAATGAATCGGTTTCTTCTAGGCAAGCGTGCTCCATCGTAGACCGCATCATCACTTAACATCAGGCGAGGTGGCGGTCAAACGCAAGCCTATTACCAAATAAAAAAAAGTGAAGACATATATTAATAGTACACCCACATATCACACTAACCCGGTACAAATACAGACTCTGAGCTGTAACTGATCATTTCCTAGTGAAAAAACACAAATGATAACAATAACCTAACATAAATTGACCTATATAGAAACCTATCTAAAAAGTCAAGTGACCTATAAAATTCTCAAACAGCTGACCGTTTTAAAACAGCGACAAAGACCCATTCATATCTGTTACGAATACTTCATAACTCCATCGCGGAAACAATAGGACGAAAATAAAGAAATGGATGTTATTAATATTCATGCGAATGTACTAGAAAAGTGAAGATGAAAAGGTTCACTCTAAACACCACCGTAGAATTCAACAGTTGCACCCGTTGCATCTGTTGATATTTAAATATTTTTCACACCACCTGCTCGACTCCATTCCGACCTCGCCGACGAGGCCCGTCGCGACGTCCACATCATGACCCGAGTCCGCCGCCGCGTATGACTCAGTCCCCTAACCGACCCTTGCTCGAGCCAGCCCGCGCTGAGCCTGTAGATTTAAATTCGACCCAGCTATAATAATGAACCGATCCAGCTAGTAGTCCCTCCCTCTAGTTGCCCTCCCCCCAGCGACGCCCTAAGCCGAGGTCCGTACCCCAGTAGGGGATGCTCTTACCGTGTGGTCGCTTAGTTTATAGTTTTATTTAGTTTTAAGCCTGGCTGGAAGCATTTGTAAGTCCTCACCAGATGACCGGTTAAGCAGTGACGGCTGTTAGAAGCCAACTGCGAGAAGCCATTCAAAAAAAAAAAAAAAAGAACTTGCTCGACAATATGTAATTGTTTTTATCTGTCATCCAAACCTAACCTAAAGTAAATATCGATACCACTGTCAACAGCCGTTCCGTTTTCGTTGTCACGCTCACAGTGCCGACATCGGTCATCTCATTCGGAACGCTTTTAGCACGCTTAGTAGTCACAAAGAAGAACAAAGTTTGAAATATTACCTTACTCTCAGCTATGGATTACCTCCTGCTATAAATTATCGATAAAATTAACTGTCAACCGTACCGTGGGATCGCTCTAATGACGGTAAGGCCGATACTTTTGTTTTGTTCAACGTCTACGTACACGTTCGCCTTCTGTTTTCACCTGTATAATGACGCTAGGTTCCAGTACAAAGGCTGGTAGATTAGGTCTCCAAAACGAATGGCATTGTGAAACTGTGCAGCGTGGAGCATTGAGAGAACCTGCTTATCATTCGATGCAGGTTGCTAGAATAAGGTAGGGATATAGTTAGTTATAGGTAGGTACCTACCAACTATTTTCTGCACTTCGCCTTTTGAATCGAATGTAAGGATAATTATATTAGGGCATAGACTTGTCTACATTAATAATAAAGAGAGAAAAGATTTGTTATGTTATTAAATATTTATTAATAGATTTCAAAAACAACTGCCGTGGGTGGAATTGGAAGCTGCGACGGCCACCTCTGCTTTTTCAACTGGGCATTTCGGAGTCCGAGTTTCGGATTTGACCATGCACCAAATCCGAAACTGTAAGAATTAGGGAAAAACACTTAAAGGAGTCTCGAAGTCGATTTTGGTAAAAAATAAAACTGCATCATTAGATTTTTGAAAAAAATATTTTCCTAGCCGGGAATCGAAACGAAAAATTTTGGAAAAGAACCTGTATTATACCATCCGATAGTGTCATTAATAAAGATCAAGTTCTGGGAACTAATGACATACGGCAAAGTAAAGGAAAGTGTTGTTAAGAGATTTCAGAAACAACTGCCGCGGGCGGGATTTGCACCCGCGAACTTTGCCAGTTGTTTTTAAAGTCGCTTATACATGAAGGTTTACAATGTATACCTAAGGGTTCCTTTTAGGGTTCCATACCAAAATGGTAAAAAAGGAACCCTTATGGTGCGACTTCGTCTATCTGTCTGTCTGTCTGTCTGTCACACCTGCTTATTTCAGCAAATACTTATGCTATCGACTTGAAATTTGGAACAGTTATAAAAAATGCTTGTTCAACTTTATTGCAAATGAAAAAAGTCCAAAAATATTTTTATTTTCATTGCAAAAGGGGCCGGAGTGGGGGTCCAAAATTTTAAAGTGGGGTTACTAGATCAAGTGACATATCATATGAAAGGGCTTGATCTGCACATTTCAAAATATATTTTCATTTTATTTTATGTCTCACAGTTTTTGACATATGATGAAAAATGTCCAAAAAAATACCATTCCCCCCCCCTTATCTCTGAAGTTTGCGGAGCGAATAATCTGAAATAATTAGGGTTGATAGGTTGATCCAAATATGGCACCAAAAATAAAATGATGTTCCTAACTAGTACAGTTTTTTCAAAATCATCAAAATTCCTTCACAAACAAACTTAGTTATGCGGTCCGGATTTTTTCACTTTATACGTCCAAATATGATACGGAACCCTCGGTGCGCGAGTACGACTCGCACTTGGCCGGTTTTTTTTTCTTATGCGGTACGAAACCCTAAAAATATCACTCTTTACATATAGGAAAAAATCGTTGGCCTACTTATCTCAGCTAGATAATAGAAAACCCAAATCAAATATGGCGCCTGACTCCTCCCACGTCATTTTCCAGGCCATAATATAAAAACTAAGTCCATTTCCAGTCAATTTTCTTACGACGGTCGCCCATTCATTTCATCGGAGACATTGACGAGATAATAATGACTATTTTGTGGCTTAAAGAATATTCGGGCCAGGCCAAGGCTTAGAAAATAAACGATAATGGCCTGATAATGTTCCTTTGAACAAAGGGATTGTCGGTCGTTTGATGGGATGTCAACTCAGATCATAGAAACATGGGAGATGTGCCAAGGCGCTATTGAGCTTGATACTTTAATTTGAGCATTTTAGGCTTAGTACAAAAGTACACGCTGGCGACGAACCGAACACGATCGATGATATAAATACAGTGTTTTAGTTTAGTGCTAGTGTTGAGTGACGATTAACAGTGTTAGATTGAGGGTGTGCGAGATTTTTTATGTGTGGGAGATCTTTTTATTCACAAGGAGCGCTTGTAATCGTGTCGAAAAATGTACTAAAAGTGGCGACAGTTGTTCCCGTACTAATTTGCTATGATGGCATATCTCTTTGTTTCTATGATCTGAGGATGTCAATGATGGCTATGGATTGTTTGCGTAATACGATATATGATATCATATCTATATTATGTACTAGCTTCCGCCCGCGGCTTCGCCCGCGTTTTTGGGATAAAAAGTAGCCTATGTGTGATTGTGATGTATAAGCTATATCTTAATATTGCAGTAGGTATAGCTATATAGGCTATACTGCAAGATTGCGGAAATTGTTCTATTGAATTGCACGATATACATAGATGTCAATCTATATCGTGCAATTCAGTAGAACAACACAACAACACTCACAGCTATAGAATTGCAGCAAGAAATTGACAAAAATCTAGCCCGTTTAACCGCACCTTTTGTTAATATTCTTAGCTTTCGATTAATCTTTATCTCCTCAATGTAAACAAGGGGCATCAAAAATCGAGTCCTAATTAGATCAACATTACTGAGTCCATTACTTTAACAATCCAGTCCCCAAAATAGTCCTAATGATACATTTGGCCTTTGAATGCTGTCAACTCGTCTTTGAAGATAAATGCGATGATAATCTGTTAATGTAGGAGTAATGGAGTGGGGATGAGATGAGGCCTCGAATTAGCTAAGTAGATAGGTATCTTTTGTTTTGTCTGGTCTCATCTATACTTAATGTAATAAAACTGAAGATTTTTTTTGTTTGTTTAAACGCGCTAATCTCTGGAACTCCTAGTCGGATTTGAAAAATTATTTTTGTATATGATAGCCAAATTCATGAAGAATAGTATAGACTATTTAATATCACGCTATGACCCTTAGGAGCCCAGCAACAGGGGTGAAACCGCGGGGAACAGCTAGTGTAATAATAAGCAGAAGAGTTTTTTTGTTTGTTTGAACGGGCTAATCTCTGGAACTACCAGACGGATTCTAAAAATTCTTTATGTATATAAGATATCCTATTCAAGGACCGATGTCCGTAAATAACTTAACTGCGTTTCTGTAAGTAATTAAAGTTTTATTGTTTTTACAAAAGATTGGGTTATAAAGTAAGTACATAAAATTACCACTGCTTTACAAAATATTACTTTACCTGTAAGTAATTAAAGAAACAACATTCAAAGCTATTCATTTCACGAATATCGTCTCCTTTATAATTAACCTTCAGGTATTTTATTTAACAATAAATAGTATTCAGTTTTCTCTTAGATTATAACCTTCAAATCACACTGACGTACGCAATACTGTCATTAATGACATTCAGCTAATCATTCGCGCTTGAACGAGCGCGGGTAAATTCAAATTAAAGAAATGATAGGTATGTAAGTAGGTAATCATTTCTTTACATCCCCCCCCTTCGGGGAGAAAATTATATCCCAACATCAGATGTCTTCTAAGCTGTCATCTCCAAATGCAGGAGCTGGGACTAGTTTGCTGATGTGGAAGAGATTTGATTCCGATTTCCTATGTCCTGTATTTATTCTGTATATTGAGTTTGACAGTTTCTCTATTATTTTATAAGGTCCTATCTTCAACTCATCCAATTTTCTTCTGTTTAATTTATTGCCGTTTTCTGCAAATACCACGTCTCCTACTTTAAACTCATAATATTTTCTATTTTTATCATATAACTTTTTATTGTAGTTGTGTGACTTTATACTGTTATTCAGTGCTATATTTCTCTCTCTCAATAATTCGTTTTCAGTTCTTTCTTCTTTTAATTCATTTGGTGTAAATGTAATATGTTTTCCTTGTAACAAGTACACAGGTGCAAAGCCTGTAATAGTGTGCTCAGTTTCATTGTACTTTTCCACGCATTTTGTGCTATCGTCGTCCATGCAATTTTTTTTTTCTCTTCGTTTACTTTGCACCTTATTTTATTGACCAAGGTTTGGTTAAGTCTTTCATTGATTCCATTTGAAAAAGGTGCATTTACTGCTGTGAAAACAATCGGAATATTTTTTGCCTCTAGGAATTCTTTAAAATCTTTTGAATTTATTTCTGGGTACTGATCTGATAAGATCATACCAATACTATTATCTTCTGTGATATTTTTGACAAGTTTTATAAAGTCATTTGAATTCTGTGTTTTTGAATTGACAATGTATGCATATCTAGTAAAATGATCCACTAAAAGGTGCATGTACTTCTTTGTCGACCTTGAGCCCCCGAATCCACCAATTGTGTCAATGGACATTATTTCAAAAGGCTTTGTCGCTGGTCCTAGATGAGACATTAGTCCAAATTTATCCTGACCTCTCGATTTGTTCTTAATACAAATTTCACATTGTTTACATATTTTCTTTATATTCTGTCTTAAATTTTTAGCTGTGTAGTATGGAGTAATTTTATTTTGCATTTGTGTAATTCCAATGTGACAGTATTCTTTATGTATTTTTTTGATGAAGCTTAGACTAAAGTCTTCTGATAAAACAATTTTTTCTTTATTTTTGATTTTCTTATAGTATATGGACTGTTTTGTTATTAATTTATTTTTTTCCTTTTGTACATCCTCGTTATTTTCTTGATCATTGATGATATCCTCCAGTTTTATCCAATTGACCACTTTCAACTGTTCTTCTTCATTTTCATGTGCTTCTAATACAGGATTTTTGCTTAGACAGTCAGCTTCAAGATTATTTTTTCCTGGTGAATATTTTATTTCGAAGTCATATTGAGAAAGGTAATAAGTTAAGTCTCCAAGTTCTTCATCTGTTCTCGATTTAATGTTCATTTTTTCTACTGGTTTATGATCAGAAAAGACTGTAAATCGTTTACCTATGAGCCAGTGTTGCCAATATTTAACTGCTTCTTTTATTGCTAAGCATTCTAAATAAATGGCTTTTTTCCTTTTCTGTACTTCATTAAGTTTCTTGAAAAAATATGCAACTGGTTTTTCTTTTGTGTTTTGTTGTCTCTGTTTCAGTACTGCTCCTACGCCTTGTATACTTGCATCTGTGTAAATTAGTATAGGTAAGTCTGGGTCAAATATTTCTAATATAGGTTGAGAACATAGTAGTTGTTTCATTTTCTCAAAGGATTTTTGACATTCTTCTGTCCAAATGAATTTTTGATTCTTCCTTAGTAAGTTGTGTAGTGGATCCAGTGTAATTGCAATATTCGGTACATATTCGTTGTAAAAATTTATTTTTCCCAAGAACTGTCTCACATTTTTTTGATTTTGTGGCACTGGGAAATTTTTAATTGATATTAAGTTATCTTTTATTGGGCGTACTGAATTGTTATGAATGATGTGCCCTAAATATTTCACCGAATCTGATGCGAATGTGCATTTAGATAATTTCAGTCTAAAGCCTTCCTCCTTTATTGCTTCTAATAATTTTGTTAAATGGCTTATGTGTTCGGGAAAGGATTTTGAAAAAACCAATATATCATCTATGTAATTTACTGCGAATTCCGTAAGTCCGTGTTTTCTCATAATATTACTCAGTATTCTTTGAAATATTGCTGGAGATGTTTTAAGTCCAAAAGGTAAACAGGTCCACTGAAAATGGCTGTCTTGTGTTACAAAAGCTGTTTTTCTTCTGTCTTCGATTCGTAATGGTATCGACCAGAATGCAGAATTTAAATCCAGTATAGAAAAATATTCGCAATTTCTTGTTTTTACCATCAAATCTTCAATTAGCGGAAAAGGTTGTGATTGTGGAATAACAAGTTTATTCAGATCACGAAAGTCTATACAAAGTCTTGATTTTCTATTGTCTTCTTTTTTGTATGCCAATGTAACCGGAGCAGCAAATGGACTATATGACTCTTCAATGAGATTTTTTTCCAATAATTTGGATACTTGACTCTCTATTTCTTTCTTATCCTCAATACTGCATCTATAGGGTCTTTTACTGCAATATTTATCGATCATTAAATCAATTCTGGCTTCATAATCCTTGACAGTTCCAATATCGTACTTGTCTTTTGCAAAGATTGATTTGTATTTTTCAATTAAATTATTTATTTCTGCTTCTTGTTTATATTCTAGCTGGTTTATTGAAATTTTAACTTTGGTTTCATCTACATGTTCGTTAAAGTTCACTGTGAACTTATGACACATTTTTATTTCTTTTTTTTCTGTTTCCATTTCTGCATTTCTACTGATTTCTTGTGTTTTTTGTGTAATTTCTAGCTTTTCATTTTGGATCAATTTAAACTGTTTTATCATAACTAATCCAATTAAAAAGTCGTAGTTGAAATTGTTCTTGTTAATTACAAACACATTCACTTCTTCTTCTATGGCAAACATTTTTATTTTCAATTTTACTATTCCATTTGTTTTTTTCACACCATTAATCGTAGTTAACTTTACAACCTGTGCATTATTTATTTCTTCATCTTTTAACTTCAGCAATTTTGAATTAATCAATGAGATATTTGAACCATAATCATAAATTCCGAATGCATCCAAGGTGTTATTTAATGTTAATTTGACTTTGATTAATGGTGGCACTACTAGTTTTTTTGATTCATATTCTTTAATTCGGTTTCCACTTCAGAATTGTTAACAAAATTGATAACATTTTGTTTTTCTTTAATGCTTTCATTTGTTTTAAACCAGCATGAGTCTTCTGGGTGATATCTATTTCCTTTATTTAGTTTTTTACAAATCTTACATGGTTCTTTAACCTCTTTTGTTTTTACTATGGAATTGGTAATTTTCTTTTTGTCAAAACCTTTTTTGTTAACTAAATGTTCCAAGCTTTTTACTTCATTAAAAAGATCTTTAGTCTCCTTTATTTTCTTTCTATCAATCCTGTCTGTAATAAAACTAGGTAAACCTACTGCAATCAGATCAATCAGAGTACTTTTGTTTATTGTGCTGTCTATTTCTAACAATATTCTCTCTTTTCTTATTGCATAGTCTAACAGTGATCCTGTTTTGTATTTAAAATCTATTGCATACCTTATTGGTGTCCAACCTTTATTCTCATAAGTATCACAAAAATCTTCCTTCCATTGTTTCCATTCTGAAGTGAGCGTAAACCTTATTAGCATAGAACTGTACCAATTCAAACACGATTTATCTAAAAACAGTCTAAAAATCTCAATTTTTTTTTCATCCTCAACGATTTCAAACCGATCACATTCTTTCTCAAAAGTAGCCATCCATTGAGTTACATTTGAGTTTTCTCCGGTGAATTTTTCAATTACAAATTTGTCTGAGATTTTTTTTAAATTAGTGTGCTTTGGTAATTGTGGATTCATATTTGTAATTTTTTCTAAGATTCTTGAAAGTGATTCTTCTGATATACCCTCATTTACTGTAGGTTGTGTAATTTCAGTTGTACTTATCACTTCTTCCAGAAAATAATCCTTGAATTGTATATTGTCATCGTCATCCATATAAGTTTTTCTCAATTCATCCGATAAAGTTATCCATAAACCCCTTTTTTCATGCCTCCTTTTCAATGTCTTTTTTAATGTTTTATAAGTCTCAGTTTCCATTAATGTCTCATGGTGTTTTATTGCCTGCAGTTCTTCTGGTACAAGAAAAATTTTGCCCTCTTTTGTGGTTATTGAGGTTACGGCCAGTACACTTGTTTTCTTGTCATCGAAACTTTTAATTGTAAACTCAAATTTTAGTTTATCCATTTCTGTAAAATGTCCTTTGCACAGAATGTTGTTTTATAAGATATCCTATTCAAGGACCGATGTCCGTAAATAACTTAACTGCGTTTCTGTAAGTAATTAAAGTTTTATTGTTTTTACAAAAGATTGGGTTATAAAGTAAGTACATAAAATTACCACTGCTTTACAAAATATTACTTTACCTGTAAGTAATTAAAGAAACAACATTCAAAGCTATTCATTTCACGAATATCGTCTCCTTTATAATTAACCTTCAGGTATTTTATTTAACAATAAATAGTATTCAGTTTTCTCTTAGATTATAACCTTCAAATCACACTGACGTACGCAATACTGTCATTAATGACATTCAGCTAATCATTCGCGCTTGAACGAGCGCGGGTAAATTCAAATTAAAGAAATGATAGGTATGTAAGTAGGTAATCATTTCTTTACATGTATATGATAGCTAGATTCATGAGGATTAGTATAGGCTATTTAACATCACCCTATCGCCTTAGAAACCGAGCAAAACTGAAGTGCTACGTGAAAATGAAGTTATAGCGCGGGCGGGTATTTAATCCGATTTCTTTTAAATTAGACATGATCCACATTACAAAGAAGTATTTCCATAAACGCGTTCTGAATATACACGTACGAGTACCTACCTATATTGTAACGGTTACAAAGACCGTCACGTTCGCAACCCTCAAAGGGTTAGTGAAAGTTACTCTCTCGTAGAATTATAAATAAGACTCTAGAAATAACTGGACGCGGAAATACCTACAATTCCAAATACCTACCAGTACCTTTATAGCTATACTGGCTTCCGCCCGCGGCTTCGCCCGCGTTTTTGACAATAGTAGCCTATGTGTTATTCTGATGTTCAAGCTATATTACTGTAAAGTTTCATTTAAATCTGTTCAGTAGTTTTTGCGTGAAAGAGTAACAAACATCCATCCTCACAAACTTTCACATTTATAATATTATTAGTAGGAAGTGAATGAAAGCATACTGACTTCAAATGGATTTTTCTTAAGAATGTCCGAATAGGGCTCCCCTTACGATCTCTATACCCAAGGGAGGCGCGCCTTACTGGTTGGGAAGCCTTGTCCTATAGTCTGATTTCGCCATCAGCACACCCCATGAGAAATAAACGTTTACTTAAGTGATTTTTTTAAAGTCATATTTTTATCTGGTTGACACAGCTTATTATTTTAAAACCCTCAGCAGGATATTCCCCTAGCATTTTACCTCACAAAACATAAAAAAACAAATGACATTTACCACCGTTTTTCTAAACAGAGTGGCTTTGTACAATTATGTCATTTGTTTCTCACGTAGCGGGCAACGAAGCCGCCATTTTAAATTAAATTATCGCTTGTAATTATCGTTAAAAGCCACATTTTCATATTCAAATTAGGAGATTACATATTTTATTAGTGAAAAGCGACATTGGATGTGTACAATGGTTTGATATTAATATGAAATATAATATTTTTGTGGATCTCCACTCCATAGAACCATAAAATATATCTTCTTCTTTAGGTTTTCTGACTAAAGTTCATAACAAAAATGCATACATTTGCGTCGACATGATGCATAAAAAAAACAAAGATACCTACGGGAAAAAATATAAGGTATATACAATAATATACCTTATATTTTTATACAATACGTCACATTTACGCAAAACAGCCATCGCTCAGCATGATGCTGTGACAACACGGAGCAGAGCCACAGCGCTGGTTTTCAGCGACAGTAAAGTTGTCGGCGTCGTTGACATGATGACGTCGACCGGTGCCGCAAATAATACAAGTAAATTAAAGTGGAAAATTATATCTTATTATAATATTATAAATGTGAAAGTTTGTGAGGATGTATGTATGGATGGATGTTTGTTACTCTTTCACGCAAAAACTACTGAACGGATTTTGATGAAACTTTACAGTAATATAGCTTAGACATCAGAATAACACATAGGCTAATTGTTATCCCAAAAACGCTGGCGAAGCCGCGGGCGGAAGCTAGAAAATAAATATAATAGTTATTGTGGAATAAACTACAATTTATTTCAAACAGTAGGTAATAGTTATTATTCTTACTGGGGTCGCACCTGCGCGTATCGGCACGAAGTTTTCCGCAATGTCCCGTGGTTAATGCATCTACGGTAGTTTACTAACATAAATTATTAAACTGAGGACATTATTCAACCATAACTTCAATTGATTCAATTAAGATTTTAAATTCAATTTGTAAATAAAAACCAATAATTCTACGAAGTATTTCATTTCGTAATAAAGAAGAAACATATTTTAAATTTTTTATTGTAACTCGAAGGAATACAAAATCCGTGAAGATTATAGAATATATAATATATATCCTCAGATTATAGAAACAAGGAGATATTCTATTATCCTAGCAAATTAGTACAGGAACAACTGATGCCACTTTTAGTACATTTTTCGACACAATTACAAGCGTTCCTTGTGAATAAAAAGATCTCCAACACATTAAAAATTCCGCACACCCTCAATCTAACATTGTTAATCGTCACTCAACACTAGCACTAAACTAAAACACTGTATTTATATCATCGATCGTGCTCGGTTCGTCGCCAGCGTGTACGTTTTCATTACGACCAATGTGGTCAAACTAAAGCGTCAAACTAAATAGCGTCTTGGCATATCTCCCTTGTTTCTATGATCTGAGATAGGAACTGACAGTAAACCTAGTAAATCTTGTTCGGATCGTAAACTCCTTTAACATCCCATTCGTATGTACCTACGACTATTTGCAGATTTGATTTGTCATTCCCAAGGTTCCGAGTATTGTGGTTTCATTGTTATACAGGCTGGCAGGTTAGACAGTGGAAATATTTTAAGGGGTCATTGTACTCATCATTATGAACAACTTTTACTATGGGACCAACCCGAAAATCGCGAAAAAAAAATCAGCTGTTCCATGCATTTTGTTGAGTTATGTGAACATAAATGTATGGAACCGCTGATTTTTTTTTTCGCGATTTCAGGGTTGGTCCCATAGTAAAAGTTGTTCATAATGATGAGTACAATGACCCCTTAAAATATTTCCACTGTTTAACCTGCCACCCTGTATACAACGTTCCTTTTAATTAGTTGGCGAAACTTCTCAGACTTGATGAGATATCCAATTATTCTTTCCCTCAGGAACAGTACTTTTTTTCTGGATAAAAAGTACCTACCTTATGTCCTTTTCTGTACCCCTGCAAAAATTCATGATCGGTTCAGTGGTTTAGCTGTGAAAAAGTAACACAAACAAACTTACTTCTGTATTTTTAATATTAGTTAGGATATTAGAAACTTATAAAGATTCTTAATGTTTGGTTTATTAGATTGATTGATTGATTGTAATTTGATTTAAATTTTGATTGTATTTTGATTTTGATTTTGATTTTGATTTTGATTTTGATTTTGATTTTGATTTTGATTTTGATTTTGATTTTGATTTTGATTTTGATTTTGATTTTGATTTTGATTTTGATTATTGTTTACTCATACCAATAAGGGCACTATGCCTGAAATAAATTATTTTTATTTTTTTATATTTGTTTTTATTTTATTAGGGCAATGATACGAAATAAAAAAAAATGATTTTTTTAAATACAACGATGGAGGCAAACAGGCGTACGGCCCGCCTGATAGTGAGCGATTACCCAGCCTATGAAACGTGCGCAACACCAAGAATCACATGCGCGTTGCGGGCCCTATAAATGAGGATTCGCTTACTCTGCCCACCTCTATACGAGTTCTATTTCAGTTCTGCAAATAACATAAAACTTTGCCAACCAATATTGGAAGAAATTCTAGAAAGTTCCAAGTAGAATCTTCTCAGAAACAGCTATTGTTTTATGAATTTTCTCCGAACGCTAGTTGTGTACAGTTATTTTAAAATTCTAGAAAATTCGAACAACTCTGTGTTTGTCCTTTGAGACTTAGGGCTCTTTCAATTTAGACGTTTGGTGTCGGAATGCTGCCGTGCGGGTGTTGTACTGCGCACGGACGGTTGTTTTTTCCATACAGTCAGTGGTGGTTTTCCCCTAAGGGCCAGTAGGCCCGGGCCTAGGGCGGCCAGATATAAGGGGCGGCCATCATGGCAAAAAAAAACAGTCGTATCTTATCGTCATCGAGCTTGATCTAGCTTTACTCAAGCTAGAAGCGGAAATTGTATAACGAAGATTTATTTAACGATTTTGCCGCCCTTACAAAAGTGTAGATGCGTTTGCAACATGTAAAATACTTTTTATACCTTGTATGAAAATTAACCTGTACGTCTGTACTGTACCTACTAAATTAAATAAAACATAGTTTCCTTATTTTAAATCTATAAATTCTATTAGCTAAATAATGAGAGCTGAGAAAGGGGCGGCTGGTACTACACGGCCTAGGGCGGCCATAACTGCAAATCCGCTACTGCATACAGTTGACAGGTCAAGAGTGCCTTACGACTGTCGTACGGAAACCTTGTGGGCGTCGCATCATCACTAATGATCGTTCCCAATAACTGATCTATCAGTTCTTGTCCCTACTAGAGATCAGTTTTTGACATTCCTTCTATAGAGTATTATGTCAAAAATCGATCTCTAGTAATGGGTTAATGAGAACAGCTATAAATGGCCTTCTCGCCGATGTACTTACCAAGTTATCTTCAGATTTTTCAGCACAGAGGCAGTATTGTGACGCGTTCTTGCCATCATTGTTCCAGTGCGCGAAAGAGATGGAGCTATAAGTACAGGACGAATAGCACCATCTATTTTTCGCAACGGAGCAATAAATGGCTATAACAACTTATAATACCGTCCTTGCCTGTCCTACGTTTCACTTAAAGACCCATTTGTAATCATTTTAACTTATTTATTACCGGAACCCAAAAGAACTACAATCTATAGACTCACGGGACGCGAAACGCTCTAAAAATATCGAAAGGAGATGTTTCATTTTGGGCCAGCACCACATAGGAAAATAGGAAAAAAATAGGAGATATTCATAAAAATACAAATAAATTAATTAGAAAAAGAGTACCTACAGTCGTGCTAAAATTATTGTTTGGATTTATTTTTAAAATGATATCCCTATTTTTAGGGCCGCCATGATAGTTGTGTTTGATGATTTGACATGAGTTTACAGCTTTAAAATGAGGATTCGCTGTGCCGACAGCTTGAGGGACAAACAGATCCCTCGCTGTCAACACAGCGCATCCTCAGGAGCTCTGGTGACCTTACTTACCACAGTACACAACACTACCGAAGAGTAGCGTAATTTGCTGTGGTAGTCTGTAAGGTAGATGTACTTCCCCAGTCGGGTAGCTTCAGATTTGAGCGAGATATCCCCCTACTTTTCGTCAGTTGATGGCAGGAGGGGCAAGAACAGCCGTATTTCATGTCCCGTGGTTAATAAATCTTTGCCACAATCTAATTATTTTTATCCGCAAAACAGCGGGCCATTTAGTAGAATTATTACAGGCTTGGGACTGCTAATGCAGGCTCCAATCAAAGCGATCGATACAATTTAGATTAAGTACAGATTTGGAAGAAAGATAGGACGCGATTTGTTTTGTAGAAATCTGTTTTCTTTAGAATTTTGGTTGACGGATGTTTTGTTAGCTATACAGGGTGGCAGGTTAGACAGTGGAAATATTTTAAGAGGTCATTGTACTCATCATTATGAACAACTTTTACTATGGGGCCAACCCTGAAATCGCGAAAAAAAAAATCAGCTGTTCCATACATTTATGTTCACTTAACTCGACAAAATGTATGGAACAGCTGATTTTTTTTCGCGATTTCAGGGTTAGTCCTATAGTAAAAGTTGTTCGTAATGATGAGTACAATGACCCCTTAAAATATTTCCACTGTCTAACCTGCCACCCTGTATAGCTAACAAAACATCCGTCAACCAAAATTCTAAAGAAAACAGATTTCTACAAAACAAATCGCGTCCTATCTTTCTTCCAAATCTGTACTTAATCTAAATTATATTATATCTTAATTATTTAACATAACTGGTGAAATAAGAGTGTAAATACACCTCTGCCTACTCCTTCAGGGAATTGTGGGCGTGGTGTTATAATGTATGTTCATAACACTAAGAGTTTTAGATATACATATTTGCACTACGACAAACAAAACGCACGCACGGCACGTCCCAAGAGACACGTGATTGTCTTCTACCGACTTAATTATACTCCCGGTCAAATGTAATGGGTGAGGTGAATATTATTTCTCATCATCATCTGCCTAGCCTTTTTCCCAAATTATATTGGGGTCGGCATCCAGTCTAACTAGTTTTTGGCTGAATATCAATATTTTACGTGGAGCGACTGCCATCTGACCTCCGCAACCCAATTAATGGGTAATAGCGGTATTCAAATGTTAGACCAGCTGTCAGACTTTAGGGCTTCTGACTACCCGTAACGATTGTCAAAGATATTCCTATGACAACCGGGACCGACTGCTTAACGTGCTCTCCGAGGCACGGAGGGGTCTCGATGTGTAAAGAACGGTCACCCATCCAAGGACTGACCGCGGCAAGCGCAGCTTAACCTCGCAGATCGATCGATCAGCGTGGCCGTCATTTAGCCACGAGCCCCTCTGAGGTGAATATTATTTCTATAGATATAATGTACAGGGGTCCCACTTTGCCACATAGAGGAAAAGTACTTTAAATATTGTAGATAGGACGTTTTGGTTCATAGATAGATAAGATAGATAAAACATTTACATAGAGACTTCATTTCATTTTTTAAAATAAATAATATTCCACTAAAATATTTTTTTAAAGTTGCTTGCCTCGTCTGAATCGGAATCGAACCGACTAAATGTAAAAGGAGACATCCATCTTCATTTTTGACATCGCCATACTTAAATCGCTAGAAATCTTTCTACAAGCTATCATTTTGTCTATTCTTCCATCGACAAACATTATTTCTATTGTGGTCATGCTATGCGAGCTGGTAGCAAAATATAGTAAATAACATTTCTATTAACTTATCCCCTTACTTATAAAAACCTCTTAAGTTAACCACTGATTAAATATACAAATATCATTGTCATTTCTATGTCAATAGAGAGAGAGAATAGAGGTGGCAATTGACTTATGAGCTATACTACGGTACTTAATATTATAAAGCCGAAAAGTTTCTTTGTTTGTTTGAACGCGCTAATCTCTGGAACTACCAGTCGGATTCGAAAAAATCTTTTTGTACATGATAGCCAGATTCATGAGGAATAGTATAGGCTGTTTAACATCACGCTACAACCCTTAGGAGTCAAGCAACGGGGGTGAAACCGCGGGGAAAAGCTAGTCATATGTATGTACGATGACTAGCTTTTCCTCGCGGTTCCACCCAGCTGCTCCATACATTTTGATCGTGTTGTAGTGCATTTTTGTAGGGAACAGCTGATTTTGTTTTTAATATTTCAGTGTCGGTCCTAAAAGTTGATCATATTCATGAGTACTTTCACCTCCTAAAATATCCGCACTGGTTTTAATTTTACCCTGTATAGCAGCTACAGCGATATTGAATCGTGAGAGCCTACAAGTGCACAACATTAATCGCAATCAATTGACTGCGGCGTACTGTGACTTGTAGCAACTGTTAGATATATGACCTGCGATTGCTAGAAGTGGTTATAAGTTTTCTTAATAAAACCTTAGTAATTATGAGCATTAACTTAAACCTCAGATCATAGAAACAAGGAGATGTGCCAAGGCGCTGTCGAGCTTGATGCCTGATCTTGAGCAAATTGCTCATATTAAAAACGTACGCGCTGGCGACGAACCGAACACGATCGATGGTATAAATACAGTGTTTTAGTTTAGTGCTAGTGTTGAGTGACGATTAACAGTGTTAGATTGAGGGTGTGCGGAATGTTCAATGCGTGGGAGATATTTTTATTTACAAGGAGCGCTTAATTATGCGCGTATGTGTCGAAAAATGTACTAAAAGTCGCATCAGTTGTTCCCGTACTAATTTGCTATGATGGCATATCTCCTTGTTTCTATGATCTGAGAATTAAACATATAAAACAGTACCTATACAAAACGTTCATAGCATTGATTTGGTAATGCTCAAGAAATCAGTCGTTTAAAAAACTACTTAAGTCAAAGCATTTATTTCAATTAGAACATTCACAGGTAATTATGTAAGCCAAGAGTTGGCAAGAATTGCTCTTTGGTTTAGGTAAATTCTGCCAACTTCGGTTGATTTTGGCGATGTTACGTGAATTTTGTTTTTGCCAATAACGGTTGGTGTGACGTCATTTTAGGGAATTAGGGTAACGATAGCGATTATTACTGTTACCTATAAATCAAGTTTCAAGGTCAGGTCTGCCGGGGGTGCGGACGAATGCGTGAGTGACTTAGTTGGAGGAACACCGAGGTGGTTTTAGTCAGTAAGAGTCTGACAGACCCCTTCGCCCTCCTCAGGGCGGGGGACATCCATGAGGATTTCCACCTCGAAAAAAAAAAGAGAGGACGCCGTGCCCAGTATTGGAACAGTTTATAAACCGGGCTGATATTTATATTATATTATTAAACCCAAAAAGGGGTCATTCTACTCATTATTATAAACAATTGTTACTATGAGACAAAGCCTGAAATCGCAAAAAATCACAGGTTCCATATATTTTGACGATTTGTGTGAACACAAAACTAAGGTTGTTTATGTATTTGACAAATAAACTGAACTTCGTAAATAAGACAGACTTGATCGATACACATGCAAATACCTACGAGTCAAAATGTCTAAAATAAAAACAAACATTCGCACTCAATTGAAAACCAACTCCTTATTTGAATTCAGTGATCAGACTCGAAGTCATCTAAGTGTAAAAACCAATTTTTGAACAAAATCTAGCATCGTTTTTGTATAAAATAAAGGCATTTTTCGTATGTGTGTGTTTGTCTGCTTAGTTCTTCTTGAATTAACAATGGATTTTAATGCAGTTTTCATAACCATTTAGATAATTTCATTTCGGAAGGTTTATGTGTATAAAACTTAGATACAGTACAGTAATCTCGAGTTTCGACGAGGACGAATCGCGGTAGTAGGTAAACTATATTATATTGTTGGGAGAATCTTTTCCGACTACTATCGGAGCTGACGTCATTTGACGCAATGGGTATAAAAGGCGTTGCTTTGTGCGGACCGAGCTCAGTTGACCGGCGTGTGCTCTACCGATAACATCTCTGTCTTGCTATGTTTAAGTGTTTTATTTATACTTGTAATGTAATTAGTTGGAAAAAAGTAACCATGGAGTTTCTTGTCCGTTCTTCTCCATGAGAATCTACGTTTTGGAACGGATAACTAGCTGACATCTATTGTTTGACAATTCCAAAGTAACTGGTCTAATTTAAATAAATGTTTTGACTTTGACTTTTGACTTTTATTCGATGCCGAATATTACAATATAAAAATAAACAATCGTCGTTTTTATCACCACGCCACCTTTTTATGCTAATAACCAGACATAAACATCACTAGATGCGTGTCGTCACACAGTGTCGTAGTTTTTTTAAGACATTTCTAGCATTTTTCAAAGTAAATCTATGTGGCTGGCACCGAGGAACACCGTCGACTGATGATTTATGGTGTTACGTCAACGGTTCGACATTTTATATGGGACACTAAGTATAATAAGAAAAAGGAAAAGGTTAACTTCGTTCAGACACTGAAAGAAAAAAATGGGTTTAATAAAGCTGGGTAAAGGAATTAATGTTTTTTAATCATTTACGAACTCGTGGCTAAATAGGTCTGTTGATCTAAAAAATATAGCAAGGCTGGGGTCAAATGACCCTCCACTAGGTAGTGATGACCCTGATCATATATTTTGAACTCCGAACTTTTGATATTTCCATTTTCTCCTAGTCTCATGTTAATTTTTGACCGTCATTGAGTCACAAAACTGAAATTATTGGATAGTTGGTAGTTAATATTATAATGTCATAGTTTTTTGGCTTTTTTGATTGACCTGCGAGTTTTACCGCGGTCTTTGCCAGTAAAGCTCGCTTAGTGGCTTATTAGTGATTAAAATAATGGCTTTTCAGTGTTCTTTATTTGATCAAACTAAGAAAAAACATGTGGGGTCGAGGAACAATGAAGTTTCTTAGACCGTCAGAAAAAAAGAGACGTACCTACCTACATCCACATGCATGCAAAGAGAAAGCTAGAGGGCAGAGAATGAGAGAGAGCAAATAAATAAATGAATGAAAGAGATTATACCTTTGGAACAGCGAAGTGGGAAGCGTTACTATTGTGACCGTAATTTTTTCTTCGTTGGACTCTACTTTTGCAGTCCGCCATAAGGCACTTCGTTCCAAGTGTTCTGCTTGCTCCAACCGCAATAATCTGTACTCCACTGCGGTCATGTGGCTCGCTTTTTGATCAGAAACGTTCAATATTTAAACGTAGTTCTTTGTGATACCTATTTTTTTTTTCTATGGGACTTCTGCCGATTTTTTACGCAGTGTCAAGGGATTGTCGTTTATATTACTTATACGTTAGGGTTGTTTATCTAGGAGGGTTCGTTTTTGAAGGGAGGATTATGATAGGATTTCTGCCCCCTGATTGTTTAGGCGTGGTGTTGAAAAGTGGCATAACTTTGTGTGTTTAGGTTGGTGTTTGACGTGCATTTCAATCGCTTCATCTGTGTAATATTGTGGGTGCCGGCGATATAATATTATACAGGGTTATTGTTAAAACACTCACAACCTTGCAGGACTGTTTTACTGACATCATAACCAACAACTTTTGTTGTACGATTTTTACAAAACTTAATACATTTACCAAAACTAGACTTTAAAATTTTTATTGTACTACCTATTGGACACGTTTTAGATCTGTATTTTGTAGTAAATAAATACACACATCTCTCGTGCGCTGTCTTTCATAATAATATAATTCGAAGTAAGTACCTACACTACAAGTGTTTGTGCTTCCTACGCAAAAGCCAGCTATTATTTTTAATTTGTATAAAAGTAATATTTGATGAATTGTTTTAGATCATAGAACATCATAGATCAAAGTTGTTGTTTATAATGTTAGTAATATGGTCCTGAGATGTTATTAATGTATTTTCAATAACCCTGTATATACCTACCTATCCATATTTTTTCTCTTTCATCACCATTGTCAGCTCTTATAATGTAATGTTAACCTTCGTTAACACATGTGTAGGCCTACTTTTATGTACACGTGTCTCTCTAATTAGGTATATAATTTCTTACTCAGCCGCGTCATGACACGTGTAAGGCTGAAGCCACATTAGCCTTTAACTATTTAATATAGCGAACAACAAAGCTGTATAATTATAATGTAAACCATTTGTACCGTAAACTTGTAACTTGACTCCACAAACTTTTGGGTGGTATTGTAAAGGCACCGATATGGTATCGATATTGAGTTATTGTTTAAATAATGTTTAAATTAGTTCTCGTTACTTAGTTCCTTCTTAGTTACTTTATGTCCCTACCTCAGATCATAGAAAAAAGATATATGGCATCATAGCAAATTAGTACGGAACCACTGTCGCCACTTTTAGAACAGTTTGCGACACAATTATAAGCGCTCTTTGTAAATGTAAAGATCATCATCTGCCTAGCCTTTTCCCAAATTATATTGGGGTCGGCTTCCAGTCTAACTATTTTCGGCTGAATATCAATATTTTACGTGGAGCGACTGCCATCTGACCTCCACAACCCAATTAATGGGTAATACCGGTATTCGAATGTTAGACCAGCTGTCAGACTTTTAGGGCTTCTGACTACCCGTAACGATTGTCAAAGATATTCCTATGACAACCGGGACCGACTGCTTAACGTGCTCTCCGAGGCACGGAGGGGTCTCGATGTGTAAAGAACGGTCACCCATCCAAGGACTGACCGCGGCAAGCGCAGCTTAACCTCGCAGATCGATCGATCAGCGCGGCTGTCATTTAGCCACGAGCCCCTCAATGTAAAGATCCCCCTTGTAAATGTAAAGATCTCCTACACATTAAAAATCCCGCTCACCTTCAATCTAACTCTGTTATTCGTCACTCCTCACTAGCACTAAACTAAAACACTGTATTTATACCATCAATCGCGTTCGGTCCGTCGCCAGCGTGTACCTACGTTTAAATTATGGTCAATGTGACCATACTAAAGCGTCAAGCTCAATAGCGCCTTGGCACATCTCCCGTGTTTTTAACGGACTTCCAAAAAGGAGGAGGTTCTGCATTCGGTTGTTTTTTTTTTTTTTTTTTTAATTTTTTTTTAATGTATTTATGATCTGAGGTCCGTACTAACAAACGTTAACTAACATTTAACTTACAGATTTGACAGTAGGTACCTACTAGTGAAAAAAATATGTTGTATTTGACGGCACGGTTGTCGTAGTGGCTGAGCGATTGGCTGGCTACGCGACGTGTCGCGAGTTCGATGCCCGCACGGAGCTAATATTTGTTTCAGATCTGAGTGTTTGTGTAAGTGAAAGGACAAAACATTAATTTGACCACATTTATGTGTGTATACACACATAAATGTGGTCAAATTAATGTTTTGCAAAAAATTGTTGTAATTATTCTGAGGGGCTCGTGGCTAAATGACAGCCGCGCTGATCGATCGATCTGCGAGGTTAAGCTGCGCTTGCCGCGGTCAGTCCTTGGATGGGTGACCGTTCTTTACACATCGAGACCCCTCCGTGACTCGGAGAGCACGTTAAACAGTCGGTCCCGGTTGTCATTGGAATATCTTTAACAGTCGTTACGGGTAGTCAGGAGCCCAAAAGTCTGACAACTGGTCTAACATTCGAATACCGATATTCCCCAATAATTGGGTTGTGGAGGTCAGATGGCAGTCGCTCCATGTAAAATATTGATATTCAGCCGCAACCAGTTAGACTGGAAGCCGACCCCAATCTAGTTTGGGAAAAGGCTAGGCGGATGATGATGGTTGTAATTATTCTCTAAATAAAGCAGCTAGATAGTAAATTCCAATAAAATGCGCATAGTTTTCGATAACAAAGACAACTTATTTACCTCACAACTTTGTTCTATCAAACTGAGGTGAAAATGTTCCTAGCTTTAACCTCATTAAGTCAAAGTAAACTTCACTAATAACTACATTGTAGCGAAACCAAGTTTAGTTAAGTTTAACGAAAACGAGTCGGGCGCTTCTAAAACAAAGTTAAAAACAAGTTTCCGAAACATGTTTTGTTTCATATTTTGTTGGTATCAGATAACAATGCTACTTTCAAAAGTTAGGAAACATTGGCGGAACATGTATTTTGTTGTTTTATTTTCGATAATTATTGGGAAAGTTATCAAGAATGCGAAAATTAAACAAATGGCTACAATGGCCAACACTCGAACAGAATACTGTTTGATCCGTTAAAACTTGTAAATTACCGGAATTTTGCTTTGTAATATACTTATTAGGTGAATTACTGTTTATAAACAATTTAATTGGCAAATATTTCATGAAGCTGCCATGTTTTATCATAGCGGACAGGAACTTTTAGAAGGCAAGGGCCACATAGTGGCAAAATTATATAAAGGCGGGCCGCACTTGTTCATGATTGTGTAACTTAGGTACCCGTACTCATCATCCGCCTAGTCTTTTCCCAAACATGATTGGGGTCGGCTTCCAGTCTAACTGGTTGCGGCTGAATATCAATATTTTACATGGAGCGACTGCCATCTGACCTCCACAACCCAATTATTGGGGAATATCGGTATTCGAATGTTAGACCAGTTGTCAGACTTTTGGGCTCCTGACTACCCGTAACGACTGTCAAAGATATTCCTATGACAACCGGGACCGACTGTTTAACGTGCTCTCCGAGGCACGGAGGGGTCTCGATGTGTAAAGAACGGTCACCCATCCAAGGACTGACCGCGGCAAGCGCAGCTTAACCTCGCAGATCGATCGATCAGCGCGGCTGTCATTTTGCCACGAGCCCCTCTGGTACCTGTACTGATGCTATAAAAATACATAACCACAAATGTTTACTCTTACATTTTATTGACTTACATTTTTGGTCGCGGGCTGCAAGAAAGAGCCGTGGGACGTTAGTTTCCGACCGATAGACTGATAAAGATATGGGCAATAATTTCTCCTCCTACCTACATTCTTTCACATTTCTTCGTCAGTAGCTTGAAGCTTTAATAATAGGTATAACAATTTGTAGTCCTAGATATTATAAATTAAAGCGAAATAATAAAATTAACCCGCGACTTCGTCTGCATAAAAATGGATGAAAAGTAGCCTATTTGTTTCTCTAGGTCCTAGGTTACCTCTTTGTTAAATTTAATCCAAATCTGTCTGGCCGTTTCAAAGTAACAAATACAAACACAAAACGTTCACATTTATAAGATATAGGTATTATACTAGTATAGTAGGGATATTATGTATACCTATAAAATCAACAACAGATACAAATTACATCCCACACACAAATCCTTTAAAAATATTATTTAATAAAAAATTCGCTCCACGAAATACATAATCCCCCTCTAATAAAACCGGCCAAGTGCGAGTTGTACTCGCGCACCGAGGGTTCCGTATCATTTTTGGACGTACCTACCTATAAAGTGAAAAAAACCGGACCGCATATTTTATGTAAGTTTATGTGTGAAGGAATTTTGATGATTTTAAAAAAACGGTACTATTTAGGAACATCGTTTTATTTTTGGTGCAACATTTGGGTTAATTTCTATCAGCTCTAATTATTTCAGAATTTTCGCTCTGCAAACTTCGGAGATAAGGGGGGGATGAGTAAGGGGGGAATGGTATTTTTTCAGTCATTTTTCATCATAATATGTCGAAAACTGTGAGACGTAAAATAAAATGAAAATATATTTTGAAATGTGCAGATCAAGCCCTTCCATATGATATGCCACTTGACCTAGTAACCCCTCTTTAAAATTTCGGACCCCCACTCCGGCCCCTTTTGCAATGAAAATAAAAATATTTTTTGACTTTTTTCATTTGCAATAAAGTTGGGCAAGCATTTTTTATAATTGTTCCAAATTTCAAGTCGATAGCATTAGTAGTTGCTGAAATAAGCAGGTGTGACAGACAGACAGACAGACAGACAGACGAAGTCGCACCATAAGGGTTCCTTTTTACCATTTTGGTACGGAACCCTAAAAACGAATAAACCCGCTGTAAAATGAAAGCCCAAGTAAAAATAACATATTAATAAAAGGCGGGCTTCTTTCGAGGTGTATAGACTTTGAAAAGAAAATACTTGAATATACGAGTATGCCCTGCGCGGGAATCTCATTATTATTGGTTCTATGAAGCGGAAGTCTTTGTTCAAAGTCAAGAAAAAAATACTTGAGAATACGGCAGTGGAAAAGGTTTTAATAGGGATTTATGTATTGTTCCGTATCTTCGATTTTTGAATTTATGATGACGTAAACGATCAGCACGTGTAGCATGACCAATTCCATTCTTTATTCTATAATGTACACATATAATGATTATACACAGTTTTGTAATGACATGGTATGTACAATGGCGAGGTTAACTCAAAAATTGAGTTTTCTACCAGCAAACCTTTGAGCGATAGAGAGAGGGTAACACACACAACTATGATGAGGGTTCATCTCCATTCTACCAAGAATAGACAAAGTTCTTTTTATTCACTCGTTATCTCTTCTGCCCGAGCACGCGGCAACCCGTGCTTCGCGTGTCAGACTTTTGTCTACTGAAGAATAGAAACATTTCTTATCTTCATTGTATGCATAAAACGATAGAAATATACTATATTGTCACTTTGTCTATTCTTCTGTAGACAAAACCCTTTTCTATCGTGGTCATGCTAAGCGTGCAGGTACAGATACAAATCTCGCAAGTAAAAATCTCCTTTTTTGAAGTCGGTCAAAAATACCAAAACGCGGGCCAACTATGTTTACACCTTATGACCATTATTATTGTTCCCGTGCGGGATATGAACCCGTAGCCATATCGAAGCATAGTACATCAACCGTCTTGGTACATACATACAACCATTTGGAGCTACTGCAATCCATTTCAATCTCAGTCTAGCGTAAGTCTTCAGCCTTTGGCAAAAGGGATGTCCTTTACATCCCTTTGAGGCAGCAAACTAATCAAATGTACGCGTAGGCTAAGCGGAGCTGACTGTCGGACACAGATACTAGCTCGCTTGGGTAATTTCTAATGATATTAGGATAGGATTTAGGCAGTAAGTAGGCTGGTACTTAATATATTAGTCGTTGGCCCCGAACAGTGTTGATGTACCCCTCTTACAACCCTTTATTTCTCGGCAACCCCTTGACCGATTTGGTTCATGTTCGAACTTAAAAAATCTTTTTGTTTCTTTATAGCTTACTAAATGTCACGATGTTCCGATCAACGATACTTGAATTATCGTCGAACAAACGTTTATACATACATCGTACAAAGGCCGAATTGTTCTAATAGACTCAGAGAACTCGCTCACTTCGCTCGTTCGTTCAATTACAGGCTTAAAGTTTGTCTCTAAAGGTGCCATACATGAGGCGGTTATCGCAACGATCTGTCGCTCGATTTTAACATCGAATGACGGGTTGTATACGCGTGTGGCGATATCGAATCCAATATTTTAGTCGCGCGTTCGATCGAAGATCGCAACAGATAGCAGCCAGATGTCATATATGAAAGATATGATACATTATCGATACGATCTGGTCGTTACGATAATTGCCTCGTGTATGAAGGTGTGCACACTATTCTGCCGCATTACGTCACCACGTCGTCACTTCAGAATAGTGCTTACGTCAGAAAGTCAGAATAGACACGCAGCGGGCTTGTTGACCAAACACCTCGCCCGAAACACGTTCACGAATCGCTAATATGATAGCGTTCTATGGCATTGCAGGGACTGTTGGTAATACCTAATGCTATAAGCTCGGTATAGTTCAAGTCTAAAGTAGTTTTGTATGCTATTGCAGTTGGTCCTTTGGGACTAAGGGCCTTATTATAGTGGCGATTTGCGAGCAAGTTCAAGGCGAAAGCGCACCGAACACGCCGTGGGTGCGTAAAGTTAACGCTGAAGTGGGGTGGGGTGGGCTGTCTGCCGTACAAAAGCGTACAACATATCTGGGTGCTATTCGCGGCGTGTTCGCTGCTGGCTCGCTGCGAACTAGCGGTGAACCAGCTGCGCTTTTGCTTCGTTGAACTCGCTCTCAAATCGCCACTGTGATAAGGCCCTTAGTCCCAAAGGAGCAACTGCAATAGCATACAAAACTACTTTCGACTTGAACTATATCGAGCTTATAGTATTACTACGAACAGTCCCTGCAATGCAATAACACGTACAGTTTGAACTCTGTCCGGTGCGCAATGTCCATAAATATTGGCAGCTCGCTACGATTGCTCGAGGGCGTAAAGTAACACAGTTGACTTTTACAATCCCTGGCCAATGGGATGAGCGTAAAATTGGACGTGTATTTACGTTATGTGTCCTTTTAAAGGTTATAGGGTTCTCGGGTACTAGTAGGGTAATGTTACGTCATAAAAGGTGATTTAGGGTTACGTCAAACTCAAGACTGATAAAGATATTGTACATGAACGACAATGGTGATCAAAAACGATGTCACAATATGCAGGTTTGCTGGTTTTTATGCTTGCGACAGCTACCCAGTAGCGAAGGCTAAGGGGAAGCCGGTTCATTAAAATAGTACCTAACAAAATTACTTATAAATAATTACTTACTCATACCAAGCCTATTAACAATTTGTAAATCCTACAGTGAAAAAACCGGCCAAGTGCGAGTCGTACTCGCGCACCGAGGGTTCCGTATCAGTTTTGGACGTATAAAGTGAAAAAAACCGGACCGCAAACTTTGTTTGTGAAAGAATTTTGATTAGTTAGGAACATTGTTTTATTTTTAGTGCAATATTTGGGTCAATTCCTATCAACTCTAATTATTTCAGATTTTTCACTCCGCAAACTTCGGAGATAAGGGGGGGGGGGGAATGGTATTTTTTCAGACATTTTTCATCATATGTCGAAAACTGTGAGACAAAATTAAATAAAAATATATTTTGAAATGTGCAGATCAAGCCCTTTCATAATGATATATCACTTGACCCAGTAACCCCACTTTGAAATTTTGGACCCCCACTCCGGCCCCTTTTGCAATAAAAATAAAAATATTTTTTGACTTTTTTCATTTGCAATAAAGTTGGACAAGCATTTTTTATAACTGTTCCAAATTTCAAGTCGATAGCATTAGTAGTTGCATAAGCAGGCGTGACAAAAAGACAAACAGACGAAGTCGCACCATAAGGGTTCCTTTTTTACCATTTTGGTACGGAACCCTAAAAACGAGTAGGTATGACATTAGCAAAACGGAATTAATAAATTATAACGTCTTTTGTTTTCCGTCCTAGAGTGCACAAATTATTGATAAAAAAATACTTGAGAATCATAAATCTTTAGAATTCATTACTGTTCTCTCTCTCACACCTTCAATATTACTGTACCTAAGGTTTCAGAGGGTCGCTTTGTCATTAACATGACTCATTCCTTCATCAATAACATTGCATGTTGTAGGCCACACTTCAGCAAATTACCTCAAAGAATTTGATTTTGATTACAACTGTTTCAGTCTATTGCTTTGCTCGGGCTAAGTATAGCAATCTAGTTTTGTAGAAAAACTGTGTGCTGTGCCTGCGACTCCGTCCACACAATGTCGTTTCTTGATACTTTTACCACCCATTTTCACCCCATTAGGGATGGAGTTTCAAGACATCCCTCCCTCCTTATTGCACCTCTAGGGTAGGTACTGAAGGAAAATTTCCTTCAGTACCTACACCCGTTGAGGCTGTGCGTTGTCTGTAAATCAGTCACGGTATTCTTTTTTAAGTGGTACCGTACTTAAAGATAGAAGATTACGTTTCTATCGGAACTCTTCAATTCGACCTTGAACGCGTCTAGCACGAGAATTTCATTCCTATACTCTTTATTATTTGATGCCGTAGGTTTTCCGTGAAAAACCCAGTCAATACATACCTACAGATAGGTACCTACTTTGTGTAGAAAGCCAGTAGGTCGATCATGAGTTATTTGACGTATAGTATCGTTAATGTAAGCATATATTTTGAATTAAAAAAATACAACAGTCCTGCCGGGCTAACATGCGCGCCGCGACAAATTTTGTCGACTGTTTTGTCTCGCTCTTACTCGTGCGAATACGAGACAAATGCACGATAAAAGCGTCGACAAAATTTTGTCGCGGTGCGCATGTTAGGCGCTCTGGAATATTTTGATAAAATTTTATACAATTTGCACATTTTAAAAAATACAGAGAAATTAATTAAGTACTTAATTTATATAAATATTACGTAGCAAACGATATTTTCAATTCAAAATATGCTTACATTAACGATACTAATACGTCAAAATAACTCATGATCGGGGTACAGACACAAACAGGGCCACTAAAATATTGCTGTAACATTAAAATGTCGCCGTACAAAATCTTACCGACCTACTCCCGAGCAAATGTACTGTGAAAACCTACCAATTTTAAGACGACCCGACGCGAATATCCTTTGGTAATGCAATAAACTTGCTTTACTAAATTCTAAAGCGAGGCCAACGACCCGGCTTGTCTCCTACGTTGTGAAAAGGGCCTAATTTAATCAGTTAAGCCGTCCATTACGGTATTGGAGGACCTGGTTTTGTAGTGTAGGTTGAATCGGGGGTGGAAAGTGTTGGGTTTATTTCTGAAGTAGTTTTGAGTTGAAATTGGAGTATTTGGTTGTTTATAAATAGATAGGTCCGCTATTATATGCTTTTATGAAGTTAGATGTTCCATTTAAAATTATTATGTTACCTACTAGAGTTTTGCCTGCGACTTCGTCCGCGTGGACTACAATTTTCTTAACCATTTTAAGTTTCATTAGGTCAGGCTGTATTTCTGGTTCACCTCACTCGAATTAGATGGAATGGAGCTTCGATTTTAAATTGAAATCCAAGCTATCAAACTGTGACAACTACATCAAAATCCGTTCAGTATTTTTAGCGTCATGCGCGCACAAACAGAGAAGAATTCCAAAAATAATATTTTTGGGTATGGTTATTTCCTAGTAGGTACCTACCCTATTTTGACTGTTTTTTCTGGAATATCTTCAAGTTGCAGACACGGTTTGTTTACAGTTTTATAATATGTAGTATAGATACTTAGATTAATTCAACCCCATTTATGAGACAAAATAACTGTAAACGTCCACTAGTGAATATTTGAACATCAAAAGCCACTAAATAAACGATCGTGATGCCGAAACACGAAATTAAATACAAAAACTTTTATCAGCAAAATATATTCAAATAAATACAATGAACTGAAAACTACAGAATGAAAGCATTTAAATGTCGCCGCTTAAAGATTAAAAGTAACCTAATTGCTATGCTAATATAGTCTAATTTCCAAGAACAACGGAATTAATTATGTTGTGCCCAACGTTCTCACGGCTTTGCGGAAGATGTCTGCAAAGTGGAGATAATGTTGTCTTGAATTATTTCCTTGCAAAGTTACTTATGTATTCGCAATGAATACTCACACGTAGTAGCAAATGCGACGTCAAAACTGGGCCCAAGTCTGCTATTGCAATATGGATGTAGAATTTTTATCGTGAATCTGTAAACTATTTGAAAAAAGATAATTAACACTAAAAAAACCGATGAAACATCTACAAAATTGGCAAAGTTATAAGCGTTTTAAAATGATTTGCTAGACACGGACGGCATGCATGATAAATGACGTAACACCACCTATGTCCGCTTCGCGCGACAAAGACGGAGCGATACTCCTTCCAAAAACTTTAAAAGCGTCTATGTTTTCCATTTTGTGATAATTTTTTTTTTTACACTTTTGTTATTCCTTTTCCTTCTTTGGAATAAAATAATTTATTTGTACTTTTTTAATAGTAGTCCACTACCGTATTGTCATAATCGTGTCAGAATGACAGACATCTTTGTTGTTGGGGTTGACTAATGACCAAAGAGATAGTCTTAGAGATAGATAGTCTTACTCTAAGCCAATGACCAAAGGTTTTGACTTAGGTTTTGACAGTTATGATGTCACTAAGAGGCCATTCTTACACAATAGCAATAGCAAACTTGAGGCCCTGAAAAGTTTGGGAACTTAAAGGTCTTCATCTTGTATCCTACCACTTTTTTTTGTACGACAATTGTGGCAAATATGTGTAAGGCCCGCCTGATGGTAAGCGGTTATCGTAGCCTATGAAACAAATGAGGATTCACTGTGCCGATAGCTTAGTAGGCGACAAGCAGGTCCCTCGCTGTCAATACAGCGCATCTTCAAGAGTTCTGGCGACCACAGGAACACCACACTATCGAAGAGTAGTGTTATTTGGCTATCAGCTTAATCGGTTGAGAGGAACTGTTCTAAAAGGATACGGCAGACGCCCATAGACCGCTGGGCTTCAGATTGTGTATGTCGGTACAGATATGAAATTAGTTTGGTGTGATCGAGTATTTCAAGAGTATTTAAATTCATTTTTTATTTGTTTTTGTACGTAATTGGATTAAAGATAAATTATCGTATTTGTGACAGTGAGGTTAAGTATGGTGTGAATGATCCAATGAAGTACAGCGCGACTAATGAGTTCTCAATTCAAAAGTTTTAGTTGCTGTCGACATGATATTCTGTGGAGGCACGCGCCAGTCAGCATACACCCGTTTTTGTTTTATTGGTTTTTTCAAAATGTCAACGGCATAATCATTTTATTTCTTAAATATTTCGATTTTTGATTTCTATTCTTAATCTCTAAGATAAATTAGGCAAAGAACAATTAAAATATATTGTTAGTTTTGGTTAAGCTTTTATTACTGTACCATATTAAGCCCAAAACTGCCAATGTCCTTTAGTTGCAAGATTTCGCCAGGTACACACACGGCAAGTTATATAAAAGCTCCTAAAAATAAAAAAAAATTACGTACCTAAGTATATTAACTTTCAATTCCCGGTATATAGAAATAGGAGCAAAGTAAACCTTCATGTTAAGTTATATTGTGTTACTTGGGTTGTTTTGTTTCGCGGCGAGGTTGCCAAAATGTGGCTTTGTTAACGTCAGTCAAGTGTCCACATACTGCGGTATATTGAGGGTAGAATGCACTTTGCTTTTCGCTGATATATGATATATGGGAATTGAAACTTGGTTGAGACTGGATTTTGGAATAACGGACAGAAAAATGATTCGTTAAAAAAAAATAGTTGTTGAAATATTTGGTTTGTGGCAACTGCTTCCTCACTTCTATATCTACAGCATGTAACAAAAACCCTTGTTCCCCAAAAGGGGTCATTATACTCATCATTATGAACAGATTTTATTAAAGGATCAACCCGGAAATCGCGATAAAAAAATCAGCTGTTCATACATTAAGTTCACATAACTCAACAAAATGTATAGAGCAGCTGTTTTTTTTTTCGCTATTTCAGGGTTGGTCCCATAAGTAAAAGTTGTTCATAATGAAGAGTATAATGACCCCTTTTGCGGAACAGCAGGGTTTTTGTTACATGCTGTATCCTACTAATCCTACTTCCTACTTCCTACTAATATTATAAATGTGAAAGTTTGTGAGGATGGATGTATGTATGGATGTTTGTTACTCTTTCACGCATAACTACTGAATGGATTTTGATAAAACTTTACAGTAATATAGGTTATACATCAGAATAACATATAGGCTACTTTTTATCCCAAAAATGCAGACGAAGCCGCGGGCGGAAGCTAGTACTATTATAAAATTGTAAAAAACCGTGTCTGTACATTGAAGATATTCCAGAGAAAACATTCGGGATAGGGTACTGGGACGTAACGTAACCATACCCAAAAAGTATTTGTCTGTTTTTTGTACGCGCTTCACGCAAAAAGTACTGAATAGATTTAATGTGGTTATCACAGTTCGATAGCTTGGGGTCCAACTTAAAATCTAAGCCATCGTTTCATCTTATTCCGGTGGGATAAACCAGAGATACAGCTTGACTTCTTGGTAGCACTAGCCACCCTTCACTACGGAGGTCATTTAAACTGATCATTTTATTGTAGTCCACGCGGAGTCGCGGGAAAAAGTCTTGTATACTTATAAGAAGCAAAAATCGAGCCAAAAAAGGTACCCTGACTTTCTGGAGCACATTGCCAATGACGCCTAATATTAGCACTTCGAAAGTTTTTCCTTCAAAGAAATCGAAGATAAAGGTACTTAAGATTCACATCGTCAGCAATCCTGAGACCCGGAGGGCCGGTCCTAATATCGGAAAAACTCCTTGATTTACGTTACAACTTAGATCGCAATCCGCCAATCAGATGGAAGTTCACGAAGACCCCACTCTATTAAACTCTTAGTTTAATGAGGTCAGTTTGAGTGAAGAATTATAAGTAATCGCAAGTGCAATATCGTGTACTTATTACGAATGGTGTTTCGTAGCTTTGTCCACTCGAAACTAATGCCCGTTTTCTCTGACACTAGGAGACACCTAAGTGTAATCTGTAACGATGAAAAGGAGTTACTAATTTCAACTGATTCAGCCATGACACTGTAGCTCAGTTGGTGTTAGTTGTTTTTGAAAATCTCTTATGTATTTAATAACAATAATAACGGATTTCTGGAAACTTAATATAAATTTTGCGATATGAAATCTAAATAATTATATAAAACAGTGACGACATTTTATCTTAAAGTAAAACTATCTTCCCATTTATCAATTTCTAAAGCAAAACCGACTCCAAATGATGGGAATACTGGCGAAGAAAAGCCTTTTGACTTTGTTAGCTCACACACAAAGACATGCGGGTAGTAAAATGAGTCAGTAATAGTTAAATACGAAATTCTGGAATTAGTGTCAAAGTTAGACAAACTTCCAGTCTCAGGGGTCGCGTCAGACAATTTAAGTTTCTAAGAGACAACTTTTGTCACATAATAAATGGTAGATGAGTTCGGACGCGTCCTGATTAATGCAACGTAAAAGTATTCCAACTTTTAGACACAAATAAGGAACATAAATATCTTTTCTTCATTAAAATGTATTTTAATATTAAGACGACTGGAAGCCTCACCCGAATATAATTTTAGCATCGTTGAAACCAATTACAACTGGTTTAAAATTCAATTTGTGTTCGATGGTTTCTAAATTCAGAAAACAATTTGATTCATCCAAACTTTTAAACACACAAAATGTTCACTGTATATTTAACCAATATTTCGATTTAATAAAATAACCCCTAACTTTATTTCAATTTCATACTGGTGACTTTTATTCGGGTAATTTGCGACATAAACCAAACCACGATAAAGAAAAATTATACCCTTTTCCTTTACCTTTCACAGCTATAACTTTCCCAAATAACCGTTTGCGGGAACACGTTGCCGGAACCCCATCTACCTCAGACAATGATCCCTCCTTATTGCCCTATTTAAATATTGAACACTTACCTCGGGATTGATCGTCGGCGGCATCACAATTTTCTTCTGCGGCGGAGACCTTAGCACCACATTTTCGTCCCTTATTATTATCTGTGGCTCCATCGCAAGCAGTTTCTTCTTGCATTCCTGCATTTGCAGGCATTCCTTGTCTTTTCTTGATAACACTGATTCTGATGACGCGTGTTTTGATGAACATACTGACGTGTTTTTGCTTGACAGTTTCAAACTGTCTATTGATGCTGTCATTTTCGCACTTTCTTTGCCGTTTGATGACGCCATCTTGGTTTATTTTTACACTTGCATTGGATTTAGAATTTAGTTGTTCAGTATTCAGTGCTGTGTGTTTTTTTTTATTTTCTCAGCTGTTTATTCCTGCCACTTGTCACTTATTTCTTTTGATTTCAAAATCCTTAATATTTTATTGTATTTAGTCAATAAATATTACTATTTTTTTATAAGTTTTTTTATACACTTAACACTTTGTTAAACACATTTTAACCTTCTAGAGCTACAAATATTAGGAAAAAAAAATTATACAACGATTCATACAATAGCGAAATTGAGGGCCTACTTTGACAGGACCGTCCAAATTACAAACTACCGTCCAAGAAATTAACAAAATTAATTTTAGCAGACACTAAATAACTTTAAATGAAGCTTTTTAAACTAATTTTGCGGAACAACATAACCAACCCGGTCGTTCCCACGATCATTTTTATTTTAAGAACGAATTTAGGTCTATTTTTGTTCGTTTGGCAGAGGTCTCGGGGGAATTAGGGTAATGAGTTGTACTACCGGAATGGGGGTAATAGCATTGTCAGTGGGGTAATAATTTTGTCACTGGGGTAATTACTGCAGTTTGTGATACACTTTTGCGGCCGTCTCAAGGGAACTGCCCGTATTACTGTTTGCTCTTTGTGAAGTTGGGATTCAGCTATGTTAGTAGGTATGTTTCATACATCACACATCTAGCTACACTCTGAATAGTTTGTTACCATTTACATAACACTCTATCTGTAGGTACTTAGTGAGCTCCACTAAGGGCCTTTTCATTGTCATGCGTGTTTGCAGCCACGCATGCGTGCTGCCCGCAACCTATCGTATCATACATGTTTGTATTGTCATGCGTGCCACACGCACGCGGGCACATACAAAATAATTTGCTCAGCGTGCGGCCCGCAACAAGCATGCATGCCTGGCCTGCACGCGGGCTCAAACACGCATGGCAATGAAAAGGCCCTTAATGTACCTACCGTCGAAGCAAATTTCTCAGTAATTTCCCGGTAAACCCATCGCCCAATTACGAATAATACGCTGTAGTTTAATTCACGGAGTAGGTATTATCGGGAAAATTCTCAATGCGGAATATTTCCTAGAAATTGTAATTTGCTTTATATATAGATAGAGCTTATCGAGTAGCCTATTCGATTACTCTTCAGCTTTGCCGGTCCTTTTTACTTAATCGTCAAAAGAATGGGCATGCAAATTAGATACCTACATATTTAGGCCACTGTGCTACGTACCCAGTAATTCGAACTTTATGAGGGATATTATTATTGGATAGATTTTTAAAAACAACATGACAATATTAATTTGGTGAGATATTTATGCGCTTCTAAAATTGTAAAAAGTGTAGTACCCTCTAACTTTTCAACTATGAAGTGGATAATTCTAATGCTGCACTTCCAACGAAAATTGGTTTGAATAGGATATGTTGTGTAGTTATACCGGTATTCAGTTTTGAATTGCTCAGCCGCGTAAATAACTTTGTATTTCTTAATTATATTATGAAATTCGACGTTATATTTGCAGCCAAAAACAGAAATACTCTACAGTGTAGTGAACTGTAGTGGTCCGACACGCACTTGGCCGCTTTTTCATTACCTCACCCCATACAATAAAAACACAATTTCTAAACCGCTAAAAAGCACTGAACAAGTTAAACCACAAACCTAATACCTACCAATCCGCAATTTGCAACAATAAAACAGTGAGCAGAGTGAAATTGACATGTCGAGACCGCAGTTAAAATATTTGAACGTTAAAAAAATTTACAATTCACTCATCGGGACAGTGCTCGGTCGGATATCGTCGGGAAAAAACGTGGAATTTATTCCCCATTTTGTGTTTTTCCACTGCGTTACGTCATTCGAAATAGGATTTCTCTGGTCATACGGTCCGATGGATTTGGATTTAAATTGGATAATGGTTTGGAGAAGAATTTGAGTTGTTTGTATTGATAATGCGAATAAAGGGTAAGGTAATTTTGGTTATTGCCTATAGAAACATTTATTCAAATTTTTATTATACAACGGTTAAACCAGTTTAGATGTTAAGAAGAAATGTTTCTTTTTTGTTAGATATTTAGTTTTATTGTTTTGAAATAAAGACTTATTTCAATGTAAAATTGATGTATTACTTAAAACGTTACTTAAAAAGTCAATACTGTATCAATAACAATCAACTTTAAGCTTAATATTCCTATCATTAAAGTCTATATTTCCAAACATCCAGAAGCAAAGGATACAGATACAGATATTACATAGTATGTTTCTTTCACGATATTAACAGAACCTTTGAATAGCAATACATCATCACGATCGGCAAGAAGGATTACTATTCCATAACGGTCTTATAAAAATAAAGTTACATCCCTTTGTGGCGTTGATAAGGGGATGAAAGGAACCTTTTACCCCATGTCGGGGCCTGTCACACACGCACAGTCAATGGCAAGGAACAGGGTTTTGTGGGACTTGAAGAGTCCGGCCTAGATCGTGCTAAAAATAGGTGAGTCTAATTTAAATTCATCTAAATGTTCCAAAGTATTAATCAACAATACCAACTGTTCTTAGTTTCTACTATCTGTTATAAAATTGTAAAAAAGCCGTGTCTGTACATTGAAGATATTCCAGAAAAACAGTCGGGATAGGGTATTGGGACGTAACTATACCTAAAAACGTTTATTTTTTATTTTTTGTCAGTTTGTCTGTTTGTGCGCGAAAAGTACTGAAGTAGTTTTCACAATTCAATAGCTTGGGGTCCAATTTAAAATCTAAACCACGTTTCATCTAATTCCGGTGGGATAAACCAGAGATACAGCTTGACCTTTAGGTAGTACTAGTCACCCTACACTACGTCATTTAAACTGGTCATTTCATTGTAGTCCACGCGGACAGAGTCGTGGGCAAAAGTCTAGTTCACAATAAAATAATCCATAATCTAAACTAAACGATACCTACCAATATGAATGTGATACGATTAATGGACTATCATAATCATTATTGAGCTCAATTGAGCCGCAGATTTTGTATAATTTATACGACTGTCACCAATTAACTGATGTTTTATTTATACGCCTGTCACCAATTAACTGATGTTTTATTTATACGACTGTCACCAATTAACTGATGTTCTATTTATACGACTGTCACCAATTAACTGATGTTTTATTTATACGACTGTCACCAATTAACTGATGTTTTATTTATACGCCTGTCACCAATTAACTGATGTTTTATTTATATGACTGTCACCAATTAACTGATGTTCTATTTATACGACTGTCACCAATTAACTGATGTTTTATTAGGTCTTTACCTATGAAATTGCCGTTCTGCAGTACTGGCCATTTCAAATCAAAATAATTTTTGTTTGGCTAAGAATTCCAATTTCAAATTAATTTTATTTTAAAAACATGTTTTTTTTTTTTCCAAAAGTAGTCATTTGTTTATTGATTAGTGTTACATTTTCATCGCATTTCAATCTTTTTCGTCATCATGGATACGTTAAAAATTCGAGTAATTATGGAATACGAGTACCGTCGTAGCAGCAACGCGCCACAAGCGGCACGCAACATCAACGACGTTTACGGAGCTAACACTACAAACCAACGCACCACCTGTTATTGGTTTGCTCGCTACCGTTCTGGAAATTTCGACCTGAAAAATGAACCTCGCGGTCGTCCGAACACTTTGGTTGACAATGACGAATTAAAGGTGATTGTGGAAGCTGATGATACACAATCTACGGCTGAATTAGCAGCAGCTTTCGACGTTAGCGTCAAAACAATATTGGTCCATTTGCGTCAAATTGGCAAGGTAAAAAAGCTTGACAAATGGGTGCCCCACGAACTCAATGATCGCCAGCGCGAAGTACGCGTCGAGACGTGCCTTGCACTGCTCAACAGACACACAAATGAAGGAATTTTGAACCGCATTGTTACCTGCGATGAGAAATGGATTCTGTTTGATAACCGCAAGCGCTCAGCAAGTTGGTTGGATCCTGGTTCAGCACCTAAACAATGCCCTAAACGAAAACTTACCCCTAGAAAAGTGATGGTCACTGTTTGGTGGTCTAGCGCCGGTGTGATTCATCACAGCTTCTTACCAAACGGGGTGAGCATTACTGCAGATGTGTACTGTGAAGAACTGAACACAATGCACGAGAACGCGCGACCTCATACTGCACAGCAGACGGTCTCCAAGTTGCAAGAACTGGGGTTGGAAGCTCTCCGTCATCCGCCCTACTCACCAGACCTTGCGCCTACAGACTACTAACTTTTTCCAGAATTTGGATAACTTCTTGGCGGGAAAAAAATTCAATACCCGAGAGGCAGTACAAAATCCCTTTGAAGAATTTGTTGCCTCCCGTCCAGCTGATTTCTTTAAGAAGGGCATCAATAAACTGCCACTGCGTTGGCAAAGATGCATTGATTGCATGGGTGATTACTTCGATTAATACAAATAGAAAATACATGAAAAAAAATCGTTTAAATTTTTTCATACAAAACGGCAATTTCATAGGTAAAGACCTATTATTTATACGCCTGTCACCAATTAACTGATGTTTTATTTATACGACTGTCACCAATTAACTGATGTTTTATTTATACGACTGTCACCAATTAACTGATGTTTTATTTATACGACTGTCACCAATTAACTGATGTTTTATTACAAACAGAGCGGTTATAAAGCTCTGAAAAATAATTATTTAACAATCATGTTTGATTAATATATGTTAAAACCACATTTAGGCCCGTATTACAGAACGATGCTCGAGCACAGATCTCTGCTTGAGCATAGATTTAAAGCCATTTGATTGGTCGAAACTAGTGTCAACCTATGCTCAAGCAGAGATCTGTACCCCTATCATGAGTTTTTTTGACGTGTAGTATCGTTAACGTAAGCATATTTTTTTGAATTGTATATTTATATAATATAAATTAAATATTTATATAAATTAAATACCTACTTAATTAATTTCTCTGTATTTTTTAAAATGTGCAAATTGTATAAAATTTTATCAAAAAGTCCCAGGACTGCTGTATTTGAAATTCAAAATATGCTTACTGTGCTCCAGTATCGTTCTGTAATACGAGCCCTAACAGTTTATTTTATTTGTAAATATGAATTCAAATGAAACATTAATTCCCTGAAAAGATGAAAGTGTACTGTACTTGTACAACTTTGTACCATTGTAGGTACCATTAATTTAATCTATACTACTATTACAAATGCGAACGTTTGTATGGATGGATATGGATGTTTGTTACTCATCACGCCAGAATGGCTGTACGGATCTGCATGAAATTTGGCACAGAGATAGATTATGGTTTGAAATAGCACATAACTACTTTTTATTCCGAAAATTTTGCTTTATTGTATTAGTATAGATTAATGAGGGTATATTTTAAAAGCCTCCATGAATGATTATTCGCCAATATCGGTAGGTAATCATGCATCACAGCCCTGGGTATGATGGAAGCTCAGTTGCCCAGGTACTAAATGATCATAATATCGTTTCGTCAATGAGAATGGAAACGCACTTACAATTGTCTAACACCATCACGTCGGGAAATCAGGTTTTCTTTTAAAAAACGTAGCCAAATTATTTTCTAATTGAGTCCCATCGAGACTTATCAATATTCATAATGGTTCCTTTTGAGTTTTTATACTTTTGAAATTAAGAAAATTCCAGTTAATTTGATTGGTTGAGGGACTATCTTTGCACCGAGTTACAGTTTTGTTTCCATATACAACAAAGGACGTTGGCAGTTTTAGGCTTATATGGTACAGTACCTAATAAAAGTTTAACCAAAAATAAAAATATATTTTAATTGTTCTTTGCCTAATTTATCTTAGAGATTAAGAATTGAAATAAAAAATCGAAATAAATAAGAAATAAAATGATTATGCCGTTGACATTTTGAAAAAACCAATAAAACAAAAACGGGTGCATGCTGGCTGGCGCGTTCCTCCACAGAATATCATGTCGACAGCAACTAAAACCTTTGAATTGAGAACTCATTAGTCGGGCTGTACTTCATTGGATCATTCACAGCATACTTAACCTCACTGTCACAAATACCAAGATTTCTCTTTAACCCAATTACGTACAAAAATAAAAATGAATTTAAATACTCTTGAAATACTCGATCACACCAAACTAATTTCATATCTGTACCGACATACACAATCTGAAGCCCAGCATTCTATGGGCGTCTGCCAGTGTCCTTTACTACAGATACTTATTGTTCTGAATTTGAATATTTGAATTGTATTGTGCATTTGGGATTTCTAACTGCCAGGAATTTTTTTTTAGATGACTTTGGTGGCAAACAAGCGAAGATATGTCCCGCATGATCTATGAAATGCTTGTAACACCGAGTATCACATACGTGTTGCCGACCTTTTAAAATGAAGATTTGCTGTGCTTAGGGTACAAGTAGGTCTCCTGCTGTCAACACAGCGTTTCCTTAGGAGCATTGCCGACGTTTTTGTTTCAAAATACCTAACTATATCTTAAAGACCAGTATTCATGTTCTGTGATGTATTATTATGGTGATTTAATGTCATACAACCAATTTTTAGGGGCTCGTGGCTAAATGATAGCCGCGCTGATCGATCGATCTGCGAGGTTAAGCTACGCTTGCCGCGGTCAGTCCTTGGATGGGTGACCGTTATTTACACATCGAGACCCCCCCGTGCCTCGGAGAGCACGTTAAGCAGTCGGTCCCGGTTGTCATAGAAATATCTTTGACAGTCGTTACGGGTAGTCAGGAGCCCGAAAGTCTGACAAACTGGTCTAACATTCGAATACCAGTATTCCCCAATAATTGGGTTGTGGAGGTCAGATGGCGGTCGCTCCACGTAAAATATTGATATTCAGCCGCAACTAGTTAGACTGGAAGCCGACCCCAATCTAGTTTGGGAAAAGGCTAGGCGGATGATTTAATGTCATACAACCCCACTTTCATATTGACGAAGTTCTTATGTCACTGTCAAAGTGCTTTTTGCTACATACATATGTAAAAGGCTGTGTAGAATAGTGCAAAATTTATGAATTATTAAATGCTCTACTTATCTATAATTACTAAGTCCATTTTTTGTTCAGCCTAAAAATGTAAGCTGATATCAGATCAAAAGAAAAGGAATTATTTTTTAAACTTTGGTATTATTGCGACTTTTTAATAAATTACCAGTGTCAAATCGGTTTGTGAGTTTAATAGCGAAAATATATCATATAAGAGAGATAGATAAGGATTAAGGTAAAGTACAACGGGATATCTCGCTCAAATCTGGAGCAGCCGGACTGAGGAAGTACAGCCTCCATCTTACAGAATACTACAGCCAAATAACGCTACACTTCGGTAGTGTTGCGTTCTTGTGGTGAGTAAAGTTGCCAGAGTAGAGCTCCTGAAGATGCGTTGTGTTGACAGCGGGGGACCTGCTTGTACCCTAAGCTATCTGCACAGCGAATTGTGATGCGTCCAAATAACATAAAGTAAACGGCAAAAATCATCTCTATTAAATACTTGTGACGATTAAACTACTTATTTTGATAAGGATTAATATTTTATTGATAAATGTGTCCAGACATTACCTAAGTTAAGGAACTTCATTCCAAAAAAATGTATGTACTATTTTAGAAGAAACCTATCTCTTGGAAAAAATATCAATACAAGAACGGACGAATCGGAAATTTTCCAAGCAATATTACCTAAGGAGCAAGTATAAAAATGGCTTCGGTAAACATAGTGACAGCTTGTTAGTCCGACGTCACCGATAACTGTCGGTGAACCTATTCCTTTTATTTGAACCATGAATCTTGTACGGGACATTAAGCAGCTGTTTTTTATGTTATTTTATATAGGGCCAACTTCTTCCCGTGACTTTGTCTTTAAATTTCGGGCTTTCACCACTTGATTATCACATAAAAACTTAAATACTGTTCCAAAAACAACTGATATGGGCGGATTTTTTTCATATCTCTTAAATATTTAATAAAAATAAGATAAGTATAACATGAGCAGCACATGAACAGAGTGCAGTGATAGCCTAGTGGATTAACCATGTGCCTCCCACGGCGAATGGTTCGAGTTCGATCCCGAGGCACGCACCGCTGACTTTTCGAATTCGATTTCGATGTGCGTATTAGAAATTAATTATCACTTGCTTTCACGGTGAAGGAAAACATCGTGAGGAAACCGGCATGTCCTAGAACCAAAAAAGTGGAAGACATGTGACGTCCACCAACCCGCACTGGGCCCGCGTGGTGGACTACGGCCCACTCCCTCTCACAGAGGAGGCCTGTGTCCCAGCAGTGGGAACATTATAGGCTGATTATGCTATGCTTATGCTAAGTATAACATATTATACTTTGTTTTTAGAACATTTATTTCTACCACACGGTTGATAGAAATCGACCGTTTGAAATATTATATTTAACGCTAAACGCTAATTGAATTGAGTGAGTTATCATAATGTTATTTAAAATATGATAATGTTATATAATAAATTAAAAACATCAAGCGACGTCTGTTAAAGTGTAAACAGAACTTGTGCTGTATCATCTACAGACCTTTAGAATGACATTTTTTTACAAAAGAAAATATATTTTACTCTGCGAAAAATATTTTTAATTAAACACAAGGCTATTAATCTTGCGCTAGATTAAAAATCTCAAAGCCTCAGATTACACTTGACTTTAGAAAGACAACAAAGACGTCTTGTCTTAAAAAATATTTGTCTCATCCTAGACTGAAATTAAGTTTTTGCTATTCATTACTTTTTCTTGTATATTTTTGTGAATCTGAAACATGTCAAAGACATGTTATGCTTATCTTATGTATGAGATTTTAAAACAACCATTCGTTCGTGTCAATTGTTTTTTAAATCCTACTAATACATAATCGTGAAAGTTTGTGAGGATGGATGGATGTTTGTTACTCTTTCACGCAAAAACTACAAAACGGATTTTGATGTTACAGTACAGACAGTAATGTAGTTTATACATCAGAATAACACATAGGCTATCTTTTATCCCAAAAAACGTGGGTGAAGTCGCAGAAAAAAGATAATCTCTTATATATTTAATAACATTGCTTTTGCTTTATCAAAACTGAAGAAGAAATGGTTTCAGCAAAATGTGTAGAAAATTTTTTGCGCAAACTTTTACATATTTTGGGTAAAAATTTGTTACTTTTTATCATAATATTATTTTTAGTACAAAATGCTAAGCTACACAAGTTTTATCTTTGTGACGAGACCTCTGCCAGCGTAGGACGGGAACAGATCGTTTGAAATGCTAATACTGTGTAAATTATTCACACAAAACTGTTAAATACGAACATTATTATAATTTTAGACTTTCAATATTTAATACTTTTTTGTAAGTCCTAAATATTATTCAAGCGGAAAAAATAATCTCAGTGAAATATAATAAAGGTTTATTAAATCAAAACTTGACTTTGTATTCAAATATAATTAAATTGGATTAACTTATTGATTTCATTTTAATTTACGAGGACATAAAACAGTATTTTATACGTCAATTTTATTTAGATATCGCTTTGAACAAAAATTATTCTTACACTTCAACACCTAAGCCATACTCACTACACATACACTACAGTCCACAAAAAACAGCACAGTTGTTTATAATATTTTTGTTTTGCGAGAGTGGCGCGACGGGACGCGGCTTGCCTCGCCAGCGGCTGGCGCCTAACTGCCGCCCAGCTAGGCGGGCCGCCCTACGAAGCAAATAACCAAAGGTCCTTTCTCTCAACGACCTTTCTGGCTGATCTCTGAGTTATTTTCTACTATGACATCAATAATAGTAATAATAGTAAAATCTAATTAATATACCTAGCTGTTAATATTCGGGGTATGTTTGTGAAGGCGTAGGGTAGCTAAGGGTAGGTCTCAGTGAGATGGAGTACCCTCATTATTCAAGGGAATGGTTTAATTAACTTTTTGGGGGAATAATTGAGATGTAGCCGAAAGACTATTCGTTGTGGGCTGGTTGTAACAAAACTTTTAATGCATTTTGAAGCAGTATTTTTTCCTTTTATTGTGCTCCTATAATTTTCCTTTGATAATATTTGGTTCTGGTACAGAAAGTTGATACTGCATTTGCTAAATTTCGCATTTATGATATTCATAATTTGTTTGTTCAGACATATTGTTATATTGTGAATATTTTGGGATACTTCCTGCCATCGTATTTTCGTCATTTTTTATACGATAATGGTGGCCTATGGTAACTTATGAAACGCTTGCAATACAGTATCACATGCGTCTTGCCGACCTGAGGGGCTCGTGGCTAAATGACAGCCGCGCTGATCGATCGATCTGCGAGGTTAAGCTGCGCTTGCCGCGGTCAGTCCTTGGATGGGTGACCGTTCTTTACACATCGAGACCCCTCCGTGCCTCAGAGAGCACGTTAAGCAGTCGGTCCCGGTTGTCATAGGACAATCGTTACGGGTAGTCAGAAGCCCTAAAAGTCCGACAGACAGCTGGTCTAATATTCGAATACCAGTATTACCCATTCATTGGGTTGTGGAGGTCAGATGGAAGTCGCTCCACGTAAAATATTGATATTCAGGCAAAACTAGTTAGACTGGAAGCCGACCCCAATATAATTTGGGAAAAGGCTAGGCAGATGATGATGTGTTTTGCCGACCCTTTAAAATGAGAATTCGCGGTGCCGACAGCAGCAGGTCTCCACTGTCAACACAGCGCATCCTCAGGAGCTCTGGCGACCTAACTCACCACAGGAACACAACACTACCGATGTGCTACTGTATTTTAAATTAGTAGGTACATAACTTTTCTATATATTCTATTAAATGTGTAAAACTGTGTTCACTGAATGTAAATAAATAATAACCAAATGGATCCTCGTCATATTTTCTGATAATTTTCTGCTAATGAACCACAGAAAAAAGATAAAAAATTCAGGTTTCTATTTAGATGGAGATAGGCGCTAAAAGTATACCAGAGCTAATTTACGCACCGGACTGGTTCATGTTTTTAGATTTTTGAATTAAGTTTTTCTTAATTACTTTCTAGATTAATCTACTGTAAAAATATCAGCATTTCTATAGATGTGTGTTCAACCTTGGATGACATTCTGACTTTAGTATCTATACAATTATAAAACTCTAAAAAAGCCGTGTTTGTAGGTACATTAAAAATATCCCAGATAAAAAAGCCGATGTAACAAGATGTAACCAAACCCAAAAAATATTTTTTTGAGATTTTTGTCTGTTTGTGCGCACATCACACAAAAAGTACCGAACGGATTTTGATGTGTTTTTTAGTCTGATAGCTTGGGGTCCAGCTTAAAATCTAAGCGACATTTCATCTAATTCCGGTATGATAAACCAAAGATACAGCTTGACCTCTTCGTAGTATACGCCAACCTACACTAAGGAGGTCTGGTAATTTTTTTGTAGTCCACGCGGACAGAGTCCTGAGCAAAAGCTTGTGTAGTATATTATCTGTAAAAGACATTCATCCTTTTAACGATCGCCACGTATATCTTTATAGTTAGTTATAAAGCTGTAGGGAGAAGTGTCGAGTAAAACATTTATTATAACACATTATGTCTAGTTTCTAGTCTAGTTTTGTTTGAGTTTCTCAGAAACTAGCTGTAGCTGCGGCTCTTCCCGAAAATTTCGTGAGTAAGGCCCACCGCACATAATCAGAATTCTCTGTCAGAATTTTTTTGAATAATTTGACAGTCTGCAGGGTCTAGTACAAATAGTAGGTACTCGTATAAGCAGAGTCCCTTCCAGCGGGCTTCAGAATTTTTCGAACAGAAACTTTCTTACAATGTGCGGCAGACCTTAATACTTAGTAAGTACCTACCTCACAAACTGTCAATGATTTATTATTGGTCACAAGGCTTACATCAATAACAAGGGAACAAACAAGCATAATAAAACATAAAAATATGCAGGAGGCTTACAGTCGCATAAAACGTTAGTAAAAATGTACCTAGGTACTCGTAAGTTTATAAAACAAATCAAAGTTAATATATACCTTTGACCACACTCTGTTTCATTTTTTCTGCCAGCATGTGTAGGGGTTATTTCTTATGTCACTTTTTGATTAAGAATATCCAAATAAAATAAGTAGATATATATTTTTATGTATTTATAAATGTTTTTCATAATTTGTTTTCATACAGAAATTATTTAAATGTAAATTTTAAGTAAGTTAGTATGACAAATAAATAATATAATAAAATAAATAAATGTTAACTGCATAAAATAAATTCACTTCACGTTTTGTATTACAGATAATATTATTAAAACTTTAGAATTTTATTTCTACTTTTAACCTCAGGTTGGTGTATGCTGAACACGTATCTAATACAAAGAATGTGTTAGAAACATTACTTATCCTGGAACGTTATGCTCATGAAAATGGTTAACTGTTATATTGTTATTAAATACCTATAAGTATACATATAATATAATTAAAAACAACTGATACGTCCGGGATTTGAACCCGAGACCTCTGCTAACATTCTGAACTGGCACATAGATAAAAAAAAATAGAATCCTGCCTGTGTCAGTTGTTTTTGGGAATCTCTTATATGTATATTTAATAACAAAAAAATATATATTCTCACAAAACTGATTAGGAAAAACACAATTTTTATTCAATTCAAAATCTTCACTCAACTGTCAGTCATAGTGCTAAATTAATTACTAGAATTAGCCTTCTGTTAAAGCTTTCCATTTTATTTTAAACCTTAAAGTCTCGAAGGACTAAGTTGCTTTTAGTTCGTGAACCGTATTAAAGTCAGCATTCAATGCTGCAAGTCAGCACTCAGGATAAAACTCAGCAAGTCATTTATCTATGTCTTTGAACAGCTGATGTTAGTGTACGGAATATGTGCATGCTGTGATAAAATAAATGTGGATAGATAGGACCAAAGTGTGACGTTTGAAAAATTATAAATGTATATTTATTGTGAATTTTAAATACTAGCACGTTGCCCGCGACTTCGTTCAGGTCGCTCAGTTGAAGTCCTCCCAATCTCACGCACTTTAATCTTCAATCGTCTAAAACCATTTGTTGTGTTAGAATCATTATGAATGTGTGAAGGAGTAAACGAGGTATGTAATTATGCATGTGTGAGTGCCACCATATTATAATATTGAAAATAATGTAGTTAAAACAGTCGCAAGTAAATCAGCATTGAGTAAACACGTATTTCTTTTTACCAAAAATCCCCACAAGTAAAAGTGAACCTTAAACCCATAACACATGTGGTCGACATCGAGCCGGATATCAGTTGACTTACGACGGTTCATACACCGAGCGCTAATACAAAAGGACGGGTCGAGCGGCGAGCGCAGAACAATAGAAGGAATTTGTTGCAAATAAAAATGTTCATGTGAAGCCTAAGTGATTAGTGAATGTGATCATAACAAGATAATTATTATAACTACGAAATACGAAGAAACGTACTATTTTATAGCGATTGAAGGCTTATTACAACAAATATGGCTAATACACCGGAACAATTACTAAATGTGTTAGATGATACAGCTGTGTTGTTAGGTAAAACACAAGCAAATCTCAAGAAATGTCCGAAACAACGCTTAACAAAGGGATACATAGAAACACGGATTAGAAACATCGAAGAATATTGGTCTACGTACAAAAAGGCACATATAGAACTAGTGAAGTGTGTTCCTAAAGCGAATCGACATGAAATTCCATACTTTGTGAATGAAGATTATTTTATTCAGGAAGATTTGTACATATGTTTACTAGCCGATCTTAATGATTTATTGAGTTCATACAACAAGTCACCGGCGGTACCTATGCAAGCTGACAACAATAACAGTGGTTCCGGTCCATCAATGGAAGTGCATGTAAAATTACCGAGAATACAACTTCCAACATTCTCAGGTATTTACGATGAGTGGCCTGCTTATCAAGATTTATTTACATCATTAGTGCACGACAACCCAACATTAAATAAAGTACAAAAGTTGCACTATTTGAAAAGTAGTCTTACGGGAGAAGCCCTGTCGCTATTGAAGCACGTGCAAGTTACAGAGGTTAACTATGACGAGGCATTTAGTATGCTCAAGTCTCGTTTCGGCAACAAGCCCATTATTGTCAACTCAATATTGAAGAGATTATTTACACAAAAGAAGATAACGGTGCAAACTGCAAGCAACATCAAATCGATATTGAATACGACTACGGAATGTCTGAATGCACTAAAAAACCTGAAATTATCACAGATCTCCTGGGATCCACTCATTATATTTTTAGTTGTTCAAAAATTGGACCCAGAGACGCACCGTGAATGGGAAGAAGTTGCATACAAGGATAATGCCGATGAGTTACCTGAATGGGATGCACTTAATAAGTTCTTACAATCAAAGTTCCGCGCTTTGGAGCTCGTCTCGCCTCCGACCAGAGAAAAACCTACATCTAGAGGAAAAGAATACGCTGTTCACGTGTCAACTACAAATACTACGACCTCTTCGAAACCAAGAAGCTGCGCTATGTGCAAAGAAGATCACACGTTGTGTCATTGTGGAGAATTTATCAAACTTACTCCGACAGAGAGGTGTGAGTACCTTAAACAACACAATCTGTGCTATAATTGTCTGGCCCCGGGACACTCAGCTTACAGATGTCGCCTGAAGATGTCCTGTCGAAAATGTCACAAACGTCATCACACGCTCACGCACCTATCCACGTCCATGACGTCACCAAATCAACCAGACAAGAAACAACAAGATAAAGAAGTTGAAACTCATCAAGACTCTGCAAAACCAGCCGAAACTAACGTTACACTTTCATCGCATGTCGCTGCTAATTTGTCCACTGCATTACTGGCCACAGCCCTTGTACCAGTAAGAAATTACGAATCGGGACAAGTGACAGTGCTCCGTGCTTTGATTGACCACGGCTCCCAAGCTACGTTTATGAGTGAAAGAGCGGCCCAGATGTTACGATTGAAGAGAACGCCTGTTCATGGCACCATCACTGGAGTCGGCTCAACCAAAACAAACGTTAAACATGCTGCAGAAATCGAACTACTATCCAGGCACGACGCTAGTTTCAACGTTAAGGTCAGAACATACATCATATCTACGCGACTCACTGCCAAACTACCATCACAAACCATCTCCACCAGCACCTGGCCGCACCTGCAAGGACTCGCTCTAGCGGATCCAAGCTTCAATAAATCAGAACGAGTAGATTTATTACTAGGTGTTGACGTGTGTGCCCAAATTATGAAGGGAGAAGTTATCAAGGGTCCCCCAGGAACACCATGTGCTCAAAACACCACCTTGGGCTGGATTCTGTTTGGGAACGTGGAGAACAAACTACCAGGAGATGAAATTATCGTCATGCACCTCAATCTTGATCTAAATCAAATGCTAAAGCGAATGTGGGAACAAGAACCATATGACAAACGAGAACCCACTGCTGAAGAACGAAAGTGCGAGGAAATCTATGAGACCACTACCACAAGAAATAAAGACGGACGCTATATCGTGATGTTACCAAAGAAATCCAACATGCTATTAACAACCCAAGGAGATACGAGAACAATAGCATTGAAGAGGCTATATCAATTAGAACAAAGATTTAAGAAAAACCCAAAACTGAAGAGTGACTATGCTACAGTCATGAAAGATTACGAAATAAATTACATGGAAGAAGTACCAAAACAAGAAATCACCAATCCATCTGTGTACCTGCCACACCACGCTGTGGTTAAAGAAGAGAAAGAAACTACTAAATTAAGAACTGTTTTCAACGCTTCTCAAAAGGGAACCAACAATGTATCACTCAATGACGAATTAATGGTAGGACCACAGTTACAAGATGACATGAGAAGTCTCATTATGAGATGGCGTATGAGAAAGGTCTGCTTCGTAGCTGATGTTCAGAAAATGTACCTGCAAATTATCGTAAGTGAAGGAGACAGAGATCTGCAACGAATACTGTGGAGAAGTGATGAACGAGAACCTGTCAAAGACTACCGTCTTACCAGAGTCACGTTTGGAACTGCTTCTGCTCCTTACTTGGCAGTAAGGACCTTGCATCAAGTAGCCAAAGACGAAGGACAAAACTATCCTGAAGCTGCGGACATAATAAAACGCGACTACTTCATGGACGACATGATGTCTGGTAAAGACAATGTAACAGATGCAATAAAGGTGGCCAAAGAAATAGACGCTATACTTCAAAAAGGCGGGTTCAAACTGAAAAAGTGGTGTTCTAACGATGCTGACTTTCTTAAAGAATTTGAAGAATCTAAAAGAAGCTCTCATGTAAAACTAGACATAACATTAGACGGAATCACACGAGCGTTAGGATTACACTGGAACATGGGCAAAGATCGATTTCAGTATAGCTTAAACTTACCTGCTACGTCAAAAACCGTTACAAAGAGAACAATCCTGGCTGACCTGCAGAGATTGTTTGATCCACTAGGTTGGTTGGCACCTTCTGTCTTGCCAGCAAAGCTCCTCATTCAAAGACTGTGGCTACAAGGAGTATCATGGGACGAAGAAGTAGACGGAGATGTTGCCGCAGAATGGAATAACCTACGAGAATCTTTTTATCATTACCTACCTGATATCGAAGTGGACAGATGGCTTCATACTACTGAAACTACCTTGAATAACGTCACTATTCACGGCTTCTGTGACGCATCAGCTCGAGCTTACGCTGCAGTGGCTTATGTACGAGTAAGAACAGGCAGAGGTGACGTGAAGACCTCAATCATCGCAGCTAAAACGAAGGTAGCACCGACTAGACCTCAATCCTTACCTCGTCTAGAACTCAGTGGAGCAGTGCTGCTTGCTGGACTCTTGAAGCAGATAAGAGAAGCAATGAATATACCCACCTGTCAGATATTCGCATGGACTGATTCCACTATTGTACTTTCCTGGTTATTCGGTGATCCTACAAGATGGAACACGTACGTTAGAAACAGAGTCGTTGAAATACTGGACAACATCGGAAATCATAATTGGTACCATGTCAAGTCACCAGAAAACCCCGCTGACACTGCATCGCGAGGACAGTCCTTGTTAGACCTCAAGGACGATGAACTGTGGTGGAAGGGTCCAGAGTGGTTGAGGAAGGGAGAAATCCAATACAGCAGACCAAAGGCGATGATGACAGATCTGGAAAGAAAAGAAACAATACAAGTGAATCTAAAATTAAACAATGAGGAAAGTGTAGCTAGAAAATTTGAAAATTGTGACACATTACAAGAACTACTTAAAGTAATTGTGTACTGCAAAAGATTCTTAAAGGGAAGAAGAATAGAGAATAAAGACTTACCTGTAGACACGAAGGAATTAGATGCTGCGCTGAAAACCTGTATACGAATAACACAGAAGGATAGCTTCGAAGACGAAATACAGCATCTGAAAGTAAAATCACAAATTAAAAGAAAGAGTAAACTGAACAATTTAAAACCTTACCTGGATGATGATGGAATCCTCAGGGTGGGCGGGAGACTGCGTCACTCTAACCTAAATGAAGATGGCAAACATCCGATTATTCTTGATCGTGACAACAATCTTACGGCTCTCCTCGTCGCCGACGCCCACCATAAGACGCTGCATGGCGGAGTTCAAGTAATGCTCTGCTTTCTGCGAACTAGATTTTGGATTCTGAAAGTAAAACCATTAGTTAAATCAATGATTAGAAAATGCCTAATATGTGCAAAACTAAACGCTTCTGCAAGGTCACAACAAATGGGAGACTTACCTCGAGTTCGAGTTACACCTGCGAAACCTTTCTTGAATACAGGCATAGACTTCGCAGGCCCGTATCAGGTCTTGATGTCAAGAGGCAGGGGAGCAAAGACGAACAAGGCATACATAGCTCTTTTTGTTTGTATGTCGACAAAGGCGATCCACCTGGAACTCGTGGGAGATCTCACGTCAGATGCCTTCATCGGAGCCTTCCGAAGGTTTGTAGCCAGACGCGGAAGATGCGCTGAGATATGGAGCGACCAAGGACGCAACTTCGTCGGAGCAAACAGGTTGCTGGCTGCAGACTGGGCTGAAGCAAAATTACAGTTCGAGGGTCCAATCGCAGAGAAGTTAGCCATAGACGGAACTAAGTGGCATTTTATCCCAGCCTATAGCCCACACATGGGCGGACTGTGGGAGGCTGGGGTGAAATCTATGAAGCATCATTTAAAACGGATCATGACCAAACACGTGACCTACGAAGAGATGAGTACCCTGTTATGTCAAGTAGAGGCATGCCTCAACTCACGGCCTCTAGGCATAATAGATGACACGGACACAGACAACCTTCAACCGCTAACCCCCGGTCATTTTCTTATCGGTGAAACACCTATTACCGTGCCGACACCAGACCTCCAAGATATTCCAACGAGTCATTTGTCACGGTGGCAGCACCAGCAAAGGTTACTGACTGACTTTTGGCACAGATGGCAGCAAGAGTACCTGTCACAAATGCAACAACGTTCGAAATGGCACAACAAGGTCAAAGAATTTGACATAGGACACATTGTGCTAATAAAATCAGATAATTTACCTCCGGGTAAATGGATGATGGGGCGAATTGTTGACAAACATCCGGGTACTGACGGTGTGACGCGTGTGTATAGTGTGAAAAGTGGTGATAGTGTTGTGCAAAGATCATTTAATAAGTTATGTTATTTACCAATAGACATTGAAACATGATTTTTTAGTTTGTGTTAATTTGCTCAAATATTGAATGTAAAGTAACTACTAGATTGATTATGTAAAACTAGAAGTGTGTAACTATGTATCTATGTACAAACTTACTAAGCTATAATTTGTAGTAGTTTTTGATATATATGTTCATGATTTAATTTTGTTAAAGGGCAAATAGGCCCTTTGGTGGGCGGTATGTTGTGTTAGAATCATTATGAATGTGTGAAGGAGTAAACGAGGTATGTAATTATGCATGTGTGAGTGCCACCATATTATAATATTGAAAATAATGTAGTTAAAACAGTCGCAAGTAAATCAGCATTGAGTAAACACGTATTTCTTTTTACCAAAAATCCCCACAAGTAAAAGTGAACCTTAAACCCATAACACCATTTTTGGATTTTATCATTTTTTTTTCGAAAATGTGTGTAAAATGAGTGTAATTTTCTCCTCGGGTCATCTTCCACGCTCTCTCTGCCTTGTTCAAACAAAGCTACCGACTTTTTCACTGTGGAATACGACGGCACAGACTCCCCTAATATGTTACCCATGACGTCTTTAATTTGGTTCGGCGTCATATTTTTTTAAAACCAGATAAGTAGTTATATCACGTCTCTGACTTCAGTTTTCTCTATTCTCGAACACTTAAAGCAGGTTAGTAAGTTCAAAAATTTACAGAAAAATAACGAAGCCACTCAACTTATTGAGGTTTGGCATACGATTAACTAGAATATGAAGCTATCATATCAGTATCAATTTATTTTGATACTACACGTATTTGTGGGTCAGGCCGCGAACTTTTCAATCCACCCTCGTATTTTGATGATTTGTTACAACTGTTCTAGTTAGAAACATCATTTCATAAGGGTTCCTTTTTTACCATTTTGATACGGAACCCTAATAAAACAAATTGCACTATGCTATTTATTTCTAAAGCAAATAATCATAATCGGCCTATAATGTTCCCACTGCTGGGACACAGGCCTCCTCTGTGAGAGGGAGTGGGCCGTAGTCCACCACGCGGGCCCAGTGCGGGTTGGTGGACGTCGCATGTCTTCGAATTTTTGGTTCTAGGACATGCCGGTTTCATCACGATGTTTTCCTTCACCGTTAAATCAAGTGATATTTAATTTCTAATACGCACATGACTTCGAAAAGTCAGTGGTGCGTGCCTCGGGATCGAACTCGAACCATTCGCCGTGGAAGGCACATGGTTAAACCACTAGGCTATCACTGCTCGATGCAAATAATCAAATGCATTAAATTACAAATAAAACAAAAACATTGAAAGCTAAGCTAAACAGCGCAGTGAAATTAATCGAATTTTATACAAACATTCATTACGGATTCCCAACGGACCACCGTACGTCCACTCGACGTATACACACAGAATCGGTGACAAACATACAAACACGAGCGTAGTTAGCGATTTAATCAGATAGCAATGTTTAAACAAGCCGTCCCGGTCGTTTGTGGCACATTTTCTGTTTATTTCTGACTAACTTTTGCAGTTCTAAAGGGTTTTGTGTATTTGTACATAGATAGAAATCATAGTACTAAATAATGAGGGAAGATGCGGGCTAGAGAAATGCATGCAACATTCGAATATCAATCTAATTTGCTCACAGTTTAATTATCTGTTAGGCAGGGCGAAGGGTGAGGAGAAGCCGGTACAATAAAATAGTGACAAATTAAAAATTATTACTTTTACTTATGTCATACCTATTTGCCTAATAAAATATATAAATACAGTGAATAAACGATAGGTACTCGTATATCTGTAAAACGGAATTATTTGTAATTTTGTTATTACTATTTTTATTGTACCTACCTACCGACTTCCCCTCACCCTTCGCCACTGATTGACATCGTATCTTTTATAATAAACTAGCTATTCCCGTAAAGTCCATATAAGTAGAACGTGTGAAATATGTAAATTAACTTTTTTTACACATTCATCAAAGTCCGAAGAACCTGACGTTTACATAATTTACAATTTCTATTGACATGGATCAGAAAATGCCGTAGTGTGATTCTGCTTACGTCATCACAGTCATTAACATTTTGTTGTACAGATAATCTATTTCACGAAGTCCGTTGGGTTATGAATGTTGTCAGGCGTGCATATATACAATGCTTTAGTGTGCGTAAGCGCGGCAGCGCTCAGTCACGATCGCAACGCTTATCGGTACACATTACACACACAACGAAAGTTAAACGGACTTCGTGAAATAGATTATCTGTACCTATGGATTACTATATAAGTAAACAGATTAATTACATATCGCTGATCAAACGGATCGGGTGTCACACCAAACGTATTTAATAATCTGTCAGCAGGCACCGACAGATGTCACTAGATGGAAATTAATGTGGATTGTTGATAGAAGATAGATTTCGATTGTTGTTATAATCATATTTTGTGCCTACGGCAAGAAATCACGTCATATTCCGTGTCAGTAAGAATCTATATCTATACTCCTATACTAATAGTATAAAGCTGAAGGGCCGTACCACAAAAAAAATTACACGTGTTCAACACGAATGCTACCAAAAATAATACGCACTTGTTTTAGCACTAACTTGTCTAAAACAAGTGTGTATTATTTTTGGTAGCATTCGCGTTTAACACGTGTTTATCTTTTTAGGGTTCCGTACCAAAATGGTAAAAAAGGAACCCTTATGGTGCGACTTCGTCTTTCTGTCTGTCTGTCTGTCACACCTGCTTATTTCAGCAACTACTAATGCTATCGACTTGAAATTTGGAACAATTATAAAGAATGCTTGTCCAACTTTATTGCAAATGAAAAAAGTAAAAAAATATTTTTATTTTCGTTGCAAAAGGGGCCGGAGTGGGGGTCCAAAATTTCAAAGTGGGGTTACTAGGTCATGTGACATATCATATGAAAGGGCTTGATCTGCACATTAAAAAAAAATATTTTTATTTAATTTTATGTCTCACAGTTTTCGACATATGATGAAAAATGTCTGAAAAAATATCCCCCCCCCCCTTATCTCCGAAGTTTGCGGACTGAAAAATCTGAAATAATTAGAGTTGATAGGAATTGACCCAAATATTGCACCAAAAATAAAACGATGTTCCTAACTAGTGCAGTTTTTTCAAAATTCCTTCACAAACAAACTTAGTTATGCGGTCCGGTTTTTTTCACTTTATACGTCCAAAAGCGATATGGAACCCTCGGTGCGCGAGTACGACTCGCACTTGGCTGGTTTTTTTTTTGGTAAGGGTGGAAGAGTTTGTTTGTTTGAACGCGCTAATCTCTAGAGGGAAAGCTGGTACAATAAAATAGTAACAAAATTATAATAATTCCGTTTAACTTATGTCATACATATTCGCCTACTCAACAGTAAATACAGTTAATAAACGAATAGCAGTGAATGACAAAGTAAAACGAAATTATTTATAACTAGCTTCCGCCCGCGGATTTGCCCGCGTTTTAGGGATAAAAAGTAGCATATGTGTTATTCTGATGTATAAGCTATATTACTGTAAAGTTTCATCAAAATCCGTTCAGTAGTTTTTGCGTGAAAGAGTAACAAACATCCATACATACTCACCCACTTTCACGTTTATAATATTAGTAGGATTTTGTTACTATTTTGTTGTACCAGCTTTCCCTCACCCTTCGCCACTGGTAAGAACCATAAAAAGGAAATCCATCTTTTTATTCTGTAACAACTATACTCGCCTACATAATAATATAATTGTTATACCCTAAATGTAAGGGGCTTGGCTGGACGCGGACAATTTTTTTAATGATTCCGTCCTTGGATGTGAAAAGAGCTGAAACTTCCATTACTAAATGGATTCAGAAGTGAATAGTGAATACATATGGTTGGTAGTTTTTTATATCGGAACAGTTATATTCTTAGCTGAAAACTGCCTCGTTAGTGTAGCGAATAGGGTTCGATATCGAGTCGGATAGATTGTTATCGAGTTTTTCCATTAGGTACTTATATAATACAGTACCTACTGTAAAAAAACCAACCGAATGCAGAACCTCCTCCTTTTTGGAAGTCGGTTAAAAACTGAAATACCTAATCCTTGATACACTACAACTACAATGTGCGTGGTCCGGCACGCACTTGGCCAGATTTTTTAGGGTTCCGTAGTAAAACTAGGAACCCTTATAGTTTCGTCCCGTCCGTCTGTCCGTCTGTCACAACCTCGTCAAATCTACAGTTCATTCATAATTATTCATCTAACCTGTATGAAACTTCGCAGTTAGATGTCATCTGTAAACCGCCATAAAGGCCTGTAGTGAATTTACGAAAAATAAAATAATATTAATAATTAGGGGTGACCCCCATACATGAAACTGAGGGATGAAAAAATATATTTGCGCGAACCCCTTCGTGTGGGGTATCGTTGGATAGGTCTTTAAAAATAACTTAGAGTTTCCTAAATGACTTTTTTATTTAAGTCCATATTAAGTGAACTAGGAGCACCGAAACTCGTTAACAATGTGCCCCCCCAACCCCTGTAATTTTCCAATCGCGTTATCAAAAAATCTGAAAAAATTCAAGTTTATGGAATCTAATAAACACTCTCGATTAAAATTAGTTTGAACAAGATACGTTAATAACTTTTTGAAATATTCACTATTTTCAGTTTTGACCGCAAAAATAACTTTGTATTTCATTATAATATTAGGAAATACAAACTTATGTTTGCAGTTGGAAGTCTGAAATACTTCTTCCTACGGAACCCTAGACTGTGCGTGGTTCGACACGCTCTTGCCCGGTTTTTTTATGGTTACCAAAACACTGACGCTAAACATCTGCAGCCACTTTGAATGAACAGTTTGAAATTCAAACGAGTCCAGAGTGTAATGAAAATAGTTTTACCAACTAATTAACTTTTCAACGCTGAAAATGGACCGGAAAAAGTTTGATACTAAGCGGTTTTATAATATTTCAGACTGTTGGTGCTAGAGTGGAACTATCGGTACATTTTGGTGTTGGGATTAGACAGTTCAACCAATTGTCAGACTTTTGGGCTTCTGACACACCGCTAGCTAGCAAGCGAGCGAGCGAGCCGGGTGAGGCTTTTCATACACTGACGTAGCTTATCTCTGTAGTTCGCGGTGTAAATCGAACTATGAAAAGAGGTGAAACGATGCCTCGTCCGGCTCGCTAGCTCGCTCGCTCGCTAGCTGGTGGTGTGGCCTGCGTTTATACTTATAATGCGTTTCACATAGAATTCCTTTCGGCGCTATGCTAGCTCCCCTGTTTGTCACCCTATCTAGGTCTTAATATTCTATATTTTTTTTAGATTTATGTGGTAAAGAATATTAAAAAGTGGTGAACGAGAATTGGTGCTGAATAAAAAATTTGAACAGCATTAAAAACGTAACATAATGACATTCAGTAAGAAACCATTTGCAATGGTGTCTATAGAAGTTGTCCCTAATAAAAGTTTTACCTTATGATCAAAGGTGCGTTGTTGCGGTTTACGTCAATTCTGTTGTGGGTAGGGTATTCAATTATTCATAACTGGTAACTTACCTGAAAAGAAAAAAAATAACATTAGTTATGGCAGCAGTGGCGAAGGGTGAGGGGAAGCCGGTACAATTATTGTTTAAATAATTATTTTTACTTAGTCATACCTATTCACTTATTCAGAATATGTAAATACAGTGAACACACGAATAGGTAGGTATGATATGAAAAACGGAATTATTTTATAATTTTGTTACTATTTTTTTGTACCGGCCTTGGTTCGTTCCCACTAGTTCTACTAAACAGTTCTACGGTAGAACTAATGGATTTTTTTTCTCACTAGTCCAAGATCTAATTCGATATCTATCTAAAGCCAAAACCAGACAAAGCCAGATTTATCACCCCACGTCCGAACCTGCGACCTTGAGCCCAGTTCCAGGTCATCGCACCTCTGCAGCATTTGGCTGCATCAGCGACTAAGCCGCATGCAGGCATTAACGTGTGAGATTAAAGTTCGGACGCGGTGGCAGCTTGCCAGGCTGTTTGAGCATAACTCCGGGCATTTCCTATAGACGGACTCTGAGGGCTGGACTGATGTAAGCAATTTAATGTAGGAATATATTAAAATGTTTTGTGGTTAGTGGCTCGTGGATGTTTTCTTGTAGAAAAGTTTTTTTTTATTTGGTAATAGGCATGCGTTTAACCGCCATCTCGCCTGATGTAATGCGATGATGCGGTTTACGATGGAGCACGCTTGTCTAGAAGAAACCGATACACTCGCGACTTGAAGACACCCAGATTGTAACTGTCGGGGAACACCCACTCGGGCAGCGCATTCCACTGTTTGGCAGTTTTCACCAGGAAAGTGGAATTTTTCCGTAAGAATAGACACCTTAATTTCAGTGTCCTTCATGAATATTCTAACACCTTAAAGATTAATCAATTGTAAATTATACGCTCTTCATTTTTGTAAAAGGGGCTTTTGCCTACCACAAAAACTGTGCTAGTTAATTGATTTTCATGACAATTTAATCCTGCTAGGCGGCTGGCTGGCTGCTATTTTGTACCGTGGGGGTAAGCCATGCTAATGCACATTGATTGACGCGGATTTATCGTGTGCGTTAAGCCAGCGGGTACACGTACGTAATTATGTAAAAACGTGGAAGCGTTTGTTGGAAAGCTTACTTGGAAAATGTTTGAAGAACAAGTCGTGTTATGTTATATTCTAGTACCTACACAATCGAATGGTTCTTATAATTATTTGGATTTCTTAATATTGTTTGTTGTTTTTCAATATTTATAATTATTCTTTACACGATTATTTCTATGTGACAGTTTAAACGAGGGATGTATTGAAGGAGGACGAAGTATGCTAAAAAAATCTGTTGGTTTTGTCGAGTTTCATACAAAAATATCCATGTATTTTTTTGCATGGAACAGTAGAATATTTTTCCGAGATTCCCATCTCTCTCACACACTGGAACAATGAAAGAATTAATACGTCATAGCCAGGCCTTTCGGTCACTGGTCTGACCGCCATTCCTGTAGCTACACAATATTAATGAGAAAATCTTCAGTATTCTCAACAAACACCAAAATTAAAACAAAGTTTCTTGAAATGTACAGGAATGTGACAAATCAGGCAAACACTGACCACAAAATAAAGAAAAGTTTTAATTAAACTTAAACTATCTTCTATAAAAAACATACACGGAAATGTCAATACAATGACGGGTAACAAAGCCGGAACCAGGACAATGCATTCTTTAACCTGCTTCCAAAGTCCGGAAAGTTTTCTCATTTCGGATCCCCCTATTTCGGTCGGTGCAGCCATTTTCCGGCAAGATTTTATTTACCGTAGAATTTTAAAGTTTTCAACGAAACTTCATCTATAAATCATGGTTTGGAAGTTTTGTGTCTGAAAGTAAGATTAATAGTGAAATATTGCTTACCTGCAGTTAAATGGAGTTAGATCGGTGTTTTATAGTGTGGGAATGACATACCATAAAATATTTGTCTATAAGCAAAGATTTAAGTCGTGTCAAAATATTGTCACGTTTCCAATGTCGATTTCAATGACATGTGAAGTATCAAATGTAGTATTGTCTCGCTCATTCATACCGAATATTGCACACTATCGTTCTCTGTCTAATTTGTGAGCTCACACGTCTCAATAAGGACACATTTTCGCGCGATGTAAGTACTTACGGTGAGGGCACATCTACAATTGAATTGAAATCTTTGTCTTTTTGTTTTAGTTTAGTGCTAGTATTGAGTGACGAATAACAGTGTTAGATTGAGGGTGTGCGGAATTTTTAATGTGTTGGAGATCTTCATATTCACTAGCGCTTGTAATTGTGTCGCAAACTGTTCTAAACGTGGCAACAGTGGTTCCCGTACTAATTTGCTATGATGGCATAATATCTCCTTTTTTCTATGGTCAGAACCCTCGACGATGTTTTTTCTCCTCCCGTCCGGACCACGTCCTATCCCGTCCGTGTTCTCGTCACGTATATTTTGTTTCGTTTATTAATTTATGAAATGATGTTAAGAAATTATCCTGTGCCGTCCGGCACGAGAAAAAATACGTTCCTTATACTAAGGCCTTTATTGGATTATATCTATCGAGTGAACGTGATCGAGAGTTTTACGATTCGATCAACTCATTCAATTCAAAATACTCAGAACCTCTAAAACAAGTTCAGATTTTTATTTTATTTACCTATTTATTTTATTAAGAAAACTGACAGCGATGCATGGGTATGTATAATATCTTACGGAATATCATATTCCGTAACATAATAAAAATACCTATGCATCGTTATACACATATTCCGAATAAATGTACCTATTACAAGTATTGTATGGCTAATAATAAATTTCTCAGTGTATCTAGACTAAGTTGCACATGCGAATGAATTTTTAAAAAAAGATTTGATTTCAAAAGTTAGGTACAATGTTACCTATACCTACTTAAGTTTAATGTATTTTTTTAAATTGATAAAATTAACTGTGCTATGAATGTAGGTTTAATACAGTTTAATAAATCAACTTGCAAGAATTCAGTGTTGTAACTTCTAAATCAATTGAATTGGGCCATAAAAATAATTTTCAGTCTCGAGTACTCGGAAGCATCCATTTTTCAATCTTTTCCAATACAAAATAGCCGTAATTTTTAACGCATAACTTTTATCGTCGAGTTTCAAGCTCAACAGTCAGGTGTAACTAATGTGTTCTTTAACATTTGCAAAAATGCTCGAGAATTCGAGCCGAGGCGTGATAGATTGCCTGAGAGTTATGAGTATAGAGGGGGTAATGCATTCAGATCAAATGTATTTGTTTGTGTGCCTTTTTGTACCCGGCGATCCTGAAGGGAATAAGAATTTTATCAGTCAATTTATTTTTTTAATTTACTCAATAATAAACCATTTTATTATACCTATTCGTTTTTTATATGTACATATTTTCAAGTAATACCTAATTAAAAATGTACCTATGAGAAATAATTATAAAGAAAATATCAACGGAAATCATATATCTACTAATTAATGGGTTTGGGTGGAACATATTTTAACCATAGGTAAATGGCAAGTACATTGTAGATAAAATTTGTGACATATTTAAAATAACACATTAAAATATCTACCTATTTAAATAATGTCCAAAATGTGACCTGTCAAATAAAGTTACACGCACCCGTGAATGATATAGCCGTAAAGGACGATCTACACATTACACAAGTTCCATAAAAATACAGGGCAATATCGGACGGTTGTCTTATTATAATAAAACAAGTTTAAATGGATTAAATCGCGTATATTACTGATTTTTCGGTTGTCTTATGTTATTATTATGATTTGCCCGCATGCGTGAGCTCTGCGGTTTTTTACGGCTGCGACTTGAAATCGCGTGCGGGCGCCGCTTACTTAAACTCTTACTAAAGACGCGCAAATTGCGAACTTTTCACATTACTTTTACGTTTTTCCGCAACTTCAGGCCTACTATCCACGGTATTACACGGTAGACGCGTATTCATCACTATACGCTTGGGTACGCCTGCTTAGCATAAGCATAGCATAATCGGTCTATAATGTTCCCACTGCTGGGACACAGGCCTTCTCTGTGAGAGGGAGTGGGCCGTAGTCCACCACGCGGGCCCAGTGCGGGTTGGTGGACGTCACATATCTTCGAATTTTTGGTTCTAGGACATGCCGGTTTCCTCACGATGTTTTCCTTCACCGTTAAAGCAAGTGATAATTAATTTCTAATACGCACATGACTTCGAAAAGTCAGCGGTGCGTGCCTCGGGATCGAACTCGAACCATTCGCCGTGGGAGGCACACGGTTAATCCACTAGGCTATCACTGCTTTTTCAGCTGCTGCTGCCTACATACAAAACGATGAAACTCTGTCGACGGCGTCTAAAGCCTGCATTAAGCGATGCGAGCGCGATGTTGCCGCTCTTTCCACAGTTTTATAGTTTTGTATGTAAGCAGCAAGCAGGGGTAAACCAAGCATAATGTAATGATGAATACACGCCAATGAAGCTAACAGTGGCGAAGGGTGAGGGGAAGCTGGTACAATAAAATAGTAACAAAAGTATAAATAATTCGGTTTTACTTAAGTGATGTCACACCTATTCGTTTATTTACTGTATTCACATATTTTGAATAGGCGAATAGGTAAGACTAAAGCAAAACGGTTTTTTTATAATATTTTTACTGTTTTATTGTACCGGCTTCCCCTCACACTTCGCCACTAGAAGTTAAGTCTCCGTGTGAAGTAGGCCTTACTCTTCATGTCTTACTATATATCCGAATAACCACAAGGGACCTACTAAACTCGCTACACCAATAAACACATAGATACTTAATCACTTTATAAGTTCGCCGTCCTGACGCGTGTGTAGAGTCCCTAAGGGATTGCGACTTTCCTTACAAGGATTAGATTAGGGATTTAATTAGATGGAATAATGTGACAAGTCCCTATCGCGGCGACCTTTTTGTTCAGATTAAGGTTAACGAAATTAATTACAATGAAATTAGGGGATTTTTTGGGGGAAAATTAGTATAAATGGGTGATATAATATGTCTAGATTTAGACTGTAATAGCTATTACAGTCTAAATGTAGACATATATCACCCATTTAGACTAATTTTGTATTGTAGCGGCATCTACTTGTGATGAAGACTACCTACCTTTCTAGCTAGACAGCCAGTTGTGAAGTAGTTGTAGATGACTGTCACTACTACACATCTGACGTCACGACATCACTACATCGCGCAAAAAGAGTTTGAAGAGAAATAAGCAAACAGATGCCCGACATGAATCGTCGGGCAATAGCCACCAGACAATACCACCCGGTCAAATGGATCTTCCCTTTTAAATGGAAGAACATTCCATCTCGTTCTTTTATTGATGATAACTTCTGAAAGAGCTAATAAAGGGTCGGTAACACGCATGTGATCCTCGGTGTTGCAAGTGTTTTATAGGATACGGTGGCTATCTCAGATCATAGACTATGATCTGCAGTGCGATTCTGTAACCATGTCACCGTGAAAACTTAGTGAGCGTGGAGTGAGCTGTCAATAGTGTCAATTCCTAGCAAAAACAAACTCACTTCACCTAAGTTTTCACGGTGAGATTTTCACAGAAACGACCGGCTGACGTGGCTACTTATCGTCAAGTGAGTCGTACGCCTGGTTGCCATCACCAAAAGAAGTCACCTTTTTCGACAACCATGGTGAGAAAATTCGTTTATGGACAGACTGGCTTGTAATCCTAGAAGCTAAGTTTACTTGAAAGATATGGGCTGTTTTATTTTAACCAGTGAGCTTCAGTTTATTATAAGAGCCCTACATTTTGCTTCTAACGTTCTAAAGTCAAATTGCTGCCTTCAACATCCAACCAGTGACTTCCTGAAGGCTGAGGTTATGCTCCAGGAACAATTAGGTCAAGGCGTCTCTCACCGACAAATTCCCTCGGGTCATATAAAAGCTTCGTCACTTATTAGGGGTTGGTTTCTACCCTATTGCTAGCCACCAACCCCTATACAATACTTGGTAATAAATATTACACATCGAGTTGAGGAAAAGATAGCGTCGTTCGGCTAGCGTTCGGCTAGCGTCGAATCCTAATAGTGCTTCGTGCGACAGATATGACGCTCTATACAGCCGAATATCGGCTATACTCTCAGATCATAGAAACAAGGAGATATGCCATCATAGCAAATTAGTACCGGAACAACTGATGCCACTTTTAGTACATTTTTCGACACAATTACGCGCATAATGTAAATATAAAGATCTCCCACGCATTAAACATTCCGCACACCCTCAATCTAACACTGTTAATTAGTATCTCTAAGTAGTCTGTGCTGTTAATCGTCACTCAACACTAGCACTAAACTAAAACACTGTATTTATACCATCGATCGTGTTCGGTTCGTCGCCAGCGCGTGCGTTTTTAATATGAGCAATTTGCTCAAAATCAGGCATAAAGCTCGATAGCGCCTTGGCACACCTCCCTTGTTTCTATGATCTGAGGCTATACTGCAAGATTGCGGCAATTGTTCTACTGAGTTGCACGATATAGATCTCAACTCACGGCTATACAATTGCAGCAAGAAATTGTCAAAAACTAGCCCGTTTAACCTTACGATTATGGGGTGTAAGGGGTAAACTCACCCTAAAAGGGAGGCTGTCATGATAAGTAGGTATACACAATCATTAGTCATGTCATGACTAAGAATAATCACAATGCATTAGGTGGAATATCTTTCCTGTTTACCTATTTGTTGATTATTTAGGCATCGCTATTAATGATTGCAACATTTGCAACACCCTTAGCAACTTATAAGATTTTATTTTAGTTTTTTACCCGCGACTTCGTCTGTGTGACCCTCAGATCATAGAAACGTGTGACCAAATGTGCATTTGCATTTTTTCCGGATAAAAAGTAGCATAGCAATTACATTATTAAATAATTATATAAATGATTATAGAGAGGATCATATCTTTTATCCAATATTTATTAGGACGGATTTAAAAATATTTGAAGACGATTATGATCTATATTACGATAACATAATTATATCTATGACTCAAAGATCTTTGAGTATCATTATTTATTTGATATTGTAATATAGAGCGTATCACGTAAGAATTCCCTTCGACGCTATGTTGGCTGCCCTGAATGTTATTATGTTACAATGTTTTTAACGGTGTTGGATTTTTTTTTTCTTCGGTAGGTACCAATTTTCGTTCAAGGGGGGCTCGTGGCTAAATGACAGCCGCGCTGATCGATCGATCGTTCTTTACACATCGAGACCCCTCCGTGCCTCGGAGAGCACGTTAAGCAGTCGGTCCCGGTTGTCATAGGAATATCTTTGACAATCGTTACGGGTAGTCAGAAGCCCTAAAAGTCTGACAGCTGGTCTAACATTCGCATACCGCTATTACCCATTAATTGGGTTGTGGAGGTCAGATGGCAGTCGCTCCACGTAAAATATTGATATTCAGCCGAAACTAGTTAGACTCGAAGCCGACCGCAATATAATTTGGGAAAAGGCTAGGCAGATGATGATGGTACTAATTCTCGTTCACCATTTTTAGTGTCCCAGGCATTACTACCTACAACATATACATAAACCTAAAAAACCTACAAAAACCTAAAATATTAGGACCTATACCTACACGAATGCCAATAAAAAACTTTTTTAACAAAAAATAACCGACTTCAAAAATCCACTACAAAGAAAATAATAATTTTGGTTTCGGAAGTCGGTGGCTTTGGTTTTTGTTTGCTTTTTTTTGCCACCGACTTCCGAAACCAAAATTATTATTTTCTTTGTAGTGGATTTTTGAAGTCGGTTATTTTTTGTTAAAAAAGTTTTTTATTTTTCCCTTTTTAGTTCTTTATCCCATGTTAGATTACTTTCACGAATTCGTTCAAAAGTAAATCTTCTACGGAGTGTGTACATTTATGCCTATAACTTTGTACATAGGAATGATTACATAATGTATTATATACTAAAACCTTCCTGAAAGTATGTAGATTACGTTAGTGAAACCCCATTCAAATCGAATCAGTAGTTTTTGAGAAAATCGCGCACATACAAACATACATACATACATACATACTTACATACATACATACATACATACATACATACATACATACATACGGGACGAATACAGAACCTCCTTTTTTGAAGTCGGTTAAAAAGGGGAGCCACTTAGGGATACACAGGGACTTCTAAAACAAATGAAAGAATCTCAGAGGAGCTATCAAAGAACTCGTTCAACTCCTGCGGGTCGACAAACTCGCTAAATTCTTTATTACCTCGTTCTTTCAATAGGTACAGATGACACAAAGGTAACTTTCCTATACCTAGGTACCTTTGTCGTTGGCACGGTCCTCAGATCATAGAAACAAGGAGATATGCCATCATAGCAAATTAGTACGGGAACAACTGTCACCACTTTTAGTACATTTTTCAACACAATTACATGCGCCCCTCGTGAATATAAAGATCTCCCACGCATTAAACATTCCACACACCCTCAATCTAACACTGTTAATCGTCACTCAACACTAGCACTAAACTAAAACACTGTATTTATATCATCGATCGTGTTCGGTTCGTCGCCAGCGTGTACATTTTATATACGGTCAATGTGACCGTATCAAAGCGTCAATTTTAGTAGCGCCTTGGCACATATCCCTTGTTTCTATGATCTGAGGTACGGTCAGTGGTCAATTGAAATCCTATAGTCTAGAGAAAAAATTTCAGACTATCGCAGGAATATTTACTTGTTTCATACTTTTTAGTTCGATTTTTCGGGTTTTATTTTTTAACTTCATTAGGGTTCCGTACCTCAAAAGGAAAAACGGAACCCTTATAGGATCACTTTGTTGTCCATCTGTCCAAAGACCCTAAACGGGTGGAGGGGAGGCATCTGCTCATAGATGGCGCACTAGAAGTATGTAATAGCGGCACCTTGCTCATAGGCGCTATTGCATATTTCGTAACGGCCTGGCCACGACCTTGCCGCTATCAGCGGCAACAGTGAGCCCCGCGGCGAGCGGTAAATTGAAATATATGAAAATGTATGAACCATGTCCAGGGACCGAAAAGGTCACCCGTATAGGGGTTAACCCGGGTTATTTTTTTTGGGTTAGGTGAAAAACCTTGCATAAAGGTTAACCCGTATTCTGGGTTAATCAGCCTAATAATAACCGGTTCACGCATAGAGTTCATTTTTGTTCCTCTTTTTTCATTTTTGTTCTATTTCATTCGGGTTAATCAGCAATATTAACCGGTAACGGTATCCGTATTAAAGGGTTAACCGGTTACCCTGCATTAAGATTAACCAAAAATATGGGTTAGAAATTTAATCGGTAACCTTTTAACCCGATTAATCGTTCCCTGACCATGCCACGAAAAAATCGCTCGCAGCGGCGCGGCGAGTGGCCCGGTATCGGTACTATTGCCACTAAGACCGCGCTGCTCGCCGCGCCGCTTGCCGCTAAGCCAAAAGTCGTGGTCGGGCTGTTAAGTCGTACTCGCACTTGTCCGGTTTTTTTTTAAACTCCTCGGGACTGTAGATCTAAATATTTTATATTAATTTCAACTTGATACTTTCACAGGTTCCTGAGAAAAGGGGTCCTTTTTTCCTTTTGAGGTACGGAACCCTAAAAACTGACAAGTTAACCGCTTTGTTGCTGGCTGTACTTGCGTCTCAATCCCCGCAGCTTTAACCATAGACAAACAAAAAGTGTAAACAAGTTGCAGACTTTTAAAGAAAAGGAATGGAAACCTTCAGGAAAACTAAAAAGTAAAAATACTTGGACAGTTGAAAGGCTTCTCTTTGTACAATTTTCTTCGAATGATTCTACTTTGAAGTTGTTTCAGTTTAATGATAAAGATAAAGATATGTTTATTTGCTTTTAACATGTGTAGTATACAGGAAATTGTTACATGCATAATAATAATAGTATAAAAGTATTCACATGTTTTGCCTTGTCAGGCGTACAAATTATTAGGTAGGTATTGAATTAGTCAATGTGTTTGAGATCCGGTTTTCAATAAAAAATACTACAGTAATTGTTGATATTGTAAAATTTAAGTTATCGCAGATCAGGATTCTTATGAAAGCAGGTCGTATTTTAGCTTTAAAATATCTTTAGAGCCTTCGTTTGGCAAACCCCATTGCTACAATAGAAGTATCACATGCACATGGGCGTAGCCACTGTGGGGCAGGGTGGGGCACTTGCCCCACCCTGGCTCTGTCCTGTAAGGTACCTAACCAAACCTAAAACTAACTACAATACCTAATATCCGTAAGAAAGTTCACACTCGACAGTCGGCACAAAAAAAATGGGGTAAGACCGCGCTATTTTTTTGTGCTGTTTGCTAGTTACCTACATATTATTTTAGGCAGCTGCCCTCAGATCATAGAAACAAGGAGATGTGCCAAGGCGCTATCGAGCTTGATGTCTGATCTTGAGCAAATTGCTCATATTAAAAACGTACGCGCTGGCGACGAACCGAACACGATCGATGGTAGGTATAAATACAGTGTTTTAGTTTAGTGCTAGTGTTGAGTGACGATTAACAGTGTTAGATTGAGGGTGTGCGGAATGTTCAATGCGTGGGAGATCTTTTTATTCACAAGGAGTAATAATAATTCGCGTAATTGTGTCGAAAAATGTACTAAAAGTGGCATCAGTTGTTCCCGTACTAATTTGCTATGATGGCATACCTCCTTGTTTCTATGATCTGAGCTGCTGCCCCACCCTGAGCCCGTGGCTAGCTACGCCCAAGCACATGCAATGTAATGTTTCCCAGTTGCATTGTTGCACAGCAGTTGCACAGCAAAAAAAATTTTGCTCTGTCTGGAATCTTGGACAAAATAATTAACTCTGGTATAGGTATAACTTCGAAATTGTGTTCAGATTTCACGCAGTCAACGCTACCTATGATTAAATTGTGAAAAGTATGAAACACGACACAGCGCCATCTAGCGGATTCAATGTAAACCCCGTTATCTTTGTGCTAGCAACGCGAGCTGTTGAGATATTATTTTTGTTAGAGGACAGGACGCGCGGTTACTGTTTCAGCAGATTTCCACTAGATGGCGCAAAATGCAAAATAAACTTTGATTCCTTCATTTACCGCTAGATGGCTACTGTTAATGTTTACTTATGATATAGAATATAAAATCGTAAAAGCAAATGAAATCCAAGTACCTAAGTAAATGAAATAAATAAATTAATCAATGACTTTCGAAACGACGTATAGAATAAATCATTGTTCGTGGTTCGTGGCCCTTATATGGAGGCAATTTTTGATGTTTTGAGGTTATTTTTATTATGTTTTTTTGTGATATAAAGCGTCTAGTTAATAATAACAAAGAGAGATTATAGCGTCTGTTTCGAAAATTAGGTGTAACCACGGAGGTAAAAATGCTCCATGGGTGTAACATCTGATATAAATATGTACCTACTAAATAAAAACAGCTTTAATTGCTGGATAGAAGCATTGCCTCATTATTCACTCCCTACACGAAAACATCACTAGTCTCTAGCTACAGTGTAACAAAACCTCTTTTAATATCTTCATGAAGCTTTTTGCTTCGTTAGAAGTTTTTCTAGACTGTGGCTTTGTTGGCGCGCTAGGATGTATCAAAAGTTTATAGCGGATGTGCATACACCAAAACTCCCTAGTCGCATAGGCCGAGGTAATGCGCCTAAACGTTATTCACCTTAGCGTGTTTCCGAACGCAATTTCGTTCAGCGCCTTGCGCCGTCCAATGAGAGCCGACGCAAGGCTAGCCACTGATTGGCTGTTGAGATTCATAGAAGTAAGTAGTATAAAAAATATGGCGGATCTTGTTCAAGTTTTGTAATGTTCGTGTGTGTCTTTTGTGTTAAAATATATAGTTTATGCCAAGTAACAAAGCTCTTTCCATTGCACCTGACCCACCCCGACTATATCTTGGCGCTCCAACGTGTGTTTTCTATTAAACAAGGGGTCGGAGTCTTGTTACTACGTGGATCAAACTTTTTCGTTGGCTGCGAGTTCGTTCGTCAAAAAGTTTTCGTGAAACGACCGACAAGTGCGTAAAAACTGTGTATCTACAGTGACATTGCCGTTGTTTTGTGTTTTCTTGCGAGTTTTGCTGGCTAGTACAGCCAGGAACCGTACTTACTTGCCGACAAGTAGGTACTTGTTTGCAAAATGCCGCGAAAACGCAAGTCGCTTCCCACCGGAGACGAATCGATTCTGGAAGAATCTGAACAATCCAGCAACATTACTATGACACAAGACGTCCTTACCAATTTGATAACAACAATTCAACAATCGCAAGCAGAATTTTGCAATCAACTCTTACGCGAAGTTCGTTCGTCGACGCCACAAACATCGATCGATGTAAGTACGTCTGCCGCCACCGCCAGCGCCGCCGCCGCGGCCATCACGAAGTCTACAGCAAACTTCTCGAAGTGTTCATCCAAGTTCAGCGGTAATCCTGAGGAATCCGTGGAAAACTTCATCGATGCCATTGAAGTTTACAAGTCATGCCTAAACATAAGCGATGCGAACGCTCTATTAGGTATGTCCATGCTGCTCACTTCTTCGGCAGGAACCTGGTGGCAGGGCGTCAAAGGCACTACAAAGACTTGGGATGAAGCGGTAACTAGACTCCGAAGTGCGTATGGCGAGCGTCGCCCGCCGTTTCGTATATACGTCGAGTTGTTCTCCCTAGTACAAGGCAAGGAAAATACGGACTTATTCATTGCTAAAGTCCGAGCCTTATTAGCGAAGCTGCCACAGGAAGATTTATGCGAACGCGTCGAGTTGGACATGACCTTCGGATTGCTGGATCGCCGCATCCGTAAGCGTATCGACAGAGCTGAAGTTTCGACGTTCGACGAGTTACTGAAAAAGGCGCGAGCTGTAGAAGACTCACTGAATGAGTCACAACACGGCCGTCTAGCTCAAAAACCGTCTAAATGTGAAGAAGAATCACGCGCCGCCTCCACCGCCGTCGAGCCTGCGCGTGCTACGGTCAAAGACTCGCGTACTACCACGAGTTCTGCTTCCCGCTCTACGAAGTCGTTCTGCGTTTACTGCAAGTCCACCGGTCACAGTAAGGAAAAGTGCGAAAAGTTAGTAAATAATAGTAAAAATAACTCTAATAAAAATGAACACTCAAAAGACATTAAGTGTTACGGCTGTGGTGCCGCGAATACAATAAAGTCTAAGTGCGCGAAGTGTAACGCGGATAAAAAGAAGATTAGTGAACATTCAGGGTTCTATTCCCTAAATTCGGCTAGTGAATCACCTGTGCACGCTACTAGCATTGAGTCGCATCGCACGCGCTCTGTGCACGGCGACAAATGCTACGCGATCAACGCGCCGCCACCGCAAGCGCCCACCCCGCCGCCGCGAGGTAGCGTGATGTTTGCCGGTGTGGGCACGCTCTCGCCCTCTAGCGTCGAGAAATGCATGTCTCACGAAGTGCGAGGTAACCCTGCGACTGTCGCTGGGGATTTTGTTACTAAATCTAGCTGTGTTACTAGTGTTCCTAATTCTAATGTAATCACTATGGATACTTACTATTGTGATAATAGTGTTCCTTATAGTAAATGTTTACATGATAAAGTTTCTTGTAAAAGTTGTGTTTTACAGAGTAAGAGTTGTTCTAAGAATGATCATTTTAGTTCACAAAAGATGTTTCGCTTTGATAGCAATGTTAATATTAATTCTGTGACTTCAAATGATAATTTTGATAATTGTTTTTGTGTTGATGATAATCGTTATTCTAGTGTAAACGGGAAAGATGTTTGTTTTTGTACTAAAACTAAAATGTGTGTTTGTAATACTTGCGACCAGGGGGAGTTCGCGTCGCCGTTACAGGTTAATGATAGTACGTCGCGCTCGCGGTCGGTAATGTTCAATGGTTGTCAATCTTATTCTGGTAATTTCGACGGATCAAAATCTTGCGCTCGCGATTTTATGCCAATTTCCAGTGATTATAAACCATTTTGTGACAGTACCGGCGACTCTCAACATTTTTCCGGAAAGACAAGTGGTTGTCAACATTTTTCCGAGAACGCAAGTAATTGTCAACATTTTATCGAGAACGCAAGTGGCTCTCAACATTTTCCCAAAAATAAAATTAATGCTAAGAATACGAACAGTTGTCAACAGTTGTGCGAAATTACCAGTGGTTCTCAACCTTTTTTCGGTAAACGTACTGATGGTCGATCTTTTCTTCGGCCGGTGCTAAATATTAGTATTTTAGGTGTAAACGGTACCGCGTTAGTAGATTCGGCAGCTAAAAGCTGTGTAGCTGGCCATACGCTGTACGCTCTCCTAAAGGCCAAAGATCATCCTATGTCCTCGCGTATGGAAAATGTAAAACTGGCAGATGGTATCAGTAGGTCAATGAACGTACTTACTACCGAGGTGAATGTAACTCTTGAGGGTAGAACCAGACTCGTAAGTTTTTTGATTTTTCCAAACGCGGACAGTAATGAGAGTCTATTAGGTATAGATTTTTTGGTTAATTTTAATGTTAGTGTTGATTTCGGTAACGCTAAATGGCACTTTGCTGACAGTGTTGAGCAGTTCGATCTTCTCTTTGAAAAAGCACACCACGTTGAGAGTGTGCCTATTAGTAGTGTACTTAGGGACGAGGAGGCGTCACGTCTTAGTGACGAGCAGCGCACGGTTCTTGCCAATTTCCTTTCTGAAAACAAGGACGTATTTGAGTTGAAGGGCGAACCGACGACATTTGCAGAGCACGTCATTGACACCGGCGACCACGCTCCAATCGCAGTCCCTCCGTATCGGCTAACTCCTGCTAAAAAAGAGATCATGCAGTCGGAAATAGAAAAGATGCTGGCTGATGATATTATAGAAGAGTGCGAATCGGCATGGGGCTCTCCGGCATTGTTAGTGCCTAAAAAGAACGGTCAAGTTCGATTTTGCGTAGATTACCGAAAACTTAATGCGATATCAAAAACCGATGTGTACCCGATGCCGCTTATAGACGAGCTCGTGCAGTCTACTAAGCGTAATTGCATCATGAGTACTTTGGACATGAGAAGCGGATTTTGGAATGTTTCTGTCCGCGAGTGTGATAGAGACAAAACGGCCTTTTTGACGCCTTTCGGTACATACCGTTTTAAAAGGATGCCGTTCGGTCTGAAAAACGCTCCGTCCACCTTCCAACGGCTCATAGATAGGTTGCGCTCCGGCGCGTCACTAAAGAATGTGACTCTGTTAGCCTATCAAGACGATTTGCTCGTAATATCAGAAGGATTCGATCAGCATGTCGCTGATTTACGTGCAGTTTTTGAGAGGTTGCGCATGTTCAATCTTCGCGCTAATCGCGAAAAGTGTGTTTTCGCGCGTGAAGAGGTGAAATACTTAGGTCACGTCATCACTCAGGATGGGGTTTCACCTGATCATGACAAAGTTCGCGCTGTGGCGGACATGAAAGCACCAAGTTCGCTACGTCACCTCAAAACGTTTCTTCAGACCTGTTCGTGGTTCAGGAAGTTTATTTTAAACTTTTCCGATGTGGCTGAACCTTTAACGCGTCTGTTAAAAAAGAATCAGACTTGGGTATGGGGCTCTGAGCAAAATCAGGCGTTTCAGGAGTTAAAGAATAGCTTAACGTCTGCGCCCATACTTGTCCAAGCTGATTACAGCAAACCATTTATCTTGCGTACAGATGCAAGCAATTACGCTCTGGGTGCAGTGTTGCTGCAGGGTGAAGGAAAAGACGAAGGGCCGATTGAATACGCGAGCCGCCTTCTAAACCCCGCCGAGCGTAATTATAGCACTACCGAGAGGGAAGCTCTTGCGGTAGTATGGTCGGTTGAACGATTCAGAGGATATATTGAAGGTCAACAAGTTGTTGTAGGTAGCGACCATCAGCCTCTGAAATGGTTGCTGAGTTTGAAGTCGCCGTCAGGTAGATTAGTTCGGTGGGCACTGAAGTTACAGGAGTTCAATATTCAGTTTGAGTACACTCCAGGCAGAGCCAATGTTGTCGCCGACACGCTGAGTCGTCCTACCTGCGAAGAAGATAGTAAAGGTCAGTGTGGTATTTGTTCCGTCGTTGTTGACTTACCCACTAGAAGTCCTGCCGATCTTCGACTTGCTCAGTTAGATGACCCGGAACTGAAAAAGATAATCAGTGGTCTTGAAAGTAATGATGCAGTAGAAGAAAAACGTTGGTCCGAACGTGGATACTTCATGCAGCAAGGTGTTCTTTATAGGTACAACCCTGATGTCGATGTTGAGGAACCACAGCTTGTGCTTCCTGTGAGCTTACGACTCGATATCTTGAGGGAATGCCATGACACTCCTATTGCTGGACATCAAGGTATTGATAGGACCTTGCATAAGCTTTCACAACGGTTTTTCTTCCCTGGAATGAGAAGATTTGTCGTCGACTTTATTAAGTCTTGCGCGACATGCCAGCGGTACAAGTCATCGAACTTAAAGCCTTCAGGCCTTTTACAGACCCCAGTTTTAAATCAAAGGGGAGAGGTCTTGGCGATTGACTTGTTTGGCCCGCTCCCTTCTGGAGAGAAGGGGGAGAAATATATTTTACTGGTAGAAGATACAGCTACTCGGTGGGTCGAGCTTTTTGCCCTAGTGGACGCCACCTCAGTAGCCTGTGCTCGTACATTAATTGAAGAGTACTTCCTAAGGTATGGACTGCCGCGCCGTATTATATCTGATAATGGCGTACAGTTTGTGTCCTCTGTCATGCAACAGTGTATGTACATATTGGGGATAAAACAGGACTTGTTACCATTATATCACCCTGAAGCAAACCCGGCAGAGCGAAAAAATAGAGATCTGAAGGTACAGCTAGCCCAGTTGGTGGACACACAGCATTCGTCGTGGCCTAACCACTTGCCTTCTGTTCGGTTCGCAATGAACTCAGCTTTATGCCAAACAACAGGTGTGTCTCCGGCTTTTCTCACCTTAGCTAGAGATCTCCGTTCGCCCGTTGATGCTCATTATGATATCAGGGCCGTCCTGAAAAAGGATAATTTTGTTCCACAAATTACACCCTACCTAAAGAAGTTCCTAGATTCTTTAGTCTGTATTAGGGACAAAGTAGAAAAAGAACAGGACCAGCGAAAAAATTACGCTGACAAAGCTCGTAAAAATGAAAGTTTTGATGTCGGTGACCAAGTTTTAGTTAAGTCGCACGTGTTAAGTAACGCTGCTAAAGGACTATCGGCTAAGTTTGTACCTAAAAGGGATGGTCCCTACATGGTCGTTAAAAAAGCTAGTCCCACCACTTACCTAGTTTCGAAAATTGATGCTCCCGACGATATTTTAGGCAGGTTTCACGCGTCCCAACTCACGTCGTTTATTAATAGGGATGATGAGCTTATTTGTCCAGTTATGCCAAAGCGGAACCGAGGCCGACCTCGTCATATTCCTGAGATTATTGAGCCTGGTTCTGCCATCATTGAGCGGGTTCCTGAGCGAGGACGCCTTCATGAACCCGAAGGGGAGTGTATAGCGGATGTGCATACACCAAAACTCCCTAGTCGCATAGGCCGAGGTAATGCGCCTAAACGTTATTCACCTTAGCGTGTTTCCGAACGCAATTTCGTTCAGCGCCTTGCGCCGTCCAATGAGAGCCGACGCAAGGCTAGCCACTGATTGGCTGTTGAGATTCATAGAAGTAAGTAGTATAAAAAATATGGCGGATCTTGTTCAAGTTTTGTAATGTTCGTGTGTGTCTTTTGTGTTAAAATATATAGTTTATGCCAAGTAACAAAGCTCTTTCCATTGCACCTGACCCACCCCGACTATAAGTTGCAATGAAAGTACAAATTAGATTTATTGTGCCGTGCAGGGTTAACTTTAGATGAGACCGCGGTATTGCTAGGCGAGGAACGAGGATACACCGGCAGTATGAAGACGGGTTAAGATATAACTTTTATATCTTTAATAGACTTTTTTCCGTGACTCCGTCCGCATTGACCATTTTAAGAGGGAACAGATTCTCCATACAAACGTATTCCCCTTTTTTCTTCCTGAATAATGGCTCTAGAGTATTTTTTTTTGTTTCATAAAATCAAGGTCTGCTGTATACATGTCCCTGTCATTTTTTTTTTTTCAGCAACTATTATAATTAGTAAAGAAAATATGACCCTTCAAAAATTACAAAAAATGAACTATTTTTATCGCCGTGATTAGAGGACTACCAGATAATTTAGAAAAGTTTTTAACATAAAAGAAAATGATAGGAACCTAAGCATACTCTTTTTTTATATAAATAAAAAAAAAATTGCATCGGCTCAGTTTTCGAGGAGAAAAAGGGGGAATACGAAACGTCAATCTCGTCAATTTTTTTGTGATATAATCGGTCTGAGCTGCAGCTGTCCCTATCACACACTACGAGGGTTGTTCGGGCGCAGCGCGACGGCAATAGTTTCTTCAAATACCTATTTTTCAAATTTCTCGCAGGCCCCGTTCCCTCTTAAATCTTAGTGTAGGGTGGCTAGTACCACAAAGAGATTAAGCTTTATCTCTGGTTCATTTTACCGAAATCAGATAAAATGTGTATTAAATCACAAGCTACTAAACTGTGAAACTAAAACTAAATCTGCTCAGTATGTACTTTTGCGTATTGCACGCACAAACAGACAAAAACATTTTGAGCATGAATTTCAAATCCCGCTTGTCAGTTGTTTTCAAAATGTCTTGAATATAAGATAATCATAACATGGCATGTTTAAAATTCACAATAAATCTATAACAATATTATAAAGCTGAAGAGTTTGTTTGAACGATCAGATCTTTGAAACTACCAGTCGGATTCGAAAAACTATTTTTGTATATGATAGCCAGATTCATGAGGAATAAATAAATAAAAAATAAAAATAATTTATTTCAGGCATAGTGCCCATAATGGTATGAGTTAACAATAATGATGAAATAAAATTAAAATTAAAATCAAAATCAAAATTAGGAGGAGGAATATAGTACCTATAGGTTATTTAACATCACATTACGACCCTTAGGAGCCGAGCAACGGGGTGAAACCGCGGGGAACAGCTCGTATACATATACAGGGTGGCAGGTTAGACAGTGGAAATATTTTAAGGGGTCATTGTACTCATCATTATGAACAACTTTTACTATGGGACAAAACCTGAAATCGCGAAAAAAAAATCAGCTGTTCCATACATTTTGTTGAGTTTTGTGAACATAAATGTATGGAACAGCTGTTTTTTTTTTTCGCAATTTCAGGGTTAGTCCCATAGTAAAAGTTGTTCATAATAATGAGTACAATGACCCCTTAAAATATTATTTCCACTGTCTAACCTGCCACCCTGTATAACGTAAAATTTGTTTGTTTGAAATCCTGTGTTAAATCCAGCGCTTATTCCCAACGACTGCTTCACATAAAGTATATTATTTTAGCATTATGCTAGAACAGTACCCCGATCATGAGTTTTTTTGACGTGTAGTATCGTTAACGTAAGCATATTTTGAATTGAAAATACACGTTTGTTACACAATATTTATATAAATTAAATACTTAATTAATTTCTCTGTATTTTTTAACATGTGCAAATTATATAAAATTTTATCAAAATGTTCCAGGACTGCTGTATCTTAAATTCAAAATATGCTTACGTTAACGAAACTATACGTCAAAAAAACTCATGGTAGGGGTACAGTGGTCAACTCGTGTCTGTCGTACAGATAAGATAACGGTCACACTTTATACAGTACTTGATTAAACTCAGCGCCGCAGTCATTGTGGGGCCAGGCAACCAGCGGGTAAAATAAAAGTTATGTTTGTAATCGCAAAAATATTTATGTAATAAAAAAAAAATTTTTTTTTTTTTGGATTTTTCTTACTTGTGCTGTGAGGCCTTATACTTGTTGGCAAATTTTATGATTCTAGGTCAATGGGAAGTACCATAAAGCTTTTGATTTATTTGCAAGTATCAAAATGGCCGTATCCTTTTATTGCGTTTTAGAAACTTGTTTTTTTACAGATTTAAGGCATTGTAGACTTAAGTATTTACTATTTGGTATCAATTTCAACTTGATATCTTTACATGTTCTTGAGAAAAAGCGTCATGACAGACAAACAAACGGACAACAAAGTGATCCTATAATAGTTAGTAAAGAAATATCCATCACCAAATAATTCGTTGAAGTTTGAAAATACCCGGTAAAATATTTGAAAATAACCTAGCCAGAATTAGGCAATCTTATACCAATTCTACCAAAAAACAGAACCAAACGTGTGCCAATTTGTAAAGACTGCTTGTCACGTCACCACGTGCCCTCATTATAAAAGGCTTATGTTTTGGGAAACTGTGAAAATTGTATCGCTTTTCGAGCTTTAAGTTCAAATAATGATAGTGTACAAGCAGCTCTTGTAGTTGGACTAAACTTCGCTTATTTTATAGTAAGTATTCGGTTGTAATTTTATTTCAATAATAAACACCACTCAGGATATTTTGGATCCATTATGTGTTGAGGATAAACACCATACCCCATAAAAATAAACATGAAATAAATTTATACAATGAATAACCATATTTTTTTTATGTTTATGCTTGTCATAATTGAATTTTATTCTATGTTTATTTAATTTTGTAAGGGAGACTGTTTTTAGTTGTTGAAATAGACGTACCTAGCCAGGCTTTTGTAGGTGGATGGTATAATTGTATAAGTTCGACAATAGATTTAAAAACTACTTAAAGAATATCTAAAGCCAAGTCAGTATCGGTTTTGGTATGGAGTTTTGGTATGGTTTTGGTATGGTATGGAGTCCACAAGACCACAAATTGGAGCATCCCACGAAAGATGTCAGTCGGTCGTACATCGTCTATTTAAAACATGACTGTATCTATCAAAAATCCACTCTCACGACACGTAATAATAGTACCAAGTATAATCTATTACAAAACAGGTGAAAAATCCTGCCATACTTTAGCAAATCTCCCATGATTTCCAAGGCGTGACTATAGCATTATCATGGTAACAACAGCATCAATAAATCATGGTCTGTGATGATCAATCACTGCTTCGTGCTACAATTTAGCAGAGAGATTATTGCTCATAAATATTGTGTAGGTTTGCCCTGTCATAGATGTATTAACACTAGATCAGCCTGTCTGTCTGTACCGACACGCGTGAATTCACCGCGAGAACTGCCAATTTGTTTGCGAACGTTCGAGGGAGAATCTCACCGTGACATTCTCCTTCGAACGTTCGCAAACAAATTAGCGGCGTGTCGCCTCGGTACTGAACAGACAGGCAGCTATAGTGTTATTGTTCAGAAGATCAGAAGGCCAATTCTTGCAATGAATTGACACCATAACTGAAAATTGACGAAATTGAGCTAAGATTTTAAATTGACTCATTTCAAGCACCAGAATACTAATCTATACTAATATTACAAAGAGGATAGATTTTTTGTTTGTTTGTACCGAATAGGCTCCGAAACTACTGGACCGATTTTAAAAATTCTTTCACTAATAGATAGCTACATTATCACTGAGTAACTTAGGCTACTTTTTATCCCGAAAAAATGCACAGTAAGTTCTTGTGAGCTACGCGGACGAAGTCGCGGGCGAAGTACTAGTGTTGTATAATATGTGTTAGTTCAGATATATAAAAGCTTTGATCAACTGTCGGTCAATATCCGATCTCATCAATACATTTATGAAGAAAAAGAAAGAAAGAAAAAGTCCTGAATCACTCACTCACTGATTCATTAACGCCCAAACCCTTGCACTTAGGTGCGTTGAGCGTTGATGTATCAGTGTGAATTCAAAATTTAAATCAACTTGAATGATAAATGATATTTATTTTGTAAATAGGTTAAAAATAACACTTTTACACGTCAAAACATTTTTTTAAGCTAGATGAGTTCGGTGTTTCCTATATGACTACCTTTGAGAAGAAACACCGAAACAAACTCAAAGGTTGATGTCTCTTTTAAAGTCCAGACAATTAAGATAAATTGTGTAAGAACCATGCAGGTTAGTCTGAAATGGCCTTTAGAGGAAAGAGCCATACAGATTTGAGTGGACCTGACCTGACTGTGCACGCATGTGCCGGGTATCGTGGTAGCTCAACCCAGACTTAGGGAGCTCAACGACCCGACGAACGAACGAACATTACCATCAGAAAGGACATTTGGGTAGGCCCCCTAAAGTAGGTACTCAAACTGTCAGACTGAACTTGAGATCTATAACAGTAACATAATAACCCACATAGTACTCACATTTACAATAATTATAATCAATATATATAATGGTAGTGGGATGCGCTGCCCGAGTGGGTGTTTCCCAAAAGTTACAATATGGATATCTTCAAATCACTAGTGAATCGGTTACTTCTAGGCAAGTGTGCTCCATCGTAGACCGTATCATCACTTAACATCAGGCGAGGTGGCGGTCAAGCGCAAGCCTATCATCTTTCTAGAAAGTTGATTTAAATTTTAGATAGAGGTTCCGTTTATGATGAAGACAAGCTTTAACTCTTATATCTACTTATTCTCTTTCTTATATTCAGGTGTAGTTTAAAGGTGATCCACTTCAGACTTTGTTCTAAATTTTAAAGTGTGCGAGTCCAAAACAAATGTTTTTCCATCTAACTATTCCTAACTCCTATTTTTCGCTTCAGTAGCTTCAAAGTCATCCAATACCCATTTAAAAAAGGTTACGGCTATATTATCGAAACTACATCACCCCGGTCTGCTTGGCATGCAAATGACGTCATTAGAGTAGGTACGTAATTATTGTAGTTTGTATGCAATGTCACGATCTTTTTGTCTTTCGTGAGGTGAAAGTGGTAATTCGGAGAAATTCTTGGCGAAAAATAGATATCTCGGGAAAGTTTTTTTTTTGCGTGGGTTTTCTAATTGAATTGGGTTTTATACGTAACATCTCACCTTTGAATTCCATGACGGGTTAGAAGAGGTATTTAGCATACCCCAATTTCGCCAGATAAGCTAGAAAATTATGACGTTTTTTTGAAACATTATAAAAGCGTTTCTTCAAGTAGGTACCTATAATAATGATTGATGATAATAAGTTATTAAATATATAAGTGATTCTCAAAAATCATATGACCCGAGCGGGATTTGAACCCGCGACCTCTGCCGAACCGTGGCTAGTGCTCTGAACCAACTGAGCTACCGGGTCCCGCCCGACTCATCTGAAATTTGAGACCCCTTTGTAATACGCTTCTTAGGAGCGTTTGGCGACATCTATCGGAAAACTTATGCAGTATTTCCAACTCTTATATATTTAATAACTTAATATAAGCATAACATGGCTTTGACATGTTTCAAATTCACAAAAAAATATACATTTATAATGTATAGATGGTGATATCGCATCGATGTCCGATAACTGCAAAGTAATTGGCATTGAGTTGGAAATACTGCATAAGTTTTCCGATAGATGTCGCCAAACGCTCCTAACAAGCGTATTACAAAGGGGTCTCAAATTTCAGATGAGTCGGGCGGGACCCGGTAGCTCAGTTGGTTCAGAGCACTAGCCACGGTTCGGCAGAGGTCGCGGGTTCAAATCCCGCTCGGGTCATATGATTTTTGAGAATCACTTATATATTTAATAACTTAATATAAGCATAACATGGCTTTGACATGTTTCAAATTCACAAAAAAAATATACATTTATGATGATAATAATCAACGAAAAAAAACGGATTTAAGTATTTGACAGAGTTTTTCTTGGTGATCGAATGTTTTTTTTTTAGTTCAGCCATAACCGCATTCTTGAATGAATTCTGAAATTTTTTTTTTGTTTAACAAAACAACAGTATCCCGACTTTGCCCATAAATGGTAGCACATTTATGGGCAAACTCGGGATACTGTTGGTCCACAATATTCCCTACTACGAATAGTAAAGCCCCAACCGCAATATTTTCAATGCAATAAAAACTGTTTTGCACTCGATTTTCGTGGCCACACTTAACAGGTCCAAAGCCCTTCGTCTAGCCCATACTAAAGTACTTCATAGGGTCCTTAGGGCCCGACCATTTGACAAATAACCTCGTTGCCAGACTTACGAGCCCTAGTGAAAATGAGCTGTTGTGGAAGCTTTTAAAAGGTAGCTAAGATGTATGGACCTGTCTAAATATATGTTGGGTTAGACCTCAGATCATAGAAACAAGAGAGATGTGGCAAGGCGCTATCGAGCTTGATGCCTGATCTTGAGCAAATTGCTCATATTAAAAACGTACGCGCTGGCGACGAACCGAACACGATTGATGGTATAAGTACAGTGTTTTAGTTTAGTGCTAGTGTTGAGTAACGATTAACAGTGTTAGATTGAGGGTGTGCGGAATGTTTAATGCGTGGGAGATCTTTTTATTCACAAGGAGTGCTTAATTATGCGCGTAATTGTGTCGAAAAATGTACTAAAAGTGGCATCAGTTGTTCCGGTACTAATTTGCTATGATGGCATATCTCCTTGTTTCTATGATGTGAGGGTTAGACCGTTAGATAGTCTTTTGTTTTCGGTATTATTTTCTGGTCTTCCGAGAGATAATGGTTTGTGTAGCGAGGCAAGTACTTACATTATGTTTTATGAGCCATTACGGGTTAAACGGTGCTGCAACAAATTCTTCAAAATACTCAAACGTTGCGCCAATTGAGTACCCTCTAACGCATTAAAATCCCTTAGAAAAGGGGACAGCAAATTTATGCAGGCATCCATACTAATCTCACTTTTTTTTACAATGTGATAAAATTAATAATAGGAAAGTCAATGACCTCGAACTGTCAACTATCACTTGAAAAGAAAAGTAATGCCCGTTTTTACCAACACTAGGACACACCTAAGTAAAACTTTTAAATATTAAAAGAATTAACCTAGCGCATAACAACACAAACCATTAGGCGACAACCATGGATAGTCAATCATTGTCGCCTAGTGGTTGGTAAAAGGTTTTTTTCGCGCGCTAAGTGAATTCTTTTAATAGGTATTTAAACATCTTACTTAGGTGTCTCCTAGTGTTGGTGAAAACGGGCATCAGTCTTACAAAGAAACTTAATTTACGAATCAATAACGTCTTTTTCCACTTTATTTAACGGAGAGATTACCAAATCTGTTCTAATAGATTTGAAATACAAAACAGCTTAATTTTCAATACAAAACGTTACATTATGGCGCAAGGTCATTCCTATTCTCAGTTTGATCGCATTATACGAGTTTTTGTCTATGCGTTATTGGCTGTGGTCGTGGCCGAGTAGTGTGCGAAGTTCCTAAAACTAATTAAAAAAAAATAAACAAAAGAGCATCGCGTTATATGGCAGTGAGCACAAAAAAATTTGTCATACAAAGTCTAAAAAACAAATCACGCGTCCATATTTTCGCGCCAACAAGTTTCAATATGGCTGACATGTTTTTTTCCCGCCTAGCCTCGAGCGAATGAGCTATGGAGCTCGGCCTCTTGTCAACGTTATTTGTCATCCATTACACACCGTTTTTTGACCTCCGTTAGAATTTTCAATGAAATATGGACTGGGAAAGTGAAATTTATGTCCGTGAGATTTTGGTTCATGTTGGTGTGACGGCAAATGGCTGAAAATGTGTATGTCCTTTCCAAAAATTAAGGCATAATGTTTCAATATTTTTTTTTTAATTTTTTTTATACAGGCATACTACCTGCCTTATGGCAAGGTCACGCTTGCAACACCGAGTAACACACGCGCGTTGCCGACCCTTTAACATTTGGATTCACTGTGCCGTAGGAGATAAAGAGGTCTGTCGTTATCAACACAGCGCATCCGCATGGATTTTGATGTGGTTTTCATAGTTTGGTAGTCCAACTTAAAATTGTAATTCCGGTGGAATGAACCAGAGATACAGCTTGACCTCTTCGTAGTACTAGCCACCCTACACTAAGGTCAAGTGACATATCATATGAAAGGGCTTGATTTGCACATTTAAAAATATATTTTCATTTTACTTTATGTCTCACAGTTTTCGACATATGATGAAAACTGTCCGAATAAATACCATCCCGCCCCCTTATCTCCGAAGTTTGCGGGGCGAAAAATCTGAAAGTTGTTAGGAAGAAGAAAGAGTTGTTAGGAATTGACCCAAATATGGCACCAAAAATAAAACTATGTTCCTAACTAGTACAGTTTTTTCAAAATCATTAAAATTCCTTCACAAACAAATTTAGTTATGCGGTCCGGATTTTTTCACTTTATACGTCCAAAACTGATACGGAACCCTCGGTGCGCGAGTACGACTCGCACTTGGCCGGTTTTTTTTATTGTACGCTACTCACTTACATTCATGAAAAATTTAGAGATATAGGTACCCTCGGGCATGCCCTGTAGGCACGCCACTGTACCTAACGGGAAACAATAGAGTGAACAAAAAACTAAAACAAAATCTTTAATTTTGGCGAAAATAATAAATCTTTTTTTTCTATCGTATCTAATTAGTTGTACCTACTATGTTTTCAAGACTATGTGACTAGCATATAATTTATTTTTTTGATTTTGTTTACTGCAGTGGATTGTATACTTTAAGGCTTAAAACTTGCGTTTAGCTTCTGTAGTCGCCTTAAAAGGCGAATAAATAACAATTTCGTTCACGCACGTTCTCTTTTACAGATTTGGCGACATTCCAACCGTTGTCAACGGGGTTCCCTACTTGTTTTCGAAAGTTGATGATTCGGTGCCGTCTACACTACGATATTTTGTTACTAAAACATCGGATTTAGATGTAAGTTTGTAGCGTTTCGTACCCAAAGGGTAAAAATGGAACCCTATTACTGAGACTTCGCTGTCCGTCCGTCTGTCTGTCTGTCTGTCTGTCTGTCTGTCTGTCTGTCTGTCTGTGTATCTCCAGGCTGTATCTCATGAACCGTTATAGCTAGACAGTTGACATTTTCACAGATGATGTATTTCTGTAGCTGCTATAACAACAAATACTAAAAACAGAATAAAATAAATATTTAAGGGGGCTCCCATACAACAAACGTGATTTTTTTGCTGGATATTGATAACGGCAACAGGTAGACGCTTGAAATATTCACAGAATATTTAATTATATATTCACTTTAAACTTAAATATTAAAATTAAAATAAAACAAATATTTAAGGGGGGCTGCCATACAACAATGATTTTTTTGCCGTTTTTATAGATAATGGTACGAAACCCTTCGTGCGCGAGTCCGACTCGCCTTTGGCCGGTTTTTTTTATACAATGTTCCAGTACAGGAGCCAGTGTTGGAAGCCAGTCTCCGCCTGTATATTCTGTACCGACAACCCGGCGAACGTTCGAGGGAGAATCTCACCGTGACATTCTGTTTGCGAGCGTTCGAGGGAGAATCTCACCGTGACATTCTGTTTGCGAGCGTTCGAGGGAGAATCTCACCTTGACATTCTGTTTGCGAGCATTCGAGGGATAATCTCACCGTGACATTCTGTTTGCGAGCGTCCGAGGGAGAATCTCACCGTGACATTCTGTTAGCGAGCGTCCGAGGGAGAATCTCACCGTGACATTCTGTTTGCGAGCGTTCGAGGGAGAATCTCACTGTGACATTCTGTTTGCGAGCATTCGAGGGATAATCTCACCGTGACATTCTGTTTGCGAGCGTCCGAGGGAGAATCTCACCGTGACATTCTGTTTGCGAGCGTTCGAGGGAGAATCTCACCGTGACATTCTGTTTGCGAGCATTCGAGGGATAATCTCACCGTGACATTCTGTTTGCGAGCGTCCGAGGGAGAATCTCACCGTGACATTCTGTTAGCGAGCGTCCGAGGGAGAATCTCACCGTGACATTCTGTTTGCGAGCGTTCGAGGGAGAATCTCACTGTGACATTCTGTTTGCGAGCATTCGAGGGATAATCTCACCGTGACATTCTGTTTGCGAGCGTCCGAGGGAGAATCTCACCGTGACATTCTGTTAGCGAGCGTCCGAGGGAGAATCTCACCGTGACATTCTGTTTGCGAGCGTTCGAGGGAGAATCTCACTGTGACATTCTGTTTGCGAACGTTCGAGGGAGAATCTCACTGTGACATTCTGTTTGCGAGCGTTCGAGGGAGAATCTCACTGTGACATTCTGTTTGCGAGCGTTCGAGGGAGAATCTCACTGTGACATTCTGTTTGCGAGCGTTCGAGGGAGAATCTCACTGTGACATTCTGTTTGCGAGCGTTCGAGGGAGAATCTCACTGTGACATTCTGTTTGTCTCAAAATAAAAAAAAAAAAAAAAATTGGATGTACCTACCACATTTTTCTTTTGAACGAACTAACATACCTTATTTAAGAGGAAGCATGTCTATAAGTGCAACATAACGTATTTCCCTGTGAATCTGGGGTGACAGCTCGGGCGAGTTGCCAACTGTACTGACATCCATTCACAACACTAAATTATATTCGCATTTTGTGCATCCAAGGGGACATGCATTCCGTGCCGAACGGCGCGTACGTGTTCCACGCGCGCCTCAAAGAGATATCAGCATCAAAGAGGGGGCCCACTAGGGCCCAAGCCTGCCGGGAAAGCGGGATTGTCCGAAAGGGATACCGCTGACCCGGAACATAAAGGGCAAAGGAAGGAACACGGGTGGGTTTTAGTCAGTGAGAGTCTGACACTCCCTTCCGCTCCGCCCAGAGCGGGAGGGGGTCATTTGATGATTTCCCAAACTCAAAAAAAAAAAAAATAGAAAAAAAAGGGGACATGCATTTCTATGTATATTCATTTCTGTCTGTCATGATGGCATAGAAGCTAACATATCGGATTTATATGCAAATTGTCTTCAAAATCTGGCATACACTCATGAGATTTATTTTTAACTAGTTGTGCTCCGCGGTTTCGCCCCCGTTGCTCAGCTCTTAAGGGTCGTAACTCGTAGCGAGATATTAGGTACTATTCTTCATGAATCTGGCCATCATATACAAAAAGATTTTTTCGAATCCGGCAGGTAGTTTTAGAGATATGCGCGTTCAAACAAACTCCTCAGTTTTATAATATTAATATTGATATATTTTTAAATAAGTTAATCTAAACACTAAGAGTAGATTATAGCTAGTCCTAGATCTGATATTCAGTCTGACAGTTTGCGGACGGAGTCGCAGGCCAAAGTCTAGTTCCATAATATTATTGTGGTGTAATTTTATGGCACACTGAACCGGAACACAACAATGTTACTAAGAAAAATACGTTGCTTCCCGGACGAGTTCTTTGGCGAGAAGTAGTGTTGCCGAACTATCGGTAGGTCCACTATCGATGATTTTCATCTAAAAAAGGTAAAACTATCGATAGGCCTATCGATAGGTCTATCGATAGTATCGATACTATCGATAGCTCAAAGTGTGACAATACTATTGACAGACTTTCGATGCTATTGATAATAATATATAGCTGCTCATAAATTATAAACTATCCATACTATCGATAGTATGGACGTTCTGAAAAATAATACTATCGATAGTATTGATTAGTCTCAATACTATCGATTGCTTTGGACTATCGATTGTTTTTGACTACCAATAGTATCGATTGTTTTGAACTATCAATTATTTTAGACTATCGATAAAGGCAATACTATCGATACTATCGATAGTATTGCCTCCATCAATAGTATTGTCACGATCCGAGCTATCGATATTCTTGCTATCGGTCAGCTATCGATAGACTAGTCGCCTATCGAGCGGCAACACTAGCAAGAAGCAACACTAAAGTTCTTATAAGCCAGTATTAAGAAAGTTTTCCGTCTGAGAACCCTAAGTGAACAATAAAAGAAAATTCTGACACTCAGCCTCATCTGAGTAGACAGAAAGCCGACCTAGCACGAATTAGTACTAAAAGTTCAGTCGGGACTCTTTGAGCTTATTGAGTTTTAAATGTTCAGTGTTGAGAAGCTTTGAAAGAGATTCAATGTTTGTAATTAGGGTTCCGCAAAATGGTAAAAAAGAAACCCTTACGGTGCGACTTCGTCGGTTTGTCTATCTGTCTGTCACAGCTGGTTATTTCTGCAACTACTGCTTCTATCGACTTCTGGAACAATGATAAAGAATGCTTACCTAGCTTCATTGCAAGTGAATGAAGTTAAAAAATATTTTTATTTTCATTGAAAAAGGGGGCTGAGGTGAGGGTTCGAAATTTAAAAGTGGGGTCATTAGGTTAAGTGGCATATACTATAAAAGGGCTTGATCTGTAAATTTCAAAATATATTTTCATTATCATTTATGTATATAAATTTCATATGATGAAAAATGTCTGAAACAATACCATCCCTTATCTCCAAAATTTTCAGAGCGAAAAATTTGAAATACCTAATTAGAGTTAATAGGAATTTTTACTTATAATACATATATTACACCAAAAATGAAACGATGTTAGTATCTAGCACAGGTTTTTAGAAATCAACAAAATTCCTTCACAAACAAAGTTTGTTAGGCGGTTCGGTATTTTACTTTTATACGTCCAAAAACGGTACGGAACCCTCGGTGTACGAGTACAAGTCGCACTTGACCAGGTTTTTTTTCTTTGTTAGTTTATCCATCTCGTTGAAATAGGCTTGTGTTGGCCGGATGTATCAACGCTTACGTAGCCGTAATTGCTGATAATTTTGTACTGCCTTAGGGGTTTTTTGTATGACGGAGATGGCAGACAGTAGCCCGATTCACGTAATTACAAACAATCCAAATATCGCTGAAGTTTAAAAGTCGTTCGATCGAAGTCCTACCCATATTTGGTATTCACGTATTTCTTGAACGTAGTTCAATAGGACTTCAACTCAATAGAATCGAAACTAAACGATTTCTGAACGACTTATTGCCAGTTACATTTTTTTGTATTCTACCAAGGTAATGAAATATATTTTTTAATCAAAATTCTGGGATTTACGTCATTATGGTCAAATAAATTTAATTTAAAATGATATCAATAAACGTAAAATGTGAAAGGACGATTATCATAATTATCTGAATACGCGTCAACGACAATTCGATCGAACGACTTTAAAATCGGTGCCGTTGAAGTTCGATCGACGGATGTGAATACGAAAAGGTATTCAACGACTGAGTCGCTACGATATCGCTGCGGTTTTGATTACGTGAATCGAGCTGCAGACGTACGGCCCGCCTAATAAGCAGTTATCATAGCCTATCAAACGCTTGGGAAACACCAAGTACCATTCACGTTGCCGACTCAAAGCTACTGTAACTGTTTTCCTATCGAAGTAGTCTTTTCTAAAAAAATTGGAATTGATTTTTGACCTCTTACAATCGACGTCCTCCGTCCAACCGTCCCCTTGACCACAGAGCATGAGACTCTCAACCTTTTGTTAAGTAGCAAGATGAGGGGCGGCCTCCAGTCAAAGAAAATTTAGTTTATTAGGCTTTTAACCGAGTTCAAAACAAGAGGTTGTGTATTAGAACTCCATACGTGCTTTACGAAACGAAGTTTGCAAAGCGAAAATTCTGAAATAATTAAAGTTGGGAGCTTACCTTTTTTTTTTTTATTCTATGATAGGCTTGCGCTTGACCGCATCTCGCCTCGCAACAAAAATAAAACAAAATTATGCGGTCCGTTTTTTTACTTTCATGTGTACAAAAACGGTACGGAACCCTCGGTGCGTGAGTACGATTCGCTCTGGCCGGTTTTTTAAGCCCACGTGTAAAAACGTGATTTTGTTTATATGTACTTTCGCAGTAGGGAGAGCCCTCAGATCATAGAAACAAGGGAGATGTTCCAAGGAGCTATCGAGCTTGATGCCTGATCTTGAGCAAATTGCTCATATTAAAAACGTACGCGCTGGCGACGAACCGAACACGATCGATGGTATAAATACAGTGTTTTAGTTTAGTGCTAGTGTTGAGTGACGATTAACAGTGTTAGATTGAGGGTGTGCGGAATGTTTAATGCGTGGGAGATCTTTTTATTCACAAGGAGCGCTTAAGTATGCGCGTAATTATGTCGAAAATGTACTAAAAGTGGCATCAGTTGTTCCGGTACTAATTTGCTATGATGGCATATCTCCTTGTTTCTATGATCTGAGGGGGAGCCACTTTTATTTTATCCTACTAATATTATAGATGGATGTATGTATGTTTGTGACTCTTTCACGCAAAAACTACTGAACGGATTTTGATGAAACTTCACAATAATATAGCTTATACATTAGAATAACACATAGGCTACGTTTTATCCCAAAAATGCGGGCGAAGACGCGGGTGGAAGCTAGTAAAATATATAATATTAAATGTCCAGTTCTCCTTTAATATAACCAGCTATCCCTTTTAACTAACTACGTTTACCGCAGTGCAGCACTTGTGAAGTAATGTTTACTTTGTTCACTCACGCCGCCTTCACTGCAGTTTACAAGTTACACTACTGAATATGTATAGGCTTTGTAGTCTCGTATTACCACGGATTGCCCACGGATTGCCCACGTATTGCCCACGTATTTGCCCACGTTTTGGTAGACCTGGTTCTGTTAACTGATTGGGATGGATCGGAGCAATGTCAACAGTTTCATGGTCGGATGTAGGCTTGTAAATTATGTGAGTTTACGTCATTGAAAATTATGGCGAGTTTTCAAAGGGATTAAGAATTGTTTTAATAGACTGTTTTTTGAAACTTATTTATTAAAGCTGAAAGACTTATAATATATCGCAGTTAGATGAAAAAAAATAATCCATAAAAAAAATTATGATACAAGATTAAATTATGATTGTATTAAAAATTGTGGAACTGATGCTACGCTACGGCGTAGCAGCTGTAGCACTGAACTCGCCGCTACGTTTGCTACGGCTATGCAGTCGTAGCACCTCAAATGGTCGATCGTAGATAATAATTATTACAACATTGGTTTGTCTGTTTCTTTTTATATTTTTAAGTTTTTTTTTTCAGAAAAACCATCTCATCCTCTCAAATAGTAGGTATCTGACGTACAAACTTGTGCTAAAATTCAGAAGGACGAATTTGTGAAGCTTGGCTCTGTGCCCGCAAACATTTTTGAGTAATTCATGTTCATTCTGTTAGATCACAATGTTATCTTTCTTTGCTGTGTAAAGTGAAAAATGAATGCATTGTGCTTTCATGACTTTCATTCAATTGTGCCATTTATTTTTATTTTTGGAACGAAGCTTGCGATAAGAGTTGACTGGGAGAAATCATTCCGTAATCCTTTTTAAGTCGGTTAAAAAAAACTGAAGTGTTACCAACTTTTGTCGCTAACTGTACGCCCAGTTGTCTCTGGCTTAACTCAAAGCAATTGTCGTCTGTCTTCGACAAGCCTTTGGGAAAACAAAGTTTGTTCTGCAGTGTTACAGCGACTTATTGCAATGTTCTAGCAAATTCCTTTTAATAAATACTTCCTTGGATACTAATGGGGTGTAATAACTTTTTAAAGGATAACAGTGCGTGTTGCATAATTATTACGGTGCTCCCACGTGCCTCGGGCTAGGACTAACCTGCTTAGATTTGCCCCTATGTCACGAGCTGCACGATTAATGAATCGTCTAGCGTTAGAAGACATAGATGTCTTTAGCCGTAACCTGCCGAAGTTCGTGGAAGCGGCACAGAGGTGTATTGAAAGAGGAATAGTTTTATGATTTTAATGTTATAAGTTTTAGATTTTTATTTTTATGTTGTAATTTTAAAGTTTTAATTTTGTTTTTATATCTTATTTGTGCTATCGCTTTGGGAGAAGATCCTGTAATGATGGTATACTTGTGTCTAAATAAATAAATAAAAAAAAACAATTCCTAACAGATTGTAACAATTCCTAACAATTGTTAGTACATAATTTGTATTAGTGTTAAAAAATGTTTGTAAACATTTTCTATCAGCAGTGTGGGAGCACCATTACGGATAATCTGACGGTCTTTGACGGCACGGTTTTCGTAGTGGCCTGTACCCTTATTCCGAGTTAAATAGAAATCTATACTCGACGCGTTAACCATAACTCGACCGAATTAAAAAGTTTACTGTTAGACGGCCTATTTTACACACTAGCGATGCCCCGCGGTAATAGCGGAAACCAAGAGGGTTTTTTCACTTCCATTCCGCGGGGTGGCACCAGTATCGCTGGCTTTTTCTTGGCAAGGGCCATACATGAATAACACGTTTATCGTTCGAATCTCGTAACGAGATAAACTTGACAACTCTGCGATATAATAAACTAAATCTAAATATACATAACCATAAACAGTAAAAGAAGTGAATAGACAGAGAATTTTGAAAGTAGTGCGCCCCGATGAGATCAAGTATTTAAGTAGGTATGGAGCGGAGAAAGGATTGTGTACATACAAGCGCAGTTTTAGCGGTGAATGCAACCCCTTCTCAAAAACCAACCAGACGCAAAAATCTTAAGACTTAGCTCAGAGTAATAGTGAGCCTTGGATAGATTGCAGTCTATGTGAATCCTTAGATTTTAACCCTGCTACTTAAGGAAATTGTAATAGTGTAAGTTTCAAATATAAACTGTACCTACGTTAATTTAATATAAATGTATAGAAAGTAGCGCTGCTGGTGTCAATTAGCGTGATACAAAAATATAAAGTATTTATCAAAAAGTTTTCTGTTCAGGGAAACGGATGTCACATGATGTCATCTATTATCACTAATCACTAGTGTCACTTTAGTATGACCAGTAAGAAACAGTTACCCTTGTCTTTAGATATATGTATTATTTTGGATTATGTTACAATTACAACGTAATATCAAAATGTTTATGAATAACCACTTATTGAATCACGTGAAAAATAGTTTCAATTGAAACACGTATTTTGCTGATGGCACCAAAAATGCTGTACAGATTTGGATGTAATTTAGCAGTGAGGTAGATTAAGTCCCAGAATAGCACCAGTCCCATATGAGCGAAACCCCACGACTGAAAATCGTAAGTTATTCATATCAAACTGTAAATAAATATTTATATAATTTGAGCGATCTGATATGAAATATTAGATTAAACACCTTGTAACACTATACATAGTAACAATGACAAAGAATGACATTTAAAGATGGCAGTAATCGATAGTTCCAAAAATATTGATTAAAAAACTTCGTGTATGTCAATACCTACTTTAAGTGTGGGCTGTTCAATGACTAAGTAGACTCATTGCCGATATCGATACTATAAAAAACTACAAGATTTAAAATAAATGTTTTATTAATTATCACAAATCGTTAATTAATTTCTACGAAATACAGAGCTGGGATTTTCGGTACTTTCTTTAGTCACAGTGTTATTATCAGAGCTGCAAGATAAACAAGACTATCTTGCCACAAAAATATCGAAACCTCTTAAATTATACTGCACAGAAGAAATAAAAAGTCAATTATTTTCTCTAAAATTAATAAGGAATCTTCCATTTTTGTGAGCCTTACATAAAAGTCTGATTTCCAAGAGGAAAACTGACATTTTGTTACCTGTATAGTCTCTGTTTGCAAAAATAAAAAACATTTGTTTCATAATACCATCTATAAAACTCAAAAACACATCCATGACAGAAAAAAAATTCAGACGCATTCGATTATGGTAACGTTTACTTTTGGTGTTTGTCACGGGTATTGTAGGAGTCAGTAAAACCGACTGTTGTGAGGTTAGGTTCTAAGTTATTCTCTGCAATTCTAAGCATTTCGACCACTGATTAATTGCGGGCCGTAACCGCAAGTTCACCAGCCCAGAAGAGCTGCAAGAGCAGCGGAAACAATAAGAACTGAAACAAAAGTTATAAATAAATAAAATATAATATCAGCCCTTTTTTATAAACTGTCCCACTGCTGGGCACGGGCCTCCTCTCAGAATGAGAGGGGGTAGGCCATAGTGCACCACGCTGGTCAAGTGCGGGTTGGCAGACTTCACATACCTTCAAGAACTTTATGGAGAACTCTCAGGCATGCAGGTTTCCTCACGATGTTTTCCTTCACCGTTAAAGCAAGAGATAATTTCTAATACGCACATGACTCCGAAAAAGTCAGCGGTGCGTGCCTCGGGATCGAACTCGAACCGTTTGCCGTGGGAGGCACATGGTTAGACCACTAGGCTATCACTGCATTCAAAACAAAAGTTAGTGGTTCATTAATTTTATGTGATTTGTCCATGATGCAATTAGAGCAACTCATAAATTCGATGCCAATGCCTTTGATACACAAAAGATAAATAACATTACAAGGTAGTTTTAAGTACTACCTACTTAATTATTGTGTGATAATTAAATATTATGTTTGTTTCCAATAAACCCTTATTGTAAAATAACTTTGCGGCTAACATAACACGGCAGCGACTATACAAGTGTGTAGCCGCACTTGTATGGACTTGTTAAGGAACCCTACACTGTGCGTGGACCGAGACGCAAGTGGCCGGTTCTATTTCTTAATGCACACCTAATTCCTTAGCATTCTGAAAACATATTTTTTTTAAAGTAGGAAGGTATACCTATGTAATTCTTGATTATTTTCAATTCATTCATACATTTATAAAAATAATAACTTTATCGATATCGATACAGTACAATAGTAGCTGTGTCTTTGTTTCTACACGTTTGTTTACAAAATAAATAGGCAATGATGAAAAAATACATTTATAGCAAAACTAAACTGTAATTTCTAAACTCACACTGAAAATATTGTACCTATCTATATGGATTAACACAACAAATTTATTAGGATTTTTTTATTTATTGTACACTTAATGTAAACGAATAGGTACTAACCTGTGAAATGGTAACTGAGATTGATTTTTGGTCTTACACAAACCGCACTACATAATTATAACACAGAAACACATTGAGCTACAAGCCCCTGATCATCTCCAAACATAATAATTACAGTAGCAATGAGTCTACGTGTATCTCGAAAATTGTAAATAAATAAAATAACACGGTTATTTGTCATTTGGCAGAAAATTAGCACGGTCACTTGACAGCAAAGGAAGCAAAGAGAAAAGAAGTTTAATACAATGATATCAAGGAGTGTTTACGTAAGACAATAATTATTTATGGCGAATATGTGTCATAGATGACAGGGCGCCACAATATCCATGCGATTAAGAACACAATAATCATTGGACAGGAACACATGAAAAATGCCTACCTACCTATATGAAATTCAGAATACATATTGCTTCTAATTATATTTCTATCACTGTCTATCACTGTCAAACTGACAAGACTTTAATATCGTAATCTTTGGACCACACAAGCTAACGACCGTGTTTCGCGTCTTTGCTCGGCTTTCAAAGGTCGTAGGGTGATGTTAAATAGCCTAAACGATTCCTTATGAATCCGAAACCGACTAGTAGTTCCAGAGATACGCGCGTTCAAATAAACAAACAAACTCTTCAGCTTTATAATATTAGTATAGATGTCCATGCAATCGATAGACGCTAGCGACAGCGTAAAACTTAGAATCCAAAGTATGAGTACGTATTACGCGGTCGCTAGCGACTATAGATTTAACCCTTAACTACCCACTATCGTTTTAAAAGTTTGTATTGTTTACTAACATACAATTGTTTGTTACCGAACGTCAAAGTTCAGCTTAACACTCTTGGAGTCAGTGGCTTGTTATACATGTTAGCCATCTTATTAGAACTAATTCAAATACGACCACCACTACCGTTGTGACGTCACTGTGTGACGTTTCATATTGCTCAGACAGGATTCCTTAGAACATAATTATATGCCCCTGGAGGCGTATAGCGGTGAATCATCAAATAACATTTTCCACCACTTTTTGCGGGGGGCGAGGTGAGCACGTACAGCACACTGCGGAAATTTGACAATCCCACACAGAGACAGGCTTACAGATTGTACTTAAATAAAATCATGTTCTTAAATTTCAACTGTCTAGTACGTTACGTTACGTTTGTCCAGCGTTGAATAGGCGATGAAATTAATTCGCAAGAAGTGGACGAGCGGATTCACAATATCGTGCATTGAATACCATGGCTACGGGGTGTCCCATGGCTATGCCATATGGAGGGAAAGTACTTTAAATATTGGAGATATGAAGTTTTGCTTCAGAGAAACTACACTTTTAATTTTTAAAATTAAGTAGGTAATATGCATTCAAAGATTTTTAAAAAGTTGCTTGTTTCATCTGGGAATCGAACCGACTAAATGTGAAAAAATAAACACCTATATTTTTATGATGCCGATTGAGAGGGTTAATTGTAAGCATTAATTCCTTCTGAGTAACATGGCACCTATCTTAAATTACAGGAACACCGTAATATTTTTTTTTTTCAAATTCCTCTACTGTCTAGCCTAGCGCATAGCCAAGATGTATTCAAATAGTATTTTATTGCATTTATCTTGCACATTTCAGGAAAACAGTGTAAAAAAGTACTTAATAGCAAATATAATTAAAGCTATATATGAAAAGCGACACGAGTTATTTTAATAAATTCTTTTCCTAAATTTAGATGTAAATTTTCGCCATGTTATTTTCATTTAAGACACTATGTTACTTAGAAGGAATTAATGTTTATAATTAACCTTCTCAATCGGCATCATAAAAATATAGTATGTTCTTCTTTTCACATTAATTTGGTCGGTGCGATTCCCAGATGAAGCAAGTAACTTTTTAAAAATCTTTGAATGCAGTATTGCTTAATTTTAAAAATAAAGTAGTCTTCATGTAGCAAAACTTCCTAACTATAATATTTAAAGTACTTTCCCTCCATGTGGCACAGCCGTGGGACAACCTGTATAACAAAATTGTGATATAATTTCAACAACGCCTATTCAACGCGGTACAAACGTGACGTCACTTATGTATCAGAAAGAATATACTGTATACTACAATACAATACACCAATTTTTTGCGTGCATAAACAAATAAATAAATAAACCAGTCTAGTCGGCGCAGACCTGGTCGAGTTTTCGATAGTGCCAACAATTTTATGGCCAACGACCCAGTTACGGGCAGTTATTTTATTTATTTATAAACACTCGGGGGTGGTACGTGATTGTACGTCATAGTAAATAGAAAACTTTAGCTATAGAGCCTTTCTTATAAAAAGTCTTTTCAACGCTATGTTGGCTCCCCTTGTCACTTTGTCTAGGTCTTGAACGTTGTATGTATTTTTTAGATTTAAGTGTTAAAGTAATGCCTGGGACACTAAAAAGTGGTAAAAGAGCATTGATGCTAAAATAAAACTTGCAACCGTCTAAAACGTTGTAATATATTGCCATTCAGAGTTAACGAAGTCCAGTATCCAGTCGAAGGGACTTCTTATGTGAAACGCTATTTTGCTATAAATTTTATGTTCTTAACACGTTCGCGGACCGTACCAGTTGAATCTGTGTTCTAAAATGACACAATAAATTGTCATATAAACATATTTGACGTTTAAGTATATAGCGCCGCATAATACGGGATGTTTTAAAAACTTTATGACAAACGTTTTATCACGTCATCGATTACATAGGTTTTGCCATTATTAGTACAACCTGCAACTCATTAGATGTCTTATGGACACAAGACATAATATCTCGTAGGTAGTAGGTATATCTTTATTCGTTCCAAAGTCCCAATCATCGTCCTGGAACTGTTCTACCTTGATTTATCCCTATCGAAATCCTCAAAAATCCTCATCGGATTTGTCTTACGCTTTTACGTCAAAAACAAACAAAAGAGCCCGTAAGACACCATTTTCATAGAATAATTTTGTTTATAACATAATTCACAACAAAGTAACAATAAAATAATAACGTAAACTTAATACTTAATGATGCTTTTGTCTCGAAGTTTACGACAAACCGCTCCTGCGACGCTAAAATGCGCGCGCACCCTTCCCGTGACACAATCTGACTAAATGTAGAGACGCAGGAGGCGCGCGGGATGTATAATCACGTTGTGCGTGCGTGTGTGTGTGTGTGTTTGTAGTGTTGCCGCAAATTGCCAACGACACATTTTTGAAATGGTCAAAAACTGTTTCTTTATGACAGTAAAGCTTAGAGTTTTATATGTTGAGAACAAGGTCCACATAATTGAATTTTTACTTGAAAGTTTATCGGAAATAAACGTTCCGGCTTACACGATCTTTTGTTTTTGAACGGCATGGTACGTTGGTTGTGCCATATCAAAATTATACATTATGACGTTCAATCACGTACTACCCGCGAGTGTTAATAATTAAATAAAATAACTGCCTGTAATTGTGTCATTCACCCTATCGAAACGTTGGATTTTGACACAATGACAAATAAGAATAGAAAATTCAAGTGGTCTCAACCAACTGGACTGAATTATTATTATTTTCTTTATTCATTTTAGGGTTCCGTATCTCAAAAAGGAAACACGGAATCTTTATGGGATCACTTTGTGGCCGTCTAGAGTGGAGTCGCTAGAGCAGAACACCTCTTATATAATACTGAATCATGCTATAAGGATTATTTTTGTGTAACGGGTGCCGCGCTCGACGCGGGATCGGTTAGTGGTGATGAATTTGCGGTATTGCTGTAATCGCGTGTGTTTATGTCACTCAAAATAGAAAAATAAAAATCTATTCACCCCCTCGGGGGTAAAACAGCTCTTCTGCGGGGTTAATAAGATTGATAATCTTCTATACAAATAAATAAAATTGAAGTGTCTGTTTGTACTGTCATGTTGTTGTAGATAGGTAGGTAGGTACTGTTATGAACCGGAGAGTGATATAATGGTAGTTAAAGTTTACTCCTGAGGTACGTTCCCATGGGATAATTTCCGACGTCCACGCGGGTGAAGCCGCGGGCGAAAGCTAGTTAATAAAATAAATGCGAACAGACCGAATGCGATTATTAACAAAATATTTAAACTTAAATCTCAGAATTTCCGGGGTCAGTTTTTTGAGCCTAAATTGTTTTATTTGTAATACGTACTTACGTATTATTACAACGTACCTTCCTTCCTAAGTTCCTACGTTCATTTAAGTACGAAACTCGAAAACATTATCAAACTTACGCGCTTGTCGTCACGTGATCGTTCGTTCGTTGCCGCTTCGTGCATCATGCTGCCGCTCTGCGAACGCGATGCACGATGCACGATGTGGCAATGTCGCGTCGTGCGTGATGTGCGCTCCAACTTCCAATACGCAATCGGACCTACCAACCTCGGTAGCTACTTACCTAACTAATTACTCAGTTCGGAAGTAATAATTTCAATATAAAGGTACCTACGCTGAAGAGAAGTCTCTCATGTAGGTTATTTTACGTATAAAATAAAGTATCTGTAATTAATAAAAAAAAAAAAAAACAATTGATTACATAAAACTGGTCTATCCATGTCTATCCATTACCTAGGAGAAAAAACTGATTCCACTAAAAAAATATGTTTTTATACGTTTTAAGCCATCTTTAGTGGTTGACATCGGTTGTTAACGAAAGTAACCATTGACAACCGTTTCGTTGAAAACGTTGACAACTGGTTTTGCATCTATATACGGAACCTTAAAATGAATAAAGAAAATAACAATATTATTGCAGTCTAGTGGGTAGCGACCTCGTTGAGTTTTCGATAGTTCCTCCAATTATAGGGTCTATGAGCTAGTTATGGTCAGTTATTTTATTTATTTATTTAGAACATGGAAAAGTTACATAAAGAGCGTACTTAAAGAGCGTTTCGCAAGAAGGCTGATTTACATCAGACGAGCGAATGCTCATTCTATTAAATTCTTTTAGTGTAAACAGACGTAGAGCATTATTCTGTCTGCATTCAGAAATTTTATAGAATATTCCAAAAATGCTCGCACGCTTGATGTAAACGGCACTAGAGCATGCGAACAGTTGCTTAGAGCGTTCTTGCATGTTCGGACGTGAAGCGTTCTTGTGTTCCAGCGATTCGTTCGGCCGATTTAAACATCTATTGCGCAAGAATTCTAGTTCTTGGTTCTCATTTTTGCTCGTTGATTTTTCGCTCGTTTACACTAAAAGATCGAGAACGAATGCTCTTGTTCTACGAAGAGTCGTTCGTAACTTTGATGCTATATTGGCACCCCTATCTGTTGCTGCCTGGGACACTAAAAAGTGGTAAAATAGCATTGGTGCTAAAATAAAACTAGCAACCCCGTCTAAAAAGTTGTAATATATTGACATTCAGAGCTAACATCGCGTCGAAGGGACTGTTCTAAATAAATAAATGAAATAACTGCCTGTAAGTGGCTCATTCACCCTATCGAAATGTTGAATTTTGACACAATGAGAATAGAAATAGGATTATTCTCTGAAAAAATGTACATTTTGAATTTTGAATTTGGAACTAAACTGACAACGTAACGGATAGAATCTGAGAGTTGGTGTAACGAAACTGATGACATAAAACATAATTCACATTACACACGTAGGTAGGTAAGTATACTCAAATATTAATAAAACACTGCTTTTAGATATTTAGGAAATTCATTTGCAAGGCTTTAGTTTCGTTACATTGCGTTACGTTACGAAACTGTGAAATTGTAAAGCTTAATTCATAAAATAAAAACTACCAGACTGACATATTTATAAGTACATAGTTATTTTAAATTAAACTTTACATTTATTATTTAAGAAAATTGTTATTATTTTTGTTTCACTGTGTGATTAATTGATTATTAATCATTCAAAGAGAGAATTATTACTTGTTAAAAAATACACTGTTATACCTTAGGCCTTAGGCTGATGAGCTAAAGCCTTGCAAATGAATTTCCTAAATATATCTAAAGGCAGTGTTTTATTAATATTTGAGTGTAGGTAGTTACCTACCTACGTGTGTAATGTGAACTATGTTTTATGACATCAGTTTCGTTACACCAACTGTCAGGTCCGTTACGTTGTCAGTTTAGTTCCAAATTAAAAATTCAAAATTTTTTTAGAGAATGATCCTATTTCTATTCTCATTGTGTCAAAAATTCAAAATCCAACAATTTGAAGTGGTCTCCACCGACTAGACTGCATTATTACTATTATTACTTAGAACAGAATACTGTCCCGACACGCCCGCAAAAAAAGAGTGTTTTGTATTGTAGTATTTGTAGTGTATTAATATTATTATATTCTTTCTGATCCATAAGTAACCGTTAGTTTTTTCTCTTACAAAACTTACAAATAATAATTGTTAACCGACTTCAAAAAAGGAGGTTATCAATTCGACACGTATGTATCTAGCTACGCCCCGCGGTTTCACCGGCGAAAATATTAAATTAAATTTCGATTCCGTGGTAATATTGGGATAAAAAGTTCAGCTGTAAGTAACAATTATGGCATTGTAAGTAGGTACCTATAAAGTTTCATTACAATTGGTTCATTAGTTTTTGCGTGAAGAAGTAATAAACTTATTCTGTAAAGATCTCAGACTGCTTGAAAAGTGATCTTGTTTTGAACTTTTTAGTTATTTTCTTGCAGTCGGGTTTTTTGATTAACTCATTTTTTTTCCTGTTAGGGCTTCTTCACACGTACCACAAACCACAACCACACCACGGCCGGGCGTATATTTCGTATTAAAAATGAATAGGTACGACTATTCACACGTACCACATTTTGCAGTCGTTAATCGACCGTGTGTGTGATACCGACAACATCGCAACCACAACGCAACCACCAGCGACACTGCGAACTACACATCACATATTTTTGCGAACGACACATCGACATTTTGTCGGTACCACAACGCAACTACAAAAAGCTATTCACACGTAACCACTGCTTGACAGCATTTTGTCGTTGCGACGTGGTGTGGTTATGGTACGTGTGAATGAGCACTTAGTGATTTTTTAGCATTTGAATGAAAAAAAACAAACTTTAAATTTTTATTATATTATAATTAAATAATGAATACAATCAAGTGTTGCCTTTTTTCCAAGACGTGCAGTTCCTGTCAATGTTATGATCATCATCTTATCAGCCGACAGGCGTCTAAGGGTGATTTTCCACTACAGATGTGCTATGCAACGTTGCTATGGATGCGTTTGATATCAACCAATCATATTCATTGGTTCACATAGTATAGCACTGGTGGAAACCGATTCAGCTAAGCTAGGTTTTTTATATGGAAGGATGCGTGCTGTAGATGCGCGCTATGGATGCGATGCGAGCTATGGATGCGTGCTAGATGTGTGGTCGAGAATGGAGTAGCTATGTGTATTGTCGATACGTCACATAGCTCGAGCTGCGCATCTTCCTTGCACGGCTACCTACATAGCATAACATCAGTGGAAACGGTCACATAGATTTGCAGCCTAGCTTTTATATTTTCGTAGCATAGCTGCATAGCACATCTCTGTTGGAAAGGCACCTTAATGCTGGCTTTTCCCAAGCATCGCCACAAAAACTGCTCGACTTGTGCTGCCCACATCCAATAGTTTCTCGCCACCTTCACCAAGTTGTTAGTCCACCTTGTGAGGTCTACCCTTTGATTCATTTCTATCCATACGCGCCGTGCGCGGCCACTTAAAATCTTTTCGGCTCCACCAGCCACCCGTTCTACGAGCTATGTACCCCATTTAGGTTTGGCATTTCTTCTGGCTGTGTCGCTTACCTTGGTTTCCCTGAAAATCTTATTTCTGATTCATTCACGCAGGGAAACTCCAAGCACTTTATTCGTTTATTATTATTCAAATGAAAATAGCTCTAAAAGTTAAATAGGTAGGTATTTAGTTTTGAGTAGGATATTGATTCATAAACATGACATGTTAGATCATTTAGATCAATGTTTTCTTCCTACACTTAGATATCCTTGAAGTAGTCGCAACTAAATAAAATGGCGTTGATTGCATTTAAACACTGCCTCACTGCTAGAAACAGTAAATATCAAGGTCCAAAAATAACATAGGAAAGTATAAGTTTTTAACGAATTATCTCTTTTACGATTGACGTATTGTTTTGACATAATAACATTTTTAAGAAGTTTTAATGGCTTTCATTTAGGGTTCAATACATCAATAATTTATGTTTAAAACCTTAAACCCGACTATAAACGAACGTAACCAAAATTGAAACGATCTTAAACTGGGTGATAGGTTAAACGTGGGACATAGTGAAGGATGGTGTTCAGTTTTCAATACTAGTGCGATTAACTACGGGACCAACCTTGAAATCACGAAATCAAATCAACTGTTCGTTACGACGAATGTTAACAATATTATGTCCCCCGCTCTAACTTTCCAACCGCGTTATCAAAAAATCAGGAAAAAATCAACCTCATTGCATCCAATAAATAACAAGATACAGTAGGTACTTAGTTTTTGAAAATATATTATAGTGTATTTTAAATTAAATAATAGGCTTGCGTTTGATCGCCATCTCGCCTGATGTTAAGCGCTGATGCGGTCTACGATGGAGCACGCTTGCCTAGATGAAACCAATTCACTCTCAAATAAATAATAATTTGCTATTTTGAGTTTTGAGTTTGACAACCGCAACAACGCTTTGTACAATACAAACTTATATTACCTGTATTATTATTACTTACTGGTAGTGTTTTGTGTTTTATAAATAAATACTTGCGATCATAAAACTAAAATACTTCTTATTACGGAACCCTAAAAAAAATCCGGTTTTTTTACGAAATGGCAAAACAAGTCATTCAAACAATTTTTGGTTTCACAAATGTGAACACAATAATTTAGATGTACGCATAAATTAAAATCCTTACTGAACCCATCGCCGTGGCACGACACAGGCTTTACTTTATTGTCTTTGAACTAGTCTAGCAAGACCTCTTTTGCACATAGCACGGCCACCCCGCGGAATTAGCAGAAAGCGTTTAGATGGGTATATAAACTCCTTGCTACAATACTTTTTATACTCATTTCAAGATGACACTGCTCTTTGGTCGCGTTATAATATTACGAGGCTCGCTAGCGTCTGCGTTTATAATGCGACCAAATGACAGTGATAGCTCGAATGTAGTAAAATCAATTATAATAATGTAAACTTAATTTGGTCGAGTTATGGTTTACGCGTCGAGTATAGATTTCTATTTAACTCGGAATAAGGGTACTGGTGGCTGAGCGATTGAATGCTTCGCAACGTGTCGCGGATTCGATTGCCGCACGGAGCATATATTTGTTTCGGGTTTGAGTGTTTGTGTATGCGAATTTTGCATTTGTAAGCGCACCCACGATATAGTAGAAAGAAAAATAGTGTGGGGCAAACTTTATAAAAAAAAGTCTCTATAACTAAGTTTAATGAACGAATAGCATTACGTCAATTAAAGACTGAAGTCGGGACCCATGGTTTCATTGCAGGTGTGTTTAATGTTAATATTATGTCACTAGCTGTTCCCCACGATTTCAACCCCGTTGCTCGGCTTCAAAGGGTCGTAGCGTAATGTTAAATAGCCTATACTATTTCCCATGAATTTGGCTATCTTATACAAAAAAATCGAATCCGACTGGTTCCAGAGATTAGCGCGTACAAATAAACAAACTCTTCAGTTTTATAACATTAGTATAGATATTGTTGTTCAAATTATAAACTCTAGCTTTTAAACTTTGTAAAATAAACACATAAACATAACATAGCGTCTGAACAGCTCATAATAAGACACCTGACTTGCGACTACAGTTTGAAACAACCATTAGTATATCTCAATAACCTTGAAAGCAGCATTAAAAATAAAACTGAATAACCATTAACTCCTACCATCAAACGACACTTCGCTGCCGAGTCCCTATAGAAAAACACTCAGATCATATAAAAAAGAAGATATGCCATCAAAACAAATTAGTACGGGAACCACTGTCACCGCTTTTAGAACAGTTTGCGACACAATTACAAGCGCTCATTGTGACAGGGATGTTACGAGTGTCATATTTTTCACATTCGCGAATGCGAATGTTCGGGATGCGAATGTGCGAATGCGAATGTTGGGAACGACATAAAAAAAAAATAAGTTGTTTTTTTTAAGTATTTTTTCTCACAAACATTGCATTTTGTGTGGTCTCGATCGATATCGATCGTAAAAAATTGCCATATTTCACTTTTCTTTCCCGGTGCCATGTGAAAAGCTGTCAAAATAGCTCAACACAATTTTAATCTCACAAACTACTTACCTACTTTTCTATTTATTTAAACTGACTGAAAACACTAACAAGGCAAACTAACTTGCTTAGTTAGTTTGGCTTGTTAGCAGCGACAAAGAAACGCTTTCTATTGGTCGAATGACATGTGATGCCTGCCTGCGCCTTCTGCGCGTGCGAGGATCGATTAACCGGGCGGCCGCTGGGCGAGACACGACACGACTTGTACACATTCGCATTCGCAAAACATTCGCATCGATTGATGCGAATGCGAATGTCGATGCGAATGTGCAAAATGATGCGAATCATTCGCATAAGCGAATGCGAATGCGAATATTCGTAACATCCCTACTTGTGAGTTTAAAGATCTCCCACACATTAGAAATTCCGCACACCCTCAATCTAACACTGTTATTCGTCACTCAGCACTATCATACTCAACTAAACACTATTATTATATCATTGATTGCGTTCACTCCGTCGCCAGCGTGCCTACATTTTAATTATGGTCAATGTGACCAAACTAAAGCCAATAACGCCTTAGCACATCTCCCTTATTTAGTATCATCTGAGGAAAAACAGCTTAAACATAAATAAAAACAAGTTAATTCCCAGGGAAGCGTCAAGAGCACCGCTTTATGAGTAGCTGGTTCATAAAACGGAATGGTGTCGCGGGACCCGTGTCGTAAACGTCCCGGTCCCGGTCCCAGGACGGGACCAAAGAGTACGCAAATAAAGGCTTAGATTATCTTTTTTAGGGTTCCGTACCTCAAAATCAAAAAACTGGACACTTATAAGATCAAGTTATTAAATATATAAGTGATTCTTAAAAATCATATGACCCGAGCGGGATTTGAACCCGCGACCTCTGCCGTACCGTGGCTTAGTGCTCTGCCAACTGAGCTACCGGGTCTCGCCCGACTCATTTGAAATTTGAGATCCCTTTGTACACGCTTCATAGGAGCGTTTGACTTAATACTAATAATAATAACTTAATAGAAGCATAACATGGCTTTGACATGTTTCAAATTCACAAAAAATATACACTTATAAGATCACTTTGTTGTCCGTCTGACCGCATGTCAAGACCCTTACCTAACAAGCTCATAGATGGCGCCAGTAGAAGTTTGTAATAGCGGCATCTTGCTCGTAGATGGCGCTATTCCCTATTTATAAAAACGTAAAAAATAAATAATTAATTACTTTTATTACGTTTAAATATTTTCTGCGTGGACACCAACATTGGCGCTTCTGCGATAGCTCTGTGGTGGGACACCACATACGGGATTGCGGGATTGTTTTTATATCCGTTAGAATTTTCATGCAGTAGAAACACGTGTTGTGACCACCGCGGGACATTCGCGGGACATTTGTGGGACAAATATTAGCAATATGCAAACCGCGCTACAATTTAATTTTATGTAATTTGTGTTAGGTAACATGTGTGGACGGCGAGCAAAATTAGCGGTGTATTGGTCGAGTGGTCTCACAGTTGCTTACAGCGAGGATAGTGGGTTCGATTTCCGAGATGAGGAAAGTATGTTTTTTTTTTTGTGTTAAAGTTCTTCGTCTAATGTTGGCGGAGAAAAATTGGTGGCCATTCTGAGCACATAAAAATGAAGCCTTTTGCTTGTCCCAAAGAAACTAAGTCGTGTACTTAATATAACCTAAAATAAAAGCATGTCTGTGAAAGAGCGAGTGAAACGGAATCTATACATATTATTTATGCATAGCATAGCATTGCATAATCGGCCTATAATGTTCCCACTGCTGGGACACAGGCCTCCTCTGTGAGAGGGAGTGGGCCGTAGTCCACCACGCGGGCCCAGTGCGGGTTGGTGGACGTCGCATGTCTTCGAATTTTTTGATTCTAGGACATGCCGGTTTCCTCACGATGTTTTCCTTCGCCGTTAAAGCAAGTGATAATTAATTTCTAATATTATTTATGATTTTGTTACAATTTTATTATACCGGCTTCCCCTCACCCTTCGTCACTGGTAGGAGTATAAAGTGGTGTGTGGTACACCCACATTTACTCAGTTACGTAAGCCCCATATAAAATATATTTTTACAGAATATAAATACATAGGTATAAAATGTAGATACACAAACATTTGTTCGTTCAAACGATTGTCTTTAAACAAAAGCTCTTTTTGCGTACAAACGACAGTTGCAAATGTTGCCATATTGGCACAAACAAAAAGCCGTTTTGATCGCCCGCGCGGGACAACTCACGACCTTAACTTTTTTGACTATTAGACGACTGGAATGTAAAGGTGCGGTTAAACGGGCTAGTTTTTTGGCAATTTATTGCTGCAATTGTATGGCCGTGAGTTGAGATCTATGTCGTGCAGCTCAGTAGAACATGTACCATCATTTATTTTCATTGCAATATCGCCAGACTATACTGCAAGATTGCGGCAATTGTTTTACTGAGTTTCACGATATAGATCTCAACTCGTGGCTATATAATTGCAGCAAGAGTTGTCAAAAAACTAGCCCGTTTAACCGCACCTTTACAGCCTAGAGAATATACCTAGGTTTTTAGGTTCTATTTTGCGTTTAAAATGTCTGTGATTTTTTCGCCGTTTCGGTTTTTATTTGATTTGGCAATATTGTCTTACAATGTTGTCTAGTGTAACGAGATTACAATTCCAGCACGCATTTAAATGGACAGTGTTTTGTTTTTGCAGTTTTTTTTTGTTTGGCACTTATTGACTTAGGGCGTTGTTACTGAGCTGAGTTTTGAGAGTTAGCCTGTGTTCCCAATGGGAAAACTGTGAGCGGCCGACTGAGTTTGCGGCGTATCGGTTTAGTACGCCCTTCCATATATTTGAAATGGAGTGTCCACAGTTTGCTAGTTTGCGCTAACAGTTTGCTACTGCAATTTGTTAGCGCAAACTCAGTCGGCCGCTCACTGTTTGCCTATTGGGGACAAGCCTTAAAATAACACAAAAAAATTATCTAAAATTTGAATTTGAAATCAGAATATAAATTAATTATCCAGAGCGTAAAATAGACTTCATCTCAGTGAAAACTCTATAGTAAAACTTAATTTATTAATATCTTAGTCTTACAGACCTTAGTTGTGAAATTTTAGTCAGTTTTGCTAATGTAACTATGGCGTAAAACATATAATAATATTAAACCAGCGCCACGTTATTATAGCCAATTTGAAGTTTGTCCGCTCATACAGTTTCGAAAAAATTTACAACTACTTTTGAAAGAACAATTGCTGTAGATACCTATTTTATTGTCAACAGTGACGCGTCACTATAAACTATAAAGTACAGCAATTATTCTTTCAAAAGTAGTTGTAAATTTTTATTAACCGACTTCAGAAAAGGAGGTTCTGTATTCGTCCCGTATGTATGTATGTATGTAAGTATGTATGTAAGTATGTATGTAAGTATGTATGTAAGTATGTATGTAAGTATGTATGTATGTATGTTTGTATGTGCGCGATTTTCTCAAAACTACTGATTCGATTTGGATGGGATTTTCACTAACGTAATCTACATACTTTCAGGAAGGTTTTAGTATATAATACATTATGTAATCATTCCTATGTACAAAGTTATAGGCATAAATGTACACACTCCGTAGAAGATTTACTGTTGAACGAATTCGTGAAAGTAATCTAACACGGGATAAAGAACTAAAAACGGAAAAATAAAAAACTTTTTTAACAAAAAATAACCGACTTCAAAAATCCACTACAAAGAAAAAAATAATATTGGTTTCGGAAGTCGGTGGCAAAAAAAGGAAACAAAAACCAAAGCCACCGACTTCCGAAACCAAAATTATTATTTTCTTTGTAGTGGATTTTTGAAGTCGGTTATTTTTTGTTAAAAAAGTTTTTTTTACGAAACTTAATGAGCACGTCACAGCTGGCTGCAGACGTCGAATTTTAAACAAGCGGGTTTAAAATTCGACGTCTGCAGCCAGCTGTCGATTATTTTTATACAAACCGACTTACTTTTAATCTCTTTTTGAAAACTGGACTGTCATAAATGAGGATCTGGCATTCGGGATTGCAAATGGCCGCTCGGAGACAGCCCTCATTTGAAATTGTGATGGAGTTGTACTAGTTCTGACTGACATAATTTTGTTTCAAAATTATATAAAAATGGGCGCGTACTTTAATAATCACAGGCTATAAAAGACGTCAGCCTGGCATAACGTCATTGATTCAAATCCAATTTATACTAGTCTACAGTAATGTTTTTTTTAAACTGTCTAGTACTAATAGTAAGACACTATATCGTCGCCTAAGAGTGAAGACCTCGTATGTGTAAAAGAAGTAACTTTTCAGGAGGAAGAAAAAACTGCGCGCTGTAAAATGTTGGTTCTGTGTTTTTTATTAATAATTAAGTATAATATGTTTTAACTGCTAAGTACAGCAGGATAAACTCAAGTTATCAATTTTCAATTATCACGCCAAACTGACAGATCTGATCTGATTCTCATAGATCTGATGAGATTCTCATTTGCTGTCATAGATGACGCTAATAGTATCAAATGAAAAAAATAGTCAGATCAGGATATGCGTTGCGAGGAGTTCTTCCTAGAACTGCAATAAAATAAATTTGAGCAAAAATGCATTCCCGAGGTCTTCACTCTAAGGCGACGATATACCCTCTTTTTGCTAAAACCTAAGTAAATGTCAACGTTATCAATGTCGATATGAGACCATTATGACACAATTGCATAGCATACGTAGGGCCCTGGTACCCGTAGCGCTGAAACCTCAGATCATAGAAACAAGGAGATGTGCCAAGACGCTATCGAGCTTGATGCCTGATCTTGAGCAAATTGCTCATATTAAAAACGTACGCGCTGGCGACGATCCGAACACGATCGATGGTATAAATACAGTGTTTTAGTTTAGTGTTAGTGTTGAGTGACGATTAACAGTGTTAGATTGAGGGTGTGCGGAATGTTCAATGCGTGGGAGATCTTTTTATTCACAAGAAGCGCTTAATTACGCGCGTAATTGTGTCGAAAAATGTACTAAAAGTGGCATCAGTTGTTCCCGTACTAATTTGCTATGATGGCATATCTCCTTGTTTCTATGATCTGAGGCTGAAACCAATTGCTACGTCAATTAATTACTTACCAGATTTCAATTACTACCTCATCCACACTGTAATCCGAACCCAACATAATAATTAAAGCCAATGTATTTACGTCCCCACTCTTTATTCAGTACTCGTAAATACTGGACCGTGATTGGACAGTTCCACGAGTCATTGTTTCAGTAGCTACGTGGTGCATTAAAGGAAATAATTATCTCAAAAACGTATAGGTGTTATGTTTATTTAATTAAATAACACGATGATACATTGAATATAATTTCGCTTTCAGAGTGAAATTATATTCAATGTAAGGCGATTCACACACTGCCCCGCATCACGCAGCGTAGTGCGGGGGTGCGTGATCTTACGTTGTTTGCAAGTACCTACGTTTGTATAGAAATCACGCGTAGTGCAACACACTGAAAACGCATTCACGCGCCGCGTTGCAGATCACGCACCTACATGCGGAGAAACACGCACACCCGCGCGTGGGTGCGGGGCAAGACGCAAGGTATGGCGCACTGAGATCTGTAGTATCGTGCGTGATTTCGTATTGACAGTTGACATCTGCCGACAACATACATATGGTTGCTAGGAAGTTTGTTTTATTTTAAATCTGCCAGTATGAAGAACAAGACAATCATTGCCATCTAGTGTAATAAATTAGATACTAATGAACTGCTTTATAAAATGTCAAAAAAGTTGCTAAGACAACACTAGTAGGTGGTGTATCGTTTTTCCTCTAGGCCACCGTATGACAATACTGCACCTACGCGCGTTTGTGCGGAAAAATCTGCATGGTGATGCAGATCTGCACTCCCGCACCCGCACGCGTGGCGCCGTCGCCACGCACCCCGCTGCGTTATGCGGGGCAGTGTGCGAATCGCCTAAGTTCATGGCAGAACGATATAATGACATGTCTCATTATTATGTGTTCTGAGCTACGAATTATCTCGATTCGTGCTACGGCGTAGCTCGAGAAGTACTACGGCGTAGCTCACGCTACGAGGTAGTTGCTCTATGCTACGGCGTAGGTCGCGCAATAGTACGGCATAGCTCATGCTACGAGGCAGCTTGATCTAGATGCTATGGCGTAAGGCGATTCGCACACTGCCCTGCCCTGGTTTCTTCTAGGCAAGCGTGCTCCATCGTAGACCGCATCATCGCTTAACATCAGGCGAGATGGCGGGCGGTCAAACGCAAGCCTATATACAAATAAAAAAAAAAAAAAAAAAATACTTTCGCATTTATAATATTATTTAGGATTTACATAATTTGTTTAATTATGTGAATAGGTACGACATAAGTAAAACAGAATTATTTATAATTTTGTTATTTTCTAGTACTGGCTTCATTTATGAGTGACCAAAAATATCTTTGTCTTTAAAACATTTGTTGAAAAATATTGAAATATATTATTATTAAAATATACTTGAAAACTGTCTCTCTTTTCAAGAAACGTGTAAAAGAACACTACCTTTCCTCTTAACTGTAGCTATATTTACATATTAGTATATATTAGCATATGTATTTATATAAGTATATATTATAACATATTTATTTATGTTTATTTACTTCTTGTGTTATTTAAGACGTTCACTCTAATCTCCTCTTCATGCTTTCACACACATTATGTCTACATTTCTTTTTATTCATCTCTCCTTTCGCAGGTCTGCTGGCAGAAATTTCTATTGAAATAAGCAGTACCTTTGTACTCCAATCACTTTTTAATTTATCACTGTAAATTCTATTGTGTGTACATAAATTGTTAAATAAATAAATAAATAAATATTGTGTAAGTATTCATTTATTGGACTATCAAGACAGTCCTAATTAATTGCTTAAAACATGGCGTCCCTACTCGAGCCGTGTTCAAGCTTCGTAGATTAGTAGCGTCGTGAATTATGATACTAGGTATTACAGCGACTTCGCCTGGATCTGTGCTAGCACTGTAGAAAGGTACTTCATATACCTCCCTACGTATAAGATCTAGACAAACGAATACACGATTCTTTAAATTAATTGGTCGTTTCGTTAAAATTAAGACTTGTTTTCGTCAGATGTTTTAAAAGAGTGACTATTTGAGCTCTTAAATACGTTGGGCGCACTCTGGGAAGTTAGTTCTAGGTAATAAGTCGTATTTTCAAGACGAAGAAGTTAAAAAAACCAAATCAAGCGTGTCATTAACACTTCATAATACGGATCTAATCCTAACCAATATTAGAACTACGAAAGTAAGTTTGTTCATTTGTTACCTTTTCACACCTAAATCAATGAACCGATCATCATGAAGTTTAGCACATACCTTGTCAGGGGTACAAAAAAGGACATAGGGTATCTTTTCTCTAGAAAAAGCACTGGGGGGTGATTCTCGCGGGTTCGATATTGATATCGCCTTCGATATATATTACAACAACTGTCAAAATCCCTACCTTTTGACATTTGTTGCAATATATATCGAAGGCGATATCAATATCGAACCCGCTAGGATCACCCCCCTGTTTGTTGAGGGAAAGAACAATAAATTTCGACGGTCACAATACGGTAGTGTCCTACTATTAAAAAAGTACAAATAAATTATTTTATTTCAAAGAAGTAATAGGCACAACAAAAAAGTAAAAGCAAAAATAATAATTTATCACAAAATGGAAAACATAGACGCTTTTAAAGTTTTTGGAGGGAGTATCGCTCCGTCTTTGTCGCGCAAGCGGACGTAGGTGGTGTTACGTCACTAGTAGGTAGTGCCGTCCGTGTCTAGCAAATCATTTTAAAACGCTTATAACTTTGCCAATTTTGTAGATGTTTCATCGGTTTTTTTGGTGTTAATTGTCTTTTTTCAAATAGTTTACAGATTCACAATAAAAAAAAAGTAGTTAACATCCTATTGCTGTAGGGCGCTAGATAGTGCTACGTATATCACGCGGACGAAGTCGCAGGCAAAGAGCTAGTTTTGTAATAAAACACAGGTATTTTTTTTCTCTTTTTTTACCACAAGATTCAGGCAATAATCCGCAGAAGTACATTTTTCTCCCGACAGCTTTAAACCGATTTTATCCGGACTTTTAACCATTTCCCTACAATTATTTAAAGCCATTCCTTCGGAAACGTTCGGAAGCGACAAAACTTCGAGTTTTCAGAAAACGAGAAAAGACATTACGGAGCGTCTGCAGTGTAAACGGATTTAACTTCAATTCGTATAGATTTTGTGAAGAAGAATGTTGTTGAGCGACGGATGTTGAATGTTGAAATATCGTCAGAAATCTTAGTACTTACCTACCGTGGCGAAGGGTGAGGGGAAGCTTGTACAATAAAATAGTAACAACATTATTAATATTAGGTATGACAAAATAAAACGAAATTACTATTTAATTGTACCGGCTTCCCCTCACGCTTTGTCAGTGGTACCGGCACCAGTCATGAGCACAAATCTCACCTGCGTATTAGCTGATTTTTCGGTCTTTGATGGAATTAAGAAGATGGGGCGCCGAGGCTGCATTGGTTCGTTAGTCGATGCTCGTTGTCTTTTGGACTATTCTAAGGCCCGTATTACAGAACGATGCTCCAGCACAGATCTCTGCTTGAGCATAGATTTAAAGCCATTTGATTAGTTGAAATCTATGCTCAAGCAGAGATCGGTGCTCGAGAATCGTTCTGGTATACGGGCCTTAAAGTACTGAACAGATTTTGATGTGGTTTTCACAGTTTGATAGCTTGGGGTCCAAGATAAAATCTAAGCTACATTTCATCTGGTTCCGGTGGGATAAACCAGAGCTGCTGCTTGACCTCTTGGCACAACCACTAGTCGCAGAAATTTTATTAACTATTTTTGTTTCTTTTTTTATGAATTTTGTCTGTGTGTATTATTCGTGCCAAATAAACGTTTTTCTTTCTTTCGTTCTTTCTTTCTTTAGTACAGTAAGTGCCCCATATCGTCTGACCCCTCTTAGAATCTTACTATTTCTAAGAGGGGCCGCCAGACAATGTGGGGCACTGACTGTACTAGCCACGCTACAATACGGAAGTCATATAAACTGGTCATTCCATTGTAGTCCACGTGGACGGAGCCGCGGGTCTAGTCTAGTCTAAGTCTAGTAACAAAATAAATCTTAGAGAAAAAAATAACTTCCCAGCTTACCAAAACTTGTTCAGTTGTTCCAATTAAACTGAATGCAGCTGAATATCACTGTTACATCTCAACTATGTTACATCTGACACCCCTAAGAAGGAAACACGACTACACGAGCTGTCTAATATAGCGCGGTTTGCGCAGAATTTAGGCTGACACTAACAAATGTGTCTGATAGGAGCGTCGCTGCCGAGTTATATGTAAGAACGTCATCATTTTACAATTAAATGAGAACGTTGGTGTACATTTCTATGCTTTAATCTTAGTGAAAGATCTGTTGAATTGCTTGAGAGGTAACCTTGAGAGGTTTCCATCGTGTTTACGTCATCGCCCTTATTCACATGAGCGCTTTTTCAACGTGCGTTAAAAAAGCGTTTTTCACGGCAGTTTCGATTCAACGTCCAACGCCGAACGCTGAAATGCCGCTGAAAAACAGCGCACGATGTAAATGCGTGGCGTCAAAAAAGCGCTATCGTGCAAACAGATGTACCGTTTCCCATTTGTTAATTCGGGCCCGATTTAAACTCGCGTTTAAAAAGCGCTCATGCGAATAAGGGCTTAAACATAACTTATTACCTGTATTACACGAAGGCTTGTTCAGAGGTGTATTCTCACCAGTTAAGTTGCATGTCCCATGTAATAGGGGACAAGCCTATTACCATCAAGTCAGCACAAATCTAAACCTAGGAATGCTTCTGAGAATGTGCTTATGTTAAAACTGAATAAGGTTTTAGGTTTAGGACGCTTATCAGTCGCGCATGCATCTACTAGACCAACGACCCAGTATAAATACTAAGTGTTAATAAAACTTACGTTTCCCTACTTTGGTACAATTGCTAGCAATTCTTTGAGGACATTTCCCGGCTACGTGCCTTCAAGACATCATGCTGAATTAAGCTGGTAACTCACTGGAGTATACGAGCTCAAAGATGTTGTAGAAACCCCGGGATTTGCCCGCACATTTATTATTGAATCCCGGAATTAGTAAGGACAAGCTGATTCGTTGCGACTCTCACGAAAGATTTTTTTTAACGATGCCTCACTTGGCGTTTTTCCTGTATTGTGGGAGCATTCACGGACATAAATCTTTACTAATATTATAAAGACAAAATATTATTTTTTTTTGTTTGAAAAGAATCTCAAAAACTACTGGACCGATTTTAAAAATTCTTTCACCAGTAGAAAGCTACATTATCTTCAGTAACATAGGCTATTTTTATCCCGAAAAAATGCACATTTCCCGTGGGTCATGCGGAGGAAGTCGCGAGCAAAATGCTGGTCTCATATACAAAAACACCCAGACTTGGAACAATAAGATCTAATAAATATTTTTACGTGCGGGAATCGAAACGAACACATACATCACTACGCCAGTTGTGCCAACTATTACTGTATTGTTAGAGTCCTTGCGGGAATAAATGGACTGTATTATTTGTGCTGGTTTATTCGTGGAAAACCATCTAAAGAATCTACATTAAAATAATATTCGCGAACAATGTCATTTCGTGCTACAACGGACAAGAAGCAGAAGCAGATGATGCGCGCGCAGCGCGGCTGTCTCAGGGCGGAAATCCGCTGTGTTTAATGTTGCCACTTCAGTGCGTGGACATGCTCCCCGGGTTGAAGAGTGGACTTCAAAGGTCCATGGGCAGGGGGCAGAGGTTGTTCCATCCTCTCCGAATGGTTCCTTTCTTAGTTTTGATCTCCGCCACTCGATTGATGCCATCGACTCCGGGATAAACGTAGATTACACGTCCAAGAGACCAAAGCAGGGGTGGACTCGTCTTGTCTCTAATTCGTCTTATTATTATACGTTTTTTTTTATATTTTTGTTGCACGGGACTTTTCAAAGTTCCGGACCTTTCGAAGGCGTGCGTGGGGCCGAAGCCAACACGTAGAGGCCCTTTACAACAAACTTAAAATATATAAAATGTAATGGTGACACAGCTGGCGTTTATCCCTGTATGCACTATATAAATGCACCCAAGGACAAACCCCAGCTGTGCAGAACTATTGCAAACATGTGGAGAAAAGCTACTTGGGCTATTGTGATGGGATGGTAGTGGATTGGTTTTGGGGAACTATGGGAACCTATGGCGCCTGCCGGAACAATGTATATTGACACGTAATAATGGCAGACGGAGACTTGCCAACTCACTAACTGGGCCCCCCGAAAATGGTTGCTCAAGTCGCAACAAGGGGGCAACAGGAACGTGAGCGGCTGAAGGGTGGAGAGGCTTTGCTGGACTTTAAACTCAGATCATTTGCTCCCTGAGGGTCCGGCATCACTGGCCCACTCACCACTTACGCTCAGCATCTACCCTTCGAGCAGTGGGGTTCTGCTCTAGCGACTCCACTCTGGACGGCCAATTAAGGCAAGCCAAAGATGAGGAACGGTGACTTCTCCCTGGAGCACTCGGGTACCGCGGGGTCGCTACTCCCCGTCACCTCGCCTCAAGGTGCCCTGCGGGCTTATTATACGTTATTATTACTTTTAGAATATTGTACTGCTTATCCCACAAACGAATCTTGTCGTGAAGACAGTTGTATTCTCAATACAACTTAATCTCACGTACGGCCATAACTTATTGTACTTAGTTGCTCTCCAAGGAACTTTATAACTCAATAAAACTAACAGCTTTTCTACTACGATTCGATTTTTATTATCGAATCACGATAATGTCCACAATGTTTTACTTGATTGGTTATTTGTAGTTGATTGATTAAACATATTTGTAGTTGATTGGTTAAACGTATTTGTAATTGATTGGTTAAATACGAGTATAATTATAAGGTGTCTCATTAAGACCACTTTTTTTTACTGCTATCTCGCTTGATGGTCTATGATGCAGCACACTTGCCTGGAAGAAACGGATTCACTCGTGACTTTAAAATACTTTTGTAACTGTCGGGAAACACCCACTATTTGCTTATTTTAATTTAAAATTAAAAAAACACTGCGTGTTTTATCTATACTAATATTATAAAGAGGTAAAGTTTGTAAGTTTGTATGTAGGGGGTAATCTGCGGAACTAATGGTCCGATTCTGAAAATTCTTTCACTAATACGAAGCTACATTATTACTGAGTGCTATAGGCTACTTTTTATCCCGGAAAAATGCACAGTGGTCACGCGGACGAAGTCGCAGGCAAAGTGCTAGTTATTTTAATAAAGAGTGTAGACATGGAGGTAATGTATGGAATACAATATCCTAAAATTGCCGCCTCGTAACTGATGACATTTGTTCTCCTTTCGACGAAATTTTCGACATTTTGGCATAGTGCCGGCTGACTTTCATGTTCAGAAATTGAATCGGACACCCGCTATTTATAGTTGATTGATTAAACATTATTTGTAGATGATTATTTAAACATTTATATTTTTGTAGAAGATTGGTTAAACACACGTTGAACATATTGCAAGTAGTTTGGTTATTTTTCTACTACTCTTTTATAATGTGACTGACTCCATGGTCTAGTGGTCGAAAGTACGACTGTTTAACGCGGGGTCCTATACAGGGTGGCGGGTTAGACAGTGGAAATATTTTAAGGGGTCATTGTACTCATCATTATGAACCACTTTTACAATGGGACCAACGCTGAAATCGCGAAAAAAAAATCTGCTGTTCCATACATTTTGTTGAGTCATGTGAACATAAATGTATGGAACAGCTGATTTTTTTTTCGCGATTTCAGGGTTGGTCCTATACACAGCTGTGTAACCCTTCGGAGAATTCAGCCGTGATATTATGCCTATGTTTTCCTCTCGTATTTTTTGTGAAATATTTTTCGCAAGTCTCTTTGTTCGTTCTTTGATGTTTTCAATTTAACTCCGACTTTAGGACACTGACACCTCTTCATTTTTTGATACGATATTTTTTTTTCAACTTGACTGCGCCAAACATTGAAAGTTAAAAATAAATTATGGAATAGGGACTTGTAAACAAGATGAACAAAATTTAAATTCGAAATAAAAAATATTTAAATTTGATACCTTAAATCAAATAATTTAAGGTAGGTATGAAAGACAAATGAAGACGGAATTTAACTGTGGAAACTTTTTAGTTGAAACAGCATTTGAAATTGATATTCGAACATGTGTTTTTTGATAATGACTTGTGTCATTCACTTGAATAAAAGTCTTCTCTGTGCAAACAACTTTTTTACTTCTATATCCTAGTTATCTAGTATATTTCATCAATAGGTTATGGGCCCAGTCACTAAATTTGCCATCAAGAATCTCTGCGGCCTAGATGACTACTCTACGTGGAAATTCGCAATAAAAATGATTCTCATACGAGAAAAGTTGTTCACGTATACGTCTATGTACCCGGATTCCAAAGACTCCACCGCCATCGAGAAGGACCAAGATGCACTAGCTTTGATTTGTCTACATGTGGAACCTACACTTTATGCGTATGTACAAGATTCAAATTATGCTAAGGATGCTTGGGATAGCTTAGCGAAAGCGTTTGAGGACAAAGGCGTAAATCGCAGAATCACCCTCATGAACGCGTTGTTGGATGAGAAGCTAGAGAGACACTCGTCGATGCAAGAATATGTTGCTGTAGTTATGTCTCTTTCTCAAAAGTTGAAGGATATTGCCACCGGATTTGACGATGATCTTGTAGCTGTCGTGTTGCTGAGAGGACTACCTGAAGAGTACAGGCCTATGCGAATGGCGCTGGAACACTCTGGGATGAAGTTGACTTCAGAGAACGTACGGCAGAAGTTACTACAGGAGGATTCACGTCAAGGTTGTAGTACATTGTCTTCAGCGGACTCGGCATTGGCTGTGCGTAAGAGTAAGAAGTGGAATGGGAACAAAGATATTAATATGACCAAAATTAAATGCTTTAAATGTGGAAAGAGTGGACATAAGAAGCCGGACTGTCCTGAAGGAAGGAAAGCGGGTTCAATCTCCAAACTAAGTGACGTCGCGATCGTGAGCCTGTCTTCATTCAGCGCCGGGGACTCCTTCAATCCGACGGAGTGGTACATTGACAGCGGAGCATCTTCACATATGTCTTTCCAGAAACATTGGTTTAAAGATTTGGTTATGAATGTTGGTATGAGTAACGTGACTTGTGCGAATAATGATAAGATTGAATGCAAGGGTAAGGGTGATATCATAGTGAGTTTGAAAGGACGAATGCTTGCTGTGAGGGATGTCGCGTATGTACCTGGTTTGCATGTTAATCTGTTATCAGTGTCTAAATTAGTAGAGAAAGGATGGAAGGTAAGTTTTGACAGAGATGGGTGCAAGCTAATTCACCATTTGGTTCCAGGCCATTTCAAGGGAAAGCTTCTGGCTACCGCAAGTGAAGTCTCAGGGATCTACAAGCTTGAAGGTTGTCAGGCGGTTGTAGATGGGACTGCGTTGGCGTCAGTGAAAGCAGGTAATCCTTTGATGTTGTGGCACCGGCGGCTTGGACACGTAAATGAGCGAGATTTACGTAAGCTCCTGGGTATGGATTTTGGTAAAAGCGTAATGGAACCTTGTGTCGCCTGTATTAAGGGGAAGGCACATCGTTTACCTTTTCCAGTTGGTGAGGCTGAGAGGGCAGTCGAGAGACTGCAACTAGTTCACGCAGATATCTGTGGTCCAATGTCTGAACCTACGTACGGTGGATCTCGGTATATGCTAGTTATTTTAGATGATTTTACACGTAAATCTTTTGTATTTTTTCTTAAATCAAAAGATCAGGTTTTAGATCATTTTAAAGTTTTTCTAGCTAGTGTAGAGGTTGAAACCGGGTTGAAGGTAAAGTGCATACGCACGGACAATGGAACAGAATTTGTGAACAGGAAGTTTGATGGGTTTCTACAGCAAAAGGGTATAAAACATCAATTAACTGTTCCCTACACTCCGGAGCAGAATGGCGTAGTGGAGCGAGCAAACCGCACTATTGTGGAGATGGCTCGTGCTATGTTGGCGGAAAAGGGTCTGAGTGCGAGACTGTGGGGAGAGGCATGTAATACGGCTGTTTATATCAAGAACAGGCTGCCTCACAGTGGCAATAATGGTAAGATTCCTGAGGAGTTGTGGACAGGGAAGGCTCAGTCATTTGATCATTTCAGAGTTTTTGGAACGAAAGCGTTTGTGCACGTGCCCAAGGAAACTCGGAAGAAATGGAGCCCTAAAGCGGTAGAACATGTCTTTGTTGGTTACTGTGAAGAAACCAAGGGATATCGTTTCATTAATCCCAGTAATCCTCGCGTCATTGTTAGAGGAAGGGATGTAGTTTTCTTGGAGGACTCTACAGCAGTAGTTTCAGAGGATCCTAGTCAGCTCGTAGGTAGTGGTGACAAAGGTGCTGAAGTAATCTGGGAACTTGCAAAGGTAGAAGGCCAGTCAGGTTCATCACCTGATGCCAGACGTGACGTGAAAAATGCATCTGAAATGCTTTGTCGGAACCACGAATAAAATAATGGTAAGTATATTTATATTATTTTTCTTGGCTATTTGGGTTTTTTTTTTATTGCGGTCTACTATGGAGCACGCTCGCCTAAAAAAGCCGATTTACTTGCGACTTGAAGACACCCAGATTGTAACTATTGTTGTATTTAATAAAATAACCTTGCGTTTGACCGCCATCTTGCCTGATGTTAAGCGATGATACGGTCTGCGATGGAGCACGCTTGCCAAGAAGAAACCAATTCACTCGCGACTTGAAGACACCCAGATTGTAACTATTGGGGAACACCCACTCCGGCAGCGCATTCCACTGTTTGGCGGTTTTCACAATGAAAGTGGCTTCGTTCGGGTACCAACACCCACATTGAAGTCCCAATTCATATAATAATTATGATATAATAATGCATATCAATAACCGTCTCGATTGTAAGGCACGCTCCACACGAGCAATAACGATTTATTTATCCATTCCCGAGCGCGTTCCCGCTAATATTGGATAAATGTAAATTACGGGACACTGCGGTATTCCGATTCATTTCAAATATTCCTTCTTATATGTCATATTAAGGGCGAGTTGCTTCAAACCATCTGTATTCGTAAGTCAGTACGTAATCGTTAAGTCAGTATGAAATTGTCGTACAAGCCGCCATATTTGACGGTTACAGATACGTAACTGTAAGTTGAAACAACATGGCCTAAACCCATCGCTGGATGGAATGGATATTTTAATAACTTATTGGTGGAAATAGGATTTCAATTCTTTTGTAATTTTACGATATTTTGAAATTGCTAAGGAGAATTTGAAGCTGTTCCGCTATTGCTTTGAATTTAATGTATCAACAGACCTTAGTGCTTAATAGGTGTAACGGACATAAAGGCTATGTCACTTACGTCTTTTGAACTCCATGTAATAAAATTTTGTTCTGTCCTTTTTACGTAGGTAGGTATGTATGTTTTTGAATGTATGTATCTATGTTTGTCTACAATGTTTTCGAGTGTATGTATCTAAGAAAGAAAGAAAGAAAGAAAAATATTTATTTGGACACAGCACATAAAAGACACAGACATTATGATAAGGTACCTACAGCAGAACAGAACACAAAACAATAAAAATAAATGCAAAAACGTGAGGTAGGTACAATAATTTCCATTTCCGCACAGGTTTGTGTCTCACGGCTGGACCAAACAGGTTCCAGATCAGCTTAATGCCAAGTCACAAGTACTTGGCGCTGGTTTTCATCTGGAACCTTTTTACCTCACGGATGTCAGTCAGTGCAGTGTGTTATACAAATAAATCTAATATGTTATAAAATAATTAAAAATAACGATATATACTAATTTAAAATTCATTTCGTCTTTATGAGAAAAAAAAAATAAATAAAAACTATTTAAATGTAAAATAATAAATAAAATAGTGTAATTCGTGTCATCTAATAAATAGGTACCAACGTTCCAACTACAACGTCGCGTCGTCGGCAAAACCGGTTTAGTAGCTGCGCCGGGCGAGGCAGTTTCAGTTCACTATAAAATTATTAAGATATCATTCACATTAATAATACCCACGAACCCGTGCTAGGCGCACATTCATCACACCGAAAATTATGTTATAGTGAAGCAATTGGTTGTCATCTACGGTTAGGTTGTGCACTTGTGCAGAAGAAATACGAAAAGGGAGTTTACTATGGAAAGAAAAGCGTTTACAATGCAAGGACCTGTGTAGACGGTGAGTGTAATACAAAAACTATTATATTATCAAAATCTAAAATATTAAAGGTTATGTGGTTGGTTTGAGTAGCTTCGAGTTTGTAATCTTTATTTAAATATTTAATTATTAGTTTTTTTTTTTTTACTTTTCTCAGATATATCTACCTACCTACCTACCAAAAATCAAAGGCACTGTAAGCGACGCATTGAAGGACGACAAATATGTGACGAAGAGGGGCCGCGGTGGCACGGCGCTAGGGTCGGTTGCAAACAGACCATCATTTCGCATGTAGGCCAGACCCAATCGGTAAGGTATTATTATACTATTTAAAAAACATGTCCACATAAAAATGTGTTATGCAAGTTCTGATTCAAAATCCGTTTTTAGGTCTCCCATAATGAGGAGTCTGACCCGACACCCAGCGACAGCACCACAGTACGCCCCCCACCTTGTCAGCGTCGCACTTTACAACTTCGGGCTGAGAAATTTGTATTTTGTTTTTATTGTGTAATCATTTAGAGAGGTAAGCCCAAAGCCTGACACTCTCATATCGATAATGCATACTTAAATTATAATTAGATTTTTATTAGATTAGTTTAAACATTACAATTACATAAATAAGAATTAGATTATATTAAAAACTATTGTTAAATTATTTTTAAATTATTATAGAAAGATTTACATTGACATTGCCTAATTCACATTGCGCATTTAAGAGATATTGCCGTAGTCTTTTTCTAAAAGTTATTAGACTGTTAATTTGTCTTAAGGGTCTATAATCTATGTATGTCTATTTCTTTAGCACCCTCTTTAGCCTGAAAGGCTGATGGATTTCAACATAATGAGGTGTCGTTAATATTGATGAAATATACTAGATAACTAGGATATAGAAGTAAAAAAGTTGTTTGCACAGAGAAGACTTTTATTCAAGTGAATGACACAAGTCATTATCAAAAAACACATGTTCGAATATCAATTTCAAATGCTGTTTCAACTAAAAAGTTTCCACACTTCCCCTCAAACAACATCCATCATCAGATATCCTCACATCACACCACACCAGACACACTCAGATTCAGATCGCGCACACATTTATTAAATGCCACACGACCTAATGGTTTTGTCAGCACATCTGCTGGGTTATCTTCCGTACACACATAGTCCAGACGTACAACATTCTTAGCAATACAATCTCTGACATAGTGCGCCCTTATGTCTATATGTTTCGTCCTTCTATGCGCTACAGAATTGTACGCAAGTTTAATAGCACTCTGATTATCTACGAAAATGCAAATAGCCCCAAGATATTCACCTCTTATAAATGCATTTAACTGCCGCAAGTGAACTGCCTCCTTGGTTGCCTCCGAAAGTGCAATATACTCGGCTTCCGTTGACGAAAGTGCCACACAAGCTTGTTTCCGGCATTCCCAGTTAATCAACGAGTTTCCGCATCTAAAAATAAATCCAGAATACGATTTCCTATCTTTGATGTTCCCTCCCCAGTCAGCATCTACAAATCCCGTGATGTCCTGCACCGGCGACTTGGGAAATATCAAACATAGATCCCTTGTACCCTTAAGGTATCTCAAGATATATTTAGCAGCTTTCCAATGACGTTCCTCACAACATGAGTTGTACTGTGCCAAAAAATTTACCGCAGCCGCAATATCCGGGCGTGTGTTACAGGCCAAATAGTTCAGCGACCCTATGAGCGCCTGATAACTACGAGATAATAAGGATATAAGGGTATATAAGGGTCGCTGAACTATTTGGCCTGTAACACACGCCCGGATATTGCGGCTGCGGTAAATTTTTTGGCACAGTACAACTCATGTTGTGAGGAACGTCATTGGAAAGCTGCTAAACATATCTTGAGATACCTTAAGGGTACAAGGGATCTATGTTTGATATTTCCCAAGTCGCCGGTGCAGGACATCACGGGATTTGTAGATGCTGACTGGGGAGGGAACATCAAAGATAGGAAATCGTATTCTGGATTTATTTTTAGATGCGGAAACTCGTTGATTAACTGGGAATGCCGGAAACAAGCTTGTGTGGCACTTTCGTCAACGGAAGCCGAGTATATTGCACTTTCGGAGGCAACCAAGGAGGCAGTTCACTTGCGGCAGTTAAATGCATTTATAAGAGGTGAATATCTTGGGGCTATTTGCATTTTCGTAGATAATCAGAGTGCTATTAAACTTGCGTACAATTCTGTAGCGCATAGAAGGACGAAACATATAGACATAAGGGCGCACTATGTCAGAGATTGTATTGCTAAGAATGTTGTACGTCTGGACTATGTGTGTACGGAAGATAACCCAGCAGATGTGCTGACAAAACCATTAGGTCGTGTGGCATTTAATAAATGTGTGCGCGATCTGAATCTGAGTGTGTCTGGTGTGGTGTGATGTGAGGATATCTGATGATGGATGTTGTTTGAGGGGAAGTGTGGAAACTTTTTAGTTGAAACAGCATTTGAAATTGATATTCGAACATGTGTTTTTTGATAATGACTTGTGTCATTCACTTGAATAAAAGTCTTCTCTGTGCAAACAACTTTTTTACTTCTATATCCTAGTTATCTAGTATATTTCATCAATATTAACGACACCTCATTATGTTGAAATCCATCAGCCTTTCAGGCTAAAGAGGGTGCTAAAGAAATAGACATACATAGATACATACACTCGAAAACATTGTAGACAAACATAGATACATACATTCAAAAACATACATACCTACCTACGTAAAAAGGACAGAACAAAATTTTATTACATGGAGTTCAAAAGACGTAAGTGACATAGCCTTTATGTCCGTTACACCTATTAAGCACTAAGGTCTGTTGATACATTAAATTCAAAGCAATAGCGGAACAGCTTCAAATTCTCCTTAGCAATTTCAAAATATCGTAAAATTACAAAAGAATTGAAATCCTATTTCCACCAATAAGTTATTAAAATATCCATTCCATCCAGCGATGGGTTTAGGCCATGTTGTTTCAACTTACAGTTACGTATCTGTAACCGTCAAATATGGCGGCTTGTACGACAATTTCATACTGACTTAACGATTACGTACTGACTTACGAATACAGATGGTTTGAAGCAACTCGCCCTTAATATGACATATAAGAAGGAATATTTGAAATGAATCGGAATACCGCAGTGTCCCGTAATTTACATTTATCCAATATTAGCGGGAACGCGCTCGGGAATGGATAAATAAATCGTTATTGCTCGTGTGGAGCGTGCCTTACAATCGAGACGGTTATTGATATGCATTATTATATCATAATTATTATATGAATTGGGACTTCAATGTGGGTGTTGGTACCCGAACGAAGCCACTTTCATTGTGAAAACCGCCAAACAGTGGAATGCGCTGCCGGAGTGGGTGTTCCCCAATAGTTACAATCTGGGTGTCTTCAAGTCGCGAGTGAATTGGTTTCTTCTTGGCAAGCGTGCTCCATCGCAGACCGTATCATCGCTTAACATCAGGCAAGATGGCGGTCAAACGCAAGGTTATTTTATTAAATACAACAATAGTTACAATCTGGGTGTCTTCAAGTCGCAAGTAAATCGGCTTTTTTAGGCGAGCGTGCTCCATAGTAGACCGCAATAAAAAAAAAACCCAAATAGCCAAGAAAAATAATATAAATATACTTACCATTATTTTATTCGTGGTTCCGACAAAGCATTTCAGATGCATTTTTCACGTCACGTCTGGCATTAAGGTCGGTAGCGAGGTCGCGATGCAATGCCGACATTGTGTAATACGCGGGAGTATAATTTATTATAAATTATACATTAAAAAGAAGAAATTTCGGCTGGCTTTAGCTATATAGCCTAGTGGTTTAACCATGTGCCTCCCACGGCGAATGGTTCGAGTTCGATCCCGAAGCACGCACCGCTGACTTTTCGAAGTCATGTGCGTATTAGAAATTAATTATCACTTGCTTTAACGGTGAAGGAAAACATCATGAGGAAACCGGCATGTCCTAGAACTAAAAGTTCGAAGACATGTGACGTCCACCAACCCGCACTGGGCCTGCGTGGTGGACTACGGGTCTACGGCCCACTCCCTCTCACAGACAGAGGAGGCCTGTGTCTCAGCAGTGGGAACATTATAGGCCGATTATGCAGCTATATAGAGCTATATATTATCGCTTTCTCAAACTCGATGTGTAATAAAATTACTGCCACGTTTTGTAAATACACACATCAAAAGTATCTAGGGATCAACATATATTTTTGCAATAACTTTTCTCCTGATTGATATTAATTAAAATTTTCTTTAAGGATTCATCAAATAAAGTGTTTTCGTTTGTCACAGTAACGATAAACCAAGTCACCTTTGCATTAATAAAGAAATTTGCCATTTTCCTAATAAAGGGATTTTTGACATTTGAACCACTAACATTAAAGTTCGAAAAAAAGACTGAAATAACAGTTTTCTTTAAAATTTTATTGGGTAACTTAAACAATTAATAATCCGTGTTTCTACCGCGAACACTAACAACACAAGAACATCGGTTTGGCATACTCAAAATGAGTTCATCCAAATCACGCTGTGGAATGGCCGCCCATGTTCGTTGCAACAACAAAAAAAGGTCTTCTTGCGACTGGATACCCTCCATATTCGGCAGAGCTCTTCTCTGTAGCATATCCCATGCATGCTCAATCGGGTTCAAGTCTGGCGACTGAGCAGGCCAGGGCAGGACATTGATGTTAGCTGCGGCGAGAGTCTGTCTTACAACTCTTGCGGTGTGCGGTCGTGCATTATCATGCATTAACTGAAATAAGGGACCGATTTGCACTTGTAGAGGAACGATGACGTCTGATACAATCGTCTCAGCATAAATTTGAGCGTTGAGGTTGCCTCTGATCCAAATCAACTCAGTTCTTCCGCCGATCCAAATACCCGCCCATACCATGATGGTTCCACCACTATAAGGATGGACTTCCTGGCAGGATTTTAATCGCTGTTGGCGTCCAGGGGTTCTCCAGTGTCGTATACGTCTTGTATCCGGTCTCATACCAAAACGAGACTCATCAGAAAAGCACACGAAACGCCATTGTTCTTCTGCCCAATTTCTGTGTTCAAGAGCCCATTGATATCGAATCCTACGATTGTGCATTGCTATAGGTGGTACCCGTAGCGGTCTTCGGGAATGAAGGTTCACTTCATGCAAGCGGTTTCTGACTGTTTGGTCGCTAATTAAGTTCCCTGAAGAGTGATGAAGCCTCACGGCTAACATCATGGCGGTTATTGTTGGAGCTCTTCGAGTTAAGATTTGAATGTATCGGTCTTGTCTCCGTGTGGTGCAGCGATACCGTCCTCCATGGCGCTCAGCCACGGTACCAGTGCTTCGGTAACGTGTCCAAAGTCGACTGATAACACTCTGACTTGTATTCAGAGCTAAAGCTACAGTACGTTGCCGGGAACCAGCTTCTATCATTCCCACGGCTCTGAGCATTTCTTCCCTGCTTAAATGACGTCGCCGCTCCATAATAACGTTGGTTTTAATCAGTAGTAGGGAAACAGTAGCACTAATAATGTCTTCAATGCGTTGTATGTTTTTATAGGGAAAATATTGACAGCTTATTTTCATCTTTTACTCGAATTTGATTGAGAGTTCCTGATTCAAATTATGAAATGCACCAAAAAGGATCCATATAAATTTATAAAATCATAAATTTATTACAAAGCCACATCTCAATCTCAAGAAATCCGCATAAAAATGCTTGATCCCTAGACACTTTTGATGTGTGTAGTATGATATAATAATAATTTGATCCCCTAAGTACTTTATACTCGAGGGACAAAGTCCTTTGTCTATACTATTATAAAATTGTAAAAAAGCCGTGTCTGTACATTTAAGATATTCCAGAAAAAACAGTCGGGATAGGGTACTGGGACGTAACTATACCCGAAAAGATTTTTTTTTTAATTTTTGTCTGTTTGTTTATCTGTTTGTGTGTCTGTTTGTGCGCGCATCACGCGAAAACGACTGAACGGATTTTAATGTGGTTTTCACAGTTCGATAGCTTATGGTCCAACTTAAAATCTAAGCCACGTTTCATCTGATTCCGCTGAAAAATACCAGAGATATAGCTTGACCTCTTGGTCGTACTACCAACCTACACTACGGAGGTCATTTAAACTGGTCAGCTCATCGTAGTCCACGCGGACGGAGTCGCGGGCAAAAGTCTAGTCTTATCATAAATACGCACACGATTTGAATAAGGACTGTTTTAAGTTAGGCGTTTGGTATCGGCAACGGTGCGGCAGCCGTGCGGGTGTCACACTGCGCACCGATGGTTGTTTTTTAGGGAAAAATGGAACCCTCATAGGATCACTTTGTTGTCCGTCTGTCACCGTCTGAGTCATGAGTGGAGCCATCTGCTCATTAGGTGGCGCCACTAGAAGTATGCAATAGCGCCATCTATGATCAAGATACGATATATATACAGTCCGACACCAAATATCTAAATTGAAAGAGCCCTAAGGCGCCCCACAGATTGTTCTTCACTTACGAATTAATTATTTACTTTGACAATGTTCATTGAGTTGTGTGTGTTGACATGGGCCCCCAGACTATAATAATAACGGTCAGTTAAGATGAACTTAGAAATTAGATATAAATGAAACTTGCCCAGTTTCGAATTCGCAACCTCATGCTTGAGAACTGATTTTAACCAACCAATTTAAGTAAACAATTTCTAGCAAACTTAAGCATCATGTCTGACCCGGCAATCGAACTCAGTATGATGAGATGACGCTTAAGCCCCGTTTATAACTATTTCACCGTAGCAGTGTTTACTGATGAAACAGTAAGATTACGTGTAGGCTAGCAACCTGTTGCCAAAGGGAAATGTTGCCAACATTTGAAACCACAGTTATACTAATATCTATGTTGATCACAACCTCTGTTTCACCTTTTGTTTATTCTTATGAAAATGTCACTATTGTATGGTGTACCTAATAAACAGTATGTGTTTTTTTTCCAAAATCAACGGGTTCGATTCCTGGCTAGGAAAATTGATTTTTCGAAAATATAATGATACCGTTTTAGTTTTCATCAAAATCGGCTCCAAGACTCCTTTGAGTATTTTTCGCTATTTCTTAAAGTTTCGGATTTGGCCATCCACGCCCACTTGAAAAATTCACTCTCTATACCTCGAGACTTTGGACCCTGTATCCAATGCTCGCCCCACTGTTTTTTTTTTTAATAAGTATCGAAAAGGAAAGTTATGTTAAGAGCCTCCAATAATAATTTATGATCCAATCGTTGCTCTTATATTTTTACTTGCACTTCAATTTATATTTACCAAGTTTTTAGGGTTCCGTACCAAAATGGTAAAAAAGGAACCCTTATGGTGCGACTTCGTCTGTCTGTCTGTCTCTGTCACACCTGCTTATTTCAGCAACTACCTACTAATGCTATCGACTTGAAATTTGGAACAGTTATAAAGAATGCTTGTTTAACATTATTGTAAATAAAATAAAGTCAAAAAATATTTTTAGTTTCATTGCAAAAGGGGCCGGAGTGGGGGTCCAAAATTTCAAAGTGCGGTTACTAGGTCAAGTGACATAGCATATGAAAGGGCTTGATCTGCACATTTCAAAATATATTTTCATTTAATTTTATGTCTCACAGTTCTCGATATATGATGAAAAATGTTTGAAAAAATACCATTCTTCCCCCCTTATATCCGAAGTTTGCGGAGCGAAAAATCTGAAATTTTTAGAGTTGATAGGAATTGACCCAAACATTGCACCAAAAATAAAACGATGTTCCTAACTAGTACAGTGTTTTTCAAAATCATCAAAATTCCTTCACAAACAAACTTAGTTATGCGGTCCGGTTTTTTTCCACTTTATACGTCCAAAAATGATACGGAACCCTCGGGTCGCGAGTACGACTCGGACTTGGCCGGTTTTTATTATAAGTCTTTTCTTTACGATTTTCCCATAAATTATTTAGAAAGGAAAAATGCGTAAATAGATACTATATTTTGCAAAAAATATGAAGCTCAATATACTTGTATTATTTAACGATATTTATAAAATATTTTTTGTTTCGCTTTTTTACAGAAATAATAAAAAAGAAATGCGGTTTTTGTTAATATTGCATAAACAAGATATTTATGCCCTATAGTCTTATAATCTATGAATTTTATAAAATACAGGTTTTTTTTTAATAATAATAATTGTAGGTAGCAGTTAGGTAGCAGTGATGAAGGGTACAACATTTTAAATAATTCCGTTTTACTTTTCTCATACTCATTCAACTATTCAAAATACATTTAATACAGTGTATAAAGCAATAGGTATGACAAAGTAAAATGGGATTATTTACAACTTTGTTTCCTACTATTTTATTGTACCGGATTCCCCTCACCCTTCGCCACTGGCAGGTAGATAGATATTAATTTTTAATGGAAGATGTAGCTACACGTTTTGAATCTGACAACTGTTACAGATGGAACCATCTTGAAAAATTCATTGCTATCGTAATCATAAAGGACTCGTTCCTCCCTCCACAATATCTATGCTAATATCACTTCCTGATATGAATTTTTATTAACTCAGGTGCGTTCGTAATTTAGAAGAATTTTATTATTTTTATATTTGCTTCATAAAGTACTTTTGCTGACTATATTGGCGTCGGCTTCGTGTGAGTCTTAGATGAGATCAAATACCGAGGGGCTACGAAGCTAGCGGTCGTTCACGATGCGTAAAGTCAAAATTATTTGTGCTGCCACTACCATATAACCGAAAATTACCGCTACACAAAATTTAGTACCTACTAAATTGTTGCACGCGACTTCGTCTAAGTAAGAAAGGATGAAAAGTAGCCTATGTTCACGGCGTTATTCATATCTTAAATACTAAGAAGTTATTATTAAGGAACTATTTGCACACGTGTTAAACTTAGACGGTAAAAACTAAAAAGAAAACTCAGTGAAAATATGTAATAACAGTAAAAAATACAAACTACAGTTCACGCTCTACAAATCCGAGTCCCTAATTAATTGAATCAAAAAAACTTCTGACCTTATTAGCAGATAATTGAACAGAAGATTGTCAGCTGAACTTCTACTTGCTATAATAATAGTAATTTCTGCAACACAATAACAGTTTTGTTCTGAACTTTCGGGCTGCTAACTACTCGTTACAACCGTTGCGTCATAGGTACCTACCTCAGATCATAGAAACAAGGAGATGTGCCAAGGCGCTATCGAGCTTGATGCCTGATCTTAAGCAAATTGCTCATATTAAAAACATACGCGCTGGCGACGAACCGAACACGATCGAAGCGCTCCGTCGCTAAATATCATATTCTCAAAAGAGCACATTCGTAAAACATCGTATAAATACAGTGTTTTAATTTAGTGCTAGTGTTGAGTGACGATTAATAGTGTTAGATTGAGGGTGTGCGGAATGTTGAATGCGTGGGAGATCTTTTTATTCACAAGGAGCGCTTAATTATGCACGTAATTGTGTCGAAAAATGTACTAAAAGTGGCATCAGTTGTTCCCGTACTAATTTGCTATGATGGCATATCTCCTTGTTTCTATGATCTGAGGTACCTACACACAAGTAGGGAAGGGTGAGAGGAAGATGGCACAATAAATAAAATTATAAATAATTTCGTTTTATATAAATACTACACGTTTATTTTAAAAATAAAAACCAGCCGCCTTTAAAAAGATCACAGTAATATTGAAAGTCGGTGCCGGATCAAACCAAATCAAAAACCAAAGGCATCGACTTCCGAAAATGATAAACACAACATTATTGCGACTTTTTAAAGGCGGTTTTTACTTTTCCCATAAGACACTATACTTTTTACGATAAAGTAGTAACAAAATTATAAATAATTCCGTTTTACATATATCATATATATGTAAAACGGAATTATTTATAATTTTGTTACTACTTTATTGTACCGACTTGCCCTCACCCTGTGAAACTGGTACACATGTACGGAAACCGGGACTAACGGATGAGCACCACGTTAATCCGTAGGTCCCGGTCCCTCTCATGACCTCAATGTGTCACAGATGCATCTATGGATTAGCCGGTCTGAGCACTTTATAATCACTTAAATCGTTCTATCTAGGACACTAGACAAGACTCTAACATTCTTATTTTTTTTAGAGTTCCGCACTCCAAAAGAAAAAAAGGAACCGTTATGAGATCACTTCATTGTAAATCTATCTGTCTGTCAAGACCCTTTTTCTCAGGAACTAAAATACTCAAGCCCCTTGGCGCTGCTCAAGAAAATTAAACTTCTAAATTAACGTAGGTAATCAAAATTTACAGCCCTTTGTGGCACATTTTGACCCTCGCAAATAAATCACAACCTATCCTGTTGACTTAGAGTCATGAAATCATGCAAGAAGCAAGGTCTCACAGCGCAAATAAAGGATAACATTGTTAATTTGTGGTTATATCCCTTTTTTATGTGATTATAGCGGGATCCTCACGGCGCGATAACTATGTCGAAGTAAATATCAGGGGGGTGATTCTCGCGGGTGATATATTGATATCGAATTCGATATATATCGCAACAAATGTCAAAATGGTAGGGATTTTGACAGTTGTTGCAATATATATCGAACCCGCGAGAATCACCCCCCAGTTCAGTGTAAAGCTTTGGAAACCTATAAATTCAACGGCAAATGGAGCATAGACGTAGGTAAATCTACAACAATGCAACTCAAAATATACAGGATGTGCAAAATGTATCATCGCGAATGAAACCCGCTCGGCGATAGATCGTAAAAGTTGCTGAGGAATTTCCTTTCAGGCAGTGATATATTGAATGTTCCGGGCCGGATCCGAACCGGATGGGATGCTCTTACCGAATTGTACGATATCGCTTTATATTTTTCTTTTAAAGTGGTGTTTTTGTTTAGGCTTTTGATCGCTGTTTGACGGTTGTTAATGGGCTTGGAATTAAAAGGGCGGATGTTCTGTCATATTGTGAAGCTTTGACCGCGCGGTACGTCTTTATTTTTGGAACGGAGTTCCTTTACGCAGCTTACCGTACGAGTGAACTGGGAGAATTTTTAAGCGATGACGCGATGACGTTTTCTGCCATTTTGCTTTTATACCTACCTATTCAACAAAATAGCATGCACGTCTTCGGTCTATATCGAGTACCTCAAAAACAACTTTCATACCGTTTTCACCAATGGACGGACACATTACCGACAAAGGTTTTTGTATATAATTTATAAATGTGTTATATATATTAGCCGAGCTGTCACGGTTTTTATCAAGGAAGTCAGAAAAAATGGCTTTTTGCGCGTGCACTGCCCAAGTCGTTTGATATTTATGTGATAACAATGTATGACAAAAACGTTGGCCTCAAATAATTTTATAAAAAATATCTGGCTATTATATATCTAACTTTTATATTTAAACCACAAAATCTGTTTTAATGTTTTATAAATAACACTATAATTAGGCAATGTTTAAGTAGACACATTTATCAATAAAATATCGATCCTTATCCAAATAAGTAGTTTTATCGTCACATGATTTTTGGAGTTTAAAGTATTTTATTATGATAAATAGTTTCAGAGATAACACGATGTAATCAACGCGCGACAGAGTAATTTAATAATTTTGTGACATTGCTTCATACCTGAGCAAATTTTGCGTGACTCGATTCTTTAGGATAAACCTTTGGTTAGCTAGTTAGATGAAATTCTCGGATTGGAACTTCGTTCCTGATGGGGGTCCCCCGACCCCACACGTTTTTTTTTTGTTTAAGTTAAGTAGGTACCTACCAATAGCGAAGAGTGAGGGAGGCGAAGCTGGTACAACAAAATAGTAACAAAATTATGAACAATTTATTCACTATATTTACATAATATTTTGATTAAGCGAATAAGTATGACTTGAGTAAAACGGAATTGCCTATTTATAATTTTGTTAATATTTTATTGGACCAGTTTTCCCTTACCCTTCATTTCATTTCTACATGGGACATAATCTTTTTAGTACTGTAATAATTATTATAATACGTCATTCCCCTGGGCTTCTCTACCTATCGGATGTCGTCGTGACCAGAACCGAGTTTATAGGTAGGATATATTTCTGAAGAAGTAGGTTGCATTGTTATGTAATTTTTCAACCGCGTTATGAAAAAATCAAGATTATAGCATTTAGTAAGTATTTTCGATTAAAATTGGTTTGAATATGATATGTTAATTACTTTTTGAAATATTCACTTTTGTCAGTTTTGAGTTTGACAACCGCCATAATAACTTTGTATTTCATAATAATATATGAAATACAAACTTATATTTGCGGTCGGTAGACTGAAATACTTCTTGCTACGCAACCCTAGACTGTGCGTGATCCGACACGCTCTTGCCCGGTTTTTTCTTGAAAAGTACCCAACTTAAAAAAATAGCATCATAGATCATTATGAGATAATAGCAAGTTGCAATTATCTCATAATGATCCGATATTCACTTCTCGAGAACACTCGGAAATGATGAAGTAGCCAGCACAGCTGCAGAACGAGGCAAGTATAAAATATACATCTAAGTACCACTTAAAATGATTTGTGAACAAGGCTCCAAGTTAGCTGAAATGAAATTCAGTTTTCCGAGTTGGCGCAGTTTCCGAGCTAAACTTCGACGACTGGTGTAAGACGAACTTGTTTCGTTACAATATTCGGTTTGTGTTGTTCTGGTTAAGCGGATATTGTGGAAGTCACATTTTTATTTAAAGCAATGTTTTTACATTTTATATGTAGCTATAGTATCCGACAGGAAACAGATAGCGCATGTACATTTTTGGCCCAATAGACAATAGACAGTTGACAATACCTAATAGAGAATAGTCCAATAGACGACGAGCATCGACTGACGAACCAATCGCGTGCAGCCTCGGCGCCCCCCGTCTTCTTCATTCCGCCAGAGACCGAAAAACCAGCTAATACGCAAGTGACGTTTGTGATCATGACTGGTGCCGCTAGTTATACCTACATGATTTTTATTTTATTTTTATTTTTTTATCCTAAGGGATTTTTAAAATATCTTACACTGTCCTCACATATTAGGGCATAAAGGTCTTCTCCATAGCAATCTGCGTTTTGGAACTTACAACTAGCTTTAACTAACCGACAAACCGACTGACAACTATTGCTTGACAATTCAAAAGTGCCTGTAAACGGTCTAATTGAAATGTTTTGACTTTGACTTTGAAAGAGCCCTTAGAGGTGTAAGGGGTGTTTAAGGGTGTGCGTTAATTCTGTTACATATTGTACTATCGGTATTCTATATCCCCACACGAACTCCCAGATCAAACCCACCAAGGGTTAATCAGCAAGATAAACAAGTAATTTCAACGCGTAACGTTTACCGATACCACCGGTCTAGGGAACGCGCTTATCAACACTACAGGTGTCAAGATATTCTGAATAATGGGACATTATTTACGTAAATTATGTCCCGATTTGATATCGATTCTGTTTGTAGTTTGAATATTGTTTAAGTTGGTATTGCTGTGTATTTCCGCTTAAGATATTGAATTGATTTATGTAATTGTAACTGCTGTATGAACTTGGTTTATGGTGGGAAGTAAGGAATTAGAAAGTAAAAATAAAATCCATCATCAGATTTCAGTTATACATCAAAATTAAGTTTTTCAAAAAAATAATTAAAATGTTGGCCAATCCTACTAATATATAAACGTGAAAGTTTGTGAGGATGTAAAGATGTATGGATGTTTCTGTTTCACGCAAAAACTACAGAACGGATTTTGATGAAACTTTACAGTAATATAGCTTATACATCAGAATAACACATAGGCTACATTTTATTCCAAAAATGTGAGCAAAGCCGCGGGCAGAAGCTAGTATAACGATATATTTAAACTTACTAACCGATATTATGTTAAATATTCTCTAAAATCATATCATTAAACAATTTAAATGCATCAGGTGCGATGAAATAAGAATGTTTGCTACAGCGCCATAACTTAAAGTTTTTAAAGCTTGTTTTAAACTTTTTATGCATCCATAATTTGTAGCAAACTTTGTCTTTGAAGATGATAGTGAGCCACTTATCTTAGCTGCCAATACTTAGCAAGCAGATTATGGATGCAGTATTTTATACACCACTATTTTTATTAACCGACTTCAAAAAAGGAGGTTCTGTATTCGTCCCGTATGTATGTATGTATGTATGTTTGTATGTGCGCGATTTTCTCAAAAACTACTGATTCGATTTGGATGGGGTTTTCACTAACGTAATGTACATACTTTCAGGAAGGTTTTAGTGTATAATACATTGTGTAATCATTCCTATGTACAAAGTTATATGCATAAATGTACACACTCCGTAGAAGATTTACTGTTGAACGAATTCGTGAAAGTAATCTAACACGGGATAAAGAACTAAAAAGGGAAAAATAAAAAACTTTTTTAACAAAAAATAACCGACTTCAAAAATCCACTACAAAGAAAATAATAATTTTGGTTTCGGAAGTCGGTGGCAAAAAAAAGCAAACAAAATCCAAAGCCACCGACTTCCGAAACCAAAATTATTATTTTCTTTGTAGTGGATTTTTGAAGTCGGTTATTTTTTGTTAAAAAAGTTTTTTCTAACCTAGATTACTATGCGTGTGAAACAAAGCAATACTTTTACAAGCTTTTATTTAACTTGCCGTGTGTGTAGGAACCGGGCGACATCTTGCAACTGAATTTTAGACCAGTTTCTCTCAAGCGATGAGCTGGAAGGAACGCATAGGTTACTTCGATGACAATAAAATAATATGGTACCATGGAGTTAGTCTCATGATGGAGCCGGGAGGTGGCTATAGGAACTCCTCAACTTGTTAACATAACTCCGTCGTGTTTGGGCTCGTTGGATTTGTCTCGACAAGTACTATGACTGTAGATGATGTCCAGGGTCTCATGATGGAGTTGGAAAGTGGTCATTATAAAAGCTTGTTTTGAACTTTGTTTTTAGGGTTCCGTACCAAAATGGTAAAAAAGGAACCCTTATGGTGCGACTTCGTCTGTCTGTCTGTCTGTCTGTCACACCTGCTTATTTCAGCAACTACTTATGCTATCGACTTGAAATTTGAAATAGTTATAAAGAATAGTTATAAAGAAAGCTTGTTCAACTTTATTGCAAATGAAAAAAGTCTAAAAATATTTTTATTTTCATTGCAAAAGGGGCCGGAGTGGGGGTCCGAAATTTTAAAGTGGGGTTAATAGGTCAAGTGACATATCATATGAAAGGGCTTGATCTGCACATTTCAAAATATTTTATTTTATGTCTCACAGTTTTCGACATATGATGAAAAATGTCCAAAAAAATACCATTCCCCCCCCCTTATCTCCGAAGTTTGCGGGGCGAAAAATCTAAAATAATTAGAGTTGATAGGAATTGACCCAAATATGGCACCAAATATAAAACGATGTTCCTAACTACTACATTTTTTTCAAAATCATCAAAATTCCTTCACAAACAAACTTAGTTATGCGGTCCGGATTTTTTCACTTTATACGTCCAAAAATGATACGGAACCCTCGGTGCGCGAGTACGACTCGCACTTGGCCGGTTTTTTCAACATAAAACTTATGAATTTTTTAAAATATGTAGGTATTGTATCTAATCATAAAATAATTATCATATGTAAATGAAATCCTTCCTGTTTCGTTTGTTAATTTAAAACACAACGCGACGGAAAAAAAATCAGATTTTAAAAATTCTGTACAGGTGTTGCCATTGAATTTATATTAGGCTCCTGAAAATACAATTTCTAAAGGCATTCAGAAACAATTCAATTACGAAAGGGCACCGAATTATTCCTTTGTAGACGATATGGGGGAATGTTTCCACCACGCTGTGCTCTCGTTGTGCTACAAATTCTAATCCTGTAGGATTCATCCATCCATCCATAAATACTCACAAACTTTCACGTGTACGTGAAAGTTTGTGAGTATTTATGGATGGATGGATATTATGGATGTTTGTTACTCTTTCACCCAAAAACTACTGAACGGATTTTGATGAAACTTTACAGTGATATAGCTTATACATCGGAATAACACATAGGCTACCTTTTATCCCGAAAAACGCGGACGGAAGACAGTGGAAATATTTAAAGAGATCATTGTACTCATCATTATGAACAACTTTTACTATGGGACCAACCCTAAAATCGAGAAAAAAAATCAGCTGTTCCATACATTTATGGTCACATAACTCAACAAACTGTATGGAACAGTTGATTTTTTTTCGTGATTTCAGGGTTGGTCCCATAGTAAAAGTTGTTCATAATGATGAGTACAATACAATGACCGCTTTAAATATTTCCACTGTCTAACCTGCCACCCTGTATAATGCTAAATGTCGCTGCGTGTACATCCCACGGCCAAAATCGCGGGCAAGTTCCGGGCATAATAGGTATATCATTATCATTCGATCGTATCGATTAATTTCGTATCGATTGTGTCTCTATACATTTAGTCATATATAGGATCAGTTTCGGTGTGGCCAATTTAAAGTAAAATGAAAGAAAGAAAATAAAGAATAAAAATGTGAAGTAGACTAAACTTATACTTTTTTTAAAATGTCAAAGCAACTTTCAAGATAAGAAGCTAACCGATATTTGCACGTGGTTGCGTCTTGAATGCTTAAGAGGAAAAAACGAGAGATAAAAATAAATCCTAAGAAACAACGTGGATAAAATATTTTCCAATTTAATGATAGCCTTGGGAGCAGTAGAAATATAATAGAATCACTTCGCCATAATTTGATATAGGTTTATGTGCGAAACTAGAGAAAGGTTTTGGAGACTGGCAAATAATCTAGTGTATGTAAAAAATATTTGGCAGAATCATCGTATTGCTGAATGAAAGCCGGCAATAGTTTACGAATTTTGCCTCAGGTAGTATACAGTAATCTTTCATTAGGAAGAAGGTAGTCGCCAGAAGAAAAAATCTGGCAGACAGGTCTTCAAGCGTGCTCCATCGTAGACCGCATCATCGCGTTACATCAGGCGAGATGGTGGCCCAACGCAAGCCTATTATCAAATAATTAAAAAAACCGGACAAGTGCGAGGACTCGCGCCCTGAGGGTTCCGTACAACCTTATTATTCGTTCGTCTGTCGCACTTGACAGACAGTTGATTTCGACCTGAATGAGGCGGATTTTTTAAATGCGACAGATGGAGGGTTATGCATGTAGATTTTGTAGATATATTATTAGTTCATCTGATTCAGGATCTGCAGCCTAATTGCGTAACTCAATTTCTTTTGCCATGGCTTTCATTTTGACAGATCAACAACATCCATTGCGGCGTTGAGCTAGTTAAAGGAGCACGGATTAACAATCATACGGCGTAATGAATGTCAAAAACAATGCCATGGTGATAGCAATTGAGTTATGCAATACGCTACCTGATTCAGGTCAAAATCAATTGTGTTTTTCAATTGTGACAGTTGAAGATAAAATAAAGCATTCCATTAGTAATATGCAATAGCGCCATTTATGAGCAAGATGCCGCTATCATATACTTTTTCTAATGGCGCCATCTATGAGCAGATGCCTCGGACTTGCCACGGACAGAGTGACAACAAAATGATCCTACGAAGGTTCCGTTTTTCCTTTTGGGGTACGGAATTACCCCCTCCCCCTAAGCAAAATCGTGTATCCACGCCAAGTAAGTTTGTAATCCCACTATCTATGCTCGTGGTCATTAGTATTTCTTTCTCCGCTCGATTTCCAGCAACTTGTTAAAGAAAAACAACCGCAAACTTTTCGCTGCAAGTTTCCGCCAATTTCTCTCTTCAAGATTTTAAATGAATTTATCGAAACGCTGAACTGTGAGAGCGTTCGTTCATGACTTGAAACAGAATTGTTGAATACTAGCTGGTGCCCGCGACTTCATCTTCGTAAAAATAGATGAAAAGTGAAGTGAAAACCTTATGTGCTTTTTCAGGTCCCATGAAATGCCCGAATGCTTGCGCATCCACCGTTTAGCTCGTGGATTCGCCGGAATGCTTGCGCTCCCGCCGGAATGCTCGCGCATCCGTCGGAATGCCCGCGCGTCCGTCGAAATAAGTAGTTATTTACTGTAGAGACACTTCAATTCCCTTTACCATGTTATAAAATACGCTCCACCGCTATAAAATGCGCTCCAATGCGCCGGTCGGTGTAAATCATACCTTATGAGGTATGATTTACACCGACCGGCGCATTGGAGCGGATTGTCCTGTTTCAAAGTTTTAATCAATAATACTTGTAATATTTCCAAAAAAGATATAATTGCATAAAGAAAAAAAAAATCGGACCGCAAAACTAAGTTTGTTTGTGAAAGAATTTTGATGATTTTGAAAAAACTGTACTAGTTAGGAATATCGTTTTATTGTTGGTGCCATATTTGGGTCAATTTCTATCAACTCAAATTATTTCAGATTTTTAACTCCGCAAACTTCGGAGATAAGGGGGGGGGAATGGTATTTTTTCAGACATTTTTCATCATATGTCGAAAACTGTGAGACATAAAATTAAATAAAAATATATTTTGAAATGTGCAGATCAAGCCCTTTCATATGATATGTCACTTGACCTAGTAACCCCACTTCGAAATTTTGGACCAAATACGTACCAAAATGGTAAAAAAGGAACCCTTATGGTGCGACTTCGTCTGTCTGTCTGTCTGTCACACATGCTTATTTCAGCAACTACTAATGCTATCGACTTGAAATTTGGAACAGTTATAAATAATGCTTGCCCAATTTAATTGCAAATGAAAAAAGTCAAACTTATTTTTATTTTCATTGCAAAAGGGGCCGGAGTGGGGGTCTGAAATTTTAAATTGGGGTTACTAGGTCAAGTGGCTAAGTTACTAGGCAAGTAATAATACTTGCCTAGTAACTTAGCCACTTGACCTAGTAACCCCAATTTTTACTTGCCTAGTAACTTAGCCACTTGACCTAGTAACCCCAATTTAAAATTTCAGACCCCCACTCCGGCCCCTTTTGCAATGAAAATAAAAATAAGTTTGACTTTTTTCATTTGCATTTTGAAATGTGCAGATCAAGCCCTTTCATATAAATGAAAGGGCTTGATCTGCACATTTCAAAATATATTTTTGTTTTATTTTATGTCTCACAGTTTTCGACATTAATGAAAAATGTCCGAAAAAATACAATCCCCCCCCCTTATCTCTGAAGTTTGCGGAGAGAAAAATCTGAAATAATTAGAAAAATCAAAATCATCAAAATTCCTTCACAAACAAACTTAGTTATGCGGTCCGGTTTTTTTCACTTTATACCTACGTCCAAAAATGATACGAAACCCTCGGTGCGCGAGTACAACTCGCACTTGGCCGGTTTTTTTTATACAAAACAGCTCAATTTTCAATACAATTCGTCATAATATGGCGCAAGGTCAGTCCTATTCTTATTTTGATCGCATAGTATGCCTGTGTAGTCAAATGTTTATTTAAAAGTCAGGTACAACAAAAGCAAATAAAACTTTGTCTATATTCGAGGGTACAGCAATAAAATGTCTCCCGTATGTGACACAAACATTTTCACGTACAGTACAGCTTACAATCTATTTGGCTTTTACTGGAATTAAAATCTAGTCTTGTGGTACAAACCAATTCATGTTTGGACTGACTTTATGCAGCGTGTAACAAAAAGAGTTTACACGTACAAACATGGCGAGATTGTATCTGGTATGTCTGGTCAAAGTTACAGCTCAAAATCAAAACTTGAAAAAAATCTCAATTTTAGGTTTCATTAGGTTTGTTAAATCCAATTTATAGAAGACATATCACCGCGCTTTGAGTCGATTCAGCGTTACGACGCTAATATTTAAGATTATTTAAAATATCTCTAGTACCTAGCAGGATTTGGTCACAAAAAAAAGTTTAGGATGAAATTAATGCAGCTACATAAGTAATTTGTTACCATCAAAAAAATCCCTTGCACTTGATAGTACCTACAAGTATGTACCCTTTCCGTTACACATTGTATAATATAATGCAATGTTTCTAGGTATAGCATAAGCATAGCATAATCGGCCTATAATTTTCCCACTGCTGGGACACAGGCCTCCTCTCTGTGAGAGGGAGTGGGCCGTAGTCCACCACGCGGGCCCAGTGCGGGTTGGTGGACGTCACATGTCTTCGAATTTTTGGTTCTAGGACATGCCGGTTTCTTCACGATGTTTTCCTTCACCGTTAAAGCAAGTGATAATTAATTTCTAATACGCACATGACTACGAAAAGTCAGCGGTGCGTGCCTCGGGATCGAACTCGAACCATTCGCCGTGGGAGGCACTTGGTTAAACCACTACACTATCACTGCTTTTTGTCACTGTTTCTAGGTATATCGTTACTTTATTGTATTTTTAATGTAAAACAAAAATGTCTATTTGTTCTGTGTGTATATTGATGCAAATTGAAATAAAGTCAATACGTAATGGAGACTATATTCTCAGAAAGTCGGAACTAGAATGTTTACCGATGTGTTTTAGTAACTACGTAAGGTAGCAGAAGTCGTTGATATTACTTGGAATTGTAATTTTATCCTACAATAATTTGAAGTAATTTATAATGGCCAATTGACCATAAATTACCTCCTTTGGGAGGCTAGTACTATGAAGAGGTCAAGCTGTATCTCCGGTTCATTCGATCAAAATTAGATGAAATGTGGCGTAGATTTTATGTTGGATCCCAAGCTACCAAACTGTTAAAAACAGACAACTTAAAAAAAAATGCCCATGGTTAAGAGTTACGACCCAGTACCCTATCCCGACAGATTTTTTTTTCTGAAATATCTACAATGTTGCACGGCTTTTATAATTTTATAATACACACATCAAAAGTATCTAGGGATCAACATATATTTTTGCAATAACTTTTCTCCTGATTGATATTAATTAAAATTTTCTTTAAGGATTCATCAAATAAAGTGTTTTCGTTTGTCACAGTAACGATAAACCAAGTCACCTTTGCATTAATAAAGAAATTTGCCATTTTCCTAATAAAGGGATTTTTGACATTTGAACCACTAACATTAAAGTTCGAAAAAAAGACTGAAATAACAGTTTTCTTTAAAATTTTATTGGGTAACTTAAACAATTAATAATCCGTGTTTCTACCGCGAACACTAACAACACAAGAACATCGGTTTGGCATACTCAAAATGAGTTCATCCAAATCACGCTGTGGAATGGCCGCCCATGTTCGTTGCAACAACAAAAAAAGGTCTTCTTGCGACTGGATACCCTCCATATTCGGCAGAGCTCTTCTCTGTAGCATATCCCATGCATGCTCAATCGGGTTCAAGTCTGGCGACTGAGCAGGCCAGGGCAGGACATTGATGTTAGCTGCGGCGAGAGTCTGTCTTACAACTCTTGCGGTGTGCGGTCGTGCATTATCATGCATTAACTGAAATAAGAGACCGATTTGCACTTGTCTCAGCATAAATTTGAGCGTTGAGGTTGCCTCTGATCCAAATCAACTCAGTTCTTCCGCCGATCCAAATACCCGCCCATACCATGATGGTTCCACCACTATAAGGATGGACTTCCTGGCAGGATTTTAATCGCTGTTGGCGTCCAGGGGTTCTCCAGTGTCGTATACGTCTTGTATCCGGTCTCATACCAAAACGAGACTCATCAGAAAAGCACACGAAACGCCATTGTTCTTCTGCCCAATTTCTGTGTTCAAGAGCCCATTGATATCGAATCCTACGATTGTGCATTGCTATAGGTGGTACCCGTAGCGGTCTTCGGGAATGAAGGTTCACTTCATGCAAGCGGTTTCTGACTGTTTGGTCGCTAATTAAGTTCCCTAAAGAGTGATGAAGCCTCACGGCTAACATCATGGCGGTTATTGTTGGAGCTCTTCGAGTTAAGATTTGAATGTATCGGTCTTGTCTCCGTGTGGTGCAGCGATACCGTCCTCCATGGCGCTCAGCCACGGTACCAGTGCTTCGGTAACGTGTCCAAAGTCGACTGATAACACTCTGACTTGTATTCAGAGCTAAAGCTACAGTACGTTGCCGGGAACCAGCTTCTATCATTCCCACGGCTCTGAGCATTTCTTCCCTGCTTAAATGACGTCGCCGCTCCATAATAACGTTGGTTTTAATCAGTAGTAGGGAAACAGTAGCACTAATAATGTCTTCAATGCGTTGTATGTTTTTATAGGGAAAATATTGACAGCTTATTTTCATCTTTTACTCGAATTTGATTGAGAGTTCCTGATTCAAATTATGAAATGCACCAAAAAGGATCCATATAAATTTATAAAATCATAAATTTATTACAAAGCCACATCTCAATCTCAAGAAATCCGCATAAAAATGCTTGATCCCTAGACACTTTTGATGTGTGTAGTATAGATAACATTAAAATTGAGTCAGCTATTTGCTTTAAAAGTACATTCCATTCCACGCCAAAGTTCATTTAAAAGTTTTGCAGTTTGATTTTGGGTGCTATATTAATTTCCCTCCAAAATACTAGGAGCAATAAACATCAGCTGCTTCACAACCCCTGATCATTTAGAAGTTAACGTAGGTACCCATTGAAAATGCTTCAGACCTCGCAACCAAAGTCTTCGAATCTCGAGCAATATCTAGCTGTCACGGCCCTAAGATTTATGGCTGGTTTATCACAAAGTTTTGCCCCAAAAACTATCAAAATCAAATCACGTCTAAAAAATTCAAACAACCCCTGCTCCCCACTATTTTAGACCCTATTTTAGATCCTATTTCAAGACCTCAGAATTCCCTTCTGGGTCCTAATTCCAGAATCCGAATCAATTTCCACTTAGACTATCACCAAAGTTGTACTAGGCGCCCATAACTCTCAGCAAGTTACTAGCGAATATTTAGAACACTTTACTTTAGGCTTTGCGAACAAAATTCCAATCAAGCGGTCCACCAATTTTAGGTCAATTTGGTTAAAACTGGTCTTGATTAACACGTGTTTCGCTGGGAGTTACTTAAGAAAGTTGAAGTTTCACAATAAAGTTTAGAATTTATTCTGGCGATTTCAACTGGCATCTAGACCGGCGGCCCTAAGAATAATAATTGTCTATCTCTTTAATACAATAATATACTGTAATAATTAGTGATACAATAATATTAATCAATATCATCTCCGCATTTCAAATTAGACCTTTAAAAATAAAAATAGCAAGTATTAACATTGCCAAGTTACAACCGCGTGTCTCGGAACATTTTTTATTTCAAACCAAAGAAAATTTAAATATGTAACTCAATACTCCTTGCGTGTAGGTACATGTAGGTTATCATAAATGGCACACGGCCAACTCTGTTGCGAAAAATGGTGTACAAACTAGAAATAGTTTTTAAAATATTGTCAAACTTACTTACACGTGCACATAATAATGAAACTGTTTCTGGACAGACAGACAATGCTCATTCCAAATCCATGGAGATAGAAACTTGAGATTTGGAAAATAATTTTGTTCCTTAAAATGAAGAGAGATACAGTAAGGCGTGTTATGCACTTTTTCGGGCATTAATCGGCACAGCCGGGCGGTAAAATTTATTCTGGCTTTAATTTAGTTAAAAAAAAATCGATTACCAACTCTAAAGAATCAATATCGATATCTTAAGAATCGTATAATGTAGGTACCGATTTTTTAGTTCACATGCCTAGTCTAATAAATCTGACAACTGTCAAAAGATATTTCTTAGATTTTGTTCACTATAGGTGTAAAGCAGTGTGATTTTACTTTTTTCTTTCTATTTCAAATGTGCCGTCTGCGTTTGGCAGCCTACCGTAAGGACGCTTGTAGACGTCTGGTTTTTTTCACCGGACAACGGACCGATTTTTTACCGGATTCGCGGTGGTGTATGGTTTATAATGAATGTGTGTACACGCACCGGACATTGGTCCGGCGAACAATTTACGCCGGATTCATTATAAACCATACAATGGTAAAAAATCGGTCCGATCTCAGGTGAAAAAAACCGGATGTCTACGAGCGCCCTAAAACGAAATAATTTTAATATTTTTTTTTATTACGGCACCGACAGGTATGGTGCTAGTATTTCTCCGGACGAGCGCATTCACAAAGAGCTATATTAGATATAATGTAGTAGGTACCTAGCCTAGTGTATAAACTAGCAACAACCTATCCAATATCTCATTGGCAAATTCAGTTCAGAATTTCCAATGTTCAAATAATTCTCACGTATGAATCTAACCCACACCTCACGCTATTTCTCCATTTAGGCGAGTAACGTGTGGTCCAGTGAATGCTAGTGAAGCAACGGAGCGAAGACTCCTAGATTGTGTGCTACCTCAGTGATACTGACTGACACTCCATTATCTGTATCCGTGTGCATTGGACTAAGGAAATTGTTTCCAGGTGCATGCTGCAGGATTGGTTTGAAGAAACAATAAACATGCCCAATAAACTGGAATACAAATAGTTGGTAACGGATTTAAGAATGAATAACATAACAACACGACTGCTCTATTCCAAAAATAGATGTGTAAAATATACTACATCTGTACTACTATCTATATCTATCTATAGGGTGACCGATAATTTGTCCAGAAGCCCAAAGGACATTGGCAGTTTTGGGCTTGATATGGTACAGTAATAAAAGCTTAACCAAAAATAACAATATATTTTAATTGTTCTTTGCCAAATTTATCTTAGAGATTAAGAATTGAAATCAAAAATCGAAATAAATGAGAAATAAAATGATTATGCCGTTGACATTTTGAATAAACCAATAAAACAAAAACGGGTGCATGCTGGCTGGCGCGTGCCTCCACAGAATATCATGTCGACAGCAACTAAAACCTTTGAAATGAGAACTCATTAGTCGCGCTGTACTTCATTGGATCATTCACACTATACTTAACCACACACAGTCACAAATACGATAATTTCTCTTTAATCCAATTACGTACAAAAACAAATAAAAAGTGAATTTAAATACTCTCGAAATACTCGATCACACCCAACTAATTTCATATCTGTACCGACATACACAATCTGAATCCCAGCGTTCTATGGGCGTCTGCCGTGTCCTTTGGACCCGTAAACTTGTGGTCCACTGGGTGGTTTCCGAGTTATTAGCATAGCATATAATCGGCCTATAATGTTCCCACTGCTGGGACACAGGCCTCCTCTCTGTGAGACGGAGTGGGCCGTAGTCCACCACGCGGGCCCAGTGCGGGTTGGTGGACGTCACATGTCTTCGAATTTTTGGTTCTAGGACATGCCGGTTTCCTTACGATGATTTCCTTCACCGTTAAAGCAAGTGATAATTAATTTCTAATACGCACATGACTTCGAAAAGTGAGCGGTGCGTGCCTCGGGATCGAACTCGAACCATTCGCCATGGAAGGCACATGGTTAAACCACTAGGCTACCACTTGCTTCCGAGTTATTGCAATTTTGAAACTTTTTTTGGAAATTTTGCTCCTCTCGACCAAAAACTGATACTTTTATTATACCAGTGAATCTTTCTTTTGATAAACAAAAATTCTCACAACTTTGGAAAAAAGTTTTCTTCTTCTGTACAAAACACCTAAAGATGTCTGTCAGTAAGTGTCAATCATTTTATGAAGTAGATTTCGGTGTTACAAATCGAACTACACTTTTATGAATAATGTATTACTTTGTAATTGACTGCCAATGGATCGAGTGTCAATCCACGTATCGTGACTGGCACTCCATTACATCGTGTGCATTGACCGGCACTGTTCTAGTTGTCTCGTCTAGATAATATGTTAGGTCATTGATCTTTTTGTCTGCAGTCATGTTTAGAGGTCAAGTGTGAGGATAAGTCTAAGAAACAAGTTTTTATTACTTTAATGTTTAATCATTTTTCAAGTAAAATAGTCGTCTCATAGAAGTAGATCTATTTAATAGGACTAAAAGTTTTTTTTATTTTTTTATTTCGTATGACATAAACACACGCGATTGCAGCAATTGCGCGAATTTATTTCCATAACCTTCCATCAAATATCTATTTGCCAATAACCGAACCTACATAGGTAGGTACCACATTTTGCTGTGAATGATTATATCGTCAACAAACACAAAGTGAACTAAATATTACCTACCGTTTATTGAAGCTGGTTAAAAAACTACACAGCCAAAGTTAATAAAATTTAAATGGGACCCATTATGCAAGCTTCCTCTACCAAAAAAAAAAGCGAAGATATCGCAACAAACAGAAAAATGGTATACGTCCTTCTTTTTGAAGTCGTTTAAAAAGTGAGTATACCATAAATAAATGAATTTAACCTATCTTATAAATATGAACTACATTATACCATTTACACCAGGATGGCGGCTCACTTTAAAGTAATGTTTTCTAGACATACAGTAACGTACATTTATCCAAAATTTGGATATTAATGTACATTTCTCGTACATTTATTCAGTTTATTTTTGGTCTGGTTGGGAAATATACATACACCCACCATTTTGATCTATATAATTAGGTTGAATTCAAACGCCACAGTAAGCGTTAAACTTGCATAACCAGCCGTCAGTCCACCCAAAGCCTATTGTTCTTCCACAATTAGAATATCTATTCGCAACTCCGCAACGGCTTCACAATTAGACTTCGTCTGTATACCCCCGACTTTGATCTCCAAGACGAGTGCTGTCGACCGCTGTAGGGAGTCCTCACCGACATTTTGAAATACCCTGGAGTGGACATGCTCGAAATTTGTGGATTTTGCAATACCGTATTCTTGAATTAAGAAGAGTCTTGGTGGAAGTTTGACATTCAATTGATTTTTGATCTCATTAAAAAGGTGAAGATATTATGATTGCTAGAATTTCTATACTTAGATTTATCAATTTAATTAGTGTTGTTTATTGTGCTTTAGATTGAGTTGAATTGTCTCATGTATCCCCATTTTAAACACTATCCCTTCATACAAAAAAAAATATTATTTTTCCTGGACGCTCTCTTTCGTAATACGGCTTTACTAAAACTACTCATATGTGCCGACGTTCCTTATATTTTTGCGAACAACTTCGATGCTACAATTTTATGTTTCGGTGGCTATTTGTCCTTAATTTGGTATTTATTCAGTACTTGTTCTTCAAACCAAGGTCATATCTAGCGTTGCTTAGTTTAGCATTGTTTTATTAAAGGTATGTTTTCTATTAACAATGTCCTGGCTATATGCCACGACAGTCTTCATAATAGTTGAAGATTGGGAGTTATTCGTTCTGTCTAGATTCTGTCATAAATATGGGAATTTATTGCTAGAATTTTCTAGAGATTTGAGAGAGATTTCTTTATATTATTTTCGAAGGACTCGTCGCTTGCTCCCCTGATAATTATTGACTTCTGACCAATGTGTCTAGGTTTTTTAGTATGTTTTCTTATATCTTAAGGCAGCTGGTCTTCCAATCCTCGTTTTTGGAAGCGTGATCAGTAAATCTGCTATTAAATCTTATGTCAATATGTTTGGTCGAACTCTCAGATCATAGAAACAAGGAGATATGCCATCATAGCAAATTAGTACGGCAACAACTGTCGCCACTTTTAGTACATTTTTCAACACAATTACAAGCGCCCCTCGTGAATATAAAGATCTCCCACGCATTAAACATTCCGCACACCCTCAATCTAACACTGTTAATCGTCACTCAACACTAGCACTAAACTAAAACACTGTATTTATACCATCGATCGTGTTCGGTTCGTCGCCAGCGCGTACGTTTTTAATATTAGCAATTCGCTCAAAATCAGGCATCAAGCTCGATAGCGCCTTGGCACATCTCCCTTGTTTCTATGATCTGAGGTCGAACCCCACTCATTAAGCTTGTAATAATGAATGTTGGTATTAGCAACCGGGGTAGGCGTGGTAGTAGTCATAATGGTAGCCAAATCGTATTGGAACCTATCTGTGTTTCATCTTTAACGATTTTAAAGACGTCTATGACTAGCAGTTATCGGGACAAGTTACAGATGGAATTTAAAGGTTGTTAAGGTTGGTAGTGATTTTTATTGGTACTTGTGTATATGTATGTATAATTCTGTGGCCTGGTGCTAAAAGGGCCAAAATCGGAAAACCTTATTTTCAAAAATTAGCATTAAAACAATGAACAAACATACTTTTACCCGTTATATATTTTACTAAAACGACATGAATGCACGCACTACATTGACCTTTTTGAAATACTGTCGTTCCTCTTAAGCCCTTTTAGCACACATAAATATCATAGTTATCAACATTTTGGAAGTAAAATCACACTTCTTACAAAAACGGAGTTTGGCCCTTTTAGCACCAGGCCACAGAATTATGTAACGGGAAACATCTAAACTTGAATTAAAATAGATTCACTCCCATTAAATTAGATATTTCAGATACTTGTAATAATTATCTTTGAATATCTAACAAGCTTTAACTAATCCGATTTTCTTAAGTTCTCGATAAATTAAAAATAGCGGAATTCCGGGAGATGTCCATATTAACAAGTAGGTACGTTTGAGGTCATTGGCCCGAAATAGCTCTATCTACTCCAACCACTGATGATTAGGGTCTGTTTCAAAACTCTTTCACCTCTCATGAACACACGTAATCTCTCAGTAGAAATTTCACAGTAGATCCACAGGTAGATCATTCTGTAGAACCGCAGAAATTCATTGTTATTAATCGCGATCCAATTTCCCCGAGACAGTCCGCCTTTTCCGTGTGGTGGTCACAGATTGTGAGGAATTATCTTTCAACAAACGTTTTATACAAGGTTCTCCTGATATTTTGGAATTTTGTTTTAAAATGAAATTCACACGTAGTTCAACTAGCTGTTCCCTGCGGTTTCACCCCCGTTGCTGGGCTCCTAAGGTTTGTAGAGTGATGTTAAATAACCAGTACTATTTCTCATGAATCTGGCTATCATAATTATACAAAAATATTTTTTGGGATCCGAGTAAGATTAGCGCGTTCAAACAAACAAAATCTTCAGCTTTATTATATATGTACTAGCGACCCGCCCCGGCTTCTCACGGGTGCAATAGCCATAGCATTCATAGCATAATCAGTCTATAGGTAATGTTCCCACTACTGGGACACAGGCCTCCTTTATTTGTGGACCGGCCTGCCAGGCTTCTGAAGTTCATCCGTCGTCGGCGTGATATTATTTTTTTGCGCGAGTTATTTTAATTCTGTGATATTTCCTAAGATATTCATCCAAATTAAATAGTACGAAGGGCAATTTTGGTCTAAATTAAACACTTGAGATTACTAACATATTTATTTAGATAACGAGTTACTAACATGGTATTAATACCATGTTAGTAAAAACACCTTCGCAAATAAAGCATTATTTTAGACCAAATTAAAAAATCATAAAAATGGTTACTGTGAGTTAACCTTAGAATATAGACATATACTATTGTAGACTTTTTTGTAGACCTTTTTAAGGTGTATAATACTGTAGTACATTATTTTGATCTATCTCGTAGCGTTCAGCCAGCGTTTGCAATGTAAGCGCAAAAAAATGTGTTTATTTACGACATCACATTAGAAACCTCTAAAATTATCAGTGTTTCTCTACTATATCATGCATGTATTAAACATATAAACCTTCCTCTTGAATCACTCTATCTATTAAAAAAACCGTATCAAAATCCGTTGCGTAGTTTTAAAGATCTAAGCATACATAGGGACAGACAGACAGACAGCGGAAAGCGACTTTGTTTTATACTATATGTAGTGAATAATATTAGGTATATTTATGATAAATATGAGTATACTAATTTAAACCTTATACTTCCTCAAAGCTCACAATACCCATTATCGAAGTTAAATGAACGTCACAACACCTAAATTGCAAGACAAAGTTGAAACAGGTATCTGGTCCAATTCCGAGCGGACGCAGCAAGCGAGTTTACAAGTTGGCGACAAGCAGCTTACTGCAGAATCCTGCATATTAGTCATGAACACTTTGCTGAACAGATATTCTGGCTAAGTTATAATGTAGTAAGAAGATACGCACTGTTTTCGTAGATTTTGCTTCTATCCTACTAATATTATAAATACGTAAGTTAGTTTGTTTGCTACCTTTTCATGCCTAAACCACTGAACCAATCATGAAATTGTGCATGTAAGAAAGAGAAGAAAGAAAGAAGAAGGTTAAACAGACCCGGCTGCCGGATCAGGGCAAAAAAACCTGACGTCCGGTCAGAATGCACGGTTGGAGCGCCGAGTCGATCGTAGGAACCGAATGCAATCTAGCCGTGTGATTCAAGCCGTTGCATCGTTATTTTGTGATAACATGTATAGTTAAAGCCAAATCCTGCATATTAGTTATACCTATTATGTCCTCATAATTTCCTACTAACACAAAACTAAGCAGAATGCAAATTACATTTTCTAATAATTGCACTTCATATAAAACCTTCACATAATTGTAAAAATAAATCGTTTCTCCTTGCTATTCGTATTCAAATTACTAAAACATGAACGCAAGAAATCTGCATAAATTATTATTAATTCAACCAAGTTCATTCCGCCGCCATTTTGATTTCCGTTAAAGTGACGTCATTTTGAAAGCATGTGGAATACCCTCATGCGTTTCATTATGTCCAACGAGTTAACAGCTCGGCGCATTTTAATTAAATCTGGGTAAATATTCGTGAAAAGTATTTTGTGTTTAATATTTATTTATTGGCTCAGTTGCTTGGCGTGGAAACAGATGTCAATTTGTGACTTGTCATTATTTCGGTTAAGCGGATGCAGATGTTGGCGACGTGTTTTGATTAAGGATTTTGGGAGACCGTATTTTTCTTGCATGTACAATCGCTAAGAAAACAGTTAAAAGTGGGCAATAAACGTCTTTGTTTCACAAAAAAATAGGTACTCTTCCAGTTATTTCTTGATATAAATAGCAAAGGACAATATTAGCAATTTAAATTAGCAGCAACTCGTGACAAGCGCACTGCACACGACTTTAAAACTGAATAAAGAATCACATGTAGTTAAACACATTTTAGGTCAAACTTTGATATTCAAAACTTTTACAAAGGCAACATAAAAACTTTTCAAAAATCGTATAAATTAGACGTTTCATTAAAACTGTTTTTATGTCAGCTACATAAAAACTGTACGTGTTTGAAACTGTATCATATTGTTTGACATTTTAGTAACTAGCGTAATTATGTTATACCTACATGTTAATACAATCAAAAAACTTACGAGATAATCCAGCTAACAGTTGATTGACTTACCTGAAAAATAAAAATACATAATGTTAGTATATTTTCCCCACAATAGAGAAATGTCGTTTCTAATTATTATTATTTTAGTTAGACCATATTATCTCGATGCTAGACAGAGGCCCTAGACAAGTTACTTTTCTGTTAGCGTTAGCGTCAAACGCTACGGATAAAATGTATGGAAATTACATTTGTGAGTCACGTGATTTCTCCGCAGGTAATGTCATTGCCATACATTTTGTGCTTATCGTTTGGCGTGAACGCTAACAGAAAAGCAACTTGTCTAGAGCCTCAGAAAGGTTACTTGGCTAGGGGGGCAGATCAGTAAACAAAACAATTGAATTAATATTTATTAATTTAAATAAAACGGCATTTACAACACTCCGCAATGTATTGACTGAATCATCTCAATCCCCTGCAGTACTCGAAATATAAACAAAAATTATAATTGATTGTGAAATGGTCAGTAAATTCGTAACGTAAACATTTTAATATCTGTTATCAATTAAATAGGTGTAGTCTGTTTTTACAAATGAGAGGCTCGTGGCTAAATGATAGCCGCGCTGATCGATCGATCTGCGAGGTTAAGCTGCACTTGCCGTTGTCAGTCCTTGGATGGGTGACCGTCCTTTACACATCACGTCCTTTAGACCTCCATGCCTCGGAGAACACGTTAAACAGTCGGCCCCGGTTGTCAGAGGAATATCTTTGAGTCGTTACGGGTAGTCAGGAGCCCAAAAGTCTGACAACAGTGACAACTGTACCTCTATTATGAGTTTTTTTGACGTATAGTTTCGTTAATGTAAGCATATTTTGAATCTAAAATACAGCAGTCCTGGAATATTTTGATAAAATTTTATACAATTTGCACATTTTTAAAAATACCGAGAAATTGATAAAGTATTTAATTTATATAAATATTGTGTAACAAACGTATATTTTCAATTAAAAATATGCTTACGTTAACGATACTATAGGTAGGTACGTCAAAAAAACTCATGATCGGGGTCCTGGTCTAACTTTCGAATACCGGTATTCCCCAATAATTGGGTTGTGGAGGTCGAATGACAGTCGCTCCACGTAAAATATTGATATTCAGTCACAACCAGTTAAACTGGAAGCCGACCCCAATGCAGTTTGGCAAAAGGCTAGGCGGATGATGAGTCTGTTTTTACAAATCGACGCTGGTTTCAAATCTCGAAAAGGGTATTGAGTGAAATGTTTCTCACAACATTTTTAATTGCCAGCGTCAATATCTTATTATAATTATTCCATTTATTCATTTATAACACATATTGTTTATATTTTTAAATATTTCATTATATAAAAATAAAATAAAAAACAAAACATTTAAAAATACAAAAAAATATTATAATAATTAATTATTATAATTATTGATAACCAATTAAAATCAAAAGTCATATCAGCAAGCAAGTTAGACTGAAAATCAGCAGTTTCTGAACGATCAAGTAACAAATGACAGCACAACTTTAGCTGCACGCATAGCATGTCCAATTCTATCTCTATTCTACCGAGAATAGACAAAGTTCTTTCTATCCAACTCGTTATATCTTCTGCCCGAACACGCGGCGACCCGTGCACCGCGTCGTACACTTTTTTCGACTGAAGAATAGAAACCTTAGATCATAGAAACAAGGAGATATGCCATCATAGCAAATTAGTACGGGAACAACAGATGCCACTTTTAGTACATTTTTTGACACAATTACGTGCATAATTAAGCGCTCCTTGTGAATAAAAAGATCTCCCACGCATTGAACATTCCGCACACCCTCAATCTAACACTGTTAATCGTCACTCAACACTAGCACTAAACTCAAACACTGTATTTATACCATCGATCGTGTTCGGTTCGTCGCCAGCGCGTACGTTTTTAATATGAGCAATTTGCTCAAGATCAGGCATCAAGCTCGCTAGCGCCTTGGCACATCTCCTTGTTTCTATGATCTGAGATAGAAACATTTCTTATCTTCATTTTTAACATCGCGATGCATAAATCTATAGATTTTTTTTTAATCGTCACTAAGTTACTTGTCCTTTTCTAGCGCTATCTGTTAAAAAAAGAAAGCGATAGGTACCTACCTACTATAACATTAAATGTTATTAAATATTAAGAATGTCTTAATATTTAATAACATTAAGATAAGCATAACATGGCATTAACAAGTTTAAAAATTTGCAAGAACTTTAGTTTTGTTGGTACTTATGAGAATCGGCGTTCCATGGTACAAATTAGAATGATGAGTCCATAAGTCCACTACTGACAATCCGTACCATGGAAGGTAGTTTTAATCTTTGAACGGGAACACTTGGTACAACTGATGGCACTTGAAACCTTTCTAAACGATTAATCAGTATAGGTATCTACCGTATTGCACATAAAAATAGGAAATTTCAAATTTTGAAATCTCTCTACAAACAGACATACATTTTAATTTAACCCCATCTCCGCCCACGCGGGCTGTTCCCAAATAAATAAAGCTTAACACTCCGCCAGCGGGATTTGGTAAAAAATATCACCAACAATTAAATAAACCAATAATTAAATTCCACCAACTAGTGAACGAACACTTTTGTATTGCAATATTTTAATTATAGTAAAAAGAGACGGAGCTATACGATGCTATAGCTGTCTCGCTCGTTCGGGCTAGCTCTGGCCTTTAATCAGAGTTTCCTTGTGATTAAAATGTAATTCCCTTTGAGATGGCGTTCTCCGAATTTGTACAGTTCCGTGGTGGACCGTCTTTTGCTCCCGTACTGTGAATATTATGTACCTACCGAAGGTTGGCCATTTGAGGGTATTTTCACAATATTACTTGTAGAATAGTAATATAGATTAGTTTGTCTTTTGTTTTGATTGTGTTGGAAGTGCAGTTACTGCTGCCGCTTTCGACTCGAAATGACTGTTTTTTGTGCATGGTGGTTGCAGTTGCAATAATCATGTAAACTAAAATTAAGTGATGACAACATTCCCGATGACAGATAATTTAACGTAGAGAGCGTAACACATAAGAAGTCTCTTCGACGTGATGTTGGCTGCCCTGAGTGTCAATTTGTTACAACGTTTTTAACGGTGCTGGAAATTATTTTTACTTACAAACTCTCATTCACTACTTTTTAGTGTCCTAGGCATTATAAAAAATAAATACTTAAATAAATCTACAAAAAACATAAAACGATAAGATCTAAACAAGAGTGACAAACAGGGGAGCCAACTGACATCGAGTCGACGGGACATGAAACGTTCTATAATATAATCAATTTGAATTTTAAAATATTATTCGTTCGTATGTCGCACTTGACATACACAATACGGTAGTGGCCTACTATTAAAAAAGTACAAATAAATTATTTTATTTCAAAGAAGGAATAGGCACAACAAAAAAGTAAAAGCAAAAATAATAATTTATCACAAAATGGAAAACATAGAAGCTTTTAAAGTTTTTGGAGGGAGTATCGCTCCGTCTTTGTCGCGCGAAGCGGACGTAGGTGGTGTTACGTCACTAGTAGGTAGTGCCGTCCGTGTCTAGCAAATCATTTTAAAACGCTTATAACTTTGCCAATTTTGTAGATGTTTCATCGGTTTTTTTTTGGTGTTCATTGTCTTTTTTCGAATAGTTTACAGATTCACAATAAAAAAAAACAGGTTTAAAAAAAACCGACTTCCAAAAACTACACAAAAAATTATGAAATAAAAATGTTAAACTTCCATAAATAAAAATCTAAATGTATATTGAAGTCGGCGGGGCCTCTTATTCAGGTTTTTACCTCTCAGCTTTTGAACAGGAAGAACGTACGCAGTGTGTGCACGTGCAGCTTGCTTTGCGTCTCGACAAATTAACATTTCCTTTCATTCCTCCTTAATGTACAATGTTGCTTATTTTTATGCTAGGCCCCGCCGACTTCAATATACATTTAGATTTTTATTTATGGAAGTTTAACATTTTTATTTCATAATTTTTTGTGTAGTTTTTGGAAGTCGGTTTTTAAACCGGTTTTTTTTATTTTTATCTTTTTAGTGTAGTGTAAGCATTTTTTGTTGTTGTTAATTATTACAATAAAGTACCATAAAATCATGGACAGAGCGACTTTAATCATTTATGTACTGCCTTTGCCACACATTTTGTATGTACTTTTACCGAGATCGATTACTTCCACGAATTTAAATAGGTACTTTTATTCATAGATGTTGGTGGATAAGAGCATTTCAGTAAACAAAAACAGTGTTTTTTTAGTTTGTAATAGTAATAGGCTCGCACCCTAGCCTTCTATCAAATGTGACTTAAGCATAAAAAAATTGTGTGTACTATACACCTCTGTCTAACCTTGCGAGAAATATCGGCGTGATGTTATGTATGTATAATATCGAGATCGATTGCGTTCAGGAATGCAAGTACCTACACAATATCACTTTTTCATCATCGTCATGATGTCATCGAGATACACCAAAAATACCGTTTATTACACATGGTTAAAAATCTAATCAACCAAAGTTAATAAAATTTATATGGGACCACCGCGCGAGGTTCTTCTACCATATGAAAAAAGAATCACGTAAATCGGCTCAGAAATCACGGAGTAATCGGTGTACATAAATAAATAAATAAAAACAAAATAAACTAACCGAATGCAGTTGGAAGTCGAGAAGGAGAGCATGTGGAATCCAGTGTCCATCCAACTACTATGATTACTACTACTAGGATCACTACTACTAGGATAACTACTACTAGGATAACTACTACTAGGATAACTACTACTAGGATAACTACTACTAGGATAACTACTACTAGGATAACTACTAATAGGATTACTACTACTAGGATTACTACTACTAGGATTACTACTACTAAGATTACTACTACTAGGATCACTACTACTAGGATAACTACTATTAGGATAACTACTACTAGGATAACTACTACTAGGATAACTACTAATAGGATTACTACTACTAGGATTACTACTACTAAGATTACTACTACTAGGATTACTACTACTAGGATTACGACTACTAGGATTACGACTACTAGGATTACGACTACTAGGATTACTACTGCTACGATTACTACTATGATTACTACTGCTACGATTACTACTATGATTACTACTATGATTACTACTACTATGATTACTACTGCTAGGATTACTACTGCTAGGATGACCACTACTAGGATTACTACTGCTACGATTACTACTGCTAGGATTACTATTGCAAGGATTACTAGTGCAAGGATTACTACTGCTAGGATTACTACTACTAGGAATTCTACTAGGGTTACTGCTACTAGGATTACTACTACTAGGATTACTACTGCTACGATTACTACTATGATTACTACTACTATGATTATTACTACTGGGATTACTACTGCAACGATTACTACTATGATTACTACTACTATGATTACTACTACTATGATTAGGATTACTACTACTAGGATTAGGATTAATACTACTAGGATTAGGATTACTACTACCAGGATTAGGATTACTGCTACTAGGATTACGACTACTAGGATTACTACTGCTACGATTACTACTATGATTACTACTGCTACGATTACTACTATGATTACTACTATGATTACTACTACTATGATTACTACTGCTAGGATTACTACTGCTAGGATGACTACTACTAGGATTACTACTGCTAGAATTACTATTGCAAGGATTACTAGTGCAAGGATTACTACTGCTAGGATTACTACTACTAGGAATTCTACTAGGGTTACTGCTACTAGGATTACTACAACTAGGATTACTACTGCTACGATTACTACTATGATTACTACTACTATGATTATTACTACTAGGATTACTACTGCTACGATTACTACTGCTAGGATTACTATTGCAAGGATTACTAATGCTAGGATTACTACTACTAGGAATTCTACTACTAGGGTTACTGCTACTAGGATTACTACTACTAGGGTTACTGCTACTAGGATTACTACTACTAGGATTAGGATTACTACTACTAGGATTAGGATTACTACTACTAGGATTAGGATTACTACTACTAGGATTAGGATTACTACTACTAGGATTAGGATTACTACTACCAGGATTAGGATTACTACTACTAGGATTACGACTACTAGGATTACTAGGGCTACGATTACTACTATGATTACACTGCTACGATTACTACTATGATTACTACTACTAGGATAACTACTGCTACGATTACTACTATGATTACTACTACTATGATTACTACTGCTAGGATTACTACTATGATTACTACTACTATGATTACTACTGCTAGGATTACTACTATGATTACTACTACTAGGATAACTACTGCTACGATTACTACTATGATTACTACTACTATGATTACTACTGCTACGATTACTACTGCTACGATTACTACTATGATTACTACTACTATGATTATTACTACTAGGATTACTACTGCTACGATTACTACTATGGTTACTACTACTATGATTACTACTGCTACGATTACTACTGCTAGGATGACTACTACTAGGATAACTACTGCTACGATTACTACTATGATTACTACTACTATGATTACTACTGCTAGGATTACTACTGCTAGGATGACTACTACTAGGATTACTACTGCTACGATTACTACTGCTACGATTACTATGATTACTACTACTATGATTATTACTACTAGGATTACTACTGCTACGATTACTACTAGGGTTACTGCTACTAGGATTACTACTACTAGGATTAGGATTACTACTACTAGGATTAGGATTACTACTACTAGGATTAGGATTACTACTACTAGGATTAGGATTACTACTACCAGGATTAGGATTACTACTACTAGGATTAGGATTATTACTTTTAGGATTATTATTACCATTAGGATTATGATTGACTCGGATTAAGATAAAGATTAATCAGGATTAGGATTACGGTTGCGATAACAATATGATTAGTATTACAATCTACTGGGATTACTATTAGGATTACTACTACTAGGATTACTACTACTAGGATTACTACTACTAGGATTACTACTAATAGGATTAGGATTACTACTACTAGGATTAGGATTACTACTTTTAGGATTATTATTACCATTAGGATTATGATTGACTCGGATTAAGATAAAGATTAATCAGGACTAGGATTACGGATGCGATAACATATATGATTACTATTACAATCTACTGGGATTACTACTAATAGGATTACTACTACTAGGATTACTACTACTAGGATTACGACTACAAGGATTACTACCACTAGGATTACTACTAGGATTACTACTACTAGGATTACTACTGCTACGATTACTACTATGATTATTACTACTATGATTACTACTGCTATGATTACTACTGCTAGGATTACTACTGCTAGGATGACTACTACTAGGATTACTACTGCTACGATTACTACTACGATTACTACTACTATGATTACTACTACTATGATTACTACTACTAGGGTTACTGCTACTAGGATTACTACTACTAGGATTAGGATTACGACTACAAGGATTAGGATTACTACTACTAGGATTAGGATTACTACTACTAGGATTAGGATTACTACTACTAGGATTAGGATTACTACTACCAGGATTAGGATTACTACTACTAGGATTAGGATTACTACTACCAGGATTAGGATTACTACTACTAGGATTAGGATTATTACTTTTAGGATTATTATTACCATTAGGATTATGATTGACTCGGATTAAGATAAAGATTAATCAGGACTAGGATTACGGATGCGATAACATATATGATTACTATTACAATCTACTGGGATTACTACTAATAGGATTACTACTACTAGGATTACTACTACTAGGATTACTACTACTAGGATTACGACTACAAGGATTACTACCACTAGGATTACTACTAGGATTACTACTACTAGGATTACTACTGCTACGATTACTACTATGATTATTACTACTATGATTACTACTGCTACGATTACTACTACGATTACTACTACTATGATTACTACTACTACCAGGATTAGGATTACTACTACTAGGATTAGGATTACTACTTTTAGGATTATTATTACCATTAGGATTATGACTAAGACTCGGATTAAGATAAAGATTAATCAGGATTAGGATTACGGTTGCAAAAACATATATGATTACTATTACAATCTACTGGGATTACTATTAGGATTACTACTTCTAGAATTACTACTAATAGGATTACTACTACTAGGATTACTACAACTAGGAATAGTATTACTACTTTTAGGATTACTATTTCCAATCTACTGGGATTACTATTAGGATTACTACTACTAGGATTACTACTAATAGGATTACTACTACTAGGATTACTACTACTAGGAATAGGATTACTACTTTTAGGATTACTATTACCATTAGGATTATGATTAAGATTCGGATTAAGGATTAATCAGGATTACGATTACTATTACTTCTACTAGGATTAGGATTACTACTTTTAGGATTACTATTACCATTAGGATTATGATTAAGACTCGGATTAAAATAAGGATTAATCAGGATTAGGATTACGGTTACGACTAAAATTAGGATTACGATAACATATATGATTACTATTACGATTACTACTGTTGGGATTCCTACTGATAGGATTACTACTGTTAGGATTGCTACTACTAGGATTACTACTACTAGAATTACTACTATTAGGATTGCTAGTTTTAGAATACTACTTTTCGGATTACTTTTACGATTACTACTTTTGGGATTACTACTGATAGGATTACTACTGCTACGATTACTACTGCTAGGATGACTACTACTAGGAATACTACTGCTACGATTACTACTATGATTACTACTACTATGATTACTACTACTATGATTACTACTACTAGGGTTACTGCTACTAGGGTTACTGCTACTAGGATTACTACTACTAGGATTAGGATTACTACTACTAGGATTAGGATTACTACTACTAGGATTAGGATTACTACTACTAGGATTAGGATTACTACTACCAGGATTAGGATTACTACTACTAGGATTAGGATTATTACTTTTAGGATTATTATTACCATTAGGATTATGATTGACTCGGATTAAGATAAAGATTAATCAGGATTAGGATTACGGTTGCGATAACAATATGATTAGTATTACAATCTACTGGGATTACTATTAGGATTACTACTACTAGGATTACTACTACTAGGATTACTACTACTAGGATTACTACTACTAGGATTACTACTAATAGGATTAGGATTACTACTACTAGGATTAGGATTACTACTTTTAGGATTATTATTACCATTAGGATTATGATTGACTCGGATTAAGATAAAGATTAATCAGGACTAGGATTACGGATGCGATAACATATATGATTACTATTACAATCTACTGGGATTACTACTAATAGGATTACTACTACTAGGATTACTACTACTAGGATTACGACTACAAGGATTACTACCACTAGGATTACTACTAGGATTACTACTACTAGGATTACTACTGCTACGATTACTACTATGATTATTACTACTATGATTACTACTGCTATGATTACTACTGCTAGGATTACTACTGCTAGGATGACTACTTCTAGGATTACTACTGCTACGATTACTACTACGATTACTACTACTATGATAACTACTACTATGATTACTACTACTAGGGTTACTGCTACTAGGATTACTACTACTAGGATTAGGATTACGACTACAAGGATTAGGATTACTACTACTAGGATTAGGATTACTACTACTAGGATTAGGATTACTACTACTAGGATTAGGATTACTACTACCAGGATTAGGATTACTACTACTAGGATTAGGATTACTACTTTTAGGATTATTATTACCATTAGGATTATGACTAAGACTCGGATTAAGATAAAGATTAATCAGGATTAGGATTACGGTTGCAAAAACATATATGATTACTATTACAATCTACTGGGATTACTATTAGGATTACTACTTCTAGAATTACTACTAATAGGATTACTACTACTAGGATTACTACTACTAGGAATAGTATTACTACTTTTAGGATTACTATTTCCAATCTACTGGGATTACTATTAGGATTACTACTACTAGGATTACTACTAATAGGATTACTACTACTAGGATTACTACTACTAGGAATAGGATTACTACTTTTAGGATTACTATTACCATTAGGATTATGATTAAGATTCGGATTAAGGATTAATCAGGATTACGATTACTATTACTTCTACTAGGATTAGGATTACTACTTTTAGGATTACTATTACCATTAGGATTATGATTAAGACTCGGATTAAAATAAGGATTAATCAGGATTAGGATTACGGTTACGACTAAAATTAGGATTACGATAACATATATGATTACTATTACGATTACTACTGTTGGGATTCCTACTGATAGGATTACTACTGTTAGGATTGCTACTACTAGGATTACTACTACTAGGATTAGGATTACTACTACTAGGATTAGGATTACTACTACTAGGATTAGGATTACTACTACTAGGATTAGGATTACTACTACCAGGATTAGGATTACTACTACTAGGATTAGGATTATTACTTTTAGGATTATTATTACCATTAGGATTATGATTGACTCGGATTAAGATAAAGATTAATCAGGATTAGGATTACGGTTGCGATAACAATATGATTAGTATTACAATCTACTGGGATTACTATTAGGATTACTACTACTAGGATTACTACTACTAGGATTACTACTACTAGGATTACTACTACTAGGATTACTACTAATAGGATTAGGATTACTACTACTAGGATTAGGATTACTACTTTTAGGATTATTATTACCATTAGGATTATGATTGACTCGGATTAAGATAAAGATTAATCAGGACTAGGATTACGGATGCGATAACATATATGATTACTATTACAATCTACTGGGATTACTACTAATAGGATTACTACTACTAGGATTACTACTACTAGGATTACGACTACAAGGATTACTACCACTAGGATTACTACTAGGATTACTACTACTAGGATTACTACTGCTACGATTACTACTATGATTATTACTACTATGATTACTACTGCTATGATTACTACTGCTAGGATTACTACTGCTAGGATGACTACTTCTAGGATTACTACTGCTACGATTACTACTACGATTACTACTACTATGATAACTACTACTATGATTACTACTACTAGGGTTACTGCTACTAGGATTACTACTACTAGGATTAGGATTACGACTACAAGGATTAGGATTACTACTACTAGGATTAGGATTACTACTACTAGGATTAGGATTACTACTACTAGGATTAGGATTACTACTACCAGGATTAGGATTACTACTACTAGGATTAGGATTACTACTTTTAGGATTATTATTACCATTAGGATTATGACTAAGACTCGGATTAAGATAAAGATTAATCAGGATTAGGATTACGGTTGCAAAAACATATATGATTACTATTACAATCTACTGGGATTACTATTAGGATTACTACTTCTAGAATTACTACTAATAGGATTACTACTACTAGGATTACTACTACTAGGAATAGTATTACTACTTTTAGGATTACTATTTCCAATCTACTGGGATTACTATTAGGATTACTACTACTAGGATTACTACTAATAGGATTACTACTACTAGGATTACTACTACTAGGAATAGGATTACTACTTTTAGGATTACTATTACCATTAGGATTATGATTAAGATTCGGATTAAGGATTAATCAGGATTACGATTACTATTACTTCTACTAGGATTAGGATTACTACTTTTAGGATTACTATTACCATTAGGATTATGATTAAGACTCGGATTAAAATAAGGATTAATCAGGATTAGGATTACGGTTACGACTAAAATTAGGATTACGATAACATATATGATTACTATTACGATTACTACTGTTGGGATTCCTACTGATAGGATTACTACTGTTAGGATTGCTACTACTAGGATTACTACTACTAGAATTACTACTATTAGGATTGCTAGTTTTAGAATACTACTTTTCGGATTACTTTTACGATTACTACTGTTGGGATTACTACTGATAGGATTACCACTATTACGATTACTACTACTAGGATTACTACTACTAGGATTACTACTACTAGGATTACTACTACTAGGATTACTACTGCTACGATTACTACTGCTACGATTACTACTATGATTACTACTACTATGATTATTACTACTAGGATTACTACTGCTACGATTACTACTATGGTTACTACTACTATGATTACTACTGCTACGATTACTACTGCTAGGATGACTACTACTAGGAATACTACTGCTACGATTACTACTATGATTACTACTACTATGATTACTACTACTATGATTACTACTACTAGGGTTACTGCTACTAGGATTACTACTACTAGGATTAGGATTACTACTACTAGGATTAGGATTACTACTACTAGGATTAGGATTACTACTACTAGGATTAGGATTACTACTACCAGGATTAGGATTACTACTACTAGGATTAGGATTATTACTTTTAGGATTATTATTACCATTAGGATTATGATTGACTCGGATTAAGATAAAGATTAATCAGGATTAGGATTACGGTTGCGATAACAATATGATTAGTATTACAATCTACTGGGATTACTATTAGGATTACTACTACTAGGATTACTACTACTAGGATTACTACTACTAGGATTACTACTAATAGGATTAGGATTACTACTACTAGGATTAGGATTACTACTTTTAGGATTATTATTACCATTAGGATTATGATTGACTCGGATTAAGATAAAGATTAATCAGGACTAGGATTACGGATGCGATAACATATATGATTACTATTACAATCTACTGGGATTACTACTAATAGGATTACTACTACTAGGATTACTACTACTAGGATTACGACTACTAGGATTACTACCACTAGGATTACTACTAGGATTACTACTACTAGGATTACTACTGCTACGATTACTACTATGATTATTACTACTATGATTACTACTGCTATGATTACTACTGCTAGGATTACTACTGCTAGGATGACTACTACTAGGATTACTACTGCTACGATTACTACTACGATTACTTCTACTATGATTACTACTACTATGATTACTACTACTAGGGTTACTGCTACTAGGATTACTACTACTAGGATTAGGATTACTACTACCAGGATTAGGATTACTACTACTAGGATTAGGATTACTACTACTAGGATTAGGATTACTACTACCAGGATTAGGATTACTACTACTAGGATTAGGATTATTACTTTTAGGATTATTATTACCATTAGGATTATGATTGACTCGGATTAAGATAAAGATTAATCAGGACTAGGATTACGGATGCCATAACATATATGATTACTATTACAATCTACTGGGATTACTACTAATAGGATTACTACTACTAGGATTACTACTACTAGGATTACTACTACTAGGATTACGACTACAAGGATTACTACCACTAGGATTACTACTAGGATTACTACTACTAGGATTACTACTGCTACGATTACTACTATGATTATTACTACTATGATTACTACTGCTAGGATTACTACTGCTAGGATGACTACTACTAGGATTACTACTGCTACGATTACTACTACGATTACTACTACTATGATTACTACTACTACCAGGATTAGGATTACTACTACTAGGATTAGGATTACTACTTTTAGGATTATTATTACCATTAGGATTATGACTAAGACTCGGATTAAGATAAAGATTAATCAGGATTAGGATTACGGTTGCAAAAACATATATGATTACTATTACAATCTACTGGGATTACTATTAGGATTACTACTTCTAGAATTACTACTAATAGGATTACTACTACTAGGATTACTACTACTAGGAATAGTATTACTACTTTTAGGATTACTATTTCCAATCTACTGGGATTACTATTAGGATTACTACTACTAGGATTACTACTAATAGGATTACTACTACTAGGATTACTACTACTAGGAATAGGATTACTACTTTTAGGATTACTATTACCATTAGGATTATGATTAAGATTCGGATTAAGGATTAATCAGGATTACGATTACTATTACTTCTACTAGGATTAGGATTACTACTTTTAGGATTACTATTACCATTAGGATTATGATTAAGACTCGGATTAAAATAAGGATTAATCAGGATTAGGATTACGGTTACGACTAAAATTAGGATTACGATAACATATATGATTACTATTACGATTACTACTGTTGGGATTCCTACTGATAGGATTACTACTGTTAGGATTGCTACTACTAGGATTACTACTACTAGAATTACTACTATTAGGATTGCTAGTTTTAGAATACTACTTTTCGGATTACTTTTACGATTACTACTGTTGGGATTACTACTGATAGGATTACCACTATTACGATTACTACTACTAGGATTACTACTACTAGGATTACTACTACTAGGATTACTACTACTAGGATTACTACTACTAGGATTACACATTATTAACGACTTTGGGAGCTCCTAGTTCACTCAATATACACTTAAATAAAAAAAGTATTCAGAAACCTTCATGTTATTTTCAAAGACCTATCCAACAATACCCCACATGGTGGGGTGCGCGAAAATATTTTTTTTCATCCCTCAGTTTCATGTATGGGAGCCCCCCTAATAATTTTATTTTTCGTAATTTCACTATAGGCATTAATGGCGGCTTATAAAAGACATCTACCTATGAAGTTTCATACAAATTGGTTATGAACTGTACATTTGACGAGGGTGTGACAGACGGACAGACGGACAGACAGACGGACAGACGGACAGACAGACGGACAGACAGACGGACATGACGAAACTATAAGGGTTCCTAGTTTTACTACGGAACCCTAAAAGAAGTGTTTTTTTCAGTTTGTAATAGCAATAGGCTCGCTCCCTAGCCTTCTATCAAATGCGACTTAAGCATGAAAAAATTGTGTGTACCATACACCTCTGTCTAACCTTGCGGGAAATATTTGCGTGACGTTATGTATGTATAATATCGAGATCGATTGCGTTCAGGAATTCATGTACCTACACAATATGACTTTTTCATCAACGTCATGATGTCATCGAGATACACCAAAAATACCATTTATTACACCTGGTTAAAAATCTACTCTACCAAAGTTAAGAATCACGTAAATCGGCTTATACACCGCGGAGTAATCGGAGTACATACATAAAAAAAAAAAAAAAAACAAAAAAAGAACCAACCGAATGCAGAACCTCCTCCTTTTTGGAAGTCGGTTAAAAAGTAGTTAACATCCCTATTGATTTCGACCTGAATGAGGCGGATTTTTCAAATGCGGCAGATGGAGGGCTATTAAGAATTGTCTGGTCTCAGATAAAACCAAAACTTATTATTTCAAATAAATAACATTTCAGGAAGCCATTCCTATGTTTACCTATATACACGCTGAAATTTTAGTGGTTGTTTTCCGACAGCAGAACGATTTGCCATCAGTAGTACTATCGAAACATAGAGTTCAATTTAAAAAATATTATGTTTTTTTTTTCAAATAATCAAAAAAAATATTCATAGACTCGAAAGTGTGAAAAACAATAGTAACTCACCTAGGTAGTAACTCACCCTCTAACGTAGGTATAGTTATCTAGTCAAACCGACACGCGCCGCGCGCCCCTATTCCGCGAATCAAAGCGGCGGTGCCGACAAAAGCGGCGACCGATTCATAAATGTGCAGAGCAAAATCAGCTCTCGCGCATAGTGATACGGCATAAAACAGACTGATCGCCCGTTGCAACCGCACCGCACATCGCCCGTTGCAACCGCACCGCACCCCCCCGACCCGCACTCCACGCCGACCGTTGGCCGCGACGCCGACCGGCCGACTGGCCGCCAGTTGTACCGCGAACGCGAATCTCGTAACATGCGTAGTGAACTAGTGAATTATCGTTGCAAAAATGGATCGACATTACATTATTATTCCAATTTAGAGTACGTCGCTATGGTGCAAATGTACGCTAGGGCTAATTATGACTCCCATGCTGCCGTGTTTACGCGGAGCCGCAACAACTTGGAGTCAAACAATCTTGGCGGTGTTCTGAACCCCCAAGTCCCGTAGGCCCGGACGATCGTAGCGGCGACACAGTGCTACTCGATCATGGCGAGTTACAGTGCATGTACCCGTTTGCCCGAGTTCGGCGAGGAAATCCACAAGTAGGTACTTCAAACGGGATCCTCGTCGAAGTACCTACCTATGTGTATGGCTGTGGTGGCTGGGTTTAACGTAAGTTAATACTACGTTTGGAAAGTGCTCAACAATGAAAGACTGCTTAAGTACCTATCATTTTCGTAAACATAATCAAATAAAACGTGCTCGATTGTGTTATTGTGTATGGAACGCAGTGGCTTGCAATTTGAAAAATTACTCCGTTACCGGGCCTAAGCGTAAGTACCTACTTGTTGTACCTTTGTATTAAATACCGAACATTTAAAAGTAGGTAAGCAATTAAAATCATTGTAAATAAGTTTATTCCATTTTATTGAATACCTACGGCTTAAATACTGTAATAGGTATCTAATTCAGAAAATATCGTTTTCTAAGATAGGTGCCTACCTACCTAGTAATCTTGTTTTTTTAGTTTCGTGTTCACGTGTTCAGTAATTTGTCTATCAATAACTCAGGAATAGTTATCAGCTGATTGATAAACACGGAGGGCAATGACCGCGCGGGCGCGCCCCGCTCGGCCGCGGCCGCTCGCGTCGTCGCCGCGCTTGCGTAGCTATCGTGAGGTACCTACTATTGGTTCGAGATTTTGTTTTTCACATCATTCTCATCACACCATTCTGCCATTTTTTGATTCTAATTTTTATTTTATATATCAATCGAATGTACTGCCAAGACAAAATCATTTCGCTACGGGAAAACATCCACTTAAATTTCACCGTGTATAATTTCCAATCACGACATCAAATAGAACTCAATTGAAATTTGATCAAACATTGAGTCGGAGTCAACCGCTTCTAACTGGAATTGATATACATACAAACATAATATGAAACAACGTTTACATTTCCATATCATTGGTGATGAGGTAAATTGCAAAAAAAGTTAAGTGCGTCCTTAGTTTGAACTAGGGTAACTTGCCAACCCTACTACACAGGGTGGCAGGTTAAACAGTGGAAATATTTTAAGGGGTCATTGCACTCATCATTATAAACAACTTTTACTATGGGACCAATCCTGAAATCGCGAAATAAAAATCAGCTGCTCCATACATTTTGTTGAGATAAGTGAACATAAATGTATGGAACAGCAGATTTTTTTTTTCACAACTTCAGGGTTGGTCCCATAGTAAAACTTGTTCATAATGATAAGTATAATGACCGCTTTTGGGATCGAACAGGGTTGTTGGTACATGCTGTATAAATATAGTATCTTACTACTTTGATACATTCTTATTTTTCAAAAACTAAATATAGTTGGCGAAACTACTAGTATTAAGAGTCCCGCCGCGGGCAGCACTTTGCTTGCAACTTCATCCGCGTGACCCACAGGAACTGTGCATTTTTTCGGGGTAAAAAGTAATCTATAGCACTCAGGAATAATGTAGCTTTGTATTAGTGAAAGAATTTTCAGAATCGGATCAGTAGTCACTAATATGCACAAAATTACAAAATTTGCTCTCTTTTTAATAAAGGATATACATATTAATATAATATATCCTTTATTAAAAAGAGAGCAAATTTTGTAATTTTGTATCCTTTAATATAATATCAGTCCACAAATATTAATAATTAATAATAATAAGCTGCTCACGTTCCTGTTGCCCCCTTCTTGCGACTCGAGCGACTTTTTTCAGGGGGCCCAGTGAGAGAGTTGGCAAGTCTCCGTCTGCTATTTTTACATGTGCACATACATTGTTCCGGCAGGCGCCATAGGTTCACATAAATCCCTTATCTTAGAGCCCTAAAAAATTAGCAGTAAAAAGTCAGCAAAATCGAACGAAATTTGCTGGAGAATTTGTTGCTTTTTAGTTGCTTATTAGTTGCCAAAAAATTAATTTTGTTGCTCCAGCCGATTTCTCAAAAACGATGTTACTGCTAACTTTACATTAAGATAGCAAAAACTTTTTCAAAAACGATAATATCGAATCGTTCTATGCGGGACAATTTGTTGCTAATTAGTTGCTGATAAGTTGCATAAAAATTAATTTTGTTGCTCCAGCCAATTTCTCAAAAATGACGTTACTGCTAACTTTACATTAAGATAGCAAAAACTTTTGCAAAAACGATAATATCGAATCGTTCTATTCGGGACAATTTGTTGCTAATTTGTTGCTGATTAGTTGCCTAAAAATTATTTTTGTTGCTCCAGCCGGTTTCTCAATATCGCCTTTTGCCAGTTTCGCATATGTTTTTGAATACCTTTGAGATCACTTTGAATTTGTTGCTGACGGTTTTTGCTATAATACAGGCTTACAGAGCCAGCAACAAAATAGAAACAAAAAATCGGCCATGTTTCTTAATGCAAATACTTTGAAATAGTATTCTGCCAGCTTCAAAGACATTTTGGAATGCCTTTGAGATCATTTTGATTTTGTTGCTGAAGCATTTTGCCATAATACAGACCTACAGAGTCAGCAACAAAATAGAAACAAAAAATCGGCCATGTTTCTTAATGCAAATACCTTGAAATAGTATTCTGCCAGCTTCAAATACATTTTTGAATGCCTTGGAGATCACTTTGAATTTGTTGCTGAAGCATTTTGCCATAAAACAGACCTGAAGAATCAGCAACAAAATAAAAACAACAAATCGGCCATGTTTCTTAATGCAAATACCTTTAAATAGTATTCTGCCAGCTTCAAATACATTTCTGAATGCCTTGGAGATCACTTGGAATTTGTTGCTGAAGCATTTTGCCATAAAACAGACCTACAGAGTCAGCAACAAAATAGAAACAAAAAATCGGCCATGTTTCTTAATGCAAATACCTTGAAATAGTATTCTGCCAGCTTCAAATACATTTCTGAATGCCTTGGAGATCACTTGGAATTTGTTGCTGAAGCATTTTGCCATAATACAGACCTACAGAGCCAGCAACAAAATAGAAACAAAAAATCGGCTATGTTTCTTAATGCAAATACCTCATAATAGTATTCTGCCAGCTTCAAATAAATTTTTGAATGCCTTGGAGATGACTTTGAATTTGTTGCTGAAGCATTTTGCCATAAAACAGACCTGAAGAATCAGCAACAAAATAGAAACAACAAATCGGCCATGTTTCTTAATGCAAATACCTTGAAATAGTATTCTGCCAGCTTCAAATACATTTCTGAATGCCTTGGAGATCACTTGGAATTTGTTGCTGAAGCATTTTGCCATAATACAGACCTACAGAGCCAGCAACAAAATAGAAACAAAAAATCGGCTATGTTTCTTAATGCAAATACCTCAAAATAGTATTCTGCCAGCTTCAAATACATTTTTGAATGCCTTGGAGATCACTTTGAATTTGTTGCTGAAGCATTTTGCCATAAAACAGACCTGAAGAATCAGCAACAAAATAGAAACAACAAATCGGCCATGTTTCTTAATGCAAATACCTTGAAATAGTATTCTGCCAGCTTCAAATACATTTCTGAATGCCTTGGAGATCACTTGGAATTTATTGCTGAAGCATTTTGCCATAATACAGACCTACAGAGTCAGCAACAAAATAGAAACAAAAAATCGGCCATGTTTCTTAATGCAAATACCTTGAAATAGTATTCTGCCAGCTTCAAATACACTTCTGAATGCCTTGGAGATCACTTGGAATTTGTTGCTGAAGCATTTTGCCATAATACAGACCTACAGAGCCAGCAACAAAATAGAAACAAAAAATCGGCCATGTTTCTTAATGCAAATACCTTAAAATAGTATTCTGCCAGCTTCAAATACATTTTTGAATGCCTTGGAGATCACTTTGAATTTGTTGCTGAAGCATTTTGCCATAAAACAGACCTGAAGAATCAGCAACAAAATAGAAACAAAAAATCGGCCATGTTTCTTAATGCAAATACCTTGAAATAGTATTCTGCCAGCTTCAAATACATTTCTGAATGCCTTGGAGATCACTTTGAATTTGTTGCTGAAGCATTTTGCCATAAAACAGACCTACAGAGTCAGCAACAAAATAGAAACAAAAAATCGGCCATGTTTCTTAATGCAAATACCTTGAAATAGTATTCTGCCAGCTTCAAATACATTTCTGAATGCCTTGGAGATCACTTGGAATTTGTTGCTGAAGCATTTTGCCATAATACAGACCTACAGAGCCAGCAACAAAATAGAAACAAAAAATCGGCTATGTTTCTTAATGCAAATACCTCAAAATAGTATTCTGCCAGCTTCAAATACATTTTTGAATGCCTTGGAGATCACTTGGAATTTGTTGCTGAAGCATTTTGCCATAAAACAGACCTGAAGAATCAGCAACAAAATAGAAACAACAAATCGGCCATGTTTATTAATGCAAATACCTTGAAATAGTATTCTGCCAGCTTCAAATACATTTCTGAATGCCTTGGAGATCACTTGGAATTTGTTGCTGAAGCATTTTGCCATAATACAGACCTACAGAGCCAGCAACAAAATAGAAACAAAAAATCGGCTATGTTTCTTAATGCAAATACCTCAAAATAGTATTCTGCCAGCTTCAAATACATTTTTGAATGCCTTGGAGATCACTTTGAATTTGTTGCTGAAGCATTTTGCCATAATACAGACCTACAGAGTCAGCAACAAAATAGAAACAATAAATCGGCCATGTTTCTTAATGCAAATACCTTGAAATAGTATTCTGCCAGCTTCAAAGACATTTTGGAATGCCTTTGAGATCATTTTGAATTTGTTGCTGAAGCATTTTGCCATAATACAGACCTACAGAGTCAGCAACAAAATAGAAACAAAATATCGGCCATGTTTCTTAATGCAAATACCTTGAAATAGTATTCTGCCAGCTTCAAATACATTTCTGAATGCCTTGGAGATCACTTGGAATTTGTTGCTGAAGCATTTTGCCATAATACAGACCTACAGAGCCAGCAACAAAATAGAAACAAAAAATCGGCTATGTTTCTTAATGCAAATACATCAAAATAGTATTCTGCCAGCTTCAAATACATTTTTGAATGCCTTGGAGATCACTTTGAATTTGTTGCTGAAGCATTTAGCCATAATACAGACCTACAGAGTCAGCAACAAAATAGAAACAAAAAATCGGCCATGTTTCTTAATGCAAATACCTTTAAATAGTATTCTGCCAGCTTCAAATACATTTCTGAATGCCTTGGAGATCACTTTGAATTTGTTGCTGAAGCATTTTGCCATAATACAGACCTACAGAATCAGCAACAAAATAGAAACAAAAAATCGGCCATGTTTCTTAATGCAAATACCTTGAAATAGTATTCTGCCAGCTTCAAATACATTTCTGAATGCCTTGGAGATCACTTGGAATTTGTTGCTGAAGCATTTTGCCATAATACAGACCTACAGAGCCAGCAACAAAACAGAAACAAAAAATCGGCCATGTTTCTTAATGCAAATACTTTGAAATAGTATTCTGCCAGCTTCAAAGACATTTTGGAATGCCTTTGAGATCATTTTGATTTTGTTGCTGAAGCATTTTGCCATAATACAGACCTACAGAGTCAGCAACAAAATAGAAACAAAAAATCGGCCATGTTTCTTAATGCAAATACCTTGAAATAGTATTCTGCCGGCTTCAAATACATTTTTGAATGCCTTGGAGATCACTTTGAATTTGTTGCTGAAGCATTTTGCCATAAAACAGACCTACAGAGTCAGCAACAAAATAGAAACAAAAATTCGGCTATGTTTCTAAATGCAAATACCTTGAAATAGTATTCTGCCAGCTTCAAATACATTTCTGAATGCCTTGGAGATCACTTGGAATTTGTTGCTGAAGCATTTTGCCATAATACAGACCTACAGAATCAGCAACAAAATAGAAACAAAAAATCGGCCATGTTTCTTAATGCAAATACCTTGAAATAGTATTCTGCCAGCTTCAAATACATTTCTGAATGCCTTGGAGATCACTTGGAAGAATACTATTTCAAGGTATTTGCATTAAGAAACATGGCCGATTTTTTGTTTCTATTTTGTTGCTGGCTCTGTAGGTCTGTATTATGGCAAAATGCTTCAGCAACAAATTCAAAATGATCTCAAAGGCATTCCAAAATGTCTTTGAAGCTGGCAGAATACTATTTTAAAGTATTTGCATTAAGAAACATGGCCGATTTTTTGTTTCTATATTGTTGCTGGCTCTGTAGGTCTGTTTTATGGCAAAATGCTTCAGCAACAAATTCAAAGTGATCTCCAAGGCATTCAAAAATGTATTTGAAGCCGGCAGAATACTATTTCAAGGTATTTGCATTAAGAAACATGGCCGATTTTTTGTTTCTATTTTGTTGCTGACTCTGTAGGTCTGTTTTATGGCAAAATGCTTCAGCAACAAATTCAAAGTGATCTCCAAGGCATTCAGAAATGTATTTGAAGCTAGAAGAATACTATTTAAAGGTATTTGCATTAAGAAACATGGCCGATTTTTTGTTTCTATTTTGTTGCTGACTCTGTAGGTCTGTATTATGGCAAAATGCTTCAGCAACAAAATCAAAATGATCTCAAAGGCATTCCAAAATGTCTTTGAAGCTGGCAGAATACTATTTCAAAGTATTTGCATTAAGAAACATGGCCGATTTTTTGTTTCTATTTTGTTGCTGACTCTGTAGGTCTGTATTATGGCAAAATGCTTCAGCAACAAATTCAAAGTGATCTCCAAGGCATTCAAAAATGTATTTGAAGCTGGCAGAATACTATTTAAAGGTATTTGCATTAAGAAACATGGCCGATTTTTTGTTTCTATTTTGTTGCTGACTCTGTAGGTCTGTATTACGGCAAAATGCTTCAGCAACAAATTCAAAGTGATCTCCAAGGCATTCAAAAATGTATTTGAAGCTGGCAGAATACTATTTTGAGGTATTTGCATTAAGAAACATAGCCGATTTTTTGTTTCTATTTTGTTGCTGGCTCTGTAGGTCTGTATTATGGCAAAATGCTTCAGCAACAAATTCCAAGTGATCTCCAAGGCATTCAGAAATGTATTTGAAGCTGGCAGAATACTATTTCAAGGTATTTGCATTAATTAACATGGCCGATTTGTTGTTTCTATTTTGTTGCTGATTCTTCAGGTCTGTTTTATGGCAAAATGCTTCAGCAACAAATTCAAAGTGATCTCCAAGGCATTCAGAAATGTATTTGAAGCTGGCAGAATACTATTTAAAGGTATTTGCATTAAGAAACATGGCCGATTTTTTGTTTCTATTTTGTTGCTGACTCTGTAGGTCTGTATTATGGCAAAATGCTTCAGCAACAAATTCAAAGTGATCTCCAAGGCATTCAAAAATGTATTTGAAGCTGGCAGAATACTATTTTGAGGTATTTGCATTAAGAAACATAGCCGATTTTTTGTTTCTATTTTGTTGCTGGCTCTGTAGGTCTGTATTATGGCAAAATGCTTCAGCAACAAATTCCAAGTGATCTCCAAGGCATTCAGAAATGTATTTGAAGCTGGCAGAATACTATTTCAAGGTATTTGCATTAAGAAACATGGGCGATTTTTTGTTTCTATTTTGTTGCTGATTCTTCAGGTCTGTTTTATGGCAAAATGCTTCAGCAACAAATTCAAAGTGATCTCCAAGGCATTCAAAAATGTATTTGAAGCTGGCAGAATACTATTTTAAGGTATTTGCATTAAGAAACATGGCCGATTTTTTGTTTCTATTTTGTTGCTGGCTCTATAGGTCTGTATTATGGCAAAATGCTTCAGCAACAAATTCCAAGTGATCTCCAAGGCATTCAGAAATGTATTTGAAGCTGACAGAATACTATTTCAAGGTATTTGCATTAAGAAACATGGCCGATTTGTTGTTTCTATTTTGCTGCTGACTCTTCAGGTCTGTTTTATGGCAAAATGCTTCAGCAACAAATTCAAAGTGATCTCCAAGGCATTCAAAAATGTATTTGAAGCTGGCAGAATACTATTTTGAGGTATTTGCATTAAGAAACATAGCCGATTTTTTGTTTCTATTTTGTTGCTGGCTCTGTAGGTCTGTATTATGGCAAAATGCTTCAGCAACAAATTCCAAGTGATCTCCAAGGCATTCAGAAATGTATTTGAAGCTGGCAGAATACTATTTCAAGGTATTTGCATTAAGAAACATGGGCGATTTTTTGTTTCTATTTTGTTGCTGATTCTTCAGGTCTGTTTTATGGCAAAATGCTTCAGCAACAAATTCAAAGTGATCTCCAAGGCATTCAGAAATGTATTTGAAGCTAGAAGAATACTATTTTAAGGTATTTGCATTAAGAAACATGGCCGATTTTTTGTTTCTATTTTGTTGCTGATTCTTCAGGTCTGTTTTATGGCAAAATGCTTCAGCAACAAATTCAAAGTGATCTCCAAGGCATTCAGAAATGTATTTGAAGCTAGAAGAATACTATTTCAAGGTATTTGCATTAAGAAACATGGCCGATTTTTTGTTTCTATTTTGTTGCTGACTCTGTAGGTCTGTATTATGGCAAAATGCTTCAGCAACAAATTCAAAATGATCTCAAAGGCATTCCAAAATGTCTTTGAAGCTGGCAGAATACTATTTCAAGGTATTTGCATTAAGAAACATGGCCGATTTTTTGTTTCTATTTTGTTGCTGATTCTGTAGGTCTGTATTATGGCAAAATGCTTCAGCAACAAATTCCAAGTGATCTCCAAGGCATTCAGAAATGTATTTGAAGCTGGCAGAATACTATTTTGAGGTATTTGCATTAAGAAACATAGCCGATTTTTTGTTTCTATTTTGTTGCTGGCTCTGTAGGTCTGTATTATGGCAAAATGCTTCAGCAACAAATTCCAAGTGATCTCCAAGGCATTCAGAAATGTATTTGAAGCTGGCAGAATACTATTTCAAGGTATTTGCATTAAGAAACATGGCCGATTTGTTGTTTCTATTTTGTTACTGATTCTTCAGGTCTGTTTTATGGCAAAATGCTTCAGCAACAAATTCAAAGTCATCTCCAAGGCATTCAAAAATTTATTTGAAGCTGGCAGAATACTATTTCAAGGTATTTGCATTAAGAAACATGGCCGATTTTTGGTTTCTATTTTGTTGCTGACTCTGTAGGTCTGTATTATGGCAAAATGCTTCAGCAACAAATTCAAAATGATCTCAAAGGCATTCCAAAATGTCTTTGAAGCTGGCAGAATACTATTTCAAGGTATTTGCATTAAGAAACATAGCCGATTTTTTGTTTCTATTTTGTTGCTGACTCTGTAGGTCTGTATTATGGCAAAATGCTTCAGCAACAAATTCCAAGTGATCTCCAAGGCATTCAGAAATGTATTTGAAGCTGGCAGAATACTATTTCAAGGTATTTGCATTAAGAAACATGGCCGATTTTTTGTTTCTATTTTGTTGCTGATTCTGTAGGTCTGTATTATGGCAAAATGCTTCAGCAACAAATTCCAAGTGATCTCCAAGGCATTCAGAAATGTATTTGAAGCTGGCAGAATACTATTTCAAGGTATTTGCATTTAGAAACATAGCCGAATTTTTGTTTCTATTTTGTTGCTGACTCTGTAGGTCTGTTTTATGGCAAAATGCTTCAGCAACAAATTCAAAGTGATCTCCAAGGCATTCAAAAATGTATTTGAAGCCGGCAGAATACTATTTCAAGGTATTTGCATTAAGAAACATGGCCGATTTTTTGTTTCTATTTTGTTGCTGACTCTGTAGGTCTGTTTTATGGCAAAATGCTTCAGCAACAAATTCAAAGTGATCTCCAAGGCATTCAGAAATGTATTTGAAGCTAGAAGAATACTATTTAAAGGTATTTGCATTAAGAAACATGGCCGATTTTTTGTTTCTATTTTGTTGCTGACTCTGTAGGTCTGTATTATGGCAAAATGCTTCAGCAACAAAATCAAAATGATCTCAAAGGCATTCCAAAATGTCTTTGAAGCTGGCAGAATACTATTTCAAGGTATTTGCATTTAGAAACATAGCCGAATTTTTGTTTCTATTTTGTTGCTGATTCTTCAGGTCTGTTTTATGGCAAAATGCTTCAGCAACAAATTCCAAGTGATCTCCAAGGCATTCAAAAATGTATTTGAAGCTGGCAGAATACTATTTTGAGGTATTTGCATTAAGAAACATAGCCGATTTTTTGTTTCTATTTTGTTGCTGGCTCTGTAGGTCTGTATTATGGCAAAATGCTTCAGCAACAAATTCCAAGTGATCTCCAAGGCATTCAGAAATGTATTTGAAGCTGGCAGAATACTATTTCAAGGTATTTGCATTAAGAAACATGGCCGATTTTTTGTTTCTATTTTGTTGCTGACTCTGTAGGTCTGTTTTATGGCAAAATGCTTCAGCAACAAATTCCAAGTGATCTCCAAGGCATTCAGAAATGTATTTGAAGCTGGCAGAATACTATTTCAAGGTATTTGCATTAAGAAACATGGCCGATTTTTTGTTTCTATTTTGTTGCTGATTCTTCAGGTCTGTTTTATGGCAAAATGCTTCAGCAACAAATTCAAAGTGATCTCCAAGGCATTCAAAAATGTATTTGAAGCTGGCAGAATACTATTTTAAGGTATTTGCATTAAGAAACATGGCCGATTTTTTGTTTCTATTTTGTTGCTGGCTCTGTAGGTCTGTATTATGGCAAAATGCTTCAGCAACAAATTCCAAGTGATCTCCAAGGCATTCAGAAATGTATTTGAAGCTGGCAGAATACTATTTCAAGGTATTTGCATTAAGAAACATGGCCGATTTTTTGTTTCTATTTTGTTGCTGACTCTGTAGGTCTGTATTATGGCAAAATGCTTCAGCAACAAATTCCAAGTGATCTCCAAGGCATTCAGAAATGTATTTGAAGCTGGCAGAATACTATTTCAAGGTATTTGCATTAAGAAACATGGCCGATTTGTTGTTTCTATTTTGTTGCTGACTCTGTAGGTCTGTATTATGGCAAAATGCTTCAGCAACAAATTCAAAGTGATCTCCAAGGCATTCAAAAATGTATTTGAAGCTGGCAGAATACTATTTAAAGGTATTTGCATTAAGAAACATGGCCGATTTTTTGTTTCTATTTTGTTGCTGACTCTGTAGGTCTGTATTATGGCAAAATGCTTCAGCAACAAATTCAAAGTGATCTCCAAGGCATTCAAAAATGTATTTGAAGCTGGCAGAATACTATTTTGAGGTATTTGCATTAAGAAACATAGCCGATTTTTTGTTTCTATTTTGTTGCTGGCTCTGTAGGTCTGTATTATGGCAAAATGCTTCAGCAACAAATTCAAAGTGATCTCCAAGGCATTCAGAAATGTATTTGAAGCTGGCAGAATACTATTTCAAGGTATTTGCATTAATAAACATGGCCGATTTGTTGTTTCTATTTTGTTGCTGATTCTTCAGGTCTGTTTTATGGCAAAATGCTTCAGCAACAAATTCAAAGTGATCTCCAAGGCATTCAGAAATGTATTTGAAGCTGGCAGAATACTATTTAAAGGTATTTGCATTAAGAAACATGGCCGATTTTTTGTTTCTATTTTGTTGCTGACTCTGTAGGTCTGTATTATGGCAAAATGCTTCAGCAACAAATTCAAAGTGATCTCCAAGGCATTCAAAAATGTATTTGAAGCTGGCAGAATACTATTTTGAGGTATTTGCATTAAGAAACATAGCCGATTTTTTGTTTCTATTTTGTTGCTGGCTCTGTAGGTCTGTATTATGGCAAAATGCTTCAGCAACAAATTCCAAGTGATCTCCAAGGCATTCAGAAATGTATTTGAAGCTGGCAGAATACCATTTCAAGGTATTTGCATTAAGAAACATGGCCGATTTTTTGTTTCTATTTTGTTGCTGATTCTTCAGGTCTGTTTTATGGCAAAATGCTTCAGCAACAAATTCAAAGTGATCTCCAAGGCATTCAGAAATGTATTTGAAGCTAGAAGAATACTATTTTAAGGTATTTGCATTAAGAAACATGGCCGATTTGTTGTTTTTATTTTGTTGCTGATTCTTCAGGTCTGTTTTATGGCAAAATGCTTCAGCAACAAATTCAAAGTGATCTCCAAGGCATTCAAAAATGTATTTGAAGCTGGCAGAATACTATTTCAAGGTATTTGCATTAAGAAACATGGCCGATTTTTTGTTTCTATTTTGTTGCTGACTCTGTAGGTCTGTATTATGGCAAAATGCTTCAGCAACAAAATCAAAATGATCTCAAAGGCATTCCAAAATGTCTTTGAAGCTGGCAGAATACTATTTCAAAGTATTTGCATTAAGAAACATGGCCGATTTTTTGTTTCTATTTTGTTGCTGGCTCTGTAAGCCTGTATTATAGCAAAAACCGTCAGCAACAAATTCAAAGTGATCTCAAAGGTATTCAAAAACATATGCGAAACTGGCAAAAGGCGATATTGAGAAACCGGCTGGAGCAACAAAAATAATTTTTAGGCAATTAATCAGCAACAAATTAGCAACAAATTGTCCCGAATAGAACGATTCGATATTATCGTTTTTGCAAAAGTTTTTGCTATCTTAATGTAAAGTTAGCAGTAACGTCATTTTTGAGAAATTGGCTGGAGCAACAAAATTAATTTTTATGCAACTTATCAGCAACTAATTAGCAACAAATTGTCCCGCATAGAACGATTCGATATTATCGTTTTTGAAAAAGTTTTTGCTATCTTAATGTAAAGTTAGCAGTAACGTCGTTTTTGAGAAATCGGCTGGAGCAACAAAATTAATTTTTTGGCAACTAATTAGCAACTAAAAAGCAACAAATTCTCCAGCAAATTTCGTTCGATTTTGCTGACTTTTTACTGCTAATTTTTTAGGGCTTTATCTTAGTCCATTATCATCCCATCACAATATCCCAAGTAGTTTCTTTTTTCCACATGTATTGCAATAGTTGTGCACAGCTGGGGTTTGTCCTTGGGTGCATTTATATAGTGCATACAGGGATAACCGCCAGCTGTGTCACCATTACATTTTATATATTTTAAGTTTGTTGTAAAGGGCCTCTACGTGTTGGCTTCGGCCCCACGCACGCCTTCGAAAGGTCCGGGACTTTATAAAGTCCCGTGCAACGAAAATAAACTAAAAATAATAATAATATCTAATATTAGTCCACTAAAACATGCTGTGGTCGCTCCCTAAGGATACAAAACAATTTTACGTTTCTAAATATTACTATGACCTGTTTAACTACCTTCCGATAAATTCCTACTACCTAGTTAATTTATCTGGCAGATAATGTTATCCATACAAATTTTGTTCCAATTTCTAATTTATGCAATGGATAGTGCCTATTCGGCAATTTTTTTAAATAAAAGTAACTGAAAGACAGAATTGTGTTGCTGCGGAGTTTGTTGCGCCGTTTCTTCTTCGCAGCTAAAACACTAGGAAGGTGTGTACGGGGTGTACCCCATACATGAAATGGTGAATAATTATTTGGTGATTTATGAGCTTCTAAAATCGAAAAAGTGTCTTCCCTATCAAATTTTTTAACTATGGAGTGGAAAATTCTGTCAAAATTTAAGGGGGTCGATTTAAAAAAAAACATTAAAATATATTGAATCCAATATGTAGTGTAATTTTAGAGATATGGCATATTTTTGGTTTGGAATCAACCAACTGCTAAAATAACTTTGTATTTCAAAATAATAATAGGAAATACAAACTTATATTTGTGGTTGGAAAACTGAATTTCTCCTTGCTACGGAACCCTGCAGTATGCGAGGTCCGACCCGCACTTGGACGGTTTTATATAATTTTTTTTTTTTGTCTACTTTGTAAATACAACTAACAATATACTTAATTGTTACGAATTTGGGATGTCATTTATTAGAAAGCGGTTCACGTTTTCTTTTTTACTGAAGGCATTTTACATGACACCAAATAAAAATATAATCTAATGCCTAGGTACTGGACTGCGTTGAAATTCGCAGTGGATAATTATGTTCTAATTAAATGCAAAAATACTTCATATCAGTGTATTCCAAGCTAAACTTGACACGTAGCTAAGTAGGTACTGAAAAAAAAAGTAGGTATTTTAGTTCTATTTTCATTTTCTTTTTTTTTATTAGGTTAATTTCCTTGTATTATTCATTATAGTCAATTATTATCGCTAGGCGCACTTATCACCGTTGCTTGTATAAAGGCCACCTGAATTCTAACTCAGTCACAGTTGTTGTACAATTGTGACTTCGCAACGACAAGATGAAACTGACTTTGGGTAAGATCGTTTTAAAATAATATTTTATTTGTTTTCTTAATTTAAATTGTATGGAAAAACACAATTGGCAATGCGCAGTGCACTTGCACTGCAGCTGCACGACTACCGCACTGCAGTAGTAGTACCCCTATCATGAGTTTTTTTGACGTGTAGTATCGTTAACGTAAGCATATTTTGAATTGAAAATACACGTTTGTTACACAATATTTATATAAATTAAATACTTAATTAATTTCTTTGTATTTTTTAAATGTGCAAATTGTATAAAATTTTATCAAAAAGTTCCAGGACTGCTGTATTTTAAATTCAAAATATGCTTACGTTAACGAATCTATACGTCAAAAAAACTCATGATAGGGGTACAGAAGTCCGACACTAATTGTCTAAATTAAAATAGACCTTACGAAATAGTATTTATTATCCTAGCTTTTGCCAAATTCTAATGATAAAAGCCGGAAAAATCGTCTTAATTCATATCCAATCTACTCATATTGGTTAAACTTAAGATTTACAAGTAAAACCTAAAATTTACCAAGATACGGGCATTTAAAGTAGGTAACAAATAATATATGAGTATTTCTCGCTTATCTATAATTATAATAAATCTGTAAAGAGGTCAATTTATTCTGTACATGAAATATATTTTCAAAATAACTGTCTGTCTGTCTGTCTGTATGTTCCTTATAGAAACAAAAACTACTCGACGGATTTTAACGAAACTTGGTACAATTATTCTTCATACTCCTGGGCAGGTTATAGTATACTTTTCATCACGCTACAATCAATAGGAGCAGAGCAGTGAAGGGAAAACGGGAGAAGTTACTCCATTTTTTAACCTTCGACGCGTGTGCAGCCTTAATGGTTTAAGCTACATAGAAATCATGTATGACGGAAATATTCTACATAAAATTATCTAAAAAATATTTCATAACAGCATAAGTCTATCTTTTATGGTTGACTCACAATAACACGTGTAACTCCCGATAGCTTAGCAGTTCGGAGCTTTCTGATTGTATTTGTTTACTCTTACGTTTATAATACTCTCACTCATCCCTAATAAAAAAAATAACATTATTACCTATTCAATAAAAAAAGAATCATAGAAATCGGTACAGAAACACCAAACTTATACATGAAATACGCTAATAAGCCATCGCGCTGTCGCGCGTGAATACTGAACTGAATCATGCTATAAGGATTATTTTTGTGCAACGGTTGCCGCGCTCGACGCGGGATTGGTTAGTGGTGATGAATTTGCGGTATTGCTGTAATCGTGTGTGTTTATGTCACTCAAAATAGACAAATAAAAAACTGTTCACGCCCTCGGGGGTAAAACAGCTCTTCTGCGGGGGTAATAAGATTGATAATAATCTTCTATACAAATAAATAAAATTGAAGTGTCTGTTTGTACTGTCATGTTGTTGTTAACCGGAGTGTGATATAATGGTAGTTAAAGTTTACTCCTGAAGTCCTGAGGTACGTTCCCATGGGATAATTTCCGACGTCCACGCGGGCGAAGCCGCGGGCGAAAGCTAGTACACGAGTATTTCTCGCTTATATTATTATTTTAAGTTTTTTTTAACGTTGCCCCACACTAGAATTTCTCCTATGTCGTTGGTGCGTTTACAATCATATACACAAACACTCAACAAATATTTGCTCCGTGCGGGAATCGAACCCGTGACACGTCGCGCAGCAGCCAATCTCCCAGTCACTGCGACAACTGTGCCACTGTGATTATATTCATCAGAACGTGTATATATTTCTGCCCAGTATTCACCCTATTCCTGGTGCTGGTCGGCGCTATGATGACCAGCTCTCAAGGCAACTCTAGGCAATGCATCAGATTATGCCAGTCTCGCAGCCGCCCCGTGTGTGGAGAAGATGGACGGACCTACATCAACGCATGCAGGTAAGTGACAGTATGAAAAAAAAAAAAAAACCTGACGAGAGCGAGTACGACGCGCGCCCTAAGTGTTTCGAAATATGCAACAGCGCCATCTATGCCGCTATTACATCAAAGTAGATAAATATCATATCTTGATCATAGATGGCGCTATTACATACTTCTAGTGGCGCCATCTATGAGCAGATGGTTCCATCATGGTCATGACAGACGGACAACAAAGTGATCCAATAAGGGTTCCGTTTTTCCTTTTGAGGTACGGAACCCTAAAAATAAAAAATACCAAGTGAGTGTCGGACCACTCATACTGTAGGGCTCCGTATTCAAAGAGTATTGAAGCTTCCGACTGCTAATAGCATAAGCATAGCATAATCGGCCTTTATATGTTCCCACTGCTGGGACACAGGCCTCCTCTGTGAGAGGGAGTGGGCCGTAGTCCACCACGCGGGCCCAGTGCGGGTTGGTGGACGTCACATGTCTTCGAATTTTTGGTTCTAGGACATGCCGGTTTCCTCACAATGTTTTCCTTCACCGTTAAAGCAAGTGATAATTAATTTCTAATACGCACATGACTTCGAAAAGTCAGCGGTGCGTGCCTCGGGATCGAACTCGAACCATTCGCCGTGGGAGGCACATGGTTAATCCACTAGGCTATCACTGCACTGCTAATATAAGTTTTAATTATTTCATAATTATTACAGACTCGATTATTCGGACCTCAGTTGTACCATTTTATTTTCCCAACCGCGATCAAATAACTTTAGCAATGAAGAAAAATTCTCGATTATCCGGACTAATTGTTGTCGTAAGGCATTCGGATAGTCGAAAATCGGTTAATTGATTCTATGAAGAAAAGCGATTTTTGTACTTAAGTAGTTAAGTTGTTTAAAATATTTGGTAATCATGAAATAAAATACGTATGTATGTTAGTTACGTAGTTTAATTTGGGTTAAATTATTTGGTTAAAGAATTTATGCACATAATATTTCATTATTTTCTTTGTCAAGGAGAGCAACACAACACAAATATGGTGGATCAACAATCGACAAATGAATTAAGTGAAACGTCATTTTGACAACTGTTGTTATGTCAATGTCAGTCAAAATGGCATCATTCAATCCACCACGCGTGCGCACAACGACTCAAACGTCACGTCATAAAACAACACTGTCAAACTCAACTGTCATGGCCGCCCTAAAAATTGGGATATCATTTGACAATATTTCGCTAAACCAGTGTCTCTTTGTTTTCAGATTGCGCTGCGCACGTGTACCGCTTGCTTATAACGGAACATGTAATAATAATAATTAATCAGACTAGAAGCTGCTTACTGTGAGGGGGTACCTCTGCGAGAGGGAGTGGCCATATCCATCAGGCGTACCCAGTGAAATCTTCGAATGTTTAGTTCTAAGATATGCCGGTTTCCTCTCGATGTCACTGATGTTAAAATAAAAAATAGATGTTTAATATAAATCTTATTACATTACATGCCATTACGCTATGACGCTTATAGTGATACATAGTGATACATTATGTCATGACCCTTATAGTGATACATTATACAGGGTGGCAGACAGAGGAAATATTTAAAGGGGTCATTGTACTGATCATTATGAACAACTTTTACTATGGGACCAACCCTGAAATCGCGAAAAAAAAATCAGCTGTTTCATACATTTTGGTCTATTTATGTGAACACAAATGTATGGAACAACTGATTTTTTTTTCGCGATTTCAGGGTTAGTCCTATAGTAAAAGTTGTTCATAATGATGAGTACAATAACCCCTTTAAACATTTCCACTGTCTAACATGCCACCCTGTATATTTAAGTAGTGGTACGTTAAAATGACTTGGTCGTTCTAAGAATAAAATTATTGTTTAGAATAAAATTATTTCAAAGCCACTTCGAAAGCGGTCTGACAAATTAAGCTGTCTAGATACTTCCAGAAATAGTTAAGTAATGGTAAGTCTTGTGTCCTTGTCTGAGTCGGGCCTCGATTTGAGTCCGAAACAAGCTTAAATGGCTGTCTGACTAAGTAAATTGTAAAAGGGTGAAGCTTTACGCTCCCTCAAATTGCCTAGCCCGTTCTGTTTTCAAGGGCAATAATTATGTCTGAGAAATAACATTAATTGCCTCACCAACAGACTCCACTTTTCAGTTCAAGTGGAGATCCTCATGAATCCGAACGAAGCGCTTTAATTCTACTTTCATTGTGAGATCCGCCAAACTGTGGAATGTGCTGCCGGAGTGGACGTTCCACGATACTTACAATTTGGATGTCTTCAAATCGCGAGTGAATTTCTTCTAGGTAAGCGTGCTTCATCGTAGACCGCATCATGGTTCAATATCAGGCGAGATGGCGGTCAAACGCAAGCCTATTTATGAAATAAATAAAAAATGTTACTTTGGATCTTAAAGTTACCTTTTTCGACACCTACATGTGTGCACCATGAGTAACTAGTTAATTAATTTGATAAACATTTTATATGGGTAAGCAAAGATGGATAGATTAACAATTTGCTAGTCATATTGTAGGTTTAGGTAATCCAATAACGTATCAAGCGAGATCTGAAACCTTGTTAGTACTAGCTAAGCTAATACCTAGATTGAAGTAAGTCAAAATATTGACATTTCTCAGCACGAATTGTTGATAATTATAGGAAAACAGTGCGTATAAAACCTGAGAATCAGAGGTTCAACCATCAGTCGTGGCATAACATCGAGACGGTTGGAAATCATGAGGTGCTTCCTTGGTAAGTACTCTATAAATTCATATTATTATTATAAACTAGCTGTTCGACGCGGTTTCACCCCCGCTGCTCGGCTCCTAAGAGCTGTACCGTGATGATAAATAGCCTATACTATTTCTCATGAATCTAGCTATTATATAAAAAAAAAAATGTATTCGACTGGTAGTTCCAGAGATTAGAGCGTTCAAACAAACAAACTCTTCAGCTATATAATATTAAAGGCAGTACGTAGACTTTATCAGAAGAGGCCATAAATGCTATCTTTGATCTTATGCGTGAGTTTGCGGGCGAGGAGAACCAAGCGAATGAAACAGATTTTTAGGATAATCACAAAGACTCTATAATCAGTTTTACACTCAAATGGCAATATAACGACGTTCCACCAAGTACGTGAGGCCTGAGCGCGGTTTTATTCTCCATCCATTCAGATTCAGGAATACCATTCGGAACCTTCGCAACCGTTCGAGCTTCTAGAACCAATATTCTAGAACGAATACATACTCCTTCGAATGTACCACAATGTACAACTCTTTGAATGACATCTCTTTGTCTCTTTCTCTATGGCCGGCTGTCACCCCAGTACCTGGTGTCACGTCAAGTTGCCGGCTGATATTCTCGTATGAATCACTGGCGTCGTCCAACATAACGGATGATATTCTCGTTTGGATCGCAGACCAACAGATTCTTATGACGCGCCGATAAGTAGATAAAAGATGAAAGGAGTGTTTGCCGTTTCAGCAGACTTGTGTTTCCTCAGATTTTTTCGACAGCTTTTTGTTTTGTCGGATTTTTTTTATGCCAGATTAAACTAAACTTAAGCTTTTGATTGTATCTACTTCAACTGTCGAAGAAACAAAAATCTGTTGAAATGGCAAACACTCTGCGAAAGTAACTCTAGTCAGTCTATCCGCAAAGTTTTCTAGTTAAGGAACTCTCTCGTTTTTTACCCAAACTGTTACCCCTTTTAGTCCAAACTTCTCCCGAGGCCTCTTAGCATAAGCATAGCATAATCGGCCTATAATGTTCCCACTGCTGGGACATAGGCCTCCTCTGTGAGAGGGAGTGGGCCGTAGTCCACCACGCGGGCCCAGTGCGGGTTGGTGGACGTCACATGTCTTCGAATTTTTAGTTCTAGGACATGCCGGTTTCCTCACGATGTTTTTCCTTCACCGTTAACGCAAGTGATAATTAATTTGTAATACGCACATGACTTCGAAAAGTCAGCGGTGCGTGCCTCGGAATCGAACTCTAACCATTCGTCGTGGGAGGCACATGGTTAGACCACTAAGCTGTCACTGCTTTTTTCCAATGATAATATTATTAATTACAGTGCTTGCGGCTATAGCATTGACTGCGTACGCGCTGCTCGTTGACGCACAGCCGTGCCATTGTCCCGAAGACTTTGTCCCGGTCTGCGGCAGAGACATGAGGACCTATCCTAACGAGTGCACGTAAGTTTTACATTGACCATTACATAACATCACGCCTGTAGTCCTCGAAAAGATAGGCAGAGTATATTACGCCCATATGTCGTCAGTCATATAACAGGAAGAAAGCCTAACCCTTAAGGATTTGTCGCCCTGGATGCGTTCTACGGTCTGCGGTCAGGTCAAAACGAACGCAGCCCGCATCATGTATGAACAACATTGTCGGTATCAATATATTTTGTATAGAATGCGATCTGAGCGTGCGAGCACAACCAAAGAACGCATGTTGGCCCGACGGGGCGGTGGGGAGGGAAGGACGCGTACGATTGCTCTGCCCTGACCGCAGACCGATTGTCCCGACCGACAGCGTTGTTCATACATGATGCGGGCTGCGTTCACTTTAACCTGACCGCAGGCCGCAGAACGCATCCAATGTGACAAATCCTTTAACCACGCGCAAATGCAGATGTCAGAATCCAAACCAATTCTCTTCTTTTGTTTTATATGACGATGGTGACAAACTGGCGTATGGCCCGCCTGATGGTAAGCTGTTACCGTAGCCTATGAAATATTTGCAACACTGAGTATCACATGCGTGTTGCCGATCCTTTAAAATGAAGATTCGCTGTGTCGACAGCTTAGGATACAAGCAGCTTCCCTAATGCCACGTCAACACAACGCATACTTAGGAGCTCTGGCGACCTTACTCACCACAGGAACACAACACTACCGAAGAGTAGCGTTATCCGGCTGTGGTATTCTGTAAGTTGGAGGTAATTCCTCAGTCGGGCTGCTCCAGATTTGGGCGAGATATTCCGCTGTGCCTTACTTCTCTTAATTACCAATTAGTTCCACGGTGCTAGGTCAGTGGTGTCTTATATAACGTGAGAATTTACGGATGACTGTAATAATTGATTGCTGATCAAATTGATGGCAGAAACAAAAAATAACCGACTTCAAAAATCCACTACAAAGAAAATAATTTTGGTTTCGGAAGTCGGTGGCTTTGGTTTTTGTTTGCTTTTTTTGCCACCGACTTCCGAAACCAAAATTATTTTCTTTGTAGTGGATTTTTGAAGTCGGTTATTTTTTGTTAAAAAAGTTTTTATTTTTCCCTTTTTAGTTCTTTATCCCGTGTTAGATTACTTTCACGAATTCATTCAACAGTAAATCTTCTACGGAGTGTGTACATTTATGCCTATAACTTTGTACATAGGAATGATTACATAATGTATTATATACTAAAACCTTTCTGAAAGTATGTAGATTACGTTAATGAAAACCTCATCCAAATCGAATCAGTAGTTTTTGAGAAAATCGCGCACATACAAACAAACATACATACATACATACCTACATACTTACATACATACATACATACATACATACATACGGGACGAATACAGAACCTCCTTTTTTGAAGTCGGTTAAAAAATAGAATATTTCGAAGATTAAGTCTAGAGTCGTACTAGGCATACAAAAACTCTAATTTTATGTCGCCCTAGCAGTAGCACAAACTGCATAATGTGGTTGCATATCATCTAATTATGATAATGATGATGAAGTCGCGGCTATGTCATCTAAGAGACGTGCATAGACCAACCCCAAGCATTGATCCTGGACTGGCCGCCCCCAACGGGTTCCCGTGACCTTCACTAGGTCGTCAGTCAACCTTGTGGGGACAAGGTGGACTGACGACCCACGCTGTGTCTTCTGTTCGCATCTTAATAAGAAAATAATCTCATCTCCCTGTATGTTTGCAGTTTGGAGTGTGCCAAGCAAAGAAAAGCTCATGACGGAGAATGCAAAAAACGAGGGATGTTCTAATAACTGCATCACGAGGAACCTGCCCTGTACTATGTGTTAAAGTAAATGCCTTGGACACTATAAAGTGGTGAACGAAACTGAAAGAAAGCTTCCAACGTTGTAACATATTGAAATTCAGGGCAGCTAACATAGCGTCGACGGGACTTTTTATGTGAAACGCTCTCTAGTCCAAGGCGCGGTCGCAGCCGACGATTGACGGGGTCATACCGCAGCCGAAGACTTTGGGAGGGGGTAATACCGATTAATGCCGACATGCTATACCGTGATAGTGTATAAGCAGTGATAGCCTAGTGGTTTAACCATGTGCCTCCCACGGCGAATGGTTCGAGTTCGATCCCGAGGCACGCACCGCTGACTTTTCGAAGCTATGTGCGTATTAGAAATTAATTATCACTTGCTTTAACGGTGAAGGAAAACATCGTGAGGAAACCGGCATGTCCTAGAACCAAAAATTCGAATACATGTGACGTCCACCAACCCGCACTGGGCCCGCGTGGTGGACTACGGCCCACTCCCTCTCACAGAGGAGGCCTGTGTCCCAGCAGTGGGAACATTATAGGCCGATTATGCTTATGCTATGCTATACCGTGAATTACCGCGTTTGGCGCATGTTTGTGCGATTTTGGGGGGGTCATGACTCCCACGATCTCGGACCGCGCCTGTCTAGTCCTTGATCAGTAAATTAGCTGTCAATTACTGTAATTTTATTTGCTGTTGCAATTGTTTGACCAAGTTAACAGTAACTAATCTAAGTTGACACGAGATTTGACTGCTGATCAAATTCAATAATATTTCAGTATCTGGATTTAGTCTTTGAAATTCAAGCAATTGATAGTATTATAAAATTATGTTAAGCGCTAATTGTATTTAGATCGTGTTTATCATTAAATTAAAATAATACGGTAGTTATTTAATGCAATAAAATAGATACCGACGTTTTATTAGCTCCAAAAAACTAACACAAACAAACACCAACCACCAAGTTGATTTCTTTTTTCACAATCGTTATCATTTTTAGGGTTCCGTAGTAAAGCTAGGAACCCACGTCACGTTTGTCCGTCTGTCCGTCTGTTACACCCTCGTTAAATCTACAGTTCGTAACCAATTTGTATGAAACTTCGTAGGTAGATGTCTTCTATGAGCTGCCATAAAGAGCTGTAGAAAATTACGAAATATAAAATAATTAGAGGGGCGGGGGGGCAAAAGGAGAGGTGAAAAAAAAATTCGCGCACCCCTTCATGTGGCATATCGTTGGATAGGTTTTTCAATATAACATGACGGTTCCTAAGTGACTTTCTTATTTCAGTACAAATATTTATTAAGTGAACTAGGAGCTCCGGAAGTCGTTAACAAACAATGTGTCCCCTTAGAGTGCTTAGAGCATCCAATAAATACTTTCGATTAAAATTCGTTTGAACAAGATCGTTACACCTATAACTTTTTGAAATATTCACTAGGTACCAGCGACCCGTCCCGGCTTCGCACGGGTGCCATAAACCTTCCTCTTGAATCACTCTATCTATTGAAAAAAACCGCATCAAAATCTGTTGCGTAGTTTTAAAGATCTAAGCATACATAGGGACAGACAGACAGCGGGAAGCGACTTCGACTTTCAGTTTCGAGTTTGGCAACCGCAAAATTACTACCTACAAACTTATATTTGCGGTCGGAAGATTGAAATACTTCTAGCTACGGAACCCTAGACTGTGCGTGGTCCGACACATTCTGGCCAAACCTTTTTTTATTTGCATTTTGAATGCGGTTAATTTTCTTGTATTATTTACCTACTTTAATCAATAATTTATCGCTAAACTAAAATATGTGCTTAACATCGCTGCATTGTATAAAAGATGCATCAATTTTAATTTAGTGACTACTCATGATACAATTGTGACTTCGCAAGGACAAGATGAAACTGACTTTGGGTAAGTCGGTTCATAAATAGGTACTTTAATTGTATATTTTAATTATTAAAATAGTTAACACTACGTCTGCATAGTTTTCGAGTGGAGACCGCGAATCGGCAAACGTAGGGCAGGGTGCCTTCAGGCTAGGTGGAGCTTCGATTACAGAAAAACAAAAATACATAGACAAGAACATACAAAATACAAAAGGACACTGGTAGACGCCCATAGAACGCTGGGCTTCAGATTGTGTATGTCGGTACAGATATGAAATTAGTTTGGTGTGATCGAGTATTTCAAGAGTATTTAAATTCATTTTTTATTTGTTTTTGTACGTAATTGGGTTGAAGAGAAATCTTCGTATTTGTGACTGTGAGGTTAAGTATGGTGTGAATGATCCAATGAAGTATAGTCCGACAATGAGTTCTCAATTCAAAGGTTTTAGTTGCTGTTTGCTGCCGACATGATTATTCTGTGGAGGCACGCGCCAGCCAGCATGCACCCGTTTTTGTTTTACTGTTTTTTTCAAAATGTCAACGCCATAATCTTTTTATTTCTTATTTATTTCCATTTTTTATTTCAATTCTTAATCTCTAAGATAAATTAGGCAAAGAACAATTAAATTATATTTTTATTTTTGGTTAAGCTTTTATTACTGTACCAGATCAAACCCAAAACTGCCGACGTCCTTTAAAAACCCGACTGCGATTTGCACTGCGTCTTGTTAAAACCACTAATAGGTACTCTTACGATGAGTTGCAGGAAAGGTCCTTAAGTTTTAAAGGAAACTTTAACGATAGTAATTGTATGGTTAATGCCTCCTTTAAAATTTAATTATCTTTCTGCAACCGACTGTTAACTTATTATATTTTAGTTTACCCAGAACATTATATTATTATTATATTTTATTATTTTAGTGGTTTTAACAAGACGCAGTGCAAACCGCGGTCCGGTATTTAAATTTTTATTTAATATTTTTAACAAGTTTATTAGGTATATCACTTTTTAGGGTTCCGTACCAAAATGGTAAAAAAGGAACCCTTATGGTGCGACTTCGTCTGTCTGTCTGTCTGTCACACCTGCTTATTTCAGCAACAACTTATGCTATCGACTTGAAATTTGGAATAAAGAATGCTTGTTCAACTTTATTGCAAATGAAAAAAGTCCAAAAATATTTTTATTTTCATTGTAAAAGGGGCCGGAGTGGGGGTCCGAAATTTTAAAGTGGGGTTACTAGGTCAAGTGATATATCATATGAAAGGGCTTGATCTGCACATTTCAAAATATATATATATTTTTTTTTTATGTGTCACAGTTTTCGACATATATGATGAAAAATGTCCAAATAATTACCATTCCCCCCCGCCCCCCTTATCTCCGAAGTTTGCGGGGCGACAAATCTAAAATAATTAGAGTTGATAGGAATTGACCCAAATACGGCACCAAAAGTAAAATGATGTTCCTAACTAGTAGAGTTTTTTCAAAATCATCAAAATTCCTTCACAAACAAACTTAGTTATGCGGTCCGGATTTTTTCACTTTATATGTCCAAAAATGATACGGAACCCTCGGTGCGCGAGTACGATTCGCACTTGGCCGGTTTTTTATAATTTATAATTATAATACCAAGAACTCGAACAAAGCGCTTTGATTCCACTTTCATTGTGAAAACCGCCAAGCAGTGGAATACGCTGCCCGAGTGGGTGTTCCCCGACAGTTACAATCTGGGTGTCTTCAAGTCACGAGTGAATCGGTTTCTTCTAGGCAAGCGTGCTCCATCGTAGACCGCATCATCGCTTAACATCAGGCGAGATGGCGGTCAAGCGCAAGCCTATCATCGAAATAAAATAAAAAAAAAAATTATATAAATCTTTTTGCCCAGTATTCACCCTATTCCTGGTGTTGGTCGGGGCTATGATGACTAACGGTCAGGGCTGCATCTGCCCGCAAATCTACCAGCCGGTGTGTGGACGGAATGGAATGACCTACAGCAACCGATGCCAGTAAGTACCAGTAAATAAAATGTATTCCGAGCTCAGGTAAATAAAAAAGTCAAGACGTAGTGAACCGCGCTTAAAAGTGATAGGACGGGGCGCACTGGTGTGACGACAGCGACGTGACGGCAATTACGTGAAAACAAACTCATAAACATATATGTCGGTGGCCGCACTGCAGAAACGACAAGCGAAAAAGAGATGTCCACATAAAAAAATAGGAAAAAATTAGGGGGTTTACATAAAAATATTATAAAATTAATTTGAAGAAGAGTACAATTGTAAGAGAATTATTTGAGATGAAGTTTTTCACTATGATATCCCTATTTTTAGGGCGGCCATGACAGTTGAGTTTGACAGTGTTGTTTTATGACGTGACGTTTGAGTCGTTGTGCGCACGCGTGGTGGATTGAATGTTGTCATTTTGACTGACATTGACATAACAACAGTTGTCAAAATGACGTTTCACTTAATTCACTTGTCGATTGTTGATCCACCATATTTGTGTTGTGTTGCTCTCCTTGACAAAAAAAAGAATGAATTACAATTCAACGAAGTAGGTAATATTATAGAAAATAAGCATTAGGAACCGCGGTAACTATCATGTATAGCTATAATACTTAATTTCGTACGTAGACCCCTTCCAGGCTCCATACATTTCTGAAACAACTCCTTTGTTCCCGAAATCGCGAAATTTATTTGTTCCAGTGCGGCCCTGACACGTAATATATTTATGAAGACGGCCGTCGTCAGTTTGTCACGACTCGTGACGCGATTAAGACAACATTTGACTTGAAAATAAATAGTTGATAAACTGCTGCAAAAACAATCCTACTAATATTATAAATGTGAAAGTTTGTGAGGATGGATGTATGTATGGATGTATGGATGTTTGTTACTCTTTCACGCAAAAACTACCGAACGGATTTTTATGAAACTTTATAGTATTATAGCTTATACATCAGAATAACACATAGGCTACTTTTTATCCCAAAAACGCGGGCGAAGCCGCGGGCTGAGGCTAGTAATTCCTGTTTTCAAAACAAGTTAAAAGGAATTCGAACAAGGAATCGATTTTCGTACTTGATCACAAAAATATTTTGACTTTTTTATTGGTCTTACTGCGTGAAAAGATTGTACACGCCCTGGAGGAAAAGTACCCTAAAAATGTTTTTGCAAAGGAAACATTGTAATCCAGTTTCACTCTGAAGATGCACAGTATTTTGTTCAAATATTGTCTCTATAATAATGTCTTAAGTTTTTGCGATCACAACACATTTAATCATTTAATTTAATCATTTATTGAACCATTGGTATGTACATCATTAAGTTCTTTACGGTGGTCCTCAAACTAGGCGAGGCCTGTATCTTGGGGACCAGAGTTGCGATGACATAGGTATAATTATAAAGAGAAAAATCAAAGAGAAAAAACAAACACACAATTTAGGATTATTTAAGCAGTGTAACAAAGTGGATAACAAACAACATAACAAACATTTTGCAGCATTCGTGGTCGCAGGATGACTCCTGAGAGTGTGTCCTACGACTACGACCTCAAATGCTGCAGTGTTCGAAACGTCGGAAAAAAACAACAAATCGGGAATTACGCGATTTAAAATTCATTCATAGTTTTTGTTTTATTAGGGTTAGAATAGAATAGAATAGAATAGAATCTTTATTTGCTATGAATGCAGGTACATAATAAGTTGTTATAGTATTTTAAGGAATCCTTGTACATTCTACCTTAATAAAGCATGCAAATTTATTAGATACATAAAAAACTTAATTTAAATTACAATTTATCAGCTAGGAACTCTTGCACCGAATAGTAGCATTTTTCTACTAGGAAAGCTTTAAGGTGTTTTTTAAATTTTTGCAATGGTAAATCTTTGATATTATTAGTTAATTTATTAAAAATCACAGGTGCCATACACATAACACTTTTCTTCAGCAAAGTAGTTTTATATACTCCCGTATACAACAAGTTCTGATATTGAGATCTCATATTTGTACTTCGTTTTCTAGTCTCATTCAAGGTGGCAAACAGATGTTTATTAGTTTTAACAAATATGGCTAGTTCAAGGATGTAAAGGCATGGAAAGGTTAATAATTTATGAGACTTAAATATAGGTTTGCAACTCTCTGTTAGGTACTTTAAGACTGAACATAGCCCTGAGGCAGCGCTTTTGGGCTTTGAAAATGCTTTCTCGTTCACCACAGTTACCCCAGAATATTATACCAAATCGTAAAATGGAAAGTACCAGGCCATGATACGCAACTAATATTGTCGGCAGATTAACTTTTTTTGATAAGCTATGTAACATATATGCCGCTGTACTTAGTCTTTTGCAAATATCTTCTGCTTGAGCCTTCCACTTTAATTGACTGTCAACTAAAATGCCTAAAAATTTTGTGGTATTTGCTTTTTCTACAGCTATACCATTATAATTTATGTTCATGTCACTCTCGGATATCCGTTGGTAAAAGTGCATGATTTTAGTTTTTTGGAGGTTTATAACTAAATTATTATTGTGAAGCCACTTTATTAAACTACTAAGGGCATTGTTAATGTCATTTTCATAGGATTCTTTATTAACACATTTAATAAGTGATGTGCTGTCATCTGCAAATAATACCATCGGGTAAGGTATTTGACGTGGTAGATCATTTATATATAGTAAAAATAATAATGGTCCGAGGACGCTGCCCTGCGGTACACCGTATTTTATTTCTCTATATGTCGATATGTATTTTAATTCTTTTCTAGTTTTTAAGCACACTCTTGTTATTTCCGTGCATTGTTTACGACCGATTAGGTACGATTTTATTAGATTATGGTTGTATTACAGAACTGAACTTTAGACTCAAGCATTACTTAAAACTAGTTTCAACCATTCAAATGGCTTTAAATCTATCTATGCTCAAGGCGAGATCTGTGCTTGAGTATCGTTCTGTAATACGAGCCTAAGTGTCTCTTTGTTTTCAGGTTGGATTGCGCAGGTGTGGGCTTTGCTAGTAACGGAGCTTGTAGGCGGACTAGTTATTAAGACCCCACTGCGCAGGCCTCCTCTGTGAGAGGGGGCCATCATCCACCACACGGACTCAGTGCAGGTTTGTGGTTGTCACATAAGTATCTTCGATTTTTTAATTCTAAGACATAGGTACATACCTTTTTCTTTGTAAACAACCGTGTCTGTACATTAAAGATATTTCAGAAAAAAACAGTCGTAATAGGAAACTGGAACGTAACCTCAGATCATAGAAACAAGGGAGATGTGCCAAGACGCTATCGAGCTTGATGCTTGATCTTGAGCAAATTGCTCATAATAAAAACGTACGCGCTGGCGACGAACCGAACACGATCGATGGTATAATAGTATAGTATAGTATATCAGTGTTTTAGTTAAGTGCTAGTGTTGAGTGACGATTAACAGTGTTAGATTGAGGGTGTGCGGAATGTTTAATGCGTGGGAGATCTTTTTATTCACATAGAGCGCTTAATTATATGCGTAATTGTGTCGAAAAATTTACTAAAAGTGGCATCAGTTGTTCCCGTACTAATTTGCTATGATGGCATACTTCCTTGTTTCTATGATCTGAGGACGTAACCATACCCAAAAAGGTTTTTTGGGATGTCGCTCCCATTTTTGCTGTTCCGTTGTGTTAATAGCAATACTATTAGCAAAGATTGGCATTTTGGGGCTAGTTGACACAAAATATCCTACTAGCAGTTGTCCTATTAGTGACTTGTGTCTATAACATTTCAATTGTGACGGTTTAATGAAAAAAACCGGCCAAGTGCGAGTCGTACTCGCGCACCGAGGGTTCCGTATCATTTTTGGACGTATAAAGTGAAAAAATCCGGACCGCATAACTAATTTTGTTTGTGAAGGAATTTTGATGATTTTGAAAAAACTAGTTAGGAACATCGTTTTATTTTTGGTGCCATATTTGGGTCAATTCCTATCAACTTTAATTATTTCAGATTTTTGGCCCCGCAAACTTCGGAGATAAGGGGGGGGGAATGGTATTTTTTTGGACATTTTTCATGATATGTCGAAAACTGTGAGACATAAAATAAAATAAAAATATATTTTGAAATGTGCAGATCAAGCCCTTTCATATGATGTGTCACTTGACCTAGCAACCCCACTTTAAAATTTCGGACCCCCACTCCGGCCCCTTTTGCAATGAAAATAAAAATATTTTTGGACTTTTTTCATTTGCAATAAAGTTGAACAAGCATTCTTTATAACTGTTCCAAATTTCAAGTCGATAGCATAAGTAGTTGCTGAAATAATCAGGTGTGACAGACAGACAGACAGACAGACAGACAGACGAAGTCGCACCATAAGGGTTCCTTTTTTACCATTTTGGTACGGAACCCTAAAAACGGTAATAACTTATTGACATTCAGGGCAGCCAACATAGCGTCGTACTTTTTGTGTGAGACGCTCTCTACGAGGTGTGTGAGACGGACAAACAGACAGACATAGTCAGTAAGTCTGACAGATTCCCCCGCCTGCCCCTTGGCGGAGGATATCCATGAGGACTTTCTACATTAAAAAAAATTTTTTTGGAGATGCACATCATACAATATTTTGCTCAATTATTTTATCTTTGTTCTCAGATCGGACTGCGTACGTGTGCGGTTTGCTCATAACGGAAAATGTTCAAACAATATTTAGAAAAAGTAACCTCAACAAACACGATACAAAAAGTCCGACAGTTCGCAATTATTTCAACAATCATGCGTAAAATATAATTATGTTTTAAATAAATAAATATCAAATAATAAACATTATTCACTGTGTTTTTTTTTTATTCTACCTATATTTTAAACGTCTTTGTGTAAATGTTTTGAAAAAGTAATGGTAACGGCTGCCCCGAATTCACGTCTTTGAAAAAAAAGCATTGTATGAGTTTTTATTTCGTGAGATATAATTTATTTAGAATTATAATTATTTAGTTAGATATTTGGCGCTTGGCTGATATTTTTGTGTTAAAAGTATTTTTTTATCTACTATACTCGTATAATTATATATTGTAAGAACAAACTAATTCCTAGTTATTTGGCTTGTAATTTAGTAGATAGCGATTCATGTTTTTTTTTTTACTGAAGGCTCATGACACCAAATTTATAATAATAATACTACTATTGGAACTACTACAATTGGAAAATTATGTTACAAATATACAAAAATACGTCTTGATATCAATGTATTCTAATTTAAAAATAAACTTGATTGCGACACGTAGGTACTGAAAAAATATATTGTAATTAACACTAGAGGTATTCGGTGGCATGTTTGTAATTAGCGGTACCAAGCACTAATATTACATACAGTGGCGCAGACTCCCTACAATACGATTCCTTTCGGCTTCCCTTTGAAAAACAGCACAGGCAGGTACTGTTTACTACTATTGTCAAATAGTATGTCAAGTAGTAGTCACACTACAGGTATAAAATGCAGCAACACATTAAAACATTACTAAAACGCAAAGACTTGATAACATACATAATTAAGTTTCTACGGAATCCTAACAAGGCGCGAGTTCTACTCCCAATTATTCGTTTTTGTTTTCACAATAATTATCATTTTCTTTTAATTTGCATTTTAAATTCGCTTAATTTACTTGTATTATATTTTACTATAGTCAATTATTATCGCTAGGCTAAACGCACTTATCACCGCTGCTTTGTATAAAAGACACTTGAATTCTAACTTATCACTAGTCGTGGTACAATTCTGACTTCGCAAGGACAAGATGAAACTGTCTTTGGGTAAGTCCGCTTATAATATTAAATACTTTTTTTCAATTTTTAATTAAAATGGTTAACACAACTTAAGCGCACGGTTGGCAAACCAACTGGGCCCCAATTCTGCTATTGCAATTGTGTAAGAATGGTGTCATAATGATAGCATAACGGTCAAAACCTAAGCGGTCATTGGCTTAGAGTAAGACTATCTCTTTCGTCATTAGTTAAAACCATGTCATTGAGAGACCATTCTGACACGATTATGACAATTGCATTAGCAGACTTAAGCCCCTGAGCGATTGGCACTACTGGTCACGAGTTTGATGCTTGCACGGAACAAATAATTGCAGAAGTAGTTGTACCAAGGCAACCCGTTTCTACTTGTCGAATTAAAATCAAAACCCCAGGTTTCATGCTGGTTCGTCGAATTTAAATAAATAAATTACTGCTGGAAATACGCCTTTTCCAAGTTGCGCCACTAAACCTGGTTCTTACCTGTAAAGAAAACAGTTTCCGAAGGCGTGCAAAAAAAACATTAAAAATTATACAAAATCAAACTACCTTTCTAAGACGATTGTAGGTACCTCAGAGTGTCGAAACTCATATGCTCGTTCTAAACTGTTCACCTTTCCAAACTGTTTCACACATTATCACTAAGTACGTATATTCTTTTTGAAGGCAAATTTTTACTTCTTTTGAAGTTTATTTTTATAATGTATCGTGTATGTTTCTCCCCAGTATTCACCCTATTCCTGGTGCTGGTCGGAGCTATGATGGTCAGCGCTCAGAGATGCAACAACTGCACGAGTGAGCCCTACAGGGCCGTGTGTGGACAGGATGGACGGACCTACGACAACCTATGCTCGTAAGTAACAGTTAAAAAATAAAATTAACAATAGGTAAGTAGGTATGTGAATTCTTTCTTCGGTTGGAAAGTTTTTTTTTTGCAAAGGAAATATTCTCATATAATCATTTTCACTTTAAATGCACTTAATACATTTTTTTGTTCAACAGCAATTCGTCTGTCGATGAACCTGATTCAGTAGGCTTAGCATGACCAATTCTATCACTATTCTACCAAATAATAGACTATATAAGTTCTTTCTATCCAATTCGTTATTCTACTGCCGTACCAGACTTTTGTCTACTGAGGAACAGAAACAGTTATTCTCTTCATTGTGTGCATAAAACGATAGAAATCTTTCTACAAACTGTTACTTTGTCTATTCTTCTGTAGACCCGTTTCTATCATGGTTATGCTAAGCGTACAGTGCCCCCCAATTCTGATATTGGAATTGTGAAAGAATGGTGACATAATGACACCATAACGGTCAAAACCTAAGCGGTCATTAGCTTAGAGTAAGACTATCTCTTTCGTCATTGGTCAAAACGATGTCATTGAGAGACCATTCTGACAGGATTATGACAATTGCATTAGCAGACTTGGGCCCCTGGTCATTAGTGATAGTCAAAGGATATTTCTTTGTTTTTTCCAGCATAATTTGCGCACGTGTGCGCATTCGCCGTAGTGGCCCATGTAATCAGACTACAGCAGGTTAAGATCTTCACTGCGCAGGCCTTCTCTGTGAGAGGGAGTGGGCCATAATCCACCACACGGACTCAGTGCAGGTTAGTGGATGTCACATATCTTCGGATTTCTGGTTCTAAGACATGCTTTCTCGCGATGTTAAATTTAATCTAAAAGCACAGTAATGATCAGTCTTTAGGGCTCTTTCAATATAGACGTTTGGAATCGGACTGCTGTCGTGCGGTAGCCTAGTATATGGCAAAGACAATGAATGACACGAAGAAATCGAAAGACACGAAGAAATCGAAATTAGAATAAACCAAATTGTAATTAAACTCATCTCAACTAACAACATTTTGATCTATATCCATGCGAATAGTTCCCAAATAAATCAAGGTTTACACCCCGCGCGCCCGAATTTGGTCAAAAATATCCCGAATTGAACTCCACCAACAAGTGAATGAACATTTTTATATTGCAAGACTTTCACTATAGTAAAGTGTAAGAGCTATACGAAGCTACAGCTATCTCGCTCGTTTGGGCTAGTCTTAATCAGATTTTTTTGTGATTAAAATGTAATTTCCTTTGAGATGGAGTTCTCAAAATTTCTGCTGTTCCGTAGTGGACCGTATTTTGCTCTCGTACTGTGAATAGGAATACTGTGTATTATATACAAACAAATAATCATTATGATACAATCTTTTGCTTAAATAGTTTCTCTTTGTTCTCAGATTGGACTGTGCACGTGTGGGGTTTGTTCGTAATGGAGAATTAAAAAAAAATATTTAGAAAAAATTACCTTAACAAACATCAAATCCGACAGTTTGCAATTATTTCGACATTCATCTTTATGTAAAATATATTTATGTTTTGAATTAATAAATATACCTATACATTATTCACTCTGTGTTGTTTTCTTCACTTTATTAGGGTTCCGTAGTGAAACTAGGAACCCGTATAGTTTCGTCATGTCCGTCTGTCTGTCTGTCTGTCCGTCTGTCACACCCTCGTAAAATCTACAGTTCATAACCAATCTGTATGAAATTTCACAGGTAGATGTCTTCTGTAAGCCGCCATAAAGGCCTGTAGCGAAATTATAAAAAAAAATATTAGCGGGGGTGGGCCATATATATTTTCGCGCACCCTTTCATGTGGGGTATCGTTGGATAGGTCTTTGAAAATAACATAAAGGTTTCTAAATCACTTTTTTATTTAGATGCATATTTAGTTAACTAGAACCTTCGAAAGTCGTTAACAATTTGTCCCCCCCTGTAATTTTCCAACCGCGCTATCAATAAATCTGAAAAATATCAAGCTAATAAATAATTACGATTAAAATTGGTTTGAACAAGAATAGAATAATTAGGGGGAGGAGCCCCATACATTAAACTAAGGGGTGAAAAAAAAAATTGTCGCGCACCCCTTCATGTGGGGTATCGTTGAATAGGTCTTTGAAAATAACATAAAGGTTTCTAAATGACTGTTTTATTTAAGTGCATACTTAGTGAACTAGAAGCTCCGAAAGTCGTGAAGAATGTGTCCCCCCCTCCCGTAATTTTCCAACCGCGTTACCAAAAAATTTGAAAAAATTCAAGCTTGTAGCATCTAATAAATGCTTTCGATTAAAATTGGTTTGAACAAGATAAGTCTATAACTTTTAGAAATATTCACTATTTTCAGTTTTGAGTTTTGACAACCGCTGTATTTCATAATAATATTATGAAATACAAACTTATATTAGCGGTCGGAAGACGGAAATACTTCTTACTACGGAACCCTAGACTGTGTGTGGTCCGACACGCTCTTGTCCGGTTATTTTATTAAACGTAAGTAATTTCTGTAAATGTTTTGAATTTATAATTAAAAAATTACGTGTAGTTTTATACCTACGTAATTTTCAATTATAAATTTTCACTGCGCCAATTTAAAATTAATAACCACCTTGAAGGTGTGTGGTTGTAAGTACTACCACTGAACGTGGAGTCCTAGGTTCGATCCCCGGGTCGGGCAAGGTGACATCAGGTTTGTCCATTAGCAAATATCCAGTAGCAACTCAGAGTCTGAACTTGTGCCCGATTAATGGCAACATGTTCGCTTCTTATTACATACGCGTTGTTGTCACTGTTCTAAGATTTTTTTGGCTCTTGAGGTAGAAGTTTTCATGTATGTCCCCAGCCCTGGGGGCTTAGCGGGGTCCGTCAGACTACTATTGACTAAAACCACCCCTTTGTCCCCTATGTCTCCCAGTCCTGGGGGCGTAGCGGGGTCCGTCAGACTACTATTGACTAAAACCACCCCTTTGTCCCCTATGTCTCCCAGTCCTGGGGGCGTAGCGGGGTCCGTCAGACTACTATTGACTAAAACCACCACTTTGTCCCCCACGTCCCCTATGTCCCCCAGTCCTGGGGGCGTAGCGGGGTCCGTCAGACTACTATTGACTAAAACCACCCCATTGTTCCCCCTCGCATACTTGAGCAAGCAGAGTGCAAGAATGTTGATGTACTCTTCCACAGCCCCCGCCTGGTGTCCGTCTCATTAAAGAAGGAGTGAGATGTTAGATTCCCCCCGTAACGTCTAACGCAACCTAAGTGGTTACTCAGCAACTATTGGTTTTCCATTTCCTTGAACCCCCTAGCGGGGTATCTGACTATCCGAGATAAGTTATATCGCAGACGAGTCCCGTCGAAGAGAAGTCTTGTTGAGTCTTTTTCTGTAGGTAGTGTCTGTTGGGTCTTTATTTATACGTAGTAAAATTTTGCTAATAATTTGGGATGTAATTTAGTAGATAGGGATTTATTATTTATTTTTTACTGAAGGCTTGTGACATCATTTAGTGTAATCTTACTGTACCTACGCATTGGAAAATTATGTTCTAAATATGCAAAAATGCTTGATGTAAATGTAAGTAATCCACATTAAAAATAAACTCGTATGCGAGCCGTAGTGAAAAAATATATTGTAATTAACACTAGAGGTAGGTACTCGGTGGCATGTTTGTGATTAACGGTGCCAAGCACTAATTTCATATATTATTGGGGTTCCATATCTCAAAAGGTTCAATCCTTATACTTAATAGGACATTGACCTATATGTCCCTAGACAGGCAGTTCCGAACAAAAATCATGCCCTACACGCGGGTACTTGTCTGTTGCTCACCGCATCAAACGTCAAAGTGAATGTGAGGCTTGTGTTGTGCCCGCACAACACTTGAGTGTGACATGTATAATGTTCGGAACTGCTTGTCTAGACATATAGATCAATGTTATAGGATCATTTTGTTGCCCCTCTGACCGCCCAGGCGCGTTAGGACCTTTTTTCTCTGGAACGAGTACAGCTATCAATGTCTAATTTACATTAAATACTACCTTGAGATACTTGAGATACAGGATTATCTTTGTTCAGGTAGATTCCAATTATTGTAAGTAAGTATACCTCTAGTTAAAGAACAGTATTTATGTAAATCAATATTTTTTTCAATAAACGAAGGTCTACGGTCCCTTGTAGGTGTACAAAATTCAAGCTTCACCTTTAGTCAATGCAATCTAAACATACGGCCATTTACGTCACATAATAAGTGGTAATTGATAATAGCACCATCTATAAGAACATAGTTGAACCATTGTCATTAAATGTAGTTTGACAAGAACATAGTTGAACCATTGTCATGCTATTGATAAATGTAGTTTGACAAGAACATAGTTGAACCATTGTCATGCTATTGATAAATGTAGTTTGACAAGAACATAGTTGAACCATTGTCATGCTATTGATAAATGTAGTTTGACAAGCTGCTTGGCCAATTAGTACTAGGGTCCGCCGCTTTGGGGCGCTGACCTAAAAATCCAAAAACGAGCGACCTGTGCGCCCATCACGAATAATTTTAACGTATCGTATCATAAATGTAAACATATTTTGAATTTAAATTACAACAGTCCTAGAACATTTTGATAAAATTGTATGTTTTTGTGTATTTTTAACCGACTTCAAAAAAGGAGGTTCTGTATTCGTCCCGTATGTATGTATGTAAGTATGTATGTATGTATGTATGTATGTATGTATGTATGTAAGTATGTATGTATGTATGTATGTATGTTTGTATGTGCGCGATTTTCTCAAAAACTACTGATTCGATTTGGTCGGGGTTTTCACTAACGTAATCTACATACTTTCAGGAAGGTTTTAGTATATAATACATTATGTAATCATTCCTATGTACAAAGTTATAGGCATAAATGTACATACTCCGTAGAAGATTTACTGTTGAACGAATTCGTGAAAGTAATCTAACACGGGATAAAGAACTAAAAAGGGAAAAATAAAAAACTTTTTTAACAAAAAATAACCGACTTCAAAAATCCACTACAAAGAAAATAATAATGTTGGTTTCGGAAGTCGGTGGCAAAAAAAAGCAAACAAAAACCAAAGCCACCGACTTCCGAAACCAACATTATTATTTTCTTTGTAGTGGATTTTTGAAGTCGGTTATTTTTTGTTAAAAAAGTTTTTTTTAAATACAGAGAAATAAATAAAGTATGTAATTTATATAAATATTGTGTAGTAAATGTATATTTTCAATTCAAAATATGCTTACATTTACGACACCATACGTCAAAATCATCTGTGATCGGCCCACTGTCCAAACCTCTTCATTATCTAATTTTTCTAATCACATTTTTCTGGAATATTCGAGTATTTCAACTCCCTTGTAAGCGACTTTATAACATACCTACCAACATATTTAATTAAGTTTGTACGGAATCCTCAAGGCGCGAGTCCCACTCCCAATTGTTCGCTTTTGTTTTCACAATAATTATCATTTTCTTTTAAATTGCATTTTAAATTCGCTTAATTGTCTTGTATTATTTTACTATAGTCAATTATTATCGCTAGACTAAATGCATTTATCAACGCTGCTTTGTATAAAAGACACCTGAATTCTAGTCACTAGTCGTGGTACAATTGTGACTTCGCAAAGACAACATGAAACTGAGTTTGGGTAAGTCCGGTTGTAATATTTAACCCTTTGACGCACAAACCTGATGTGAACATTTATTTAAGAATATAATTGAGTTATTTACATTATTATATAGTATACTAGCACTTCGCCCGCGACTTCGTCCGCGTGTCTCACAGGAACTGTGCATTTTTTCGGGATAAGAAGTAGCCTATGTTACTCAGTGATAATGTAGCTTTCTATTAGTGAAAGAATTTTTAAAATCGGTCCATTAGTTTCGGAGCCTATTCGGTACAAACAAACAAACAAAAAAATCTTTCCTCTTTATTAACCGACTTCAAAAAAAGGAGGAGGTTCTCAATTCGTCGGAATGTCTTTTTTTTTTATGTATGTTCAGCGATTACTCCGTCAATTGGGAACCGATTTTGAAAATTCTTTTTTTGTTTGAATGGGTATACTGTCGAAGGGGTCCTATTGTCAACAGTTCAGGATCTGATGAGGGGATCTCATGGAAATCGAGGGAACTCCTCAAATTTTATAGCCATGTACAATATATTTTCTTTCACTGAGAAGTGGGTACTTCAGGAGTAGTTTCACAAAATTTGGTTAAGATCTGATGATGGTATCCATGACAAAATAACGGAAATCTTCAATTCTCAGGGGCACGTAAACGATACTCGGGCAAATCACTGAGGGTATTGGGATATTTGATTTACCGTGATGTCTGTATGGTAAAGAAGACGTGGTAGTAGAACTTGACTATAAGCAATGGAACTCCTCAACGGCTTACAGTAAGGGTGTGTTCTATGGAAGGATTTGTAACAGATTGTAATCAAATTGCAAAGTGCTTAGGTTTATCGCGATATGAAGCAAAGAAATTATAATGACGTTGTACAGTCAGCGTCAAAATGGAATTTAATTCACTTCGCCTATGTTGCCGATGTTAATCCATACAGTAAAAAGTGTGTAGGTTGGGTTAGTGGTAATAAATTCTGCCTACTGCTGTAATCGCCTGTGTTTACTTCATTCAAATTAGAAAAGCAACAAACTTTTACACAAAATAAAATCTATTAATAATTTAGAAACTATTACGCTACATTAATTTTAAATTGACATATACTCTCCTATAAAATTATAGAGGGCTAAAGTCACATAAAAGAAAAAAATAAAAAAACTTTTTAACAAAAAATATAAAACCGACTTCAAAAAATCACTAAAACACTGAAAAGCTTTAAATGAAAGGAGGAAATCGGCTTGGCACCGTCTGTAAAAAGTGTTGAATTTAATGAAAAAGGTATTTGCATGGTAGTAATTAATGAATTTCGTATTTGTGTTATAATGTATAGGGTACATACTGGACCTTTTTAACCGACTTCCAAAAAGGAGGAGGTTCTGCATGCGGTTGGTTTTTTTTTTTTTTTTTTTTTTTTTTTTTTTTTATGTATGTACACCGATTACTCTGTGATCTGTGAGCCGATTTACGTGAATTTTTTTTCATATAGTAGAAGAAGCTCGCGAGATGGTCCCATATAAATTGTATTAACTTAGGTTGAATAGTTTTGTAACCAGCTTCAATAAACGGAATTTTTCGTGTATATCGATGACATCATGACGATAATAAAAAAGTCATATTATGTAGGTACATGGATTCCTGGACGCAATCGATCTCGATATTATACATGCATAATATCACGCTAGTATTTTCCGCAAGGTTAGGCAGAGGTGTATAGTACACACAGGTTTTTTAATGTTCAAGTCTTATTTGATAGAAAGTTAGGGAAAGAGCCTATTGCTGAAAAAACATTGTTTTCGATTACTGAAACGTACTTATCCATAAATATCTTAGAAGGTATTAGTAGTAGTATCTTAGAAGTACCTATTTAAATTCGTGAAAGCAATCGATCTCGGTAAAAGTACATACAAAATGTATGTCAAAGGCAGTATATTATTAAAGTCGCTCTATCCATGATTTTATGGTACTTTTATATACGTAAGGTATTATTATAAAAAAAAACATGACATGTTACACTACACTAAAAAGTTAAAAATAAAAAACAGGTTTTAAAAAAACCGACTTCCAAAAACTACACTAAAAACTATGAAATAAAAAGTTTAAACTTCCATAATTAAAAATCTAAATGTATATTGAAGTCGGCGGGGCCTAGCATGAAAATAAGCAAAATTGCAGATGAACAAGGAATAAAAGGAAATCTTAATTTCCACGTGCACACACTGCGCACACCCTTCCTGTTTAAAGACTGAGAGGCAAAAACCTGAAAAGGCCCCGCCGGCTTCAATATACATTTAGATTTTTAATTATGGAAGTTTAAACTTTTTATTTCATAGTTTTTAGTGTAGTTTTTGGAAGTCGGTTTTTTTAAAACCTGTTTTTTTTATTTGAAGCTTTTTAGTGTTTTGGGGATTTTTTTTTAAGTCGGTTTTATTTTTTTTGTAATAAAGTTTTTTTAAATTAAAATAGTTAACACAACTTAACTGCACGGTTGGCAAACCAACCTATGAAAAGTTGTTTAATTTCTTCATGAATTGGATATTGGTCTCTTAAGGAAAGTTGTTCAGTATGACGGATAGAATTATAACCCCCTTAAAAGTTGCAGGTGACTAAAGCAACACCCTGTGTTCTTTTTACCCGACTGCGGTGAAGCCCAAAAGGAGGGTATAGTGTTTCATCTGTATGTTAGTATGTATGTGGGTATGTATGTATTTCCGTTTCTGTGTTCCCTCCTAGAGACTAAACGAGCGAACAGATTTTAACATATGACATATCATTAGATTCGTATTGACGTCGCGAGTAACATAGGCTATATGAATTATGAAAAAAACTAATATGGCGGATTTTAATCGCCATTAAGTGAAGTCGTAAAAAATAAAAAAAAACTGACATGGTCCTGTGGGGTATCAAAATGAAGGGCTCAAAGAGACGATTACGAATATATATACAGGGTGGCAGGTTAGACAGCGGAAATATTTTAAGGGGTCATTGTACTCATCATTATGAACAACTTTTACTAAGGGACCAACCCTGAAATCGCGAAAAAAAAATCAGCTGTTCCATACATTTTGTTGAGTTATGTGAACATAAATGTATGGAACAGCTGATTTTTTTTTTGCGATTTCAGGGTTGGTCCCATAGTAAAAGTTGTTCATATTGATGAGTACAATGACCCCTTAAAATATTTCCACTGTCTTACCTGCCACCCTGTATATCTTATACAGTAAAAAAATTTATTTATCTAAAAAAAACACAATGATTTTTATTTTTTTGTTACATCATCATATGGGGTATCAAAATGAAGGACTTGAAGAGACAGTTCCAAAAATATATAATATATGTCATAGACATCAAAAACTAAAAACAGAAAAATAAAATTTAAAATTAAAAATTTTATAACAACCCGACCGCGGTATGTCTTATCTGATGTTATAGAACAACCAAAGGAAAACAAGACATTGCAGTCGGGACCCAGTGTTCCCGGGTAATATTCATATAATGGGTCCCGACTGCAATGTCTTGTTTTCCTTTGGTTGTTCTATAACATCAGATAAGACGTACCGCGGTCGGGTTTTAATAAAAAAAATAATTTTATATTTTTGAAGGTGGTTTTTACTTCTTTTGACGTTTATTTTTATAATGTATCGTGTATGTTTCTCTCCAGTGTTCACCGTATTCCTGGTGCTGGTCGGAGCTATGACGGCCTATGCTCAGAGCTGCAACAGAAGGTGCTCGAATACCTCCCGCCCCGTGTGTGGACGGGATGGAGTAACCTACCTAAACCCATGCTAGTAAGTGATATTATAAAAACCGGGCAAGAGCATGTCCGGACCACGCTCAGTCTAGGGTTCCGGTGCAAGAAGTATTTTAAGTCTTTCAACCGCAAATATAAGTTTGTATTTCATAATATTATTAAAGATACAAACATCTTATTTTTGCGGTTGTCAAACTCAAACTGAAAATAGTGAATATTTCAATAAGTTATTGACGTATCTTGTTCAAACCATTTTTATCGAGAGTATTTACTAGATGCCATACAGCTTGAATTTTTCAGATTTTTTGATAACGCGGTTGGAAAATTACAGGAGGGGGGACACATTGTTAACGACTTTCGGTGCTCCCAGTTCACTAAATATGCACTTAAATAATAAAGTTATTTAGAAACCTTTATGTTCTTTTCAAAGACCTATCCAACAATACCCCACATGAAGGGGTGCGCGCAAATATTTTTTTTCATCCCTCAGTTTCATGTATGGGGGTCACCCCTAATTATTTTATTTTATGTAATTTCACTACAGGCCTTACGTCACTATTTTACCATGTTTTTAAAACGGACTAAAAAGTATAAAATAATTTCGCATGCAATAGATATTATATGTAAGATGCACCCCACGTTTTTCATATCATTAGAAATTATTTTATACTTACTTTTAATCCGTATTAAAAACGTGGTTTTTTTAGGGTTCCGTACCAAAATGGTAAAAAAGGAACCCTTATGGTGCGACTTCGTTGGTCTGTCTGTCTGTCTGTCTGTCACACCTGATCATTTCAGCAACTACTTATGCTATCGTCTTGAAATTTGGAACAGTTATAAAGAATGCTTGTTCAACTTTATTGCAAATGAAAAAAGTCCAAAAATATTTTTATTTTCATTGCAAAAGGGGCCGGAGTGGGGGTCCGAAATTTTAAAGTAGAGTTACTAGGTCAAGTGACATATCATATGAAAGGGCTTGATCTGCACATGGAGCGAAGACCTGGACACTGAAAAAGGCCGACAGAGACCGAATAGACGCCTTTGAAATGTGGTGCTGGAGAAAAATGCTACAGATTCCATGGACCGCCTTTCGCACCAACGTGTCTATTCTGAGAGAGCTTAATGTCAAAACTAGACTCTCCACTATATGCCTTCGTAGGGTGCTGGAATTCTTCGGACATATTGCGCGTAAAGAGGGTCACAATCTTGAACAGCTGATGGTGACAGGTAAGGTAGATGGCAAACGTCCCAGAGGACGCAGTCCCACGAGATGGTCGGACCAAATACGATCCTCTCTGAATATCAACTTCCACAATGCTCTTCATGAAGCTAAGGATCGCCGCAGATGGAGGGAAATCGTACGGGAGAAACTGATGCAGCGGGGGGGTCACGACCCTCAGTAATGAGGAAAACGACGCGAGGAGGATCTGCACATTTCAAAATATATTTTTATTTTATTTTATGTCTCACAGTTTTCGACATATCATGAAAAATGTCAAAAAAAATACCATTCCCCCCCCCCCTTATCTCCGAAGTTTGCGGGGCGAAAAATCTGAAATAATTAGAGTTGATAGGAATTGACCCAAATATGGCACCAAAAATAAAACGATGTTCCTAACTAGTACAGTTTTTTCAAAATGATCAAAATTCCTTCACAAACAGACTTAGTTATGCGGTCCGGTTTTTTTTACTTTATACGTCCAAAACTGATACGAAACCCTCGGTGCGCGAGTACGAGTCGCACTTGGCCGGTTTTTTTTTTTTAAATCCAATTATTATTTTTGCAAAGGCAACATTCTCATCTATCCAGTTTCACTTTGAAGACGCACATAATACAATATTTAGTTCAAGTAGTGTCACTTTTTTTTCAGTTCGAGTTGCGCTCGTGTGCGCATTGCCCGTGGTGGACCGTGTATTCGGACTACTACTGCTACTACTACTACTACTTCTACTACAGCAGATTAAGATCCTCACTGCGTAGGCCTCCTCTGTGAGAGGGAGTGGGCCATCATCCACCACACGGACTCAGTGCAGGTTAGTGAAAGTCATATACACACATCAAAAGTGTCTAGGGATCAAGCATTTTTATGCGGATTTCTTGAGATTGAGATGTGGCTTTGTAATAAATTTATGATTTTATAAATTTATATGGATCGTTTTTGGTGCATTTCATAATTTGAATCAGGAACTCTCAATCAAATTCGAGTAAAAGATGAAAATAAGCTGTCAATATTTTCCCTATAAAAACATACAACGCATTGAAGACATTATTAGTGCTACTGTTTCCCTACTACTGATTAAAACCAACGTTATTATGGAGCGGCGACGTCATTTAAGCAGGGAAGAAATGCTCAGAGCCGTGGGAATGATAGAAGCTGGTTCCCGGCAACGTACTGTAGCTTTAGCTCTGAATACAAGTCAGAGTGTTATCAGTCGACTTTGGACACGTTACCGAAGCACTGGTACCGTGGCTGAGCGCCATGGAGGACGGTATCGCTGCACCACACGGAGACAAGACCGATACATTCAAATCTTAACTCGAAGAGCTCCAACAATAACCGCCATGATGTTAGCCGTGAGGCTTCATCACTCTTCAAGGAACTTAATTAGCGACCAAACAGTCAGAAACCGCTTGCATGAAGTGAACCTTCATTCCCGAAGACCGCTACGGGTACCACCTATAGCAATGCACAATCGTAGGATTCGATATCAATGGGCTCTTGAACACAGAAATTGGGCAGAAGAACAATGGCGTTTCGTGTGCTTTTCTGATGAGTCTCGTTTTGGTATGAGACCGGATACAAGACGTATACGACACTGGAGAACCCCTGGACGCCAACAGCGATTAAAATCCTGCCAGGAAGTCCATCCTTATAGTGGTGGAACCATCATGGTATGGGCGGGTATTTGGATCGGCGGAAGAACTGAGTTGATTTGGATCAGAGGCAACCTCAACGCTCAAATTTATGCTAAGACGATTGTATCAGACGTCATCGTTCCTCTACAAGTGCAAATCGGTCCCTTATTTCAGTTAATGCATGATAATGCACGACCGCACACCGCAAGAGTTGTAAGACAGACTCTCGCCGCAGCTAACATCAATGTCCTGCCCTGGCCTGCTCAGTCACCAGACTTGAACCCGATTGAGCATGCATGGGATATGCTACAGAGAAGAGCTCTGCCGAATATGGAGGGTATCCAGTCGCAAGAAGACCTTTTTTTGTTGTTGCAACGAACATGGGCGGCCATTCCACAGCGTGATTTGGATGAACTCATTTTGAGTATGCCAAACCGATGTTCTTGTGTTGTTAGTGTTCGCGGTAGAAACACGGATTATTAATTGTTTAAGTTACCCAATAAAATTTTAAAGAAAACTGTTATTTCAGTCTTTTTTTCGAACTTTAATGTTAGTGGTTCAAATGTCAAAAATCCCTTTATTAGGAAAATGGCAAATTTCTTTATTAATGCAAAGGTGACTTGGTTTATCGTTACTGTGACAAACGAAAACACTTTATTTGATGAATCCTTAAAGAAAATTTTAATTAATATCAATCAGGAGAAAAGTTATTGCAAAAATATATGTTGATCCCTAGATACTTTTGATGTGTGTATCTTCGAATCTCTGGTTCTGCTGTTCCATACATAATTTGTTGAGCTAAGTGAACATAGGTACCTAAATGAATGGAACAGCTGATTTTTTTTCGCGATTTCAGGGTTAGTCCCATAGTAAAAGTTGTTCATAATGTTAAGTATAATGGATCTCTTTTGGAGAACAACAGGGTTTTTGTTACATCTAACTATATAAATATAAAATTGCTTGTCCTGAGTGATTAATCAACGCCGAGCCCAAACCGCTGAACATAGAGATTTGAAATTTAGACAGTAGGTTTCTTTTATGACGTAGACATCCGCTAAGAATGGATTTTGAAAAATTCTACCCCTAAAGGGGTGAACGGGGTCACGCGGACGAAGTCGTGCTAGTGCTGTATAAATATACAGAGTCTAAAAGCCTAATAGGCTTTCCCGCGACTTCGTCCACGTGACCTCGTTCACCCCTGTCTTCATTACCTAGGTAATAGTACCTAAGTAATGATCAGTCTTTCATTTTTCTAGTATAGGCCAAAGACAAGGACACGAAGAAATCAATTAGAAAGCAAATTGTAAATGTCTAACTCGCGCACTGAGGGTTTCGTACAAACACGTAGTATGTTGACAGTAGAGTAGATATGATAGTTCAACATACAACGTAAAACAGCGCTGCAATTTGCAAAAAACCCGAAATATTTTGGATTTCGCAACCTTAACGGATTCACCTTTAGGCCGGCAACAGACAACCGGAATGCCCCTTCGGAATTAAGAAACTGAATATTTTACGTCAAATTGAACGGTTGCGGTTGGAATCGTTCAATTTATGAACGATTCACTCATTCAGTTTATTAATACCGGAGGGGCATTCCGGTTGTCTGTTGCCGGCCTAAAGGTATTTGACCGAGGGTCATTAATGCACGAAAAGTCTTAACACCGCGATTCAGAAAATGATGTCGTCTGCACAACGCCATCTATAGAACAGACACGGAGCTAAAATCAAAAATAACGTTGTAACGTAATGTTTTAAACTTTAACAAATACCATAATACCTAATGGTATTTGATTTTCACCTCAACTGTTCTTGAGAAAACAATGGTTCAACTATATTCTCGAAGATGGCGCAATAGTAAAATACGTCGACTGGCGGACAACAAAGTGATCCTTTATGGATTCCGTTTTTCCTTTTGAGGTACGGAACCCTAAAAATAATCATTTTGATACAATCTTTTCTCTTTGTTCTCAGATTGGACTGCGCACGTGTGGGATTTGTTCGTAACGGAGAATTTAAAAGAAATATTTAGAAAAAATTACCATAATAATACAAATAAATCCGACAGTTTGCAATTATTTCGACAATCGTCTTAGATAAAATATGTTTTGAATAAATAAATTTATACATTATTCGCTCTGTGTTTTCTTATTCTTAATCTATTTTTACCCGATTCGGCAAAGCCAATAGGAAGGGTAATGATTTTAGCAGTCTATTATGTATGTATGTATGTTTGTATTTAAGTGTGTTCCACCGTAGCGCCTAATCTACTCATCCGATTTTGATGAATGAGGTGTCAATCGATTCGTTATTATGGTGCGGGTAACATAGGCTATATATAAATTATGAAACCGGGCAAGAGCTTGTCGGACCACGCACAGTCTAGGGTTCCGTAGGAAGAAGTATTTCAGTCTTCCGACTGCAAATATAAGTTTGTATTTCAAAATATTGTTATGAAATACGAATTTATTATTGCGGTTGGCAAACTTAAAACTGAAAATAGTGAATATTTCAAAAACTAATAAACGTATCTTGTTCAAACCAATTTTAATTGAGAGTATTTATTCGATGCTACAAGCTTGATTTTTTTCCGATTTTATGATAACGCGGATGGAAAACTACAGGGGGACACACACATTCTTTACGTCTTTCGGAGCTTCTAATTCACTAAGTATGCCCTTAAATAAAAAAGTCATTTAGAAACCATTATGTTATTTTCAAAGACCTATCCAACGATACTCCACATGAAGGGGTGCGATAAAATATTTTTTTTCATCCCTCAGTTTCATGTAATCCCCCCTCCCCCAAATTATTTTATTCTTGTTCAAACCAATTTTAATCGTAATTATTTATTAAATGCTATTAGCTCGATTTTTTTTAGATTTTTCAATAACGCGGTTGGAAAATTACAGGGGGGGGAGAAAATGTTAACGACTTTGGAAGCTTCTAGTTCAAAATAAAAAAGTCATTTAGAAACCTTTATGCTATTTTCAAAGACCTATTTAACGATACCCCACATGAAGGTGTGCGCAAAAACTTTTTTTTTCATCCTTCAGTTTGATGTATGTGTAAATGTATGTAAAAATTATAAAAATAAAATAATTTAGAGGGGGGCCCCTCCCTCCAAATTGTCGGATGTCAAAAGCGGATATTAGTCGCCATCTAAAAAAATTTTTTTTTACTTGGTTGTGTGAAGTATCAAAATGAAGGGCTCGAAGAGACGATTTCGAAAGTATATACACGCTGAAACTTTAGTGGATGTTTTCCCGCAGCAGAACGATTTGCCATCAGTAGTACTATCAAAACATAGAGTTAAATTATTTTAAAAAATATCATGTTTATTTTTTCAAATAATCAAAAAAAATATTCATAGCCTCGAAAGCGTGAAAAACAATAGTAATTTACTAGATCTAACGTATGAATCAATATCTAGTCAAAGCGCACACCGCTGCCGCTCACGCGGTGCCGACAAAGACTGCCAAAGACAAAAGCCGCCTCATAAATGTGCAGAGCAAAATAAGCTCTCGCGCATGGTGATACGGCATAAACTAGCCTGATCGCCCGTAGTGAGTGCCTACCGATGGACCCCTGCCCCGCACTCCTCATCCCCGCGCGCACTCAGCGGCCAGCGGCTCAGTTGCGCTTATAGATTATACAGTATATTGTGCTGCAAAAGTGATGCCGCGAACATCACGCGAATGTCGTAGGTACCTACGCGTAGTGAGATAACATTGAAAAACCGGCCAAGTGCGAGTCGTTCGCGCACCGAGGGTTCCGTATCATTTTTGGACGTATAAAGTGAAAAAAACCGGGCCGCATAACTAAGTTTGTTTGTGTAGGAATTTTGATGATTTTGAAAAAACTGTACTAGTTAGGAACATCGTTTTATTTTTGGTGCAATATTTGGGTCAATTCCTATCAACTCTAATTATTTCAGATTTTTCGCTCCGCAAACTTCGGCGATAAGGGGGGGGGAATGGTATTTTTTCAGACATTTTTCATCATTTGTCAAAAACTGTGAGACATACAATTAAATGAAAATATGTTTTGAAATGTGCAGATCAATCCCTTTCATATGATATGCCACTTGACCTAGTAACCCCACTTTGAAATTTTGGACCCCCACTCCGGCCCCTTTTGCAGTGAAAGTAAAAATATTTTTTGACTTTTTTCATTAGAAATAAAGTTGGCCAAGCATTCTTTATAACTGTTCCAAATTTCAAGTCGATAACATTAGTAGTTGCTGAAATAAGCAGGTGTGACAGACAGACAGACAGACGAAGTCGCACCATAAGGGTTCCTTTTTTACCATTTTGGTACAGAACCCTAAAAATGGATCGTCATTACAGTTACTCCAATTTAAAGTAGCTCGCTATGGTTCAACTCTACGCTAGGGCGAATTATGACTCCCATGCTGCCCGGCGACTTTACCTGCAGCCACAACACCTGGAATGGCTTCGTCTTCGCAGGGTTGTGAATCCCCAAGTCCCACAGGCCCGGACGATCGTAGCGGCAACACAGCGCGGCTCGTTGAAGTACCTACGCGTATGGCTGCGGCTAGGTTTGACGTAAGCCAGTACTACGTATGGAAAGTACTGAATAATGAAGGTCTGCATCCGTATCACTTCCGTAAAGTTCATGCTCTCCATGAAAACGACGCGCCGGCCAGGATTGCTTTTGTGAGTGGTTGATTCAAAATCGTAGGTAATCTGAATATTTTGTGGACGGACGAAGCAACGTTTACGTGAGTTGGACTCTTCAACGTGCTCGGTTGTGCATTGAACGGAGTGGCTTACATTTCGAACACTTACTCCGATACCGGGAAGTGTAAGTAACTACCTACTCATTTGTAAATATTGATCATTTAAAAGTAGGTAGTTTACGTAATTAAAATCATTGTACATAAGTTGATTCTATTTTTTTAAATACGCCGTAAATACTTAAATACCTAATTCAGAAATTATTATTTTCTAATAAACTTACATAATAAACTTGTTTTTTAGTTTCGTGTTCAGTAAGTTGTAGGTAAATAAGTATTTATGACGGTCCTAAGCCCGTAAAAGTATGAAGGGAAAGTTGGAATAACTTTTTGGGTATTATTGTGTTTCATTAACTTTCAATAACTCAGGAATAGTTAACAGCTGATTGTAAAGCATGGAGCGCAATAACCGCGCGGGCGCGCCGCTCGCGCGGCCGGCCGGTCGCGTCTTCCGCGCATGCGTAGCTATCGATTTTGTTTTTCACATCATTCTCATCACGTCATTCTGGCATTTTTTGATTCATATATATATAAGTCAAACGTACTGCCATGACGAAATCATTTCGCTGCGGGAAAACAACCACTAAAATTTCAGCGTGTAGGTATATACCTATCTTATATAAAACTAGTGAATTTTAAAATTTTGAAAACCCGTCTACGGTTTGCACTGCACTTATTAACACCGAACAAAACGTTCGGTGTTACTAAAATCACAAAAAATATTAAAAAAAAATATAGGTATAGTTAAAAACTAAAACCCGACTTTGAAAAAAATCGAACTGAAAAGCATGAAACAAGAAAATATTCCTGTCTGACGGCCTGAAATGGGTATAGCCGTGGTCACATGCCACCGTATTACTGATCTAGTGTTAGTCTCACTTCACTCGTTAGTTAACCCTAGAATCCTTCGTTACACTCGAGATTCAATATGGCACCAGTAACGTAAGATACTTTAGACGGTTCTGTAGCCAAATGGTAAAACCGGAACCGTCGAAATTTTGTCCTGTACGTCTGTCCGTCCGCATGTCACAACCATTTTACTCGGAGACTATTGGCACTTTATACTTCAATGTGTGAAAGGAAGGTGCATTTTAAAAATCGCTATACAATGGTGTAGTGAAATAAAAAAAAACCGGCCAAGTGCGAGTCGTACTCGCGCACCGAGTGATCCGTATCATTTTTGGACGTATAAAGTGAAAAAAACCGGACCGCATAACTAAGTTTGTTTGTGAAGGAATTTTGATGATTTTGAACAAAACTGTACTAGTTAGGAACATCGTTTTATTTTTGGTGCAATATTTGGGTCAATTCCTATCAATCCTAATTATTTCAGATTTTTCGCTCCGCAAACTTCGGAGATAAGGGGGGGGGAATGGTATTTTTTGAGACATTTTTCATCATATGTCGAAAACTGTGAGATATAAAATAAAATGAAAATATATTTTTAAATGGGCACATCAAGCCCTTTCATATGATATGTCACTTGACCTAGTAACCCCACTTTAAAATTTGGGATCCCCACTCCGGCCTCTTTTGCAATGAAAATAAAAAACTTTTTAACAGAAAAATAAAACCGACTTCAAAAAAAATCCATAAAACATTAAAAAGCCTAAAATAAAAAGGTACCCTATAAATTATAACATAAATACCATATTCATTCATTACTATCATACTAATACCTTTTTAATTAAATTCAACACTTTTTGCAGTCGGTGCCAAGCCGATTAAACTACATCTTAGCCCTGATTAAACTGCATCTACATTAATGCGCATACAATTGTTACACTATAGGCACCTATAGCTAACAATTAGGCAAGGATTTTTGTTTTATTGGCTCTGCACCGACTGCAAAAAGTGTTGAATTTAATTAAAAAGGTATTAGTATGATAGTAATTAATGAATATGGTATTTATGTTATAATTTATAGGGTACCTTTCTATTTTTGGCTTTTTAGTGTTTTAGGGATATATCTTTGAAGTCCGTTTTATTTTTATGTTAAAGAGTTTTTTATTTTTTTCTTTTAAGTGACTTCAGCCTTCTCTAATTACCCGACTGCGCGACGCAAAGGAGGGTAATGTGTTTATCAGTCTATGTATGTATGTATGTATGTATGTATGTTTGTTTCTATGTGGCGTTCTAGAGACCAAATGCGTAGGCCGATTTTGATAATTCTTACGTCAATCGATTCGTCTTAACCTTGCGAGTGTCACTAAAGACATAACAGTAATCAAAATTCACCACAGCGACAACCAGACGCCATATTGTCAAAATGAAAAAAAAAAAAGTTGATGAACTATGTCAAGTGGGGTGTCGTTGAATAGGTATTTTAAAATCATCTTTAGGTTCCTTTTATAATTTTTCATTTTAAATAATAGTTTAGGATATATAACGATTTAAAGTTGTTTAACAAAGGAATCATTCTCGCCACGATATTAACTCCCTCAATGAAATGACTAGATTGCGAAATTTACCATCTTATAACCAAGTCAATGAATCGTAACTAAAAAGTATAAAATAAAAAATAATAATTTAAAGAAAAACAAAAAACCCGACTGCGTAAAAACTAATTTTAAAAAATACGTGAAAGAATTAACTTAAATAAAAACTAAAAAGAAAGAAACAAGCCCAGTAGTTTAGAATTCTGTTAAGTAATACTAAATAATTACACAATTGAAATAGTTTTATAATCGATACACACATAAAACAAATCATAAATTCTAATGCAGAACAGAACGACTCACAGTCGGGGCCCATTTAAATTTTACCAATCAAATCTTCCCAAGGGGCCCCGACTGTGAGTCGTTCTGTTCTGCATTAGAATTTATGATTTGTTTTATGATCGATTATAAAACTATTTCAATTGTGTAGTTATTTAGTATTACTTAACAGAATTCTAAACTACTGGGCTTGTTTCTTTCTTTTTAGTTTTTATTTAAGTTAATTCTTTCACGTATTTTTTAAAATTAGTTTTTACGCAGTCGGGTTTTTTGTTTTTCTTTAAATTATTATTTTTTTTTATAGGAGAGTCTATCTCAATTTAAAATTGATATAGCGTAATAGTTTCTAAATTATCAATAGATTTTATTTTTTGTAAAAAGTTTTCTGTTTTTCTATTTGGAATGACATAAACACACGCGATTACAGCACTAGCCAGAATAAGCAGCCGTGACAGACAGACGGACAGACAGACAGACAGACGAAGTCGCACCATAAGGGTTCCTTTTTTACCATTTTGGTACGGAACCCTAAAAAATAGGGGGGCATTCCATACATGAAACTGATCCATGATAAAGAATATTTTCGCGCACCGTTTGACTGGGTTCGTATACGTCTTTGAAAATAACATAAATGTGACTTTTTATTTGGCTGAATATTATTATTTTGTGAGATAATTATGCGCTTGGCTGACTTTTTTTTTAAAGTTGAATTTTGCTTATAGTTTGGGTAGTAATTTAGTAGATAGCGATTCATGTTTTTAGGCTTCCGTACCAAAATGGTAAAAAAGGAATCCTTATGGTGCGACTTCGTCTGTCTGTCTGTCTGTCACACCTGTTTATTTCAGCAACTACTAATGCTATCGACTTGAAATTTGGAACAGTTATAAAGACTGCTTGTCCAACTTTATTGCAAATGAAAAAAGTCAAAAAATATTTTTATTTTAAAGGGGCCAGAGTGGGGGTCCAAAATTTCAAAATGGGGTTACTAGGTCAAGTGACATATCACATGAAAGGGCTTTTTTTTTTTTTTTTTTTTTTTGAGGATGGGAAATCATCAAATGACCCCTCCCGCTCTGGGCGGAGCGGAAGGGAGTGTCAGACTCTTACTGACTAAAACCCACCCATGTTCCTTCCTTAGCCCTTTTGTCCGGGTCAGCGGTATCCCTTCCGGACGATCCCGCTTTCCCGGCAGGCTTGGGCCCCCTCTCCGATGCTGACATCTCTTTGAGGCGCGCGTGGAACACGTACGCGCCGTTCGGCACGGGCCTGGTCCTGATCGGACGGTGAGCTACCCATTACTCACCGCCCGCAGGCCCGCGCCTACGGTGGCCGGGAGTCGTCACGCGGCCCCCGACGCCCGGAGCGTCTACCGCGGCGGCTTGGACGGGAGAATCTCTCCCTCTCCCGTCCCGCCGCCTCCTTCACTAGCATGACTGCTTCGCAGAAGGAGGCGACTGCCTCCCACTCCCCCTCGCCCCGGACCATGGCTTGAACCAGGGCCGGGCGCGAGAGGTCGCCGCCGCTGCCGATCGCCTCTACGAGGACACGGCGGTGCTCCGCCCATGCAGGGCAGGCCCCCACCGTGTGCTCCACCGTGTCCTCGGGGCGATCAACGCAGTGATGACACCCGGGCGTTTCCTCCCGCCCGATGATGTGCAGGTACCTCCCGAAACTTCCGTGTCCGGTGAGGACCTGCGTCAGGCGGTAGGTGAGGACGCCGTGACGTCTCCCTAGCCACTCCTCAAAGAGGGGTCTTACCGCCGCTATTGCGGCGTGCCCTGCGCTGGGTTGCGAAAGTCGTTCCTTCCATGCCACCATGAGATCGCGCCGGAGGTCCGTCCGCTCCGCCGCAATTTGCCGCGGAAGCGGGGTTTCCCCCCGACGTAGTGCCTCCGCGCGCCACTCATACAGGCGCGCGAGGACTATCGCCTCCAGATCCCACGGTGGCAGTCCGGCAAGGAGGCTTGCCGCCTCGCCCGAGATCGTGCGGTAGCCCCGGATCAGCCTTACGGCTACCACCTTTTGGGGCGCGTTCAGATAGTGGGCGGCTCTCCGCCGCAGTGAACGCGCCCACACCGGGGCCCCATATGTGGCCATGGACCGCACGACCCCAGCGTAAAGCCTCCGGCAGGAGGCGTTTGGACCCCTCAGGTTAGGTAGGAGCCGCTTGAGGGCGGCCCCAGTCCGTTCCAGTTTGGGGGCCAAACGTCGGAAGTGCTCCACGAAGTTCCACCGGCTATCGAGCACGAGTCCCAGGTACTTCATCGTGGACTCGACGCCGATGTGAACCCCTCCTACCGTTAGTTGGGATCCCGATGGTGGCCTGTTCCGAGGCCCATGAAAGGACATGGCCTCGGACTTATGCAGTGCCACCTCGAGACCCAACTGCCGGATCCTCTCCACGACTATCGCAACCCCGCGTGTCATCGCGTCGGCCGCCGCCTGATGCGACCTCCCCTGCGCCAGGACCAGCGTGTCGTCAGCGTAGCACACCACGCTGACGCCATCAGGGAGGTCGGCCCGCAGCACCCAGTCGTAACCGATGTCCCACAGGAGCGGCCCCAGAACCGATCCCTGTGGGACACCGCACGACATTTCTCGCCGGTTCCATTCCCCGTCGCGACCAGGGTAGATGACGGCCCACATGAAAGGGCTTAACCTGCACATTTCAAAATATATTTTCATTTAATTTTATGTCTCACAGTTTTCGACATATGATGAAAAATGTCTGAAAAAATACCATTCCCCCCCCCCCCCTTATCTCCGAAGTTTGCGGAGCGAAAAATCTGAAATAATTAGGGTTGATAGGAATTGACCCAAATATTGCACCAAAAATAAAACGATGTTCCTAACTAGTACAGTTTTTTCAAAATCATCAAAATTCCTGCACAAACAAACTTAGTTATGCTGTCCGGTTTTTTTCACTTTATACGTCCAAAAATGATACGGAACCCTCGGTGCACGAGTACGACTCGCACTTGGCCGGTTTTTTTTTTACTGAAGGCTTATGACACCATTTTTAATACAATCTAACTGTACGCATTGGAAAATGATGTTCTAAATATGCAAAAATACTTGATATCAATGTATTTCAAATTAAAAAAAGAAGGCCAAGTGCGAGACGGACTAGCGCACCGAGGGTTCCGTACCTTCCTCAGGCGTATAAAGACATGATGCTACAATAGCGCCAACTATGAGAATATATGTAGTTGAACAGCATCAACCAGCAGTAGTAAGCTATATTCTCATAGATGGCGCATAACATAATATTATGTTTGTAGGGGTCCTTTGACAGACGGACGACCAAGTAATCTTATATGGGTTCCGTTTTTTCTTTTGATATACGGAACCCTAATAAACTCGATTGCGACACGTACTGAAAAATATATTGAAATTAACACTAGAGGTACTCGGTGACATGTTCGCGATTAGCGGTACCAAGCACCAATTTCATATACCTATTATTGGGGTTCCATATCTCAAAAGGTAAAAACTCAATCCTTATACTTTATATTATATGAACCTATTTGGCACAACCTAGATACACAGTAACTTTATAATTTCTGTATTTTTTTATGTTTTTTTATTAATAAACTTTTATATCGTATATATATACGATATAAAAGTTTATTTAGCACGAAAACAGACACACAAACAAAAATTTATAAAAAAACAATAATAATAAAACAAAAAAAAGAATAAAAAAACATAAAAAATACAGAAATTATAATGTTACTGTGTATCTAGGTTGTGCCAAATAGGTTCATATATAAAGTATAAGGATTGAATTTTTACCTTTTGAGATATGGAACCCCATCGTATATATCGTCGGTCGGAAACAGTAATGGAACATTTCAAAATGGCCTGTTTTGAGTAATTAAGGTTTAAAGTTTTTTAAAATATTCAAATGCTATTTTATTTTATCTAGAGGCCTTTTTGTATTTTTTTTTTATTGAATAATATGCAGATTATAGCCAAGTTTATTGTGTACTACTAAGATTCAGGATATCATTTTTAATTAATGAGTTATCAGTATTTCTGTGAAATGTTCTAATAGTAAAAATCTAAGAACTAATTGGAATATTTCTAAATAAGCTAGTGATGAAATCAAACAACCAATCAATTTAGAAACCTTAATGGTTTATTCATATTTAAAAAATAAAAGAAATCAGTTAAATCTTAAAATAATTAGGTGCATCAAATTAATCATTTTCGTTATGCTCATCGGGTTCAATATGATTGTTTCCAGCTTCCAAACTTGAGTAATACAAACTTGAGTAAACAATAATCAAGTGAAGAATTTCAGAGCCATACTGGAACATTTCAAAATATTCGATTAATGAATTATAGCTGCACTTTAAAATTTAGGCTGCCAGCGGGACATTTCTAAATAAACTGATACTGAAAACGAAGAGATCACTAAAATCTATATTTCTATAACGGAATATATAGTTTTCTGTCAAAGAGAAATGACATTTGAGTTGTACCGTTAGTGATTTGGATAAAATATTCAATTCCCTACCATTCTACATACTCATCTCAAAACACGTGATTTTGGAAATGTTCCGGTAATGAATCCGACCGACGATATTTACGATATAAAAGTTTATTTAGCACGAAAACAGACAGATATATGATAATTATGATATCGTATCGTAACAAGGTGATATCGTATCGATGTTCTTCTAGCTGCAAAAGTTGGAAACATTGAGTTGGAGTTTGTAACTATTCTCCAATAAATGTCGATAAAAACGCCCGGAAGAAGCGTAAAGGGATTCCAAATTTCAATTAATTCAGACGAAGACACAGTAGCTCAGTTGGTGAGAGTGCTAGCCACGGTTCGGCAGAGGTCGCGGGTTCAAGCCCCGCCTGTGTCAATTGTTTTTGGAATGTCTTAATATTAACTAACATTTGACAAGCTGCTTGACCAATTAGTACTAGGGATCGCCGCTTCGGGGCGCTGACATAAGGATATAAATTCCTCGACTGCATTATGTCCGATGCGACGCCCTGAAAACGATCGACCTTTACAAAGCTCTTCATTCTCAATTTTTTCTGATCTCATTTTTATGGAATCTTCGAGTCTTTAAATTTGCTCCCTTGTACGCAAGTTTACTACATAAATAAGTAATTAAGTTTGTACGGAATCCTCAAGGCGCGAGTTAAGAACTCACAATTGTTCGTTTTGTTTTTCACAATTATTATCATTTTCTTTACATACAAGTGCGCTTAATATTCAATTGTAGATAAAATAATACAAGGAAAATAACCCAATTTAAAATATAAATAATTCTAAATTCGGTTAATTTCCTTGTATTATTTTTACTGAAGTCAATTATTATCGCTAGGCTAAACGTACTTATCACCGCTGCTTTGTATAAAAGACACCTGAATTCTAACTTAGTCACTAGTCGTGGTACAATTGTGACTTCGCAAGGACAACATGAAACTGAATTTGGGTAAGTCCGTTTGAAAACATTTTTTCCAAAAAAAGAACCGACTTTAAAAAGCCACTACAAAGAAAATAATAATTTAGTTTCGGAAGTCGGTGGCAAAAAAGAGCAAACAAAAACCAAAGCCGACTTCCGAAACTAAATTATTATTTTCTTTGTAGTGCCTTTTTGAAGTCGGTTCATTTTTTGTAGAAAAATTTTTTTTTTTCTTTCGAGTACCTACCTAGGTACTTTAACCGGTGTTAGATTACTTTCACAAATTCGTTCATCAGTAAATCTTCTACGTAATGTGTACATTTGAGCATATAACGTCATACGTAGGAATGATTATCTAATGTATCATATACTAAACCTTCGTGAAAGTATGTAGATTACATTAGTGAAAATCCCATCCAAATCGAATCAGTAGTTTTTGAGAAAATCGCGCACATACAAACATACATACATACTTACATACATACATGCATACGGGACGAATACAGAACCTCCTTTTTTGAAGTCGGTTAAAAAACGTGTCTTATTTTATATCATACTAGCTGTTCCTCGCGGATCCACCACGTTGCCTGGCTCCTAAGGGTCGTAGCGTGATATAAAAATTAAATAGCCTATACTGCCCTGATAAGCCGAAAAGCGCTAACTCAATCAGAGTAAGTTTTGAGAAAAACGACTTTTTGTGAACGGATTTTTCCCACCTTCAAACGGGGGTTAAAACTAATATTTTTAAAACTGTTAAAACTTATATAAACGTATTTTTGACCCTAGATATAACTGACATACCTAAATTATCCATAAATGGCACCATTATACCTATTTTGTGAGATACCGCTATACGCTATTTTGATTAAAAATAAAGGGTTCAAAAATTTAGATAGTGCTTTTAGTCTTATTCTGCTCATAGAAAGTTCCATACAAAATTATGTGTTTTTAATTTTTTTTTTGATGAAAATACCGAATAAATTTGTAATAAAACTTCATTTAATTTTTTTTTAACAAATTTATTAAATGTAGCAGCAAATTACAAAAAAAAGTTAAAGCAATTTATTTGCTTTCTATGAAATAAAATTAATCAAAAGTTGGTAGTCCCCGCCAAAGAGACATTCTATTAGCAGGTATTAAACTGGAAAGAGATTTTAAAATATTGTTTTTTTTTGTTTGAGATATTCCTGCTGGTACTGTTTTTTTAGTTGGGGATGGAAGTTTGTCTAATTTTAAGAACTTTGTACCTACAATGCTAGCCGTAATGGGTTCATTATGGAAACCAGTTCTGTACCTAATGTCAAAACTGGCTCTGTTAACTTCCACTTCAACAATGTCACTAATGTAAGGTCGTGGTGACAACCGGGAAAGTTTGTATTGGGTCGTATAGTCTTGCCACTCATAAACGTCGGTATAAGGCTATTTGGCTTCATAAAAACGACATGCCGCCAAATCTCTTCTAAATTAAAGGAAAAATTGAGATATAAAAAAAATTCTTAGTGGTTTATTTTAATGTTTTAAATTAGATATCGCTATTTGGCTTATACCATTAGATGCGAAATTATTCTAGCTATTGAATGGTATAAAAAAAACTAAAAGGGCGTATCTCAGAGATAGCGCCTTTCGGCTTAGCAGGGCAGTATACTATTCCTCATAAATCTTGCTATCATGTACAAAAAGAATTTTTCGAACCCGACTGGTAGTTCCAGAGATTAGCGCGTTCATTTTCTTAACTGTACGTGTATATTGTTTCTCCCCAGTATTCATCCTATTCCTGGTGCTGGTGGGCGCTATGATGACTAACGCTCAGAGATGCTTCTGCAGGCCTACCAACAAACCGGTGTGTGGACAGGATGGAATGACCTACAGAAACAGATGCGAGTAAGTGATAGTATAAAAAATCAAAAATACAAAGTGCCACCAGATCATAGAAACAAGGAGATATGCCATAATAGCAAATTAGTAAGGGAACAACTGTTGCCACTTTTAGAAAAATTTTCGACGCTCGTACCAGTGCTCTTTGTGAAAATAAAGATCTCCCGCACATAAAAACCGACCAAGTGCAAGTCGTACTCGCGCACCGAGGGTTCCGTATCAGTTTTGGACGTATAAAGTGAAAAAAAACCGGACCGCAAAACTAAGTTTGTTTGTCAAAGAATTTTGATGATTTTGAAAAAACTGTACTAGTTAGGAACATCGTTTTATTTTTGGTGCCATATTTGGGTCAATTCCTATTAACTATAATTATTTCAGATTTTTCGCCCCGCAAACTTCGGAGATAAGGGGGGGGGGGGAATGGTATTTTTTGGTCATTTTTCATCATATGTCGAAAACTGTGAGACATAGAATAAAATGAAAATATATTTTGAAATGTGCAGATCAAGCCCTTTCATATAGCACGCGGTGGGGGCCTGCCCTGCATGGGCGGAGCACCGCCGTGTCCTCGTAGAGGCGATCGGCAGCGGCGGCGACCTCTCGCGCCCGGCCCTGGTTCAAGCCATGGTCCGGGGCGAGGGGGAGTGGGAGGCAGTCGCCTCCTTCTGCGAAGCAGTCATGCTAGTGAAGGAGGCGGCGGGACGGGAGAGGGAGAGATTCTCCCGTCCAAGCCGCCGCGGTAGACGCTCCGGGCGTCGGGAGCCGCGTGACGACTCCCGGCCACCGTAGGCACGGGCCTGCGGGCGGTGAGTAATGGGTAGCTCACCGTCCGATCAGGACCAGGCCCGTGCCGAACGGCGCGTACGTGTTCCACGCGCGCCTCAAAGAGATGTCAGCATCAGAGAGGGGGCCCATTAGGGCCCAAGCCTGCCGGGAAAGCGGGATTGTCCGGAAGGGATACCGCTGACCCGGACAAAAGGGCTAAGGAAGGAACATGGGTGGGTTTTAGTCAGTAAGAGTCTGACACTCCCTTCCGCTCCGCCCAGAGCGGGAGGGGTCATTTGATGATTTCCCATCCTACAAAAAAAAAAAAAAGCCCTTTCATATGATATGTCACTTTGAAATTACACCATTTTGTCATTTAATCTAGTTAAACAGAAACCTCTTTTTACAAACATACTAGGTACCTATTCCACTATTATCGCGCGTTATCGTTTTTCTATTTAAAACTGTAGGTATAACTAGCGGCACCACTTATGATCACAAACGTCACCTGCGCATTAGCTGGTTTTTCGGTCTCTTTGGCGGAATGAAGAAGACGGGGAGCGCCGAGGCTGCACGCCATTGGTCCATCAGTCAATGCTCGTCGTCTAGACGACGAGCATTGACTGATTGTATTGGACTGTTCTCTATTACGTATTGTCAACTGTCTATTGTCTATTGGGCCAAAAATGTACAAGCGCGATCTGTGATCATCTTTCCTGCCGGATACTATATTTATCTACGCACCGCACGCGCTCCTCTGCAAAGGAATCGGTCTCATATTTTATCCTGTTAGACTTTAAATATGCACTTATTACAGCATTTTGCTCAAGCAGTGTCTCTTTGTTTTCAGATTGCGCTGCAAAAGAGTGCGCTTTGCTAGTGAAGGACCTTGTAAACAGACTTCCAATGTCCCAGAGTGAGCGGCTCTTTTGTGAGGGGGAGTGGCCATATCCACCACATGGACCCAGTGCGATCTTCAAATGTTTGGTCCTAAGATATGCCGGTTTCCTCTCAATGTTAAATATAATAGATGTTACTGATGTATATATATATGTATTATAAATACATGTTTATTATAAATCTTATTTTCCTTAAGAAATTCTTGTATATCACTATATCATCACTACATAGTATAAAACAAAGTTGCTTCCCGGTGTCTGTACGCAAACTACGCGACTGATTTTGGTGCGGTTTTTTTTTATAGGTAGAGTGATTCCAGAGAAAGGTTTATATGCATTTTAAAAAAACGCGGGCGTAGCCGTAGGCGGAAGCTAGTCTAATATATAAAATTGATTTCTCGGAAATGGCTCTAACGATACCACACGAACACGATACGAGTTGGTAAGAGCGATGCCACGGTACGGCCCAGGTCGCGGGTTACATCCCGCCCGTTTGAGTCGCTTTTAAATTTCTTACGACATTATTTAAGAACTAGCTTTCGCCCGCGGCTTCGCCCGCGTGGACGTCGGAAATTATCCCATGGGAACGTACCTCAGGAGTAAACTTTAACTACTATTAGGTATATCACTCTCCGGTTCATAACAGTACCTACAACAACATGACAGTACAAACAGACACTTCAATTTTATTTATTCGTATAGAAGATTGTCAATCTTATTACCCTCGCAGAAGAGCTGTTTTACCCCCGAGGGGGTGAATAGATTTTTATTTTTCTATTTTGAGTGACATAAACACACGCGATTACAGCAATACCGCAAATTCATCACCACTAACCGATCCCGCGTCGAGCGCGGCAACCGTTACACAAAAATAATCCTTATAGCATGATTCAGTATTCACGCGCGACGCGTGTTTCTATACCGATTTCTATGATTCTTTTTTTATTGAATAGGTACCTAATAATGTTAACTCTTTTTAATTAGGGATGAGTGAGAGTATTATATACGTAAGAGTAAGACAAATACAATCAGAAAGCTCCGAACTGCTAAGCTATCGGGAGTTACACGTGTTATTGTGAGTCAACCATAAAAGATAGACATATGCTGTTGTGAGATATTTTAAAGATAATTTTATGTAAAACATTTCCGTCATACATGATTTCTATGTAGCTTTAACCATTAAGGCTGCACACGCGACGGAAGCTTAAAAAATGGAGTAACTTCTCCCGTTTTCCCAACATTTCCCTTCACTGCTCTGCTTCTATTGATTATAGCGTGATGAAAAGTATACTATAACCTGCCCAGGAGTATGAAGAATAATTGTAACAAGCTTCGTTAAAATCCGTCGAGTAGTTTTTGTTTCTATAAGGAACATACAGACAGACAGACAGACAGACAGACAGACAAAAATTTTACTGATTGCATTTTTGGCATCAGTATCGATCACTAATCACCCCCTGATAGTTATTTTGAAAATATATTTCATGTACAGAATTAACCTCTCTACAGATTTATTATAAGTATATAGATAAGGCAAGCTTAACATGTCTTTGACATGTTTAAACATTCACTAAAAAGTATACATAACGTATAGTCATTGCAAGCAAACCTGTTGGAACATAAAGATATTTCTTCAAGTACGCACTTGCAACTCTGCGGACATCAAACTAGGTTTGCTATTGTTCCAAGAGAACAATGTTTTCTTTTGCCTTTGTTTTACCTCTTTATTATCCTGGCAACACATAAGAGTGCTCGTAGCTTTCTCAGGTATAAAAGCTGAAGTTTATTTTCTTTTAGTAGCGAGCTCAATCTCCATAACTTTCTTGTTCTGGACTGCAAAGAGTAAATGAGACGTTATGACGAAGTAACTTCTTCATCAACATTTTATTACTTAGTACTGGCAATCTTTTATCACTGGCCTCTTCATGCTTGCAAATTAAAAATTTCATTTGATTTTTTTGTTTCCTGGTAAGGCAAATCACACACCGCCCCGCACTACGCCGCTGGGTGCGTGGCGACGGAACAAAAGTCACACGCGTGAATGCGTTTTCAATGTGTTACACTACGCGTGATTTCTATACAAATACTTGCAAACAACGTAAGATCACGCTCTCCCGCGCTACGCTGCGTGATGCGGTGCAGTGTGCAAATCGCATAATAGTCATATAATAGGTCCCGACTGCTCTTTCTAGTCGACTCTATAACACCAGATAAGACGCAGGGCAAACCGCGGTCGGGTTTTGGAACGAAGTTCTTAATCGCGCGTTACGAAAGGGGGCTAGACGGAAAAAATTAAGACGAAAAGTGGTACCGACACTTTTGACACTTTTTGCTATAGTAAGCTATTGTAAGCCGTGCGGCGTGCGTGTGCGTGTGTGTGTGTGTGTGTGTGGGTGGGTTTGTGTACATTTTTTTTTTGTACATAATAAATAATAAAAAAATATTATTCACTAATTGATCGAAAGGAACTTCGTTCCATCCGGGTGTCCCTTGACAACTCTCAAGTTTTTTTATAAAAAAACATATTATGCAATTATTTTTTTTGGGTTTTTTTATTACGACATTCTCAGCAATCAACACACAATAGATAATCTCTCAGCCCGAAGTCTGGATTTAGTGCCCGGTTACAAATGCACGTCTTATTTAGGAGCTACGATACCCACATACAAACAGATAGAAGCTTCCAACTTCTAACACGGTTTTGCGTCGGCCGTTAAAATGTAATTAATATCAAAATCGTTATCTATAACTTACACGCGTAATTAACTAAACAGCCTCAATGAACCAACATTTCATACACATGATGTATGGTTCTCATACAAACAGTATCTTGATTAATTGATGTCAGTCATTCAAGCTTGACGTTAAACGGATCAAGATTAGCACGTATACTTAGATGTTATACTCTGTGGGTAATGATGTGCGAAAATTAAAGATAAGTATTTTTTTATTTTTACCACATTTTTATTAATTCGATTTCTTGTCTGTCTGTTTCGTAAAAAAAATTCAATTTATTTTTCAAGCACTTGCCGGCATCGGACTAAGCTGAAATTTGGTATAACTATGTAATTTGGATGATAAAGCAATATATAGACTACAAATAAAAAGAAAAATAATAATTTAAAAACCACGTTTTTAAAACGGACTAAAAAGTACAAAATAATTTCTAATAAAATGTATGAAAACGTATCGTGGTTATTTAGAAACGCAACGTGGTTTTTAATATATTTTTTTTCATCAAATAGGTAATTAGATTACTTTTGGGTACGGAACCCCAAAAATTAACGCACTCCTCATAACCTTCCCCGTAGATTGGTCGGAAACTAACGACCTCTGTGGCTTAAGAAGATATCTAACAAAGAGACAGCTTAAGTATGACGGGCCACAGCCTGGGTAGAGAATGTACGAGCCATTATTATCTACTCAGATCATAGAAACAAGGGAGATGTGCCAAGGCGCTATTGAGCTTGACGCGAAACGACACGACTGGCGATGGACCGAACGTGATTGATGATATATAAATACCTACAGTGTTTTAGTTTAGTGCTAGTGATGAGTGACGAATAACAGTGTCAGATTGAGTTGAGGGTGTGCAGAATTTCTAATATAAGCATAACATGGCTTTGACATGTTTCAAATTCACAAAAAATATACATTTAGAATTTCTAATGTGTGGGAGATCTTTATATTCACAAGGAGCGCTTGTAATTGTGTCGCAAACTGTTCTAAAAGCGGTGACAGTAGTTCCCGTACTAATTTGCTATGATGGCATAATGTCCTTTTTTCTCTGATCTGAAATTATCTATCATAATAATATTTTGTACAAAAGTTTATAAATTACATGATCGATGAGATTATATTAAGGCTTTTGTGCACATTTACACTAAGCCAGCCTAGTAAGGTCCATCTTATATTGAAAAACCGGCCAAGTGCGAGTCGTACTCGCGCACCGAGGGTTCCGTATCATTTTTGGACGTATAAAGTGAAAAAATCCGGACCGCATAACTAATTTTGTTTGTGAAGGAATTTAGATGATTTTGAAAAAACTGTACTAGTTAGGAACATCGTTTCATTTTTGGTGCCATATTTGGGTCAATTCCTATCAACTCTAATTATTTCAGATTTTTCACTCCGCAAACTTCGGAATGGTATTTTTTCAGACATTTTTCATCATATGTCGAAAACTGTGAGACATAAAATAAAATGAAAATATATTTTGAAATGTGCAGATTAAGCCCTTTCATATGATATATCACTTGACCTAGTAACCCCACTTTAAAATTTCGGATCCCACTCCGGCCCCTTTTGCAATGATAATAAAAATATTTTTGGACTTTTTTCAATTGCAATAAAGTTGAACAAGCATTCTTTATAACTGTTCCAAATTTCAAGTCGATAGCATAACTAGTTGCTGAAATAATCAGGTGTGACAGACAGACAGACAGACAGACAGACGAAGTCGCACCATAAGGGTTCCTTTTTTACCATTTTGGTACGGAACCCTAAAAACTAGCTGTTCCCCGCGGTGTCACCCCCATCGCTCGGCTCCTAAGGGTCGTAGCGTGATGTTAAATAGTTATTATTCCTTCATTATTCGTTCGTCTGTCGCACTTGACAAACACAATTGATTTCGACCTGAATGAGGCGGATTTTTCAAATGCGATAGAAGGAGGGTTATGGATCTGGCTATCATAATTATGCAAAAATATTTTTTAGAATCCGACTATGGTAGTTTCAGAAAGTTTTAACGGATCACATCGCTTATATTAGGGTATTTGCTACATGCTGTAGGTACTAATAATGTAGTGGTATTAGTAGTGCATTATACAAATCACTTTTATTTATTGCAAATTCCAGTAAAAGTGAGAAACTTTAACGATTGACTTTGTTGAAGGTTGTGGAGCACTGAACTAAGCATCACACAGATGAAACGTGTCACTCTGCTGACAGATAACTCTAGCTAGCAATAAGATTTGCATACCACGGTGAGTGTATTATTTTCTGAGAGATTCCAGTAAAAGAGAAATGTGAAGATCTAAAAGCTACGTATTTCAATGTGACTTCAAAGTCACAAGGTTTTTGGCCGTCTGTTCAAGTATTCTGCACCATATATTGTTTACTGCTGGATTTATTTTAAACCTCCAAAGTAGGCATTTCATAGATTTTGTGCTTGTCCACCGGTTCCACGGGATTAGATGGGAGAGAATTGAAATCTCTCTGGCCCAAGTTCACTAAAAAGTGTCAGTAATAGCAAGCACGAACCAATTAATCGCGAGATTGTGAGGTGCAAAGATACAGACGCCACCCGTGGTGCTCCTAGCACTGCCGTGTCACGCCTATTTGCTGTATCTCAAAAACATAGTTTTGAGATATCGTTTAAAGATTTTAAAATTATTTAAAATCATAGTTACAATAGTTTTGGATAGGCCCATACGACGAATCGGTTAAAGTTGGATGAAAAAATGTTTTTGTGGTTGATAATGAAATACGATTTGCACTTGTTATACGTATCTCGATAGCTCGCGCAGTAGTATTTCAGTGGCACAGTCAAAAAATAATAATCTATGTGCGCTAATACGATTCATGATTAAATGAAAAAAATATTTCAATCTAGTTTCGCACATCCTCAACAATCCATTATTATTTCCCCCGAAGATGATGAACCGCCAAACAGTGGATTGCGCTGCCGGAATCAGTGTTCCCCGATATTTACAATCTAGGTATCGCGAGTGAATGGATATCTTTTAGGCAAGCGTGCTCCATCGTAGACCACATCATTGCTTAACATCAGGCGAGATGGCGGTCAAACGCAAGCTTAATAATAAATAAATAAACACCGACCAACACCTTTGGAGGCTCTCATTGGGAGGCTGGATCAAGGGCTTGATACAGAAAGCAGTACTCCTAGACACTGCACGCATCGTGAGGAGGTTCCTTTCTCTGGAGTCCTGACCGCCGATAGCTTGGACCCTGTTCCCGATACTGGTGGGGCACTATTTGTTATATTTTTAAATGTTTTATTTTATTATATTTTTTTACGATGAAATATTTAAAAATATGATTAATATGTGATGATAAAATGAATAAAGGAATAATAAATAAAAAAAAGCCCGAACTCAGGTAAATCTTAAGATTTACCAGTAAAACCTAAGATTCACCAGTAAAACCTAAGATTCACCAACACTTGATGGTAGTCTTCTGTGAGCATCATTCATTTCAAACTTTTACCACCATACACTCGGTAAATCTTAGGTTTTACCTCCGAGACAAGGAAAAATTCTAAGAAACTTTTTACCAAAATCCCCTCAACTCAATATGACTTGATTTAGGTACCTACTGTTGATTTAGTTTTAGTATGCGGTGTGTCTGCGTAGGTTTAGGTTCCTGCTGGCTCAGAATTGAACAAATATGTTTTAATATTCCTCAGGGAATAGACGCGTCTACGTAAGGTTTGAAAGGAGATCCAAATTGTTTGAATAAATAGTTCAAGATACCAAATATAGGATTCAAAGCCGGATAAATATGATATGAAAATACTTCATGCGCTGGTAGATGTCTGTTCGAGCAAAGAATTAGATGTAGATGAAACCGAACCGACTCAATGTAAATTTTCTGGAGATACTTGTATTTTTATGATAACTACAGTCTACTTAGAAGAAGTTCTCTACAGTACATTTTTTAAGTTACACAAAGAGAAATATGTTGGTAGAAATAATCATTATTTAAATGAAAAGAAGAAAAAACAAGACAATGCAGTCGGGACCTAATGTTTCCGGGTAATAGTTATATTATGGGTCTCGACTGCAATGTCTGGTTTTTTATTATTACCAGACAAGATGCAGTGCAAGCGCAGTCGTATTTTATAACTTTTTTTAATTTACTAGGTAGTTTTATTAAAAAAAAATATATATTGACTAGGTGCTTACTTCATTTTAATGGCGACTAAAATTCGCCATACTAATAATTTTCTAAATCCAGTATGTAATGACTCGCATTTCTTAAAATCTGTTTGCTAGTCTCTTGGAGAAAAAACAAAAACGTAAATACATAAAGTTAATACACACATAGTAACGTACAGGTTAAAAACAATACCCTAACTACTTTTGGGCTTTGCCGCAGTCAGGTAAAAATAAATAACTTATGTACATACGTCCATTAACCAAATATGTATTATGTGTACCGTAAAGAATATTAATATCAGGAATGAATAGCAAACCAAATCAAAATGTATTTCAAAAAATAAACTTTTAATATTTTTCGCTGGCAATTTTTAGTTTTGAAACTTGCTCGTCGGTAGTTCTAGCAAGGTTAACTTTTGATATTTCAGTATGTAGGGTGAACGGAATGAAACTATGGTCTTTTGGCATAGAAAACACGGTATATTACACAGTTCACACAATACAATTAAAATAATAACAAAATGCGGCAATTCGTGGCGCAACAGAGCATAACACAAGAAAACGTGACCGTTCGCGACAGCGATGCGAGCCGGACTGCGCGGCGCGGTGCGGAGCGGGGCCGCGCAACATACGATCGCCGCGGATTGGATGCACTGGCGAGTGTACGTACATATCTAGATATATGTCGCGTTGTTGCCATGCACGAGCCTGCTACGCGAACTACTTCCTACATACTCCCCCTTTTGACCAAACAAGTGCCCTCACAGTTGGTCAAACATAATTAAGAAACGTTTCCCTTACGCGGCCTACCACGAGAACGTTTAGGAGCAACCGGCTGCGGAATCTCAGGGCATTCACCATCTCGCGAGTGATACCTCCTTAAATCGGATATGTGGTATTTACCGATGACTTCGGGTGAACCAGGGAACGTTAAAATATAGGTAGTTGGACTAACCTTCCTCTGAACAAGATAGGGGCCGTCCCTTTTCGGCATTAGTTTTGAACTGACTCCCTTAGCAGCATTGCTGAGGACGTGCGACCTCATCAGTACTAGGTCTCCGACGGCAAGTTGGTCCGCCTTACGTGACCCGTCTTTCTCAGCCTTGCGGAGATCTTGCTGACGCTCAATGCACTCCTTACTGTTGCTGAGTGTCTCCGCTAGCTTCAGCAGATACGGTGTAATCTGTGGAACATAGTTTTCAGCCTCTATCACAGCACGAAGATCGCTTTGTACTGCAATAGGTGAGCGGAGTTCACGAGCAAATGTCAGGTAAGCAGGTGTCTGTTGAGTTGCCTTAGTTAATGCTGTGTTCAACGCGAAGCGAATGAAAGGCAGGACCTCCGGCCACTGCTGATGGTGTCCTTCTACCAAGATCGCCAACTGAGTCTTGAGATCGCGGTTTTTACGCTCGACCGGGTTGGCCTCTGGATGGTAGAGAGGCACAAGATTCTGCTTCACACCAAGCGTGAACATTGCATGTTGCATGACATCGGCAACAAACTGCACACCGTTATCAGATATGAGACGCCGTGGAACACCAAAACGTAAGAAAACCTCTTCTATCAGTACCTTAGCGCATGCCTCGGCTGTAGCTTCAGAGAGGGCAAACAGCTCGACCCACTTGCTGGCTGTATCTTCAACTATCAACACCCATCTCTCTCCATTAGCTCCTTTGGGAAGTGGCCCAAAAAGGTCGACAGCCAAGACTTCGAAGCGCTGAGCGGGAACAGGGGTCTGTAACAGTCCCGCAGGTTTCTCATTAGAAGGTTTGTAGCGTTGACATTCGATGCAGGTTTTTAGATACTCTGCAACGTAGCGCCGCATACCCGGAAAATAAAACCTCTGACTTATACGGTGCAGAGTTCTATCTAAACCACCGTGACCTGAAACAGCTGTGTCGTGACACTCAGCCAGTACCTGTTGCCTACGGTTTACAGGTACGACGAGCTGAGGTTCTTCGGTCTCAGCTTCAGTATATCGGTAGAGTACACCTCTGCACGTATGATATCCTCTCTCCGTCCATCGGTTAAGTTCTAATTCATCCTTACCTTCCAAAGCCTTAATGATCTTCGCTACTTCAGGGTCTGCGAGCTGATCTTCACGGAGAGTAGCAGCATCCCAGCGCGGCGGGTCGACGAGCACCGTGCAGACTCCGCAGGAATCGCGAGCCTCCTCCTCACACGGCGGACGACTGAGCGAGTCAGCAACAACGTTTGCTTTCCCGGGAGTGTAGTCGACTTGCAGATCGAAGGACTGGAGTTTCATGGCCCATCGTACGAGACGACCGGCAGGCGACTTCAAGGTGAGTAGCCACTTCAGAGGCTGATGGTCGCTGCCGACATGTACAGGATGGCCATCGATGTACCCACGGAACTTCTCGACTGCCCAGACAACTGCCAACGCCTCACGCTCGGTAGTAGAGTAGTTCCGCTCCGCCGAGGTAAGCAGGCGGCTGGCGTACGCGATGGGTCTCTCTTCTTGCGACTCCCCCTGGAGTAGAGCCGCACCCAGTGCGTAATTGCTGGCATCAGTCCTGAGAACGAATGGGACATTATAATCTGGCTGAATAAGAATCGGAGGTGAGGTAAGTAATCCTTTGAGTTCTCTAAATGCCTTGGCCTGTTCTTCACCCCACAGCCAGGACTGGTCCTTGCGCGTTAACATAGTCAACGGCTGCGCAACTTGGGAGAAGTTCGGCATGAACTTACGGAACCATGAGCAACTCTGCAGAAAGGATTTTAAATGCTTGACATTAGCTGGTTCCTTCATATCTAATATTGCAGCAACCTTATCCGGGTCTGGGGATACCCCTTCTGTGGTGATAATGTGCCCCAGATATCTCACACTCTCTCGAGCGAATGCGCACTTAGCGCGATTGGCGTGGAGTTTAAAGACACGTAAGCGGTCGAATACCGCACGTAAGTCCTGGAGGTGCTGCTGAAATGATCCGGATATCAATATCAGGTCATCAATATATCCCAGGAGTGTCACACCCTTGAGAGATGACGCAGAACGAAATCGATCGATTAACCTTTGAAAGGTCGCAGGCGCATTACGAAGCCCAAATGGCATGCGGGTAAATTTGTGAACTCCAAACGGAGAAACAAATGCCGTCTTATCCTGGTCTTCAGGTCTTACTTTTACCTGCCAGTAACCAGATCGAAGGTCAATAGTAGTCATGAAACAGCTCTTACCAGTGTACTGAAGGAGGTCATCGATCACCGGCAGCGAATACGAGTCACTCTTGGTGACGGCGTTCAACTTACGATAATCCACGCAGAACCGGTAAGTGCCGTCCTTCTTCGGTACCAGTAGAGCTGGTGCTGCCCACGGAGATTCACATTCCGTGATGATACCTTCGCGCAGCATCTTCTCTATCTCCGCTTCCATGATGGCTTTTTTCGCGGGAGTGAGTCGATACGGCGGCACCGCAATCGGCGGGTGATCACCACAATCGATGCGATGCTCCGCGAACGGCGTAGGTTCTCCCCCTTCTGCGAAGATATCTTCATACTCTTCGAGCAGCTGGGCGAGACAATCCTTCTCTGAAATTGACAGCATCGTACCCTCATCATTACGTAAGACATCCGCGGAAGCGCACCCTACGAAGTCACGTGAAGTCTCACACCGCAAGGGGTGAATGACCTGAGGCCGATCAGCTGTGAACCAAGTATTGTTCGAAACGTTAATAACAATACCGGCTTTACGCAAGAAATCAATACCTAGTAACGTGTCATTATTTACTGCGTTAGGAAAAATAACAAAAGTGATGGGTACTGCCGACCCCATAAGTAACACGTCAACATCCACGAGTAAAACTTTAAGATCACGCACTATGCCATCTGCTAATTTTACCGACATGAAACTACTACGAAACGAATAGTGTAGTTTACGAAGCAGCGCGTACAGACTCGAACCGGCAACACTACGCTTAGCGGCCGTATCAATTAACCCGGTACCACGGTGACCGCTTATCTCAATATCGAGTATCGGACGACCGTCGGTACATAAGTTAGGCGCGGACAAGTTACATACTCGGTTCATTGGCAACGCATCACAGTCGACATTACACTTACAACTACATAAACAAACCGATTTTGACACATTACATACCTTTTTAACACAAGATTCACTACGGACATTTATGTTACAATTACTATTACAATCGTGTGAAACATTACGGTTATCAGTATCACAAATTTTATTGGTAGGCTCTAACATATAAAAATCTACAACAGAGAACGATTCCTTACTAGGATTTTTCATACATTTGGTGCAATTACTACGTATTACACCACTAGCCCCACAACCGTAACACTTTGGCACTGAACCTGGAATAGCACTTTTAGCTTTTAATTTCTCGCAAGAGTCGCGTGTATGCCCGCCCTTACGACAATAAATACAAAACAGTTTATTGTTACCATTGTCCGATGGATGGTTTACCACTGGCTGGGGCGGAGCGCTCGACGATGACGTAGGCGCGTTCGCCGGCGCACCCGTCGCGGCGCCGGTGGCGGCGCGCGCCTGCGGTGGCGCGGGCCGGGGCTGCGGCGACGGCGCGTGTGCGTGTGGCGCATGCGCGCTAGCGGCGGGGCCGCGCGCGTCGCGCGACACCTCGGACAGCGAATCTTCAACATTTCGCGCCTTCTCGATCAACATTTCTAGGTTCTCGATGGATTCACGGGTTACACGTTTCCTTATACGTCTATGTAGTAACCCGTAAATCATATCAACTTCCATAGCGTTTTCTACTCTATAAGGAAGTTTGGTTATTAGCGCGCGAAGACGACCGACGAAGACTTCCGTGCGTTCTTCGGTTTGTTCGGCGGCAAATATATCGCGGAATAGCTTATGCGGGGGTCGGGGTACACCAAACATGGCACGAAGTTTCTGAAGTGCGTCTTCCCATGACGTCACTGAAGACTTTATGCCCCGGAACCACACAGCTGCCTCCCCTTCTAGAAGCATCGGTAAGCCGCGAAGCGCGTGTTCGTCACTGATGCATGTACACTCTTTGTATATTTCAATCGCGTCGACGAATGCTTCGAGGGCTTCTGGGTCTCGGCGTGCTCCGCTAAATCGGGCTGTACAGCGCGCGAAGTTTCCGTGTTTTATTGCCGGCGATGGAGACGGTGCAGCTGCGGTGTCGACGGCCGACGTAGCCAGCAGGCTCTGAACCAGTTGACGGTTCGATTCCACTTGAGCCTTGGCGAACGCCTCCAGGAATGACGTCAGCTGCCCTTCAGATAGCGGCGCGGGCGTCGGGGACGCCGGCGCGCCACTCATGGTGTCGTCATCGTGGGTTTTACTCTTGCGGCGAGGCATTGTAGGCACACAAAAGTCAACTAAACACGAGGAAACACTGTTCACGTTGTACAACGAGTACTAAAGCTGGTTAGCGTCCACTGAGAAAACCGTTACAACTTGAGTTCGCGTCGCGTCGGTTAGGTACCTACGCGGGCCGCGTTGGAGCGCCAGTTTGTAGGGTGAACGGAATGAAACTATGGTCTTTTGGCATAGAAAACACGGTATATTACACAGTTCACACAATACAATTAAAATAATAACAAAATGCGGCAATTCGTGGCGCAACAGAGCATAACACAAGAAAACGTGACCGTTCGCGACAGCGATGCGAGCCGGACTGCGCGGCGCGGTGCGGAGCGGGGCCGCGCAACATACGATCGCCGCGGATTGGATGCACTGGCGAGTGTACGTACATATCTAGATATATGTCGCGTTGTTGCCATGCACGAGCCTGCTACGCGAACTACTTCCTACAAGTATTATTTGACGGTTTAGAGATATTACATTACCGTTAGAATATGAAAAAAAACGTAATTAAAATAGTAGAACTGCGTTTATTAAGAAAAACTTAAAATCATAATAATTCCGTTTTACAAACATATTCGCCTATTCAAAATAAATATTTGAATACAGTGAATAAACGATAGATAATTATGATGAAATTACTTACTTTTCCATCACTTTGCGCCACTGATACTCAAACGAGTATATTTACTCAAATTATAGAGTAAGCAACCAACAAAATATAATTTTCATTTTAAAAATCCCAAAATAAATTCAAAGGCAACAAACAGTAGGCAAGATTTAATTTATACAAAATGCCATATAATTTTGTACATATCCCAAATTTTTCCTAAAAATATTTACCATCAGTAATTTTTTCTTTACTCAAATATTTTTTTGCTGACATTTACATCTGTATCGCCAATATTTAAAGCCAATGGCCTCGACAGGCCAATAAATAACAAAGGGGACTCAACGCTGGCCTCTCGGTCACCGTCTGGCCTGGCGTAAGGCCTCGTTACACCATCTGCTTGCAACACAGTGGATATAAAACAGTAGACAAACGTTTTTATTAAGTTTATTTCTACATTTTGTGTATCTTACAAGCATGTGACCGCACGGTTGTCGCAGTGGCTAAGAGATTGGCTGCTGCGCGGTTCGATGCCCGCATTGCACACTGGTCTGGCTGTTTGTGTATGTGAAATTTGTGTTTGTAAACGCACCCACGACACAGGAGAAATCCTAGTGTGGGGCAATGTTTAAAAAAAAACTGTGTATGTAGTGAAGATGCAAGCTACCAAAATTATATCAATCGAGGGGTGAAAGGCTATTTGATTTCTCTGCACGTCAGTTATTCGAAAGTTGTTATCATCATCCGCCTAGCCTTTTCCCAAACATGATTGGGGTCGGCTTCCAGTCTAACTGGTTGCGGCTGAATATCAATATTGTACATGGAGCGACTGCCATCTGACCTCCACAACCCAATTATTGGGGAATACTGGTATTCGAATGTTAGATCAGTTGTCAGATTTTTGGGCTCCTGACTACCCGTAACGGCTGTTTAAAGTGCTCTCCGAGGCACGGAGGGGTCTTGATGTGTAAAAAACGGTCACCCATCCAAGGACTGACCGTGGCAAGTGCAGCTTAACCTCGCAGATCGATCGATCAGCGCGGCTGTCATTTAGCCACGAGCTCCTCTAGTTATTCGAAGTAGTAGAAATTTTATAATTATCATGTAAGAAATTACATGATAATTATAAAATTTCTACTACTTGCTTCAATATACGAATTTACCTCTTAAAATTCAATAAGTTTGATTCGTCTTTCAGTCTAACTAGATGCAGCCGAACATCACTATTTTACGCGGAGCGACTTGGATCTGACCTTTACAAGCCAACTACTAGGTATATTCTTACCTTAAAATCATAATGATTTGAACACTCCATTAATTGTTATGTTGCGAAAAATTGGTGATTCATTGTACGGCGTCTGGCCATCTTATATCGTGTTTTCAAAAACAAACTGACTCGAAACTACAACTCCTTGAAAATGAGATTAGATCTTAACTTGATCTACTGCAAATGTGGACCTACCCTGGCGTCTTGCCAATTCACACATTACCATATCTACCCACTTATGGGCTAATGTCTTATCTTGTGGGTGAGTTATGTTAAGTACCTACTGCTAGCTGTAGATGTGATAATTGCCCATTTATCGCTTGTGAGAGAACCACAGAAGCGATGGACCGTCTGTTATGTACCTAGTACATAATTTGCGAACGCGCTGTTACATTATGTAGCCAGAATTCGGAACGATCGATAAATAACATAATACTATTCCTCATGAATCTGGCTATCATATACAAAAATATTTTTTCGAATCCAACGGGTAGTTCTAGAGATTAGCGCGTCCAAACAAACAAACAAACAAACTTTCAGCTTTATAATATTAGTACAGATAGATAGATTTCGTTTTACTTTGCCATACCAAAAAGCAGTGATAGCCTAGTGGTTTAACCATGTGCCTCCCACGGCGAATGGTTCGAGTTCGATTCCGAGGCACGCACCGCTGACTTTTCGAAGTCATGTGCGTATTAGAAATTAATTATCACTTGCTTTAACGGTGAAGGAAAACATCGTGAGGAAACCGGCATGTCCTAGAACCAAAAATTCGAAGACATGTGACGTCCACCAACCCGCACTGGGGCCGCGTGGTGGACTAAGGCCCACTCCCTCTCACAGAGAGGAGGCCTGTGTCCCAGCAGTGGGAACATTATAGGCCGATTATGCTATGCTTATGCTTGCCATACCTATTCGTTTATTCACTGTATGTTTTGAATAGGCGAATAAGTAAAACGGAACTTAAGTAAAACGGAATTATTTATAGGTAATTTTGTTATTATTTATTTATTGTACTGGTTTCCCCTCACCCGTCTTCACTGGTTACTAGTTTCATTTAGTGAGCAATTGTGTGAAATTTTAACGAAATTGTTTTTTTTTTACCTTTTCATTGAAGTGGATTGGAAATTGGTATAGTTAATATAGGGTTGCAATCCCCAAATTTTGAAAACCAGAATTTGAAGGTGTACATACCAGGACATTTTAAAAACAGGACGCAGTTTAAGAGCGGTAATTAATAGTAGAATACTGGCTGTTCCCCGCGACTTCGTGTGCGTGAAAATTGATAAAAAGTAGCCTATGTGTTATTCCAGGTCCCGAGCTACCTCTTTGCCGAATTTCATCTAAATCCGTCCAGCCGTTTCAGCGTGAAGAAGTAACAAACATACACACACACGCACAAACTTTAGCATTTATAATATTAGTAGGAAAGTAGTTAGAAAATACTAGCGAGCAAGAGACAACAAGTAGAGTGCACGTTGCCTCTTTTTTACCCGACTTCGGCAAAGCCAAAAAGAAGGGTTATGATTTTAGCAGTCATGTAGGCCGTATGCCAGGCCGACTGATAAAACATAAGATGAAGTAGAGGCGCGCGAATTTAAAGACAATAAACCGGACAAGTGCGAGTATGCCTCGCGCCCTAAGGATTCCGGCATATGATCATAGATGTCGCTACTGCATACTTCCAATGGCGCCATCTATGAGCAGATGGCTCCACTTATGGTCCGGTGACTGACAGCGGACAACAAAGTGATCCTATAAGGGTTCCGTTTTTCCTTTTGAGGTACGGAACCCTAAAAATCAGGACGCTTCGAAAAACCCAGGACCCTACTTAAAAACTATCCAGTATGCTCCAGGACACCCTAAAAGTACCTAGGACATGTTCAGCACGCTTAGCATGACCACAATACAAACGGGTTTTGTCTACAGAAGAATAAACAAAATGACAGATTGTAGAAAGATTTCTATCGTTTTATGCATACAATGAAGAGAAAAAATGTTTCTATTCTTCAGTAGACAAAACTCTGATAAGCTAAGCACGGGTCGCTGCGTGCTCAGGCAGAAAAGATGACGAGTTGGATAGAAAGAACTTTGTCTATTCTTTGGTAGAATAGAGATAGAATGCGTGCTGGGAAAACAGGACGGTTGGCAACCCTAAACTAATACAATAACATGTAACCTGTCTTGTCAGTTTTAAGTCACTATCTCATAACAATCACCAGTTTAATTTATTTTTTACCGATCATGTTATCATTATCATTTTATTTGCATTTTAAATACCTACGGTTAATTGTCTTCGCAGTTTTTATAAACTTCGATATCATCACTGTTTTGTATAAAAGCTACCTGAATTCCAACTTAGTCACTAGTCGTGGTACAATTGTGACTTCGCAAGGACAAGATGAAACTAACTTTGGGTAAGTCTGTTAAAAATACTTTATTCGTGTTTTTAAGGCGCGATTCCATTATGCAAGATACTTGCATACAAGTTGCAAGTTGTATGCAATTTGTATAGTGAAAACCACAGCTTGCAAACAAGTTGCAACTGAAATGTTCAGTTCAAATCACAGCACACAAGTGTGACGTCATACTTGCATGCAAGACTTGCATAATGGAATCGCGCCCTTAATTAAAATAGTTAACCAATTTTAATGATTGTTTTTTCATTTGGTAGATAATAACTTTGGTTGTGGAGTTTTTTAACCAGCTTTAATATACCTATTTAGTTCATTTTGCGTATATTTACAGCAAAAACGGGTAGGTGTATAGGTTCGGTTAGTGTAATGAATTCACGATATTGCTGTAATCGCGTGTATGGTCACTTAGAAAAACAAAAATCTTAAAAAAAAAGTAAAAAAAAACCGGGCAAGAGCGTGTCGGACCACGCACAGTGTAGGGTTCCATAGCAAGAAGTATTTTAGTGTTTCAACCGCAAATATAAGAATATTATGAAAAACAAAGTTATTTTTGCGGTTATCAAACTCAAAACTGAAAATAGTGAATATTTCAAAAAGTTACTGACGTATACTAATCAAACCAATTTCAATCGAAAGTATTTATTAAATGCTATAAGCTTGATTTTTTTCAGATTTTTCGATAGCGCGGTTGGAAAATTACAGGCGGGGGACACATTGTTAACGACTTTAAGAGCTCCTAGTTCACTTAATATGCACTTATATAAAAAAGTCATTTAGAAACCTTTATTTTATTTTTAAAGACCTATCCAATGATACCCCACATGATGGGGTGCGCAAAAATATGTTTTTTCATCCCTCAGTTTCATGTATTGGAGCCCCCCCTAATAATTTTATTTTTCATAATTTTACTACAGGCCTTTATGGCGGCTTATAAAAGACACCTACCTACGAAGTTTCATACAAATTGGTTATGAACAGATTTGACGAGGCTGTGACAGACGGACAGACGGACAGACAGACGGACATTACGAAACTATAAGGGTTCCTAGTTTTACTACGGAACCCTAAAAACCGATTTTAAAAGGATCAGAATAATGTTGACTTCCGAAACTATTTCAGTTTTTACTTTTTTTTTTATTAAAACTTTATTTTAATAACATGTCGTGTATGTTTCTCCCCAGTTTTCACCCTATTCCTGGTGCTGGTCGGAGCTATGATGACCAGCGCTCAGGACTGCATCTGCCCGGCTGTCTTCGACCCCGTGTGTGGACGGAATGGAAAGACCTACGGCAACCTATGCCAGTAAGTACTACGTAACTATTTATGTTATCTCGAATTATAAAAATATTCTCCAAGCCTGGCTCCAAACCCAACCATACACTGAGACAGAAGCTCTCATGGATGTTTTAGTGTAGACTCAAACGGTGCATGCATTCAGTCTCAACTACATCCATTATACACACACCCACACACATAACCATGCACAAACAAACACTTTCATACATAATACATACCTACATAAGTTAGGTAGTTTTTATTTCTTATTGTTTTTTACGGTTGTTTCCATAAACCCACTCACTTTTTGGAACCTGTGTACTTACTTAAGAAAACGTAAAACTATAATTATGGGATGTAGCAGTAATACTTATAAGCCAATTGAACTGTATCTTTAATCTTTAAGAGGTGGGGACCTGGTGACCTGTATTACAGGTGTTTACTACCTACCACAGGCACCAGAGATCCACAATCCAGAAATGTTGCTAATGTTTTATTTATTAATTTATCACTGCTTGTATTTTGGTTTGTGGTGAGAAATAAATATTTTTATTATTTTATTATTATCCTATAACAGGTATGATAGCCTAGTGGTTTAACTATGTGCCTCCCACGGCGAATGGTTTGAGTTTGATCCCGGGGCACGCACCGCTGACTTTTCGAAGTCATGTGCGTATTAGAAATTAATTATCACTTGCTTTAACGGTGAAGGAAAACATCGTGAGGAAACCTAGCTGCATGCCAACTCTCATTCTTCATAAAGTTCTTGAAGGTGTGTGAAGTCTGCTAAACCGCACTTGCCCGCACTATGGCCTATTCCCTCTCATTCTGAGAGGAGGCCCGTGCCCAGCAGTAGCCAGGGCAGTTTGTAAATAGGGCTGATATTATATAATTATTATAAACCAGAGGTGTCACCAATTAGTTTTATTGGAGGTTTAGTATCAATCATCAATCGCGTACAGTCCACCGGCAACATGACCACATTGAACATGTCAAAGCGTCAAGCTTAATAGCAACCGTTTTAACCAATATATCGGTTCTTTATGTAGGGTAATAAGGGACAGATTTTTTGACATTACTTCTAATAGAGCTTATTATTCAAAAATCTATTCTGAAAGTGCCGATGGATCGGTCGTCCTGCGATCATGAACACTGCATGTTCGAAACGTCAGGAAAACTAAACGCCATTATCTCATTAGGATGTCATGGCAGCGACGCCAGCAGCGCCGCCAGTTAAAGCATGTCAAATTGTATTACAACGTACGTAACCCTACCTTACTTGCCGACGGCTTGGCGTCCATGCCAGTTTGGCGTTTTGGCGTCTCAAGGAGAGACGCCAAGGGTAGCCACGGAAGCGCTGCTGTTGTCGCCGCCATATCATCCTAATGAGTTATGGCCCTAAAATCTTATAATATACGTGATGTAATCCGTTAAAACTTGTTTTAAAATGTGTAGTGATCGCAAAAATCTAAGACATTATGATTTTTTACCCAAAAACAAAGATATGTTTTGATTTACATAATAGGTACAATGTTTTGATTATAGTTTTTCTTTGTTCTCAGATTGAACTGCGCAAGCGTGAAATTTGCTTATAACGGACCATGCCAACGAACACGGTACTGAGTTTAACGATATTTTGCGATTATTTCAACAAACGTCTTTGTGAGTAAAATATGTGTTTTGATTAAATAAATATTTTATTAATCGCATTGTTTTTTTTTCTTATTTCTTTTTTTTTTATTTTCATATACCTAGCGCAAAATATTTTTTTCAAAATGATGAGACCTTCCGCTTGCAACTATGTGGGTCAAATACTTAAAAACCGGCCAAGTGCGAGTCGTACTCGCGCACCGAGGGTTCCGTATAATTTTTGGACGTATAAAGTGAAAAAATCCGGACCGCATAACTAATTTTGTTTGTGAAGGAATTTTGATGATTTTGAAAAAACTGTACTAGTTAGGAACATCGTTTTATTTTTGGTGCCATATTTGGGTCAATTCCTATCAACTCCAATTATTTCAGATTTTTCGCCCCGCAAACTTCGGAGATAAGGGGGGGGGAATGGTATTTTTTCGGACATTTTTCATCATATGTCGAAAACTATGAGACATAAAATAAAATAAAAATATATTTTGAAATGTGCAGATCAAGCCCTTCCATATGATATGTCACTTGACCTAGTAACCCCACTTTAAAATTTCGGACCCCCACTCCGGCCCCTTTTGCAATGAAAATAAAAATATTTTTGGACTTTTTTCATTTGCAATAAAGTTGAACAAGCATTCTTTATAATTGTTCCAAATTTCAAGTCGATAGCATAAGTAGTTGCTCAAATAATCAGGTGTGACAGACAGACAGACAGATAGACAGACAGACGAAGTCGCACCATAAGGTTTCCTTTTTTACCATTTTGGTACGGAACCCTAAAAATGGTAGAAACTTATGAGTTGTGTTAAAATTTAAGATTTGCTTTTAAAAAATTCTAATGATGTCTGAGCAAAAAGTGCCTGTTGTTATGAGAATTAAGATATCTGGCTTACAGGAAAAAACAAAGGACAAATTACTGATTCTCCCCCTAGTACGGCACTTAGTTTTGACACGTCATAGTAGGACCGGCACTTAGGCCCGTATTACAGAACAATACTCGAGCACAGATCTCGACTTGAGCATAGATTTAAAGCAATTTGATTGGTTGAAACTAGTTTCAATCTATGCTCAAGCAGAGATCTGTGCTCGAGTAGTGTTCTGTAATTCGGGCCTGTGTCCTGATAAGTCCTTGATCAGTAAACCAGCTGTTAATTCTCATGTTAGGTATTGCGATTGGTGAACCAAAATAACAATCAATCCAATAAATTGACTATTGATCAAATTCATAATTGTTCAGTACCTACACAGAACAGTAAAAACAGTAGAAGGAGTATGAGGCCAATTTTCTATGAATACCAGTGTCGCCAAACTCACATATTCACAGTTGACACACACTATAATTTCTGTATTATGATTGGCTAAAAACAACAATTACGACAAGACTTATACACAACATTATTTGCATCAAATTAAACCTTAATAGCATTCCATTAATTTCAAATTCAAAAATTAATAATGACAGATTAACGACCTTTTTCGTTTTGGATTAAAATATATTCCAACACGATTATGTACCGCTATTGGACGCTAGATGGCGTTTATTATTCTTATTTTCAAATTAGAACTCTGTAGTTGTTGTAATATGAGTAGAATTTGAATGGCCTAAACCAGCGGCAAGCTATGATGGCCGGTTTGAAGTTTGTCCGCTCATAAAGTTTTGTAAAAATTGACAACTACTTTTGAAAGAACAATTGCTGTACTTTATTGTCAATAGTAGCGCGTCACTGTAAACTATAAAGTACAGTAATTGTTCTTTCAAAAAATTTACAACTTTTTTGAATGAACAATTACTGTACTTTATAGTTTATAGTGACGCATGCGGGTAATAGTGATGGGGTATATCAAACCTACTATACTTATCGATAATAAATGCCGTCTAGTGTCGAGTAGAGGTAGGTACTTGATTGTTTTGGAGTATGTTTTAATCCAAAAAAAGGTCGTTATATTGTTGTGATTAATTGAATGATGTGAAGAACGCTTAAAAAGGGATATTTTTTAGAAATGTTCATAACATTATATTTAGAAAGCTTTCTTTCTAATGTTATGGGCATTTTTGGGACGGATGGTTTTTCAAAGGATTTTACAAATGTCAGGTGACTTGACATTTGACAGTGACAGAACAGGCAGTTGCCGCGCTTTTAGAAAAAGGGAGTAGATGTTACGCTGTGACCGAAAACTAAAAGAAATGATTAAAGGTACTTACATTAATAGATATAAAAGTGTTTAATGAACTATTCATAACAATTGTTGATTTATTTTACAAAGTCGTAAAAAGCTATAAAATAATACTCTAAAAATTGGTTATTTAGGAACGCACGAGAACGCTGTACCGCCATGTTGTCTGTTTATGTGACGTAAGTGACGTCACAATATTCATTAGCTCGCGGATTCTCTATAAGAAAAACCGAGAAAAACTGACTGTTTACTATAGTAGAGAGTGTAGTGACACAGGTTCTAAGGCCGCGGCTGCACTCAGCACTGGTACGGTGACAACGACGGGACAGCGATTTTGTGAAAACAAACTCATAAGTATTAAACATTATGTCGGTGGCCGCACTGCAGAAACGACAAGCGACATTTATTTGTTCACGAAATCGCCGTCGCGTCGCTGTCGCCGTACCAGTGCGGCCGCGGCCTAAATAACATGGCGACTAGTGTTTTCGCGATATTGGATTAATTTCTAAAATATTCGTGTTGTTTTATGAATAAATTCTGAAATATATTGCTAGAATAGAGCAAAAACTATAACAATAAGGTACCTATTTTTTCAATGAAATGTACTACAACTAGCATAAGTATTACAAACGCTCTTTTGTGAATATATATAGAGATCTCCCACACATTAAAAATTCCGCATACCCTCAATGTAACACTGTCATTAGCCTCCATCACTCACACTAAACTAAAACACTGAATTTATATCATTGATCAAATTGATCAAGGATCTTGGCTCAATAGTGTTTTGGCACATCTCCCTTGTTTTTATGATCTGAGGAATTACCAGACAACTTGTCTGTCGTGCTTAAGATAATCGCAGAATTAAATACATAATTGAAATGTTGAGAACATCTTCATTTCTGTATAAAAATAATTTGACTTACTGCGATTATTGTAAGCACGGCAGTTGTAGCTATAATATATTTATTACCTATTACTTTTTTTTATAATAAAATCATCTGCCATAAAATGTAGCATGCAGATCGTACCTCTTGTATTAGCGGGGAACCAATTGAATTTTCTGGATGCGTTGATCCACTTTTCTTTCATTAGATGGATATTTTGGAAAACGGAAACTGTCAAGTTTTCTATTGTTGCTGTGATATTGATTTAAATTAGACTATGGTATCTCATCTAAAAACATACTCGCAACCAGCGGCCTAATTGTGTAACTCAATTTTTTTCGCCATGGCTTTCATATTGACAGTTCAACAACATCCATTACGGCATTGAGCTAGTTACGGGAGCACGGATTAACAAACATACGGCGTAATGAATGTCAAAAACAATGCCATGGTGATAGCAATTGAGTTACGCAATTAGGGTGCAGCTTCACACGGGGTGATATGAATAACGTATCTCACACCAAACCTTTCTCAAGAAATTGATAAGATGGGATTCCATTGATGAGAACAGAATGAAAATTCCTGCAGTAAATGAATGTGCACAGATAGACGCAGCGAGAAACTTCATTTTATAGATACTATTATAGGCACATAGAAGATTACTAACTTCGATTAGCATCGGAGCTCATTTCGTAGTTTACCTACCGAAAAAATATTTTATAAAAAATGGTCGATACATTTTTATCGATACCTATTGGATGCACTAATTGAATAGCAGGAAAAGTCTGATTTCGTAATCAAACATTCTAGAACAATTGATAACCAGTAAAGGAAAATTATCCGTATTTTAGATGAAAATAAGGATCACTCTTTATTGTCATTCTTGTACTATATTTGACAGAAAGAAAATAAAATGTATTTTATGAATTAAAACTGAAAATATAACATAACGATGGTACGAAATTCCTCCATGAGTTAGATTTTTACCGTGGCTATGATTTTTACACTCTAATATGGAACATTAGGGCATTTTAGTATTTTTTTATGATTTTTTAACGGTAGTGACGCATATATTCACGATAAATATCTGTCATCGCGACTGCGCTCACTCAAACGGTACATATGTCTCTCAGTACTCATCAGTGGTGATAGGGACCACGCCCACTTACTACTTCCATCTTGTTCTTTATTCCGTGGTTCAGTAGGTAGGTAGGTACCTAAGTATTCGGGGTTTTCACTAGCAGTTGATGGTTATTAAATTAGGTTTTTAATGTGTTTAGCGCTAATTGTATTTAGATCGTATTTGTCATTAAAATAATAGTAAATTAATACAGTAAAATACGTCCTAAGTTTTGTAGTCGGCACTGACAGTTTTCAAGCTACAAATAAAAAACACAAACGTCTACACAATTTTAGGAACGAAGTTCTTTTACGCAGGTTACGTACGAGTGAACTGGGAGAAATTTTAAGCGATGACGGCGATGACGTTTTCTGCCATTTCGCTTTTATACCTACCTATTCAACAAATTAGCACGCGCGGTTTCGGTCTATATCGATTACCTCAAAAACTACTGAACGGATTTTCATACGGTTTTCACCAATGGAAGGACACATTTTTGAGAAAGGTTTTGTATATAATTTATAAATGTGTTGTATGTATTAGCCGAGCTGTCACGGTTTTTATTAAGGAAGTCGGAGAAAAGGGCTATTTGCGCGTGCACTGCCCAAGTCGTTTGATATATGTGAAAACAATGTATTACAAAAACGTTGGCCTGAAATAGGTCAATAAAAAACATCTGTTTACTATATATCTAACTTTTATATTTAAGTTACAATATCTGTTTTTATGTTTTAAAACGACAATAAAATTAGGCAATGTTTAACTGGACACATTTATCAATAAAATATTAATCCTTATCCAAATAAGTAGTTTCACCGCCACAAGTATTTAATGGAGATGATTTCTGGAGTTTTAAGTATTTTATACAAACAAATAGTTTCAGAGATAACACGATGTAATCAACGCGCGACGCAGTAATTTCATAATTTTGTGACATTGCTTCATACCTGAGCAAATTTTGCGTGACTCGATTCTTTAGGATAAACCTTTGGTTAGCTAGGTAGATAAAATTATCGGAAATTTTTGGAACACGTTTTTTTTCACTATCATTATAATCGGTTTCTTTTTATTTGTTACCCGACTGCGTCAGAAGGAGGAGTATGTATTTCGAGTGTATATATGTATATTTCTTTAGCACGCTCTATATCTAAGTATATCAAAGTTATAAAAAATTAAATGGTTGATTTTTTGCACCACACTATGTCTTCAAAAAAATTTTTTTTTTCAATATCGATCGAGTATGGTATCAAAATAAAGGGTTTTATAAATGGCTCACAAACAATTCGCGAGACGAGAGATGTGCGTGGACTAAGTAGTGATAGTGATATAATTGGTTTCTCGGAAAGGGTTCTAACAATTTGGGTGAAATTTTGTTTTTAGTTAATGTTTTACTTTCCAAGTTTATCAGATACTGTCATACCTGAGAAAATCCCGGACGAAGCTCGGACGCTCAGGTAGGTAGGTAGGCAGGCTCACTTTTAATTTTAAAACGGTTTATTTCCTTGTATTACTAAGCTAAGCGCGCATCACTGCTGGTTGCTTTGTAGGTATAAAAGACACGTGAATTGTACCTTATTCAATCAGTCGTGATACAATTGTGACTTCGCAAGGACAAGATGAAACTTACTTTGGGTATGCCCGTTTTAAAAAATAATTCTAAGAATTTCGTGGAGTTGCTCGGTATCGAAAAATAAAGCAAAAAAATTTTTTAATTGATGTTAATTTTTCTTTTTTTTTGGTAAACTGTGATGTGAAAACGTTACCGTAAAAAAGTTTAAAAACACCAACAAAAAAGATTTGAATAAAAAACGTTGTGTAGTTTTTGAGATCTTCTATTTTGAATTAACCAACTGCAAAAATAACTTTGTATTTAAATAATATGAAATAAAAAGTTATATTTGTGGTCGGAAACTGAAATACTCCTTGCTACGGAACTACAGTGTGCGGCCAACACGCACTTGACCGGTTTTTTAAATTTATTTTTATAATTTATCGTGCATCTTTCTCACCAGTATTCACCCTATTCCTGGTGCTGGTCGGAGCTATGATGACCAACGCTAAGAGCTGCATCTGCCCGGCTATCTACAGTCCTGTGTGTGGACAAAATGGAAGGACCTACAGCAACCGATGCCAGTAAGTAACAGTAGCCAGAAAGTACCCTAATTATAATGTTTTGCAAAAGAAACATTATCATTTTTAGGGTTCCGTAGCAAAATGGTAAAAAAGGAATCCTTATGGTGCGACTTTGTCTCTGACTCTGTCTGTTTGTCACAGGTGCTTATTTCAGCAACTACAAATGCTATCGACTTGAAATTTGGAACAATTATAAAAAATGCTTTAAAATATTTTTCCGTTTTTATAGTTTTCGACATGTGATGAAAAATGTCCAAAAAATACCATTCAGCCTTATCTCCAAAGTTTGCAAAGCAAAACATCTGAAATAATTAAGAGTTGATAGAAATTTACCTAAATATTGCACCAAAAATAACCATATATCGTCGCATTTCTTTCTCAACCTCGTATCTGTCAAATCGTAGTTTTGTAGGAACGAGCAATATTATCTAAAATTCTTATTAATCATTCATTGTTTATGTAAAGAAACACATTTAATATATTCATCCAATCCTTATTTAAGTTATTTAATAATTATTGTATTGAAATATAAAGTAATTTTGACATAAAAAACAGTTTTTTTTTTCGTTCCTCTAAAATCAAGATTTTACAGATACGAGGTTGAGAAAGAAATGCGACGATATTCCAAACGATAGGTACAGAACCCTCAGTGCGCGAGTACGATTCGCACTTGTTTTACAGAATATTTTGCTCAAATCATGTCTCTTTGTTTTCAGATTGACCTGCGCAGGCGCGAAGTTTGCTAGTAACGGAGCATGTAGGAAAACATTATCTTAGTTATAAAGATGATACAAAGAAAATAATACAATATTGTGAAATTAATTCAACAAACGACTATGTGTGCATTTATGTTTTGAATAAATAAATATTAATTATTTACTTTTGTGTTTTCTTCTTCTTAATTTTTTTTTTAATGTTTACCTATCTGTCTGTACATTGAAGATATTCCAGAAAAAACAGTCGGGATAGGGTACTGGGACGTAACTATACCCGAAAAGATTTTTTTTTAATTTTTGTCTGTTTGTCTATTTGTGCGCGCATCACGCGAAAACTACTGAACGGATTTTGATTTTGATTTTTCGGTTTTCACAGTTCGATAGCTTATGGTCCATATTAAAATCTAAGTCTCGTTTCATCTGATTCCGCTGAAAAAAACCAGAGATACAGCTTGACCTCTTGGTAGTACTAGCCAATCTACACTACGGAGGTCATTTAAACTGGTCAGTTCATTGTAGTCCACGCGGACGGAGTCGCGGGCAAAAGTCTAGTTCAAAATAAAATTTTAAAAATTATGAGTACCTACTGGAAAAAACAAGTGCGAGTCGTACTCGCGCACCGAGGGTTCCGTATCATATTTGGACGTATAAAGTGAAAAAATCCGGACCGCATAACTAAGTTTGTTTGTGGAGGAATTTTGCTGATTTTGAAAAAACTGTACTAGTTAGGAACATGGTTTTATTTTTGGTGCCATATTTGGGTCAATTCCTATCAACCCTAATTATTTCAGATTTTTCGCCCCGCAAACATCGGAGATAGGGGGGGGGAATGGTATTTTTTTGGAAATTTTTCATCATATGTCGAAAACTGTGAGACGTAAAATAAAATGAAAATATATTTTGAAATGTGCAGATCAAGCCCTTTCATATGATATGTCACTTGACCTAGTAACCCCACTTTAAAATTTTGGACCCCCACTCCGGCCCCTTTTGCAATGAAAATAAAAATATTTTTGGATTTTTTTCATTTGCAATAAAGTTGAACAATTATTCTTTATAACTGTTCCAAATTTCAAGTCGATAGCATAAGTAGTTGCTGAAATAAGCATGTGTGACAGACAGACAGACAGACAGACAGACAAAGTCGCACCATAAGGGTTCCTTTTTTACCATTTTGGTACGGAACCCTAAAAAACTAAGAAAAGTGGTAAAACAGCATGAAACAAAAACCCTGTTGTTCCCCAAAAGGGGTCATTATACTCATCATTATGAACAACTTTTACTATGGGACCAACCCCGAAATCGCGAAAAACAAATCTGCTGCTCCATACATTTTGTTATGTAAACATACGAGTATAATATGTATGGACTCTTAAGTAAGAAACCCTAAAAAAATTAAAGGTCTTAATTTTAAAACAAGTGTGATTTGTTATTAAGTGCAATGCCTAAGCAAATATTGCAGCATTACAATAAGCAAAAAACTTCAAGGAAAAAAACATCAACAACCTTAACCGGTCAGAGGAAAAAAAAAACACTTAATTCTAAGAGAACTCAGGGGATTCCTTAGCAGTTTTTTCCTGTTAGGTAAAACCTCAGAGTAAAACCAGTCATCAACATAAATAATATTGGTAACATACCAATCATGGTTGACCATTTTATTACGTCGCGCACAGATCGACCAATCAGAGGCAATTATATTTTTTCCAGATGACGGATTTGACCAATGCGGGGTAGAAACAGTGTGTGTTTTCTACGTTTGGCATGTTTAGTTCGTTAACTTGGGGTGGGTCAAATGTTGGAAATTATTCCAACGCTTATTATAACGCACAGATTTTGTGATGTTCTCTAAATTATCTATATATACTAGTTTAAGGGGCGACGCAGACGACAGGCTTTTTGTGCGATCGAGTCTGCCGCGCTTTGCAGCGCTCGAAAAATCTGTTCATTAAGATTCGCAGATTGTTCGAGCGCTGCAAAGCGCTGCAGACTCGATCAAAATTCTGTCGTCTGCGTCGCCCCTTATAAAGCTGAAGTTTTTTGTTTTATTGTTTGTTTGTTTAAGCGCGCTGTTCTCTGGAGATACCAATCGGATTAGAAAAAATCTTGCATTTGGTAACCTAATTGTCGAGGAAACATCAAAATGTATCTAATACAAAATTAAACTTAATTCCGTTCACATACGTCACGGTGTCGTGTAAGACACCACCTACCTTAGGCGAATCACACACCGCCCCGCGCTATGCTGCGGGGTGCGTGGCGACGGAACAAAAGCCACGCGCGTGAATGCGTTTTCAGTGTGTTGCACCACGCGTGATTTCTATACAAATACAGGTACTTGCAAACAAAGGAAGATCACGCACTCCCGCGCTACGCTGCGTGATGCGGTGCAGTGTGCGAATCGCCTTACATTATTTGCTCGAAAGCGGCGCCAAGGTTACGCGCCTTTGCGACTTCTATTGACTTATTATTTAGGACACGGCAGACATCCATAGAACGCTGGGCTTCAGATTGTGTATGTCGGTACAGATATGAAATTAGTTTGGTGTGATGGAGAATTTCGAGAATATTTAAATTCATTTTTTATTTGTTTTTGTATGTAATTGGGTTAAAGAGAAATCTTCGTATTTGTGACAGTGAGGTTAAGTATGGTGTGAATGATCCAGTGAAGTACAGCCCGACTAATGAGTTCCCAATTCAAAGGTTTTGGTTGCTGTCGACATGATATTCTGTGGAGGCACGCGCCAGCCAGCACGCACCCGTTTTTGTTTTATTTTATTTTTTTTAAATGTCAACGACATAATCATTTTATTTCTTATTTATTTCGATTTTTGATTCCAATTCTTAATTTCTAAGATAAATTAGGCAAAAAACAATTAAAATATATTTTTATACCATTCCCCCTCTAAAAAGCTTATTTTATTCACTGAAAACAGTGAATAAAAAGCACTTTTACTCACTGTTTTGATGTTTGAAAATGGAACACACCAATGTATTCGACCACAGATTTAAAGAACCTATGCTAGATGCGGCACGTTATTAGATTGTATGAAAACCGAACGTGTCATCTTTTTTATACCTACGATAACTTCATCCCAGCCATTTAGTGATGTGCTCAGAGTAAACAGAATTGTTTCAATCACTAAGCGTCACTGAGCTAACAGACTTTTTTTAGTACGAACATTCGAACATGCAGGGCACGCTTGGTCGTGGCTTGCCGTATCTAGTGTAAGTGTAATCTGTGTATTCGACCTATATTGATGTGTTCTAAATTCAATTTGATTGGTCGACATTTTCGACAAGGAGTTTAGCATTAGAATAAAAACTGTTTTGTGTTCTTTGCTGTCCTTAGTAAATTGGCGCTATTTTGAATACTGTAAGTTGTACGAATACAAAGTTTAGTGTTACTTTAATCTTTAATTTTGTGTTTGTTTAGTGTTGTTCTAATCGATTAAAAATGCATTCTAGTGATGAAGATGTGTTAACACCTGAGTTTGTGAAAGAGAGGGCGGCCGATATAGTGGAAAGGTGGAAAGCTTGCTACCCAAAAAATCACGGCTGGTTTACATCAAAGCCAATTTAACTTTACTTTTTCTTCATCATATGTATATTTTCACTTAAATCTTTCTTTTTCTCGTAGTCATGGTATAAAGTATAGTATGCAACTCTTGAATAAAACGGATTTATATCGAGGGCCATGAATCGCTCGCGTCGCTCAGGATTCTAACACTTGAATCACTCGCTACGCTCGTGATTCAATCATCATGAATCACTCCCTACGGTCGTGATTCAATCGTTAGAATCCTTCACTAGCTCGTGATTCATCTATGGCCCTCGCTTTAAATCCGTCCTTTATTCACTAATTGCATAATATACTATTATTTTTGGTTAAGCTTTTATTACTGTACCATATCAAGCCCAAAACTGACAACGTCCTTTGTGTTACATAGGTATTCATCTAAATACATGAGTGATGATTGTGATTAATTGTTTGCACACAGGAAAATACCTGGTGCCAAGGCCGTGACAATTGTATATAAGGCACTTCTTGACCCATTTATTATTTACATAACAAGTACTATTTCTATAATACAGACGTAAACATGAAGCTAGCACTTGGTAAGTAATATCTGTTTTCTTTATATTTTAGTAGGTACTACTGTTCACAGTGAAAATACTATTTTAAATGACCTCCTTAGTGTATCGTGGCTAGTACTAAATAGAGGTCAAGCTGTATTTCTAGTTCATCCCACCGGAATTAGATGAAATATGGTTTAGATTTTACGTTAAACCTTAAGCTACTATACTGTGAAAACAGCATCAAAATTAGTTTAGTACTTTTTCCGTTTTGCGCACACAAACAGACGAAACTTCCAAAAAATATTTTTTGGGCACAGTACGTCCCAGTACTCTTTATTTTTATTGAACAGTGTAATTAACCAAAATAAAGAATAATACTGTTTTTAACAATATGGTTTGCAACCCTAAGCGTAACGTATTCTTTATTTGACGCGGCTCCGTCATGTCCCGCGCTCCCGTACCGACGGGGACGTAGGAGCATGCGCGGGTCTCCGTGTCCCGCATCCGGTCACGTGGCTTGGGGCGCCTAATTCTAATTGACATAAATGCTTTGAATTTGAATGTTTCAGTGCTGTGTATTTTACTGGTTGGAGTTATGATAGAGGTTCATGGTGCTACTGCATGCACTAGAGAGTTGAACCCGATGTGTGGGGTGAACGGGAAGACATACAACAACCCATGTTTGTAAGTATTCCATACAATTATCTAAAATTAGCTGTTCCTCGTGGTTTTCAAATTCAAATTCAAAAGTCATTTATTCAAACTGGGCTAAAGTCAATTAGCACTTTTTGAACGTCAAAATATACATAAGACAGCCCCCAAAAACGCCCGCCCTTCACCGCTTACTAGTGTTTTAGCTGCGAAGAAGAAACGCACAAACACAAACTCTTCAGCATTATTATAATTACATATGAGATGCCTTACAGGCAAAAAGGGATAAGCGACATTTTTTTGCGGAGTGGACTTATAGAAATATAGAAATATAGAAGCGGCTTTTTTTTCGATTATAACCATAATATAATATGAGTCCATTCCGAAAAAAAAAATATCGCTTATCCTTTTTTGCCTGTTAGGAATCGATTCGATGTTTGAAAGGCTATTTGATTTCTATACTAATATTATAAAGAGGAAATATTTTTTTGTTTGTTTGTTTGTACCGAATAAGCTCTGAAACTACTGGACCGATTTGAGCGTTTTGACCGTTTTTTCACCAATAGAAAGCTAAATTATCAGGAAGTAACATAAACTATAATTTATTCTCAAAAAAATTAGAGATCCTTAAGAAAATTGCAATAATGTAACCCAAAGTAGCAAATATTGCTAAAATTCATTATTTGGCGTACGCTGAGAAAACTATTGATGATACATAAAAATTATGTACTACATGATTAAGTACTTATTATTACCTATAAAAAAGTTTGCAAGAGTATATAAATATGTAACTATTATAGTTAAGTAACAATGACCGTCTTTTGTTCGAATTATTCAATCTAAATACGGGTGGAATCGAATAGTGGTGAAATTGATATCATAATATTAATCCTTATCCATTTAAATGGTTTGATCAGTAAAGTTGATTATGTACATGTAAATTACACTTTAAATTATTCGAATTGGACCTTTCGTTTAAAAGTTACGACGGGTAAAGCAATGCTAAAATTAAGAAAATGTTATATTTTCCATTTTTATAATCGTTTCGTTTTATAATCACTTTTCCCAATAAGGGGGCATGGGGTAAGGGAGACAGGGGAAGGGCAATGGTCAACGTAGAGGGATAAGGGGGTAAAAAAGGTAAGGAGGTAATGTATTAGGGGGGGGTAAGGGCTTAGGGGCGTAAGAGGGGAAAAAGGGCTGAGGGGTAAAGGGGTTGAGGGGTAAAGGGGCTGAGGGTAAAGGGGCAGTGAGTAAGAGGGGCAGGGGGAAGGGCAATGGTCGACGTGTCTTCCAATTGTAAATGTTTGTGTTAGTAAGTACCTACATATTCAGTTTGTTACTTCTTCACCCAAAACCTAATGAACTGATTGCCATAAAACTGGATAGGTACCTACTACATAGCTGTTACCTATAGCTGTTACTTTTTATCCCGATATTCCCACGGAATCTAAATTTACGCGGGTGAAACCGCGGGCCGCAGCTAGTAATAGATATTTTAGGCGATATTGATTCTGAATTATACAATTATCTATGTATATGCTGATCCAGAATTAATATCGCCGAAAATGTCGCTTAAATCAAATAGCCTTGCAACCGTCGATATGTATTATACGTGTTTGTCCCCAGGTTGAAGGCAGCTGGCGTCAAGTTGGCTCATCGTGGCAGATGTGGAAGAAAAGCTACTGGTTCAGCTAAAATGATACCTTAAAGCCTTGACGAATATTATCAGATTAAAAATAATAAAAAGTAAAACATATAGATAGGTACTCATTTTATTTCTCACTTTTAATAATTAGGAGTCCCAACCAGAGGGGCATGGTTTCCTAGTGAAGCGTATAGAAATCTTAAGAGCGGCCCCAAAATGTTCGGTCATTCTTAAGGAAAATCCATTTGAAGTCATAAAATATGGTTCATTTATTCTTAGGAGTGAACACAAAATTTTTAATTTACCTGAGCATTAAATTGAGACATAATTATGGTGAAAACTATGTGACATAATTAAAAAAAAACCAGAACAATGAAAAAAAGAAAAACGGGAGCACGAATATATTTTTTAAAACCAACGTAATAAAGGTTGGGAATCCCTGCTCTAAATCATACAACATTATTTTTTGTTTACCCGAAAGCTGAAAAGGGGTCATTGTACTCATCGTTATGAACAACTTTTACTATGGGACCAACTGGAAATCGCGAAAAAAAAATCAGCTGTTCCATACATTTGTGTTCACATAAATCGACAAAATATATGGAACAGCTGTTTTTTTTTTCGCGATTTCAGGGTACTACTACAATACTATTCATCTAAATGCAATAATAATAGAGCGTTAATCTTGTTATAATTAGTCGCACTAGTTGTTTACTGTTCCCCGCGGTTTCAACCCCGTTGCTCGGCTCCTAAGGGTCGTAGCGTGATGTTAAATAGCCTATACTATTGCTCATTGGTTTGGCTATCATATACAAAAATATTTTTTTAAATCCGACTGGTAGTTTCAGAGATTAGCGCGTTCAAACAAAACAAACAAACTCTTTAGCTTTATAATATTGGTACTTATAGATAAAGCGTTGATCGCGTTATAATTAGTTGCACTAGTGGTATATAAGGTACTTTCCGGTTCATTTATGTATTACATAACGAGAACTATTTGTGTACAACAGACGTTAAAATGAAGCTTGTGCTGGGTAAGTAATATTTGTTCTCTTTTTAGGGTTCCGTACCAAAATGGTAAAAAAGGAACCCTTATGGTGCGACTTCGTCTGTCTGTCTGTGTGTCCATCTGTCTGTCACAGCTGCTTATTTCAGCAACTACTAATGCTATCGACTTGATATTTGGAACAGTTACAAATAATGCTTGCCCAACTTTATTGCAAATGAAAAAAGTCAAAAAATATATTTATTTTCATTGCAAAAGGGGCCGGAGTGGGGGTCCGAAATTTTAAAGTGGGGTTACTAGGTCAAGTGACATATCATATGAAAGAGCTTGATCTGCACATTTCAAAATATATTTTAATTTCATTTTATTGTATGTCTCACAGTTTTCGACATAGCCCTTTCACATACACAAACATAAAAAGCATTAGTAGTTGCTGAAATAAGCAGGTGTAACAGACAGACAGACAGACAGACAGACAGACAGACGAAGTCGCACCATAAGGGTAAGTCCTTTTTTACCATTTTGGTACGGAACCATAACAACAGTCATGTTATGTTTAAAATATTTAAAAACTTTTTTTTTTATAAAATGTCTTAGTGCTCTCTATTCTACTGGCTGGTATAATGATGGAGGCCAATGGCTGCTACTTAATATATCTACCGGTGTGTGGGGAGGACGGAAATACCTACGGAAATGCCTGTCAGTGAGTACATAAGACATTTTTACCTGCAGTGCGATTCTGTAACCATCTCACGGTGAAAACTTAGGTGAAGTGAGCATGGAGTGAGCTGTCAATAGTGTCAATTCCTAGCAAAAACAAACTCACTTCACCTAAGTTTTCACGGTGAGATTTTTACAGAATCGACCGGCTGTATTTGATAAACTATCACTTGAAAAACTAAGCGTTGAGTGAAAAACTTACAATCAAGTTAATGAACCCATTAACCATAAATAAATAGAGCAGGGGATACCAAAAATTCGAAGACATGTGAGGTCCACCAACCCGCACTGGGCCCGCGTGGTGGACTACGGCCCACTCCGTCTCACAGAGAGGAGAGAGAGGATAAATAAGTATGCGAGTATGTAGGTACCTATACTAATTATGTATGTGCATTAACTTATAAGCAATGTTTATGTCTGTCCCCAGTTTGAGGTCCCATGGCGTAAGGCTGGCTCATACTGGCAAATGCGAAGAAAATACTACTGCTAATTGTCGAGCAAAAATTGGAGCAAATCCTTGAAAAAATATATTTAATACTTATAATTTTTTTTTACTACCTAACTAATGTGGTTATTATTTCTTACAATTAATTAATACATCTAATTATTATTGACCTCTAATCGCCCAACTGTGACGCAAAGGCCAGAAAAATATCGAATACGCAATTGATTTAAATAAAGAAAAAATATATATTGGTCATTGCTAATTTTAACATAAATGTACGAGTACCTACATGGCAGTGAAACGGTTAAAACTTTTAAATAAAAAAACTTCGAAATCGATTCAGATTTGACGGTTTACATGCACCTATCAACAAAATTGAAAACCTTCTTTCTCGAAAGTCGGTCATGGGTTCAGATATGCCGAAAACATAGAGTATTAATAAAAATACAGGGTAAAATTAAAACCAGTGCGGATATTTTAGGAGGTGAAAGTACTCATGAATATGATCAACTTTTATTATGGGACCGACACTGAAATATGAAAACAAAAATCAGCTGTTCCCTACAAAAATGCAATACAACACGATCAAAATGTATGGAACAGCTGATTTTTTTTTTCATATTTCAGTGTCGGTCCCATAATAAAAGTTGTTCATATTCATGAGTACTTTCACCTCCTAAAATATCCGCACTGGTTTTAATTTTACCCTGTATATTTGACGCGTCCAATCCGAGAACCTCCTTTTTTAGGAAATTGGTTAAAAAAAAACGCATTCTTTGCTCATATATCGAGTAAAACTAGATATCAGTCAATATACTGTATCAATATAGCGGGGTTATTACCCTTATTCAATCATCTTTATGCTAATGTGTGCACGACTAATTAGTTTAAATGCTTCACGGTACGATATCTTGGAACGGTAAGCAGATGACAACAGTATCATCAGTCGACCTAGCATGACCACGTCAGAAACGGGTTTTGTCTACAGGATAATAGACAAAGTGACAGATTGTAGAAAGATTTCTACCGTTTTATGCATACGATGAAGAGAAAAAATGTCTCTATTCTTCAGTAGACAAAATTCTGTTATGCCAAACACGGGTCGCCGCGTGCTCGGGCAGAGGAGATAACGAGTTAGATAGAAAGAACTTTGTCTATTCTTTGGTAGAATAGAGATAGAATTGATCATGCTAAGTGTGCTAGTGTGTGACTTGTGTGTACTGTACACAAAACACAATGGCACTACGCGTCCTTTCATATAAATGACGTCACTCGGTCTGATAACGTGCGCTGCATTATGTTCTGCATTCAGCAAATGCGGTGAGTTTCAACCACAAGGAGACACTATCTGACATACGATTCTACGAACGACAGTCCAATTTATTATATAACAACAGAATACACAAGTATAAACAAAATTTTAGATAGGTAAGTTTTTATGTTCAAAAACATTTTTCAAAAGAAGCTTTTATAATGACCACTTCCCAGCTCCATCTTATGCGCCTGCCACACACTCGACGAGTGGCATGGGAAGTAGCGAGGAAAGGAGGCAGAGACATAGTGTGGCAACATTACTTGTCATGCCACACGTCATGCTCCTCGTCCTCTCTCTCGTCTCGTCCGGCAGAGAGGGCAACATCGCGGCAAATCACGGCAGCGCGAGGAGCATAGCGATGAGCAGCGCAAGGAGCATAGTCTGGCAGGCGCATTAGGACCCTTGATATCATCTAGGTCTATAATATTTGTCAAAAAAAATCCAACGAGCCCAAACGAACTATGTTATGAAGTTGAGGAGTTCCTATGGCCATCTCCTGGCTCCATAATGAGACCACCTCCATGGTAGGTAGGTACCATATTATTGCATTGTCAACGAAGTCACATAAGTCTTCCAAAATTGTACGTGTTTGAAACTGTATCATATTGTTTGCCATTTTAGTAACCAGCGTACGTCACACATTTTATGCAGTTGGTTAATTAATAAAAAACTTACGAGGTAATCCAGCTAACAGTTGATTAACTTACCTGAAACAAAAATACATATATAAGTATAATTTCCCCTCGATAAAAAATGGTAGGTATTTCTAGGTTTGACAAAAAATACATTAGTCAAAGACCGAAATTGGAATCTGTTTCGGGTTTTGCCGAAAGGCGTTGGTCAAACCTAGGATAAACCAGTCATTCCGCGGAGAGGCTACATAATCGACCTTTGAAATAACCTATGGACTAAACTTTACTTCTTCGAAGCCGGGGCGTGAAATCAAATTGTTCAGTCTTGCATACGCTGTATTCAGCGCTGGACGTACATAATCCACTCGTAGATAAATGAGAACGCGCCTACACTAATCACTCGCCATTAACTAATGTCCGTAAGGTAATGAATAGCGTGGTGATAACAAATTGTGGTCATTAGCAGGCGTCAGGTGTATCAATCAGTATGCGGTAGAGAATATACGGGGCTAAAGTTGGCGCTGGTCCGAGCGGCAGAAATAGGGATTGTGGTAATAACTTTGTGTGATGAACTCTTTTATAATAAATTATGAAGATAAAAAAAAGTATACCAGAATCGCCTGTGGTCGAAATTCGACCAGCAGTGTGATTCTGTAACCATCTCACCGTGAAAACTTAGGTGAAGTGAGCGTGGAGTGAGCTGTCAATAGTGTCAATTCCTAGCAAAAACAAACTCACTTCACCTAAGTTTTCACGGTGAGATTTTTACACAATCGACCGGCAGTTGTGAAAAAAAAATGTAAATGCTAGCTTTCTGCACTCCTTCTCTATAATTATAAACTTTAACTATAGGTATCTATGCTAAATATCACCCTCTTTAGGGCTTGTACATAAAACTGAATCGGCGCAAATGCAAATTCGCAACGCAGAAAACTGCGAATTGCTGCGATGCGATTTCGTGGGGCAGGGGTCTCCCTTCCACGGTTCGGGTGACCATTCCTTCGACGATCGTCAACCGTACTAAATGTATTTTTAACTAGGTAGTGACCTGTGACATGGGTAGTAATAAGAAGAGTGATACACTACTGTTATTGATTAAAAAAAAAATTGCTATAAAGTTAAATAAGCATTCTTTATAACTGTTCCAAATTTCAAGTCGATAGCATAAGTAGTTGCTGAAATAAGCAGGTGTGACAGACAGACAGACAGACAGACAGACAGACAGACGAAGTCGCACCATAAGGGTTCCTTTTTTACTATTTTGGTACGGAACCCTAAAACCGTAAACTTTCGCGACATTCCCGCAGTAAACGACTTGCGCCTACAAATCTTGAGTACAAACATATTTCGCCGAGTCACCTTAGTTCTTATACACCATACGGCACACCATGAATATTCTCATATGAGGCCATACATTTAAGTAACAAATGCAAATACTCTGATTTATTTCGGTAGAGACACGCGATATTGACGCAGAGTAGATAAGGACAGAAGATCCAATTCGTACAATATCTATTTAAATAAAGTCTTCGTATAAGACTTTATTTAAATAGATATTGTACGAATACGTAGACTCATCGATTATCTTAGTAACTATGATTCATTGAGCCGTTTCATTTTACCGTTTATGCCTGACGTTTCTTACTAGGTCAGTAAATTATAATGTAGTTTACAGTGGCAAAGGGTGAGGGGAAGATGGTCCAATGAAATAGTAACAAAATTATAATAATTCTGTTTTATTCGTTTATTCACTGACATTTTGAATAGACGACTAGTGGTATGACATAAATAAAACGAAATTATTTATGATTTCGTTATTATTTTATTGTTCATTCCCCTCACCCTTTGCCACGGGTAGTTTATATTAGCAGCCATAAGACTTCAAACCGCAAAACACTTGACTCCTATAATAGTTTCAAGGTTAGTATGAAATTAATAATGGTTTTGATAAAAATTCCAAGATTTTTTTATTGAATTTGTTTTGTTGATAATTAAGAAATCGCAACGTGATATCTTGCAGCGTCTCTATGTGACAGGGGACAAGAGTATAATTACAACTGATCATTTTCTATGATGTGCTAAAACCACCATTATTCGATTGTAAAATGGGTGCTATTCTTAAGTTATTCGTATCCGCCTGTCTCTCTCTCCATCTCTCTCTTACGCGCACACACACACACACCTAATACTACACCTACACACACCACATATAATTCTTCCAGTGTATGTGTGTGTGGGACACACATACACTGGAAGAATTATATATTTAACTCGTTAATTAAGTTAGCCTGTAGTTTTACAGAAAATAAAAATGAAAACAAAACGCTAAGACGTAAAACTACTGACATGGATTTAACAACACATGTATTATGAGAAATTGTGTACCTACAGTTACTGTTGTACACGTGCGAGTTCCATAATCGAATTGACCTACTGTTTGTCCTTACTCTGTGATATTACGACATACTCGTATGCACTAGTGATGGGCTTAGCGTGTCTGAGATAGTTGAATTTACAATAATTATTATCATAGGAGATTGTGACGGCTTTGAGACTCCGATCAGGCCATGTTCCACTCAACAGCTTCGGATTTATGATGGGCAAAGTTGAATCCCCTAACTGTGCTTTGTGCGGAGTCGTTGAGGACACTCATCATATTCTAGCTGAATGCAGGCGCGTTGAGCCTCAAAGACGTCACACTTTCGGTGACACAAACAATGATGTAGGCTTTTATAATAGCGTTCTGGCTTCTCCGCTGTCGGATGAAGCGAGGATGCTTTACAAAATGACCATATTGTGTCTAAGGTTGCGGGTAGATTAGCTTATTTCTATTTTTATATATTTGAATTGTTTTGTTTGTATACAATCATGGGGGTGACGTTTTCATTATTGAAAAAATCCCCTTATAATAAATATAAGAAAAAAATAAATAAATATTATCATTTATTCTATCGCTGAATTTTGATTAAGTAATTTAGTTTATTTTATTTGATTTGTCAGTGACGGATAACAATAATAAGTTTTTTTTTATATTATTGTGAATATAGGATATCGAAGTTATCCTGTAGTTTTTGAGTTATTAATAAATGCAGTATTTTATTCTACTTACTTATATTTAAAATCTATATCAAAACAACATTAAATATTAAGATTAGGTATAAAATATATTCTGAACTACTTATTAAGAGAATTAGTTTCTCAATTTCCTTCGCATATTTACACGGTAAAAATTGAGAATTGCTCTCACTCAACCAATAAAAATGGCATTGATAAATCGGATCACATACAAATAGTAAGTGATCTAAAATAAAACTGAACAATTCCACCAATTACCACACAGCACACGTACTGAAAATCTAAGAAAATAACCTGTTTCAGCGCTGCAATACTTTAGATGCAGAACGTCGTATGGGAACTACATGACTGCAATTTTGTCGGTTAAATTGCTAAAGATAGCTTCCGCGGATAGCTTGGAAATTATAGCTGCACCAGCTCTGCTGGCTGAAATTATGTTTGAAATACTGTAGGGAATATCGCGATAGCACAAGCAATTTTTAGTGAAATATTAGAAAGTAATAAAATCCAGTTTGAACTGGAATGAAACTTAGGTTAATAAAGCGTCAACAATAAAAAGTACGTGAAGTTGATTGGTTACGGTTTTACGTTACGACACAGCTTCATTATTTGGAGGGTATCCAATTCATGAAGTTGTGTCGTAACACGCGTACAAAAACCTTATCAAAGGGGGTAACCAATCGATGCAGCCATCTGGTCAAGTGTCGAGGTTTATGACATAAATCGATGGTAATTATGTCTTACAAAAAGTTAGTTTTTTTTTCTTTCCAATAATTATTTCACATTCCAAACAATTTAGGTATACATCTAGCAATTTATGGGTCACAGTCGGAACAATGTACCTATGTATAATCATTATTAATACATCAATTTCAAATTAGAAATTTATTTAGGTACGAGTATTATAAATTTTCATACTGGTCCAATACTTTTTCACAGAATTCGCGCGTTCACTAACAAGCGACATCCCAAAAACTCGAAACATCTCATTTCAAATAACTCATTCCCTTTAATTAAAACGCGGTCTACTTTTGGTTCAAAATACCCAACATTAAAACAATGACAAACACCCAAACATTTTCATTTCGTCGCGTCGTCTCTTTGTCAATCCGCCTCATTGCGAGCATTCCCTTTGACTGCCAGTCAATTCACGCCCAACCAACCGTCTCACATAACATCCTCGAATGTGCACTAAATTACCACATCACCAGCACTAATTCCAATCTAAATTTAGTGTTGGTTATACGCTTGCATTAGTAAATGGTAATTCGTTTTAGTGGCACTCCCTGTGTCGCATCCTTAGCGTCGTAATTTGGCGCGCTTTGAATATGGCTGCCATATTGGTTTAGTGTAAGAAGTGTTAAGCTGTGGTGTTATTGCTGTGGTTTACGATAGGGTTTAGTTTGTAGGTAATCGTAAAGGTCTTTTTGATATATTGTTTTTGTTGGCAATTGTAGAGGTTCGTTTAAGTCGTTCGAAGCTTAGCTTAAAAAAATGTTTTGACGTGTAAAAGTGTTATTTTTAACCTATTTACAAAATAAATATCATTTATCATTTATCGAAGGTGACGAATCTGATTATAATTAGCGACGCAGTGTTTGTTTTAGGCCCGGACCTTACGATCAAGTAGGTACTGTAAAGGTTTTAATGTGAAGTCTTAGTAGGCTGGTTAACTCTATCGTTTATGAGACAAGCGATGACTTAACAATTTTAAATTAAATAGAATAGTTTGTCATATAGAAAAAAACAGGAGAGGCTTGACATCGGCCGTGATCTAAACTAGTCGCGCTTTTCTACTTTGTCTGTAATTTCTTCCTAAATACACGAATATCAAGCTCAGACGCGAGTTTCCGTTCCTCTTACCTCTAGCTTCTACAGTACCTATTAAACCAATCATAGTTCTGTTGCAAAAAAAGGTCAGAAATATCGGCGCTGTCCTCTAGCTCCATCTCTGTCGCACTAGAACAATGATGACTCTAGCACCTTATGATCCCTGAAATATCGTAATTTTTTACGTGAATTTGATGACGTTACATCTCATTTTTAGCGCTTACTCCCGCGATCTATGACGTCATCGCGGGGGTGAAGAGAGAGTCAAAAATATATTTCGTGTTGCCGTCACATGGATCCTCGCAACGATATAACTATGTTTTTGGTAACTTTTAAACTTTAGGAGTATGAAACTTTCAAAAGTACATGTTTTTTGTCATACAATTTTTCTGGAATACCAACATGACGAGTAAGACGTTCATCAAATTCACGTCAAAACGCTTCACCGCAACACAACTCTTAATTCAATTTATGACTCTAAGTAGCGGTAGCTATAAACTCGTCTCATCATAACTTCACTATAAAAATTCCGTATCATAATCCTACTTTCACGGAAGTCTTAGCGAATGTGGACAAACCCTATCTTTCTCCGCAGTTGATTGGTTTAGTCAGCTTAATTGCTTGAAAGCATACCTATTACACGGGCAGACATTATACTAACCCCAAGAGGCAAAGATGTCCTTTATTATGACACATAATAGCCGTAATGCAACGTGCGGTAAGATCCTCTGAAGGGTTCTCGCTAAACGGCCATTAGAAAGTCAGTGGCGAAGGGTGAGGGAAAGAAAGAAAGAAAGAAAGAAAGAAAGAAAGAAAGAAAGAAAGAAAGAAAGAAAGAAAGAAAATATTTGTTAGAATATAGTATAACAGATATTAACAATATTCACGTCACTTAATATTTAATAAAATACCGAAATCAATAAAACAGTTAAACTTAATACATTTTAAACAAAAATTAAAACACTACTTAATTGATAAGTGTTATTATACTCTAACAGATTTTTTGAATAATTCGTAAGCTTATGACATTTTCTGTTTCTGTTTAGTATCTCAATTATATTCTTTCTTTTTTTTTTAATTGGACAACACTATTCAATTGTATTTAGTTTCATAGTCCAATAATGTAATTTAGTTTATATCTGTTACCTACCTAGTTTGTACGCCATATTTTTTTGGCAAAACATGTAGATCATTATACCATGTAATCACCACCTTACATTGCAAACCACCATTTGTACTGTACACTCATGTTTTATACAAATAAATTATCTTTATCTTATCTTTATCTTTATCTTGACCTAGTAACCCCACTTTGAAATTTTGGACCCCCACTCCGGCTCCTTTTGCAATGAAAATAAAAATCTTTTTGGATTTTTTTCATTTGCAATAAAGTTGAATAAGCATTTTTTATAACTGTTCCAAATTTCAAGTCGATAGCATAAGTAGTTGCTGAAATAAGCAGGTGTGACAGACAGACAGACAGACGAAGTCGCACCATAAGGGTTCCTTTTTTACCATTTTGGTAGGGAACCCTAAAACAAAGAAAATTTTAGAACTTTTAAAAAAGCAGCACGTATTGCTTCTTGAAAGGAGGCTTTAAGTTCAAAAAGAAGAAGATTTGCTCGCTCGTTAGTGAGTTGTCACGCGTATCCGTCACTTTGGTTCTGACATCCGGAGTTTTGGACAATTTGTCGATGGAAAAGGAAGTCGTTACACAGCTTTTTTCTTTAAGGGGATGTTCGATGGTTTGTTATATCCTCAGATCATAGAAACAAGGGAGATGTGCCGAATGCTATTGAGTTTGATGCCTGAACTTGAGCGAATTGCTCATACTAAAAACGTACGCGCTGGCGACGAACCGAACACGATCGATGGTATAAATACAGTGTTTTAGTTTAGTGTTAGTGGTGAGTGACGATTAACAGTGTTAGATTGAGGGTGTGCGGAATGTTTAATGCGTGGGAGATCTTTTTATTCACAAGGAGCGCTTAATTATGCGCGTAATTGTGTCGAAAAATGTACTAAAAATAGCATCAGTTGTTCCCGTACTAATTTGCTATGATGGCATATCTCCTTGTTTCTATGATCTGAGGTTATATCCGATAAAAGTCGTTTTGTTTAGAAAATAACCGGACGAAAGTCAGTGTATGGAGGTTTTATCCGCTTGAATGCCGTAATTATCGACAGAATAAAAAATGTATTATGTCTCGTCAAATGGACCACGGCCTATTCCCTCCCATTCTGAGAGGAGGCCCGTGCCCAGCAGTGAAAGAAAGAGTCCCATAAACAGGGCTGATACCTATTATATTATTAGTAGTTTTATGTCTCGTCCAGCCTGGCGTACTTACAAGCTACAAGTCTATCGGCTGGTCTTCTCTTGGAGGATAATGTAGTGTAGTTTACGCCACATCAGAAGAGATAGACTTACGCCACAGTATAAATATGTACCAGTACGGAAACTACGTACTAACGTTCGAAACGGCACACTCACACAAACACGCGGCAACCACTCGTCTTGACGCGGCACTCACGACTGACAGCACCGCGATGTCCGCTTAGAGGTCTCGTCGATTCGCGTGTTTGTGTGAGTGTGCCGTTTCGAACGTTAGTACGTAGTTTCCGTACTGGTGTACATATTTATACTGTGCTTACGCGATAGAAAGAGATACCTTGTAGGTTAATATAATTTTAAGCACGCAGTGCTGTTCAAGCTGACTTACACTTTATTGCGTTGTCGCAAAAGTCGCTATTTATTTAACTGTCTTTGCGGAATAACTTTTCTGTAGGTTTCTGTAGTCTCGTGCCGGCCATACATTATTTTTCTCCAACAAGTCAAGAGCTGCTGAAGACCGTCCGACACTTCGTTCATTAGTCATAAAAATTCAAGTTAATTGCTTTGGGTTATTATCATTAAAGCATACTGTAATTAATTGCAGTTAAATTAATATGAATTAACAATTCTGAATGTTTTAATACAAATTAATAGTTAATTTTAACAGTATAACATTGTTGTTAATCGTGATTTAACTATGTAGTTGTAGGTATATCCGAACATACTGAAAAACGTCTATTGCTGAACATATCCTCCCTCCAAGTAGTAACGCCAAAACGGCCAGTAATACGCTTAACATATTTCACAAAAAAATATCTGTAAAATTGTAAGACGAAACGCGTCATCTTAAGTAATGGTACGAAGTTTCTCGGGATTTGTTCTCCACAGTTATTAATTGTGTCTAACGAAAATTGAATTAAGACTAGTCAACATTTTACAAGCTTTTGACAAATTTAACCTGGGCAGTGTGACAGATTTGTTACAGATTTTCTATCTCACGAAGGCGGAGTGGTCTTATTTGTGTGTGTAGAATTGTAGATGCACGTGCACATTGTTTCTGTGTGCGTAAAGGCGGCTCGACCAATACTGAGCGCTTTCGGTAGCTAGCGTACATAGAAACAATGTGTACGTGCACCAAACAAACACAATCAAAAGACCAACAATTCTGCGATTGAATTAAAATTTTGTCAATCTTCATTCATTTCCATTATGTTGTCATTTGTTAAAACCTTTACAATGGCAATACGTTTCATATTGACTGTTTTAAAGTATTAGTTGAGGTAGGTAGGTATCCAAAAGCCATCGCGATGAGTAAAGCGATGACCGTTTGCGATTGCGTTGATATAGTGAGCTATTATCAACGCAATTCATTCACAAAATTAAAGCTATGGCAATGATTAAGTTTTTTTTTTTTTTTTTTTGTTTTTTTTTAAAACGTTGCCCCACACTAGGATTTCTCCTGTGTCGTGGGTGCGTTTACAAACACAAATTTCACACACACAAACAGCCAGACCTTGTGCAATGCGGGAATCGAACCCGCGACACGTCGCGCAGCAGCCAATCTCTCAGCCACTGCGACAACCGTGCGGTCAATTATTGCAATTAGATAAAGTGCAGCTTCTTTGCAAAGTCTTAAACTCCTTCATGAATTTCAAATTTTAGTCAAACAGCATCGATGAGCAAGTGAATGCTTGATAAATTAGTCGCAAGAAACTTGCATCTTTACCAGTAAAGTAAGTTTGATGTTATGAACAATTTTACGAGATATCGTTTTGAAATATTTAATGCAAATAAATTATTTGTTCAACAGTTGCTTTAGACTAGATACGTTTTAAATAATTATATACAAACTATAGTAAAAAATATGGCAAGAATCATCATCAGTAAAATAAAATAGGTACATCAAAATTACTCTTATTACATTTTCTTCTTCCTCAAAGATATTATTTTCTGTAGAGGAATATCTTCTGCTTAGTTCTCGTATTTAAATTATTTCTAAAGGTGCTGTTAAACGAGCTAGGTTTTTGACAATTTCTTGCAGCAATTGTATAGCCGTGTGTTGAGATCTATATCGTGGAACTCAGTAGAACAATTGCCGCAATATTGCCGTATATCCCGGCGGTATTGCAATGAAATTAAATGACAGTACATGTTCTACTGACTTGCACGATATATGTAGATCTCAACTCACCGCTATACAATTGCAGCAAGAAATTGTATAATAGATAAAACTAGCTCACTAAACAGCACGTTAAGAGTTTTAATAAATTATAGTACTTACTTGCTCATGCTTGTGGTCCTTCTTCATGGAGCCTCCATGGCCGCCCCCCGTGCTTTGTACCGTGTTCATCTTGCTAACACATAACAACACTACGATCTACAAACCGACTAATTTCAAAATGGACAGTTTTCGCTACTTTAGGCACTGTTGTAAGTCATTTCGTTCACAGCACATTTTATTTTTTTATATTAATTTATATTTTTTAAGACTTTTTTGATATTGTGAAGATTTGGGGCCAATGTTGCTGAAATAAGATTTTTGTAATTTATTTTTCAGAGATTATATTGTAAAAATAACAAGAAGGAAAGATAAGGAAAATATTAGAGTTGGCAATCGGATTAAGTTTAATAACGAGAGAGCAGTATCTGGTAATGTAAGAAAAATGTTGATAAGGTTTTGAGTGTTGACCTAAATTATACGAGCGAAACAATAATTGTGCGAAAAATTTTACAATACTTATGTAGGTAGGTACCTATATAATATAATGATATGTAGGTTAAGTATTTATTAATATGTAGGTTAGGTTAAGTAGGTTATTAATTTATTCTTTACGTATTTAGAACATTATACTAAATGTGCTGTAGGTACGGTGAATAATGGAGCTGGGTTGCTGTTAAAAATATTTTGCAGTCCATCTACATTGGACTGTTTTGAATATTAAAACTGAACTAAGCTGGTGTCAGCTTTAACATACTAACATAGACTTGTTGTAAAAAATAATAACCTCACAAAATATTTAATAAAACCTGCTTGAAAGTCCCTTTAACTGCGAAACACCGCCACACATAGGTCTCCCAAAAATTACTTAATCAGTATGCAAAATAGAAGAAACCTATACTCTTTCCGACTGACCCAATTCGTGTCTCAATAGAAATATAAACGGCGGGGGTTAAGGCCTCCCCTCCCCTTTGAATCCTCATCCGTAAGTTTTGCATAAACCAATTTGCGGCCAGTCACGCGAGCTCCTAATGCCGCCAAACGATGGGCGCCACAGATCATAGAAACAAGGAGACATGCCATCATAGCAAATTAGTACGGGAACCACTGTCGTCACTTTTAGAACATTTTTCGACACAATTACAAGCGCTCCTTGTGAATATAAAGATCCCATACATTAAAAATTCCGCACAACCTCAATCTAACACGGTTAATCGTCACTCAACACTAGTAATAAACTAAAACAGAATATATCATCGATCGCGTTCGGTTCATCGCTAGCGTGTACTTTTTTATTACGACCAATGTGATCAAACTAAAACCTCAAGCTCAATAGCGCCTTGGCACATTTCCCTTGTTTCTATGATCTGAGGTGGGCGCACAAGATGGCGGCGGTCGCGACACTGTTGCGCGACTCGTGCGTTGTTAGGTACACACATACTTAGGTGCTTATATGTGTATTTGAAGTAAGGAAAATAGGTTTGGTAATTGGATTCTTGTAGGTTGTGTCATTTGGAAGTGAATCTGCTACTTTTAGGGGTACAAAAGATTGATGTGGAATGGGCCAAAGAATTGATAGACTTTGTACAGTCTCAATCAGTAAATCAATCAGTTTGTATATTATCTTAGTTTAGTTGTGTATACGGATGTTAGTTGGAGTCCTTTTTTGGAATGAAGTTCCTTAATGCGGCTTGCGGTAGGAGTTCAATGAGAAAAATTGTCACGTAATGAAAAAAGCGTTATGCCCCTTCTATAAATCTAAAACTCGCGACAATCGCGCTTGCGGTCTCCGACCAGTACCCGTCGAAACGTCACAGCGGAGTCGCGTCACCGGGTTGGAAAATAATACGAATAATTTTACCGTATAAAAACGGGTAGATTACAACAAAACGTTCATACCATTGGTACCTACATTGGAACTTCGTTACTGACAGGGGTTCCCCGACCGCACACGTTTTTAGGGTTCCGTACCAAAATGGTAAAAAAGGAACCCTTATGGTGCGACTTCGTCTGTCTATCTGTCTGTCGGTCTGTCTGTCACACCTGGTTATTTCAGTAACTACTAATGCTATCGACTTCAAATTTGGAACAATGATAAAGAATGCTTGCCCAGCTTTATTGCAAGTGAATAAAGTTGAAAAATATATACAGTTTCATTGAAAAAGGGGGCTGAAGTGGGGGTTCGAAATTTAAAAGTGTGGTTATTAGGTTAAGTGGCATATCATATGAAAGGGCTTGATCTGCACATTTCAAAATATATTATCATTTTCTTTTATGTCTTATAGTTTTGGACATATGATGAAAAATGTCTGAAAAAATACCATTCCCCCCCCTTATCTCCGAAGCTTGCGGAGCAAAAAATCTGAAATAATTATAGTTGATAGGAATTTACCCACATATTGCATCAAAATATAACGATGTTCCTAACTGGCACAGTTTTTTTCAAAATAAGTAAAATTCCTTCAAAAACAAACTTAGTTATGCGGTCCGGTTTTTTAACTTTTATACGTCCAAGGATGGTATGGGACCCTCGGTGGGCGAGTACGACTCGCACTTGGCCGAGTTTTTTTTATTTATTTACTAATAGGCTTATGTTTAACTGTCATCTAAGTGATGATGCGGTCTGCGATGGAGCACGCTTGCCTAAGGAAAACCGATTCACTCGCGACTTGAAGACACCCAGATTGTAACTATCGGGGGACACCCACTCCAGCAGCGTATTCCACTGTTTGGCGGTTCTCACAGTGAAGATGAAATAAGAGTTTTGGTCTTTCAAACCAAAGTCTTTTCAAGCTAGCCGGAAAAAAATGGAAGAAATTTAAGGATAGTACAAGATACATGACAATGGCATAGCCATGGGGGTGCCTGCACCAAGCAGTGTATTATAATTATAGCTAAAAGAAGAAATAGTAGAAATTGTAATAAAAGTCATTATTTCAATTTAAAGTGAGCTGGCTCAAAAGAACAATTTTATTATTTTGTCATAAAACAGACATTAGCAACAAATCACAAAAATATTCAGGCAACCATTTGCCTCAATACTATTTTCACTACAGTTCCCGAATACAGTGCAAAACTTGCTCTAAACATTTAAACCTTTTTACCGAATTCCTCCAACCTGTCGACGCACGCATTAAAATAAATTCCAGTGAAATCGACAACCAGTCTGCTTCTAAAGGCGACGGTAAATGGTAGCGGCCGTAAATCTCAAGTTTTAAATAATGCAGGTTAGTTGTGCATTTTTTTTATGTTAAACTAGAACATATATACATCAATCGTACCTGTGAATATTTAACTATTGTAGTAAAATACTTAATGAAATAAATTCATGAATTACTGTCTACCCAAAACATAAAAACCTAATTACTTTCAAATCGCTTAAGATATTTTCATGATTTGTTTTGTGTGAAAAGACTATGTTACTACCTATAATATTGCCTGTTACTTTTTTTTATTTTATATTTTAGATACTAAAAAGTAATAATACGTCTAATTCGGCACAGCGCGCTCCTTGATAGGCGAGTCGTATTGCTCGGTGGACGTATGTCGCGTTGCTTGAGCTCAGCGCAGAACACTCAAGCTATACTACCCAAATCACTCCAGGCCGTTAGCAGTTATCAGCGCCTTAAAAAGAAGTATAGTGAATAGGGTGGCTTGCAGCGTGAATACACAATAAGTCGCACTACGACACGAGATAGAAGCGACCAAATATAGCGGGTTGCGCAACTTTGCTGGCGTAGTTGCTACGGCGTAGTGACCACTACGTTTGCTACGCTGCCGTAGCTGATTAGCGATGCGCTACGCGTAAAATGTAATTATACTCGTATATAATTTTGTTGCTATTTGTTGTACCGGCTTCCCCTCACCCTTCACCACTGCTATTGACAGCCCCACAAGACCACTAAATATGAATATTATTGTTATACACAAAGCAAGTGCTATCTTAATCCATTTTGTAAACATCGATGTCTTAAGCCTTAAACCGCATGTCCCTTCAAATAGATTGAGCAATATCATAACCGATACTCCATCATATAATCGCTCCTACCCTTAGAGCCTGTCTATTAAGAGGCTCTTCGGAGATAAATAAGGCTTATAGCAACTATAATGGAGCCCCCGAGTAGACCATTATGTTGCGAGATGAACCGCTTAACTTAATAACTGTATTCAATATCGATGGAAAGCGATCGGGAAGACTTCGTTTATGTTCGTGTTTAGTCGATTTCAATGATATTGTTTCGTGTAGTAGGCAATATTGATCAGTTCAGGTTTAATTTTTATAATCTTTATACACTTATGTGTCTAACATATTAAGGAGGTACGCACGGCTACAGATCAAGCTATACATTTCCAGTATAAGCTGATCTCGCATTGTATGGGATTTCCTTACAGTGAGAGGTCAGTATAAACTGGGAATATACCTTGATGTGTAGCCGTGTGTACGTGTTAAATTACTGATCAAAATTATATTATTGTTTATTTAAATAACGTAGCATTTTTTTGATCAGCAAACCTTAGCACAAAGAAAGTCTTTGTTACGCATGCTCATAAAAGCATGCTTATTTCGAGCAAATGCTAATAGAAGCACGTGCTATTGACACATGTGCACAGCATGTGCACACACGAAGACGACGTGACAGACGAAGTCGCACCATAAGGGTTCCTTTTTTACCATTTTGGTACGGAACCCTAAAAACAGCAAACAAACCAACTTTATTATAAACCCAACCAACCCACTGATAAATGTCCCTGTGGCGACAGACCGAAGTGTAATGAGAGACAAAAAAAAATAAGAAGCCAACTGTTCAGATTATCATACCTGGAGGAAGTTATGAGTTAGTTTTGTAACTAAAATAGTTAACATAGTTGATACTATAAGCCTGCTAACGATACAAGAGACCCTAAAGTTTGGGAATCCGAAGTTCTTAGCACAACTATGAAGAGGATATAACTTAATTCTGAAAATTACCTAAAGGTCGCCTATCTAAAGGTACCTATTACGTCGCGTACCTATTACGTCGCTGTTTCGTTAGTTTTTAGGGTTCCGTACCAAAATGGTAAAAAAGGAACCCTTATGATGCGACTTCGTCTGTTTGTCTGTCTGTTTGTCACACCTGCTTATTTCAGCAACTACTTATGCTATCGACTTGAAATTCAGAACAGTTATAAAAAATGCTTGTTCAACTTTATTGCAAATGAAAAAAGTCCAAAAATATTTTTATTTTCATTGCAAAAGGGGCCGGAGTGGGGGTCCGAAATGTTAAAGTGGGGTTTCTAGGTTAAGTGACATATCATATGAAAAGGCTTGATCTGCACATTTCAAAAAATATTTTTATTTTATTTTATGTCTCACAGTTTTCGACATACGATGAAAAATGTCCGAAAAATTACCATTCCCCCCCCCCCTTATCTCCGAAGTTTGCGGGGCGAAAAATCTGAAATAATTAGAGTTGATAGTAATTGACCCAAATATGGCACCAAAAATGAAACGATGATCCTAACTAGTACAGTTTTTTCAAAATCATCAAAATTCCTTCACAAACAAACTTAGTTATGCGGTCCGGATTTTTTCTCTTTATACGTCCAAAAATGATTCGGAACCCTCGGTGCACGAGTAACACTCGCACTTGGCCGGTTTTTTTTAAAGAATAAAGATTTGTAACAGTCAAGGTTTTGTCCCGGGAAATGAGATGACAGTTTGTTTTGAAGGTTATCTTTCACAGTTCATCTAATTCTGGTGGGATGAAACAGAGATGCAACCAGTAGCGGTCCGAGGAGGGAGTTGTAGGGGTCATGACCCCCCCCCAAAATTTTACAAAAATGTACGGAACACGGTAATTCACCGTATGGCATGTCGGCATTAATTGGTATGAACCCCCCAAAGACTTCAGCTGTGGTATGACACCCCCCCAAAGTCTTCGACTGCGACCACACCTGGACATACACCATGACCTCTTCGCACTATTGTCTACCCTACACTAACGAGATCATTTAAAATGGTTCTTTTATTATGGTCGACGCGCACGGAGTGGCGGGCAAAAGTATTCTTTAAAATGTAACCTCTAGCTCGCGCCAACCTCCAGTGTAGTGTACTGAATTATTTTTAAACCAATTTAAAAAGGTAGACGTTAAACGGAGCCTAGAGGATTTACAGCGAAGCACTGACTGCGAGGCTATCACTGCTAGCAGTGATAGCCTAATGGTTTAACCATGTGCCTCCCACGGCGAATGGTTCGAGTTCGATCCCGAGACACACACCGCTGACTTTTCGAAGTCATGTGCGTATTAGAAATTAATTATCACTTGCTCTAACGGTGAAGGAAAACATCGTGAGGAAACCGGCATGTCCTAGAACCAAAAATTCGAAGACATGTGACGTCCACCAACCCGCACTGGGCCCGCGTGGTGGACTACGGCCCACTCCCTCTCACAGGGAGGAGGCCTGTGTCCCAGCAGTGGGAACATTATAAGCCGATTATGCTATGCTTATGCTATTGACTGCGAGCGCATCAAAGTAGATTTTTTATAGGAATGGAACAGACGCGGGAACAAAGTATAAAATACAGGCGAAGAGTGTCTTTTGTAAGAAGGATTAAGTGTAATATAGTGGCGATTTAAAATTTATTCAAATATTGTATGAGACAAAATACTTGTTTCGTTACTTTTATACTTGCTTCCGCCCGCGGCTTTGCCCGCGTTTTAGGAATAAAAAGTACCTAGTCCATGTCTTATTCTGATGTTTAAGCTATATGTAAAGATTTATCAAAATCCGTTATGTAGTTTTTGCGTGAAAGAGTGACAAACATCCATTCACCCATACATCCTCACAAACGTTCGCGTTTATAATATTAGTAGGATACTCAGATCATAGAAACAAGGGAGATGTGCCAAGGCGCTATCGAGCTTGATGCCTGATCTTGAGCAAATTGCTCATATTAAAAACGTACGCACTGGCGACGAACCGAACACGATCGATGGTATAAATACAGTGTTTTAGTTTAGTGCTAGTGTTGAGTGACGATTAACAGTGTTAGATTGAGGGTGTGCGGAATGTTCAATGCGTGGGAGATCTTTTTATTCACAAGGAGCGCTTAATTATGCGCGTAATTGTGTCGAAAAATGTACTAAAAGTGGCATCAGTTGTTCCCGTACTAATTTGCTATGATGGCATATCTCCTTGTTTCTATGATCTGAGGTAGGATAGGATATTTACAGTCTTCTTTTTTTATCTTATTCTATTTCTGAAAAACACCTTGTGCACTACGAGATGTATTCCTACGTTAAACGTAAGTGTTTTAGTGTTATTTTATTGTGTCATCACCATTTAACGCTCATCACTTATCGCTCATCACTTAACGCTCATCACTTATCGCTCAAACTCGTACCGAACGTAAAGCTGTAATACCGCGCGCACTAAACAATGGACGCCTGAAGTTTGTAATAACGCCGTATTATCCAGGTATGACGTAATGACACTTTATTGCTGGCGGTATTCATTGCTGTGTCATGTAGACAGCTTGGAAATAGGACAGGAAGTAAAAGAGTAATGGTCGGTACTTTTGGAGATAGGACACATTATTTTGACTAGTAATTTCTGAGATATTGCAATGCAGATCGAAGTACAAATAGGTCGTGAGTTTGAACCCCGGTAGGCGCATACTTTGTGTCATTTTTTTCATCACCATTGCTCTAAAAACGGTGAAGGAAGATCGTGAGAAAACTGGCATGTCCTAGAATCAAACCGCAAACAAAACATCAACCAATTTTGGGCATGGTAGTACCCAGTACTCTATCCCGACTGTTTTTTCTGGATTATCTTCAAAGTACATACAGACAGGGATTTTTTAAAGTTTTATTAACAGTATAGATATATAGACATGGTTTGGTAATTGTTTTTATAATGGATAGTCTCGTATCTGACCACTATAACATTGTAAGAGATGATGCGGTCAACGGTGATGAGGGGCTCGTGGCTAAATGACAGCCGCGCTGATCGATCGATCTGCGAGGTTAAGCTGCACTTGCCGCGGTCAGTCCTTGGATGGGTGACCGTTCTTAACATATCGAGACCCCTCCGTGCCTCGGAGAGCACGTTAAGCAGTCGGTCCCAGTTGTCATAGGAATGTCTTTGACAGTCGTTACGGGTAGTCAGGAGCCCAAAAGCCTGACAACTGGTCTAACATTCGAATACCGGTATTCCCCAATAATTGGGTTGTGGAGGTCAGATGGCTGTCGCTCCATGTAAAATATCGATATTCAGCCGCAACCAGTTAGACTGGAAGCCGACCCCAATCATGTTTGGGAAAAGGCTAGGCGGATGATGAGATGATGCGGTCAACAATGGTAGCCATAGTAGGGGAGATGGGGGAATTGGGAGTCACTTAAGGAAAAGTCATTATTGTAATCACAAATGATCAGTCTTATATTTTTTTCATTTATTTACTAATCTTTAAAAACTAATCAGGTATCAAGATATATAAGTCTTTTTTGACTATCATTAACATAAACATAATTATAATTAAGAAACAAAAAAGTAGTTTTGACTCCAATTACCCACATGTAAGGGAAATGAAAGTCAGCTCATGGGGGAATAAGAATAATATCTTGCATTAATAAACATAAGTTTAGTTCTAGTACTACATTTTAAGATTATTCTATTCGTAAAATTAACAAATATAGATACTCACGTTTTCGATCGAAATTTCGGAAATTTTACAACGGCCCCTCCCCTGTGACACGTGTGTCGCTCCCGGTCATAGATTATACAGTATCGGTGACGCGAGCTTGACTAGCGGGTCGGCGTATTGGGGAGTGCGGGAGGGATGCCGAGCTAAACCCCGTGCGACATAGCCGTATTCTGTAATGCTTTAGGTTCATTTCTTTTTGAATTGACCCTCATTGCCCACTGACTCTCATTCCCCCCGGCTCCCCTACGGTCACCCCTTTGCCAAATACGAACGTTACGTATATTAAAAACAAAATATCAACATAATCTAGCACTCAACTTTCTCAGATAACATCTATCCAGCAATAAATCTTTTAAACATCCAATCATCGGTCGCAAATATGACGAAACAGGATGAGCTACTTTATATTCTAAAGAAGCGATCCCCTAAGGATGCCATGACGTATTATTTTCCTGAAGCACGTCTCGACAGGGTACAGAGGTAAATGGGTAAAAAGGTAAAGGGTAACGATAGGGTTAAGCGAGACAATTTTGGGTTAACATAGAGCGATTTAAGGATAGAGGTGACAGTGGGCTATAATTTTTATATTTTTTTCGCTTGTGAAATGATTAGCCAGTCAGCTAAGTTGGTTTTATTAGAGTAGTTATTCACAACTATAGACTCTATAGCAGTGGTTCCCAAAGTGGACTGGGCTGCGACCCATCTAACAAAACTTGCCGAATTCGGAACTCACTTCGTGGCCGTAAAGGGGGCATAAAATATTGGTAACGCTCAAATTCCCCGTCGCGGAACTGCGTATTGGTGTCTGATTTGTTCGGGCTGCTTATTTTGTTTGTTTTAAACTCAGATCATAGAAACAAGGAGATATGCCATCATAGCAAATTAGTACGGGAACAACTGTCGCCACTTTTAGTACATTTTTCAACACAATTACAAGCGCCTCTCGTGAATATAAAGATCTCCCACACATTAAAAATTCCGCACACCTTCAATCTAACACTGTTAATCGTCACTCAACACTAGCACTAAACTAAAACACTGTATTTATATCATCGATCGTGTTCGGTTCGTCGCCAGCGTGTACTTTTGTACTACGCCCAATTTGCTCAAATTAAAGCATCAAGCACAATAGCGCCATAACACAACTCCCTTGTTTCTATGATCTGAGGTTTTAAAACATTTTTTCATTTGACATTATTTTTTTATAATCACATTTAACATAATAATATTGTACCTACTTTAGCTCACAAACAGTTCGACTGCCCGATCGGTCAGAATATTGTCTTATGATTGATTCAGTCAGGGCCCGTTCAATATTCGCTCGCGACCCACCACGACCCATCGTTTGGGAAATGCTGCTCTATAGGCTTCTCAATGCAGTGGTAAAAACCTATAGGAATCTCTATGTATTTAACGCTCTGTGGTTTTAGATATGAGGTGCTCTTTGTCACCTTTTAGATTGAGCCGGGATTCGTTTGAGGTGTGACATGAATATTATTGTCTCAGTTATACTTACTTTTTATTTGGTGGTTTCGTATTTGATATGAATTTGGGAGTTAGTTTGGTTAAGAATTGTTTTGACGAGTTCTGTTGGTTGAGTAAGAAGAGCGATTGTAGATTCTTGGTTTGATGCCTATGTTATGACTAATTTAAATTGAATTGAAGGTTTTAAAGACCAGAAAACTTCTTTATCATTCCACTTCCTACAATAATATTATATGCGAAAGTATGTTTGTTATATACCTTTTAACGCCTAAACTACTGAACCGATCATCATGAAATTTTGCATATACGTTGTCAGTGGTACAGAAAAGGACATAAAGTACCTTTAATCCGGATAAAAAGTACTGTTCTCAAGGGAAATAACAATAACTTTCGACCGTCACAATTACTTAAGAACGCTAGAGCTATAGCGCTACGTGTAGGTATGTCACGCGGACAAAGTCACGAGCAAAGTGCTAGTCATCATTAATAGATATGTCTGTCAGTTTACGCTTTTTGCAGCAAAATACCAAAACATTTTATTTCTAGGAATAAAGTACATTATTTCTATGTCCTGACAGAAACCAAAGGCAGGCGGAGATGACGCGCAACTAGTTTGTTATAAACCCGTAACAGGATAAAAATGAAGTTCCAGGAAAGCCAATCTCTTTTGCCTTTAGGTACTTCGTGAACTGCAGCGCACAATTTTTCTCTCCGCCAAAAAATCTCCCGAGGATATAGAATGAAATATACTGTTCTAGGTAAAATACAAGTAGATTTGATACGAGGTGCAAGGTGTAGATATGACATTTTAATGCTATGACATAAAGTCACTTTATTGTCAATGACGTATTATCTACAGACGCGTGTCATACACCATATCGCTGTAGTAAAAACAGCGCAAATTCTTTAAATAGCTAGACAGCTACCTATCAGTGCATATGCGCTAAAAAAGGGTATGAAAACAAATGCCTTGCTTACGGCATACATGTTGCTTGTCAGGCAGTTTTTTTGTAGTTTGTGACTCACCCTGTATAGTGTTGGGAGAATACAGGTTAATAGGAATGAGGTTTAGTGGCTCTTTAAAAGACAAGAAGGATCTTTACTACATAATTTCACTGAAAAGAATTTGCCACTCTGGAATCAACTTAGTTTGCATATTTTTACAGTTGCAATTTGATTGAATTGCGATATTTATGTAAGTACTTTATTCGTCGCAACTGCATTAAATCTCCTGGGATTATGATTTGAGTATCATCTATCTATATTACTCTTTTATCTACTGCTCTAATGAACAAAAGATGAAATAAATACCTCTATACATTAAATACATGAGCCGGTTTCCTCGCTTAAGCCATTATTTTTTTTTTTTTTTTTTATTCGATGATAGGCTTGCGCTTGACCGCCATCTCGCCTGATGTTAAGCGATGATGCGGTCTACGATGGAGCACGCTTGCCTAGAAGAAACCGATTCACTCGTGACTTGAAGATACCCAGATTGTAACTGTTGGGAAACACCCACTCGGGCAGCGCATTCCACTGCTTGGCGGTTTTCACAATGAAAGTGGAATCAAAGCGCTTTGTTCGGGTTCTTGGTATATCTACCATGAACCGATGGCGCCTTGTGGTGCTTCTGGCCGTCCGATAGAAGAAAGGGCAGGAGGGAATTAGATCATGCAGATCTGAAGCACACTCTCCGAAATGTATCCGGTAAAAAACCGATAAACTAGCAACTTTGCGCCGATGCTCAAGACTTTGGAGCTTGGACTGAACAAGGGAGTCGTTGTTGATGAGCTTCTTGGCACGCTTCTCAATAGACTCTAATGCCTCAAGCTGATACTTTGCTGAGCCATCCCAAAGGTGCGAGCAGTACTCCATGCACGAACGAACCTGTGCTTGGTACAATTGAAGCAACTGTTCCGACGTGAAGTACCGCCGATTGTTCTCACTAATTAACGGTTTGTTCAGTGTGTAGAGATTTAAAACATAGGATTTTTAGCCCTAGGATTTTTTAAAATTAAAATATAGGCTTGCGTTGGACCGCCATTTCACCTGATGTTAGGCGATGATTCGGTCTACGATGGAGCACGCTTGCCTAGAAGAAACCGATTCACTCGAAACTTGAAGACACCCAGATTGTAACTGTCGGGGAACCCCCACTCCGGCAGCGCATTCCACTGTTTGACAGTTATTACAATGAAGGTGGAATCAAAACCCGGAAAAACTTCTATTCGATTTTTCAAAAAATATGTTTTATAATATGTAACTGTAACTACTGCCTATATTTTCTATAAAGACAACAGACATTAAATAAAATAATACTATCCTCTACAAGTTGAACATAAATCGAGCTCAGAACAAAAGGGTTACTATTACAAGAGGACACTGGATACTTCAGTTACCGCATAGTTAGATCCCGCGGGATCTAGTAGAATAAAATATTACTCTATGGTTTCAAGTACCGCTCTGAATGGAGTGAGATTTAATGAAGCCGTAGTTTAAAAGACACAATAGTTAGTATATATTTTTATAATGAACACCTTCTTTTATCTTTTATTGTCTCGTGGCTTATCAAAAAGAAATCGAAAGTCCATTAAAATACGGTTGAAGTTTCAAATTTCGGAGAAAGCTCTAAAATTGCTGTCGCCTCCTTTCAAGAGTATCGCTCGCAGAATAAAATCAAGAACTTTTGAAATAAGGTGCATTTAGAAATGAACCTTTTTAGGATTCTATAACGATTTTTTTGTTGTTTAATTTTTGTTTGTCACGAGGACGTTGCTATATAAGAAGTCCTTTCGACGCTATGTTGGCTCCCCTGCCTGTCACTCCTGTACCCGGATCATGAGTTTTTTTGACGTGTAGTATCGTTAACGTAAGCATATTTTGAATTGAAAATACACGTTTATTATATAAATTAAATACTTAATTAATTTCTCGGTATTTTTTCAAATGTGCAAATTGTATAAAATTTTATCAAAATGTTCCAGGACGGCTGTATTTTAAATTCAAAATATGCTTACGTTAACGAAATTATACGTCAAAAAAACTCATGATAGGGGTACTGTTTAGGTCTAACGTTTTATGTTTTTTGTAGATTTATGTGGTAAAGTAGCATAGGACTCTAGAAAGTGGTGAACGAGAATATTGGTACTGAAAGAAAACTTCTAACACTGTTAAAACGTTGTAACATATTGACATTCAGGGCAGCCAACATAGCGTTGAAGGGAATTTTTATGTGAAGCGCTCTATATCACTTACAATCTGTCTAAATACAACCTTAGTTGGGTTTTCTTCTCACGCTGAGCGTCGGCGCTGATAAGTGAATATGTATGTATTACTATGAAGCATTCTGACTTACGCTGACCGGTCAGCGCTGACCGAATCAATTGTATCAGTTGAGTTAGTGAGAAGAAAACCGCGGCTGCGCCGGTACGCCGACAGCAACGCGACGGCGATTTCGTGAAAACAAACTCATAAAAACATATGTCGGTGGTCGCACTGCAGAAACGACAAGCGACATTTATTTGTTCATGAAATCGCTGTCGCCGTAGCAGTGCGGCCGCGGCCTAAGAATGAAAGTTATTTCACAATAAACTCGTCAATATATTGGCAGGTGAGTATCGACTAACAGCGCATCGTAATGAGAACATACGTCGAGCTGTCATGCTTCATACCGACGGCACATGTTACTAAAGTTATGGACTCGTTCGTTCAGTGTGCTAGTTCACTCATTATTTCCTATAGTGACTGAAGTTGTAGTGAGTTATCAGTAAAACACGTGGACCATGGCCTTTTTATGGTTCCGTACCAAAACGGTAAAAGAGGAACCCTTATGGTGCGACTTCAATGTTTGTCTCTCACAGGCTGCTTATTTTAGCAACTGCTAATGTTATCGACTTTAAAGAACATAGGCAGTTTTGGGCTTAATATGGTACAGTAATAAAAGCTTAACCAAAAATAAAAATATATTTTAATTGTTCTTTGCCTAATTTATCTTAGAGATTAAGAATTTGAATCAAAAATCGATATAAATAAGAAATAAAATGATTATGCCGTTGACATTTTGAAAAAGCCAATAAAACAAAAACGGGTGCATGCTGGCTGGCGCGTGCCTCCACAGAATATCATGTCGACAGCAACTAAAACCTTTGAATTGAGAACTCATTAGTCGGGCTGTACTTCATTGGATCATTCACACCATACTTAACCTCACTGTCACAAATACGAAGATTTCATTTTAATCCAATTACGTACAAAAACAAATAAAAAATGATTTCAATACTCTTGAAATACTCGATCACACCAAACTAATTTTATATCTGTACCGACATACACAATCTGAAGCCCAGCGTTCTATGGGCGTCCGCCGTGTCCTTTGGATCAGTTATAAAGAATGTTTGCCCATCTTCATTGCAAATGAAAAAAGTTTAAAAATATTTTCATTTTCATTCCATATGGCGCCGTAGCGGTTATCGTAGCCTGTGTTCCATCGTAGAACGCATCATCGCTTAACATCAGGCAAGATGTCGGTAAAGCGCAAGCCAATTATTAAAAAACAAAACTATCTATAATAAAGAGCTTACTGTATTTCAAAGGCGACATCAATTAATGCTTATCTCTTCTCCAGTAAGCCCCAATATAGGTCACCTTCGAGGCGGAAAGATTGCTGTATCTTTAATCTTTATTGAGATTCCTATCGTGATGGACGACGCCAAATTATCGCAGCCGCCGGCTCGGACACGACCTAACACATCCACATCGGTCGTTCGGTGCCTCAGATAATAGAAAAAAGGAGATATGCCATCATAACAAATTAGTACGGGAACCACTGTCGCCACTTTTACACAATTACAAGCGCTCCTTGTGAATATAAAGATCTCCCACACATTAAAAATTCCGCACACCTTCAATCTAACACTGTTATTCGTCACTCAGTACTAGCACTAAACTAAAACACTGTATTTATATCATCGATCGCGTTCGGTCCGTCCCGCGTCCCCAGCGCGTACGTTTTAATTATGGTTAATGTGACCATACTAAAGCGGCAAGCTCAATAGCGCCTTGGCACATCTCCCTTGTTTCTATGATCTGAGTTCGGTGCGGACTGAGAGATATCCGATTGGATAGGTTTATTTATGTACCTATTCTTACAGGTGGTTTATGAAAAGGCTTGTTATTGTTTGTTGTTGGTGTTACAACGAAGTTAGATCGACCTGCTTCGTGCCTAAATATTTATGTTATAGTAGTCTAGTTAAGTCTTACTGGATAAGTATTTTCAGGATTAAATGCTCTTTTAATAAATTGTCATTGATCATGATTAAGTTTTGATGTGAAAAATCCATTGGCGCGCCTTGAGGGTAAGACGAATTTGTGCCGTAACGGTAAATGGCATGACGCTTTTATGCCGTCATGCCCGCTCTCCAACGCCACTCTTTGCTCCCTTGTGTGTGCGTTTCGATGTTTTACATATTTTATTTGTATTTGTTTATTAGTATTCTATAATGCAGCTTTAGTATCAAATAATTTATTTTTATTTTAGCTCTAAGGAACACATTTTAATATCAAACATTAGAAGTGAAACATCGAATAGTAGTTTCTCTAATATAATAACCAACCTTTTCTTAAATAATAAAAACAAAATAACACATTACCTAGTACATTTACCAATTAATTTATCATCGTAGTCTACTAATATAATAAATGACATCGCCAGACGATTTTTGTGCCAGCCATAATTAGTTTCCCCTGAGAATGAGACGTTTAATTAATCACATACGAGTATGTTTTGTTGCTGTTTGCTTGGTGTGTAATTACTTTGATTCAATAATAATATTAGCTAGTAGTCGCCCAGTGGTCGAAACTCGACCGTAATCTTTTGTTTATGGTGGTCATACTGAAATAGGTTAATAATATAGTCTTATTAAATGTCATAATTTTTTATCTTGTGTGTGTCAAACGCATGGTAGTGTGTGTAATGTTTTTTTTATTCATTTATTTTATTTCCAATGCATAAATTAGATTAAAATATTGGCTTTCTGCACTTCTTCTTCATATTATAAACTGTGCTGTCCACGTAATTTTCGTAAAAGGGGTATAAAGTTACAAAAAAAGATAAACACGTGTTCAACACGAATGCTACCAAAAATAATACGCATTAGTTTTAGCACTAACTTGTCTAAAACAAGTGTGTATTATTTTTGGTAGCATTCGCGTTTAACACGTGTTCATCTTTTTTGTGGTAAGGGTATTTGAATCATGTTCAATCACGCGGTTTTAGTTGCCCTTTTCACGGTCACTTCGTAGTTGATGTTTTAGACTGGTGCTGATTCTGTTGAACGTCGCACTAAACTAATTTTAATCACACTACATCTCTTTCTTACAAATAACATTGAAAAAGGACAGAAAATATTTAGAACTGTCAAATTAGTCTACACCTTGTCATTTACGGGAAAATAGTCGTGACCTTTTGCGATTACGACTAAATTGACAACAAAACTATTCAAGTGGACTAATTTGACAGGATTAAATATCTTCTATCCTTTTCTCATGTTTTTTATTAGAAAGAGACGTAATGAGACGAAATTAGTTTAGTTGGTAAACAACAGAATCGGCACCATTACCTATGTTTTAGGTTTTAGTTCATACTTACTTTATTTTTTTGTAGACATAACATGTCATCACGCCTGTCTTACTCGAAGGGTTAGGTAGAGATGTAGTGTACCCAAATTTTGCCAGTTCATTTTTGTAAATTATCAATTTATTGATTAAACATTTAAATAAGTATCGGTTTTCTTGTTAAAACCGTAAATACCGTACTAACTTTTAGTTACCACTAAATAATATTCTTTCTTAACACTAAAAAGTTTAAAAAGTCGTTTGTCTGTGTATTTGCTTAGTACCTACTTCTAAAACTAAATTATTTGTTGGATTTTGATGAGATTTTCACTATCATTTTGATAATTTCTTGAGGAAAGCTTATTGTATAAAATTAATAATTATTAAATTGCAGTTTAAGAAATTGATCGATTTTGCACGTGCCACTTCTGTTATTTTTATTTTCTTTCATTACCAGATATTTTTTAATAAACATTGAAAATTTTGAGGCTTTCTTTTAATAGGTACCTATTTCCTTTTATTTTAATATATTTTTATACATTACTTTTTATTTGTTTTTCTTTAAGATAAACTGGATCCTTATAAAATACAAGTACATATCTCTTTTCTCAAAAGAAACTGCGTCATGAAAATATTGAAAAACTAACTAAATAAAATCTCACTGAAGCTCTTGTTATGTTAGTGTTGGCCTAAACCAACATCCGAAAGCCTCCTACTATGATTTCCGAAGATAAGAAAAATACCTTATGTTATTGCAATAGCCTTCACAACGGATATTCTTCACATAACACAAAGAACCCGCAACATTATCACAGCACACAATGTTATTAGGCCTCTGTTATTATATAACACAAAACACTGTTATTTTACAATGTTATGATTTATTTCCTATGTTATTTTAGAATTAAAATTTGAAAATTTGAAAATGGAACTTCCTTTATTTTATTATTCTACAACACTAAAATTTATTATTAAAATTACAAATTCGAATTATAAACACTAACACTTATTTTAAAAAACACGAATTACGATAAGACAAAGAGAGCGAGGAAATTGAAACTCTATTTACTTTAAGGAAAGGTTTAAAATCGAGCGTGTGGTACAATCCACCTGTAGATTTAGTTGTAATTGATATTAGATTTTTTATTATGATGGTTTTAGTTCTATTTTGGGGTGATGATTATTGGTGAACGTGAGTTTTTTTAGGGAGGATAGGTTAGTAAAAGTGAAGGTGAAGCGTGATGCGACCGGCGCGGGCCCCGGCGCGTTGTGTACTGAGGCTTGCCCGGCGCCCGGCAACGGCCAACTGCGGAGGATAGTATGCGGATCCGTAGCCGCCCGATGCCGCCTGATGCCTGCGGGCCGTTGCGGCGCGACCGTCCTTTGAAGGATGCGTGCGGAATTATTGCATACTCTCAAGTCAGGGATCGGGGATTTTTTATTGAGAATAAGTATTGGTACATCATAGGTACATGTATTTTGTGTTTGAGTTGGTGTTGGGTTGGATCCGCCTACTCGAATATACGTATAACAAAATCTAGAACGAGAATTTAAGTATCTAACGAGTTCGAGTAATCCTTTTAACCTTTTCTTAGGTTACACAAACTGAGTAAAAACAACAAGTATTAATTTGAGGCTAAGTTTTGGGATAACTTTTGCCTAAGTGTATTGCATCTGTATTGGATCTATATTCAAAAAACTTTGCATTCAAAAGAAGAGTTTTCACAGTGCTTTTCTTTCTTATGTTTGAACAAACTTATGTCAAGTAGGTTAGGTTATCACGATCAGTTTCTCAAGTGAGAACAGAACTTAAGGCTGTGTCTCCAATAGGCAAACTAGCAAACTGTGGACACTCCATTTCAAATAGGTATGTGGAAGGGCGTACTAAACCGATATGCCACAAACTCAGTCGGCCGCTCACAGTTTGCCTATTGGGGACACAGCTTAAGAGGGAATCAATAGAATCAGAGAAATTAAAAAGTTTGCTCTTTAATTTCTCTGATTCTATTGATTCCCTAACATGTAAGTTAAAGGTAACAATTAAATATTACAAATAAAAATTTATTATTAAGAACCTCAATTTCATGTGAGTCTTATAAGCAATAACATTTTGTCAAAATATTAAGTAAACTAAATTTATTTGACAAGATAACTGTGAAATATCGCTCCAATTTACTTTAATGGCTCCAAAATGTAGATTAGATACGTATGATAATTTAGAAGCCGCAATTTAAGATAGCAATTACTTTTAGGGAACAAATCTTTACACTAGGGATTTCTTTCTACTATCTGTGTACCGTAACAATTTATTTCATACCGACTTAACGATTTCACACTGAATTAACAATTTATTGACTTACAATTAGGTGCGTAGGTACTGACTTTGAAAAAACCTAATAATTATTATTATTTTCATCCGTACACTTTAGTCACTACATCGCTACTCTGCTAACTTATTACCAAAATCTAAATGAGTTAGCACTATTTTTTTCGATAATTTAAAAAAAAACTTCACAGCAACAGTTTAATTAAATTTTTCACCGAGAGACATATTTCCACAATCAAATATCAATTTCTAATTGAAACATTATTTCTACATTAATTTTTTTGTATTTCGATTATTCAATACAAATCAAAAATTTTAAAAAACCCAATAAAGACTACCCCTTATCCCTAATTAGGGGTACTTGACCCCTGAACCAGCGAGTGTATCAAACGACGAATCCTTTAACATAATGCTCTTGAACCTCAGATCATAGAAAAAAGGAGATAAGCCATCATAGCAAATTAGTACGGGAACCACTGTCGCCACTTTTAGAACAGTTTGCGACACAACTACAAGCGCTCCTTCTGAATATAAAGATCTCCCACTCATTAAAAATTCCGCACACCCTCAATCTAACACTGTTATTCATCACTCAGCACTAGCACTAAACTAAAACACTGTATTTATATAATCGATTGCGTTCAGTCCGTCGCCAGCATGCACGACGTACGTTTTAACTATGCTCAATGTAACCATATCAAAGCATCAAGCTCAATAGCGCCTTGGCACATCTCCCTTGTTTTTATGGTCTGAGTCTTGAACCAACGAACCGTTCCCTTCAGTTATTGGGGTACCAAACTGGGGTATTTCTGTAGTATTTTGGGGGTATGTGCCCCGAGGGAAATCGAATCGCTTTCAATGTATCAGACAAATTGACCGAATTCGACGTAATATTATGTAAACAACCTATAATATTGTATAACTTGTAATCTCAGATCATAGAAACAAGGGAGATGTGCCAAGGCGCTATCGAGCTTGATGCCTGATCTTGAGCAAATTGCTCATATTAAAAACGTACGCGCTGGCGACGAACCGAACATGATCGATGGTATAAATACAGTGTTTTAGTTTAGTGCTAGTGTTGAGTGACTGTGCGGAATGTTTAATGCGTGGGAGATCTTTTTATTCACAAGGAGCGCTTAATAATGCGCGTAATTGTGTCAAAAAATGTACTAAAAGTGGCATCAGTTGTTCCCGTACTAATTTGCTATGATGGCATATCTCCTTGTTTCTATGATCTGAGCGTGTAATACTACGTGTGTCCGCGGCTACGTCTGCGTGGAACTTTTTATTTAAGTCTGTATTTGACAGCAAGCAAATCCTACTATTATAAACGCGAAAGTTTGTGACGATGCATGTATGACATTCATAGACGTTTGTTTTTTAAACTGCTGAATGGATTTTGAGCTGTTCCCTGCGGTGTCACCCCCGTTGCTCGGCTCCTAAGGGTCCTAACGTGATGTTAAATAGTCTATACTATTCTTCATGAATTTGGCTATCATATACAAAAATAATTTTTAGAAGAAGAAGCTACGGGTGGAAGTTAGTCTGTAATAACTACGAGGAAAAAGTAGCTCGATCATCATTTGTAGGCATTTGTTATGCCTAGATATAAATATAGGCTTTTAGGAAGGTCTGTTTGTATCATTTCGCTAAGCATTTTGTAGGAGTGGCTAGTAAGGAAGCGGGAAGAATTAATAACGGTTTTTAGACAGCGAAGATTGATTTAGCGGTTTTTAAACAGCGGCAGCGTAGTAACTAATTATTTACTCGATATTACGTTACTATACTACGGATGACGGACGACTTCGATTCCAATACGGATTAATATTAATTTGAATGACTGACAAGTGACAGGATAGTTAAGTCGGTTTTGTCAATTTAAAAAAAAAATATAAAAGGCTTGCGTTTGACCGCCATCTCGCCGCGATGATGCGGTCTACGATAGAGCACGCTTGCCTAGAAGAAACCAATAAGAGTCTTTTATTCTTTTAAAACTTATACCTATATTTTATTTCTATTTTTTTGTTTTTGTAACAAACCTTTAAGTTTCTTTCAACACCTCAAATTCGTAATGAAAGAAAAATAATCCCAAATACAAACTCTTTTCTTTCCTTCGTATTATATTCTATTTCTAGTGCAAAGAACTCCCTGATTGTCAAAGAAACTATCAGTTCTCTACGTGTTGTTTGCGAAGACAAAGCTTCAGGCTGATTTCGAATTCTAGTCGTACTTTTTGGCTAACTTTGGATAAAGCGAAGAAAAATCACAAAGTCTTTGGTTTCACTTCTTCGTTACCTGTAGGTGTATTGAAGTCTGATTAGAGTATCCGTTATGTACCGCCACGCCACGTGATATCACCGCCAGAACTGCCAATTTGTTGGCGAACGTTCGAGGGAGATTCTCACCGTGACATTCTCCCTCGAACGTTCGAGGGAGATTCTCACCGTGACATTCTCCCTCGAAAGTTCGAGGGAGGTTCTCACCGTGACATTCTCCCTCGAACGTTCGAGGTAGGTTCTCACCGTGACATTCTCCCTCGAACGTTCGAGGGAGGTTCTCACCGTGACATTCTCCCTCGAACGTTCGAGGGAGGTTTTCACCGTGACATTCTCCTTCGAACGTTCGAGGTAGGTTCTCTCCGTGACATTCTCCCTCGAACGTTCGCAAGCAAATTGGCAGTCCTCGCGGTGATATCACGCAAAAAATGGCCGACGCCTGCGCCGAGCCTGAGCGTCTCTTTATTTGTCACAGACACACAAGCCATAGACAAAATTCTATGGTATGCTGTGTACAGATAAACAATGTGGATCGCTGTGCTGGGCGACGTCCATGGCTGGGTGTTACGATCGTTCGTAGATAGAGTGTGTACACTAGGTACTAGATATTCAAAATATATATTAATTACATATGTACGTTTATGTTTTTTCTTTTCTTCTAATATATATTTTTCACACATAACTTTTATAATTATTTATCTTATAGTTGTATGTTTACATAGTTCCGTAGCTGCCCGTGGCATCACTGGGCCCTATCAGAATATCAGCGTTGCGGCATTTATTTTTAAATGTCGCGGCACTATGCTGAGTTGGGAGCCTTTTGGCCTCGTATAGGTATTACATATATATATATATTTTTTTTTTCAAACTTTTGTTTTTTCTTTTTATTTGTTTGTAATTTCCTATGCGAGTCCCAATAAACAATTTTTCTTTTTTTCTTTCTTTCTTTCTTTCACGCGGCGTGTCTGTACACTCGACGCCATTTACGGTCGACCACTTTTCGCCCTTATTACTAAGAAAATAAGGGTGAAAAGTGGTCGACCGTAAATGGCGTCGAGTGTACATAATAGACAAGCTGGACCTAAATATGTAAGAATGTCTCGTCGGTCTGATGGTCAGAAGCGCCACTGCTGAGTGTAGGGTCCTAGTTTCGATCGCCGGCTGCGGCAAAGTGTTATTGGGTTTACCTATTAGGAATTCTTCATTATTAATTCCAGAGTTTGAATAATGGACTAGCAGTTCCGAACAAAAATCATGGTCCACACGCGAGTACTTGTCTGTTGCTTACCGCATCAAACGTCAAAGTGAATGAGAGGCTTGTGTTGTGCCCGCACAACACTTGAGTGTGACATGTATAATGTTCGGAACTGCTTGTCTAGACATATAGGTCAATGTTCGACAAACAGATTCGTAATCGCTGTTTGTTACAAAGTTACAAAAAATAGTAAATTAAAAATTAAAAAAACCCGACTGCCAAAAAACAACTAAAAAGTTCAAAACAAGAGCACTTTTCAAGCAGTCTGATGCAGTTGGTGGCAATTATTTGTGTTAAATCTTAGATTTTATGCCACCAACTGCATCAGACTGCTTGAAAAGTGCTCTTGTTTTGAACTTTTTAGTTGTTTTTTGGCAGTCGGGTTTTTTTAATTTTTAATTTACTATTTTTATTTTTCACTTTTTAGTTTTTAATGTATGTTTTCGTAATCTTCTTTTCGAGCCCTTCATTTTGATACCCCACATGAAAGGTTTTGAGGATAAGTAAGAATTAGCGAGAATGATTGCTTTGTTGAACAACTTTAAATCGTTATATATCCTAAACTATTATTTAAAATGAAAAATGATAAAAGGAACCTAAAGATGATTTTAAAATACCTATTCAACGACACCCCACTTGACATAGTTCATCAACTTTTTTTTTTTTTCATTTTGAAAATATGGCGTCTGGTTGTCGCTGTGGTGAATTTTGATTACTGTTATGTCTTTAGTGACACTCGCAAGGTTAAGACGAATCGATTGACGTAAGAATTATCAAAATCGGCCTACGCATTTGGTCTCTAGAACGCCACATAGAAACAAACATACATACATACATACATACATACATACATACATACATACATAGACTGATAAACACATTACCCTCCTTTGCGTCTCGCAGTCGGGTAAAAATAATATGCTGATAATTGATAAGGCGAGTTGTAGTTTTAAATACAATGTCTCCGAAACTGCAGTTTCTCGCTACTCTTATGGCCCAACTCCTAAAGGTCACGGCCTAATGATGGTGTCTGCATAAATATCAATGGTGGAGCTGCTGGTATTAAGTTGCCACCCTTACCTAATTCCGGCCATTCATATCGGCCATTACGCACTTCACAAACAAATGTTAGTTCTGATTTAATAGCTGTATCTATACCTAATATTATAAAGAGGAAAGATTTTTTTGTTTGTTTGTACCGAATAGGCTCCGAAACTACTGGACCGATTTTACAAATTCTTTCACTAATAGAAAGCTACATTATCACTGAGTAACATAGGCTACTTTTTATCCCGAAAAAATGCACAGTTCCTGTGGGACACGCGGACGAAGTCGCGGGCGAAGTGCTAGTTATAAATAAATAAAATAAAAAAATACAAATAAAAAAGCCTTTTATTTCTTACAGCCGTAATTAGTTAACACAATATAATCTTAAAACTAAATGTTAGTAGGTATATATTTTCTAAGCTGTGTGTTAAAAGTTAGACTATACTTATTATTTATTTCTAAGTTTACACCTATACTATGTCAAAGCACGTCCACGTCTACAAGCACGTCTACAAGACCAGAGGTGGACGAAAAAGGTAACGGCATGGCTGGGCCTTCAAGGAACACGTAAGAAGGGGAGACCTTACGCTAGATGGGAAGATGAGACCAAAAAGATAGCTGGAACAAACTGGATTGAAAAAGGTAACGGCATGGCTGGGCCCTCAAGGAACACGTAAGAAGGGGAGACCCTACGCTAGATGGTAAGATGAGACCAAAAAGATAGCTGGAACAAACTGGATTGAAAAAGATAACGGCATGGCTGGGCCCTCAAGGAACACGTAAGAAGGGGAGACCCTACGCTAGATGGAAAGATGAGATCAAAAAGAGAGCTGGAACAAACTGGATTGAAAAAATAGTAAATTAAAAATTAAAAAAACCCGACTGCCAAAAAACAACTAAAAAGTTCAAAACAAGAGCACTTTTCAAGCAGTCTGATGCAGTTGGTGGCAATATTATTTGTGTTAAATCTTAGATTTTATGCCACCAACTGCATCAGACTGCTTGAAAAGTGCTCTTGTTTTGAACTTTTTAGTTGTTTTTTGGCAGTCGGGTTTTTTAATTTTTAATTTACTATTTTTATTTTTCACTTTTTAGTTTTTAATGTATGTTTTCGTAATCTTCTTTTCGAGCCCTTCATTTTGATACCCCACATGATAGGTTTTGAGGATAAGTAAGAATTAGCGAGAATGATTGCTTTGTTGAACAACTTTAAATCGTTATATATCCTAAACTATTATTTAAAATGAAAAATGATAAAAGGAACCTAAAGATAATTTTAAAATACCTATTCAACGACACCCCACTTGACATAGTTCATCAACTTTTTTTTTTTCATTTTGACAATATGGCGTCTGGTTGTCGCTGTGGTGAATTTTGATTACTTTTATGTCTTTAGTGACACTCGCAAGGTTAAGACGAATCGATTGACGTAAGAATTATCAAAATCGGCCTACGCATTTGGTCTCTAGAACGCCACATAGAAACAAACATACATACATACATACATACATACATACATACATACATACATACATAGACTGATAAACACATTACCCTCCTTTGCGTCTCGCAGTCGGGTAAAAAGGTAACTGCATGGCTGGGCCCTCAAGGAACACGTAAGAAGGGGAGACCCTACGCTAGATGGGAAGATGAGATCAAAAAGATAGCTGGAACAAACTGGATTGAAAAAGCCCAGTCTAGAGAAGATTGGATGTATTTGGAGGAGGCCTTCACCCGTAGGGGGGTTTTTGCAGATTAGAAATAACTTTAACATAGTTATAAATATAGTTACATAATATCATGCCTATTTATATTCCCCGAGAGGGTAGCCAGAGTTATACAGGTTGTCCAATAGCCGTGGGACATCCTGTATGGTATATCTTAGTTTCGCCAGCTACGAGTCTATTAACTAAGGACTAATCCAAACTAGGTACTATTGAGAATTTTCTAATGTAGAAATTCGATAACACTTTGCACTATTATGTACAACACTACAGAAAATTATTAACCATTTTAAATGACCCCCTTAGTTTAGGGTGGCTTTAGTACCATTGTCTGACCCCTCTTAGAATCTCACTATTTCTAAGAGGGGTCAAACAATGTCAGGCACTGACTGTACCTAGGTACTACAAAGATATCAAGCTGTAGGTGTATCTGGTTCATCCCACCGAAATTCGATTTATTAATGTATTTTTGAAAAATTTATCTATTTAATGCACGATGCACGGCATTTTTGTAGTGCCTAGGGCGGCGCTAAGGTTAAATCCGGCACTGACCATACCGTCAAACTTTCCAAAGGGAATTTACCCAATAATAGAGAGAAGAAAAACGCCAGCACGAAGAAGCTATAATTATAAAACATTAATGTATTCACGGCATTCGAGTACCTACCGGGTGCTAATGACTGCGTTTAATATTGAAAAGGTATTAAGCAGGTATTGAGGACGAAGGCCGAGAGCCGAGAGCCGAGTGCCGAGTGCCGAGCAAACGGTCGCCGAACCATTTTGTATTCATAAATCTACACTATGGGACTAAGCTCAATTACACCAAAAGTAATGCACAGAAGATAGATTTTTGATAGAGACATTTTTAAAATAGGTACCATGGTTTAATAATTATTCAATGGTCGGTCGCAAGTCCAACTGCTAAGCGTGTCCTAGGTTCGATTCCTAGGTCAGGCAAAGTTATAATGGGTTTTTCCATTAGGCAATTTTTTGTAGAAATCTGAACTCGAGTTGTGTGCCCCATTGATGTCACTATTGACAAGTTCCATATAATATAGAACTATAATCCTATATTATATAGAACTTTTAATGTAACTGGCAACATGTAGGACTGTAGGTACTACATAATTATCTTCTGTTTACTCCTTCCTTCAGGAAATACAGAGATGAATATTTTTTAAATCTTTACCTACCAATAAATAAAACTGAAGTGTCTGGCTCTGATTTTAAATTAAATGCCAAATTTATGATAGGTACATAATTGACCGTTTTTAGAAAAATAAAATTATCTCTCTACGTATTACAACATTCATGGGCGTTTCACCCCGATCATTTTAATTAAGCATACGTATTTATTCGGAACTGGCGAAGTTGTTTATCTATCTGAAGGAACACAATTCCTTTAGTTTACCCACACAAGATGGCGACAAAAGTATCCCGCAGTAATACTCGCTCGGCAAACATTGACGCAAATTAACGATATAATGGTGGAAATTAATGAGAACACGTACGCATTAGTATGCAAACCTAAGATCATAGAAATAAGGAGACGGGCCAAGGAGCTATCGAGTTTGATGCCTGATCTTGAGCAAATTGCTCATATTAAAAACGTACGCGCTGGCGACCAACCAAACACAATCGATGGTATAAATACAGAGTTTTAGTTTAGTGCTAGTGTTGAGTGACGATTAACAGTGTTAGATTGAGGGTGTGCGGAATGTTCAATGCGTGGGAGATCTTTTTATTCACAAGGAGCGCTTAATTGTGCTCGTAATTGTGTCGAATAATGTACTAAAATGGCATCAGTTGTTCCCGTACTAATTTGCTATGATGGCATATCTCCTTGTAGAAACAAGGAGATATGATCTGAGATGCAAACACTAAACGTAATGAGTTTCGTAAGTTACGTTATGTCAACTTGGCTTTATACTAATTTCTGCTATTACACAGGTATAGATACCGGCAGGAATCATGATTACAGATTGCGCATGTACATTTTCGGCCCAATAGACAGTAGACAGTTGACAATACTATTATAGAATGTTCCAATTAGACGACGAGTATCGATTGACGAACCAATCGCGTGCAGCCTCGGTGCCCCCGTCTTCTTCATTCCGCCAAAGAGACCGAAAAAGCTCATGGGCAGGTGACGTTGGTGATCATAACTGGTGCTGCTAGTTATACCTACCTACGAATGGGCTCGTGGCTAAATGACAGCCGCGCTGATTGATCGATCTGCGAGGTTAGGCTGCGCTTGCCGCGGTCAGTCCTTGGATGGATGACCGTTCTTTATACATCGAGTATCTCGGAGAGCACGTTTAACAGTCGGTTCCGGTTGTCATAGGAATATCTTTGACAATTACGGGTAGTCAGGAGTTCGAAAGTCTGACAACTAACTGGTCTAACATTCGAATACCGGTATTATCCTGTAGGGTTGCGGGGGTCCGTTGGTAGTCGCTCCACGTAAAATATTGATATTCAGCCACAACTAATTGGACTGGAAGCCGACCTCAATCTAGTCTGGAAAAGGCTGGGAGGATGATAGATGATGACATAGGTTGACTGCCTCTATGGTTTGGTGGTCGCAAACAGGACTACTGAGCGTGGGGTCTTGAGTTCGATCCCTCGGTCGGGCAATATGTTATTGGGTGCTCGCCCACCTCCGACAATCGGTGACCGATATTCGTCGCCAAAAATAAAACATACGTATTGTAATATTAAAACTCACATGTCCTACAAAAAGTCGGTGGAAATAAAAGTTGGCTAAAAAGGCTGCAGAATTCAACAAAACAATAAATTCTCATCGAGAACGCTGTCGCAACAATCGTCACGCCATGAAACCCTTTACAAACAAATCAACGTCACTATATATTAATTAAAAACAACTTTTGACTGATGACGTCACAACTCGAAAAACGTCAGCCATGACGCTATAGTCCATTAATCGCGGACACTGTACACGTCAAGTCCATTAGATATCCTTCCGCACGCGACGCAGCGTAACGCGGTGTGGCGGGGCGACACTAGTTGAAACAATGCATCCATTAGGAAAGATTCAGTGTGCGGTAGTTTTTTGTAGCGTCATAATTTCGGTATCACTGTGTTTTGGTGTTCAGTTCAGTTATGATGGCCGATTTCAGAAAGTTTCGTAAAAATTGACAACTTCTTTTGAAAGAACAATTGCTGTACTTTATAGTTTATAGCAACGCGTCACTATTGACCATAAAGTACAGCAACTGTTCTTTCAAAAGTAGTTGACAATTTTTACGAAACTTTATGAGCAAACAAACATCAAATCGGCCATCATAACCTGCCGCTGATATACCTAAGGTTCTCTTACAATATGTTGACTGCCGAAGTGACGACTGCCGTCGCGATAGTACCTACCTAGGTCGACGAAAGCGATGCCATACTTCAAAAACAATTAAGCTTTTTATTCATGTTAAAACGTACAAGTAGAATATCTGCTTTTGTAAAAATATTTAAATCGAACTTTTGTTTTAATTCCATTATTTTAACCAACCTACTTTTATTTATCCCATAATCTACTATATAAAAATAAGTCGGGTTTTCCTTCCTGACGATATAAGTCCAGAACGGACGAACCGATTTCCACAGTTTTGCATTCGTTGGAAAGGTCTCGGGCTTCGTGAGGTTTATAGCAAAGAAAATTCAGGAAAATTTAAAGAGAAAAGCGGGAAAATCTTTTTTCACATACAGCGCCATCTCTGATACATAGCATGTACTACGGTGGCGAAACGGAGTTCGCCGGGTTTGCTAGTAATATCTATACATTTTGGAGTTTGACATTAGCACCTCTCAAATTGCTATCTGGGATAGAAACGGATTTTAGTTCCTCAGCTAGTAAGGAAGTATAAACATAAACTAAATTTATTCTACACCGTCAGAAGTTCAAACTAGTCCTAACTTGTGTGGAACTTTTACCATTAGCCCTATTGCTTCTAAGAATAACATTCTTACTTCCTAAAAGTATACAAAAAAGTTCTACATCTTGTTGCCACCCATTAGGATAATAGCATAGCATAATCAGCATAATATAATGTTCCCACTACTGGGACACAGGCCTCCTCTGTCTGTGAGAGCGAATGGGCTACTAGTCCACCACGCGGGCCCAGTGCGGGTTGGTGGACGTAAATTTTTGGTTCTAGGACATGCCAGTTTCCTCACGATGTTTTCCTTCACCGTTAAAGCAAGTGATAATTAATTTCTAATACGCACATAACTTCGAAAAGTCAGCGGTGCGTGCCTCGGGATCGAACTCGAACCATTCGCTGTGGGAGGCACATGGTTAAACCACTAGGCTATCACTGCATTTATCACAATGCCAGCCATTACGACGTAATAACTCCACAATGGTGTTACGTCGCGCCATACAATGGCATCATAGAACGCCTTAGTTTACTTGTCCATTAGCCAGGAAATGGGTCGCGTGTTTTTTGGCGAAGCGACGATGTGCCATCAATCGTGGCGTAACGTATGTTTGTTGTTTCTTTTTTCGAGATTGTGTGAAACGAGCAGCAAATTGGATTGATCGTCACTATCTACAGGCAAAAGTTTTTAATATGAACATATTAACATTGTTATCGAATTTCGGAGCTCCTAGTTCACTAAATATGCACCTAAACAAAAAAGTAATTGAGTAACCTTTATGTTATTTTCAAAGACTTATCCAACGATACCCCACATGAGGGGGGTGCGCGAAAATAGGTATCAGTCTCATAATATCTCAGTTTCATGTATGCATGTATTTTTCATAATTTCACTACAGGCCTTCATGGCGGCTCATAGAAGGTACGAAGTTTCATACAAATTGATTATGAACTGTAGATTTGACGAGGGTGTGACAGATGGATAGGCGGACCTGACGAAACCACGACGTTTTATGGAAACCTTTAAATGCTTTTAAAGGTTTCCGTAAGGTTTACGTTGCACAACACCGGGCACAGCTTATTCTCAACAGTAAATATAATATCGCAGTTCTACTATCATAAACTCACAAACATACACAATATGTCGTAATTTCAGCGCTGCAGTTTTAAACAAAGGCCAGTATGATCCCAACGGAACTATTTAATTGGCTCTCGGATAATACAAACACGAATAACATGAGAACTGCAAATAAGTGAAATAACGTTAACATTTTAAACTCGCTAGCTTATTGCCTTACAAGCTAATTTGTTAAGCAAAACAGACAGGTTACATAATGTTATAATATTCATTGCTATTGTAAAAATTGTGCCAAGGTTGTGTCGGACCATGGGTTAAAGGGTTCCGTAGGTTCAAAAAAGGTAAGGCACGGCTGGATATCTCGCTCAAATTCTTCCTCGGTAGTGTTGTGTTCCTGTGGTAAGGTCGCCAGAGCTCCTGAGGACGCGTTGTGTTGACAGTGGGAACCTGCTTGTTTCCTAAGCTGCTGGCACAGTGAATCCTCATTTTTAAAGGGTCGGCAACGTGCATGTGATACTCGGTGTTGCAAGCTTTTCATAGGCCACGAGAACTGCTTACCATCAGGTGGGCCTTACGCCTGTTTGACACATTTTTGTATAAATAAATAAAAAAACTATTCCATTGTCTTAATTAAGTAAATGATGACAATAAAAAGTTTTTTATTCTAAGAAAAAACTTGTAAACGTGTAACTGAAATTGCCAATACGCCTATCTAATTGGTACACTCGTTCCATCTATGAAGAGTATTCTGTTTGATTGTTTGTTTCTTTACACGTGCTAATCTCTGGAACTACCAGTTGGAATTGAATAATTCTTCTTACATTTGATAGCCAAATTTTTGTGGAAGGTTATAGGCTATTTAATATCACTCTACAACCCTAGCCGAGCAACGGCGGATGAAATAAAAAAATTAAAAAGATGCTCGTAATGTGAAGAAATTATAAAAATTAATTTACTCACGGGACCCCAAAAAGTACCGCTGTTTTAAAAAAACCGGCCAAGTGCGAGTCGTACTCGCGCACCGAGGGTTCCATATCATATTTGGACGTATAAAGTGAAAAAATCCGGACCGCATAACTAAGTTTGTTTGTGAAGGAATTTTGATGATTTTGAAAAAACTGTACTAGTTAGGAACATCATTTTATTTTTGGTGCCATATTTGGGTCAATTCCTATCAACCCTAATTATTTCAGATTTTTCGCCCCGCAAACTTCGGAGATAAGGGGGGGGGAATGGTATTTTTTTGAACATTTTTCATCATATGTCGAAAACTGTGAGACATAAAATAAAATGAAAATATATTTTGAAATGTGCAGATGAAGGCCTTTCATATGATATGTCATTTGACCTAGAAACCTCACTTTAAAATTTTGGACCCCCACTCCGGCCCCTTTTGCAATGAAAATAAAAATATTTTTGGATTTTTTTCATTTGCAATAACGTTAAACAAGCATTCTTTATAACTGTTCTAAATTTCAAGTCGATAGCATAAGTAGTTGCTGAAATAAGCAGGTGTGACAGACAGACAGACGAAGTCGCACAAAAGGGTTCCTTTTTTACCATTTTGGTACAGAACCCTAAAACATATGGAGAGTACGACACAATATAAAAGTGACATAGACGTTAAGTACGCACTTGTAATTCGTTACAATTTATGAACGCATACATTTTGTTACAAAAAGTATTTAAATTGGTATCTCAGAATAAATGGTACCCTCGTGAATACTGAGTGGAGGCAAAGAATAATAATCATGTTTTATGATCGTCTAGTGCCTGTTCGTTTAGCCAGATGCTTTCAACTTTAATTAGCTCCTAACTATAATATTATAAATGCGAAAGTAAGTTTGTTTGTAACGCCAAAACCACTGAACCAATCATCATGAAATTGCATTTATACGTTGTCAGAGGTACAGAAAAGGACATAAGATACTTTTCATCCAGAAAAAAGGACTATTCCCGAGGCAAAGAAAAATAAGTTTCGACAGTCACAGCTTTAGGACGCTAGATGGCGCGACGTGTATATCACGCGGACGCGGACGAAGTCGCGGGCAAAGTGCGAGTCTAATATATTTTTATACACACAGAACACTATCGGAGAGTAGCGTTATTTGGCTGTGGCATTCTGTAAGGCCTCTCTGCTGTGCCCTACGCCCCTACTTCTTTCCTACCTATACATGCTTGTACAGTGTCTTTGAAAGCTTAAGATTTTTATCTCAAATAATTAGGTACACTGTCTTCTGTATTTTGTACTTTCTACAAAAAAGAGTTTATAAAAAAGTATCACGAAAATTCTGCCTCGCAACCTAAATAAAACAAAGATAATCTAAAAAAGACGATAAAAAACAAACAAACGATACAAAAGTTAAACAAATTAAACAAATAAATTACACGATGTTTTATAATAATGTTGCCCCGATTGCCGCGAGCTATGCGACGCCGACGTAAACAAATTGCGAAGGGAATTTTCCAAATATTTCAACAAATTCTCCAATAATTCTAATATGTTTTGATAATGTGTTTTTATCATAGTGTCTGCAAAAAATACTGTGCTACTTGTAATATTGACAGACAAGCTGAAAATCCTGATGGCGTAGACCTCAAATCAGAAACAAAGGAGCCAAAGCGCTATTGAGCTTGATGCTTGATGATCAATGTGATCATGTTGCCAACAGACCAAACGCTGATTTATATACAGTGTTTTAGTTTAGTGTGAGTGACGAGTGACGAATAACAGTGTTAGATTGAGAGTGTGTGGTATTTTTAATGTGTGAGAGATCTCTTTTACAAATAAAGGAGCGTTTAAAGTTGTGACGTACTAATTTGCTCTGATAACATATCTCCTTGTTTCTATGATCTGAGCCTCAGATCATAGAAACAAGGAGGCTACACCACTACTGTGTCTGCTCCTCAGATTCTGAGGAGCAGACAGATTCTGAGGAGCAGACACAGTAGTGGTGTAGCCAATGGGTTTGGTGATGTGTTGGCAGTCTCCTACACATTATGCCGCCGGCATTATACAGGTTTACCACTAGGATTATCATTATTGTTATTCATATTGGCAACTCGATTGTGTGGCATGAGCGCCATGCTGCCGACAGCCATTAAAAATAAAATGATTTCTAATGTGCATGTAAATGTCACTAGCATAGCTTTCAAACAGGAGTGCCTTACGCAATGCTGTTATAGAATTAGATATAATTAATATTTTTTTTCTAAAGCATGCCTTTTACCGCCATCTTGGGATGCAGTCTACGATGGAACACGCTTGCCTAGATGAAACTGATTCACTCGCGATTTAAAGACACCCTATTTCAGCTTTCGGGGTAATAAATACATTCCAGTATTTTTTTGCACAAAATCTTTTAGTATGCATTTTTAATATTTGAAACAAGATGAATTACCGACATATGATGTATTATGTTATTTAATTTCGTTGTTGTTACTCCCAGCTCGGAGCTATACGACGTCACGTGTACTAATGAAACTGGCTTTTTTCATTCGTCCTTCTATTTTTTTTTCATATATCTTACAGCGTATTTTATTTTCGCATATGATTTAATTAAATAGCAGTCATTTTTGTAATCTTGTTACCTCCGAAAGTGGTTCAAAGGAAATTTTTCGACACTGTTCTAGAGAAATTACGACATACCTAGAAGGTACCTATTTGAAATAAATATCACACAAGACAATTTTTGAACACATTCAATGATAATGAAGTTTTTTTAACATCTTTGTAATGAATCCTAACAGAAATGATGACTACAAGAACATGAATTTTGCGACATTTTGTCAAAAGATTGCTATCATTTGATTGACTCCATCAACTTTAAATGAGATGCATTGTCGGTTCATCTATCGTTATTTAAAATCTTTCAGTGTTTACGAAACTTTTAAAATAACAAAAATAAGACTGCTGCTACAAATTTTACAAACAAAATGAAAATTGCTTGACTCATGAAGCTATGCAGGTCATTGCTACTTGGCAGCAGGGATGGATTAAGGGAAGGCCTAGATATATTTTTTATAATTTCACTAGCTGTTCCCCACGGTTTCATCCCCGTTGTTCAGCTCCTAAGGGTAGTAGCGTGATGTTAAATAGCTTATACTATGTCTCATAAATCTAGCTATCATATACAAAAAGAATTTTTGAATCCGAGTGGTAGTTTTAGACATTAGCGCGTTCAATCAAACAAATAAACAAACTCTTCAGCTTTATAATATTAGGAAAGATAAACTAAAGATAAACTAGACTCCTTGCGCAATTGCTCGCTTTGAGCTTAAACAAAGCTATGTACAACCCTACAAACGAGCGCTCAAACAAAGCTGTACAGTTAAGTAGAACCTTTCAGGAAAGAGATACGAACAGGTGTAACAGATCTTACAGATCAAACGGGGTTTACTGCTTTGAGCAAAGGAGTCTTTTTGGTGAAACCTCAGATCATAGAAACAAGGAGATATAAATAAATAAAAATAAAAATAATTTATTTCAGGCATAGTGCCCATAATGGTATGCATAAACAATAATGATAAAATAAAATTAAAATCAAAATGAAAATCAAATTAAAATTAAAATCAAAATCAAAATCAAAAACAAATCGAATTACAATCAAAATTAAAATCAAATTACAATCAAAATAAAATAATAAAATACAAATACATAATTATCAATCAATTAAAATTTTGTGTAGTATTCAATTTAAGTATTTACCGCCTACTGGAGCTCCGCACACACGCACTTGTGCTTGAACCCAGTGCCCCAGAAGGGGGCTGTCCAACTTGTGGCTGAGCACGTTCAGGATGGTGTTGGCGCTCCCACGCGTACGAAACATCAGCGAAGCAATGCGGCGCCGCAGAACCGTATGAAAGCCGTCTGTGTGCACGTGCGCAAACATCGCAGAGGCACTACAATAGCGTGGGAGCCCCACCAGCACCCTGAACGCGTTATTATATTGTACTCGGAGAGCGTTGATGGCCCGCTGAGTGTAGTTGACCCACAGATTGCAGGTGTAGAGAGTTTGGCAGAATGCTTTAAACAGAGTGATTTTTACGTCTATACTACACCTCGCAAATCTGCGTGCCAACATATTACAGCGGACCGCCATCGCCCTCCTTTCTCTTTCAATGTCCCTATCATCTTTTAAATCCTCGGTGACTACATGGCCGAGGTATTTAAACTCATACACTCTTCGAAGAGCGACAGCATTAAGCAGCACGGGTGCCACATACTCCAGTTTACGACCCCTGGCCTTAAATACCAGGAGCTCGCTTTTCTTAGTATTATACAGGAGACCGTGCACCCTCGCATACTCCTCACACACACCTAACAGCTTCCTAAGCGCGGCTATTGATGGGCTGAGCAACACCATATCGTCTGCGTAGCTAATACTGTTGATAAAGTGTCCATCAATCGAGCATCCCACTCCAATGTTGCTCAGCTCATCAATCAGCCCGTTCATGTACAAATTGAAGAGTGAAGGAGATGTTAACCCCCCCTGTCTCACCCCACACTCCAACCCATACTCGTCAGAAAATTCACCAAGCCATTTGACCCGATTAGTTTGATGGTCATACCAATATTTAAAAATATTGATTAGCTCACCTGGCACACCAGTACTGCTCAATTTACGCCAGAGAATATCATACCTAACCAGGTCAAATGCCCTGGAGAGATCTAGAAAGGCTGCATACACAGGTGTGCTCTTGTCTGTGTAATACCTAACAGTCTGCTTGAGAGACATAACGGCACATTCTGTCGAAAGTCCAGGTCTAAAACCGAACTGTGCGTCATTTAAATTTAGATGTTCTTTAAGCTGTCTCTCAAGCAGGCCATCAAGTATCTTAGCTGATGTTGTAGCTAAAGATATCGGGCGGTAGTTACACTTGTCGGAATTATCTCCAGTCTTATTTTTAATTATAGGCACTACCACCGCCTTCATCAATTCATTTGGCAGGTAGGCATGCCTAATACAAAGCGTGAACAACAGTCCCAAAAGCCTCGGGAGGTGTGGCCCCGCATGCTGAAAATGTTCGACGATATGCCATCATTGCAAATTAGTACGGGAGCAATTGATGCCACTTTTAGTACATTTTTCAACACAATTACGCGCATAATTAAGCGCTTCTTGTGAATAAAAAGATATCCCACGCATTGAACATTCCGCACACCCTCAATCTAACACTGTTAATCGTCACTCAACACTAGCACTAAACTAAAACACTGTATTTATACCATCGATCGTGTTCGGTTCGTCGCCAGCGCGTACTTTTCTAATATGAGCAATTTGCTCAAGATCAGGCATCAAGCTCGATAGCGCCTTGGCACATCCCCTTGTTTCTATGATCTGAGGGTGAAACGGACCTGTGTTTAGAGGTAAATTGATCCACAGGTGCACTGTTTTGCGCACTGCCACAGATAGCATGCTAAACCGTCGGACACGGTTCTCAAACCAATACATATGACAGTTCGGACTAGGGTTATCAACTTTTTGTTTAATCAAACAGCATTTTCGAGTACCATACCTGTAAAAACTATAGTACAGTGAAAAATAAAGAAATATTTTTACTTCTTTGAGCCTTTATTTTTTTATAATTCAACGTTTTATGATTCAATAGATTCATCCATCCACCTTCTGATTGTGATGACTGATGATATACCGTCTGACGAAATGATCCTTGTCCTATCGAGGCAGCTCATCATTATAATGATGCTTCTCTTAATTCACAAGCCTTCTCATGTACCAAGAAGCTAATTAACCCCTCTTTCCACCCCACTTAGCTCAGCAAATTACCGAAAATAATAGAAATAAAACAACAACACTCGTTGTCTCTGGTACGAGAGAAACAAACAGGGAATGCAGATACAGCAACATAACTAGAATAGCGATCGTGTTTGTACGTTTGTAACGTAACATCATGCCTGTATTGAAAGGGGTAGGCAGGGGTTGTAGTTAGAGTTGCCAATATTTTTTAAGAAATATAGTATTTTTGAGGATATTACCTTAGTAGACGGCGAAAAAAAATAGTACCTACATAATAAATTATAAATTAAAAATATTCGCTTAGCAAAATAAATATTAATATAAGAGGTAGCACTAGCACTCTTCCTAGCACGGCGAGCTGTGCTGGAGCGGCCGCTGCAGCTGCGGAAAACCTCAAACGGCACAAATACAATAATCTTGTCGCTAATTATTTGTTTGAGCCGTTTGGGGTTGAAACGCTAGGGCCATGGGGTCCGAGTGCTCGGCTGCTTTTCCGTGACATCTTGAAAAGGCTAGTCGACTCATCACGTGACCAGAGGGCTGGCCTGTTTTTCGGTCAAAGAATCAGCATTGCCATTCAACGTGGCAATGCAGCCAGCCTTCTGGGCACGTTGCCCGTTGACAGCGATGCAGACGAATATTTTGATGCATAATTAGGTTTTTATTTTTATTTTTTGTTTTTATATTTTAATTTAGCTTGTAAATACTTAGTATTTGTATATTAGATAATAAGTTATGTATATAGGTATATATTGTAAATTAAAAGTAATCTAATTAACCCTTATCATTTTATTTTCCTTTTCTTCGAGATTAAAACCAGCCGGCCTAGCATGACCACGATAGAAACGGGTTTTGTCTACATAGAAATAGACAAAGTGACAGATTTCATTCATAAAACGTAGAAATGTTTCTACAATCTGTCACTTTGTCTATTTCTATGTAGACAAAACCCGTTTCTATCGTCGTCATGCTAGGCCGGCTGAGGTAGCTCTTATATTAATATTTATTTTTCTAAACGAATATTTTTGTACTGCTTTAGTCCTTTCTCTTTTTAATTCTGTTTTTTTTTATTTATTTTTTTATATAAGTAATACCTAATAGTCTTGCGTTTGCCCGCCATCTCGCCGATGATGCGGTCTACGACGGAGCACGCTTGCCTAGAAGAAACCGATTCACTCGCGACTTGAAGACGCCTAGCACGTTCACTGCGAGCAGTCATTTTGCAGTGAACGTGCTAGATTGTAACTGTCGGGGAACACCTACTTTACTAACCCTTATATTTTGCAAAATATAGTAGGTGCTTCATTGGACTCGTACCTAATATAGTAGGATAGTATAATATAGAGGTAGCAATCTTAAAGCCCCCTACCCTACACGAACATTTTTTATTATAATTATGACAATTTTTTTAAGACAGGTAGAGCGATATATCTCACTCAAATCTAGAGCAGCTCGACTGGGGAAGTACCAGTGGCGTGCAGTGCATATAGGCAAGTAGGCAGTGCCTACCTCATAAGATTCAATAAAACTATTTTAACTGTTACTAAATAAATAAAATATATCAATCATGACTAATTATTGATATATAATTATGTATATTGATGTAGTAATAGTTAAAATGGTTTTATTGAACTTTAAGAGGTAGTCACTGCCTACTTGCCTATAGGCACTGCACGCGCCTGGGAAGTACCTCCACCTCACAGAACACCACAACCAAATCACGCTACTCTTCGGTAGTGTTGTGTTCCTGTGGTAAAATCGCGAAGCCACATGACCGCGGTAAAGATTGCCAGCCAATCACGGGCCAATTATGTTCAGCCAATTGTTAAGACGCCATTCCTAACTAATTGATATCGTGGTCATTATTTGATTAATATTGGTTAAAAAAATGTTTTGTTTGGTGGTTTGGTCCGCGACGTAAGTCACTGATCATTTCGGAATTTTAATAATTCAATATCGTAGAACCAAATTATTATTTTAAATATATCATAACTAGCATTATAGGTACCCGCGACTTCGTCCGCGTAACATACACGTAGCGCGATGGCGCTACGTGTATGTTAGCGTCCTAAAGCAATTGTGACTGTCGAAAGTTATTGTTTTTTACCTCGGGAACAGTACCTTTTTTCTAGATAAAAGGTACATTATTTTATTCCAAAGAAGGAATAGGAATAACAAAAACCGGCCAAGTGCGAGTCGTCCTCGCGCACCGAGGGTTCCGTATCATTTTTGGGCGTATAAAGTGAAAAAAACCGGACCGCATAACTAAGTTTGTTTGTGAAAGAATTTTGATGATTTTGAAAAAACTGTACTAGTTAGGAACATCGTTTTATTTTTGGTGCCATATTTGGGTCAATTCCTATTAACCCTAATTATTTCAGATTTTTCGTCCCGCAAACTTCGGAGATAAGGGGCCCCCCCCTGGAATGGTATTTTTTCAGACATTTTTCATCATATGTCGAAAACTGTGAGACATAAAATAAAATGAAAATATATTTTGAAATGTGCAGATCAAGCCGTTTCATATGATATGTCATTTGACCTAGTAACCCCACTTTGAAATTTTGGACCGTGGGGGTCCAAAATTTCGGACCACTCCGGCCCCTTTTGCAATGAAAATAAAAATATTTTTTAACTTTTTTCATTTGCAATATAGTTGGACAAGCATTCTTTATAACTGTTCCGAATTTCAAGTCGATAGCATTAGTAGTTACTGAAATAAACAGGTGTGACAGACAGACAGACAGACGAAGTCGCACCATAAGGGTTCCTTTTTTACCATTTTGGTAAGGAACCCTAAAAACTCTTAGGGATGTATGAATGTTTGTTATTCTTTCACGCAAAAACTACTACACGGATTTGGATGAAATTTAAAAGGCATCTAGCTTATACCCTGATTTAACATTTAGGATACCTTTTATCCCGATAAACGCGGGCAAAGCCGCGGGTAAAAGCTAGTCATTTATAGGTTCATCTTTATTTTAGGACCTCGCCTTCTGCGTACCATCTAACATTGTACCATCGTAATAGACCCCATAGAATAGGGCTATTACGGTGGTCGCAGGCGATTGATTCCCCTCATTCAATTCAAGTACAAAAAGATAAGCTCATACATTTTTTGCCCTCATTTGCCCATGATTTGGGAAGATAGGGCTTTTGGATATTTTTATCAGCAATTTACCAAAGTGACTACCAGTGTAAGCCGCTTGCTTTGAAAAAATATCATAAGGAAGCTTGGACTATATCTACATAGTATAATTAATTAACACTGACAGACACATGCACATTTTCTATGTATGAATCATCATCGTCACTATCATCGTGCCGCATCATTGTATATATCAAACCGCGTTTGCCCGCCATAGTAAATACAAAAAAAAATACAACAAAATTACAATTAAAAAAAATCACAACTTTTGCTTTGCCAATTTTTTTTTATATCACAAGTAATTACACTTAGAGATAATTTTATCATCAACTTTTTCCTTTATCTTTAAAACACTCAGAGAAAAAACAAGAAAATTTTATAATTATCTTAGAATCAGATTAATATAAATTATTCTGAAGAAAATCTCATCTTAGTAAATCAAAATTAACGAAAAACTCCAGATCTTTTGTTTTAATAAAATAATATCGCCTGCGGAGTTTACTTGCTGTTCCGTAAATTAGTGAAATTAAACACAAGCTTAACAAGGTACTAATTACTATATACCTACACATTGACATTCATAACAGAAAATGAAGTTTAAATAAATAAATAAAATTAATGGGTACCTAAATACATTTTATTCTTTTTTAGGGTTCCGTACCTCAAACGGAACCTTTATAGTGTCAATCATTTTACTCGTGCAGCCTGTGGGTTCGGTATACGCAACGAGCCTACAACGTCCTACGTGTTCAATATATTAATGCTTTCAGAATGCTGTTGGGGTTACCGCGACATTGTAGTGCATCACATATGTTCGCGAACGCATGTGTTGATGGCTTCCACGCTATAATGCGCAAGAAAGCGGCGTCGCTGTTAATGCGGCTGCGACGTAGCTCCAACAGTATTCTGGAATTGATTGCAACACGTCACGACTGTCTTATCCAAAAACATTGGGTGGACAGAGTGATAGGTCAAATTAAATAATGTGTACCTACTTTACTGTCTATTGATACTAACATAGTTTATAAGTGTAATGTTACTAAGCCCTCTATGGATTTAAGTGATCCGAAATAAATGATTATTTAATTTTAAGTTCAGTTAATTTATTTATAGGATCACTTTGTTGTCCGTCTGTCCGAAAACCCTTAACGGGTGGAGGCATCTACTCATAGATGGTGCTATTTCATATATCGAAACGTTGAGAGCGCAAGTAGTACTGCCGTGCATTCCCTAAAACGCAGTAACAGGGTTTTTTGCGTTTTTGAGTTAAATATTGAGTTTTAACGGGCATTTAACAAGAAACACATTGGACTAACCCAGTTTTTGATGCGATGATTTAAACGGCCACAAAACCAAATTTATGAAAGCTGTAACCACGCAGTAACTCAATTTCGCATGTTAAAATACATTGTAATACTAACTAAAATACAGTAAAAGCAGTTACGTTGCAACCGACGCCCGACGACCCGTCACTTCACCAAGTTAAACGCAGTAAATATCGTTATTACCACATAAAATTTGTAATCTACACCAAAAAAAACATTTAGCCATATAAAATAAAACGCAGTAAGCAGTTTTTGTACCAAAAATGATAATACTGCACAGTTGATCATTGATTTATTTAATAATAAACTACAGATTAAAACGCAGCAAAATGCTTGAATGTGGTACTTTATTTAGTGTTATTGAAGTAGGTTTATTTAGTGAAAACCAACTAAATTGCAGTATGTTCATTATTTACTGCACTATAGTCGGTATTGTTCTAAAGCTGAATAATAACTAAATGCTAATTAAATTGCAGTATGAGTCACTGTTACTGCATTATAATTAGTAACTCGATCAATTTTCCAAAATTTCACTGCAATCGAGATCATACTTTACTGCGTTCTAGTCAAGATCAGGTTATTGGAATTATAAAAAAAAAACCTTCATATCATAGTGATTAATTACACAAGATTTTAAATAAAACACAAACTCACCCCCTTTCTGGCCATATCATTTTTCACACAGACCTTCTTTGGTCATCATCATCTTCTTTGGACATCCATCACTTCTTTGGTCTTCCTCCATTCTTATAGCCTTCCACATTCATACTCAAAAGTTTTCTCGCGACATTTTCCTTATTCTTCCGCATTACATGCCCATATCATGACAAACGATGTCGACACAACTTTTCGGTCACCGGCGCTACTTTCAGACTTCCTCTCATATACTCATTTCTTATTCTATCCATTCGCGTAACACCACATATCCCTCTCAACATTCTCATCTCAGCTGCATGCACTTGCCCTTCATGTATCTCTTTTGTAGCCCAACATTCTGATTCATACAAAACAGCAGGTCTTACAATTGTTTTATAAATTTTCCCCTTAAGTTTAAGGAGAATTCGGAAGTCAACAAATTGTTCTCTTGACCTTCCGCCATTTCATGGATGAAATGGCGGAAGGTCAAGAGAACAATTTGTTGACTTCAACAGAGTTAACATAGGATGGATCCTATTGTTAACTCTGTGCTTGACAGTCCGGTCAATTTCGCCATCGCTATGTACGAGCTATGTATTTTAGAGCGTCCATTATCAATAGAAAGAGGTACGGATTTAAAGCTGACCCTGGATGTAAGCCTACAGCCACACTAAACTCATCGGTGTTGCCAGCAACTGACCGGACGTAGGTACTGGATTGACTGTGCATAGCACGAATTAACTCCACATACTTTGTAGGCACACCTTTCTCTTTCATAGCCCACCACAACACATGTACTCTATCATATGCTTTTTCCAGGTCGAGGAACACTATGTGTGCTAGTTCTTGTGAGCACGTCTGCACTTCTCGCACAATTGGCGGAGTGCAAATATGGCATCCGTTGTTCCTCGACCTGGCATGAACCCAAACTGGTTTCCGGTAATCTCACTCTCCTCTTGCAATCTTTTCTCTGTCACCTCCTCCCATACTTTCATATTGCGTAAATGCACCGAACAGCGTTAGGTCAGAATTAGCTCAAATGGTTAAAAACTAAACGTTATTCTTATTTACAAAAATGTCTGTTTGTTTTATAAACTCCTACATGACATACTCGTAAGTTACATTAAAGTTACATACATTACATGTACTGCATGTACAATCGGTTGAAGACACAAATTAGAATGCAGTAAAGAAAGTCTTATGCTGCATATTAGTCTGCAAAATAGCGTATAAATCAATAGTTTTTGCAGTATAAAGTATTTTTACCGCATTTTAATCTGCATATGTGTACCGTTTTGCGTGCAGTAACTGCTATGATTTTCCATGATTTTAAAAAAATCCTTTTTATTTTTAATGTAATAAACTAAATAGTATGTTCTTTATCAAAATTCAATCTTTGTTAACACCTTAGTCCTTGTGGTAACAAATAATCCACCATGTAAATGTATTATTATAAAAAAAACAGTGTCAAAAAGTTTTTTGCGTTTTTCTCGAAACCACATTTTTGCTCATACTGCGTTTTAGGGAATGCACGGCAGAGTACTACTCGCACACTAGCACTAAACTAAAACACTGTATTTATACTATCGATCGTGTTCGGTTCGTCGCCAGCGCATACTTTTTCAGTATGAGCAATTTGCTCAAAATCAGGCTCGATAGCGCCTTGGCACATCTCCCTTGTTTCTTTCTATGATCTGAGGGTCTGCCCCTTACAATCCAATTATTACGCTCGAAGAATTATAAATTAATCAAAATTCTTAACATCGACAGGCATTCTTCTATTACCAAAATTCCAACGGACAGGGGTTAGGTATACCTCAGATCATAGAAACAAGGCTGGATATGCCATCAAAGCAAATAGCTCCTTGTGAATAAAAAGATCTCCCACACCCTCAATCTAATACTGATAAATCGTCACTCAATACTAGCACTAAACTAAAACACTGTATTTATATCATCGATCGCGTTCGGTTGGTCGGTTCGGCGTTCGGTTCGCATATCAAAGCGTGAAGCTCAGTAGCGCCTTGGCACATCTCCCTTGTTTCTACGATCTGAAGGTTATACCAAAGTTTGGTAATGTTCATTAGTTCGGTTGGTTACTCTCTGATATAGGATTACGTAATGAGTTTTGAAAGGACTCTAACTTTATTTTGTTTTTGTGAAATTTTGGCTAATTACACGTTAATTGGATTTTTGTTATTTTAAACAGCGGCAAAAATGAGTTTAACCTTTTTAAAGCCTTTGTTATAAATATAATGAAAAAAGCCTACGAAAAACGCCTTCACACCGTTATGTACACTCGACAACATTGACGGTCGACCACCTTTCACCCTTATTACTAAGAACATAAGGGTGAAAAGTGGTCGACCGTCAATGTTGTCGAGTGTACATAGCAGTAGGTATTAAGGAAAACAGAATAACTCAGAAAGGACATAAAAAAGATGCGGCATTACCTTAAACGCACCATTTTACTTAAGATCACCCTGTTTTTTATTCTCGTAAATAACGCGCGTGTTTAACCCCTGTTACATTAGCTCACACACACAAAAAAAAACACCGCACATACCACACAAATACGTACATCTCCATACATACACGTGATAATGACATGTTTCCTTAACGTTTATCATCTAATAGAAAGAACGCGATTTTTTTTTCAAACGTGAGAGAATAGGCAAGTTTCGGGTTAAACAACTTTATTTCTCATTAAGACAATATTGTCACTTACATGAGAACAATAAATAAAATCAGTAGTACATAACATTATTCCAGTGCGGGTAGAAGAATAAAATGGTTTTGTTAGTTGCCAACAACTTTGAAGCGAATTTACTGCATTCTTGCGTTAAGGCGGGTTTCCAAAAATTTATTGAAGCGAGATTTGAACCCGCGACCTCTGCCGAACCGTGGCACTGCTCTGCCAATTGAGCTACCACGTCTCGCCTGTTTCAGTCGAAATCTCTTTGAATACGCCTCTTAGGCCATGTTGTTTCATCTTACAGTTACGATCTATAGCCGTCAAATATGGCCGGCTTGTACGACAATTTCATACTGACTTAACGATTACGTACTGACTTACGAATACAGATGGTTTGAAGCAACCCGCCCTTGAAACCCCATTGAAACTAGCACGTAACTTTAAGTGTAAGTATAGGTATTTACGATAATTATCTAAGTAGGCTGTGTGAGTGAGATAATGATTCAATTGGACGAATGGTTTCCGATTGCAAGCCGGACTACAATTTTGTGTAAGCGGAGTTGTTCTACTAAGTAGTAATAAATATCACATTCCAATATTATTTGACCACTAGACGATCACGGCAGTGGTGAGAGCAGTGGTGGCCCAGTGGCTGTGGGTTCGCACCCCGGCTGGCGCACACTTTGTGCAATTTGTTTCATCAATACTCTAAAAACGGTGAAGGAAAACATCGTGACGAAACCTGAAAATGAGGTAAGTTAATTAACTTGGATATTATTATTTTATCGTCTCATAAATAAATGTACCTATATTACTTGAGTCCGTAACTTTATATCACAGCTTCGTGACGACACGACAGAACAAAAAGTTAGTTTTGCAGATAGTGAGAGAAAAAGTTAGTAAAATTTTTATTAATAAAATATTTTTGAATTCCACAATCTCAAAATGCTTGATTTTATAATATTAATAAAAAACTAATTATTTTGTTTACTAAACTGTTATTATTAATATACATACCTCAGATCATAGAAACAAGGGAGATGTGTCAAGCCGCTACTAAAATTGACGCTTTGATACGGTCACATTGACCGTATATAAAATGTACACGCTGGCGACGAACCGAACACGATCGATGATATAAATACAGTGTTTTAGTTTAGTGCTAGTGTTGAGTGACGATTAACAGTGAGGGTGTGTGCAATGTTTAATGCGTGGGAGATCCTTATATTCACGAGGGGCGCTTGTAATTGTGTTGAAAAATGTACTAAAAGTGGCGACAGTTGTTCCCGTACTAATTTGCTATGATGGCATATCTCCTTGTTTCTATGATCTGAGATAAATACCTATAAGACACTTCAAAAACAACTGACGCGGTTTCAACCCGTGACCTCTGCCATACCGTTTGCTTACTACTGAAAAATTAACCAGATTTACCAATGTAAATAGAATAGAACAAATAAAATAATTAAACAGTAATATTATGAGTATTTAGTTACAAAATTTAAACACAATAACAAGATTCAACCCTAAAACACTACAAGGTATGCTGAAACTAAAAGCGTCAAGTCCCCCTGCGCCAGTTCCGGTGGGCGCCGGAAATACGTCATTACCGGAGCCACAATGGCGTGCTTTCTTTCTGCCCGCAGTGTTCGCAGTCATTATGTCGCACCTTCGGGGTGTAGGCCATGTGTAGATAGTCAGATAACTAGGTATCTTGGCACGTAGGGAGATCGTGGATTTGTCATTCGTGTAGGGAACTAATGGCCAAGTGAGCTTTGTTTTTTAGGCAGAATAATACTTTTTTTAGGGTTCCGTACCTCAAAAGGAAAAACGGAACCCATAAAGGATCACTTGAGCGATGATGATGCAGTCTACGATTGAGCACGCTTGCCTAGAAGAAACCGGTTCACTTGTGACTTTAAGACCCAATCCGGCAGCGCATAATTTGCAATAACTTTAAATAGGTATGATTTTTGGAAGCTAAGAAAGGACATTGGCAGTTTTGGGCTTGATATGGTACAGTAATAAAAGCCTAACCAAAAATAACAATATATTTTATTGTTCTTTGCCTAATTTATCTTAGAGATTAAGAATTGAAATCAAAAATCGAAATAAATAAAAAATAAAATGATTATGCCGTCGACATTTTGAAAAAAACAATAAAACAAATACGGGTGCATGCTGGCTGGCGCGTGCCTCCACAGAATATCATGTCGACAGCAACTAAAACCTTTGAATTGAGAACTCATTAGTTGCGCTGTAGGTACTTCATTGGATCATTCACACCATACTTAACCTCACTGTCACAAATACAATAATTTATCTTTAATCCAATTACGCACAAAAACAAATAAAAAATGAATTTAAATACTCTTGAAATACTCAATAACACCAAACTAATTTCATATCTGTACCGACATACAAAATCTGAAGCCCAGCGTTCTATGGACGTCTGCCGTGTCCTTTCTTAACTTATGAGAAAAACAAACACAATAATATATGTATATTTAAAATAATTATTTTATTATTCCGATAGGTAGGTATAATGTACAAATGTATCTCTCTTAGTCACATTGAATGAGGTTGATAGAAACATCTAAAAATACTTGGACGGATTTATTCTCTTGGACGTTTTCTTGGACATGCCATTAATTTCTGTCACCTTAATTTACCAAAAAATATAGCCGTCCTTTTATACTCATGGCCAAACATATTCCAGGAATATTTTATTCGCAATAATATCTTGGGTATAATTTTTTGTCCAGCTTTTTCCTTTAACCAAACAAATACAAAGAAACTCGAGAGCAATGAAGCTGGGTTGTTTACAAAAAAAATAATATCACTGAAAGTATGAATGCTAGCTTAGTACTCGAAGCAGCACAAAATACTACAGAAAGATAACTCCGCAAAGCCTCTTTTATAAAAATTTCAAAAAAATCTGCTGTTCCATACATTTATTTTCACATAACAACAATCTGTATGGAACAGCTGATTTTTTTTTCGCAATTTCAGGGTTGGTCCCACAGTAAAAGTTGTTCATAATGATAAGTGCAATGACCAGGCCTGACTTACGTTTAAAGTACAAGCACAGATTGCTACAGATAAATCACTCCCTTCAAAATCTTATATGCCTACTACTATAAATGCCTGTTCGCATCATCAACCGAGCGATTTTTGGTAGGTATATAAACCGTGAAACGATGACGATCTCTAATTTTGTGATCTGATGATGACGATCTTTGAAAGTGTTCAGTCATATCCTGCTTTGGGAATTATTCACACTGATATTACGTTAAAATGCCAAAACATTTATTACTGACGTAAGGTTACAATAAATGGTTTGTAAAATAAACAAAAATAATCCCACAATTCCTCTCTCATCCTCATCACCTACAAATTGCGTCACACTTTTTGCATCAGCTTGTAACGATCTCGTCAATCACTCGCTATCTCGCAGACGGCTTTAACTGCCATCACACAAGTGAACTCAGAACATTCACTACAACTCAGTTCTACCCGAGCTTAATGTTAACTTGATATTATACCAGCTTCCACCCGCGGCTTCGCCCGCGTTTTTCGGGATAAAATGTAGCCTATGGCTATTCCAGACGATAATCTACCTCTGTTTCAAATTTCATTCAGATCTGTTCAGCCGTTCTGGCGTGATTGAGTAACAAACATCCATCCACCCATCCAAACTTTCGCATTTTATAGATTAGTAGGTATAGATTTTCACCTAGTCACAGTGACCCGGTTGTTTCATAGTTGTTTGCCGTGTCATCGTATCACACCGTGGCACGCGCTAAGTTGCTTATACCGCTCTGCACTCAACGCCCTATTTTGCGCCAATCCTGCCTGTGACCTGTTTGCGGATGGATGATTTTGTTTTGATATTTAAGTAGGTACAAACTTCTTTTAAAAATTGTAAAGGTAGGTATTTGTGTTTAATTATTTTTTTGTTAAGTCTCAATCATAATATCTCTTTAATAATTGTAATTCGTCAATACCGTTTTAGTTTAAGAAGGTAAATAAATACATTAGCGGTCAGTGTTTATGTGAGCGTCGTGGAGTGGTTCTTCTGTGCTAACTGTCCTCTGCCGCTATCAAGTTTATCCCGCGGGATAGACGTGATCGAATGAGGGGTGGACGGTAATAGGCTGTTGCGCCTTTTAAAGATTTAATACGATAGTATTAGGCGGATATATAATTAGATAATTACCTAAAACCATCTTGTTCTACTAGGTATGTACTAAAGAAGTCATTTAAAATGGTCAATTTATTGCAGCCCCCGCGGACATAGTTGCGGGCAAAAGCCTAGTTATAAATATATTTTTTTTATCACTTTCAGTGGAGCAACATCATAATGACGTCAAATTCCAAAAACCCTAATTGACACAACGTTTTATCACGTCAACAAAAAATATGTCTTTCTTTTATCAACGTGTTTAAACGTCCCAATTCCTTCAAGCTACGTCACCGCGCCGCATCACTTTCAACCTTTCGATTGCTAGCGTCACTTCACGTATTTTTTTTGTATTTTTTTTATTGTTTTTATATATAATATTCTATGTACCCTACATTCGCGCCGCGCAACGGATATTCGAATACTCGCTTGCTCTGCTGAAAGTGTTATTTTGCAAGATACGTTTAAAGATTGCTTTCACGAACGAAAATAGACTTTTCCTCAACCAAACGGCTTGAAAGTTTCACTCCATAAAACAAAGCAAGCGAAGATAAGTGCTGTTCCTTCCGATACACACACATCCCGCGGCGCCGCTCGTGTCACTAATATTCAGAGCTCGCTGGAGTGGCGCCTAGTCGAGCGTGCGCCCTGATACGACGGCTATGTTACCGTTATGCCATGAAAATGTTATAGGATTCTGAATAAAATGTTGCTAGTTGATAAAATGTTACAACTTGCGTGAGATACATTTATATTTTTATTTCTTTAAAATATGAATCCTCATTAGAGTCTTGCCTGCAAAAGTTTTCTTTTTAACCGACTTCTTTAGTTTTCACCGTTATAATTAGAAAACCTACTTTTCTACACTTGATTTTACAATAACTCTTTTGAATTTGCGTTCGTCGTCGTGTTCTTTTAATGATCTCATGAATAAGAGCTCCATTCTAGTTCGAAAATTGTTGATACTCGCGTTATGTGAGTTTGCTACCCCTCTGACTACGTTTTTAGGGAATACTGGCGTAATGATACGTATATTTACTAAGAAACTATGACGTAATGAAATTAAAAACATCCTGTCGTATACCAGATTTTTGCACCTTAACCTGCTACTTAAAAAGTGGGTTCGTAAACCGCTATGTACTAGGTAGGTATCTAATTTGGACCTCAATATTCGCTTCTACACGATACATTTAACTTTTTACCACTCCCCGACTTCAAGCACTTTCAGCGCTTAATGTTACAACTCATTCTTATTTTATGCTCTCCGTAACACGGAGATAGCGCCGAGTTTAGCACTTAGCTGAGTTACGGCTCTTGCTAACATTTAAATTATACGAATTATACTTTGTGAAATCCTGTAGTATTGTTTTACCTTATTGTGACTTTATAAGTGCGAAATGGTCGCACTGAAGAGGAAATCAGCTCGACTGGGGCAATATTTCCACCTTATGGTGTACAGTACAACCTACAGTCAAATAACGCTACTCTTTGGTAGTGTTGTGTTTCTGTGGTGAGTTAGGTTGTCAGAGCTCCTGAGAATGCTCTGTGTTGTTAGAATGCACTTTGTAATTACTAATGATTTCTTGATATAAGTACCTACTTAATCGTTTTTATGGTACTTTTCATAGGTATCTAGATGAGAACGTTCTTGGTGAAGAAAATAAATCGTAAACGGAAACAGATTGATACATAGACAATACATAACTCTGCTTGAGACACGATTTGAATCTCGATTACCTACTGTTTTGGAATAAAGCCGATGCTCAAGCACAGATTCGTGGTAGCTCAGATGGTTAGAGCAATGCCACAGTGCAGCAGAGGTCGCGGGTTCAAGTTCAGCCGCGTCAGTTGTTTTTGAAATTTCTTAAATATGTATTAACATATTGTAATGAAAAGCGGTTTTTTAAGGTCCCCATATTCAAAAATGATTTATAGTTGAGAACAAGACAACTTTTAAAGGAAACAAGAAAAAACACTTTCATATAATATATAAATGTGTACCTTCATATTCAGTTAGTTTATTTGTTACATATTCAGTACGTAAAGAGTCGTTCGTTACCAGCAAGTAATTGTTTAACTCAAAGTTATGTTAGCCTCGTGTTATATATTACAGCAAGGATCTGCTGTAATGTATTGCTTCTAATAACATTTCAAGGACTGTAGGCAACAAGATTGTTGCCCGCGACTTCGTCCACATGGACTGTAATAACGTGGCCATTTTAAATGACCTCCTTAGTGTAGGGTGGCTAGCACTACAAAGAGGTCAAGCTGTATCTCTGGTTCATCCCACCGGAAAAGAAGAAACCGGACAAGTGCAAGTAGAATTCGCCCTGAGGGTCCATTCAAACTTAATTATGTATGTTGTAAAATGGCGTAATGAAAAATTTTTAATCTTACGTCAGCGCCCCGAAGCGGCGGACCCTAGTGCTAATTGGTACAGTAGCTTGTCAAATTTACTATAGGTACATTTATTTATAGCGAGACAAAGGTTCAACTATCTTATAATAGATGGCGCTATTACCAATTACATCAAAACATGTGACATAAATCGCCGTATCTTTTGATTGTGTTGATTTAAAAGCTTGAATTTTTTGCACCTCCAAAGGACCATAGACATTAGTATTTTATATTAGTTTCAGCTTGATACCTCCACCCGTTCCTGAGAAAAGGGGCCTTTGAAAGTCAGACAGACGGACAACAAAGTGATTCAATAAGGGTTTCATTTTTTTTCATGTAAGGTATGGAAACCTAAAAATATACGTTTGGCACACAGCGCATGGTGGCATCCTTAGTGCCTTAGCACAAGTCATATTACTGCCGATAGCATCATTGACTGCTAATGTACAATTTCTTGGAGCACTGCCAGCCACGTAGTTAGGGTTGATAACTTTCAGAAACCAATATGGGACGTTTTAACTCTTTGTATGCTCGAAACTCATTCGAAGACGAAATGTAGCGAATGGTGATGAAGGACAAACCACGCATTTTTTAACAGCTACGCTTTGATGGCAACCGTAGCGTGCATCAGTAGTATCAAAATAATAATTAAAAACCAAATAAAGTTATCGTAGTAACAGGTTTTAATTTTTGTATTTACATTCGTTTATTTCCGTATTTTGTCGAAATTGACGAAAAATGGGACAAATATGGGACACGTAGCGATACACGACGTATGGCAACCCTGCACACAGTAGAAGAAAGCTGTAAAAATATTTTTTTTAAAAGCCATAAAACCTAAATATTATTATATTCTGAAACTTTGTCAGTCTTCCTAATGGCGGTTGATGCGACAGTGAAATTAAACATTATTTTAATAAGAAATGGCTCAAGACACGCCACCGCGCCAGCTGAATTGTGTCGGCTCAAACTGTTTAATTCCCACCTCGTAATGAACGCACGGAGTGAGGCCATGAAGTCAAAGTGAGAATATTACACATTTTGAAGATATCTATACTATTAACAAATACCTAGAGAGAATGCGAATTTTGTGTGTTTCTGTATATGTGGAGGGTTATCTCTGGAACTACTGATCCGATTCTGATAATTCTTTCACTAATAGAAAGCTAAATGTAGGTGAGTGCTACAGAATACTTCTTATTCCGAAAAAAATACCTACTATTCTTGATGGTCACGCGGACGAAGTCGCGGGCAAATATAGTAATCGATATTTTGTCACGGTTGGTCGCAGCTACGATGCATATTCATATAAAATGTTATAATCATATAAAAATACTCTATAAGAGAAAACGTTCCCAAACTTATACTCAAACATTCATGTTTTAAATTAATCTATGTCGCTTATGCAAGTCTTAAAGCAAAACCTTCGTACAACCAACGCCATCTATCGCCACCTGCACAAAACAAGTTACTGTTCAAACTACTGGACGTGACGTCACGTCGCCGCCGGCACCGTCGTTAATCAATTACTAGCTCGCCTCGCTCGTTTACTGGCCCAACTGAATTATACGGTAGAATCAAATTACCGGCGATTTCATTTAGAATGGTCTCGTAGCTTAGCTAACACTGCCGTACGAACGATGACTGAAGACTGGTGTTTTGAGCTTAATTGTGGAATTTATGCGAATAAATTCTGTTCTAAGGGAAGTTAAATAAAGGAGTTGCCTTGTGAATTGTAGGTTGGTTTAATTATTTAGATACCTACCAACTCGGTTTAAATTGTCACTCGGTATTGAGGAATCTTTTGAAGATTTAAGAAAGCTACCATGTAGGAAAGGCTTTATTAGATTACCTACCTGCCGGCCTAGCATGACCACGATAGAAACGGGTTTTGTCTACATAGAAATAGACAAAGTGACAGCCGGACTAGCATGACCACGATAGAAACGGGTTTTGTCTACATAGAAATAGACAAAGTGACAGCCGGCCTAGCATGACCACGATAGAAACGGGTTTTGTCTACATAGAAATAGACAAAGTGACAGCCGGCCTAGCATGACCACGATAGAAACGGGTTTTGTCTACATAGAAATAGACAAAGTGGCAGCCGGCCTAGCATGACCACGATAGAAACGGGTTTTGTCTACATAGAAATAGACAAAGTGACAGACTATACAAACATTTCTACGTTTTATGAATGAAACGGTAGAAATGTTTCTACAATCTGTCACTTTGTCTATTTCTATGTAGACAAAACCCGTTTCTATCGTGGTCATGCTAGGCCGGCTGGTAGGTAATAAATAGTAGGCGGTATAATCTTATAACATGAGTCCCGATATATAGGTAGGTAGCTCCTTACTTATAAGAATACGATGATTAAATTAAACTGCTCGTAGGTACCTACGTCAATTATTTGTCATATCTATTCACTAGCTTCCGCCCGCGACTTCGTCCACGTGGTCCACCGGAACTGTACATCATTTTTCGGGATAAAAAGTAGCCTATGTTACTCAGTGATAATGTAGCTTTCTATTGGTGAAAGAATTTTTCAAGTTGTTTCAGTAGTTTTTGAGTTTATTAATTACAAACATACATACAAACATACAAAAAAAACAAATCTTTCCTCTTTATAATATTAGTTTAGATTGTTATACAAATGACAAGGATAGTTGTATATGTAATCAGTAGTTGAAGTAAAGAGGCGTTTCTATGTAAGGGAGTTAGCGTAGGTACATTTGGTACGCCCGCCGCTTATCACTGTAAAAAAGTTGCAAATAATAAAATAAGAGAAGTAATATTAGTATTTTGGATAAGTTACTGTATCAGGCATCCAAATGAGTTTTGAAATCTAGAAGAATTTGTTTAAAAAATAAAGTACCTCCTAAAGTTCTATATTGTCATAATAATTCTCAATTCTATTATTATTATTGTCATAATTCTCAATTACTGAAACAGTGCCATCTATAGACAGTTTTGCTAACTAAATTTAAACATCGGGAACACTCCTAGCTGTTGATTTTACCACTCGCCACTAGATGGCGGTAAATTAAAACACCTGAAGTGGTCGGTTATATACATATTTTTACTGCGGTTATACAAATTAATTTTTCTTGTGATCCTACAATTTACAAAACAATAATGTTATATTATGTAGGATCTAATAATTTTCCTCTGTTTATGAGACAAAAATTGTATTAAATTTGTATTTTCTACTTATACTACTGGCTACTAGATGGCGTTACCAACAAAAGCAGTAAAAAAAATTGCTGGCTTTCCACAATCATAATAAAATTATTTTTCTTTACTGATATAAAAACTGTCAAATAATATTTACCCCGCGTAATTGAAAAAACTTGTCAGACTCACAAAAGATTGGCTCGAACGTTTGCAAATTACCTTAATTCTTCAAGTGACAATTTTTCTGACGGATTTTCAAAATAAAAAGTTGTTATTTTTAGTATCACGTTCAAGCCACTAGCCAATTACCTACCAAGTATTCTCCTGACGCATATCCAATAAAACCTTTTCCAATAGAAAGCCAAGTCAACATAAGGAATAGTCCTCAAGTTAGCTTCGCTGTCGCAGAAAAGGATACAAAATTAAGTAAATCGAATACAATTCTAGGATCCAAGTGTATTTGTACTAGATCCCCTTAGCCGTTCAGTATGATACGGTCTGGGTTGATTTCCCAAGGGAGGGAAATGGAATGGTTGCGCTGATCCTTCATGATTTATTGTGAGGCTGCTGTGGGTGATGGATATTATAGTGGGAGGTTTCGGTCGGTACTCAAAGAATTAGTATTACCTAGTGATTTGTTTATTTTATTGTTCCTTAAGTTGAGATTTCTCAAAAATCAAATGTCGCGAGCGGCATTTGATCCCTCGATCGCTGCCGAACCGTGGCATTGCTCTGAACCAACTGAGCTACCGTACCCGCTCGATCCACTCGAAATTTGAGATCCCTTTGCATGAGCTTTTTTGTTCCTTTTAGGGTTCCGTACCTCAAAAGGAAAAACAGAACCACTTTTTTGTCTGTCTGTCCGAAGACCCTTAACGGGTGGAGGCATCTGCTTATAGATGGCGCCACTAGAAGTATGTAATAGCGACATCTTACTCATAGATGGCGCTATTGCATAATTTCGGAACCCTCAGGGCGCGTGTCGTATTCATTCGCACGTTTTTTTATTGTGAAAGACACCAATAAAGATTACATTAAGTTGGACCCCAAACTATGAGACTCGCGTTTTTGCATGATGCGCGCAAAACTGAAAAATAGACAAATATTCTAAAATATTGTTTTGGGCATCGTCATGGTTATGTCCCAGTACCCTATCCCGATTTTTTTTTTCAAATATCTTCAACGGCTTTCTTACAGTTATAAAATAGAATAGCTATAGATATAGAAATCTTTGGCAGCCAAAACACACAAAACAGCATTTATTTACGAGTAATTTACCACTATCCCAAATAAAAATAATCAGCCGGTCTACCCAACTTAAGTGCCTCGATTTTCTGCGGGTCGTAATTCGATTCCCTGTTTAGGTATTTCTTGGGCGCTATCTAGCCTGATTGATGACTTAGGGCCGCCGGTTACGACAGCCCTATTACCGGCATAAGTTCCCAATTTGGGATAGTAGCCAATGTGTGTGCCGAGTTAGTGGTTCTAGTTTATGTGCGTGTGACTTTTGGTGCGTATTGCCTGGTCTCGTACTTTTCTGGTTTTTTTTTTATGTAGGTACCTACATTAATTAATTTTTGTACGCGTAATTAGGCAGCTACTACTAACAAAACAACGCCTGTTTTTGACATCTCCATAAATTAAAACTCCATACTAATATGAAATTTTAATCTATAAGCTTTTTTATTGCTCAAACAACTTAATAGGTACCCAGCCTCGGAAGTTTTTCAAAGTTTATCGTTTTTAATTTACCAATTGTTATAAAGTAGGCTCTTTGTTGCAAAGTTCAGCGTATCTGAAACGGGAGCAATATTCTGCCGTCATAACGAAAAAAGGCACAACTAATTTTTTTTCCAAAATTGAGTTATATTTGGAATCAGAAAAAAATGTGCTTCCAAATAGGTACCTACTTATATAACTCAATTTTTGAAAAATGTTAGTTGTGCCCTTTTTCGTTATGACGGCAGTATTAGAAAGGTAATTTTTAGGGTTCCGTTCCTCAAAAGGAAAAACAGAACCCTTATAGGATCACTTTGTTGTCCGTCTGACGTGACCATGAGTGGAGCCATCTGTTCTTGGATAGCGCCACTAGAAGTATGCAGTAGCGCCATCTATGATCAAGATATGATATATCTACTATGATGTAATAGCGGCATAGATGGCGCTATTGCATATTTCAGGCGCGAGTTGTACTCGCACTTGTCCGGTTTTTTATATACCTAGTCAAAAGATATCGATAACGTTATCTACTTTTACGTTGAATAAGAATCACTAGTCAACTTTTCCTCTTATACCATTGTGTATCTTATACCACCATGTACCATTTGTGTCGTGGTAAAGAAAATTGGACTGTCTGCTTATACCGTCAGGTACTCGTACTATTTTCAACAAAGTACAAAATTGACTGACATTTACGTGATTACTCACAACAGCCAATATGAAAGTGATAAAAGTTTTAGCACTCATAAAATTGTTCAATATCGATAAAACACCGGAGGCGATAAGTTGCGAACAACGAGCGCACTTATATGTGATGTATTTCTTATTCTATTTGATAATACTGCTATATGCAAATGCCATCACCAAAGCAGATGACGTGCGAGATGGTCCAATCGAAGCATTCAACCTAACTGTGTACAATATCTCTGAGAGATTAGTAAATCTATTCGGTCTTAATTATGAAGAAGAGAGAATCAAAGATCTAAAAGAGAAACTTGAACGAATCAACGATTATGTAGTTGACCATAATTTGGTAGCAGAAGTTCTGACCAATGTGACGACTGAAACCAAGTTGAATGAAACGAATTTCTATAAAGCACTCAATGAAAGCGATCATTTTTCATACATGTTCGCAAATGAATCGAAGAATTTGTATCTGAAGTTGAAAGAAAAGATGAATCGTGATGATATTTTGAAGATTGTGGCAGAAAGAGCTAAAAGAAGCAAACTGGTGAAATCTGCTAGGAAGATGATGGAACACCATCTTCCCGAACATGACGATGAAGAAATGATGAATGATGTAGTTGATAAACTGATAGGAGAAACACCCAATGATGATCATAAAGTGAAGGCTAAAGAAAGTGGTTTGTGGGGTACGTAGTAACATTTAAATATTAAAGCAGTCGAGTTTTTTGTTTTTTCAAAAATTATTTTTATATTGTTCATGATTCATGTTCAAGTAGAAGGCTATTTTATGTCATTCTTCCCCAGATCCACAAGGCGAACTGCATGAAATGAAGAACTACCACGACAGCAAGCGCAGTGGTCGCCGCATCTTCAGAGGCGAGCGGACCACCATCAGATCCTATCCGTTCATGGCCTCCGTCCATCTGATGGGCAGGTTCTGGTGCGGAGCGGTGCTGTATAGTGCAGACCTATTGCTCACGTCTGCTTCGTGTTTGCAGCTGTAAGTACCTACATTGGAAGAGGCCAAACCCATACATGTCTTTTTTTTATTGGAACGATGTTCCTTAAAGCGGGTTCCGGTATGAGTTGACTGATAAAAATCTTCACGTATTTGATAAAATAGTTCTGCGCTATGTTTTATTCCCTTTGCAGAATGCATAACAACCGGTTCTTTCGTGAGAACCCTCGAATACTACAGGTGCGGGTCGGCAGCAACCACAGCAGGATTGGAGGCGAGATGATTGACGTACTTATGGTGAGTGTTCCACTATCATTCAGGGACCACCAGTGGTCCACGGACCACCGGTTAAGAACCACTGGTTTAAAGGAATGTGAGATACTCTACAGATAACTCCTTGTCTACTACCTTAAGGGATGCGGGGATTGACGCCATAAGGTTCGTGTGGAAACAGTTTGGCCTATCTTTTTTACGAACCTGTGTTTCCCGGTAGTTATACAACCTGGCAGTGAAAAATCATATTCAGCAAGCACTGAAATTGAAATTGAAATAATTTATTCTGCAAATAGGTTACTAATAACACTTTTACAAGTCAAATGAGTTTTTCTTTTAAAACTAGATGAGGTCGGTGTTTCCTATCTGACTACCTTTGAGAAGAAACACCGAAACAAACTCAAAGGTCAAGGTATCTTTTAAAGTCCAGACAATAAAAAATTAAACTATGTAAGAACCATGCAGGTTAGTCTGGAATGGCCTTTAGAGGAAAGAGCCATACAGATTTGAGTGGACCTGTCCTTATTGTGCACGCATGTGCCGAGTATCGTGGTAGCTCAACCCAGACTTAGGGAGCTCAACGACTCGACGAACATTACCATCAGAAAAGGACATTTGGGTAGGCCCCATAAAGTACTCAAACTGTCAGACTGCACTTCAGATCTGGGACTGTAACATAATAACCCACATAGTACTCACATTTACAATTATAAATGAAATAGTAATGTCACATTGAATGTCATTATGTATAATTATAATTATTTCAAAAGAAAAAAAAAAAGAAAAAAAAACAGGTTTAAAAAAAACCGACTTCCAAAAACTACACTAAAAACTATGAAATAAAAATGTTAAACTTCCATAAATAAAAATCTAAATGTATATTGAAGTCGGCGGGGCCTCTTCTTCAGGTTTTTACCTCTCAGCCTTTGAACAGGAAGAACGTGCGCAGTGTGTGCACGTGCAGCTTGCTTTGCGCCTCGACAAATTAACATTTCCTTTCAATCCTCCATAATCTACAATGGTGCTTATTTTCATGCTAGGCCCCGCCGACTTCTATATACATTTAGATTTTTATTTATGGAAGTTTAACATTTTTATTTCATAGTTTTTAGTGTAGTTTTTGGAAGTCGGTTTTTTTTAAACCTGTTTTTATTTTTATCTTTTTAGTGTAGTGTAACCTGTGTAACCATTTTATTGTTGTTAATAATTACAATAAAGTATCATAAAATCATTTATGTATTTGCTACACATTTTGTATGTACCTACTTTTACCGAGATCGATTACTTCCACGAATTTAAATAGGTACTTATATTCATAGATGTTGGTGGATAAGAGCGTTTCAGTAAACAAAAAAACCGGCCAAGTGTGAGTCGTACTCGCGCACCGAGGGTTCCGTATCGGTTTTGGACGTATAAAGTGAAAAAAACCGGACCGTATAACTAAGTTTGTTTGTGAAGGAATTATGATGATTTAAAAAAAACTGCACTAGTTAGGAACATCGTTTTATTTTTGGTGCAATATTTGGGTCAATTCGGCAATTCCTATCAACTCTAATTATTTCAGATTCGCTCTGCAAACTTCGGAGAAAAGGGGGGGGGGGGAATGGTATTTTTTCAGACATTTTTCATCATATGTCGAAAACAGTGAGACATAAAATGAAATGAAAATATATTTTGAAATGTGCAGATCAAGCCCTTTCATATGATATGTCATTTGACCTAGTAACCCCACTTTAAAATTTCGGACCCCCACTCCGGCCCCTTTTGCAATGAAAATCAAAACATTTTATGACTTTTTTTATTTTCAATAAAGTTTGGCAAGCATTTTTTTTATAAATGTTCCAAATTTTGAGTCGATAGCATTAGTAGTTGCTGATATAAGCAGGTGTGACAGACAGACAGACAGACAGACAGACAGACAGACAGGCAGTCGCACCATAAGGGTTCCTTTTTTACCATTTTGGTACAGAACCCTAAAAACAGTGTTTGTTTCAGTTTATAATAGCAATAGGCTCGCTCCCTAGCCTTCTATCAAATGCGACTTAAGCATAAAAAAATTGTGTGTACTATACACCTCTGTCTAACCTTGCGGGAAATACCGGCGTGATGTTATGTATGTATAATATCGAGATCGATTGCATTCAGGAATTCATGTACTTACACAATATCACTTTTTCATCATTGTCATGATGTCATCGAGATACACCAAAAATACCGTTTATTACACCTGGTTAAAAATCTACTCAACCAAAGTTAATAACATTTATATGGGACCACCTCGCGAGCTTCTTCTACCATATGAAAAAAGAATCACGTAAATCGGCTCATAAGCCACGGAGTAATCGGTGTACATACATTAAAAAAAAAAAAAAAAAAAAAAAAAAAACCAACCGAATGCAGAATCTCCTCCTTTTTGGAAGTCGGTTAAAAAGAAAACACTCCTCGTGATCTCTTATTCTCAGGTGTACTTCCACCCCGGCTACAACCCCAGGACTTTGAAGTGCAACTTGGCAATGATCCGGCTTCGTCGCCACCTAGTCTTTTCCCACCGCACCTTGAAATATATCGCCATCCAGATGAAGTCGGACTTGCCGCCGCCGACTGCTGAAGTGCTACTACTCGGCTGGGGAGTCACCAAGGTATCCTTTTGTTTTACCGTCAGCCTGACTATTCTGTACCGACACGCCGCCTGATATCATCTCGAGAACTGCCAATTTGTTTGCGATATGTTATAATAGTAAATTAGTACGGAAACCGCTGTCGCCACTTTTAAAGTAGTGTGCCTCATAACTCAAACGCTCCTTTGTTTAGAGACCTTCCACACATTAAAAATGTCGCACACCGTTAATCTAACACTTCACTTGTCACTCACACTAAACTAAAACACTGTGTTCCGTCATCATACAAAATTAAACGTAATTTATTCTAATTCTACAAATCCTAGTAATCGATGTTCAACGCTCCATCAGTTTGCGATAACAAAACGCAGACCTTCTATAGTCTGTGGTGCATACCGTGACTCGTAAAAAAAGTTGCAGCTAAGACAGTTACATTTCAAAAGCCTGTGTGTGAGAACATCTACCTACTTTCGCGCTCAACGTTCTCCTGTCCGAATCCTGGACAACCATCGTTTTTCCGTTCTCCTACGCGCGTGACTCTCAAACTCGCAACTCGGAATTCCTGTGTTCCTGCCCTTGGAACCATCGGAGGTGGAAGGCTGAGCGTGTGTCGTAACAGTCCAAGGTATGTGTATGCACTGTATTTGCTACCGACATTCTGTGGAGTTTTTGAACATCGTATTTACTCGTCATCGTTGTGTTCCCTAGTAGCAGAAGACCACCCCTGCTATTTCGGCTTTGGTGCGCATGCTACACACTGTATACATCGCATCACCGATCGCGTTCGGTCCATTGGCAACACGATTACATTGATTTTATCTAGATAGGTGTCATCGTCATCCCTGAGCAAATACCGAGCGCAACTCGATCGTCTAGATTACCTACTCTGGATATGAAAGTAAATAGTAATGGAGAACGATAAAAAGTTAAATAAACAAACGACGGGTTCGTCTGCACAAGTTTAATACGAGCATAAAAGTCTTCAGTGATACCATTAAACTATATAACTTCAAGCAAACGTTTAATAAAAGCAGCCATCTTAACAAAATAATGGCAGAACACATCAAATGGGGTACCGGTGAAGTTATGGACAGTAATGTCGGTAAAATTAGCAGTAAACTTGTCGTTATGGTGGTAATCATTGAGGGTTTTTGCGGCAGCCATCCAAGAATGTAGGTTAACGGTCAAATGCAAGGGTGACGACTTGTTGCTCAAAACCTTCAACATTAAAAAAAAAGTTTGAAACTTATAGTGCAAATGTTCAAAAAGTTCCGTTGAGTCTTGAGTTCGGTTCTGTAATACAAGCCTTAGTCAATCCAAAATCTAAAATTAAACTGGATGCTCGATGTTAAAAATACTTAACTAATATTAATAATTTCTGTTTCAGATATCTCAGAAGTTGGCGTACGAGCCTATATTCTTGCAGAGGAAGATCTTGCCGGTCTATCCGAACGCGTTCTGCAAAGAAGTGTACGGGGAGTAAGTGTCGAAAGACTTTAAAAAGAATACTTAATTGATTTTATTCTCCACTTTAATTAATATCGACATCGCCCCAAGAAGAATTGCCAAACTTAAGTGGCTGTGGGCGGGGCATATACTCACAAAACAGAATGATCGATAAGGTTGAAAGGTTCTGGAGTGGCGACCGCATACTAGAAGACGCAGCGTGGGTAGACCGAACAAGACGGACCGATAACATGGTGAAGGTTATGGGAATCCGATGGATGTGAGAAGCACAGGACCGGTTAATGTGGCAACCTTGGGGGAGTCCTATGTCTTTCGGCTGACATAATGATGATGACTTTGAAATAGACAGACCGTACCTGAGTAGCAACCTAGCGAGCGAGTCAAGTCAGTTAAGTGGTTCAGGTTCAAAATGAAGTTTCCTAAAGGAAACTAGACTGGACCAAGAAATTGATGCTGAAAGTGCTATTCTTGGACATGGTATGACGGTACGCATTAGGAAGTTCCTCTCTTCCTCCTTTAATCATAATTTTGGTACTGAGCCATTGAGTCTACGGGAATGTGTCGCCCCGCCCCTCAGTTTTAAATAAATCTAGTGGAGGTTGGTTCTTTATACTAAAATATACAAATGTGTTTGTTTCAGCAAGTTTATATCGGACACCATGTTCTGTGCCGGCACTCTCACGACGGGAGAGGGCGCCTGTGATGTACGTACGGACAAACTAAATAAAACACAACCCTAAGGCTGGTTTTAGATTCACGCTGACCGTCGGCGCTGACAGATCAATATGTATGTATTACTATGAAGCGTTTCAGAGTTACGCTGACCGGTCGGCGCTGATGAGCGTCAGCGCTGAGCTGTGCGCGGCCGTACGCGGCGCCGACGTGCCTCCACAGCCATTGAGCGTTTTAATCTCGCGCTGACAGGTCAGCGCCGACTAGCTACGCGCCGATGGTCGGCGCTGACGGTCAGCGTGACTCTAAAACCAGCCTAAAAATAAGTCTCGTGATCATGGCGACCTTTCGTCTCATCTTTATTATTTTCAACAATGCATGCATACCTACACTTTTATTGCACGGCAGTGGTGTGTTCGGCAGAGGCGTATCAGCCACATTATACCAATGTTAAAAATCCCATGTGATAGGAGGCGAGCCTATTGCCAATGACGGGCACAAATCCACATTCCTTGCTGCTAATAAGAACTTTCAAATATCAAAACCCAATAACATGTAGAGGGAATGAAACCTTTATTAGATACTAGTGGCGAAGGGTAAGGGGAAGCCGGTACAATAAACTCGTAACAAAATTATAATTATCCAGCTGTTGCTGTAGGTTCTTAAGGGTTGTAGCGTGTTATTAAATAGCCTATACTATTCCTCATTGTATTTGGCTATCATATACAAAAATATTTTTTCGAATCCGACTGGTAGTTCCAGAGATTAGCGCGTTCAAACAAACAAACAAACTTTTTAGCTTTATAATATTAGTATAGATTCCGTTTTACTTACGTCATACCTATTCAAAATATGTAAATTGTAAATACATAGAAAGTAAAACGGAATTATTTGCAATTTTTTATTATTCTTTTATTGTACCGGCTTCCCCTAACCCTTCGCCACTGGAACCTAGGACCCCCTCAGCAGTCGCGCTTGACAGAAGTATTTTCATTTACGTTGTCTTTTTTCGTCAGCACGACGCGGGAGGGCCCGCCATCCTATCAGGTCGTCTGGTGGGCATCATCTCCTTCGGCCCGTCTATTTGCGGGTTCGCGGATGCTCCAACAGTATTCACCTTAGTGGGTGCCTTTTCGGACTGGATTGAAACTGTCAACGAGTCCGTGAGTATACGTAATTACTTATACAGGGTGAGGTTTTAAAGAGATCACTGCAAGCTTTGGCAATCGTTAAAGATGGAAAGATATTGCCTTTATACAGTAGCGACACCTACTGGTAACATTTGGAACTACCTACCTAGGTAGATAGGAAAGTTTTAATCAGCAGTCTGGTTACGTATTTAAGAGTCGTGACAGGTGGATCGTGAGGCAAACCAGCCCCTGGCGGCCTAAGTACGATCCGACTAATATTATAAATGCGAAAGTGTGTGTGTGGGTGTGGTGTATGTTTGTTACTTCTTTACACTGAAATGGCTGGATGGATTTAGATGAAATTTGTCAAATAGGTAGCCTGGAACCTGGAAAAACACAGGCTACTTTTCATCCATTTTCCGCAGACGAAGTCGCGGGCGGCAGCTAGTTTCAAAATAATTTTAATCAACCCATTTAACTTTTAACACCTTATAAGTATTTAATAATTTTCCTTGACTTCGTCCACAGATGCCCTCGTACTACAAAGGAGCAGCTCGCACCACCACTACGACCAAATCCCCCCTCAACGAGTTCCTTGCGACGTACAGTCTCGGAAAGGCGATCCGTCCGAAGCACAAATACATAATACCGATAACCGGCACAATAGCGCCGCCCCCAGCCCCACGCATCACGACCGCGGGTACAACACCCACTACTTCAGCACCGGAAGCCATTGACCAGTCAGGAACCCCTTCTCCGTCTATTCTCCGAGAAGGTGACGAATCCGATGGAGGTTGGAGTATTGATTTAAATAAATAATTTTGATGGGAGATGATTGATTTTGTTTGATTTTTAGGATGCCATAGCAAATCGCAAAAACTGAAACCTTATAATTTCGTCCTGTCCGTCTGTCCGTCCGTATGTCACAGACATTTTCGGAGACTAGATATTGGCATTCTATCCTATTAATATAAATGTGAAAGTTTGTGAGGATGTACGAATGGATGTTTGTTACTTTTTCACGCAAAAGCTACTGAACGGATTTTGATGAAACTTTTCTTATTTAACAGAATAATACATAGGCTACTTTTTATCCCGAAAAACGCGAGCGAAGCCGTGGACGGAAGCAAGCTAGTAGTAACAGTAAGTACAAGAAAAAAATCAAACATTGTACAAACGTTATCCTACTGTATCAGAGTGGTCACGTACCATTTTTTTTACAACATCCATAAACACGTGGATGTTGCGGGCAATCACAATGTAGTACTCGAGCTACCGGCAGATGGCGCTCGAGTGCGTTATCGGGCCGTTTATTGTGCTTTATGGTGCGTGGCACGTGACGGCAGTCAGGGAGTCGTGTGCGTTTTGTTTTTGGATTTTTTTCTGTTTTTATAACGGTGCTAGCAAAATTTTGTTTTAACTTCGAATGAATTTTCAGTCGTTCAGGTGTATGAGTACAAAGGGATATAGATGCAACGTTTAGCTGTAATTTCAGTGTTACATAACATCATTATCTGGAAGACAATCTACGGAACTCTTAAATGACAAACAACAGCACACATTGTGTTCTAGGTATACCTATATTATTTATGAAAGTAATTTTTACTATAAGTTTATTGCACCCACAACAAATTGCACGAATAAAAAAATCCCAACACAAACACAGTTTTCCAGCAACATCGTGACAAATGCCCTCAGTAAATCCTTACCTAATATACCGCGGCCCAGACGTATGGCACCCATTACCGCGCACCGCCACTCTATGACACTATTTGTTACACCCGTTGTACGCCCCACTGTTTGAAATAGCACATTTTTTATTTTTGCTGATATATGCGACAGTTCTGGGCAGGTCCTTTGAGGATTGCTCTCGTTAATTTTATGAGTTAATTGAGATTGGCTTGGAAGATTTTGATTCCCAAGAAAGATAATTTTGTTCTACAAATGTTAGTATTTAGAATGATTCAGAAAGAGATAAGGGTGAGCTGTTTCAAACTGTAATCAAAAGTAATTATGAGATAGTCATATTGACGATTACACATACATAATTATTGATGATATTATCTGACAACATCGTTGATTAAGGATCAGCCCTACCCGACAGTTACAATCTGGGTATCTTCAAGTCGCGAATGAATCGGTTTCTTGCAGGGAAGCATGCTCTATCGAAGACTGCATCATCGCTTAATATCAGGTGAGATGGCGGTAAAACGCAAGCCTTTTTAACCGACTTCCAAAAAGGAGGAGGTTCTGCATTCGGTTGGTTTTTTTTTTTTTTTTTTTTTTTTTTTTTTAATGTATGTACACCGATTACTCTGTGATCTGTGAGCCGATTTACGTGATTTTTTTTTCATATGGTAGAAGAAGCTCGCGAGGTGGTCCCATATAAATTGTATTAACTTAGGTTGAATGGTTTTGTAACCAGCTTCAATAAACGGAATTTTTCGTGTATATCGATGACATGATCATGATGATAATAAAAAAGTCATGTTATGTAGGTACACGAATTCCTGGACGCAATCGATCTCGATATTATACATGCATAACATCACGCTAGTATTTTCCGCAAGGTTAGGCAGAGGTGTATAATACACACAGTTTTTTTTTATGTTCAAGTCTTATTTGATAGAAAGTTAGGAAAAGAGCCTCTTGCTGAAAAAACATTGTTTTCGATTACTGAAACGTTCTTATCCATAAATATCTTAGGTAAGGTAAGGTAAGTACCTATTTAAATTCGTGAAAGCAATCGATCTCGGTAAAAGTACATACAAAATGTGTGTCAAAGGCAGTATATTATTAAAGTCGCTCTATCCATGATTTTATGGTACTTTTATATACGTAAGGTATTATTATAAAAAAAAACATGACATGTTACACTACACTAAAAAGTTAAAAATAAAAAACAGGTTTTAAAAAAACCGACTTCCAAAAACTACACTAAAAACTATGAAATAAAAAGTTTAAACTTCCATAATTAAAAATCTAAATGTATATTGAAGTCGGCGGGGCCTAGCATGAAAATAAGCAAAATTGCAGATGAACAAGGAATAAAAGGAAATCTTAATTTCCACGTGCACACACTGCGCACACCCTTCCTGTTTAAAGACTGAGAGGCAAAAACCTGAAAAGGCCCCGCCGGCTTCAATATACATTTAAATTTTTAATTATGGAAGTTTAAACTTTTTATTTCATAGTTTTTAGTGTAGTTTTTACCAAATATAAAACAAAAGAACATCAAACTGTCGTCCGTCAAAGGTACTAGAGGAGGTTCTTTATGATCCATCTCGCGTGCCCAGAAAACCTTCGACCCTCTATTCCCAGAATTATTTATGCTTTTGCCGCATAGCCAGCGTACAGTAACAAGATCATACAGGTCAGCAATGGCCACCGAACTACCAAGCCCGTAACATGTTAGTAGGGAGGCGACGTGACTGACAACCGTAATGATGTTGGCACAGGCAGGCCACGAGGTCAGCAGTGTTTTGTTTGTCTATGGCATATCGAAGGTGAGTATAATATAAACGGGTTTCAAACACTTTACCCGATTGGGGATTTCATTCTTTGTGCTGACAGCTTAGGGGTCAAGCAGGTCCCCCGCTGTCAACACAAGGCATCCTCAGGAACTCTGGCGACCTTGAATGACAATGATTAAGATCTACCAAATTAATCAAAATAATATTGTTATTATAGAGTAACCTGACCTCTATCTATGGGCTGTATGCGGTCTGTACCAAAGCGTAATTGCGTGCCCCAACCGACCCATCAGTGCCGCGTATATAATAATAATATCGGCCCTGTTTATAAGCTGTCCCACTGCTGGGCACGGGCTTCCTCTCAAAATGAGAGGGGATAGGCCAAAGTCTACCATAATGGCCAAGTGCAGGATGGCAGACATTACACGCCTTCAAGAACTTTTATGGAGAACTCTCAGGCATGCAGGTTTCCTCACGGTGTTTTCCTTCATCGTTAAAGTAAGTGATAATTGATTTCTAATACGCACATGACTTCGAAAAGTAAGCGGGGCGTGCCCCGGGATCGAACTAGCCCATCCGCCATGGGAGGCACATGGTTAAACCACTAGGCTATCATTGTAGTGCCGCGTGTGAGAGCCAATAGGGTCACACACGGCGACTCGCATGTTTATAAATCAAATAACGCCACTGCTCATGTTTTTAAATTTATTAAATTATTCAGCAATTTTAAATCTTACTTACATTTACCTAAATACATCGAGCTACTCATACTGACCGATAAGGCTCTTACGATGGAGAAAATCGAATTGATTCCCAATTTCTTTGTTAGAATAGAATAGAATATACTTTATTGTACGCCATAATTGTAACACAGCTCTTAATAAAATATTGGTAATGTTAAGGGTACAATGGCGGTCTTATCGCTGATAGCGATATCTACCAGACAACCTTTGGATGGACTGTGAGAACTTAAATAAGATGGGGGGTTTTGTTTTTTGTTTGTTACTTTCGTATTAGGTTAGGTTTCAGTTGTTTAAACTTTCCTTTATCTACGTCAATATTATTATCTCCCTTATTTCTATTATCTGAGGTGGAGCCTTTCCTCTCCGTGTATCGACTTACATCTTACATTATGCAATGAAATTGAGCCTTTATCCTTTAGAAGTATTAACCTTTTTCTGTGCACTGACCCACATGATTCACCGTGGTCAAAGGCCGCGGCCGCACCGGTACGGCGATTGCGGCGCGACGGCGATTTCGTAAAAACAAACTCTTATAAACATATTATGTCGGTGGCCGCACTGCTGCAGTGCGGCCATCGCCATACCTATGTTTATATGAGTTTGATCGCCGTCGCGTCGTTATCGCCGTACCGGTGCGGCCGCGGCCTAAGAGTTCACGGCGATTATTTAACTTCAATAAGCGCCAAGCGGCAGTTAATATGTATTAGTGATAGTAGAGCATCGTATCCGTCACTCACACCTATGTGACGTTTTGTCGCTAATTGTTTATTAGATACCGGACTGTTAGTGCTTCGTGTGACAGAGATGATGCTCTATAAAGCCGAAGCTAGCCGACTATCTTTCTAAACCTCTAGTGTAATATTTACGTTCGCTTACTGCATTGTGTTTGCTTCGCGGACAGTGAACGTGTTAACACTATCAACATCGGTTCCACACTCAGATCATAGAAACAAGGAGGTATGCCATCATAGCAAATTAGTAGGTACCGGAACAACTGATGCCACTTTTTGTACATTTTTCGACACAATTACGCGCATAATTAAGCGCTCCTTGTGAATAAAAAGGTCTCCCACGCATTGAACATTCCGCACACCCTCAATCTAACACTGTTAATCGTCACTTAACACTAGCACTAAACTAAAACACTGTATTTATACCATCGATCGTGTTCGGTTCGTCGCCAGCGCGTACGTTTTTAATATGAGCAATTTGCTCAAGATCAGGCATCAAGCTCGATAGCGCCTTGGCACATCTCCTTGTTTCTATGATCTGAGGTTCCACATTATGTGTATTTAAATAAGTGACAAGTACAGTGTTATCCCACCCGCGTTCAACGGTTGCCAATATGCAGTTACTTCTGATTTTCCGTTATAAAGACTTTGTAACCGATTGCTTTGAATTTATTTTGTGTTTGTTTATATTTTCCTATCATGTGATATTTAAAACGTAGCTGGCTTTTTGTTGCAGTAGTTTTAAAACTTAGCCTTTAAATATTACGCCTTAAGTTAGTCTGACAGATTGTAACAAAATTGCACTTTCAACAAGTCAGCAAAAAATATTTTTCACCAAAACAAAAACAAGTAAGCTTCGTGCTTTCGAAAATGCCACAGTGCAGCGCTCTCCCGTAAATCTACCGTCAGCACATTCGTCACGGTATAACAGTCGTCGACAGGTACATTAGTGTTAAGTGCACTATTTCTACTTCGTGATTGGTTGAATTCTCGGGCGGGCCGTCCGTCACACCGTAGCGTAACTCATGAATATTTGATGCATGACGGCTTTTGTGAAACTTGCGGTTTATAGCGAAGTTTGAAACAATGAGGTTAGTACAAAAGGGCTTTTTAATAAAGTTTAATTTATGAGACTTACAAACTTTCCTGTTATAATTTTCTCCTTAGTTTCGATCAATCAATAATATTTATTATTTGCTCCAGGCAAGTAAAATGGATGATTAAACTAACCTTCAACTACAAGACAAGCATTTAGTATCTGATTGATTAATGGAACCACCGATTATCTAAAACTTGATTAAAATGGTATCTGAGACTACAATGTTTTAATAATGTAAAAAAAAAACCGGGCCACATTTATTTTTGCGGCTGGCAAACTCAAAACTGAAAAATAGCGAATATTTCAAAAACTATTTTATGGACTTATTCAAACCCAAGTTGCAAGATTTCGCCCGGTACACACACGGCAAGTTAAATAAAAGCTTGTAAAAATCTACATACGACCCCGTCGGTGTCACTCGTTAACCCTGCTTTCGCTGTGACAAATATGAGTTCATAAATTCGTGCAGCGATGTGCGCCGCAGTACCATTAGTTGCCACTCAACCCTGTAATTGCTGCTACTTCTGTGGGCACGCGGCGTGTGCTCGCGTGCAGGGTTAATTGTATGCAATTATGCGCGGTAATTTAGTGTTAGCTACTTTTGAGATGTAGGTATGCGGGAATTTGCAGTTGGAAGATAGTTTTGATCTACAGACATCATAAGGCTGCGTTTCCACTAGAGATAAATGCGAGGGATGTGTTTGTTAAGAACCAATCGAATCGCTTCATTTCCCTGAGGCGAGGTAAATGAAGCGTTTCTATTGGTTCTTAACAAACACATCCCTCGCACACATCTCTGGTGGAAACGCAGCCTTAGGAGCTCGAATGTGTAATGGTTAGAAATCGAGGCGATTCTTTTTAGTTACAGAAGAAATGATCTCGAGAATTAATCGAGCCAGGGATAGGGCTACGGTAAGAAAACAATGTATGAGCATTATGAGAAGAGGATTTTGCCATTATGTTACATTACACTATAACGGTAACGTAAATTATCGCCCGTACTAATAAACACTACGTTAAGTTATGCTATGAAAACTGTCTGCATAACCATACATTTTTGACGTGTAACGCTCCGTACGAACGCTCCATGGGTGTCCCGATATTAATACACATTCTACATGAGACGCGGGAGAGCTTGTCATTACTTTAAACAGTGTTAATAGTAAGGAGGTATATATATATATATTTAGTTATTGTCAGTTTGTTTTATTATAACGACCAAATATTATTTACTCGCTAAATTATTTTGCCAAGTTTAATGGACCTCAAACAATTTATTATCACACAAAACTTGAACAACGACAACGGCGGGAGCAAGAACCAAATTATTTACAATATATAATACAAAATTAATACGAACTTTGACATCAAATAAATCACAATTTACTTAATAAAACAAACAAAACAAATATCAATCATTTTTAACCGACATTGCCTGACGTGTCAGTTTGAAAGCTCTTCGCACCGGTTGTCAGCGGTTTCAACCAGATTCAAGTGGATAAAACCAGTTATGACCGCATGAACAATAAAAATGGTGGATTTATGAAACACTCGTAAAACAAGAGTGGTTTTAAAATTTTAAATGAAACGGGAGAGGTTCAGTGTTCCGTATACTGATTTATTTATGTTTGTAGCGTGAAGTTGTTGTCCTAAATAAAACGATGTAACTTACATATTAAAAAGCTCTGTTTTTGTGTACTAGTTAGCTGAGCGTATATTATTCGCACTAAGCCCCACGTATGGAACGTTGTGTATAAGTAAGTGACCACAGCAATGATATCTACTAGTAATTAATTATGTTCTGAAAATATTTAATGCATCAATTAATTGGAAACCCAACAGGAAAAATTGCAGTGCAGGAAAAATTTAAAATGTGCAGGTTTCCCAAAATGGATAAACACATCACGGTTAAATTAAATAGAAGATAAACTATGTTTCATGGGTGGACCAAAACCTAATTAAATTTCAAACAACGCACTTAACAAAATCAGTGTTTCGCCTAAAGTATAATTGGCGAACATCCAGTGTAAGCGGTTTAACTAGTCTCAACCGCTTAGATCCGGTGCGGAGCGGTTTGATCCGGTTTCTGAAAGTAATTCAAATATAGTTTGTAACTCCTTACAAACACACTTCTGTCGATTATTCAATCCCTTAACTCCTTATGGGTCTTGTCTAACCGTTGTTTTAAGTGTACCAATTATAATTGTGGGATAGGTTCAATAACCCCAATCGTAACTAATATTATAAATACGAAAGTACTTTTGTTTGTTACCTCTTCACGCCTAAACCACTGAACCGATCATCATGAAATTTTGCATATACGTTGGCAGGGGTACAGAAAAGGATATAGGGTAACTTTTATCCAGAAAAAAAGTGCTTTTTCCCGAGGGAAAGAACAATAACTTTCGACGGTCACGATTGCTTCAGGACGCTAGTTGGCGCTACGGGTATGTCACGCGGATGAAGTTGCGGGCAAAATGCTAGTAAGGCAATAATTTAAAGGTAAAACAATCTTGTAATGTACTTTTGCAAAAGTACATTATCACCAATCCTACTGCATTAAAACAAGTGCTGACGGTAGTCCACCCGGATACGGTACTCCATCATTCTCCCTTCCACTTCCTCTCTCCATTTTAGAAGAATTCTCCTTCCATTTCTTTCTCTCCTATGCATTCATGCCTTTCCTGGCTCCTGCGTTACATTCTCCACATAATTATGATTTTTTTATTCAGACGAGCAAAAGGTCTTCAGTTCTAATTACTCTCATTGGTTTAAAGATCTTGTGATAAATAAAAAATATTGACATAATATTCGTAAGGTGATGACGTTTTAACAAAAAATGCCTTTTGGTAATTAAGCAATTAATAAGGCTTTAGGCTCATAAGCTTTTTCAACGCTCGTCAAAATGCCCAAATGGCTAGTCACAGCAGCCACGTATCTGATCTGCCAGCGCTTTTTGTGTCACCGATTATAGTTTTTATTACCTTTTCCCGTGCGTTATAAAAAGCTCATGTGAGTGAGGCTTAACGGTTCTTTCTTTCTTACGTAAACTTAAATGTGGAATGAGGAAAGTCTGAGTGTGAAACGACCAAGAGTAGTACTTTTAAAACAATTGTCATATAATATGTATCTACCCTCGCTTCGTTTCAGATGAAATGCGTTCTTCTTGAAACGGGCGATGTTTTTTTTAGACTACTCATCAAATTATTTTGGATGGATGATTGAATTGTTTTTTTTTTAAAATTGAATTGGTGAATAAATGAGATGAATTCGTAGATAGAACCTCGTAAGTAAAAGCTCTACAAGATGTTATCGCTAGAGAAAAAATTTTCTTTTTTTTTTAGTCTTATTTTTTAAACATATTTTTGTTTTAGGTTCTGTGTGCAATAAAAATGTAAGTAATAGCTTTCTTTTTATTTTCTTAAAAAAAAATAGAGACTTGAACTGAGGTCAATTGAAGCCAGGAGAAATAGCAAACATTTGGGGAATATTTGCCAATTTGTGAAATATCGTTAAACAATTAAGTATTTTTTGAAAACAAATGAGTCACAACTTCTTGGAGTCCTGAAATGTTTTACACATGTTTATAAATATTAAAAAAATCACATTGTACAAAAATCAAGTGATTTACGAAATGAAATCTCCATTAGTAGGTAGGTATATCAGTGAACAACTGGGACCGTTTCTAAATACAAAAAGAAAACCAAATATTTTTCTTTCGTTATTAAACAAGCGGCACGCTATGACGGCCGGTTTGACTTTTGAGTCCGCTCATAAAGTTTCGTAAAAATTGACAACTACTTTTCAAAGAACAATTGCAGTACTTTAAAGTTTATAGTAACACGTCACTATTGACAATAAAGTACAGCAATTATTCTTTCAAAAGAAAAGGAAGTTGTTTTTTACGAAACTTTATGAGCGGACAAACTTCAAACCGGCCATCATAGCGTGTCGCTGATAAAAACACCATCAAAAACAGCCCAGCTGTTCCCACCCACTTACTTGACATACAACATTCAAGGCTCGGCCGCTACATAAATGATGGGGTTCCGTCATTCGCGTTAGGGACTTACCTGTAACAAGAAAAGTTCACTTCAATTACAAGTACTGGTTTATGTACGAGGTCTGCTTACCTACCTGTGTATGTAGCTGAAATAACCTGAAGGGTTATTTTAGCTAGATTAGGAAAATAAAGCAAACACCTTTATAAAAAACACTATGTATTTTTCACATTAACAATAGTACGACACTTTAGTAGATAGAAATAGCTAGTAACTCAGGGGTGAGTAGTTCGCTGGCAATACGGGTCTTCAGGTCTTCAGATAATGTGGCTGGAGAACTTAACTGGTGATCTGCCGTCGGTCAAGAGGAGCGCGCAGTTTATTTTTTTTTAAGGGCCTCTCGCAGTTGGCTTCTAACAGCCATCATGGCTTAACCGGTCATCTGGTGAGGACTTACAAATGCCTCCAGCCAGGCTTAAAACTAAATAAAACTACAAACTAAGCGATCACACGCTAAGGGCACCCCCTACTGGGGTACGGGCCTCGGCTTAGGGCGTCGCTGGGGGGAGGGCAACCAGAGGGAGGGACTACTAGCTGGATCGGTTAATTATTTTGGGACGAATTTAAATCTACAGGCTCAGCGCGGGCTGGCTCGAGCAAGGGTCGGTTTGGGATCTGAGTCATACTCGGCGGCAGACTCGGGTCATGATGGGGACGTCGCGACGGGCCTTGTCGGCGACGTCGGAATGAAGGGGCGCGCGGACACCACGCGACGTTTATAAAGTAGCGGCTCAGCTCGACCCACACCGTCACACTTTCAGGGTCAGCTTAGTTGAGTCAGTCTTACTAATCGTACTAATATTATAAACGCGAAAGTTTGTGAGGATGGATGTATGTATGGATGTTTGTTACTCTTTCACGCAAAAACTACTAAACGGATTTTGATGAAACTTTACAGTAATATAGCTTATACATCAGAATAACACATAGGCTACTTTTTATCTCAAAAACGTGGGCGAAGCCACGAGCGGAAGCTAGTCGGATGTAAGGTTACCATTTGTAATGAAATCTACGGCTGACTTGCGAAGTAAAAACGCCTAATTTTCATGAAAATGCCGAATTATATGTAAGGTTTAAGTAAAGATGTACCTAATTTGAAATAGTGTTAAGAAATAAAATAAATTACTGAATATGAAGAGCTGAAATGCCCGAAAAATCAGAAAAATGGTAACCCTAGTCGGATAGGTAACTAAAGTCGGGTAGGTACTTAAATCTCTTTGAGAAAATAATTGGAAGAGTTTTGGGTAAAATAATAAGTGATTTCTAGTTGTATTTTCAAGCGACGTCAAAAAGAAAGGAGGTTTTCAATTTTATGCGTATGTTTAATTATTTTTTAATTCTGATCTCGCTTTTTACAAAAAAATCTTTTGTGTCGTAAGGCCTCCCCCACATTGGTCGTGCGCGATCCTCCGGCGTGTGAATGACGCGAACTTTTCACGCACGGGCATTCGCGTCGTTCACACACGCAAGCAACCTATCTATTTATTGAAGAGCAACTTCAATAAAATGTGTAGTTTATTTACTGCACTATAAAATACCACTTACACTAAACGAATGCTTAGCTGTCAACTATTCATGTTGATGTGAATTGGGAATCGAACGCAGTATACAGGGTGGAATTTTGTAATGCCAAGTAGCTATAATATGGGGGTTCTGGATCACCGGAAGTCCAGCGTAACTAGACCCCTGTGTGTATGTAGTTTGGTAGGAGCGCGCAATCAGGTTATGTTGGTTTAGGTGCGTTTGCGGTTGATTTAGCGGATGTAAAATGGTGTTTATAGGATGCAGCTATAGCCTGAGTATGATAACAAAATTGATAAATAATCCGCAACACCGCCATCGCACAACACATCGGCCACCCCCCACCACGTCAAAGCACACCTCACTCCCCGCCCCGCCACATTGTTTCTTATCAATTTCTCACGAATCAACGCGCCAAGGTCGACCAACCTTATCAATTTCTCACGCCCACATTGTTTCTTATCAATCTCTCACCTTATCAACGCGCCACCGCAAGCATCCTTATCAATTTCTCACGCCCACATTGTTTCTTATCAATCTCTCACCGCGCTACCGCAACAACCTTATCAATTTCTCTTATCAACATTCAACTAAAAAACACCATTTTACATCCGCTAAATCAACCGCAAACGCACCTAAACCAACATAACCTGGTCGCGCGCTCCTACCAAACTACATACACACAGGGGTCTAGTTACGCTGGACTTCCGGTGATCCAGAACCCCCATATTATAGCTACTATGCCACCTGAAGGGAAAGTACTCTTAATACTGTAGATAGAAAATTTTACTCAAATAAAACATTCCTTTATTTTTGAATAGAAAGAAAACTGCATTAAAAGATTTTCGAAAATTCGCTTGCCACACCCGGGAATCGAACCCTAATAAATTAATAATTTAAGATTTCACGGTTTTCCTATCATTTAATTTATTAAGTTTGTTAGAGAGATTTCATCCTTATAATTGATCCTAATGATCAATGCAATAAAAGTACAGGGTGTAATTTTTACAGATTTTAGTCGGTTCAATTCCCGGGTGTGGCAAGCGAATTTTCGAAAATCTTTGAATGCAGTTTTCTTTCTATTCAAAAATAAAGGAATGTTTTCTTTGAGTAAAATTTTCTATCTTCAGTATTACGAGTACTTTCCCTTCAGGTGGCATTACAAAATTCCACCCTGTATATTGAGAGATCAATGGCACCATCTCTTAGTTACTACGAGTACTTAGTACATACTAGGTACATAGTAAGTAGTAGTAGGTACCTACCCTACATACATTCTAACTATTCGCCCTATTCCAAGTTCAAATTAAATTGTGTTACACCTTCCAGTATACGGGAAATGTGTTGATAAATAATAATCACTTAAATCGATCGACTTACGACGTTATGAATTCCTGTCACTCGGTGGATGGGTGATCAGCAAAAACTTTAGCGCCTTATCCGTCGAACCCGGTTGCCATGCGATGCCTAATAACAGTCATTACATTGAACGGTTTGAAGCTCAAAACCTGTCAATCTATCTTATAGTTTCCCCATGGCTCTTTGTCTGTCAGTCCGTCCATCTGTCACACCCTTGTAAGTCTACAGTTTTGACAATGATTGTCCCGTGACGCGTAATTCCTAAATGTCTATTAGAGATTCCCTATAAGGTTTTGGTCGGGTATGGTTAGTTAGACGCTCTCAAAAAATTCGAGCAACTAAATATACCCGAGTTAGCATGTCTTAATCGTGTTTATTTAGGAATTTATATTTTGTTAATATTACTTCATAAATACTCGGCGATTACTTACCCGGCGGTAAATATAACATATCGAGTTTGAGAAGATAATCGGCTAGCTTCGGCTTTGTAGAGCGTCGTATCCGTCACTCATACCTATGTGACGTTTTGTCGCCGACTTGTTTATTAGATACCAGACTGTTAGTGTTGCATGCGACAGAGATGATACTTTAAAAAGTCGAAGCTAGCCGATACCTATCTCTTTCTAAAGCTTACAAAAATTCAATATGTAAGTAATTTTCTACCACTTTCAGCTATTCCAAACGCGCGACATTTCTTGTGTGTCAGTGTCATTGTGTCAGCGGTCTCGAGTGTCGGAGTTACTTTACACGCGTCTGTCGCTCTGAGTAAGTGTTTGTACAAGTACTCGAGTCGTACAGAAACGCTGAGTGAATAATATATCCTAAGGTTTTTGCTAGGAGAGATGTTTTTGACGTTATTTTTGATGATGTGTCGTGTCGGCTTGTTTGAAGACAGTTCTCAAGCCGTGTTTGAAACCTAGCAACAAAATGTGACTATTTCATAAAATATGTTCTTTCGTAGCTTATTTTAGATCAGGCGTGGCAAGGCAAAGAAAAATATAAGTTAAAATACGATTATTTAAGTTGAATAAAGTGGGACTGATATAATTAGTAGATCTTGGTTTGAATCAAGTTGGCTACAATGCAAGTCTCGGGAAGAGGATTGTTATTATTGTTTTTCAATTAAAAAAACAATATTGTGGACTGAATTTTAGAGCTCAAGCCATGGGGGCTAAGCAACGCGGGGCCCATAGGCAATTGCCTAATTTGCCTTCAGCCCAATCTGACTCTAGTGTTAATACTTTCCGGACTGGCCACTTCTATGCCGCAATTCCAGACACAATAAGAATGTCATTGTGTCTCGCGGGAATCTACATTCGTATACCTACGGGTTAAAAACCATTGAATACCTCTCCTTAGCAAAACTTATCTCATACTCAATAACATTTCATACTTACCTCGTCCATGAATAAATTACCAACCGCAACACAATTACAAATACGAGCGCCGAGTAAGTGAGTTAGGAGTAGAAGTCGGTAACAGAATTAACGAAGCCAGCACGTCACATGCAACTTTGACTTCGAATTTGCATTATATTTGAAGTCGCTGAATGAATTGACCTGAGCAGTGTTTTGATAAAAACAAACATCAAAAGAGCTTTCCGATTACAACTAATTCAGACACGACACTGTAGCTCAGTGGTTAAGAGCGTTGCCCCGGTTTAGGCAGAGGTCGCACGTTCGATTCCTGCCTGTGTCAGTTGTTTTTGGGAATGTCTTATACAGGGTGGAATTTTGTAATGCCACCTGAAGGGAAAGTACTCTTAATACGGCAGATAGAAAATTTTACTCGAAGAAAACATTTCTTTATTTTAGAATAGAAAGAGAACTGCATTCAAAGATTTTCGAAAATTTTAAATTTTTCAAAGCTTTAACTTGACTCATTGAATTTATAAGTCCAGATTTCATGGTTTTCCTTTCATTTAATTTATCAAGTTTCTTAGAGTGATTTCATCCTTATATTTGATCCTAACGATCGATGCAATAAAAGTACAGGTTGTAACTTTATCAGATTTTAGTCGGTTCGATTCCCGGGTGTGGCAAGCGAATTTATGAAAATCTTTGAATGCAGTTTTCTTTCTATTCAAAAATAAAGGAATGTTTTCTTTGAGTACAATTTTCTATCTACAGTATTAAGAGTACTTTCCCTTCAGGTGGCATAACAAAATTCCACCCTGTATATTTAATAACAACAAACATCAGCTTATTAATATTATAAAGCTGAAAAGTTTGTTGGTTTGAACGCGATAACTACCATTTGGATTCGAAAAATTCTTTTCAACGGGGGTGAAATCGCGGGAAACAGCTAGTGTCATGAATAAATAAAAAATAACAATTTAAAGAAAAACAAAAAACCCGACTGCGTAAAAACTAATTTTATAAAATACGTGAAAGAATTAACTTAAATAAAAACTAAAAAGAAAGAAACAAGCCCAGTAGTTTAGAATTCTGTTAAGTAATACTAAATAACTACACAATTGAAATAGTTTTATAATCGATACAGTTTTATAAACGACTCACAGTCGGGACCCCTTGGGAAGATTTGATTGGTAAAATTTAGCCCCGACTGTGAGTCGTTCTGTTCTGCATTAGAATTTATGATTTGTTTTATGTGTGTATCGATTATAAAACTATTTCAATTGTGTAGTTATTTAGTATTACTTAACAGAATTCTAAACTACTGGGCTTGTTTCTTTCTTTTTAGTTTTTATTTAAGTTAATTCTTTCACGTATTTTTTAAAATTAGTTTTTACGCAGTCGGGTTTTTATTTTTTATTTTATACTTTTTAGTTACGATTCATTGACTTCGTTATAAGATGGTAAATTTCGCAATCTAGTCATTCCATTGAGGGAGTTAATATCGTGGCGAGAATGATTGCTTTGTTAAACAACTTTAAATCGTTATATATCCTAAACTATTATTTAAAATGAAAAATGATAAAAGGAACCTATGATGATGATTTTAAAATACCTATTCAACGACACCCAACTTGACATAGCTCATCAACTTTTTTTTTTTCATTTTGACAATATGGCGTCTGGTTGTCACTGTGGTGAATTTTGATTACTGTTATTTCTTTAGTGACACTCGCAAGGTTAAGACGAATCGATTGACGTAAGAATTATCAAAATCGGCCTACGCATTTGGTCTCTAGAACGCCACATAGAAACAAACATACATACATACATACATAGACTGATAAACACATTACCCTCCTTTGCGTCGCGCAGTCGGGTAAAAAGAAATGAAGTCATACATGACACGACGTTTTGTCGCTGACTTGTTTATTAGATACCGGACTGTTAGTGCCTCGTGCGACAGAGATGACACTGTATAAAGCTGAGGCTAGTCGATTATTATCTAAAGCTCAATACTCTATGTGTAATATTTACTGCCGTACTGTAGGTATAGGTATAGATATTATATCTCTTTAATATCGCAGTACCTACTACAGGTTTAAAGCCTAACGTTGTTAACGATAGTCGATTTCGTGTGTCGTTAACGTGACGTAAGTGCCCATCGTAAAGCTTCTGTCCTTGTCTGTTGGGGACGTGCGCGCATTTTATGTTGGACGTAAAAGAACAGATTTTAGGGTACTGCACGTTATCATTATATTGTTATGTTTCATGGTGTTTTTAACCGACTTTAAAAAAGGAGGAGGTTCTCAATTCGAACGGTTTTTTTTAAATACCTATTTGTTACCTCAGAACTCCGTTATTTGTAAACCAATTTGGAAAATTCTTCTTTTATTTGAAAGAATATACATTCAAATTGGTTTCATTTTAATTTCGTAAAGATTTGATGAGTCTCTCTCACAAATACTCTCTCAAGGAAAAAAAATGCGTCGGGGTCGCCCTCTAACGCCACTGTGTCTAAGAATTGATCACCCATCCATGTAATCGCCGCGGCAAGCGCAACTCAACTCCGCAGACCATTCTATCTGTATGAGTGTTATTAAACGCCAAATCCGAACAAAATTGCTAACATTACCTACTAACTGAATAAATAGGTACAGCCATAACCGGCGCTGCTTCATACGCACGCATCTGCATTTTTCATAACATCATCTATTTTGTGAGTGTCCCCAGGGGAAATGCGGGCAAGGGTGGCAGGGTAGTCAATTTGAGAGACAAGGTTACATGAAGTATATGAATAGATGATATTACACTAATAATCTCTATTAGGTATATGGTAGGTAGAGCCAGATAAGATAGGTAATAATTTAAAGATGATGTAAGTACTTTCCATGGCGAAGGGTGAGGGAAAGCCGGTACAATAAATTGTACCAAAATTATAATTAATGTTGTTTTATTTACGTCATAAATCTATTTGCATATTCAAAATGTGTAAATACAGTGAGTAATTGAATAGCTAAGACATTTAATAAGTGAAATAGAATTATTTATAATTTTGTTACAATTTTATTGTTCCGGCTTCCTCTCACCCTTCGCCACTGGTACTTTCGGTTCATTTCTACAGGGTGTAAAGATTAAACGAGGGAATGAAAAACCATCAGCTGTTCCAATATTTCTTTTTCAGGATTTTAAGGTTAGTCTCGTAGTGTTTGAACTAGCATTGAATACTGAATACCTCAACTACTAACAATTGAAGTATACCCACTAATAGTATGTAAAACGCACATAATTTCGTCTGTGTCGCAAAGTGTAACAGTGTGACAACAGCCTAAACCAACAGCACCTAAGTAAATGCGGGAACGCGCTAAGGAAGTGTACACACGGACAGACATCGCGGTTGCCAACAAGACAAATAAATCGCACACAACTTTGCTGGCAGCTTATTTGTTGAAGTCTGTGTTCGTTTGTAGCTAACGTGTTATAACGTTCTCACTATGGACACTTTTCTGTTTTATTTATTTGGCCTATTTTCAGCAGAATGACTTCAGAATGAAAAGTTTTTCAAAATATCACGGTTTCTTTATCTTATGGGCGCGGCAGAAATATAACTTGTGTCGTTTCAATCTGTACAGATCGCGATTTTTGAAACCTGATTCAGTTTTTCATCAGTTACGGTCAGTTGCACAAAAATAATTAAATTTTAATGGAGACTTTAACCATATAATTTCTATCGTAACTCTCCTTTAAAACTTAATTATTTTTGTGAATAAATTATAACCTGTCAATGAAACCATTGGACTTAAGTAAAAATATTGCTTTTACTGATATCAAACCAAAGTCAACTCTAAGACAAAAATGTAAGGTAAGTAGCATAAAATATAATAAAAATTACCTCACCAAGGTCATCAAATTCTCTTGTAAACTCGATCGAACTGCCGCCGAACCAAAGTAAAATCAATTAAGTTTTTGTTCTCTCAGAATTCAGTCTAGATTATAATCTGGACTGAATTCTGAGAATCTGAGCTTTTTTTGTAAACATTACCAAAGTTTTTAGGTGCCAAATAATTTCTATAGAAATTGCTGATTGATTTTTCTGTTAGGTATCACATGTTATTGTCTGTAGATAAAGTAAAGTTGTTATTTATTGTTATGTATCATATTTCAAATAAAAAAGATTTTTATCTAAGTATAACGTAAAATAAAAACACATCAATAAGCTTAGATATCAGTAAAACTTGATAAAAAAACACAATTATTTATTAATTATTGAAGGCGTTGAAACATTGATATACCTACGTATGTAACTATTTTCAAATACATACCTGTTACTGATAAACTAAGTTGCTACGGTGCAACTCTAAAAATGTCACTGTTATAATTAAAACAAAGTTCAATAAAAAAGACACGCTCTATTAATTTCATGTAGACCTCAGTACATCCACATGTTGGTTATTTCCACCACATATATTTAAATCATTACCTAATTCTTTTTCTTTTACATAACAATAAATGCTGAAATCGCTCCACAGTTTCACAATTTATCATCATCAAATACATAAAAAACTCGTCCAACAAGCATTAGGTAATTGTCTGAAAGGTCAAGTATCAAAATATTTACAACACAAATTCTCGAGATTCGCCGAAAGTACAGCCTCGGGCTACACGACAGCTAGTGAAATAATAATTTATACGAAACAGAAGAAAGTCGGCCACGATCTCTAGGTGCCAGCTCTGGAGGCTCGTGTACTCGTTTGTAAATCAATGGATATGGATATTGGATATGTTATTTTGATACGATTCCAAGTTCATAATTAAATGTAGACACTAGACAGACGTTCAAAAATCATCAATAATTGCTAAAAGTGGGAAAACTACCGGGTCGGCACTACAATTTTTCCCAACTGTACCGTTAACGGGATGGGACGACCGGGGTGGATGGGAGTTACCCCATTTACCAGCCAAACCCGATTTCAGGCAAAACTAGTTTATTCTACGCGTGTCAGGACAATCTAGTTTATCCTAGTTTCAAGTAGTCAAACTAGTTTGTCCTAGGATAAATTAGTTTAACCTGACACGCGTAGGATAAACCAGTATGTCCTAGGACAAACTAGCAAACAAACCAGTTTGTCCTGAGTCCTAGGACAAACTAGTTTGGCCTCAAATCAGGTTTGGCTGGTAACAGATACAAAACATAGGTAACTTTATAACACCCTAACTTAACCCTATTTCATAAGAAATACAAACTTATATTAATTTTGGGGTCGGAAAACTGAAATACTTCTTGCTACGGAACCCTACACTGTGCGTGGTCCGACACGGTCTTGCCCGGTTTTTTAAATCATAATTATTTTGTGTCAACTGTCAATTTATATTTTATGTAAAAACGTCGTGAAAACGTCTTATCCGACTTTAGTCGCTAACCATTCGTTAAAAACCATAACGATGATATTACTATCACATTACTATATGTACTATTTATTTGAATAAAGTAAGTAATAGCAAAGACGGAGGCCTTCAATAACTTGATACCTACTTTATATATTATTAACGCTCGAACGATTCGAGGGTCGTGGTGCAACTCAGGAGCGTTTGACTTGTTATGGTTAAAATGTTTTACAATAATAGCGTTTATAACAGTGTAATTGTTGGTATTGCTCAATTTAATGCTTGCTTCGGTCAAAACAATGGCGGTAAAGGTTAAACATATTATTGTCAAAAACCTTTAGAGTAGTATAAAAGCGATATTTAATTTTGATGTTATAAATTCTACTATAGTGTCAAATAAACACTTTGTACTGCTTTAGGTAATATAATGGACTTTTTTCAATCTAAAAATATGCTAGAAGAGATTATATCATTAGGGTGTAAACACTAAACTATTGTCGTCAGTAATCGCTATTAAAGAACCTCTAATGATTTATAAGTGTTTGTTATCGTCAGATTAGAACTTTAATAGTTAAGAGTATCATGATTATTCCTCTGTAGATCATAGAGTTATAAAATTTCCTATCAGCATAAGACAAGATGCTTTACCTACAAAACAGCGATCAAATTCGCCACACTGTCTTTAAACTTTTAGCCCAAACTCTTAGCGTTCTTATAGACATGTAGTATAGCATTAAGTGATACCGTTGTTTATTTCTTTTATATATAAGTATATAACTCTTAAAATCACCTTAGGTGCTAAAGGCAGCTATTGTAGAGTTCTTATTTCGCTTTAGGTTACAAAATAAGCTCCATGTGTCGCTAAAATGTTAGTTGGATACTTTATTGTACCGACTTCCCCTCACCCTTCGCCACTAGAGTCTTAAGTTTATAACTTGGACCACATCTGATAACAAATTACCAAGTGCGGGCTATTTCTCGGCAGATGGCCATTTCCTGCGCAAATTGAGAGCTAGCCAGCTTGTAATCTTAGCCAGACATACGTACAACTAACATGCTAACATGTTGCCTATATTGTGGCGGCCTCGGTGGAAATGAGTGGCTTTGTTTACGGTTAGAGAGCGACTGCGAATTATGTAAAATACTGGTTGTGCGCTTGGCATATTCAGCTTGAAAATTAGAGTATTTTAAATTAATTCTGGATACTTCATACGCACTTTCACGTATTTTTGTAACAAAATCTAGTTTTTTTGCAGGTTGTGCGCTCTAAGATTTTTCAACAAATCTCTAAATATACTTCACGTGACCCAATAACAGAATCCAGGACCTCATTAATCACACTTGCGACTACTACATACAACAAAAACTCAGTAATTCTGCTAGATTATTTTAAAAGTTCATGTCAGAGCTAAACTAAGCCTGTTTGTGTAAGATTATTAATTTAATAATACGTAAAGAGAAAACTTTGTACCCCTTTTTAAGCATAATGCATGCACGGATAAGTGGGAGATTTAGCATAGTTAAAGTTTATAATATGGAAAAAAAGCGTAGAAATTAATTTATTGAATTATCTTCGAATTTAGACCTCTGGGCGATCCCTGGTTATAATAAAACCGTGAATTCACCAACGTCCACTCTTGCCAACGTAATTAAGGCCTTATATCAAACTACAATGCTTATACGAATCGCTGCTATCGATATATTCAACCAATTCGCACCGCTTAACCGACCATTTTATAGTTTAACAACCGATGAATCGCGTCCTGGCTCCTAGCCAAGGGCTTCAACAGTAATGTATGCTTTAAACCTCCGTTTATTTGAACAAAAGAATACATTGGTGTTTTTGTTCGAGAATCAGAGCGCTATAACGAGTGCTCTTTAGGAGTGATATATCGGTTCTATTGTATTAAGGAGTTCGATAAGCTAAGAGAATTATACTTTTAAATGTGGTCTCTTTGTTCTCTTGTTTTCTCTGGATTTAATTACTTGTAGATGAGTTTGATAAATGATAAATGATATTTATTTTGTAAATAGGTTAAAAATAACACTTTCACACGTCAAAACATTTTTTTAAGCTAGATGAGTTCGGTGTTTCCTATATACCTTTGAGAAGAAACACCGAAACAAACTCAAAGGTTGATGTCTATTTTAAAGTCCAGACAATTAAGATAAATTGCGTAAGAACCATGCAGTTTAGTCTGAAATGGCTTTTAGAGGAAAGAGCCATACAGATTTGAGTGGACCTGACCTGACTGTGCACGCATGTGCCGGGTATCGTGGTAGCTCAACCCAGACTTAGGGAGCTCAACGACCCGACGAACATTACCATCAGAGAGGACATTTGGGTAGGCCCCCTAAAGTACTCAAACTGTCAGACTGAACTTGAGATCTATAACAGTAACATAATAACCCACATAGTACTCACATTTACAATAATTATAATCAATATATTACATAATTATTATCACATTCAATGTCATTTTGTATATAAATTGTTTCAAAAGGTAACATTTAATGTCAAAGTGTATATAGAAAAAAATATAAAATCAAATAAAAGTTTTAGTAAAGAAAGTTTAAGTAAGGATTCAAAAGCATTAATGAATTCGAAATAGATGTAAAATATTAAATGTGAATGCATGATTGTGGTACCTATACCCACATATTATTATTATTTCGTTTGTGTCCATTGTCCATAATATTTTTTTGTGTGTTGCTTACTATTTAAAAAATGTGTAAGCAACCCACTTTTAACGGCTGGTTTCACTTTCACCATCTCCAGATAAGTTACGTTTAACTTATTTATCATTAAAAAAATAAACTATTATACAAAGACGGTCGAGACCAATTAAGACTATTTAAACGCAATAATAAAATTACAAAAATACAGAAAAAATAATGTGGACAATGGACACAAACGAAATATATGTGGGTATAATAATATTATGTAGCACGAATCAAAATATATCAAGCTGAAACATTGCAACAAAGGAATGCCTTTATAGTAGAATAAAACTACTGGTAGGTAAGTATATTGAATCAATTTAATTTGCTAGGGTTTGTAAAAGACAATGTAGCAGCCAGAAATACTAGCAATGTGAAACTGCAGTTTTATACATACCTAGTTATTGACCGCGACTCCGTCTAACTAGGTATATAAATTACCTCTTTACTATAAAGTGGCTAGTAATAAGAAGAGGTCAAGTAGTATTTCTGGTTTATCCCACGGGAATTAGATGAAATGTTATCTTGGAACTTGTGACGATGTGCTGAGCGCTGTGGTCGAGCTGAACCGATGGGCGTGGCCTGTGGATATACATATATAGCGGCGCGAGGTGGCCGCGGGCCTCTTGTTCCAGCGACAGACTGCCAGTTAAGGCCCCGGCATACGCCAACGGCCTTGAGTGATTTGGGCGGTATAGCTTGAGTGTTCTGCGCTGAGCTCAAGCAACGCGACATACATCCACCGAGCAATACGACTCGCCTATCAAGGAGCGCGCTGTGCAGAATTAGACGTATTATTACTTTTTAGTATCTAAAACATAAAATAAAAAAAAAGTAACAGGTATTATTATAGGTAGTAACATAGTCTTTTCACACAAAACAAATCATGAAAATATCTTAAGCGGTTTGAAAGTAATTACGTTTTTATGTTTTGGGTAGACACGAATTCATGAATTTATTTCATTAAGTATTTTACAACAATAGTTAAATATTCACAGGTACGATTGATGTATATATGTTCTAGTTTAACATAAAAAAATTGCACAACTAACCTGCATTATTTGACGGCGAAATAAGAGATTTAAAACTGGCCGTTACCATTTACCTTCGCCTTAAGTTCTCCAGCCACATTACCTGAAGACCCGTATTGCCAGCAAACTACTCACCCCTGATTTTCTAGTTACTTCTGTCTACCAAAGTGTGGCACTATTGTTAATGTGAAAAAAAATACATAGTGTTTTGTATTAAGGTGTTTGCTTTATTTTCCTAAACTAGCTAAAATAACCCTTCAGGTTATACCCAGCTACAAACTTAAGTTGGACCCCAAACTGTGAAAACCACATTAAAATCCATTCAGTACCTTTTCCGTGATGCGGGCACAAATAAACAGACATACCTAAATCCCAAAAATATTTTTATTTAGTAGGTATGGTTACTTCTGGAATATCTTCAATGTACCGAAAGGTTTTTTTTCATTTTTATAATATTATCTATATAGATAACGAGAATACGGCGAAGAAAACAAGTACCTACCTATTAAAAGACTTGAAAAAACGAATCAAAAGTGCTTCGAAACAAAACATGTTAAAGTACTCATTCAACTCAACCGTGACTGTGTCATTGTGCGCATCTTTCGCCGCCGTCAAACTCCGTCACTCGGAGAACCGACAAGCTTTCCTACTTACGCTGACATGATTTAGGTACAAGCACACTTAAATCATCGCGAGTTTTTGACTTCAGATAGCAGTGTTGCTAAGACAGGGTAAGAATATAGGGATAGAATATATCTTACCCTTCATACTCGAAATATTCTAGGAGGCACATCTATATGTGGTAAAGATGCCATATAAACGAAAAAAAACTTGATCAGAGTATTTTATTTTTTTAATAAATAAATTAAATTATTTTAAATAAATTATTTGACACATAAAAATACTATTTTCGGCATCCATTACGCTAGTTTCTAATATTAATAGTAAGTTACGTAAAAACTAGCGTAATGGATGTTGAAAATAATATTTTTTATGTGTGTCAATTAATTTTAAATTTATTTATATAAAAAAAAATATATACTCGGATATATTTTTTTTCGTTTGTATAGCATCTTTCCACCTACAAATGTACCTCTTAAAATATTTCGAGTATGAAGGGTAAGACCTTATATAATATCTATATATTAGGTCTTTACCTATGAAATTGCCGTTCTGCAGTACTGGCCATTTCAAATCAAAATAATTTTTGTTTGGCTAAGAATTCTAATTTCAAATTAATTTTATTTTAAAAACATGTTTTTTTTTTTCCAAAAGTAGTCATTTGTTTATTGATTAGTGTTACATTTTCATCGCATTTCAATCTTTTTCGTCATCATGGATAGGTTAAAAATTCGAGTAATTATGGAATACGAGTACCGTCGTGGCAGCAACGCGGCACAAGCGGCACGCAACATCAACGACGTTTACGGAGCTACCACTACAAACCAACGCACCACCTGTTATTGGTTTGCTCGCTTCCGTTCTGGAAATTTCGACCTGAAAAATGAACCTCGCGGTCGTCCGAAGACTTTGGTCGACAATGACGAATTAAAGGTGATTGTGGATGCTGATGATACACAATCTACGGCTGAATTAGCAGCAGCTTTCGACGTTAGCGTCCAAACAATATTGGTCCATTTGCGTCAAATTGGCAAGGTAAAAAAGCTTGACAAATGGGTGCCCCACGAACTCAATGATCGCCAGCGCGAAGTACGCGTCGAGACGTGCCTTGCATTGCTCAACAGACACACAAATGAAGGAATTTTGAACCTTTTGATAATCGCAAGCGCTCAGCAAGTTGGTTGGATCCTGGTTCAGCACCTAAACAATGCCCTAAACGAAAACTTACCCCTAGAAAAGTGATGGTCACTGCTTGGTGGTCTAGCGCCGGTGTGATTCATCACAGCTTCTTACCAAACCGGGTGAGCATTACTGCAGATGTGTACTGTGAAGAACTGAACACAATGATGAAGAAGCTGGCACATCTCCAACCAGCATTGGTCAATCGCTCGTCTCCACTGCTCCTGCACGACAACGCGCGACCTGATACTGCACAGCAGACAGTCTCCAAGTTGCAAGAACTGGGGTTGGAAGCTCTCCGTCATCCGCCCTACTCACCAGACCTTGCGCCTACAGACTAGTACTTTTTTTCCAGAATTTGGATAACTTCTTGGCGGGAAACAATTCAATACCCGAGAGGTAGTACAAAATGCCTTTGAAGCTTTTGTTGCCTCCCGTCCAGCTGATTTCGTTAAGAAGGGCATCAATAAACTGCCACTGCATTGGCAAAGATGCATTGATTGCATGGGTGATTACTTCGATTAATACAAATAAAAAATACATGAAAAAAAATCGTTTAAATTTTTTCATACAAAACGGCAATTTCATAGGTAAAGACCTATTATTATATTAACGTCATAGCAGTGATAAGCAGTGAAAGCCTAGTGGTATATCAGAGGATATTTATTTAACCATGCGCCTCCTACGGCGAAAGGAACGAGTTCGATCCCGAGGCACGCACCGCTGACTTTTCGAAGTCATGTGCGTATTCAAAATTAATATTATAACTTGCTTTAACGGTGAAACCGAAGAATGTCTAAGAGTTCTCCATAAAGTTCTTGAAGGTGTGTGAAGTCTGCCAACCCGCACTTGGCCAGCGTGGTGGACTATGGTCTATCCCTTCTCATTCTGAGAGGAGGCCCGTGCTCAGCAGTGGGACATTATAAACAGGGCTGATAATTATTATTACTATGGCAACATTGAAATTATTTCCGCAACATGTCACACCGACAACGCTGATTTTCAGTGCCGACCTAGGGTGACTCAATGGCATTTTTCGGCTGTAAAAATGCTAACTATGCTCAAATCTCGAAAACAATTCCACCAAAGTTCCAAGTTATCACAAAGATAGCAAGAAACAAAACTTCGAGCGTACTTCAAATGAATTGATTGATGTTCAAGTGATTGTAATTATACATTCAGAATATCGATGAGACGCGTCACTTGACTGCGGCTGCTAACTTCAGTTTAACGACTTCGCTCATCTCTCCGTGAGTACATTTATGATATAATCGCTGAACCACAGATATAGATTAGGCTAGATACCGCATGTTCACTAAATAGTATGAAAACGAGCGTGCCACTTTTTCCTCCCTACTATGCATTTAAAGGCCTTGGGCATGGGCAACCCTATAAGAGTTTTTACAGTTATTATTAGCAATTTGGGCTTTGTATGTCTTCAACGACACTATTTGTTATGTTTCATAGGCGTGTTTGAACGTAAACTGAAGTAGGAACGTGGCGAGTAGGTGCATCGCACAAACATTTTGGGCACGCTGGGACGGACGGTTTGCGGTATCTAGTCTACTCTAAATCTGTGCGCTGAACATTTTGCAAGAAGGAACATTTTGTCGCTAACGTTGTAATTTTATGGAACGACAGGTAATCGAGTTTTCAATATTTTTGTTTTTTTTTATCCATAAGAGTCCCTTTCAATTGCGCAGTACATAAACAGAAAATACCTGCTTTTTCAGCGTTAACCATAAAATATCCACAGATTTTACAGTTGGCTTTCTGCCCGGGAAAAAACCGCGATACGGTTTTTTGTCCGGGCAGAAACCTAACTAGGTAGTTTGGTAACCTAGCAGAAAATGGAAATAGTAATTTGTTGCACATTTTTAGCAATATCATTATGATCACAAAAGGTGGTAAAAAAAAATTACGTCTTTATAATTTGCTCTTTTAAACGAGACGACGTTACGTTACTTCGTTTTCGAGAAAAACCTCTATGACAGACGATCGGACACGGGATACGGTAGTGATCTAAATGGGTTTCGTTTTTCCTTTCAACGTTGGTAACCTAAAAATATTCATATTATTATAAGCTCTTATCAAAATAACAGAACACAGCATAGCTTCTATCTCCTAAACAAAGCTTGCCCACTATGTCCGTCAATCAAGTCACGTTATTACCGCGGCACAGCTGATGCGCTTCACTTCCAGTTCCCCTTCGGAACAGTAACACAAATGGAATAAGACCAACTTTACTTATTTACCCACAACTGGCGCCTAAGGCCCCGTTTATAGACGACAAGCTTAGCGGGGAGCGATTAAAGGGAACTTTCGATTTAGACGTTTGGTGTCGTGTAGGCAGTACTATGTGGGCCGTACCCCTATCATGAGTTTTTCTGACGTATAGTTTCGTTAACGTAAGCATATTTTGAATTTAAAATACAGCAGTCCTGGAACTTTTTGATAAAATTTTATACAATTTGCACATTTTTAAAAATACAGAGACGTTAATTAAGTATTTAATTTATATAAATATTGTGTAACAAACGTGTATTTTCAATTCAAAATATGCTTACGTTAACGATACTACACGTCAAAAAAACTCATGATAGGGGTACCGATTACGAGTTATTTTGACGTATGGTATCGTTAATGTAAGCATATTTTGAATTGAAAATACTACGTTTGCTACACAATGAATATAAAAAAAAACTTAATTAATTTTGCTCATACAGTGTTATCATTTTTAACCGACTTCCAAAAAGGAGGAGGTTCTGCATTCGGTTGGTATTTTTTTTTTTTTTTTTTTTTTTTAATGTATGTACACCGATTACTCCGTGATTTCTGAGCCGATTTACGTGATTCTTTTTTCATATGGTAGATAACCTCGCGAGGTGGTCCCATATAAATTTTATTAACTTTGGTTGAGTAGATTTTTAACCAGGTGTAATAAACGGTATTTTTGGTGTATCTCGATGACATCATGACGATGATGAAAAAGTGATATTGTGTAGGTACATGAATTCCTGAACGCAATCGATCTCGATATTATGCATACATAACATCACGCCGATATTTCCCCCAAGGTTAGACAGAGGTGTATAGTACACACCATTTTTTCATGCTTAAGTCGCATTTGATAGAAGGCTAGGGAGCGAGCCTATTGCTATTACAAACTGAAAAAACACTGTTTTTAGGGTTCCGTAGTAAAACTAGGAACCCTTATAGTTTCGTCATGTCCGTCTGTCTGTCCGTCTGTCTGTCCGTCTGTCCGTCTGTCATACCTTCGTCAAATCTACAGTTCATAACCAATTTATATCAAACTTCGTAGGTAGATGTCTTTTATAAGCCGCCATTAAGGCCTATAGTGAAATTACGAAAAATAAAATTATTAGGGGGGGCTCCCATACATGAAACTGAGGGATGAAAAAAAATATTTTCGCGCACCCCACCATGTGGGGTATCGTTGGATAGGTCTTTGAAAATAACATGAAGGTTTCTAAATATCTTTTTTATTTAAGTGCATATTGAGTGAACTAGGAGCTCCCAAAGTCGTTAACAATGTGCCTGTAAAAACCCCCCTGTAATTTTCCAACCGCGCTATCGAAAAATCTGAAAAAAATCAAGCTTATATATATATATATATATATACACTTAATAAATACTTTCGATTGAAATGACAACCGTAAAAATAATAATATTTCATAATATTATTATGAAATACAAACTTGTATTTGCGGTCGGAACACTGAAATACTTCTTGCTACGGAACCCTACACTGTGCGTGGTCTGACACGCTCTTGCCCGGTTTTTGTTTACTGAAATGCTCTCATCCACCAACATCTAGGAATATAAGTACCTACCTATTTAAATTCGTGGAAGTAATCGATCTCGGTAAAAGTACATAAATGATCAAAGTCGCTCTGTCCATGATTTTATGGTACTTTATTGTAATAAATTAACAACAACAAAAATGGTTACACTACACTAAAAAGATAAAAATAAAAACAGGTTTAAAAAAAACCGACTTCCAAAAACTACACTAAAAACTATGAAAAAAAAATGTTAAACTTCCATAAATAAAAATCTAAATGTATATTGAAGTCGGCGGGGCCTAGCATAAATATAGAAATGAAAGGAAATTTTAATTTGTCGAGGCGCAAAGCAAGCTGCACGTTCGCTGCACACACTGCGCACGTTCTTCCTGTTCAAAGGCTGAGAGGTAAAAACCTGAAGAAGAGGCCCCGCCGACTTCAATATACATTTAGATTTTTATTTATGGAAGTTTAACATTTTTATTTCATAGTTTTTAGTGTAGTTTTTGGAAGTCGGTTTTTTTTTATTCCTCTTAGATTCTTATTAAGTTGTGTATTGGGGTAGATTACTGAATGTCGAAGTTTGAAATGTCGACGAATGTTAGTTCTAAAGTACAGGATCTCGATGTACGCCAGTTCGAAAGTTCACTGGAGCGAAGTATGCAAGGCCGACGTATCGTTAGTTAGAAAGCATACGAGTGCGATGGTAGCGGAGCGGGTCCAAGAGCGAGCGAAGCGAGCTCGGGAACTTGGACACCCCGACACGGACAATTTAGGTTCGAAGGGGTTGACGGGGGCTTCGCCCCCGTCAACCCCTTCGTATTAGGTTACTTTTAACCTTGCAGACGGAAATAGGAGCCCCGCGTAGCGGGGCTCCGTCGACCACCTCCCTCCCCCTATCGCACTCGTATGCTTTCTAACTAACGATATGTCGGCCTTGCATACTTCGCTCCAGTGAACTTTCGAACTGGCGTACATCGAGATCCTGTACTTTAGAACTAACATACGTCGACATTTCAAACTTCGACATTCAGTAGCGGAGTCTGTGTATTGCTACATAAATCATCTCACGTTCCTACATTGTTATACCTGAATTTGCCGCTTGCCGCCCCCTCAACATTCCGCGTCCTTATAAACGAGGCTTTACGGTGTACCTTAATCAATTTCACTTATAATCAGAGTCAGTGTGACGAGACACAACTCGCAAGATATCTTGCCATCTTTCTTTGTACACACCTTATCAGTTACTTTGGTTTCGCTCAACGCTTAATTTTCAAGTTCAATAAAAAAATATAAAAACCCGACCGCAGCTTGCGCTGCGTCTTTAAACCTATCTGGTATTATAGAACCACCAAGAGGAAAAGGGAAACAAGACATTGCAGTCGGGACCCATATGACTATTACCCGGAAACAATGGGTCCCGACTGCAATGTCTTTGTTTTTCTTTGTGTGGTGCACACTACGATGATCCCTCAAGGTCATATCAAATATCAGCAATATGTCCCCTTATTTTTCCCACCGTTAACAACATCTCACTATTGACAGGAACTCGAGAGGCTCGTGTCCACAACCCGATCGAATTCGTGAGTGGCTCTTAGTGTCGACACAATGTAGGGTCACCAGTGGCGAAGGGTTAATTTTTGTAAGAGGTAAGCCGAGCAACAAATGCTTACCTGGCCACGAAAAGCTAATTATAAATATTTGACAATAGTAGGCAATACTGCCTGTGCTATTTTTCAAAGGGAAGCCGGTAGGAATCGGATTGTAGGGACGCTTCGCCACTGAGGGTCCCCGTAATCGACACTTTGTCAACCGCTTGTTAGGCCTTTGTTTGGGGTTGTAAGTCTGTAGTTATTATTATATTGCGTCTAGGTAGCCCCCAATTGGGATGGGGTCGACTTCCAGTTACTAAACAGTAGGTTATAGGCAATAACATAAATGAATGGAACTATGTATCATCTTATTCATCATTGAAGAAAGGGTTCAACAAGGTTCAACAAGTGTTGAACAGATGTTTATTTTTTTGTGGTACGGCCGAATATGTTTAAATGAAGTTGTTTTCACGAAATCGCCGCCGCCGTCGCATCGCACCGCGTCGCGCGTACCGGTGCGGCCGCGGCCTGTGTGAGTGACGAGTCACAAATAAAGTCTATACTGTATAATCTATGATAACAGTATTAGATCAGTATTTTAGTAATTCGTGTGCGGTTTTTTTTTTACGTGTGGTAGATCTCTTTAGTTGTGAAGTGGCGTTTGTAATTGTGAAGCACACCGCTTTAAAAGTGGCGACAGCGATTTCGAACTAATTTGCTATGATAACATAAATCTCGTTTATAAGATTTGAGTTTCTACTCAACGCACATTTCTACTTAGTATCTATAGGATGCTTTGCCATAAACTAAGGCTTCGCGTTCCTCTAGAGATCGATCCTAATCCTCGCCACATCCAATTAATTTTTCAAAGTCCCGGGATAATCCCGGAATTATTTGGTGTCGATAGGTCGCCGCGACCTTGGACAGAAACGTGCTGTTTTAACGAGTATTTAGAAATTTGTAAAAAAAAGGTAAGTATAGGTATTTTAATTGGAAAAAATACAAGTGGTATCTTTTTAACTTATTATAGTCATTATAGAAAAATCGCTATCTGCATCAGGTAGCCTTGTCTTGTCTTCTTACTTGCCTAGATTTTCACCTATAATTTTATATCATTATCCTCGCGGTTTCGCTCTTGTTGCTCGGCTCCTAAGAGTTGTAGCGTGATGTTAAATAGCTTAAACTATTCCTCATGAATCTGGCTATCATATACAAAAAGATTTTTTCGAATCCGACTGGTAGTTCCAGAGATTAGCGCGTTCCAAAAAACTCTTTAGCTTTATATTGGTATAGATACAACGCGCAACGTTACAAGTTTAGTAAAACATAATAGATAAAATAAAATACTTCATAGACAATACCATTATCTTCCACGACACTGAAAAGCGCTACCAAATCTACCAATCACATCCTCAGACATTCTAAACGATTCTCCTGCATTATTTTATTTAAACGAGTACAAAAGACACCATTATGGGTCAACCCTAGTACCAAGCCAAGGAAGGGACATTGACAAATGTTTACAATCCCTGGCGTTGACGACTCGAGCAATTTTTCCTTCAAAGCCCACAAATTCATGCCAGAAATAAATAACCTTTATTGGACGAAAATTTGGGCCACTAAAATTTAGGAACTACCTACCAGTTTAGTGATAGAAAAAAATTAGGATATAAAGAGAAGAATTATTGGGGTGTTGGGAACGTCTGTTAGGAATATGGTCTGAGATTGTGACTGATTACTGCAAATTGAATTGAAAGAAATCGTAAATCGTGTAGATAAGATTTTATGGGCTTGTCGCGCCGACTTTGCCCTCGTAGCGCTACGTTGCTACGTCGTAGCGTTATCGTAGCACGTAGATAGGCTGTACTAACTTTTACTGTGATTTTTTACGTTGACATAAAAATCAGTCAATACTATTATTACCTATAATGACATTATACTCAATGTCAGATTGCAATATTTATGCAACCGAGCTTATTTACATTTTAAGATAGGTAGGTACCTACATAAATTATACCAATACCTATAACAAACACGTAATAATAATAATAACACCTTCAAAAAGATGTATTGATGTGTTACATGTATTGTTGTGTGAAAGTTGTGAAACATAATGGCGTAACAAGATAAAAAAAAATAAACAAAAACCACAACAGTCATTGAGAACCTCCTTTTGAAGTCGATTGAAAAACAAATTAATTTACACATAATTCTACCACTATACCGAACGTGAGAAAAAAATGTTACCTAGTAAGTTTTCGTCTTATACGCAATTTTTTTGAAACGGTGTTGTGATAAGTATACAATTTCAGAGTACATTATTACCTATAACTTTCTCTGTATTCGGCTTTACAAATCCATGTTTCAAACTCCCACACAATTATTTTGAACTTTACAACATTATACAACGAAGCACAGAACATGAACATTGAACATGATCTGTCTCGGGACATGTTCGATCGGATTATGACGTCAGGTGTCAGATATCCGAGCCGAGTTGAACGTCGATCCGATGTTTGTTCAGGCGCGGCTCGAGTGCGGAGTCAACGGGGACTTAATATTGTATGCGATTTACTGGTCCAACTGAATATCTAATCTATACTAATATTACAAAGCTGAAGACTTTTTTTGTTTGTTTTAATGCGTTAATCTCTGTAACTACCACTCGGATTCGAAAAACTCTTTTTAGGGTTCCGTACCAAAATGGTAAAAAAGGAACCCTTATGGTGCGACTTCGTCTGTCTGTCTGTCTGTCTGTCTGTCACACCTGCTCATTTCAGCAACTACGTATGCTATCGACTTGAAATTTGGAACAGTTATAAAGAATGCTTGTTCAACTTTATTGCAAATGAAAAAAGTCAAAAAATATTTTTATTTTCATTGCAAAAGTGGCCGGAGTGGGGGTCCGAAATTTTAAAGTGGGGTTACTAGGTCAAGACACATATTAAACAAAAGGGCTTGATCTGCACATTTCAAAATATATTTTTATTTTATTTTATGTCTCACAGTTTTCGACATATGATGAAAAATTACCAAAAAAATACCATTCTCCCCCTTATCTCCGAATGTTTGCGGGGCGAAAAATCTGAAATAATTAGAGTTGATAGGAATTGACCCAAACATGGCACCAAAAATAAAACGATGTTCCTAACTAGTAGGTACAGTTTTTTCAAAATTCCTTCACAAACAAACTTAGTTATGCGGTCCGGATTTTTTCACTTTATACGTCCAAAAATGATACGGAACCCTCGGTGCGCGAGTACGACTCGCACTTGGCCGGTTTTTTATATGATAGCCAGATTCATGAGGAATAGTGTAGGTTATTTAACATCACGCTACGACCCTTAGGAGCCGAGCAATGGGGTAAAACCGCGGGGAACAGCTAGTGATTTATATGCGTTGTTAGACAAAATATACTGTAACTAGACTTCATCCGCGTGACATACAAATAGGGCCATCTAGCGTCCTAAACCAATTGTGACCGTCGAAAGTTATGTTGTGTATGTTAAGTTTCAGGAACAGTAGGTACTTTTATCTGGATGAAAGGTAGGTACCCTTTGTGCTTTTTAGGGTTCCATATCTCAAAAGGAAAAACGGAACCCTTACAGGATCACTTTGTTGTCCGCCGTCAGTCACCGGACCATAAGTGGAGCCATGTGCTCATAGATGACGCCACTAGAAGTATGCAGTAGCGCCATCTATGATCATTTAGCGGAACCCTTAGGGCGCGAGGCATACTCGCACTTGTCCGGTTTTTTTGTACCCCTGACAATGTATATGCAAAATTTCATGATGATCGGTTCAGTGGTTTAGGCGTAAAAAGGTAAGAAACAAACTTATTTTCGCATTTATAATATTAGTGAGGATACGTGAGATTTTATATAAGGTAGGGCACAGAGGGATATCTCGTTCAAATCTGAAACAGCCTGACTAGAGAAGTACACTCGACGCCATTGACGGTCGACCACTTTTCACCCTTATCACTAAGAACATAAGGGTGAAAAGTGGTCGACCGTCAATGGCGTCGAGTGTACCTCCACCTTACAAACACACCACAGCCAAATAACGCTACTCTTCGGTAGTGTTGTGTTCCTGTGGTGAGTAAGGTCGCCAGAGCTCCTGAGGATGCGCTGTGTTGACAGCGGGGGACCTAAGCACAATCGGGCCGTGCGTGTTGCCACCATCGTCGTATTGTCAACATGAGCAAAGTGAGCCAATACCGTTTATTGAAGCTGGTTCAAAAACTATTCAACCTCAGATTATAGAAACAAGGAGAGCCATCATAGCAAATTAGTACGGGAACCACTGTCGCCACTTTTAGAACATTTTTCGACACAATTACAAGCGCTCCTTGTGAATATAAAGATCTGCCACACATTAAAAATTCCACACAACCTCAATCTAACACTGTTAATCATCAATCAACACTAGCACTAAACTAAAACACTGTATTTATATCATCGATCGTGTCCGATCCGTCGCCAGCGTGTACGTTTTTATTACGACCAATGTGGTCAAACTAAATCCTCAAGCTCAATAGCGCCTTGGCACATCTCCCTTGTTTCTATGATCTGAGTATTCAACCAATATTGTTTAAGTTTTCAATAGAACTAGCTATAACTTCAAACGGTCGGTACCAACACACATTACTTTAAAACTCTAACACAAACTATTTGGACCGCAGCTGTTCAAAGACGCTTCGAAAGAATTGTTCTACATTTGTTAAATGCGAGAGAGTACCCTTACAGATGTAAAGCGATTATTTTCTTAGATCGTATTATCTCTTTGTCTGCTGCATCGCATTACAAGGGCTTATAGCGATTTAGCTGTAAACGCTTTAAAAATAATATACGAAAAAAAATATAGCCAATGAAATATTGTACCTATCAGTGGCGAAGAGTGAGGGGAAGCCGGTACAATAAAACAGTAACAAAATTATTAATTGTTCCGTTTTACGACGTCACGTTACGTCATAATAAACAAATGGGTATGACAAAGCAAAACGGAATTATTTATTATTTTGTTACTATTGAATTGTACCAGCTTGCCCTCACCCTTTGCCGCTGAAAGGCACCGTATATACCTAAATATACCGTATATAAATATACATAAATACAGCCAAGTACTTATAGTAAAATATAATAAGAAGTTAAATACTATTTACAGAATAAATATAATTTCATTTTATCACAAATAAAATGAAAACTAAATTAAAGAATTACGTCTCAAACTTGGCCAGTATTCACCATTTCAAGAAACTTAAACCGGTACAATCCAACAATCAAATAATTGCTAGAATAACTCAAACCGCGAAGTATTCTTCAAAAGACATCGCCCGCCCGGGTGCACCGCGGTACAAACAAAGTGCAAACTTTGGTGTTACGCGAGCGACCGTTCATAATCCTGTTAGAGCATCAGCCTTGTGGAGCGGTTCGTGTGCCGGGGTATAGCACTACGATTTGAGAGCACTAGACTGTTTTGTATTTATTTTATAGTTTCATTTGAGTTGAGTAGGTATTTAATTATAAATCGTCACAAAAACCTAGTATTCTTTATAATTTAAAACAATTAATTATATTAGCTAAATAGAGCTGAAAAAGGGCGGCTGGTACTACATGTGGCACCAGCCGCCCTTTTTCAGCTCTCGGCGGATTTGCACTCTTGACGCCCTAGGCCGTGGCCTAGGGCGGTCAAGAGTGCAAATCCGCCACTGGCTACCAGATGGTAGCTTAGGCTCATAAGGAGTCAGCGACCCGACGCACATTACTATCAGAAAGGACATTATTTTGGGTGTCTTTAAACTGGTTAATCCCTATATTCATACTACACACATAACTTCAAACACAATCTCCGCAATGCTAATGGTCCTTCTTGCCGGCGGGTATCGCGCTCACAATCGGAGATCTAGTTCGCTGTGTCAGCTCGGATATTATACTTGACAAGCTTGAGGCGAAGCCGCGGTGTTTGTCTGTAAATAACAGCATTTGTGGAGAGTAATGTAGTTGTGGATTGTTTTAAAAAATACGTGATGGCTTGGCGAGCTCGAGGTTTTTAGTTCGATCCCCGGATTGGGCGAATAGTCAAGTCAATAAAGCTCAAAAATGGTACAAACGTCTTAAATCTCAGAAACAGCTCCGATTTATGTTTTTTAGGGATCCGTACCTCAAAAGGAAAAACGGAACCCTTATAAGATCACTTTGTTGTCCGCCGTCAGTCACCGGACCATAAGTGGAGCCTCTGCTCATAGATGGCGCCATTGGAAGTATGCAGTAGCGCCATCTATGATCATATTTCTGAACCCTTAGGGCGCGAGGCATACTCGCACTCGTCCGGTTTTTTTTTAAATATATTTGTTTTTGTGTGATATTCAAAATCAGAATCATCGCACTAAGGGGCAAATTGATAGGTATATAATTTACGTTATTTTTCGCCCTATTTATTATAAAAAATAATATAAAACAATTCTTTATACTGTCTTGCCAGGGACAGGGACTATTTTGTTGTACCGGATTCCCCTCACCCTTCGCCACTGGAGCCCCGTTTCTTATCACCTTCCCGGACACTGAATGGCTATAGCAGCAATAATAATAAAACTTATATTGTGTGTCTTCACGTGTCCGGTAAAGCCTTACGGACCGCAATATTCTGGACAGAAGCACCCCTGCTCTACTCTCAAATTAATTATTGAGCTCCACTTTCAGTTCGTTGAGACCTCAGATCATGGAAACAAGGGAGATGTGCCAAGGCGCTATTGAGCTTGACACTTTAGTACGCTGGTGACGGAACGAACGCGATCGATGATATAAATACAGTGTTTTAATTTAGTGCTAGTTTTGAGTGACGATTAACAGTTTTAGATTGAGGGTGTGCGAAATTTTTAATGTGTGGGAGACCTTTTTATTCACAATGAGCGTTTGCGATTGTCACAAACTGTAATGACGACAGTTGTGCACTAATTTGCTATGATGGCATATCTCTTTGTTTCTATGATGTGAGGTTGAGACGTATCTCATTAAACTTTGATAAAGGCCACCATATTTATAACGTTTGGAACTGTAACATATTTAGTTAGTACTCTGAGTTGTTTAAGATGAGGTAACTTCGACTTGACATACATTATTTACTAGCTGTGCCCGCGGCTTTATTTAAAAGAAACCGGATTATTTACCCGTGCTATTACTTCGTTTTCGCTTAGAGCGTTCTTGCTGACTACATTAGTTTTGTACAGCTCCTAAAGGTCATAGCATGATGTAAAATAACCAATACTATTCCTCAAAAAATATACATTTTGGCAAGAGTATTAAAATATACATTTATAAAGCACTAGCTGCCGCCCGCGGCTCCGCCCGCGTTTTTCGAGATAAAAGTATGTGTGCCTATGTGTTATTCCAGACTATAATCTATCTGTGTGCCAAATTTCATCCAAATCCATCCAGGCGTTTCAGCGTGAAGAAGTAACAAACACACACACACACACACACACACACACACACACACACACACACACACACACATACTTTCGCATATATAATATTATATAAGTGTGATAGATGGTGATATCGTATCGATGTCCTTCTAGCTGCAAAGGTAGAGGCATTGAGTTGGAGTCTGTAATTAGTCTCCGATAGATGTCACCAACGCTCTTATGAGGCGTAAAAAGAGGTTTCCAATCAATTGTGGTTATCAACTTATCCAGGCATGACACTGTAGCTGAATTGGTAAGGCAAAAGTAACGGGTTTAAACCCCGCCGATGTCAGTTGTTTTTGAAAATCTCCTATATATTTAATAACATTAAATATAACACATTTAAAATTACTATTACATATTAATGTGTTAAAACTATTAATTTTTATTAAAATTTAATAGGTATGAAACTAAATCCCACGGTCTGTACTGTTTTTTCAGCTCCTGATATTAGTACACCAAAACGGTATTAGGTACTATGAACACATTGCTAGCTCAGTCTAAATACACGTACTGCGCTAAGCAGTGACTAAGCTACAGCTTAAATGGTAAGCCTTAAACCATGTACACGTTAGAGATGAATGTTCATAATGTACCATATTGTACCGGTGTGCTTTCATAATACATATATTTGACAGTCTAAAATTGTACTGGTATAACGCGAGTGGTACCTGCGTATAAGTTCCGAAGGGTGAGGGGTAACCGGTACCTACAATATATTAGTAACAAAATAATAAGAAAAAGAAAAGAAAGAAAGAAAATGCGTTTATTTGCGTCGGTATGACGCACATAAATAAAGTAAAACAAAAATACAAAAAAATAAACTGCTAGGGAAAATATGCGTCACATCTTCGCAAAACGGCTATCGTTCAGCGTGATGCTGTAACTCATTCACGGAGCAGAGCCACAGCGCTGGTTTTCAGCGAGAGCCGTTGACGTGATGACGTCAACCGGTGCAGCATGCAATTAGTAAAGGTAATGAATATGGACATATGTAAAGTGAAAAATATATAAATACCATGGCACATGTGAATAGAAAATAAATATAATATTTTAATAATAATAAATATTGCAACAATTCATCGCGTCGCCATCGTCGATGTCGCTCACGCGCAGACACTAAACGTTCGTTTATAAGTTATCTGTGGGTAACTGATTGCGAGTTTGAGCGATAATAAATCATTTCATCTTAATTTGTTATACATATTCGATTATTCACCGTATTTACATATTTTGACATTTTAAATATGAGAATAGGTAGGTATGACTATGTCAAACGGGATTATTTATAATTTTGTTACCATCTTTTTGTACCGGTTTCCCCTCACCCTTCGCCACTGCTATATATCGAGCCATTACCCTCCTAATTCCACTTTCAAATCACAGTACATTAACCCAAACGTAAGTTTAGCACATATTTATGTTCGGGTTAGGGTTGCTATCCCTAAATTTTGAAAACCCGAGTTTGAAGGTGGGAGCATTTTGGTTTAAAAACAGGACGAAGTATAAGTATGAACAGTAGTGAGAAAGAGAGAACAAACCATCTTTGTTTTAAATAAAAAACTTTTTTAACAAAAAATAACCGACTTCAAAAATCCACTACAAAGAAAATAATAATTTTGGTTTCGGAAGTCGGTGGCTTTGGTTTTTGTTTGTTTTTTTTGCCACCGACTTCCGAAACCAAAATTATTATTTTCTTTGTAGTGGATTTTTGAAGTCGGTTATTTTTTGTTAAAAAAGTTTTTTATTTTTCCCTTTTTAGTTCTTTATCCCGTGTTAGATTACTTTCACGAATTCGTTCAACAGTAAATCTTCTACGGACTGTGTACATTTATGCATATAACTTTGTACATAGGAATGATTACATAATGTATTATATACTAAAACCTTCCTGAAAGTATGTAGATTACGTTAGTGAAAACCCCATCCAAATCGAATCAGTAGTTTTTGAGAAAATCGCGCACATACAAACAAACATACATACATACATACATACTTACATACATACATACTTACATACATACATACATACGGGACGAATACAGAACCTCCTTTTTTGAAGTCGGTTAAAAAAGCATCGTAACACACGCAAGGTGCAAACCAAGTCTAAACTCTGCAGTAGTGGTGAGTAAATTTTAAAACACTCAAGATATTTTAGAAAACCCCAGAACGCGAACTTAAAACTATCCAGGACGCCCCAGGACACACCAAAAAGCAGCCTGTCAAATACCAATTTATTTGCAAACGTTTGAGAGAGAATCTCACCGTGACATTCTCCCTCCATTCTCTCAGTAATACGCTTCTTAGGAGCGTTTGGCGACATCTATCGGAAAACTTATGCAGTCTTTCTTTACAAAGGGGTCTCAAATTTTTAATGAGTCGGGCGAGACCCGGTAGCTCAGTTGGTTCAGAGCACTAGCCACGGTTCAGCATAGGTCGCGGGTTCAAATCCCGCTCGGGTCATATGATTTTTGAGAATCACTTATATATTTAATAACTTAACGAATTGGCAGTTCTCACGGTGATATCACGTGGCGTGTCGGTACGATACAGAATAGACAGACTGGACATGTCCTGGAAAAAAAAGGACGGTTGGCAACCCTAGGGTAAGTGAATTGTGGCTGATATTATGTGCGATGAGAGCGGCTGGCACTGGCGGGTGGCCAAATTGTGTTAGTACACTAAACGATGCCCGCCGGCTATGGACATGCGAATGATTGACAAGCCATTATTGATGGACCGTCGTAAATGGACAGGCCATAGAGTACGCAGGACCGATAGCCGTTGGGGTACAATGGTGACCCCGAAATGGAAAGCGAACATTGGACGACCCCTCGCCAGGTCATCTGTCTATCCTAATGGATACAAGCGACCCAAAATAGATGGTCGTGGAAATCCAGCTGACATGATGATGTGTCGTGATCGTGAATTGTTGTGGTTTTAGAATTAGTGTTTTCTGACATAAAAAGGACACAAGGTGAGTTCTCTATAATAATTTACCTTCGTTTGTTTGCAGTGACCGTGAAAATCAATCAAATTCACAGTGGCTGCAAACAAACGCAGGTAAATTATTATCGATACATTGACGACGGCGTTTTAATGCTAATTTCTACACTGTCTTAGGTATTTTCTAAATGTGCCCATACACGAACCGATCATCGCCACAGTCAGATCGTATCGACGATCCACCTTATCGTTCAGTCACACGTTCATTTGTGGCGGACGCGACGTGATCGAACAATTCTCAGTGTGACCGCTATCTGTAGCGATTACGATTACTAATATGATATGCCACATATGCACAATCCGTCGTTCGATGTTAAAATCGATTCAATTGCGTCTCGTCCTGGGTTTGTAACTAAAGGTGCCCTTAGCTACAAACCCACGACGAGACGCAAAAAGTTATAAGGTTGGCTGTTTATACTTTTGTTGTAAAATACTTATGCACTTTGAAGACTAAAACTTTAAATACCTATACCTAATATCCCAGAATTCTACGTAAAAAATATAGAGCTATGGACAAAAAATGTAATGACCACCATTTTCATTATCAAACACCCACTCTAAAATGTATGTAGGCACCTGAAATGTATGACTAAAATATGCAGGCACATGCGTTGCCAAGCAAGTACTTAGCATTCCATGTAAACGGGGTAATACCTCTCGAAATAGGTACGCTTAAATGTAAGCGGTACCCATGTGACGGTAGGTACCTACTTGTAGAGGTAAGTACCAAGACTAGCAAAGATGTGAAGCCAACGTTCAAAGTAATAGATAGGTAATTGTTTGTTTCAATTCAAGAGCGTTTTATCAATAAAAACTTGCTTCAATAAAAGCTATTTCTTTAGACACCATAGAAGCTATAAGAGTTCAAACACTAATAAATTTATTATTTTAGAACAATGATTAGTTATTTTGATTCATATTTTGTTTCAAAGAACGTACTATTGACTGTACTATAATCAGTGGCGAAGGGTGAGGGGAAGCCGGTACAGTGAAATAGGAACAAAATTATAAAAATCCGTTTTACTTATGTTATTATACCGTTTATTCACTGTATTTACATATTTTGAATAAAGAACAGGCATGAATTTGGCATAGCAAAAAAAATCAAACGAGTTTTTTGAGTACTCAATCAGCACACGTATACAATAAAAGAACACAAGAATTGTTATTACAGCAAAAAACTCACAAAAGAATTCTCACAAACTTTTCCAAGCGACTAGCAAAAGGGGACCGGGATCAAATTAACATAGTTCTTTACACGTACACACATCAAAAGTATCTAGGGATCAACATATATTTTTGCAATAACTTTTCTCCTGATTGATATTAATTAAAATTTTCTTTAAGGATTCATCAAATAAAGTGTTTTCGTTTGTCACAGTAACGATAAACCAAGTCACCTTTGCATTAATAAAGAAATTTGCCATTTTCCTAATAAAGGGATTTTTGACATTTGAACCACTAACATTAAAGTTCGAAAAAAAGACTGAAATAACAGTTTTCTTTAAAATTTTATTGGGTAACTTAAACAATTAATAATCCGTGTTTCTACCGCGAACACTAACAACACAAGAACATCGGTTTGGCATACTCAAAATGAGTTCATCCAAATCACGCTGTGGAATGGCCGCCCATGTTCGTTGCAACAACAAAAAAAGGTCTTCTTGCGACTGGATACCCTCCATATTCGGCAGAGCTCTTCTCTGTAGCATATCCCATGCATGCTCAATCGGGTTCAAGTCTGGCGACTGAGCAGGCCAGGGCAGGACATTGATGTTAGCTGCGGCGAGAGTCTGTCTTACAACTCTTGCGGTGTGCGGTCGTGCATTATCATGCATTAACTGAAATAAGGGACCGATTTGCACTTGTAGAGGAACGATGACGTCTGATACAATCGTCTCAGCATAAATTTGAGCGTTGAGGTTGCCTCTGATCCAAATCAACTCAGTTCTTCCGCCGATCCAAATACCCGCCCATACCAAGATGGTTCCACCACTATAAGGATGGACTTCCTGGCAGGATTTTAATCGCTGTTGGCGTCCAGGGGTTCTCCAGTGTCGTATACGTCTTGTATCCGGTCTCATACCAAAACGAGACTCATCAGAAAAGCACACGAAACGCCATTGTTCTTCTGCCCAATTTCTGTGTTCAAGAGCCCATTGATATCGAATCCTACGATTGTGCATTGCTATAGGTGGTACCCGTAGCGGTCTTCGGGAATGAAGGTTCACTTCATGCAAGCGGTTTCTGACTGTTTGGTCGCTAATTAAGTTCCCTGAAGAGTGATGAAGCCTCACGGCTAACATCATGGCGGTTATTGTTGAAGCTCTTCGAGTTAAGATTTGAATGTATCGGTCTTGTCTCCGTGTGGTGCAGCGATACCGTCCTCCATGGCGCTCAGCCACGGTACCAGTGCTTCGGTAACGTGTCCAAAGTCGACTGATAACACTCTGACTTGTATTCAGAGCTAAAGCTACAGTACGTTGCCGGGAACCAGCTTCTATCATTCCCACGGCTCTGAGCATTTCTTCCCTGCTTAAATGACGTCGCCGCTCCATAATAACGTTGGTTTTAATCAGTAGTAGGGAAACAGTAGCACTAATAATGTCTTCAATGCGTTGTATGTTTTTATAGGGAAAATATTGACAGCTTATTTTCATCTTTTACTCGAATTTGATTGAGAGTTCCTGATTCAAATTATGAAATGCACCAAAAAGGATCCATATAAATTTATAAAATCATAAATTTATTACAAAGCCACATCTCAATCTCAAGAAATCCGCATAAAAATGCTTGATCCCTAGACACTTTTGATGTGTGTAACACAAACATAACCAAAGAAACTTGGCCTCTTTAATTTTACCTTTAAAACTGTAGGTACGAAAATTATTCAAAACACAAATCTTTTGATGTTCCAAAGAATTCACATCTACTGTGAAAAAAATAATATGAGATTTTGACTCAAAGTTGGCAAACGAATTCAAATTATATACTCTCACTTGTATGTAAATTATACGCTCACTTGTCTCTTTCTGTGTTACTGGGACAAGTAGGAGTGAGAGAGACGGAAGTATTGGTGTCGAGTTGTACCTAAGAGCTTAGCGGTTTTCAATCAGCCTGGCAGAGGCTAGTGACTAGTTATTTACGGAGATATACATTGCCTTTGACATTGGCGTCCATTGAAATTATGGTTCGGCATAGCCGCAAATGTAATACGATATACGCTAGCTTCGACAGAAGTAACACAAAGGATGTTAACATTATTTAGTTCAAGGAACATAACATGGTTTTGACATGTTTCAAATTCTCAAAAATAAACATTTACGGCCTTACCACAAATAAGATAGACACATGTTAAACGCGAATGCTACCAAAAATAATACACACTTGTTTTAGACAAGTTAGTGCTAAAACAATTGCCTATTATTTTTGGTAGCATTCGTGTTGAACGTGTGTTGAACAGATGTTTATTTTTTTGTGGTACGGCCGTTAATGGTAATATCGCATCAATGTCCTATAACTACAAAGTTAAAGGCATTGAGTTGGAGAGTCTATATTAGTATCCGATAGATGTCGCCAAATGTTCATAAGGGGAATATGCAAAGAGATTTCAAATTTAGAGTGAAGCGAGCGGGTCGTGATAGCTCACTTGGTTTAGAACATTTGAGAGCACTAGCCACGGTTCGGCAGAGGTCGTGGGTTGAAATCCCGCTCGCGATATTCGATTTTAGAAAAATCTCAAATTTTACATTTTCCAATGTTTATTCAGTAATGCATGGTACTGATTTAAACATGGGTTGTCCCGCTTTAATTCAACGAATCACGCTTTTTACTCTGGAATATAAAAAATCCCGCCTAAGTCGAAAATAAATCTAGAAACGCTGACTTCTACTAAGAATGTGATAATGAATAAACGCAATAGCATGAAAATAGAACCTAGAACCCCGCCCTAAGCCACCAAGGCAGTACAACACATTGCGTTGATCGCCCCGAGGACACGGTGGAGCACACGGTGGGGGCCTGCCCTGCATGGGCGGAGCACCGCCGTGTCCTCGTAGAGGCGATCGGCAGCGGCGGCGACCTCTCGCGCCCGGCCCTGGTTCAAGCCATGGTCCGGGGCGAGGGGGAGTGGGAGGCAGTCGCCTCCTTCTGCGAAGCAGTCATGCTAGTGAAGGAGGCGGCGGGACGGGAGTGGGAGAGATTCTCCCGTCCAAGCCGCCGCGGTAGACGCTCCGGGCGTCGGGGGCCGCGTGACGACTCCCGGCCACCGTAGGCGCGGGCCTGCGGGCGGTGAGTAATGGGTAGCTCACCGTCCGATCAGGACCAGGCCCGTGCCGAACGGCGCGTACGTGTTCCACGCGCGCCTCAAAGAGATGTCAGCATCGGAGAGGGGGCCCATTAGGGCCCAAGCCTGCCGGGAAAGCGGGATCGTCCGGAAGGGATACCGCTGACCCGGACAAAAGGGCTAAGGAAGGAACATGGGTGGGTTTTAGTCAGTAAGAGTCTGACACTCCCTTCCGCCCCGCCCAGAGCGGGAGGGGTCATTTGATGATTTCCCATCCTCAAAAAAAAAAAAAAAAAAGTACAACACATTACTAAGATAGTTCCAAACAATTGCCTTTCTCACACAGTTTTATTCGACTTGGAAACTATCAATATAAGTTCAAAAGCTTCGCTAACACTTTGTAAAAGGAAGTTGAAATTCTACGGAACGATACCGACTGGAATGTTGGAAGATTTTTGTAAGTTCATGTTTGTAACAAAATATTTTATTGGTAAAGGAAGTACCTATTTTGGGAGAATAGATGTATCAGCTTCGTTTTATACGATAATCACCAAGTCGCTTGCCAATAGTGGTACATAAGCATAGCATAATCAGCCTTAAAATGTTCCCACTGCTGGGACACCGGCCTCCTCTGAGACGGAGTGGGCCGTAGTCCACCACGCGGGCCCAGTGCGGGTTGGTGGACGTCACATGTCTTGGAATTTTTGGTTCTTGGACATGCCGGTTTCCTTGCGATGTTTTCCTTCACCGTTGTTAGAGCAGTGGTGATGAAACGAATCGCATAAAGTGTTCGGACCGCTCGAACCTACAATTTGTTAAGTCGAGGCCATTACACACAACTACACATTGGATTAAATGGGTTTTCACCAACTAAACCCTGATTAAATAAAATAAAATGACAAAAAGACTGTACCTACCTACTTCAAGAATAATGAAACCAAATGAAAAATGTAGGTAACATAAATATCCAAAACATTCGTAATTTACAAAATAATGATATTCAAACATCCTCAGAGAAAACGCAATGGAACGCAAATAATGTACATTTCTTGTTACATACACGAAGCCGTTTAGCGGGGCAGCAGAACAAAGAATGGCGGTGGCAACACAATCGATAGCGCCAGGAATAGACGTGCATGTTGTCACTGATTATCTACAAGTGTAGTCTTACAGTGAATAGATTTATAAATCAACTAGACTTTTGTCCGCAACTCCGTCCGCGTGGACTACAATGAAATTACCAGTTTCAATGACCTCCGTGGTGCAGGGTGGCTAGTACTATCAAGATGTCAAGCTGTATCGCTGGTTTATCCCACCGGAATCAGATAAAACGCAGCTTAGATTTTAAGTTGGACTCCAAGCTATCGAACTGTGAAAACCACATCAAAATCCGTTCAGTACTCATCAGTTTGCGTGATGCGCGCACAAACAGACAGACAGACAAAAATAGAAAATAAATATCTTTTTGTTAAATTTTACGTCCCAGTACCTCTATCCCAGTTGTTTTTTCTGGAATATCTTCAATGTACAGACACGGCTTTTATTACAATTTTACAATTGTATAGATAGATTATTAAATGGTGTCGGAGGGGCTCGTGGCTAAATGACAGCCGCGCTCATCAATCGATCTGCAAGGTTAAGCTGCGCTTGCCGCGGTCAGTCCTTCGTTCTTCGTTCCAGATGAGTGACCGTTCTTTACACATTGAGACTCCGCCGCGCCGTGCCTCGGAGAGCACGTTAAACAGTCGATCCAGGTTGTCATCAAAATATCTTTGACGGTCGTTACGGGTAGACAGGAGCCCGAAAGTCTGACAACTAGCATTCGAATACTGGTATTACCCAATAATTGGATTGTGGAGGTCAGATGGCAGTCGCTCCACGTAAAATATTGATATTCGTTCGTCAGTCGATGCTCGTCTTCTAATTGGACCATTCTCTATTACGTATTGTCAACTGTCTATTGTCTATTGGGCCGAAAATGTACATGCGCAATCTGTGCTTATAATTCACGCCGCGACCTATACCTGACATGTGATTTCTGTTATAATAATTAGTTAAACTTTATTAATAAATCAGTTCAATGAAGGCTTCATTTAGTTCTGAATAAAGACATCCCTTTGAACGTTTCAATGAAGTTTTAATAATTTTAACTAGGGATGTGCCTCGCCTAATTTAGTTCAGTTGATTTAGTTATCTTAATTTTTTTAAGGTATCTTTATAGAAACCTTTGTTTAGCCGTATACTGTGATAGGCTGATTTTATTTAGGTTGTCATTATCTACAAACTAACTCTCTTTCTATGGGGGACTAGCTGCTGTGCCCCGCGGTTCCACCCAACATTGCTCGGCTCCTAAGAGCCATAGCATGATGTTAAATAACTTTAACCTTTCTCGAGAATATTGCTATCAAATGCAAAAATACAAATATAAACTCATTTTTCATTTTCAAAGTCTCAGAGGAACCTGAAATTTGAAAAAAAAACACCCACAGCCGAACATAGAATCTCCTTGAAGTCGGTTAAAAAAAATAGAACGGTTATTGCGTGATACGTTTGAACGTAAGCAGTATGTAGCAATCAGATTATAATTTTATTATAGCAGGAATAGTTTACCCAAAATGACTTCTATATATCTTCAATAAATTAAGCTAAGTGAATATTGAAACAAAAAAAATTAAGAACCAATCCTTCCTATTCGAATAGTCAATAAATCACTGTCTCGAGTGAATCGACTAAGAATTAATATTCCCGACTAATTAGCAACTCCCAGCCCTACGATAAGAGTTAAGACAATTTTATTGGATTTCACAGCGAGTTACCGTAACTCAAGGTTCCACGGATATCTTAGTAGTCTTAGTAAGGTCATGGAAGTGTCGTCAAAAGAACTTTTTTATATGAAGGTGGATCCGTTTGCTGCCGCTGCAATTTGCAAAAAACCCAAGATATTTTGAATTTCGCGCGCAACTTGACGGATCCACCTTAAGGCAATTTAGATACCTACTTAATAATAGAGGTACGGTGCAATAGGATATCTGGCTAAATTTGGAGCAGCATGACTGGGGAAATACCTTACAGAATACCACAGCTAAATAACGCTACTCTTGGGTAATGCCTCAGATCATAGAGAGGGTAATGCTGTGTTCCTGTGGTGAGTAAGGTCGCTAGAGCTCCTGAGGATGCGCTGTGGGAGACCGTGTGTGTAGGAGACCTGATTGTCCCATAAACTGTCGGCACAGCGAATCCTCATTTTAAAGCGAGGATGCAAGCGAGGATGTTCGCGCTGCAGCGCCCACCATGCTCCTGTACGTTTCCCGGTTGGACATACAGACATCGGGAGAGAAGCTCCTTCAATACATCATCAGGAGGAGCCAAGGTCAAATCGGTGCCGAGGGACGAGCCCTACTGAAGCTGTCGCGGATAGAGTCGAGCAGGACTACGAATTTTAAGTCCTACATCCTCCAGGTTCCCGCGATGCACAAGGCAATCTTCCTCTGTACAGATTTATGGCCGGCAGGAGTTGTGTACAGACGTTATAGGGAAGCACGACCGAAACCAAGCTCCCAAGTGTAGTGTGTTGATGTTATAGATATAATATTATGTATGTTAGTATAAGGTATTTATTGTTTACTATATGTATGTTAGTCTATAAGGTATATATTTGTATGGGTCTTTGATTTAAATAAATAAAAAATAAAAAAGGGTCTACAACGCGCATGTTATGCAAGCGTTTCATAGGCTACGGGTCCGGTAATTGCACTTCTATCTATTAATTATTCATAGACATCTGTGGTGCCTGCGCTAGGAAGCGCCCCTTTGTTTGTGTTCCGCGCGAGTTTCACTACTGCTAACGTTATTTTTGCTTGAATCGTTAAGATTGTATCGTTCTTTGTACTTGTTTGTTTAATTTCCGCGAACAATGAACAAAGTTCGCGGTTAGGGTTAAAGTTTTGCGGTTTATTTGACGTGGGGTACTCGTTACGTTGACAGTTTGAGATCGGGGCTGCAATTAGATCTGTCTACAATGTTGGAGATTTCAAGACTATAATTATACAATTAGGGCTCTTTAGATTTAGACGTTTGGTGTCGGACTGCTGCCATGCTACAGCCGTGCAGCGGGGCACAACTAGTGTTATGTATAAATGTCTTACAGGATGCCAGCACAAGACTGGTCGCTGTGATCTTCAGCTGATATAACGATGATGATGATGATTTAGCTAAAATGTCACATTATGTACCTAATACCTATAATAATGTAAAAATGTTAAACATGGGACAATAATAGCTTCAATGGTAAGAGTTCTATATTTGTACGCCACAAAGGTCAAACATGATTGATCTTTTTTTTATGTATTTTAACAACCTGCATGTTTTGTATGTAGCTATACTCATGTTTCCGTGTATAATATCTTGAATCTCGAATTAAAACGGTGTTCTCACTTCATAGCCAAAGTAATTAGTATCTCAAAATTCCTTCTTCTCTTCCTATTATCTACCTAAAACCCCACTCTAAGTGAAGCCGAAGAATTTAGCATACATCTACTCATGTGACTCGCAAATTTGAATGCTGAAACTTTGCAAGTCGTCCGTGCAAGTTATCCAAGAGAATACCACCAAAGTAAGAGCTCTTAAAGGTGTTATGAGAAAGAAGGCAGGTGTTATTCTTATGTGCTAAGTAAATAATGCAGTAAAAGGTTCTGGAATTTACTTTAGAATAAGGTTAACTGAATTTTGTATAGAAAAGTCTATACCGTACTAATATTTAAAGAGAGAGTGCGAGTTTTGTGTTTGTGTAAGGCTGCGTTCAGATGACACGCGCCCGCCACGCGCACACCACGCGCCTCATCACCCGCGTCTAACTCGCTTTGAATTTTTTTGTATATAATTTGAGTCTTTATGACACATCAATAGATCTCAAATTGCATTTATCGAAGTCAAGCTGCACACGCCACGCGCCCACCCCGCGCTCACCCCGCAGCCCGCCCCGCGCTCACTCTGCACACGACTTCGATAAATTGATGTGTCATACAAAAAACAAAGCGAGTTAGACGCGGGTGCTGCGCGTGGAGTGCGCGTGGCGTGCGCGTAGCGGGCGCTTGTCGTCTGAACAAAAACTCTTATGTGTGGCCTAAAATTTAAAAATCGACATAAACTACCTATATCACAAAATTATCCTACATTTAAAATACTCGTAGTTATAAATAGATCTGAGCAGCGGCCTCATGCAGGCGATGCTACGGGCAAAAGCTAGTTCCCAACAAATAAACGTGATCTTCTTTAGAGTCACGTAGGTACCAATACGAGATGTTACCTACTTTCCAAGCTTTTCAACCTTTTTACCCTTTTTAAACTTGTTTACGTCCGAATCTTCGATCATGGAAACAAGGGAGATATGATGTACTATTGAGCTTGCGGTTTGACATTATCAATGTAATCATGTTGCCAACCAACGGACCGAACGCGATCTATTATTTATATTCAGTGTTTTAGTTTGGTGTGAGTGACGAATGACAAGTGTTAAATTGAAGGTGTGTGGCATTTTTATTGTATTGGAGATGTTTTACAAAGGAGCGTTTGGTGTCGTGACGCACATTGCTTTAAAATTTAAAATTGGCGACATCGATTCCTGTGTTTTTTTTTTATTTAGGTAATAATAGCCTTGCGTTTGACCACCATCTCGCCTGATGTTAAGCGATGATGCGGTCTACGATGGAGCACGCTTGCCTAAAAACCGATTCACTCGCGACTTGAGACATCCTTGTACTAACTTGCTATTATAACATTATCTCCTTGTTTCTATAATCTGAGGTCCGAAGAAAACACACACGTACACACGGTAATCCTGGATCTTCATCCAATAACCTCACATATTGGCTCGCACGGCCCGGTCACCCCGCACCTTTTAGTATCAACACCGATGACTATCGATACGTATACGGGGTGGATAAAAAGGCGGTCGATGGGAAGTACCTTTGATGATAGCAGAAGTGCAGTATTTTCATATATTTCGTGAGATTTCAAGGTCTTATTACACAACTAGCTGTTCCCGCTATCTCCCCCCGTTGCTTGGCTCCTAAGCGTCATAGCGTGATGTTAAATAGCCTATACTATACTATTCCACATAATTATATTTGGCTATCATATTATAAAAAAAGATTTTTTCGAATTCGTCTGGTAGTTTCAGAGATTAGCGCGTTCAAACAAACAAACTCTTCAGCTTTACAATTAGTATAGATTTTTTGGTTTTAAAATAAATAAACATTTTTTTGGCATTCTTCTCCATGCAATTCCCTGGCACAGAATGCTTCCTACAGAAGGATGATTTCGCATAGTCAGTTAAATAAATAGCGACTTTTGGTACAACGCAATAAAGTGTAATTCAGCTCGCACAGTACAGCGCTTTGTACCTAAAAATATATTGATCGGTTTTACTAGGTGTGGATTTAATGACTACTGTGTCGAGACGAAATCGGTAGGCTTAGGCTAAGAACGCACAGGCAGATGGCTTGCTTAGCGCCTAGAGTCTAGATAGTCACCTAGCGACTCATCATCATCTGCCTAGCCTTTTCCCAAATTATATTGGAGTCGGCATCCAGTCTAACTAGTTTTAGCTGAATATCAATATTTTACGTGGAGCGACTGCCATCTGACCTCCACAACCCAATTAATGGGTAATACCGGTATTCGAATGTTAGACCAGGGCTTCTGACTACCCGTTTTAGGGCTTCTGACTACCCGTAACGATTGTCAAAGATATTCCTATGAAAACCGGGACCGACTGCTTAACGTGCTCTCCGAGGCACGGAGGGGCCTCGATGTGTAAAGAACGGTCACCCATCCAAGGACTGACCGCGGCAAGCGCAGCTTAACCTCGCAGATCGATCGATCAGCGCGGCCGTCATTTAGCCACGAGCCCCTCCGACTTGCGACTGGATTTTAGGCTTATAAATTAAAAACCCCAGCCTGCTAACTGCCTTTACACTACACAAAATTAGGTCAACTAATAGTCCGATCAAAATAGACATTCAAATAACAATAGATAGTCACCTAGCGACTAGCTTAGCAAAACAAACGTTTTAGAATGCTCGCAACCGGCCACACTGCGTCAACCGGCCACACTGCGTCAACCGGCCACACTGCGTCAACCGGCCACACTGCGTCAACCGGCCACACTGCGTCAACCGGCCACACTGCGTCAACCGGCCACACTGCGTCAACCGGCCACACTGCGTCAACCGGCCACACTGCGTCAACCGGCCACACTGCGTCAACCAGCCACACTGCGTCAACCGGCCGCACTGCGTCAACTGCGTGCGGCGGAGCGACGGCGCTAAGCAAGCCACCTGCCTGTGCGTTTTCACGCTTAGCGTTTGATGGTGATGATGGTGACAAACAGGCATACAGCCCAATTGATGGTAAGCGGTTACCGTAGCATATGAAGCGTGCGCACCACCTGAGTATTACATGCATATTGCTAGCCCTTTAAATGAGGATTCGTGATGACAGCCGACTGAGCGATTCAAATAATGTACGTTTGTATTTTTTTTTTTAAACGTTGCCCCTCACTAGGGTTTCTCCTGTATCGTGGGTGCGTATACAAACACAAAATTCACATACACAATCAGCCAGACCTATGTGCAATGCGGGAATCGAACCCGCGACACGTCGCGCAGCAGCTAATCTCTCAGCCACTGCGACAACCGCGCGGTCGATTTATTATTGTTACTTCATGATTAACTGCCTGATAAAATAAGCTTCTCAGTCAGCTAAGTACGATGTCTTGTCCTATGGGATCAAGTGAACTAAGTTTTCCGTCTATCAATCTCAGTGAAACCCGAAATCCGTCATTTCTGGGAATCCAAACCTAGATGAATGTTGTTCGTTTGTTAGATAAGCTTACAGTTCTAATGTACTGAGATAACGTCGAAAGAAAGAAGACGGATTGCTTGAAGGTTTCAAGATATATGTAGATATGAGAAAAAAATATAGGTATAGGGAGAACGTAAAACATGAAATTAAGATAATTATCTAACTAAATCTAGTTTGGAAACCTAGCCGGGAAAAAATAGGATGATGACTTCAAATCAAAGTTTAACTAAAGGGAATCGTCCATTCTCGGCTAAAACGTGGACAAGCTGTTTATTTAAAAGTATTTTTATCTAAACATATATACTTAATTCTTAAAATAATATTTATGTAACCCTCGTTGCAGGAAATTCTATGTAAAAAAGTCGTATTAATAAGTATTTAAGCCATTTACATCCCACAAAGCGCGCCATTGATTGGTTACAGACTCGTGTCATTTATGACGAAAGAATATTTAATCAACAATGAGGTTTTAGTTTTTATAATAAAAATAATGAATAAAATTGTTTTGTTTTTAAAAACGTTATTATATGACCTTATAATGCGCCCTTATTTATTTTATTGAATTCAAAACCAACAAAAACTTTTGTACACAAACATAATGATTATTTAATTATAATTACTATAGACTAAAACCTCATTAGTGATTATGAATCATAAATAACACGGTCTCTAACCCAAAAATGGCGCTGCTTTGTGGGATGTAAACGCTTTAAATACTTATTATTTAGATAATTTTTACATAGAATTTCCTGCCATGAGGGTTGGAAAAATATTGTTTTCAGAATTAATTATATTTTTTGGTAAAAACACTTTAAACTGAATAACTTGTTCACGTTTTAGCCTGAGCTCCGAACAAAGTGAGCATTTCCCTTTACTGCCAAATCTTATAGAACTGTTTTGTTCTGATTACTTAATAAGGTAAGCAATTGGCTTCTCAGTTACCTATTTAATAAGGTAAGCAATTAGCTTGTCAGTTAACAATCGTTTTAGTTAGTTTTAGGTCGAAATTAGTTATTGCAGAAGGTTAACTCTGGTGGATTCTCGGCTACAGAGCGTTTCACGCAAGAAGTCACTTCGACGCTATGTTGGCTTCCCTATACAGGGTGGCAGGTTAAACAGTGGAAATATTTTAAGAGGTCATTGTACTCACCATTATGAACAACTTTTACTATGGGACCAACCCTGAATACGCGAAAAAAAACTGCTGTTCCATACATTTTGTTGAAATATGTGAACATAAATTTGTATGGAACAGCTGAATTTTTTTCGTGATTTCAGGGTTGGTCCCATAGTAAAAGTTGTTCATAATGATGAGTACAATGACCCCTTAAAATATTTCCACTGTCTAACCTGCCACCCTGTATATCACCCTTGTCTAGGTCTTAACGTTTTATGTTTGTTGTAGATCTATGTTTAAAGTAATGCCTAGAACACCAACACCGTTACAATCTGGGTGTCTTCAAGTAGTGAATTGGTTTCTTCTAGGCAAGCGTGCTCCATCGTAATTCGCACACCCTGGGCCCCATGTCTGCTAATGAAATTGTCACAATCGTGTCAGAATGGTCTCTCAATGACATCGTTTTGACCAATGACGAAAAAGATAGTCTTACTTTAAGCCAATGACCGCTTAGGAAGGACCGTTATGGTGTCATTATGACACCATTCTTACCAGGCGCGTGCATTGCATATAGGCAAGTAGGCAGTGACTACCTCCTAAGGTTCAATAAAACCATTTTAACTATTACTACATCAATATACATCATTATTATATCAATAATTAGTCATGATTGATATATTTTATTTGTGTAGTAACAGTTAAAATAGTTTTATTGAATCTTATGAGGTAGACACTGCCTACTTGCCTATATGCAATGCACGCCACTGATTCTTACACAACTGCAATAGCAGAATTGGGGCCCAGACGAGATGGCAGTCATACAAAAACCTATAAACAAAAAAAAAAACAAGTCAAGTGTTCGCCTTCTACATCTTCCTATTTGGTAGGTTTAAGTGGCTTTAGCTAGTAATCTAAGAGCGGCGTTGACGTCAACTAGTAACTTTGCATAAAGTTGGTCTCGGTAACGGATAGTTGCGCTTTAATACTTAGAGTTGGATTGTGCGCGCTTCTGGCTGTCGGGGGCAGGCTTCCAACTATGCCTGGGAATTTAGATGGTAAATAGTAAATATGATTTAGTTACGTAACCGTTTGAATGCTTTAGATAATATGGTTTTATGTAAAAGCTACTTATATTATTACTAGCTTCCGCCCGCGGCTTTGCACGCGTTTTCCGGGATAAAAAGTAGCCTATGTGTTATTCCAGGTCCCAGACTACCTCTTTGCCAAATTTCATCCAAATCCGTCCAGCCGTTTCAGCGTGAAGAAGTAACAAACATACACACATACACACACACACACGCACAAACTTTCGCATTTATAATATTAGTGGGATTAGTTCATCTGTTGCGCAACCACAGTTTAGAGTACTTCTACTGAAGTTGGCAACAGCATTAGCTTCTTATACCAAAATGAAAGTGACACATCTCACACTACACGTCGTGACTAAGGCCAACAAAACTCGGGTACGTCACCATTACTTTGTTGGACTTGTAAAAGTTTGCAACAGTTTTATTGTACAGAAGTTTTCTTTTCACCTTGTATTAGTAACACGAACGGTATTAATGAAACTTGTTGCGTTTTTATGTTTGCCTGGTACCATGTGTGTTAAATTAACTCCGTACACAACGCTATTGTGACCTATATTAGGTATACATTATTATACAAAACAGCTGGGGTGGGTATGTCAAATCATCAATATGAAATCGTCATTCGAGCTGCTATATTTAAGGATTCATCAATATCAGCATCATCAGTAACGGCTCTCTTGTTCAGACTAAGCTCCAAAGCACACTCCAAAGTCTTGAACATCGACGCAAAGTTGCTAGTCTATCGGTTTTTTATCGGATACATTTCGGAGAGTGCTTTAGTTAGATCTGCATGATCTAATTCCCTCCTGCCATTTTTTCTATCGGGCAGCCAGAAACACGAAAAAGTGATATATTGTTTCATGGTTGGTATACCGAAACCCGAACGAAGCGCTTAAATTTCACTTTAATTGTAAGAACCGTCAAACAGTGGAATATTCAATGCCTGAGTAGTTCCCCAATAGTTACAATCTAGGTGTCTTCAAGTCTCGAGACCGATTTTTTCTAGGCAAGCATGCTCCATCGTAGACCGCATCATCTCGTACCGCATTTTTAGGGTTCCGTACCTCAAAAGGCGAAACGGAATCCTTATAGGATCACTTTGTTGTCCGTCTGTCATGACCATATGAGTAGAGCCATCCGCTCATAGAGGGCGCAACTAAAAGTATGTAGTAGCGCCATCTATGATCAAGATATGATACATCTACTATGATGCAATAGCGGCATAGATGGCGCTATTGCATATTTTTTTTTATTCTATGATAGGCTTGCGCTTGACCGCCATCTCGCCTGATGTTAAGCGATTTTGGAATCCTTAGGGTGGGAGTCGTACGCGTACTTGTCCGGTTTTTTGTTACTTAACATTCCAATATGCTTTGGATCTGCCTTCTAATGATGACCCAAATACCTTAACTAAGACTGGGCTAGGCTGTTTCCAGCCTAGTCTTTATAGTTATGGTTATAACAAAATGTAGTAATTATGTATTTGTAAATGAGTGACTCCCTAGCGTGCAGTGATCGTTATCGGAGATAGTGCTCGCGTCGCGCAGTAACATCGTTGGCGAGTTAGCTCGCTGGAAAGTCGATGATGGCTGTGTGGATATGAAACCAGCGGTGGTCGAAGCGGGATTGTTTTTTTATTGAAGAACGTATGGGCGCCACGCCGTTGTCGATTCTGGCTTACTATCTACTGGCTTCTCCCAATAAAAAGGCTAGTAATTACATGAGGTCTTATATGGCTTAGAAACGTAAATTATTTACTATTCTCACCAGCTCAGATCATAGAAACAAGGAGATATGGCAAGGTGCTTTTAAGCTTGATGCTTTGACATGATCAATGCAATCATGTTGCCAACCAACGGACCGAACGCGATATATGATATAAATACAGTGTTTTAGTTTAGTGCTAGTGATGAATGACGAATAACAGGGTTAGATTGAGGGTGTGCGGAGTTTTTAATGTGTGGGAGATCTTTATATTCACAAAGTGCGCTTGTATTATTGTGTCGCAAACTGTTCTAAAAGTGGCGACAGTGGTTCCCGTACTAATTTGCTATGATGGCATATCTCCTTTTGTCTGTGACCTGAGCATAGATCCCTGTTTGCCTGGCCCCACACGGCACTAGGTGTGAATGTGGACACACGCCGCACGTCGCACCATCCAATAACACTAGCCGAGCTCCGAGACAGCGTGGCCAACGTACTGTATACCGGGCAATGGCCGTGTACACAGTGGTCGGTGTCAAACACGTTTGAGTCCATTACCTTATTGGTTTATTAGTTTTATTTTAGCTGTACGTTGTTATTTTATTAGTCACTTCATCTTACGCCCTGGGTTTGAGGTTAGATCGTGTAAATGTTCTTTGCTGCTTTTATATTGCTCTCTATACGTATACTTACCGGCTAGAACAAGCATCTCTCCTAAATTATGTAATTTCCGAAAAGCATAACACGATACAAGACAAAATCAAGAAAGGGGCTTAGTTTAAAATGTAGTTTACTACCCCATGGTTTCACCCCCGTTGCTCGGCTCCTAAGGGTCGTAACATGATTTTAAATAGCCTTTACTATTTCTCATGAATCTGGCAATCATATTATATATACAAATATTTTTTTGAATCAGATTGATAGTTCGTGATATTAGCGTGCTCAAACAAACTCTTCAGCTTTATATTATTGGTATAGATTTGTAATTATTATCACTAAACGTGACGTCACCGGATTCCCGCCAATGAGAGTGTACCACACTGAGAGGTTCACAGGTTCGTGCTCAAGTCCCTCCGAGTGACAACCACCGACCTACTTCCATTAATCGACGACCGACCCACACAATGATAAGTTTCTACCGATTTCACAAAAAGGAGGGAGTTTTCAATCGGATGTCCCTTTTTTGACCGACTTCAAAAAGAAGAGATTACATTTTTTTGACATAATTATTATAAGCACCAATTTAAAAAGAATCGTCTATGAATTGAGGAAAACATCTAATAAATCATGACGCCATCTCATTTGAACTGAATTTTAAAGTCGTAATACAAAATAGACAGTTTATACAACAGAAAGTATTCTTACAATCTGAACCCTACGCTACACAAAATGCGACTAGCGGAGCGAGAGCGATACGGTGGAACCACAGAAATTTAAATAATAAGTCAATAGTAATGTTACCTACTAGGTTATTACCAGACGTGTGTAGTAAGGGCGAGATGACGTGGCTAGAGAGTAAATTATATTTAAAATCCCTTGTCTGGGAAATCGTAGCGAGATGTTGCAGGCTGCAGTCTTAAAAGTAGCTGGAAAACCAATTAAAACTAAGATTACACTACTTAATTCAGCCGATAATGTACCCATTGCTGAGATTGAAGCCTCCTCTGTGTGAAAGCGAGTGGCATATAATCCACAAATAAATGTTCTCTCACGATATTTTAAAGTAAAGTACTTTGCTACTTGGGTTCTAAGCGTTCTAACCCAATATTTGCGACATTTGCAAATACTATTGCACTGGGGTTACCCTATTATGCCTTGCGGTCATTTTAGGGCCATATTTCATTAGGATGCCAAGGCAGCGACGGCAGCAGCGCCGCCAATCAAAGCATCAAAGCAATCAAAGCATGTCAAATTGTATTGGCGACGCCAAACTGGTGTCGACGCCAAGCCGTTGCCAAGTGAGGTATGGTTAGGTACGTTGTTTTGCAATTTGACATGACGTTTTTATTGGTGACGCTGCCATGGCATTCTAATGAGATATGGCCCTTATAACGTCATTAGGTATGAGCCCATACCGCACATGCGCGACTCGCTCTCTATGTAGCGAAGCTTTACGCTGGATGGCGCCTGCCCGCTATCGAGGCAATTATCTCAATCGACGTTTTGTTCTGGGAGACAACCGACTTTTGCTACAACTGTTTATTGGTGCCCCGAGTCTTAAGCTGCTTTCAGACTACGCTATACTATATAGCATTATAGCATATAGCTCATAGCACAACAATATCGCGCACCATACATTTTCATGGACATGTTTACACTGTACTATATATTATATTGGCTTTGTATGGTGCGCGATATTGTTGTGCTATGACTGCTATATGCTATATATTATAGCGTAGCCTGAAAGCAGCTTGACAATTGGACAAAAAAAGAACAATGAAATAATCTGAAGCTGTCTTTTTCTCAGTTTTCCTTTTGAATGAAAGGATACACTATTTATTTCAGAGTAATAAAAGATGAGGGCGCTGATAGATCGATCTGCAAGGTTAAGCTGCGATTGCCGCGGTCAGTACTTAGATGGGTGACCGTCCTTTACACATCGAGACTCCTCCGTGCCTCGGAGAGCATGTTACACAGTCGGTCCTAGTTATCATAGGAATATATAAAAACAGGTTTAAAAAAAACCGACTTCCAAAAACTACACTAAAAACTATGAAATAAAAATGTTAAACTTCCATAAATAAAAATCTAAATGTATATTGAAGTCGGCGGGGCCTCTTCTTCAGGTTTTTACCTCTCAGCCTTTGAACAGGAAGAACGTGCGCAGTGTGTGCAGCGAACGTGCAGCTTGCTTTGCGCCTCGACAAATTAAAATTTCCTTTCATTCCTATATTTATGCTTAGGCCCCGCCGACTTCAATATACATTTAGATTTTTATTTATGGAAGTTTAACATTTTTATTTCATAGTTTTTAGTGTAGTTTTTGGAAGTCGGTTTTTTTTAAACCTGTTTTTATTTTTATCTTTTTAGTGTAGTGTAACCATTTTTGTTGTTGTTAATTTATTACAATAAAGTACCATAAAATCATGGACAGAGCGACTTTGATCATTTATGTACTTTTACCGAGATCGATTACTTCCACGAATTTAAATAGGTACTTATATTCATAGATGTTGGTGGATGAGAGCATTTCAGTAAACAAAAACCGGGCAAGAGCGTGTCGGACCACGCACAGTGTAGGGTTCCGTAGCAAGAAGTATTTCAGTGTTCCGACCGCAAATACAAGTTTGTATTTCATAATATTATTATGAAATATTATTATTTTTACGGTTGTCAAACTCAAATATTACAAAAATTTACTGACGTATCTTGTTCAAACTAATTTCAATCGAAAGTATTTATTAAGTGCTATAAGCTTGATTTTTTTCAGATTTTTCGATAGCGCGGTTGGAAAATTACTGGGGGGGGGGACACATTGTTAACGACTTTGGGAGCTCCTAGTTCACTCAATATGCACTTAAATAAAAAAAGTATTTAGAAACCTTCATGTTATTTTCAATGACCTATCCAACGATACCCCACATGGTGGGGTGCGCGAAAATATTTTTTTTCATCCCTCAGTTTCATGTATGGGAGCCCCCTCTAATAATTTTATTTTTCGTAATTTCACTATAGGCCTTAATGGCGGCTTGTAAAAGACTTCTATCTACGAAGTTTCATACAAATTGGTTATGAACTGTAGATTTGACGAGGGTGTGACAGACGGACAGACGGACAGACAGACGGACATGACGAAACTATAAGGGTTCCTAGTTTTACTACGGAACCCTAAAAACAGTGTTTTTTCAGTTTGTAATAGAAATAGGCTCGCTCCCTAGCCTTCTATCAAATGCGACTTAAGCATGAAAAAATTGTGTGTACTATACACCTCTGTCTAACCTTGCGGGAAATATCGGCGTGATGTTATGTATGCATAATATCGAGATCGATTGCGTTCAGGAATTCATGTACCTACACAATATCACTTTTTCATCATCGTCATGATGTCATCGAGATACACCAAAAATACCGTTTATTACACCTGGTTAAAAATCTACTCAATCAAAGTTAATAAAATTTATATGGGACCACCGCGCGAGGTTTATCTACCATATGAAAAAAGAATCACGTAAATCGGCTCAGAAATCACGGAGTAATCGGTGTACATACATTAAAAAAAAAAAAAAAAAAAAAAAAAAAAACCAACCGAATGCAGAACCTCCTCCTTTTTGGAAGTCGGTTAAAAATTGACTGTCGTTACAGGTAGTCAGGAGCCCAAAAGTTCGACAACTGGTCTAACATTAGAATTTCGATATTCCCCAATAATTGGGTTGGGGAGCTCCGATGGCAGTCGTTCCACGTAAAATATTGGCAGGTACAGGTACCTACCTATTTATCCGTAAGTTTTCCAAAATTCGTGGCTAGTTATTATTAATTTATCGTAACTCACCAAATATTAAAGATATAAATCGTCTGGTAGCTATCAGCGTGACGTCTTACCCTTTATGAACTCAGCCCTGAAGGGAGACGGCTCGCCCTCTACTACAAGTTCACTCAATTTATTATCTCTTTAAACAATGTTGTAGGAGTTTCCAGTAATATCTTTTAGATGTTCCTTTGTTTTTAGCTTATTTTTGTTTACATTGATAGAACTTGGTCTACCTTAATGTATTCGCAACTAGCTTCCGCCCACGACTTCACCAGCTTTTTTGGGATAAAAAGTAACTTATGTGTTATTCTGATGTATAAAGCTTAAATACTGGAAAGTTTCATTAAAATCCGTTCAGTATCTTTTGCGTGAAAGGGTAACAAACATACATCCATACCTCTTCACAAACTTTCGCATTTTTAATATTAGTAGGATTTGAATGTTAAGTTCTGATGGTCGCGCAAGTTAAGGGCCAGTTACCTAACGGTTTGACACTATCTAGTACAGAATTTGTATGAAATTATAATAAAGTGTACTGCAATTAAAAAGAGACATAGGGCACAGGGGAATATCTCACTCAAATCTGGAGCAGCCCGACTGGTGAAATACCTACAGCTTATGGAATACCACAGACAAATAACGCAGCTACTCTTCATAGTGTTGTGTTCCTGTGGTGAGTAGGATTGCCAGAGCTCCTGAGGATGCGCTGTGTTGACAGCGGTAGACCTGGGCCTCAATTCTGCTATTGCAATTGTGTTCGAATGGTGTCATAATGACAGCACAACGGTCAAAACCTAAGCGGTCATTGGCTAAGAGTAAGACTATCTCTTTCGTCATTGGTCAAAACGATGTCACTGAGAGACCATTCTGACACGATTATGACAATTGCATTAGCAGACTTGGGGCCCTGCTTGTCCCCTAAACTGCCCGCCGCCGTGTCGCGACCACACAACCGATCGTCGCAGTTCCTTCGGTAACTAATAGAACTAATAGATGGTGAAAGAACTGCGACGATCGGTTGGGTGGTCACGACACGGTGGGCAGTTCAAACATTTTTCAGTTTGGTCCAAAGTTATGCCCTAGGGTCAAAGTAACCGGCCTCTACCGTATTTGAACATCAATTTTTTTTTTTTTATCTTTACCTAAAGCGTAAAGTAGTCTCCAATCGTCACACCCATTTAGTTCTTAGTAGGGGCTTCTTAGCAAATCCTATTTACAGCCGCCAGGGGGCGCCTGCGGTCGACCGCGAGCTTAACCTTATTGTTAGTGTAACGCTCACGATTACTCGCGAATATGTTTTATTGGCGAATAGGTATTGCCGAAAGGTTGCCGAATAATCAGTTCTGTGTTTTTTTGTGGGGCGTAGCATTGTCAATGTCAGAGTAAAAAGCCTTTATAGTTCTGATTTATACACAGTATAGTGCGGCTATACTATGACGGGTAATACCATCATTGTTCCAGTGTGAGAGAGAGATGGAGCTATACAGGACAAAAAAAAGCTCGATCCTTTTTTCGAAATGTGAAATCTAGATGTGACATCTGTGTCTACAAAGGCTCCGCTGTCTGTCACGTTGTCTAGGTCTTAAAAGTTCTAAATTTTTTTTTAAGTTAACGGGTTAAAGTAGAAGTAGTAGTAGAAATTAATTATCACTTGCTTTAATGGTGAAGGAAAACATCGTGAGGAAACCGGCATGTCCTAGAACCAAACATTCGAAGACATGTGACGTCCACCAACCCGCACTAGGCCCGCGTGGTGGACTACGGCCCACTCCCTCTCACAGAGGAGGCCTGTGTCCCAGCAGTGGGAACATTATAGGCCGATTATGCTATGCTATGCTATGGGTTAAAGTAATGCGTAGGGCCCTAGGCCATTAAAAAGTGGTAAAAGAGAATGGGGGCTGAAAGGAAACCTCCAATAGGTACCTACCAATAAAAATGTTGTAACGTAACTAATAATTGACATGCAGGGGAGCCAACATAGCATAGAAGGGAATTCTTACGTGAAACGCACTATACAGGAAAATCCATATCGATTTAAAAACCATAAATATATTTTAGACGTTTATTCAAAAGTCATTTATTCAAAGTGGGCTAAAGCCAATTAGCACTTTTTGAACGTCAATATACATTAGACAGCCCCCAAAAACGCCCACCCTTCACCGCTTCCTAGTGTTTTAGCTGCGAAGAAGAAACGGCGCAACAAACTCCGCAGCAACACGATTCTGTCTTTCAGTTACTTTTATTTAAAAAAAAAATATATAAATTTACGAAAAAAAAATAATTAACTGAGCTTTTAAAACAAAAAAAATATATATAAACTATAAATACTTAAAAGTAAAATAATGATGTAACCTAACACACACCAATATACCTAATCAAAGAAAATAAAGTAAAAAACAATAAAAAATATGTAGTCGCAAAAGATGCTTTAAAGTTTAGGCGTTATTAATATTCTAGTTACTAATCGGTAATAAAGGCTGTGTGTCCGGTTACAAGTGCATTTTATAGACAAATAAATTTTATTTGACAGTCAAGAGTCATGCTTGATAATCTAGGACCAGGAGCTATATAAAATACTCTTTCATCCAGCATGATTGAGCAACATGTTGTTGACAGGCGTTTACCGACAGGGCTTTGTTAAACATCGACGAAGCGTTTACTGAAGCGGTGAGCCGCGTCGACGGTGGCGTCCAGCCGTCTCGGTGAGAACGAGCCACGGGGTGACTGGTCGCTTGCGGGCTTTGGATTTAGTGTGGGTTGATTGAAACCGTCTGTAGGTATATACCGGATGACTTGATTTATCCACTACTTTATTTAAGGATAAAGAACACAATCGTAAGACGATACAATCCTTTCAAGCAAGTAAGGTAGCCACAACAAAAAATCTGTTGTTCGCGGAAATCCGCGCGCCCCCGCCGCGTTATAAGTGTTGTCTACAGATTTTGAGTAGACTATATAATACCGATACCGCAAACCGTCCGTCCCAGTGTGCCCGAAAGTTTGTGCAATGCTCCTACTTACCGAGTTTCTACTTGAGTTTACTTTCAAACGCGCCGGTGAAACTTGACAAATAGTGTCGTTGAAGACATACAAATGCCAAATTGTACCAATAACAACTGTAAAAACTCTTATAGGGTTGCCCAAGGCCTTTAAATGACTTGCACGACAGCATAGTAAGTAGGAAAAAGTGACACCGCATGTTCACTAAATAGTATGAAAACGAGTTTCATACTATTTAGTGAACATGCGGTATCTAGCCTAATCTAAATCTGTGGTTTTGTCACACGGGGTCTCATCAGGAAGAAGAAGAAACATTTGTTCAAATAAATCTCAATAGACGATGAGGAAGTTGTATAAAATTTAGAACATCAAAGAATAGACCATGAAAAATATTTGTTATTTTTTTTTAAAATACTCTTAAGCACCAAAAAATTGATAGTCTGAGGATAGCTCGAGTTAAGGCGGTCAGGTTTCTTTGCATGAGATGAGGCATCTGTATGTAGTATTATATTACCAGTGGTTGTGACAAAAAAATGTAAATGATTACTTACATGATAGTAACTACAAAGTCATTATCACAATATTCTGTTCAAAAACTCACCAATACTGCATTTCACAATTATGGACTTACCTGCAATAAAAAACAAACAATTTAAACATACACGGCCGTACCACAAAAAAATAAACATATACATATATACATTGTTTACCTACTTTCAACAACATTTAACATGTTTGTACAGCCAGCATGCAAACTGACAATTAATCGATTTTACGATTTATTATTAACTAGCTGCTTCCCGCGGTTTCACCCTTTTTTCTCGGCTCCCAAGGATCGTACCGTAATGTTAAATAGGTTATACTATTCTTCATGAATTTGGCTATCATATGCAAAAGGATTTTTTCGAATCTGACTAATAGTTCCAGTAGTGCGATCAAACAAACAAACTTTTCAGCTTAATAATATTAGTTTAGTATTGATTTGTATACAGTTTTATATGTAGGTTACAGCATGTTCAGTGATGTTTTTTTAAAATTTTATCGTGTTTCTGAACGTTATTATTCTGCAAAATTACTAACAAAAGTTTGTTAGAAGTTTTAGTTCAACCTAATTCTCTTGTTTCATGAGCTAGTTCAAGAATGTTTTTAGTTAACTCAGTCTTACTAAAATCTAGGTTAATTTCATGCATCTTTCCTAGTGATGTATCATCCAGACTACGGATGCATCCGACACCGATACGGATACCGATATATCGGCAATATTTAGATTTTTGCGACATACCTACTATCGCTATCGGCGATTACTATACATCGATACATGTCAACCACTTTCAAATGAGTTATGTCGCAACCGAGAGACTATTTTCTGCATCAGCAGGGTAATTGCGTAACTCGATTGTCATTTTTATTTAAAGAAATCCGCCGTTTTAAGGCTATGATTGCCTTCAAATGATGCATTTCGAATTGTGTAACACCGAAATTATTTAAGACCATAATGACCTCCTTCGGAAGACTGACTGAACGTTCTGACATATTTCGTCATAGTTTGATGTATTATTTGGAATTGCGTAACCAAAAATGACAATTAGGATGGACTTCCACGCGTTGACAGATGGTCTTATGAAGAAGGCAGCTATCGTCTGGTTGCCATCAGTTTTTGTTTCGGATTTTTTAGCATTTTTCGTATAATTTCCTTAGTTATCGCAAAAATAATGTAAGTAAACTTGTTTTAGATAAATTGTAAATGTATTTTGGTGTAAAACATAAAGTTTTTATCATTATTTAATGTTATAAAAATCAAGGCAGCATACGATTTTTAAAATGTGTTTTCATCTAACCAAACTTAATGTTTAATTGTATTATTTCAGACGCGAGATAGAAAGGCATTCTATGGATATATTGGCATTAAAGCGAAAGACAAATTCTTCAACTTTAAATAAACCAAACAATATTTTGTCAAAGTTATCATGAGCCACAGGCTTTCAGCAACTCAGTGGAGCCTTCAATATGTTTCAATGGATTATTACACCGATGCTTCATCGGGCTTCATCGGCGGTCGGTCATAAGCAGTAATCAGCAAAGAAAGGTACCTTTAAGTAGGTAAGTAGGTACATAAAAACTGTGCTCTTTCATCCACTCCACCTTTCTATAGTATGTTTAAGAAACTATTTCTATTTCAGATGCTTGCAACAGTTGTTTTTTATGTCAGAAATATATTGGAGTCATTTAACTACAATGGACTTTCACAAACTTACTCATCAATTCATCATTGTCTGTGCAAGCCTGCAAGGTAAGAAAAGCTATAATTTCTTATGTGTTGAACATTGAACTTAAGTTTTAAGTAGGTAGGACCTAGGTCTAAATACCCCTATTACAGATAACAGCTTATCTAAAACTAAATGTGATAACTAGGTACCTAAATATAATTAGCAATCTGCGTTTGTTATATTAAACACATCATAATTATTATGATGTATCAGCAAAACAAATTATGTGATGTAAAAATTGACGAAGGTATTAGCAATTCAAGCTTCTGTCTATTACTAACTATTAGCCAATTTACGAAAAATAATGCTTTATTTCGTTAATGAGAGACTATCATAGTAATCAACTCACCCTAAGTCTATGTCAAGCAGTTGATGTTAAAGATGATGATGTTTACTTTTAAGTTTTTTATTTTATTTTCAGGCACCTAACAGGCTCTACATTATTGAAGAAATATACCTAGGTACCTACTTACTTTATCTTACATGCTTACAGCAGGCACTGCTAGGAAGTATAATTATAAACCATGATGGTTTTCTACATGATGACATTATTAAATACCAACCTACACAAAATGTTTGTTTAATATGCTGTTGTTACATGTTAAATCCTAGTTTCTTGGTTATAAATAAAACTTTATTATATATTCAGCGGTTGTACTTACTTTGCGCTCCGATCAATCAACCTCCAATTCGAGCCAGTCCTCTCACAAACATAGCTACAATTATATTAAAGTCAGGAAATAATAGACACTACCACATACTCTTAGGCACTGTTATCTACAAACCTATCACCAGTCCCAATGACACCACAATCTCCAACATGTACTATGTATCCCCTCTTACCAGTCAACTATCTACCAATCAGTAATCAACTAATATGTGGGTCATTCTAAGTTAAGAGGTACTTTCAACGTCCATGATAAAAAGTCACATTTTTTTCGATAATTTGTTCAAAATAACGTTATTATCTTTCAAAACACACCATCTTCTATATGGTCTCTGAAATTCATTTCTCAATTGTACTTAATTTCGTCACAATAGAACTTCAAACATCAAAAACATCTCTCCCCTGGTCTGTCCCTTAACCGAATTCTGTTCTGTCAGTAATTTTAAATACTTAGAAATCGAATAAAATATCAACGTCTTTCATTTAAAAAAAAATAGAAAAACTAAATTATTGTAATCTAACAAGTAAAATGACGTAATACTTCTTTTTCCTACAAAAAAATTACATCTACATTTGTCCCACGTATTCCGCGTCTCGTCCCCTGGCTTTTTGTAATTCTATATTGTGGCGTTTGTATACTTTATCGCGAGAAGTTATGACCTTAAACACAATTTATTAGATGTGAAGTTAGCAGAAAGCGTCACGCGAGCTAGCTGCATTGCCATTTTGTCAGTCGTTTTGGTAACGCCACTCTGCGGGTATAGTTGTGAATCAGTGAATGTGATCTCTCCACTGGTAAGTTTTATTTTATGATTATTCGCCTCAATTCTTCATTTTATTTGTATATTTACTGTTATTTGTGCATTGATTCTCATATGTCTTTGTTAGTTACGTACGATAAATACTGTTATGATTATTTCTGTTTTTTAACCAAAAAGTATCTCCCCTGTCATATCTCCCCTGCCTCATAAGATGCCAGTACAACCAAAGGCTGTTCAAAAATAAAATCTGATAATTAATAATTATTAAATAAATAAAGTTGATTATAAAAAAGTCTGTTTTCTTTCATAAAGCAACGTTAAAATCCCTCCCCTATCCATAAAGTATCCTACCCTGTACTTCTACTCTTACTTATTTAAAACATCCCTTAATTTAACCACTGATTAAATATACAACTATCCTTGTCATTTTTATGCCAATGAATAGAGATGATAATTGATTTAATAGCTATTTAATTTGACAATCGTTTATAAACAAGGGGCTAGTCTCTCCCCTGTACTGAGTATCTCCCCTGGTCTCTTAAAAAACAAGTTAAAACAAATATATTGACTGGCTAGCTTGCAGATATGTACAAACTAGTAGTTTAAACAAAATTGATTTATAATTAGTTTAAAATTCTAACATTTATGTTATGCCACCTTCCTGAACAAGCGAGTACCTCTTAACTTAGAATGACCCATGTATAGTTACCGGCACCAGTCATGAGCACAGACGTTACCTGTTCTCGCTACTGCTACTAGGTACCACCAAATGAGGAGGATGAGGTGACGAAATGACAAGACAATTTCTGCTAAAGAATAATTCTCCACTTAGGAGGGCTCGCACTTTACTAAAAATAGCGCACCTCTTTTAAATAGCCTAAATACTTTACCTCGTTTTTAAAACCGAATTCACTTTCATTTTTACTAAGTGTGAGCCCTTCTAATCAACTTTATTAAAACTTCCAAACGTAAAATACACAAGTATTATACATCATAATTTGCGGATAAATTGTATCTATCCAATGGTACGACTCCCACTACCTAGTCACATTAAAAACTTTCTAGAACAAAAACTATAAAAAAATCTAACTTAGCAAAAGTTACAATAATCATTCGCTTATAATATAGCCATTTCTTAACAGATCTGCAATATTCTTATTGAATACTTATTTCTAGACTACCACACGTCTAATAAAACACAATTTAGCAATTTAACATACACACAGAAATATCGCATATTCAAACAGATATCGATCTATATTACAGGCACAATATCCATGAAATTTAGAGTCTTTACACAATAATATGTTCTGGCCTGCCTAAGGAACCCGAATACATGACCAAATTCTATATAAAACCTTACAAAAATCCTACAAACGCAATTTTATGTACATAACACTTATTCTCAAATTACAGTTTTCCTATTGACGAGAGGTTTATCTGCCTATATACATCTTATGTAAAAGAGTATCCTACACAAAAAAAACATGACGTACACAAAACCTCGATCTTAGTTACAAAGGTATTTACGAATTTATATACAAAACATGAAATCTTATTCCTACATCATTCCAATAAGAAACTAACACAATTCTAATAAGAAATAACTTGTAAACATTAATCAATACTCAAAATTAGGAAATAATTACTTAAAACAACATAAAACATGAAGTTAAATCATAACATATAAAAAATACAGTACCTACGCTGAGCGACGGATCGAATGTCTCTTGTACCGTCACGACTTGCACCCGTGATCCTCGATAGGGTCTTTATGTTATGGTTACCATAATCAACACTCGACAGCTAGTTTTCTAAAATAAAATAAAACCCACACATTAAATAATGTGGCTAGGAATATCGTTTTGCAACTTTTACAAATACAATTAATTATAAACATAGCAGCAGCGATGGTACTAGCAGTGATGGGAGCAGAGGTCACTGTGATGAAAAAGGCTGCACGGTATGGGTGACGAGCTGGGTAGTGGCAGTTATGGGGCCAACATCATTCATACTGCTTCCATTGATGACGGTAGAAGGCAAAGCCCAGAAACCAGTCTCCTACAATAATCAAACAAAATCATATTAATTTATGCTAAAACAAAATAACCACAATGTGGCAAACTAGGCATAGGCCTACACTAGAGGTTAGTAACGATACTGAGAGTTGTAAAAAACATTATGTTAAAATAATAAATTAATGTAATCACATATAAAATTGTATAAAAATATTTGTTGATTATTAATCCATTGAATTTGAGTTTGGTATCTAGGTATGTATAATGCTCTCTCATGCTTTACCTGTAGTCTCAATGTAATATGCATTACATACTTCTATGTATTAAAAAGCTTACCTTTAAAATATATGTGCAGAAGATTACTCTTTCATCCACTGTTCCCTCTTTATCAGTTTATTTACCAACTTCTTAGTTAAACAACCACAGGGTCAATTAGATTATCTTCAGGTAAAGTGAAGGGTTCCATAACTTCTGTAAAAATATTAAAATATTGTACTTGTGATTTGGTTTCAAATTAGGTTAGGTAATAGTTAAAAGCTCAAATTTTCAGAATGTAAGATTAAATAGGTACATCATACTTGTTTGTACTGTAACACAAACAACGACATCATTATAACCTCAAGTCTAATAAGATTGTAGGTACACAACACAACAAAAGTTGGATTTGTCCGGATCATAGACTGACCATTCGATTATTTAATTAGAAGGTGCCTACCCCTTTATGCATAACTCATTTATTAACTATTTTCACTATTAATTTGTATTAAATTGTAAGTAAGTATTAGAGTTACTTACTTTTCATCACTGAGCAGAAATTTATTGCAGTCTCCATAATTTACGTTGTCCAATTGACCAACTTTTCTCCATTGGTCTCTGTATACTATACTTTTTAACATTTGCTACTCTTGTTCCGAACCTACATAGGTACCTATTATTGAAGATTTCTGTTGAATAATCCAAGTAAAGTTGTTAAATGTAACCTAATATTTGTCGGAACAACTACCTATATAACTACAAGACAGACTACCTACAAAGCAGTGTTGCCAACTCTTCAATTAGTTACCCACTAGATTCAACTTACTAATCCACAATAAAACTATCAAAAATGATTAGCATTCTTATTATACTCTATATTTTCACAAAATAAAGTTTTTATTGGTTTTTAATGCGTATATTGTTGTTTCGGCATATTATTTTGATTAAATGAAACACGCGACCTCACTTCAACAAAATGGTGTAGATATTGTTGTATTGTTTGCAAAGACATGAACGAAAAATTTAATAATTAAGGGAAATCCCCCATCTCTATTTGTTATCCGACGTACCTAATTACTTACGTACTTAAACTACAAGAGTAATATTTGATGTTAATGTAAAGCTATAATGCCTTCAGTTACATTTCACAAGCATGTATTTCCCGATTAATATACATTATTATGTTAGTTCTTTCTTACTTTTCTGTGCCCAAACTAATCCGGGGCTTACTAGATTTTAAATAAAAACACACTAACAGAGAGGTCGAATCCACCAGTTTTAGGCGTATAACCACTAAGTTGACAACACTGCTATAGAGCCTGAGAGCCCAAAGGCCACAGATAATTAAAACTTCATGTGAAAGTACGTTTCGTTACGTCGTTCAATTTTGGTAGATTTTGGTAGAAAGTGTTTTAAAAATAGAGTATGAAGTTTTGGGAATTTGTTATAAATTATTACTTAATAGCATTCGAAGACCATTAACTACAACTAAAACAAAATGAAAATATTGTCTAATATTTCGGCAACTAATCATTCGCTCAGTTCTGACAATTAGGCGTAACAAAACACACCCAAGTCATCATAATGCCATGGATTGATTCCAATATTGACATCACTAGTTACACAATTCCAAAGTTAGACGGTCGACGCGAGCTTGATGTTCTTCATTTTCATGAAAGCGATCCGATTGTCATGCGTTACGCAATTACCCTGCAGGTCTCATCCAACCGGACTTGCGATATCGCCTTTCCCCGCATAACTTGAGAATGATTTTGATCATTTTCAATTTTAAGTCCTTTTAACACCATCCGTATCGGTATCGGTATCGGTATCGCCGTTACATATTCATAAATATTGGTATCAGTATCATATCGACCAAAATACGTATCGATGTATCCCTTATCCAAACTCAACACCTAATAAATGATAATAAATAAAACCGGGCAAGAGCGTGTCCGGACCACGCTCAGTTTAGGGTTCCGTAGCAAGAGGTATTTCAGTCATTCAACCTTGTATTTCATAATATTATATAGACTGTGATATTATTATGATATACAAACTTATTTTTGGGGTTGTCAAAACTCAAAACTGAAAATATTGTATATTTCAAAAAGTTATTGACGTATCTTGTTCAAAAAAAATTTAATCGAGAGTATTTATTAGATGCCATAAGCTTGATTTTTTTCAGATTTTTTGATTACGCGGTTGGAAAATTACAGGGGGGGACACATTGTTAACGACTTTCGGAGCTCCTAGTTCACTTAATATGGACTTAAATAAAAAAGTCATTTGAGAAACTCTTTTCTCAAATGACTTGAAGCTCTTGAAGTTATTTTCAAAGACCTATCCAACGATACCCCACACAAAGGGGTGCGCGCAAATATTTTTTTTCATCCCTCCGTTTCATTTATGAGGGTCACCCCTAATTATTTTATTTTTCGTAATTTCACTACAGGCCTTTATGGCGGTTTATAGAAGACATCTAACTGCAAAGTTTTATACAGATTGGTTATGAACTGTAGATTTGACGAGGGTGTGACAGACGGACAGACGGACAGACGGTCAGACAGACGTATAGACGGACGGGACAAAACTATGAGGGTTCCTAGTTTTACTACGGAACCCTAAAAAAGGAAAATTGCCGTGACATCCCTTTACATTAGTAAATTCCCTGCAATATTTTATATTACTATCTGTCTCATCTGCCATTACGCTGCGACTTACAAAACTCTTTACGGCTTTATCTCAAACGGAATCCTATCTTGGAGGCTTGAGTCTTGAAACGCTACCGGATATGAGGTCGCCTGCCGGAAATACGTAGCGGCGGATGCGGCGGTCCTGGGTTAGCCGACGCAAAGGAAAAGGATGTCTTATTTGCTGTTTGTATGCAAAGATGTGCAGATTGTTTTATACAAGACAATTTTTTGTAGGCATTAGGTACCTATTAATTAAATTTTCGCCTTAAATAAGTAGATATTTACATAAAATTAATCCTAAAATTTCCGGAATTCTGCATGGTAACTAAGTCAAACGTAAAATACTACGCTAATCACCCATGCACTATATCTGGGTAAAATATATACAGAGATTTTATATTACAATATGATATCACACATGTTTTACTATAAATAACCTAGTACTGAATGCTAAAAAAACAAAATGTATTAAATTCACGATGCCCAAGTGAGCGTTACCCCAGCAGGAAAGTAGCTCCTAGGGAGATATGAGTGGGACGAATAATTAGTGCCTAATCTGCTGTAAATGTGCGCCAAATAAAAAAATTGTGCGCCTTGTAGTTTTAGAGAAAAACAAAAAAAACGATTCCTGCTGGGGTAACGTTCTTCCAGCAGGAAAATTCTAAACGAATGATCGGAGAGAGAAATATTGTACATGGGCAGAGAGCTTATATTTGTGCATAAATGTGCGCTAAAAATATAATTTGTGCGTCTTCAGGTTTTCGAGATATTCCATTTCCTGCTGGGGTAACGTTTTGCAGAATCGTGTTTCTCTAAAACCATTGTATGTGCGCTTGTAGAATAAACATACACGAATAGCCCTTAATTTGTGCGTATTTGTGACAGAATTAGATTTAAGAAAATATTTATAATTTTCAAGTAATCGCGCTTTTTCGAAAATCCGAAAAAAAATCGCAGCGCCTAAATAAGACAACGTAGAAGCTCGCTGAAAACTGTATTCGGTCCTTCTTGACTCTTATAATAACCATAAAAAGTTTCAATAGTGTACATGCATGCGTTATTGAATAATATTGCTGAAAGTCAAAACGACGGTGTCATAACTTTGACGAAAAAATACAAGAAATCGGCTCAACCGAAGACGTGTAAGTGTGAACCAAAAATTAGTGCTTTTAGTCAAAAATATAATAGTAAAAATATTCAGCTTGGAATATTTCGCATTAAGTAGATATAAACAAAAAATTAAATACGTAAACAACGGCTGGCTATCCGACCAAATTCGAATGACTACAAAAAAGCGACGGATTCATACATATCGATGACCTTCTTAACTTTACTCACCAACCGGTGGCAACGTGTTGTGCCCGAGTACACTGAAGTAGAAAAGATGGAAAAAATAAACTTGTTAGTTAATAATACGAAAAAAAAACCTAACGAACAGTTGATTATACTTAGACTGAAATAAATGGAATAATAATATTAGGTATTTTAAATAAACATTTTTTGTAATAATGATATTATTATTATAATCTAGAGATTTTATGGAGATACATATAGATATTTACCTAGAAAAAAAATAGTAGGCCTATGTATTTTATTATACCCTTTTAAAATATTTTTGATTAAGTAGGTACCAATTTTTTTTGCACACACTAACAATTTTTGGTGGTCTTTGAAAATTTCAAGGCCAGTTTTACGATCGAAATTTAGATTTAAATAAATAAATAACTCGTATTTTGATTAATTTATGGACGATCTGTTTCATATATAATCGCATACTTTAGTTTTATGCAAAAGTATAAAGAATACTTATTTTATCGAAAATAAAGTAGGATACGATTATTATGGTTGGCAACACTAAGTACCAAGGACACTGTTGCGTTGAGTCACGCGTGTTGCGGTTGCACTGTTACACTTTATTGTTATTGTTTGTTTACTTATATTTTTTTAAGTTGGTTGAAAGTGAAGTATTAGTAAGCATATTCGGAGTTCGGACATTTAACAACGGTTTACCATGATGGCACCATCTGCGATGGTAAGTATTTAATGGCATTGTTTAGACTCATATATAAAAGTACGTACTAATGCGATCAAAATAAGAATAGGGCCGACCTTGCGCCATATTGTGACGTTTTGTATTGAAAAATGAGCTGTTTTGTAAAAAATCTAATAGATTTGGTAAATACAAGACTCGGTTAAATAAAGTGAAAAAAAAAATTACGTTATTGTTTCGCAAATTAATTTTCTTTGTAAGACTTAGGTACTTACTTTTGAAGTGATAGTTGACAGTTGATGTTCCTATTCTTATCGCGATCGCATACTTAAAACTTATACTCAGCAAATAGACGTACCAATACCTACTTGATTTTTTTCAGTAGGTAGGTACCGACTTTATTTTTTTTAACCAATAATAATGTACTAAGGGTCAGGTTCACCGACAAGATAACAGTCACGGCTCAGGTTTCGTCATTGACGATTCGTCATAAAACACGATACAAACCTACGTCATGATCATGACGGATGGACGTTCACATTGCATAGGGGCCGTCCATTAATCACGTGAGGCTCGAAAGGGGGGGAGGGGGTTCGGAAAAAATCACGAAATATCACAAGCGGGGAGGGGGGGTGTAGTGAGATATCACGTGTATTTATTGGGTGATCTTGGGTAGAGGGGGAGGGGTTAGTTAAAAACCTCACCACGTATCACCAGGGGCGAGGGGGGAGTCAAAAAGTTGCTAAAAACTCAACAAAATGTATGGAACAGCTGTTTTTTTTTTTTCGCGATTTCAGGTTTGGTCCCATTGTAAAAGTTGTTCATAATGATGAGTACAATGACCTCTTTTCGTATTGCCACTGACTTAAATTTCACGCTGTATAATATTATGCCACATGTAATAGTCTACGTCCTAGTTGGTAGAATAGACAAATTGTACAGGGTTAAGTAAAAAAAAATTGGTACCCCCGCCAATAAAGAAGTGAATCTAAAATGGCGGAACTAACACTTCTCTTCACCGTCTCACTCATACTCGCTTCTTTATTGGCGCGGGTTATACCTACAGTTACGAATTTACTGTTTGTATTTTAATATGTAGGTACTTATAAAATAATAGGAGAAACAATCTGTGATTTTAAATTATAACGACTACACAAGGTACAAATAATTTGATTGAACTACTTATTTGTGTTCTAATATATTATATAGGCATGTAACTTGATCTGTGATTTGATGCCATAATTACTTTAAGAATAAAAATTAAGAGAGTAAAAATTATAATTTCCACATCAACAAGCTCTTTCATTTCATAATAATATGGTCACAAAATATATTAAATGTACCTACCTACCTTAATTTAATGTATTTTTTAATTAACCTCTAAAACTAGATCAATATAATTTCCTTCCAACAAACGTCTGAACGCGACTGTACGGACAACGGCTTAGGCTTAATACGTCCAATAAAGAAGGTCATCGATAAGTATGAATCCGTCGCTTTTTTGTAGTCATTCGAATTTAGTCGGATAGCTAGCCGTTGTTTACGTATTTAATTTTTTGTTTATATCTACTTAATTCGAAATATTCCAAGCTGAATATTTTTACTATATATTTTTGACTAAAAGCACTAATTTTTGGTTCACACTTACACGTCTTCGGTTGAGCCGATTTCTTGTATTTTTTCGTCAAAGTTATGACACCGTCGTTTTGACTTTCAGCAATATTATTCAATAACGCATGCATGTACACTATTGAAACTTTTTATGGTTATTATAAGAGTCAAGAAGGACCGAATACAGTTTTCAGCGAGCTTCTACGTTGTCTTATTTAGGCGCTGCGATTTTTTTTCGGATTTTCGAAAAAGCGCGATTACTTGAAAATTATAAATATTTTCTTAAATCTAATTCTGTCACAAATACGCACAAATTAAGGGCTATTCGTGTATGTTTATTCTACAAGCGCACATACAATGGTTTTAGAGAAACACGATTCTGCAAAACGTTACCCCAGCAGGAAATGGAATATCTCGAAAACCTGAAGACGCACAAATTATATTTTTGGGGCACATTTATGCACAAATATAAGCTCTCTGCCCATGTACAATATTTCTCTCTCCGATCATTCGTTTAGAATTTTCCTGCTGGAAGAACGTTACCCCAGCAGGAATCGTTTTTTCTGTTTTTCTCCAAAACTACAAGGCACACAATTTTTTTATTTGGCGCACATTTACAGCAGATTAGGCACTAATTATTCGTCCCACTCATATCTCCCTAGGAGCTACTTTCCTGCTGGGGTAACGCACACGATGCCCAATGTAAAAAACCTTGGACCCAATATTGTACTCAATGGTGAGTCGCTTAAGGCTGTTGACTCAACAGTATTTCTAGGTATAACAATAGATAAGAAGCTACAGTGGGGCGCACATGTAGAGTGCCTCGCAGGAAAGCTCAGCTCTGCTGCTTACGCAGTTCGTAAAGTTAGACAACTGACTGACGTGGACACTGCTCGCTTAGTTTACTTTAGTTACTTTCATAGCGTCATGTCTTACGGGATTCTATTGTGGGGCAAGGCCGCAGATATTGAAAGTATTTACATTCTCCAGAAGCGAGCTGTTCGAGCTATATATCAGTTAGGTGCAAGAGTTTCCCTTAGAGACCGTTTCAAAGAGATTGACATTTTGACAGTTACATCTCAATTTATTTTTGCTAACATAATATATATAAGGCAAAATATAAATCTTTATACTAAAAATAGTGACATACATAATCTCAATACTAGAAATAAGCATAAATTATGTGTTCCTTATCATCGATTGCACAAGGTACATGATTCATTTTTGGGGCTCGGTATACGCATTTATAATAAACTTCCTCTTTACTTATTGGAACTCCCGTTTTCTGCTTTCAAAATTAAAATCAAGGCTATCCTAGTTAAAAAGGCATACTATACGTTAAAGGAATACTTCGACGATAGAAATTGTTGGTCGCTGTGATGGGCACAAGATGACTCTGAATTTGATGTTTGAATTTATAAATATTTTACACCTTGACATTCAGTAGGTATACTAGTTTACAATGTTTAATGTTGACATAATGTATTGTTCTCTATTTCTTCACTTTTTTACGAAGAGTTCATGTAACAGTGTGATGCAGTTAACTAGTGACCTCGGACAGTTTTATTAGTTCTTTAATTTTTCCTCTTGTCAGCAGGTTCGTCATGCTCCCTTAGACGTCATTGCTTGCGGTGGCGTCATTGGTCGGGTCACCCCCTTCCCTTTAAAATGGCGAGGGAGGTGATGGCTGGCCTCTGCGTCATACTCGTGAACGGGTGCTGCTTGTGGTGACTGGTCGTCTTGTTGACTGAGCTCAGTTAATTTAACATACCTAGTACATTGTTGAATTATCGAGCCCCTGGTCCTAGATTATCATGCATTACATTTGACTGCCAAATAAAATTTATTTGTCTTTAAACTGCCCTTGTAGCCTGGCACACGGCCTTCATTACCGATTAATAATAATTTATCATAAAGCATTTTGTTGTGCGCACTTATATCTTTCTTCTTATAGATTTCTTTGATTAGGTATATTGACGGGTGTCAGGTTACATCATTATTTCTTTACTGTTAAGTATATACTTAATTATTATTTTTTTTGTTGTTTTAAATCTCCATTTTACTGTTTTGTTTTATATAACTTTTACATAAAAGTAACTGACAGACAGAATTGTGTTGCTGCGGAGTTTGTTGCGCCGTTTCTTCTTCGCAGCTAAAACACTAGGAAGCGGTGAAGGGCGGGCGTTTTTGGGGGCTGTCTTATGTATATTTTGACGTTCAAAAAGTGCTAATTGACTTTAGCCCAGTTTGAATAAATGTCTTTTGAATTTGTATTTGAATTTGAATATATAAAGCTACTTTCGTCCATAAATAAATCTTGGCACAATATTAGAGCCCGTGTCGGCGATGGATGAAGCACTTCACTTAATTACACCGTTATATCTTTAGGTCCTTAAAACTTAGGACCGTGAACTGGGTGACAGCGGGGAGCGGCGCGATGAGCGACGCCGACGCGATGAGCTGATGGCTGTAGTCCTTGGAGAATAGACAGGAACAACTGTGTGTATGAAAAGTGTCCTTCAAAATGATCTAAATTAGGATGGCGCCTAGCGTTGCCAGACTTCCCGTATTTCCCGGGACGTCCGTATTTTAGGCATAGTTTAAAATGTCCCGGTGGGACTGACTCTGTCCCGTAAATCGATTGATCAACGGTTGACAAGTACCTACTCAAGTAAACTATTCGTCCCTTTTTGTTTCATTGTCTTTCTTGTTGTTCTTTTTCTAATAAAAAAAAATATCACGAAATAATTTTGTTTCATAATAGTAAATCTAGATGTGCGAAACGTTGGTCTGAAACCAAGGTCATCGGTAACAGTAACAAGAGCATCGCAATTCCAAAAGTACTTTTTACTAAAAAAAAACATCACTAAAACATCGCAGAACACACCTAAATCTGCCTAAATCCGACCGATTAAAACCAGTCTAAACCGGTGCGAACCGGTTTTTCAAAATTACAGCAGACGTGCTAACAGTGTTACGGCAACGAGTGGTAAATGGAAATAAATTGCCACCACACTCGAACGGATTTTAGGGTTCCGTGCCCAAAGGGTAAAACGGGACCCTATTACTAAGGCTCCGCTTTCCGTCTGTCTATCTGTCTGTCTGTCTGTCACCAGGCTGTATCTCATGCACTGTAATAGCTAGACAGTTGAAATTTTCACAGATTATGTATTTCTGTTGCCGTTATAATAACAAATACTAAAAATAGAATAAAATGAATATTTAAGGGGCCTTCCCATACAGCAAACGTGATTTTTTTTGCTATTTTTTTTCTCGATCTTATTAAAGGTTATAAATGGTGTCTAATGTTGTATAGATAATGGTACGGAACCCTTCGTGCGCGAGTCCGACTCGCACTTGGCCGGTTTTTTTGTAAAACGTCGACACTTTACACCCGCCTGTGTACCGTCGTGTCTTGCGAAGGGAAGCGAGGCGGAACCGTCGCCTTCGTTTGCACAGAGATAAAATGTTACTGTTCGTTAGCGAGAAATGGATTGTATAAAATATTATAATACGGTACTGGACTATATTTTTTATTGTGAATCTGTAAACTATTTGAAAAAAGATAATGAACACCAAAAAAACCGATGGAACATCTACAAAATTGGCAAAGTTATAAGCGTTTTAAAATGATTTGTTAGACACGGACGGCACTACATATAAGTGACGTAACACCACCTATGTCCGCTTCGCGCGACAAAGACGGAGCGATACTCCCTCCAAAAACTTTAAAAGCGTCTATGTTTTCCATTTTGTGATAAATTATTATATATTTTTTACTTTTTTGTTGTTCCTATTGCTTCTTTGGAATAAAATAATTTATTTCTACTTTTTAGGGTTCCGTACCAAAATGGTAAAAAAGGAACCCTTATGGTGCGACTTCGTCTGTCTGTCTGTCTGTCTGTCTGTCTGTCTGTCACACCTGCTTATTTCAGCAACTACTTATGCTATCGACTTGAAATTTGGAACAGTTATAAAAAATGCTTATTCAACTTTATTGCAAATGAAAAACATCCAAAAATATTTTTCTTTTCATTGCAAAAGGGGCCGGAGTGGGGGTCCAAAATTTTAAATTGGGGTTACTAGGTCAAGTGACATATCATATGAAAGGGCTTGATCTGCACATTTCAAAATATATTTTCATTTTATTTTATGTCTCACAGTTTTCGACATATGATGAAAAATGTCCAAAAAAATACCATTCCCCCCCCTTATCTCCGAAGTTTGCAGGGCGAAAAATCTGAAATAATTAGGGTTGATAGGAATTGACCCAAATATGGCACCAAAAATAAAACGATGTTCCTAACTAGTACAGATTTTTCAAAATCATCAAAATTCCTTCACAAACAAACTTAGTTATGCGGTCCGGATTTTTTCACTTTATACGTCCAAATATGATACGGAACCCTCGGTGCGCGAGTAGGACTCGCACTTGGCCGGTTTTTTTATAGTAGTCCACTACCGTATAATCCAAAACCTTAAGAGCCATGTTCACCGACAAGATAACAGTCAGTTAAATTGAAAACAGCCGTTTAACAAGACTTTTCTAAAGGCCAAAATAGTGTTAAATAGCCGTTTTCAATTTATGGCACTGTTAAATTATCGGTGATTTTGGCCCTAATTTGGCGATCGATATTTTAACTATCGATTCAAGTATTTACTTTGAGTGTCTTTGACAGGTAATTTCGTTTACAAAACTAGGCCCAAATTAAGTCTTTTCTCCTTACAATATTAGTGTAGATTTACACTAGAATAAATAAACATTACAGTATCCACAAAACCGTGTAATTTAAACTGAAAGCGTATTGTCAAACAAAAGCAGTAATTATTATGAAAGTTATCCATTCACGTAATTTGTATGAATGAAAACTGGAGTGAGTCGACGTGGAGCGAGACGAACTTTAACAATTAAACTATTACCACTCCGCTAGTTAGAGCATTGATTAACTAGGACAGCTTAGTATTAATATGTAATATTAATTGGACAGCTAAGTATTAATATGTGATTTTAGTTGGATAACTTAGTATTATTATGTGATATTAATTGGATAGCTTAGTATTAAAATGTGATATTATTTTCTTGATATTTATTTGATGACTGCCTCGCTGGTCGTAAGCACGACGGCGGTATCTGTGTTGGATACCCGGATTAGGCAAAGTGTTATTTAGTTTTTCTATTAGAACATTTTCAGTAGCTACCCGAAATCCGTATTTGTTTTTGGTAAATAGCAATACGCTCAGTTGTAGAGCGTATGATACGTTCTACCGGACAAGGTCATATCCTGACGGTTTTCATGTCCCGAACGTCAGACTAATAGAGCGATTTTGAACGCGTTTGTAGCAGCAGTTTCACTCTTAAACCAAATATTGCTTCCATATCTGTGCTGATATTAAGGATTTCCTAACTGAAAATCTCAATTTAACATTGACCAACACACCGACATAACTCATAAGTCGTTGTTCATACCTAACTCCAAGATCCAGACTCAATTTTGCTACGTTTGTAGCAATGAAAACAGACGAGCAATAAAATTGCCTATTAACTTTAATGTTAATTATAAAATTGCCCGCCGAGGCACACACCGGTCTCATCCGTACGAATAGATATTAATTTAACTGTAGGTACCTACTGTCTGTCTGTTGGACTGTCTGTCTGGCAGTTTAGACAGTGGAAATATTCTAAGGGGTCATTGTACTCATAATTATGAACAACCTTTACTATGGGACCAAACCTGAAATCGCGAAAAATAAAATCAGCTGTTCCATACATTTTGTTGAGTGTGAACATAAATGTATGGAACGGCTGATTTTTTTTTTATGATTTCCGGGTCGGTCCCATATTAAAAGTTGTTCATAATGTTGAGTACAATGACCCCTTTGAAAATTTCCACTTTCTAACATGTGCCACCCTGTATAAAAGGATAAACATTTAAAATTTTCAAGTATTAACGTCAAACGGAATTAGGAATTGTGCCCGATGTATGGTAAATACCGTCACTAGTGACATGTGGCTGTGGTATTACATACAATTGATACAATACACGTCTATTGGTTCGTGGAACAGAGAGCGTGACATGTATCATCTGGAATTTTATTAAATACAGATTCCTAGTAGTTGTTGCTCCTGTTCGCAGTTGTTGTACAGTGTCAATAGATTCACATAGCTACTTTAATATGATAATTACATGTTTAGTGTATATTCATTGTTTTTGAGCTGATATACAACGTTATATTGATGACTAGCTGTTCCCCGCGTTTTAACCTCCGTTGCTTGGCTCCTAAGAATCATAGCGCGATATTAAATAGCCTATACTATTTGTCATGAATATGGCTATCATATACAAAAATAATGTTTCGATTCCGACAAACAAACAAACTCTTTAGCTTCAATATTAATATTGATTACTAACTGGGCTACCTCTTTGTCAAATTTCAATCAAATCCATTCAGCCGTTTCAGCGTAAAAGAGTAACAAACAAACAAACACACTTTCACATTAACATCAGTGGGACAACATGAACGCCCAACGGTTAAGCATCGGCCTGGCAAGCGACAGGTCGTGAGTTCGATCCCCAACAATTGCACTATTTACGAGACCCTATTCCTATTAAAATTATTACTAGCCCTTTAAATGAAACATCTTACAAAACCTACATATCAAGTTCTTCGTAATAAGTCACCTTCGAAGAAACTTAGTTGATTTATTCTTATTTCTTTCGTTATTTCTTTCCAGCCAATCAGCGTGGGATCTAATCCTACGAAGCCATCTAATTGGCTGGTTCGCGATGAGTGCTGGAGCGCAAAACGTACAAGACGACGTAATAAGATTGGTGCCACCCGCGACTCCACGCGGAGGTAATTCTGTTGCTCGGTATTAGGTTGGGTGTATAAGATGTGATATACGCTTCTGTCAAATTATTTTACGCTGGAATGGCAGTATTATTAACTATTATTACTGACACCTGCCCTTTCTTATGTGACAACCTCAGATCATAGAAATAAGGGAGATGTGCCAAGGCGCTATCGAGCTTGATGCCTGACTTTGAGCAAATTGCTCATATTAAAAACGTACGCGCTGGCGACGAACCGAACACGATCGATGGTATAAATACAGTGTTTTAGTTTAGTGCTAGTGTTGAGTGACAATTAATAGTATTAGATTGAGGGTGTGCGGAATGTTTAATGCGTGGGAGATCTTTTTATTCACAAGGAGCGCGTAATTGTGTCGAAAAATATACTAAAAGTGGCATCAGTTGTTCCCGTACTAATTTGTTATGATGGAATATCTCCTTGTTTCTATGATCTGAGGTGACAGCCGAACGAAAACAGAACCTATGGGTTCAGTAGGCCTTATTCTTATAGTCCCGTTGTCACCAAGTCAGAATCTGATATTCTGATGAGGAGATCCCATGGAAATCTATGGAAAACCACAAATGTGCCAGTATGCTTTTGTATTGTTTTAAATTTCCATGGTTATTGACGTTACTAGAATAAACTATGTCGGGATTTACACCATGTACCTGTTTATTTTTGAGACTCCGATATTTCAGCGCAGTTGCATGCGCCGTGATCACGGAAGAACTGTCGATTGTTATGCGCCTGCCAGACTATGCTCCTTGCGCTGCTCATCGCTATGCTCCTCGCGCTGCCGTGATTTGCCGCGATGTTGCCCTCTCTGCCGGACGAGACGAGAGAGAGAGAGAGAGAGAGAGAGGACGAGGAGCATGACGTGTGGCATGACGAGTAATGTTGCCACACTATGTCTCTGCCTCCTTTTCTCGCTACTTCCCATGCCACTCGTCGAGTGTGTGGCAGGCGCATTACGTGCGGGTAGATGTTATTAGCAGACGAAGCGGTCTACCCTCCGTCTAGTTCGTTTATTACGCTCGATACCAGTACCACTGTCTGCAAACTCACTATTCACTCGAATCTGCTCTCGACACACGATACTCACTGTATCTGTACGCGAAACGGCACTTTTTGATTTTTGTTGTTTTTACACAACCGGACCACTGGATTCCAGACACTCGACAATTACGATTGAAAGTCTCAAAAATAAACAGGTACATGGTGTAAATCCCGACATAGTTTATTCTAGTATGTTTTTGTATTTTGGAAAAGTGGTACTTCAGAGTTAATGTCATATTTTGGTCAAGATCTGATGATGGGATACATAACAAAATAACGGAACTAAGTTGCCTGATATAGTTTCTGAAGTCAGTGCCAAATCAAAAATCAAAAGCATCAACTTCCGAAACTCTTTCACACAACATTATTGTGATCTTTTTGAAGGTGGTTTTTAGTTTTTTGCTAAATTTTTTTCATATCATGCGAAGTACTCTATAATCGTGCATACAAAACCTCTTTCGTCTCATGTTTTCTTCACGAATATGTTCTGTATAAATATTTAACAGCGTGTAAATGTTCTCCTTAACTTATATATTATCATTATTTTTGTTCATACTGTTACAATACAACATTCATGTGCTCTCGTTCCACACAAATAACATCCAAACAGACCGCTATTTAGTTAATTAGCCACATTGTCTGAGTAGAATTTTATTCTAAATAGAATATTTTGATGTTGCGACTGAGAGTTGAGTGATGTCGGACAGACTCGTAACATTATACGAGACTAATTATAATTAGCTACACTACAAGCTACAAAATTAAATTCAAATAACACTAATGTTATACATGCTAGTTTATGTGTGTGTATTTGTTACTCCTTCACGCTAAACCGGCTGAAAGAATAAAATTAGCCCCCTCACTTATAGACGCCTCTTAACTTTAACCACTGATTAAATATACAATTATCCTTATGTCATTTGTATGACAACGAATAGAGATGACAATTGACATACCTATGAGCGGTTTAATTTAATCATCGTCAATAAGTAGATTGGCTAGTTTTTTAATCTAACAATCAGAACCGCTAACTTAACGTGGACAATGATACGAGGTTTACTAATTAGAGACTTAGCCATACATATAAGTACATGCATGTTATAATGCCAAGCGCGCTTACCGTGAGTCCTTTGATAAAATTCTATCTAGAATTCTAAATATTATAAAATATATCATACGACACAACATATAGCCCTAATTTAAATGAATTACTAGTTATGTGCTGTGATGGAGTGGCGCCGTTATAATGAGTGATGATCATAAGCCGATTTTTATGAATGGCTTATGATTCGTACAAAGAATAAAGGTGCTAATCTGTTGTTATGTCAGAAACATCAAACCAAATAACAATTCTCCGTCGTTCTTTTTGTAAAATTGTTCCTTCCCCAAAAATAGACTTTCTCTAACATGAGACCTCCGTAAAAACTAGTCACCAAAGTACATAATCTAATATGATAGAGTAACGCGGCGGTGTCATCAATCAATTACTGCCGCCGCGCCCCGCCCGGCCCGTCCAATACCATTACATGCTGTTTTATTGTGTTTCTATATGCGAGACAGTTGACTTCTGGACCTTGTTTAGATACCTTTTTAACCGACTTCAAAAAAGGAGGTTCTGTATTCGTCCCGTTTGTATGTATGTATGTATGTATGTATGTTTGTATGTGCGCGATTTTCTCAAAAACTACTGATTCGATTTGGATAGGGGTTTTCACTAACGTAATCTACATACTTTCAGGAAGGTTTTAGTATATAATACATTATGTAATCATTCCTATGTACAAAGTTATAGGCATAAATGTACATAGGCACTCCGTAGAAGATTTACTGTTGAACGAATTCGTGAAAGTAATCTAACACGGGATAAAGAACTAAAAAAATAGTAAATTAAAAATTAAAAAAAACCCGACTGCCAAAAAACAACTAAAAAGTTCAAAACAAGAGCACTTTTCAAGCAGTCTGATGCAGTTGGTGGCAATTATTTGTGTTAAATCTTAGATTTTATGCCACCAACTGCATCAGACTGCTTGAAAAGTGCTCTTGTTTTGAACTTTTTAGTTGTTTTTTGGCAGTCGGGTTTTTTTAATTTTTAATTTACTATTTTAATTTTTCACTTTTTAGTTTTTAATGTATGTTTTCGTAATCTTCTTTTTTGTTTGTATATCGTTAATACTTGAAATAAAAACTTAAATCAATTAGTAAGAATTAGCGAGAATGATTGCTTTGTTAAACAACTTTAAATCGTTATATATCCTAAACTATTATTTAAAATGAAAAATGATATAAAGAACCTAAAGATGATTTTAAAATACCTATTCAACGACACCCCACTTGACATAGTTCATCATTTTTTTTTTTTTCATTTTGACAATATGGCGTCTGGTTGTCGCTGTGGTGAATTTTGATTACTGTTATGTCTTTAGTGACACTCGCAAGGTTAAGACGAATCGATTGACGTAAGAATTATCAAAATCGGCCTACGCATTTGGTCTCTAGAACGCCACATAGAAACAAACATACATACATACATACATAGACTGATAAACACATTACCCTCCTTTGCGTCGCGCAGTCGGGTAAAAAAGGAATGAAGTCGGTTAAAAATAAAAAACTTTTTTAACAAAAAATAACCGACTTCAAAAATCCACTACAAAGAAAATAATAATTTTGGTTTCGGAAGTCGGTGGCAAAAAAAAGCAAACAAAAACAAAAGCCACCGACTTCCGAAACCAAAATTATTATTTTCTTTGTAGTGGATTTTTGAAGTCGGTTATTTTTTGTTAAAAAAGTTTTTTTTTATTATTGGGTGTGTCAGATTTATTTCATCATCATCATCAGCCTACCTAGTCCACTGCTGTACATAGGCCTCTCCAATCGCACGCCATTTAGCTCAATCCTCGGCCACTCTCATCCAGCTTCCACCAGCCACGCTACGAAGATCGTCGCTCCACCTAGCCTGAGGGCGTCCTACCCTACGTTTGCCGATCCGCGGTCTCCACTCGAGAACACGTCTACTCCAACAGTCATCGGTTCTATGACTGATATGGCCGGCCCATTGCCACTTCAGATTGCTTATTCTGCAGGCTATGTCGACTACTTTCGTTCTCTATCGGATTACTTTGTAGATTTATTTGATCAAACATATTGTTCAAACTTACCACCCCTTCTTAATTTGTGCAACTAAATTCTTGGCGATTCAGAAAGCCTGACGAAAGTGCCATCCATGTGGCGTCATACTGGGCTGGCAAAATTCTGTGGCGAAAGGTGAGGGGAAGCCGGCGGTTTTCCGTCACCCTTCGCCAAAATAACAAAAATTATAAATAACGTTTTTTAACAAGACTATTAATAACGCCATACGTTTTATACCTAACGTTTGGCGTAAACGCTAACAAAACAGTTTTTGTCTAGGCCAGTGGTTCTTAACTGGTGGTCCGCGGACCACTGGTGGTGCCTGAAAGCACCCGAAGCCATCATAAATCAATCGTAGGGTTCTCGACTCTTCTGATGATTAAGAACAAGCACCGAAATTGATTGGGTAGGTACCAGCGACGACATATGTTTGGCTTTGAGTAGCACTGAACCAAGGATTCAGAAGATAGTAAAGAGTATGCACTATGCAGTCACTAGTTTACATTTACTGTAAATTACTACCAAGCAGTTGGTAGTCCCTGACAAAACAGAAAGGACACGGCAGACGCCCATAGAACGCTGGGCTTCAGATTGTGTATGTCGGTACAGATATGAAATTAGTTTGGTGTGATCGAGTATTTCAAGAGTACCTATTTAAATTAATTTTTTATTTGTTGTTGTACGTAATTGGATTAAAGATAAATTATCGTATTTGTGACAGTGAGGTTAAGTATGGTGTGAATGATCCAATAAAGTACAGCGCGACTAATGAGTTCTCAATTCAAAGGTTTTAGTTGCTGTCGACATGATATTCTGTGGAGGCACGCGCCAACCAGCATGCACCCGTTTTTGTTTTATTGTTTTTTTCAAAATGTCAAAACAGCATGATCATTATTTATTTCTTATTTATTTCGATTTTTGATTTCAATTCTTAATCTCCAAGATAAATTAGGCAGAGAACAATTAAAATATATTGTTATTTTTGGTTAAGCTTTTATTACTGTACCATATCAAGCCCAAAACTGCCAATGTCCTTTGTCAAATGGTCCTTCATCCCTCAGGCCCTCTGGTCCAACAGATTGCTAAGGTACTGAATATGTGATTCCCATACAAATGTACCTCCTCGTGCCCGAACCACCTACCTTATTTAGGACAGATATCTATCTAGTACAGCAGGTATCTCCGTCGCTACATGCGGGTTGATGACCGGCGAGTAAATTTACTCGCGCACTGGCTAGGTATTACGTGTTACTGGCCGACGGACTAACAGTTTTAACGGATATTCCGGCTAAAAGCTAACTTGATTACTGGACTAAATTAAGAGAGGAGGAAAATTTTGATAGAATTGCAAGTTAAGAGGAATAGAGTAAAAAAATACCTATTTCCTATTAGCACTATAATTGTCAAATAAATTCGACAAAAACGTATTTCGTTTCCAATCCGAAATTGAGCTCATGTCCACACATGTGACCCCATTTCTCCTTTCTTTCAGTTTTGGTCCAGCAGGCTTTATGAAAAAAAAAACCGGCCAAGTGAAGTGCGAGTGGTACTCGCGCACCGAGGGTTCCGTATCATTTTTGGACGTATAAAGTGAAAAAATCCGGACCGCATAACTAAGTTTTTTTGTGAAGGACTTTTGATGATTTTGAAAAAACTGTACTAGTTAGGAACATTGTTTTATTTTTGGTGCAATATTTGGGTCAATTTCTATCAACTCTAATTATTTCAGATTTCTCGCTATGCAAACTTCGGAGATAAGGGCGGGGGGAATGGTATTTTTTCAGACATTTTTCATCATATGTCGAAAACTGTGAGATATAAAATAAAATAAAAATATATTTAGAAATGTGCAGATCAAGCCCTTTCATATGATATATCACTTGACCTAGTAACCCCACTTTAAAATTTCGGACCCCCACTCCGGCCCCTTTTGCAATGAAAAAAAAAAATTTTTTGGACTTTTTTCATTTGCAATAAAGTTGGACAAGCATTCTTTATAATTGTTCCAAATTTCAAGTCGATAGCATTCGTAGTTGCTGAAATAACCAGCCGTGACAGACAGACGGACAGACAGACAGACAGACAGACAGACGAAGTCGCACCATAAGGGTTCCTTTTTTACCATTTTGGTACGGAACCCTAAAAATATTTCAACACTGAGCTATCGCGCAACGCATTATACATATGTATAATAGACCTATGTAGACGATAGCTCATTTTTATTTTCATTGCAAAAGGGGCCAGAGTGGGGGTCTGAAATTTTAAAGTGGGGTTACTATGCAAAGGATGATAATATGCTTACCCCAAAAAGGATTATAAACCCTAAAGCGCTTACCCGGAAAACAGTCTGACCCTTATCCCTATAAAATGAGTGTGGCACACGACGATAAAGGGGTTGTCTTCCAGATTTGTAGCCAAGCTGAATGTTTAAATACTCACTAAGCTGGGCCGCACACCAGACATACACTTGTATTACGATAATTTTGGTGCCACATTTGAAACGCGCCACATTTAATGCCACGCAAACCCATTTGTGAGATTCTCCCTCGAACGTTCGCAAACACACTGGCAGATCTCGCGGTGATATCACGCGCCGTGTCGGTACAGAGGCTCTAGACAAGTTGCCTTTCTGTTAGCGTTCACGCCAAACGATAAGCACAAAATGTATGGCAATGACATTACCTGCGGAAAAGTCACGTGACTCACAAATGTCATTTCCATACATTTTATCCGTAGCGTTTGACGCTAACGCTAACAGAAAAGTAGCTTGTCTAGGGCCTTAGAACAGACAAGCAGGCCTGACTCCTCTTTGAATAATGTTATTGCGATATTGCCACGCCATCGATAAGTTACTTTAACCGAAAACGAAGATAGTCCTTGACTGTAACGTAAACAAATCAAGATTTGACTAATTTTCAATGTTTTAATTTATGTGAACGGACTTTTGAAATAAGCCAGAATAATGCGACCATCAAAAACATAATTGAAGTTAAAAACCAATCGTCTATTATATTTTAGAGTCAATTCCAAACCGATCAATTTCTGCTTCTAAACTGTTTTATACGTGTATGCATCAACTCCCCTGCATAAAACGACCGATTCCAGTTTTTAATCGCCAAGCAATCAATGCTTCCCATCGAAACAAAACACTGTCGTTCAAAATAGCACCTTCTAACCTTTGAAATAAGGTTTTGTATTGGTTGCAGTGCTGGTAAAGTATTTGATCGCTTGAAGAGTTGTGGGCATGACATGAATACGTTTGAAGTGCGGAAGCGAGGCTTGTATGCAATACAATGCTTTTACCGCGACCCGATACTACTCCTGTGACATCTGAAATGAAATACTGCATACGTTTTCCGATAGATGTCGCCAAACGCTCCTAAGAAGCGTATTACAAAGGGGTCTCAAATTTCAGATGAGTCGGGCGAGACCCGGCTCAGTTGGTTCAGAGCACTAGCCACGGTACGGCAGACGTCGCGGGTTCAAATCCCGCTCGGGTCATATGATTTTTGAGAATCACTTATAATATATTTAATAACACGATGGAATTATATTGAAATGTCGATAACAATTACTATCAGTGAAATATACGTAGGGATTTCATGGAATGACAACTTGGGTTATGGTATTCTGTAAAAAAACTGGCCAAGTGCGAGTCGTACTCGCGCACCGAGGGTTCCGTATCAGTTTTGGACGTATAAAGTGAAAAAACCGGACCGCATAACAAACTTTGTTTTTGAAGGAAATTTGTTGATTTTGAAAAAACTACTTACAAAATCTCGTTCAAACCAATTTTTGATGGAAGTTTACATGGTACATCATATTTTTTTTTTAGTTTTATCATTCTCTTATTTTAGAAGTTACAGGGGGGGGGACACATTTTACCACTTTGGAAGTGTCTCTCGCGCAAACTATTCAGTTTAGAAAAAAATGATATTAGAAACCTTAATATCATTTTTGAAGACCTATCCCTAGACACCCCACACGTATGGGTTCGATGAAAAAAAAATGATTGATTTTCAGTTCTAAGTATGGGGAACCCCAAAAATTTATTGTTTTTTTTTATTTTTGTGTGGATATCTTAATGCGGTTCACAGAATACATCTACTTACCAAGTTTCAACAGTATAGTTGTACAGTATAGTTCTTATAGTTCAGGAAATAAATGGCTGTGACATACGGACGGACAGACAGACATGACGAAACTATAAGGGTTCCTAGTTTTACTACGGAACCCTAAAAACTGTGAGATTGGACTGCACTGCCTGGCAGCTATATGTCTGCTGCCAAAAACTTGGAAAGATGGTAAACAAGAGATGGTAAATAAGAAGGATATTTTTTTTACGCTTATCCATATCCCCTTTGTAAAACCTTAACTCATTTTTCACTGCAAGCACAGAAAGTGAAATAAACTCCAATACACACGAACACAAACAGTTAAACCAATTAAATTCAAAGCCTAACTCACAACTGGGTCGCTATTTGCTTTGTCATTTAACATACGTACTAACTTCCGCACAGTCGGTTAATCTAATCGGAGTGAATTTATGACCAACCAAACGTCGGTTTTATTCCAAAAGTTATCGCGAGCGAGTCAATCAGCTCGCGAATGAATTCCATTATTCGTTCAGTCGTTCGGTCCCATTCATCGTTCCTTTGAATTGAATTGAAAGCAATCTTTTTCTGAATCTCATCTGATAGAGATGTGATCTATAATTGTTTGTTTTTCTTTTCGTCTTTTGTGTCGATTGCTTTGTATTTTACCAGAGGAAGATCAAAAGACGGTGCGGAAGAATATGAGTGTCTGTTTGTATTTATTGGATTTGTCTTGACATGTAAGGCAATTCAATTGTGTAGTTATTTAGTATTACTTAACAGAATTCTAAACTACTGGGCTTGTTTCTTTCTTTTTAGATTTTATTTAAGTTAATTCTTTCACGTATTTTTTAAAATTAGGTTTTACGCAGTCGGGTTTTTTGTTTTTCTTTAAATTATTATTTTTTATTTTATACTTTTTAGTTATTCACTGTTTTTTTGTTTGTACATATATCGTTAATACTTGAAATAAAAACTTAAATCAATAAGTAAGAATTAGCGAGAATGATTGCTTTGTTAAACAACTTTAAATCGTTATATATCTTAAACTATTATTTAAAATGAAAAATGATAAAAGGAACCTAAAGATGATTTTAATATACCTATTCAACGACACCCTACTTGACATAGTTCATCAACTTTTTTTTTCATATTGACAATATGGCGTCTGGTTGTTGCTGTGGTGAATTTAGATTAATTACTGTTACCTATGTCTTTAGTGATACTCGCAATCGATTGACGTAAGAATTATCAAAATCGGCCTACGCATTTGGTCTCTAGAACGCCACATAGAAACAAACATACATACATACATAGAATGATAAACACATTACCCTCCTTTGCGTCGCGCAGTCGGGTAAAAAATAATACAAAAATATTAGTCAACGGTCTTAAGAGCTATAATGTATCTTCTACATTATTTATACGAATACCCGTATCCACGTATGAAGTACTTATGCATGTAGGTACTTTTATATATAACTAAGACATTACAGTAAAAAAGAGAGAGAAACTGGGTTTACAGTACTTAATATGCTACATATGCTACCGTAAAAGCCCGAAATCAGTCAAAAATTTAATTTCGAAGTAGAATATACGATACGGGCCCGCACAGCAACATAATTTACGTACAATAATAGGAGGTATTTCTCCATTAGGTAATGTGGGTGCGATACTTACAAATACAAATCTCACATACCGAATAACGAATATATACAAATAATAATATTATTTATTATAAACACAAATAAAACCCGTGGCACGCAGCTCAGTGGCCGATACCTCGGCCACTTTGCCAACCGTGCGACGGTAAGGAAGGTCGAGTCTATTGGTTAAGTGTGTCTAACGCTGACTTGCAGAAGAGGTCACTAAGTTTTAAAGGAGACTTTAACGATAGAAATTGTATGGGTAATGCCCCCATCAAAACTCAATCATCCCTCTGCAACCGACCGTAAGAGATACAATTTTAATTTTTTCTTAAATATAAACATTTTATTTTTCGAGATAAAAAGCTTGTAACTTTCAGGATAATGTATCTATTCTATTAGTGAAAGGATTTTCAGAATCGGATCAGTAGTTTCGGAGATGTATTTCCACATAAACCAACCCATAAAATTCGCGCCCTCTCTTTAGAATGTTAGTACCCATAGATAGGCTATGACGCACGTCTGTTGTCAGACAAGCGAACGTTGTGTTAGCAAAACAAACACAATATTCGAATTGGAGTATGTTTTGTACAAATAAATACATTATGACTTATTGTTTTTATGTTCGCGATTGGAGAACATTATTTTGTCGATTTGTTTAGCGTGAATATTGTTTGTTTTGATTTGTGCTCGATGGATTGATTTCAATGGAGCGATGGGTAGATTATCTAATGATAGCATGTATGATGGACAACAGACTACGTTGTAGGTACCTACCTATTTACTTAGCTTACATTGTGCATATATTTTGTTTTTTTAGGGTTCCGTACCTCAAAAGGAAAAACGGAACCCTTATAGGATTACTTTGTTGTCCGCCGTCAGTCACCGGACCATAAGTGGAGCCATCTGCTCATAGATGGCGCCATTGGAAGTATGCAGTAGCGCCATCTATGATCATAATAATATGTCGGAACCCTTAGGGCGCGAGGCATACTCGCACTTGTCCGGTTTTTTATCAACGTTGCGGTCCTTTATCATTTTTTAGGATTACCAACTTTGGATTAGCGATCATCATTAATTAATTAGTAAAAATGTAATAGCGATATTTTTATTAGTAAAAGAAAAATAAAAAAGAAAATTAAGAAAACTTGTCAAAGAACCAACATAAAATATTTCTTCGTAATTTTTAGCGTTTCGTAGTAAAACTAGGAACCCTTATAGTTTCGTCATGTCTGTCTGTCTGTCCGTCCGTAAAAAAAAACAATAAATTTTTGGGGTTCCCCATACTTAGAACTGAAACTCAATTTTTTTTTTCATCTAACCCATACGTGTGTGGTATCTATGGATAGGTCTTCAAAAATAATATTGAAGTTTCTAATATCATTTTTTTTCTAACCTGAATAGTTTGCGCGAGAGACACTTCCAAAGTGGTAAAATGTGTGCCCCACCCCCTGTAACTTCTAAAATAAGAGAATGATAAAACAAAAAAATAAATATGATGTACATAACCATGTAAACTTCCACCGAAAATTGGTTTGAACGAGATTTAGTAAGTAGTTTATTCAAAATCATCAAAATTCCTTCAAAAACAAAGTTTGTTATGTGGTCCGGTTTTTTTCACTTTATACGTTTAAAACTGATACAGAACCCTCGGTGCGCGAGTACGACTCGCACTTGGCCGGTTTTTCAGGGTTCCATACCTCAAAAGGAAAAACGGAAGCCTTATAGGATCACTTTGTTGTCCGCCGTCAGTCACCGGACCATAAGTGGAGCCATCTGCTCATAGATGGCGCCATTGGAAGTATGCAGTAGCGCCATCTATGATCATATTTCGGAACCCTTAGGGCGCGAGGCATACTCGCGCTTGTCCGGTTTTTTTTACATTAAACTCGGGTGCAAGCCACGTTTACCTACAATATAAAGCAAACGAACCACGAGATAGTCGCAGTCAGCAAGTCTGGTCGTTCAGAACAATGGTGGCGCTGACAACGCTGCTAGTCTTAATAATGAGGTTCTTGGCTGCACAAACTTTTGTAGAAACAAAGGTAGTATGTATGTATTCTATGTATACGCTTTAGTTTATATGAAAACTTTTAAGGGTGTTGCCTGTTAAAAAAAGATCGGCTCTACAAACTTTGGAAATAATACAAAAAACTTGTCACAGTTAAAACTGTACTACTTTACGAGTGATATTATAACATCATGTCAACTTTTTTATGTCATATCGCGACTTCTACTGTTGTTCCGCATTGCATCGTAAATACCACATGGTACCTATTTTAGAGTTTAACCACGTATTCAATAGGAAACATTATTGTATAAGATCTTACTTTATGAATGGCAAATATTTTAGGAGGTCAACACGGAGGTCAATCTATTACAAAGATGTTACAAAGGTTACAAAGATGCTATTAAGCATTTTTTTTTTTAAATTAACGACTTTTTTATACATTTTCAAAATGTATTAATTTGATTTATGTTAATGCACAAAACCTTTATTCCTCTATGATTAAGTATTAGACCTTATACAGGGTGGCAGGTTAGACAGTGGAAATATTTTAAGGGGTCATTGTACTCATCATTATGAACAACTTTTACTATGGGACCAACCCTAAAATCGCGAAAAAAGAATCTGCTGTTCCATACATTTTGATGAGTTATATGAACATAAATGTATGGAACAGCAGATTCTTTTTTCGCGATTTTAGGGTTGGTCCCATAGTAAAAGTTGTTCATAATGATGAGTACAATGAGCCCTTAAAATATTTCCATTGTTTAACCTGCCACCCTGTATAAGGTCTAATACATAATAATCATAGAGGAATAAAGGTATTTTACATGGGAAAATTGACTGATGTGACAACAACACAACTTTTTAGTCCGTATTATTGCATTGTCATCCAAATTACATAGGTATGCCAAATTTCAGCTTAATCCGATGACAGGAAGTGCTTGAAAAATAAATTGCAAAATTTGTACCGAATAGACAGACAGACAGACAGACAGACACGAAAGCGAGTTAATAAAAACGTAGTAAAAAATAAAGACTAGCTGTTCCCCACGGTTTCACCCCGTTGCTCGGCTCCTAAGGGTCGTAGCGTGATGTTAAATAGCCTATACTATTCCTCATGAATGTGGCTATCATATACAAAAAGATTTTTTCTAATCCGACTGGTAGCTTTAGAGACCAGCGCGTTCAAAAAACAAACTCTTTAACTTTATAATATTAGTATAGATTCAAAAGCTCTTAACACAATTATATAATTAATGATACGACTGCTAAAGTCCTTCTTAACTTAATTTTACGGCTCACTGACACCTTCATTTCAAGAAGAAAATGAATAAAAATGTAGGTTAAGATTTGTACTAAGTGCTTTAAGTAATTCCGCGTAGCCAGGTGCTGATAAAATGAATTCTTAGTGAATATTTAGTGACTAGAGTGCTGCGAGATAATGCTAAGCGATAATGCCAAGGCATTTTTTTTTGTAAATAGGCTTGCGTTTGACCGCCATCTCACCTGATGATGCGGTCTACGATGGAGCACGCTTGCCTAGAAGAAACCGATTCACTCGTAACTTGAAGACACCCCGATTGTAACTGTCGGGGAACAACCACAGCGCATTCCACTGTTTGGCGGTTTTCACAATGAAAGTGGAATCAAAGCGCTTCGTTCGGGTTTTTGGTACAACAACCATGAACCGATGGCGTTTTTTCGTTCTTCTGGCCGTCCGATACAAAAATGGGCAGGATTGAATTAGATCATGCAGATCTGAAGCGCACTCCTCGAAGATAAAGATAATGCTAAGGCTAGGCAGATGAGAGCACGTGCTTTGGCTTAGCATTATTCCTGTCACTGTCGCACAATTGTCAAACTACAAGTACAAGATAGAGACAGGAATAAATCTGAGCCAAAGTAACGTATATTAATCTCGGTTTAAGTTTCGTAAATCCGATTGAATGCGTCAAGTGACGAGAAATTTGAGCCCCATGCGTATATCGAGCCTTTCCAATTTACATAAAATCGTTTGTAAATGTAAGCGGCCTATGAACTGGTATCGATTATCGATATCCATTGTGCATTTATTACACTTCGGTATCGCACACAGTACTCGCGTGATAAAGTAATGCTGTTTGGATGCATTGTCATGGTAAACGGTTGCGCCCTCAGATCATAGAAACAAGGAGATATGCCATCATAGCAAATTAGTACGGGAACAACTGATGCCACTTTTAGTACATTTTTCGACACAATTACGCGCATAATTAAGCGCTCCTTGTGAATAAAAAGATCTCCCACGCATTGAACATTCCGCACACCCTCAATCTAACACTGTTAATCGTCACTCAACACTAGCACTAAAACACCGTATTTATACTATCGACCGTGTTCGGTTCGTCGCCAGCGCGTACGTTTTTAATATGAGCAATTTGCTCAAGATCAGGCATCAAGCTTGATAGCGCCTTGGCACATCTCCTTGTTTCTATGATCTGAGGTTGCGCCGTTCTGCGCGACTGTCGCAAATGTACGGAATGTGCAGACACGACCGTTTGCGCTAGGTACACACGGTGTATTGTTGCCGGTGGAAGCCATCTGCTGCCAGATTCATTTGGAAAAAAGTATGTTGTGTGTTTTGTATCCGAAAAGGAATAAGATACACTAGTTGTATTGTAGAATCATGTTACTTTAGGTAATGGAGATAGTTTTTCGCACTACGAAGTTTTATACTTAGTTACTTGATTAATATATTTAAACTTCAATTTACATTACGCGGCAGTAAATATTACACATCGTGCCTTAGAAAGAGATATTGGCTAGCTTCGGCCTTATAGAGCGTCGTCTTTATCGCACGTAATACTAAAGCCGCGTCTCCTGCGACCTGTTTTCGTGTTCGACGAACATCGAACAGTGAACAGTGTACGATAAAGGGGCGTGGTCTACATGTTGTGACGAATAAAAACACTCAAAACACGTAGACCACGCCCCTTTATCGTTCACTGTTCACTGTTCAATGTTCGTCAAATACGAAAACAGGTCGCAGGAGACGCGGCTTAACAGTCCGGTATCTAATAAAAAAGTCAGCGATCAAACGACGCATAGGTAGGTATGAGTGACGGTGGTGATGGATACGACACGTACCTCACATTACAATCTACGTCAAATGGCAACCTTTATAAAATTAAACACGTATCGTTCAACCCACAGTATTACCAAAACATACAACTTAGCTCCTTAAATACTCTGATACACAAAATGGTGTACCTACTTAACACTTTAGCAATTTGATTGATAGCACACAAGTAACGATGTTGTTAGACGACACCCACTTAAGGCTGACCCTAGAAACAAGGTCAGAACAGATCATAGAAACAAGGGAGATGTGCCAAAGTGCTATTGAGCTTGACACTTTAGTATAGTCACATAGACCATAATTAAAACGTACACCCTGGCGACGGACCGAACGCGATCGTTGATATAAATACAGTGTTTTCGTTTAGTGCTAGTGCTGAGATGACGAATAACAGTGTTAGGTTGAGGGTGTGCGGAATTTTAATATGTGGGAGATATTCACAAGGAGCGCTTGTAATTTGTGTCACACACTGTTCTAAAAGTGGCGACAGCGGTTCTCGTACTAATTTGCTATGATCTATGATGGCATATCTTTTTTTTTCTATGATCTGAGGGCTGACCTGTTTTTGTCACAGGCAATACCTCGGTCAAGGGCTCTCGATCCTTTGAAGTGGGGGTGATTTTACCCGTAGACCGTGATACTGAACCAGTTCCCTCGTAGAACTATATCAGACCCGTATTTCTTTTGGAACAAAGTTCCTTATTGTGGCTTGCGGTTGGAGTTAACTGATAGAAATCGAAACGTAATGAAAAAAAGCGTGACACCCCCTCTACAAATCTAAAATTCACGGCAATTGCGCTCGCGGTCTCCGACCAGTACCCGTAAAGACTCGAGACATCAGAGCCGCAGGTCGCGCCGTCGGATTGGAAAAAATTACCCGTAATTTGACCGTGTAAAAATCGGTTGTAAAAGAAACGTTCATACAAATATGTACATTATTGAAACTTCGTTCCAGACGGGGGCTCCCCGACCGCACCATTTATTCCAAGCAAATGATCTTTCCAGCTGACTGCGTCAGGAAAATAGATTTTTCTTCACGAATTTCATTAATTTTTTTAGAAAGAGTTGTTGCCGATTTAATCAACACCTTGTATAAGCAACATACTGCTTAGCATCTTATTGCTTTGTGTAATGCACAAAGCGTCAGAGTTCAGACAAGACAACGGCTCAAAGAAACGTCAGAACACAGAGAATATTTTGTTCATAAATATTATAATATTGCTTAGAAAGTGTATTTGCATGAAAAATAACTTAGAAAATGTAATATAAAATTATATTACCAATAAATCTTTTTCTTTTTTGTATTACTTATGTATCTAATTCTTGATATATCACATCGAAAATCTTTGTAATATTTACGAATTGTCAAAATAGTAGTTTTCCATTATGAAATGAAAAAACCGGGCAAGAGCGTGTCCGGACCACGCTCAGTCTAGGGTTCCGTAGCAAGAAGTATTTCAAGTCTTTCAACCGCAAATATGAGTTTGTATTTCATATTTTTATGAGCAACAAACTTATTTTTGCGGTTGTCAAACTTAAATCGTATTGACGTATCTTGTTCAAACAATTTTAATCGAGAGTATTTATTAAATGCCATAAGCTTAATTTTTTTCAGAGTTTTTGATTACGCGGTTGGAAAATTACAGGGGACACATTGTTAACGACTTTCGGAGCTCCTAGTTCACCTAATATGGACTTAAATAAAAAAGTCATTTAGGAAACTCTTAAGTTATTTTCAAAGACCTATCCAACGATACGAAGGGGTGCCCGCAAATATTTTTTTTCATCCCTTAGTTTCATGTATGGGGGTCACCCCTAATTATTTTATTTTTCGTAATTTCAGTATAGGCCTTTATGGCGACTCACAGAAGACATCTAACTGCGAAGTTTCATACAGATTGGTTATGAACTGTAGATTTGACGAGGGTGTGACAGACGGACAGACGGACAGACAGACGGACAGACGGACGGGATGAAACTATAAGGGTTCCTAGTTTTACTACGGAACCTAAAAAGCAGCCTGGAATCTGAATTTGTGGGTCATTCTTAGCTTATCTTATGGACGGGGAAACTTATTTAACAAAATGTGGGTGTATTAAATCCACACCTCTGACCAACCTTCCAACAAAAAAAGGCGTGATGTTATAACTATCGAAATAAAATAAAATTATATTTACAAAATCATTTTTTCCAATAGTTTAGAAATGTTTCAGAATAGTGATTTTATTTGAATGGCTGAAAAATGAAATTGAAAAATATTTCAATCATATTTTACTGTCAATAACTGTTGTCAAATAAAATGAAGAGATATTTCTCTTTATTATATTGGAGTTCCAATAACTTTGGAATATCTAAGCTGCATATTCAGTGGGGGAAAAAGTCGCAAGACGCGTGTCGCCAGACATCGGGCAATGATGCGCGACGACGGTAGACTTTGCACGTCATGTCCACGGATCATGCCTTATGCGCCTGCCACACACTCGACGAGTGGCATGGGAAGTAACGAGGAAAGGAGGCAGAGACATAGTGTGGCAACATTACTCGTCATGCCACACGTCATGCTCCTCGTCCTGCCCACTGCTCCCTATTTTGTCGGTTTTTGCGCGCGAGTCAAAGGACCGGCAATACGAGTGCGAGTGGCTGGCCACATAATCGCGCGGTCACAGTCCGCATCGAGCGCTCGCGCAAGACGCATGCGTATGCAAAATTGGAAATTATGTCGTCGCCAAGCGTGGAATGGTCAAATGAAAAAGTGTTAATGTTTATTGAATAGATGTTATCCACCATCTCCGTTGGCGAGGACGACGACGACGATGTATTTTACTACATTAATATAATTAGCTATACTAAAAATGCATAGCACGCACGCTGCTACCGTTTCAACGTCCATTGTCTCACCAAGGCAAATGACAAATGAGGAGCGTCGCGATTAATTGCGCGAGTAGAGCAGTGTGTGGGCAGAGAGGGCAACATCGCGGCAAATCACGGCAGCGCGAGGAGCATAGCGATGAGCAGCGCAAGGAGCATAGTCTGGCAGGCGCATTACAATTAAAAGGGATACCTTTGATTCGCATAATTTCGTAATACCTATTCACTCTGGCATAACAAGTTAGACATAACTTTGAATGGCATAATAATATTTGGGCACAACATTTTTTGATATACTGTTTAAATAGGCATAACTATCATTTGGGCTATATTTTTTCGGTCTAATTTTGAGTCGCATAAAGGTATGAGGCATTCCTCTAATAGTTATTAGATATAAATATCACAAGGCATAAAAATAAGCTGGCAAAGCGCGCACATAGTAACGGGGTGCTCGTAACATAAATATGTAGAGCTTAGAGTTATTATTGAGATAACTGATATTAATGTTTGTAACCGTGTCGTTGAACTTACATTACAATATTCGTGGTTTTCCTCATACGTTCCCTACTAACAGTATAATTATTATCCAAATCGGAGCTGTTTCTGAGAAATCTAAAGTAAAAACCTTTGTAGACTCGACAGATTTGTACAAGTATTTGCGAATGCACCCACGATACAATAGAAATACCTATTGTGAAGCAAAGTTTACTTAAAAAGAAAAATATTATATATTAATTAAATTCCTACGCATGTACAAATTACAACGGTTATTACCCCGCGGCGAATATTGAACAACAACGTTTATTTATTTTATTTTCATCTTAGTTTTTTTAGACTTGAAGTACTTTTTACACGTTGAGATTGACGAATACAAGTCTGTGAGATGTTTTATTATTTAGAGTTTTAAAACTTGGTATACATTCATAATACCTATAACATTACGCCTTTATTCTCCGAAGAAGAGAGAGAGATATTATTTATTATTTATTTTATTTGAAAATAGGCTTGCGTTTGACCGTTATTGTGCGATGATGCGGTCTACAATGGAACACGCTTGCCTAGAAGAAACCGATTGACTCGTGACTTGAAGACATTCAGATTGTAACTATCGGGGAACATCCACTCGGGCAGTGCATTCCACTGTTCGGCGGTTCTCAATGAAAGTGGAATCAGACTCAGGACTGCTATTGAAAATTTCCTAATCAAAACCGAATAACGCCTTTGCCCGACCTGGGGATCAAATCCTAAACCCCATACTCAGCAAAGCTTGCGAACACTGCAGTAACGAAGAAGTAATATTTAATTTAAAATTTATTTTTCATAATTCACAAAGAGCCATAAACATTCAACAAAGTTCCGTTATTTTTGAAAAGATTACCGACGTATCTACTTATCTCTTGAGGATAAAACTGTTCGGAATAAATCGGCTAAATCCGCGTGCATTCGGTCGTCGATCGCTGTGACGGCTATTAGCCTCCGATTGATTTATTGTGAGCTTAATCTTGTTATGTTGATACGAAATGGGTATCGCTTTAAGGACAAAAAGTATGTTAAGCTGGTAGGAAAATGCAATAATGGAGAATATAAATTGTGCGTCTAACATGAGCAATCGATGCTCTTTAATATTTTCCACCCTGAACTCAATGTTTCCCCAGTTTTTTCCTTATCATGTTTGGAGTAAAAAAGGAATCAATTATAATACAAAAAACCGGACAAGTGCGAGTCGAGTATGCCTCGCGCCCTAAGGGTTCCGAAATATTATCATAGATGGCGCTACTGCATACTTACAATGGCGCCATCTATGAGCAGATGGCTCCACTTATGGTCCGGTGACTGACGGCGGACAACAAAGTGATGCTATAAGGATTCCGTTTTTCCTTTTGAGGTACGGATCCTCAAAAAATGTAGATATATGTTCGATTGTTGCTCTAAACCTACTTTGGAATTGATAAATATATATTTTTAATATTATAATTGTCAAATGAATATTATCTTGAGTTCCACTCATTAGCAGAGGTCAACCTATAAAAGACTATTAAAGTCGATATTTTTCATGACCGTAGTCGTCTTATTATTTTTATTGCCAGCTTAGTTGCTACGAATGCGCTATGCTGCTACGGCGTAGCATCTCGTAGCACGTCTCAAGCAATAAAAGATGTATCATTTTACGATATTTTTGCGGAATATTATAATAAATGGTTAGTTCGGCTAATGCAGTCACATCGGTCGACCTTATTGTTAGTAAATAGTTAAAATGAATACATACATTTCTCATGTACTGATCAAATGTCCTCACCGCAGTCCTCCCGAGCAGCAATGCGTCCATCTCGCTCTCCGGCACCGGTACCACGGCCACCGTGGGCGCCGGTCCACCTTTCATGGGCACATTCATTTTGAACTTTATATCCTTCTCACTATGACACAAAATCCTTTAACATGAAGTATTAACTTCTACACCAAGTTTAGTTAGAAGAACAACTGTTTATACACTGTTTTGAAAACATGACCTTTTAAGAAATCACTTTTAAGGTCACTACACAAACTACCTTGTAAATGGAACCTTATGTCTACGACACAGAGTACACTTTTCAACGTTATCACAATAAAACGCACCACTCATTTAGAACAAAGTCCATAAAATTAATTTATTCCATTTCAGCGTCCCGTGTCTTGTTCAATTAAAAATATTTTATCTTCACATTCAAAATAATTGAAACTGAAATGAATTGTATTGCTTTATTCAATTAAAGTGAGTCTTTATTTTAACGCAAATGCTTTTCCTGTATTTTATTCATCAAAAATAGAAATTAAAAATTGACGTTTATTTTTAAATTTAGAAATGATATGGTCGAAATTATTATTGTCTTTTCTTGCATATGTATTTATTATTACTCGGTTTAATTGAATTGTTTTTTTTTATTTCAGTTAATATTTTCACTGCACTTTACACTGAGTTCAGTAGAACAATATAATATATTTTCTCACACCATCCGGAGTGTTATATCTTTTATCTTTCCGCACTCGATCCCGTTCAGTCTTCACCATTATCTTTCTTGATTTACTATTATTGGTTCGAGGATTGGAATGAAAATAAAATTCGTTCTTGGACCACTGTTACTGATGGTATACCTATATCTGTAATATAGTTATGTTTGTAATAAAATGTGGTAATGTTAGATTTTATAGAAGTGGTTTCTGTGGCTTTAGTTTTGTTTTTGTTTTTAGCGCATCGCATGCAATGACGTATTATATATCGTGGGTTAAGAACAAGAGTAGCGTAAGGGCAAAATAACAACTTCACAGGAGGACCGAAAAACAACTCCAATTTGCCTACCGTTATCTTATAGCTCTTTTATGGCAAAATCGATAGTAGTTATATATCTGATTTTTACTAATAATAAAGCTTTATTTATCTGCTACAGAATAGTGTAACTTTTTGAGCAATCAAAAAACGGTTTCATTTAAATAAAGTTTATTTTCCAAAAAATGGTTCAAAAAATCCCATCCTTACGTTTTTTTGGTAGGGAGAAAAATGACAGAAGCGCACGAAACAAGGTCACATAAGCAGTAACGGTCCTTTACGTTTATTTGGCACGCAACAAACTAAGGCTACATAAGCAAACTGACAAGATACGTTATTTGTTCGGTGTCCTATTCGCTCTGTAAATCGAGTTACGATCGTTGTACTCGTAACTTTTTTGACAAAATAATGTCAAGATTATTTTAAGTAGAAACACTTCATTTTGGCAATAAACAAAATAATATCATTTTTTTTATACGTTATTGTTGTACTAAGGAATCTTCTACACACTAAATCGCTCCAGTTATTCGGCACATAAAAATATGGGGGTTAAAAAAGCGAATGGTGAAAAAATTTTTTTTTTGTATTTTTGCCCTTACGCTATAGAGACGTCATACACCAACATCACTGTACTAAAAAATGGCGCAAATACTTTAAATAGCTAAATAGGTACATATCAGTCCATAAGTGCAAAAAAAAGGAAAGAAAACGAATGCCTTACTTTGCATACTACTCTTGTTTAGTAGGTTTCATTTTTCGCAAAATGTTGCAAGAAATGACGTTCAGCCAAGAAACTGGTTGGTGCATGACTAAATGAATGGTGGGCAATTACCTTACTTTTTTGTTGCTATTTTAGATCGCAGGTAACGTATCTATGGTTTACATATCATTGATCGCATGAGATGTTTTTTTTAAGATGACAGTCAATAACTAGCAACCTGCCCCTGGTTTGTATGGAAAAATCTACTGATGAGGAAACATGTCAAAACATCCCAGGGTAATTGCGTAACGCATGACAATCGGATCGCTTTCATGAAAATGAAGAACATCAAGCTCGCGTCGACCGTCTAACTTTGGAATTGTGTAACTAGTGATGTCAATATTGGAATCAATCCATGGCATTATGATGACTTGGGTGTGTTTTGTTACGCCTAATTGTCAGAACTGAGCGAATGATTAGTTGCCGAAATATTAGACAATATTTTCATTTTGTTTTAGTTGTAGTTAATGGTCTTCGAATGCTATTAAGTAATAATTTATAACAAATTCCCAAAACTTCATACTCTATTTTTAAAACACTTTCTACCAAAATCTACCAAAATTGAACGACGTAACGAAACGTACTTTCACATGAAGTTTTAATTATCTGTGGCGTTTGGGCTCTCAGGCTCTATAGCAGTGTTGTCAACTTAGTGGATATACCCCTAAAACTGGTGGATTCGACCTCTCTGTTAGTGTTTTTATTTAAAATCTAGTAAGCCCCGGATTAGTTTGGGCACAGAAAAGTAAGAAAGAACTAACATAATAATGTATATTAATCGGGAAATACATGCTTGTGAAATGTAACTGAAGGCATTATAGCTTTACATTAACATCAAATATTACTCTTGTAGTTTAAGTACGTAAGTAATTAGGTACGTCGGATAACAAATAGAGATGGGGGATTTCCCTTAATTATTAAATTTTTCGTTCATGTCTTTGCAAACAATACAACAATATCTACACCATTTTGTTGAAGTGAGGTCGCGTGTTTCATTTAATCAAAATAATATGCCGAAACAACAATATACGCATTAAAAACCAATAAAAACTTTATTTTGTGAAAATATAGAGTATAATAAGAATGCTAATCATTTTTGATAGTTTTATTGTGGATTAGTAAGTTGAATCTAGTGGGTAACTAATTGAAGAGTTGGCAACACTGCTTTGTAGTCTGTCTTGTAGTTATATAGGTAGTTGTTCCGACATAATAATTATTAGGTTACATTTAACAACTTTACTTGGATTATTCAACAGAAATCTTCAATAATAGGTACCTATGTAGGTTCGGAACAAGAGTAGCAAATGTTAAAAAGTATAGTATACAGAGACCAATGGAGAAAAGTTGGTCAATTGGACAACGTAAATTATGGAGACTGCAATAAATTTCTGCTCAGTGATGAAAAGTAAGTAACTCTAATACTTACTTACAATTTAATACAAATTAATAGTGAAAATAGTTAATAAATGAGTTATGCATAAAGGAGTAGGCACCTTCTAATTAAATAATCGAATGGTCAGTCTATGATCCGGACAAATCCAACTTTTGTTGTGTTGTGTAGCTACAATCTTATTAGACTTGAGGTTATAATGATGTCGTTGTTTGTGTTACAGTACAAACAAGTATGATGCACCTATTTAATCTTACATTCTGAAAATTTGAGCTTTAAACTATTACCTAACCTAATTTGAAACCAAATCACAAGTACAATATTTTAATATTTTTACAGAAGTTATGGAACCCTTCACTTTACCTGAAGATAATCTAATTGACCCTGTGGTTGTTTAACTAAGAAGTTGGTAAATAAACTGATAAAGAGGGAACAGTGGATGAAAGAGTAATCTTCTGCACATATATTTTAAAGGTAAGCTTTTTAATACATAGAAGTATGTAATGCATATTACATTGAGACTACAGGTAAAGCATGAGAGAGCATTATACATACCTAGATACCAAACTCAAATTCAATGGATTAATAATCAACAAATATTTTTATACAATTTTATATGTGATTACATTAATTTATTATTTTAACATAATGTTTTTTACAACTCTCAGTATCGTTACTAACCTCTAGTGTAGGCCTATGCCTAGTTTTCCACATTGTGGTTATTTTGTTTTAGCATAAATTAATATGATTTTGTTTGATTATTGTAGGAGACTGGTTTCTGGGCTTTGCCTTCTACCGTCATCAATGGAAGCAGTATGAATGATGTTGGCCCATAACTGCCACTACCCAGCTCGTCACCCATACCGTGCAGCCTTTTTCATCACAGTGACCTCTGCTCCCATCACTGCTAGTACCATCGCTGCTGCTATGTTTATAATTAATTGTATTTGTAAAAGTTGCAAAACGATATTCCTAGCCACATTATTTAATGTGTGGGTTTTATTTTATTTTAGAAAACTAGCTGTCGAGTGTTGATTATGGTAACCATAACATATCAATTGTCGGCGAAGACCCTATCGAGGATCACGGGTGCAAGTCGTGACGGTACAAGAGACATTCGATCCGTCGCTCAGCGTAGGTACTGTATTTTTTATATGTTATGATTTAACTTCATGTTTTATGTTGTTTTAAGTAATTATTTCCTAATTTTGAGTATTGATTAATGTTTACAAGTTATTTCTTATTAGAATTGTGTTAGTTTCTTATTGGAATTATGTAGGAATAAGATTTCATGTTTTGTATATAAATTCGTAAATACCTTTGTAACTAAGATCGAGGTTTTGTGTACGTCATGTTTTTTTTGTGTAGGATACTCTTTTACATAAGATGTATATAGGCAGATAAACCTCTCGTCAATAGGAAAACTGTAATTTGAGAATAAGTGTTATGTACATAAAATTGCGTTTGTAGGATTGTTGTAAGGTTTTATATAGAATTTGGTCATGTATTCGGGTTCCTTAGGCAGGCCAGAACATATTATTGTGTAAAGACTCTAAATTTCATGGATATTGTGCCTGTAATATAGATCGATATCTGTTTGAAAATGCGATATTTCTGTGTGTATGTTAAATTGCTAAATTGTGTTTTATTAGACGTGTGGTAGTCTAGAAATAAGTATTCAATAAGAATATTGCAGATCTGTTAAGAAATGGCTATATTATAAGCGAATGATTATTGTAACTTTTGCTAAGTTAGATTTTTTTATAGTTTTTGTTCTAGAAAGTTTTTAATGTGACTAGGTAGTGGGAGTCGTACCATTGGATAGATACAATTTATCCGCAAATTTTGATGTATAATACTTGTGTATTTTACGTTTGGAAGTTTTAATAAAGTTGATTAGAAGGGCTCACACTTAGTAAAAATGAAAGTGAATTCGGTTTTAAAAACGAGGTAAAGTATTTAGGCTATTTAAAAGTGGTGCGCTATTTTTAGTAAAGTGCGAGCCCTCCTAAGTGGAGAATTATTCTTTAGCAGAAATTGTCTTGTCATTTCGTCACCTCATCCTCCTCATTTGGTGGTACCTAGTAGCAGTAGCGAGAACAGGTAACGTCTGTGCTCATGACTGGTGCCGGTAACTATACATATTAGTTGATTACTGATTGGTAGATAGTTGACTGGTAAGAGGGGATACATAGTACATGTTGGAGATTGTGGTGTCATTGGGACTGGTGATAGGTTTGTAGATAACAGTGCCTAAGAGTATGTGGTAGTGTCTATTATTTCCTGACTTTAATATAATTGTAGCTATGTTTGTGAGAGGACTGGCTGGAATTGGAGGTTGATTGATCGGAGCGCAAAGTAAGTACAACCGCTGAATATATAATAAAGTTTTATTTATAACCAAGAAACTAGGATTTAACATGTAACAACAGCATATTAAACAAACATTTTGTGTAGGTTGGTATTTAATAATGTCATCATGTAGAAAACCATCATGGTTTATAATTATACTTCCTAGCAGTGCCTGCTGTAAGCATGTAAGATAAAGTAAGTAGGTACCTAGGTATATTTCTTCAATAATGTAGAGCCTGTTAGGTGCCTGAAAATAAAATAAAAAACTTAAAAGTAAACATCATCATCTTTAACATCAACTGCTTGACATAGACTTAGGGTGAGTTGATTACTATGATAGTCTCTCATTAACGAAATAAAGCATTTTAAAAAAAAAGTAAAAAATCATTTATTCAGTCTTTCTATATAGCTAAAACAATGTTTCTTTTGGTCCCAAACTAGGCTAAGCCTGTATCTTGGGCACCTTATTATGTTGTAACAATTTGGTCATTTACGTGTTGACATTGCGACAGTTAAGTTCTTTTAAATTGTATGAAATTCTAATAGCTAGAAGTATAGATAAAATTAAAGTAAAATTAGGTACCGTACCGTATGTGAGGATGTGCTTTTGTATAGTTATGTTTTGTATGTGTGTTAGGTGTATGTGAGTGAGGTTTATGTGTGCGTATGTGTAGGTGTGTGAAAGAAAGAAGTTGTGTAATTTTGTGTTTCTATTTGTCTATGTGTAGGAAATATGTTTCGGTGTCAGAGTATGGTTGTTTTAGTAACCAGGATTTTAAGATTTCTTTTACTTTATTATTTGATGAGTTACTGATGCTGAGAAAGGAATTAACTTTGTTATAAATGTGTGTGTGGAGGAATATAGGTAATCGTTGTGCAAACGTAGAATTTACTGTTGGCAATGGGATTCTGAATCTTCGCTTACTTTGCAGTACATCCAAATCAGTTCTTTTTGGGACTGTTAAATTCATTTTTAATGTTGAATTAAGAACATATAGTTTTCGAACTCCCAGAAGAGCAGCCTCTTCATATAGTTGGGTTGTAGGAAAGCGGTACGGTTTATAAAGCATGACTTTTAGGACTGCGCGTTGTGCCCTCTCTAGTTCTATCATGTAGGTTTTAGCTGCACCTCCCCAGACTACAATACAGTATTGAAGCAGAGATTGGCACAGAGCTAGGTACACTAATTTGCGTATTTTTATTGGAGAACATTCACGCAGAAGCTTCATTATGTAAATGAGTCTTCTTACACGTTTTGCCATAACCACAATATGTTTTCTGAAAGAGAGGTTCTGATCTATAGTTACTCCAAGATATTTTAGATGGTCAATCATTTCAATCTCACCGCATAAGCATGTTGGATTAAAGTTGTAGTAGTCAGAGTTTGAGCATCTGTGGAGTTTAATATTCCAGTTTGGAACTCTGGTGGCGTTGGTTTTCCTAAATGCTATGTACTTTGTTTTTTGTACGTTCAGTGTGAGTAGGTTTGAGTCAAGCCAGTTACCAATTTTCCACATACCAAATGCGGTTTTGGCATACACCTCTTTCCAGTCTTCGCCGTGGAAAATTATAACAGTGTCATCAGCATAGCAGATTATGTCAGCGTTTGGAATTTCAATTTTCAAAATTTCATCCATGTAGATTGTGAAGAGTGTCGGTCCCAGTATGCTTCCCTGTGGCACTCCGAAAGTCACACTTTGTTCATCACTAACCTGATTGTCGACTCTAACACACTGTTGACGATTACTTAGGTAACTATTAAACCAGTTAAGTGCTACTCCTCGAATACCAAGAGATTCCATTTTCATAAGAAGTATTTTAGTCGAAACGGTATCAAACGCCTTGGCAAGGTCTATAAACACTCCTAAACAACGGTGTCCTTGGTCTACATGTTTAGAAACAGAGTTTGTTAGGAGTTCTACCGCGTTTTCTGTACATTTGCCTCGTCTGAATCCAAATTGGCGATCTGACAGTAAGGAGTTTTTCTCAAGAAAGTCCACGATTCGCTTATTGATTATTTTTTCTAGTATTTTTGAGTAAATACTAAGCAAAGCAATAGGCCTGTAGTTGTTGGGGCTTCCTTTAGGCCCGGCCTTGTGTATTGGTGACACAGAAGCTACCTTCCACTTATCTGGAAAGACTCCTGTAGATATGCTCAGGTTGCAGATATAAGTTAAGGGTTCAAGGATGGTATGTCTAATATATTTGATTAATGGTGCCTTGTAGCCGTCAATTCCAGGAGCGCTTTCATTCTTTAAATTGCAAATGATTGTGTCTACCTCATACATGTCGGTTGGTAGCAGAAACATTGATTCACTATTTGATTCTTTAAGTTTGACTTTGGCTGCAAGAGCTTCCTCGGATGTTAACAACTTTTGAAGTATTTGGTCAGATAGGTTTTTTCCTACTGACGCAAAATAATTATTGCAGTGGTTTAAAGACTCCTTTACTGATCCTTTAGATGTCATTAGCTCTTGCGGGTAGTTTTTTTTAATCTGTGGAACTTCAGTTACTTCTTTTATTACATCCCATAGTTTCTTAGGGTTTTTTTGATTTTCTTCTAGTATTTTGCTGTTATAGTTATTCTTTATTTTCCGAAGAAGTTCAATAAAGAAGTTCCTGTATCTCTTATAAGATAGCTTTAGAGTTTCATTTTCCGGATTAAGTTTGACTTGTAAGTGTAGTTTGTCTCTAAAACGCATGCACCGCACCAATCCGGGGGTGATCCACGGCTTTAAAATAAACTTTTTTCGACTTCTTTTAATGTTTTGTGTGTTTCGAGATGTGGCAGGGCCTAGTATACAGTCAAAAGCTTTAAGTGCCTCGTTTACATCTTCACTGCTAGTAACAGAGGACCAGTCTGCTTTAGCAAGATCTGATCTGAGTCCCACGTAGTCAATCTTTCCGAACGTTGTTCTGTTTTTTTTATTGCGATCCGTTTCTGCGGTTTTAATTCCGACCATGACAACATCATGATCTGATACAGTGCATTTGGCAACCACACCAAGAACATACCCGCTACTTTTCACAAAAACGTGATCCAGGCATGTGTTTCCGCGTGTTGGTTTTGTAATAGCCGGTAGAAGTGCATGCTGTGCCATAAGGCATTGATACTCCGCGTTATCTCCACTAGGGTTTTCAATAAGTATGTCGATATTTAGATCTCCTGTAAGTACTATCATAGATTTTGTTTTAATTTTGCTTAAGATCTCGTCAAGTGAAACCAAGAAATTGCTTAATCTTAAAAAAGAGGGAGAGCGATAGATTCCAAAGAGATTAAAGGAGCCACCTATGTTGACCATAAGGCAGTTTGCTTCATTAATCTCTGGCTCAGATACAATTGCTCTGTAGCAATCCTTTACATATATCGTTACCCCACCAGCTTTATTTATGTATTTAGTTGTATGGTAATCGTTATAACCGTCTAGACGTCTTATTATTGAGTTTTCGTGTAACCAACATTCTGTAAGCACTATTGCGTCAAATTCAATATTTAGGCGTTTTAAAACTAGTAAGAAATTGTCAAAATTTTGTTGCATACTTCTGATATTTAGTGTAAGTATTTTATAAATGTAGTCCTTTGTTATGTGGTCCTGACAGAGTTCTAGTTCATTTAAAGAGTGACATTTAATATTTAGTGTTTGTTCTATGTTTTCGTAAACGTCTACGTTATCCACGATGAGCATTTGTATAATAATATATTTAAAAGGAGAAGATTGTTTTTGTCACTCTTTCTGCTGAATATTTCAGGCCCTAAGTAAGATAGGTTAAATTGTACTTCTTTTTGTTTGAACAGTGTATTTGTATGTGTGATGCATTTATATGTGATAGTGTATGTGTGTGTGAGTTTTATGTATAAGTGCTGAAGTGATGTGGTAGTGTGGGTGTGGGTCATGGTTAAGCATAATATTAATATGTTCAAAAATAAGGACTGGAATAAATATTTTATTATTTTTTATTATTATTTTTCGTATTATTTTTCGTAAATTGGCTAATAGTTAGTAATAGACAGAAGCTTGAATTGCTAATACCTTCGTCAATTTTTACATCACATAATTTGTTTTGCTGATACATCATAATAATTATGATGTGTTTAATATAACAAACGCAGATTGCTAATTATATTTAGGTACCTAGTTATCACATTTAGTTTTAGATAAGCTGTTATCTGTAATAGGGGTATTTAGACCTAGGTCCTACCTACTTAAAACTTAAGTTCAATGTTCAACACATAAGAAATTATAGCTTTTCTTACCTTGCAGGCTTTGCACAGACAATGATGAGTAAGTTTGTGAAAGTCCATTGTAGTTAAATGACTCCAATATATTTCTGACATAAAAAACAACTGTTGCAAGCATCTGAAATAGAAATAGTTTCTTAAACATACTATAGAAAGGTGGAGTGGATGAAAGAGCACAGTTTTTATGTACTTACCTACTTAAAGGTACCTTTCTTTGATTACTGCTTATGACCGACCGCCGATGAAGCCGGATGAAGCATCGGTGTAATAATCCATTGAAACATATTGAAAGCTCCACTGAGTTGCTGAAAGCCTGTGGCTCATGATAACTTTGACAAAATATTGTTTGGTTTATTTAAAGTTGAAGAATTTGTCTTTCGCTTTAATGCCAATATATCCATAGAATGCCTTTCTATCTCGCGTCTGAAATAATACAATTAAACATTAAGTTTGGTTAGATGAAAACACATTTTAAAAATCGTATGCTGCCTTGATGATGATAAAAACTTTATGTTTTACACCAAAATACATTTACAATTTATCTAAAACAAGATTACTTACATTATTTTTGCGATAACTGAGGAAATTATACGAAAAATGCTAAAAAATCCGAAACAAAAACTGATGGCAACCAGACGATAGCTGCCTTCTTCATAAGACCATCTGTCAACGCGTGGAAGTCCATCCTAATTGTCATTTTTGGTTACGCAATTCCAAATAATACATCAAACTATGACGAAATATGTCAGAACGTTCAGTCATAGTCTTCCGAAGGAGGTCATTATGGTCTTAAATAATTTCGGTGTTACACAATTCGAAATGCATCATTTGAAGGCAATCATAGCCTTAAAACGGCGGATTTCTTTAAATAAAAATGACAATCGAGTTTCGCAATTACCCTGCAGATTTCTGTGCTGCTAAGTTAAATATAATATAAACGTATTATACATGTAAACCTTCCAAAATAATTTCTCTCAGTGGTTCTGGAAACAGCATTAAAATCCATTGTGTAGTTTAAAAAAACTAAGCGGACAGACAGACAGACATGACACCTGACTTTGTTTTATACCACATATTTATAGATAGCGACTGAATTATTAATAATATCTAAGACACAATCATGAAAGATGATATTATAAGTTAAAGTGAGATTGAAGTATAAAATAAAGAAGGTATTTAATAAACTTTATGGTTTCTGAAAATTTTTCACGGTGTTATATTAATTGGATAATCCGTGATATTATTGAGGTTTCATATCATTATAATTGGCTTAAATGTCAGTCTAAACTATAACTTAATCTGTGTCTGTCTAGCTAGGTACTTATATTAGAAGAATGAATAAAAATAAATATTCTTCAGGGGACGAATGGGCCCCTCAAAAGTTCCAGGGGACGAGTGGGCACAAGGTGCGAATCTTAGGGGACGAATGGCCTCAGACCCGTATCGTAGCGTGTGTAACTTTCTTGCTAAGAGTGATAGATTGTTATCCTAAAACACAAAACATACACACGCACCCCTATTTTAAGTACTTGAAAATGTCAAAAAACAGACACGTTCTTTAAACCACCGCCGTGAACCAAATGTGGATCACTATAAACCAGATGTGGTCATCGTGAACCAGATGCATGTTATTATGAACCAGATTATGTGGGTCATCGTGAACCAGATGCGGGTCACCGTAAGGCCTCTGCCTCGAATTTTGCGGCGGCGGCGGCACGGGAGTGGCAGGATTTTATGCGTAAAGTCAAATGGACCGGATCTCGAAAACAGCGGCGCGGGAGCGGGGCGGGAGACGGCGACGAGTGAGAGACCCGCGCCGCCGCCGCCCCGCTGCCCGCAAAATTCGAGGCAGAGGCCTCAACCAAATGTGGGTCACTACATAGGAAAAATGCTAAATTTGTGTCCAGTAAGCTAAGAAACCTCATGGTGAGATATTAAATCTGTAGCCGTATTACTTAACTACCGTAACACTTCCAAAAAGTAGGTACGCAGAACGTTAATGAAAGCGAAATTAACATCGTTTACGTGACGTCATACTGGGAATATGTTAAATATGCAACGTGCACTGAGCTACAACTAGAACACAAGGTTTACGGCGAATAGGGATGTTACTGGGAATTATAAAATACAGAAACGGTCTTACAGACAATACAATACGGTCAGACAAGACAATAATAAAGTACAGATACATTATTTCTGTACCTTTTAATGTCGTCCAACCGTTACCTTAATGTTGTTAACAGATACATCCGATACACACTGTTAGGTGGATATTACACTATGTATAGGATCATATCTTTTATCCAATAATTTGTTTGTAGAAAGGATTTTAAAAATCTTTGGAGACGATATTATTATGACTCATATTAGGTCTAGATATTATTACATTGTCATATTATATGCATGACCCAAATAACTTTGATCATAATTATGTATTTAATAGTTATAATTAATACCCCACAAGGCAAGGTGGATCAAAATAAAAGGTACATACCTACTCGCGAACCAATAAAATTAAATAGAAACTTTCTTCGCATGCATTGTGTGTTGCACAATATGTCAAGCATTCGATTGTAGCATTTAATTTTAAATATACCTAAGTATAACTGAATGCCAACTGAATATGTATGATGAGAAAAATTTAATAAGAAGTCTCTCCGACCTAGCTTATTAAGTTTTAAGCTTTCCTGCTCGCTACACCAAGCAGTATTTTTATTTTTTTCTGTTTGTAACATCTATATCTATAACACAAGTATCTTCATTAATCCTGTAACATAACATCACTCTTATTTCTCCAAAGGGGTAAGCAGAGAAAAATAAAATATAGCATGTGACAAAAACAAAAAAAAAATGGAACAAAAAAAAAAAAAAAAAAAAACGCTACAAATAAAAAGAATAAAAAAAAAATCGTCGCATTCGCATACAAAAAGGCTCTCTCATTCAGCAAAGTGTTGTGGTATGGCAACATTGAAATTATTTTCTCAACATTCCACACCACAACGCTGATTTTCAGTGCCAACCTAGGCTAATTCTGTCACATTTTGTCTGACCCTAGGTTCAAACCCAAGACCCCAACAAACTCAGCAGTCTCAGTTCCGGCCACTAGAACAACGAGGCAGTCCTACAAGTTAACTAATTTGATAGTTAGTAAACTTCTCCAGCAAACACAAGAACACTCTTAGCACATTCATTTGTGTGTCTAATTAAGAAGGAAGTCTTCCTCATTACCGCATTAGACTCAGGAATCTTTGCAAATGAGTGCAGTATAATTACTATGCTAATTTGCAAAAAAGTAACTTCTTAACTTTAATGTTAGCTGCATCTAAACTAGTTTCGTTTCAGAGTAGCACAATTTGGGCCATTATTTCACTATGGTTCGTAAAATATAGCTTGATCTCTATGACAGACGTCAAATCCGTACATTTTTATATAATAGGTACCTTGAAGCGGAACAAATCTATGTATCGCCGAAAATATGTATCGTGGTTCATAAGAAGTAGGTACTATCACAGAATCTCTATCGTTCTATGTGTATTCCTCCGAGCCCCATACACTAGGCATATTAATACCGATTCTATTTACAAGGTAATAGAACACATTTTTTAAGTAAGCCTGTGACCTCAGATCTTAGAAAAAAGGAGATATGCCATCTTAGCAAATTAGTACGGGGACCACTGTCGCCATTTTAGAACAGTTTGCGACACAAATACAAGCGCTCTTTGTGAATATAAAGATCTCCCACTCATTAAAAATTCCGCACACCCTCAATCTAATAGGTACTGTTATTTGTTACTCATCACTAGCACTAAACTAAAACACTGTATTTATAATATCATCAATCGCGTTCGGTCCATCGCCAGCGTGTACATTTTAATTATGGTCAATGTGACCAAACTAAAAGGTCAATCAATAGCTCAATTGCGCCTTGGCACATCTCCCTTGTTTATATGATCTGAGCGTGTGACATTGGAGCGTGTCTCCGATGTATAGGAGATCGATACGTATAAAGTAGGCTCCGTCCCAACATGCTGCAAACGATGGTAGGATCTGAAAAGTTCCAGTCAAACCTGGAGAACCGATTTGCTGCCGTGGAAACCACAAACGACGTTGACCAGGCACTCGACCAAGTGGTAAAAATCCTCAGGGAGGAAGGCACGAGATTTTGTGAAATGCGACGCACCGGCAGGAAGTCCAAACTTTCCGAGGAGACTCTGGAACTTATGACGGAACGACGTGAAAATCCACCCCTCACTTCGTCAGATAAACGGGCACTCAATAAAAAAATCAATAAACTGGTACGACGTGACCTCCGACGCTCCAATACACGCTTTATAGAGAAAGCTATTGAGCAAAATCGGGGGTCAAAAGTGTTCGTCCAACCACTAGGGAGAAGCCACCTGACGAAGCTGACTAAACCTAGTGGAGACGTCGTTGTCTCGAAGCCGGAGATCTTCTCGGAAGTGGAAGACTTCTATAACCGGTTGTATGCTTCGCAAGCGTCTCGGCCTGACCCCGAAAATGAGGATTCAAGAGCTACTCTAATCCGCCATTACACAGAAGACCTGCCAGAAGTCAGCCTAGACGAAATCGAGGCGGCTCTTAGACAGCTTAGAAATGGAAAAGCCCCAGGTGAGGATGGAATTACGACCGAGCTCTTGAAAGCAGGAGGAAGTCCGGTGCTGAAGGAGCTCCGAGAGCTTTTCAATTCTGTCCTATTCCTTGGGAGAACTCCGGAGGCGTGGCGTAGGAGTGTGGTCGTTCTTTTCTTTAAAAAGGGTGACAAGACCCTGCTCAAGAATTACCGACCCATTTCGCTCCTAAGTCACGTTTATAAGCTGTTCTCAAGAGTTGTCACGAATCGTCTCGCGCGAAGACTCGACGATTTCCAGCCACCGGAGCAGGCCGGGTTTCGAAGTGGATATGGCACTATAGACCACATTCACACAGTGCGGCAGATCATACAGAAGTCCGAGGAGTACAATCGGCCCCTGTGTCTAGCATTTGTGGACTATGAGAAGGCCTTTGACTCTATCGAGACCTGGTCCGTTCTGGATTCCTTGCAACGATGCCAAGTCGACTGGCGATATATCCAAGTGTTGAGATGTCTTTATGACAACGCGACGATGACCGTCCAAACCCAGAACCAGCAATCTGAACATATCCAACTGCGGCGAGGGGTGAGACAAGGGGACGTAATTTCCCCGAAATTGTTCACCAACGCTCTGGAGGATATGTTTAAGACACTGAACTGGGAAGGACGGGGCATTAATATAAACGGCGAGCACATCTCACACTTGAGATTTGCAGACGACATCGTCATAATGGCTGAATCGTTGCAGGACCTGCAAGAAATGCTGAACGGCCTGGCTGATTCTTCGGCACGCATCGGGCTCCGGATGAATTTGGACAAGACTAAGATCATGTTCAATGAACACGTCACTCCGGAACCGATTGTCGTCAATGGCGATACTCTCGAGGTTGTTCGAGAATACGTTTACCTTGGGCAAACTTTGCAGTTTGGTAAAAACAACTTCGAGAGGGAGGCTAACAGAAGAATACAGCTAGGCTGGGCAGCATTTGGAAAATTACGTCGGGTCTTCTCATCGCCTATTCCACAAAGCCTAAAGACTAAAGTCTTCAATCAGTGCGTCCTACCTGTCATGACTTACGGAGCTGAGACGTGGACACTCACGGTACGGCTGGTCCATAAAATCAAAGTCGCTCAGCGAGCTATGGAAAGGGCTATGCTTGGAGTTTCTCTGAGGGACCGAATTCGGAACGAGGTGATCCGACAGAGAACGAAAGTAGTCGACATAGCCTACAGAATAAGCAAGCTGAAGTGGCAGTGGGCCGCCCATATCAGTCGTAGAACCGATGACCGTTGGAGTAGACGTGTTCTAGAGTGGAGACCGCGAATCGGCAAACGAAGCGTAGGACGCCCTCAGGCTAGGTGGAGCGATGATCTTCGCAGGGTGGCTGGTGGCAGCTGGATGAGAGTAGCCGAGGATAGAGTTAAGTGGCGTGCAATTGGAGAGGCCTATGTCCAGCAGTGGACTGCTATAGGCTGATGATGATGATGATGATGATGACGTATAAAGTTACCTAATTAGCCTCCCAGCGATACAGGGATGAGGCGAGCCATGAAAATATTGTGATTCTAAATGTATTAGATAAAAAATACTCAGTAAAAGACGAAAATAAGATTTTGACGAACCTATCCTAAGCAAAGTGCAGTGATAGCCTAGTGGTTTAACCATGTGCCTTCCACGGCGAATGGTTCGAGTTCGATCCTGAGGCACGCACTGCTGACTTTTTGAAGTCATGTGCGTATTATAAATTAATTATCACTTGCTTAAACGGTGAAGGAAAACATCGTGAGGAAACCTGCATGCCTAAGAGTTCTCCAAAAAGTTCTAAAAGTTGTGTGAAGTCTGCCAACCTGCACTTGGCCAGCGTGGTGGATTGTAGATTGTAACTAACATATCATCTGCCTAGCCTTTTCCCAAATTATATTGGGGTCGGCATCCAGTCTAACTAGTTTTGGCTGAATATCAATATTTTACGTGGAGCGACTGCCATCTGACCTCCACAACCCAATTAATGGGTACTACCGGTATTCGAATGTTAGACCAGCTGTCAGACTTTAGGGCTTCTGACTACCCGTAACGATTGTCAAAGATATTCCTATGACAATCGGGACCGACTGCTTAACGTGCTCTCCGAGGCACGGAGGGGTCTCGATGTGTAAAGAACGGTCACCCATCCAAGGACTGACCGCGGCAAGCGCAGCTTAACCTCGCAGATCGATCGATCAGCGCGGCCGTCATTTAGCCACGAGCCCCTCAGATTGTAACTAACATATAGGTATAACTAATTATGTGATTATTATGTTATATTATGTTGGTACAAAAAGCAAGAATTTAATTATTCCTGGATGCGATCAGATACATAAGTGTAATTGGATTTTTTCTGTGAGATAAATCTCATTGATGTAGGGATTTGGATGGCCGACAAAGGGCAAAAGTCTAGCTGATATTGAATGAAATCTAATTAATAGTGATATCAGTCAAGTCTTAGAAGCGAATGTGAATATGTATACCGAAAAATATTCGTACTGAAAGCGAATGTATACCGATCAAAATTGTTATCCATCATTTAATTTTGTGAATTCAATTTGGTTTTTCATAAATAACTGAAAATGACGTATTAGTTTGTTTTTTAACTCATTTCGACGGTATTTTATACCTAACCCACTTTTAAAGGTTTATTTTTTTAATGAAACTTCATAATATATTTTTTATATTTGAATTGAAAAATACTCAAAGACTACCGATTTGTTTATTGTTACCACTGTGTTCATTATTTATGTAAGCGCCGCTAAGTAGCACCCACCTGTTGATAACCCATGTTGACCTACTTCATCACACCATACTGGTTCGCAAGTTATACAAACTTAATGATATGTGGCGTGCTAAAATTTACAATAACGAATCATTTCAGTCTCTCTCATACTTAGTTGGGTTTCTAGAAACCTAATTATATAGTTGGTTTTATGCCTGGAAGTAAACCGAAAACCGAGTTTTTTTCCGGGTAGAAACCCAACTATAAACTTTGTTTTTTTAAACTTTGAGATGTATAAGTAGAAATGATAGAATAAGGCAACATTGTTTAAATAAGCGCTTATCTTGATCCTACGAAATGCTCAAAAATATCCTACTAATATTATAAATGTGAAAGTTTGTGTGAGGGCACAGATAATACAATACTCCGCGTAGGTACAGCATACAAAAAAACGAGTTCGCCGCCGTACCGCGGGCTATCGGGCTAAACATTTTTTCGTAACTAAATTATTTTTTAAATTTGAATAAATATTTATATTTGTCTATTTATTCATGTTCTACATTTTACACAAACTTCAATAACAAATCGATACGTATAACGCCATCTGTTAAGAGTTATTCGAACAAATGTTCCTTTGTTCCTGATGAGACCCCGTGGTGAGGGTGTGTGTATGTTTGTAACTCTTTCATTCAAATCTATCCAGCCTGGGACCTGGAAAAGCATAATACGCTACTTTTCATCCATTTTTATGCAAACAAATCGCAGGCAACAGCTAGTAAAACCAATTTTATCTACTTGGCCGGTTTAAAACAAAAAACTAAAGTGCTATGCGCGGCGCACAGAACCACTTCAAAACCCGATAAATTATCATCCGCCGAACATTTTTCGTCGCGGTATACCAAAACGTACCGCCGAATAAATCTCCGTTTAGCAGGAAAGTAGGGCCCTCGCCTGGCGGAACAGCTATACATCATTGTATGTCCTGCTAAGGAAGTGTCAGGATCGCTCCCGCTAACTGAAGATAGATGTCGGAATCTGGGCGAGGTGCCTATTACTAGCCATGTATTAATATTTATCTATTTGTATTATTTGTAACCTAAAAAAACTGGTTTCTAGCACTAGTGCTCTGATATTTTTGTTATACTGGGTCTATTTGGCGCAGCCATAACACACACATACCGTCTTACCACAGAAAATATAAACATCTGTTGAACAAGAATGCTACCAAAAATAATACGCACTTGTTTTAGCACTAAAAGTGCGTATTATTTTTAGCATCATTCTTGTTCAACAAATGTTTATCTTTTTTTATGGTAAGGCTCAATTATGTTTTTTATTGGAATAGCTGTGCCCCGCGATTTAATTTAAAAGAAATCGGATTATTGACTTGCCCGCCCTTTGACTTTGTTTTCTGACGCCACTTTGAGTACCTATGTTTCAGTATGTTCATTCATTAGCCAGAAAAAGGAGGCCATACAGTAGGTTAAAGAAACCAGGAGGACTAATTATAGAAAAAGTGGACATGTCCTCCTTTTGGAGACTATTAGGCAACCCTACTCACACTTGATTACAATGTGGACTGGTCATAAAGAATTCATTTGTTTGTCACTAACATTAAACTAGTAGGTACTAGTAGCTGGTACTACTGATACTATCAAGTAATGACAGACATTAGGTGCGGGTGTTTACTGACAACATCGCTGGCTATCGAGTGTGTGTGCTGGAATTGACAGCTTGTCAATGTCTACTTATGAGGTAAACATGTACATACTAAGAGCCAAGTTTACCGACAAGATAATAGTCCGATAAATTGAAAACGACCGTTCGTCCGTTTGAAAATGATCATTGTTCATTTGGGGAATTGCGATACTGATTAGAAATAATTAATTGATTGATTAACACGTCATCGATTTTTAGACATCAAAATCATTTTGTCTAGAATTTCCTATGAGAAAGGTTCGAATGAAAACGTGAGATCGTTTTGCAAAATTATTAATAAAAATCGTGCCAATAGGGAGTTTTTTATGAAAACTTGTAAGAATAATTATTTCTAAACGTTATCGAAATTCCCAAACTAATGCTGCAGACTGATAGTCAGACATGTATCTATACCAGGGTTTTCCTTTGAACCACCAGGAACGGGACACCCTGTATGATACCAAAGATCAAACCTGCAGTACTCCGAACGCAGACACTACCTATCTATAGGTCCCATTATCTACGTCATAGAATACTACCCTACCTATATTATGTACCTAAATGATTCCCCCACAGCACGATAAGAACGATCTATTCCCCCTCACCCCGCCACAAGTGACAGTGACATGTTACGAAGGTCCATTCAGACAATAAACGTATCTGTACGTATGTTCACTTATTTATCACTATGTGAACGCACACCGCTGTAGAAACTACTCGTGACGTCACACGGACGCGATGTCATAGGACAGATAAGTGCAGAAAGTATACTCATGTAAAAAAGTGCGATTGTAAAATCGTCATAAATATTGTTCGGTTTGCAAATAATTATTAACTAGCTCATCTCCGCGGTTTCACCTCCATTGCGCGGCTCCTAAATCATATACAAAAATAATTTTTCGAATCCAACTGTTGGGTACAGACACGGTACAGAGATGATACACAATTGTCAATTTCTAACCATTCTTAATCTTAAACAAAATCTGGTCCGATATGTTCTTATTACGCCTTATTTTATTTTTTTTACTTGCCCCACGCTAGATTTTTTTTCTGTGTTTATCGTGGGTGGGTTTCAAATATAAATCTCACATACATAAACACTCAGATTCAGAACAACTATCAGTAGGTAGCTAATACAAATATTTATTCTGCGCGATAATCAAACTCGCGTCAATCTTGCCGTCAACTAGTTTTCACAATATCGTTTGGAGTGGACATTCTGTACTTCATTGTAAGAATGATTCTGACGGACATCGCTAACTTAGGAAAACTTACTGTACTATGGAAATTAAGTCAAGTTTTGGATAGTCAAACTGCGGTAGAAATAATAAAGTGCAAACCGGTTTCAGGAATTTGCAGAATTGCATTTTAGGTACTTCGTACCGTTGAGTCGGATTGCGAAGCTGTAGAACACTAATTATTACAGATGCCACACTAAATACTGAACTGCCAATTGGTTTGCGAACGTTCAAGAGAGAATCTCACCGTGAGATTCTCCCTCGAACGTTCGCAAGCAAATTGGCAGTTCTCACGGTGATATCACGCAGCAGTCGGGACGGAATAGACAGACAGTTTACAGGTTGTCATGATTCACAAACAAGACGTCCACTGCCGGACATAGGCCTCCCCAAACACCGTCAGAATGGCCGGTATTACGCTACCCACATCCAGTGGATCCCTCGTTCATTCTAATTCAATTTGCAAGTTTCGAAGCCCTTAACAGCAGTTTACATCTCATTCAATTCCCTCACCATAAAACGTTCCCATAAAACTGTCGATCGCTAATGGAAATATGGGCTTTTGTAAACGATGGCACTTTTAGTACCTAATTAGTAATGTCAGTGAGCCCTCGCACAGATACAGGATTATGTTCAGGGGGGGAAGTTTTGTGTGATTTTAAAATTGATGTCCCTGTGACGACAAAAAAATGTTGAAATTGGTCAAAATAGCGCTTTAGTTGTGAGACATTATCTACTACCCGAAAACACTGGGTCCCGACTGCAATGTCTTTTTCTTTTTGGTGGTTCTGTAACATCAGATTAAGACATAGGGCAAACCGCGGTCGGATTTTTATAAAAATAATAATTTTCTATTTTTAACACAATATAATTTTAAAACGTGATTTTCATGTAGGTACCTACTTACTCGTATAATATTTTGTTAAAAAATTAAGAACAATATTCTTTCGAAATTGGCAGTTCAGCTAAATATGATAAAGATAAAGAAAAACAAACTTGCTTAATATTGTGAAAGTCTCCCGTTTTTTAAAAAACCGGCCAAGTGCGAGTCGTACTCGCGCACCGAGGGTTCCGTATCAGTTTTGGACGAAAAAAACCGGACCGCAAAACTAAGTTTGTTTGTGAAAGAATTTTGATGATTTTGAAAAAACTGTACTAGTTAGGAACATCGTTTTATTTTTGGTGCCATATTTGGGTCAATTCCTATCAACTCTAATTATTTCAGATTTTTCACTCCGCAAACTTCGGAGATAAGGGGGAATGGTATTTTTTCAGACATTTTTCATCATATGTCGAAAACTGTGAGACATAAAATTAAATAAAAATATATTTTGAAATGTGCAGATCAAGCCCTTTCATATAATATGTCATTTGACCTAGTAACCCCACTTTGAAATTTTGGACCCCCACTTCGGCCCCTTTTGCAATGAAAATAAAAAAATATTTTTTTTTTTTCATTTGCAATAAAGTTGGACAAGCATTATTTATAACTGTTCCAAATTTCAAGTCGATAGCATTAGTAGTTGCTGAAATAAGCAGGTGTGACAGACAGACAGACAGACAGACAGACGAAGTCGCACCATAAGGGTTCCTTTTTTACCATTTTGGTACGGAACCCTAAAAATCGTTCTGTTAAGACCAATCAGCCCTCTTTTTTCAAATTAACGTCTGGCAACCCTATACTCGCATCAATTGAAATTATAAATCTCTTTGAATACGCCTCTAATGATCTCAAATACTAGAAACGTATAACTAAGCTACAGTAGATACCCAGCAATAGATTAATTCGATTTAACCTTGAGGAGCTTCAAAGGTCAGCAGTAGGTACCTACTCGACTTGTTTGAACGAGACGATTATTCGCTTGTTTAGGCCAATCCAATACATAGTTGCTAAGACGAATTTACTTGAATTTAATAGAAAGTAAGTTAATTTTACGACTTTTTTCATTGATAATATAATGGTTGCAAGCGTCGTGAGGCACTGGGTTCAATATTGATATCGTGTAATGTGTTTTATTATAATGTGTAGTAATCGCGAAAACCTAAGACATTATTATCGTGTAAAGTGTTATGCAATTTTCTGTTCGAATAATTTCATAAGTGACCTAGAATTTGGTTACACTGCACACCAAAAATACGCTACTATTATTAGCGGCTACGTCATCCCAACAGTAAAATTATTAGAAAATAATAACTTGCATGATTAGTTTAATAATACCTTAATACCTTTAAATATGATGTGCTACTCTCCAGCAACGCCACAGTAATCGATAGCGATCTATCATAGTGGAATATAATGTACTTTGAACGTACATAATGTACGTATACCGATAATTAGTGTACCTAGAGTAGATAACGAGATAATGAACATTGATTGTGGCGCCGCTGCAATGCGTACTCTCTGGCGGCGCCACTAAGATTTCGTATACTCCGTAATGATATTAACATCTATTCCCTGTTGAAAAGTAATGTACGAACGCTGTTTAATACGTACGTGTTCATAAATATCATAAATATATTGTAGTTTCGTTTATTTCAGTGAATATAATTTACATTGGGAACGCCTTAATGTTTTATGTTAGCAAAATATTGTGTTATTGAAGTTTTGCAATGATAACTTTTATACGTCATAATTATCAAGTCAGTTGAAGGTATTTATGGAAAACAATATTATTACATTTAGGAAATGCAATGCTGTAAGATTTGATTTGCGTAATTGGACATTCTGAATCCCGCGGAATCAAGGTGTTTGCTGGATCCCGTATGGATAAATTATGAATAAGTTCAACATTAATTGAAGGGACTTTTATGAAACAAATCATAATGTTTTTTAAAGACAATTATTAGGTATTATCTACTAGACTTTTGCCTACGACTCCATCCGCGTGGACTACAATTAATTGACCATTTTATTAAATTACCTCCTTAGTGTAGGGCGTCTAGTATTTCGAAGAGATCAAGTTGTATCTCTGGTCTATCGCACATTCATCCCACCGAAATTAGATGAAATGTAGCATAGATTTTAGTTGGACCCAAAGCTAGGTTTTTTTAGTGATAAAACATTATTTTTGTTAAAAATTTTATACATAAATAATATAATCATACCTACATGCGGAGAAACACGCACCCCCGCGCGTGGGTGCGGGGCAAGACGCAAGGTATGACATACTGAGATCTGCAGTATCGTGCGTGATTTCGTGTTGACAGTTGATATCAGCCGACAACATACATATGGTTGCTAGGGAATTTGTTTTATTTTAAATCTGCCAGTATGAAGAACAAGACAATCATTGCCATCTCATCATTTTCCTCTAGGCTACCGCATGACAATACTGCACCTACGCGCGTTTGTGCGGAAATATCTGCATGATAATGTAGATCTGCACTCCCGCACCCGCACGCGTGGAGCCGTCGCCACGCACCCCGCTGCGTGACGCGGGACAGTGTGCGTATCGCTTTAGTAAATTAACTTTTACTTCAATAATGTTGTCATTAACACCATTATTGACAGGTGGTGAAACGCAATGTTATGCTATTGAATAGTTTAGTGATTACATTAGCATAATGAACAGACAATGATAGGTAGGTGAAATAGCCCCTTAATGTGTTACTTTTATTTAGCTTAAAAAAATGTTTTGACGTGTAAAAGTGTTATTTTTAACCTATTTACAAAATAAATATCATGTATCATTTGTGTTTTATTTCAATTACCTATATTCGTACATAATACCCTAAACTGACCAGAGTATTATGAGTTATGACGTTTAAAAGTCATCATCATTCAATTTATTTAATAACAAAATGTTTTGCTAACATAAAATATCAAGGCGCTCCTAATGTAAATTAGTTTTACTGAAAAAAAACGAAACTACAATATATTTATGATATTTATGAACACGTACGTATTAAACAGCGTTCGTACATTACTTTTCAACAGGGAATAGATGTTAACATCATTACGGAGTATACGAAATCTTAGTGGCGCCGCCAGAGAGTACGCATTGCAGCGGCGCCACAATCAATGTTCATTATCTCGTTATCTACTCTAGGTACACTAATTATCGGTATACGTACATTATGTACGTTCAAAGTACATTATATTCCACTATGATAGATCGCTATCGATTATAGTGGCGTTGCTGGAGAGTAGCACATTAAATATGGGCTACATTGTGCGTATTATAGTCAACACGTGGTGTGCGATTTTCTTTTTAAAATGGTCATAGCCATGATTGTTTAAAATAGTCAATTTTTTGTAGTCCACGCGGACAGATTCACGGGCAAAAGCCTGTTATCTATATTCCACATACTGTTTATTTAATACCTAGCTGTATGTACTCGTAAAACCGTCGGTCAGCGGTCCGCACATTAAGGCGATTCACACACTGCCCCGCATCACGCAGCGTGGCGCGGGGGTGCGTGATGTTCCGTTGTTTGCAAGTACCTGTATTTGTATAGAAATCACGCATGGTGCAACACACTGAAAACGCATTCACGCGCGGGATTTTTGTTCCGTCGCCACGCACCCCGCAGCGGGGCGCAGGGTGGTGTGTGATTCGCCTAATAGCGCGCGGTCAGCACACTACTTCAGGCACACATAGCGACGGGCACACTGCTTTATAGGACATAAAACATACATTACGGCACTATAAATGTTCTAGACTGGGACCTATCGGGAGGACGTGCCTTTGGATCTTAAAAAGTACGGATAATGGCCTTTCTATTAATATTGTTTTTTATAGGCGTGGCGGGTTTATTTTAAGTGATAGTTAAGACTTGGCGCAGTGAATAGTGATATTTTTATGATCTACTAGCTTTGCCCGCAACTTCGTCTGGGTGAAAATCTCGAAAACAAAATTAAAAATTCTTAAGTACTTGTAATTGAATCATTACAACAAGGCATACTTAAGTATAACGGAATTGTGTCCTATCGCTAGGAGCTTTACAGCTACGTTTAAAATATAAAGTCACAAAATCCACAAAGACCTTCCTAAAATCCAGTACGTTAGTCGTGAAATACATTTAAAATAGTCTTGACGTAGGCATTACCTGCGCTAAGCATATTTTCCGGACGGCCGGACGCGCGGGCCGGACTGTCCGGATCGAGCCGAACTTACTTCATAAATATGAAAAACGTTCGCAAACTTTTTGTCAGTTTTACTACAGGGATTGTGGAATATGAGTAATTAATAGATATTTTATTTGAGAGCGTTTCAGGTAGGTACGTTTTCGAACTCAACAATTTCTATGTTTAATGATAGTTGTACGAAAGCGTCTCATAACTGTCTGACTAAAGAATAAGGATATAACTATGACATGGTTACAATTTAGTATAGTAATTATAATACTAGATTAATTTATAGAACCTAATAATTGTCGACCCTAAACCGAATGAGGATATTAACACTGAGGGTCATTTTCCAAAAAAAATTATCAGCTTCTACACGTCTGCTTATCTTCGGGGTACACAGAGTGATGTTACAAATATGATTCATTAATTGGTCTCCTTTTTACCCGACTGCGAGACGCAAAGGAGGGTAGTGTGTTTATCAGTCTATGTATGTATGTATGTATGTATGTATGTATGTTTGTTTCTATGTGGCGTTCTAGAGACCAAATGCGTAGGCCGATTTTGATAATTCTTACGTCAATCGATTCGTCTTAACCTTGCGAGTGTCACTAAAGACATAACAGTAATCAAAATTCACCACAGCGACAACCAGACGCCATATTGTCAAAATGAAAAAAAAAAGTTGATGAACTATGTCAAGTGGGGTGTCGTTGAATAGGTATTTTAAAATCATCTTTATTATTCATTTTAAATAATAGTTTAGGATATATAACGATTTAAAGTTGTTTAACAAAGCAATCATTCTCGCTAATTCTTACTTATTGATTTAAGTTTTTATTTCAAGTATTGACGATATACCTACAAACAAAAAAACTGAAAAATGGCCGATTTTTGGCGTCTTCAAAAAGTTTGTTTTCCTCAAAACCTATCATGTGGGGTATCAAAATGAAGGGCTCGAAAAGAAGATAACGAAACGCTATAACATACATTAAAAACTAAAAAGGGAAAAATAAAAATAGTAAATTAAAAATTAAAAAGACCCGACTGCCAAAAAACAACTAAAAAGTTCAAAACAAGAGCTCTTTTCAAGCAGTCTGATGCAGTTGGTGGCATAAAATCTAAGATTTAACACAAATAATTGCCACCAACTGCATCAGACTGCTTGAAAAGAGCTCTTGTTTTGAACTTTTTAGTTGTTTTTTGGCAGTCGGGTCTTTTTAATTTTTAATTTACTATTTTTATTTTTCCCTTTTTAGTTTTTTTATCATGTTTTTAGTGTGGTGTTCCCTAAAGGGCACTGGCAGACGCCCATAGAAGGCTGGGCTTCAGATTGTGTAGGTCGGTACAGATATGAAATTAGTTTGGTGTGATCGAGTATTTCAGGAGTATTTAAATTCATTTTTTATTTGTTTTTGTACGTAATTGGGTTAAAGAGAAATCTTCGTATTTGTGACAGTGAGGTTAAGTATGGTGTGAATGATCCAATGAAGTACAGCGCGACTAATGAGTTCTCAATTCAAAGATTTTAGTTGCTGTCGACATGATACTCTATGGAGGCACGAGCCAGGGCGCGTGCACCCGTTCTTGTTTTATTGTTTTTTTCAAAATGTCAACGCCATAATTATTTTATTTCTTATTTATTTCGATTTTTTATTTCAATTCTTAATCTCTAAGATAGATTAGGCAAAGAACAATTAAAATATATTTTTATCATTGGTTAAGCTTTTATTACTGTACCAGATCAAGCCCAAAACTGCCGACGTCCTTTGAATATAATAGGAACATTGACTTAAAACCCACACTACACTAGTAAGTACTAAACCCACAAGTTGAGCTAATACCCTAACCCTACTCCGACCCTAGTCGCTGTACCGTAAACCGTGCCGAATTACAGCGGGTACTAATAATGGCTATTATGTCTGGATTCATAGCCGCCCTCATTACACCGGAGTCTGGGTATCAGGCGTTAATGAAGACGTGCACGGTGGAGGGCGAAGGGTGAGGGGAAGCCGGTACAATTAAATAGTAACAAAATTATAAATAATTATGTTTTACGTTATACCTATTCGCCTATTCAAGTAAATACAGTGAACAAACGACAGGTATAACATAATAACCAGACTTGCCCGCGACTCCGTCCGCGTGGACTACAATGAAATGACCAGTTTATATGACCTCCGTAGTGTAAGGTGGCTAGTATTACCAAGAGGTCGAGCTGTATCTCTGGTTTATCCCACCGGAATTAGATGAAACGTGACATAGATTTTAAGTTGGACCCCAAGCTACCAAACTGGGACAACCACATCAAAATCCGTTCAGTACTTTTTGCGTGATCCGCGCTCAAACAGAAAAAAAATAAAAAAAAAATTTGGCCATGGTGTCCTAGCTATCGCAACGGTTTATTCTGGAATATCTTCAATATACAAACACGGCCTTTTTATAGTTTAATAATAGTTTAGATAGAAGTCCTATGACAAAGGAATTGTTGAAAGTTGTTTGAAAGTTTTAGTTTAAAAGTTTACGCTCAGCTGCACACTGCCTCGTTGTGGTCTAATGTTCGCTAGCAAGACTGTTGAGCTTGTGGTCCTGGGTTCTATCCCCGAGCTAGGCAAAATGTCACATTTTTGTAAATGTTCTCCAGTAGGAACTAGAAGTTTGGATTATTGTGCCGAGTAATGGCAGTAGACCAGCGATGCATGGGACTTACAACTTTGTTTTTAGGCGAATACAGTCGTAATTTTATTGTAGTAGTGCCATTTTAAATAAAAACAAAACACAATCAATTACTGATTTTTAAGCATCACTTTAAGGCCATGTTGTTTCATCTTACAGTTACGTATCTGTAACCGTCAAATATGGCGGCTTGTATGACAATTTCATACTGACTTAACGATTACGTACTGACTTACTAATACAGATGGTTTGAAGCAACCCGCCCTAAATCTATTGAATAAGCGAAATTATTCAAGTAACATCAAGTATCTACTTCAACCAAAATGTAATAAAACAGGAGTCAATACAAAGCCTATGTAAGTACGGCTCGTCGTTGTCCTTTCATTAACAGTTAGTCAAATAATTTGTTACAACGATACTTTGTTCACAAAACGAGTTTAATTCAATGAGAACATTTAACTCGGTGAAATGAAGCAGACTTTGTTAAAGTTAATAAAGACTTATTTTCTTGGAAATTACTGTTTCATGATTCAATAGGCGGGTCTACACAGACAGAGAAGCTTCGCGAGGCATTTTTGAAAACTCATCAAAAATGTATCAAAACCGAAGCGATATTCTGCTAATATTCTGAATTCGCACAAAAATAACAAAAAAACCGGCCAAGTGCGAGTCGTACTCGCGCACCGAGGGTTCCGAATCATTTTAGGACGTATAAAGTGAAAAAATCGGACCGCATAACTAAGTATGTTTGTGAAGGAAGTTTGATGATTTTGAAAAAAACTGTACTAGTTAGGAACATCGTTTTATTTTTGGTGCAATATTTGGGTCAATTCCTATCAGCTCTAAATATTTCAGATTTTTCGCCCCGCAAACTTCAGAGATAAGACATTTCTCATCATATGTCGAAAACTGTGAGACATAAAATAAAATGAAAATATATTTTGAAATGTTGCAGATCAAGCCCTTTCGTATGATATGCCACTTGACATAGTAACCCCACTTTAAAATTTCGGAAAATTTCGGTTTTTTTTTACTTTTTTCATTTGCAATAAAGTTGGGCAAGCATTTTTTATAACTGTTCCAAATTTCAAGTCGATAGCATTAGTAGTTGCTGAAATAAGCAGGTGTGACAGACAGACAGACAGACGCAGTCGCACCATAAGGGTTCCTTTTTACCAATTTGGTACGGAACCCTAAAAATGTATTCTTGTGCTTAAATATACGACAAAACTGATTAGCAGAATATAATTTTAGTCATTGATACGAAACTAATCTCAATTCAGTTAACTGGCAGTCATAGCACTAAATATTAACTGCGAGAATTGACTGACAGAAACATGTTTGTTATTAAATACATATATAAGAGATTTTCAAAAATAACTGACACAGGCGGGGTTTGGACCCACGATCTCTGCCTCACCGTGGCATCGCTCTAACCAACTGAGCTACAGTGTTACGCCTGAATCAGTTGAAATTAGAAACCTCTTTTTTCGCCTCTAAAGAGTGTTCGCTTATTTAAAAATATGGCTTTACGAGTAAAATGTTTAAAATTCGCAAAAATATGTTTCTTTGTCATTTTAAGAAATATGTTTCTTTGTCTAAAATAAAAATGACCTTGAGCGGTACCTATGAGCGCCAGAATAAACACGGGTCCGTTGCCATGGCGACGAGCTGGCGTGGGAGATAACAGCTGATTGGCATCCCACGAGTTATTAAAGTCAGCTGATCGATAAACAGCGCAAATGATTGATAGCACTGTGTCTATTTACTAGAGATAGTTATGTCATTGATCGGAATATTTGACTTTATTTTATACTAGCTGTTTCCTGCAATTTTTTCTACGTGGAAATGGATAAAAACTACTTTTCCAGGTCCCAGACTACCTCTTTGTCAGGTTTCATCCAAATCCGTTCAGCCGTTTCAACATGAAGGAACAACACACCTATACAAACTTTAGCATTTATAATTTTAGTCTGAGGCGAGAGATTGGCTGCTGCGCAACGTGTCACGGGTTCGATTCCCGCATTGCACATAGGTCTGGCTGTTTGTGTATGTGAAATTTGTGTTTGTAAACGCACCCACGATACAGGAGAAATACTAGTGTGGGGCAACGTTTAAAAAAAAAAATCTATACATAATTTTATTTTTATACCTAATCTAAAACATTAGATATTGTTTGTTAACGCAAAAACCAAAACACCTCAAAAAGATTTTAATTAAAAGTCTATGAAAAACGGTTGAAAAAGAAATAATTAAAACTGACGAAGTAAATACGCTAGTTCAGTTCCCCGCACTGCGATATTAAAATATAGGAGCCCGGGATTATTTTTTCACAAAATATAATAAGGCTAGCTTCCGCCCGCGGCTTCGCCCGCGTTTTTGGGATAAAAAGTAGCCTATGTGTTATGCTGATGTATAAGCTATGTTACTGTAAAGTTTCATCAAAATCCGTTCAGTAGTTTTTGCGTGAAAGAGTAACAAACATCCATCCATACATCCATACATCCATACATCCTCACAAACTTTCACATTTATAATATTACTAGCTTCCGCCTGCGGCTTCGCCCGCGTTTTCCGGGATAAAAGGTAGCCTATATGTGTTATTCCAGACTATAATCTGTGTGCCAAATTTCATCCAAATCCGTCCAGCCGTTTCAGCGTGAAGAAGTAACAAACATACACACATACACACATACACACAAACTTTCGCATTTATAATATTAGTGGGATAGTAGGATTTAAATCTTATCATCGGAATCAATCAGTAGAAGAATCGATTCCAGTTATTTTTTTAAACTGGAGTCGATACTTCTACTCATTCTGAACAGACTACTTTCAGGTATTGTACACACTAAACATAATGATGTAGGTATATTGTTATGCTTCAGTTGCAAAACAGTTTTTCATAATTAGCCTGTCCAATGCTGAATATTGTCCTGGACATCGTTATCACCAGACTTGGTAGACACAATGCGATGATCGCAGTATTGTTGCTAATGTAGCCTAAGAGAGGACAGTTTTACCTATCACTTTAGTTGTTTCTTTTTTCACTCACGAGAATAGTGAGGGTAGTGCACTTTGCTGGGAGAAAACGGCCCCAAATGTACGATTTTCTTTTATTCATTGATATAAGTTGTTGTTCATTGCTTGTACTCCTGTTAACTTCTTCTAAATATGCTTGAAATAATAATAGGTTACCGTCAATTAAACGAGTGGACATCGAAGTCACGAGCGCTCGATCTCCAGTTCGCGCCACTGTACTATTGGCGCTTTTCATTACTTTGAATAGAATTAAAATCTCGCTATCTTACGTTATTTTCACAAAGATTCATAAGTTTTGATGTATGTATGTATGTCTGTCACTCAATCTCACCGCGACAGCTGCGGAATAAAGGTGGGCTATATCCTGAATTAGCACATAGAGTAGTTTTCACCGCGGCAACTGAACAAGTTACGTAGGCGGCGCCGCGGGCATAACTAGTTCATAATAACTTTGATATTACGGCTAGCATATACACGGAGAGAGATTATTCCTTAGGTACGTTTTTTACAAGTAGTTTTAAGAAAGATTAAAATTAATAATCGAAGAAATACGAAAATAGAAATTCGCCTTAAATATAAATGCACCTGCCATGATATCTCTCCACCACCCTTGGTTGACTGGTAGAGAATGCCTACGGCATTAAGTCCGCCTTTGTACCTTTGTAAGTTGCATAAAGTTTAAATAAATAAATAAATACACCAATTGCAATCGAGGTTTTTGTAATTCCTTTACATAGTAATATGAAAATAGTCATATTTTTCGTCAACCCTGCATTTGTTCATATGCACAATTTCATACAAATCTAAACAAAGCTCGACAAAAAATAATAAACAAAGCCACAGAGACCACTCTGTTTAAAACCGTAACACTTTAGTAAAATCGCACACTTTTACAAATGTCTGCTGATTGGGCGCTTGTGGCATTCTAAATAAAAGAGATTCAATTGTTTATTTTTACAATTCAACTTTTTACGAATTGTTTTTGCTATCGAACAAAATGAAAACGGACTTTATAATTTATACATGAAATACCGATTGAGTTTCGTTCAGTTTACAATCATAATATTATATACACTCGTATCTATCTGTGTGAATGAAAATACCGACATGAAAACTGCTTGTAGTTTTTCCTGTCGCGCATTTTTCGTACGCTTTTTCGCGCTTATTAAATGAAATTTTATCGTTTTAGTTATACACTGTGTTGTTAACTTTACCAAATTATATCTAAAACACTGTTGCCACACGAACCTATCAATATTTTCTGTCACTGTTCAAAAATACTTACTAAAAATCAAACAATACCACAATAAGACACTTCACTACACTATCTAATCTACAGGGTGTATAAATATAAATACTAAAGTGGTATAAAAATATCGCTTAAACTTTGGAGCGGTGCGAGCGATGGAGCGAAGCGGGCGGAGCGCGCACGCCGCGCGTCTGTCGACCACTGCCGCGCCCGCCGGAGCGCGCCAACAGATGCAACCACGCGCTATCAGATAGTTGAAGCTACCAGCTGTAGTTAAAGTCATGTTCTGTATACCTACTCAGTTTTGGTAAGTAGAGAATGTGTGTTGTGGTAGGTACGGTTTAAGGTAAATGGCGAGCATTTTGGTGGCGTCGTATTGCATTTTCAACATACAATTTGTTTATTTTTTCAACGTTGAATTTTAAATACCGTAAAAAGTGAAATTCAGTCACTAATAAAATCTGGACAATCTCTACTTTATAGCACGACTTTTGAGCCCTCCCCCGCCCTCCTCACGCACTCCGTATGTAATGTCATCATCATCATCATGATCATCTTAGAAATAATCGTAAAAATTACTATCAATTATGAAAAAATAAAGCTTTGCAAAATACCTTTATTAACGTAAACACAAACACCCACTGACGCCACAAAAGGACACCACAACAATGACCTAGATAGAACACTGCTAATGATGTGACCTAATACCTCGGAAAGTGAAGCATCCTCGATATTTCGCCGGAATTCAAACGGAGTAGGTATACTGTAGGGTAGATGGTGGATGCAAAATACCTGAGATATTATTCATCGTTACGTCGCTCCGGAGCGAGGTTGTTCCGATACGTCCCAGGACAATACTCTACCTAGGCAGGGGGAGATAGTCGCGTGTAGGTATCTTCTAGGTCAGTGTTACTTAATCTGTGGTCTGCGGACCTCTGGGGGTCCGCGAGTATATGTATGGGGGCCCGCAGTCTCATTTCTAGACTATTTAACAATAATAATTAATAATATATTAGTTGCAATAAAGCAAACACATTAAGAATTATAACAACTGAAATAAAATAGGTAGGTACCTAGTTATTTATTTTTTATTATTATGGTATACTAAAATAAATGGTCCGAAAATTTCTGTTTTTTGTTATTAAGGGGTCCTTGATACCTAATTGCGTTTCATTTCCTAGGGGTCCGTGGCTAAAAAGTTTAGGAAACAATGTATCTAGGTCGTTAGAATTTAGTCAATAGGGTATGAAACTAATTTAAGGGCAATCATTTCGCTTTGTGTAGGGAAAGTTAGCATTATAGTTAGAGTAGTTGATACGCCTAATAAAGGAATTAGATATTAGCTATAGTACCTACGGGAGCTGTAATATAATAAACAGTTTAATGCGTATGCTGTTGGTATGCCGTTTTTTTATAAGAAGCAACGTTAAAGACAAAGTTTAATTCTGTAATTTCTCTAGTAGCCATACCAGACACTTTTTAATAACCATCCACATTTTTTCCATGCATAGGTAAAAATAAAAATTGATAGGTATCACAACACAATATTTTGCCCGAAAGGGCACTGGCAGACGCCCATAGAACGCTGGGCCTCAGATTGTGTAAGTCGGTACAGATATGAAATTAGTTTAGTGTGATCGAGTATTTCAAGAGTATTTAAATTCATTTTTTATTTGTTTTTGTACGTAATTGCGTTAAAGAGAAATATTCTTAATTCTGACAGTGAGGTTAAGTATGGTGTGAATGATCCAGTGAAGTACAGCCCGACTAATGAGTTCTCAATTCAAAGGTTTTAGTTGCTGTCACCATGATATTCTGTGGAAGCACGCGCCAGCCAGCATGCACCCGTTTTTGTTTTAGTGGTTTTTTCAAAATGTCAATCGCATAATCATTTTATTTCTTATTTATTTCGATTTTTGGTTTCCAATTCTTAATCTCTAAGATAAATTAGGCAAAGAACAATTAAAATATATTTTTATTTTTGGTTAAGCTTTTATTACTGTACCATATCAAGCCTAAAACTGCCGACGTCCTTTCCAAATTAGGTGTTTTTATTAATACCTATAAAGGATTTCAGTATACTTTACTTTTTAAAAGGGTATTTTAATGCATTTATGTTATTGGAAGAATAGAATACAATAATATGGAAGATATCCCGCATAACTAAGTTTGTCGGTGAAGGAATTTTGATGATTTTGAAAAAACTGCACTAGTTAGGAACATCGTTTTATTTTTGGTGCAATATTTGGGCCAATTCCTATCAACTCTAATTATTTCAGATTTTTCGCTACGCAAACTTCGGAGATAAGGGGGGGGACTGGTATTTTTTTGGACATTTTTCATCATATGTCGAAAACTATGAGACATAAAATAAAGTGAAAGTATATTTTGAAATGTGCAGATCAAGCCCTTTCATATGATATGTCATTTGACCTAGTAACCCCACTTTGAAATTTCGGACCCCCACTCCGGCCCCTTTTACAATGAAAATAAAATCACTTTTTGACTTTTTTCATTTTCAATAAAGTTTGGCAAGCATTTTTTATAACTGTTCCAAATTTCAAGTCGATAGCATTAGTAGTTGCTGAAATAAGCAGGTGTGACAGACAGACAGACAGACAGACAGAAAGACCGACAGACAGATAGACAGACAGACGAAGTCGCACCATAAGGGTTCCTTTTTTAACATTTTAGTACGGAACCCTAAAAACAAGCATTGCAAGTTGTAACCAAACGCATGCCGAGCACAGCTAGTGTATGATAAACTATAACTTGTAACATACTCTTTATAATATATCTAACGATCGTTTTTCATTATATTATGACTAGAGATCGGATAATCGGATGCATATTTACCTACACTTTACTTTTTCCCACAATAATATGGACATGCCTCTGAATAAATTAATTATTTAACTTTTAAAACACATTTCGTCTCAGTAATAATATTATTATAATAACAGTTGGAGTTGTACCTACGTAAAAGTATATAATATAGGCGTGGACAATTTTGTCTGACTTGATGCAAACATTACCAACATACCTACATTCCATTTCCATTCACATTCAAATCGTACTAACACATTAATGAAATACTATCAAATTAATAAAATAATCAGTAAGTATGTATTATTAAAAAAATAAAAAAAATCAGAAAGGTATGTCCACATTAGTTTTTCGTCGAAATAAAAGTAATGTTCAGGTAAATATGCACCCGATTATCCGATCTGTAATTATGACTCGTGAAGACTTTATATTTTAATAAAAAATAGACCTGGGCTGGCCAGAAAACAGAAAAATTAAAACGTTTCGATCTGTGTTAACTTACTTCAACAAAGCCATTTGTTAAATAAATGAATCGAAGATCGAGATCTTTGAAATGAATTGTTCCACGCCAAAATCTGAATTGTAGATTCTTCAATTGTAGACTGTAAAATATTTTATCTTATTAACTCCTTCTAACACTTAACGTACCTAAGTGAGTCACACAAAAGCACAGCCTGAACCAGTATAAATGTATTAGAGACTAGAATTAAATATATTTGAGGTTTCAGTTTAAATTTTCAACGCTCTTAAGAGGCGTATTCAAAGAGATTTAAAATACTGAAGGAGGCAGGACACGGTAGCTACTGAGCTACCGTGTCCTGCCTCCGTCAGTATTTTAACCTAACCATTAGGTTAGAGCAACACCACGGTACGGCAGAGGTCACGGGCTCAAATCCTACCCGTGTCAGTTGTTAGGGTTCCGTACCAAAATGTTAAAAAAGGAACCCTTATGGTGCGACTTTGTCTGTCTGTCTGTCCGTCTGTCTGTCACGGCTGCTTATTTCAGCAACTACTAATGCTATCGACTTGAATTTTGGAACAGTTATCAAGAATGTTTGCCCAACTTTATTGCAAATGAAAATAGTCAAAAAATATTTTTATTTTCATTGCGGAAAAAATAAAAATAAAAATTGCGGACCACCACTCCGGCCAAGAGGGGCCGGAGTGGGGGTCCGAAATTTTAAAGTGGGGTTACTAGGTCAAGTGACATATCATATGAAAGGGCTTGATTTGCACATTTCAAAATATATTTTCATTTTATTTTATGTCTCACAGTTTTCGACATATGATGAAATATGCCTGAAAAAATACCATTCCCCCCCCCCCTTATCTCCGAAGTTTGTAGAGCAAAAAATCTGAAATAATTAGAGTTGACAGGAAATGAGCCAAATATTACACCAAAAATAAAACGATGTTCCTAACTAGTACAGTTTTTTCAAAATCATCAAAATTTCTTCACAAACAAACTTAGTTATGCGGTCCAGTTTTTTTTACTTTTAAACGTCCAAGCATGATGTGGAACCCTCTGTGCGCGAGTACGACTCGCACTTGGCCGGTTTTTTTTAAATAAACCTTTCTTGATTCTATTCTCGTTTGTTCCTATTCACATATCCTTAATAAATTCTTCTGTCCAATACAGTTCACCAAAATCCACTACAGTACGTGGCAGTAACATCAACTCATCAAGCTTTAAAAAGAGATATCGATTAGTCTCTGCTTTATAGAGTTATAGAGCGTCATTTCGAAGCACTGACAGTCCGGTATCTACTAAACAAGTCAGCGACAAAACGTCACATATGTATGAGTGACGGATACAACGTTCTTTATAGTTGAAGCCGAAGATTATCTCTTTCTCCAATTCGATGTGTAATATTTACTGCGCACACTATCGTCACTGTCCCACCGCGTGCTAACAAGAGCCCCGAGCTCTTCCGCTCGCCCTCGCTCGAGCCTCAGTTTATTGGCATGTAGTCCTTATGACGTAAGCAGTGTCCTACCCTCAGATCATAGAAATAAGGGAGATGTGCCAAGGCGCTATTGCGCTTGACGGTTTAGTTTGAGCACATTGACTATTAAAAACGTACACGCTGGCGACGGCTGAACCCGATCGATGATAATAGATTATACATACAGTGTTTTAGTTTAGTGCTAGTGTTGAGTGACGAATAATAGTGTTAGACTGAAGATGTGCGGAATTTTTAATGTGTGGAAGATCTTTATTTTATATTCACAAAGAGCGCTTGTGATTGCGTCGCAAATTAGGCTAGGTTCACATGATCGCGCGGACCCGCGCGATCAGAACCAATAGAATCGCTTCATTTACCTCGCCTCAGGTAAATGAAGCGATTCGATTGGTTCTTACCAAACACATCCCTCGCACACATCTCTGGTGGAAACGCAGCCTTAAAGTGGCGACAGTAATAATGGCATATCTACTTTTTTCTATGATCTGAGGACCTGCCTGAGGGCTCTCCACTCCTATTTTATTGGTTTAGCTCCCGAAATAAAGCTATCTGGGTCAAACGCGTGCTGGACTTTAGTGTACACCTTAGGACATTACGTAAAGTTGTGTACTTTGTGCTTTAAATATAGCGTACCTACAAGCCATGGCTGACTCCGTCGACATGTATAAATGCCTGTCAATACTTGACGTCTAAACTGCAATAGCTATAACCGTTAGATTAGGTACACATAACATAAGTAATTTATACGAGGCAAAAGTTAATTAGTTCGCGCTGACCTCGACCGCTTAAACGACGGTTCATCTTGCTCGGCTCAGGATCAACCAATTACTTGCTAGCTGGAGTGACCGACTGATAAGATAGATAAGGTACATGCTACTTGAAAGAAGCGATACTCGAGAACGTCCGACACAACACTCTTGCTAATTTGCTAAACTTTTTACCTAATAAGAACAAGGAGATATGCTATCATTACAAATTGACCGCACGGTTGTCGCAGTGACTGAGAGATTGGCTGCTGCGCGACGTGTCGCGGGTTCGATTCCCGCACTGCACACTGGTCTGGCTGTTTGTGTATGTGAGATTTGTGTTTGTAAACGCACCCACGACACAGGAGAAATACTAGTGTGGGGCAAAGTTAAAAAAAAAAATAATTATGGGAACCGCTCTCGCCATTTTAAAGCAGTGTGCGTTACAACTACAAACTCTCCTTTGTAAATATAGATATCTCCCACACATTAAAAAGCCGCACACCCTCAAGCTAACACTGTTATTTGTCACTCACACTAAACTAAAACACTTTATATAAACCATCGATCGCATTGGGTCCGACGGCAACATGATAACATTGATCATGCCAAAGCTTCATAGCTTGCCGTGTGGGTACCGAGCTAAATCTTGCAACCGAATTTTAGACCAGTTCCTCTCAACCGATTGAGCTGTTTCGGTTTAAAGACATTTATTTCTCAAAAAAAAAGAACACTACAGTTCACTTACATAATTGAGAAAAGTATAAAATATAAAAATACAAAAGTGTAATTCTCTGTGATCAGTCCAGTGTTCGGAAAAGGGTGAGTATATTTACCTACAGTTTGTAGAACAGAGACGAAAATCGGAGACTTCCTTATAACAATTTTTTCTTTTACCAGTAAATTTACCAGAACCATAACGATGTGAATTTAAACGTTGTTTGACAAGCATAATTACGTCACTTTGATGACAATGCAATAACATGGTACCATGGAGGTGGTCTCATGATGGAGCTGGGAGGTGGCTATAGGAACTCCTCAACTTTATAACCTAACTCCGACGTGTTTGAGCTCGTTGGATTTTTCTTGACAGTGACTACAGACCTGTATGGTGTCCAGTGTCTTACGGTTCAGTTGGGAAGTTGTCATTATAAAAGCTTGTTTTAAACTTTTTTCAACATGAAAGCTATTTTAGTACACCTTCACCCACCCCTTCGTAGAATGTAGGCGTGATGTAATGATCCCCATGACACGCGCAGCATACCTAGCAGCCAGAAACCTGTTAATATTAAATAAATTGGGAAAATCGGACAATCCCGAAACCTTCGGGAAGCGATACCTTTCGGTAATTGAGTTACAGAGGTCGGACGCTAACGCCTCGGGCCTAATACTGATATCTTATTCAATTATTTAGCTGTAATGTTGTGTTCTACATTACCTGCTTCATATTTTAGCATACATTAAGGAATACACATCACGATTTTCCTGAAACTTGTTTACAGACATTAAAACAAGCTTCTAGACAAACGTAACACGCAATATTACAGCAATTAGATAGCTTGAATTCATTTAAAATTCAACTACTTAGATAGATACTATAATTTAAAAAATATTTTAGCATTTCGCTAAGTTTTATTGAGGTTGGATCGTCAGCAGAAAAATACAAATGGTTAATTTAGGTTTAAGGCTCACGGCTGGACCAAATAAGTAGGTTGATGATGCAAATAATAAATAACAAACATATGGCATAAAATCCCACTAATATTATAAATACGAGGGGGAGGGGGGAGGGGGTTTGGAGGTGAGGGGGGCGGGAAAGATTCATCCTGTGAATTTTTCGGTTTTTTTCCGAAAAAAACGGAAAAAACCACGATTTGTTTTTTTCGTAGAAAAAAACATTTGTTTTTTTCCGGAATTTTCAACGCTACCTGTGACTGCCTGTGACGCGGGCGCCGAGGGACACACACGCCGGCGACGATTTTTTAGTTCACACTTTCACAATAGTAGGTACTTTACTCACAATTTCATGAAGGCACGAACACGTGCCAAGCGCAACCGCTCATTAACTTAGTGACTAGTCATATTTTGTCATTTAGGTACATATTTTACACTTATTTTATTTTGAGGAGTGTTTTAGTAAAACCATTTCTTGATTGAGATAACGTACGGACTTAACCACTGAAGATAGGAATATAACCGATTTTTCTAACTGTGAGTGTACACCTATCAATTTCAAAATATTAGGCTGATAGTAGGTACCTAACATTTTCTAGAGTTAGGCTCTAAATAGCTATTTTTAGGAAACAATTAATTCGCACCCCCCACCGAATAATATGGTAATGTGCTATTGCGGTAGTTTATGTTTTATTGCATATTCGGTGTCTAGAGCATTCATTACACCTTGTGATTTTTTTTTGTAATGTTTCTATGGATATTGATAAAAGTACAATAATTTCAATGGCCCCGTAATGAACATAACAATATTATTCTCTTAAAATCTAAACACAGTTTTTACACGAATAGTACCATAACAAGTAAATACAGATTATGCAATCGTTAACTTTTTCGGTAAGTGACGATTACCATTTTATTCGCGTAAGAAATACATTTTTGTTTTTATGTAAAGTTTAAAACAATTATATTCATGTGTTATTTTTATTTACACGATTTAGTAATGTTTTTTTACAATACATGACAGATATTATGCAAAATCGTAATGTTGTTCGCTGTATAATAGGCTTGCATTTGACCGCCATCTCGCCTGATGTGAAGCTATGATGCGGTCTACGATGGAGCACGCTTGCCCAGAGAAAGAAACCGATTCACTCTCGACTTGAAGACACCCAGATTGTAATTATCGGGAACATCCACTCCGATAGTGAATTCCATTCTTTTGCGGTTTTCACAATGAAAGTGGAATCAAAGCGCTTCGTACGGATTTTTGGTACATCAACCATGAACCGATGGCGCTTTTTCGTGCTTCTGGCTGTCCGATACAAAAAAAGATAGGAGGGACATGAAGTACCGTCGCAGCTTCGAGAGGAATCCTAGCTTTTTAGCTACCAATTGAGCTTTGGACTCAATGAATGAGCCAACGTTAAGGGGAGACGTCAGAGTAACGACCAAAAGCTCAAGATGATCAGTTATTGGTTTGGACACATTCCGAAAAGTAGGTAGGAGCCACCTGGAATGGGCTTTTTTTGGCAGGGAACAGACACGCCTGGGTCTTAGTTGCATTGAACTTGACCAGATTGGCATCGCTGCAATCGAAGACTGCCTTAAGGAACATTAATTCAAGCGCTCGACCATGGCCTCTCTCAGAGCCTGGATTTATAGTCCAGTAGTCCGTGCATTGGCTATGTATCTCTCTACAACAGTGTTGTCATCTGCATACCCTAACGTTCCGGGCTTTAGCAGATCGTTGATACGCAGCAGGAAGAGCGTCGTAGAGAGCACTCACCCCTGAGGGACCCCGGCATTAATTGCTTTTCAATCGGACGAGCAGCCATCAATGACTCGTATCGAACGATCCCTCAGGAAGTCCGATATCCACGCAACGAAACAAGTAGGCAAGCCATATGAGGAAAGCTTACGAATAAGGCCGTCGTGCCAAACCCTGTTGAAAGTCTTCGAGATGTCCACGGCTAGCGTGTCTTCATGTTTCATAAGCAAGTAGTGTAGGTTAGGTCCCCAGTAGACCGGTTTCGGCGAAATTGTTTTATTTGAAAACCTTTAACAAATCACTATTATTTATATAAATTATACAGTACCTATAAAATCAATTTCTTTTAAATTTGTTACTTTTTTGCCAAATCAATTAATATTTACTAATTTTTTTAATAAAATAACGTATTTGCAACATTATATTACTGTGCATTATTGACACCATACATCGACGAATATTACTGTAATGTAATAATACTGTATACACTATCGCTCAGATTTCACCCGAATAATGTCGTAATGTAATAATACTGTATACACTATCGCTGAGATTTCACCCGAATAATGTCGTAATATTATATTACCGTTAACTTTTTTGACACTACATTTCAACGAATAATACTGTAATGCATTAATACTGCCTACGATATAGTTGGGTTTACACGCGAATAATATTGGAATGATGCGTTGCATACTATACTTTTGACCAGCAATTTCAGTAATGTTATTTTCGTCAATAACTTTATTTAGGAAAATATTACAAAAAAATCATAAAAGGAAATAGATAGTAAAAAAATATGCTTTGTTTTGACATCTAAATCACTATCTTACGATGCACCCGTGCTGAGATATAGGCAAAAAAAAGTTTTTTATTTTTCCTGTAAAATTTAGAATTATCGATTACCATATTATTCGGTGGGGGGTGCGAATTACATTCTAAGGATATGTCTAGGACAGTGGTTCCCAACCGGGGTGGTCCGTGGACCACCAGTGATTCGCGAGGACAAAATGATGGTCCGCAAAACAAAGTTATATTCCCTATTAAATTAACATTTAATTATTTACGCTGGCGAGGCAGCGCTTGAGGATTTTTAAATTTTTAGGATTTTGTTCAGGGCGGGGCAGGCAAGGAAAACATACACAAGGGAAAATATACGACATGATCCCCTTACGCTTACGGAGAATGCTCGTAGTTAAACATTATTCAACTTGACGCGAAATAATCAATTTATGAATGATTGCCCCTGCCTCCCCCTGCCTGTACCTGGCTATATCTATGGCATATGGTCAGTAGCTAAAATAATAATACTAACAGCTGGGCAGAAAATGAAAAAAAAATAATAAACAAATTCTACAAGAGTTCCTACATCATGAGCCTTAAGCCTTATCTACATCTCGAGGTCAAGAGTTTTAGAGGAATAAAATTGGAGGACGAACATTTCTGGTCGTTATCGAGTTGAAAGAAAACACAACATTATTACACTAATTATGTATAATCCACACAGTGCAACAAATAATAATGAATTTTAACCTATAAATATTCCTGATAAAATATTTTTTACCTAATAAAAAGTTGACACATTTATTAACATTTTGCTCAACTTTCTCTCCATTCCTTAATACAAATGACCAGTAACGCCATCTATGCACAGTTAAACACACCACAAGGGCAAGCGTCAGACTGAAACAAGGGTTGAAGAAAATACACAGACAGTAGCGACGTACTGCGGCGAGTAGCGACACTACAAAATTGAAAGCGTTTCTTAGTAAACTGAAAAGATGGTGTTGTTCTCTACACTTTACGATGGAAAGTATAATTTACTTTTTAAAACCAACACATGCCTTTTTTCTTGGCAATCTAGGGGACAATCTATTAGATATTTCAAGCTTAGGCTTAGGCCTCCCTATGTCCAGAATCTTACCGTGACATTCTCCCTCGAACGTTCGCAAACAAATTGACAGTTCTCGCGGTGATATCACGCGGCGTGTCGGTACAGAATATACAGGCAGCAATGGACGTCTGTCGATGGAATGATGATGATGCTTTATCCATCGACAGTTCTCCTACTTGCTAATAACAACAAACTGCAATCTATAATCCGTCTGCTAATGTAGATTTAAGACTGACATCATCATCATCCGCCTAGCCTTTTCCCAAACATGATTGGGGTCGGCTTCCAGTCTAACTAGTTGCGGCTGAATATATCAATATTTTACATGGAGCGACTGCCATCTGACCTCCACAACCCAATTATTGGGGAATCCCGGTATTCGATGTCAGACTTTTGGGCTCCTGACCACCCGTATCGACTGTCAAAGATATTCCTATGCCAACCGGGACCGACTGCTTAACGTGCTCTCCGAGGCACGGAGGGGTCTCAATTTGTTAAGAACGATTATCCAGATTTAAGACTGATATGACTTTAATAATTCATTATTAGGGCTATGTTCAGTAGTGACTTAGTGAGCGCTTACAAGCTGACAGTGGCTAAGATTATGTAATGAAAGAAAGAAAGACCGCGGGGCACAGTTAGTTATTAAATAAAAAAAATTGAACCTCAAACCCGTGGCGCCCAAACTGCTGAGTGTTTGCGCTAAACGGGTCATCTTCATATATCCCTTACATCGTCATTATCCGAGCCCTCGTAACATCTTGAGTCAAGTTATCGCGGCTCGGGTTACTCAACTAAGCTTATATTTAATCTGTCCCTTTGTTCGTGACTCGACACGATATTGTTACTTATCTTCAAGTGACAGACATATTATGCTCTATTGTGTGCTTGACAATTTGATACTATCCTTTCAATTTTCATTATACTTATGTGAAAGTTGTGATAATTTTAGAATTGTGGTATTGAATGATATTTGAAACTTTTCCTTCTCTCAAATATTAAATACGAATTGTAAAATTAATTTGGAGTAGAGTATTTGACTGTATTTTTTTATAAAAAATCCATAACCAATTTACAGAAATGTAAGCAGCTGTGAAAAAACGAATGAAGTACGACAAACAAACACCATATAAATATATTTATTTGATATTATTATATAACGGCTATAACTTTTATATGGCGGTACAAGTAAAAGGCTAACCCAAGTCTACGGTGATCCTCGGATCAATGAGACGTAAAACGCATGGTTAATATTACGTACAAGTTATAAGAGATACAAGTTTGGTTGGCCTGCGGTAGGTACAGGGCCACACTATGATCTGCCGGCCTAGCACGACCACGATAGAAACGGGTTTTGTCTACATAGAAATAGACAAAGTGACAGATTGTAGAAACATTTCTACGTTTTATGAATGAAACTGTAGAAATGTTTCTACAATCTGTCACTTTGTCTATTTCTATGTAGACAAAACCCGTTTCTATCGTGGTCATGCTAGGCCGGCTGGTATTGCCTTTATTATTCCAGGAAACGTAATATTAATTGGAGGATTTTAATTTACTGCCGGCCATTTCTACCGTTTCATGCATAAAACGTAGAAATGTTTCTACAATCTGTCACTTTGTCTATTCTTCTGTAGACAAAACCCGTTTCTATCGTGGTCATGCTAGGCCAGCTGGATTTCATGCAAAAAACACAGTAAAAGTCTATTGTTGACTGTTATAATAAGGTTAGTACGTACTTTCCTTGACGGAATAGTAGTTTTTCGAATGTAAATTGTCTTTTAAAAACTATATCATGGAGCACTAGCTATTGTGCGTGACTTTGTTCACATTTAAACTACAAGTTTCCACTCACAAAAAAAACATAGGTAAAGCAAATATAAAATGGACTAAGGCCAGACTAAGGCCCGTATTACAGAACGATACTCGAGTACAGATCTCTGCTTGAGCATAGATTGTAACTAGTTTCAACCAATCAAATGGCTTTAAATCTATGCTCAAGCAGAGATCTGTGCTCGAGTGTCGTTCTGTAATACGGGCCTAAGGCTAAGTTTTATGGTCCTACTCGCAACCCTACACAATCTGTGTGTTTCAATCATTAGAAATCCACCAACTAAAACCCTTGAAACTTCAGTAAAAAGCAAGGTTTACAAAAAAACCTGGTAGCTCCCGACCGCCGCGCGCCGGCGCTCCGCACCGCAATCGTTTATGCCTCGTTCTGCCCTGTAGATTTCATTACTTTACAACATAAAATAAAACTTTAGTGCCTTTTTTTGTCGTCGGAAATATTTGATGCCGTTTTTATCGGCGGTCGAGTAAAGTAACGTAAAATAAAGTAAAGTAAAATAGGGGACGTGGAATCATTACCGCGTGTTTTTACCGGTTTTTCCCGGCTACTGGCAATTTTTGGACTTTTTTACTGACCTTAGAGTGTTAATCTGCGGGTGTGTTTTATGAATTTTTGTGGCCATGCGCAGTCTAGCGTTTTTTTTTTCGGATGTTAAGTAGGAAATAAAATCTGTGCTTTGGTTTTTATAGCGTTTGTATTACCAAACAAGTCGGTAAATGTCATGAGTTGATGTAAATGAGAGGGCCGTAGTCCACCACGCGGGCCCGGTGCGGGTTGGTGGATGTCACATGTCTTCCAATTTTTGGTCCTAGAACATTTCGAACGGTTTCCTCACGACACGACGCGACGTTCCTTCACCGTTTTTAAAGCAGTGGTGAAAACAATGATCTGAAAAGATAAGCTCTGAGATTCACTTTCACGCAACTCATTGGAAAAAAAGTACCTACATAACAATTATATTCTCGAACCATTTTTATACATACGCACGTAATTAAAAACTAAACATAACCACTCCTTCATTTTTATTTTAGCGTCGCTTTGTTAAAAAACGGAAATTACGGCGTAGGTATACTCGATAAAAGTAATTATTTAAACAATCAAACGGTTTAATGAAATAACAGAATTAATAGCTTTGCGCTTCGATTTTGGGCCTTCGATTATGTCCCATGGAAAGTACTTTGGTTTTGTTTATTTTGGACGCAAATTAAAAATCCTTGTTTCCTTTTATTCAGCTTTTTTTGTACCTACTAATTAATCACAGAGGACTTACAATGCTCCGTGTAATTAATAGTCGTGATTTGTGATTTTACTGTCTCGTTTGTGAATTTTTAACAGACTTCAAAAATCAATTTATCATATCTATAATATATGTAATATATATAATAGTTATCAATTTGATTCTTTCTTTTTAGGGTTCCGTACCAAAATGGTAAAAAAGGAACCCTTATGGTGCGACTTCGTCTGTCTGTCTGTGTGTCTGTCACACTTGCTTATTTCAGCAACTACTAATGCTATCGACTTGAAATTTGGAACAGTTATAAAAAATGTTTGCTGAACTTTATTGCAAATGAAAAAAGTCAAAAAATATTTTTATTTTTATTGCAAAAGGGGCCGGAGTGGGGGTCCGAAATTTTAAAGTGGATTATTGGTGGTTACTAGGTCAAGTGGCATATCATATGAAAGGGCTTAATCTGCACATTTCAAAACATATTTTTATTTCATTTTATATTTCACAGTTTTCGACATATGATGAAAAATGTCTGAAAAAATACCATTCTCCCCCCCTTATCTCCGAAGTTTGTGGAGCGAAAAATCTGAAATAATTAGAGCTGATAGGAATTGACCCAAATATTGCACCAAAAATAAAACGATGTTCCTAACTAGTACAGTTTTTTCAAAATCATCAAAATTCCTTCACAAACAAACTTACTTATGCGGTCCGGTTTTTTTCACTTTATACGTCCAAAAATGATACGGAACCCTGGGTGCAAAGTGCGCGAGTACGACTCGTACTTGGCCGGTTTTTTTTTATGCAAGTTCACGTATAACTTCATCATATTATTATATGCTCCGATTTGGATAATCCTTTTTATTTTAATTACTGCTATCAATTTATCTATGATTAAGAATGAACTAAGTAGACACAATACAAAAAAAGTAGAACTAGGTAATATTTATTTACCCTACCATTAAAAAGAAAGGTGTGAGAGAATCATAACTTGACAGAGAATAACGTAATATGTATCTTTTACTATAATAAATAAAAAATAACGTGTCATTAATTTCAGATTTAAACTATAAGGAAATAAAGTTGAAAATGTTATTTATTTCCATGTATCTCCTATTTTTGTCATGTAAAAGCACTCAAGTCTCATTAAATAATTTTAAATATGGTGATAAATATCAAGTAGATCCACTGACCCGGAAGTCCGCCATTTTGAATAAGCTTTTTCCCATACCTGTAAACTTTTTTCTGTTTGCGACAGTATCTCGACAAGAATGTAAATTGCCGTAATGGTATCGTAAAAATGTCGATAGAGAGAAATTGATTGTCGTTGTGTCGGCTCGTGAAAAAATGTCGGATGCTTGAACTTATTTTTGCGTTTTGTCTATATTTTGTCTAACTGAACCTCAGATCATAGAAACAAGAAGATGTGCCAAGGCGCTATCGAGCTTGATGCCTGATCTTGAGCAAATTGCTCATATTAAAAACTTACGCCCTGGCGACGAACCGAACACGATCGATGGTATAAATACAGTGTTTTAGTTTAGTGCTAGTGTTGAGTGACGATTAACAGAGTTAGATTGAGGGTGTGCGGAATGTTTAATGCGTGGGAGATCTTTTTATTCACAAGGAGCGCTTAATTATGCGCGTAGTCTCCTTGTTTCTATAATCTGAGAACTGAACATATTTTTGCGGTAGAGAGTTAAGTAACATATCACTGATAAATCAGAAACAAGTATCAAAAGGTACTAAAGCAAGTAGTGGGTACTCGCCACCCTACACTACGTAGGTCATTTTAAACTGGTCATTCGCGGGCAGTCTAGTATTCCTTATAAATTCCTAACTTATCCTAATACACTATTAAATCTTCGAAAAACACAATTTACACAATCCTATTATTCCCAGAATCGAGTAGAAACTTCTCGAGCTGACGATTAATTCGGAGCAAATAATCTTTTACTACCCTGCGAACTCGATTATCTGAAGGAATTCGAGGAAGTATTGTAATGGCTTCCGAAGTCGTTGTGAAGTTTGAAGGTAAATGATTTCGTAATATTATAAATTGTTAATTTTATTGTATTAAGGGAGCTAAAACTCTGTGGGGAAGAACTTGTTTATATAATAAGAGGAATTTTATTGTGCTGTTTATATTTAGTGTTATTGTTTAGTTGTAGGTATGTGCTAGTCTGAGGGTATTTAGTATGTTTGAGATTAAGGCCGCAGCCGCACGGGAACAGCAACAGCGACGCGACGGCGATTTCCTAAACAAATAAACGCTTGTCGTTTCTGCAGTGCAGCCACCGTCGTATGTTTATATGAGGTTGTTTTCACGAACTCGCCGCCGACGTCACGTCACACATGGCGTCGCTGTCTCCGTACCGGTGCGGCCGCGGCCTAAGTCTCGTGCTTTCGGTTATATTTTGTGTTATTGTCTTGTTCCGTGTTTGTAGTCTTTGGGTATTTAGCATGATGTAAATTAATTCTTATGTTTGGTATTATTTGGGTGTGTTTTTGTTGCAGTCACATAAAATAGTGTTTTAATTTCGTTCTTACTACGTCTACACCAAAAGAGCATGTACGGAGGTTTATAATATAATAGTTTCGGTAGAACCCATCAGTACCCCGATCATGAGTTTTTTTGACGTGTAGTATCGTTAACGTAAACATATTTTGAATTAAAAATTAACGATTGTTACACTATATTTATATAAATTAAATACTTAATTAATTTCTCTGTATTTTTTAAAATATGCAAATTGTATAAAATATTATCAAAATGTTCCAGGACTGCTGTATTTTAAATTCAAAATATGCTAACGTTAACGAAACTATACGTCAAAAAAACTCATGATAGGGGTACAGTTTTCATTTTTATAAAAAATATAAATAAATAGAAGACTTACCTCAGCCGTGTATCTGCCTCCCCCCTTCCCCCCCTTGCCGTGCTCAGGGGAGTGGCGAAGCGCCTTCGTGTCGATCTGCACGTTCGTCTGCATCCTGCTCCCGCGCACTTACACGTCTCACTTTCAACAACACGCACTATTACTAATGCCTACTTTTACCCGCACGCACCACTATATGCACGCACTTTTACTTGATAACATTTATTTATGATTCACTTTTAACCAACATTGTCTTTTACGATTAAACGATTCACTGAATAAATATACAGTTTCAATAAAAACGAGTATAAGGTAAAAATCCCATTAAGTAGACATAAACTGTTTACGTTTGATTCACAAGTTGACACCGTGTGCACGTTTACCCCCCACTCCCACTGCGCCGCACTTTTACGAGGTGTGTTTAGAGGTGCATTCTTACCAGCAGTAACGTTTTACTGCGCACTTTTACCGCGACGCGCACTTTTACGACACATATACGATTTCATTTGCACGTAAATGCGCGTATTTACACGCCTTATCGTATCTCAACGCGGTTTATGTTCAAACGGACGTATTTAATATATTAATGTGGCTGGTGGACCTGGAACAAACAAAAAATATTGTTATTTTGATAAAAATGTCCACGTGTTTTGTTTAAATACAGTCGTAAATCAGTCGTTATGTTTATTTTCGTAGGCGCGAAAAAGGCAAACGGTGATGTTTTATAATACTAAAATGTATGTTTTAAAAACTGAAAATACACGTTTTTATTCATAATTTACATAAATGTATGGAGTCTGACATAAATATTCGGTTGAACAACTCTCTCACCTGACTGTAAAAAAAAGAATTAGGTATAGTTTGTATTTTGTAAAATCTATTTATGAAGCATATACCTACTATAGTTACCTGCATTGCGTTCTTTTGACTAACAAATATTTTACAAATAAAAAATCACATCAATATTAATCCGTGCATAAGAAAATGTATTATTATTGGATAAATCTAAAATACTTTTAGTTGAAAACCGTACGTAGATAGGATACCTATATTGTAGTCACAGCGTCTCTGTGCCAACGACATACGCTGCTACTACGACGTAGCTAATGTAGCAAGCAGTTGCTACGACGTAGCTTACGCTCCAAGAAGTTTCTAAAGTGTGTCTTAATAGTCTTGTAGGACAAATAGGACAATTTTTTTTTCGCAACAGAAAATGTTGACTTTAAAGCTTTGTATCCACTACGAAACATTTGACGCGCAACACGTGACGCTCAACATGTTCGGCAACGTTGCACGTTGCCAGTTACTACGTTACTAAACAAAAGTTCCTCGTTGCCGTTAAATAATGATGATATGCATCATTTCGCACGTTAAATATTGCCTAGTGGATACGAGACTTAATACCTAACAGTACAAGTATTTTCACAATTTTAATCTTCACTGTGAGTCACCCAGGTCCAACTGTCGCAGAGTGCCTCCCTCCCACAGTCCTCTCAAGCCTCGGCTAGCTATGAGAGGGAGCCTCCACAGACACAAATCTTGATATTAAATAAAACACGATGGATGGATGGAGAGGTATATTGCGAGACGTAGTTTTTGCACTTTACAACTGTTCACAACTGGTATATAAAAACTGTTACAAAAGACGTTTTACTTATGACTTTGCACACATTTCATTTGTAGGTAACAAAATATAACAGAACAGCGGTTCAGCGGTCCACAAGTGATGTCGTTGGAGATCAGACAAAGAATGACGAAACAATGAAATAAATGCATAAAAATATGAGATGTTCTAATTTTGAAATTTGAAGTTCAAATCTGGAAAAATGGAGTAGATGAAGTGGCCAGTAATGGAAGATTGCCAGCACTAAATGATGAATGAAGGATGACTCCGTCACACAACATTAACCTAATATGACGGAACCTAGCGTTTAGCTAACGTTGCACCTAAAGTTAATCTGAAGAAAACAGCGCGATCTTCAAAGAGCACACAGCTAAAACTTCAAAAACTTTAAAATAAATTTGTGCAATAACAAAGTATGTTTTGTTCTGTAAGAGTTTAAAAAGAGTCATAATATAATAATGTTTTCAAAAACTAAGTCGCATCGTGTCTCCGTGTGCCCGCTATGTAACACGCATCGCTTGTTATGTACCATGTTGTTTACTATTAAGACCGCACACTTGTAACACTCGACAAATGAAAATATGTGGCAAATAAAGAAAAGTGTAATATGCTATCCAAATAAGAATAGGAATGACCTTGCACCATATTGTGACGTCTTAGCTGTATACTTATTTGTGTTAAAAAATCTATTACAATTTACAACAGATTTGGTAAAATTAAGAGTCAGTTAAATAAAGTGAGAAGAAATTGAAAACTTTATTACTTCGCAAATTAATTTTATTTGCAAGCCTTACTTTTCAAGTGACAATTAACAGTTCGAGGTCATTGACGTTACTGTTCTTAGTTGAATTGCATTGTAAATATGAACAGTTAAAAACCTTTAATTTTAAAAATCTAAAATTCAACATTTAGTCATTAATTATTTTCATTGCGTACAATAAATATTTTCCAAATGACGCTCGATGTTTATTATTTATGTATTCGAGCTTCGGCAGTCAAACGTTAACAGCTTTGCTGTCAGTAAGCGGAGTTATGGTCGTTACGTCACGTATACGTGAAGTTGTTGGCTTTGTTTGTTTAAAGAAAGGCACAAAAAATAAAACCTCTGTAAAATAAAATTGTGGGGACATGCCGCCGACATACAGACTGTTTTCATTTTGCAGAAAAGAGCTATTCGATCAATTTATAAGTTAAGTCCCAGACATTCACTCAGAGAGAAATTTAAAGATATTAATATAATGACTGTTCCATCTCAGTACATTTATGAAAATCTATTATATGCACATAAAAATATTAATCTCTTCACTAAATATAGTGATATTCATAATATTAATACTAGAAACAAACATAGACTTGTTGTTCCTGCCACGAGGCTCCAGAAAATAAGTGGCACATTTAAATGCCAAAGTATACGCTTTTACAATAAAATCCCTAGCCATATTCAAAAATTAAGCCTTAATAAATTCAAATCATTAATAAAGCGAAAACTTTGTCATAAAGCTTTTTATAGTGTTAAAGATTATATGGAGGACAAAAAGGCTTGGGATTGAGCTGTTCCAATACATACATGGGCCAATAATACTATTGACATAACCACTAAATTATTGCTCTTTTATTTGATTTTATATATTTTTTCTATATACACTTTGACATTAAATGTTTCCTTTTGAAACAATTTATATACAAAATGACATTGAATGTGATAATAATGATGTAATATATTGATTATAATTATTGTAAATGTGAGTACTATGTGGGTTATTATGTTACTGTTATAGATTTCAAGCTCAGTCTGACAGTTTGAGTACCTACTTTAGGGGGCCTACCCAAATGTCCTTTCTGATGGTAATGTTCGTCGGGTCGTTGAGCTCCCTAAGTCTGGGTTGAGCTACCACGATACCCGGCACATGCGTGCACAGTCAGGTCAGGTCCACTCAAATCTGTATGGCTCTTTCCTCTAAAGGCCATTTCAGACTAACCTGCATGGTTCTTACACAATTTATCTTAATTGTCTGGACTTTAAAAGAGACATCAACCTTTGAGTTTGTTTCGGTGTTTCTTCTCAAAGGTAGTCATATAGGAAACACCGAACTCATCTAGCTTAAAAAAATGTTTTGACGTGTAAAAGTGTTATTTTTAACCTATTTACAAAATAAATATCATCATTTATCAATACACACAAACTTAATTTTGCATGTCTCACTGTGCACTCGCAAAAATATCGACTGATGAAGTAATTAGTTTCTTTTACAACCAATCCCTAATGACATCATTGTGCAAATTATATGTTTATGTTTATAGAAACAACATGGATAATGAAAAAGGTAGGTACAGTATTCCCAAATTAATAATGCGCATGCAGATCTTCGCTAATTGTCGTATTCCCGGAAACACCGAATCATTGAATCGTAAGAGCCCTAAATTATGCATGAAGAAAATGCACTTAACCACTCTATATAGGTACTTTTTTTTTTCTATATACTTTTTAGTTTCCGGGAATACGACAATTTGCGAAGATCTGCATGCGCATTATTAATTTGGGAATACTGTAATGCACGCTTGCAAGTAAAATGATTGCTTATTTATGTGGTGTATGTGTATAAAAGTACAGTCAGGGAAAGGGATTCTTTAGCAGGTACACTATCATTCATAATTAGTCGTATATTCAAACTTCGAAGCAAATCCGAATCCTAATTGCTTCGAAGTTTGAATATACGACCAATTATGAATGATACCTGCTAAAGAATCCCTTTCCCTGACCGTACATAGAAAATAATGTTTTTTTTTTCCTTTATTGTTTAGGGGTTTTTATCTAAACAGATATGTCAACCCCATCGTGCCTTTTAACATATCAATTTAGTTACTATATTAAATAAACTACTTATACTTAAACAAACACCAATACAAAGGGCCGTACCATAAAAAAGACAAACACGTGTTCAACACGAATGCTACCAAAAATAACAGGCACCTGCTTTAACACTAACTTGTCTAAAACAAGGGTGTATCATTCCCGGCAGCACCCGCGCCAAACAGATGCTTATCCTCCCCGTGGAAAATAATGGTTAAGCATTATGATCAGTAAATGTGGGTAGGGTGATTAAACCATTACGTTTGTGCCTCCTGTGTGTCAGCCTCAATATACGTGTAACCGTGTGAAGTAGTTTTATTCCCTGACTTTGCATTCACCCTCTCCTCATTAGATTAACTCACACCGTAGTGGGAAGATTATCTGGTCAGCAATGTTGGTAATGAGGCTAACCACTCGATGCCCGCATCATATTATCCAATTTAGGTACCGAGCGCAAGGTTAGTACAATTATGTCTTTTAATCATCAAAATTACCCCTCCATCTGTCACATTTGAAAAATCAACGTCATTGAGGCGGAAATCAATTGTGTCTGTCAATTGCGACGGACGAAGAGTTAAAAGAGCCCTGAAGTATTGTCCCTCGAGTAGACTTTTTAATGCATATCTTTGTAAAATTGCAAGGCTTTCAGTTTAATGGAGTTGACTAATATTAGTTGCTTGTACCTGACGTGCAAGTATGTGTTCCGACCTTCGTTGAGAAGGCAAAATGTCTAACAGAAATAGGCGAGGCGTTGCATGCGGGCAGGGTGACCATGTAGTAACTAAATAGGTATAATTTTTGCATTTATTGTGGTCATTTTTTATAACGGTGCAAAAAAAATATTTCTCTCTCTTTAAACATAGGTCCTCCCATCCTTAAAATCGTCGCATTTCTTTCTCAACCTCGTATCTGTCAAATCGTATTTTTGCAGGACCGAGCAAAATTATCTAAAATATTTATTAATAATTCATTGTTTATGTAAAGAAACACATATAATATATTCATCCAATCCTTATTTAAGTTATTTAATAATTATTGTATTGAAATATAAAGCAATTTTGATATAAAAACAGTTTTTTTTTGTTCCTGTAAAACTAAGACTTTACAGATACGAGGTGGAGAAAGAAATGCGACGAAATGTCTGCTTGCTAATGTCGAATCCGTTTGCTATTTAGAGCATTAAAGCATGTGCATAAAAAAATATGACTACTACATGCTGTGAAAAATTGGGATATAAACGATGATAGAATATTTTTAAGAGCTAGGACACATTCCGCCATTATAATAGTAGCATGCAAATTATTTACGACACAGATCATACTATAGTGGCATAGTTTCTGTCCATGTTGAGCCTCTCTGAAACCCTCGTTAGAAGCAACTAACCACGTCGTATATTATTGAACTCAAGCGGAACTCAACCTCCACAAAATGATCAAAAAAGTTTTTACACAACGTATATTATAATAAACATAAAATTTTGATTGTGCATGAAATGAAATGATATTTCAAAGAGAATCGATTGTTAAGTTTAATTTATTTCCCCGCTTCAGGCTATTAAAATAAAATGGTTCGTACATAATTATCCCGTTCATGTTTATAGTATTTAATAACTTGAGGGAGGTCAGTAATTATTCCGCGCTCATGTCCGCTTTTAATACCAATTTATTATGATATTGAAGGTTGTTCGTTGTATTAATTACATAATTAGCTGTGACGAAACACTACAAAGGGAAAAGTAAAACCGGTCATAATGTGCTTCATTTACTTAGCAAAACGCTTTATTGTATGTTTGGTGGCTCGATGGACGCCATTATTGTATAATTGGTATCTGTGCTGTTACGGGTTCGATTTATACTTAAATTCGTTCAATTATTTGTACCTATTTATGGCAATTTGTATTTATACACCACGAAAAAAATTGTGTAGGACAACGATATTTTGACTTTGCCGGAATGATGAAAAGAGTTCTTTTTAAAAGCTTATCATCATTTTTTGGGGCATTACCCTATAAGACTATAACATAATATATAATATAATACAATATAATGACATCATGGTCACCGGAGTGTCGCGTGCCTGCACAACAGCGGCCGTCCCTAAGTTATCCGTAACTTATACACGGCACGTAATTGACCCCCACTTAATGATGTATTGCAGGAAACACGCATTTTTATGTACCTACATTAAACAGTGCTCTAATAAGTTCACAACTTCACACACTGAGGAATTTGCTGTGGCTATTTTAAAAGTCACACGCTACATTAATATGTAGCGTGTGACTTTTAAAATTTAGCTAAAATAGCATCGGTAATCCGATGGTTGCGATGTACAGTACCTAGAAAACTGTAGCAAAGTATTATCCAAAGCTTTTTATTGTGATCCTACTATTATTATTATTTATTTATTTATTTATTATAAAGGTACATATTAAGGTCTATAAAATAATATAATGTCCAACAAAACTATATAATGAACTAATATGTAGCTATCCTATAAATGTGAAAGTTTGCGAGGATGGATGTATAGATGTTTGTTAATCTTTCATGCTACTTAACATATTTTGATGAAACTTTACAGTAATATTACTCATACATCATGTATTATTGTATATCGAAAAACGCGAGTGAAGCCACGGGCGGAAGCTAGTTAGCTATAAATACATCTAAAAATTCAATTTATTACAGGTCCTATTATTCATACTTAATATAAGAAACCTTCAACATAGCACTTAGCGGTACATTCACTAGGTATTTGGCGCACATGCGCTGCCGAGGTTTAAGCGCCAATCAATCATGAATACAGCGCACACTTAGCCTTATACTAGTGCCCACATACACGACCATAAATACCCAGCTTCTGAATATGGGATTTACGCTCGAACTAAAATTAATATTAGTAACGCACAGCTAAACCAACATGATATTTAGAAAGTATGTTCCATTATTTATTTACGTAAATATTTTTTTTTTAGCTTTCCTATTCATCCAAACGTTGTGTGGTAGATATTGCTATAAGCGAGATATAAGACCGCCATTTGAAATATGATTGTGTCTGATGTCTTAAATATGATTGCTTTGTATCAGATTTGTTGTGGCGTACAATGAGCCATAATCTACCTATCTGAGATGATGTAAAAGTGAGTAGGTAAATACATTTTTTAAACTCTACATAAGCGGGTTGTGGGTTAGGTAGGGTTTTGTACATTTCAGTGGCGAAGCGTGACGGGGAAGCCGGTACAATAAAATTATAAATAATCGGTTTTACTTATGTCATACATATTTGTTTATTCAAAATATGTGAATACAATGAATAAACGATAGGTATGACATAGCTAAAACGCAATTATTTATAATATTTACAGTACCGCCTTCCCCTCACCCTTTGCCACTGATACCTTTATACGAGAAATTGCTGGTAATAAGAGTTAGTAATAAAAACTTCGTAAAAGATTAGTCAGCAGACAGAGAGACATTGCTTTCTATCTCTCGACATAATCCTTGAATCTGCTTTAACGACATAAGTGCCCATTTTTTTCGGAACTACGCAACCATACTTAATTTAAATCCGAGCCTATAATATTATCCTAGTATTCATATACATTTTATCCACCTATTATAAATGACGAATGACTAAATTGAAAATTCAATCCCCACTCTTATTTCAAGAGCGGTTATATCGCGTCGTGTGCGCGGGCACTAACTGGCTACATTCATCATATTCATATCCGCGTCAATCAATGGCGGCGCTGGGCGTCTCGTATAAAAGCCATTACAGCCGGTTTGTTCAGTACACTGGAATTAGAACCTACTTAGTAGCACTAGTAGGTACTTATCTATTTAACACATACATGCACGTGACGAGGCGCTCGTGGCTATATACTATAACGTATAAGGGCGGGTTGCTTCAAACCATCTGTATTCGTAAGTCAGTACGTAATCGTTAAGTCAGTATGAAATTGTCGTACAAGCCGCCATATTTGACGGTTACAGATACGTTACTGTAAGTTGAAACAACATGGCCTATACTAATACGCGCTAATCAATCAGTCAAGCTAGGCTGCGATTGTTGCGCCCATTTTTTTATACCACCGATAGCGTACGGCCCCCTTAATGGTAAGAGGCTACCGTAGCTCACAAAACACTTGCAACACCAACTATTATTATGTCCATTGTCGACCCTTTAACATGAGGATTCGCTGTGTCGACAGCTTAGAGTAATATACAGGCGCGTGCATTGCATATAGGCAAGTAGGCAGTGACTACCTCTTAAAGTTCAATAAAACCATTTTAACTATTACTACATTAATAATGTATTATATATAATATTGATTCAATATACATAATTATATATCAATAATTAGTCATGATTGATATATTTTATTTATGTAGTAGGTAACAGTTAAAATAGTTTTATTGAATCTTATGAGGTAGGTACTGCCTACTTGCCTATATGCAATGCACGCCACTGGTAATATATCACTAGAGCTCCTGAGGATGCGCTATTTGTAAGTGTGGTAACTCTATAAAAGAAGACTAGATTCCTTAAATATCACAAGTATGTAGATATAACAAGTACCTAAGCAAGTTATCATGCCGACGACTAGCAGAAATGACTACATAAATTATAGTATACAAATATGTATACCTATAGCAAAAACAGGGAATGCTCCGCGCCAACCAACCAACATTAATTACAGCCACCACAGTACTACAAGCCGCTTAACAAATAGTTTACCGCTCCGAGCGCTCCGAGCGCTCGCCAGTCATCGGGAAATGTTTCTGTTTCTTTTGTACTCAAGCGAGCAATCAGTCGGAGAAAGTATTAGGTCGAGCGCAGACGAGCGAGCGCCGGCGGCTAAAACTTTGCCTATTGTGTAATAAAATGTACAGTCAGGGAAAGGGATTATTTTGCAAGTTCACTATCATTCATAATTGGTCGTATATTGAAACTTCAAAAGAAATCCGAATCCGAATTGCTTCGAAATTTGAATATTTATTTATTGCATTAGGGAAAACAAACAGTAGTATATTATGCATAAACAGTGGTGTCTTAACAGTAAACTTAATAAATATACTAACCTCTCCATTTTCCACAGATTACCATAATGATTAACAAACTGTTAGCAGACGTTGACTGCAGAATATACGACCAATTATGAATGATAGTGAAGCTTTTTTTTTATTCTACGATAGGCTTGCGCTTGACCGCCATCTCGCCTGATGTTAAGCGATGATGCGGTCTACGATGGAGCACGCTTGCCTAGAAGAAACCGATTCACTCGTGACTTGAAGATACCCAGATTGTAACTGTCGGGGAACACCCACTCGGGCAGCGCATTCCACTGCTTGGCGGTTTTCACAATGAAAGTGGAATCAAAGCGCTTTGTTCGGGTTCTTGGTATATCTACCATGAACCGATGGCGTTTTGTTGTGCTTCTGGCCGTCCGACAGAAGAAAGGGCAGGAGGGAATTAGATCATGCAGATCTGAAGCACACTCTCCGACATGTATCCGGTAAAAAACCGATAGACTAGCAACTTTGCGCCGATGCTCAAGACTTTGGAGCTTGGCCTGAACAAGGGAGTCGTACCTGCTAAAGGATCCCTTTCCCTGTACGATACTACTATAAAATAGTACGGACAATGTACGTTGTGAGAATGACTTTAGGTTTTGTTGTTTCCAATTATGTTAACATTAGGTATTCAATAAAATAGCTGAATGCCTTTTAATGAAAGAGTGTGACAAACTTTGTGTCCCTTTTTAAGCATATTGCGAGCACGGAGAAGTGTGAGATTTGGCATAGTTAAAGCTTATGTCGAGAAAAAGTGCATCTTTACGGTCGTATTTCGACCATTAGTCAACCACGAGTTTTTATTAAAATTCTGATATCGAATTATTAATAATCGATACAGATATACCTACCCACTATCTCACTAATATAATCCCTTAATATTATTAGCTACGAGGAGGGGCTCGTGGCTAAATGACGGCCGCGCTGATCGATCGATCTGTGAGGTTAAGCTGCGCTTGCCGCGGTCAATCCTTGGATGGGTGACCGTTCTTTACACATCGAGACCCCTCCGTGCCTCGGAGAGCACGTTAAGCAGTCGGTCCCGGTTGTCATAGGAATATCTTTGACAATCGTTACGGGTAGTCAGAAGCCCTAAAAGTCTGACAGCTGGTCTAACATTCGAATACCGGTATTACCCATTAATTGGGTTGTGGAGGTCAGATGGCAGTCGCTCCACGTAAAATATTGAGATTCAGCCAAAAACTAGTTAGACTGGATGCCGACCCTAATATAATTTGGGAAAAGGCTAGGCAGATGATGATGAATTATTAGCTACGAGCTACAGGCAGTCCCGTAACCGTGATACAGCTAATAAAACTCGTATAACCGGAACAGTTCCAACTTCACAGGACCATGAAATAGAGAGAGTTTGAAACACATGCAAATATCTAATAACAGTTCTACAACTTTAATACTGTGACGGATGTAGAAATGGCATTTGTTATTTGCATTGTGAACTACAGTAAAATTATTTGCCTCGTAGCTGCTACGAAACATCTACGGCGTAGCAATAGGCTACGACAAAAATCTGTTTCGACAAAATAAGAGCGTTTACTTTCATTATTTATACGAAGAATTATAAAGAACTTAGCTATTCTCCGCGGTTTCACCCTCGTTGCTCGGCTCCTAAGGTTCGTAGCGTAATGAAAAATATCCTATACTATTCCTCATGGATCTGGCTAACATATGCAAAATGAATTTTTCGAATCTGACTAGTAGTTTCAGAGATAAGCCCGTTGAAACAAACAAACTCTTCAGCTATAAAATATCATAGTTTAGATTTGATATAAATAACGACATTTGAAGTAAACTTAGTAGACGTGATATAAGAAAATAAACACTGGATACATCTCGAATCTCTTAAGAATGTTTCCTCATATAAACACAGATTTACATTGAAAAACACATAAAACTGAATCCCCGCAATCCCAGCCATGGCAGCTCGTAAACAAATCCCGGGTCCCGCATAACACGGTACAACATTAACATTCAGTTCCCGCGATCACTATAAACAGTATAAACCGTCATCCCGGGATTGTCGGGATCGCGGGATTCAGGCGGCAAGCCGTAAAAACAGTGTCGTGACGGCTCTTATTGCGTCACAGAGATGAAGATGTATTGAGTGAGTTTATGAAGCGAGTCAGTTATTCTGAACTGAGTCGAAACCAGGGACTACATTATAAGTATAAAAAAAATGTTACGCCATGTGTATCCAGATATTTAACAAAATACCAGATAAGGAACCAATTAGGGAACTTCCACTAGTACAGTTTAAAAAAATCTACTCTATTTCAACCTCATTGAAATTGAAATTAAATTTATACCATTTAAAAATTCCAAATCCAAGGATGAAAGTAAAATACGTATGTAAGTGATAACATAACCGTATAGTTTTGTCATTCCTCTGTTCGTAAAATATACCTACTTAGCTTATATTCTTTGAGGGCACGGTTGGCGCAGTGGCTGAACTATCGGCCGCTGCGCTACGTGTCATTAGTTCGATTCCCGCACGGAACTAAAGGCACAGGAGACAGGAGAATAAAGAGATGTATGGTCCATTTCAATAGAACTTGTAAATTATGTAAACAAACTTTCTATACAAATTCATCAAATTTTGACAGTTGGCCATACTAACATTGTTTACAAAGTTAACAAATTCAATTGAAATGGACCCTACATAAAAATAATCCATACTAGTCCTACTATCTTACTATTCTACTAATATTATAAATGTGAAAGTTTGTGAGGATGTATGGATGGATGGATGTTTGTTACTCTTTCACGCAAAAACTACAGAACGGATTTTGATGAAACTTTACAGTAATATAGCTTATACATCAGAATAACACATAACATAACACACGGCTACTTTTTATCCTAAAAACGCGGGCGAAGCCGCGGGCGGAAGCTAGTATAAATAATTTTGAAGAGTTTGTTTGTTTAAACGCGCTATAATCTCTGGAACTACCAGTCGAATTCGAAAAAATATTTTTGTAAATGATAGCTAGATTCATGAGAAATAGTGTAGACTATTTTAACATCACGCTACGACTCTTAGGAGCCGAGCAACGGGGGTGAAGCCGCGGGGCACAGCTAGTTGATGAGCAATAGTATATTATGGTACAAGTGTGTACTGTTGGTGATTACCGCTGAGGCGCCATTGAGACCCGACCCGCCAGGCGAGGGTCTTCAGGGAGCCGAAGACGGTAATACACGCGTGTATCATACGACGTTTTTCAACACACTTGTGAATAAAATAATACTGGCGCGTACCGGAGGAACATGCGCGCCCAGTGTGGGGGAGGCGTATAACTCACTAGTGAGTAATGGTAATGAAAAAGTCACATTTTGATTACAGGTGTCATTACGTGCCTAATTGCGGTGAAATGAGAGTCATTTTATGAGCAAGTGTGTTGAAAAGTAAATTATAATCTAAATATTCCTGTCACGACAATATCAAAAGTAAAGAACAAACGTTCTGTCCTAAAGGGTTCGGTCAAAAGACACTTATCTACCAGTAGATACCTAAGCGGCCCTGTGAGTTATAGCGAGCGACTCACTGGGCTTACGAAGATACGCCATTAGCCGCGATAAGCCAGCGGCACGCGCGGGACGCGTATGTGCGTCTCAAGGGGTCACTTCTAGTAAGCTCCGGCTATTATGGAGTATATTCGAGATAATAATAAAATGTATTGTTGTTTCCGGGAAATAAGTGGGCACTGTGGTCATCATGTCTCTTGCCGTGGGAGTCGTAAGTCACACTATCACATCCCATCCCATCCCACTAATATTATAAATGCAAAAGTGTGTGCGTGTGTGTGTGTATGTGTGTGTGTGAATGTTTGTTACTTCTCCACGCTGAAACGGCTAGACGGGTTTGAATGAAATTTGGAAAAAAGGTAGCCTGAGACCTGGAAAAACACATAGGCTATTTTTCATCCATTTTCCGCAGACGAAGTCGCGGGGAACTGCTAGTCCATTATAAAAGCTTGTTTTGAAAAATGTTTTTCACCATAAAACTAATTCCGTTCATGACAATATAGAGCACACTAACTTTCTAATTCAACCTCCATCATCGAACCTCATTATTCAGTATGGATAGGTATCACGCCAGTTTCTTCTTTTTTAGGGTTCTGTACCAAAATGGTAAAAAAGGAACCCTTATGGTGCGACTTCGTCTGTCTGTCTGTCTGTCTGTCTGTCTGTCACACCTGCTTATTTTAGCAACTACTAATGCTACTACTACTATCAACTTGAAATTTGGAACAGTTATAAAGAATGCTTGTCCAACTTTATTGCAAATGAAAAAGTTAAAAAAAAAATATTTTCATTGCAAAAGGGGCCGGAGTGGGGGTCCGAAATTTTAAAGTGGGGTTACTAGGTCAAGTGGCATATCATATGAAAGGGCTTGATCTGCACATTTCAAAATATATTTTTATTTTATTTTATATCTCACAGTTTTCGACATGTGATGAAAAATGTCTGAAAAAGTACCATTCCCCCCCTTATCTCCGAAGTTTGTGGAGCGAAAAATCTGAAATAATTAGAGCTGATAGGAATTGACCCAAATATTGCACCAAAAATAGAATCCTAACTAGTACAATTTTTTCAATATCATCAAAATTCCTTCACAAACAAACTTACTTATGCGGTTCGGTTTTTTTCACTTTATACGTCCAAAAATGATACGGAGGGTTCCGTATCATCGGTGCACGAGTACGACTCGCACTTGGCCGGTTTTTTTATTTGGTAATAGGCTTGCGTTTGACCGCCATCTCGCCTGACGTTAAGCGATGATGCGGTCTACGATGGAGCACGCTTGCCTAGAAGAAACCGATTCACTCGCGACTTGAAGACACCCAGATTGTAACGGTCGGGCAACACCCACCCGGGCAGCGCATTCCACTGCTGGGCGGTTTTCACAATGAAAGTGGAATCAAAGCGCGAATTCCCCAATGGGTTAAGCAGAGGTGAGTACTACAACAACATTTAACCAGTTATATTTAAGTTTCATGTAATGGGCACAAGCCTGCCATTAATTCAGTATGGACGGCTAATTACGAACAAAACTAATGCATAAATTACGCAGAATGGTTGCCGAACCATGGCTCCTAAGAGACCTGTACAATTATACAGAAGGAAGGAAAACTGGGTACTGTTGATTAGAACGCTATTTATACGCAAGTTGGAGAACTTCGGAGGCTGTGTTGAATAATTATAGAACACGCAAGTTTGTGCAAGTTGTTCAACAACATAGATGTAGGAATTTATAGGATGGCACGGCTGTCGTAGTGGCTGAGCGATTGCTGCTGATGATGTGTCATGAGTTCGATTCCCGCAAGAGACAATAATTATTTGTTCCGGGACTGCTTTTTAAATATTTTACTTACTTTTATTTTGAGACAACAAAGGTCTATATTAAAATAATATCACCTATCCGGCAACTCTATTTTGCTGATGGTCGCCATTTTAGATTTATTACTTTATTGGCGCGGGTTAGGCGAATCACACACCGCCCCGCGCTACGCTGCGGGGTGCGTGGCGACGGAGCCACGCGTGCGGGTGCGGGAGTGCAGATCTGCATCATCATGCAGATTTCTCCGCACAAACGCGCGGAGGTGCAGTATAGTCATGCGGTGGCCTAGAGGCAAAAACGATACGCCACCTACTAGTGTTGTCTTAGCAACTTTTCTGTCAGTTTGTTAAAGCAGTTCATTAGTATCTAATTTATTACGCTAGATGGCAATGATTGTCTTGTTCTTCATACTGGCAGATTTAAAATAAAAAAACTTCCTAGCAACCATATGTAGGTAGTATTCGATGTTGTCAACGTCAACACGAAATTACGCACGATACTGCAGATCTCAGTGTGCCATACCTTGCGTCTTGCCCCGCACCCACGCGCGGGGGTGCGTGTTTCTCCGCATGTATGCGCGTGATCTGCAAAACCGCGCGTGAATGCGTTTTCCGTGTGTTGTACTATGCGTGATTTCTATACAAACATAGGGACTAGCAAACAACGTAAGATCACACACTCCCGCACTACGCTGCGTGATGCGGGGCAGTGTGCGAATCGCCTATATCCAGTGCCCTCTCACACGTCACAAAAATATCATTTAAATCTCGCCCATATTCCGAATATACCTATTAGCCGGTCGTTAGTTGTTCCATTTTACCACAGATACCAATATAATTTTGAGTGAAGGCAGACGATGTATGTAGTATAGTTCAGCGCGTGCAATTAACTTGGTGTGCGGGATTACGGCCGACAGCAACTAATTATATTGTGCATATAATATTACGCTTTAATATTGTACCAACAGCGCACTCGACTGGACACGCAATATGCAGTCAATTAGCATAGCGGCGTTTATCGCTGTATTGTGAGATCTACTGATAAAGCAATCGAGATTCAAAGTTATGGGGAATGGAGGAAAATGTAGGCAAAATTTAATTATAAGAACTTACCAAGAAAAAACAAGAATCTAAAAGATTCTTTTAAAATAATACATCATGATTTGTCGAGCAAAATAAAGTACAAGATTATGTCTTATTTGACATTTTTTCATCAATCAATTCCCAGTGCGAGTCAATCTATCAACCGTTGTTTTCTAAGAATATTCGAAAGAAACAAATAACATCGCACTGATATTAGAAATGCGAAAGTCTGTGGGTTTGTGATTCCTTCACGCTGAAACGGCTCGACTGATTTGGATGAAATATGACAAAAAGGTAGCCTGGGACCCAGAAAAGCACACAGGCTATTTATCCATTTTTACGGAGACGAAGTCTGAACATTTTAAAAAACTGTTTCTCATTTCTTTCTGAATAGAAGTACGAGAGAAAAATTATTTAATTTCGCAGAAAAATAATCTCTAGGTATGACCTAAGGATTCTTTTTCAATGCGTTGAGTGTATTTTTTATGATTATTTCTCCGTAATCCAATACGGTTGGCTTGAAACTACCGGCAAGTACCTACCTACAATAAAACGACAGATTTCATTCAAAGCTAGTTTTAAATCGAGATATCCTTAGATCGTTCTAGACAACGGGCCATAGCTTGCAATGTACACTCGACAACATTGACGGTCGACCACTTTTCACCCTTATTACTAAGAACATAAGGGTGAAAAGTGGTCGACCGTCAATGTTGTCGAGTGTACATTGCAAGCTATGGCCCGTTGTCTAGAACGATCTAAGGATATCTCGATTTAAAACTAGCTTTGAATGAAATCTGACATTTTTAAATGAGCTTCATACTTAACAATAATATGATACGTTATAGAAATAATTAAAAGCAGCCACTCTTCAAATAATTTAATTTTTGTTATTAACTTACAAGGGTTTTAAAAGCAACTAACACTGGCGAGATTTGAACCCGCGACTTTTGCCGTACAATAGCGTCGCTTCAAATTACTGAACTATACCGTCTTCCACCCGTATCAGTTGAAATTTTAAATCTCTTTGAATGCACCTCTTATGAGCTTATTAATTAATTAATAATTACGAGTACGTTTGATGGACAACTACATGACATTATGACACAAACACAATGATAATCAATTAAATTTATTGATAGTAGGCAATTTAATAATTATTTAGGTACTATCAATTTATTCTTAATATTGAGCTTAATTCAGAGGCATTGGATAAAAGCTTCTTCCCTGATCAAATTAAATAAGTACTCTAAGAACTAATACAGTGATTTTGTTTTGTATATTTCGTGAACCAGTTCATACAGCTAATACATTAAATTCCGAGCACATCCGCTAAGGAAAACTAAATATAAGGCACTCAATTGTATGAATATGATTCTAGTGATATAATACGAAAAAATCTGAGAAAAGGTATACATTCACAACCGACATTCAGAAACAAGGCACAGATCAAACGACATGTAATGAGAAGTAGGTATCTAGAACATAAATATGCTTACAGGCACCGCGCACTAATAATTATAAAAGTGCCAAACGATATAAAAGAATCCAATCCATTATGATAACATAATAAGGATCCAATCCAATCCTTAGCTAAGATAGATCGCAAAAACAACTACTAACTATAAATCAAAAACAACTACTAACTATAAATCAAAAACAACTACTAACTATAAATCAAAAACAACTACTAACTATAAATCTATACTAATATTATAAAGCTACGAAGTTTCGTTTGTTTCAACGCGCTAATCTCTGAAACTATTATACCAGTTGGATTCGAAAAATTTGTACCTATATGATAGCAGATTCATTAGCTATTTAACATCACGCTACGACCCTTAGGAGCTGAGAACGAAAATGAAACCGCGGGGTACAGCAGTATTACTATAACATCACACTAATATTATAAATGTGTGTGTGTGTGTGTGTGTGTATGTTTGTTACTTCTTCACGCTGAAACGGGTGGAAGGATTTGGATGATATTTGGCACACAGATAGATTATAGTCTGGAATAACACATAGGCCTTACCTTTATCGGCCGTACCTTTTATCCCGAAAAACGCGGGCGAAGCCGCGGGCGGAAGCTAGTACCTTATAATCCACTCACGAGTCACGACCACCAACATATTTTTACACTTTCGCGCTCACACACTACAGAAAACTCATAGACACGGATCTATTACGCGATAGGTACGATATCCCATCCCGACGTGTCGACCGCGGCACACCGGCGCCGGCGCAGTCACGCGTGCACTGGCGGCAACGAGCGCCAACATCGCGACGCGACGGAATTTTCATCTACCCTCACTTGGAATTGATAATTTTGAATGTCGACGCACAACACTAATGACGTGTTTACACTGGCATATAACGTTTACATTAAGGGCCTAGTTCACCGACAAGATACCAGTCCGATAAATTGAAAACGGCCGATTAACATGACTTTTTGTATAGAAAAAGTTAAGATTTTGATAACTTGTCGGTGAAAATAGGGTTAAGGCTAAGTTCAAGGGACCGCGCGCGACGCGCTCCGTCCCATGCTGCGGTACCAGATCTTAGGCCAAGTTCATACGACCGCGCGGTACCGTACAGTGATGATAAAGCAAATTGCACAAAAAGCAAAGTGCGTGCCTGCCTGGGTTCGAACACACGACTTTCGACTTGACCTTTCACTTTAATCTTGGCCCTTCATTGTTTAGCACCTCTGATTATACAAAACAAGGAGATATGCCATCATTGCAAATTAGTACGGGAACAACTGATGCCACTTTTAGTACATTTTTCGACACAATTAGGTACGTGCATAAATTAAGCGCTCCTTGTGAATAAAAAGATCTCCCACGCATTAAACATTTCGCACACCCGCAATCTAACACTGTTAATCGTCACTCAACACTAACACTAAACTAAAACACTGTATTTATACCATCGATCGTGTTCGGTTCGTCGCCAGAGCGTACGTTTTTAGTATGAGCAATTTGCTCAAGTTCAGGCATCAAGCTCGATAGCGCCTTGGCACATCTCCCTTGTTTCTATGATCTGAGTTTAGCACCAACTTTTTTAATTGGAACTGAACAATCATGATACGGCCGCAGCAACGTCTATAGATTCCATTCATCGATAGATTCGTGACCTTCACAAAAACGTCCTGACATCAACAACACTCAGGACCACCGCACTTAGCACCAAATAGTAGGTATATCGGGTACTTGACATCTACAGAACAGAACCAAAGGAATCAGCGGCCGTACTTACCACGAAGTTCCCCCACCATTGTTGCGTTCGTCCTGAGTAGCTACGTCTCACTCACACCAAAAAAAACCGGTCAAGTGCATGTCGTACTTGCGCACTGAGGGTTCCGTGTCGTCTTTGCACGTAAAATTAAAAAAACTGGACCGCATAACTTTGTGAAGGAATTTTGATGATTTATAAAAAGCTATGCTAGTTACTAACATCGTTTTATTTTTTGTGTCGTATTAAGGTAAACTTCTATCGACTGTAATTATTTCAGATTTTTACAATGGTATTTTCTAGTCATTTTTACCCGACTGCGGCGAAGCCCAAACGGAGGGTATAGTGTTTCACCTGTATGTTAGTATATATGTATGTATGTGGGTATGTATTTCCGTTCCTGTGTACTAAACGAGCGCACGGATTTTAACATATGACATATCATTAGATTCGTATCGACGTCGCGAGTAACATAGCATAGGCTATATGTATTATGAAAAAAACCAACATGGCGGACTTTAATCGCCAATAAGTGAAGTCGTAAAAAAAACAGGTTTAAAAAAAACCGACTTCCAAAAACTACACTAAAAACTATGAAATAAAAATGTTAAACTTCCATAAATAAAAATCTAAATGTATATTGAAGTCGGCGGGGCCTCTTCTTCAGGTTTCTACCTCTAAGCCTTTGAACAGGAAGAACGTGCGCAGTGTGTGCAGCGAACGTGCAGCTTGCTTTGCGCCTCGACAAATTAAAATTTTCTTTCATTCCTCCTTAATCTATAATGTTGCTTATATTTATGCTAGGCCCCGCCGACTTCAATATACATTTAGAGTTTTATTTATGGAAGTTTAACATTTTTATTTCATAGTTTTTAGTGTAGTTTTTGGAAGTCGGTTTTTTTTAAACCTGTTTTTATTTTTATCTTTTTAGTGTAGTGTAACCATTTTTGTTGTTGTTAATTTATTACAATAAAGTACCATTAAATCATGGACAGAGCGACTTTGATCATTTATGTACTTTTACCGAGATCGATTACTTCCACGAATTTAAATAGGTATGTACTTATATTTATAGATGTTGGTGGATGAGAGCATTTCAGTAAACAAAAACCGGGCAAGAGCGTGTCGGACCACGCAGTGTAGGATTCCATAGCAAGAAGTATTTTGAGTGTTCCGACCGCAAATACAAGTTTGTATTTCATAATATTATTATGAAATATTATTATTTTTACGGTTGTCAAACTCAAAATGGAAAATAGTGAATATTTCAAAAATTTTGTGACATATCTTGTTCAAACCAATTTCAATCGAAAGTATTAATTAAATGCTAAAAGCTTGATTTTTTCCAGATTTTTTGATAGCGCGGTTGGAAAATTACAGGGGGGGACACACATTGTTAACGACTTTGGGAGCTCCTAGTTCACTCAATATGCACTTAAATAAAAAAGGTATTTAGAAACCTTCATGTTATTTTCAAAGACCTATCCAACGATATCCCACATGGTGGGGTGCGCGAAAATATTATTTTTCATCCCTCAGTTTCATGTATGGGAGCCCCCCCTAATAATTTTATTTTTCGTAATTTCACTATAGGCCTTAATGGCGGCTTACCTACGAAGTTTCATATAAATTGGTTATGAACTGTAGATAGTAGTAATAGCAATAGGCTCGCTCCCTAGCCTTCTATCAAATGCGACTTAAGCATAAAAAAATTGTGTGTACTATACACCTCTGTCTAACCTTGCGGGAAATATCGGCGTGATGTTATGTATGCATAATATCGAGATCGATTGCGTTCAGGAATTCATGTACCTACACAATATCACTTTTTCATCATCGTCATGATGTCATCGAGATACACCAAAAATACCGTTTATTACACCTCGTTAAAAATCTACTCAACCAAAGTTAATAAAATTTATATGGGACCACCTCGCGAGCTTCTTCTACCATATGAAAAAAGAATCACGTAAATCGGCTCATAAACCACGGAGTAATCGGTGTACATACATGAAAAAAAAAAAAAAAAAAAAAAAAAAAAAAAAAAAAAAAAAAAAAAACAACCGAATGCAGAACCTCCTCCTTTTTGGAAGTCGGTTAAAAATAGAAAAAGTCTGACATAGTCATGTGGGGTATCAAAATGAAGGGCTTAAAGAGACGATTACGAAAAAATATATATATATATCTTATACATTAAAAATATTTATCTAAAAAAACATTTATTAAAAAAAAACCAATGATTTTTATTTTCTTGTTACATCATCATGTGGGGTATCAAAATGAAGGTCTTAAAAAGACGATTACGAAAATATATAATATGTGTCATTGACATCAAAAACTAAAAAGTGAAAAATAAAAATAGAAAATTAAAAAAAAATATTAAAACCCGACCGCGGTCTGCCCTACGTCTTAACTGGTGTTATAGAACCACCAAAAAGAAAAGAAAAACAAGACATTGCAGTCGGGACCCAGTGTTTCCGGGGAATAGTCTTAAATTGGGTCCCGACTGCAATGTCTTGTTTTTCTTTTCTTTTTGATGGTTCTATAACACCAGTTAAGACGTAGGGCAGACCGCGGTCGGGTTTTAATATTTTTTTTTAATTTTCTATTTTTTTCATCATAATTATGTATATCAAAAACTATAGGGCAAAATATCCCACTTGACATAGTAACCCCACTTTGTATTTTCAAACCGCCACTTCGGCGCCTTTTGCAATGAAAATTAAAATATAATAAAGAGGATTTTTTTTGGTTGTTTGTTTGTACCGAATAGGCTCTGAAACGTCTGGACCAATTTTAAAAATTCATTCACTAATAGAAAGCTACATTATCACTGAGTAACATATAGGCTACTTTTTATCCCGAAAAAATGCACAGTTCCTGTGGGACACGCGGACGAAGTCGCGGGCGAAGTGCTAGTTTGCAATAAAAGTGGGCAAGCATTCTTTATAACTGTTCCAAATAAGTCGAGAGCATTTGCAGTTCCTGAAATAAACAGCTGTGACTGACAGACAGTCGAAGTCCCACCGTAAGGATTCCTTTTTTACCATGTTGGTACGGAACCCTAAAACGATGGCTATAACTGGTCATAGTACTCTGATCGGGTCTCCAATACCACCATATGCCCGGATCAAAGCACTAAGTCTTTAAGAGGGTTTACTGATGGCGACTTATTGAAACTTGGCCGAACTTGTTAGCCAGTCTTTGATGTTGTCCGGTCTGTGCGTTGTGAGCAGTTTTTATAGAAATAAAGATAAAGGTTCTTAAAGTTAAGATTGTTTTGGGTTATAATTGCTGTGCTGGTGGTAAAAATATATTCTAATACTATTTGTGCCCGCGACTCGGTTCGCGCGGGACCATTGGTGCGGCATGTTGGTCATGATACCCGCTAGATGGCATTAAAGGAAAATATAGTTACTTAATAAAAACTTATACCCGACTACTTTATTTTTATGGACGACCAAGACGCTGAAACGATACCTCATTTGTCAAAATTATGACAAGTAGTTTAGAACTTATGAGGGCACATTTATGAACATTAGTGTTGCCCAAAATCGGTCTTGCAACAATAATTTTCGCTAGATCAAGACCACCCAATTACAGCAAGACTAAGACCAAGGCCAAGAATGAATGTACAATACTAAAACCATAAAACTAAGACCACGACTATGGGTATTGACGCAGAACCGAGACCAAAGACGGGGTTAGACTCGTCTCGGTCTTGCATTTGGGCAACACTAATGAACATACATACATCATACCGGTCAAACACGTAACCCTCCGTAGTCGTGTAATAACAATAAGCCATCAGAGCTCCTGAGGATGCGCTGTGTTGACAGCGGGGGTGCTGCTTGTCCCCTAAGCTGTCGGCACAGCGAATCCTCACCCTAAAGGGTTGGCAACGCGCATGTGATACTCGGTGTTGCGAGCATTTCATAGGCCACTGTAACCACCAACAGGCGGACCATACGCATGTTTACTTACCACCATAAGCGTATAAAAAGGAATATGCGCACACATCATCATCTGCCTAGCCTTTTCCCAAATTATATTGGGGTCGGCTTCCAGTCTAACTAGTTTCGGCTGAATATCAATATTTTACGTGGAGCGACTGCCATCTGACCTCCACAACCCAATTAATGGGTAATACCGGTAGGTATTCGAATGTTAGACCAGCTGTAAGACTTTTAGGGCTTCTGACTACCCGTAACGATTGGCAAAGATATTCCTATGACAACCGGGACCGACTGCTTAACGTGCTCTCCGAGGCACGGAGGGGTCTCGATGTGTAAAGAACGGTCACCCATCCAAGGACTAACTGCGGCAAGCGCAGCTTAACCTCGCAGATCGATCGATCAGCGCGGCTGTCATTCAGCCACGAGCCCCTCCCCTCAAATATGCGCACACAATGACCAGCAAAACGAAGTAATACACACAAGACAGTACACCATACAATACACTCCGAAAACATCGACAATTCTATAGACGACAGAGGGATTTCTTTCAAAACAAATAGCTGCAAATTGTTTGTGAAATTGGCATGTCTGTGCCGCCAGCACTTTGAGACGCCTTGATGTATTAACGAGATTTGGAACCAAGCACAATGTGAATTAAGGAAGGAAAGAGCCAATTATTTCTAACAGCTTCTTCTTTGTTTAGAGTTAGTTTGTTTATTTGCGTCATAATCCCGACGACGGGAAAGGGAAGAGGGTGCGTGAGTTATAAATCTAAGAGCCCCTATTAAAATAAACAATCTTAAATTACGTCTGGCGATAATGTTTTTGAGTCAAGTTCTGTAGGTACTTCATTGACTATGTACCTACAGTATTTTTCCAACAATATTACTGGGTAATACTTACTGGTATTCCCGTGACGTTGATTGTCAAATATTCGTATACATGGACCGACTGTTACACTCCGAGACACGGAGGGGTCTCGGTTTGTAAAAAATGGACACCCATCCAAGAACTGACCGCGGCAAGCGCAGCTTTACCGCGCACATCGATCGATCAGCGTGGATGTTATTTATATTCACGAGCCCCTTATACTATAGATTTTTCTTCTTCCAATGACTGTCATAAAAAGTCCCACCCACAAAAAGCCCCGCGAGCGAGATTCACAAGTTACAAGCCATGTTAGAGTAATATATTATTCCCTATGAAACTATGAGAGTCGCCCAAACTGCCGCCGGCCGCCCCCGACAACATTATAAAGGAAATCTATTCCGTATTGGGACGTTGTCATTGAGGCTCATTTGTGAGGACCTCGGATCATAGAAACAAGGGACATGTGCCAAGGCGCTATTGAGGTTGACGCTTTAATAATATGGTCACATTGACGGAGCAAATACGATCGATGATATAAATACAGTGTTTTAGTTTAATGCTAATGATGAGTGACGATTAGCAGTGTTAGATTGAGGGTGTGCGGAATTTTTAATGTCTGGCAGAGCTTTTTATTCACAAGGAGCGCTTGTAATTGTGTCGCAAACTGTTCTAAAAGTGGCGACAGTGGTTCCCGTACTAATTTGCTATGATGGCATATCTCCTTTTTTCTATGATCTGAGGTGAGGACAGAATATATTTAATGCTATCTACGTCCGCGGCTCCGCCTGCAGGAAAAAGTTTTTTCCTGGATGAAAAGTTTATGTCGATACTCGACATCCATTAGCCGTATCCTTACTGACTTTAGGATTCCGTACGAAAATGGTAAAAAACGAATCCATAAGGTGTGATTTTGTCTGTATGATTGTCTTATTACAGCAACTACTAATGCTATCGACTTGAAATTTGGAACAGTTATAAAGAATGCTTGCCCATCTATATTGCACATGAAATTAGAAAAAAAAATGTTTTGAGATCATTGTTAGGGGTACCGGTGTGGGGGTTCAAAATTTTAAAGTGGAGTTACTAAACAAACAGACACGAACAGACAGAGATACTTTCACATTTTATAACATTAGTTCGGATATTTATAGAAGATTGTATATTAAGATGGAACACACAATGGAAAAGCCATTGTTCACCTTCTTCATGCTTCATCTATATTTTAATGATACTATGAATTTTCTAAATAACCTTTTGGAAAATTACGTACTTAGTATCTAATTTACTTTGTAATTTCTTCACTACAGATCACTGCGCTGTTAGTTTGTAACAAGTATTAAACGGTACATCATTATTAATTAATAGCCCAAGTCGCGTATTGTTCAAAGTAAAAGCTTAAACTTTCTTGTTAATCTTAAAATTTATAATTACTCCTTTGAAGAAGTTAAGTTATATTTAAAGTTAGTAAAGTGAGTTGAGCACAGCAGCACTGACTATCACAGTATCACCCTATGGATATGCAGTAACTAGGGCGGTGCCAGCGGTGCCCAGGCACAGGGGCACTCTGAAGGGGCGCAGAAATAACCAGACTAAGGCCCCAAGTCTGCAATTGTGTAAGAATGGTGTCATAATGACATCATAACTGTCATAACCTAAGTCAAAACATTCGGTCATTGGCTTAGAGTATGACTATCTCTTTGGTCGTTGGCAAAAACGATGTCATAACGAGACCATTCTGACACGATTATGACAATTGCAATAGCAGTCTTGGGGCCCAGGACCAAGTACTTGGGTCATGCATGATAGTTAGTAGCATGTACAATACCTAACCGCGTAAAACGCGTATTCGCGTAGACGCCCTACTATCAGATTAGAACATTTTTCAAAGAAATTTAATCTCACATTTGTGACCTTGCTACATGACGCACAACATGATCGGATTAAGTGAGACTGTGAGCTAAGCAGTGATAGCCTAGTGGTTTAACCATGTGCCTCCCACGGCGAATGGTTCGAGTTCGATCCTGAGGGAAGCACCGCAGACTTTTCGAAGTCATGTGCGTATTAGAAATTAATTATCACTTGCTTTAACGGTGAAGGAAAACATCGTGAGGAAACGGGCATGTTCTAAAACCAAATATTCGAATACATGTGACATCCACCAGCCGGCCCGCGTGGTGGACTACGGCCCACTCCCCTCTCATAGAGGAGGCCTGTATCCCAGCATTGGGAACATTATAAGCCGATTATGTGAGATAAACTTGTATGTAAACAAACAAGCGACTAGTATATGTAATACTATGTCAAGTGTAAATAAACGTATTGAGAGAGTGCGAGTGCCGCGGAGGGCTCGACGGAATACATATTATTATGCTAAACAGGGGCACAGGCGGATCATGTGATATCAGTATGTATTGCGCCGGAGCGCGGGAGTAAATTGACATAAGACATGGCTCAAAGCGGTTTTACGATGAAGGTCACATTAAGAAAAAAGTGTGCGATCGGGAGACCCCCGTCAGGGACGAAGTTCCAATAATGTACCTATTATCGTATCTGTCCGGGGGAGCTTTAGAGCTCTTTCAATTTAGACGTTTAGTGTCGGACTGCTGCCATGCGGTAGCCGTGCGGGTGTCGTACTGCGCACCGTCAATTTATTGTTTTTTTTTCCATACAGTACCTACCCCGATCATGCGTGTTTTTGACGTATAGTATCGTTAAAGTAAGCATATTTTGAATTGAAAATATACGTTTGTTACACAATGTTTATATAAATTAAATACCTGTGTATTTTTTTAAATGTGCAAATTGTATAAAATTTCATCAAAATGTTCCAGGACTGCTGTATTTTAGATTCAAAATATGCTTACATTAACGAAACTATACGTCAAAAAAACTCATGATCGAGGTACAGATGACATGTCGAGAGTGCTGTACATCTGTCGTGCGGCAGCCGTGCGGGCATCGCACGACAATCGGACGGCACTCTCGACGCGTCATTTATATGGAAGAAACAACCGACGTGCGTCAGTACGACTATCGCACGGCAGCAGTCCGACACCAAACATATAAATTGAAAGAGCCTAAGGGCCGAGATCACCGACAAGATAATGGTCCGATAGATTGAAAACGGCCGTTTAACATATCTTTTTCTATAGAAAAAGTCACGTTAAACGGCTGTTTTCAATATAACGAACTGTTATCGTGTCGGTGAACTTGGCCCTTAAACGTCCCACAAGGCGCGGCTAGCAACAGGTCGCAGCTACAATCATAGCTACGCTTTATACATATCTAGAAGGTTCGAGACAGTACAGTATACTTACGTAGGTATATAGATCTTCTCATTTACTTAGATGTACGTAGACAGGTCGGCGCCGAACTAATACCGCGCCTGACAGAACTCTCGCGATAAATTATTAATTAAAGCTCAACACAGCCTTAATTAAATGTTTAGTTTGTGTTCCAGATTATCTCAACACAATGTTAAAATTGTTTAAGAAATATGTAGTTACATTAAATGTAATCTTTCGCAGTCTTTCAATGATTTAATTACCAACTAGACTTTTGCCCACGGCTCCGTCCGCGTGGGCTACAGTGAAATGACCAGTTTAAATGACCTCCGTAGTGTAGGGTGGCTAGTACTACTAAGAGGTCAAGCTGTATCTCTGGTTTATCCCACCGGAATTAGATGAAACGTAACTTAGATTTTAAGTTGGATCCCAAGCTATCGAACTGTGAAAACCACATCGAAATCTGTTCAGTACGTTTTGCGTGATGCGCGCACAAACAGACAAAAATTCAAAAAAATATATTTTCGGGCATAGTTACGTCCCAGTACCCTATCCCGACAATTCTTTTTGGAATTTTCAATATATACACGGCTTTTTTACAATTTTATAATAGTAGCTTTAGACTAGCTGCGCCCCGCGGTTTCACCCGTCGTTTTTTTTTATTCGTATTTATTTACCCGCCTGTGATATTACTGCGTTTTCGCTTAGAGTTCTTTCTGATTTTTTTCTTTTTGCTCGGCTCCTAAGAATCATAGCGTGATTTTAAATAGCCTACATTATTCCTCATGAATCTGGCTATCATATACAATAAGAATTTTTGGATCCAACTGGTATGTTCCAGAAATTAGTGCGTTCAACAAACAAACAAACTCTTCAGCTTTATATATTAGTTACTGTACCCCGATCATGAGTTTTTTTGACGTGTAGCACCTATCGTTAACGTAAGCATATTTTGAATTGAAAATACACGTTTCTTACACAATATTTATATAAATTAAATACTTAATTAATTTCTCTGTATTTTTTAAAATGTGCAAATTGAATAAAATTTGATCAAAATGTTCCAGGACTGCTGTATTTTAAATTCAAAATATGCTTACGTTAACGAAACTATACCTACGTCAAAAAAACTCATGATAGGGGTACGGTAGTAGGTACATTATTTTATATATTAGGTACTGTAGTCACTTTAGTTACTGTAATTGGTTGTACAACCGTTGTAATTAAATAAATAAATTAGTACAGATTGTATGATCAGCGTCCCATGGCCAATTCTTTAGACTTTGGTAAATTGTAGGAATCATACATTTGTTCCATTGTTTTACCTACTTTCTCTTTGTCTTATCTATCAAAAACCATAGGTAACTTTCTTCAACTAAGTATTTTACGCCTGGCCGCAGATAAATGTACAATTACTTTCAATTTATCGGGTTCTCACTTGCGGAAGAACCCCCTGCTCTCATCCCTCCCTTCCTTCACCCCCTATCCCCCCCAGCGAACCACCAACTGCTGTTAATATGTGTATTGTGGAGATAATAAGCTGTGAATGGTAAACAATAGGTATCCAGTACAACTGTAGTCTAATGCAAGCTGGCAGTGTTTACAATACAACAGATCCGAATTAAGCGAAAGTTGGGCTGTCGTTTAAACGAGCTCCGTATGGTATTCCGAAATACCGTTCACCGAAAGGACGGTTTTCCGATAACACTCTACTCCGACGGTTAGTTGAACGAAAAAATAATTGGCCGATGAAACGTTTCGCCGATAATATTATTCATCGACGGTTGGTAGTCCGAATGAATCCTTCGCCGATGTAACGGTTCACCGAAAACATTCTTCAACGACGATTGGTTAAACAAACGAATCTTTCGCCGATAGCATTCAGTTTACGCTAGCTATTATATTTTATCGTTCAACTAACCGTCGGAGTAGAGTGTTATCGGAAAACCGTCCTTTCGGTGAACGGTATTTCGGAATACGATACGGAGCTTCGTTTAAACAGGTTACTAAATCAATCCGATTCTGAAAATTCTTTTACTTAAAGAAATCTACATTATCCCAGAGTGATAAGTTTTTATCCCGAAAAAATGCACAGCTCTTGTGGGTCACGCTGACGAAAGCTTAGCATCCAAAGTTTATATAGGTATTATTAAACCTTTGCCCGCGACTCCGTCCGCGTGGACTACAATAAGCTGTATCTCTGGTTCCTCCCACCGGAATGAGATGAAACGTGGCTTAGATTTTAGGTTCAACCCCAAGCTATCGAACTGTGAAAACCATATCAATATCCGTTCAGTAGTTTTTGCGTGATGTGATGACAAACAGATAAACAGACAAAAATTCAAAAAAAAATATCTTCGTGCATGGTTACGTCCCAGTACCCTATCCCGATAATTTTTTCTGGAATATCTTCAATGTACAGACACGGCTTTTTTACAATTTTATAATAGTAGGTATAGTATAGAAGTATCGGCGTGGACCTTGATCACAAACGTCACCTGCGCACTAACTGATTATCGATCTCTTTGGCGGAATTAAGAAGACGGGGGGCGCCGAGGCTGCAGGCGATTGGTTCGTCAGTCGATACTCGTCATCCAATTGGACCATTCTCTATTACGTATTGTCAACAGTCTATTGTCTATTGGACGCAAAATGTACGTGCGCGATCTGTGATCATCTTTAAGGCCGGTACCTACCTATACCTAACCACCGATTAAATATACAACTATCCTTGTTATTTGTATGACAATGAATGGAGATGACAATTGCGTATATATGTAAGGAGATAAGTTATTAAGCGTATGTCTAGGTGTGGACTGCGAAAAGCTGAATTCATACACAGAATAATTAAATTAATTAGCATACCAACTTCAAACAGTGTGTGACAAAAACAATTAAACCCGTCGTCAGAAGTCGGAGGGGCCGCTGTCCCGCTGTCCCGGTGACCACGTGATCAAAGCGCGTGTCACTGCATATTTATGAAACAAACCACGAGTGACGCGGCTCGGACTACTTGCTGTCCGCTCACGATAATGTAGTCCCGGAGCGCGGGGTCGCTGGGAAGCAGTTATATTGAAAATGGAAATCAAACGTATTTTTGTTTATTTGAAGTTTGGGCCGGAGTGTCAAAACAGGAGCGAGAAGTTATAACATCCAGACCTCAGATCATAGAAACAAAGGAGATGTGCCAAGGCACTATTAAACTTTGAAAAGATCAATTTGATCAATGTTGTCGACGAACCTAACGCGATCTATGATTTATATATCGTACAATGTTTTAGTTTACTGTGGGTGACGAGTGACGAATAGTGTTAGATTGAGGGCGGCATTTTTAATGTGTGGGCGATCTCTATATTTACAAAGGAGCGTAGTTGTGACTCACAATGATTTAAAAGTGGTGACAGTTGTTCCCGTACTAATTTGCTATGATGGCATATCTCCTTGTTTCTATGATCTGAGATCCAGACTGTATTATGTAGGTACCTTTAGAAGGTCCACCCGCATTCCGTCAGTTATGTGATACTAGCTTCCGCCCGCGGCTTCGCCCGCGTTTTTGGGATAAAAAGTAGCCTATGTGTTATTCTGATGTCTAAGCTATTACCTACTCTAAAGTTTCATCAAAATCTGTTCAGTAGTTTTTGCGTGAAAGAGTAACAAACATCCATACATCCATCCATACATACATACATCCATCCTCACAAACTTTCATAATATCATTATCTCAATATCTCATAATATCAATTTCAACATTTATAATATTAGTAGGAAGTAGGATAGGATTAGTAGGATTCTGCGAGGCTACGCCATTAGCCGGGCACAAATCCAAACTCCGGCCAGCGACTGAGGTTTTTGCAATAGGACAACCCAGGGATTAAACTTTTCCCGACCCAGGGATCAAACCCAACGTTCAGTTGCGCTTGCAACTGCTACACCAATCCCAATGAAGTAGAAAAAAAAAGTTGGTATTAATATTAAGGTACCAACATGTATTTGTAGTCACGATTGCTGAGTACCGATATCAAATGTTATGTTACACATCGAATAATATTACCATAATGAGATAATACACAATAATGTTGATTACAATAGCACAATACACGTGTAGGTAAAGGAACAAGGAGCATTGAGTCATTACTAATAAAAGGCCGTAGTATTATTAGTATCAGTTTCCATACAATATTATTACAATCTGATAAGTTCATTGTTATATTTTGTTCAATTATTATTATATTTTGTTCTATTGATACTGATATTTACTGAAATCCCTTTTATGATTTCCTTTTGCTTTTTTGAAAAAGTATGTATTTTTTTTTAGATTTAGATTACCTGCTAGTCTATTCTGTACCGACACACCGCGACAACTGCCAATTTGTTTGCGAACTCACCGTGACTTTCTCGGTCGGTACGGAATAGACAAGCTGTTGGGCATACCTTTGATTGGTGAGATTTGCTATATACTGTCTGTCACTTTTGTTTAGGTCTTAAAGATATTTTTTTTTTAGTTTTGTGTTTTTATAATGCCTGGGACACTAAAAAGTGGTGAACAAGAATTGGTACTAAAAGAAAACTTCCAACACAGTTAAAAACGTAACATATTTATATTCAGGGCGGCCAATAGTGTCAAAGGGAATTCTTATTTAAAACGCTATATGTCACCACTTTAAAACACTTTATATTTAATTTTTAACCCTTTATTTTATTTTTATTTTATATTTTCTATTTTTTTAAAACGCCTCAAAATGAAAATGTTCTGTCTAGTGACGAGACAAGAGACCAGAGACATACCTATGCGTTTCTATCTCGCAGGCCATATTTGCAGCTATGAATCCATCTCGCAGGCCATATTTGCAGCTATGAATCCATCTCGTAGGCCATATTCGCAGCTATGAATCCATCTCGCAGACCATATCGCAGCTATGAATCCATTGAACGTACACAATGGCTCATCTAGCACACCGCGCTTAGCTGGTCGTCGAAAACGAAATGAATTTATATTATTCATAAAATTCCAGAGATTCTGAGCAAAAAATCTACCTCTACATCTGCAGAATGCTTAAGTAGGTATACTCGCTTGAGTAGCATTCGACATTGGTTTCTTAAATATACAGTAATCTTAGGCTAGTATTACAGAACGATACTCAAGCACAGATTTTACCTTCAGCGTAGATTTGAAGCCATTTGATCGGTTGAAACTAGTTTCAAATAATGAGTCTTGAGTTAGGTTCTGAAATACGAACCTTGGTTTTATAAGATTCAGGTTTTTGCCCGTGATTACGTTCCGCGTGGACTCCAATAAATGAGTTTAAATGAGTTAATGTCGTTAATAAAGCAATACGTACATAAACTCTTGGCACGCCATTGGTCTATATAGTTTAAAAGCCGACGGCCTTAGCACAAAAAAATTAGACACACGTTAAACGCGAATGCTACCAAAAATAATACACACTTGTTTTAGACAAGTTCGTGCTAAAACAATTGCCTATTATTTATTATTTATTTATTTATTTATTATAAAGGTACATATTAAGGTCTATAAAATAATATAATGTCCAACAAAACTATATATATAGTTTGTCTGTTGGATCGCAATAATAATATAATAATAATATCGCAGTTTAAATATGGACGTTACTATACTAATGCAGAAAATTTTATAATGGTAATTTAATAATTAGGAAAGTAGGTACCTATATACATGTTACGGCAGTGTACTAAGTAGATATTTTTTAAGTTTTTTCTTAAATATATTTTTTGTTTTTTTCTTCCCTGATTGCGTCGGGTAAATTGTTAAGTAAATATGGGATACGCTTTTGTAATGTACGGTCTCCATAGACATTATTAACCCTCGGTACTACATATTTACCAGACGATTATATATTATTTTTGGTAGCATTCGTGTTGAACGTGTGTTGAACAGATGTTTATTTTTTTGTGGTACGGCCGCGAATGTTTAATTCTGGTCACTATTTAGACGGTTTATTATTTACCAGGAAACTGCAACCTGAATTATATTCTGTCTGATACAATGTATTCCTAAACGCTAAGCGAGCGCCGCGGCTCTCTGTGAATAGCTGTGAATTCATTGAGCCGAGACAATCGTTTCACGGGCGGGTGGTACGGTCCTAATGTACGGGACTACGGGACAACGGGACGGCTGCGGACTCCCATGCCTCGGGAATTTACTATTGTTCACTGTACACGGGTTTTGGATATAGGAATATTATGTAGAGTGTCTACGGACCAATGATTTTGCTAACGTTTCTGGTACATGTTTGATATTTATGATTGTTGTTTGCGATTTCGTCGCGTCGCCGTGAAAATAGATAACAAGTCCAAAAGCCGTGGCTATTAAAATAGATTTTTCAAAAATCTAATGATGCACTTTTAGCTTATTTATATCAAAATCGGCCTCGAGACTCTTTTGAGTGTTTTTCGCTATTTCTTATAGTTTTTGATTTGGCCGACGATGACAGAACGTCCGACAAACTTTATACAAGTTTGAAACACAAACAAGTAAGTTCATGAGTTCATGCCTTAGAGGCCAAGATTTCCTTATAATCTCCAAAATATTCACTCTGTCTATAAATCAGTTTGTTTATGTAGCGACGAGCGCCCACGCCTCGGGGAGTTGGGGCGCGAGCTGTCATCCCGAGGTGCGAGGTATCGCCCCGAGGCATGAGTTGTCGCCCCGAGGCGTGAGGTGTCAGGCCGAGGCGCGAGGCGAGCCGGATACCTGTTGCCGAAGCTGATTATAAAATTATCTCGCGTAAAGTTGATGACGTAAACATACTTTGAGTAAATGTTCCGAACTTTGTTAGGTGATTTGAAAATAATGGCGGACGATTTTGTTGATGTATTGTATTACCTTGATGGATCAATACCGAGGGATGAAAGCGATAAAAAGTCCAGCCAGTATAGCGAAAGAAACTTCGTTCCAACACCTCTCTTTTTTTTAAAATAGAAAATGCAACTCAATCAACAGGGACCAGAACAATCGTCCCTCGTATTCATGTTCCTCTAACGAAGCTCTGTCTTTTTTCTCTCCTCTCCCGGCGTACAATCTGAGTGAGTCGTCTACGTCAGTGGTTCCCAAAGTTCACTGGACCGCGACCCACCGAACAAACTCTTCCAAATTCGGGACTCACCAAGAGGTGAGTCCCGAATTTGGAAGAGTACAGGCAAGAGCCTGTCATGGAGGAAAAGGGTCATAAAGTATATGAATGAAGGACTGTTCAAAATATTCAGTTACAATAAAATTGAAAATTTAAATACAAGGAGTGCTATTTCAATAAGGATGTGTTTATTTCCTATTTTTTGTAATTATAGCTTCAATTTTCGCAATGAGTTTGATACGTCCTGTTAGGCCGGTCGGTCGATGCATTGTCTTATTTTTCAAGACCCACCCAATATGCGACCCATAGTTTGTGAAATGCTGGTCTACGTCATTACATACATACATATTATATAAACAGCTGGCTGTAAATTGTGTTCAGTGCAAATACTTGCAATGGGCAGAGATTTGTGTCGCGCTGGCGACGTTTCGACGACTCACAAGTCCCAATTAAATGAGGTTGCTCCGAAATGGTCCGTTTATTCGGTTGTCGGAAATTGAAGCTAGAAGTACAAGCATTGAATGTGTCGATACACATCATTTTGGATCTTCAAAAAACAAACCGAACGGGTTCAATATTTTCGAAGTAGGTACTGTTTTATTCTGACTGTCTAAGTATCATAACTACAATGATAAGTCCTGAAAATTGAATAGAATTGGTCTCTGTGTTAATGTCATGTTCGGCAACACCAAACCGCTATCGAATAAACCGAATTCTATTTAGGACCGACATATCAGTGAATCGTCTGTCGGAACTATCAGTGTACTGTGAATGTTCCTAACAAAAATCAACAGAAAAGAAGCTTACTTTTGTTGTTCGCATAAATGAAATAAATTTTCGAGGCTTGAACTAGAAATACTGTCTTTACTACTATGTGATGAACATTACTTAAGTTTTAAGAGAATTCTCCTAAACAAACAGACTGATAATTTCGCATTAAGCAAGTAAATCTTGAGCTCCATAATAGAATACATCACGCAAACCACCCTCACTGTCGTCTCGTATCAAAATATAGTAACAGACGACATTCTAAGAAACCTCAATTTCCAAATAAGAGGATACAGAGTAAATAGGTACCTAGAAAAAGTTGAAAGACATTTTCGTTATCCATTGCGTAACATCTAGAACAAATGTAATAAAATAGTGTATAGAGAAAATGCGTTGGAAAATAAAATATAAATATATCGCCGTCTGGTGTGCGTCTTTGTGTAGCCTCGAACTGTATAATAACAATAAACATAAGCAAATTGTTATGTTGCAATGTTTTTGTGTACCTATAAGTAAATAAGGCTTTTAAGGAGTTCATCCCACTACCCCACTAATATTATAAATGTGAAAGTTTGGGTGTGTGTGTGTAAGTATGTTTGTTACTTCTTCACGCTGAAATGACTAGTTAGATTTGGATGAAATTTGGCAAAGAGGTAGCCTGGGACCTGAAGAAACACATGGGTTACTTTTCATTCATTTTCTGCAGACAAAGTCGCGGGCAGCAGCTAGTATTAAGATAAGATTTAGCACTCGTTAAAGTACCTTAATGGTACTTTAGAACACCAATGCTCATATTAGGTATTAAGACCCGCACGTGCATGTAGGTAACTACTGATATTTTGGGTTTTTTCTAATAAACCTTTTACAAAGAAATTCCCTTGTGGTCCTCGCACATAGCTTCCATAGAGATCCTTTTGGTAGAATTTCGGTCGCCTACCATTCTCGATCATTCATTCTTTTTGTGAGTCTTCGGTGACAATACATCTATATTAATAAAATGCTTTGTCCTGACTGACTGACTGACTGACTGATGGATCAACGCACAGCCTAAACCGCTGGTCGTAGAAACGTGAAATTTGGAGGACGTATTCTTTATATGATGTAGGCATCCGATAAGAAAGGATTTTTGAAAATTCCACCCCCAAGAGGGTGAAAAGGGGTGGCAAAGTTTGTATGGGAAAACGTGTTTACTTGGTCTGATCAACTTTTAACTTTAAATTCTTAGATCTCTAGAGTTCAAAATTCAATAGGTTAGAGCACTGAGCAAGAACTTAAGCTGAATGTCCATTTACCCGAACCGAATTTTAGAATTCTTTCTATGAAATCCTATGAAACCTCGCCCACCTTACCGCACCGAATCGGAAGAATTTGGAAGGTCCTCAAAATTCTGATGACGTCTCAGAATTTTTACGAAGCGCCTGGTATGCCTAATGCCTGCGAATTCTGCTAGCTGCCTCAAGCTGCTCAAGTTCTGTGTTCTATGACGGTACCTAATACCACTAATATAGACGCGTGAAAATGTCACACTCTTCAAAAGGTTACCTTAGGCTCTTGAATGACTTGCGTGACGTTTTTCCTTAGTAAGGAAAAACGGCACATTCGTTTTCATAGTATTAAAGGAACATGCGGTATTTAGCCTATTCTATATCTGTGTTAGATTCGGTTACTACGGCGTGGGCGCGGATAGGTGTGACTACAACTAATAATAACAATAAATATACTATTGTGTTTTAATAAATCAGTAGCAATAAGAAGAAAAAGGTCATTTATTTGTAGCAGTTACTTGTTTTCTAGGAAAACGTTAGAATTAGAACAAATTATTGATCAAACTCTGGTAACTGCCAGGTAATTCAATTGCTCATAATACATATTTATATTCATATAAACATCTATTAGATACTGCAAGAGCCAACAATTTCCAAAAATATCTAACATGAGATCAATCAAAACTATTGAAAGCAGTTATAATATTGGAAACCAATCGAAACGTCAAGACTAAACTGGGTTGATTAGACTTAAGTCTTTAAGTCCGTTCTTAAGACTATAAGAATAGCGTGCAAAGCTGCGGGCGGCAATATATCGAGCTTTTAAAACAACAATAAATAACAAAATAAATAGCGCTAAAACGAAAAGCTAAAAGTTTTCCATTAGAGATGGGCAGTGACTTTGACAATATCCGATGTATCCGAAACATAAAGATATCCGAAAACAAATATATAGTACAGCTGCTGTAAGATTAAGCTTACTGAAGCTTAGTTATTGCTGCTATTAAGCCGATTAACTATTACTAACAAAGAAGCTAATAATAGTGAAAATTTTCCTTTTTTTTAAATAATAGGTAAATAATAATAGGCTGAAACATACTAAGGTAATTTTCAAAATTATTTAGACGATATCATATTGGAATTTTGGTATTTAATAAATCTCCTCGTAAATAGATGACAAAATAACATTATAGGGAACTTGTGAGGAAAGTACGTAATTTGTATCGTGTTCTCATGTAAGTGAATGTAATTCTTTAAGAGAATAAAGTTTCTCAAACCCGATACCACAATTATCCGACATTATCCGTAAAAACGCTGGTATTTGCCACATCACTATCTTTAGATCCGCGACTCGCGCTAACATCTAGCACTATTATATAAATAAACTTCTTCAGCTTTTCTTCCTGGACGCACTAAACTATAATTTTAAAGAAATTCCTTGAAAAGAGGATTATTTTCTGGATTTCAAGTTTCTGCTTGATTTTCATAGGTTTGTTTTATATTATTAAAGTTCTAAGAATTCATTGCTACTACCACGTGAAAGCTTAGGATCAAAATAATGTTATTTTTGTAGAATTTCATAAATGGCAAGCGTTCAAACATAACAGCGATGGTATGAAAACTAAGTTGAGTTCTAATCAGTTCAACAATGTCATAAAACAGGACTAACTTTAATAATCTAGAATTCTAAACTGAAGCGTGTGCTGGTCTGCGAATAGTCTGCTTTGTTATAAGTTGGACAACTAGTTAGGACAATTTTCGTCTGTCTGCAAATAATAAAGAATTTTATCTATACCTACTAATATTATAAAGAGGAAAGATTTTTTGTTTGTTTGTTTGTACCGAATAGGCTCCGAAACTACTGGACCGATTTCAAAAATTCTTTTACTAATAGAAAGCTACATTATTTCAGTAATAATGTAGCTTTACTGCGTAACATAGGCTACTTTTTATCCCGAAAAAATGCACAATTCCTGTGGGACTCGCGGACGAAGTCGCGGGCCAAGGGCTAGTTAAATATAAGAGATTTATAAACAACTGACACGGGCGGGATTTGAACCCGTGACCTCTGCCGTTTTCAACTGATGCGGACAGGACGCTCTATCTCAGTGGCTAGAGCGACGCCACGGTACGGCAGAGGTCGCGGGTGCACATCCCGCCCGTGTCAGTTGTTTTTAAATCTCATTTTGAATAAAAATAAAATAAGCATACCATGGCTTTGACATGTTTAAAATTCACTAAAACATAATAATATATTGACAAAAGATGTTAGTAGGTACTTCCGAGACGTAGCCCAAATTTTTTTTCATTATTTTTGTCAAAAGTGCTAAACAGATTTTGATGTAGTTTTCATAATTTCGTAGCTTGGGGTCCAACTTAAAATCTGAGCCACATCTCATCTAAGGTGGGATGAACCAGAGATACTGCTTGATCTCTTCGTAGTACTAGCCACCCTACACTAAGCAGGTCATTTAAAATGGTTAGTTTCTTGTAGTCTACGCGGACGGAGTCACGGACAATATAAAAGCCTAGTACCTACCTACTTCATAAAACTAGAAGTATTAACATTTCGGGATAACAATCCAGAAATATTAATTTCACATTTCTGGATAACAAACCAGTAATGGTAATACTTCTAGTTAAACTTCTACTTACAGTCAAAGCACGGTCAGCTGTAACTGAGCAGATCTTTGTACGTAACTAAAGTACGCCAACTCTGAGTTAACGTACTCCGCTAATTACAAAAAGAGGAACTGTCTTTTAATTACTGTCCGCTTTACACTGCGTGCTTTGAAAGAAGACTTCTCTCCAGTTACAACTACGGCTAACTATGGACATAGTATATATAGTATAGTCGTCGAGAGTTTAATAGTTGTGTTAAATGGTGCACATTGCACATTTTCTAACGAACATTTGATCCCAATGTTAAGAAATGTTTTCATGTTAGGTAATGTCAGTAAACTTTTCTAAAGAAAATTGTTAATGCACTGAAAATATCTAACAATTCTTAACAGAATGTAACAATTCCTAACATTTGTTAGTAAATCCTAACATGTGTTAGGAAATATTTGTAAACATTTTCTAAAAGCAATGTGGGAGCACCAAAAGTTTCAAGTTCACAGACATTATCTATAACCGACAAAAAATGCAACCGACTTTAAATGTAAATGAAACAATTTATTGATTTGTCACCAAAAGGAACGGACTCATAAGTTATTTAGTAATAAAATAATGTGGTGAAGTAGGACCATCGTCTCAACTCCCGCCACATGATTCATATTCCAATCCATTACGCGATGAGTTGCCTCGTGACCCACTCATACATAAAGCGGACGGTCAATGTATTACGCACATTTGCTTTTTTACGCAACATATACTCTGAGAGATATTACATTAGCTGAGCCCAGTACCTAAGTAAACGTTTATAATAATACAGCAATAGTTACAATGAGGTTCATTTGATATCATTCAATTAGGACTGGTTGGTTTGGTCCTTCGGGACGCGCCGAGAAAAGGTTCAACTAATATAGTCTGTATAAACACACACACTGACACAGATACACAATATTGTCTTTCTATGTAATAACTAATTGATGTAGAAATACCTACTATGATGCGGAACGAAACTCAAATGATAAAAGACTAGGCATGATAAGCTATTTCTACTGTGTCTTTAGCAAAACTGATGAACCAGCAATAATAGAATAAAGATAGCTAGAAAGTTCCTTTTAACCTTCCGTAAATGTTTTTTAATAGGTACCAACATTTTTCATACTTTCTTTGCACCAGCCCTGAAAATAATAATTTATTTAATAATATTTCGATGCAACAACAGCTTAAATCCCTTTCAACGCTATCGTCTCCGTATTATGAGTACTAGGCGCGCAGCAAGCGACAAGAGGTACCTACAGTTATAGCCAGTAGCACGTACAGAAGCCGTAGCAATAACACAAGGCACGTTATTGCGTAGTGCACTACAACCGTGCACTGCGCTCCTATGCGCCCCGCGTAGTGCGCGCTTAACGTCACACATAAACTTTTAAAGCGTGAAACTCACTGTTTTCTAAGCTATAAAAGAATTTCTTGAAAGGAACGATGTCAAGGTGCATTAAAGACCGGTCACGTAGATTTCAAACATTGTATTTTTCTGCAGAATCCGTACAATCGTACTAAGTATATTTTTGTGAAATTGAAACATGTCAAAGCCACGTTAGGCTTCTTTTATGTTATAAAAAATATAGGTACCTAAGAAATTTCAAAAACCAACTGACGCGGGTGGCAACAAAACAACCAACGGCGGAACCGTGGCGTCACTCAAACCAATGACCTACCGCAAATACCGCCCGCGTCAGTTAGTTTTTGAAATATCTTAGGTATACATTTAATGACACACACATTCAAAACTGATTCCTATCGGTGACAGCACTGCACCCTAACGCCCAGATTTGTACAGTTGTACACTTGTACCACCCCCCACCCCGACGCCGCGCCGGCTAACTTTACACGAAAACATGTAAAGAAGTAGGAAACGAACAATAAAACTTACTGCTGTTCCCGTAACTGGTGAGTTTGTGGGCAAACTTGTGGTGCAGGTACGATTTAATCGCAAAACACGTCCATTTGAAACATTCGAATGGATTTATTCACGACGGAATTACAGAACTTAGTGTACGGATGTCAGTGGATGCATGCAGTCGATATTATGTACGTACAGTACGCGGCCGCTTTAGAAAGATAATCGGCTATCTTCGGCTTTATAGAGCGTCATCTCTGTCGCACGAGGCTCTAACAGTCCGGTATGTAATAAACAAGTCAGCGACAAAACGTCACATAAGTATGAGTGACGGATAAAACGCTCTACAAAGCCGAAGCTAGCCGATTATCTCTTTCTAAAGCTCGATGTAACTACGTATTGTATTTAGATCAAGACAATATTGTTCTATGAACGCCTGCAGCTGAAATTCCTAACTAATTTTAATACCCGCAGCGCAGGACCGGAGATAAGACACTTAATTATTATTTTAACTAATTTTCGCTAACTTAAAATTCATGAAGAAACTCGGGTAGAGGAACAGAGAAGTGATTTTCTTGTTAGAGCAGTAACAGACGGCACCGAGCAACTCGGCAGTAAATATTACACATCGAGTTTGAGAAAAAGATAATCGGCTAGCTTCGGCTTTGTAGAGCGTCGTAGCCGTCACTCATACTTATGCGACGTTTTGTCGCTGACTTGTTTATTACATACCGGACTGTTAGTGCTTCGTGCGACAGAGATGACGCTCAATTAAGCCGAAGCTAGCCGATATCTCTTTCTAAATGAGGTGTGATATTTTTTGCCGCGTAATGCACAGTTGCATCACACACTACATAAATACGTACGTACCATCGAATCATACTGTAGTGCAGCGTTTCCCATTTGCCGGGTCGCGACCCGGTACCGGGCCATCAAAAAAAAATACCGGGTCACCGGTAAACCGGTATCGTGTACCGGCAAAGTGAAAAATAAGCAGCAGCTCCAGAATTTGCACTAAAATATTGTGACTAAATAGGCGATACCAAAATATATTATGTAGTATTCATGAACAATTTTACTTTTAATAAATGTGTATTATTGTACCCTAATGGAACCAGCTTGGGTTTAAAAGTATTAAGTGGGTCACGAAGGGGCAGTGTGAAAATAACCGGGCCATGGCAGAACAATGTTTGGGAAACACTGCTGCAGTGTATGTAAACTAGCAATCAGTTTGTTAATCGTTCAACTTTATCAATTATTAATTGAAGGATTATGTGTTGTTCGTAAAACCAATTAATTCCATATTGATTGAATATTAAACAGTGTTCATTGGTAACAACTTGTCCGACTATTTCGCATTAATTTTCGGTTTAAAGTTGTTGTTGTTTCGGTTAGCTGTTGATAGCTCCGCCATATCCAGTAGTTAGCAGCTAAATGTTAATAGTTACTTGATTCATTATTATTGTGTCAGTTTTTGGAACGAAGTAGGACTAAACTGGTAGAAATAGTCACGTAATAAAAAAAAGCGTTATAAAAAACTAATAACTCCATAAATATGAAACTCACGGCAATCACGCACGCGGTCTCCGATCAGTACCCATTGAGACGTCAGAGTTTGAGGTCGAGTCACCGAATAAAAAATAATACGCGTAATTTTACCGTGTACAAATGGAAAATAAAAGTTCATACGAATGTTACATATTGGAACTTCGTTCCTGACGGGGGTCCCCCGATCGCACATGTTAGTTTTTAATTATTTTATTAGCTCCACGTAGTCCCAGCCTCTTCTGATTCAATGGAAGGTTATCAATTAACCTCCGAACTCCTCTATCGTAAACATTTCCATCCATTTGCCAGACAATAATCTCAGATTATGCTTACGAAAACATACATAGAGATTCGGCAACCCGGGCTAAGCTAGGCTGTTAATACACATAATATACTTACCGCGGAGTATTTGCATATATTCCTCGCGACACAATCTCCCTATTCGGTAGCATTAGTGATAAGATTTCACAACCCATTACGTACAGATATGGTTATCATACAAAGTGTTTCTGCGATACTTTGAGCGTTTTGTAGCGGCGGCGGCGCGGGCGGCACCAACATACACAATAGAGATATGTACAGAAGGACCACACAAAGAATTTTATTATAAGACTTGATATAAATTCAATTTTTAGTACTACGAAGAGGCTTATTTCTGGTTCACCCCATCGGAATTTGATGAAAAGTGGCTCAGATTGTAAATTGGACCCCAAGCTGTAAAAACCACATCAAAATTCGTTTAGTACTTTTTGCGAGATGCACGCACAAACAGACAAAAAATTAAAAATAAAGAGTTGGGGCATTGGGTTACGTCCCACGTACGTACCCTATCCCGACTGTTTTTTTTAAACTAAACTTTTTTAGACTAGTATCGCCACATCTCACAATAAAAAAGTGGACGCGCATTATGAAACAGTTGTCTAGTTTTTACTTAAACTAAAATATACCGTATGATACAAAGTTTACAGTCTATTCTGGTCTGGTGATGCAGAATCAAAAGGAAGGCGTCAACTTTTGCCGGCGCATTCTAGTGGAACTTCTCCTGCTAATTTGCTAAGTGGTTGGTTCTCAAAGAGTGTAGAGCAAGATTGTGGCTAAGCGTTTAGTCAGGCCTCCGTCACTCCATGTACTTGCGCGCTATAAGTGCCTACCGCCCAGCCGAGCGGTCTCGGTCCGCCGGCGGGTCAAATTCAGTGCGGTTTTCGCAAGCGAAGCGCGCGCACGCCGTTCAATTTTAATAGTGCTGTTCGTTCGTACGCGTATTACGATACCGTGTGGTGCCTTATGTGTTGTAGGTGCTTTATTTGAAGTCGGTTCTCTTTTTTTAAGGCTTTTTTTTCATTTCTAGTGAACATCTCCGAAGATCATCATCAAACTAAGAAGTATTATACTTATTTTAAAACGTTCTCCTAAATGTAACAAATCCTTTTCTAAAAACCGCATCGATATCGGTTTAGCCAAACGCGAGATTATCGCGCACAAACATATATACCTACAAACCATACAAGTCAAACTTCTCAGTTTGGCCTGTATGTCTGATCACCTCCTTTTTTTTAAGTTGGTTAAATATTTTATAAATTATAAAAATTTTAACTGCCACATAAAAGTCAGAACATATTCACAGTTCTCAATAACATAGATAAAAAGTTATGTTAATTTAATTTTATCGAAGAGGCAGCCCTGCGATTACTGTGGAATCGCGCGGTGCGAAGCAATCACTGCTGTACGCTTGAGCATTTAGGCGCATTTTAGCATACAGTGGTTGTTGACGCGAGGGAGTAGGCAATTATCGTAATAGGTATTGGAAATTTTCTACTGAGTGAAGTATCTGTTACGTAGTAACTATTCAGTAATCTGTGGTTTAGTGGTCTAATCTGAATAAACGGTTCTAGCGCGGCATTGTTCCAACCTCAGATCATAGAAACAAGGGAGTTGTGCCAAGGCGCTATCGAGCTTGATGCCTGATTTTGAGCAAATTGCTCATACTAAAAACGTACGCGCTGGTGACGAACCGAACACGATCGATGGTATAAATACAGTGTTTTAGTTTAGTGCTAGTGTTAAATGACAATTAACAGTGTTAGATTGAGGGTGTGCGGAATGTTCAATGCGTGGGAGATCTTTTTATTCACAAGGAGCGCTTAATTATGCGCGTAATTGTGTCGAAAAATGTACTAAAAGTGGCATCAGTTCTTCCCGTACTAATTTGCTATGATGGCATATCTCCTTGTTTTTATGATCTGAGGTTCCACCTAAGCTGCGGAGGTAAGAGGCGGCGCGTGCATGCCTTGAATGAACATTAGGGTTATGAGAATTTCAGCGTAGAACAGACCATCTTTTTACCAACCTGAATGATGCAATAGGAGATTAATTTAATTGCAGCAGCCTCTAACTCACCAATCTATACTAATATTATACGAGTAAAGCTGAAGAGTTTGTTTGAACCCGCTAATCTCTGAAACTATCAGTCGGATTTAAAAAAATGATTTTGTATATCATAGCCAGACTCATGAGAAATAGTATAGGCTATTTAACATCACGCTACGACTCTTAGGAACTGAGCAACGGGGGTGAAACCGCGGGGAACGGCTTATTATAAAGAGAGATGCGAATTTTGTGAGTTCGTATACATGGGAAAGGTAATCTCTGGCACTACTGATCCGATTCTAAAAATTCTTTCACAAATAGAAAGCTGCATTATCATAAGTATAATCGGCCTATAATGTTCCCACTGCTGGGACACAGGCCTCCTCTGTGAGAGGGAGTGGGCCGTAGTCCACCACGCGGGCCCAGTGCGGGTTGGTGGACGTCGCATGTCTTCGAATTTTTGGTTCTAGGACATGCCGGTCGCAAAGCTGCATTATTTTTGAGTAATATAGGCTACTTTTTGTCCCAACAAAATGCACAGTTCCTTTGGGTCACGCGGACAAAGTCGCGGTCAAAATGCTAGTAGATGTATGTAAGGAGGAGTTGTCAATTTGTACTCCTTGTTACTCTAACTACACTAACATTTGACTGTTATTTTTTTCATCATTACATCTTCTAAAACCTCGTCAACAGAATTCTTTTGTTGACATTCTCGTAAAGAAGTATCCAATAATGTTATGTTAATGAGTCTCGGAAGCCGGCCGCCCCCGCAGGGGCGCGGGGGGCGGGGGACGGGTCTGTGGTGATTTCCCGCGGGGGCGGCGACGCGCAACAACAAGTGTCGTGAGTCTGTTTACTGTCAACAACGATGGCTGCTCTATGGATAGTCGAGATTGTACTTGCGACGATATGGAACCTTTTTGATCCAGTTTTGTTTGTGTAAGCTGCTGCTGCTGGTACCTACGTTTTTCATTTCTTGTTTTTTTTTTATTTGTAAATAGGCTTGCGCTTGACCGCCATCTCGCCTGATGTTAAGCGATGATGCGGTCTACGATGGAGCACGCTTGCCTAGAAGAAACCGATTCACTCGCGACTTGAAGATACCCAGATTGTAACTATCAGGAAAACCCACTCGGGCAGCGCCTTTTGTATTGTTTTGTGTTCTCATTTGCTGTAGCTAACTATTATGCCTAAACATTATTCTTTTTTTTTTCTTTTAATTCAGTCGTAGTCAACCTGGGTCCGGCAGACTTTTTTGTGAGATACTAATTTTTGAATAAAATAATTCGTATTTAGCACACTTATTACGGCACATGTCCACAAAAGTTTAAATGAATATAATCTTCAATCTCGTTATCAAAGTAAAAGGACCGCCATGTGTTACGTCACAACTCCTATCAGGAGGAACATCGTCGAGAGCGACCTCTTAATTAAACTGCTCAGTGCAGCTCACGACGACTAACTCGCTAATATTTAACTTACCTAACACTGCTATGACTTACTTTTCCTTTACACGAAGTTTCTAAATGAAATCTCAAAGTTAAACTACTTACTTGGCAGATTACATTTGATTTAAAAACATAATGAATCGTACAAAAATACATTCGATAGGATTTGTTCGACATGTCCAACATAAAGTTAAATAAAGAGAAGAAAAACAAACATCTAAATCAGAAGATGACGTCATCTGAACGTTGAGTGGACGGCGTCGCGGTGCTACGAGAGTCGTAGACACGTAGCGCCGCTACGACGCCGCCTACGCGACGCTACGAGTTCAACCATCATAATAATTCATAGTCTCTTATCAATACGCTATTGATATAAATCGCTGGGCGCTATTTGCATGTAAATTAAATCGTCGTACAATATAACTGTGCCCTGTATGTCGATGCAATAAGGTTCACAGTACAGTGATCGCTAATCTCTACGTGATAAAATGCTATTATAAGGAGTAATGGAATTCTAGAGCGAGTTCAAAGAGGTGAAGAGAACTGTGGTACATTCTAATTTAGCGACCAAATGTTCAGCGCGCACCGTCTGGTGATGACGTCAGCTGTATGCCGCAAATCATCACAAACGTTTATTGCACACAGATCCATACAGTGTAAATGTGTGTGTGACATAATTACCGGTGGCCGCGCGGCTCTCATGCTCGAGAGTACTCTCACTCGTACGAGCGACACGTTTCACGATGCGCACTTGAAAATATATTGAAAAATAACGTATCGTATAAAGAAAAGCGCAACATCCGGTGAAAAGTTAAAAAAAAGCGAGTAAGCCAGGCCGCACACCAGACATACACTTGGGTTACGATAATTTTGGCACCACATTTGAGACGCGACACATCTAACGCCGCCGCATATCTGCGCGCAAGCACGCACACCAAGGACACATTTGTAGCTGGTATGCGTCACATATTCTCCGAGCAAAAATGTGTTTTGGTGAATTATGGCGACGTAAATGTTGTGTGCATGTAGCGTGTCGCTCCAGTGTGAGGCCCCACTAAAGTTCAAAGCTGCTACTATTCTAGTTCTTTTGTATTTTAGTTTATTTCAACTTTTATAAAATGACGTAAATTTCTTTGTATTCGACAAGTTTAAATCAGTCTGGCACTATCTTAACAAGCAGTAGGTAGTCTGGCAACACTTATAGATGAATGTTTACGTTACAAAATAAAAAAAAAACTCTGTGAAACGTCAGGAAAACTATGTAAAAATCTGTAATACACGCGATTTAATCCGTTTAAACTTGTTTTTTTATGATAATGTGTAATAATCGCGAAAACCTAAGACATTATTTATTATAAAAAATTACTGTTATAAAATGACGTAATTTTGTTGAATTTTCCCTAGATTGCAACCTCCCCTCCTCCCAAACGCAACGGCACTCAGTAGCCAGACTGACTTAATGGTAGTCAAGAAGCATGCCGAAACACAACTAAAGTAATCTTATTCGTTATAAAATCAGGTGAAATTTACGCTGCTATCTATAATACTAAAGTCACTGATCGTCACTAACGCGCCCTCTAGTGGCCGATCTTATCACTTCAATGACTTGGAAACAAGTCTTGAACCCTAAAAAAATCCTAAATGTTTATTACAATTTGAGGCTTACGACTTTTGTGAGCCTCAAATTGTAATAAACATAAATTATCCTGTCATTCAAATGCAAGTTGTGTTGTCTTGTTACACAAAAGACCTAATTTAAAAATTATGCAGCGTCTAATTTTGTATAAACTTGTTGCAAAGAGTACCTATCTGATTAAAACATCAGCTCTTTAAATTTATGTTAATTTGTCACACCTCCCCCCACTCTTGTCAGCCGCCCTTTCTCCCCAACAAAATCCTCCTGAAGGCAGACATCACGTTGACATGTAAATCGAATTTCCTGCACAAAGAAGTGTTGACTGTACAAGTACATTTGTACAAGCTATGAGCGCGGCGGCATGAATAACATCACATCATATTTGATGCGAAAAACGAACACAGAAAAGTAAACATTTGTACAACAACTTGATATAAGATAGCTACCGTCAGCAACGAAGATCGATAAGACTTTTGTTTTTAGGGTTCCGTACTTGCGTAGGGTTCCGTACTTGCGATTTCTATTGACTTATTATTTAGATTTCTGTGTTCACAGTAAGTACTGTTTCATAGGTATATATTAGTGTTGGGCTGACTATCAGTTTGGCCGACTAGCCGACTAGTCGGCTGGAAAAAGACCGATTAGTCGGCCGACTAGTCGGCCAAGCCGATCATTGTTTTCGGCGGTGTTCGGGCGGACTCGGTAATGTTCGTCGCGCCTCGTATTCCTTGCCCGCGCCGCGCGAGTCGAACGAACAGGTTTTAGTTTACTTTGCATTTTGTCATAGTAGGTATTGTTAACATACGATCGCCGTTACTTAGTGTTTTTTTTTAATATAAAACAAATTCGATTCTATTCGATATAAATAAATGCGATTCTAAAATATATAATAAATAGGTGCTATTATGTTCTTTAATCAGAGTTATTATTAGAAACTTGCGTTCAGAATTTATTTTTTGTTCCTATTCCTGTATTATTTTGACAATTGTAAGACTGTTATTAAAATAAAAACAATTAATAATGAATAATTTCATTTCAATCACCCTATTTAAATGAATAAAGTAATGGCCGACTATAGTCGGCGTTTTTTGCCGACTAGTCGCTGACTATAAAAGTGGCCGGATAGTCGGCTTTACCGACTAGTCGGTACATCCCTAGTATATATTAATAGTTTTCTTAGTTTAATACTTATAGTTTATTTCCAAGTTTAGTTCTACGGATAATGTAATAAGTTTTTAAGACCCGGATATGTTTGGGGCCCAATTTGGTGGCTTACCCACTCGGCTAGGATTACCGTTAAACGTTCAGTTATACCGGTAGTCTGGATAAATTAAACAGGTATACAAGAACACAGCTTATCTTATTAAGCGACGACTCACGCAAGTTGGAGACTTGCTCAGATCATAGAAAAAATAAGATATGCCATCATAGCAAATTAGTACGGGAACCACTGACTGTCGCCACTTTTAGAACAGTTTGCGACACAATTACAAGCGCTCCTTGTAATTAGAAAGATGTCCCACGCATTAAAAATTCCGCACACTTTCAATCTAATACTATTCGTCACTGTTAATCGTCACTCATCACTAGCACTAAACTAAAACACTGTATTTATATCATTGATCGCGTTCGGTCCGTCGCCAGTGTGTACGTTTTAAATATGATTATACTATACTAAGGGGCTATTTCACCAACCTATCATTATCTGTTCAATAAGCTAAATTGTGATCTCTAAACTATTCAATAGCAAAAAAATGCGTTTCACTACCTGTCAATAGTGTTAATGACAACATTATTGAAGTAAAATTTAATTTACTAAAAGTCACCTTTAGCATGGGGTCTCATCAGGAACAAAGGGACATTTGTTGAAATAACTCATAATAGATGGCGTTATATGTATCGATTTGTTATTGAAGTTTGTGTAAAATTGAGGACATAAAAAAATACATCATGAAAAATATTTGTAAAAATTTTGAAAAATCCTTTATGCACAGAAAAATGTATAGCCCGAGATAGCCCGCGCTAAATCGGTCACATTTCTTTGTATGAGATGAGGCATCTGTACGTATAGTATTATATTATCTGTGCCTTTAGCTATTGATAGGTTGGTGAAATAGCCCCTAAATCGTCAAACTCAATAGCGCCTTGGCACATCTCCCTTGTTTGTATGATCTGAGGGCACTTGCGTGAGTCGTCGCTGAGATAAGCTCTCACATAGTTGTTCACACGTTGCGAATACACTATCAAGTACAGAGTAGATCGATCAGTAATTGAGTTGCTTTGTGGATGTCGAGGTGGCTCAGTGGTGAGACTCGTTTCTTAACTAGGCAAGGTCGTGGGTTTAATAACTAGCAAGTGCTAATAGCACATTGTCTACGTCGTGTACTTTCTAAATATATTCAAATCTTTTTTTTTCTTTATTTAAATGGGAGAGATTTTTGTGGCTTACGATGAAGTCATGCCGAAACTGTTTGTCTATTCTGACACTGACAGGCTGATCTGAAATCATCAACGTGCAGTGAATAAGTGTAGTAATTAATATTATAGTCTCTAATCCTACTAATATTATATACGTGAAAGTTTGTGAGGATGTAAAGATGTATGGATGTTTGTTACTCTTTCACGCAAAAACTACTGAACGGATTTTGATGAAACTTTACAGTAATATAGCTTATACATCAGAATAACACATAGGCTACTTTTTATCCCAAAAACGCGGGCGAAGCCGCGGGCGGAAGCTAGTCCGCTATAATATGCGTTGCAAATTTCACAATACTGTAAGAAGTAAATACTTACCTAGATACAATTTTAGCGAGTGTATTTAATAAATCCTACTAATATTATAAATATCCTACTAATATTAAAAATCCAGTGACACAATAAATCTTATAAAACACAACAAACTAACAAACTCCCGGCGGTCCTCTCGTATTAAGTTCAGTGTTATTTATTAACTGTCGCCATTTATCAGAATAATTAGCGAGTGGTGTTCATAAACAAAAGATTCGCTCACTGATGTTTCTGCGGACGCTCCTGTTCCAAACGATAGGGTCGCACGGCACACTTTACATTGCGCGCCTGGTAAGACTATTAATTTTTCTCACTGGTTTCAGTGCTTCGTTAGTCCGAAAATACAACACGACACTAGGTTTTGTTAGTTGTAAATCTGTAACAAAACAAAACTTGAGAATATTTCCTATAAGACGAAAATCCATTAAAAATATTCTCGCTCTATAAGTTAAAAAAACCCTTAATGCTGTTCTATTAATGTTACAAAATAGCTGCGGTTCATTAGTTTAATTTGCTCGTGAAACATGCTAACGTTTCATTCATTAACTTGTATGTATAGCAATATTTGTATCGCACATCATGTACCTATTCGGGACTGGCTGTTTCGATATGAGAGATCTACAACGTGTCTCCCATTAGACGACATTCCTCAAAGGGGGCCATTATACTCATCATTATGAACAACTTTTACTATGGGAGCTACTCTGTACATAGTAGGAAACTATTATTTTTAATTATTTTTTTTCGCGATTTCGGCCCTTAACAAAAGTTACTCATAATGGTCCTCTTTAAGAAATGTCGCATAATGGGATACACGTTGTATACGTGTGTATAGTATGCAAACAAATCTCCCAAACGGAGAAATCATAATCAAAACCAACATCAGTGTGTTATAGAAATTAATTTTGTTTTCTCTGTCCTGAAAGAGGATATTCATGCCAGTGGAATAAACAGAACACTCGACGTAAGTGTGGCCGCACACACCGCGTCGTTCGTGCACAGATGTTCCACTAGCGTAGGGCTGCCATAAATGTTGAAAGGCCGACCGGGACATTTGGAATAGAAAAAAAAAGTGGAATCAGACTCTTGTACCTACCTAGGTTTTAAAAACTTTGAAGTAAACTAAAAAACTTTTTTTTTTGTTTGAGGGTAGTCTAAGTGCACACACGTTTTTGTAGAGCTCTCATAAAAAAAAAACGTTTTAATTTAATTATTTATTGGATTTAATGCTGTTTATACGCTAAAAGTTCAAATTATCCTCGGATGCACTTACTCCCTATATAAAATCACTTCACACTTTCACTTTTCCCGCACAAACAAATCTTCACATAATGGACCTTTATGCCAAGTTGTCGGACTGCATGGAGGAATTATCTGCCACCTTTTCTTCGCGAATGGGCAAGTACGAAGAGGACCTCAAGAATGCCAGCAGTAACGAGGTGGCCCACAAGACAATTGCCAGTCTCTCCCGTGAATTCACTGAGTTCAAGTGCCTCATCTGGGGGACAATGAGTGCGCTTAAGTCTCAGATGGAGCTGTTGGTTGTGGGCCTGGATCGACATGAGATGGCGTCTCGAAGACAGGTGCTGCTCCTTCATGGTCTCCCGGAGCAAAAGGATGAAGATCCCACATCCAAGGCAGTCGTGACACTGGCACAGAAGATGAAGATTGCCAATGTCTCTTCGTCTGACATCACAGCCTGCCATCGCCTAGGAGTAGTTTCAGGCAAGCCTCGTCCGCTTCTTATTCGCTTCCAAAGCCACAATCTGCGCAGCGAAGTGTGGCGAAGTAAGCCTGTACTGAAGGGCTCCGGTTTAGTACTCTCGGAATTCCTAACCAAGCCCAGACACGACACATTCCTGGACGCCCGCAAACACTTTGGTGTGAAGCAATGCTGGACTTCCGAGGGGAAAATTATCATCCTGCTCCCAGATAAGTCGCGGCGCAAGATTGAGTCTGCAAACGAACTCCAACAACTTGTAGCGAAGTTCCCGACGGCTACATCAACAGGGGACAACACGGTTGTCGAAGCCGCAAAAGACACCGCTTCACCGAATGGTCGGCCAGCTCCAGACAAGAGATCGCGTAAGCAGGCAAAATAAGTTGTACCCACAATGAATTTTTGTTATTAATCTCTTCTACTACGTCGGTCACAGTATTAGTTTTTTTTTTTATATTTGACAGTGACAATTTGTGTGACAACATTTAATGATTTATTTATGTTCGTTCGGAAACACTTTTCTCTGTATTATTTGTTCTACCATTTTTTTTTTGTTTTGGATACGAGTCTTTTAATCAACTGGCGAGTGCATCGAGGATTTTTGAAATACTTTATTTTTTTATTCAGTTAGTATCTTATTGTTATATCTATTTATATATATTTTTTGTAGTATTATGTTAGATAATTTTGATGACAGTTTTGTATCTTGTTCTTCTTCTTGTTCGTCTGATGGGAGCTACGCTAGTGCGTTCAGTGATGATTCTCTGCAACTACGCGACCAACTTTTTTCTACTTTTTCTTGTTTTAAAAAGTTTTTCAATGTGGTCCACATAAATGCGCAAAGCATTCCCGCTCATCATTCTGATCTATTATCCTCATTTGATTCCAATCTTATTCATGCTGTCTGTGTCTCTGAAACTTTTCTCAAGCCTGCACTTCCTTCTACACAGTACTCACTGCCCGGCTACAAGCTAGTGCGTAATGACAGAACTGGCAAGGGAGGTGGAGGGGTCGCCATCTATCTCCGTGGAGATATTACATACAAAGTTGTTGACCAGTCTCCGAGTGCTTACTCAAAATCAGCTGAGCACCTTTTTATTGAAATAATTTTTAATCACTCGAGATTACTTTTAGGTGCGTACTATAGTCCTTCGTGTCACATAGATTACTTCTCTGCATTCGAATCAAAACTTGAAAATTTGTCTTCCCTTTATGACCACACTATCATCCTCGGTGACTTCAACACTTGCCTGATCAAGGATGATGCGCGCACCCGTAAACTCCAATCGCTTGTCTCCTCTGTCAACATGCATATCCTTCAGCTTAACGCTACTCACCATGCCCCTCATTGTTCTCCTTCTCTTCTAGACCTAATTCTAGTTTCTGACCCTAGCAAAGTAGCCACACATGGGCAACTTTCTGCCTCCTTCTCTTATCATGATCTTATATTTCTTTCGTATAAAATTCGCCCTCCTAAACGTAAATCAAAATTTCTCTTCCTTCGCAGTTTCAAGAACATTGATCTGGATCGTTTGCGAGAGGATGCGGGCAATATTGACTGGTCTCCTGTTTACGGCGGCATTGACATGGACACTAAAATAACTGCATTTAACTCGATAGTGCTAAACATTTACGACGAACATGCTCCTCTTAAAAAAGTAAGGGTGAAGCATCTTCCAGCGCCTTGGCTCTCGGACCTTGTTAAAAGCGCAATGTCGAAAAGGGATAAGGCCAAAAAACGGTATAAAAAGAACCCTACCGATGAAAACTGGGCTATTTATAAGAAACTGCGTAATCGCTGCAGTCGCATGTGTAGGGATGCTAAAAGACGCCACATTCACGACTCCGTACAAAACTTCAACACAGCAAAAGTATGGCAATTCCTCAAGTCCCTTGGTATAGGCAAAGTTGCTAACGACAGCACTCCCGATATGGATCTAAATGCAATTAATCTACATTTTTCCAAACCACCAGTTACTCTGGATGATAATATCAAATCTTCTACACTTAACTATCTCTCTAATCTTCCTCTGCCATTATGTACTTCGTTTTCTTTTCAGCCAGTTACAGAACGCGATATTATGAGGGCCATTTCATCTATTACCACGAAAGCGGTGGGTGATGATGGCCTTCAACTCCAGATGCTTCTTCCAATCCTGAATGTACTCTGTCCCATCATTCTACACTTAATTAATTATTCACTCGAAACTTGCTCCTTTCCCTCTGCTTGGAAGAAGGCGCATATAATTCCTTTACCCAAAGTATCTAATCCTTCTTCAGTATCCCAGTTCCGTCCAATATCCATTCTCCCAATCCTATCCAAGGTACTCGAGAGTATTGTTCATAATCAACTGTCTTGTTATCTCTCCTCTAATAGCCTGCTAAGTCCATACCAATCTGGTTTTCGACCTGGCCACAGCACAGTATCGGCTTTTGTTAAAATAACTGATGACATCCGACTGGCCATGGAGAACAGGCTGTTAACAGTTTTGGTTCTACTGGATTTTAGCAGTGCTTTTAACTCAGTTGATTTTGACATTCTCTTGGGTATTTTATCCTCTCTGAATGTATCTCCTTCTGTAACTGCCTGGTTTAATTCTTATCTTAGGGGTCGCTCGCAGTCGGTTCGCTCTGATGAGGCCTCCTCTGAGTGGTGTAATCTTGCTGCGGGTGTGCCTCAGGGTGGCGTCCTCTCTCCTCTTCTTTTCTCCGTTTTCATTAACGCCATCACTAATGTATTAACTTCGTATTACCATCTCTATGCAGACGACTTGCAGCTTTACCGCCATTTTAAGCTGGAAGAGTTTCCAGAAGCTATTGATGCCATCAATAATGATCTTAATAACATAAATCAATGGGCTAAAAGGTTCGGCCTTTTAGTTAATCCTTTAAAATCACAAGCTCTCATTATTGGTGGCAGATATTTTTTTAATATTTTAGATCACCAGTCTCTTCCCCCAGTTCTATATGATGCTATCCCTATAGTTTACTCCAAGAGCGCTAAGAACTTAGGTGTTCTCATAGACTGCAATCTGTCCTGGCATGTTCACATTGCGGAAGTAAGCAGGAGAGTGTTTTGCTCGTTTCAGTCTCTCAAACGTCTCCAGAAGTTCCTGCCTTTTCAAACTAAAATTACTCTTGCCCAATCCCTTCTTCTACCGCTTCTAGACTACGCTGATGTCTGCTTTCTCGACGCAACTGAGGAACTTCTTGATAAGCTCGAACGTCTGCAGAATTTGTGCATCCGCTTCATTTTCGGCCTTCGGAAGTACGACCATGTATCGGAATTTCGGGCGCAACTGAGGTGGCTGCCTATTCGGCGGCGTCGTGATACTCACATTTTATCTTTTCTCTTTTCTGTTCTTTATAATCCTAATTCTCCTATTTACCTTCGGGAACGATTTGAGTTTCTTGTCCCTAGAGGAAAGCCATGTCGCACTTCTTCATCTCTTCTCCTTCGCACTCCTCATCATACTTCTAGTCGTTATGATGGATCATTCACTGTTCGCGCAGTACGCCTATGGAACTCACTTCCACACTCCATACGTGATAGCCCCTCTTTAGGCGTTTTCAAGAGAAGAATAAAGGAACATTTCCTGTTACCATAACATATACATGTATTATGTATGTATTAGTTTATTATATTATATTTATATAATTATATAGTTGTATATATTATGTTTATGTATGGTGTAATATACACATATTCGTTTAGTCTATTTATGTATGTATGTACGTTATTAATAAGTAGGTATATTGCAGACTATTGTGCACTTAACTCTACTCTCGGATCTTAAGTCTCTCTATCACTCTAAGGTTTGCTGTAAGAAAACTCAATTTTGAGTTAAGCTCGCCTATGTACATAAAATATCCATAAAAAATTGTATTTAATATTTGTGTGTACAATAAAGAATATGAATATATGAATATGAAGTAAAATTTTTGGTAGATATTTTATTAAAACTAAATAGAATGCGAAAAATCGTTGATGATCTATCGAAAGAACAACATCCTAATTTTCTTAGGCTTGCTCTACGTTCTCAGTGCAACTTTACTTAGCCCATTTATATTTTTTGAAGTTCCGACTTTTTTAAGGCGCTGATAACTGCCAACGGCCTTGAGTGATTTGGGCGGTATAGCTTGAGTGTTCTGCGCTGAGCTCAAGCAACGCGACATACGTCCACCGAGCAATACGACTCGCCTATCAAGGAGCGCGCTGTGCAGAATTAGACGTATTATTACTTTTTAGTACCTATCTAAAATATAAAATAAAAAAAAAGTAACAGGCAATATTATAGGTAGTAACCTAGTCTTTTCACACAAAACAAATCATGAAAATATCTTAAGCGATTTGACAGTAATTACGTTTTTATATTTTGGGTAGACACGAATTCATGAATTTATTTCATTAAGTATTTTACTACAATAGTTCAATATTCACAGGTACGATTGATGTATATATGTTCTAGTTTAACATACAAAATTGCACAACTAACCTGCATTATTTGACGGCGAAATAAGAGATTTACAACTTGAGATTTACGGCCGTTACCATTTACCGTCGCCTTAAGGACCTACGTAAGTATAACCCCTTCTCACTGTTTTCGTTTTTTTGTCCACTGCGATGAAATCAACAAAAACACTGTTCCAATTGAGCATTGTTGCCTGGAATTGCAAAGAGAGACTGGCTTAATTTAAGATTTGTTTTTCTTTCGTATATGCAACTATGCATGTTTAACTACCAAACCGGGACAACTGACTTACTGACCGGGACACCGGGACACGACATGTCCCGGTGCACCGGGACGTATGGCAGCCCTACACTAGCGGGCCGCACGCGGCCGCGCGCCCCGATGGCGACACACTCACAAGCATTCCTCTCAGTATGCTACACACACATACTACACACATTATTTGATTTTTAGTGCTAATTAGGCCTGTTGTTGTTCTACGTTATTTGTATCGTCAGTATTCGCCAATGTTAATTAATTTTAAGCACATATTATTATCTATACTAATATAAAACTGTAAAAAACCATATATGTCTGTACTTTGAAGATATTCCAGAAAAAACAGTCGAGATAGGCTACTGGGACATAACCGTGCCAAAAAATATTTTTTTTCGTAGTTTCGTATAGGTATTTGTCTGTTTGTGCGCGCATCACGCTAAAAGTACTAACTGAACGGGTTTTGATGTGGTGGTTTGTAAGGGTGTATATTTGAAAAAGATTCTTTGATACGTCGACACCTCAAACCCTGCTTACTAAACCTCTTGACCAAACAGATTTCCTTCCACCCCCACTTGGCAGAGACTGCAACCAGTGTAATCGGCACAGCCTGCGCGTGACGTGATGCGCCTAATTAGACACGTCCACACTACAGCCATAGTATATAAATCAGCGAGCTGCGATCAAAGAGCGCCGCCGTGTAGTCACACTTGTGTACGTGCTAGTGTCGCGCTCACCGCGGACTGATGTCGAGCAGCGTGCGCTCATTTGTCACAAGGAATAGTAAGGAGTGGTTTAAAACGAGGCAGTTAGGCCACTTGGTACGTTTTCCTGTAGTTTCGTAGTTAAGGTGGTTCCTCTCAGGCCGCAATTGCTTTTATTGCCCCTTCTGAGTGCTGAGTGCGGGTTGCAAACCATCGCGTAATGCGTCAATCCAGTAAGGGCCATATCTCATTTCGCACGCTTAATATTATAGTGACCGAACTCAAAATTTACGTAAAATGAGTTAATGCACCTGGCGTGACTACAACAACGCCATCTATGAAATAGCTCTAAGAAACTCTTCAATACTTTGTGTTTTCCTACTCTTACACTCTTTGCTGTCTCTTTCATTTTCGCGACTTTTGTGACGTTGATTGACATAACACAGACTCATTCAGTGTTCGTTCAACCGTTACAACATAAACAGTTTGTGCATTTAATTTTAAAGTGACCTATTAGTGTTTAAGGCGTTTTCATTGTGAAATTAAAGGTAAGTTTTATGTATATTTTTAGTATTATTTTGACTCTTTCCGCAATGAGCCTTTTTAATTCTAAAATGTTGTTACATTCAACCGGCCTCAGACCAAGAAAAAAAGAAAGACGACGCGCCGCGAACATCAAAAGTGAAGCCATAAAACCGTGCTCCTGCAAGTAAACATACACACTCACGCACACACCTACACTAAAACCATGCTCATCGCTCTTAGTACGTCACGAGTCGTCGTCAAGTAAACTTTGATTAAAAAAATAGAATTATGCCTTCCTGTGTAGTGAAAAGTTGCAAAAACAACAGCAAATCACATAAAAAGTCTCAAGGAATAACTTTTCACTTGTAAGTACTTGCAATAACACCGTTTCTCTATCAATAAACTGTGAATTTTAGGTTACTTGGAACAAAAAACCTCAACAAACGAAAACAGTGACATTAAGTGTGGGGGTTGCCATAATACGATTTAAAATTTGCCCATTCGATTAATTATAATAAATGTGATTTCTTACTTCCAGTTAAATTCCTATTTTCTTTTTTTTTTGTATTTAACATTTTAGGTTTCCAATTAATAATGAAATAAAAAATAAATGGATAGTAGCTATAAGAAATTGTCGGAATGATCCAGAATGGTTGCCATCGAAAACCAGCGTGGTTTGTTTCGATCATTTTGATAATAATGACCTTTACACAACCAATCGTGGACTTCGCCGTGTGACCAAAAGCGGATATCCTAAAAAGGTATGTACAGTTTTTTTTAATGGAGATTTTCAACACAATAAAACAGGCAGTATTTTTCTGATTTGAGTTAGTTTCTCAGCTTAAACAACTAATTATAAAACTACTATCCTAAAATTTTATTTTTTGTGTTTTAGATGTTATTTCTGTCATCCAATGTTACTGCTGAAAACTCAAACTCGTTGTCACAAAGTTCAGCCTCTACGTTTGTTCAAGTATGTACTAATTATTTACTCTAATCTTCTTATAAGGGTTTTAATCAAAAGCTGCCGTTACTCGTATGTTTTTTTTATGGCACGTACCAGACTTGCCTGATGTAATCATTGACGATATGGCATTACCAAATACATTCTCTGTATCTGTTCTCGTAAGTAGTTTCATGCCACTACTTGTTTTATAGATTCGAGATTTTATTACAATTATGCAATTTATTTTGTATATTTTTGTTATAGGAGTTACCTGATTTACCCAATGCGGCTGTTGATTGCACGGTGTTACCAAGTGCATCCTCTCCATTTATATCCGTATGTATTTTCCTGTCATTTATTACTAGTTTTTATTACAAAATAATATGCAATAAATTTTGAACTAATGTTGTTTTAGGACTTACCTGTTTTACCCAATGCGGTTGTTGATAGCATGGTATTACCAAGTACGTCCTCTGCATTTACTCCAGTATGTACTCTCCACAAAATTATGAAAAGTTGCATGCATTAAGTGCAAAAATTACTATTTGTAAAAAAAAAATATTCTTTTATTTTTATTTTTGTTTAAGGTCTTACCTGTCTCACCTATCATGTCCAAGATAACAGATAAAGAGGAAGTAACCTTCGATACACCTAGGAAGTATAAAATGAGACAAAAATTGAATTTGAAGGACAAAATACTACGTATTAACAAGATAAAAATTAAAAATTTACAACAAAGGGTCAGGCGTCTCAAAAACAGGAACAAGTCTCTTAAAGATATAATATGTACTTTAAAAAAAGACAATTATATTAGTCCTGAATTGTACGACTCATTAAATGGAAATATTGCGATAATAGACATATTCAATAATTTGAACAGGAAAAAATTAAAAAAGTGCATCAAATACACTCCCGCAGTAAAAAAAATCTGTCTAACTTTAAATTACCACTCCCCTAAAGCTTATGAGTACGTAAGAAACTCTTTTAATACTTGCCTCCCTCATCCGAAAACACTATGTAGGTGGTATGGATCCATAAAAGGTGAACCAGGATTCACAGAGGAAGCTTTTCAGGCCTTAAAGGCCAAATCCCAAGTAAGCGAACATCGTCCTCTTTGTTCTTTAGTGTTCGATGAAATGGCCATTAGGTCTCAAAAAATTTGGGATGGAAAAAAGTATATAGGATTGGTTGATATGGGTTTCGGTGTGGACGAATCAGCACCATTAGCTACACAAGCTTTAGTGTTCTTGTTGGTAGGCATTAACCACAGATTCAAGATCCCTTTAGGATATTTTTTAATTAATAGTATATCGGGGGAACAAAAGGCCAATCTCATCAAACTTTGTCTTATAAAGTGTTTTGAATCTGAAGTTGACGTCGTGTCCCTCACGTTTGATGGGCATACCACAAATTTCACGGCAATCGAGCAGCTTGGTTGCAAAATTAAAGATCCGGCAAACTTAAAAACTACCTTTAAACACCCGGCAGATGACTCAGATGTTGCTTGTTTTGTTGACCCAAGCCATGTAGTGAAACTCATAAGAAACCAATTTGAGGCCAAAAAAGATTTCCAAGACATTGACAACAAAAAAGTTGATTGGCATTATCTGGTACGTCTAAACGAAATGCAGGATGAGGAAGGCATTCATTTGGGCAACAAATTGTCGAAGCGACATATTAATTTTAGAAGCCAAATAATGAAGGTTAAACTAGCAACTCAATTGTTCAGTGAAAGTGTTGCTACTGCCCTGAATACTTGTAGGGAAGAACTAAAGCTGCCAAAGTTTAAAGATTCAGAACATACAGAAATCTTCATTAAAAAAATTAACGATATGTTTGACATATTTAATACGAGGTCTATGAGAAAGTTTGACTTCAAAAAACCGCTTTGCGAACGTAATAAAAACATTATTTTCAATTTTTTGGACGATCTTAAAAAGTACATAGTAAAGCTTAAAGTAAAATCAGTCACTAAACGCAAAGTTATACAAAATGGGCGGCCTACCTTTTTAATAACACGCATGTATAAACCAGTGATTGAGGCAAAATGTAAAACAGGATTTTTGGGAATACTTCTTAATGTTGAAAGTTTGAAGAGTCTTTTTCACAAATTAGTAGATACCGAAAAGAAACTTATATTTATTCCTGTCTATAAAATAAGCCAAGACCATTTAGAAATAATGTTTACATCGATTAGAATGCAAAGTGGTTTTAACGACAACCCAAATGTACGCCAGTTTAAAGGGAGCTATAGAAAATTACTTTGTCATTTGGAACTAAAAAGCTTGACAACAGGCAACTGTGTCCCATTGGAAAGCATTGCGATTTTGAACTGTCCATCTTCCACTGTTGTCATTAATGCAACCGCAACCTCTTATAGACATGAAGAAGAAGATGAGGAAGGAACGAATTTGGAGTTTCTTCAAGAAATTAAAGAAGATACCAAGGATCTTGCTAAAAGACTAAATGTCCCAGAGTTTGATGATTATAAAAATCTGATAATAGGATATATTGCAGGAGGGACGGCACATTATATTTCTAAAATAATTAAATGTGAAAAATGTCTTAGTAGCTTACTAGCTAGAGACAGATATCATTTTCACAAATTAATTTCACTAAAAAACAAAGGTGGACTGTGTTTTCCTTCCAAGGATGTATTCGACATATGTTTGGTGTGCGAAGTTATAATGAGAAAAATTATAAAAGAGAAAATTAATTTGGTTAATGAAAATCAGTACAAATGTATAGTAACGAAAATTTTACAATCATTTTTAGGAAACGATAAAATTTTTGAAAACTTGGATCTTGACCATAATTTTGCAGGTAATGAGCATAAAGTCAATTTAATTAAATGTGTTATTGAAAAATATTTAAATATACGATTTCACCACGTTTCCAAACAAGAAACAATTTCACATACAATAAAATCTAAAAGGCAGCAATTTAAAAAATTGACCCAACAACAAGGTTTTTAAAAGGGAATAGTTTTTTGTTCGTTACCATTAATTTATCTTTATATTAGTTTTTCTTTAGAGTCAGTGATTTTGTTATGGTCTTTTTGAATTTAATAAAGTTGATTGAAAATATAAGTTTTTTTTTTAGAATAATGCCTTCGAAACAATTGAGGTACAATACCATACTCAACAATATCTTACTCGTACAATTTTATCCTAGTTCCTACCCACACAAATATCCCCCAATTATAGGGAAAAAATGTAACAAATGGCAACCCTTCGATACACACATAGATAAAAAGGTGGCTTCACTTTTAATATTCGCGGCGCGCCGTCTTTCTTTTTTTCTTGGTCTGAGCAACCGGCGTATTCGGTTTTAGGTCTATTTAAAACTAAAAAACAATAACAGTTTGTGATCACATTAATATTTAAGTCAGTTTAATAGTAAAAATGTTGTCAATATTAGTTTTTGCTACAGTCATAGTTTAGTGTTACGTCTGTTTAATACTAATATTGATAACTTGCTCATGGTCACATAAAGTAATGGGTCTGTGCTTTATCAAAAATAATGCATATTTTTGTGGTCAAAATTGACAATGTGTCCGTATTCAGTAATAAGTCTTATTCAAATTAAAATAGTAGAAAAAATAAATGCTTTTATTTATGATTTTACTTTCTAGAATGGCTTCTGCACGATCAAGGAAAATTCTTGATTTAATTGATAATAAAGGCAGTCCTCATTACCAAGAACACGACCAGGTAAGTAATAAGAAAATTGAAGGTACTTCAATTCCCTGCAATTCCCTGGCGTTTTCACTTAATTGTAATCATTTTTGTTTGCAGGCAAATACTGTGCCTAATGAACCGGTACAAAATAGCGAAATTCTCTCAGATAGAAGTATTGATGTCCAGGTAACCAAATAAAAAATATTTTTTCCATTTTTTTATTATTGACGGTAATTTCAATACGTTCATTTTTGTGTTTACTTAATTGTAATCACTTTCATAAGAAATAAGACTGATTATAATTTTTATTTTGCTATTTTATATTGATTAAAAAGACTGAACCCAACAATATCGTTTTATTTTTTATTAATAAATGAACCCTAAATAAAATGTACAACGTAATTAGTATATTTTTATAGTACTAGAATGACTTAACATTATTAAAAAAGACCGAAATCAAAAATTACATAATTATTTTAGTGATAAATAGACTTAAACCTAAGACGTACAGTCAAGTTGTATATGTTTTTACTATTAGAAAGACTTAAAATAAATTAGGTCTAAATACTTTTTGGCAAATTTACCATTACTAAGTATTAAAAAGACCTAAATCTACAAAAACAATTTTAAAAGGCTGTATAATTGAAACTAAATAACATATAACAAAAAATTCACTTTCACCTAAAACTTTGATGTCTACACTATTAGAAAATTAAACTTGAATTGAACAATCTATGTAATGTCATATTTATAGCAAATTAAACAGCGCAAGTCGTAGTTGCAAAATCGTTTTTTGCGATTTGCCAAAAAAGTGTTTTTTTGGATTCGGTCACTGTAATACTAAGCGTGCGATTTGTTGTTATAGCAGTGACGCCAGCAGCGCTTCCGTGGCTACCCTTGGCGTCCGTGAGACGCCAAAACTGGCCGCCAAAGCGGATGCCAGGCGAGATTAACTTGTTCACGCAACCAAAATGGACGTTGAAGAAATGTATGCGTGTCGAGCGAGTGAGCGGGGCGTTCGGGCTGGCGGCGACGCCAACATCGCCAAGTGAGGTGGGTTATGAGCACCTAACATGCGCGCCGCGACAAAATTTTGTCGACGCTTTTATCGTGCATTTGTCTCATATTCGCACGAGTAAGAGCGAGACAAAACAGTCGACAAAATTTGTCGCGGCGCGCATGTTAGCCCTGATGGCCCTAAACGCGATTTTTTTGGAATCCGGGATAGATTGTAAAAGCTTCCACAAATTAATAGCTTCTACAATTGAATAACAAACCCAATTTGGATAGTATCGACCACAGTCTCATTACTTACACAATAGATTCACATTATAACAGCAGATGGCGGCTCCCGAGCCCAGGGGTCCGTGTTAAATGAGGCTCTTCTGCGAATAAACACGATCTATTGAAAGTAATGGTAGGTTTATCTCCTATCGTATCTCCACAGCCGGTAGGTATTCACTCTCACAAACACATAGGTAGGTATGTGGCAGTCGCATGACAATACCGCGAGAACTGCCAATTTGTTTGCAAACATTCGAGAGAGAATGTCACGGTGAGATTCTCCCTCGAATATCAAGTGGCGTGTCGGTACCAAATAGACCGGCTGTTCATAGTTACACTCAAGTGAAATACCTATTTTTCACTTAAATTTTCTATACTGTAGAATAGGATCACAGGAGCTCTCAATGCACTTTGCGCATTTTTCAATAAACTGAGCAACGTTCTTATTTATCTTTACGTAAATAAGAGCCAATCTCGCGACTCAATGAACCAGTGCACGCTGGCTTTAAACTCATTTTATGTAGGAATCTCCCGCGGTGCTCATGTTTACTTCTCCTTGAAATATGCTCTCCTGGTACTTTGTCTCGTAATCTAAAGAATTATTTCTTTAGTAGACTTAGCTCCTGAGGTTTTCCACTGCTCACAGCGGTCATTGGTTCGATTTTGGCATTGAACAAAGAATATTTCAGAGCTCTACAATATCTCTTCTGAGTAATTCTTTATGGAGAATTAGGTACCTACTTATAAAAAGGCTTGTAAAGAATAATTTCAGTGAACCATAAAATCTATAGGTTTTAAGATTTATAAACAACAAACAAAAAAATCTTTCTTCTTTATAAAGAGGAAAGATTTTTTTGTTTGTTGTTTTGTACCGAATGGGGTTCGAAAGTACTGGACCGGTTTTAACCATTTTTTCAACAAAAAAAACTAAATTATCACTGAGTAACATAGTACTTTTTATCCCGAAAAAAATTACAGTTCCACGAAGTCGCGGGTAAAGTGCTAGTTCATATAAAATACACTATCAGTTACTTACCTTATTTGCCTAGTAATAGAAATAATGGACGTACTATTAAAACGGTTTGCTATAGAACTAAGCTTCGCAGCGAGCGCTCCCCGAGGTATTAGATCTAATACATCGGGGAGCGCGCGCTGCGAGGCTCGTCCGTACGTTTGAATACTCTCATACGTTCACATACATACGCAGTAGCTATAGGCAGGCCGCAGGGGCCTATAGCTACTGCGTATGTATGTGGACGTATAGCGCGGTACAGCCGCGATCGTTGTCGCGACCTGTTGCTGTCGCGGGGGCTACACCGACATTGTGAACTCTGTTGTGACAAGTGGAATGTGATTTTTATTTGACGTTTATTTCGTTTTGACTTGTCGCGATTTTATTATCACTGTCAAATTCAAATTCAAATTCAAATTCATTTATTTGTGAACACAGGGTTATAGAGATGTTACAATACATTTTGGTTCCATACAATGTTCCGCCAGAAGGCATACAAAAATAATTAGATGCATTAGGTACATATCTGTCAATATTTGTCAATACTGTCAATATTTAGTTTCCTGTCGTACTTCCCGTTTGGACCGCTTTCTGTAAAACGAATTCATACAGTGATAATCGCTTTATTCTCCATTGCTATTAATTTCATTTATTAATTGAACAACACTGCGGCTTTCATTATAATAAAAGAATTTTAAACGGATTAAATCGCGTATATTATTGATATTTCCTGACGTTTCAAACACTTAGCACCGTTCGCGGTCGCAGAACGACTGAGTGACTCAGTAATACATGCGATTTAATTCGTTTAAACTTGTGTTATTATAATGTGTACTTGTGTACTAGGTAATTGCAAAAACCTAAGACATTATTCTGCAGCTTTCACTTGCAATTATGTAATTTCCCTAAATGCAACGGTTTTCGCAATAATTTAAATGTCAATAGAAACGTTAATTTCTCATTAAAAGGATTGCCTCGCGAATAGATCTATTTAGAATTAATCGTATTAGCGGATGATGGAACCATTTGTACCGCGCGTCCAATTAATTTGTACCGACGTATGAATGCGAGCTGCTGAATGTCGCCGTGCACTTTGTCGCTCCAATTTGGACTTATCTCCAATAAAGGCACAAAGCCCACGCGTGGGATAAATGGGCCGTGCTGGACGGAGCCCGGAGTGCTGGGATAAATTACTGTGCTAACCTGTGGGGGAAATACTCTTAAGCCTCTTCGGTTAAGTCAAGTAATTTATTTATTTATCACACACATTCAGCTACCATAACAGGGAATTCCCAATACAACAGCTAAGTTATTTACTTTTTAAAGCTATGCTATTAATTTATAAATCTATAATTCTATACAATAAAAAATAGACAACCAAAAAATCGTAGACCGCATCATCACATCATCATCAGGCGAGACGGCGGTCAAACGCGAGCCTATAATTTAATTTAAAAAAAAACATTCATGAATAACATAATACATAAACATTGTGTTAAAAGAATGTCACCCTTTTCAATTTGCTTAATGAACATGAGAACAAATCCGATTTGTCGGCAACCAGACTCCGTGTTCATGTATTGGTTTATGTTTGTGATTTATATCATGGTGACTCAACCCCTAGGGAAAATCCCAGTAACACTTATCCTGCACATAAATAAGGAAGTCACTTAGAAACCTTCATAATTATACATAATAAAAGTAAAATTATTTTCAGAGACCCACATACAGACAAAAACCCTGTTCGATTCCAAAGGAGGCCATATGCTCATGATTATAAATATTTTTTCCTACGGGACCAACACTAGAATAGCGAAAAAATTATTTCTGTTCCATACATTTTTGTTCACATAAATCGATAAAATGTATGGAACAGCAGATGTTTTTTGCAATTTCGAGGTTGTGTCATGCAAAATCCAAGACAAAATCCCTTTGGGATCGAACAGGGTTTTTCCACTTCAAAGTTTGTCGCCCATACAATCACGAACTGTAGGAACGCATCCTCTCAGCGGGCGGACTGTAATACATTTATTGCATTAGTAAGCATATTTAAAAATATTCACGTTCCAGACGTTCCAGTCAGCTAAAATTGTAAGTGATAGAAAAATGGCAAACTTGTCCATCAAGCAACTTCTAAAGTTCAACAAGTTGTGATCAATTAGTGTGGGAGGGACTCGAGAGGGCTTACACGAGAGCCCTCTCAATATTGAGCACAGTTGTGTTTGAGCGGAGGAGAAACAAGACACCTCCGTTGTTCCCAAGGGTACAAAACTAATATTTTGTACTGGCTGAAATCTTTTTTAGGGTTCCGTACCAAAATGGTAAAAAAGGAACCCTTATGGTGCGACTTTGTCTGTCTGTCTGTGTCTGTCTGTCTGTCTGTCTGTCCGTCGCACCTGCTTATTTCAGCAACTACTAAAGCTATCGACTTGAAATTTGGAACAGTTATAAAAAATGCTTGCCCAACTTTATTGCAAATGAAAAATATCAAAAAATATTTTTATTTTAAATGCAAAAGGGGCCGGAGTGGGGGTCCGAAATTTTAAAGTGGGGTCACTAGGTCAAATCTCATATCATATCAAAGGGCTTGATTTACACATTTCAAAATATATTTTCATTTTATTTTATGTTTCACAGTTTTCGACTTATGATGAAAATTGTCTTAAAAAATACCATCCTCCCCCCTTATCTCCGAAGTTTGCAGAGCGAAAAATCTGAAATAATTAGAATTGATAGAAATTGATCCAAATATTGCATCAAAAATAAAACGATGTTCCTAACTATTACAGTTTTTTTTAAATCATCAAAATTCCTTGACAAACAAACTTAGTTATGCGGTCCGGTTTTTTTCACTTTATACGTCCAAAACTGATAAGGAACCCTCGGTGCGCGAGTACGACTCGCACTTGGCCGGTTTTTTATCTTTGCGCGGCTCCCAAGGATGATGATGACGGCGTGATGTTAAATAGCATATATTATTTTCTTCGTAAACTTAACTATAATATACAAAAAAAAAATCGAATCCGACTGGTAGTTCCAGAGATAAGCGCGTTTAAACAAACAAGCATAAAAATCCTTCGGTTTTATAATATTAGTAGGTATAGCCTACTTAGCTACCGCCAACTTCACTCCCACACACCAAAACTAATCAGATCAACACTGACGAGTGATGCACGCCTCGTATAGCGTGGAGTTGAATACGCACCACACACACATACACACGATGTAGGTACACATAGTTGTTGTGCGAGTGCGGAAGGCTTTCAATACAAACTAGATTGTCGGCCGCTGTACATCGTGTGATATACGTAGGTGTTCGTATGCGTACTGCATCGTGTCTCCTATGTCCTTAAGCCAAGTATTCACTAGCAAACAATGTTTCACATTTTATATGTAGGTATATATTTTTCCGAATTTTAAACATGTTAAAGCCATGTTATGCTTATTTAATGTTAGATTTTCAAAAACAACTGACACAGGCAGGGTTTGAACCCGCGACCACTGCCTAAGCCGGGGCAGCGCTCTAACCAACTGAGTTACAGTGTCATGTCTGAATCAGTTGAAATTGGAAACCTCTTTTTACGCCTCTTATGAGCGTTGGTGACATCTATCGGAGACTGGTTTGGACAGAGGTCGCGGGTTCAAACCCTGCCTGTGTCAGTTGTTTTTGAAAATCTCTTATATATTTAATGTTTTAAATGTTCGAGACTAGTAGGTATCAACAATTTCAAATACCTACATCACGAAAATGTTTCTGAATATTTCAGAGGATTTAACTTAATGTTTCAATTAACAATATAATTATGTACTTAAGTATATGATTTTATTGCAGTAACTTGCACTAAATTAGATGAGCAACTTAACTCAGTTGACACAGTTAGAATTTAGCTTGAACTTCTATTATTTTAAGAAATAAATTGATTAAATTGTATTTTTCTACTTTTCAGGAATACGCAATCCCCACTCCTATAGAGTACAGTTTCTGAAAGAGAAGTCGATTGCCAATCACACTTTGCTTGGCCGCGTGTGGCCCGCGCCCGACACTCCAGAAGCTATTTTCTAAATACTTCGAGATTTAATATTACGATCACGTTAACATTATGGGTTTAACAGACATAACAATATGTTACGTGGCCGACCCAATATCTTACGTACCGCACTCAGTGTACATACGTACATGGCAGTGGCGTGCCTACAGGGCAAGCCCGAGGGTATATCTCTAATTTTTTTATGAATGAAAGTGAGTAGCGTACAATGAAATACACTTACAATCATGAAAAATTACGCGAAATACCCTCGGGCTTGCCCTGTAGGCACGCCACTGTAACATGGTAGGCTATACCTCTGTACTTTGTAAGTCACGATTGCTGAAAGCTATAGCTGAGCACGCAGTCAATTTTGTGAGTACCTACATTTTTTTTTTTTATGATGCCATTATGACCGATAAAAACAACCAAAAAAAATTGTGCACTGGTTTTAAAATGTTCTTGTATAACCTATACGTTTTTCCCTGTTTTTCCACAAAAAAATCAATAAGTACCTACATAAAAAAATCCCGAATGTTACAAATTGTCACAAAAAGAAAAAACCGGCCAAGTGCGAGTCGTACTCGCGCACCGAGGGTACCGTGTCATTTTTGGACGTATAAAGTGAAAAAAACCGGACCGCATAACTAAGTTTGTTTGTGAAGGAATTTTGATGATTTTGAAAAAACTGTACTAGTTAGGAACATCATTTTATTTTTGGTGCCATATTTGGGTCAATTAATTCAGATTTTTTGCTAATTATTTCAGATTTTTCGCTCCGCAAACTTCGGAGATAAGGGGGGGAATGGTATTTTTTCAGACATTTTTCATCATATGTCGAAAACTGTGAGACATAAAATAAAATGAAAATATATTTTGAAATGTGCAGATCAAGCCCTTTCATATGATATGTCACTTGACCTAGTAACCCCACTTTGAAATTTTGGACCCCCACTCCGGCCCCTTTTGCAATGAAAATAAGAATATTTTTTGACTTTTTTCATTTGCAATATAGTTGTACAAGCATTCTTTATAACTTTTCCAAATTTCAAGTCAATAGCATTAGTAGTTGCTGAAATAAACAGGTGTGACAGACAGACAGACAGACAGACGAAGTCGCACCTTAAGGGTTCCTTTTTTACCATTTTGGTACGGAACCCTAAAAACTAAAAACCATTTTGTTTATCAACGAATAGATCCAACTGGCAGCACGTACCATTTTAAAAGCCTTCAAATAACGTACAGAACACCTTTTTAGCTATAAAACTAACATATTTGACTTTCACCACATTTTTCGGAATTCCCCGGAAGCCCGGATACTTCACATGACATTTTTATGAGTTCTCCCCGAGAGGCCTTCCTTTCACATAAAATCGTTTAGTCCGCATATCCGAGCGGTGCCTAATAAATCTAGTATTAGTAGGTACTATGTTCGCTTCTCGCTGGCGCGGGCGCTCCACATCGACTTATTTCCTCTATTTTTATGTTTTTTCTCCAATACCTATACTGCACACGATACGTGAAGTTTTACGAGCACAACCTACATTGCGTTCCAATCAACAATACGCTCGTTTGGTTTTCTTGTGTAGTACTATAGCACCCTGGAGACGCTCTGAGATAGATTGAGCCACTGTTTAATATACATGCGTGATATTATAATATGCTTACTGTCCATTAGCCGCCAGTACTGACAGCCGTCCTTTCAGTCAGATCAATAAAAACCTCAGTATTCCACGGCATCAGTACAAACGTCATCCTGAAGCCACAAGCGGATTTCCATACATAGTATATGTTTATCTAGTAGTTAACTTGATCTTAGGATATGTTCGGGATAAACAGCGTCGCTTTAACTACACGCACTCCCTAAGCGCGGTATCGTCAGCAGTGACGACAACATCTCAATAATGTCGTCCAACGCTGAGTATGAATAAGACAAGTCACAAATGCAGGCACAAATGACAAATGCATTTGTTTCGATGCAAATTCGTATCAAGAACCAACCAGTTAAGTCACAAATGCAGGTACAAGTGACAAATGCATTTGTTTCGATGCGAATTTGTATCAAGAACCAACTTTACTGCCCGAGCACGCGGCGACCCGTGCTTGGCGTACCAGACTTTTGTCTACTGAAGAATAGAAACATTTCTTATTCTCTTCATTGTATGCATAAAACGATGTAGACAAAACCCATTTCTATCGCGGTCATGCTAACCGTACTGGGGAACCTTTGTCGAAAAATTGACAACGTTAAAATATTTTATAGCATGTTTTATACATACTCACATGTCGCCGCGTGGATCCGGATAATGTCGGGACGATGGTATATTCTGTGTACAGTGATCGCGGAAACTGAATGTTAATGTCGCACTGTGTGTCTTCCCTACGTAAACAGAGCGTGTTATTCGGAATAGATAAAGGGGCACGAATCCCGCACGACGATATGTTTTCGTAGCCCGTTCGCTACGGCGTAGACATTCGTAGCCGCTACGTAACCATCGCTGAAGCAATTTCAAGATGTTGAATGACCAATGAAGATGATTTTTTAAAACTATGAATAAACTTAAGAATAAATTAAGGATACCTCTTTCCCTAGTACCTAAGTAATTCTAATACTACATAATCTTACTGACAAAAAAGCGAGTTAATAAAAGCGTAGTAATAAATTGACTGTGTCCGAGTTGTTAATTAGCGGCACATCTCTTAGAACAGAGAGTAATAAAAAGCTGTTTCCACCCAGCGAGCCTGGATGCGGTAATTAACAGCAGTCGCATGCTCCGTTAACTGTACTCCGTATTTATGTGCCGCCGAGGTCCGTAATGACGCGGAAATGAAATATACCGCCTTCAACAATGTTTATGGAAACGAAGTAAGATGACACGAAGAGAAAGTCAAACTGAACAACTTACTATTGTGTTGTTAATCTCAAGATAAATGGTCCTATCTATAAACCATACAGCGGTATTCTTAGTTTTTACAAAAACCGATTAGTTTGTATGTACTTATTATTATGAACAACTTTTACTATGGGACCAACCTGAAATCGAGAAAAAAAAATCGAAAAAAAAATAGCAAGTTTTTTTTCGCAATTTCAGGTCCATTTCCGATCTCCAACCTCATTTAGTTTTAAAAAATATTGACAAGGAAAAGTTTCACTCAAATCTATTTGCAGAATTCATTTCATGACACACAAATATACCTGAAGACCTACATTTTATTCGCGCTCGCAATCACAAGAGAAATATTATCATGGTGTATCACATTCTTGTTGTAGAAGTCAGTTGTTTTAAGTCAAGCACTGCAGGTGAACGCGCAAGCTCGGCACAACGCGCCACTTCTGATAATAATCGCAAGATCCAGGCAATTATATAGTTTCGTTTACATTACAGATAATACACTGCCGGCCGGTTGGGGCAGTCCTCACGTGATACACTGGTGACCATGCGGGCATCGAACGTAGATCCAACTGTACCCGCTATATTTTACCAAGAAATCTTCCTAAACACGAAGGAACTTCGTCGCCCCTAAGTGAATAGATAACTCGTTAATTAATATTATCATCATCATTGATTAACATCAAATCATATCAATTTGACCGCACGGTTGTCGCAGTGGCTGAGAGATTGGCTGCTGCGCAACGTGTCGCGGGTTCGATTCCCGCATTGCACATAGGTCTGGCTGTTTGTGTATGTGAAATTTGTGTTTGTAAACGCACCCACGATACAGGAGAAATCCTAGTGTGGGGCAACGTTTTAAACAAAAACAAAATCAAAAGTGAGAATTTTACAAGCCACCTATATCACGAAGCTCTACTATGATAGGTTGTTAGATTTTTAGGAATATATTGAAAATTAAGTTGGTTTATCCTAATGTTATTAAATAGGGGCTCTAGGGCCTCGTGGCTAAATGACAGCCGCGTTGATCGATCGATCTGCGAGGTTAAGCTGCGCTTGCCGCGGTCAGTCCTTGGATGGGTGACCGTTCTTAACATATCGAGACCCCTCCGTGCCTCGGAGAGCACGTTAAGCAGTCGGTCCCGGTTGTCATAGGAATGTCTTTGTCAGTCGTTACGGGTAGTCAGGAGCCCAAAAGCCTGACAACTGGTCTAACATTCGAATACCGGTATTCCCCAATAATTGGGTTGTGGAGGTCAGATAGCAGTCGCTCCATGTAAAATATCGATATTCAGCTGCAACCAGTTAGACTGGAAGCCGACCCCAACCATGTTTGGGAAAAGGCTAGGCGGATGATCCTAATGTTATTAAATATTAAGACATTTCAAGAACAGTTGACACAGACAGGGTTAGAACCCACGACCTTTACCGTACCGTGACCAGCGCTCTTACCAACTGAGCTACTGTGTCTTCACCTGAATCAGTTGAAATTTAAAATCCCATATTACGCCTCTTCTTAGCGTTGGTTGTTGGTTGTCAGATACGACCATACGAGGCCACCATACTTCCATACAGTATGGTGCCTACCGACGAGCTTTTTGCCTCCATCTTGAAACAATTGCACGCGAACTATACACAATTATAACACATCGGCCAAGTGCGAGATGTTATCTTTGTTATATGAACATACGAACAAAAATGCGGTACTGTGTGCAGTGGACTGGACTACAAACGTACTTTGAGCAAGGAAGGAAAATAATATGAATAATTATAATTAGTTCTTTGATGTTGCTATAACAAGAAAATAATCTCGAGTGTTATTGTGTTCACAAAGAGCATAAATTATAATAATTTATGTAAATAGATTAACGACGGTAATGTAGGGCAGGGGAAACTGAAGAAACAAGTATATTAGTAAAAAATATTACCTATGTTATGTTGTAATTATTTTCTTGTATATTTTCGTAATAGAAGATTTCAGATATGCTCTAGGCTCACATCCCAACACGCAAAAATTAGATGATACCATCAAGGGTGTGTTTTGCAACAGTACCTATGATATTTTAATTGTAATAAGTACTTGTGAAAGCCGGTCAAGTGCGTGTTGGACCACGCGCATCGTAGGTTTAAGTTTTTCCGACCGTATGTAATATTATTAATTTATTATGAAACACAAAGTTATTTTTGCGGTTGGTTAACTTAAAACCTAAAATTTCCCATATCTCAGAAACTACTCAACATTATAAAATCTTATTCAAATCAAATATTGGGAGTGTTTTTTTTTAAATTCAACTCTTTCAATTTTTTCAGAATATTCCACCCCATAGTTGAAAATTAAAGACACTTTTCACAACTTTAGAAGCGCACATGTCACTAAATATTCACCTAAATAAAAATGTATAAATTCCCCCCTTAAATAATTTCTTCCTCGTAATTTGACTACACTCCTATAAGGCGTTCACAAGACATCTACCTGCGAAGTTTCATCTATAAAATGTCAATCTCCGAATAAAATGGATGTGACATTCGGACGGATGGACAAACAGAAGGAAAGGACGAAATCTATGCTATTATTATTAAGAAGAAAGATTTTTTTGTTTGTTTGTTGGTACCTAAAAGGCTCCAAAACTACTGGACCATTTTTAGCCACTTTTTCACCAGTAGAAAGCTACATTTATCACTGAGTAACATAGACTACTTTTTATGCCGAATAAACGTACAGTTCCTGTGGGACACGCGGACTAAAAAGAGCAGCAAAAGTGCTAGTTATTAATACAATTAAAACTTGGCTAAGGAACCCTAAAAAGAAAAACCGGAAATACTGTTTTCATGTAATAATAAAGTAATTCTCAGTTATTACCTCACTCGTTATACTTATTATTAGTTTCGTTTGCATAATGAAGCTATAAAACAGCGCAGTCCTAACTGTTATAACTTATACCAGTTATACCTAACTTATATACAGTTATAACTTATACCAGTTATAACAGTTACAGGCAGTCCTCGCCCTATTTACAACGAGTTCTATTAATAACGCCTTAACTTAAATTATTACAACTAACATACTTATAAGTCTTCTGCTAAGTAAGGTTTGCATGTTGAGAAACGTTATTTTGTTATTTATGTTTTTGATTTGTTTATAGTGCTATCACTATAAACAAATCAAAAACATAAATAACAAAATAACGTTAGATAAATACGTTAGATAAATAACGTTACATAAATAACGACTCAGGTCAGGTCACACCGCGAAATATAATAAACTAGCTGTTTCCCGCGGTTTCACCCCCGTTGCTCGGCTCCTAAGGGTCGTAGCGTGATGTTAAATAGTCTATAATTATTCCTCATGAGTCTGGCTATCATATTCAAATAGAATTTTTCAAATCCTACCGGTAGTTCCAGAGATTAGCGCGTTCAAACAAACTCTTCAGTTTTATAATATGTATTAGTTTTTAAATACTAAATAATAGCTTTCCATTAAGTACACAAGGCAAGTTCTTGAATAGTTGATCTGTCCTACATTCCTGCCCCGATCCACCCTGCCCTTGCGACATGCTCCCCCAACTAGAGGCGTCCCTCCAACTTTTATAGTCAATAAAAAACGTTTCACAATCTCCTTGGTAGTCGATCTGAATACTGTGACGTCACCGCGAGTACTTGTTGAGTTCCTCCAGTTTACCGACGATAAACATTATGCCGGAGCTCATTGTACACTCGTAAAGTCGCAAACTTGGAGAAAATATTGAGGAATATTAAGTAGATGGGCCGACACGTTTCAAATTATTTGCTTATTACTTTATGCCAGCAATGCTTGATACATAAATATATAATTGGTTTCTCGGAAACGGTTTTGATGATTTGGATGAAATATTGTATGTAAATTATGTTTTTCCTTCCAAGTTTATCTAGATGTGTGTCATCTCAGAGAAAATCCGTTAAGACACAAAAAAAATTAAATGTAGGTAATAGTACCAACATTTTTTTTTTTTTTTGTGCATAATGAGCTGGTACAATACACGTACAGTAGGTACATAGGTACTGTACGTGTATTGTACCAGCTCATTATGCTATCACTGCTAAATGGAGCTTTCATAAAGTTATTCAAGAAGTGCATTTAATATCTAAAGTCAGAGTTTTGCAAATACCTACTAGAGATATTTGCATTTTCCATTTACTTTGAAGACTATCAACAGTCGAGCGGTATAAGATATGACTTCATGTGAAGCAATGGATGAATAAAATTGGAAGGTTATATTGAAACTCGATAGAAAGTTATTCTCAATAGAGAATAGTTTCATTTCGATATGTATTGATGTACCTATTTTCTTTAGATTTTGCGTTTCTGTTTTTGATGTTCCCTATTTCGGTTCTTTATCAAAGCAGGAGAATATTTCTATACTTGAAATTGTTCGAAATAAACGGTTATTTATTTGAATTTATATGCATTAATAGAATGTGAAGGTTCCCCTTCCGAATGCCTTTCTTTCCGTCGCATAGCTGCGGCGCGCGGCGGCTCGCTAAATATTCCCCTCTCCCGCACAGACGGATAGGGTTGCCAACCCTACTATGGCTACTACTTAAATATTTAATTAATAAATATTAATTAATTAATAGTCATTAAATAATAAATATATATTTTTTTGTTTTATTTTAAATAAACGTTGCCCCACACTAGGATTTTTCCTACACAAACACTCCAGATCTGGAACAAATACATATTTGCTCTTTGCGGGAATCGAGCTCGAAAAACGTCGCGCAGCTGCCAATCTCTCAGCCACTGCGACAACCGTGCCGCAGTAAAAAATATAAATTTTAATAAATCCTCCAATATTACGAGTCCCTACTACATTTAAAAAAAATGTTATAATAGGCGAAACTTCTAGTATATTTTAGTTGGTTAAAAATTTGAGCGACATCATTCGTTTCAAAATATTGAAGCGTAAAAGGAACTAAAAAAAAAAAAACCGGCCAAGTGCGAGTCGTACTCGCGCACCAAGGGTTCCGTATCATTTTTGGACGTAGGTATAAAGTGAAAAAATTCGGACCGCATAACTAAGATTGTTTGTGAAGGCATTTTGATTATTTTGAAAAAACTGTACTAGTTAGGAACATCGTTTTATTATTGGTGCCATATTTGGGTCAATTCCTATCAACTCTTATTATTTCAGATTTTTCGCCCTGCAAACTTCGGAGATAAGGGGGGGGGGGGGGGGGAGAATGGTATTTTTTTGGTCTTTTTTCATCATATGTCGAAAACTGTGAGACATAAAATTAAATAAAAATATATTTTGAAATGTGCAGATCAAGCCCTTTCATATGATATGTCACTTGACCTAGTAACCCCACTTTGAAATTTCGGACCCCCACTCCGGCCCCTTTTGCAATGAAAATAAAAATATTTTTTGACTTTTTTCATTTGCAATAAAGTTGAACAAGCATTCTTTATAACTGTTCCAAATTTCAAGTCGATAGCATAAGTAGATGCTGAAATAAGCAGGTGTGACAGACAGACGAAGTCGCACCATAAGGGTTCCTTTTTTACCATTTTGGTACGGAACCCTAATAAAGGCTCAAAGCAGTGATAGTCCTTTAACAAATAAAATATTAATTTTAAACCAACGCAGGTACTATAACTATTTTTTTTTGTCATTTAAGTAGGTAGGTACTATATTTTTTTGATATATCCTCGAAAATACAATATTCGTTACAAAAAAGTTGTCAACCCTAAAGACGGAGGAACGCTGAGCCTGAGCCGTACGCGTACGCTGGCCACCTTAACTAAGAGTTATGAAGACTGTACCTACTCTTATACTCGCACAATAATTAAACTTGGTGGTTACGTCGCTTTGAACGAGTGTTTATGTTACGAGACTCGGCGGCAGGTATACGGCGACGATGTTGTTGCGCTTCATAACACAGAGGCAGGAGGTGACGCCTCCTGCCTGTGTTATGAAGCGCAACACTGACCCCTTGCTTATAGCCGATGATTAAATTAAACAGCTCTTATGACAATAATTGTCATCTCTATTCATTGTCATACCTACTAATGTCAAGGATAGTTTAAATTTAATCAGTGGTTAAAGTTAAGAGGCGTATATTATAAGGGGGCTAAAGTCTAAATCTTCAGTGATAGGCGGGTGCATGGAAGATACTTTGACATTCGTTGTTACTGCGGTTCTATCAACGGTGAAGGCGAAAGCCTTTTAAACTTAGACCTAAAGGCATGTTTGTTTACCATGTTCACACAGTGACCGCCGCGAGCCGCGCGACGCGACAAAGGCGCGCTGATGATGGGACCACCCTCACTAGACCCGCTCGCGGCTGCTATTTGAACGGACGGGAGGGTCTAAGAGCTGGTGTCTAAGCTATGCACTTCTTTACACTTATTTCTGCATTGAAGGCGCATTTTATTCGTTTTTAGTTCTTATTTTGGTATCAGTGAGGAGTTGGGGACATGTTGTCTTTTAAGGCTCTGAAATTATGCTCATGCATAAATCTTGACTTCTATTAATTTATTATTTTCTGTGAAACTGATAAGTAGGTATGTCATTATATAGAAATGCGGGCACGCTTCAATATTTCTACCGAGAAACGCTCTATAATACATAATATAATATATCCAAAGTCACCCGTGCGTGCTAGTATGAAGACGGTTTTAATAAGCAGTCCGTCACTCACATGTACGGTCGACCGCACGTCAGTGGTAACATAACCAGTATAAGCTAGCCTCTTGTTCTATTGAAACTCCTTGCTACGCGAGGCCATCTCAAGGTCAAATTGTTGCCACTGACGGTCGCCTGTACTACTGATTGTGACTGTGACTGTAACTCTAATACAACGTAAATGCTCGTCCGCGCCCGCTCGAGCACGTTCCGATACTTTGCGACTTTCGCGAAACTATGTCCAATATAGGTACATACTGGGTGTAATTTTAGTCAGTTGAAATACGAAAAGGGGTCATTGTATTCATTATGAACAACTTTTACTATGGGACCAACGCTGAAATCACGAAAAAAAATTGAGTTGTTCCATACATTTATGTTCACTTATCTCAACAAAATGTATGGAGCAACGGATTTTATTTCTCGCGATTTCAGTGTTGATCCCAAAGTAAAGGCTGTTCATAATGATAAGTACAATAAACCCTTTTCGTATCAAGACTGACTAAAATTACACCCAGTATAACGAGCCTCGGCATTCTATCAGGCTGATATTCATCAACTAAATCCCTACTTTATAAATACTTAGACTTCTCTTAATATAACTAAGTAGGTAGGTACTTCATAGACAACGACGCCGTAACATATTATAAGCTAGATTCTAGATTAAACATATACCTATTATGTACCTAGCAATGTAATGTGCTAAATTGATGAAGCCCTTTCACTCCGAAATTCCGAACGTTACACACACATGCCATACTGCGCTGCTGAGACCTTTCAGTGTCGGGGCGAGCCGCGGGGGTAGGGGGGTGTCGCGCGTTTGCAAGCGAATATCTCATGAATTTCTATTGTTGCTCGCTCGCGCTCCGAATTACAGAAAAATGTGGAATTCTTCCAAATTTGGAATTTTATCAAATACTCTCACTGACAACTTATGTAGTGGACGACTAATATATACGTATTAAACCAGCGACAAGCTATGATGGCCGGTTTGAAGTTGGTCTGCTTATAAAGTTTCGTAAAAATGGACTACCTACTACTTTTGAAAGAACTTTATTGTCAATAGCGACGCGTCACTATAACAGTCCGATAAATTGAAAACGAACGTTTAACATGACTTTGGCCTTTAGAAAAGTCTTGTTAAACGGCCGTTTGGACTCTTATCTTGTCGGTGAACTTGACCCAAAGTTGTATCAGCCCTCTTGTTAACCCTTTCCTATCTGTATCAAAGGTTGTGCAGTGAGCCCACGTGTCGCTTCGTTAACGGCGGGAGAATCAGGGCCCCGGGGTCACGAGTGACGACACTGTCAAATTAATACAGAAGGGACATGACATAACAAATTGATTGACGAGGGTATCAGTGACGAAGGGTGAGGGAAAGTCGGACAGTAAAATTGTAACAAAATTATGAAAGGAGTTGTTCTTCTGTTCTGTGTGGTGTTGTGAGCGCGGGTAGCGCCGGCTACCTGTTGCCGCACTCTTTAGCAAATTAACTTTACACACAGACAATACGCTGCAAGTAACACTGCTCTTATTGTATACTTGATTGGAACGTGTTTTATGAGGAAAAGTATTAGTTTTATCACCTATGAAAAAGAGGTGAAATAAATATTTAAAAATGTTTGGTGTGTAGATTTAGGGCCAAGTTCACCGAAAGATAAAAGTCCGATTAATTGAAAACGGCTGTTCATCATATCTTTTTGACGGCCATTTTCAATTTATCGGACTATCTTACTTGGCTCTTAGCATACAACCAACTTATGTTATCGGTTAAGCATATGGATACAAACATAGCATCTTGTGTGGCAGCATTGCCATGCAAGCAGAAGACGCTACGAGGTGACAACGATGCGGAGGAATTTTTTGTTGCCCTTTAGTTTGTTTTACACTCAGTTTCCAGACCATAATTTAATTAACGCTACAGTGGTGACTGGTGACACATTTGCTCTCTAGTGAGTGACGCGCCGACGTGAACTGTTCACATCAACGCGTAGTGAACAGAAATCGAACTGCAGCGGCCCTACATTACAGTAGCGGCACGGTATGATGGCATTTTTGACATCTTACAATAGCGTTGCGACACATTTGAAATGATCGTCGAAAAAATTATAGCCAAGTGCGAGTACATCTTGAGAAAACAGCGGTGTAGTCGGGGAAAGTTTGCACAGGTACGCTAAAAGCTCATTAGAGCCACCCGGCACCCGACCAGCACCACCTCGTGCTCGGTGTCCACTCGTTGTCGACAGGTGGTCCACGGTTGGATGCCGCGTGTCAACGAGTGAACCACTCGCGGACAGGGAGCGATCCATTCGGGACCTACCTACGCATAAGCAACGCAAGGCAAGCGTCCGAGCAACGGGTGGTCACCGAGTGGTACACTCGCAGTCCGCGCGTGGTCAGCCCGCTGGCGAGGGGCTCCGGATTTGATGTAGTGAGCGAATAGGTACTTATTATACCTACTACATACGAAGAATATCGCTCGAGGCAAGGCGGTGCTGATCGGGTGCCGGCTGGCTCTAATGAGCTATATGACCTGTAGTTGTAGATTTTTTTAAAGCGGGGTGTAGGTATAACGCGGAACGGAAGGGCTGACTGAGTCGCCAGCACAGCTAGCCTAGTGAACTATATGTATATGTAGAACTCACTGGCAATATTTAACATTTAACAAATTGCATAAATGACTACAAAAAGCCAATCAGACATGTAACTGCTGTAACACAGTTAGCGTTCATTTGAAACACGTGTTGCGACGTAATTGCATGTTAAAATGGCCGTCCTTTGTATGGCCGCTGCGCGCTGTATGGACGGGCGCTGACGACTGCCACACATACTTTTTGTTTTCATTTTCAATGTATTGGATATGTGTGCACATATTGTGTTTCGCTGAATTATGGTAGAATAAACTAGCTATATTGCCTCCCAGCCAGTCATTGATTGAGCAAGGCATTTTATGGTCAAAAGTTTATGAGAATTAAACCATCCACGAGTGCCGAATTGCAGTCAGCCCCACTAGCCACCAGCTGACGAGCTCATCGTCTCACCACGACATGCGACATTCATGTCTCGTGCCGACGCGAGTACGCGACAGTAGGTAAACTTATGTTTAACTATTACCTATGCATTAACAATTTATTTAGTTATCTTCAGAAATATTATTATGAAAGTAATTCCAGGGTCTCTCAATAACATCTTTAACAAGACGTAGGTAAATAAAGAAAGATATAAAAGCGAATACTAAGTATCTCATTACTTATTAATGCGGAGACCAGTTCCGTGAAAGGTTCCTTTACGAAATATTTTAATGAATCCCCAAGATGACGGCGAGGAATAATATTTATTCAATGATATTGATGATAAACAATCAAGCTATTTCCTGTTTACTTATTTTGTTTGTATTACGCTCAAATACTGATGGCTGTTAAAAAAACATTAACGTTAAAAAACATTAGATTGTCAGATAAAACACGAAGTAGGTGCTTATTCTTACTTGAGAGAACAAACAATATCATGAACATTTTACAACCCGTGTTGTCCTGTCGTGTCGTGTTGTCTTTATTTTAGCCTGACAACTAGGTATACCTCAGATCATAGAAACAAGGAGATGTGCCAAGGCGCTATCGAACTTGATGCCTGATCTTGAGCAAATTGCTCATATTAAAAACGTACGCGCTGACGACGAACCGAACACGATCGATGGTATAAATACAGTGTTTTAGTTTAGTGCTAGTGTTGAGTGACGATTAACAGTGTTAGATTGAGGGTGTGCGGAATGTTGAATGCGTGGGAGATCTTTTTATTCACAAGGAGCGCTTAATTATGCGCGTAATTGTGTCGAAAAATGTACTAAAAGTGGCATCAGTTTTTCCCGTACTAATTTGCTATGATGGCATATCTCCTTGTTTCTATTATCTGAGAGGTATACTAACTGTTCTCCGCGGTTTCACCCTGGTTTCTCAGCTTTTAAGGGTCGTAGCGTGATGTTAAATAGTTTATACTATTATTCCGCATAAAGTTGGTTAATGGTTATCTTATCAAAAATATTTTTTCGAATCCGACTGATAGTTCCAGAGATTAGTGCGTTCAAACAAACAAACAACAAAACAAACTCTTGAACTTTATAATATTAGTAGGTATAGATTAATCTGCCAAGAAACCTAAATTATATAGATCACAGAGCTGTAGAGACAAACTCGATATCGCTACAGCCAGATAACCGGATCTGTTCCTGAATATGCATCGCCGCAGGGGAGCGCGGCGCGGGACACTCGTGAGTTGTAATGATCTCCGCGTGAGATGTGAGGGATGAAGTGAGGGGTTTAAGCGCTCTGTAGTCGCGTCATCGCATCACGTTACGTGTAACTAAGTTGTGTTGCAGTAACTTAAGCCGTCATTCAGGTTGAAGTCCGGCGGAATGCGCCCGGAATTATTTGAGTTTGCACCGAAATGTGCGTTACATTGTACCTATTTTATTATATTTGTATATTTATAACAGTTAAATCGTGTAATATTATAGACCCTGTGAGATGCAGATAAAACTAAATATGAATAAGATTATTTTAATAGCTCACAATAAAAGCGTCATTATTTTCACGAAAGTTACAATGATGATTTTAATGATTATTATTTAGTAAATATAATAATATATCATCGTTATTGTCGCGTATTGAATTTTGATCAATATACAAAGTAGAACAGCTCTGCAATTTGCAAAATGCAAAAAACGTAAGTTTTGAATTTCGCGCGCTACCTTGACGGATTCCCCTTATGAAGTCTTTAAAATCTACTTCGATATTAAATATTGAAATCTACTTGGTCCAGCCCAGAGTAACAAACATGTAAACATTCATATTTGTAAACATTCGCATTCATAATTTAGAAGCAGAGGGAATAGGTAGGTACCTACCTACTTACTGAATTCGGTGGGAGATTTTATTTCCGAGTCCTTCGACAGCGCGAGGGGAGGTAATGGAGCGGTCACTTCTCTTGGTCTGGTTTGAAGCTACCCACGGCATTATTTTGAGGTCACACACAACACACAATCGAAAGTATTTATATTCTTTTTCTGCGCGGGTCACCGCATGCGCGCGTTTCCGTGTTGCACTTTTTGACAACTGACGAAATAGGGCGGGGAGACCCGCGGGGATAAGCGGGAAGGAATGAATCTCGCGCATTGGAGTGAATGAATAGTGTTGTGTTTTGTTGTGTGCGGTAATAAAATGATATGATGCTTATTTATTTTAGTTTATTATTTTAACAAAGGGCACAGACACATAATTATTATAATACCTACGTATTAATTAGTAACAAACTTAGCTCCGCGATGCTGGTCTCTTATCTGATGTTGTACCACAAGTGTGGTAGGTATACCCCGCTATGATTTACAAGTAACCATGCTACTCAAAAGACATAGGTAGGTACCTCAGATCATAGAAACAAGGAGGTATGCCATCATAGCAAATTAGTACGGGAACAACTGATGCCACTTTTAGTACATTTTTTGACACAATTACGCGCATAATTAACCGCTCCTTGTGAATAAAAAGATCTTCCACTCATTGAACATTCCGCACACCCTCAATCTAACACTGTTAATCGTCACTCAACACTAGTACTAAACTAAAACACTGTATTTATACCATCGATCGTGTTCAGTTCGTCGCCAGTGCGTACGTTTTTAATATGAGCAATTTGCTCAAGATCAAGCATCAAGCTCGATTACGCCTTGGCACATCTCCTTGTTTGTATGATCTGAGGTAGGTAGGTACCATGTATTTGCAGTCAAGAACCTCGCACTTACATTTGTCTCGCAGGATCGTGTTCGCACGTAATTTGCCGTAATTATTAGTTTGCTCATAAACTACCGGCGTACTACCTCTGTTCTACCATTGTACTACCGTAACACCGCACTGGCCGCGAGACGCCGATACCTTCTACCCGCCACAATGCAACCACGTAACGTAACCGCGGCCGGCGCTGGCAAAAGCGTAACTCACGCACTGGACTTTATTGACCATAATGTTTTGGTTTGGACTTAGGTATGATCGCCGAATAAATCATCACTATAAGTACATAATATTTACAAACAATTGAAAAAAAATTGTAAATATTGTAAAATAAAATCATGCCTCTTACATCCCCCGCAGGGGTTGGCAGAGATGTAGGGCCCACATTTTGCAAGTTATGTTCAAGTAGGTACATATAAATGCGAAAGTTTGTGTGTGTGTTTGTTTGTTACTCTTTCACGCTGAAACGACTGGACGGATTTGGATGAAATTTGACAAAAAGTTAGCCTGGGACCTGGAAAATCACACATGCCATTTTTTCATCAAATTTCACGCCGGCGAAGTGACGGGCAACAGCTAGTTATTACATAATTATAGAGGCGAGACTTGCACATTCACACATCCAAATTTTGAATTTCGATTTCATATAATAATAATATAAACCCATAGTCGTTCAATGTCCCACATTCCACCTGGCCGCTCTTCGCCGCGAGCCACGTGTTCTATCTAGCGTGATAATTACAATCACAATCACGTACCGCCTCGATCCAGTAAACTCTAACTTTGTGTTTTCTCTTGAAACTCGGCACCGAATATATTTGTGAAGTTTATTCGGAGTATAACCGTTCAATAGTTCCCAACGTTGCCCGCTCGCTCAGACGGTATCCAGTAGGTAGATATTATCTCAAATATTATAAATTACATAGACAATAATCTTTGGTTTTACTTTTTAACGGTTTCCCAGCGGATTGCCAAAGTTTACTCAAACACAGAAACTGATCGTAAATCGTAAACTCTTAATCTATATTAGAGTTTTTAATTACACCAAACTCCACGCGAAGAGATGCTCTGATTCAACCTCCTATTTCATATTTCATGTTGTTTGTTTGTACGTATGATAGATGAACCACTAATTGTATTGTTTGTATTCATAAACTCAAATGTAGTCTTTGAACTGTTAAATAAAAACTTTTTTAACAAAAAATAACCGACTTCAAAAAGCAACTACAAAGAAAATAATAATTTTAGTTTCGGAAGTCGGTGGCTTTGGTTTTTGTTTGCTTTTTTTGCCACTGACTTCCGAAACCAAAATTATTATTTTCTTTGTAGTGGCTTTTTGAAGTCGGTTATTTTTTGTCAGTTTAGTCATAATTCCTTAGAATATACGTAGCAACACGCTACGTATATCCTAAGGAATTATGACTAAATAATCATAATTCCTTAGAATATCTTATATATTCAAGTTAAGTGTGAAAACAGTATTTTTTTGTAATTGGGAAAAAAATTATCCCAATTACAAAAAAACTGTTTTCACACTTAACTTGAATATATAAGATACTAGGCACTAGAATGGAATAGAAAATTCATTGATTTACTACTTGAAGCATCCGCAACACTGAGCACTTAGTGCAACATGATCCAGTCCGTACTAAGCCGCTCCTTGCCGTCCCTATAGCAACGACTGAATTAATCAGAAATAAATCTTCTTTCATGATAAAATCTCCAAAAATTCGTCCGCCGTGCTTTTATAATCCGATTAAGGCTACTTACTACAAAAGACAGTTTACTGCCTGTACCGTACGTAGGTTCGCCCGAATGAATGAAATTGAACTTCACTGAAGCTTGTAAAAATCATTAAGATCTGTTTAGTAGTTTAGCTGTTATGATCTAAAAAAATATTAAAAATAATAGATTTAACAACAACCGACACGAGTATGGGACAGAACCCGCGACCCCCGGGGGGTGATTCTCGCGGGTGATATATTGATATCGAATTCGATATACAGGGTGGCAGGTTAGACAGTGGAAATATTTTAAGGGGTCATTGTGCTCATAATTATGAACAACTTTTACTATGGAACCAACCCAGAAATCGCGACAAAAAAAATCAGCTGTTCCATACGTTTTGTTGAGTTATGAGAACATAAATGTATGGAACAGCTGATTTTTTTTTCGCGATTTCAGGGTTGGTCCCATAGTAAAAGTTGTTCATAATGATGAGTGCAATGACCTCTTAAAATATTTCCACTGTCTAACCTGCCACCCTGTATAACCCGCGAGAATCACCCCCTGGCCGTACCGTGACGTCACACCTCCATCTATTAGTTGACATTTTAAATTCCTCTTCAATACTTACCCTTTGTTACCTGCATCAAATAAATAAATAAAATATACACTTAAAAAATGTCAGACAGACACGTTTTTGCACTTTTAATTTAAAACTTGCCTACTTATCTGATAAAAATCCTTTACATATTTGGCATCGCCCTTTCCTGACCTAGGAATAGGATCGAAGTCTTATGTTTTAGTATTATTATGTTCCAGCTACTTAACTCAACTAATTTAATATTTTCTTTGTCCCTTTTCTGTGTGCAGAGACAATGGGGTAAAAGCAATGAGCCGCAATAAACGTTATCTCCATCTTTAATTTGTGGCGTCCTCGCTGTCCGCCATGTAATGTACTTGACCAGTACATGCACTTGTTTATTACACCCTGTATGTTGCTCGTAAAAAAATACGAAGGCGACCGCGACACGCTAATTTAGACCTTATTCCCATACTTTAAGTATGTGAAATGATCACCACTCGCTCTTGCTCTCGAGTTGTGATTTACATTCCAATCCATTACGCGATGAGTTGCCTCGTAACCGACCCATACATGAAGCGGACATTCAATGCATTACGCACATTTGCCTTTTTGTACCAAATATATTTTTTGGATGAATGCGGAGCCCAGTGACGCTGGCATTAGCTGATTAATGGAAGAGCAACATTGGCTGGAAAATGCACATAAAAATATGTTTACGACTCCAAAAGTTTTTTATACACAGAATAGTATTTACTTACAAAATCATGTTCACATTTAATTCATGTAGGTATGCAAGAAGAGAAAGGAATGAGAAAAACAATTTTCAGTAGGTACGCGTGACTTATCCATAACATTTTATGACTGTTAAGTGCGCTTCATTATACTTAGTAGGTAAAAGATTGGATGAATGGCTTGCACTGGAGCAGTCCTATGCAACATTATTTGTTTCAAAATATTGAAGCGAATAACGGAACTAAAAATAAAGGCTCAAATCAGTAAAAATATTCCTTTAAAAAATAAAATATTAATTTTAAACATATGTATATTCTCTACAGTTTTTAGGGTTCCGTACCAAAATGGTAAAAACCCGACTGCCAAAAAACAACAAAAAAGTTCAAAACAAGAGCACTTTTCAAGCAGTCTGATGCAGTTGGTGGCAATTATTTGTGTTAAATCTTAGATTTTATGCCACCAACTGCATCAGACTGCTTGAAAAGTGCTCTTGTTTTGAACTTTTTTGTTGTTTTTTGGCAGTCGGGTTTTTTTAATTTTTAATTTACTATTTTTATTTTTCACTTTTTAGTTTTTAATGTATGTTTTCGTTATGTTATTTTTTGTTTGTATATCGTTAATACTTGAAATAAAAACTTGAATCAATAAGTAAGAATTAGCGAGAATGATTGCTTCGTTAAACAACTTTAAATCGTTATATATCCTAAACTATTATTTAAAATGAAAAATGATAAAAGGAACCTAAAGATGATTTTAAAATACCTATTCAACGACACCCCATTTGACATAGTTCATCAACTTTTTTTTTTTCATTTTGACAATATGGCGTCTGGTTGTCGCTGTGGTGAATTTTGATTACTGTTATGTCTTTAGTGACACTCGCAAGGTTAAGACGAATCGATTGACGTAAGAATTATCAAAATCGACCTACGCATTTGGTCTCTAGAACGCCATATAGAAACAAACATACATACATACATACATACATACATACATACATACATACATACATACATACATACATACATACATACATACATACATACATACATACATACATAGACTGATAAACACATTACCCTCCTTTGCGTCTCGCAGTCGGGTAAAAAGGAACCCTTATGGTGCGACTTCGTCTGTCTGTCTGTCTGTCACACCTGCTTATTTCAGCAACTACTAATGCTATCGACTTGATATAAAAAATGCTTGCCCAACTTTATTGAAAATGAAAAAAGTAAAAAATGATTTTATTTTTATTGCAAAAGGGGCCGGAGTGGGGGTCCGAAATTTTAAAGTGGGGTTACTAGGTCAAATGACATATCATATGAAAGGGCTTGATTTACACATTTCAAAATATATTTTCATTTTATTTTATGTCTCCCAGTTTTCGACATATATGATGAAAAATGTCTGAAAAAATACCATTCCCCCCCCCTTATCTCCGAAGTTTGCGGAGCGAAAAATCTGAAATAATTAAGTTGATAGGAATTGACCCAAATATTGCACCAAAAATAAAATGATGTTCCTAACTAGTGCAGTTTTTTCAAAATCATCAAAATTCCTTCACAAACAAACAGTTATGCGGTCCGGCTTTTTTCACTTTATACGTCCAAAACTGATACGGAACCCTCGGTGCGCGAGTAAGACTCGCACTTGGTCGGTTTTTTATTATTATTTCACCATCTAATAATTAATAATACTTATTAATAATTACATTTCTGGTAATGTCTTCGAAAATAGGTACTATAGGTATTAGTTAAAAAAAAGTTGACAACCCTACCCGCGAGGCCTAACCTGTCTATAAGTTGTGGGACGAACAGCCGGAACTAGCGAAAGTTTACGATGTCATACTGTCATACATAGAAATATAAAAGCCAGCTATAACCGCAGTCCTCGCGTGAGACTTACGGAGCGCGTTCGAGATCCTCCGGACAGCCAGTTTTATAGCTTCGTCCTCCGCCGAATAACGGTCCTCATGGAATAGATCCCAACTTATTTCCATAGCTTTTGTATACATACACTTTTATGTAAAGTTTCATAACTTCATGCAATGCGCTGTTCGAAATATGCGCAGCGCTAATGAATACTAATTGAGAGGCGATTCTAGTTAATTTTAATCACGCACTGAAACTCAAACTATCATTATTATTACAAAAATTTGAGACTATTAAAACATAATAATATTCCTCATGATCAAGTCATAGACGAACACGTGTAGGTAATTTAAAAAATGATTCTAATTAATTTTTCACTGAAAATCAAACTATCACTACTTTTACAAAATGTTCAAACTATAAAACATCCATTCCTCAGAATAATGTGATAGACGAACACGCCTAATTTTAAACACTAACTACTGTGTAATAATATTTAAAACGTGAAAAGTTACGTCCGTAACCAACAGGGGCGGGCGCGCGGCGGTGAAGCGAGCGGCGATGAGACGCGGTGCTGAAAGGAGATTAACTGCTTTATTATTTTCATGAATTTTCATTAGTCACTCTACTTCAAGTGGAAACGTATGGGAGTAGTGTATGGACAGTCCCGCCGCGTGCCATGAGAACGATCTCGAACGTTACTTATTTTGCTCAGATACTATTACGCCCACTCATTTTTTAACCGACTTCCAAAAAGGAGGAGGTTCTGCATTCGGTTGTTTTTTTTTTTTTTTTTTTTTTTTTTTTTTTTTTTTTTTTTTTTTTTCATGTATGTACACCGATTACTCCGTGGTTTATGAGCCGATTTACGTGATTCTTTTTTCATATGGTAGAAGAAGCTCGCGAGGTGGTCCCATATAAATTTTATTAACTTTGGTTGAGTAGATTTTTAACGAGGTGTAATTAACGGTATTTTTGGTGTATCTCGATGACATCATGACGATGATGAAAAAGTGATATTGTGTAGGTACATGAATTCCTGAACGCAATCGATCTCGATATTATGCATACATAACATCACGCCGATATTTCCCGCAAGGTTAGACAGAGGTGTATAGTACACACAATTTTTTTATGCTTAAGTCGCATTTGATAGAAGGCTAGGGAGCGAGCCTATTGCTATTACTACTATCTACAGTTCATAACCAATTTATATGAAACTTCGTAGGTAGATGTCTTTTACAAGCCGCCATTAAGGTCTATAGTGAAATTACGAAAAATAAAATTATTAGGGGGGGCTCCCATACATGAAACTGAGGGATGAAAAATAATATTTTCGCGCACCCCACCATGTGGGATATCGTTGGATAGGTCTTTGAAAATAACATGAAGGTTTCTAAATACCTTTTTTATTTAAGTGCATATTGAGTGAACTAGGAGCTCCCAAAGTCGTTAACAATGTGTGTCCCCCCCCTGTAATTTTCCAACCGCGCTATCAGAAAATCTGGAAAAAATCAAGCTTATAGCATTTAATAAATACTTTCGATTGAAATTGGTTTGAACAAGATACGTCACAAAATTTTTGAAATATGCACTATTTTCCATTTTGAGTTTGACAACCGTAAAAATAATAATATTTCATAATAATATTATGAAATACAAACTTGTATTTGCGGTCGGAACACTCAAAATACTTCTTGCTATGGAATCCTACACTGCGTGGTCCGACACGCTCTTGCCCGGTTTTTGTTTACTGAAATGCTCTCATCCACCAACATCTATGAATATAGGTAAGTACATACCTATTTAAATTCGTGGAAGTAATCGATCTCGGTAAAAGTACATAAATGATCAAAGTCGCTCTATCCATGATTTAATGGTACTTTATTGTAATAAATTAACAACAACAAAAATGGTTACACTACACTAAAAAGATAAAAATAAAAACAGGTTTAAAAAAAACCGACTTCCAAAAACTACACTAAAAACTATGAAATAAAAATGTTAAACTTCCATAAATAAAAATCTAAATGTATATTAAAGTCGGCGGGGCCTAGCATAATATAAGCAACATTATAGATTAAGGAGGAATGAAAGAAAATTTTAATTTGTCGAGGCGCAAAGCAAGCTGCACGTTCGCTGCACACACTGCGCACGTTCTTCGTGTTCAAAGGCTGAGAGGTAGAAACCTGAAGAAGAGGCCCCGCCGACTTCAATATACATTTAGATTTTTATTTATGGAAGTTTAACATTTTTATTTCATAGTTTTTAGTGTAGTTTTTGGAAGTCGGTTTTTAACAAAAAAAATTTTTTTGAGCTGGTTCTTAATATTTACTTCAAAAATGTTTCCTTCATAGCTAAACTTTATCACTGACAGTGAAATAATTACGTTACCACGTGCGCCGCATAAAAATTAACTTTAAATTGCTGACAAGATCTTCAAGAAGCATTTATTAGGTACCTACCTAGGTACTTGCGCTGCGTTCAGTCAGAAATAATTTAAATTAAACAAATAAGACGGTGAGTAAACGCCATAGGAACAGGAATGATAGAATGGTGATGCTGATGAATTTTTATGGATAATAATTATGGTGGATGCGTGGTATACTCACATAGCCAGTGGCGTGCCTAGAGGGCAAGCCCGAGGGTATTTCTCTTAATTTTTCATGAATGTTAGTGTTTTTTATTGTACGCTACTCACATTCATAAAAATTTAAGAGAAACAGCCTCGGGCTTGCCCCCTAGGCACGCCACTGCACAGAGCATGTCCCCGGCTGTCTCGCTCGCGCCCCAGCCGCCGCCGGCCGTGTGTCCCCGCACTGAGCGGACGCCCCGTCACGCCACACACTACTATTAATTACTTCACACATTTAATACTAACTGTCCATGTGTGTACGTATGTCCTACTGACGCTCATTTCACGGTAATAGACAACGAGTGAAGGGGGAAGGGGAATGGTTTTCATAATCAAAATCAAACTCATCAATGATAAATCAACTAAGTTCACACCAAAGGTACTGAAAGAAGCCAAGAGAAATAAGATATAGATTCTCGGCTTCTACTTACGCAATATTTCAGCCTTTCAGCGCGACACACATACTACTTACTCTAGTCGAGTCGAACTAGCAGTATGCACCATTTTCAAGTTAAGAAGAAAAATATTTACCCTAAATTCATATTTAGCGACTGGGCAACTATAGGCATTAGGAAAAGTAGAGAAAGACTGTTCGAGCTGTATGGTCTTAAACCTTTTATAAATACGGACTCATTTAATCAGCTTTTTTAAAAGTTCTAGAATATGTGGCAACATTGCCACATATTCTAGAACTTTTAAAAAAGTGTGTAAAACTGCTAAAGCTCTTTACATTAGTAACAAAATAAAATCTGCTGAAAATAAAATAAAAACCACTTGGAAAATCATTAATAATGAAACCAATAGGAATAAGAAATCTAATCATGATTATGTACTGGAGACACCACAAGGTCCCATAAGCTCCAACTTGGAAGTGGCTCAGGAATTTGTAAATTTCTTTACTGATATACCGTTAAAAACTACGGAATCTTTAAAGTCCTCGCCTACACTTTCTATTTCTTTGCTTAGAGAAAACGTCTCCAGCTGTCTTGTAGAATTTAAGTTTAAACATATAGACCCTATGTCCGTGATTAAAGCTTTTAAAGATATTAAGATAAAATTGACCGAAGATCTGTGGGGCATGTCAATTAAAGTTTGTCAATCTATTATTGTTACAGTAGCGCCCTATCTGGCCCTAATATTTAATTCGTGTGTGGATCAAGGAATCTTTCCGGATCTAATGAAATACAGTAAAGTCATACCGCTCTTCAAATCCGGGGATAGTAAGGACACCAATAATTATAGACCTGTATCTGTGCTACCAGCTTTCAGCAAGGTGTTTGAAAAAATTATGCTAAATCAAATGCTACATCATTTCAATTCTAACAATATCCTACATGATCAGCAATATGGTTTCACCAAAGGACGTTGTACTACTGACGCCGGTGTTACATTATTGAAGCATATTTTTAATGCGTGGGAGGAGGGACAAGATGCCATTGGAATCTTTTGCGACCTCTCGAAGGCATTTGATTGCGTAAATCACGAAACACTGTTGTTGAAGCTTGAGTTTTACGGACTTCATAAATTAGCACTCAGTTTGGTAGATTCTTACTTAAGTAACAGACAACAGCATGTTCAAATAAACGGTGTGAGTTCATTGGGTCTAAAAGTGAAAATGGGGGTACCGCAAGGATCAATATTGGGTCCGTTCCTATTTTTAGTATATATTAACGATTTACCACATTTACTGAAAAATCAGCCAAAGATGGTTTTATTTGCTGATGACACATCATTGATTTTTAAAGTAAATAGACGTGTTCATAACCTTGACGACGTAAATAATGCTATTCTTCAGGTACATGATTGGTTTACCGCAAATAATTTAGTGCTCAATGGAAAAAAAACTAAATGTATAAGGTTCACCTTACCGAATGTTAAAAGTAGTGAATGTGACGTCGTACTGAATAAGGAAAAACTCGAGTTTATTAATGAGACAGTGTTTCTAGGGATCACGCTTGACTCGAAACTTCAATGGGGTCCTCACATAACATCCCTTGCAGGTCGGCTTAGTTCAGCCGCATATGCAGTTAGGAAAGTTCGGCAACTAACAGACGTCGATACCGCGAGACTGGTCTACTTTAGTTACTTTCATAGCATCATGTCTTACGGTATTTTACTGTGGGGACGAGCTGCAGACATTGAATCTATTTTTATTCTGCAAAAGAGAGCTATCAGAGCCATTTATAAGCTTCGCAGTCGCGAATCTCTTAGGGAACTGTTCAAAGAAATTAACATCATGACGGTGCCTTGTCAGTACATATATGAAAACATTATGTATGTTAGGAAAAATCTACATCTATTTGGTAAAAGATGCGAAAGACATCATTACAGTACTCGAGATGGAAACAAACTAGTCCAACCACGCTACAGATTATCCAAAGTACATACATCTTTTATGGGGTACAGCGTAAAATTTTATAATAAACTACCTCTCAACGTTCTTCAATTAAATGAGAATAAATTCAAAAACTGTATAAAACGCACACTATGTAGGCAAGCATATTACAAATTAGAAGATTATATTGCTGATAAGAATGCTTGGCTTAATGCTGGTCCTGCTCCACAACCACTTAGACTCATGTAATCGGAGTTATCTGCCCTTGAAGCTCTTCTTTATGACTTTGTAAATTACTTTATTTTTCTGACATTTACAGGTAATATATTCAGAAATTGACATGAATTAATATAATAATTTCCAATAGTAAGTTTGGTTTTTTGTACGCATATGAATAACGTTAGTTTTGTAATTGATTACTTTCTTTGTGTATTGTGAATGTGAGTGCCATGTACCTAGCTATTTAAGTTTTAAGCTTATCTATAGTATGGCAGTTGAGAGCATGTCATGCTCGCTTAAAGGTACCGCTGACGGTGGCGTGTGTATTGGATCGTTCGATTCCCTCCAAAATGGTTGAGTTGAACGGTGCTGATGCGCACGTCATGTCCGTGAACGGGCGCTGTCAGTTGGTGCTGGTCATCTCTTGACTGCCTAAACAATGTTTTTTCACTTGTCTAGTTGATATTATTATTATTTTGTACCTTACTAAACATAGTTCTCACATATTAGGGCATCACTGTAATCAAAGAAATTGTAACTGAATTTATTGAAAAAGAGTAACCATGGAGTTTCTTGTCCGTTCTTCTCCATAGGAATCTACGTTTTGGAACGGACAACTAGCTTCAACTAACGGACAAACCGACTGACAACTATTGTAATATTGTTTGACATTTCAAAAGTGCCTGTAAATGGTCTAATTGAAATAAATGTTTTTGACTTTTGACTTTTGACTCCGAAAACAAGGTTTCTATATCAATGAAATGTGGACATAACGGTGCATTTCATAAATACATAAAGTCTTTGTTCTGCAAGTGAAAAGATTAAACAACCCAAATTATCTACATTTTTTTTAAAAAAAACCTTGCCCAATACTATGATTTCTTTGTGTCGTGGGTGCATTTACAGACACAAATTTCACTCCAGACCCGAAACAAACTATTTGCTCCGTGCGGGAATCGAACCCGCAACACGTCGCGCAGCAGCCAATCGCTCAGCCACTGCGACAACCATGCCGTCAAACACTACGAATCATAACATAAATCATTTGTTCTGAATGTATGTTTGTCTGAAGGATTAATTGACATCTAATCAAACAGTGGAAGATGCGGAGTTCCCCAACTATTCGCGTTAACTGCCGGTTCAAAGTTCTCAGTTAACTGCCTTCGCATTCCCCCTCCTCTCCCCCCCCCCCCCCCGCTATAAACAGATCATAAACTAAACTATTCCAACACTCGCCCGAAGCAGATCAGATTTCCCTTCCTTTGTTCCTTACTCCTTCGGAACTTTATTTTGGCACCACAAAGTGATATTTATAGCCATTCTATAAGAACTATAAAAAAATCTATGCTAATATTATAAAGCTGAAGAGTTTGTTTGTTGAACACGCTCATCTCTGGAACTAGGAGTTGGATTCGAAAACATATTTTTGCATAATATTATGCCAGCCAGATTTATGAGGAATAATACAGGTTATTTAACATCACGCTATGACCCTTAGGAGCCGAGCAACCGGGGTGAAACCGCGGGGAACTCTTAGTAGGTATATAATATATTAGTTAAACAGTTTTCTTTACCAATTAATTAAATGGATTCATACATAATAAAAAATGTTGCAGAACAACACCCACTATTGACGTCAGCGTTGCACTTATAATAAAGGCAGTTGTTTATTTGCGTATATAAATAGACGGCAGACGTTGAACTCACCTACGTACTCAGTACTCATACCTACACGTTGCAATGTCCTTGTATAAAACAAACACCGCTCTTTATGTTTTCCAACATAACGGCAATATAATGAGCGGTAGCTTTAAGGCGAAGGTAAATGGTAACGGCCAGTTTTAAATCTCTTATTTCGCCGTCAAATAATGCAGGTTAGTTGTGCAATTTTTTTATGTTAAACTAGAACATACCTATGTACATCAATCGTACCTGTGAATATTTAACTATTATAGTAAAATACTCAATGAAATAAATTCATGAATTCGTGTCTACCCAAAACATAAAAACGTAATTACTTTCAAACCGCTTAAGATATTTTCATGATTTGTTTTATGTGAAAAGACTATGTTACTACCTATAATAATTCCTGTTACTTTTTTTTTATTTTTTATTTTAGATACTAAAAAGTAATAATACGTCTAATTCTGCACAGCGCGCTCCTTGATAGGCGAGTCGTATTGCTCGGTGGATGTATGTCGCGTTGCTTGAGCTCAGCGCAGAACACTCAAGCTATACCGCCTAAATCACTCAAAGCCGTTGGCGTATACCGGGGCCTTAAGAAGATAACACCAAGTCTTGCGCCGAATACACTAGCTCCACCCGCTGTTTTATTTAAAATTTAACTTTTATACGTCCAAGGATGGTACGGAATCCTCAGTGCGCGAGTAGGTACGACTCGCATTTGGCCGGTTTTTTGTGATATAGGTTGACAAGAGTTTGACCACACGTACTATCTACTTGTAACACACACTATCCATAACCGTAATTGGTTACTCTCTGGGCGCATTTTGGAGTCAAGAGAATTATAAGTTTAGAGCTATCACGACAAACCTCGCACACGGACAACCTGCAAACTAACAAACACAATACAATGTAATTAAACTAGTTCCAAACCATTTGCAGGCGACCGACCGCGCGGCGAGTAAACTTGTTTACTCGCCGCGCGCACCTCGCTCAGGACAGTCAGCAGACACTTATCAATGCCACAGAGATCCAGACTAATCTACGAGCAGTGCTCAATGAGGTGTCTGGCCTGCCAGGGGGCGACTGAGGGGCGGAACTTGTGACATTTGCATAAAGTTAGAAGTTGAACGATGATTTAATCAAACATTTTGTTACGCAACGCAACTTAAATAACGGGATAATTTGACTAATTTTCCAAAATAGTAAACTCTGGGCTGACTTCTTTTAGGATAGAATTCAAGCAGGCGCCGATGCAGGATTTCATTCGGGGGAAAAAGCAATTTTATGTGATTTCACCTTCTATTTTCCGGAAAATTCTGTCTAATCAAATAAAATAATAAAATTGTAGTTTGTTATCCAGTATCCGCGCCTGAAGTTCTCAATTCATTGAAGAAACACCTATCTTCCACTAGAGACATTAGACTTAACTTTGTGAACGACGTTCTAGTATAAATATACACTTATTTTTCACTTTTCGCTTTTCTGTCGAATTTTTTTGCTTTTCTGTCGACGAAAAGTTATTCTTCAATTTTTAAGGGCGCATCGTCAAACGTGTCGCTCGTACGAGGTGAGAGGACTCTCCAGCGGAGAGCCGCGCGCCCACCGGCGATTATGTCACACACACATACACATCGTAGGTATGTGTCAAATGTTGTGATGATCTGCGATGGCGAGCGCGAACATTTCGTCACTCATTAGAATGTACAGTTCGCCTCACCTCTTTGGGTTCGCTCTAGAATTCCATTACTCCTTATTATAAGCGTTTCATCGCGTACAGTGGCGTCGATTAGCGGCCGCTGTATTGTGAACCTTATTGCGTCGAGATACCGCACACAATTATATTGTACAACGATTTAATTTATATGCAAATAGCGCCCAGCGATTTATATCAATAGCGTATTGATAAGGGAGAATATTATTATGATGCATGGCGGGATTCGTAGCGGCGCGTAGGCGTCGTAGCGGCGCTACGTGTCTACGGCCCTCGTAGCACCGCGTAGTCCACTCAATGTTCAGATGACGTCACGTCGCCGTCGTCTGATTTATATATTTGTTTGTTTTTTCTTTCCTTATTATTTTAAGGAACTTTTATGTTTGTACATGTCGGTCGTGTCCAATGTGTTCGTTGTGCGTGACTTGTGTAACATTCTGCTTTTTACTGCAAATAAGATGGCAAGTTGTCTGCTCAGATACAAAGTTATGAGTGTAAGTAAGTTCGCAAACAGTAAGTTAGTTTTATCTGTGAACAAACGTCAAATGTGTCAGTTTAATTAAAGCGTCTGAGCTGGATGTAGCCGGCGAGTTCGTACACCAAACTTTATCAAGTACCTATTGCACATATAACCAATAACATTTACTGTTGCTTTCAGGTAAAAATATCACATTTTTTTTTTTTTTTAAGATGTACAACACAAAATAAGCGTGCTTCTTCTCGTGCGTGCGCCACGTAGATACTACGATCCCATAACATATTTATTTTGCAGGTATATAGGTACTTCAAAATATTCCTATTACCAAGGACAAAAAAATACGCGTCAAATGCATAACCTCCTACTTTTATAAAGTCAAGTTTATCCAACAGTTAAAACAAAACAATAATAATTCGTCTCATAAAATATCTTTATCGTAGGAAATCTTATTTAGATTTAGACCGAAACCGACTTAGATAATAAATTCGGAACCTTAACCTATATGAAGGTTCCATTTGGACCTATAGCTCTATGTATGGCGACACAACACATACACAATGGTGTTTCTTGTTTTAAGTAAACAATTGCGCGATTGCGGCGGCTTCTTGCGGTTCCTTCGGGAAATTATTGCGGTTAACGTGACACGCTCCTCGTAATGTTGTGTAACTACACTGGGTCCCACACAACACAAAACATACCGTGTCCTTGGATAACAGATACAGAACAGACATCATCAGCTCGGTAGCGGGTCATACAGATTCCCGCCGTAACTCATTTAAATAGCATCTAGTCAGGGCTGCAATTATATATAGGTATTCATTCACAGTGATTATTTAGCATGCTTATTTTTTGAGTATAATTAGGAATATCAAGAATTCTAAAACGTGGCGGTAAAAATAACACTTTGAAAGAACAATATTGATGTACTTTATAGTTTATAGTGACGCGTCACTATTGATAATAAAGTGCGAGTACAGCAACTATTCTTCCAAAAGTACGCAAAAGTAGTTCTCCATTTTTACGAAACTTTATGAGCGGACAAACTTCAAACTGGCCATCATTGCTTGCCTTTAGTCATAGTACCTACTTAATAATAATTAATTGTTTTAGTTAGAACTCTAAAATCCATGAGAAATCAAAATGTCGTCAATCAAACAGCCGCAGCATTAGTTGATCTCCTCACGAGCCCCGCAGTCTCTTAAGGCCAGTTTGTTAGTTGTGTGCCAGCGCTAACAACAGCGGGTGCTGCTCCATGTTTGTTGATTGCATGTTGAGAGCTGTGACGTCAGCGCAAGGTTGCGCCGCGTCGACGTCGATACGCCTCCGCGGCGACAGGATCTCGCTCCGGAACAAGGATAAAGCGGTCGGTAGTGCAGCCTGACGCTAGCTTTAGCGGATTTAGTATTGAAATTTTGTGTTTAAGATAGACTTCACATTCTTATTAAATGTATAAGAAAAACAATTGACACTGGTGGGATTTAAACCCGCGACCTGCTGTACCGTGACGTCACTCTAACCAACTGAGCTACCGTGTCCCGCTTGCATCAGTTGAACTTTTAAATCTCTTTTATACGCCTCTTATGAGCTTAAACTTAACATTCGTACACACTGTGATGGCTCTTTCCGGTCATTCTCTAACCCAGGGCTGTCCAAACCAGATACGTTCGGGGGCCACTATGAATCACTAAATAGCTTGGAGGGCCGCAGAAACATGTTGTTTCAATTTTTTTAATAATTGATGCTATAAAAATAAAATAATATACCATTTTATGGGATTTTTTTCATATTTGTGGTACATCAAAAACACGTCGCTGACCGCACAAAATTATATAAGCCGCGGGCAGCATGCGGGCCGCGGGCCGTTCGTTGGACAGCCCTGCTCTAACCTACCCTTTGTCGTGGATGCTTGAAGGATGCTTATGGATTCCATGCAACGGGGTAAGTAAGAAGCCCGCTTGTGTGGTACGTAATTGCATTGCATGTATTTTCGATATCCAATAAACGCGAGCCCCAACTTCATTAATGTCTGACAATTAAGGATCCATCAAATCAATTAACATTATAATAAGAGGTGTTAAATTACCATAATTATGAACTCACCTGTCCTCGCACAACACTGCTATGTCCTCGACTGTCACTACACCGCACACACTGCATTGAACGCACAGTACAGTACTACACATAGGTCTCACGTTTTAAACCATCCTTGGAACTAAAACAACAAATTACAATGGTCATTTAAACAATCTCATTCATACTTCACGGCAGTAATTTATATTATCTAAAGTCCACATCACTAAACCAATTAAATAAAATGAAACAATAATATTGACGTGAAGTTTGGGTTAAATAAAAAAAGTTTTAAAGTTTTATTAAACAGAAAAAGGTCGGATTGTCGCGACAATCCGACATATTTGTGAATTTTCCACCATGACAATTTTGTCTCCTGTAAGTTTTATTAAACAGAAAAATTGACACTTTTTGACATATGTCGGACTTGTCGGATTGTCAGCTTTATTAAATAGGGCTCTGTTTTCGAGTTTGTGAGACTAACTTTATCAAGTTATTTTACCCGCCCCATCGGAAAACAGTTTTAGGCCTTAACTCCCCAGTCCCCCGATTGTGTAGGCTCTTCAATAAATTTGATAACTTAAATATTTTTGGCTCCACTCTTAATAACTATAGGAGCCAAGTTCATAGGATCAGCATGGGATAGTGTAGCTGTAGGTATACTATTTTATGTAAACAAGCCTACCTACATTATTACAAAAACTTAAAGGAACATGTAAAAAAAAAAAGTGTTGTAAGTAATTGTATCTATTATACATTATTTTGTCATCCGATTGTATTTTTTATGAATGCTGTGTTTGCCGATTTATATTGTACACAAAGACTGTTTTACTATTGTGCATGTAACCATACTACGAAAATGTGTAACAATTGTAGGCGAATCAATAAATAAATAAATAAATAAATAAACTTACGGCAATTCATTTTTATATAGGTACTTACAAGAGAAGAAGAAGAAGAATATTATACCTATGTTCAGTACAACAGCTGCGTTTACTTGGAAGCGCGCTGTGTGATGTACTGTCAACAGGTAGCTGCGCCAGTTCAACAAATAGGCTTCACGCGAGTTTATTTCTAAGTTTTAAACTGAATTTAGGAGATTTTGTTGCTCAATAACTAGTGGTTAATAATAATTTGATCATAATAAATACGTTTAGGGCTGTTGTTTCTTTTCGTTTAAACTCTAAAAAGCGCATCATATTTACTTATTTTGACGAAAACTTACAAGAGAACATTCACAACTAGATAAAGACACGTCAATACACTGTAAACGGATGACAGAGCGAACGATGACAAATAGGAACACTTCCCATCCAAGTCTTTGAATGTGTTGAACAAACAAACCACTTTATCTCACATTTTATCACTCTTCACGAACTTATCAAGTGTCCCCTTACTGCCGTATTCATAAGGATCAATATTATCTTTTGGAATTTCATTACAATAAACTTTTGTAAACTTAAGAAAATAAACAATAAATATTACAAGCTGTTTGTTCTACGCTCAAACATAAAATAAAACGAATTAAGCAAGTTTACTTTTAAAACAATTAAAAAATAACTAAATTCATAATATTTAACTAGTAACAAGATACACTAGTAAAGTGTCGATCGGCGCCGCGAGGGCGCGCGCGGTCGTCAGTACGCGCCGCACTCGCGAACGGTCGCCACCCGACTGGCGCCGACAACAGGGGTGCCTACCCTACTGACACTCATTTGCCACTGCAAGGATTTCAGCTCCTGTTTATCTTCGTGATCACTAGAAACATAACGACGTCGCACAGCCACACACACGTTAATTACTACTATAGAGGGTTGATTAACGGGAAAATGTAGTTAGCTACGCGGACTTGATCGTAAAACAACTTGATTTAATAATCAAAGGCACGTGGCATTGCTAAAACAACTAACTTTCGAGAATTCAGATCAGCAGAAATCAATTATAAAGATTTGATAATAAGTAATCAAGCTTTAGCATATTAAATTCAAATGAATCCTCCGAAAATACACTAAAACATAATTTCAGTTTACGTTAACATTAATGTATCTACCTATCACTTGAATCTTTTTTTGACTCTGTACGTTTTGTTCTTCGTCTCGTTCTGTTGCTGCTGACTCGCGTCCATGTTACAATATTATAATAATCCAAGCTTTAATTATTTATTTAATTACATAGTATACAGTTTCCCAATACGATAATTCAGTTAAAAATACAACAAAAATGTATAAAAAAAAACAATACAATTTACAACAACTTAATTAATGTGAGCTCCTAACCTTTCTCCCTGACACAGTGGAGAATCTCCCCAGAAGAGCAACAGCGTTCCCCAGGAGCGGTGACGCGATCGTTCACAACTCGCCTGTATCTGCGATCGCTAACTAAATAATAAAACAAAGTTTTTTCATTTCTGCGCTAACGACTGTTTCAGACTTGCACAATAAAATATCTTTGTCTAGTTGACCTTCTTGTCTCACTCCGAATATTGCGTTTTGTGAACCGAAGGACCAATGAGTGTTCGGTTTCAAATTGAATCAAATTTTTTACTTCCTATATTTGTGGGTAAGCAGGCTACTAGATATCCGCATAGATCATCACTGGAATGCGAGAGTTAATAACCAGTCAGTTGAAATGTCATCTACAGGCTGGCAGGTTAGACAGTGGAAATATTTAAAGGGGTCATTTTACTCATCATTATGAAGAACTTTTACTATGGGATCAACCCTGAAATCGCAAAAAAAAAATCTGCTGTTCCATACATTTGTGTTCACATAAATCGACAAAATGTCCATACATTTTGTCGATTCATCCCTGAAATCGCAAAAAAAAACAGCAGTTCCATAACTGCTGTTTTTTTTTGCGATTTCAGGGATGGTCCCATGGTAAAAGTTGTTCAAAATGATGAGTACAATGACCCCTTTAAATATTTCCACTGTCTAACCTGCCAGCCTGTATATCAGCGGCACGTTATAATGGCGTTTGTGACGTTTAAGTCCGCTAATAAAGTTTCGTAAAAATTGACAACTACTTTTGAAAGAACAATAGCTGTACTTTATAGTTTATAGTGACGCGTCACTATTGACAATAAAGTACAGCAATTTTGTTCTTTCCTTTCAAAAGTAGTTGTCAATTTTCCTTTTCTGTACTTTACTGACAGCGTAGATATATGCAAAATATCATGATGATTGGTTCAGTAGGTTAGGCGTGAAAAGGTAACTAACAATCAAACTTACTTACTTTCGCATTTAAAATATTATTTAGGATGTATCTCATAAACACCCCACACTGTGGCCTTAGATCGTCCAGCACTACACCAGTGAGTCCCCGCGCGGGTCCATTCGACTCCAAAGCCGGCGGCGACATCTCCCTGTGCGTCGTGGCGTCGCCTTCCTTTGTGCGTCAAGTAATTGAGTCGCTCTCCGATTACTCCTCTGTTGGTGACGGCCGCTCCACTAATATACAGGGTGGCAGGTTAAACAGTGGAAATATTTTAAGGGGTCATTGTACTCATCATTATGAACAACTTTTACTATGGGACCAACCCTGAAATCGCGAAAAAAAAAAGCAGCTGTTCCATACATTTTGTTGAGTTAAGTGAACATAAATGTATGGAACAGCTGACTTTTTTTCGCGATTTCAGTGTTGGTCCCATAGTAAAAGTTGTTCATAATGACGAGTACAATGACCCCTTAAAATATTTCCACTGTTTAACCTGCCAGCCTGTATATTGCGCCCGTTTTCCTAATTATTTCTGCGGCCCGAATACACCATAAAATACAGATCCGAGCTCCGCACAATGGCGGCGATCACGAACACTTGACACTTCCGCTCGCAACTTATTTAATAATTAGGTTAGAGCCGTTATAAAGTTCCTACAGCTAGGCTGTTTGAAGAGTATATTGACGCTGCGGTAGAGATTGTATGTCTGAGTGTTTTTTGACACAAACATACTCACGAAATGATTTAGACTTTACTTTAATTCAAATAAAAACCTACGTCGTGGTCGTACTTATACTGATAGCTAAACTATAATTATATAATATTGATGTAAAGGGGGCACATAATATGATAGATCAACACTCAAAATATGAAAGCCACTAAACCAACAGCTCAATCTATCAAAGGGTCGCTGTGTACGTCCACCCCTCACAAACGTCACGTTAGGCCGCAATATTGTTAAGGGTGTGACGATACATGAAAATGTATGATAAGTTAAAGGAACCTACTCAGACCTACAAGCCTAACAGTCCCTACGACTATAAACCCTATAAGCCCTACAGCCCTAACCTACCAAATACCTATTGTGTGATAAATAAATATATAAATAAATTCGGGATGTCTGCACCATGCGACCTAAGGTGACAGACGGATAGTAGACAGGATTTCCAGGTTCGGGAAGGGTACACTCACTGCCAGTCACGCAGACTCACGAGACTAATCAGAGATGGCTAAAGGTGTCTTGGCCACAGTGAGGGGAAATGAGACAAGAATATAAAATTCAAATCTGATTTATTTACAATATGCTACAGCTTATATACTACTTTTTCTTAACACACACTAGTATACAAAAATCTTTGTGTTTTATGCGTGTAAGATGCAACTAAATCATAATTTTAACTGGGCCGCGCGTCAGCCGGGCCGAGTGCTGAGTTAATGTCCAAAGGTAACATTGAACACGCTGTACGCGCTGTACCATCGGATCTCGAGATCGATGGTTCATTAGATCAACAAGCCATTTTATCAATGATTCATTAGATCTTCGAACCATTTTAAGTGACTAGATACCACAACACTACACTATAGTTTATCAAATTTCTCACCACTTGTAGGTTTTATTTCAATTATCTGATACTCCAAAAAAGAGCTCAAATAGCTCCAAATAACGTTGATTGGCGAATTGGATTCGGGAAGTGAAGCTGTTAATGAAGGGCGGTATTGTTACAAAATAATAAGGGCCAGCGCGGCGCGGTCGCGGGGGGAGAGTGAAACTTGACGCGTCTCGTGCGTGACGGACTGCTGCGGACCGTGTTGTCGACAGGTCCTTGTTTTTAGTGCAACAATCATTAGAGCTATGCTTGTTATTGCCCACAAGTGGTCACTGTAGTATTGATGTCATTGATGATGACATAGATGACATCTGTCATTCTGTCGTCTCAGCTATGCACGCGGGAAGCGCAATCGAGGCGGCTATGAGCTGGCAGGCGCACGTTCTGCATAGCAATCCAGCCGATATCATTTATAACAGTACTAGCACTTTACCCGCGACTTTGTCCGTGACATACACGTAGCGCCATCTAGTGTCCTAAAGCAATTGTGACCGTCGAAACTTATTGTTCTTTTCCTTGTGAACAGTACTTTTTTTATGGCTGGAAGGTACCCTAGGTCCTTTTCTGTACCCATGACAACGTATAGGTTTGCAAAATTTCATGATGATCGGTTCAGTAGTTTAGGCGTGAAAAGGTAACAAACAAACAAACTTACTTTCGCATTTAAAATATTAGTGAGGATACTACAGACACCACTGTACACCCTCATAATTATGTACCCAGCAGCTTTTATACATCAAACATAATTATAAATGTACGAACCATATTGTAAAGACAGCCAATCCTGCGGCCGGTCGCGCGCTTGTCACGGGGAAGATAATTATACAGGGTGGCAGGTTAGACAGTGGAAATATTTTAAGGGGTCATTGTACTCATCATTATGAACAACTTTTACGGTGGGACCAATCATGAAATCGCGAAAAAAAAAATCAGCTGTTCCATACGTTTTGTTGAGTTATGTGAACATAAATTTATGGAACAGCTGATTTAGTGTTACTGTTTATGCATGTGGGATTTGTGTTCCCACGATACAGGAAGAATTCCATGTAGATACTTACTTATAGCGCAACGATAAAAAGATAACAGAATTAGGTTTATAATATACGATCATAAGGTAGAGTCGTATATAAATAAGATTGCCATAACTTAAAGGAACCAATACGGGACGTTTTAATACCTTCGATGCCCAAAATCAACACATTCAACGCTAAACGCAGCGTATCAACTACCTACACCAAAGCACCTACACGAACCACGCATTGAATTTTGGGCATCTGAAAGCATTAAAACGTCCCGTATTGATTCCTGTAAGTTAAGGCAATTATATTTAAACGACTTTACCCTGTATTACTATTAATAGCTTTATTACCCTGCGAGTCCCCGGCGTGTTGGTGTCGCTCGCTCAACTTTGATTGCGTGTCGTATCACCAGTTCCCCACTGAATCAACGTAACAATACGGACCACGGTGTCTAACGCACTGGTTATTTCGAGTCAGGAGGAGAAGGTAATAGAGTCGGAGGGCATTCCAATTCTCAGTACCTACCAGCAAATGTACGACTGACCTTCCACAGACCCTAAGCCCTCAGCCCTCCAGCTATATTATTATCGATCTATATTATTTGCACGCTGCACCGGTCGACGTCATCATGTCAATGCCGGCTTCACTGAAAACCAGCGCTATGCTCTGTTCCGTGCATGGGTCACAGCATCATGCTGAGCAATGGCCGTTTTCAATTTATTTCAATTTATTTCAATTTATTTATTTCCAAGAACATGGTACAATAGATCTTAAAAATACATAATTCGTCGCACATATTCTACCAGCATTTGGTGTGGAAATTTTGTTGTACAGTTTTGCGCGAATGTGACGCATACTTTCCTTACAGTTTTTTTTTTCGTTAGTTAACTTTGTTATTTTTAGCTTTGCGTGTCATGTCGACGCAAATAAATGCATTTTCTTTCTTTCTATCACGATGTCGGTACGTGTCTATTCCGCCGCTAATGTCGCCTCGCATCGCACGCATGGGGGCAACCACCACTGATTGGTAGTCCTCCTTACAATATCAGCTGTCACGATCAACACAATCCGTCTTCACCACTCAAACCAGATCAGTTGGAGGTTGATGTATAGGTTGTAGAGTTTAGGGACCGCATCCGTGACGAGATGCGCTCAGAAGTACAATGATTATACTAGCTGTTGGCCGCGTTCATCTGCGTGATAATGGATGATGTTGTCTATGTACCTACTTCTTCAGGTCACAGGCTACATTTTTTTAAAATTTCATCCAAATCCGAACAACCGTTTCAGCGTAAAGGAGTAACAAACACATACACACCCACACAAACTTTCGCATTTATAATATTACTGTGATTAAGTGTGTACTTTCACTGTGTTGTGGGCCTGCACGGTAAAAATTTCTCCTCTTTTGATCGTCTCCCTTGCTTACACAAAGGAAAAGTAGCTGAAATCCACCATGAAATTGTAGCAATTTGACAACAGATTACCTACAGCATATTGCGGCGTCGCTGTAGCGGTGTGTGTCTACTTTAGATAATTTTGTAGTTACAAAAATATTTTACAAATTAGGTATGAGGGAGGCAAGTCATGTCTGTTGAAACAAGATTATGACGTTTTAGGAGAGTAAATTGAACCAATTTAAGATATGATTATTTTGAAGCAATCTGGAAACTGACATCTAGGTAACAATCTGCTCTTTGTCATTGACAAAGACCAATATAAATAACTTAATTACAATATTGTAAAATCAATAATTTATTTTTAATGAATCATAATTCTTATGACATACATTTTCAATAAGAGTATTTAACAATGTGTGTGTTTACTTTGAAAAAGTGCATTAATAATATTTTCCATAATATATTGTTGGTCATACTATTCACAGGCCAGATTTCATTGGTTAACTCCTCAGATCATAGAAACAAGGAGATATGCCATCATAGCAAATTAGTACGGGAACAACTGTCGCCACTTTTAGTACATTTTTCAACACAATTACAAGCGCCCCTCATGAATTTATTTATTTATTATAAAGGTACATATTGAGGTCTATAAAATAATATAATGAATATAAAGATCTCCCACACATTCAAAATTCCGCACACCCTCAATCTAACACTGTTAATCGTCACTCAACACTAGCACTAAACTAAAACACTGAATTTATATCATCGATCGTGTTCGGTTCGTCGCCAGCGTGTACTTTTGTACTACGCGCCCAATGTGGGCAAATTAAAGCAACAAGCTCAATAGCGCCTTGACACATCACCCTTGTTTCTATAATCTGAGGGTAACTCACAAACCTTCAGTAGCGGGACTAGGGTCGCCAAATGGCCGGGCAATCCGGGAAAGTCCCGGAAGTTTGCGTCTGGCTCCGTTTCCAGTACTTGATTACATTTTACTGTTTCAAAATTCCTGGTTTTTTTTTTACAATACAACGATTACAAAGCCAACCATGCCGTGCCCGTGGTAGAGCGCGGAGATTTTCTCTCTTTTTTTATATTCTTCTTTTCCCTAGAAATAATACCACTAAAATATCGATAAATTCCAATTTAAATTTTTTTATTTGCGTCAAACAGTTGGAATGGACTCCTATTCCATTCGTAAGAAATGTCCAGGAACCGATATCTGGCAATGGCAACCCTGAGCGGATCGGCTCCGTCACCTCACGATAATATAGTTATTACAATTTATTAGCACACGGCATAAATTATTTTCTCCTCTTTCCTTTGCTTCACTTCGAGCAAAGTTGTTTCAAACTCACGTCACGTGCGGCGCAACGGACAGGGTTCAGGGGCTATACTACGACGTGTTAAAGACATTGTTATTCCGCTGTGAGAGAGGGATGGAGCTACACGGAACGCATAGCACTAGCCTTTCATTACAGAGAGCAATGATGGTGTTATCACGTCATGGTAGGACCCCTGATAACAATACACTTGTGGCTACTAACAGCTTACATAAAGAGAGATAGATTGCTTAGCTATAGATTGCATATAGCTATAGATTAGCTATAGATTTGCAGCTTTCGCGGGCACTATCGTGGCTCTCACGTGGACGATAGGTAAGGCAACATCACATAGTGCACACCTCAGATCATAGAAAAAAGGAGATTTGCTAGCTTAGCAAATTAGTATTTAAAAATATTATTATACAAGCTGGTAATAATGGCTGAACAAGGTAGCTACATAGAGATCTGATAAGTTACACATTTTTATTAGTCTCAAGTTCTTATTATTGAATGTGGTGTCACGTCACGCACAGGTTTGTGTCAATCTCGGTCTCCTTATAAATGTTACTTGCACAAATATAACACGTATTACGGCGACATCAATGTTTATGCAACACAAAGCAAACAATCTCGGGACGGCAACGATGCGGCGACATTCGCGACAATGCGGCGACACTCGCGACGCGGCGGACGCAGTTAACCTTCTTCAAATTACTGCGTTCCTTTTCGGGATGGCTTGTTTATACTGGCTTTGTGTCCGACTTTCTATGCGGGTCACACATCCTTTATTTCTTAGTGAGGGATTATAATATTGCACGTAGCTAATACTTCTTACATGATACTTCGAAAACACATAATCAGCTTTAAGAGTTAGAAACTGATCTGGGCTATCTACTAAAATTGATTTTGGTCGCGTCCTCTCAAACAAGTTTTTGATTTTACGCGCTAAGTAGGTATGTACCTACAAAGACATGCTCAGTCGCCAATCGCGCCAACTTCCACATTAACTTATTCCATCGCCGGCTTTGTTTCGCATCGCCGTCCGCCGCTCGGTGCCAGCGCTCAAGCTATGCGTGCGGGTGCGGCAGGTGCGCGTCGCGTATCTGGCGCGCGAGCCACGCCACGCCGTCCGCCAGCCCGGCGCCCGACAGCGCGCACGACGCGCAGATGTGCCACGGCTTGTCCGAGATGCGCTCCAGTCCCAGCGCTGCAACATACATTACACGTAATCAGTTAAGGTGCGGTTAAAAGACTTTGTTTAAAATGTGGCGAAGTTGCTGTTGTGTCGTGGTTACCACGAGTGCCTACGAGCTGACCAGCTAGTAGCAATACGAACTCGTTCCTTCGCTGTACCTATGTGCCTTTAAGTTGTCCTGCAGGTGAACTAATTGCATGCTGGTAGGTACAATAGGTATTATCAATATTGATTTATTTATTACATGTGTTAGTCAAAATTATAAAAAAATGTCTCTGAGTAGGTAAGGGGCCTGGCCAAGGCGTTTTACGCGCGTATACTAAGAACATTGCCCATAATGTGCGTTTGTATTGTTTGACTACGCGCAAGTCTACATAATATTAGGTCTTTACCTATGAAATTGCCGTTCTGCAGCACTGGCCATTTCAAATCAAAATATTTTTTGTTTGGCTAAGAATTCTAATTTCAAATTAATTTTATTTTAAAAACATGGATTTTTTTTTCCAAAAGTAGTCATTTGTTTATTGATTAGTGTTACATTTTCTTCGCATTTCAATATTTTTTGTTATCATGGATACGTAAAAAAATCGAGTAATTATGGAATACGAGTACCGTCGTGGCAGCAACGCGGCATAAGCGGCACGCAACATCAACGACGCTTACGGAGCTAACACTACAAACCAACGCACCACCTGTTATTGGTTTGCTCGCTTCCGTTCTGGAAATTTCGACCTGAAAAATGAACCTCGCGGTCGTCCGAACACTTTGGTCGACAATGACGAATTAAATGTGATTGTGGAAGCTGATGATACACAATCTACGGCTGAATTAGCAGCAGCTTTCGACGTTAGCGTCAAAACAATATTGGTCCATTTGCGTCAAATTGGCAAGGTAAAAAAGCTTGACAAATGGGTGCCCCACGAACTCAATGATCGCCAGCGCGAAGTACGCGTCGAGACGTGCCTTGCACTGCTCAACAGACACACAAATGAAGGAATTTTGAACCGCATTGTTACCTGCGATGAGAAATGGATTCTGTTTGATAACCGCAAGCGCTCAGCAAATTGGTTGGATCCTGGTTCAGCACCTAAACAATGCCCTAAACGAAAACTTACCCCTAGAAAAGTGATGGTCACTGTTTGGTGGCCTAGCGCCGGTGTGATTCATCACAGCTTCTTACCAAACGGGGTGAGCATTACTGCAGATGTGTACTGTGAAGAACTGAACACAATGATGAAGAAGCTGGCACATCTCCAACCAGCATTGGTCAATCGCTCGTCTCCGCTGCTCCTGCACGACAACGCGCGACCTCATACTGCACAGCAGACGGTCTCCAAGTTGCATGAACTGGGGTTGGAAGCTCTCCGTTATCCGCCCTACTCACCAGACCTTGCGCCTACAGACTACTACTTTTTCCAGAATTTGGATAACTATTAGCGGGAAAAAAATTCAATACACGAGAGGCAGTACAAAATGCCTTTGAAGCTTTTGTTGCCTCCCGTCCAGCTGATTTCTTTAAGAAGGGCATCAATAAACTGCCACTGCATTGGCAAAGATGCATTGATTGCATGGGTTATTACTTCGATTAATACAAATAAAAAATACATGAAAAAAAATCGTTTAAATTTTTTCATATAAAACGGCAATTTCATAGGTAAAGACCTATTATGTAGTTGCAGCGCCACATGTCTCGACATCGTCCAGTAAACACTACGCGCGTAGAACGCCTTGTTTGGACAGGCTTCGCTGGTTACAGTTTTGGTGGTTGTTCCCTAGATGTAAGTGAGGCACTGACTGGCGGCGACCTGCATGGACCGAGCGCGTGGCGCGCGTCCATTTCGTTGGCGAACACGAGCAGCGGCACGCGCCGCCCGCACATGTCGAGTCTTGTCTGACAGGCTCCACTAGCTACAGTACAGATGTAGTGACATAGGCACTGACCGGCGGCGACCTGCATGGGCGCGAGCGCGTGGCGCGCGTCGCTCTTGTTGGCGAACACGAGCAGCGGCACGCGCCGCCCGCACATGTCGGGGTGCGCCAGCAGCAGCTCCAGCTCCTCGCGCGCCACCACTGCAACACGCACACACCTCACTCAGGACCTTATCACAATAGCGAGTTGCAGCTAAGGCGAGAGCGCAGTGGGCTTGCCACGAGTTCGCAGCGAGCGCACACCGAACACACCGCGGGGGCGCCACGTTATCGCTGAATTGAGGCGGGGTGGGCTCTCTGTCGTACGAGTGTACAACATGGCGCTCGCTCGAACTCGCTGATAGTCCTTACGTACCACAACCCATCACGACACTGTTACCTCAGATACATTAGCTGATCGTATTGGTAACATTTTAAAAGTACGAATCTTGGCTTCTAATAAGCCCAACCTAACATGAACAATAAGGCTACTTCCTAAAGTTCCTGAATACAGCTCGTTTAAACCGATATCCTGAAGTAAATCAGTTGTGAGTGTGACCGCTATACCTATTAAGTGAGCGGCCGAACGCTGGCACACAGGCGTCCATCTCGGCACGTAATTAGATTACTTCGGCCGCCGACGGATGCCCATATTTCCAATTCACTGACAAAACTTACTTCCGCACAGTTCCGAATTTCACAAAGTTTCAAAATGCAACCTGCTAGTCTCCGCAGTCCGCACGCCAGATGTAATCAATATTCGTTTGTTATAATTTGAGCTGGGTAAACAACGCGACGTTGTTATTCTTTTAATATTTTGAGTTTCCAAAGAAAACTAAATTAATATGAGAACATGGAGGCTTGTAGTAAAAGGTGAACTGCGCGTTGAAGTAACGCGCTGAACGTGAGGCCTGTCACTGCCTGTGCGACACTAGGACACTGACCGAGTCGCAGGTGATCAGCGGAGTCCACGACGAAGATGACGGCGTGCGCGCGGCGGTAGTGGCGCTCCCACAGCGCGCGGTGCCGCGGCGCGCCCGACACGTCCCACGCGCTGAACGACACGCCGCCGCCTGCAGAGTGCGGACACGCCGCGTGAGTGAGTGACATGTGACGGCGTGGAGCGCCAGCTGTGTGTGCACGCTATCTAGTGTTGCCGATTGATATAGTTAATCGATAGTCTATCGACAGTTGACCGATAGCAATAATACTAGACTTATTGCTACTACTCATAAATTATAAGCAATCGATACTATCGATACTGTCGCCAGTCCAAAACAAGCGACAGTCCGAAACAATCGATCTAATCAATACTATCGATAGTATCAATATCAATAGTTTATAAAGCAATACTATCGATATTATCCATAGTGTTGCCTCCATCAATAGTAGATATTGTCACGTTTCAAGCTATCGATAGTATCTCTTGCCCTGTCGATAGTATGGCCTTTTTCAGATGTAAACTTTATGCGGACGGCACGCACTGGTGAAGTGTTCCTGCTGCTGCGCGACGGTGGGCGTGGCGTGCGTGACGCGCGCGTCGGGCGGGCGCAGCGCGGTCAGCAGCGTGCTCTTGCCGCTGTTGTCCAGCCCCAGCACCAGCACCGTCACCTCGGCGCGCCCGCGCCCCAGCCACACCGACAGCTTGTCCAGCAGGCCCATCCTCACCGCCCCATGTAACGTTACAGACGAACATCATACTCATTTACCACGTCAAAACAATAAACTGATTAAAAAATATGAAAGTCTCTCATTAAGGGTCACAGAGGCTATGGCCTCTAGGTTGCGGCTGTTGGTATTTCATCTGTAGTTGAATTTACGACTTGAAATTGGGTATTTTATAAATGAATAAATAAAAAAATAAGCACTTAAGTTCTATATCATTTAAGTTGAGATTGTTACTTATCTTTCAATAGCTATCCGGCTCGAAGGACCAGAATTTTAGAATTAAAGTATAGCTCGTATTGCTAATTAAATCGATTAACAGTTGTAGCAGCATATTGATACGTGCACAGTAATGACTTACCCGGTTTCAGTTATCGGGATCTCGCATAATTGTAGACGGCGTACAATCAATACCAATTAATAGCGTACATACGAGAACAGCTCCGTACCTTACGGTTCGATTGTGATGAGGTGGTCGGTATTAATCTGGCAGTTCAGAGATCACCTCAATTAGCAGAGAGACTCGGACCGTCGCGACTGTCTGTGCGGTATCAACGGCGCCGGTTGCCATGGCGACGCCGCACACAACACCATTGCCGATTGGTACCGCTATAGTTATTGAATATTTTTAGCCATCGATGTCCTTAGTTAATGTAATAGATCATAGTTATACATACCTACGATTATTGAAGTGACGGGGTTAAATCTGAACTGATTGCGGTGATTCTTTTATTTGAAAGATTGTTAAAGACCTTCGGAGATAAAGAATGATGCTCTTCAATGGACAGAAAATCACCCATGTCCATTTATTGTTATGTATTTATTTTTCTTTTCATAACTTTCCTACGCAAAATAAAAATATAAACAAATTAAAACCACTCTTAAAAGAACTACGTATCAAAATATTGATGTATGAAATAATGTAGGTAGGTAATGGTAAAGTTTATAGGCTCGCCTCTTATCATTATATGGGATGAGCCATGGGCTTTTAATTGCTCCGGAAAAAATACCAATCTAAGATACAATGTAGCTGAGCATTGGTTTTAGTATACAAGCGTTTCAGTAAAATGTTACATTCCACTTTCTCGATGGTTTTAGGGTTCCATAGTAAAACTAGGAACCCTTATAGTTTCGTCATGTCCGTCTGTCTGTCTGTCTGTCTGTCCGTCTGTCACACCCTCGTAAAATCTACAGTTCATAACCAATATGTATGAAACTTCACAGGTAGATGTCTTCTGTAAGCCGCTATAAAACCTGTAGCAAAATTATAAAAATAAAATAATTAGGGGGGGGGGGGCATACATGAAACTGAAGGATGAAAAAAAATATTTTCGCGCACCCCTTCATGTGGGGAATCGTTGGATAGGTCTTTGAAAATAAGATCTAGGTTTCTAAATTACTTCTTTATTTAAGTGCATATTTAGTGAACTAGAAGCTTCCAAAGTCGTTAACCATTTGACCCTCCCCCCCCTGTAATTTTCCAACCGCGTTATCAAAAAATCTGAAAAAAATCAAGCTAATAGCATCTAATAAATAATTACGATTAAAATTGGTTTGAACAAGAATAAAATAATTAGGGGGAGGCGCCCCATACATGAAACTGAGGGATGAAGAAAAATATTTTCACGCACCCCTTCATGTGGGGTATCGTTGGATAGGTCTTTGAAAATAACTTAAAGGTTTCCAAACGACTTTTTTATTTAAGTGCATATTTAGCGAACTAGGAGCTCCGAAAGTCGTTTACAATGTGTCCCCCCCCCCTGTAATTTTCCAATCGCGTTATCAAAAAATCTGAAAAATTCAAGCTTATGAAATCCAATAAACACTCTCGATTAAAATTGGTTTGAACAAGATACGTTAATAACTTTTTGAAATTTTCACTATTTTCAGTTTTGACCGCAAAAATAACTTTGTATTTCATTATAATATTAGGAAATACAAACTTATGTTTGCAGTTGCAAGACTGAAATACTTCTTCCTACGGAACCCTAGACTGTACGTGGTTCGACACGCTCCTGCCCGGTTTTTTTTTTAATTGGAGGGTTTGTTTTGTAGAAAATGAATGTAAATAATGTTTTATTTTTACCATCTTTAAGCTATAGAATCGCACATTGCACTACGTAATACTAATAGGTACCATAATTTTATATTTATCTGCTTACAAGTAAATTACTCATTCCCTTCAGATTTAATGCTCTCGAAAACTGGTCCTCAGGTTCATAGAAAAAAACAAAAATAATCAATTTATTCAAAGATTTTTACTTACTTATACAATAATTATAAAATCACAGTTCACAGTATTTCAGACCTAGTGCCTACAGATTACTTTATAGAACATTTAGCTTTAGCTCTATTGAACCGCAAATATATTTGTACATCTTTTCTTTTGTTCCATTGTGAACAGTAGCTGGTCTATCTACCTATCAGTTTACTATCACGGTATGTCATACGGTTTAATATCATTTCATACCTATTCTGACTAGCAGCCGGTTCCTGAAAGTCTGGTCAAGTGTGATCAGCGATGGCGGCCTGTGTGTATCATCATCGGCTTCACATCACTAGACCTTATGTAAAGTGGATACATTTACAAAATTGAGCATTCGCGTCTTGGGTATAACGACGTATATCTACCTACATGGCGGTACCAGGGCACATGCATGCACATTTAAATTATCGAACTAGACTACAAAACAGACAGACAGACAGACGAAGTCGCACCATAAGGGTTCCTTTCACTATTTCGGTACGGAACCCTAAAAATAAGCTTATTGCTATCACATTTTGGTGGAGACAGTGCATTTGCTGGCACAGTGGACAGTCACGGTGTGGCAGGGCGGCGCCGGCGGGCAGATGGCGTCGTAGATCTGTTCGGGCGAGCGGCCCGCCGTCTCGGGCAGCGCCCGCGCCGCGAACAGCGCCAGCGCCAGCGCCAGCGCGCCGCCCAGCGCCAGCGCGGCCGCCAGCCCCGCGCCGCGCGCCGCCAGCGGGAACGCCAGCGCCTCCAGCGCGTTGCCGCCCCACGCGCCCGCGCTCACCAGCAGCACCGCGCAGCCGCGGTACTGCCACAGAAGAGGGGCAAAACAAGTTAATCTTTATTCAGAACTATAAAAGCGTCACAGACGATGAAGATCTTTAATATTTCATATCGATTGCCATACCATTTATATGAACCATCACAGACGGCGATGATAATATACAGGTGTCACTGGGTGTCCCATGACTATGATATGTAGAGGTAAAGTACTTTTCCTCCGTGTGGCATAGCTATGGGACAACTTATATATTTCATCTTCTTCCACCTTACAGTATCTTATGATATCGAGCGATATGGAAATATATCGTAAGAAATACATATACGTGTGGCACCTAGGACGGCCTTCGAGAGAATGAATAATTTCACTAGGATAGGTATCTAGGCTTTGAAATACCGCCTCGTGGACTCAGAGGTACCGTACTACAGGTATGTGCCCGACCCAGTTCTCGAAAATGACCACGTCACGTTGTACTGGGATCGGTCTATTATCACTGACAGGACTATTGTCGCTAATAAGCCTGATATAGTGATAATAGACCGATTAGCGCGCCGCACGATGATAATCGATATTACCATTCCGCATGACGAGAACCTCGTAAAAGCTGAGAAAGAGAAGCAAATTAAATGTCTCAATATTTAGCACACGAGGGTGTTGACATGTGGAATGTTGACTCGGCTATCGTTGTGCCGATTGTCGTAACGGCCAATGGTCTAATGGCCAAGAGCCTCGACCAACATCTCATGAGGCTCTCGTTAGGCGGCTGGATCAAGGGTCTGATACAGAAGGCAGTTCCCCTCGATACGGCACGCATTGTGCGGAGGTTCCTGTCTCTGGAGCCCTAACCACCGGTAGCTTGGACCCTGCTCCCCATATCGGTGGATTCCTATCCTACCTTATCTAAACCGTGTGTGATAGGCACCATAAGATGCTATAATATTTCATATTATTATGCAGATATCATAAAAAAATCTATAGCATCTTCGTCGTCTATGTGACGCCCCTTAGCCGATCGGGTGTTGCTCGCGACGGCGTACCTCGTAGTGGAACATGTCGGCCAGCATGGCGTAGGGCGCGGGCTGCAGGCCGGCCGAGTCCGCGAACACGGCGGCCGCCAGCGCCGCGCCCGCCCACGCGCCGCCCGCGCGCGCCCACGCCGCGCCCGCGCCCGCACACAGCGCCGCGCCCGTCGCCAGCGCGCACCACACCAGCAAGGGCTGTAGGTAATGCAAGGTCACCATCTGAATCTATGTTCCGACGGCGTAATTGGTGATTACCTGATAAACAACGTGTGACAGAAGTCCAAAATAATATTTTGGAGGGTCATTGTACCCACGGAATAGTCCATAGGAATCTACGTTTTGGAACGGACAACTAGCTTCAACTAACGGACAAACCGACTGACAACTATTGTAATATTGTTTGACATTTCAAAAGTGCCTGTAAATGGTCTAATTGAAATAAATGTTTTTGACTTTTTTTGACTTTTGACTTTTGAAGGTTGGAATGGCAATGTGATCGTGTCATGTGTGCCACAAAAAAGACAAGAGTTAGGCCTACAGGTCTATTTTAACCGATGCGATGCACTCGTTTACCGCTTGGAGTTGTGTTAATGCTAATAGCTGCTGACTGCTAATAGCTGCCAGCTGCTAGCTAATAATAGTTGCAATTATTGTGCAAACCTGACCAATAGCTGAATTATCGTGTTTTTTATGTAGTGTGTGTGAGCAACTGGCGACAATGGTCCTAGTTCAAAAGTATCTCGATCGCCATTCTAACCTTATTTAACTGTTCTGTGATTGTACCCATGTATACGAACAACTTTTACTGTGGGACCAACATCGAAAGCCCGAAAAACACCCACGACCCCGGTAACCCTTCAAAGTATTAGGATTTCGGACTTATGTTACACGTTGTTTTTGTACCTATAATACATTTAAAAAATATATTAACCTTTCTGCCCACTTTTTCAACGAGGTATAAGGCAAGAACAGAGGCGACCAGCTGCGCCGTACCGAGCAGCACGGCATGCCGCGCGGGCGAGCCGAGCACGCCAGCCGCACCGGCCGCGTCGGCGCCGGCCGCGTCGTCCCGCGCCAGCACGAACACGCGCTCGGCGAACTGCAGCAGCGTCAGCACGCCGCACGCCTCCTGCCCTACCACCGCCACCAGGCACAGCACGAACGCACGCCGACGACGCACGTCGCTCACTGCGGACATTACTAATACTTATTATTTATGTCTGAATAATGAGATCTCTGCCCCGCAGTGATTGATTATGATGTTGTTATGATTTAGGATGTTAATGGATTGTAGATCCATAGGTCAGATCCGGCTCGAAGGACCAAAATATAGGGTAGGTAAACATACAAATACGTACAACTCATGCTACATAATGGCGCTAGCAATGACTGATTGTTATTCAGTTTGTCGTTGTGATGCGACATACTCACACATATCCCTGGTCAGCTCGAGCGGCGACGCCAGGTGCTGGTCGGGCGGCGGCAGCGCGCGCAGCTCCGCGTCCAGCGCGGGCGAGTCGCGCGGGACGCCGCGCAGCCACGCCAGCGCCGCGCGCGCCTCCTGCCGTACACACATACCATCACACCTCAATCATAATTTTTCATACGCTGCTAAAACTCGATGAGATCCTGAAACTCTCTTCTAGAGCTTGAAGTACGTGCAGCAAGCTTAGCATGACTAATTCTATCTTTATTTTACCAAAGAATAGACAAAGGTCTTTCTATCCAAATCGTTATCTCTTCTGCCCGATCACACGGCGACCCGTGTTTGGTTTATCAGAATGTTGTCTACTGAAGAATAGAGACTTTTATTCTCTTCATTATATGCAGAAAACGGTAGAAATTTTTCCACAATATTTATGTCAGCTTGTCCATTCTTCTGTAGACAAAACCCGTTTATCGTGGTCATGCTAGGCCGGCAGATAAATGCAAATATTTTGTTATAGCGTTTTAGGCTCTGAGTTTTCAATAGGTGGAATATAAGTACAATATCCACCGAAGAATATCCCTTATCAGATATATCAGCCGTGTCCTCTAGTTAGGTACAGCATTTAATAATATTTTAATACCGGCTTCACACGATCGTCCAACAGTCCAACTGTTCGTCCAACCTTCCACACGTGGAGAGATAGTTTGTGCATGTTTGACGGTGTTGGAGTATTTTTGTATTGATAGTGAGTTGGAACAGATTGGAATCATGTTGGCGTAAAGGACTGTTGGATGATCGTGTGGAGCCGTCATAATAAGTTCATTATATAGAAGACATTATACAATGTACGTAAGCGGAGGCTAGCAGTAGCAGCAGTACTCACATCAGGCTTCCCGCTGGCGGCGAGGTAGGGCGGCGACTCGGGCACGAACAGGAACAGCACGCAGTGCGCCGCCGACAGCGCCAGGCAGCTCCACAGCACCGTCCTGAAACACGCGGCGCACTCCTTACTACACGTCCGCTAAGCACTGATCTGACCTCACCTCACTAAGATATGACAACCTATTAGCAATCTGACCAAGCTCTAACAGCTTCTGTTAACTGGTAAACCCTCTAAGGTGTTCATTATACCCGGGCGATAGGACATGTACTGTATAGCCTATAAGCTTGAGGCACACAGAGACAAATTGGCTCATGGTGCGGCGTGCTTCAGGTTGAGGCATCCCGTCTCCAGTTGCGCTGCCACGGGTCGAGGCAGCTGCTCGGCCCGAGGCTGCACATGCCTTATATGTGGTGTAAGTGTGTCCGTGTAGTGATCTCTCGCTCCACAATCTGTCTGCCGTGAGGTAGGTGCACGCTAAGTACCTGTGCGGCAGCTGCGTGTCGGCGGCCACGTACATGAGCAGCAGGCCCAGGTTGTTGGCCAGCACCAGCGCCGACACCGCCGCGCCGCGCACCCCCGCCTCGCACATCTGCACGAGACACGGAGCTGTTACTTTCAAGGGTAGGTACTTTAAAATAATGCAGTTGAAGGGGATGACCTCGCTGCGTACGTGTCGGCCGCTTTGGCAACTGAGTTTCGCAAATGAGCACACCATAAATGCACGGAAGAACTCGCAGCTAAATGAAAGCCGCGCTGATCGATCGATCTACGAGGTTAAGCTGCGCCGCAATCAGTCCGTGGATGTGTGACAGTTCTTTACACACCGAGAGTTTAACGTGCTCTCCGAGGCACGGAGGGAGCCTCGGAGAGCACGTAAAGCAGTCGGTCCCGGATGACATAGCAATATCTTTGATTAACAATACAATTAAATTAAATTAAATTAAATTAAATTAAATTAAATTAAATTAAATTAAATTAAATTAAATTAAATTAAATTAAATTAAATTAAATTAAATTAAATTAAATTAAATTAAATTAAATTAAATTAAATTAAATTAAATTAAATTAAATTAAATTAAATTAAATTAAATTAAATTAAATTAAATTAAATTAAATTAAATTAAATTAAATTAAATTAAATTAAATTAAATTAAATTAAATTAAATTAAATTAAATTAAATTAAATTAAATTAAATTAAATTAAATTAAATTAAATTAAATTAAATTAAATTAAATTAAATTAAATTAAATTAAATTAAATTAAATTAAATTAAATTAAATTAAATTAAATTAAATTAAATTAAATTAAATTAAATTAAATTAAATTAAATTAAATTAAATTAAATTAAATTAAATTAAATTAAATTAAATTAAATTAAATTAAATTAAATTAAATTAAATTAAATTAAATTAAATTAAATTAAATTAAATTAAATTAAATTAAATTAAATTAAATTAAATTAAATTAAATTAAATTAAATTAAATTAAATTAAATTAAATTAAATTAAATTAAATTAAATTAAATTAAATTAAATTAAATTAAATTAATTATCATATGCTTGAGACCAGAAGGGCGTGTGACCAGGTAGGCGTTATGCTCAAAATATTGAAAGGCATGACGGATGCTCCTGACATCCATAATGAGCTGATTCGACTCTGCGCACCGAATAATTATCTCCGTAGCAGAAAACATCGGCTGCTAGACGTGCCTTCATGTCGGACTGCAGCCCATGCTGCATCTCCCATACCGCGCGTATTGACCGCACTAAATAAGCTCGTGGAAGCCAACCCCGACTTCGATCTTTTCTATAATAAATTCGCCAATTTAATGGTTATATGCCTACTTTTTTTGGAAAATAATAAGATTTGAATAACTTCTATTATCAGTCTATGTTTGTAATTATTATAATTTTGTACTTTGATTTATGTAATTGGTGTGTATAAAATCAATAAATAAAAATCAATCAAAATCAAAAAAAATCAAATATCAATAAAAATCAATAAAATAAAATAAATAAATAAAAATAAAATAAAGTGATGTTCTTTACGGGACAGTCCCAGACATGTAAAAGCGTCCAATCTCAGAGCTGCGCATGTACTCGTACGTACCTCCCTGGCGAGCAGCGGCGCGAGGCACCAGGCGCCGGCGCCGCCCAGCCCGGCGCACGCGCGCGCACACACCACCCACCACCCGCCGCCGCACAGCTTCAGCGACCAGCACGCCTGCGCACACACATCTTAGATATAGGAAAGAAATATTCATATATGGACTTGGCAAAGCCAGGTGAACCCCTCTGCCAAAGTAAACAGGCCATGGCCAGTTTACTTTGGCAGAGGTTTCTTTGAGTATTTAGCTAATTTAGCCTATAGAGACATGTCTCTATAGGCTAAATTAGCTAAATACTCAAAGACACACATGCATAGAAACATCACGCACGCAACCACCTGCGCCGCCACTGACCCATCACTGGACTAGTGTCGCGCTTGCGAGCGGATCGGGATGGATGCAGCCAACCCACAGATTATAGCCACCGCAGAATAGCGTCAGTCGTCAGGGAGTCAGGCTTGTGTTAGGGAATACGGATGTTGTGCAGTTCCGCATCACATCTTCAATGATGTGGTATGCACCTGTTCCATCTTAGATATTGTATAAAGTTGTGTAGGAGAATATTAGCAAACAGTGAAGGGGGTGATCATCCATTTGCAAGCAAGACCAACGAGCCCGCGAGCCAAAGGTAGACCACGGTCGTTTATGTGCTCCATTGACGGTTTATAAACCGTCAATAGAGCACATAAAAGACGGCAGTCTTATAAACCGGAGGTTTGACTCACTGACTCGTAATGCATGCTATGCATGCTTGAAATCCTAAGACTGCGGTATACTTAATCGTATAAAATTTATAGAGATTGACTATTCCGGCTCGCTAATGGATCACCGACGAGAGTCGGCGAGCCAACGAGATGGCGAGTACTACCGTTGGCTCGCCGGCTCGTCAATGGATCAGCCAGATTACCACGAAGGCGGCGGAGGTGGCGATGACGGCGGGCTTCCTGCCGGCTTGCAGCGCGCGCGCGCACAGCGGCACGCCCACCAGCGCCGCCGCGAACGTGGTGGCGGCCGCCGCCACCGCCTGCGCGCCCCCCACCGCGCCGCCCTCCCCGCTCGCCAGTGACACCCAGCCCGTCGCCAGACCGAACGACACCGTCGGCACGTTGACTGCAAGCAGAGCAAATGAGAAAAACTGGTCAACTTTACTACTAGAACGTTTTGATCTTTGATTAGAGACTGGACAATACCTTTATGTCAATGCATGAAGTCGGAGAATATTTTGTTTTTTTAGGGTTCTGTACAAAGAAATATAATCAAGATAAAACGAGAACGGGGCACGTATGCCAACTTTACGGTGACATTATGTGGATTTCCGACTTCCACGCGGACCAGAAGAGCAGTGTGCAGTTTATTTATACTTATTTATTTGCTAGCAAAGCAAATTCCTTTGTGATTTTCAGCCAAATAAGTAGTTTAAAACCCCATTCAGAATAATTATGTTACATTTATTTTATATTAACGTTATACATATACTACTTATAACTCTAACGTTATTTCGATATAAGCTAATAATTGTTTCGTTATTCCATGACACGAGCGAGACAGACCTTTATAGTACCTAGTGTAATTTTATATTTATCTATAAATAGCAAGCTGCCAAAGATCCCTCTACAAAGTTTATTCATCTGTATAACAATTCGGTGTTTAAACGCGTTTGCAAAATGTAAACATACCTACAATGTCACTCGCAAATAAATAAATAGATATTTTTTTTCTTAATGGACTGGTACCTATTGTTTACTGATCGCTGACGTATCGCTAGTTGCTCATACCACGGTGAGCAGCTTCGTGTTGACTGTACTACATTTGAATTTGGTGAAGCAATGCAAATGGTATAAATAACATTGCACATGCATTGACACACCGACGAGGGCACGCAACCACGGCCGCGCCGCCGCCGGCCGGTGGCGGGCTGTCTGCGAGATCACATCCCGCGCGTTATCATACTGGATGCCTACTATATGAAGAGGTAGGGGCACTGATCTCTGAAAGTGGGAAGATTAGAGACAAGTGTATTGTTTACCAGCAGAAACAAATGGGCACTGCACTAATTTGTAGGCAAGACCATGTCAAACATAATTATTAACTCTATAGATAAAACATGCTCAAATCTCTTAGTGAAGTGGCAAAATTGATAAGCAACCTCCATCATCAACAAACTAAACAAGAAGGTCACTAGTATACATGTGTCACACACAGGCAAAAACTAGGATTGACTGCAAAAAGCAGTTAAAACTACTTTGACCAACGTCTTCGGTCAAAACTTGTTTTGACTGAAATAAATCTGTCAAAACTTTTGACTAAAGCCTGCAGTCAAAACTACTTTTGTTCGGAAACGATTGTATATAATTAGCAATAGGTCGAGATAGATAAGTAATCCGAATCAGTGCGCTCCGACTGCACGTGGACAAATTCTGTTCTACCCCTAGAGTTTTTTTTTTAAACGTGGAGCCAGAAGCTCATGGAAGAGGTTCTGAGTGGAAAGAGTGCACGAGACCAAAGCGCAGCGAGTGGGTGGAGGTGGCGAGCGAAGCGAGCCGACACTCGGCCACAGTTATTGTAGCTCTGCTCGGGAAGTTGTGAAGCGAAGGGGCGACAAGTCGAAGGCGACATTTAGAAACACTTGATTGGACGCTACTTAAACAATTTTTATTAAATATTTTCTGGGCAACTTAATAGATGCTTTTCCTTGTAATTATAACTAACCTCTTTAACTTTTTAAGAGTTTTGACCTGTCAAAACTCTTTAGGTTGGTCAAAACTCTTTGGGCTAAATCAGTCAAATCGGTCAAAACTAGTTTTGACAGATTTTTGTAGTCAAAAGTAGTTATGACTGGATAAGAGTTTTGTCTGTAACATATACATAGGTACCTATCTACATTATCTACACTTTTTTAGAAATACAATAAATTAATGATATAAACATACTTACGTAGTAGGTACATAATACAATTAAACAGGTGTTTGTGTCAATAGGTTAAGTATGTTGACGTATGGTATAATATAAAACGATTGAGTATATCTATAGAATAGTAAACAGAATAGATATTATAAATAATCGAGTTATTGACTAGTCATCAATGCATCCGACGCATTAGTTTCATGCAACAAAGGGACCTCTGCTGCAGCTGTTATCACGCAGACGGCAGACGAGGACGCGGCGACGTCGCTCGAGCGCTGGCTCATTCACTTCCATCACGCATGCACTACTTTTATGAACGCATTCACGTTGGATGCGAAAATTCTTTTTGTTTATGATAGCCAGGTTCATGAGGAGTAGTATAGGTTATTTTTAACATCACGCTACGACCCTTAGGAGCCGAGCAACGGGGGTGAAACCGCGGGAACAGCTAGTTAAGTAATATTGGCAGTGACGAGGCTTCACTTACTCAGTACGACCATAAGGGTCTGGCGCACGCCGGCGCGCAGGCGGCCCGCGCCCGCCGCCGCCTTCGCCGTCATGTTGGCGTTGCGTACGCGGCCGTGCGCACACGCATATGACTACACCATACACCACTTCAAGGTTAACTGGTTAAGGGCCCGATTATTTTAGAAACACGCGGGAGCTCGTAACATTTAAATTGGCACTACTAACTTTATATTTGACTGTAGGTACCTACTAAATTGACGACTTTTAACAAGTCTCAAGAATAGATAAGCCACAATCGAATAAAATATTGTGACTTTTTATTGTTACGTTACTGTAAAGCCGGGACCCACGATATGGGAAATACGTGTGACACAAAGTTCCGATTTTCCAATGTTCAATAAAGTGGTGGCGTCCGAGTGGGAGCGGTCCCGCGTGCCGGCTGTCGGCCGCACTGTGCGCCTCCGCACCGCCGCTGGTTTAATAAAGCATGCTTAAGATGGCACGATACCAACAGAAAGGTCACAAGCGCCACTCCGCGGCCGAACTCACACTCATCAAATATACAATCACTTAACGTAAGATGTAGAGCTAAACAACCTGTCTGTTCTGTACCGACACGCCGCGTGATATCACCGCGAAAACTGCCAATTTGTTTGCGAACGCTCGAGGGAGAATGTCACGGTTAGGTTCTAATAATAAAATAATAAAATATTTATTCAGAAAAATAAAATCGGTAAAATACAATATAAATCTTAGAATTAATCATGTAGGTATTACAATGTTTGATGCCTGTACTAGGATAAACCTGTATCACAGGCGGCAGGAGCTCAACCTAAAGGACAATAAAATTACAGTATTATTAACAATATTTAACATTGGAAGTCTTAGAAATAGCGACATAGTCAAATAAATTTATTATACCTGATATACTTAAACACTATTTATTTAGAACTAAAATAAGGTCATACATAATTTCTTATTCAATTTACGTAGAATATTTAGTAAGCTTGCACTTTATTAATTGCATTACAAATTATGATATCCAAGTTTTTGCGTCAGCAGAATTGATGACTGGGTTAAAGTCAATATTGCAAAATTTGCAAGGCTACTATTGTTTACATTTGTTGAGGATAGCTACAAATTGAGCTCTAGGCGCTCTCTTTGTTAATGAAGAAGAGAGAAGAAAATAGCTAGTTAGCGTGACGATGCTCTCTAATGCAGCGCACTCGTCGCGTCGACTCCAAGCCACGAGGCGCTACAACGCACAGGTGACAGGCTCCATGCAGTCCACGGGTGTCCTTAGTCCTTAGTCACCCGTGCGTGCGAGCTGCACTCAGCGTAGACAATCTATTCGTATTCCATCTGCCATCACACTTGACAATGGTAAACAATTTGTTAGTGCTACACTACAAAACTCAATATACAAGAATCTACAAGATACCTACCTAATATTAATAAATATTTTAATAAAAAAATAAGAAAGAACTAAGCCTCCCCTGGTACCTATTTATTAGCAGATCTATAGGTATCAGCTATATCTGTAAAATGGATCGGACTAATTACAAAGATTATATAACTTAAACTTAACTACTTATAAATTCATTTTAACTTAGTAGGTACATCACAATCATAACTTTAATCTATACAACTTTTTATTACTATTTAAAGTTCTTAATTTATAACTACGGCTAGCTAAATTAAATTAAATAACTGTAACTATCGTAATTAAATAATACTTTACAACTAAAACTGTATCAAATTGATTTGCTTCATAGATACTCATATTATTATTATTATTTTCTATAAACTACTTATGTAGGTAGAGGTACTTCGCCAGGAACCTACTCACTACTGCCACACAACACCATTCCTTGTCTATCTTCATTGTTATTGTTGGTCTGCCCGTCTGCCCAATAGTCTGACAGGATGATGGCCCACCCCATTCTCTACATTGCTTAGTAAACCGCGACTAGCGGCTATCGGCCCTACACCGTTGGTTATTTAATTTGATCATGGACACTCCCCATAGATCCCTCCAGTTACATTATAGGTGCCAATGGCTCTGATCGGTGTTCTATAGAGCGGTTGCAACTCTTTTATGTAGGTAAGCCTTTACAAGAGCAGTCGGTTACTCCAAGTCAAAGTGACTAAAAACTTATTTATCTATCTTTCATAATCATCTAGTATTCGCTCTGTTTTCGGCTCAACATTGTGGAAGCCACAGCTGATCTGAGGAGTCCTTTGTGCACTACATACAAAATACTTGGTTGAGATGAAGCGGACGCACTGAAGTTTAATGTGTTTTCAGCTCGTCTGAAGAAACAATCGACTGAAGAAACAATGAAAAGTGACGGATGACTTTGACTATCAATTTTATAAAGGGTGAACCAAAGCAGCGGATTTTCCCTAGGAATAATCGTGAACGTCAAGATGGCGGGATCAAAGCTTATTTTTTGAAAATCTTACCTACAGTATTAGGGTACCTACCTACCTACCTACCTAATTCCTACTTTTTCGTACCTATGCTATATTAATTAGTACATACCTCAATGTACCTATTTAAAAATGTTTGACAAGAATACTGATCCCGCCAGCTGTGCCAAAGTCAAAAATTACGACTGTGGTCGAAATCATCACTTTATATTTGTTACGTTTGCCGGTTTTTAGGGTTCCGTACCAAAATGGTAAAAAAGGAACCCTTATGGTGCGACTTCGTCTGTCTGTCTGTATGTCTGTCTGTCTGATTGATGATGTCTGATTTTTATTTTGATTGCAAAAGGGGCCGGAGTGGGGGTCCAAAATTTTAAAGTTGGGTTACTAGGTCAAGTGACATATCATATGAAAGGGCTTGATCTGCACATTTCAAAACATATTTTTATTTTATTTTATGTCTCACAGTTTTCGACATATGATGGAAAATGACCAAAAAAATACCATTCCCCCCTTATCTCCGAAGTGTACGGGGCGAAAAATCTGAAATAATTACAGTTGATAGGAATTGACCCAAATATGGCACCAAAAATAAAACGATGTTCCTAACCAGTAGGCAGTTTTTTTTAAATCATCAAAATTCCTTCACAAACAAAATTAGTTATGCGGTCCGGATTTTTACACTTTATACGTCTAAAAATGATACGCAACCCTCGGTGCGTGAGTACGACTCGCACTTGGCCGGTTTTTTTAACTGGTTGTCCACGTCGTCGCGGAATCCGGTTTGGTTAGACGAGTCCCTTCCGCCGCCGACAGACCGGGGGGCGCCGCCGTGGCCCGTGCCTATTGAATACTCCAGTAGGCTTGCAGAAAAAATATCGATATATCGATATTTTTTGGCGATATTTATTATTTCGATACATCGATATAAAATATCAAGTATCGAAAACGTATCAAATACGATATATTTTCAGTAGCAAGACCGTAGTCGCCACTGATTAAAATGTCACAGTTTTTAGATTTAAGTGTTATAGTAATATCAGGGATACTAACAGTTGTGAACGAGAATAGGTGCTGAAAGAACACGTCTTCTAACATCGTTAAAAACGTTGTAACTTAATGAAATTCAGCGCCGAAAGGAATTCTTAGTGGAACGCACACACTTTTAGGAATAGTAATATAATACTGAGGTTTATTGAAATAAACTTGTAAAAACAAACACAATAGAATTTCGTAAAGTACCTACAAATATTTTTTTAAATATCGATACGATAGGATATCGATACTTTTTGGTACTTCCTGCATCCCTATACTCCAGGCGGCGACACTTGCTGCCGCGGAGCCACGACTAGCGACAGTGACTAATAGTCACTGTCGCTAGTCGTTATTGACTGACTATAGATAATTTGCATATTAAGTTTTGCAAGGACAATTCTAATTAACTCTTTCTTCGAAGGCTTTGAGTTACCTATAATACTTAACTTACAAGTAGGTATAACTATTCCTTATTTAGTGAAAGGTAGGTCGTGCCACTTAAACACCACCTGTTCTGCAAGTAGCAAACTGGTACAGTATCCTGACACTATTCATGCCGGTCAACCACTAGCGCATAGGTACAGCCCACTTTTTACCCGACTGCGGCGAAGCCCAAAAGGAGGGTATTAGTGTTTTTACGGTGTCACCGTCACTAGCAGGCACTGGGCCAGTGTCCGTGCTTCTGCGCCCGCGCCGGTAGCGAGCCGCGTCACGCGCGCTTCCTCACTCCTGAGGAGGGTTCAGCGATTTTACTCAAATGCATTGTTCTATTGATTGAAGGAAAATACTCTTTATTTATATATTCATGTGTGGTCCTCACATCAATATTAATTTATTTTGTATGATTGTGCTGTGAATTCCATTTTAGAACTCATCGTTGTCCGTGTGCTAAATATTCAAGCTGAAAATATGCATAACTACGTGCATTATTATGTTGTCAGACGGGATCTGAATAAATATTTTATACTTCAACGAGGTTCCTGGTTTGTGACGAAGTTCTCTTCTCACTGTTCTCAGCACAGATCTTGCGTCCATTGTACGCTTAGCGTTAGCGCGGCGGTGTGGAGCAGTGGAAGCCATCGCGACTGCCACGGTCCCGGATCCTGTCCTCGGCTGCAGCAGTAGCGCGTAGCCAGCAGTAGGTACTGAGGACGTCTGCTCTAAGATCTGTGTTCTATATTATTACATATTAGATAGGTAACTATTTGTGGGAAACCCTGATGTACCTAAGTAGGTAGGTACCCACTAAAAATTTATTTATTTGTTTGATACTCAGCCTATGTTGTAGATACCGGTCCGCGGTAAAGTATGAAACTCCCTGGTTGTGGCGTGGTATCGCTTCGCTCTTATCAACACGCGACCAGAAATAATGAGGAATAGAAGTCAGAGATAATGAGGAACAGGAAACAGGTAAACGTACCTAATGTTCGATCATCAATGGATGCGCGGTGATCATTTCACGAGATCACCTGAGTACGTGCCGCGCATGCGCGCACATACCTACCTAACCCTTTATCCACCAGGTCGACGCGCGCGCACTAAATACCAATTTTATTGTAGTGTTAGGTGAATAGTTGCATACTAACATGAGCACTCTGATCGGTCAGCCAGCACGCTCGCTGCGCTCACAAAGTCACAACACGCAGAGCGACCAACACGAAGCGTCTAAGACATGACACTACACCTAGAGCAACATCTCAACCCTGCTGTTTGTTATTCCTCCATCCAAACAAGTGCCCGTAACACTGTGAATGAGTCTAAAGAGTCTGCTCAGCTGCTCTCTTGACGTAGGTAGGTACCTACTTACTCGCTAACTCCTGAATTACCTACTGTGACATATAGGTGTATGGACCGCCGCCGCCGCAGCCACTACTGAATGTAGGAGTCCGGCTGTCGCTTCCTGCTCCCTGTTGTGCTAAGTAGGTATGTTTTGTAGTAATTTATTCCATGTGAATACCTACCTACTCGAAAACAAAGTAATTTTAATTTTTCGATGTTTTGCCCATAAGTTACCTAATTCTGATTCTGTGACTAGAAGCGACCTCGGGTCGAAGCGGCCGCGGCGGCGCTTGCCCTCAGCAGTCTCGACTCGAGACAAACCAAGGGTGCTCTTTAACTCTTTAGTGGATGTAGGTAGTGCTCATGTGAACACACCAGACCATCTTGGTCAATCGCTATGTTTTGATGCTGACAGTTATTATCTTCATTGCAGATAATGTAATAGCACCTTGTCAACGCTATCGGCCATTAGTGTATCAATAGCGATAATAATCTACATGCAATATTCGTAGGTATATCGCAACATATTGAAAAAACCGGCCAAGTGCGAGTCGGACACGCGCACGAAGGGTTGCGTACCATTAGATATCTACTTAAACAACATTAGACACTATTTGTAGCATTTGTAACCTTTATTAAGATCGCGAAAAAAACGGCAATAAAACACGTTTGTTGTATGTTATTAAATTATGTATAAGAGTAGGTAATACTTACATCATCTGTGAAAATTTCAACTGTCTAGCTATCACGGTTCATGAGACACAGCCTGGTGACAGACGGACAAACGGACGGACAGCGTAGTCTTATTAATAGGGCCCCGTTTTACCCTTTGGGTACGGAACCCTAAAAATCACGGTCCTCCGCCTTCGGGGGGCGAACATCAGACCTTTCACGGAGTTCCTCTAATTACCTACCTTTGGTCGGAGCCATAGGTCGGAGCAACGGGAGTCGACCGCGCGTAGGGTTGCCATATGCCAGAAATTTGTCTGATTTGCCAGGCATTTTAGCTCTTGATCAAGCGTCCGGCTCTCTCTAGGCTCTACAGGTCGTACTTACCTTCCTACCTATTACAGAACTTAAGTAACTTAACAAGACTTTAGCATTTTAATGAGATTAGTTTCAAGCCATTTGATTGGTTGAAACTAAGCTTAAGTGATGTGTGAGACTTGAGTTAGGTTCTGTTTTATGACCCTAACGCAGAAAAGGTCATTAAGTTTTAAAGGAGACTTTAACGATAGAAATTGTATGGTTAATGCCTCCATTAAATTATCTTTCTGCAACCGACCGTTAGTCGCTATTTTCAGTTTTCAGCAGGGTAATTGGGAAGGGTGCATTAAAGTAAAAAAAAAACTTTAGAATTAATTATTAATTCAATAAAATGTACCTACATAAAATATATACAATATTATGTTTGAACTTTGATAATGAGCGTGGTGACTCGGATTTATTAGAGCTGGCAACACTGATCGCACTGATCATCCGAACGTCAAACGTTCAAACGTCAATGTCAATTTGCATTTTGCAATAAATAATTGCATTAATCGCGAATTCGTGGCTAAAGAATAGTAAATAATAATCGTGATCGTGATTGGAATTTATTCGACGAACAACGAATTGATTGCTACAAATGTGACCTCGAGATTGAGCGGACTAATTGATGATAAACATCGACGCGATTCGTCAATTAACAAATTATAGTGTTTAGATTGGGCACAAGTTTACAACGAACGCCAACTCAGTTGATTGAGTGCGGTCCAGGTCGGTGACCGCGCACACGATGCTGTCGCGCTACGTGGTGTCGCAGGTGAAGCACAACTCGTACTTCCTGGTGGGGCTGGCGCTGGGGCTGTGGGTGTCGCTGGCGCTGGTGCCGCTGGACGAGCCGCCGGCCGCGTGCGAGGCGCCCGGTCCCGCGCCCGCCGACGACTACGAGCCGCGGCGCGAGGAGCGGCCGCTGGGGCCCGCCGGCCGCGCCGCCGGCCGCAGCGTGCAGCGCCCGCGCTACTACAGCACCGAGCTCGGCATGCGAGGTACCCGCCACCGCACTGCGCGGAACGCTACCTTGTCACCAGTACTCACAGTCACCACACTCATCAACTTGACAAATGCACCAACACATGAGGCATGCATGACTATAGAGCATTTCACGTAAGAAGTCCCTTCAATGCTATGTTGGCTGCCCTGAATGTCACTCTTATTTAGGTCTTATTGTTTTATGTTTTTTATAGATTTATGTGTTAAAGTAATGCCTAGGACACTTTATAGTGGTGAACGAGAATTGGTAGTGAAGAAAACTTACAAAACCATTAAAATAGTTGTAGCATATTGAAATTCAAGGCAGCTGACATAGCGTCGAAAGGAATTCTTATGTGAAACACTCTAACTCCCATATTTTTGCAATCTGCCAAATCTTTCTAGCTTGATTTTTTTTATTAAAAAACTGGCCAAGTGCGAGTCGTACTCGCGCACCGAGGGTTCCGTATCATTTTTGGACGTATTAAGTTAAAAAATCCGAGATAAGAGGGGGGGGAATGGTATTTTTTTGGACATTTTTCAACATATGTCGAAAACTGTGAGACATAAAATAAAATAACAATATATTTTGAAATGTGCAGATCAAGCCCTTTCATATGATATGTCACTTGACCTAGTAACCCCACTTTGAAATTTCGGACCCCCACTCCGGCCCCTTTTGCAATGAAAATAAAAATATTTATGGACTTTTTTCATTTGCAATAAAGTTGAACAAGCATTCTTTATAACTGTTCCAAATTTCAAGTCGATAGCATAAGTAGTTGCTGAAATAAGCAGGTGTGACAGACAGACAGACAGACAGACAGACAGACAGACAGACGAAGTCGCACCATAAGGGTTCCTTTTTTACCATTTTGGTACGGAACCCTAAAAACACAAGTACACTGTCTAAAAGTGAAAAACAACTTGTGGTAGTAAGTGTTGAATGGAAAGGTACTAGAGAAATACTTTACTTTGTTATGCCCATGCATCATTGCTATGCCCAAAACAGGAAAAGACAACCACCATCTCAATGAGCGGACAGCATCAGCTATCTTTTGACAGCAATGAAAATTTTGGTTATCCCTTTTCTTTTATGGACACAATGATGCATTAATTGCAAAGTAAAGTATTTCTTCAGTACCTGTTCAACAATAACTAATTCAACTTGTTTTTATTAAATTTTTAGTTCAGTTTTAGACATAGCAGGCATGTTTTTTGTTTGTACAATGAAGAATAAGTAATCTGTCTATTTACCACAGCAGTCCGATGTTCAAGTCAACGTTGATTGTTTCAGGGTCCCTACTCACTGGAGTGCTGAGCTCAGAAGAAGCTCTCAAGAGCCAAATAGCAGCACTGAACCGCACCACAGCTCGATTACAGCCCGCCCTGAAGTTCTTCATCACGGCCAGCGCCGTGAGCTCCGTGCCCGGCCTGGCCAACGTGGTGGGCTTCACGGACACCAGGGAGATGCTCAAACCGTTCCATGCACTCAAGTATTTAGCAGATAACTATTTGGAGGAGTATGACTTCTTCTTCCTGGTGTCAGACACTGCATTTGTGAACGCGCGCCGCCTCACCGAGCTGGTGGCGCGGCTCAGCGTTAGTCAGGATGTCTACATGGGCACCGTGGCCGAGGACGACAGCCACTACTGCTCACTCGGTAAGCTGCCGACATTAGTACTGCATAGGTATTCACAACCATTCGACAAGCTACCGTGTCGGAAATGACACTTGTTCGATTATCTGCTTTCCGAACCTATGGACTCGTAAAACGCTAAATAGTGTTTTACGAGTCCATCGGTTCTCGTCGGTACTGGTGAAATGCTATTTAGCGTTTTACGAGTCTATCGCTAACATCTGTACTAATAGGACGAATCACCTAATCAACATGGCAATAAATAATAATTGAAAATTACTTGTTGAATCCATTCTCAGTTTGGACAATTTTCTCAGGTTTTACGAAAGCGATTGTCATTCAGGTATAGATAAAGAAGCAGCATTACTTGTCACGTTCAAATTGTGTCAATATTGTGTATTTATAAATACACCTTTCAATATGAGGCTCATCTTCAAACCAATTAATCATCATGAAATAGTTTGGTCATCGTAAAGTCATCAATGTAACGGGTCAACGTGTGCCTCGTGTTGTGTGTCAGAGGGCGGCGTGCTGCTGTCCAACTCGGTGCTGCGCGCCGTGCACGCCGAGCTGGACTGGTGCGTGCGCAACTCGTACTCGCCGCACCACCACGAGAACGTGGGCCGCTGCGTGCTGCACGCCGCCCACCTCGCCTGCGCGGCCGCCGCCCAGGGCGAGACATACGCGGCCGTGCGGGCGCCCGGGGCGGACGTGCCGCCCGCGCTCGCCCCGCACCTGGCCGACGCCGTCACCGTGTACCCCGTCACCAAGGCCGACTCCTTCTACACGCTGCACGCGTACGTGTCGCGCGTGCACCTGGAGCGCGACCGCGCCGAGGTGACGCGCCTGCGCGCGCAGCTGTGGCGCGGCGCCGCCAAGCACCCGCCGCACTACCGCAACGCCACGTGGCCGGCCGGCCTGCGCGCCGACCCCGGCCTGGCGCCGCCCGCGCCCGACTCCAGGTACGTACTGCGCGCCCGCACCCGCCGCACTACCGCACCGCCACGTGGCCGGCCGGCCTGCGCGCCGACCCCGGCCTGGCGCCGCCCGCGCCCGACTCCAGGTACGTACTGCGCGCCCGCACCCGCCGCACTACCGCACCGCCACGTGGCCGGCCGGCCTGCGCGCCGACCCCGGCCTGGCGCCGCCCGCGCCCGACTCCAGGTACGTACTGCGCGCCCGCACCCGCCGCACTACCGCACCGCCACGTGGCCGGCCGGCCTGCGCGCCGACCCCGGCCTGGCGCCGCCCGCGCCCGACTCCAGGTACGTACTGCGCGCCCGCACCCGCCGCACTACCGCACCGCCACGTGGCCGGCCGGCCTGCGCGCCGACCCCGGCCTGGCGCCGCCCGCGCCCGACTCCAGGTACGTACTGCGCGCCCGCACCCGCCGCACTACCGCACCGCCACGTGGCCGGCCGGCCTGCGCGCCGACCCCGGCCTGGCGCCGCCCGCGCCCGACTCCAGGTACGTACTGCGCGCCCGCACCCGCCGCACTACCGCACCGCCACGTGGCCGGCCGGCCTGCGCGCCGACCCCGGCCTGGCGCCGCCCGCGCCCGACTCCAGGTACGTACTGCGCGCCCGCACCCGCCGCACTACCGCACCGCCACGTGGCCGGCCGGCCTGCGCGCCGACCCCGGCCTGGCGCCGCCCGCGCCCGACTCCAGGTACGTACTGCGCGCCCGCACCCGCCGCACTACCGCACCGCCACGTGGCCGGCCGGCCTGCGCGCCGACCCCGGCCTGGCGCCGCCCGCGCCCGACTCCAGGTACGTACTGCGCGCCCGCACCCGCCGCACTACCGCACCGCCACGTGGCCGGCCGGCCTGCGCGCCGACCCCGGCCTGGCGCCGCCCGCGCCCGACTCCAGGTACGTACTGCGCGCCCGCACCCGCCGCACTACCGCACCGCCACGTGGCCGGCCGGCCTGCGCGCCGACCCCGGCCTGGCGCCGCCCGCGCCCGACTCCAGGTACGTACTGCGCGCCCGCACCCGCCGCACTACCGCACCGCCACGTGGCCGGCCGGCCTGCGCGCCGACCCCGGCCTGGCGCCGCCCGCGCCCGACTCCAGGTACGTACTGCGCGCCCGCACCCGCCGCACTACCGCACCGCCACGTGGCCGGCCGGCCTGCGCGCCGACCCCGGCCTGGCGCCGCCCGCGCCCGACTCCAGGTACGTACTGCGCGCCCGCACCCGCCGCACTACCGCAACGCCACGTGGCCGGTTAATTATTCATCTAAAATGTAGTTGTCTTGCCTGTAATACCTAGTACCACCATAGCATAAGCATAGCATAATCGGCCTATAATTTTCCCACTGCTGGGACACAGGCTTCCTCTATGTGAGAGGGAGTGGGCCGTAGTTCACCACGCGGGCCCAGTGCGGGTTGGTGGACGTCGCATGTCTTCGCATTTTTGGTTCTAGGACATGCCGGTTTCCTCACGATGTTTTCCTTCACCGTTATAGCAAGTGATAATTAATTTCTAATACGCACATGACTTCGAAAAGTCAGCGGTGCGTGCCTCGGGTTCGAACTCGAACCATTCGCAGTGGGAGACACATGGTTAAACCACTAGGTTATCACGGCGTACCACCATTTCCAGGACGAATATAAAAGAGCCTCATTTGTTCAGCATCAACGTGAAGCAAAGGAGGGTTTCACGTGTTGTCGGTTGCAGGTTCGACCACCTGCGCTGGGTGTCGTTCAACGCGACGCATGCCTTCTTCCCCGACGACCACCACGAGGTGGCGCTCATCGCCGGCGCCGACCGCGAGGCGCTCGACGTGAGTACCGTGACGTGCGTGCGTGACGCGAGCTCGGTGACGTGTGAGCTACTGTAGCGCGCGCGTGTCGCAGCTAGATGCACCTAGATTGTCTGGCGGTTGAGAGTACGTCATGCTTACTCAAATGTCTCGCTGATGGTGACGCATGTGTGGGTCATTCGGTTCCCTTCAAAATGATTTAGTTAAATGACGCTGATTCATGCGTCAGTTTCGTGGACGGCCGCTCTGTTGGGACTGGTCATCTCTTTTACATTGTTGTCACATATTTGTGATAACTGTATCTTGAAAACAATGTAATCATGGAATTGTAACATTTTCATATAGAAGAGTAACCATGGAGTTTCTTGCTCGATCTTCTCCATAGGAATTCACGTTTTGGAACGAGCATATAGCTTCATCTTGTTTACTAACTGACTGACTCGTTGATAGTTCAAAATGACCTGTAACGCACGCCCAATATGGGGGAGCCCCATATTGGGCGTGCGCGTTCGTCCGGCGTGTGAATTACGCGAACGTTCACGCGCGTGGCTTTCGAGTCGTTCACACGCTGGAGGAATGCGCACGCCCAATGCTTCGACTGGCTGTGCAGCTGGTGCTGGAGGGCGTGCGCGCGTGGGCGCGGCGGCGCTGGGGCGCGCGCGGCGTGCGCCTGCTGGAGGGCGCGCGGCGCTGGGAGCCGGCGCGCGCGCTGCACTACCGCCTGCTGCTGCGCGCCGGCGCGCGCCTGCGCCTCGTGCACGTGGCGCGGCCGCTGGGCGCGGCGCGCCTCGTGCCCGTGCGCTACGTCACGGAGAGCGCGCGCGTCACCGTGCTGCTGCCCGCGCCCGCGCGCCACGCGCGCGCGGCCGACGTGCGCGCCTTCCTCGCGCGCTACGAGGCCGTCTGCCTCGACCAGGACAAGAACACCGCGCTCATTGTGGTAACCGCGATGCACCATTCGCATTATCATTTGTGTCATACGACAGTTTAATGTTGAGTCGGTAGCAGTGACAGAGGTCGCTCCTCAGGTGCTGGTGGGCGACGCCAACGACACGGCGGTGGGCACGGCGGTGCGCGCGGAGGTGGAGGCGCTGCGGCGGCGCCACGCGGGCGCGCAGCTGCTGGTGCTGGACGCGCCCGGCGACGTGACGTCACCCGCCGACGTGCCCGAGTACGACGCGCTGCTGCGCGCCGGCCACGCGGCGATGCAGGCCGCCACGCCGCACGTGTCGCGCGACGCGCTGCTGCTACTGCTTGTACCGCACGCCGAGTTCAACCAGGACTTCCTCAACAGGGTGAGTACTGGGTGCCAACCGACGAGACCACAGAATCAAATTAAGCTAGATATCGCATATTCACTAAATAATATGAAAACGAGCGTGCCATTTATTCCTACCATTATGCTGTCGTGTATTACTGTTATTACTGACATAATTTGGTATTTGTTAAGTTTCACTGGCGCGTTTGAAAGTAAAATCAAGTAGGAACGCGCCAAATAGGTGCATTGCACAAACTTTTCGGGTACACTGGGACGGACAGTTTGCGATATTAAAGGCGGCTTCAAATTAAAGGCTTGAGTAAACGCTACAGTGGAACCACTGTGGTGCGCAAGTCGCGCCACTACTAATTTTCATAAAATTTTTAGAAGCGTAGTCGCAGCGCCACTATCATGATACAACTGCGCTTTTAGAAATTGTATGAAAATTAGTGGTGGCGCAGTTTGCGCACTATATTGGTGCCATTGCAGCACTTGCTCACGCCTCTAATTTGAAGGCGCCCTAGTCTACTCTAAATCTGTGGTGGAGACGTTCCGTCGCGGGCGCGTATACACGGTCGATGTGTCGGCAGGTGCGCATGAACACGATCGCGGGCGAGCAGTGGTACCTGCCCGCCGGGTTCGCGCGCTTCTCGCTGTACGCGCACCCGCGCTTCGTGGCGCCGGGCGGCGGCAAGCCGCAGGTGAACACGGGCCGCTTCAACCTGCGCGCGCAGCTGGCGCTGTCCGTGTACCGCGCGGACTGGGACGCGGCGGCGGCGGCGTGGCGCGGCGCGGCCGGCGCGCCGCCCGCCGCCGTGCTGGCGCGCGCCGGCCCGCGCGGCCTGCGCGCGCCCGAGCCCGCGCTGGTGCTGGCGCCGCGCGCGCGGCCGTGCGCGCTGCGCGCCGGCGCCGGCCCCAGCGCGTGCGCGCGCGCGCTCGCCGCCGAGCAGTTCGCCACGCTGGACGCGGGCGCGCGCCACTCGCTGGCGCAGCTGCTGCTGGAGACGCAGGCCGAGCTCGACCAGTGAGCGCGCGCACCGGCGCCGCCACCGATATCATTCAATTATAACATATTTTGTAACCGAATTCGGTCGTTTCATTTCGTCTCCCGCCATCCGCCCCTCCGCCGAGCCTCGACTGCCGTTCGACTCGAGTCGAACGGCAGTCATATCTTTACAACGCCGACTATTACCTACCTACCAGTGGCGAAGAGTGAGGGGAAGCCGGTACAATAAAAATAACTAAATTATAAATAATCCGTTTTACTTATGTCATTCATATTCATCTATTCATAATATCTATGTAAATACAATACCCGTAATAAACGATAGGTATGACATAACTAAAACGGAATTACTTAAAATATTTACTGTACGGCTTCCCCTCACCCTTCGCCACTGCTACCTACATATACCTACTATAGACCTGGATGACCCAGGGTCTCTCAGATCGAGTTGGAGTGTAGTCATAGAAACTCCTCAAGTACTTCTAAAAGCTCCGTCATGTTTGGGCTCATTGGACAAATCCAATGAGCCCAAACATGACGGAGCTTTGAAATGTAGGATCAATCATCATCAAGACAAATCTTGATGATGATTGATCCTACATTTTCGGTGTAATAATCATCATCGTCAAGACAAATCCAACCAGCCCAAACACGATCGAGTTATGCTAGGGACCTAATTGAGGAGTAACTATGACCACCTCTCGGCTCATTTATGAGACCCTGGATCATTCAGGTCTGTAGTACTCGTCAAAATAAATCTAACGATCCCAAACACGGAGTTATTTTTATTTTTTTATTTTTATTTTTTTAACTTTTAGGAAGACTATCAGCTAGACAATTTTAAACATAAACTTATATAATATCAAACAGCCATTTAAAAGTCTCCACAGATAGAAATTAAATAAAGAATTAAATCACAAATAAACCCTTAACAAGTACATCGCGATTGTTTACATTATGTATACCTACCTATCTAACTATTTAGTTAAGTGAGCACTAGAAAAAAATAAAAAAAAATAATAGGATTATGATGGGTACTTGAGGAGTTCCTATGACCACCTCCCGGCTCCATCATAAGACCACCTCCAATGGTACCGTATTATGGCATTGTCACCGAGGTTACAGATAGACCGTTCTACATAAGAATTCCCTTCGACGCTATGTTGGCTGCCCTGAATCTCAATTCATTACTTATGGTCCATTTCAATAGAACTTGTAAACTATGTAAACTAACTTTCTATAGGTACAAATTCATCTTTGTCCCACAACATTTGGCATGATGCGTCCGCCTCGCCGCCAGAGAGAACTCGCAACGTGCTTGGGAGCAATTACTCACCTTCCCATACAGTATTCTACATGTACAAAAGAATTTGGCAAACAAAAAATCTTTGACTACTCAAATGAAAGATAATTGTAGTATTTCGATTCAAAATTACCGAGCAAGAGTTATACCCCGCGTGGAACAACCAATATTGTATAATCCAAGTTAAGCGAAGGTGACATTAGGGGGGCAGCCAGGATTCTTTTTAGCAGCGATGTAGTGGCACCTTGCTCTCCAGATACACTCTCAGCTCTGGAGAGGAAACCCCCTGCCCCAGCAGATGGCCTTTCTTTTCCCGACCCCCCTGATTCGGATACTCACACCCTCACTGTTACAGGTCGACATTTGGTCGCAGCTATATGCTCCTTCCGATGCGGCTCTGCTGGTGGCCTCGACGGCTTGACTCCTCAATACCTAAAAGACCTTACGTGCTCAAGCGCCGGGGAGTCCGGTGAGCTGCTTTTGAAGGAGCTTACAGCTCTGACCAACCTAATGCTCTCCGCGGTAAGGTGCGCGGAGCCGTCATCGATGTCTTGTACGGGGCTAATTTATGTGCCCTACGCAAGAAGGATGGCGGCATTCGTCCCATTGCCGTGGGTACTATAACGTACCGTCGCATGGCAGCCAAGATTTGCTGTAAATTCTATAGTGAGGAAGTTTCGGAAAAAATTCAGCCCCTGCAGCTAGGCTATGGCTCTAAAGGGGGCTGTGAGGCTGCCGTGCACGCCCTATCTAAATTGTGACAATGGAGAGGTCATCCTGAAGGTTGACATAAAGAACGCCTTCAATTCGGTTAAGACACCTTGTTGGCAGAAGCTAAAAAAGAAACACCTAAAATTTTCAGTTTTCTTTGGCAATGTTACAGATTTCCATCAAAATTACTTTATAAGGACAACCTTTTGGAATCCGCAGTTGGCTGTCAGCAAGGTGACCCTCTCGGGCCAGTGATTTTCAGTTTAGCCATTCAGCCTATAATTCGACAGCTAAATTCTAAATTTAACGTATGGTATCTGGATGATGGAATCTTAGGAGGCGACGTAGCGTAATAGATACAGTTTGTTTTCTCAGCTTAAAATTTTTACAAAACCAATTTTATTCCATAGGCTTAGAGCTCAATATTTCCAAATGTGAATTATACTTAAATGATAATACTGACAGACAATCGACACTTTCAAAATTTCAAGCAATAGCAGTAGCATAATACTCTCTGACACCGTGCTTCACTGATGCAATGAATGCCTGGAAAATTGCCTGCCCGAATATGAATCCACCCGCGAACCCGTTCTGTTCGTTGTCAACAGCCTCGGACACCACGGCTTGTCTTGCAGCCGAAGTGCGTGCGGGGCCGCATAGCGCGACACGCGAATATTAATGATATCATCCGTCGTACTCTTGTCACCGTTGGCGTGCCAGCTATATTAGAACCCAATGGCTTGGCAAGAGACCGGACGGTATGTCATTATTCTCATGGAAGATGGGTAGGCCTTTAGTGTGGGACGCAACATGTGACGATACTCTTGCGCCATCCCATCTTCCTAGCTCGGCGCGCTGCGCGGGCACTGCCGCTGCTGCTGCGGAAAACCTCAAACGGCGAAAATATGATAAACTTAAATCAATAATTATATTTTCGAGCCGTTTGGGGTTGAAACCCTGGGGCCGTGGGGTCCGACTGCTCATCTCATATTTAAAAAGATCGCAAAACGATTGGTTGACACTTCCCGTGACCAAAGGGCTGGCTACAATTTTGGCCAAAGTATAAGCAATACAACGTGGCAATGCCGCCAGTCTTTTGGGCACGCTACCAGTTGACAGCGATGCGGAAGTATTTTTTGACGCTCTTTAGTTTATTTTAGAATTTAAATATAATTATTTTAAGGCTCTTTTTGTAAATAAAACTGTATTATATATTATGTAAATAACTCGATTAAACATACGAGGGTGCGTTGGAGGGGGATAATTAGGCTCATTAGGATCATAACGTGTTCAGTTACTCATAATTAGTATAAATACGAGGTTTCATTGTTATTAGACAATTAGTCTTTGAGCTATCGTCAACCAAGCAACATAATCGGGAGTGAAAAGTAAAATAAATGGAAAAAATCGAATATCGTGCCGTTATAAAGTTCCTTACCAAGCAAGGAAAATCTGTTGCGAGCATAATGAATGAGATGTCATTGGTTTACGGTGACTCTTGTCCAGGAAAAACCATGGTGTACAAGTGGCACAGTTTATTTAAACAAGGAAGGGAATCCCTCGAAGACGACCCGAGGGCGGGAAACTCATGGCGACGGTCTTTTGGGACTCAGAAGGAATATTATTAATCGATTATAATCATAAAGGTGTTTCTATATCCGGAGAATACTACGCTTCAATATTAGAGCGACTAAGAGAAGCCATTAAAGTGAAAAGACGGGGAAAATTGACGAAAGGTGTGCTGCTTTTGCACGACAACGCGCCCGTCCACAAGAGCCGCGTTGCGTTGGCTGCCCTGCATAAGGTGGGCTTCGATATTTTAAATTACCCACCCTACTGCCCAGACCTGTAGGGCTAACATGCGCGCCGCGACAAATTTTGTCGACTGTTTTGTCTCGCTCTTACCCGTGCGAATATGAAACAAATGCACGATAAAAGTGTCGACAAAATTTTGTCACGGTGCGCATGTTAGGCGCTCTGGCCCCCAGTGATTATTACCTCTTTCCAAAAATGAAAAAAGAGCTGCGGGGTAAAAAAAATACCACCGATGATGAAGTCAAAGAGGCAGTTTCGGCGTATTTTGAAGACAAAGAGAAAACATTTTTTTATGAGGGTATAAATAAATAAATTAATTGAAAGATCTGAAAAATGTATCCGTCTTGCAGGTGAATATATTGAAAAGGAAAAATAATTTGGATTTTTAATTTCCACCCTTTATCCCCCATACCGCGAATATAAAAACGCTCCCTCGTACCTACTATCTTTGACAGTTGGCCATACTGACATTGTTTACAAAGTTAACAAATTCAATTGAAATGGACCCTACAACGTTTATAAACGGTGTTGGAAGTTTGTTTCAGCACCAATTCGGTTCTTGACAACATTGAAAATATGCTACAGATTGTGGTCATCCTATCAGTTCATAGCGTAAATAAACTTATTTCACTTGATTTTTAACTAAAATATGTACACCGTGTAATTGACAGGTTGGCAAAAACTGAAACTGTAGCTTCATGACCATGATTATGACTGAAAAATGTTGGAATTTTCTTCAGGAAAATTGACAATTTTTCCGACCGTTTTTCAACTAGATTTGTGTTCTATTCATTTGTTACAACAAAATCCAGCCCTAAAAACACAATTTTAGTGAAAAAAAGCAAAAAACTTAAATTCGGCAATGTAATCGTAAAAGAAAATTCATACAACCCGCGCGGAATCAGCTGTTAGCTGTAAAAGTTTACTGGCCTCCGTAGTACCTACATCATTTCCGGGAAAATATTTCACTATCAAAATATTAACAATACCAGTCTGAATTCATACTTTTCGTTTTTGCCAACCTGTCAATTACACGCTGTATATTTTTTGCAAATTACACGAAAATAAAATGCAATATTTTTTGTTATTGTAGCTGTCACAAGAACGGCCTGTCGCACTCTGTTGACGTCACACGCTAGTAAACCAGTGTTGCCAACTTATTTTTAGGGTAAAGAATTCTTTAGGGTAAATTTGAGGGTAAAATTTTAGGGAGCGCCTCCGCAGCCGGCGCCGACTAGGCTCCCAAAAATAATGCCGTTAGGAACCGGAGTAGCCTTGAAGTAGCAGTGATACCAGACGAAAATAATTGCAAACTACCGTAGCAGCAGATTAATGTTGCTGTGTTTTAAGTTGAATTAAATACCTTAGACTGACTTTTAAATAACAGTGTTTTGTTTTACACAAAATACAACTTTTTTGGACTTACAATGGGGATGGAGGTGGTCGACGGAGCCCCGGTACGCGGAGCTCCTATTTCTATCTGCAAGGTTAAAAGTAACATAACACGAAGGGGTTGACGGGGGCTTCGTTCGCTCGCTCACTGAAGCCCCCGTCAACCCCTTCGAACCTAACCTGTCCGTGTCGGGGTGTCCAAATTCCCGAGCTCGCTTCGCCCGCTCTTGGACCCTAATTAGGTATGTTACTCAAATGAAACATGAAATGTTTTTTTAATTATGACAAATTGCCAACTCCCTTCCCCGCTTTTTTTTCAAAAGTCAGCGCCGGCTGCCAATTTAGCAACCAGTGCCGGCTGCAAATTCAGGTCACGGCGGCGGTCGCGGAGTCACTTCCAAAATTTTAAGGTTAGATTTCGTATTGTTGTTATGATTACTATAGTTTATGGGCTTTTTGGTAAGCAATACATGTAGGTACCTAAGTATTTGAATTGAATTTGAGTTAAACAAACAAATTCAGCATATTTTTATTGTGAAACATGACCATTGATTAAGAAAGAACTTGTTTTATTGTAGATCTAAAACCAAAACTTTAGCCAGGTATTTTTGTATAAATAGTTATGATTTTAGAGTAAAATTAATCAGGCATTGGGGTAAAATGAAAATCTAGCTTGGCAACACTGGAGTAAGCACGGCTTTGACAGATTGTAGTTTGCGTTTTATGTTTTCTGGGTGCTATATTTGATCTTAGAGCTATTTCTGAAGCTGTTTTCATAGAAATCTTCTATCTAGTGACATAAATATTCATATCGAATCTCAAAATGGAGTCAAATTTTGTGCAAGCTGATACAACCTACCTAAGATAGACGCATTTATGGTTGCACTTTTCTTTAAGAATACCTAACGCTGATTATTATGCTGCGGAACTTATAAATGTAAAAACAGCAGTGTAAGTACCTACCTGCCACATATTTATTTACAAATCTTTTGTATAATCATTCAGAAGTTTTGTGAAATCTCATTTTAGGTTATATTGATAAAAACTTAGAAACATTACCTATAAATTCTTTTGTGTCATGAATCATGATGGACTGCTTAAAGACGTATTTGTACATTGCGGAACTACACACCATTTATATACGCCATTATAGCCAATAAAAATGATTTATTGATGAAATTAATTTCAGCTGCACCGTCTGTCTTGTTGACAAAGCTCGTTTACTAGCGTGTTACGTCATTTCCGCAGAAACAGCGTTTTTGGAGCGGATTTGGAAATTTATACTTTATCACTGATTTTTATTGATAAATACAGTAGATCTCCCTGAAATATCAATGTAGTGTGCTTATAATATAATGAAGATTAATATAAACCATTTCCCAAAATCAGTCAAATACCTAATTCACTTTCATCACTTTTTAACGTCCTAAATATTGATTATTATAAAACATAAATCTACAAAAAACAAAACGATATGACCTAAATAGGAATGACAAGCAGGGGAGCCAACATAGCGTCTAAGAGAATTCTTACGTGAAACGGTCTAGCTCTACACAATACGTGTTCCATGATGGCCGCCATCTTGGATTTTGATTTTGACCTCATTTTCCAATTAGTTTTTAGGGTTCCGTACCAAAATGGTAAAAAAGGAACCTTTATGGTGCGACTTTGTCTATCTGTCTGTCACAGCTGCTTATTTCAGCAACTACTAATGCTATCTATCGACTTGAAATTTGGAGAAGTTACAATGAATGCTTGCCCAACTTTATTGCAAATGAAAAAAGTCCAAAAATTTTTTTTTTTTACTTTTTATTTTTGGTGCAATATTTGGATCAATTCCTATCAACCCTAATTATTTCAGCAAACTTCGGAGATACGGGGGGGGGGGGGGTGGTATTTTTTCAGACATTTTTGTCGAAAACTGAGACGTAAAATTAAATGAAAATATTTTTTATATATTAAAATATATATGTCACTTGACCTAGTAACCCCACTTTGAAATTTTGGACCCCCACTCCGGCCCCTTTTGCAATGAAAGTAAAAATATTTTTTGACTTTTTTCATTTTTGCAATAAAGTTGGACAAGCATTCTTTATAACTGTTCCAAATTTCAAGTCGATAGCATTAGTAGTTACTGAAATAACCAGGTGTGACAAACAGACAGACAGACGAAGTCGCACCATAAGGGTTCCTTTTTTACCATTTTGGTACGGAACCCTAAAAACACTAAAATCAGGAGTATTTCAGTAATCTGTCCGCAAAATGATTATATTGCAGTTGTGATATTTTTTCGGGTTTGGCCGGCCAGCGCACCGCGCGCAGGCAGCGAGCGCAGCCACTGAGCGCAGCGCGGGGACTCAATGAAACGCCGCGTGTGGAGTACCATTTATTAACGTAAGCAGCGGGACGAGCCCGCGGACATACCTACTATGTCGTTACAATCTTACAAACAAAAGCTAATATCTAACAATACACAGACCGCGTCCTACCGACGACAGACATCATTATCTTACAAAATAGGAATGTAACAATAATACGAGAGCGGGAAAGCACGCGAACAGGTACAAAACACGATCCCGCCGCTTAACTCTGATCATTATAATAATTTGGACTACACTTTTGTGAATGCCGATATATACAGACCTACATCTCTTTATCATTAACTTATCAAAATGCGGAGTAAAGGCAATCGACACGCGAGCAGCGGCCGCGGAGACTCGTGGCGTCCGCCCGCGTCTAATTTTGAGGTAGCGGTTTAGTTTCGCGGCAGCACACAATTTGCTAATGTTGGGAATATCGACGAACCATTCGTCTCAATCTATCGCAACGACCGTCCGGCACTTCTGCGGCGCCGCGCGTCACTCGCTCTCCGCGGCGCCGTTCTTCTGCGCGTCGGAAGCGTCGGCCGCGTCGGACGCGTCGGACGGGTCGGGCGCGTCGGGCGCGTCGGACACGACGGGCGACAGCGCGGGCGGCGCGCGCGGCCCGGCCGGCGCCAGCAGCGTGGTCCACTCGCCGTCGGGCTCGTACAGGCACTCCACGCACGAGAGGAACTCCTTGCCGTCGAAGCCGCCCACGGCGTACAGCGCGTCGTGCAGCACGGCCAGCCCCAGCGCGGCGCGCGGCCGGCGCAGCTCCGGCGCCGCGCGCCACGCGCCCGCGCCCGCGCCCAGCCACTCGCAGCGCCGCAGCGACGCCGCGCCGTCCGAGCCGCCCGCCAGCAGCAGCCGCCCGCGCCACGCCGCCGCGCCCGCCGCGCGCCGCGCCGTGGGCAGCGCCGGGCCCGCCTGCCACGCCGCCCCCGCCGCCCCCGCGCCCGCGCCCAGCGCCAGGCGCTCCGTGCTGGCCAGGCAGTGCCACGCGTCGCAGCCGCCCAGCGCCCACAGCGCGCCGTCCCAGTGCACGCACGCGCACTGCGAGCGCCCCGCGCTCAGCGGCGGCGCCTCCGACCACGCGTCCGCGTCCGGCGCGTAGCGCAGCACGCGCTTGAGGTTGGCGCCGCCCGACCAGCCGCCCACCACGTACAGCTCGCGGCGCTCCTCCACCGCCGCCGCGCCCGCGTGCGACAGCGCCAGCGGCAGGCGCGCGCGCCCCGCCCAGCGCCCGTCCGCCAGCGCCGCCACCGAGTCCAGCTCCGCGTGCCCGTCCGAGCCGCCCAGCGCGTACAGCGCGCCGCCCAGCACCGCGGCCGGGAAGCGCGCGCGCGCGCAGCGCATGTCGGGCAGCGCCAGCCACTCGTTGAGCAGCGGGTCGTACGCCTCGGCGGCGCGCAGCACGCGCGCGCGGTCGTAGCCGCCGCACACCAGCAGGCGGCCGCCCAGCACCGCCGTGCCGTGCGCCGCGCGGCCCAGCGCCAGCCGCGCGCGCCCGCCGCCGTCGTCCGCGTCGCGCGCGCCGCCCAGCACGCCGCCGCGCGCCACGCCCGCGCCCGCGCCGCGCACGTCGCGCCACGCCACGCGCGCCGCCGCCAGCCGCCCGCGCAGCGCCAGCAGCGCGCGCGTGCCGCGGCCGGGCGCGCGCGACGCGGCCAGCACGCGGCAGTCGGCGCGCGGCGTGCGCGCGCCCAGCTGCGGCGAGGCGGGCGCGGGCGGCGAGTCGGCGGCGCGGCGCGGCGCGCGCCCGCGCTCGGCCGCCTCGCGCCGGTACTCCTGCAGCTCGGGCGCGTCGCCGCGCGCCGCCGGCAGCTCGCCGCAGTCGCGCAGCGCGCCGTGCCCGTCCACGTACAGCAGGTGCGTGCGCGAGCACAGCTCGTCCAGCTGCGGGAGGAACGCGTGAGACCGCGCACGACTGCCGTCGCTCCGAACCGTATCGACAGATACTCACGTCGGCGTCGGCGGCTTGCCGGTCCCGCAGCCAAATCAGCGCTGCGTCTGCGACCGCGAACGCCGTCTCCTCGCCGCCCTCGGCGCTCGTCTCGCGCAGCATTTCAATTCGGATGAGAGGCAGCGTCGCCAGCGCGCCGCTCTTGCACACCTCGTCGAACTGAAACGGACGGACGATGAGCGCTCGCCGTTCGGTTGGCGGGGCGCTCGCCGCTGGACACTCACGTTCTGCGCGATGTAGGCGTCGAGCGCGGCCAGGTGGTCGGCGCCCAGGTCGGGCAGCGCGCGCAGCTCCAGGCAGTCGGGCGGCGCGAGGCGGCGCAGCAGCGCGGCCGCCAGGTGCGCGCGCACGGGCTCCACGCGCAGGCGCCACGCGGCGCGGTACAGGCGGCGCGCGGCGGCCGCGTCGCGCACGCGCAGGCGGCCCGTGTACGCGTACTCCAGCAGCGCGGCCAGCGCGTCCGCGTCCACGTGCGGCACGCGCCAGGCGGGCGGCGCGGCGGCGGGCGGCAGCGCGGCCAGCGCGTGCAGCAGGTAGGGCGAGGCGGCGGCCAGCACGGCGCGGTGCGCGGGCAGCTCGGCGCCGCCCGCCAGCAGCACGGTGTCGTAGTGCTGGCGCGACTTGCGCAGCGCGTTGAGCGCGTGCAGCGCGCGCGCGGGCGCCTCCTCGTCGTTCAGCGACAGCGCCTCCTCGAGCGCGCTGCTCTCCTCCTCCGAGCTGTCCTCGGCGGGCGCGGCGCCTGCACACGCTAGTGTTGTACCTGTGACGTCGGTCGCGCGCCGCCTCGCGCACACGCGCCACTACATGTCATACCTACCTATCACCGCAGTTGTTACTTCATCAGTTATGAAAACACCCGAGGTGTAAATAGGTATATGGATCATGTATTATCGTGATTAAAATTTATATCATTTTGATATCTCAGTATAAAGAGACTATCTGCTTATATCATTTCTAAAGAACATTTTCATAATAATGTGAATGATTATTAATAATTATAATGAGTGATAAGCTACAAGTATTAAATGTTGTACCTAACAGTTTACCATGGAATATAAATACTTATTAAAATGTCATGCCTTCATGTTTCTATCTAGCTAGTAACAGACATCTGTGTGCTGTGTCTGAAATGTACACACATTAAGATATGTAACAATAAGTTCCAATAGAGCAATGTGTCATCATCAATTGGTTCAATTGATTCTACGTAGTGACCGCCTCGCACCGGGAGAGAGCCCACCGCTGCCAGATCACACCGCTCACGCAGGCACACACCAACCTGCCACTTGTAGCACAATGACTATTATATTGTAATTTAATAACTGTCCTGGTGATAACATTCAACAATTAATCTTTGTGTAGGTATGTATTGAAAGAGTGGACATCCCTATCCTACTAATATTATAAAGTTTGTGATGATGTATGGATGTTTGTTACTCGTTCACGCTAAAACTACTGAACAGATTTTAATGAAACTACAGTAAAATAACTTATACATCAGAATAACACAACGGCTACTTTTTTCACAACAAAAGCGCCGCGCGACCTTCTAAGAGGCTGCAGCGTGAGCAGCTGATCAGCTGACTGCAGGCTCGGCTGCCCACTCATGCGTTAGTTACCACTCACTAACAAAGGCGTCGCACAGCCAGTACCTACCTACTGCGTGGGAATGTTTTAACGACGATATCGTATTCGATACTAATTAAAACCAGCTTAGGGGCGCTCAAGGTCAAGATGCATAAATATTAATGATGTCGGGTGTCGGGCGCTGTCGCCGCTCGCGTGCACTCACCGTCGCCGTTCCTGTAGTCGTCGTGCGGCTTCATGTCTCGCGGTGAGCTCTCCGCTCGGCTCCGGCGCGCTCTGCACCTGCGACACAAGCCCGTCAGCGCCGGGACCTTCGCCGCTAACCGGATTACTCGCCGCACGCGAGCACGTGGCCCCGTGCGGCGCGAGCGAAGGCCGCGGCGCAGTTAGCAGGTCACATGGCGCGACGTAAACAAACCCACCTGATGCGTCGCGCTGCTCGCTCGCACGGTCGCTCTCGGACGCCGCCGTTACTCCTCTGACATGCCGTGCCCGGCTCGATGGACGCTGTCGCGGACTGGCGTGCCACGCGATTAACACTATCGACAATTCGACACACACTATTCCGCCACCGCCCGCACACTGTTTTTATTTTGTAATTTGTTTGACAGAATGTCACACGCTGACTGACAGCTGCTCATTTATTGACTTACGTCAGATTTGACGTGACGCTCCTGTGACCATAGAGGAAAAATTCGGAATTCGTAATTGCCATGAAGGAAGTCGTGTATCCGTGTCCGTATACTGTGTAAAGGATCGCTATTTCTTGTTGACAGTGATACACTTAGTGTATCAAAACATTGCGGTGTGCGTCAACTCAGCGTCAACTCTTCCCTAGTCACGCAAACTAATACAAACCCAGAACCACACACTAAAAAGAAACGGACAAACCTTTCTCTCTAATGCACCGTCTATAAATCCTCAATGCTTGATAAACAAAGACAAAGACTAGCTTGTAACGTCACGGGGGCTGCTATTTAAAATATAGTTTTATTTCATATGAGGCAACTTCCCAAAAATCACAAATTATTTATTGGAACGAAGTTCCTTATCGCGCGTTACGAAAGGGGGCTAAACGGAAAAAAAACGAATCAACAGGATACTGTTGATTCGTCCCCTGAAAACATTTTCAATACGGTGTGTGTTTTTAACTCGTTTAGTTTAGTTAGATTTAGTTCTCGATTATTATATAAGTTACTATTTTTAGTAATTATATAATTCAACGTTTACTGATCGCAATTGTGTATAAAAATTATTAAATTATTACTAAAAATCATATTTTTTAAAATAATGATTAAAATAACTACAAACACAACTATTTTTCTGTTAATCTGCAGTTGAAACTGTGACATTAGTAACAAATGTTACCTAATCGATTTACGCGCGATGTCCACTTAGTGTTAGTTGTATTTTGATTGTATGTTGTGTGCTGATGTAAATGGATGACAAATGGAGCAACATAGTCAAGTTGACTAAGCTCTTAAAATATAGAGTAAAAAAAAAAAATTTAATAAGTCATTTCCACTTAGTGTTATCTTTGCACATCACTGATAAATGACAAAATAATGTTATTGTTTGTTTTGATTCCGTTCAATTCCGTTCGTTTCTGCGTTCCGGGGTGTTTCTGCTGTTCGTTTAAGTTGTGTATATTGTTTGATAACTTGGCTATTCTTTCTGGTATTACGTTTGCATCCTGACGATTTTGTTTTTGACGGGTGATCCAAAAAACTTGGGTATTCTCTCTGGACTTTTGTTTTCAACTCGATGCATGTGTGTATCATTATGGGCGGGAAATTCGTATCGATTGGGCGCCTTTTTTAAAACAAATTTTCAATTAATTAGTTTATTCCTTCACAAGTTCATTTGCTTGCTTTTCTCATGATGGGGAAGAAAGGGCATCCAAAGAAAAGAAAAAAAGAAGATGTTTCGTCTTCTGCTCCACCATTGCTGTCCTCTGAAGACGACGGTGGAGCCTCAAGCTCTTCAGAGGAATCAGTACCAATTGAAAAGGATAAGTATCGGGAATTCAGGATTCCTGACTACATTAGGTCATACCCTGAAAGCGGAGGCAATTTTGAATATGTCGTATTTTTTGAAAGTATTGACTTAGTCCCGATCGGTGATAGAGACATGATGTCCCTTTCAACCAGCATAAAAAAATACAACAAGGGAGTAAAACAATTATTGCGCATGAATCGTTATAAAATTGGTGTTATTTTTGAACGTCCTGGTTTAGCCAATGCAGCGTTATTGAATCGTAAGTTTTTGGATAGTTATAAATTGAAAGCCAGTATTCCTGCAACTGCTACGGAAAATACAGGTGTTATTATGCATGTTCCAATTGACCTGAGCAACGAACACATTTATAATGCTATAACTAGCACAAAGAATATTATTTCTGTCAGAAGATTTATGCGTCGTACTATTTCAGAAGGAGGGGGGGTGTCTTTTCAGCCTACGAAGACGGTGTCCATCACATTCTCGTGTGCAACAATACCCGATAGTGTAGACCTGAACAGCTGGCGATTCGAAGTACGGCCGTACATTCCGCCGGTGAAACAATGCCTGAAGTGTCTAAGGTATGGTCATATAGCCAAATTCTGTAAGAACTCCCAAAGATGTTCCATATGTACAAAGGACCATAATTATAAAGAATGTCAAATACCATCAACTGAGGCTACATGTTGTCACTGTCAAGGTAATCATGTAGCTATTTCGGCACAGTGTCCAGTCAAACAGCAAAAAGTGGAAGAAAACAAACCCAAAATTAATAAGAAATCTTATGCAGATTTATTCAATGAAAAGTCATTTCCATCCCTTTCAAAGTCCAGTCCTGCTAAACAATTACAATCACTAATTGAAACAGAACCAATTTTAAATATTTTAATACAGACAATAGTAACATTAATTTCTCAAAATAAAAATAATGAAAAGAGTATTTGTACTCAAAGCATAAAAGATGTTCTATTATCAAAAATCCAGAATAATATAAATAAACCTTAATTTTATGGATCAGCTGAATATTGTACAGTGGAATGCTCAGAGCATCAATAGTAATAAACTTGCTTTTTCGTATTTTTTACATGAGTATAACATACATGTAGCTTTATTATGTGAGACTTGGCTCAAGCCTCACATGAGATTTAGTATTAAAGGTTATAATATAGTAAGATTAGACTCAGGTAATTCACACAATGGTGTAGCTATTTTAATACATAACAGTTTACAATTTAGTAAAATAGATACTTTATATGATGATTCTATACAAAATATAGCGATTCGTTTAAAATATGGCAATAAAAACGAAATTTCATTAGTTAGTTTTTATAGTCCTGGAAATGCTTCATTTACTAAGTATAAGTTTGATAATTTAATTCGCAATATTCCTGGTCCTCTTTTGGTGGGTGGAGATTTCAATGCACATCATTCGGCTTGGGGATGTAACAGTGTGAACATCCGTGGCCGAGAGGTGCTTGAAATCATTAATGACTGTAATTTGGTTTTATTGAACGATGGAGAAATGACAACTGTAGGCTCTGATAGGTGGCAAAGAAATGCACTTGATTTAACTGTAGTATCAACTTCAATTTCATTATCTTGTAACTGGTCTGTTCATGATGATCCTTTAGGTAGTTACCATTTGCCTGTAATTACAAAGTTACTTATTAATGACAATTATAATAACCCACATGATATGGAAGCTTCAAATTTGCCAAAACATTTTAATTTTAACCTGGTTGATTGGGAAATATACAAGAAGACTGTTGATAGTTTGTTAATGAATTTTAAAATTAATAAAGATAACCCATTAAATTCATATAATGACATGATAAAGTTATTAAATTTAGCTGTTATTAAGTCATTACCATCAACTATAAGATCTGATTCTTCTTTTGATACAGCATCAGTAAACAATAATCGTAAAAAACGCATTCCATTACCATGGTGGAATTTGAATTGCACTAAAGCAGTAGAAGACTCTAGGAATGCCTATATAGTATTCAAGCACCATCTCACATTGGAAAAATATATTGAGTTTAAAAAATTACAAGCTCTTAAAAAATTAGTGTTAAAAAGAGAAAGATATTTAAGTTGGATTTCTCTGTGTGAGTCATTTAATAGAACTACTCCATTATCTAGGGTTTGGCAAATGTCAAAAAGATTTAATAAAACATTTTCACCTTCAAGTAATAATATTGCTCCTTGGGTATTTGATTTTCTTAAAAAATATACTCCAGATACAGTTGAGGGGCCATTTCAATCAATTCCTCATGAAGTAAAAGCTTCAGGACATTATGAATATCTAATTTATCCATTTTCTCTTCAGGAATTAAAATCTGCAATATCATCTAGACGAGATTCAGCTTTTGGCCTTGATGGAATACCTTACAAAATGTTGAAAAATGTATCAATTATGGCACTTTCTGACATATTAAGTGTTTTAAATTTACTCTGGCAGGAAATGGTTATCCCTAATGAATGGAAAACAGATTGTCTTATCCCAGTACTTAAACCTAACAAAGTAAGACACAAAGCAGAATCTTATAGGCCAGTAGCATTAACATCATGCATGGGAAAAACCTTTGAACAACTAATTAAACAAAGAGTAGAATTTTATATAGAAAGTAATAGTCTATTACCATCCAATCAATTTGGCTTTCGACGTGGGTTCTCTACTCGAGATAGCATTTCTCATTTGCAATTAGATATATACAATTCTATTAAAATGGACAATCATTTTGTTGGTGTCTTCTTTGATGTAGTGGGTGCATTCAACAACATTAATCTGCACATTTTGTGTGGTGAACTTCGTGCCCTTGGTATTCCTGAAAAAATTATAATATGGATCTTTAACTTTTTACATGGTAGAGAAGTATATGTTAAGGTGAATAAACGTTTAATAGGGCCACGTTTTTCATATAAAGGCGTATGTCAAGGTGGCATCCTCAGTCCATTGATTTATCTTCTTTATTTACATAGACTAAACATTGTACTTGGTCTTGAAGTGGCAAATTTGCAGTTTGCAGATGATTTGGTTATCTATGCTTCAGGTTCAGATATAAGTTCTGTTGAAAGTATTTTAAACACAGCTTTAACTCGGCTAAAGAACTATTTTCATTATCTTAACTTAGATATTAGTCCAGAAAAATCTAAAGTTATAGTGTTTGGAGAGTGTGAAACAGACCTACATATCTATTACAATAATAGTGTTCTTCCAATAGTGAATGAAGTGAAGTTTCTGGGTATCATTTTTACAAGCAACCTTTCATGGACTAAGTATGTCGATTATCTGTTAGGTAGAGCTAATAAAGCATTTAATTTTATAAAGTCACTGTCGATTGCAGCTGATCCAAAAATTTTGCTTATGTTATATAAATCTCTAGTCCGCAGTCATTTCGAATATGGATTTTTGTGCTTTGGGTCTGATCAGAGATTGGTTCACAAATTGGAGATTCTTCAAAACCATAATCTTAGATGTGTAACTGGTGCAATGAAGACAACTCCAATTAATTCTCTTCAAATTGAGTGTAACACTCCTCCTATGAATATAAGATTTCAGTTTTTAAAGTCCAAATACATTCTCAAGCTTTTATCTTTCGAAAATCATCCTTTAATAAAGAAAATATTATTTTATTATAGAGTATACAATCCCTCTAATTTCGTAAATGTCCCTTATATATTTCATGACTTTTCTAATCTAATCAGTATTGATGATCAATATCAAATTGAGAAATGTAAAGGCAGATGGCCATGTTACTCCGGTAATTACATCAGCAAATTCTGGCCCATGAACATTTACATTAATCGCGATCTTCGGAGTAAAGAAGATGTCTATCAGTTAATTGCAGAGTTCCCTGGGTACAGGCATATATTTACTGATGGATCCAAAAACAATAGAAATGTTTCGTTAGCCATATATTTACCTCATCTTACTGTTGGACATGGAGTTCGGTTACCTGGAGCCATGTCTATATTTACAGCAGAATCTCTAGCCATTTTATCAGCTCTGCAGTACATACATGTAAAGAATCTTGGGCACACATCTTGGCTTATAGCGACCGACTGCATGAGTGTTCTCATGGCCTTACAAAACCCGAAACTGGACGCCAATACCGGAAATATTTTATATGAGATTCGGACTTTATACGCTGATCTTTGTTCTAGAGGATTTACAATAAGCTTAATATGGACACCCTCCCACATAGGAGTAGCAGGAAACGAAAACGCAGATTATCTTGCAAGAGTTATTGTTGACGTTGACATCCCAGAGACAAGAAATGTTGCCATACCAAGTTCGGACCTGCTTACTAAATTACGTGAACAAAACACCTGTAATTGGCATGAGAACTGGCAAGAAACACTAAGAACTAAAGGAAAATGGTATGCGAAAATAAATCAAATCACAGGTTCTGCGCCCTGGTTCACCAGATCTGTTCTTCCTAAGAGCAGAAAATTTTACACAACTTTAAACCGTCTTAGATTTGGACATGGAAGATTCAATGCACATTTAGCCAGAATGAAAATTATTACATCGCCTGCTTGTATAAATTGTAACTTAGGAATTGATCAGACCCTAGATCATATAATTTTTGAATGCCCTGCATATGATCTACAAAGAATTCCTCTATTTGATAAATTACTGGAAATATATAAAACGCCAGCAAGCATCCCGCGCGACACTCAAAGTTTGCTGGAAAATTACAGTACATACACAGCACTGTATACATTTATTGACAGCACTGGTTGGGCAATCTGACCGATCGGGGCGACATAATAATATTAGAAGGATATGACCCGGATATGACCTTACTTTACAACATGATTATGACGAATACACGGATATGACACCTTAATATTATGATTTTGACTAATGAATACTGAAGACGTGGCTCTGGCCTAAAATAAATAAACATAATCAAGATATAAACTACTAAGGACGAGGCTGTGGCCTTATTTACTTTTGGACAAGAAGTATGAAACTGAAGACGAGGCTTCGGCCTTACTTACCTTTGAACAAGAAGGATAAAACTGAAGACGAGGCTTTGGCCTTACTTTTAATCAAGAAGGACAATAATTACTGAAGACGAGGCGGTATGGTCCAAGACCTTAGCCTGCCCAAGAAGGGCGAAGAGAAAAAAAAAAAAAAAAAAAGTGTATCATTATGTGTATAGTGTATAATATAGTGGCGTAGTATAAACAGCTTTAATAAAAGCCACTGGTAAGTATCTTTTGCAATGTCAATAACGAAAGCACATTATAGAACTCGCGGCGAATGTTTTCAAATTGTGTAATGCCGGTTTCACACACTTGACATTTGCCGTAAACTACAAATCTCGACAAATGCACTGAACGTGTGGATTCATTGCAAGCCTTTTCTGCAAGCTTCTTTTGATTTGTGCACAAAACCGTAAACGGCGAACCCATGTTTAGTTTGTTTAGTAATATTAGATGTCTGTAGTTTTGTCAAGGTTTTACCTAAGTGTGGGTACGGCATTAGATAGTTGACAGATAGAGCGCCTGAGCGCCATATTGGAGTGCTTTTTCTTATTGAATTAAAAAAGTATTTTTTTTTCGTCTTCAGGTGACGATAAAAAATAAATAAAAACACAGCATTATTCAGTATAATTTAGGGTATTTTATTCAACTGTGTGTACCTCGGTACTTCATTTAGCCAAATATTGTTGATCTCCTTTGGAACAGTTATAAAGAATGCTTGTTCAACTTTATTGCAAATGAAAAAAGTCCAATTTTTTTATTATTTTCATTGCAAAAGGGGCCGGAGTGGGGGTCCAAAATTTCAAAGTGAGGTTACTAGGTCAAGTGACATATCATATGAAAGGGCTTGATCTGCACATTTCAAAATATATTTTCATTTTATTTTATGTCTCACAGTTTTCGACATATGATGAAAAATGTCCAAAAAAATACCATTCCCCCCCCCTTATCTCCGAAGTTTGCGGAGCGAAAAATTTGAAATAATTAAAGTTGATAGGAATTGACCCAAATATGGCACCAAAAATAAAACGATGTTCCTAACTAGTACAGTTTTTTCAAAATCATCAAAATTCCTTCACAAACAAACTTAGTTATGCGGTCCGGATTTTTTCACTTTATACGTCCAAAAATGATACGGAACCCTCGGTGCGCGAGTACGACTCGCACTTGGCCGGTTTTTTTTTCAATTACCTACAGAGCGTAAGTTCTATGCTGCCATCTATGATTTTTTCGATGCATTATCTCGTCAGCTAGCAAACTGAACATTGAAAACCACAAATTGTGCCAACATTTGATACTAGATGGCTTTTTTTCGTGACGCGGTCGCGTGTGGCCTACGTGGGTCCTAGCTGGTGACATTTATAACCGTGGACGCGTGAGTGGAGAAAGCAAGCCAGATATTTTCGTTTCGTCTTTGCCCAAAAAAAAATCAGCTGTTCCGTACATTTTGTTAAGTGAACATAATGTATGGAACAGCTGATTTTTTTTCGCGATTACAGCGTTGGTCCTATAATAAAAGTTGTTCATAATAATGAGTACAATGACCCCTTAAAATATTTCCACTGTCTAACCTGCCACCCTGTATATGATATTATGCTAGATATGATAATGACCATCTATCATGGACCTTTTGCATGAGCGTATTACTGTAAAGTTTCATCAAAATCCGTTCAGTAGTTTTTGCGTGAAAGAGTAACCAACATCCATAGGTACATACCTCCTCACAAACTTTCGCATTTATAATATTACTAGGAAGTAGGATATAAAATAATAAGTAAATGATGTGCACCAAGGTCTTGTTCCGGCACATATTCCGGTTGAAATGTGGGATGTTTATGAATGAAGTGGAAAGATTAATATAATGCCAATTTTAAGTAGCCAAAAACTTGCGGCACCTTGCGACCATTGCCCTTCCCCCTGCCTTCCTTACCCCCTTACCTCTCTTATCCCCTTACCGACTTACCCCCTTACCCCATTAGACATTCCTTTTGAAGTACGGAACCTTAAAAATTAAGATTGGCATAAATAAATGGGTAAACATTTTAGAAGTTAGGTACTGGTAAAAATGCATTCCAAAAGATTTTACAAAAATCCGTCCTGTGAACCCGGGTTCCGAGGTATAAAATAAACCTTACGGTATTCTACTACTAGGGCGATTCCTCAGATACAGGGACGTTCAGAAAAGACATATGAATAGATGCAATATAGATACTTAGACCCCTGCCCTCTCGCTGGGAGGATATGGCCAGAAATCAACCTGAATGGAGGCGGTTGGTAGTCCAAAATACTTACACCTTTGAGGACCAACGGAGGAAAGATATCGATACCAAACGAGATCACAATCAATAAAAGCAAACCACTCAGCAATATCCAACACAATTTAGTTAATGGTACCCTGACCTGTCCCCTCTGTGCACGTACATTTAGTGCCAAGATAGGGTACATATGCCACATGAGGGCACATGATCAAAACACTCAATTTTTTTTTTGTTTGTTCACCTGAACAGAACTGGTCACCATATGACCCTAGCCGTAATTTGCAAGGGAGTCATCAGTAGGTACCTACTTACCTGCTTAGATGTTGGTAGATAAGAGCGTTTCAGTAAACGAAAACGAAATCGCAATAGGCTCGCTCCCTAACCTTCTACCACAACTGGCAAAATGTGTGTCTTATCAAACTGCCTAACCTTACGCGGAATAGCGGCGTGATGATAAGTATTTAGAGCTCTTACACACGAGCGGCATGTTCCCAACGGCAGAGGTAACTGCAGCCGTCGACGCGCGTCGGCGGCAACCGTCGACGCGTCGACGGTAGCAGTCGACCTATAGCTGCCACGTCGGCGGCAACCATCGACGCGTCGACGGCAGCAGTCGACCTATAGCTGCCGCTGATCTTCGAAGATGAAATGTCGACGGCAGCAGTCGACCTATAGCTGCCGCCCGTCGACGCGTCAACGGAAGCCGTCGACGCGTCGACAGTTGCCGCCGACAAACGTCGACGGCTGCAGTTACCTCCCGTTGGGAACATGCCGCTCGTGTGTAAGAGCTCTAACTATAATGTCGAGATCGATTGCGTTCAGGAATTCGTGCACCTACATAATATGACTTTTTTATCGTCGTCGTGACGACGTCATCAACATAGGATTTTATAATGGATTTTAGTCATACAAAAAATATTGTAATTTTTTATTTTTTTCCACTGAACACGGTACAGTGCTTGAAAGGTTAAAATTTGATTGAGCGCACCATCCTCATTGTCATCTCTATTCATTGTCATACAAATAACAATAGAATAGTTGTATATTTAATCAGTGGTTGAATTAAGAGGCGTTAATAACTAAGGGGTTACTGTAAAAATCTGGATGGAATACACACTTTGGAAAACATCCATAGAAACTTTATTCCGAAATATTCGCGATCAGTTTCACACCCCTGCGAATCTATTTCTACTAGCCTTGTATTGTATAAGTAGGTAGGTACCTACCTACATTTTAAATACGGGAAAAGCTGCAGTGATGATGAAATGAATTGTAAATTGTAAAGTGCGCGCCTGCTGGACTCCATCGTAGGTACGACCTACGGCTCGTAAGTCGCAAGTCGAGGTCGCTACCGCTGCGTCACCGACTCACCACTGCTCTATAATATCATATACGCACTGTTCAGTTTGTGTGCTATAATGTAGGAATGTAGGTAAGAACATAAAGTTAAAATAAATATAGTAAGTAGGTAGGTACTGAAACTTTCTTCTACTCTTGAATAAAAGTAAAACCCGCAGACATACTTTTGCATAAAACGGACAAGAATGAAAGTGAAAAGCGCCTGATGGGTGGAGTGTAATTTGGTTCAAGATAGGAGAGCAGCGCGGTGCCCGTTCCGGCGGGGTGCGTGACGGTGCACGGGAGCTGCGGCGCGGTCGATACTCGCCCGGGCGGCGCGGCGGCGGCGGCGCGCGGCGGCGGCAGTGCTGCGCGCGACCCCGCCCGCACTCCACGCGCCATGAGCGCGCTCCGGCCGCGCGCCCGCCGCGCGCCGCTGCTGTTCGCGCTCGCCGCCGCACTGTTGCCGCACGCCGACCGAGTCGCGTGAGTACAAGCTTGTCCCTAGTGCTGCGCCCCATCTTTCCGACTCTTCTGACATTGTCGTTTTCCTCCTGTGGCAGCGGCGGCGGCGGCGGCGGGAGCATGTTCGGGGACGTCAATATATCCTCTATTTTGGACTCCTTCAGCATAAGTTACGACAAGAGAGTGAGACCAAACTATGGAGGTTAGTAGCTCGGTTATGTTCCGTTTTCGTAGTCTGTTACAACCGTCGCGTTGTCCAAATGTCCTCTTCGACTGATCGTCCCGATCCTGAAGCCAACTTTGACCGTGACGCGCAGTAGCAATGGCAATTCTTGGTCGAAACAACGACTAACAATCAAACTAGTGAGAAGTGCCTTCGTGCATTATACATAATATATTATTTTATGTACGCCTGAAAAATAAATAATTAACTTAAAGAAAATCGAATGGCCAGTCGTCAGCCATTGTGATGCGCTATGATAATCTGCGTCTAAACGGCGAAAATGTTTTCACTTAACTATTGTTCAATAATAAATGCTACGAAGGGAAACCAAACCCATTTACTTATTGACACCTACGTAAGGCAAGTCCGCATCCAGCCACCAGACTATGGCCAGGTGGTGGGCGGCAGTGGTAGATAGCGCTCAGAGAATCTGTTGGCCCTCAGGTATACGTATACCTGAACCATATCAATATTAAATGTGTTGTAGCCGTAGCTCTGCGAGTCTCATTCATTATGCATAGCATGAGGGTCCAAGATAGAAAACCCTATATAAACGAATAAATTGACCACAACGCGTTTTGGCTCCTAAATTTCATCGACAATCCATTTAACGTCGTGGTACCTACCTACTTGCCATAATGGCCACAACTCGTTTTGGCTACAAGATTATCAAAATTTTTAACCATAACGCGTTGTGGTTATCGCGATATAGTATACATAATAAGGAACTTGACCTGGTCTTTACTTATTAGCTGGTTCATTCGAACCGATTTTGACTTAAAGCCCGTGGAGTGGATGAAGATTTTCACGAAAGGATTTGGTACAGAATGAGTTCACAAAATTATCTTTTGTCAGTAACGTCAAGTTAGTAACATTTGCAAAATCGCATCGGCAAGGCCGAGGGAATTCTTTCAGTACCCATCACTTCATCGCGCAAGGTCAAACAGTAGCGGTTAATGATGACAACCATACAAATACATTATGTTATGTTGGTTCGGATTACATGCGCTACCTCCACAGTAAATTGTTAACTACGCCCACAGTAGCCACAGCTGACTATAGACCGCTCTAAAATCTATTTCACTGGTCACACAGATCCGCTTTTTCCTGGGATAGATTTTATTTTCATCGTGTGCATAAATGACATCCAAGATGAAATCTTTTCAATATCAATGCAAATGGTTCTGAGTAAAGCTGGGACTCGGGCGGGACCGTCACTTGGCAAACTTCCTCGGCTAGCTAAAATGTCATTTTAATAGTTACAGCAATTAATAATTAAGTAGGTACCAAACTATAGAATTGGTTGTTAAACATGGATTACTAGAAAAAAGAAAATACAGAACTTTCGACCATGCACTAATTTTATTACATACGATACAATTATGTACGATTACATCGCACATTCTTTACACGCTAGCTGAAGCATTTATTTTGTAATATATATTTTGATTGTTGAGTATACTTTCGACCGTTTTATTGTTAACACAAGTAACAATTAATAAATCATTTTACAAGAACTCAGCAAGTCGAGTTTTCTTTCATCGAATATAATCAAATGTATTAGCAAGCAAGGACTCATACATTAGTGGTTTTTCGAGCCGGATCCTTAGGTCACTGGTTCATATCCAGCTCGAAGAACCATTTATGTACGAGCTCTTGCTTGATAATATATTTGATTAGATTCGATGGAAGAAAACTCGACTTGCTGAGTTCTTGTCTCCGTGAAGCAAAACTTCCTATCTCTAATATTTAAAGTATCTTCCCTCCATGTGGCATAGCCGTGGGATACCCTGTATACAAAAAATGCTTATGTTAGCTTACAAATAATGTGCGATGTAATCTTACAAATTATTAGAAAATAATTATTTTATGTTTTCATCATAGGCGCGAGCTCCCACTCTAAAAACCATGTTTTTAACAACTTGCGTTATTTCTTAAGACAATTGCCGGTGTGATTCCCGATTCCGAGCCGCGTAAGTCTTTTAAATATTTGAATCCAGGTTTTCTTAGGCATCATGGCTGCATCAATCAATTCGAATAAAATGCATTCTGATGTATTGCAATGACCACAGCACCTTGTTCAGCCATGTCGAACATGGCGTTCCCTTCAGCCTCCCCGTCCTATGAGCGCCTTGCAGGTACCACGACACAAAGTGCGCATTGTGGATGAACTCCAGGAACCAGAAGCGTTCTGCTCGTTTTTGTTGCTCAATGAGTGAATGGTTGTACAGCACTGTTTGCACTGCACACGCCACTGTGTATGGTAACGGGTACGTACTCTCGGATCAGTTTAGGAGTGCATTGGCGATGCAACACTAGATTAGTTAGTAAAATGAAACGATATATGAAGCCGTCGGTATCCGACTAGATACTGTTGCTTACTCAGACGATGGATGCGATCGTTGTCCTGTTATGTATGTGATGTCGTTTCCAGGACCACCAGTGGAAGTGGGGGTTACCATGTACGTGCTGTCCATCAGCTCTCTGTCGGAAGTGCAAATGGTACCTAGCTAGCAGTACTATTCTAAGTAGTAAGAGGTCACGCGGGCATGTGGGCATGTGGGCATGGGCACGTGCACGTGCGCACCGCACCGCATGTCAGCGCGCCCGCGCCGCGCCTGCGCCGCACGCCGCGCCGGACTCGAACTAGTACTACATGTGGGCTTGCTTGCAGGTCCGCCGGTGGAGGTGGGCGTCACCATGTATGTGCTCTCTATCAGCTCCGTGTCGGAAGTGCTCATGGTACTCGCCCCAGTCTCGCACGCGCCGCGCCGCACGCGCCAGCAGCCCCAGACGCGAGGCTGCGAGCATGTCGCGTTTCATGGATCTGTCCGCTTTCTCGTATTGTTTCCTAGTGATCTTGTCGATGACTGGTAACGCTCGTGTTGACTGTGGCATTACTGTTGTGACCGAACTGATACAGACGCACCGAGCGCCGCGCGCCGGCTGCCCCTTCCACGCGACGCTCACGCCTCCGCGACCACTTCCAGCGGCCGCGTTCCTATAGCCGGTTCATTAACGCGATGAAGCCTACTAACTAAATTATTATTTAATGTAATCATGATCAAAGTAATTACTCACTTTTTTAGGGTTCCGTAGTAAAACTAGGAACCCTTATAGATTCGTCATGTCTGTCTGTCTGTCTGTCTGTCCGTCCGTATGTCATAGCCATTTTTTTCCGAAACTATAAGACCTATACTGTTGAAACTTGGTAAGGAGATGTATCCTGTGAACCGCATTAAGATTTTCACACAAAAATAGAAAAAAACAATAAATTTTTAGGGTTCCCCATACTTAGAACTAAAACTCAATTATTTTTTTTCATCAAACCCATCCGTGTGGGGTATCTATGGATAGGTCTTCAAAAATGATATTGAGGTTTCTAATATTATTTTTTTCTAAACTGAATAGTTTGCGCGAGAGACACTTCCAAAGTGATAAAATGTGTCCCCCCCCCTGTAACTTCTAAAATAAGAGAATGATAAAACTAAAAAAAATATATGATTTACATTACCATGTAAACTTCCACCGAAAATTGGTTTGAACGAGATCTAGCGAGTAGTTTTTTCAAAATCATCAAAATTCCTTCACAAACAAACTTTGTTATGCGGTCCGGTTTTTTTCACTTTATACGTCCAAAACTGATACGGAACCCTCGGTGCGCGAGTACGACTCGCACATGGCGGGTTTTTTTACTTATGACCCTATTACTACGCGCCTTGATCATTAATTAGTGTGACACGAGTACACAAGGATAGCTGCCGAGTAGTCTGTAGTAAAAATGAGTTAACCTGCTATTCGCTATTAAGTAAACAAAATAGTTAAAAAATACTTAAAATAAAAGGTATAATTTCACATGAGATGATGTAGTCGTCCATCACGTCGATGATCTATATCGACACGTGTAGGTACGATGACCCCAAAATGTGCCTACGCTGTTGTTACCGCCTCCTTTACACAGGAAACCTGCTGTGTAAAGTGGCAAGTAGTCAGGGAGTAAGCAGAGACCCTGTGAGTCTACTCAAGGATCGCAACAGCGTTGTCCAGAAAAGGACATGTGCTATGGTTTTGTCAAACTTTCTGATGCACCCTGCTGTACCAGTGACGTTGCGTGTTCCGGTGGCATTACTCTACAAAGCTCAAAGAGATTGTGGAGTATATCTCAGCATCAAGACAAGACACATGATGTAGATATTGATTATTTTATATGATTGTGTAGCGACTAGCGACACAGCTTCTGACGCATTAATATTAATTATGTATCCCGGCGTGCCGCTGCATCGCCCCGCGCCAGTCGGCTGCCAGGCTTTGTCTGAGATGTTTGTATTAGAATAGTCTGGTAATCGACAAGTTGGTTAATGAGCATAGAAAGTTTTACCTACTATCTGACTTTTTATTTATATCTGAGTAGACAGAACCTAATAGTAAAATGAGTGAATGAACAATTATAATATCACACTAAAAGCAACCTTTGTTTGAGAATATCACCAGCGTGAAGCAATACATGATGGCTACATCTCCGCCCTCCAATGGTCAACATTTTGTGCCCAAAGTCGTCGATTTGGCAGCAATTTCGGTGTCATTTAGAATTGGAGATTCCACGAGTAGGGTTCGTAAATGCGGAAGCAACGACGGCACCGCAGAAGATGGTAGACGGTTCAAAATTTAGCATAGTGTATCGAAACTAGGAATTGGCACAATCCCATATTTAGCCGATTATTTCGTTAACTCGTCGGAGAGAAATAAGCATGTGACCCTGAAAGATAATTAAAATTACAATTTATGAAGATTCAAAGACTAGACTGGTCGAAAAGCTGACCAGTGAGATGACGCTCGGGGACCAGAAGCCGTCTCAGCTGTTGCGGCGTATGTAGGATCCGGCGCGTGACAAGGTATCTGAAGAAGCGCTTACGGTAATTTGGCAAAATCTACAATCAAAACAGAATAAGGACCCGGTACTGTCAGTCTTTACTTCGTCGACAATATGCAAAACAAAACAGAGCTAAATAAGCAACACAGAGGAATCTGTGTGTTGAACCTAAATCGTGGGAGCTGTGACGCGGGTGCTGCAGCTTCGCGCCGCGCCGCTCGCTTCCGAATCGTGGAATAGCTTATTTTGGCCATGCTGCAAAAAATGTACGATTTGTACACTTGCAGAGTTGTTGTTGGAGTATGAAGAGAAAAGAACTGTAGTTATGTTACGTTTCATGCACTCAAGTTTGGTACAATATAAATTACGTTGACGATTCCTATTCTCTTATGTTGTTTACCTAGTTAGCACAGGGACGTATTTCCCTAAGGGCGTAGGGGGCGATCGCCCGGGGCGGCCGGCCAGGAGGGGCGGCCGCGAGGCCGCCCATATTACCTGCTGCTTGACCATAAGACAAAAGCCCAGAATTTTACAATAGTGACGAAAAAAGGAACTTCATGCATAGCTCGCTGAATGACTTTGTATTCTATTTGGTCTAACCCAATTATTAGTATTCATTGACGTCTCGGCACCTTATTTATCGGGTAGAACGCACATGATAACTTGAGTCTTCAGACATTGCGGTTTATGCGAAAGGAAGAGTTTGCGTAGTTCACTAAATGATGTCTAGCTGAACTGTATCCCTCTCTGTCAGATTTGTGTCTACGTTTTATTCCCCATAACTTTGAGTAAGTACTGATATCTGCATTAAATATTATGATATTAGATTTGTCTAATTTAATGCTATATTTAGGCTGCAGCATTTCGTCCAATTGTTCCGGCTATTCCGCCATCAGGTTTGTTCAGTCCAGTCCAAAAATCGTCCTCCAATGTATGGGTGAACAGTTTCGGGAATATTACACCCCTCCGTATGTATTCTTCGTTCTTTTTACCCGACTGCGAGACGCAAAGGAGGGTAATGTGTTTTGTCTAATTTTCCTAACAGTGTAGATGTGTTCTACGGTACTGAAGCAACTTGGGTCACCTCAGATCATAGAAACAAGGAGATATGCCATCATAGCAAATTATCACGGGAACAACTGTACCCACTTTTAGTACATTTTTCGACACAATTACAAGCGCTCCTTGTGAATAAAAAGATCTCCCACACTTTGAAAATTCCGCACACCCTCAATCTAACACTGTTAATCGTAGTATATCATTTATTTAGTAACAACATTAATACCTATTTATCAAAGTCAAAGTCAAAGTCAAAAACATTTATTTCAATTAGACCATTTACAGGCACTTTTGAAATGTCAAACAATATTACAATAGTTGTCAGTCGGTTTGTCCGTTAGTTGAAGCTAGTTGTCCGTTCCAAAACGTAGATTCCTATGGAGAAGAACGGACAAGAAACTCCATGGTTACTCTTTTTCAATAAATTCTGTTACAGTTTCTTTGATTACAGTGATGCCCTAATATGTGAGAACTATGTTTAGTAAGGTACAAAATAATAATTATCAACTAGACAAGTGAAAAAACATTGTTTAGGCAGTCAAGAGATGACCAGCACCAACTGACAGCGCCCGTTCACGGACATGACGTGCGCATCAGCACCGTTCAACTCAACCATTTTGGAGGGAATCGAACGATCCAATACACACGCCACCATCAGCGGTACATTTAAGCGAGCATGACATGCTCTCAACTGCCATACTATAAGCTTAAAACTTAAATAGCTAGGTACATGGCACTCACATTCACAATACACAAAGAAAGTTACTCAATTACAAAACTAACGTTATTCATATGCGTACAACAAAACCAAACTTACTATTGAAAATTATTATATTAATTCATGTCAATTTCTGAATAGATTACCTGTAAATGTCAGAATAATAAAGTAATTTACAAAGTCATAAAGAAGAGCTTCAAGGGCAGATAACTCCGATTACATGAGTCTAAGTGCAGGGACCAGCATTAAGCCTGCAAAGCATATAAACCTGGCATACATCCTATAAAAACATTTCGGCGGCAGAGGTATGAATTTTCTTCATCTACATGATATTCGGAAGAGTCGCCTTTAAAGTATTCCTGCTCCATCTTCACATTGAAAGGCCCTGACATGTTTTCGCGTGCCTCTTACTCTCCTTGATACTGCTCTTATAACTGAGATTTGGATTTTCACTTTCAACCAGTACACTATTTGAGAATATGCGTTTCCCCATTTCTCATTAAGCTTTGATGCGGTTTTTTTCAAAAAACTGTTATATTCAGTTCCTATGGCTCCATCGCATGAGATGATTAACGGGGTGAATGAGGCTCTTAAGTCTTCAGCTGCACGGTCGTATTTTGAATGTTTCTCTCGGCTGTGTCATTACACTGTTAACCCCAAGCGTGGCCACTGCCGGCGGCTGACACAAAAAGTCGTTACTCAACACTAGCAACAAACTAAAACACTGTATTTATATCATCGATCGTGTTCGGTTCGTCGCCAGCGTGTACTTTTGTACTACGCTCAAAATGACCAAACTAAAGTATCAAGCTTAATAGCGCCTTGGCACATCTCCCTTGTTTCTATGATCTGAGGGGGTCACACTTATTTCGCCGTACATGTTAAGAACAAGAGTCCATAGAAACCTTCAACTGCTTGTATTTTCAGACTCTGAAAGCATGATTTAGCCATCCGCAGTTTTGAGTTTTGTCAAATGGAACCTGGTTAATCGCTGAAATTTTCTTCCTTTTGTTTTCCTCAATCGGGACACCAATATCAGGGGTCGGAGTAGTGGTAATCGTGTCATGTTAGTCGTCTGATGTTTAGGTTTAAGAATAACTCTTACATTATTTGACAAAGAAGACTGTGGATAGCATGAGGAAAGTTTGAACACCTTGCTGTACTTATCGCTGCGATGGATAAAGACAGCGGGACGTAGTGTTTCTCGTAGTGTTTTGACCACGGTGTCGCTGGCTTTGTCGTCTTTTTGTATGCATTCGAAGTTTTGGTGCTGGAGTCTCGACTTGCAGCGCAGCCAGTTTTTTGTTTAGAAATGTTACCTAGCTCTTAATTTAGGCATTTTTTTACCGGATTTAACTTTATTTCATTTCATTTGATACTGGTACTGTCTTCCGTAGGTAATGTACCTACTTTACATTACGGAAGTGCGACAGTACCAAGTGCGAATATGGCTGGTACAACAAAACTATACCGCGAACCACGGAAGATCGGATGCAGCTCGACTTCACCTAACATTCGAATTCCATTTCTTTTTTTTTGCCCCCCAAAGGGCGCGGTCTTTTACGACATAAGATCTTGGTTAGTGATTGCTGGTTTAAGATTTATTATATTTTCTCACGACCCTAACAAATATGATCAAACCGCGGTAGTAGTAGTAGTAGTTCGCCGTTTTACAAAACGGCGACGCGACATTTAGTCGCATTGGAGAACGCAAAACGCCAATACTATATGACTGATAAACGTTCAGCAGTAATGCAACCCGCTAAAAACTTGATCCGCCGTGGTACAAAACGGCGCCGTTTTTTTAAAATGGCTAGTTATTTTAATATGGCGAATTCTACAATTCGGCTGCGACATGGGCGTTGAAAAAAGGGGCGGCCAAATCATAAGCGCCCAGGGCGCCAAATTCTAAAATACGTCCCTGAGTTAGCAGTAAATTCACACTCAATAATTTGTTATGATTAATGTTGTTTTATAGTAATTATATGACGCACGTTTGGTGCAAGGCCACCACGTCAGCAAAACGTGTACAGTTTAAGACTGTACAAGCAGGCATCCTGCAGGTAGTAGGTAGTGTGCACTGCGAGCCTAGTTCACTTACTGCAAGGAGTGCGCACGCTCGGTTAGCCATGGTAGTGAGTATAGGTACTTCATGCGCCGCTGGAAGTACAATTGAAATAATGTTTAGCGTATTGCCACCAGCTAACAGTTGGTTTGCGTGACGTCGTCGAAGTGACAGCCGTCCGCCCGCGCGCCTACCAGGTGTCTACAGTTTGAGCATTAGCACCGATGATAACTTAGAATATTTAAAGTTGAACTAGTTTTCCCCTCTCTTTCTCTGTATTTACTAAGTATAATTGTGGTGTATTATTTGTGTAATATAAGCAACATTCTGTGTACACATTGAAACGCTAAGGACAGCGCCGGCGGCGGCGCGGCCGCGCGGCCTGCGCGCACGCAGGCGAGCGCGGCGTCACCGGGCCGCCACACGCGTCACTGAGACGACGCGCGCACGCTAACACAGCACTGTTTATGTTTACAACACCACACTACACATCTCTTGCGACGCATAACAATATTATTGTAATACAGTCTTTGCGCCCCAGTAACTGTTACGTTTGGCTCAGCGAGTGTTGTGCCGCCGCGAGCTGCGTGATACCTCCTTTAATAGCTGTTTCGTGACAGACCGCTTGAACCTAACTAGTTCAGCGCTATAATACATTAGAGTTACAAAATTATCATAATCGTTCACATTTTATGAAAAAATTGTTAGTGGTATGGGGTAATACTTGTATTATTATGAACTTTTTGCTTCGGTATAAAACTCGTAAATATGTTAAAATAAATAGCTGTGGGATTTAGTTTTACTCTGTTAGAATTGAACTGGTGAATGAATGTGCTCGGACGTGAGCCGTCCCGCAAGGACGAGGCGCCCGCGCCGGCCGCATACCGGATGGTCACTGCAGTCCGGAATGCGGCGTGTGCGCGGATCATGCGCTTCACACACAGATGTAACCAACACTCCGCGTGCACTTTCACTCTTAGTAAACTGACTGAAGCTTGTCGCTCTGTTCTGTGTATTCGATGTTGTGCAGTATTATTATCCTAGTACCTATGTATATGTTACAGTAAAGTAACGTTGCACCGACTTGTCCGCTCACGCGTCGCGAGCGCGGCGTGCACCTCGCGGCTGCGGCCGCCCGCTTCTAGTGTCGCGCCGCCCCATACTACAACTTGCGCTGTCTCTCCCTCAGGACTTCACGTTGGATTTTTACTTCAGACAGTTTTGGACGGATCCGCGGCTCGCATACAAGAAGCGCGCTGGCGTGGAGACGCTCTCGGTGGGCTCCGAGTTCATCCGCAACATCTGGGTGCCCGACACGTTCTTTGTGAACGAGAAACAGTCGTACTTCCACACGGCCACCACCAGCAACGAGTTCATCCGCATCCACCACTCGGGCTCCATCACGCGCAGCATCAGGTGAGCGCGCGCCCCCCCCCCCCCGCGCACGCCGCGCACGCGCGCTCCAGCACTCCCCGTTCCGTCTGTTGCAGGCTCACCATCACCGCCTCCTGCCCCATGAACCTGCAGTACTTCCCCATGGACCGCCAGCTGTGCCACATCGAGATCGAGAGCTGTAAGTGTCCCGCCCGTTCCGCGTTCAGCGCCGACTTACTTCACCGCGTCTGAACCGTATGTTATACTACTGCCGTCCTTGTGCTGCACGTTATCAAACCGTTGAGTACCGTTCGATGTGCATTGACGCACAGGCACAACTACTACAACGGTCTATGCAAGTATTTGTGTCATATTAATAACCACTTTGTTTGTAACCTCTTCGTGTAGGGTGAGACGACGGCGACCAGACTAATCGGAATAACGTATCCAAAATATATTTAAACATGAATTATAAAATTTTAACAGATTTAAACGCTCGTCAGAAGCTACCGTCTCACAGATGATAGAAAAATAGTAACGTACTTGTACGATATACACCGATGTTCGTGTGTGTGTGTTGTGATCACGGAGCAACCCTCGACCGGCCGTGTGCCGCACACGACGCCGCGCACGGCGCACCCCGGCTTCTGTCGTGTCGCGCGCACCGCACGGCGACGCCCTCCGCCTACAGCACCCGCGCGGGCTCGGGACCGACACTGACACGCCGCACCGGCGCGACGGGGCACGGCGCACCACCGCACCGCACCGCCCGCACCGCACCTGCACGCACGCCGCACTGCATGCGCTTGTTCACCCGCTGCGACCGCCACCCTCACCCCATACACCATACAAGTAGCCGCGCACGGTAGTTACGACGATATTTTTCTATCATCCCGTCGGGCTGACTCGAGCGGCGGGGCCGTCGCCGCGTCGCCCGACTCGCCCGGCGCCAGTGGGCCGCGCGTTCGGCGCGACGCTTCGTGGCGCGAGTGATAGCGTTTTGTGTTTGGCATGTCCCCGGAGTCGGATACACGATGACCGACATACTGTACGTTTGGAAAGACGGCGCGTCGAGTGTCGGCATGAGCAGCGAAGTGCAGCTGCCGCAGTTCCGAGTGCTCGGCCACCGGCAGCGCGCCACCGTCATCACGCTCAGCACAGGTAACCGCTCGCAGTAGTACGTAGCCACGCCCCGCCGCGCCCGCGCCCCGCCCGCGCCCCCCCGCGCCGCGCGACACGACCGCCGCGAGCCGCGCGCGACCCGTCCGACACGCGACCGCGTCGAGCTCGCCCGCGCCTTACCCCTCCTATTGCGCCGCAGTCGGCTACACGATGCGAGATATCCGGTACAAATGGAACGAGGGGCCCAACTCGGTGGGCGTTTCTAACGAAGTTTCGCTCCCGCAATTCAAGGTGTTGGGCCATCGCCAACGTGCCATGGAGATATCCCTCACAACAGGTGCGAATTACTTCCTATAGTTATTAAAGTAACGCATGAGCGTGTTAGACAAATAATCTTCCAGTACACTTAGTGTAGTATGATCTTATTTGACTGTGGTGTATTTCATGCGCTAATCCAGTTCTTTACTCTATCCTCGACAACATCAGGAAACTACTCGCGCCTGGCGTGCGAGATCCAGTTCGTGCGCTCGATGGGCTACTACCTGATCCAGATCTACATACCATCCGGCCTTATCGTGATAATATCGTGGGTCTCGTTCTGGCTGAACCGCAACGCGACGCCGGCGCGCGTGCAGCTCGGCGTCACCACCGTGCTCACCATGACCACGCTTATGTCTTCCACTAACGCGGCGCTGCCCAAGATCTCGTACGTCAAGTCCATCGACGTGTACCTCGGCACCTGCTTCGTGATGGTGTTCACTAGCCTGCTCGGTGAGTCTGCGAGTCCCCTTCGCGTCTCCTCGAGTCTCCTCGGCTCGCCGATACCGATCGGATCGTTCACGTTTCAGAGTACGCGACGGTGGGGTACATGTCCAAGAGGATACAGATGAGGAAGCAGCGGTTCGTCGCGATACAAAAGATAATGTCTGAGAAGAAGATCCCGGCGGAGATGGCGCCGCCGTGGGACGCGCACTCGCTGAGCAAGGGCGGCAGCCTGGGGCGCGGCGCGCCGCCGCCGGGCCGCCACTCGTCGCTGAGCAGCGCGGGCGCGCCGCCGCCGCCGCCGCGCCACCACGCCACCGCCGACCGCTGCGGCCGCCACCTGCAGGAGGTGCGCTACAAGGTGCGCGACCCCAAGGCGCACTCCAAGGGCGGCACGCTGGAGAGCTCCATCGAGGACCACCCCGCGCCGCCGCTGCACGCCCTGCAGCCCACCAAGGTACCCACTTTGCACGGCGTTCGCATGAAACCACCGCCTGAACTACCGATGTGTAATCCCTAAAACTAACAAAAAAAATATTTTGTGCCTAGTTTCAAATTATTGTTGACCCTTGAATGCCTCGGGAGACCGCAAAGTGAACAAAATAGGTAGTTAAAATTGGTACTACTAACAAAGACTATGTTGATACGATACTCATTTTATGGTCAACAATAATTTGAAACTTATTTTTTACTTTTTGAGGTTTGGTTATGTCTGTGTATTTTTTTTGGGTTATATTTAGTTGTGTATATTTGTTGTAGACACAGATATACAGACAGAGTAGACATATCTAAGCGTCTTTATCACCCCTCGTTTTTCAAAGTCAGGGGTTAAAAATAACAAATTATCAGATGACTGATCTGACTAATTTGTTATTTTTCAGCGATAGCTTTTTACAATAAGTAATACTGGCAGACTGAGTACTGCAGCAGTGCGGTCTGGCAGCGTGTGGGTAATGGGTATGTATGTACCAGTGCGGCGTGTGGTTGCAGGACTACAGCAAGTACCTGGGCATCACGCCGTCGGACATCGACAAGTACTCGCGCATCGTGTTCCCGGTGTGCTTCGTTTGCTTCAACCTCATGTACTGGATCGTGTACCTGCACGTGTCCGACGTGGTGGCCGACGACCTCGTGCTGCTCGAGGAGAACAAGTGAAGCGCCCCACCCTCCACCTGCCCCTCCACCCGCCCCCCGCTCACCCGCACCGCACACCGCCGCTCTCCTGTACATACCTCATGTAGTGTTATATCGATTAGCAAAACGCTAGTGTCACGACCCCCGTAGACGTAACCGACGGTCGGATATCGTACTCTAGATATAGGTAGGAACTCGAACGACTGTACAGAAATTTGTAAATACGACATATTATAAATGACTGTGCCGGTGCCGGTGCCGCCCTCCCCTCCAACTGATCCCTCTCCCCCTCCCGCACCCGTCATGTTAATGTTACTATAATGTAGTACACGCTCAATGTTCTTATAAGTAAGTAATTCAAAAACCCGCACCAATTCTAAAACCATCCCTAAAAAGTAAAAAATAATAGTTTCAAATTATTGTTGACCATTAAATGCGTCAGGGGACCGTATCACCATAGCGTTGGTTAGTAGTATTTTTAACTAGGTGCCTATGTTGTATAGGTAGTTGATTAGCGGTCTCTCTTCGTATTTAAGGGTTAACAATTTTTAAACTATTATTTTTTACTTGCTAAGGAATGGTTTTATATATCGGGTTTATTTTTTATTTAAAGATGGTTATCTCGGGAGATTATGAAAATTTTTGATTTAATTTTTATTTGTAGGTCTTTAAATTTTAATATTAGACACTACAGTTATTGTAAATATAAAAGTTATGGTATATTAAATATTCCATTATTGTGTCTATAAAATTCTCACACAAATTCGGAAAAGAGCTCATAATTTTTAAACAGCTAGAAATTTTTCATCAAATATAGTTAGGAACCAACCTGATCAAACTAGCTTTAAAGTTTCAATTATAAGGAACCGCATTCGAATTGGATCTATCCGTTTGGGAGCTACCAAGCTAGGACAGACGTATGACAAACTAATAACACCTCTCTTTTTAAAAAGTCGGAATTAATTAAAATAAAACAACGCAATACCAAAAAGACGTAATTATCATCTTTATTCAGGTAGGTAGATGGAATATCTGGATGGATGGATTTAGGTAGATGGATAGCTTTAGCTGGATGAAAATATCGACTTATAGAGGTGGGCGTTGAATCAATAAACTGTTTTTTTAACGATTTTTCATTGGTCAACGGGTTAACTGGTAATCATTAATGAAAAAACAGGTTGAAAATATTAGCTATCAGTTTACGTCAACGCACTCATCGCATTATTTATTATTTTATTCATTTCTGTGAATTTAGTCTCCTTCGGAAATATTCGTTACTTATACAGGTTAATATTTCCGCTGTCTAACCTGCCTGTCTAACCCTTTATGCGAAGTAAAGTAAGTAAAATAAGTACGAAGGAAAGGTCATTCCATTACAGTCCAGTTCAATAAAAAAAAACTTATTTCTTATCAAATCTCAACCTAAACCGCAACAAAGTTGTTATTTTATGCGTATTCGTTCGTATCTTAAACGTTGACACAATAAATTGACGATTATTGCTAACGATTGAATCATTGAAATTTTAACCTGTTATTTATTAACAGCACGGGGTCTCATCAGGAACAAAGTAACATTTGTTGAAATAACTCATAATAGATGGCGTTATACGTATCGATTTGTTATTGAAGTTTGTGTAAAATTGAGAACATGAAAAAATACGTCATGAAAAATATTTGTTCAAATTTTGAAAAATGCTTTAAGCACGGAAAAATGTATAGCCCGAAGATAGCCCGCGCGAAATCGGTCACATTTCTTTGTATGAGATGAGGCATCTGTACGTATAGTATTATATTATCTGTGATTAACAGTTTTTTTAACCCGTTGACCATTAATGTTTAACAGTTAATTTACCTTAACTCAAAAACCGTCAGTGACCCATCTCTATCGACTTAAATGTTTTGAGTAGGTATATGGCTGCCCACAAGTTGAAACTCATACGTATACATCTATACTTACCAATACATTAATTGAAGTAGGTAGGTACTTATCTTTCTGTGATTTCAAAATTAAGTAAGTACCTACCTACTGATTATAATATTTTAATATTTCAAAAATAAATATACCTATGTATTTATTTATTTTTGAAGAACAGAACAGTTTTCCCGTAAATGGTATTATTTACGTGAAAACTGTTCTGTATACGATGCCTAATCATAAATTACCGTTTTTACCATTTTTGTCTGTCTGTCTGAAAGTTTGTGTCGAACAGGTTCCAAAATGGCTCAACGGGTTTCAAGGAAAATTAATTTAGGGATTCATTTATGATTACGATTAGGCATCTATAAATAATAGCAGTTTCCACTTAGGTAAATGGTATTTATTTTGAAATTAGAGACAGACACTTTAATTTTATTTATTGATACAGATTTGTATCTAACGATTTGAAATTAACTGTTGAGACACAATCAAGCTTTAATTTATGTTTATTTAAGGTTTGCCCGACTGTTTGATTTATGATATCGTGAGATCAGTTCATTACTTTAAGCTTGGAGTCAGTTCGAAACTTGTCGGGTAAACCTGAAGCAGCCACCTGAGTAAGACTGTAACCATTAACAAACTTAAAAATTATCTAGAAGTGTATAAGCGAAATAATCATATTGTATTTTGTAAAATTAATTCTGAAATCAATGATAAAGATTACCTACATGTTAAAATTAGTTATACATGTATTGGGGCACGGCAGCAGCTGGCGGGATGAGAAGACGAATGCGACTCAGCTCGCCGGCGCGCCCGCAGCGGTCCGGCCGACCCGGCCGGCCGGCGCGGCCCGCGCGGCCGCCCGGCGCCGGCACCGCACTGTGACGTACTCCGAGCATGACGAGTCTAGTTAAGTTGATGATAATGATGATGTCATAGATTTTATTAACTAGAACGAAACTGTTAAGTATTGTAAAGTTACAAATATTATTATGACTAGGTAAGCACGGTAAGGCACACGAGACTATTTTGCATTCACATGCAATATGTTCGTCTTGTAATAAAGACTAACATGACGATTATGTTGTTTTATTTCAATCAAAACCTTCCTTAATCAACGGGTGTAGAAATCACTAGCGTATCCAATTCCTACTTGATCGGGAATTGAAGCAGCTACGTCATTTATTTATTTATTTATTTATTTATTTAAAACATGGAAGACTTACAGCTACAAGATATGTGTGGGGGCGTGTGTCGGGAAGCTCACCAATAAAATAAGTTCTTATAGAGTTCACCAAAAGTCATATAATTCGATTTCCACAAAAGGTCATTACATAAATATTGAAAGAATAAAAATTTAAAATCAATCACTAATTATATTCTAAATATAACTACGACCGTTCCCACCGAAGTTAGGTAAAGAAAAAGCGGTGACAAAGCCTGGGAACGTTGGGACCGCGGTGTCATAATTCGACTCTTAGCGCTTAGTCAGGATAACGTGTAAGTCCGAAGGGCTTGCATCGTAACACCTCCCCTACCAGATGAGCAACTATTTGGTGACCTTGACGCCAAAAGTTGCGGCTCTTCTCTCATCTTCTGTCATTTCTGTATTGGTTTGAGATGTTATACTAATTTTCGCAGCTCGACGACGGCGACGAATAAAGAATATGATGGTCAGTGCGCCTGCACTGAATAGTATGAGTATGTAAAATGGAATTGTAGTATGATATATTCCAATCGAGTCTACTGATTCGATTTGGGTTTCTTCTTGCATAGTAATTTGGTCTTGTATTTTACGAAGACTGCTCATGTCTGTGGTTTTTAAATGAAAACTCCGTGTCTTCTTTAATTTCTCATAGTGCGGTAGAGCCATAAGTTCCAAAGGTTGTCCAGCCAGCTTTTTTTCTAATCTAATCTAAAGTGACAACACTCAGCTCCGGAGATTTTAACTTGCAACCTTGAGGGACGGTTACCAAAAAACTTCCTTGTAACATTTCGTATCGTTCTTTACCACAAGATAATTTGACTTTGGTGCTATTGGGAAATGTAACTATGTAATGATAGCTGTCTAACTCCATCAGAGCCTCCTTGGTCAGAGAGATAGGCGTGGTTTTGCACGTTACATCTATCTCCTGAGATTGTATGAGTTTGTGAATGCAGTCTGATTTCGATGTTATCCCATGTACGATTTTCTGCTCGCATATGTGCCAGGAGTTGACCTTCGGGCATTCAGCCTCTATGTACACAAATTCCTGAAAATTGGATGCTATATATGGTGCAGAGGGTACTATAATAACGTTATTCTTATTTGGTACGGGACATAACTCATATAAGTTGTACTTAGTACTAAATGTAATAGGAAACTTTATGACTACTATAAGTGTAGATTCGGTAAAATATGTTGCTAGGCTGAGAATTTCGTAGTAATTTCTTAATTCCAAATCAATTATTTCATCAGATCTATACATTACTTTTAAATTGCTTAATATATTTTTAAGACTTTTAGCAGAAAGTACGGAATGATGAACCGATTTGCTTCGACTAAAAGCTAAAATATTTTCTATTCTATTAACTTCGCTCAGAAGCTCTTGTACATTTTCGCTCAAGATCGCGAAAAGTTGCACAAGTTGAGCATAATGAATTATACGCTCATTTTCATTATTTGTCATATTCATGACATAAGAAAGAGCTTTTTCTAATTTTCTTTGATTTAACGAAAGATTGCTAATTATCTGATTTTGTTGAATCGTCATTTCTTTAAATAAAGTAATGTGTTTATTGAGTGATTTTGATAAGATTTTATCGTTTTTATTTAATATGCGCAATGCGCTTTCAAACTTCAGAGCATCATCGTTGTCCAAATTACCGGAAATACTTTTGATAATTGTGCCAATTGGATTAATGAGTCCTCTCTTGGTTCCGGGTTGCCTAAATGTATCCAATTGCAATATAACTTTATCTAATTTTACATATAAATGTATAATTTGATAATTGAATAGAGTACTGTCCCTATGGGATAATTTATATGCAGTGTCAGCAAGTTGAGATTTCATGGTGTTCACTTGAGATTCAATTTCCTCAAGGTTAATGACTTGCAAAAATGTGTGATAATGGGATATAATTTTGGTAGCGCCGAGGTTAAATGGTAGCATGCCAGGTCCATTGTCTAAGCTATCCAGGTGTATGTCTTGGGCACCAACCAGTAAAATCGGTAGCAATAATAAGTACCTGTAACAATTATACGAAAAGTGTCATTTCTTAGGTGGTCTTTTTAACCGTGATTTTGCAACTGGGCCACGACTTTTTGCGGTGTAAATGTGTATAGGTAAGTTCCTAATTACTTGGTCCTGAATAAAGCGAGGTGCCAATTTTTGTCTACTTGCCATTGGATTCCGAACGTGTATCGCTTGGTTTTGTTCATAATCTACAACGGGGTCTCTGTCAGCATTACGCCGCGTCATTATACCTTCGCGCTCAGATAATGCCGAATCATGAACAATTTTATAAACTGTTTCCATTCGACTACGATGTTCTTGAATGTAAGTTTGAAGATATCGGTCCGTCATGTTTAAGTCTATTGGGTTCCGTGGATCAAAGTGACCGCTAACTAAATCGAATGGTCTACATTTAGTTAGACTATGAATAGAGCTATTATAGGCGATTAACGCGAAAGGAACTAAATTTCGAGCGGACTCATTCTTATGTTGAATTTTGAGCAATCGTAAGTGTTCCAAAAGTTTTCGTTCGGTGCATACGCACTAGTCATATGGTGCTCTACTTTATGCAAACGAAGAAACTCGGACAATACCTGATTACTAAACTCGGTACCTTGGTCCGTAGTTAAATTTAAAGGAAAACCGTGATGAGTACTGTAGTTTAAAAGGGCTTTTATTATATTTGGTGCCGTACAGTCTGGCAAAAGGTACGCTTGAGCATACTTAGAGAATACGTCTATTATAGTTAGGTATTTGTCATGATCGATAGTTAAAACGTCTGCGTGTGCTAAAACAAATGGTTTAGTTGGTGGTGACACAATCTGAAACTGTTGGCGTATAGGGTTACGGTCATATTTTGCGCATCGACATATATTACATTCGTTTATAAATTTAGTAATATCTGACTTCATTTTTGGCCAATAAAAACGTTGAGATAGCGAAAGATAGGTCTCATTAATTCCGCGATGGTTTGTTTTGCCTTCGTGATACTTTTTTATAGTTTCTTGTTGGTTTGACTGATCATTAACATTAGTGACTTCGTATTTAACTAGGACTAAGTTCATGGATGAATTTTCGAAAGTTTGTTGCAAAATGGGTATGATAGCTAACATTTTATCTACAGGATTCACGAGAATCGCTGTCCGAATTTGAGGGTTGACATGGGATTTTATAACGTTTATAAGACTGCTTTCTAAGTGGTCCTCGTTAATTTCAACTGATACTTTTTGAGTCGATGGATAAGGTTCAGTTACCGTTGGCCTTGTTCTAGGATTTCCACTTATTATATTTATCACCAACTGTCTTTTAAATTTATTTAAAGGTTCGTCCAAAATTGGAATTTCTAGAACAGGGTTCTCTAAATTAGAATGTATAGTTTCTCCCATACGTTGCGAAGGTGTAACATGTCTGTCAGAAATTAATGAACAAGCGCTATGGGTGGAAGTGGTTTGACGAGGTGAATGATAGGATTCTCTGTTCATAGGTGAATGAGCACTAAGAGTGGATGGCGTTTGCTGAGGTGTTTGATAAGATTCTCTGTTCATAGGTGAATGAGCACTAAGGGTGGATGACGAAGAGCGTATTGGGCTATTACCTTCAGCGGTCAATGTAGCGGATGTATCAGATTGTGACATTTCAGAATAATTCACAAATAAGGACATAGTTTCGTTTTCGTGAATTTGAATACGGGACAGTGCATCGGCATTTGTATTAATTTTGCCTTTTTTGTGCACAATAGTATAATCGTATTCTGCTAACTTCAACCTCCATCGAGTAAGGCGTGAACCAGGTTCTTTCAAATTCATGAGCCAAATGAGTGGTTTGTGGTCCGTTATTATTTTAAATTCTCTGCCAAAAAGGTAGGGCCTAAAATATTTCGTAGCCCATACTATTGCAAGGAGCTCTTTTTCGATTGTTGAATAATTAATTTCGCTGTCATTTAGGGTTCTTGATGCATAGGCAATGGGTTTGTCCGAACCAATAGGTCCCTGGGAGAGCACTGCTCCTAAGGCCACATTAGAGGCGTCGGTGGTCAGAATAAATTCTTTAGCAAAGTCTGGGTATATAAGGATAGGGTCGTTTGTCAGTAATGTTTTACATTGTTCGAAACAAGTCAAATACTCGGGAGTCAAATTAATTTTAGCACCTTTTTTTAGACATGACGTGAAGGGCTTTGTGACACGTGCAAAATTTGGAATAAAACGTCTGTAATAACCAAGTAATCCTAGAAATGCCTTAATTTGTTTGCTGGTTTTTGGTACAGGGTAATTTAGAATAGCAGATATTTTATCCGGGTTTGGTTTCACACCGTCGGTAGTTATAACATGACCAAGATAAGGCGTTTCGCGTTTGAGAAATTCCGACTTATCCATCTGAATTTTTAAATTTGAATTTCTAAGGCGTTCGAATACGGCTCGCAAGTTGACTATATGTTCTTGCAAGGACGTCGAAAATACCAAAATATCGTCCATATACGTTGTACAATTTTGGAGACCGCGAAGGACATTATCCATCACACGTTGAAATGTTGCCGGTGAATTTTTCAGACCCATTGGCATTCTGACATATTCAAAATGGCCTTGCTCTACACTAAATGCTGTTTTAGGTATATCAGAAGGATTAAGCTGAATTTGCAAAAATCCAGATTTTAAATCTAATGTCGAAAAGTACAAGCATCTACCTAGCTTGTCCAAGATGTCGGTAATGTTTGGTATCGGATACTTATCGTTGATAGTTTTTGCATTGAGTTGCCGAAAGTCAATGACTAAGCGCCACTTAATTTTGCCAGAAGCGTCACTTTTTTTAGGTACTATCCATATAGGAGCATTCCAAGGTGATGAAGATGGTTGAATGATGCCTTGCTGTAACATAGATTTTATCTGATTTTGTACCTCTTTTCTGTGTATGTAAGGATATCTATAACTTTTGCTATGTACCGGGTTTTCATCTACAGTTCTAATATGATGTTTTATCTCATTAGTAAAGGTCAATGGTTCGTTGTCAAGGTAAAATACATCGGCATATTCTTTGCAAAGATTAATTAAATTAGCTGTCTCTTCTACATTTAAATGCTCTATGCGCAAATGCGATAAGACTTCTCGAGTTCGCGCGTTGGTACACACGGTGGTGTCAATTACAGGTTTTATCGGAATGGTTTCTTCATTAAAAATATGAACTGAAATAGGTTTCTCTATAGAAATTTTAACATCGTTTTCTGTGGGATTTGATATTTGTACAAAAGTATAATTATTTTTAGCAGTTGATAGGCACTCACTGATATAGCAATCGGAAATAGCTTGTTCTTGAATGTAAATGTCTCCGTGCGCAATATTCGTAGGTACTTTGATTAACTGAGTGGTGTAGGCAGATATAGTAGTTTGGTATGAGTTTAAACATTCAGGGTTATATAAAGTAATCGGAATTTTAGCAAATTTGGTATCTAGCGTTTGCGTGGACAGATCAATTTTTGCGTTCATTCGTTTTAGTTGTTCATAACCAATCAGTCCGTCAAAGAAATTGTGAAATTTAAAAACGTAAAATTTTATCGGAATGCTATCCTTAAACTCGTCGAAACAAGGAACAGTCACTGAATAATCGTTCTGATTTGATGTCATGCGCGTATTTGTGACCACAAATGGTTCATAGTTAAGAGGAATATTCGAGTAGAATTTTTCGTAAGCTTCAGGGCTAATAAATGACCCATTTGCTCCTGTATCTATTAAAAGTTCTATTGGTGGGTTATTTATCTGAATATAAGGTAACTGTTTCTTGCTTTGCAAATTTATTTCTATTCGGGGGCATGTTCCTCTATATCCGGGTGAAAATTTGGCTCATCGGAAACATCGTCAAATTTTTGATTATCAAGGCCAAAATCAGTCGAATACTGATTAGTGTAGTTTAAATCGGTAAAATCTATATTCTGTGTATCATAATTATAGTCACAATCATTTTCATTTAAATATTCGTTATAATTCGCTTCTTTAATTTGCGGGAAATTATTAGGTTCAAAATTACGTCTGCCGTTATGGTTCACGGGTGGCAAAGTACGTGCAACAGGATAACTAATACCACTCATAGGTTTTGGGTAATTATTCTGAGGTTGTTGGCGAGGTGGGATTCGAAACCCAGTTGATACATTCGCGGGCGGAGCACCAAACATGTCCTGAGTCCTTGAAAATTTCGGGTAGGGTTGTCTGTACAGTTCCGGTCGTGCAGATTGTGCATGCAATTGCGGTGAATGTTGCGATCTAAAAGGCTGAAATTGGGGTCTCGAGTATGTTTGAAAAGTTGAATTACGATTCAATGGTGAATTAAAACGAATGTTCTGTTGGGAATGAGATGTATGAGGGTTAGGCTCGTAAAAATTTTGAAAACTTTTTCTTGTCGGTAAAAATCTATTTCTTTTTAGTAGGTATAAAACATTTAATTCCTCTTGAGCGTACTCAAGAGCACGTTCTAGAGTTTCTGGTCTCATACATCTTATTCTAGAACCTAGTGGTTCTTCTAAACCTTTCAAGAATGTTTTTAAAGCTAAGTTTTTATAAAGAGTACGTTTTGATTCTATAGTAGTTTTAATGGACTCGTGTAATTCGACATGAGTTATAATTGTGCATAGTAAATGTTGAACTTTTTCATAAAAAACTTGTATCGTGTCGGTACCCTGAACTAAGAGAGAAAGATCAGTGTACAACGAAGATTCATCTCTGTGATCTGAAAACGTATTAATTAAGGTAGATCTTATACCATTCCAGTCACTAGGAATTCCGTTAGTTGCCAAAGTACGTGCAGCGGTACCAGTAATCTTGTTCAAAATACCATTAATTAAGCATAAATTTGAAAGCTGACGTCCTGGTTCTGGACTGATATAAGTGAGCACTAATTGATCACACAAATTCAAAAATCTTATCAAAACGTTAGGGTTCCCGTTAAATTCTGGAACTAATCTGAGTGACTTATAAATCCTATCTGATAAATCTATCGGATTACTGTCCGATGTTGAACTACCTGATTCCATTTCGAGTTCAATATTTTCTGTACTTTCTTCTAAATTACGATTTGCGTCACTTCGCGCGATGCGGAGTTGATCTCGCAAACTAAGACTAGGGTTTCTATTACTACGTGGGTGAAAAATCTTGAATAATTTAAATAGTACCCAATGAAATAAAAAAAAATAATATATAGCAACCAATAGTAAGATTTTGTGCACTTACATAAGTATCATTGCTGGCGAGCGTCGATTTATCGATTTTCGGATGTCTCGATCTCCGTAGCAATAGGTACTCGTAGCTTCGACGACGGGCCTCCAGTAGGTTCTTCGTCCAGGTGGTGGATGTAACAATGTCCTGATTTTTAGGGCTTTGCACTATCACACTTATAAGTCCAAGACGAAATTCGACTGCGCCAGATATGTGTGGGGGCGTGTGTCGGGAAGCTCACCAATAAAATAAGTTCTTATAGAGTTCACCAAAAGTCATATAATTCGATTTCCACAAAAGGTCATTACATAAATTGAAAGAATAAAAATTTAAAATCAATCACTAATTATATTCTAAATATAACTACGACCGTTCCCACCGAAGTTAGGTAAAGAAAAAGCGGTGACAAAGCCTGGGAACGTTGGGACCGCGGTGTCATAATTCGACTCTTAGCGCTTAGTCAGGATAACGTGTAAGTCCGAAGGGCTTGCATCGTAACATACAACAAAACTGAGTTAATAACAGCATATCAACACAAAGCCAATGACAAGTCTTCGCGTATAGATATTGACTTGAGTTTGGAATGTGAGCAAACAAGTACCTACACACTGCTACAGATTATAAATTTGCTACTTATACTAGGTATCTATATTATACATTATAATATAATGTATAATATAGATACCTAGTATTCCCTTTCTTCAATTCCTGTTGTTGCAAACCCTATATTATAGGGTTTGCAACAACAAGAGTTAAAGAAAAAGAATTACATTATACTTAGTCTGCTTTAAAGAAATTAAGGCTTAAGCACCTTCTAGCTGAGGTAACACTAATAGTAAACGGATCCAGATCATGCTGCTTACATATTTTATTAAAATTTCTACTCGCACGCACAATATAACTATTCTGCCTATAATTTGAAGATGAATGTGGTATATGAATGGGTAAATTAAATCGAAATGACTTACTAGGCACATTAAAATTAATTTTCGTCAACAACTCAGGGCTGTCAATATCATTATTAAGGACTTTCAGTAGGTATAGATAGTCAGCAATCTCGCGTCTATTTTCAAGTGGTAATAGATGGTATTTTTTACAAAGCCGGAGATAATCGATTGAATGATAAGGAATCTTTTGATGGAAGCAAAGGTATTTTATGAAACGTTTTTGTATGTTTTCAATACGGTCAATATATTTATGATACCGTGGGTTCCATATCTGAGACGCATACTCTAGCTGGCTTCTAACGAAGGTGCAATATAAGATTTTGAGTGTTTTTGCATCAGTAAAGCACTTAGAGAGACGCATTATAAATCCAAGTAATTTAGAGGCTTTTCTGACAATGACATCAATGTGTGTGTCAAAAACTAACTTGCAATCCTGGTGGACGCCCAAATCCCGAATAGTATTACACCTCGGTAAGGTTTGGCCTGCTAAAGTATAAGTGGTGGCTAGGGCTGCGCGTTTCCTAGTGTAAGTAATTACTGAACACTTAGAGGGATTGAGATCAAGTTTATTAGCCAGACAGTACTCTTCAAGCCGATGTAAGTCAGCCTGAAGTGCTAACCCATCTTCTAGTGATGAGATACTGGTATATATTTTCATGTCATCTGCAAAACATAATAGCTTGGATGATTGCAGGCACTGGTCGATGTCGTTTATATAGATTACAAATAATAAAGGACCAAGTAACGAGCCCTGAGGTACTCCGCTGGGCACGGAAACCCAACTAGACATGTAGTTATTAAGTACTATAGCTTGTGTCCTATTGTCTATATAAGAGGAGAACCACCTCAAGAGATCCCCGTGTATACCAATGTCGTTTAGCTTGTTTATCAAGGTGTAATGGTCAATTCGATCAAATGCCTTGCTATAATCGGTATAAACCACATCGACCTGCCTGCCATCATCCATAGAGTTAGTAATAAAATCGTTAAATAGGATCAAGTTTGAGGTAGTAGACCGTCCTTTCAAGAAACCATGCTGGAATGAGCCGAACGAGTTAGCGAGGGCGGGATATAGTTGGTTGTGAATAATCCTCTCAAATACCTTAGCTATTATACACAGCTTTGATATGGGTCTGTAATTAGTAATCTCGGTTTTCGACCCCTTCTTATGTACTGGCGTAATAAACGCAGACTTCCAGAGTTTAGGTACGACACCCAGAGACAAAGACTTGGAAAATAGAATTGAGATGGGTAGAGCAATGGAAGGTGCGCATTTAATAAGAAATTTAGATGAAATGTTATCAGGGCCAGCACCTTTAGATGGGTCCAAATTGCGGAGTAAATCGCTCACGACATTGATTTTAACTTCAATGCGACAGATGTCAGATAGAGGTGCAGAAGTACCAGAGGGGGAAACAGAGGCTGGATTGAGAGTATTAGCTGTGGCGGAGTTAAGAAAAGTAGACAAAAAATAAGTGGAAAATGCTTCACAGATAGAATCCCCAGTAAGCAGTAGTTCATTGTCATAATTTAGTGTACTGGGAATAGCATTTGAGTTGTAGCGATTTTTAACAAAGGTCCAAAAGTGTTTAGGATTGTTTTTAATAGATTTTTCAGTTAGATTGAGGTAACATTTGTAACATGAAGCTTCCATAGTCTTAGCTCTTTCGCGCAATAGTTTGAAGGTTAACTCATCTGATTTATTGCCGTAAGTTTTGAACTTTTTTAGATATTTATATTTTTCTTTAATAGTTCTCACGAGAGCTGTACTGTACCAGATTGGGTATGTATTGTTACGTAATAGCTTTTGTGGTATATACTTATTTTGAATCTTTCTTATAGTCTCCATAAAGTACTCAATGGAATCATCCATTGATCGAGATGAGAGTTCGCGCTCCCAGTTAACGGCACTAATCTCGTTATTAATAGACTGAAAATCGCCTTTGCTAAAGATATATCGTAATCGCGGCGCGTGATCAAGGGGAGGTATTTCGAAGATGTCAATGTTAATTAACAGCGCCGGGTGATAGGGATCAATAGGTACTAGTGGATCCACACACTCTTTCACACTTACTAATTTATTTGAGAGGACTAAATCCAACATTTTTCCATGCCTGTTGACCACCCCGTTGTATTGTCCAAAGTCCAACGTGCATAACTCGTCCGCGAACAAGCATTCATCATTAGTGGCGGGGTTCACCGGGATGAACGATATATTATTTGATGGAACCCATGAGATTCCACTCATGTTAAAGTCTCCTAGAACTAAAAACATATCGGAAGTTTTGTTTAAGGCCGTGTGGTTCAATTTAGTAAGGAAGTTATTAAGTTGTGAAGAAAACGAATAACCTTTGTTTTGTTTACACAGATAGACAACGCAAATATATAGGTTCACGAATTCGCGTGAATTAGATTTTTTAAGACGTATATTTAGCCAGAGATCTTCCGCTGAGGAGTGGAGGAGAGGTTGTGGAGTAGCCGGTAATTCCCTACGCGTCGCGATAAGTACACCACCACCCCGCGATTGTCCAGTCATAGCATAATCCCGGTCACAGTGCCACACTATATATCGATCATCGAACAACTCTGAGTTTAACATACCATCAATTAGCCACGTCTCCGTTAAGACAATTATATCGTAAGAATTCAATGATACCTGACGATAAAATGTATCTGTTTTTGTACGCAGTCCTCGTACGTTTTGATAAAAGACAGTCAAACAATGTTCACTATTATTAGCCATCACGAACAAATCCAACAATTACATATGCATCTATAAAACAAGTTAACATTAACCCGTTCATTTCGAAATAAATAATAATTAGGCATAAGAGAAATAAGTATTCATTAAGTGGGTAAAAATAAGTTAAATAAGCGAGAATGTATAAATCATCCGATGTTATGTTGTAAACAACTGTGCGAGCAAGCAAGTAGTAATACATATCGCACAGGTGCGCGAGCGAGATAGATATGTCATTAAGTGTTAGATCTTTAAGATAAACAGCGCGATAAGGAACACAATAGGAACTCATTACCGGTGCAGAGGTGCGAAACCTTTCACAAAGATTTACCACGAAATGTGGAATGCTAAATGTTACATTCCTTAAGCAAAATATTAATTTATAGAAATAAGAAATTAAATAATTAGAAAACCTGTAGAAGCACTTTACACAATTTTGTTTAAATCCATTTCTTTTCTTATTATGAAGGTCTTGCTGGTAACATCCTTGCGTACATGAATTTTACCATGTTTCACCCATACAAATTCATAGCGTTTCTCTTTCGCGGTGGCTTTAGCCTTGGATAAGAGTTGCTTGGTATCCCCACTTAGGTGATCGTTTACATAGACGCGTTGTGGTACTCCTTGGAACCCTATATCAGTGGTGGATAGATCTTTATCAGCACGTGCAGCCGCAATAAAGTCCTCCTTTATGTACCTATTAAGAAAGCTCACTATGACTAGTTTCTCCTTCGAGTTATGGATAGGCACCCTTGAGATGTAGTTTATCTGGGTCTTAGGAAAGCTGTAGTTAATTTTGCGGCTGATGGCGTCAACAACTGAATATAAATTCTCATCCTTTTTTAGGGGGACCCCCTTGATCTCCACGTTGTTTAGCCGGGATCGCTGATCTTGCGAGGAAAGCTCATGTTTTGTCGTAGCTAACTCCGCCTGCAATGAGGTGATTGTATCTTGGAGCTTCTCGAACTCGGAGGTTTTTGTTTCCAGCTCCACCAGTCTGGTACTAAATTCGTCGAGTCTATCATTAGAGAGATCGCAACCTTTCTTAAGCTCAGTCAAATCATCTTTGATTGATCGTATGTCATCGAGCAAAGTTGGTAAGTTTAGCAACTGGTGCTTCATTTCACGAATCTCACTAAGTATAGTGTCCAGAGAGGCTGGCGGTTGTGGGGAAAGTAATGCCGGTGAAGCCAATTTACATGAAGGGCATTTCCACTGTGCTCTTCTGTCAGCACCCAACTTCCTCCAACCAGCTTCAGATATGCTCGCACAAGAGAAGTCCAGCAGTTTCTTGCAGCTTCCACATTGCACCCCGTCGTTAAATAGCTCATTGCAAATAGCACAAGTCTTCATTACGAGATAATTAAGAGAGTAAATTAATAAGTGAATATAACTTTTTAGAATCGTAAAAAGGTTGACGATATATTATTTAGAGCGTAAGGCGTACTGTATCAGTGAGTGCTCACACCTGACTGATTATGTGCGATTAAAATATATAGGGTATCCCGTTCTGAGTGGTCCAAGGGAATACCCTGGTATAGGGACATGTCTAACTATTAGTCTGCAGCATTACTTTGGGGAATTCCGATAGATTAGAAATAATTATTCTTATAAGTTTTTATGAAAAACTCCCCACGAGCACAATATATTTTTTTAACAATTTGCCATAACGATCTTACTTTTAGGGTTCCGTAGTAAAACTAGGAATCCTTATAGTTTCGTCATGTCCGTCTGTCCGTCTGTCACACCCTCGTAAAATCTATAGTTCATAACCAATATGTATGAAACTTCACAGGTAGATGTCTTCTGTAAGCCGCTATAAAAACCTGTAGCAAAATTATAAATAGCAGTTTCAGCGCATTCTTTGGAGGAATAGTCCTGAAATGGAAATTCAAGAATTTGAATTAGTTACAGTTACATTTGGGACTGCATCAGCACCATATTTAGCAGTGCGTAGTTTACATCAGGTTGCTTATGACGAAGGTCAGGATAATCCATTAGTGTCAAAAATTATTCTTAATGATTTCTACATGGATGATTTAATGACCGGGGCTGAAAATGTAAAGGAGGGGTATAAAATATATAAAGATATAAAACATATTTTGGACAAAGGTGGATTTCAATTGCAAAAATGGTTAAGTAATAGCGGGGAATTACTAACTAAAATAAGAGAAAGAAAAGGGGATAAGGATGAGGAGGTAAAAATAAAAATAGATAATATCACAAAAATACTTGGTCTTACCTGGGATCCACATGCTGACGTATTTCAGTACTCCATAGAGCTTCCTCTCCCGATAGAACCTATAAGTAAAAGGAAAATCATATCTGATATTTCTAGACTTTTCGACCCGTTGGGGTGGTTAGCGCCATACATAATTGTAGCCAAAATATTGATTCAAAAGCTATGGTTAGCAGGTTGGGATGAAGAGGTTCCCAGTATTCTGCTGAAAGAATGGATAACTTACCAAAAAGACTTATCTTTTTTAGTGAATATTAAAATTCCACGGTGGTATAACACGAAATCCAGCAATGTAAAGGTACAACTCCACGGTTTTTCTGATGCCTCAAAGATGGCGTATGCTGCGGTAGTATATGTTAGGGTCGTAGATGAAGACGGTAACATTCATGTGACGCTAGTTACTTCGAAAACCAAAGTGTCTCCTATAAAGCAGGTATCGATACCCAGATTAGAACTATGCGGAGCCGTCCTTTTAGCTAAACTGATGATGGATGTTGCCAAGGCTATTGAAGTAAAGGAAGTTGATATGCACGCTTGGACGGATTGAGAAGTTGTTTTTGCATGGCTTAATGGGCATCCAAGTCGTTGGAAGACGTTCGTAGCCAATCGCGTCGCAGAAATACTGAACACTTTAGATACACAACATTGGTCATACGTTCCATCTAAACAAAATCCAGCTGATTGTGCGTCTCGAGGTGTAGCTCCAGCAGAACTTGATAATACGTCTATTTGGTTTAATGGACCAGAGTTTTTAAGACAACCGGTGATCGAATATAAAAAACCAAAGCACTTAGTCACCAAATTAGAAGAAGTGAAAGTACATACAGGTATCTTACACGTTTCGTTTTGGGAAAAATATTCATCTCTTCAAAGATTAGTTCGAATCGTAGCCTATTGCCGGAGGTTTTGAAACTCAGGAGTAAAATTACTAATAAACACGGTAGTAGTTATTTATCGAAGAAAGAACTGGAAGAAGCGATGGAAGTCTGTATCAAAAGATGTCAAGAAGAAGGGTTTTTAGAAGTAATAGAAGAGTTTAAGAAAAAGGGAAACTTGGTTACTACAGGAAAAACGTTTAAATCTTTGAATTTATTTTTAGATTCAAAGGAAAGATTTAGAGTAGGAGGGAGATTAGAGTTGTCCCAATTGGATTATGACCGTAAGCATCCAATACTTATACCTAAGGATTCCTTTCTTACGAAGCTTTTAATATCAGATGCACATCTAAAAACGATGCATGGAGGACCCCAAGCTATGATTACGTACTTAAGAACAAAGTATTGGATTATAGGAGTTAAACCTTTAGTCAAGGCTTGCTTTAGGAAATGTGTAACTTGCATTAGGTATTCTAATAAAACAAAAGCCCAACTAATGGGACAGCTGCCGTCTGCACGTGTTACACCAAACAAGGTTTTTCGTTCCAGTGGGGTAGATTATGCCGGACCGATAAATGTTCGAGTGTCTAAAGGCCGAGGCAATAAATCATATAAGGGATATATTGCACTATTTATCTGCATGTCTACGCGTGCCATCCGTTTAGAAGTCGTCAGTGACTTGAGCTCTAAAGCCTTCTTGGCCGCGTTTAAGAGATTTGTGGCGAGACGTGGTCACTGTGCAGAACTGCACAGTGACAACGGAACTAATTTTGTAGGAGCGGCTCGTGAGTTAGTTGACTTGTTCAGTAAAGAGAAGTCTAACTTTATACCTGAGCTAGCTGAGACTTTGGCGAACAATGGCACGCAGTGGAGCTTTATTCCCCCCCACGCCCCAAATTTTGGCGGGTTGTGGGAAGCGGGAGTAAAATCGACAAAGCACCATCTTCGAAGAGTTATAGGGAACTCAACGTTAACCTTTGAAGAGCTAGCTACGGTATTAGCTCAGATTGAGGCTTGCCTTAACTCGAGACCGCTCTCCTATGTCGAAGATCAAAATGAGTTTTTGGTGTTAACCCCTGGCCATTTTTAGTTGGAGAGCCAATCGTATTAGCACCAGATTCTAACTTTGAAAAGTCAAATATTACCACCCTCAGACGTTGGCAACTGACCCAAAGAATGGTGCAGGACTTTTGGCGACGTTGGTCGCAAGATTATTTAAATCAGTTTTTACAGCGCCACAAGTGGACTTACCAAAACCCTGAACCATCAATTGGCGACGTAGTTTTAATAAAAGAGGATAATTTGCCTCCTGGCCGGTGGTTACTGGGAAAGGTAGAACACAAGCATCCGGGTCCTGATGGGATAACACGAGTAGTTACTCTTCGTATCAAAAACTCTGTTATTAAGAGACCCATTTACAAATTGTGTGTACTTCCTGTAACAATCTAGCTTAATTAAAGCTAGATTGTTTTTGTTTATTATTAAGTTAGCTGTAAAGGTGTTTCTAGTTCTAAGAAAATTGTAAGCTTTTAGTCAGTAAAAATTGTTTCTATTTTTGTACGGGTAACCGATTACCAATGACATTTGTATGTATACATGTCCCATCCTGAGTATAAGACTTGTTGCATGGTGGGCGGTTTATGTGTATTTAAGGACATTTTGAAATATTATGTCCTTGGTGGGCGGTATGTCTGATTTAATTATTGTATTGTTAAAAGTTTACCTGTTACTTCCCTAGATGGCGTTGGGATCGAAATAAATCGCGCTATGGTTACGTTACATGGCGATACGTATATAACTTTTTGTACGTATATAACTATATAATTTTTTTGTACTGTGAGATTTCTTCTACGCAATATAACTCAATTTAAGTAATTTCGAGTGTTTTATTGTGTTCTCGCCTAAGGACCCATGAGTCGTGTTCAGTTAAATTAAATAAGGTGCCCAAACTAACAGGCATGGTTTAGTTCGTAGTAGAGCCACGGAACGAAACGGACAAAATGTTTTTTTTGTTTTTGGAACGAAGTTCTTTATGGCGGCTCACAGTAAGGGAGTAAACTGTGAGGAATTACGCGATGAGAAAAGCACAAACTCCTAGTCGAGTTGTATTTCTATGCTCTACCTACAACAGGATGGCCGCAAGATAGGCTACCAGAGATGTCTCAATGTCGCCTTATGCCATTGTAGCTTGAAACAATTCTATGGAATGAAGCATGTTGCTCTCTAATAGTTCTATGAACAATGAGGCACATCACAAATGCAAATGTGGGTTACTCCCATATTTGATGTCCAACATTACACAGGTACATGAAATAACATCATTTATACACACAAATCTATATGTACACAAAACTAAATACGTCGTCAGGCGTTGTGTCCGTGCGTCGTCCTGGGGACACGCGTCTCGGCAAGGGACGTCACTAGCTAGATATTTAGGCTAAGTTCGAATGATCGCGCGGACAAACGGTAATACTGTTTTGTTGAATACTTGTGCCACGCGGTTCATAGTCCCGCGAGTGTCCGCGCGATCATCTGAACTTAGCTGACTTAGCTTAAAGGCGCGATTCCACTAGGCAAGTCTTGCATGCAAGTATGACGTCACACTTGTGTGCAAGTGATTTGAATCGAACATTTCGGTTGCAACTTGTTTGCAAGCTGTGGTTTCCACTATACAAATTGCAAATGTGACGTCATACGTGCATGCAAGACTTGCTTAATGGAATCGCGCCTTTAATAGGAGCGGTGATGCGGCGCGCGCGCAAGACCGCGCTCGGCCTGCACCCGCCGGCCGTCAGTCCATAGACTAATATGTATATTGAGTCAGTCGACTCGCCGCTGTTGCCTGCGAAGTCCGTGTCGCTTGCTATCCTTTCGCTTGTGTGCTTCTACCTACGTTTACTGAAAATATAAACTGTGACGCGGAATTGGCTAACAGCGGTCAAAAAAGCCTTTATGTCTATGAAATAAGGGTGTTACTAATACCATTCGCATTGGCTCGGCTCTGACGACGCGTCGCGACACCGGCCGACGGCGAATCGAGCCGTTTGCCTATAAGCTGATCGCAGTGTGGTGATACGCACTCGGCTTAAGCCGATTTCGCGTCGATAAATCTGGGGATACCTTTACTCGACTGAACATTAAAATTATATAAAAACTGCATCCTAGCCCCAAGGACAGCCATATTCATGCATCTCCGACCAGCGTACTCCATAGGGCGGCGCATAATGTGGCCATACCATCGCAGACAACACTCTTGCAGTTTTTCCCCCACGTCACGGACACTACGACTACCTCGGATGAATGAGTTGCGTATGCGATCGGATCGCGTTACGCCGCTCATCCACCTCAGCATCTTCATCTCCGTGACGGGAAGCTCCTGGGTGTGTCTGCTTAGTGCTGGCCAACATTCGCTGCCGTATAGGAGGACAGGCCGTATGATGAATTTATATATCTGCCCCTTGAGCTTCGGAGGCATTTTTTTAGTTTTTAGAAATCTCTTATACAGGGTATGATGATGATGATGATGATGATGATGATGATGATGATGATGATGATGATGATGATGATGATGATGATGATGATGATGATGATGATGATGATGATGATGATGATGATGATGATGATGATGATGATGATGATGATGATGATGATGATGATGATGATGATGATGATGATGATGATGATGATGATGATGATGATGATGATGATGATGATGATGATGATGATGATGATGATGATGATGATGATGATGATGATGATGATGATGATGATGATGATGATGATGATGATGATGATGATGATGATGATGATGATGATGATGATGATGATGATGATGATGATGATGATGATGATGATGATGATGATGATGATGATGATGATGATGATGATGATGATGATGATGATGATGATGATGATGATGATGATGATGATGATGATGATGATGATGATGATGATGATGATGATGATGATGTTAAAATATGTGTTTAAGTATGTAAACGCAAAAAGCCTTATACTCAATGTTTATCTAACACTGGTGATAACAGTAGTGACAGACAAACTGAACTGTAAAAAAAGCATATTGTCTGTCTCTCTCTCTCAATGCTCATTTTATTGTAATGGCGTATTTTTCTGTTTCTACAAATATAAATCTATTTAACAACGTCTGATCCTTTAATTTATCAATATAATCTAACAGGTTATGGGCCCAGGACGACAGACAAGTATACTGTGATATAAATTTCAAGCAGTAAGTTGTTATATTGTGATTTATATGAAACGTAATTTTTCAAAATGGCCAACGCATCTGGGGCGCCGTTGATTCCCATAGAAAAACTAAAGGGAATGGACGATTACAATAATTGGAAATTTGCTATGAAGATGCTTCTAATGCATGAAGATTTGTATGAATGCATCGAGTCGGCAGATGGTTGTAAGGACGCTCGAAAAGAGCAGAGAGCTTTAGCTAAAATTTGCCTTTCAGTGCACAGCAATGCTTATCCGCATGTTAGGAATGCTGCAACGGCATTCGAAGCTTGGACCAATTTACAACAGGCTTATGAGGATAAGGGGCTTAGCAGAAGATTGGGCTTGCTTAGGACGCTATTTTCAACGAAGCTAAGTGAATGCACTGGCATGGAAAGCTACTTGTCGCGTATTACAGAATCGGCGCAGCAGCTTCACGACATTGGGTCTCCGCTAGATAGTGATTTTGTTGCAGTGTTGATGCTAAATGGATTAACTTCAGACTACGATCCTCTAATAATGGCATTGGAAAACTCGAACGTCTCACTAGCTATTGAGACTGTGAAGACTAAGTTGTTGCAGGAATACCAGAGACGCGATGACAAGGCTGAGAAGGTAACAGCCTTGGTTGCAAAGAAGGTGTACAAATGTTTTAAGTGCAAGAAAAGTGGACACTTCATGAAGGATTGCCCGCTTAAGGTCACTAAAAACAAAGGGAAACCAAGTGACAAAGCGCTGTTGACCGCACTCTCTGTCACGGTGAAAGAAGATACGTGGTGCATCGACTCGGGTGCTACCAATCATATGTGTAACAGTAGAAGTGCATTCAGCGATTATCAACCCATGAAGCCTATTGAAGTGAATGTAGCAAATGGAGACAAACTTTTAGCGGTTGGTATAGGAAATGTCAAGGTAAAGTTGCCTAATTGCTTAAAAACAATAAGTGGTGTATATTTTGTGCCTAAATTGGCTGCAAACCTTTTGTCTGTTAGCGCAATGACTAAAAAAGGTTTCACTGTATCTTTTGATTCCATAAAATGTAAAATCAAAGATAATAATAAGGTTGTTGCTATGGCAACGCATGTAAATAGTATCTATCAGTTGGATTTATTACAATCGTTAATTTGTAAAAATGTAGTAGATTGTAATAATATTGTGTCGGGAAGTGCCATGCAATTGTGTTCTGGGGTGGAAAATGTGTCACAGATGGGTTCTGTGGTGGAAATTCCAAATGTGAAAGTTTGCTCAGCAGAGATGTCTTCTTTGAGCTCTGGAGTAGACGCACCAGTTGGTAAAATATCACAGGAGACCTGGCATAAGCGACTGGCTCACCTGAACTCTAGAAGCATGCATGTTATGAAAAAAGGTATAGTAACCGGCATTGATTATGATGATACTAGTTTTAAGTCATGTGTAGCTTGTGTTAAGGGAAAGCAGACTAGGAAACCCTTTCCAAAAACTTCTCAAAGCAGGTCAAATGAGATACTTGGGCTAGTACATTCTGACCTGTGTGGTCCTATGCCGCAGACTTCCTTAGGAGGATCGAAATATTTCTTAACGTTTACAGATGATTACTCTCGTAAAACCTTTGTTTATTTTCTGAAGGCTAAAGATGAAGTATTTAATTATTTCAAAATCTTTAAGGCGCTTACAGAAAATCAGACAAATAAGAAAATAAAAGTTCTGAGGAGCGACAATGGTTGTGAGTATATTAATAATCAGTTTCAGAAATATATGAAGGAGCATGGGATTGTACATCAAACGACAATTCCATACTCACCGGCTCAGAATGGGGTCAGTGAACGAGCTAATCGGACCATAGTTGAGAAAGCCCGTTGTATGCTGCAAGAAGCGGGATTGGATAACCGTTTTTGGGCTGAAGCTGTACAGACTGCTGTTTATATTAAAAACAGAACCCCGACAAAGGCAGTGATGGGTTCAACGCCTGAAGAGAGGTGGACTAAAATTAAGGTAGATGTTAGTCATTTCAGAATTTTTGGATGTTTAGCTTATGCTTTAGTTCACAATAGGAAGAAGCTAGATCCTAAATGTAAAAAGTGTATATTTAGATCCTAAATGTAAAAAGTGTATATTTGTAGGGTATTGTGAAGAAAGCAAAGGCTACAGGCTAATAAATCCAGAATGTCCAACTTCTTGTATAAAGGCTAGGGATGTTTCGTTTTTTGAAAATCAATTTATTTCAAAAACGATTTCTCAAAATGTTATGTCAGATGATGATCTTGCCACATTAAATACTGACTGTACAGTATCATTTCAACCACTTGACCAACAAAACTTTGAATCAGAATCTACTTCTGAAGACGGGTCTGTTACTGAGTTGTCTCATGATACATGTATGAAGTCAAAAGAGAGAAGGCAAGAAATTATCGTGACTGAATCTGATAGGGAAGTGTCTCCTAACTCAAGTTCTGATGAGTGTTCTGATCCTACTTACGTTCCAGGATCATCGACTCAAGGTGAGGAAGACTCTGATACCTTTGCAAGCTTGGATAACTCTGAAGAATATGCTAATGCAGTATTCAATTGCGGAGTTGATGAACCAATGACAGTTCACGAAGCATTGAGTGGTAAAGATGCATGTAAATGGCAAGATGCAATGCGTAGTGAGATTAATTCTTTTAATAAGAATAATTGTTGGACGTTAGTTGATTTAAAAGAGGGGCAAAAGCCAGTGAAATCGAAATGGGTATTTAAAATCAAACGTGATCTTAATGGAAAGATTTTAAAATACAAAGCCCGTTTGGTTGCCAAAGGATTCACACAAAAATATGGTATAGATTACCAGGAAACTTTTGCTCCGGTGGTACGTCATTCTACTATTAGAATGTTGTTTGCTATAGCTGCAGCAAATGATCTTGATATTGATCAGCTTGATGTAGCCACAGCGTTTTTAAACGGTGATCTTCATGAGGATGTTGTCATGGAACAGCCAGAAGGTTTTGTTTCAAAAGGTAAAGAAGGGAAGGTTTACAAACTAAACAAATCCATCTATGGTTTGAAACAAGCTGCCAAGTGCTGGTATGACAAAATAAATAGTGTCCTCATAAAGAAAATGTCTTTTCAGAAATCATCAGTAGAGCCATGTGTATATTTCCGATCCAAACAGGGTCGTTTGGCAATAATAGCTCTATATGTAGATGACATTCTGATGTTTACGTCCTCGAATGAAGACAAGAAGCAATTTAAAGATCTCTTAATGAAAGAATTCGAAATGAAGGATTTAGGTCCGGTTCATGAATTCTTAGGGATGAGAGTTCGCAGAGAAAAAGATAAAATTATACTTGATCAATCTAACTATATTACTAATGTGTTAGACAGGTTCAAAATGGGAGATTGCAAACCAGTTGCTACACCAATGGAGGTTGGACTCAAACTTACTAAAGGTGAATCTGAAAGCTGTGAATATAGAAACCTCATTGGGTGCTTGATGTATATTGCTGTTTGTACTCGACCTGACATCGCACATGCGGTAAGTTTTTTGAGTCAATTTAATAACTGTAGTTCTGATACCCATTTTAAAGCTGGCAAGCGTATACTACGGTATTTAAAAGGTACAGTTAATTATTGTCTAATTTATGAAAAAACTGGTCTAGAAGTACATGGGTATGCTGATGCTGACTGGGGATCTTGCGAAGTTGATCGCAAGTCTTACACTGGTTTTTTGTATAAAATAGGTAACTCAGTGGTCAGTTGGGAAAGTCGGAAACAAAAAACTGTGGCCTTATCGAGCACTGAGGCGGAATACATGGCACTTTCCGATGCATGTAAGGAAGGTCTGTTCATACGCAGTTTTCTTAAAGAATGTCTTAATTTAGACTGTGATGTAACATTGTTTAATGATAATCAATCTGCACAGCGATTGAGTGAGAATTCAATGTTTCATGCTCGCACAAAGCACATTGATGTCAGGCATCATTTTATTAGAGACATTGTGGTAAAGGATTTAATTAAAATTAAATATCTTCCTACAGATAAAATGATTGCTGACATACTTACTAAACCGTTAACACGTGAAAAATTTGTTAAATTTTTGCTTCAATTTAATTTAAAGACTTGGAATTAGATTGTTGCTTATAAATATATTGTGTTATGCGTTAATTAAGTTTGCTAGGTTAGTGTTTATTTGTGTACCTATTGTGTTAGGTAAGTAGTTTTTTATTATTGTATTATTGAATGAGTTATAGTACAAGGTATGTTATAAGGTAGCCTTTTTGGTTTAAGGGCAGGTGTTAAAATATGTGTTTAAGTATGTAAACGCAAAAAGCCTTATACTCAATGTTTATCTAACACTGGTGATAACAGTAGTGACAGACAAACTGAACTGTAAAAAAAGCATATTGTCTGTCTCTCTCTCTCAATGCTCATTTTATTGTAATGGCGTATTTTTCTGTTTCTACAAATATAAATCTATTTAACAACGTCTGATCCTTTAATTTATCAATATAATCTAACAGATGATGATGATGATGATGATGATGATGATGATGATGATGATGATGATGATGATGATGATGATGATGATGATGAAGCAAGCAAGCAAGCAAGCAAGCAAGCAAGCAAGCAAGCAAGCAAGCAAGCAAGCAAGCAAGCAAGCAAGCAAGCAAGCAAGCAAGCAAGCAAGCAAGCAAGCAAGCAAGCAAGCAAGCAAGCAAGCAAGCAAGCAAGCAAGCAAGCAAGCAAGCAAGCAAGCAAGCAAGCAAGCAAGCAAGCAAGCAAGCAAGCAAGCAAGCAAGCAAGCAAGCAAGCAAGCAAGCAAGCAAGCAAGCAAGCAAGCAAGCAAGCAAGCAAGCAAGCAAGCAAGCAAGCAAGCAAGCAAGCAAGCAAGCAAGCAAGCAAGCAAGCAAGCAAGCAAGCAAGCAAGCAAGCAAGCAAGCAAGCAAGCAAGCAAGCAAGCAAGCAAGCAAGCAAGCAAGCAAGCAAGCAAGCAAGCAAGCAAGCAAGCAAGCAAGCAAGCAAGCAAGCAAGCAAGCAAGCAAGCAAGCAAGCAAGCAAGCAAGCAAGCAAGCAAGCAAGCAAGCAAGCAAGCAAGCAAGCAAGCAAGCAAGCAAGCAAGCAAGCAAGCAAGCAAGCAAGCAAGCAAGCAAGCAAGCAAGCAAGCAAGCAAGCAAGCAAGCAAGCAAGCAAGCAAGCAAGCAAGCAAGCAAGCAAGCAAGCAAGCAAGCAAGCAAGCAAGCAAGCAAGCAAGCAAGCAAGCAAGCAAGCAAGCAAGCAAGCAAGCAAGCAAGCAAGCAAGCAAGCAAGCAAGCAAGCAAGCAAGCAAGCAAGCAAGCAAGCAAGCAAGCAAGCAAGCAAGCAAGCAAGCAAGCAAGCAAGCAAGCAAGCAAGCAAGCAAGCAAGCAAGCAAGCAAGCAAGCAAGCAAGCAAGCAAGCAAGCAAGCAAGCAAGCAAGCAAGCAAGCAAGCAAGCAAGCAAGCAAGCAAGCAAGCAAGCAAGCAAGCAAGCAAGCAAGCAAGCAAGCAAGCAAGCAAGCAAGCAAGCAAGCAAGCAAGCAAGCAAGCAAGCAAGCAAGCAAGCAAGCAAGCAAGCAAGCAAGCAAGCAAGCAAGCAAGCAAGCAAGCAAGCAAGCAAGCAAGCAAGCAAGCAAGCAAGCAAGCAAGCAAGCAAGCAAGCAAGCAAGCAAGCAAGCAAGCAAGCAAGCAAGCAAGCAAGCAAGCAAGCAAGCAAGCAAGCAAGCAAGCAAGCAAGCAAGCAAGCAAGCAAGCAAGCAAGCAAGCAAGCAAGCAAGCAAGCAAGCAAGCAAGCAAGCAAGCAAGCAAGCAAGCAAGCAAGCAAGCAAGCAAGCAAGCAAGCAAGCAAGCAAGCAAGCAAGCAAGCAAGCAAGCAAGCAAGCAAGCAAGCAAGCAAGCAAGCAAGCAAGCAAGCAAGCAAGCAAGCAAGCAAGCAAGCAAGCAAGCAAGCAAGCAAGCAAGCAAGCAAGCAAGCAAGCAAGCAAGCAAGCAAGCAAGCAAGCAAGCAAGCAAGCAAGCAAGCAAGCAAGCAAGCAAGCAAGCAAGCAAGCAAGCAAGCAAGCAAGCAAGCAAGCAAGCAAGCAAGCAAGCAAGCAAGCAAGCAAGCAAGCAAGCAAGCAAGCAAGCAAGCAAGCAAGGTTAGGTTAGGTTAGGTTAGGTTAGGTTAGGTTAGGTTAGGGCACGCCGCAATAGCGGCGGTAAGACCCGTCATGAAGGAGTGGCTGGAGAGAAGGCATGGCGCCCTCAGCTTCCGGCTCACACAGGTGCTTTCCGGACATGGGTGCTTCGGAAAGTACCTGTGCCGCATAGGTCGGGAGCCGGCGCCCGGTTGCCATCACTGTGACTGCCGCGACGACACGGCGCAGCATACCTTGGAGGTATGCCCAGCATGGGCAGAGCAGCGCCGTGTCCTCCGTGCGGCGGTCAACGCTGCGGGTGACCTCTCGCTGCCGGCCGTGGTTCTGTCCATGGTCGGTGGCGAGAGCGCTTGGAATGCCGTCGCCTCCTTCTGCGAGGAGGTGATGGACGCCAAGGAGGCGGCGGAAAGGGAGAGGGAGGCACTATCCCCTCTCTCCACCCGCAGCAGACGCACCGGGCGCCGTAGGGCGGCCAATGACCTCCGGCCACCGTAGGGTGCGGCCTGCGGGCGGCGAACTGGGGGGTTCGTCGCCTGAACAGATGCAGGCCCTGTGAAGGTTGCGCGCCGTGTTCCGCGCGCGCCTTGGGAGTGCGGCCGTAGGGTGACGGCCGCATAGGGTGACGGGGCCCGCCTTAGTTGGCGGGCCAAGACCTGCCGGGGGGTGCGGAAGAATGTGCGAGTATCTCTCGGCCCCCCCCGGCTTAAGGTAGATGGAGGAACACCGTGTGGGGTTTAGTCAGTAAAAGTCTGACAGACCCTCCCGCCCCCCCTAGGGCGGGGGACATCCTATGAGGATTCCCCACACGTACAAAAAAAAAAAAAAAAAAAAAAAAAAAAAAAAAAAAAAAAAAAAAAAGGTTAGGTTAGGTTTTTTTTTTTTTTTTTTTTTTTTTTTTTTTTTTTTTTTTTTTTTTATTTTTTTTATTCTACTTCCTCTGACAGAATCAGAGCCTATTTTATCTAGTTCTACTCTTACATTCCAGTTCTATCAATTATTCCTCTCGCACTTTTATTCCGCATACTTTATCTTTCTTTCACTCTATCTCTATCACGCAATTTACCGGTGGGATTCCGGTCTTATCCTTCTATCTATTCTAACTATTAATATTATCTTGTTATGGGTATCGGGTTAACAACATACACAGTTCCTTTATTATATTAGGGTACAGCCATATTCGATACATTATCTTCTTAACTATCTAATTTACAATTTATTACTTATCTTTATCTTATAATACGCTTATTACTACTATTACAATCTATTTAGCTAATTTATTTAAACTTCGGGGTTTACAATGCCCACAATTTTTCTTGGGTTTCTATTAGCCCAGTATAGTTTTATTCTTATACACAGTGTTCTTACACAATTGGTTCTAAACTAATACTAATTATACTTAAACTAAGCCTATTCTTACTTTTAATGTATTATACTTAATAAATTTCCGTGTATGATGTACGATATATTTCATAATATACGGTCATCATACTTTTATTGCTTATTTCTCCTTACGACTGTTTCTATTAGTTTTAAGCTATAGTCCATGAATTTTTCCCTTCTTTTGTCTATCATAATACATTTTATACTTTCAATTGTGATTTCCGTGTCCAAAATATGTTCAATTTTGTATCTTTCGTTTACAAACACTGGGCATTCCATGATAATGTGGGGGACAGTTTCTTTCACATCCGGGTCACAAATGCAAGCGGGACTCTCTTTGCGCTTAAAGCGGCATAAGTAATCGGAGAATCCCCCATGGCCAGTTAAGAGTTGAGTGCTGAAATATGTTGGCGTAAACTTGCGAATCACTTTGTATGCATCGATCACGTTCGGGAAGAAAAGCTTCGTAATTCCAGCTGCTTCTCCCGACCTGTATCTCACGTCCCACTCGCGAATCGTCTCCATTCGGAGTTGTCGCTTCGCGAATGAGACGGGAACCAAGTCGTATACTGGTTTCCTTTTGCTTGATGCTACTGCGGCTTCTTTGGCAAGCTGATCGGCTCTTTCGTTCCCCTCCAATCCTGCGTGTGCCTTTACCCAGAACAGAGACACCACTTTGTTCTGTCGAGATAATGTTGCTAGGTTCTCGCGAGTTTCCACAGCTAATGGATGGAGGGAGCCGAGGTTGGTTACCGTTTGTAAGGCTGCCATAGAGTCGCTGTATATACCGAACGTGATCGCGCTGTGCTTCTTTATTCGCCTCGTGGCTTCGCGAATAGCTAGTAATTCTGCTTGGTAGACTGTGCAGTATGACGGCAAGCAAAGCTTGAGGGTCCACGCTTCCGCTTCGTCTTCCCACGCCGTCAACGCGGCGCCGACCCTACCCCCAATTTTGCTGCCGTCTGTGAAGATTTTTACTGCACAGCTACTGTTCGCGTCCACGTCGTTCTGGTCTCTGAGACATATCAGTCTGAGGTCTGAGACCGCAGCAGGGTGTGGCGCTTCTATTGCTGGCATTAAACGCTCGATCTCTCTGTCCCCCAGTCCTGGCAGAGGCGCTCCCTTCCTGATCCTGTATAGCGAGGCTACCTCACGTACACGAAGATCAAGCGGGAGCACTCCCGCCAAGACCAGTGCTGAGTTCAGAGAGACCGTGCGATAAGCCTTGCACATTTTTTGTGCGAAGCCCCTCTGCACAGTTCCCAGCTGTTTCTGCACTCCTAGTTTTTCAGCAGCTGGTGCCCAGATGCTTGCCGCATATAAAATGATGGGTTCGATGGTTGCAATATAAATTGTTCTTATCACTTCGGGATGAAGGCCCCAGCTCGCCTTTGCCGCTCTTGCGAGCTGCTTATAAATGTTTATGGCTTTCCTACAAACACTAGCCACGTGTGCATTAAAGGTGAGCTTCTCGTCGATTATCACGCCCAACATCTTAATTTGCTTGGACATGCCAATATCCACCCCACCCATGCTCAGGTGTGGAGTATCGAACTTCAGCTTGCGCGTTATTACCATCGCATTGGTCTTGTGAGGCGCGAATTTGAGCTTGTTTTCGACGCCCCACACCCGAACAAGCTCGAGGGCGGCATTGGCATGTCTTTGCACTGTTTGTGCGGTCTGTCCGTCAAACACCATCACGACGTCATCAGCAAAAGCTTGTACGTAATGTCCTGCGGATTGGAGCGTGTTTAGCAGAGGATCCAGTAGAACGTTCCATAGGATAGGCCCACCTATGGATCCTTGGACACATCCCTTGTTGGTCGCCTTTGTAAACGTTTCCCCGTTGTACCTCACCGTAACTCTTCTTTGGTCGAGGTAACTGTCGAACACTTTCCTAATATTAAGAGGACAGTTCAATTTTGCCAGTTGGACCCTGATCGCTGGCCACCAAGCGCTGTCGAATGCGCCCTCTATATCCAACGACACGACGGTTATAATTCTCTTCTCGTCAAGTTTGGTCTTAATGTGTTGCATTAATTTATAGAGGGCGTCTTCGCAGCTTTTTTGGGGCATGAATCCGAACTGGTTGGGGTTTAACCTCGGTAGTAGGTGGAATTTGAGTCTGGCGACCAACATCTTTTCATACACCTTACCCATTACCGGTAGCAGCCCTATGGGGCGGTATGACTTGGGCGTAGTGTATGACTCTTTTCCTGGTTTCCTCAGCACAATTACCGTCGCTTCCTTCCAGATGGCTGGGAAATAATGGAGCTTGAGGCATGTGTTGAGTACTTCCAGGAAAAGCTTGGGGTCACTCTTTATGGCGTGGGCGCATATGTCAGCGGTGAAGCCATCTGCACCAGGCGCCTTCTTCGGATTCAACGACTCCAAAGCGGCGAGCATCTCTGTTGCTGTAAACGGGGGATCGTTTTGTCCCTCGGGCTGCTGAAGATTTACTACTGTCGCTTGGTCTCTTATCTCCTGGTGCGTCAAGCTATCGTTCTCCCTTTGGTCTTCTGGGTAGAACGTCTTCGCCAACAACTCCACCGAGCCCTTCGCATCTAGAGTGTTACCGCCGTCCTTCAGGGGTATGTCCTCTTCCCTTTTTGCCGTTCTCCCTATAACCCGGTAAATCCCCTCCCACAGGCCCTCCCTGTCCTGTTTGTTGCAGAATTCCTTCCAACTGCCGACGTAGGCCTCCATAGCTCTGGCTTCATATTTCTCTTTGGCGATTTTGTAAGCATTCACTACACCTTGTTTCCGTATTGGTGCGGCGTTCCTGATTCTGCGTTTCCTGGTGGTGACTTCTTGCTTCATCTTCGCGAGCTCCTCTGACCACCATGGTAGGGTAAGTGTTTCAGCGTTCTTTTTTGCAGGTATCGAGATACTACTAGCTTCAGTGATGGCTTTATTGTATTTTACTATGTATAACTCTAGCTCTTCAACTGTGTTAACTATATTGATTGTACTAATTCCTAAATTATATTCTACGATGAGTTGTTTAAATTTATTGTGAAACATTTCCCAGTTTGCTTTTTTAGTGTTGTAAATTCTAGTTGTTCTTTTAACACTTACCCCCTCCGATTTTTTAAGTTTGATATTAAAACTAATACCACTGTGGTCAGCGCTCGTGAGATTAGCGACTACTGTCCAGTCCTCCACCAGGTCCAGCATATCAGTAGTGCAGGCCGTCACGTCAACGTAACTAGTGTAGTGCCTACCGCCACGAACAGTGTCAAAAGTTGGAGTGTCGCCTTTGTTAAGGACATGGAGGTCCAGCTCATGAAGCGTACCAGCCACATCGTCACCCCTATGATCAATTTCGGGGCTCCCCCACCAGGTGCTCTTTGCATTTGAGTCGCCTCCAACGATGAGTCTTTTTGTTATGGTCGTTGCAATTGTTTTAATGTGGCCCAGGTACGGATCTATGGGCTGATCCGGTTCAAAATAGTATGAGACAAGTGTTAGTTCCCAATTTTTGGTGCTTACGGTCACCACTACTATGTTATTAGTAGTAAGCTCCAGGTGTTGAGCAACATCTAGTTTGGGGTCAAATACTGCGATGGCCGCTTTGACCGTTCCCCCCCCGATATTCTGGAATATCCTAACACCCCGGTAGGTCTTCATATTATTTGTCCCGCCCACATATGGCTCCTGGACCAACGCCACTGCAACTTTACGTTTGACTGCTTCGACCATTAACTCATCTGTGGCTAATCTCTTACGCTGGAGGTTGCATTGGAGCACCCGGTATGGGTGTTTGTCATCCTGGGCGCCCTTAGCAATACGCTATTGACATCCTAGCTATGGCATCGCGTTTTTTGCGTATTGGGCATTCTTGGCTGAAGGCGTTATGGTCTCCATGATCGAGCTTGGCCACTGCGCAGTTCCTGCACGATGGTTCACCTCCCGCAAGCCACTCGGGGCACTGCGCCCTAAGGTGCGGCCCCCCGCAGTGGCTGCAGAGGTCCACCGAATCCGTACAGTACTTCTTGCTGTGGCCATAACCTAGGCACCTCGAACACTGTACCAGCGGAGACTGGTCCAGCACCCGGATGCGCTGCAGGTCAATGTATACGGCTCCAGCATCGATCGCCCTCCTCCATATGACAGGTGACACACTTAAGATAATGTGGCTGGTGTGGGGATTTCTTGCCTTCCTTTTGTACTTTATTTCAAGCCTATTGTCTCCCTCCCTTAAATCCTGGAAAATGCCCCGGTTCTGATTTCGGAAGGCCTTTAGAACATCCTCGTCCGTGTTGACTGCCAATACGTCAGCCAACTTCAGAAGTGGATCTCTGTTCTTTACCTCTTCTACGACTAGGCACTTTCCGGAGCTCTCCAGTCTCTGCTTCACCTTCTGCCTGTCTTCAGCTGTGTTGCAACTCATTATTACTTTCCTATCTTTGCCTTTCCGTGTCCTTTCCACCCTGATCCACCCCTCCTTAGCGTTCACTGCCTCTCTGATCTTGGTAAGTACTTGGTCTCCGGTGTCATCCGCGTCCTGGGACGTGACCACTACTGAGTGCAGTTCGCTCTGCAGGGGCGAATACAGGGCGGATCGGGCCACGGTGGCTTCTGCGTAACTTTTCCTACTCGTGAGTTGATGCTGTTGCTCTAACTTTTCTTTCAGCTCGTCCATTTTTCTGCCGTTTTCTATGAGTAGATGGCTCTGTTCTTCTAATTTTTCGAATATGCGATTGTCCCTCTCCTCAGTCTCTTTCTGAGGGGTCTTGTCGAGTACCGTCTGAGAGTTATTCGTGTTTTCGACTGCAGGTGCCTCTCCAGTCCTTTTCAGTTTTTTAATCTCCGCGTCAGCTTCTTTTATTATTTGGTGTAGTTTATCTACCGCCTCCAAAACGTTAGCTTTAATGTCGGCTTTAAGGTTCCGCGAGTTATTTAAATTCGTTTTAGCTTTGACCACATTTGCCTTAGCTTCAGCCAGGCGCGTCAAAAGAACCTGCCTAGGAATGACCTGCGTCTCTATTTTACTAGTGGCTGGAGTCAGGTTGAGTGGTTCCGACCCCACAGCCTCCAGTTTTTCAATGCTCTGCCTGACATTTGACGAAAGCGTTTGCGTCTTTGGCGGGGAATTTTGTTTTTCGATACAGCGTCCTGCGCTGGAAGAAATTGTCTGGGTTTTCGGCGGAGATCTTTGTTTCTCCTTCTCTCCAACGGGTTTTGCTGGCGTTCGGGTAAACATTGTCAGGGAATGCGTCAGTAAAATTTAAAATGATTCAGCACAATAGTGCGTGTAAACGTCAGTTATGTGCTGCACGCAGTGTAAAGATGCGTGCAGACTAGTTAAAATAAATATATAGCACAACAAAACAAGAAATTCAGAAAAACTGAGAGTAAGCGTTGGTCAACCAGTCGTAAGGAGAATACTATCAGGCTCAATAAAACCTTCGTACTACACTTACTAACAATAATAGCAAAAAACAAAGTAATTTACTTTTGACTCTATGTAGAGTCGGTCTGTGGGTATAACCAGTGGAGACTCAACGAGTCCGTTAACCACAGTCACAGTAACCCAGCTTCGCAAGAAAAACCGTTCCAGGGCCCTCAGTTCACGATTTATAATCGAAAAACTTTCGTGCTCTATATAGAGCCAATTTAATGGTCTCAACAGATAGGTCCCTCCGAGCCCTTTACAACGATACCAAACACGGTCTCGTAGCTCTAAGGGTTCGGGCGGTACAGCCTTCCGAAATTTCCGGATATGTTAGCTGAAAAACCCGGGTATTGGCTGTATCTCTCGAACGCCTCGGCCGAAAATACCCGTGTTTGGGATTAAATGGAAGTGCTCGATGAGACCTATCCGTTGCGCGTGTTTTCAGCACTGAAAAAAATTTTTGCCCTGAAAACTCCTGAAACAGGTTCTATCGCGCAGCCGAAGTCCAGCCAGTGTCGGCAAAGAAAACCCCAGTCTTCTACGACCCACCGTTCCGGAGATACAGATGTTTGAAAATATCCAAGATGGCCGCCGTTAATGTCAAAGTCACTTTTTGAGCTGCGATATCTCCGGTCGTATGGGTCGTAGAAGGCCCGAGTTTGGGTTTGTTAGCATCAGCCTAACTAGTCCTATTCGCTGAAGCTATTTTCCTGAAACTGAAAATTTTCAGCTCAGATTCTCCTGAAACCAGGAGGAGGGGGTAGGTGATAAGCCCCTGATTGGTAATCTGCAAACGGAATCGCTTTATCTCCACTGGTTCCGGAGCTAGAGCCGAAACAAAATTGCCAAGATGGCCGCCGAACTGTCAAAAGACAACTTCACTTGCTGTTTTCTCGGCAACCAATGGCCGTATCGAACCGGGGTTTTGGATACACAAGTCGGCCCCACCTCCTCTATCCAACAAGGCAGTTTTCAGGCCTGAAAAAATTTTTGGCCTGAAAATGCCTGAAAGCTATTTTATAATTTTCTACAGGAAAAGCTCCGTCTAATTCCAAAAACCGCAGCCCCGTACGCCAAACGGTTTGGGCGCTATTAATTTTTGAAAAAGTACCCGGGTCCTTTTAAAATGGCCGACTTTTTCAATTTCCGGCGTTTTTGAAGGTATCCGGGCCGAGTTTTGGCTCAATTGAGTCCAAATAAGCTAAATAAACAAGATTACACCATAAAAAAGTAATTTTTACCTATTTTTAGAGAATTATTAGCAAAAAACATATAAAATTCAATAACTTAAAAACTATTTGACCAAAAATTTTGAAAAAAATATTAAAATAAACTATAAGTATGCTACTACAAGACTACATTAACAAAATATTTTCCAGACTGAATTTCAGTACTGAATTTCAGGATTTTAAATTTTTTCAGTAATTTAATTACTGCTCTAAGATGGGTTATCCAAAAAATCTAAAACTATAAACTTAATATCTTCTAATAAGCGCGCAACAGGCTGCAGTTGCAGATTTTTGATAGGAGTCTTCTGTCAAGAATTATTTATGTCGAAACTTTGAAAGTTTGAACTGTCATAAAAACTTTTTTAAATGTCCTAAAATTCTGATGAGTGTTGCACTCGCCTTAGATAGAGAGGGTCCTTGCTCGTGCTAATTTTCAAGGCGCTAGCTCAGCTCCTTCCGCTATTTCGGCGCACGTGGTTTTCGGAAAATCCCGGAAAACTCGCGAAAGCACGGTGTCGCGACGATTTTCAGTGGTCGAGATGATGGAGGACCACAATGCCCACAGGATTCCGGTGTGAAAGAAGGGGGTCACCGATCTGGTTCCGGCAGCAGGTGTGTTTTAAGCTTTCCAGCTAAAACTTAACCTCAAAATATGAGGTTTTTCGCACTTAACTTTTCCAGCACTGTAATCCGGGTAAATTTGGGCACAACACTATACGCGGCGCAATTTTCCGCGTCGATTGACACCTTTCCCGTAAGGATCCGAGCACAAAAAACCACTTTTCAGAATTTTTATATGCGGAGCGACTATAAAAACGATCCGACCGGCGCAAGGGCTGGGGGGGAACTGGTTAGGTTAGGTTAGGTTAGGTTAGGTTAGGTTAGGTTAGGTTAGGTTAGGTTAGGTTAGGTTAGGTTAGGTTCCCCACCGAGGGTGTCTCCACGTTGTCGTCGTGGTGGGGCTTGCGTGCTTCAATGATCCTCGGGGCTATGCCGGGTAGAGTAACTCATGCCGGACAGGTCCGAGGGGAGGGGCCAGACGAAGAGAGACCCAGGGAGGGCCGCTCCTGTTCGATCGACCATGGTCGATTGGCATGGATGCGGCTAGGCCGCTGCGGTGCAGGCGCACCAAAGCGGCACGTGTGTTTGCTCTTTTCAGAGCAAACTTTTTCGGCGGGTCCGCTGAGTCGGGTTGGCCGGACAGCGGACGGAGGCATGCTTAATGCCGCCGTCGGGGGCTTGGCTTAACCGCCTGGCCCAGAGGAAGGACACCTCTAAGATAAAAAACCACCCAATCCCAAGTTTCGAAGCGCGGCGAGGGGATGAGTGGCTGGTGGGAATCCGGTCGCGAGCGCTTCCCCTGTAGATACCTGCCGCCCTCTACAGTATATAGGCTTACCTTTTTAAGGGCATGGAGCACTGCCCGGGTTGACGAATACTTCTTCCTTACTCGTGGGAATCAAATGGATTTAAATTTAAACAAAAAAACAAAAACGACGTCGGTACCAGTGGTACAGTTGGAGAGGTGTGATGCAGTGTCAGATTCGGACACTGCATCCATGGTTAGTGTGGCTAGTGCGATGAGTGCGGAGAGCAGTCACTCAAAACATCTGCGGAAACGCATGCGCACTAGCGTGGATCACTCGGGGTCGGACACGGCCCTGAGTGATACGGAAGATCCGGCTGCTAAGGTTGCGGCCAAAGCAACAGGCAAGTATGTCGGCCTGGCTAAGGCCAGAAGGGAGTTAAAGGCCGCCCAAAAGGCGGCAGCGGCCGAGGAGAAGCGCGCAGAGGACGAGCGGCAAGTTGCCGCTCTGACAGAGAGGGTGACCATTGGCCGAATCACCAGACTGTCAGAGTCCTCTGCGGCCTCAATGTCGGCAGAAGTCACAGCAGTTGACATGACCGCTGCCGACCTCAATACGGGGATGTTGGAGGCTGTAGCGGCCATCAAAAGAGTAGGCAAGGTCTCCAAAGGCCTCAGCGGGTGCAGCCAGAAGGCACTGAAGGAGGCAACGGCGTCAATTGTTGCTTATACCGAAGTCCTCCTTCAGCGCACTTCCTCAGAGGAGACCTTAAAATTGCAGGCGGAAAACGCCCGGCTAGCAGCCAAAGTGGCGGAGCTCCGTAAGGAGCACGACGCGTTCAAGGCGGAAATGGAGAACTTCCGCCTGACGCGTCTTCGGGCGGAAATAGGTCTGTCACAGCCCCAAGAGTCGGAGCTGGCCTCCCTGCTCCGAAAGGAACTGGCCAGCCTTAACGCTAGGTTTGGGGTTTTGGAGGGCAGGCTTCTGCGCCCGCCCTTGGCTGCAGACCACAGAGCGGCGTCTGCGCCGACTTATGCGGCAAAAACTGCAGCCTCGGCACCATCAGCGCAGCCAAGTCAAATGGCCGCTTCCACCTCTGCCTCCTCAGCGGCTCCCGCAGCCCCCATGTCCCAGAAGGGCAAGGGGAAGGGAAAGGGGAAGGGTAAGAAAGCGGCAGCAGCAGTGGCAACACCTGGGACCTCCACACAAGTCCCTTCACAGGAGCGCCTAGATCCTGCTGGGCCCAGTGGAGATAGTTGGGAGACAGTTGGGGCCAAGAAAAAGGCCAAAAAGGCAAGCCGCAAGGCTAAAAAGACGGCCCAAAAAGCCGAAAAGGTGGCCAAAAAATCTGGTGCCAGGCTCCGTGCCCCACGCTCAACGGCTGTGGTATTGACGCTGCAGCCTGGAGCGGAGGAGCGGGGAGTCAGCTATGCCGTGATTCTTGCGAAGGCTAAAGCTGAAATTTCACTCCCCGATCTCGGTATAACGGGCATCCGGTGCAAACCAACCGCTACCGGTGCCCGCTTGCTGGAAATTTCCGGCGCCACCAGCGGCTCGAAGGCGGACGCCCTTGCCGAAAAACTGAGGGCGTCACTCGGACAAGACGATGTTCGAGTGTCCAGGCCAATCAAGTCTCTAGACTTGCGCGTTTCTGGCCTGGACGACTCAGTCACGCCCGAAGAGGTGACAGCCGCTGTCGCAAGGGTCGGGGAGTGCCCGAAAGAGCACGTGAAGACGGGTGCTATTCGGCCGGGCTTTACAGGCCTTGGGACAGTTCTGGTGAGCTGCCCCGTTGCAGCGGCCCAAAAACTGTCGAAGGGCAACAGGCTGTTGGTGGGCTGGGTCTCGGCGCAAGTGAAGCTCCTGACGCCCAAGCCCCTGAGGTGCTACCGATGCATCGAGGAGGGGCACGTCGGAGCGCGGTGCACCGCGGGGGTCGACCGCAGCCAGCTTTGCTTCCGCTGCGGTCAGCCCGGTCACAAAGCCGCCTCTTGCAGTGCCGCGCCGCACTGCGTAGTTTGTGCGGCGGCGGGCAAGCCGGCGGAGCATCGGGCGGGCAGCAAGGCTTGCGCTGGGACCAAGCGCAAAAAGAAGCCTGCCAGACCTGGATTAGGAGCAACTGATTCCTCGCAGCCGACTCACCCACCGGCTGCGGGCAATAAAGAGCCGCAAAAGGCTGTGGAGGAGACGATAGCCATGGAAACCCAGTAATGGCCCCACACCTTCGTCTCCTCCAAGCCAACATTAACCACTGCGCCAGAGCTCAGGACCTTTTGCTCCAGAGCATGGCGGAGTGGTTCATAAATGTCGCCATCGTCGCCGAGCCCTATTTTGTCCCCCCCAGGAATGACTGGGTGAGCGACACAAGCGGCTCGGTGGCGCTACTCACACACGTCGCCGCTGGGTCCCCGTCCCTCGAGACCGTCACCCGGGGACGGGGATATGTCGCGGCGATGTGTGATGAGATAATGGTCGTGGGGGTGTACTTCTCCCCCAACCAATCTCTCGCCGACTTCGAGGGCTCTGTAGCAGAGCTGGGCACTGTCGTCAGTCGCCGCCGTCCTCATCCCGTTCTCGTCGCGGGGGACTTCAACGCCAAGTCTACGGCTTGGGGTTCCCCGACGACGGATGCACGAGGGGAAGTGCTGGAGGAGTGGGCTGTGGAGTTAGGCCTACTTCTCCTAAACCGGGGCTCCGTGCAAACGTGCGTGCGCCAGCGGGGCGGGTCCATAGTGGACATTTCGTTCGCTAGCCCCGCTCTCGCGCGCCGTGTGCAGGAGTGGCGCGTATTGGAGGAGGTGGAGACGTTGTCGGATCACCGATACATTCGGTTCAACGTCTCCGCCCAGACCTCGAGCGGTCCGCTCCAAGCGGCCCCGGTTGGGGTGGGGGACGGCCCGCGTTGGGCACTAAAACGGCTGGACCGGGAGGCCCTTCTGGAGGCCTCAATCGTGCAGGCCTGGTTGGAGTCGCCCGACAGGCCTGTCGACATAGACGTGGAGGCAGAGTGGTTCCGGAAGGGCATGTCGCATATCTGCGATGCGGCGATGCCCCGTGTTCGGCCGATACCTGCCAGGCGCCAGGTGTACTGGTGGTCGCAAGAAATCGCGCAGCTGCGCATCGCCTGTGTGGCAGTGCGGCGCCGGTACACCAGGTACCGCAGAAGGACCTATCGCGACGAGGTCGAAGAGGCGGAACTGTACGAGGGGTACAGAGTGGCGAAGAAAGCCCTCAAGCTCGCCATCAAGCTGGCGAAGATCCAGGCTCGCGAGGAGCTGCTGGCGACTCTGGACCGTGATCCGTGGGGGCGCCCTTACCTCATGGTGAGGGGCAAATTACGCCCGTGGGCCCCCCCACTGTCCCGGAGTCTCCAGCCGCAGGTGCTTGAGGGCGTGGTGAGCGCTCTGTTCCCTTCCAGGGCGGAGCACACGCCACCGCCCATGGTTCCGCCTCACATGGTGCCTAACGCGGAAGTCGACGACGACGAAGTGCCCGAAGTGACCCGGGTAGAGCTGAGAGTGGCGGTGGATAGGCTTCAAGCCAAAAACACCGCCCCAGGGCCCGACGGCATTCCAGGCCGTGCATGGGTCCTGGCCGTAAGGGCTCTCGGGCCCCGATTAGCGGGACTCTTTAGCGCATGTTTGGAGCGGGGCCAGTTTCCACGCCGGTGGAAGACGGGGAAGCTGGTCCTGCTGAAGAAGGAGGGGCGCCCTGCGGACAGTCCGTCCGCCTACCGGCCCATCGTGTTGCTGGACGAGGTGTGTAAGCTCTTCGAGCGAATTATCGCGGACCGCCTCGTCCAGCATCTGAGTGGGGAGGGGCCGGATCTGGCGGACAACCAGTTCGGTTTCCGCCGGGGGCGCTCCACAGTGGATGCCATAATGCGCGTGAGGGTCCTGGCGGAGGAAGCAGTGGCCCGGGGCGAGGTCGTCTTGGCGGTGTCTCTGGACATCGCCAATGCCTTCAACACCATGCCCTGGAGTTGCATTAGGGAGGCACTCCTCTATCATGGGGTGCCGAACTACCTCCGCCGCATCATCGGGGCCTACTTGACGGACAGAGCCGTCATATACCCGGGTCGAGAAGGATGGGGTCGGCGAGAAATGTCGTGCGGTGTTCCACAGGGATCGGTACTGGGGCCGCTCCTGTGGAACATCGGGTACGACTGGGTGCTGCGCGGTGCGCTTCTCCACGGCGTCGGCGTCATTTGTTACGCCGACGACACGCTAGTGACAGCGCGTGGGAAGACGCACCGGCAGGCGACCATATTGGCGACAGCTGGGGTCGCGCAAGTCGTAGGTAGGATCCGGCGGTTGGGTCTCGAGGTGGCCCTGCACAAATCTGAGGCCCTTTGTTTCCACGGGCCTCGGAAGGGGCCGCCTCCGGGATCCAACATCGTGGTGGGAGGGGTCTCCATCGGTGTCGAGTCGACGATGAAGTACTTGGGACTCGTCCTCGACAGCCGGTGGGACTTCGGGCCGCACTTCAAGCGGCTGGCCCCCAGATTGATGGGCGCCGCGGCCGCACTGTCGCGGCTGCTGCCCAATTTGGGGGGGCCAAATACCTCCTGCCGGAGGCTCTACGTGGGGATCGTACGGTCCATGGCGCTCTACGGGGCGCCAGTGTGGGCGAACAACCTGACGGCCCGCAATGTCGCAGTACTGCGGAGACCGCAGCGGGCGATGGCCGTCAGGGTTGTAAGGGGATACCGTACGATCTCCTTCGAGGCGGCGAGCCTCTTAGCCGGATCACCGCCCTGGGATCTCGACGCAGGCCTCCTTGCGTCACTATATCGGTGGCGCAAGGACGCATTGGAGCGGGGCGAGCGTCTGGTGCCTCGGCAAGCTGAGGCACACAGGACCGAGCTCCGCCAGATCCTGGTGGCGGAATGGGAGCAACGACTTGCGCGACCCAGCGCAGGGCACGCCGCAATAGCGGCGGTAAGACCCGTCATGAAGGAGTGGCTGGAGAGAAGGCATGGCGCCCTCAGCTTCCGGCTCACACAGGTGCTTTCCGGACATGGGTGCTTCGGAAAGTACCTGTGCCGTATAGGTCGGGAGCCGGCGCCCGGTTGCCATCACTGCGACTGCCGCGACGACACGGCGCAGCATACCTTGGAGGTATGCCCAGCATGGGCAGAGCAGCGCCGTGTCCTCCGTGCGGCGGTCAACGCTGCGGGTGACCTCTCGCTGCCGGCCGTGGTTCTATCCATGGTCGGCGGTGAGAGCGCTTGGAACGCCGTCGCCTCCTTCTGCGAGGAGGTGATGGACGCCAAGGAGGCGGCGGAAAGGGAGAGGGAGGCACTATCCCCTCTCTCCACCCGCAGCAGACGCACCGGGCGCCGTAGGGCGGCCAATGACCTCCGGCCACCGTAGGGTGCGGCCTGCGGGCGGCGAACTGGGGGGTTCGTCGCCCGAACAGATGCAGGCCCTGTGAAGGTTGCGCGCCGTGTTCCGCGCGCGCCTTGGGAGTGCGGCCGTAGGGTGACGGCCGCATAGGGTGACGGGGCCCGCCTTAGTTGGCGGGCCAAGACCTGCCGGGGGGTGCGGAAGAATGTGCGAGTATCTCTCGCCCCCCCCCCGGCTTAAGGTAGATGGAGGAACACCGTGTGGGGTTTAGTCAGTAAAAGTCTGACAGACCCCCCCGCCCCCCCTAGGGCGGGGGACATCCTATGAGGATTCCCCACACGTACAAAAAAAAAAAAAAAAAAAAAAGGTTAGGTTAGGTTCCCCACCGAGGTGTCTCCACGTTGCCGTCGTGGTGGGGCTTGCGTGCTTTCAATGATCCTTGGGGCTATGCCGGGTAGAGTTACTCATGCCGGACAGGTCCAAGGGGAGGGGCCAGACGAAGAGAGACACAGGGCGGGCCGATCCTGTTCGATCGACCATGGTCGATTGACATGGATGCGGCTAGGCCGCTGCGGTGCAGGCGCACCAAAGCGGCACGGGTGTTTGCTCTTTTCAGAGCAAACTTTTTCGGCGGGTCCGCTGAGTCGGGTTGGCCGGACAGCGGACGGAGGCATGCCTAATGCCGCCGTCGGGGGCTTGGCTTAACCGCCTGGCCCAGAGGAAGGACACCTCTAAGATAAAAAACCACCCAATCCCAAGTTTCGAAGCGCGGCGAGGGGATGAGTGGCTGGTGGGAATCCGGTCGCGAGCGCTTCCCCTGTAGATACCTGCCGCCCTCTACAGTATATAGGCTTACCTTTTTAAGGGCATGGAGCACTGCCCGGGTTGACTTTTATTTCTTCCTTACTCGTGGGAATCAAATGGATTTAAACTTAAAAAAACAAACAAAAACGACGTCGGTACCAGTGGTACAGTTGGAGAGGTGTGATGCAGTGTCAGATTCGGACACTGCATCCATGGTTAGTGTCGCTAGTGCGATGAGTGCGGAGAGCAGTCGCTCAAAGCACCTGAGGAAGCGCGCGCACACTAGCGTGGATCACTCGGGGTCGGACACAGCCCTGAGTGATACGGAAGATCCGGCCGCTAAGGTCGCGGCCAAAGCAACAGGCAAATATGTCGGCCTGGCCAAGGCCAGGAGGGAGCTGAAGGCTGCCCAAAAGGCAGCAGCGGCTGAGGAGAAGCGCGCGGAGGACGAGCGGCAAGTTGCCGCTCTGACAGAGAAGGTGACCATTGGTCGAATCACCAGACTGTCAGAGTCCTCCGCAGCCTCAATGACGAATGAGGTCACAGTTGTCGACATGACCGCTGCTGACCTCAACACGGGAATGTTGGAGGCTGTAGCGGCCATTAAAAGGGTTGGCAAGGTCTCCAAAGGCCTAAGCGGGTGCAGCCAGAAGGCACTGAAGGAGGCAACGGCGTCAATTGTTGCCTATACCGAAGTCCTCCTTCAGCGCACTTCCTCTGAGGAGACCCTAAAGCTGCAGGCGGAAAACGCCCGGCTAGCAGCCAAAGTGGCGGAGCTCCGTAAGGAGCACGACGCATTCAAGGCGGAAATGGAGTCCTTCCGCTTGACTCGTCTTAGGGCGGAAATAGGCCTTCCACAGCCCCAAGAGTCAGAGCTGGCCTCCTTGCTCCGAAAGGAACTGGCCAGTCTCAATACTCGGTTTGGGGTTTTGGAGGGTAGGCTTCTGCGCCCGCCCTTGGCTGCAGACCGAAGAGTGGCGTCGGCAATGACATATGCGGCAAAAACCGCAGCTTCGGCACTATCAGCGCAGCCAAGTCAAATGGCCGCTTCCACCTCCACCTCCTCAGCGGCTCCCGCAGCCCCCATATCCCAGAAGGGCAAAGGGAAGGGAAAGGGGAGGGGGAAGAAGACGGCAGTGGCAACGCCTGGGACCTCCACCCAAGTCCCTTCACAGGAGCGCCTCGAGCCTGCTGGGCCCAGTGGAGATAGTTGGGAAACAGTTGGGGCTAAGAAGAAGGCCAAAAAGGCAAGCCGCAAGGCTAAAAAGACGGCCCAAAAGGCCGAAAAGGCGGCCAAAAAATCTGGTGCCAGGCTCCGTGCCCCACGTTCAACGGCCGTGGTGTTGACGCTGCAGCCTGGAGCGGTGGAGCGGGGAGTCAGCTATGCCGAGATCCTCGCGAAGGCCAAAGCTGAGATTTCACTCCCCGATCTCGGTATAGCGGGCATCCGGTGCAAACCAACTGCTACCGGTGCCCGCTTGCTGGAAATTCCCGGCGCCACCAGCGGCTCGAAGGCGGACGCCCTTGCCGAAAAACTGAGGGCGTCACTCGGACAAGACGATGTTCGAGTGTCCAGGCCAATCAAGTCTCTAGACTTGCGCGTTTCTGGCCTGGACGACTCAGTCACGCCCGAAGAGGTGACAGCCGCTGTCGCAAGGGTCGGGGAGTGCCCGAAAGAGCACGTGAAGACGGGTGCTATTCGGTCGGGCTTTACAGGCCTTGGGACAGTTCTGGTGAGCTGCCCCGTTGCAGCGGCCCAGAAACTATCGAAGGGCAACAGGCTGTTGGTGGGCTGGGTCTCGGCGCAAGTGAAGCTCCTGACGCCCAAGCCCCTGAGGTGCTACCGATGCATCGAGGAGGGGCACGTCGGAGCACGGTGCACCGCGGGGGTCGACCGCAGCCAGCTTTGCTTCCGCTGCGGTCAGCCCGGTCACAAAGCCGCCACTTGCAGTGCCGCGCCGCACTGCGTAGTTTGTGCGGCGGCGGGCAAGCCGGCGGAGCACCGGGCGGGCAGTAAGGCTTGCGCTGGGACCAAGCGCAAAAAGAAGCCTGCCAAAAAGGGACTGGGAGAAATTGATTCCTCGCAGCCGACTCACCCACCGGCTGCGGGCAATAAAGAGCCGCAAAAGGCTGTGGAGGAGACGATAGCCATGGAAACCCAGTAATGGCCCCACACCTTCGTCTCCTCCAAGCCAACATTAACCACTGCGCCAGAGCTCAGGACCTTTTGCTCCAGAGCATGGCGGAGTGGTTCGTCAATGTCGCCATCGTCGCCGAGCCCTACTTTGTCCCCCCCAGGAATGACTGGGTGAGTGACACTAGTGGCTCGGTGGCGCTACTCACGCACGTCGCCGCTGGGTCCCCGTCCCTCGAGACCGTCACCCGGGGACGGGGATATGTCGCGGCGATGTGTGATGAGATCATGGTCGTGGGGGTGTACTTCTCCCCCAACCAATCTCTCGCCGACTTCGAGGGCTCTGTAGCAGAGCTGGGCACTGTCGTCAGTCGCCGCCGTCCTCATCCCGTTCTCGTCGCGGGGGACTTCAACGCCAAGTCTACGGCTTGGGGTTCCCCGACGACGGATGCACGAGGGGAAGTGCTGGAGGAGTGGGCTGTGGAGTTAGGCCTACTTCTCCTAAACCGGGGCTCCGTACAAACGTGCGTGCGCCAGCGGGGCGGGTCCATAGTGGACATTTCGTTCGCTAGCCCCGCTCTCGCGCGCCGTGTGCAGGAGTGGCGCGTATTGGAGGAGGTGGAGACGTTGTCGGATCACCGATACATTCGGTTCAACGTCTCCGCCCAGACCTCGAGCGGTCCGCTCCAAGCGGCCCCGGTTGGGGTGGGGGACGGCCCGCGTTGGGCACTAAAACGGCTGGACCGGGAGGCCCTTCTGGAGGCCTCAATCGTGCAGGCCTGGTTGGAGTCGCCCGACAGGCCTGTCGACATAGACGTGGAGGCAGAGTGGTTCCGGAAGGGCATGTCGCATGTCTGCGATGCGGCGATGCCCCGTGTTCGGCCGATACCTGCCAGGCGCCAGGTGTACTGGTGGTCGCAAGAAATCGCGCAGTTGCGCATCGCCTGTGTGGCAGTGCGGCGCCGGTACACCAGGTACCGCAGAAGGACCTATCGCGACGAGGTCGAAGAGGCGGAACTGTACGAGGGGTACAGAGTGGCGAAGAAAGCCCTCAAGCTAGCCATCAAGATGGCCAAGATCCAGGCTCGCGAGGAGCTGCTGGCGACTCTGGACCGTGATCCGTGGGGGCGCCCTTACCTCATGGTGAGGGGCAAACTACGCCCGTGGGCCCCCCCACTGTCCCGGAGTCTCCAGCCGCAGGTGCTTGAGGGCGTGGTGAGCGCTCTGTTCCCTTCCAGGGCGGAGCACACGCCACCGCCCATGGTTCCGCCTCACATGGTGCCCGACGCGGAAGTAGACGACGACGAAGTGCCCGAAGTGACCCGGGTAGAGCTGAGAGTGGCGGTGGATAGGCTTCAGGCCAAAAACACCGCCCCAGGGCCCGACGGCATTCCAGGCCGTGCATGGGTCCTGGCCTTAAGGGCTCTCGGGCCCCGATTAGCGGGACTCTTTAGCGCATGTTTGGAGCGGGGCCAGTTTCCACGCCGGTGGAAGACGGGGAAGCTGGTCCTGCTGAAGAAGGAGGGGCGCCCTGCGGACAGTCCGTCCGCATACCGGCCCATCGTGTTGTTGGACGAGGTGTGTAAGCTCTTCGAGCGAATTATCGCGGACCGCCTCGTCCAGCATCTGAGTGGGGAGGGGCCGGATCTGGCGGACAACCAGTTCGGTTTCCGCCGGGGGCGCTCCACAGTGGATGCCATAATGCGCGTGAGGGTCCTGGCGGAGGAAGCAGTGGCCCGGGGCGAGGTCGTCTTGGCGGTGTCTCTGGACATCGCCAATGCCTTCAACACCATGCCCTGGAGTTGCATTAGGGAGGCACTCCTCTATCATGGGGTGCCGAACTACCTCCGCCGCATCATCGGGGCCTACTTGACGGACAGAGCCGTCATATACCCGGGTCGAGAAGGATGGGGTCGGCGAGAAATGTCGTGCGGTGTTCCACAGGGATCGGTACTGGGGCCGCTCCTGTGGAACATCGGGTACGACTGGGTGCTGCGCGGTGCGCTTCTCCACGGCGTCGGCGTCATTTGTTACGCCGACGACACGCTAGTGACAGCGCGTGGGAAGACGCACCGGCAGGCGACCATATTGGCGACAGCTGGGGTCGCGCAAGTCGTAGGTAGGATCCGGCGGTTGGGTCTCGAGGTGGCCCTGCACAAATCCGAGGCCCTTTGTTTCCACGGGCCTCGGAAGGGCCCGCCTCCGGGATCCAACATCGTGGTGGGAGGGGTCTCCATCGGTGTCGAGTCGACGATGAAGTACTTGGGACTCGTCCTCGACAGCCGGTGGGACTTCGGGCCGCACTTCAAGCGGCTGGCCCCCAGATTGATGGGCGCCGCGGCCGCACTGTCGCGGCTGCTGCCCAATTTGGGGGGGCCAAATACCTCCTGCCGGAGGCTCTACGTGGGGATCGTACGGTCCATGGCGCTCTACGGGGCGCCAGTGTGGGCGAACAACCTGACGGCCCGCAATGTCGCAGTACTGCGGAGACCGCAGCGGGCGATGGCCGTCAGGGTTGTAAGGGGATACCGTACGATCTCCTTCGAGGCGGCGAGCCTCTTAGCCGGATCAGCGCCCTGGGATCTCGACGCGGGCCTCCTTGCGTCACTATATCAGTGGCGCAAGGACGCATTGGAGCGGGGCGAGCGTCTGGTGCCTCGGCAAGCTGAGGCATACAGGACCGAGCTCCGCCAGATCCTGGTGGCGGAATGGGAGCAACGACTTGCGCGACCCAGCGCAGGGCACGCCGCAATAGCGGCGGTAAGACCCGTCATGAAGGAGTGGCTGGAGAGAAGGCATGGCGCCCTCAGCTTCCGGCTCACACAGGTGCTTTCCGGACATGGGTGCTTCGGAAAGTACCTGTGCCGCATAGGTCGGGAGCCGGCGCCCGGTTGCCATCACTGTGACTGCCGCGACGACACGGCGCAGCATACCTTGGAGGTATGCCCAGCATGGGCAGAGCAGCGCCGTGTCCTCCGTGCGGCGGTCAACGCTGCGGGTGACCTCTCGCTGCCGGCCGTGGTTCTGTCCATGGTCGGTGGCGAGAGCGCTTGGAATGCCGTCGCCTCCTTCTGCGAGGAGGTGATGGACGCCAAGGAGGCGGCGGAAAGGGAGAGGGAGGCACTATCCCCTCTCTCCACCCGCAGCAGACGCACCGGGCGCCGTAGGGCGGCCAATGACCTCCGGCCACCGTAGGGTGCGGCCTGCGGGCGGCGAACTAGGGGGTTCGTCGCCCGAACAGATGCAGGCCCTGTGAAGGTTGCGCGCCGTGTTCCGCGCGCGCCTTGGGAGTGCGGCCGTAGGGTGACGGCCGCATAGGGTGACGGGGCCCGCCTTAGTTGGCGGGCCAAGACCTGCCGGGGGGTGCGGAAGAATGTGCGAGTATCTCTCGGCCCCCCCCGGCTTAAGGTAGATGGAGGAACACCGTGTGGGGTTTAGTCAGTAAAAGTCTGACAGACCCCCCCGCCCCCCCTAGGGCGGGGGACATCCTATGAGGATTCCCCACACGTACAAAAAAAAAAAAAAAAAAAAAAAAAAAAAAAAAAAAAAAAAAAAAAAAAAAAAAAAAAAAAGGTTAGGTTAGGTTAGGTTAGGTTGGGCACGCCGCAATAGCGGCGGTAAGACCCGTCATGAAGGAGTGGCTGGAGAGAAGGCATGGCGCCCTCAGCTTCCGGCTCACACAGGTGCTTTCCGGACATGGGTGCTTCGGAAAGTACCTGTGCCGCATAGGTCGGGAGCCGGCGCCCGGTTGCCATCACTGCGACTGCCGCGAAGACACGGCGCAGCACACCTTGGAGGTGTGCCCAGCTTGGGCAGAGCAGCGTCGTGTCCTGCGTGCGGCGGTCAACGCTGCGGGTGACCTCTCGCTGCCGGCCGTGGTTCTTTCCATGGTCGGCGGTGAGAGCGTTTGGAACGCCGTCGCCTCCTTCTGCGAGGAGGTGATGGACGCCAAGGAGGCGGCGGAAAGGGAGAGGGAGGCACTATCCCCTCTCTTCACCCGCAGCAGACGCACCGGGCGCCGTAGGGCGGCCAATGACCTCCGGCCACCGTAGGGTGCGGCCTGCGGGCGGCGAACTAGGGGGTTCGTCGCCCGACCAGATGCAGGCCCTGTGAAGGTTGCGCGCCGTGTTCCGCGCGCGCCTTGGGAGTGCGGCCGTAGGGTGACGGCCGCATAGGGTGACGGGGCCCGCCTTAGTTGGCGGGCCAAGACCTGCCGGGGGGTGCGGAAGAATGTGCGAGTATCTCTCGGCCCCCCCCGGCTTAAGGTAGATGGAGGAACACCGTGTGGGGTTTAGTCAGTAAAAGTCTGACAGACCCCCCCGCCCCCCCTAGGGCGGGGGACATCCTATGAGGATTCCCCACACGTACAAAAAAAAAAAAAAAAAAAAAAAAAAAAAAAAAAAAAAAAAAAAAAAAAAAAAGGTTAGGTTAGGTTAGGTTAGGTTAGGTTAGGTTTTTTTTTTTTTTTTTTTTTTGTTTCGGCAGGAGTGGGAAATCCATCATGGACGCCCACACTGACCCGTTTCCAGGCCAGTCTGGGCAGTGCCGGACTCCTACCGGCTAAAACCACACTCCTGCCTCGGCGTGAGCCCCTGCCGTACAAGTTTCGCAGGGAATTTTATTATGGGCCTTATATTATTTCCTGTTTTATTTATTTTTCCGGTTAACAGACTTAACAATTTTAACTATATATTCAATTAGCTTATTCCTACTTTTTCTATTATTTAATAGTACGCTCAAACTGTTTCCGCTTATTTTTTCATCAATACACACCTCTAGGTTGTGTCTGTGGAGGGCATAGACAGGGCAATCCGTCAGGAGGTGGAGGATCGTCTCCTGCTTGTCGGGGTCGCAGGCGCACGCTGGACTCTCCTTGCACTTGAAGCGAGTCAAGTACTCGGAGAATCCACCGTGCCCTGTTAGTGCTTGGGTCAGCTCCTTCGTCATCTGTATCTTCCTGATCGTCCTGTACGCCGCGATGGCACAGGGGAAGAACACCTTTGTGGTGGCCGCCGTTTCGCCTGAACAGTACCTCCGGTTCCATTCGCCCAGCGTTTCCAAACGGATCGCTCGCTTGGCGAATGAAACCGGGCATCTGTCGTAGTCGGGTGCACGCTTCGACCTCAGGGCAGCCTCCTTCGCGAGCGAGTCGGCTCTCTCGTTACCCTCCAGCCCCACATGAGCTTTGACCCAGAACAAGGAGACGCTCTTGTTCTGGTTGCTGCTGTGGCGGATGGCGTCCCTTGCTTCCACTGCAAGGGGGTGGAGGGCTCCGGGGTTCACGACTGTTTGGAGGGCTGCCATGGAGTCGCTGTAGATAGCGAACGCCGTCTCTGTGCTTCGGAGGGCTTCCTTGGCGGCTTCGCAGAGGGCAAGGAGCTCAGCCTGGTAGACGGTGCTGTAGGACGGCAGAACAAGCTTTCGGGTCTTCGTCTCTGCCGCGCCAGTCCATACTGACAGCGCGGCCCCGACTTTACCCTCGATCTTGCTGCCGTCCGTAAAGATGCGCACCGCGTAGTCGCGGTGGTTATCATATTGCTCCTCGTCTACCAGGCGTTGCAGTTCCATGTCCCTCTGCTCCGCCGGATGTGGCGCATCTAGTGCCGATGCCATTCGCTCGATCTCCCGGCCCCCCAGCGCAGGATGGGACACCCCCTTCTTGGCCTCGTATAGCGAGGCCGCCTCACGGACTCGGAGGTCGAGAGGGAGGATCCCAGTAAGCACCAGCGCTGCGTTCAGGGAGACCGTGCGGTAGGCACGGCACATCTTCTGCGCGAAGCTCCTCTGGACGGCGTTCAGCTTCTTCTGCACCCCGACTTTGTTTGCGGCCGGCGACCACGCACTCGCCGCGTACAGGACGATGGGCTCCACCGCAGCTGTGTAAATACAGCGGATGATGTCTGGGTGGAGTCCCCAGCTGACCCTCGCAGCCCCCGACAGCTGCTTGTATATGCCGACGGCTCGGGAACAGACGTTTGCGACGTGGGTGTTAAAGGTCAACTTGTGGTCGATGGTGAGACCGAGCAGCTTGATTTCCTCAGACATGCCAATGTCCACCCCGCCCATCCTCAGGCATGGGGTGTCGTGTTTTAGCTTCCGCGTGACCAGCATTGCTTTGGTTTTATGCGGCGCGAATTTCAGCTTATTCACGACACCCCACGCCCGGACATACTCGAGGGCGGCATTGGCATCCCTTTGGACCTCAAGTGCAGTCCCCCCATCGAACACAAGGACGACGTCGTCCGCAAACGCCTGACACTGGACCCCTCTACTCTCCAGACCTTTGAGCAGAGGGTCTAACAGGAGGTTCCACAGTATGGGACCACCGATTGACCCCTGGACGCATCCCTTCTCGGTCCTGGCCTCGCACTCCGCTCCCGCATACCGGACTTTCACCACTCGCTCGGACAAGTAGCTGTCTATGACCCGCCTCAAGTTTACAGGACACTTTTCCTCAGCCAGACGCACTCTAATAGCTGGCCACCAAGCGCTGTCGAAGGCTCCCTCAATGTCCAAGGACACAACCGCAACAAGCCTCTTCTCAGAGAGTTTGTCACGGATGTGCCCCATCAGTGCATAGAGGGAGTCTTCGGTGCTTCTTTGGGGCATGAAGCCGTACTGGCGAGTACTCATCCTGGGCAACAGGTAAAACTTGAGTCGGGCCACCAGCATCTTCTCAAACATCTTGCCGAGCACAGGCAAGAGACCTATCGGCCTGTAGGATTTGGGAGTGGTGTAGTCCTCTTTTGCGGGCTTGCGGAGCACAACCACCGTTGCCTCTTTCCAGGACCGCGGAAAGTATTCATGCGCCAGGCACTTGTTCAACAAGCGCAGAACTAGGTCTGGGTCTTCACGGATCGTGTGGTCCCATATGTCCGCCGTTAGACCGTCGGAACCGGGGGCTTTTTTGGGGTTAAACGAGGAGGCTGCTCGCTTCAGCTCGTCGAGAGTGAAGGGAGGATCCAAGGGCTCAACTTGGTTGCCCCCATTCACCTCTTCCGCTCGTTGCCGCATTCTTTTGTGCTCCTCGTTTTCCCCCTCCGTACGGTCTTTCGGGTAAAAAGTCTCTGCCAGGAACCTCGCTGAAGCCTCTGGGTCCAGTGTCTTTGCATCCCTCACCATCGGCAAATCCTCCTGCCTTTTCTCAGTTCTGCGGATCACCCTGTAGATGCCCTCCCACATTCCTTCCCTATCCTGCTTCTCACAGAAACCCTTCCAGCTCTCGACCTGAGCTTTGACCACTGCCTTTTCGTACTCAACTTTCTGTTTCAGGTACTCCTCAACAACCTTTGGTCTCCGGACTGGCGCTGCACATCGGATCCTCCGCTTCTTGGTGGCTACCTGCCTCTTCAGGCCGGCGAGTTCATCGGACCACCACGGCACGGTTAGTTTGTCTACTGTCTTCTTTTTGGGTATCACTAGTGAGCACGCTTCCTGCACCGTGTGCGTGAGCGTTTGGACCACCAGGTCTATTTCCGCTGCGCTGTCGACACTGTCGATCAGGTCAGCGGAGAGGTTATTTGTCCGCTTAATTCGGGCCAGTTTCTTACGAAACCGGCCCCAATTTGCTTTCCTCGTATTATAGACTCTGGTGGTCCGGCTCACCGTGACACCCGCAGACTTTTCAAGATGAATAACGAACTCTATGCCGTTGTGATCCGATCCCGTCAGGTCGTCGACGACTCGCCAGCCGTCTGTCACCGTCAGCATATCCGATGTGCAGGCTGTGACGTCGACGCAGCTAGTGTAACGTCTGTCACCCCTAACTACGTCGAAGGTTGGAGTTTCCCCTCTGTTGAGTACTTGCAGTCCAAGCTGGTCGAGAGCTGCCAGCATATCGTCGCCTCTGCTATTCGTCTCGCTGCTGCCCCACCAAACACTCCAGGCGTTGGCGTCTCCTCCCATTATGAGCCTATGCGGGCCGGTCTCGCTTTCGACCTTTCTGAGCGTGTCCAGGTATGGCCCCAAGGGCTGGTCTGGCTCAAAGTAGAACGAGACCAGCGTGACCCTCCAGGCACCGGTTTGGATCCCCACCACGACAATGTTGTCCGTGGTGAGTTCTGGGTACTGCCTTACGGTAAGGTTTGGGTCAAAGACGGCTATTGCCGCTTTGACAGTCCCTTCTCCTTGCCTGGTGCTCTGGAAGATTCTCACGCCTCTGGTCCCGCTCATCCTTTTCGCGCTGCCCACGTAGGGCTCCTGGATCAACGCTGCAGTTGCCTTGCGCTGCTCGGCCTCGATCATAAGCTCATGGGTCGCCAGTCTCTTCCTTTGGAGATTCGCCTGGAGTATTTTGTGCGGCATTTTGTCCCCTGGGACGCCTTTAGCAGTAGGCGACGGACGCGCGTGCCAGCCTGTCCCACTTGACTCGAACAGGACACTCGGGGCTAAACGCGTTGTGATCGATCTTCTCCATCTTCGCCCTGACACAGTTTTGGCATTTCGGTGTCTCTGCCTTTAGCCACTGGGCACATTCCGCTCGGAGGTGCGGGCCTCCACAATGGCTGCATAGGTCGGCTAGCTCTTTACAGAGCCGCCGACCATGCCCATAACCCAAGCACCTCGTGCACTGCACCAGTGGCGACTGGTCTTCGACGAAGACGGTCTGAAGATCGATACGCGCCCTGCCCTTATCGAGCATCCTGCTCCAGACTATTGGAGACGTGCTGACCACCACGCTGCTGGTATGAGGGTTTCTGGAGTTCCTCCTAAATTTTACCGCTAGGCGATCATCCCCTTTGTCGAGGCCGTGAAAGACGTCCCGGTTCTGGTTCCGTAGCGCCCTCAGCACCTCCTCATCAGAGTGAATGCGGAGGACGCCCCGGAAGACCAGCATCGGGTCCTTGTTCTTCACCTCCTCGACAACGAGGTGATCACCTGCCTGCTCAATTTTCGCACGAACTCTGCTTCGCTCTTCTGCTGACCTACAGCCCATTATAATTTTTCGGTCTTTTGCCTTCCTCACGCTCTCTACCTCTATTCCCCCATCTTTTGCATTAACAGCATTTCTAATTTTAGACAGGACCTCTTCGCCCGAGTCCCCTTCGTCTTTCGACGTTACCACCATGGAGTGCAGTGCGGTCCTTCCTGGGGTCTGCCTTTTCGGTGGACCCGCCGCTACACTCGCATAGGTGGCCGTCTTTTGTAGAAGTTCCCCCTGCCTCTCCATCGCTTCCTGGAGCCTCTCCATTCTTTCGCTGCTCTCCTTCACCAGCGCGCTATGCTCCGCTAGTGAAGCGAGCAGCGAATTCATCTCCTGGGAGCACTCCTTGCTCTCCGGCGGGGCTGTGGCCTTAACGGCCTCCTTCGCCTCTGGCTCAGCCCCCCCTACCATCGATTTGGCCGCAGCCTCCTCCTTTACCAATTGGTACAGCCGTTCCACCGACTGGGTGATCCCGACCTTCAAATCTGACCTCAAGTTGCGAGAGTCATTTAAATGTGACTTCGCACGCATGAGGCAGTTTCGGGCCTCGGTCACCCGGTCGGTGGGCTTGAGGAGCTGAGGCTGGCTCGTTCCCGACGATCCTCCCGCCACCTCCGCGGATGCTCTGCGCACTGAAATTAGTGGAGGCGCTGCTTTCCGCGTTGGTTTTGAGAGGGCCGCCGCAACCGGGGCAGCCTCCTTGGGTGAGTCTGCGACCACAACGAGAGGGGGCTGGGCTTCCGCCACCTTTCCTGCGGCTTTTCCGCTCTCCCACTCCCCAATGCTTCGCCTCACATTTGAGGCCTGAGTTGAAGCACCGGGAGGGGAGGCTGCCTTCTCTCCGTTCGATGGAGAGACACGGGGATCCACGGGGGTCTTTTTTGCGGGTGTTCTCGCGAGGAACATTATGGGGGAATAGGGTAAATAAATAAATAAAATCAACAATAATAAAATAAAATAATAATTAAAATAAAATCAAATTAGTAATTAATTATTATTAGCTATTAAAATGTTGGTTCAATAAAACCTTGTCATAAATGTTAAAATAGATCCCTGTAAAGGGGGGATCCACAAATAAATAAAATAAAATATAAAATTAAAAAGTTATAAATTAGATTAAAACAATTTTTGGTTCAATAAAACCAGTCGAAATTGATCCCTGTAAAAGGGGGATCAATAGGTCACGTGACGCGCGTCAATAAAACGTCAAAACAAAATTTTGTAATTTTTGCCTGCAAAAAAGTTCAGATAGCCAAGCGAGAAATGGGTGGGTGGGCGAGCGAAAAATTTGGAGATTTCAAAAATTTTGCAAGTTCTACAGCAGCTAGCCGCACGTGCGAGGTGTCGGAAGACGCGTCTCGGCGCGGGCTGTCGCACACTGGTGAAAACGGAATCTACTTTAGAAGAAAAATTTGGAATTTTGGCCGGAAAACGTGATTTTTTGAAGAAAATTTGAAAATTATGTACTACACTGCGGCAGTCTGGTTCGCGAAACGCGGTGCAGATTGCGGGGTCGGCAGGTAGGTAGCTATTGGTAAACTAATATGAACTTTTTTGGAAGAAAAAAGGGAGAAACGGCAATTCTTTATACAAAATTTTCAATAAAAACAATGTTTGTATGGAAAATGTATTTTCCACGCGTCTAGGTCAATGAAAATGTGTCTAAACGTTAGACGGAGCCAAATCTAGCTTAAAATAGCTGAAAACAGCTTCAAAATACGTCACCGGGAAGCTAAGATATGACGGTTAGGTTAGGTTAGGTTAGGTTAGGTTAGGTTAGGTTAGGTTAGGTTAGGTTAGGTTAGGTTAGGTTAGGTTAGGTTAGGTTAGGTTAGGTTAGGTTAGGTTAGGTTTTTTTTTTTTTTTTTTTTTTTTTTTTTTTTTTTTTTTTTTTGCCGGGCGCTTTTTTGGCCCGGCTGGCGAGTTTAGGTCCCTAACATGATCAGGGATTTATATCTACATCTAATCTAGGACTGTTTATTTTTATTTTTTACTTAGGTATACAAATGTTATTTCCACTAGGCAATTTTTACTTATTTTCTATCTTAGACTACTTTATTCCTATCGTAACTAGTTTCTATACTATGGTTTGTGGTCCGAAAAAGTACAGCTAGGCTGGTGCGTACATGTCTCAACATGTAAGCGCAGCCTATTCTTATGTATCTACTTATTTCTACTTATTTCTATTTATTACTATTTCGCTTACTTCTACACAGTATTTTATAAATTTAGATCTTGTTCCTTTATTACTTATTATTTTGCTAATATTTCCTAAACTGATTTGTATCTCTAATTCTTGCTCTATCTCATGTCTTCGCTTTTCGTGTACAGGGCAGTCTATTATTATGTGTAGGGGGGTCTCATCTTTACTGGGTTCGCAGAGGCACGACGGGCTCCCCCTAATCTTGAACCGATGCAAGTATTGGGAGAACCCACCGTGCCCCGTCATCAGCTGTGTGATGACTCCCTCTGGCTTAATTTTCCTCACCAGTTTGTATGATTCCACCGCGCTCGGGAAGAACACCCGGGTGACCGAGGCGGTTTCGCCACTCGTGTACCTCCGGTTCCACTTGTCAAGGGTATCCATACGTATATGCCGCTTGACAAATGAAACCGGGTATGTATCGTAGGCCGGAGCCGTTTTTAATTTCGATGCCGCTTCTTTTGCCAGCGCATCCGCCCTCTCATTTCCCTCGAGTCCCGCATGTGCTCGAACCCAAAAAAGATCAACTTTTTTGCCTTTGGTCAATATTTGTCCGAGCTTTTTCCGGATATCGACTGCGAGGGAATTAAGAGAGCAGCTGTTGGCTATTGTCTCCAGCGAAGACCTCGAGTCACTGAAGATGCCAAAGCTGAGCTCCTGGCATTTGATAATTTCATCCATCGCCCTGGATATCGCCAGCATCTCGGCCTGGAAAACGGTGCAATATGACGGCAGCTTCAGCTTCCGGTTTATGGCTTCGGCAGTACCCTTCCACAAAGATACTGCCGCTCCTACCCCGCCTTCGAATTTGCTGCCGTCGGTGAAAATCCTCACAGCTTGCCCGCTGCTGAGGTTAAGTTGTTCCTCGTCCTCCAGGGACCCGAAGCTGATGGCGACACCCAGGGATGGATGTGGGGTGTCCTTGAACGCGGCCCTACGCTCGATCTCACCTCCTCTTAGCGCTGGGTGGGGTACTCCCCTCTTTGCCTCGAACAGGGCGGCTGCCTCCTGGATTCGGAGATCGAGGGGAAGTATCCCAGCCAGAACCAGGGCCGAGTTTAGGGAGACCGTGCGGTAGGATTTGCACAGTTTTTGTGCAAACCCCCTTTGGACCGCGTTCAGTTGTCGCGTGACACACGTCTTTTTTGTAGCTGGAGCCCATGCTGCCGCTGCATATGTGACGATCGGCTCCACCGCTGCCGTGTAGATGGCTCTCACCACCTCCGTATGGAGACCCCAGCTTACCTTGGCGGCTCTTGACAGATGCCCGTATACATTTAACACCCTTTTGCATGTAGTAGCAACGTGGGCGTTAAATGTCAGGTTGTCATCTATCAAGAGTCCCAAGAGCTTGATCTCCTTCGAGGTCTCTATGGCTGTCCCACCCATGTGCAGCCTTGGGGTGTCGAATTTTAGTTTTCTGGTAATAACCATCGCTTTGGTCTTGTGTGGTGCGAACTTAAGTTTATTTTCGACACCCCAACTCCGCACATAGGCGAGGGCCGGGTTTGCCATCCGTTCAACTTCCTGGGCGGTGTCACCGTCGAACAGCAACATGACGTCATCCGCGAACGCCTGGCAGTAGTTGCCTCGCATTTCCAGTCCCCTCAACAGGGGGTCGAGGAGGAGGTTCCAGAGTATGGGTCCGCCAATGGATCCCTGAACACATCCTTTTGACGTCCCCCTCTTCACCTCCTCCCCTGCGTATCGCACTCTCACCCTCCTGTCGTTCAGGTAACTGTCAACTACCCTTCGAACGTTGACCGGGCACCCCTCCTCCGCCAGTCTCAGCCTTATGGCAGGCCACCAGGCGTTGTCGAAGGCTCCCTCTATGTCGAGTGATACTAGCGTTATAAGTTTTTTATCGGCAAGTTTGCTTCTTATGCGCTTCATCAAGTCATAGAGGGAGTCTTCGGTACTCCTTTGTGGCATGAAGCCATATTGCCTTCGACTGAGCTTTGGAATGAGGTGCCACTTGATCCTCCCTACCAGCATTTTTTCCAGTATCTTTCCCATCACTGGCAAAAGTCCTATTGGCCTGTAAGACTTAGGCTCCGTGTAGTTGTCCTTTCCAGGTTTCCTCAGAACTACAACGGTAGCCTCTTTCCAGGGCTCTGGAAAGTGTCCCAGCTCTAGGCACTTATTTGCCAGTGATAGGAAGACATCGGGGGCCGCGTCTATCGCCTTCTTGCAGATGTCCGCGGTGAACCCGTCCTCACCGGGTGCCTTCTTTGGATTGAAGCTATTCACCGCGGACTTGAGTTCTTCCATCGCAAATGGGGGGTCATGTAACTCATCATGACTCGGCTCATTTGCCCGGCTCGCTTTCTCCCTCGTATGCTGGTGTTCGGGTATATCTTCTTCGGGTCTGTCCTCCGGGTAGAAGGTATCCGCCAGAAGCGTCGCAGACTCCTTCCGACCCAATGTTTTTCCACCTTTTGTAAGGGGGAGATCCTCGTGTCGCCTGGTAGTTCTTCCCATCACCCTATAGATCCCCTCCCACATTCCCTCTCTGTCTTGTTTCCCACAAAACTCCTTCCAGCTACGTATCTGGGCCTTTTTGGCCTCCTGCTCATAGAGTTCCTTTGCACGCAGGTACTCCCCAACCACCTTCGCTCTCCGGACCGGCGCCGCACACCGAACCCTGCGCTTCTTTGTGGCGACATCCTTCTTTAAGCCAGCGAGATCATCAGACCACCAAGGTAAGTTAATACTATTTTTTGATTTTATTTTAGGTATACTTTCATTGCATGTTTCTTTTATTACATTTAAATATTCTTTTATTACATCTTCTAAGTTTACTCTACTATCTATGTTCTCTATTTTTGCCTTATTTATATTGTTTTCGTTTAACATATTTCCTATTTTTGATTTAAATTTATCCCATTTTGCCTTTTTAACATTATATATTCGAGTAGTTCTAGTGATTTCTATACCTTTGGATTTAACTAATTTAATTTTGAATAAAATGCTATTGTGGTCCGATGTCGTCATGCTCTCGTCGACTTTCCAGTCTTCCACATAGGCTAGCAGGTCCAATGTGCAGGCCGTAACGTCCACGAAGCTTGTGTAGCGCATCCCCCCTCTCACTGTGTCGAAGGTGGGGATGTCACCCGTGTTGAGCACCTGCATGCCAAGGTCCTCCAGAGTCCCGGCCATATCCTCCCCCCTGCCGTTGGTGACCGGGCTGCCCCACCACGCGCTCTTCGCGTTCGTATCCCCGGCCATCACAATCGCCCTGCCGAAGTGATGCCCTATCTCGCTCAGCTGCTGCAGGTATGGATCGATCTGTGTCGGTTTGGGCTCTAGGTAGAAAGAGACCAGTACGATCTCCCAGGCGCTCGTTCTCACCTTCACCACGACGATGTTGTTTGTGGTGAAGTTCGGGCACATAATGACGTCCAGGTCCCCGTCAAAGATGGCTATTGCCGCCTTGACGGTACCGGTCCCTTGGTCGACGTTTTGGAAGATTCGTACTCCCCTGTAGTTCCCCATTCTACCTCTACCCCCAACATAGGGTTCCTGCAGCATAGCGATGGCCACCCCTCTGTTGCCAGCCTCAATTACGAGATCGTTGGTGGCTTGCTCTTTACGCTGGAGGTTAGCTTGAGCCAAGAGGTACGGCCTGTCGCTGTTTCGAGCTTGAGCTTGAGATTCTCCAGGGGCGCCCTTAGCAGTACGCAATGGCCGTTCTGGCCAGTGCGTCCCACTTTCTCCTTATCGGGCACTCTGGGCTGAAAGCATTGTGGTCAGTCCTTTCCATCTTCGACCGTGTACAATTACAGCAGGAGGGGCTGCCGCCCGCCATCCATTCCGCACACTGAGCCTTCATGTGGGGGCCTCCGCAGTGACTACACTTCTCTGCGGTTTCCACGCAAAAACGTCTTCCATGCCCGTAGCCGAGGCAGAGCGAACACTGAACCAGCGGGGACTGGTCTTCCACCTTCACCCGCTGGAGATCTATGCGCACTGCCCCTTCCGCGAGCATCCGCTGCCAGATCACCGCAGAGACCCTGACCACTATGTGGCTCATGTGTGGGTTCCTGGTCCGCCTCTTATATATTATTTCCACCCTATTATCTTTCTGGTCGAGCCCACTGAATATATCCGCGTTTTGCTTCCGCAAGGCCTTCAGTACTTCGTCATCGCTGTTGAGGTGCAGGACGTCTCTCAGGGATATCAGGGGATCTTTGTTTTGTATGTCCTCGACCTTGAGCTCTGGTGTTCTGCTCAGTCGGTCCTTTATCGCCTTTCTATCCTCCTCCGTCCTGCATCCCATGATGACTTTCCTGTCTTTAGCCTTACGGACTCTCTCCACGGATATACCCCCTTCAGTCGCGTTGACGGCTTTTCTAATTCTGCTCAGGACCTCCTCCCCAGTCTCTGTTTCGTCCTTCGCAGTCACGACCACCGAGTGCAGGGCAGTCCGCTCTGGGATCTGCCTCCGGGGGGTCGCCGCCGCCACGCTGGCATAGGTCAATTTTGTTGCCGTCAGGGTCTGCTTTAGGCTCTCCATCTTTTCACAGCTTTCTCTTAGGAGTTCTGTGTTCTTTGCCAGCATTTCCTTCCATTCCCTGGTAGGGTCTGCACACTCATCTGTCTTTTCCGCCGGCTTTGGCTCTGCCGGTTTCGGCTCAGCCGGCTGCACCGTGACGCTCGAGCCCTTGGCTGCAACTGCCTCCTTTACAAGCTGGTAGAGGCGGTCTGACGACTCAAGGACTGCAGTCTTGATTTCAGTTTTTGTGTTCCTTGAGCTGTTAATATTCTGTTTAATTTTGATGAGGCACGACCTTGCCTCCAGTACTAAGGTTGAAGCCTTCGCACCGGTGGGCTTCGGTGGGCTCACCGTTAACTCAGTCGACAGTCTCTTTGCGGCCGGGTTCTTCTTTGCAGGGTCTGAGGTTGAGGCATTTTGCGAGGGCGTCGGGCTGGGTTGGCTCTGTTCCGGTTTCCCGCTTTCCTGTTCCCCGATGCTTCGCTCGACGCTGGTCGCAGAAGCCCCCGCCTCATCCAGGGTAACCGTCTTATTCATCTCCCTGTTGTTTCCCTGTTTTACTGGTGTTCGGTGCATGGTGCAGTTATGTCAGGGACCTCTCGCTATGTGCACAGTGCTTGTTAAGCGTTGTAAATGACGCTTAAGTAAGAATAGAATAAAGAGTGTAAAGAAGAAAGAGTAGAAGAAGAGCAATTCCGCACTATGTAAATAAGTGGTTGTCGTAGCCCTCAATAAAGGTGCTACACGCAAATAATCAAAGTTTACTAACTGTCACGTCCAAATTTGTTTTTAATTTTCAGGAGAAATTTAATTATTTAATTCTTGATTTTAATTTTCTTTTTATTTTTCAGGTCGCAGTCGCCGCAGTCAACGGGACGCTCTCCAGAGGCAGTTTCCGCAAGTCAAATATAGTCTATAAATTAACGAAGAAAATTTTTAGGAAAACAAATAATAGCTTTCCGTCAAAAGGGCGGGATGTATAGTCCCTTTTTATAGTCTGGTCCTCCCGTATAGGGTTGTCAATATGTGACAGTCAATTTAGAACAGTAAAACGAATAAAAAATTTTTCGCCACCTCAATTCAGTTTTACCACCCTAGCCACTACAGGGAGGGTGGGCGGGGTCGTTCAAAGCAATATTATTTAATTCCAGGTGTTTCCCGGACGCTATCCCGACGTTCGAGGTGTCAGGGGATGCGGCTCGACGCGGCCTATCCAGGGGGATGAAAATCTAGGTATGTACTGTGAAAATTTGGAAAATTTTGAAGGAAAAACTGTTTTTTGTAGTAAAAATGTCACCCTGAATCTACGTTAGAAACTTTTTACAGCCCTTACAGGTCCCGAAACGTGCACCCGGACGAAGCCCTGACAGGTACGCAACGTTTGTGCTATAAGGGATCCCGAGGGAAGCGACTATTGTTTTACAATTAAATATATAAGCAAAAAATTTTGAAGAAAATATTTACGTAAAGTGTTTGAAAATCGACTTTTTTATTTTTGCACCCTGGATGACGGGGATGCTTCTAGGGGTTGGTGGGAGCCTAGAAACTATCAAAAACGCCGAAAACCGCGTGTAAAAAGGACTCCTAGTCGTCAAATTATCTACGAACGTGTGTTTTACTCGTCCGCTAAGGTAAGTTTTTGCAATAGCAATAATGTATGGAATATAACAATACTATTTAATTTCAGGTGTTTCCCGGACGCTATCCCGACGTTCGAGGTGTCAGGGGATGCGGCTCGACGCGGCCTATCCAGGGGTGTGAGAATCAAAGGTAGGTTCAATGGAAATTTTGAAAAATTTTCGTGAAAAACTGTTTTTTGTATATGATTTTAACACTGAAACTACTTTAAATAATTTTTACAACCCTTACAGGTCCCGAAACGTGCACCGGAACGTGGCCCTGCCAGGTACGCAACGTTTCTGCTATAGGGGTTCCCGAGGGAAGCGACTACTGTTTAAAAATTAGAGATTTAAGGTGAAAAATTTTGAAAAAATATTTACGCAAAGAGTTTGAAAATGAACTTTTTTAATTTTGCACCCTGGATGACGGGGATGCTTCTAGGGGTTAGGTGGAGCCTAGAAACGAACCTGGACGCCGAAAACCGTTTGAAAATGTGACTCCTAGTCGTAGATATATCAACAAATGTGTATTTTACTCGCCCGCTAAGGTAAGTTTTGCTGTTGTATGAAAAAAAACAATATTATTTAATTCCAGGTGTTTCCCGGACGCTATCCCGACGTTCGAGGTGTCAGGGGATGCGGCTCGACGCGGCCTATCCAGGGGGATGAAAATCTAGGTATGTACTGTGAAAATTTGGAAAATTTTGAAGGAAAAACTGTTTTTTGTAGTAAAAATGTCACCCTGAATCTACGTTAGAAACTTTTTACAGCCCTTACAGGTCCCGAAACGTGCACCCGGACGAAGCCCTGACAGGTACGCAACGTTTGTGCTATAAGGGATCCCGAGGGAAGCGACTATTGTTTTACAATTAAATATATAAGCAAAAAATTTTGAAGAAAATATTTACGTAAAGTGTTTGAAAATCGACTTTTTTATTTTTGCACCCTGGATGACGGGGATGCTTCTAGGGGTTGGTGGGAGCCTAGAAACTATCAAAAACGCCGAAAACCGCGTGTAAAAAGGACTCCTAGTCGTCAAATTATCTACGAACGTGTGTTTTACTCGTCCGCTAAGGTAAGTTTTTGCAATAGCAATAATGTATGGAATATAACAATACTATTTAATTTCAGGTGTTTCCCGGACGCTATCCCGACGTTCGAGGTGTCAGGGGATGCGGCTCGACGCGGCCTATCCAGGGGTGTGAGAATCAAAGGTAGGTTCAATGGAAATTTTGAAAAATTTTCGTGAAAAACTGTTTTTTGTATATGATTTTAACACTGAAACTACTTTAAATAATTTTTACAACCCTTACAGGTCCCGAAACGTGCACCGGAACGTGGCCCTGCCAGGTACGCAACGTTTCTGCTATAGGGGTTCCCGAGGGAAGCGACTACTGTTTAAAAATTAGAGATTTAAGGTGAAAAATTTTGAAAAAATATTTACGCAAAGAGTTTGAAAATGAACTTTTTTAATTTTGCACCCTGGATGACGGGGATGCTTCTAGGGGTTAGGTGGAGCCTAGAAACGAACCTGGACGCCGAAAACCGTTTGAAAATGTGACTCCTAGTCGTAGATATATCAACAAATGTGTATTTTACTCGCCCGCTAAGGTAAGTTTTGCTGTTGTATGAAAAAAAACAATATTATTTAATTCCAGGTGTTTCCCGGACGCTATCCCGACGTTCGAGGTGTCAGGGGATGCGGCTCGACGCGGCCTATCCAGGGGGATGAAAATCTAGGTATGTACTGTGAAAATTTGGAAAATTTTGAAGGAAAAACTGTTTTTTGTAGTAAAAATGTCACCCTGAATCTACGTTAGAAACTTTTTACAGCCCTTACAGGTCCCGAAACGTGCACCCGGACGAAGCCCTGACAGGTACGCAACGTTTGTGCTATAAGGGATCCCGAGGGAAGCGACTATTGTTTTACAATTAAATATATAAGCAAAAAATTTTGAAGAAAATATTTACGTAAAGTGTTTGAAAATCGACTTTTTTATTTTTGCACCCTGGATGACGGGGATGCTTCTAGGGGTTGGTGGGAGCCTAGAAACTATCAAAAACGCCGAAAACCGCGTGTAAAAAGGACTCCTAGTCGTCAAATTATCTACGAACGTGTGTTTTACTCGTCCGCTAAGGTAAGTTTTTGCAATAGCAATAATGTATGGAATATAACAATACTATTTAATTTCAGGTGTTTCCCGGACGCTATCCCGACGTTCGAGGTGTCAGGGGATGCGGCTCGACGCGGCCTATCCAGGGGTGTGAGAATCAAAGGTAGGTTCAATGGAAATTTTGAAAAATTTTCGTGAAAAACTGTTTTTTGTATATGATTTTAACACTGAAACTACTTTAAATAATTTTTACAACCCTTACAGGTCCCGAAACGTGCACCGGAACGTGGCCCTGCCAGGTACGCAACGTTTCTGCTATAGGGGTTCCCGAGGGAAGCGACTACTGTTTAAAAATTAGAGATTTAAGGTGAAAAATTTTGAAAAAATATTTACGCAAAGAGTTTGAAAATGAACTTTTTTAATTTTGCACCCTGGATGACGGGGATGCTTCTAGGGGTTAGGTGGAGCCTAGAAACGAACCTGGACGCCGAAAACCGTTTGAAAATGTGACTCCTAGTCGTAGATATATCAACAAATGTGTATTTTACTCGCCCGCTAAGGTAAGTTTTGCTGTTGTATGAAAAAAAACAATATTATTTAATTCCAGGTGTTTCCCGGACGCTATCCCGACGTTCGAGGTGTCAGGGGATGCGGCTCGACGCGGCCTATCCAGGGGGATGAAAATCTAGGTATGTACTGTGAAAATTTGGAAAATTTTGAAGGAAAAACTGTTTTTTGTAGTAAAAATGTCACCCTGAATCTACGTTAGAAACTTTTTACAGCCCTTACAGGTCCCGAAACGTGCACCCGGACGAAGCCCTGACAGGTACGCAACGTTTGTGCTATAAGGGATCCCGAGGGAAGCGACTATTGTTTTACAATTAAATATATAAGCAAAAAATTTTGAAGAAAATATTTACGTAAAGTGTTTGAAAATCGACTTTTTTATTTTTGCACCCTGGATGACGGGGATGCTTCTAGGGGTTGGTGGGAGCCTAGAAACTATCAAAAACGCCGAAAACCGCGTGTAAAAAGGACTCCTAGTCGTCAAATTATCTACGAACGTGTGTTTTACTCGTCCGCTAAGGTAAGTTTTTGCAATAGCAATAATGTATGGAATATAACAATACTATTTAATTTCAGGTGTTTCCCGGACGCTATCCCGACGTTCGAGGTGTCAGGGGATGCGGCTCGACGCGGCCTATCCAGGGGTGTGAGAATCAAAGGTAGGTTCAATGGAAATTTTGAAAAATTTTCGTGAAAAACTGTTTTTTGTATATGATTTTAACACTGAAACTACTTTAAATAATTTTTACAACCCTTACAGGTCCCGAAACGTGCACCGGAACGTGGCCCTGCCAGGTACGCAACGTTTCTGCTATAGGGGTTCCCGAGGGAAGCGACTACTGTTTAAAAATTAGAGATTTAAGGTGAAAAATTTTGAAAAAATATTTACGCAAAGAGTTTGAAAATGAACTTTTTTAATTTTGCACCCTGGATGACGGGGATGCTTCTAGGGGTTAGGTGGAGCCTAGAAACGAACCTGGACGCCGAAAACCGTTTGAAAATGTGACTCCTAGTCGTAGATATATCAACAAATGTGTATTTTACTCGCCCGCTAAGGTAAGTTTTGCTGTTGTATGAAAAAAAACAATATTATTTAATTCCAGGTGTTTCCCGGACGCTATCCCGACGTTCGAGGTGTCAGGGGATGCGGCTCGACGCGGCCTATCCAGGGGGATGAAAATCTAGGTATGTACTGTGAAAATTTGGAAAATTTTGAAGGAAAAACTGTTTTTTGTAGTAAAAATGTCACCCTGAATCTACGTTAGAAACTTTTTACAGCCCTTACAGGTCCCGAAACGTGCACCCGGACGAAGCCCTGACAGGTACGCAACGTTTGTGCTATAAGGGATCCCGAGGGAAGCGACTATTGTTTTACAATTAAATATATAAGCAAAAAATTTTGAAGAAAATATTTACGTAAAGTGTTTGAAAATCGACTTTTTTATTTTTGCACCCTGGATGACGGGGATGCTTCTAGGGGTTGGTGGGAGCCTAGAAACTATCAAAAACGCCGAAAACCGCGTGTAAAAAGGACTCCTAGTCGTCAAATTATCTACGAACGTGTGTTTTACTCGTCCGCTAAGGTAAGTTTTTGCAATAGCAATAATGTATGGAATATAACAATACTATTTAATTTCAGGTGTTTCCCGGACGCTATCCCGACGTTCGAGGTGTCAGGGGATGCGGCTCGACGCGGCCTATCCAGGGGTGTGAGAATCAAAGGTAGGTTCAATGGAAATTTTGAAAAATTTTCGTGAAAAACTGTTTTTTGTATATGATTTTAACACTGAAACTACTTTAAATAATTTTTACAACCCTTACAGGTCCCGAAACGTGCACCGGAACGTGGCCCTGCCAGGTACGCAACGTTTCTGCTATAGGGGTTCCCGAGGGAAGCGACTACTGTTTAAAAATTAGAGATTTAAGGTGAAAAATTTTGAAAAAATATTTACGCAAAGAGTTTGAAAATGAACTTTTTTAATTTTGCACCCTGGATGACGGGGATGCTTCTAGGGGTTAGGTGGAGCCTAGAAACGAACCTGGACGCCGAAAACCGTTTGAAAATGTGACTCCTAGTCGTAGATATATCAACAAATGTGTATTTTACTCGCCCGCTAAGGTAAGTTTTGCTGTTGTATGAAAAAAAACAATATTATTTAATTCCAGGTGTTTCCCGGACGCTATCCCGACGTTCGAGGTGTCAGGGGATGCGGCTCGACGCGGCCTATCCAGGGGGATGAAAATCTAGGTATGTACTGTGAAAATTTGGAAAATTTTGAAGGAAAAACTGTTTTTTGTAGTAAAAATGTCACCCTGAATCTACGTTAGAAACTTTTTACAGCCCTTACAGGTCCCGAAACGTGCACCCGGACGAAGCCCTGACAGGTACGCAACGTTTGTGCTATAAGGGATCCCGAGGGAAGCGACTATTGTTTTACAATTAAATATATAAGCAAAAAATTTTGAAGAAAATATTTACGTAAAGTGTTTGAAAATCGACTTTTTTATTTTTGCACCCTGGATGACGGGGATGCTTCTAGGGGTTGGTGGGAGCCTAGAAACTATCAAAAACGCCGAAAACCGCGTGTAAAAAGGACTCCTAGTCGTCAAATTATCTACGAACGTGTGTTTTACTCGTCCGCTAAGGTAAGTTTTTGCAATAGCAATAATGTATGGAATATAACAATACTATTTAATTTCAGGTGTTTCCCGGACGCTATCCCGACGTTCGAGGTGTCAGGGGATGCGGCTCGACGCGGCCTATCCAGGGGTGTGAGAATCAAAGGTAGGTTCAATGGAAATTTTGAAAAATTTTCGTGAAAAACTGTTTTTTGTATATGATTTTAACACTGAAACTACTTTAAATAATTTTTACAACCCTTACAGGTCCCGAAACGTGCACCGGAACGTGGCCCTGCCAGGTACGCAACGTTTCTGCTATAGGGGTTCCCGAGGGAAGCGACTACTGTTTAAAAATTAGAGATTTAAGGTGAAAAATTTTGAAAAAATATTTACGCAAAGAGTTTGAAAATGAACTTTTTTAATTTTGCACCCTGGATGACGGGGATGCTTCTAGGGGTTAGGTGGAGCCTAGAAACGAACCTGGACGCCGAAAACCGTTTGAAAATGTGACTCCTAGTCGTAGATATATCAACAAATGTGTATTTTACTCGCCCGCTAAGGTAAGTTTTGCTGTTGTATGAAAAAAAACAATATTATTTAATTCCAGGTGTTTCCCGGACGCTATCCCGACGTTCGAGGTGTCAGGGGATGCGGCTCGACGCGGCCTATCCAGGGGGATGAAAATCTAGGTATGTACTGTGAAAATTTGGAAAATTTTGAAGGAAAAACTGTTTTTTGTAGTAAAAATGTCACCCTGAATCTACGTTAGAAACTTTTTACAGCCCTTACAGGTCCCGAAACGTGCACCCGGACGAAGCCCTGACAGGTACGCAACGTTTGTGCTATAAGGGATCCCGAGGGAAGCGACTATTGTTTTACAATTAAATATATAAGCAAAAAATTTTGAAGAAAATATTTACGTAAAGTGTTTGAAAATCGACTTTTTTATTTTTGCACCCTGGATGACGGGGATGCTTCTAGGGGTTGGTGGGAGCCTAGAAACTATCAAAAACGCCGAAAACCGCGTGTAAAAAGGACTCCTAGTCGTCAAATTATCTACGAACGTGTGTTTTACTCGTCCGCTAAGGTAAGTTTTTGCAATAGCAATAATGTATGGAATATAACAATACTATTTAATTTCAGGTGTTTCCCGGACGCTATCCCGACGTTCGAGGTGTCAGGGGATGCGGCTCGACGCGGCCTATCCAGGGGTGTGAGAATCAAAGGTAGGTTCAATGGAAATTTTGAAAAATTTTCGTGAAAAACTGTTTTTTGTATATGATTTTAACACTGAAACTACTTTAAATAATTTTTACAACCCTTACAGGTCCCGAAACGTGCACCGGAACGTGGCCCTGCCAGGTACGCAACGTTTCTGCTATAGGGGTTCCCGAGGGAAGCGACTACTGTTTAAAAATTAGAGATTTAAGGTGAAAAATTTTGAAAAAATATTTACGCAAAGAGTTTGAAAATGAACTTTTTTAATTTTGCACCCTGGATGACGGGGATGCTTCTAGGGGTTAGGTGGAGCCTAGAAACGAACCTGGACGCCGAAAACCGTTTGAAAATGTGACTCCTAGTCGTAGATATATCAACAAATGTGTATTTTACTCGCCCGCTAAGGTAAGTTTTGCTGTTGTATGAAAAAAAACAATATTATTTAATTCCAGGTGTTTCCCGGACGCTATCCCGACGTTCGAGGTGTCAGGGGATGCGGCTCGACGCGGCCTATCCAGGGGGATGAAAATCTAGGTATGTACTGTGAAAATTTGGAAAATTTTGAAGGAAAAACTGTTTTTTGTAGTAAAAATGTCACCCTGAATCTACGTTAGAAACTTTTTACAGCCCTTACAGGTCCCGAAACGTGCACCCGGACGAAGCCCTGACAGGTACGCAACGTTTGTGCTATAAGGGATCCCGAGGGAAGCGACTATTGTTTTACAATTAAATATATAAGCAAAAAATTTTGAAGAAAATATTTACGTAAAGTGTTTGAAAATCGACTTTTTTATTTTTGCACCCTGGATGACGGGGATGCTTCTAGGGGTTGGTGGGAGCCTAGAAACTATCAAAAACGCCGAAAACCGCGTGTAAAAAGGACTCCTAGTCGTCAAATTATCTACGAACGTGTGTTTTACTCGTCCGCTAAGGTAAGTTTTTGCAATAGCAATAATGTATGGAATATAACAATACTATTTAATTTCAGGTGTTTCCCGGACGCTATCCCGACGTTCGAGGTGTCAGGGGATGCGGCTCGACGCGGCCTATCCAGGGGTGTGAGAATCAAAGGTAGGTTCAATGGAAATTTTGAAAAATTTTCGTGAAAAACTGTTTTTTGTATATGATTTTAACACTGAAACTACTTTAAATAATTTTTACAACCCTTACAGGTCCCGAAACGTGCACCGGAACGTGGCCCTGCCAGGTACGCAACGTTTCTGCTATAGGGGTTCCCGAGGGAAGCGACTACTGTTTAAAAATTAGAGATTTAAGGTGAAAAATTTTGAAAAAATATTTACGCAAAGAGTTTGAAAATGAACTTTTTTAATTTTGCACCCTGGATGACGGGGATGCTTCTAGGGGTTAGGTGGAGCCTAGAAACGAACCTGGACGCCGAAAACCGTTTGAAAATGTGACTCCTAGTCGTAGATATATCAACAAATGTGTATTTTACTCGCCCGCTAAGGTAAGTTTTGCTGTTGTATGAAAAAAAACAATATTATTTAATTCCAGGTGTTTCCCGGACGCTATCCCGACGTTCGAGGTGTCAGGGGATGCGGCTCGACGCGGCCTATCCAGGGGGATGAAAATCTAGGTATGTACTGTGAAAATTTGGAAAATTTTGAAGGAAAAACTGTTTTTTGTAGTAAAAATGTCACCCTGAATCTACGTTAGAAACTTTTTACAGCCCTTACAGGTCCCGAAACGTGCACCCGGACGAAGCCCTGACAGGTACGCAACGTTTGTGCTATAAGGGATCCCGAGGGAAGCGACTATTGTTTTACAATTAAATATATAAGCAAAAAATTTTGAAGAAAATATTTACGTAAAGTGTTTGAAAATCGACTTTTTTATTTTTGCACCCTGGATGACGGGGATGCTTCTAGGGGTTGGTGGGAGCCTAGAAACTATCAAAAACGCCGAAAACCGCGTGTAAAAAGGACTCCTAGTCGTCAAATTATCTACGAACGTGTGTTTTACTCGTCCGCTAAGGTAAGTTTTTGCAATAGCAATAATGTATGGAATATAACAATACTATTTAATTTCAGGTGTTTCCCGGACGCTATCCCGACGTTCGAGGTGTCAGGGGATGCGGCTCGACGCGGCCTATCCAGGGGTGTGAGAATCAAAGGTAGGTTCAATGGAAATTTTGAAAAATTTTCGTGAAAAACTGTTTTTTGTATATGATTTTAACACTGAAACTACTTTAAATAATTTTTACAACCCTTACAGGTCCCGAAACGTGCACCGGAACGTGGCCCTGCCAGGTACGCAACGTTTCTGCTATAGGGGTTCCCGAGGGAAGCGACTACTGTTTAAAAATTAGAGATTTAAGGTGAAAAATTTTGAAAAAATATTTACGCAAAGAGTTTGAAAATGAACTTTTTTAATTTTGCACCCTGGATGACGGGGATGCTTCTAGGGGTTAGGTGGAGCCTAGAAACGAACCTGGACGCCGAAAACCGTTTGAAAATGTGACTCCTAGTCGTAGATATATCAACAAATGTGTATTTTACTCGCCCGCTAAGGTAAGTTTTGCTGTTGTATGAAAAAAAACAATATTATTTAATTCCAGGTGTTTCCCGGACGCTATCCCGACGTTCGAGGTGTCAGGGGATGCGGCTCGACGCGGCCTATCCAGGGGGATGAAAATCTAGGTATGTACTGTGAAAATTTGGAAAATTTTGAAGGAAAAACTGTTTTTTGTAGTAAAAATGTCACCCTGAATCTACGTTAGAAACTTTTTACAGCCCTTACAGGTCCCGAAACGTGCACCCGGACGAAGCCCTGACAGGTACGCAACGTTTGTGCTATAAGGGATCCCGAGGGAAGCGACTATTGTTTTACAATTAAATATATAAGCAAAAAATTTTGAAGAAAATATTTACGTAAAGTGTTTGAAAATCGACTTTTTTATTTTTGCACCCTGGATGACGGGGATGCTTCTAGGGGTTGGTGGGAGCCTAGAAACTATCAAAAACGCCGAAAACCGCGTGTAAAAAGGACTCCTAGTCGTCAAATTATCTACGAACGTGTGTTTTACTCGTCCGCTAAGGTAAGTTTTTGCAATAGCAATAATGTATGGAATATAACAATACTATTTAATTTCAGGTGTTTCCCGGACGCTATCCCGACGTTCGAGGTGTCAGGGGATGCGGCTCGACGCGGCCTATCCAGGGGTGTGAGAATCAAAGGTAGGTTCAATGGAAATTTTGAAAAATTTTCGTGAAAAACTGTTTTTTGTATATGATTTTAACACTGAAACTACTTTAAATAATTTTTACAACCCTTACAGGTCCCGAAACGTGCACCGGAACGTGGCCCTGCCAGGTACGCAACGTTTCTGCTATAGGGGTTCCCGAGGGAAGCGACTACTGTTTAAAAATTAGAGATTTAAGGTGAAAAATTTTGAAAAAATATTTACGCAAAGAGTTTGAAAATGAACTTTTTTAATTTTGCACCCTGGATGACGGGGATGCTTCTAGGGGTTAGGTGGAGCCTAGAAACGAACCTGGACGCCGAAAACCGTTTGAAAATGTGACTCCTAGTCGTAGATATATCAACAAATGTGTATTTTACTCGCCCGCTAAGGTAAGTTTTGCTGTTGTATGAAAAAAAACAATATTATTTAATTCCAGGTGTTTCCCGGACGCTATCCCGACGTTCGAGGTGTCAGGGGATGCGGCTCGACGCGGCCTATCCAGGGGGATGAAAATCTAGGTATGTACTGTGAAAATTTGGAAAATTTTGAAGGAAAAACTGTTTTTTGTAGTAAAAATGTCACCCTGAATCTACGTTAGAAACTTTTTACAGCCCTTACAGGTCCCGAAACGTGCACCCGGACGAAGCCCTGACAGGTACGCAACGTTTGTGCTATAAGGGATCCCGAGGGAAGCGACTATTGTTTTACAATTAAATATATAAGCAAAAAATTTTGAAGAAAATATTTACGTAAAGTGTTTGAAAATCGACTTTTTTATTTTTGCACCCTGGATGACGGGGATGCTTCTAGGGGTTGGTGGGAGCCTAGAAACTATCAAAAACGCCGAAAACCGCGTGTAAAAAGGACTCCTAGTCGTCAAATTATCTACGAACGTGTGTTTTACTCGTCCGCTAAGGTAAGTTTTTGCAATAGCAATAATGTATGGAATATAACAATACTATTTAATTTCAGGTGTTTCCCGGACGCTATCCCGACGTTCGAGGTGTCAGGGGATGCGGCTCGACGCGGCCTATCCAGGGGTGTGAGAATCAAAGGTAGGTTCAATGGAAATTTTGAAAAATTTTCGTGAAAAACTGTTTTTTGTATATGATTTTAACACTGAAACTACTTTAAATAATTTTTACAACCCTTACAGGTCCCGAAACGTGCACCGGAACGTGGCCCTGCCAGGTACGCAACGTTTCTGCTATAGGGGTTCCCGAGGGAAGCGACTACTGTTTAAAAATTAGAGATTTAAGGTGAAAAATTTTGAAAAAATATTTACGCAAAGAGTTTGAAAATGAACTTTTTTAATTTTGCACCCTGGATGACGGGGATGCTTCTAGGGGTTAGGTGGAGCCTAGAAACGAACCTGGACGCCGAAAACCGTTTGAAAATGTGACTCCTAGTCGTAGATATATCAACAAATGTGTATTTTACTCGCCCGCTAAGGTAAGTTTTGCTGTTGTATGAAAAAAAACAATATTATTTAATTCCAGGTGTTTCCCGGACGCTATCCCGACGTTCGAGGTGTCAGGGGATGCGGCTCGACGCGGCCTATCCAGGGGGATGAAAATCTAGGTATGTACTGTGAAAATTTGGAAAATTTTGAAGGAAAAACTGTTTTTTGTAGTAAAAATGTCACCCTGAATCTACGTTAGAAACTTTTTACAGCCCTTACAGGTCCCGAAACGTGCACCCGGACGAAGCCCTGACAGGTACGCAACGTTTGTGCTATAAGGGATCCCGAGGGAAGCGACTATTGTTTTACAATTAAATATATAAGCAAAAAATTTTGAAGAAAATATTTACGTAAAGTGTTTGAAAATCGACTTTTTTATTTTTGCACCCTGGATGACGGGGATGCTTCTAGGGGTTGGTGGGAGCCTAGAAACTATCAAAAACGCCGAAAACCGCGTGTAAAAAGGACTCCTAGTCGTCAAATTATCTACGAACGTGTGTTTTACTCGTCCGCTAAGGTAAGTTTTTGCAATAGCAATAATGTATGGAATATAACAATACTATTTAATTTCAGGTGTTTCCCGGACGCTATCCCGACGTTCGAGGTGTCAGGGGATGCGGCTCGACGCGGCCTATCCAGGGGTGTGAGAATCAAAGGTAGGTTCAATGGAAATTTTGAAAAATTTTCGTGAAAAACTGTTTTTTGTATATGATTTTAACACTGAAACTACTTTAAATAATTTTTACAACCCTTACAGGTCCCGAAACGTGCACCGGAACGTGGCCCTGCCAGGTACGCAACGTTTCTGCTATAGGGGTTCCCGAGGGAAGCGACTACTGTTTAAAAATTAGAGATTTAAGGTGAAAAATTTTGAAAAAATATTTACGCAAAGAGTTTGAAAATGAACTTTTTTAATTTTGCACCCTGGATGACGGGGATGCTTCTAGGGGTTAGGTGGAGCCTAGAAACGAACCTGGACGCCGAAAACCGTTTGAAAATGTGACTCCTAGTCGTAGATATATCAACAAATGTGTATTTTACTCGCCCGCTAAGGTAAGTTTTGCTGTTGTATGAAAAAAAACAATATTATTTAATTCCAGGTGTTTCCCGGACGCTATCCCGACGTTCGAGGTGTCAGGGGATGCGGCTCGACGCGGCCTATCCAGGGGGATGAAAATCTAGGTATGTACTGTGAAAATTTGGAAAATTTTGAAGGAAAAACTGTTTTTTGTAGTAAAAATGTCACCCTGAATCTACGTTAGAAACTTTTTACAGCCCTTACAGGTCCCGAAACGTGCACCCGGACGAAGCCCTGACAGGTACGCAACGTTTGTGCTATAAGGGATCCCGAGGGAAGCGACTATTGTTTTACAATTAAATATATAAGCAAAAAATTTTGAAGAAAATATTTACGTAAAGTGTTTGAAAATCGACTTTTTTATTTTTGCACCCTGGATGACGGGGATGCTTCTAGGGGTTGGTGGGAGCCTAGAAACTATCAAAAACGCCGAAAACCGCGTGTAAAAAGGACTCCTAGTCGTCAAATTATCTACGAACGTGTGTTTTACTCGTCCGCTAAGGTAAGTTTTTGCAATAGCAATAATGTATGGAATATAACAATACTATTTAATTTCAGGTGTTTCCCGGACGCTATCCCGACGTTCGAGGTGTCAGGGGATGCGGCTCGACGCGGCCTATCCAGGGGTGTGAGAATCAAAGGTAGGTTCAATGGAAATTTTGAAAAATTTTCGTGAAAAACTGTTTTTTGTATATGATTTTAACACTGAAACTACTTTAAATAATTTTTACAACCCTTACAGGTCCCGAAACGTGCACCGGAACGTGGCCCTGCCAGGTACGCAACGTTTCTGCTATAGGGGTTCCCGAGGGAAGCGACTACTGTTTAAAAATTAGAGATTTAAGGTGAAAAATTTTGAAAAAATATTTACGCAAAGAGTTTGAAAATGAACTTTTTTAATTTTGCACCCTGGATGACGGGGATGCTTCTAGGGGTTAGGTGGAGCCTAGAAACGAACCTGGACGCCGAAAACCGTTTGAAAATGTGACTCCTAGTCGTAGATATATCAACAAATGTGTATTTTACTCGCCCGCTAAGGTAAGTTTTGCTGTTGTATGAAAAAAAACAATATTATTTAATTCCAGGTGTTTCCCGGACGCTATCCCGACGTTCGAGGTGTCAGGGGATGCGGCTCGACGCGGCCTATCCAGGGGGATGAAAATCTAGGTATGTACTGTGAAAATTTGGAAAATTTTGAAGGAAAAACTGTTTTTTGTAGTAAAAATGTCACCCTGAATCTACGTTAGAAACTTTTTACAGCCCTTACAGGTCCCGAAACGTGCACCCGGACGAAGCCCTGACAGGTACGCAACGTTTGTGCTATAAGGGATCCCGAGGGAAGCGACTATTGTTTTACAATTAAATATATAAGCAAAAAATTTTGAAGAAAATATTTACGTAAAGTGTTTGAAAATCGACTTTTTTATTTTTGCACCCTGGATGACGGGGATGCTTCTAGGGGTTGGTGGGAGCCTAGAAACTATCAAAAACGCCGAAAACCGCGTGTAAAAAGGACTCCTAGTCGTCAAATTATCTACGAACGTGTGTTTTACTCGTCCGCTAAGGTAAGTTTTTGCAATAGCAATAATGTATGGAATATAACAATACTATTTAATTTCAGGTGTTTCCCGGACGCTATCCCGACGTTCGAGGTGTCAGGGGATGCGGCTCGACGCGGCCTATCCAGGGGTGTGAGAATCAAAGGTAGGTTCAATGGAAATTTTGAAAAATTTTCGTGAAAAACTGTTTTTTGTATATGATTTTAACACTGAAACTACTTTAAATAATTTTTACAACCCTTACAGGTCCCGAAACGTGCACCGGAACGTGGCCCTGCCAGGTACGCAACGTTTCTGCTATAGGGGTTCCCGAGGGAAGCGACTACTGTTTAAAAATTAGAGATTTAAGGTGAAAAATTTTGAAAAAATATTTACGCAAAGAGTTTGAAAATGAACTTTTTTAATTTTGCACCCTGGATGACGGGGATGCTTCTAGGGGTTAGGTGGAGCCTAGAAACGAACCTGGACGCCGAAAACCGTTTGAAAATGTGACTCCTAGTCGTAGATATATCAACAAATGTGTATTTTACTCGCCCGCTAAGGTAAGTTTTGCTGTTGTATGAAAAAAAACAATATTATTTAATTCCAGGTGTTTCCCGGACGCTATCCCGACGTTCGAGGTGTCAGGGGATGCGGCTCGACGCGGCCTATCCAGGGGGATGAAAATCTAGGTATGTACTGTGAAAATTTGGAAAATTTTGAAGGAAAAACTGTTTTTTGTAGTAAAAATGTCACCCTGAATCTACGTTAGAAACTTTTTACAGCCCTTACAGGTCCCGAAACGTGCACCCGGACGAAGCCCTGACAGGTACGCAACGTTTGTGCTATAAGGGATCCCGAGGGAAGCGACTATTGTTTTACAATTAAATATATAAGCAAAAAATTTTGAAGAAAATATTTACGTAAAGTGTTTGAAAATCGACTTTTTTATTTTTGCACCCTGGATGACGGGGATGCTTCTAGGGGTTGGTGGGAGCCTAGAAACTATCAAAAACGCCGAAAACCGCGTGTAAAAAGGACTCCTAGTCGTCAAATTATCTACGAACGTGTGTTTTACTCGTCCGCTAAGGTAAGTTTTTGCAATAGCAATAATGTATGGAATATAACAATACTATTTAATTTCAGGTGTTTCCCGGACGCTATCCCGACGTTCGAGGTGTCAGGGGATGCGGCTCGACGCGGCCTATCCAGGGGTGTGAGAATCAAAGGTAGGTTCAATGGAAATTTTGAAAAATTTTCGTGAAAAACTGTTTTTTGTATATGATTTTAACACTGAAACTACTTTAAATAATTTTTACAACCCTTACAGGTCCCGAAACGTGCACCGGAACGTGGCCCTGCCAGGTACGCAACGTTTCTGCTATAGGGGTTCCCGAGGGAAGCGACTACTGTTTAAAAATTAGAGATTTAAGGTGAAAAATTTTGAAAAAATATTTACGCAAAGAGTTTGAAAATGAACTTTTTTAATTTTGCACCCTGGATGACGGGGATGCTTCTAGGGGTTAGGTGGAGCCTAGAAACGAACCTGGACGCCGAAAACCGTTTGAAAATGTGACTCCTAGTCGTAGATATATCAACAAATGTGTATTTTACTCGCCCGCTAAGGTAAGTTTTGCTGTTGTATGAAAAAAAACAATATTATTTAATTCCAGGTGTTTCCCGGACGCTATCCCGACGTTCGAGGTGTCAGGGGATGCGGCTCGACGCGGCCTATCCAGGGGGATGAAAATCTAGGTATGTACTGTGAAAATTTGGAAAATTTTGAAGGAAAAACTGTTTTTTGTAGTAAAAATGTCACCCTGAATCTACGTTAGAAACTTTTTACAGCCCTTACAGGTCCCGAAACGTGCACCCGGACGAAGCCCTGACAGGTACGCAACGTTTGTGCTATAAGGGATCCCGAGGGAAGCGACTATTGTTTTACAATTAAATATATAAGCAAAAAATTTTGAAGAAAATATTTACGTAAAGTGTTTGAAAATCGACTTTTTTATTTTTGCACCCTGGATGACGGGGATGCTTCTAGGGGTTGGTGGGAGCCTAGAAACTATCAAAAACGCCGAAAACCGCGTGTAAAAAGGACTCCTAGTCGTCAAATTATCTACGAACGTGTGTTTTACTCGTCCGCTAAGGTAAGTTTTTGCAATAGCAATAATGTATGGAATATAACAATACTATTTAATTTCAGGTGTTTCCCGGACGCTATCCCGACGTTCGAGGTGTCAGGGGATGCGGCTCGACGCGGCCTATCCAGGGGTGTGAGAATCAAAGGTAGGTTCAATGGAAATTTTGAAAAATTTTCGTGAAAAACTGTTTTTTGTATATGATTTTAACACTGAAACTACTTTAAATAATTTTTACAACCCTTACAGGTCCCGAAACGTGCACCGGAACGTGGCCCTGCCAGGTACGCAACGTTTCTGCTATAGGGGTTCCCGAGGGAAGCGACTACTGTTTAAAAATTAGAGATTTAAGGTGAAAAATTTTGAAAAAATATTTACGCAAAGAGTTTGAAAATGAACTTTTTTAATTTTGCACCCTGGATGACGGGGATGCTTCTAGGGGTTAGGTGGAGCCTAGAAACGAACCTGGACGCCGAAAACCGTTTGAAAATGTGACTCCTAGTCGTAGATATATCAACAAATGTGTATTTTACTCGCCCGCTAAGGTAAGTTTTGCTGTTGTATGAAAAAAAACAATATTATTTAATTCCAGGTGTTTCCCGGACGCTATCCCGACGTTCGAGGTGTCAGGGGATGCGGCTCGACGCGGCCTATCCAGGGGGATGAAAATCTAGGTATGTACTGTGAAAATTTGGAAAATTTTGAAGGAAAAACTGTTTTTTGTAGTAAAAATGTCACCCTGAATCTACGTTAGAAACTTTTTACAGCCCTTACAGGTCCCGAAACGTGCACCCGGACGAAGCCCTGACAGGTACGCAACGTTTGTGCTATAAGGGATCCCGAGGGAAGCGACTATTGTTTTACAATTAAATATATAAGCAAAAAATTTTGAAGAAAATATTTACGTAAAGTGTTTGAAAATCGACTTTTTTATTTTTGCACCCTGGATGACGGGGATGCTTCTAGGGGTTGGTGGGAGCCTAGAAACTATCAAAAACGCCGAAAACCGCGTGTAAAAAGGACTCCTAGTCGTCAAATTATCTACGAACGTGTGTTTTACTCGTCCGCTAAGGTAAGTTTTTGCAATAGCAATAATGTATGGAATATAACAATACTATTTAATTTCAGGTGTTTCCCGGACGCTATCCCGACGTTCGAGGTGTCAGGGGATGCGGCTCGACGCGGCCTATCCAGGGGTGTGAGAATCAAAGGTAGGTTCAATGGAAATTTTGAAAAATTTTCGTGAAAAACTGTTTTTTGTATATGATTTTAACACTGAAACTACTTTAAATAATTTTTACAACCCTTACAGGTCCCGAAACGTGCACCGGAACGTGGCCCTGCCAGGTACGCAACGTTTCTGCTATAGGGGTTCCCGAGGGAAGCGACTACTGTTTAAAAATTAGAGATTTAAGGTGAAAAATTTTGAAAAAATATTTACGCAAAGAGTTTGAAAATGAACTTTTTTAATTTTGCACCCTGGATGACGGGGATGCTTCTAGGGGTTAGGTGGAGCCTAGAAACGAACCTGGACGCCGAAAACCGTTTGAAAATGTGACTCCTAGTCGTAGATATATCAACAAATGTGTATTTTACTCGCCCGCTAAGGTAAGTTTTGCTGTTGTATGAAAAAAAACAATATTATTTAATTCCAGGTGTTTCCCGGACGCTATCCCGACGTTCGAGGTGTCAGGGGATGCGGCTCGACGCGGCCTATCCAGGGGGATGAAAATCTAGGTATGTACTGTGAAAATTTGGAAAATTTTGAAGGAAAAACTGTTTTTTGTAGTAAAAATGTCACCCTGAATCTACGTTAGAAACTTTTTACAGCCCTTACAGGTCCCGAAACGTGCACCCGGACGAAGCCCTGACAGGTACGCAACGTTTGTGCTATAAGGGATCCCGAGGGAAGCGACTATTGTTTTACAATTAAATATATAAGCAAAAAATTTTGAAGAAAATATTTACGTAAAGTGTTTGAAAATCGACTTTTTTATTTTTGCACCCTGGATGACGGGGATGCTTCTAGGGGTTGGTGGGAGCCTAGAAACTATCAAAAACGCCGAAAACCGCGTGTAAAAAGGACTCCTAGTCGTCAAATTATCTACGAACGTGTGTTTTACTCGTCCGCTAAGGTAAGTTTTTGCAATAGCAATAATGTATGGAATATAACAATACTATTTAATTTCAGGTGTTTCCCGGACGCTATCCCGACGTTCGAGGTGTCAGGGGATGCGGCTCGACGCGGCCTATCCAGGGGTGTGAGAATCAAAGGTAGGTTCAATGGAAATTTTGAAAAATTTTCGTGAAAAACTGTTTTTTGTATATGATTTTAACACTGAAACTACTTTAAATAATTTTTACAACCCTTACAGGTCCCGAAACGTGCACCGGAACGTGGCCCTGCCAGGTACGCAACGTTTCTGCTATAGGGGTTCCCGAGGGAAGCGACTACTGTTTAAAAATTAGAGATTTAAGGTGAAAAATTTTGAAAAAATATTTACGCAAAGAGTTTGAAAATGAACTTTTTTAATTTTGCACCCTGGATGACGGGGATGCTTCTAGGGGTTAGGTGGAGCCTAGAAACGAACCTGGACGCCGAAAACCGTTTGAAAATGTGACTCCTAGTCGTAGATATATCAACAAATGTGTATTTTACTCGCCCGCTAAGGTAAGTTTTGCTGTTGTATGAAAAAAAACAATATTATTTAATTCCAGGTGTTTCCCGGACGCTATCCCGACGTTCGAGGTGTCAGGGGATGCGGCTCGACGCGGCCTATCCAGGGGGATGAAAATCTAGGTATGTACTGTGAAAATTTGGAAAATTTTGAAGGAAAAACTGTTTTTTGTAGTAAAAATGTCACCCTGAATCTACGTTAGAAACTTTTTACAGCCCTTACAGGTCCCGAAACGTGCACCCGGACGAAGCCCTGACAGGTACGCAACGTTTGTGCTATAAGGGATCCCGAGGGAAGCGACTATTGTTTTACAATTAAATATATAAGCAAAAAATTTTGAAGAAAATATTTACGTAAAGTGTTTGAAAATCGACTTTTTTATTTTTGCACCCTGGATGACGGGGATGCTTCTAGGGGTTGGTGGGAGCCTAGAAACTATCAAAAACGCCGAAAACCGCGTGTAAAAAGGACTCCTAGTCGTCAAATTATCTACGAACGTGTGTTTTACTCGTCCGCTTTTTTTTTTTTTTTTTTTTTTTGGGGATGGGAAATCATCAAATGACCCCTCCCGCTCTGGGCGGAGCGGAAGGGAGTGTCAGACTCTTACTGACTAAAACCCACCCATGTTCCTTCGTTGCCCGTTACATTCCAGGGCTGCGGTGTCTCTTTCGAACAGTCCCGCAGCCCTGGCAGGCTTCGGCCCTTGCGGGCCCCTACGCTGTTGCTGACTCTCTTTGAGGCGCGCGTGGAACACGAACGCGCCGTCGACACGGCCTGTCGTCATGAGACGGACGGACGGTGAGCATGCCCAACTCACCGTCCACAGGCCCGCGCCTACGGTGGCCGGGGGCCATCAAGTGACCCCCGACGCCCGGGGCGTCCACCGCCGCGGCGGCTGGGACGTGAGGCTCTCTCCCTCTCACGCCCCGCCACCTCCTTCGCTAGCATGACTGCTTCGCAGAAGGAGGTGACGGCTTCCCATTCCCTCTCGCCCCGGACCATGGCTTGAACCAGGGCCGGGCGCGAGAGGTCGCCGCCGCCGATCGCCGTTACGAGGACACGGCGGTGCTCCGCCCAAGCGGGGCACACCTCTACAGTGTGCTCCGCCGTGTCCTCCGGTCGATCCACGCAGTGGTGGCACCCGGGCGTTTCCTCCCGCCCGATTCGATGCAGGAACCTCCCGAAACACCCATGTCCGGTGAGGACCTGCGTCAGGCGGAAGGTGAGGGCGCCGTGGCGCCTCTCTAGCCACTCCTCAAAGAGGGGCACTATCGCCACTATTGTGGCGTGCCCTGCACGGGGCTGCGACAGTCGCTCTCTCCATGTCGCCATGAGATCGCGCCGGAGGTCTGTCCGCTGAGCGACGATTTGCCGCGGCAGCGGAGTTTCCCCCCGGCGTAGTACCTCCGCGCGCCAGTCCCGCAGGCGCGCGAGGACTATCGCCTCCAGATCCCATGGCGGCAATCCGGCAAGGAGGCTCGCCGCCTCGCCGGAGATCGTGCGGTATCCACGGACCAGCCTCACGGCTACCACCTTTTGGGGCGCGTTAAGATAGTGGGCGGCTCGCCGCCCCAGAGAACGCGCCCACACCGGGGCCCCGTAAAGGGCCATGGACCGCACGACCCCCGCGTAGAGCCTCCGGCAGGAGGCGTTTGGCCCCCTCAGGTTGGGCAAGAGCCGTTTGAAGGCAGCCCCTGCCCGTTCCAATTTGGGAGCCAAACGTCGAAAGTGCTCAACGAAGTTCCACCGGCTGTCGAGGACGAGTCCTAGGTACTTCAATGTCGACTCGACGCCGATGGAGACCCCTCCCGCCATCAGCCGGGATCCCGGCGGTGGCGCATTCCGAGGCCCATGAAAGCACATGGCCTCGGACTTGTGCAATGCCACCTCGAGACCCAGCTGCCGGATCCTCTCCGCGACTATCGCAACCCCGCGCGTCATCAATTCGACCGCCGCCTCGTGCGACCCCCCTTGTGCCAGTACCAGCGTGTCGTCAGCGTAGCAAACTACGCTGACGCCGGTAGGGAGGTCGGCACGCAGCACCCAGTCGTAACCGATGTTCCACAGGGCCGGCCCCAGGACCGATCCCTGCGGAACACCGCACGACATCTCTCGCCGGTTCCATTCTCCGCTGCGACCGGGGTAGATTACTGCCCTGTCCGACAGGTAATCCCCGACCACTCGACGAAGGTAGGTCGGCACCCGGTGATACCGGAGTGCCTCCCTTATGCAGCTCCAGGGCATGGAGTTGAAGGCGTTGGCGATGTCGAGAGACACCGCCAAAACAACCCCACCCCGAGACACCGCATCCCCCGCCGTGAGGGCTCTCACGCGCATGATGGCGTCCACCGTAGAGCGCCCCTTGCGGAAACCAAACTGGTGTTCCGCAAGATCCGGCCCCGTCCCCGCAAGGTGCCCGGCGAGGCGGTTTGCAATTACTCTTTCAAAGAGCTTGCCCACCTCGTCGAGCAGCACCACGGGCCGGTATGCGGACGGAGAGTCCGCAGGGCGCCCCGGCTTCTGAATGAGGACCAGCTTCCCCGTCTTCCAACGAAGCGGGAACTGGCCTCTCTCCAAGCATGCGCTTAGGAGCCCTTCTAGTCGGGGCCCGAGAGCCTCAGAGGCCAGGAACCAGGCTTTGCCAGGCAAGCCGTCGGGTCCCGGGGCGGTATTTTTGGCTTTCAGCCTGCCTACCGCCACTCTCAGGTCTACCCCAGTCACTTCCGGAACGTCGTCATCGTCGGTGTGGTCCGCTTCCGGCACCGCAAGCGGCGGAGCCATAGGCGGGGGAGGATGCTCCCCTCGCGAAGGGAACAGAGCGCTCACCACCTCCTCCACCAGCTGAGGCCGGAGACTCTGCGTCAGCGGGGGGGCCCAGGTGCGGAGTTTGTTCCGCACCATTTTGTAAGGGCGCCCCCACGGATCTCTATCGAGAGTCTCCAGCATCTCCTTGCGGGCCAAGTCCTTGGCCCGCCGGACAGCCTCCTGGAGGGCGGTCTTCGCCGCTCTGTACCCCTCGTACAGCTCCACCTCGATGGCTGCCGCATCCGGAGGGCGGATGCGGAGCCTGCGATGCCTGGCGTACCGGCGCCGCGCGGCGACGCACGCCCCGCGCAGAGACGTCAGCTCACGCGACCACCAGTACACCTGACGCCGGGCGCTTTACTCGTCCGCTAAGGTAAGTTTTTGCAATAGCAATAATGTATGGAATATAACAATACTATTTAATTTCAGGTGTTTCCCGGACGCTATCCCGACGTTCGAGGTGTCAGGGGATGCGGCTCGACGCGGCCTATCCAGGGGTGTGAGAATCAAAGGTAGGTTCAATGGAAATTTTGAAAAATTTTCGTGAAAAACTGTTTTTTGTATATGATTTTAACACTGAAACTACTTTAAATAATTTTTACAACCCTTACAGGTCCCGAAACGTGCACCGGAACGTGGCCCTGCCAGGTACGCAACGTTTCTGCTATAGGGGTTCCCGAGGGAAGCGACTACTGTTTAAAAATTAGAGATTTAAGGTGAAAAATTTTGAAAAAATATTTACGCAAAGAGTTTGAAAATGAACTTTTTTAATTTTGCACCCTGGATGACGGGGATGCTTCTAGGGGTTAGGTGGAGCCTAGAAACGAACCTGGACGCCGAAAACCGTTTGAAAATGTGACTCCTAGTCGTAGATATATCAACAAATGTGTATTTTACTCGCCCGCTAAGGTAAGTTTTGCTGTTGTATGAAAAAAAACAATATTATTTAATTCCAGGTGTTTCCCGGACGCTATCCCGACGTTCGAGGTGTCAGGGGATGCGGCTCGACGCGGCCTATCCAGGGGGATGAAAATCTAGGTATGTACTGTGAAAATTTGGAAAATTTTGAAGGAAAAACTGTTTTTTGTAGTAAAAATGTCACCCTGAATCTACGTTAGAAACTTTTTACAGCCCTTACAGGTCCCGAAACGTGCACCCGGACGAAGCCCTGACAGGTACGCAACGTTTGTGCTATAAGGGATCCCGAGGGAAGCGACTATTGTTTTACAATTAAATATATAAGCAAAAAATTTTGAAGAAAATATTTACGTAAAGTGTTTGAAAATCGACTTTTTTATTTTTGCACCCTGGATGACGGGGATGCTTCTAGGGGTTGGTGGGAGCCTAGAAACTATCAAAAACGCCGAAAACCGCGTGTAAAAAGGACTCCTAGTCGTCAAATTATCTACGAACGTGTGTTTTACTCGTCCGCTAAGGTAAGTTTTTGCAATAGCAATAATGTATGGAATATAACAATACTATTTAATTTCAGGTGTTTCCCGGACGCTATCCCGACGTTCGAGGTGTCAGGGGATGCGGCTCGACGCGGCCTATCCAGGGGTGTGAGAATCAAAGGTAGGTTCAATGGAAATTTTGAAAAATTTTCGTGAAAAACTGTTTTTTGTATATGATTTTAACACTGAAACTACTTTAAATAATTTTTACAACCCTTACAGGTCCCGAAACGTGCACCGGAACGTGGCCCTGCCAGGTACGCAACGTTTCTGCTATAGGGGTTCCCGAGGGAAGCGACTACTGTTTAAAAATTAGAGATTTAAGGTGAAAAATTTTGAAAAAATATTTACGCAAAGAGTTTGAAAATGAACTTTTTTAATTTTGCACCCTGGATGACGGGGATGCTTCTAGGGGTTAGGTGGAGCCTAGAAACGAACCTGGACGCCGAAAACCGTTTGAAAATGTGACTCCTAGTCGTAGATATATCAACAAATGTGTATTTTACTCGCCCGCTAAGGTAAGTTTTGCTGTTGTATGAAAAAAAACAATATTATTTAATTCCAGGTGTTTCCCGGACGCTATCCCGACGTTCGAGGTGTCAGGGGATGCGGCTCGACGCGGCCTATCCAGGGGGATGAAAATCTAGGTATGTACTGTGAAAATTTGGAAAATTTTGAAGGAAAAACTGTTTTTTGTAGTAAAAATGTCACCCTGAATCTACGTTAGAAACTTTTTACAGCCCTTACAGGTCCCGAAACGTGCACCCGGACGAAGCCCTGACAGGTACGCAACGTTTGTGCTATAAGGGATCCCGAGGGAAGCGACTATTGTTTTACAATTAAATATATAAGCAAAAAATTTTGAAGAAAATATTTACGTAAAGTGTTTGAAAATCGACTTTTTTATTTTTGCACCCTGGATGACGGGGATGCTTCTAGGGGTTGGTGGGAGCCTAGAAACTATCAAAAACGCCGAAAACCGCGTGTAAAAAGGACTCCTAGTCGTCAAATTATCTACGAACGTGTGTTTTACTCGTCCGCTAAGGTAAGTTTTTGCAATAGCAATAATGTATGGAATATAACAATACTATTTAATTTCAGGTGTTTCCCGGACGCTATCCCGACGTTCGAGGTGTCAGGGGATGCGGCTCGACGCGGCCTATCCAGGGGTGTGAGAATCAAAGGTAGGTTCAATGGAAATTTTGAAAAATTTTCGTGAAAAACTGTTTTTTGTATATGATTTTAACACTGAAACTACTTTAAATAATTTTTACAACCCTTACAGGTCCCGAAACGTGCACCGGAACGTGGCCCTGCCAGGTACGCAACGTTTCTGCTATAGGGGTTCCCGAGGGAAGCGACTACTGTTTAAAAATTAGAGATTTAAGGTGAAAAATTTTGAAAAAATATTTACGCAAAGAGTTTGAAAATGAACTTTTTTAATTTTGCACCCTGGATGACGGGGATGCTTCTAGGGGTTAGGTGGAGCCTAGAAACGAACCTGGACGCCGAAAACCGTTTGAAAATGTGACTCCTAGTCGTAGATATATCAACAAATGTGTATTTTACTCGCCCGCTAAGGTAAGTTTTGCTGTTGTATGAAAAAAAACAATATTATTTAATTCCAGGTGTTTCCCGGACGCTATCCCGACGTTCGAGGTGTCAGGGGATGCGGCTCGACGCGGCCTATCCAGGGGGATGAAAATCTAGGTATGTACTGTGAAAATTTGGAAAATTTTGAAGGAAAAACTGTTTTTTGTAGTAAAAATGTCACCCTGAATCTACGTTAGAAACTTTTTACAGCCCTTACAGGTCCCGAAACGTGCACCCGGACGAAGCCCTGACAGGTACGCAACGTTTGTGCTATAAGGGATCCCGAGGGAAGCGACTATTGTTTTACAATTAAATATATAAGCAAAAAATTTTGAAGAAAATATTTACGTAAAGTGTTTGAAAATCGACTTTTTTATTTTTGCACCCTGGATGACGGGGATGCTTCTAGGGGTTGGTGGGAGCCTAGAAACTATCAAAAACGCCGAAAACCGCGTGTAAAAAGGACTCCTAGTCGTCAAATTATCTACGGGTTAGGTTAGGTTAGGTTAGGTTAGGTTAGGTTAGGTTAGCCGGGCGGGCGGCAAGGCATGCGCAGGGACCAAGCGCAAGCGCAAGCGCAAAAAAAAGACCACCGCTAAGGAGACGAGTGATCCCCCGCAGCCGACTCATCCACCGGCTGCCGGGGACCAAGAGCCGAAAAGGGCTGAAGAGGAGGCGATAGCCATGGAATCATGAATACGCCCCAGCTACGCCTCCTCCAAGCAAATATTAACCACTCCGCCAGGGCTCAGGACCTTCTGCTCCAGAGCATGGCGGAGTGGCTTATTAATGTCGCTATCGTCGCCGAGCCGTATTTTGTCCCACCCAGGGATGACTGGGTGAGCGACACTAACGGCTTGGTGACGCTAATCACGCAGGTCGCCGCCGGGTCCCCGTCCCTTGAGACCGTCACCCGGGGGCCGGGATACGTGGCGGCAATATGCGGAGAATACATGGTCGTGGGGGTATACTTTTCCCCCAACCGATCTCTCGCCGACTTCGAGGACTTCGTTTTGGAGTTGGGCACTGTCGTTAGTCGTAGTCGTCCTCGCCCCGTTCTCGTCTTGGGGGACTTCAACGCCAAATCCACGGCTTGGGGTTCCCCGACAACGGATGCACGGGGTGAAGTGCTAGAGGAGTGGGCTGTAGAGTCAGGCCTTCTCCTCCTGAACCGGGGTTCCGTCCAGACGTGCGTGCGACAGCGGGGTGGGTCCATAGTGGACATAACGTTCGCTAGCCCCGCTCTCGCGCGCCGCGTCCAGGACTGGCGCGTGCTGGAGGGGGTGGAGACGCTGTCGGATCACAGATATATTCGATTCAGCGTCTCTGCCCAGACCTCAGGCGGTCCGCTACAGGCGGCCCCGGTCGGAGTAGGGGACGGCCCGCGTTGGGCACTGAAACGGCTGAACCGGGAAGCCCTCCTGGAAGCCTCCATCGTTCAGGCATGGCTGGATTCACCGGCCAGGCCTGTCGACATCGATGAGGAGGCGGAGTGGTTCCGGGAGGGCGTGTCGCATATCTGCGATGCGGCAATGCCCCGGGTTCGGCCGATACCTGCCAGGCGCCAGGTGTACTGGTGGTCGCAGGACATTGCGCAGTTGCGCATCGCCTGTGTGGCGGCGCGACGCCAGTACGCCAGGCACCGCAGGAGGCGCCGTCGCAACCCTAATGCGGCGGCCAGGGAGGCGGAACTGTACGAGGGGTACAGAGAAGCTAAGAAGGCCCTCCAGCTGGCGATAAAGCGGGCCAAGGTGCAGGCCCGCGAGGAGCTGCTGGCGACTCTGGACCGAGATCCGTGGGGGCGCCCCTACCTTATGGTGAGGGGCAAACTGCGCCCGTGGGCCCCCCCACTGTCCCGGAGTCTCCGGCCGCAACTGCTGGAGGACGTGGTGAGCGCTCTGTTCCCTTCGAGGGCGGAGCATGCACCACCGCCCATGGTTCCGTCTTATATGGTGCCTAACGCGGAAAACGACGACGACGAAGTGCCCGAAGTGACCCGGGTAGAACTGAGAGCGGCGGTGAATCGGCTTCAGGCCAAAAACACCGCCCCGGGACCCGATGGCATTCCAGGCCGTGTATGGGTCCTGGCCTTAAGGGCTCTCGGGCCCCGATTGGAAGGACTCTTGAGCGCATGTTTGGAGCGGGGCCAGTTTCCACGTCGGTGGAAGACGGGGAAGCTGGTCCTGCTGAAGAAGGAGGGGCGCCCTGCGGACAGTCCGTCCGCATACCGGCCCATCGTGTTGCTGGACGAGGTGTGTAAACTCTTCGAGAGAGTTATCGCAGACCGCCTCGTCCGGCACTTGACTGGGGAGGGGCCGGATCTGGCGGACAACCAGTTTGGTTTCCGCCGGGGGCGCTCCACGGTGGACGCGATCATGCGCGTAAGGGTCCAGGCGGAGGAAGCAGTGGCCCGGGGTGAGGTCGTCTTGGCGGTGTCTCTAGACATCGCCAACGCCTTCAATACCTTGCCCTGGAGTTGCATAAGGGAGGCACTCCTGTATCACAGGGTGCCGAACTACCTCCGCCGCATCATCGGGGCCTACCTGACGGACCGAGCCGTCATCTATCCGGGTCAGGAAAGATGGGGTCGGCGAGAGATGTCGTGCGGTGTTCCGCAGGGATCGGTGCTGGGGCCGCTCCTGTGGAACATCGGATACGACTGGGTGCTGCGCGGTGCGCTTCTCCACGGCGTCGGCGTCATTTGTTACGCCGACGACACGCTGGTAACAGCACGTGGGAAGACGTACCGGCAGGCGACCATACTGGCGACAGCTGGGGTCGCGCAAGTCGTTCAAAGGATCCGGCGGCTGGGTCTCGAGGTGGCCCTCCATAAATCTGAGGCCCTTTGTTTCCACGGGCCTCGGAGGGGGCCACCTCAGGGATCCAACATTGTGGTGGGAGGGGTCTCCATCGGTGTCGAGTCGACGATGAAGTACCTAGGACTCGTCCTCGATAGCCGGTGGGACTTCGGGCCGCATTTCCGGCGGTTGGCCCCCAGGTTGATGGGAGCTGCGGCTGCATTATCGCGGCTGCTGCCCAATCTGGGGGGGCCCAACACCTCCTGCCGGAGGCTCTACGTGGGGATCGTACGGTCCATGGCGCTCTACGGGGCGCCAGTGTGGGCGGAAACCCTGACGGCCCGCAACGTCGCAATACTGCGAAGACCGCAGCGAGCGATGGCCGTCAGGGTTATAAGGGGGTACCGTACGATCTCCTTCGAGGCGGCGAGCCTCTTTGCCGGATCCCCGCCCTGGGATCTCGAGGCGGAACTCCTCGCGTCACTATATCGGTGGCGCGGGGATGTGGCGGAGCGGGGCGAACGCCTGGTGCCTCGACAGGTTGAGGCACAAAGGGCTGAGCTCCGCCAGATCCTTGTGGCGGAATGGGAGCAGCGACTTGCGCGACCCAGCGCCGGGCACGCCGCAATAGCGGCGGTAAGGCCCGTGATGAGGGAGTGGCTCGGGAGACGGCATGGCGCCCTTAGCTTCCGGCTTACACAGGTGCTTTCTGGACACGGGTGCTTCGGAAAGTACCTGTGCCGTATAGGCCGGGAGCCGACGCCCGGTTGCCACCATTGCGGTGACTGCCCCGACGACACGGCGCAGCACACACTGGAGGAGTGCCCAGCTTGGGCAGTGCAGCGCCGTGACCTCGTCGCGGCGGTCGGAGCTGCGGGTGGCCTCTCGCTCCCGGCCGTGGTTGAGGCCATGGTCGGCAGCGAGAGCGCTTGGAACGCCGTCGCCTCCTTCTGCGAGGAGGTGATGGACGCCAAGGAGGCGGCGGAAAGGGAGAGGGAGGCGGTGTCCTCTCTCCCCATCCGCAGCAGACGCACCGGGCGCCGTAGGGCGGCCAACGACCTCCGGCCACCATAGGGTGCGGCCTGCGGGCGGCGGACTTGGGGCGTCCGTCGCCCGAACAGAAACAGGCCCGAGACGGTGGCGCGACGTGTTCCGCGCGCGCCTCTCTAGAGGAATTGCGGCCGTGCATGACGGCCGCATAGGGTGACGGGGCCCGCCTTCATTTGGCGGGCCAATACCTGCCGGGGGTGCGGACGAATGCGCAAGCGACTCCCGCGCCCCCGGCGTAAGGTAATTGGAGGAACACCGGGGTGGTTTTAGTCAGTAAGAGTCTGACAGACCCCTCCGCCCTCCCCAGGGCGGGGGACATCCATGAGGATTTCCACCTCGAAAAAAAAAAAAAAAAAAAAAAAAAAAAAGGTTAGGTTAGGTTAGGTTAGGTTAGGTTAGGTTAGGTTAGGTTAGGTTAGGTTAGGTTAGGTTTTTTTTTTTTTTTTTTTAAGGTCTTGTGTTTATGAACCTCAGTCCCCGCGAGGGATACGGGCGGCTGAGATCCTTAGTTCTATTTAAGTTTTGTTGAATTCTTTTAATGAGTTAACTATTGCCTTGGTGAATTGGTTGAAAGATTCTGTGGTTTCTATTGTCTGAATTAGTTGCTCAAGATTATAAGGGTTTGCGAGGTTTGCACATATTGTTTCGTGATTGTACCTTTGTTTTGTAAATTTTGGGCATTCCTTTAAGAGGTGTTCTATTGTTTGTGGTGTGATTTTGTCACACGGACACAGGTTATCAGTCACAATTTTAAATCGGTGAAGGTACTCCTTATGATACCCGTGTCCGGTTAACATTTGCGTGAGATGGAAGTTCGGCTTTATTACACTGTGCATTTTGTCTATAGATTCTATGGTCGGTAAAAAGTTCTTTTGGTGTAGTCCTGTCTGTGATGTTGTGTATATTTCGTTATTTTTAAGTGCTGATTCTATTTTTCTCCTGTATTTGAAATGGCTGATTGGGAATTTACTGTAGTCTGGTGCCTTGTGTAGCGTGGCGGCTTTCTTCGCCTCGAGGTCTGCCTGCTCGTTGCCTTCTAGGCCATGGTGGGCTTTAACCCATGTAAATTCTATCATGCCTGTATTTTCTATAGAACGGCGAATCTGGTGGATGGAGTTAACGATGGGGTTTAGGCTATTAGGATTTTTAATTTCCTGTAATGCCGACATAGAGTCCGACATTACTACTATATTATTTATATTTTTATTTTGGCAATAGACGCATGCTCTCTCGATAGCCAAGCACTCCGCCTGAAAGACAGAGCAACTGCTATGTAGTTTCAGGCGGAGTGTTGTCTTCTTTCCATCTGGATGGTGTATAACTACTGCCGCACCAACCAGGTCGTCATGCTTACTTCCGTCTGTATAGATGATTGTATGTGTTGGACTATTTATGATTGCTGTGATTTGGTCAACTGTGGCGGTGGTTGTGACTTTAGCGGAAGTGCGAAGACTGGGATGTGGAAGCTGGGATGGGTGAATGGGTCTTTCAAGTGTTATGTCGGAAGGAAGAAATTTGGAGATGCCGAAGCGTTTGGTTCTTTGTGTTTCAGCTATTGCATTGGTTTTTTCGTCTAGGTATGTAAGGTTGGCTAGGGCTATGGCTGGGATGGTGGGAGTAGTTTTGAAGCCTCGTATTATTTTGACTGCGAACGCTCTTTGTAGCTTTCTAAGAGCATGGATGACGGTTTTATATCGGGTGGCTGTGTTCCAGATTTCAGCGGCGTATGTGACTATTGGTTCTATAACATGTTCATAAATGATTGCTACGTTTTCTGATTGAATTCCCCAAGTGGGACGTATGAATTTACAAAGTTTCTGGTATATTTTGTGAGCCTTATCTATTGCGTGTTCTGTGTGTTTAATGAATTTAAATTTGTGGTCAATTATGATTCCGAGAAGTTTGATGTGGTTGCTGAACGTAAGGGTGGTATTATTTAAAACTATTTGTGCGGTCCGTGCTTTGGGTGTGTTTGTTATGACTTGGGTTTTTTCCGGTCCGAATTCAAGCTTATTTCTGTGTCCCCATTCTGTGATAAGTTTTAGCGCTGCGTTGGTTGATAACTGTAGTTGTTGAGTGGATTTGGCTGTAGTTATAAGGAGCACGTCATCAGCGTATGCTTGAATGTGGCATTCTTCAGGAAGTGTAGTGTCGAGCAAATCATCCATAATCATGTTCCAGAAGACCGGTCCTAAAACCGATCCTTGGATGCATCCGCGTGTCAGTGTCTTGGTGACAGTGGCGTCTGAGTAGTACACTGTTGCCGTCCTGTCAGTGATGTAGCTTTTTATGATGTTATAGATATTTCTGGGGCATTTGATGTGGTGCAATCTGTGCAATAGAGCTGGCCACCAAGCATGGTCAAACGCTCCTCTAATATCTAGAGATATAGCGGTCACCAGTTCCTTACGTCGCTTTGCATCTTCCATTTTACTGATAACTGCGTGAAGCGCGTCGCTGGTGCTGGTCTGCTGTTTGAAACCATATTGCCTGCTGTTCATAGTGTTTGTGATGTTCATGTGGTGTATCAAGCGTTTGGCAATAAGTTTTTCAAACAGCTTTCCAAACACGTTGATGAGTCCGATAGGGCGGTATGCGTTTATGTCAGTGTATTCTTTATTTGGTTTTGGGACGGTTCTGATATGTGCTGATTTCCAAATGGCAGGGAAGTGGGATACTGCAAAGCAACGGTTGAAAAGGCTGGTGATGAGGCTAGGGTAAACTAAAATAAAGTTATGGCAGATGTCTGCTGTGAGGTGATCATTTCCGGGGGCTTTATTAGGGTTCATTTCCAGAATACTTTCGATGACCTCTTGCTGCGTGAAGTTTGCATCGTTTTGAGTATCGGGAGTAGCAGTTGTTTGTGCTCTTATACGCTTTTGCCAGTCATCGTCTGTCGAGTCTTCTGGAAAGAACTTTTTCACAAGGGCTTCGGCCGATTCGGTGCTGTTGCTGGTGAATTGGCCGTTGCCGATGTGTAGAGTTGACGGCGGCCCTGGTTGCGGTGTGTTTTTTAGGAGTCTATTGGTGAGTGACCAAACATCCTCCTTGCCTTGCCTTGAGCAGAATTTTCTGAAGCTCTCGGTGGATGTGGTTTGTATGGCCTTGGCATATTCCTGTTTGGCTGTTTGGTGTTCAAGAAGGATGTTGGTGAGGTCTTTATGTCCACGTTTAAGGTCTTGAAGTCGGTGGTGTAAGTGTATGACGTGTTTTTTCATGGACTCAAGTTCATCACTCCACCAAGGTGCCCGGTGTGGTCTTCTCCTTCTATTTAGGGTTTTATTACACGCGCTGTTTATTGTTGTAGTGATTTTTGTTATGTAATTATCAAGTTCAGTGGGGTTAAGTTCGTCTATGTCTACATTTTGTAGTCCTTCATGTTGCATTTGATTTTTAATTTCGGTGGTAAGTGTGTCCCAGTCAGCCTTGTTTGTATTGTAACGGAATGTGGAATTAGTAGCTGTTTTGGTGAATGTTTTACTGTTTAAATTTATGTTGAAGTCAATTGCATGATGATCAGATGAGGGAACGGCGCCGCAGTTCACATGCCAGTTCTGTATTTTCGCGTACAATCCCTTGGTACTCAGTGTCAAATCCACTATGGAGGTTCTAATTTGCCCGTGCGTTACTGTTTCAAACGTTGGCGCATTTCCCTCATTACTGATCGTAAGGTCGTTGACTATAATAAGGTCGATAACTTCTTTTCCTCTTTTATTATTTCTATCCGATCCCCATGAAGTGTTCCATCCGTTAAAGTCCCCTCCTATCAAATGGGTGCTGTCACTCGTTTCTTTTAAGAACAGTTCAAGGTGATCTAATGTGCGGTGTTCATCGTTCTCCGGCTCTACGTATATACTACACAGGTAAAACTTCTGTTTCTGATGGTTAATTTGCACAATACAAAGATTTGGCGTAGAATATTTGGTGTTGCCTAAAATTGCACCAAGGCCAGATTTTATCGCAATGCATGCTTTGGTGTGCCTGTCTTTGGGATATTGAAAGATGTCATAACCTGAAATTGATGCCATTTTATTTGTTTTCCCCACATAGGGTTCTGTAATTAGTGCTATTGTGTAGTCTTGTGAAACGATGTGTTGTTTGAGTTCGTGTGTGGCAGTATATCCGCGGCCGAGATTGCATTGCAGTACCTTTATGCAGTTATTTTGCGCATTGGGTGCCCTCGAGGGGGGCATATTTTGGGCTGTGTTGTTTCTGCGTGGGAGGCCCTTAACAATACCGTGTGGTTAAGCGGGCTATTCTATCCCACTTCTGCCACTCCGGACATTGCTGGCTGTACGCTGGATGGTCGTGGCTATTGTCCTTGGTGTCCCTGCAGTTGACGCAACTCGGTGTTTTCTCCGAACGGGGGCAACTCCTGGTATCGTGCTCTTCCGCGCAATAACCGCACCGAGCTGTTGCCGTACAGTTGTTAGCTTTGTGACCGTATCCTAGACACCTGTAGCATTGCACTACGGGTGACTGATCTTGGGCCGGTACAATTTGATAACCGAGTTTTACTTTGGAGTTTTTCATGTTATTCCACAAAGCTGGGGTCACCTCCAGTACGACGTTGGTGACTGCACTCGTGCG